>CM057453.1:826110000-828610000 GCA_016271365.2 Neoceratodus forsteri | reverse complement strand
ATTTTTAAAAGATAAAATAGGATAGAGGGAAATAAAGTGGAAAAACAATATGTTTATCATATTTTCAGTAAGTAAGTATGTCTACTTAAGAAGTCCTATTATTATGTCACATGTTTTTGTTTTGTTCTTGCTATGTCAACTGGATGATGAAATGAATGTATATTATTGTTGTGTGTTCTTAATAAAATATTCCTCTACTCTTTTGAGAAGTGCCATGGGATCTTTAACGTCCACCTGAACAACCACCAGAACAGGACCTCGGTTTAACGCCTCATCTGAAAGACAGCACCTCAGGAGTGCAGCAACCCTCATGCTGCACTACAGTGTCAGTATTGGAATTTTAACCCAAGTGCAGGGCTAGAACCCACAGCCTTCTGATCTTCCAGCCTCAGAGGTGAGTGTGCAACCTGTTGAGCCACTGACACTGCTATTTGCAGTATATGCTTTGGGGTGTGGGACTTCTGAAGGAGAGGGTATTGTGGCAGAACAGAGGGTAGGAATGGAGAGGGTGAAATGCATAAGGAAGGAAGAGGGTAAAGGGTGGGTGGAGAGAGTCGATGGGACTACTTGGGGGGGAGCCACCCTGTTCAGTGAGGCTGGAGGTACCACAAGGTGTATGGATGGGGGGAATGATAGGAGCGAATGGATATTGTGGGAAGAGGACGCTTGAATGATGGAGGAGAGGAGGGAGGGAGGTAGGCCCTAGATAAACAATAGTAGGCTCCAAAGATGAGACATAGTGATGGAAAGCCAGAGGGAGGGTTAAGATACTTAATGCAAGGGGGCAGATCACACAGTCAGGGAGGGAGGTAGGTAGGGTTGCTGACTTTAAAGTAGAAGGTACAGGGATCAAAACTCAGGCAAGGAGGAAGCACTAGGCACCACAAGGGTGTGCTGCCACCTGGTGGTGATATATCAACCTGTGGTTTGTTCCAGGTACTAATTTGTTCTTGAAGTAAAACAATTTTGTGAATCTAGGTCAAGATCTTTGACTTTCAGGCCCTGTCTCATTAAATAGTAGGGCTAAGATGCTTACTGCAGGGAGAGAGATGGTCTGGTCTCTTAGTACAGAGGCAGTGTGCTGACTTTGGAGTAGAAGGTACAGTGATTGAAACGAGGGAGGAAGCACATAAGAACTACAAGAGTGGTGCTATGAAGATAGACCCCACTGCCAGTCCATCAATGGCATCATATATTTGGGTGGTGTAGTCACCAAAGCGTTATGATGGAATGATCTTTCTGAACCCATGTTGCTGGATACAGAGTAGGTTGTACTTCAGTAGGTACTCTGTGAGCTGGTCTGAGACAACTCATTTCAATGCTTTGGACAGTTGGGGAGAAATGAAGATGGGCCTGTAGTTAGTTAGGCTGGTAGCATCACCTGTTTTGAGGACAGGGTGACAATTTCCTTCTTTCACTTGTCAGAGAACACTCCAGACCTTAGCGAGGCATTGAAAACTTTAGTTAGTGGATCCGCCAGCTCATTTACAGTGAGTGCCACCAGCTTCATGTCTAAGGTCACCCCTATTCTAGTCTTATCTAGAACACATTTTACATACTTAGTGTCATTTCTAGTCAACTGTTTAAAGTAGAAAGGGGGCGTTGTCCTTGGCTTAGGTGACAGGGCAGTGGTGTGAGGCTGATTTAGAGTTGTGGGGGTCAGGTAGTCCTGGGAAGTATAGTGCTTAGGTCAGAGAAGGTCGCTGAATGCATTTGCAATGTTCTACTGCCCTGGAGTGTCCCAGCTGCAGTGACTATTAGTCCTGGTTGTGCTTTGGAGACTTTACCTGTGAGAGTTTTCACTGAGTCTCATAACTCCTTAGTATGGCACCAGCTCCTTTTAGTAGATCATTGTAGCAGTTTGCCTTAGTTTGGCAGATAAGCCTGGTACAATTGTTTCTGGCAGTCTTATATTTACTGAGATCTGCCTCTCACAGGTAGCTTTAGCCCTATGCCACAGGTTATCCCTTTCCGCGTCAGGCTCAAGGAGGGGCCTGTGAGCCAGGGATGGGTAGTCCCACGTGTTTTTTGGTTTTGTAGGGGGCAAAGATGTCAAAGGCCTTAGTAAAAATTGTGATGAAGAAGTTGAGGCTTGTTCCAATCCTCGGCTCTGTCTAGTGGTGACCAGTCTACCAACTGCAGATATTGCCTAAGGGAGTTCAGGTTGCCCAGTTCTCATGGAGTGGTTTCATGAGACCTGGGGTACTAGTATTGACATTATTCGACTCATGTGCACATTACCAGAGAATGATCACTGAGGGTGTCAGGAAGGACAGTGACCTCGGACATATGCTCTGCGCTGCTTGTTAGGAGCCAATCGATTAGTGTGCTCATGCCTGTTTTGTAATTAAATCTGGTGGCTTGTGAGACTAGTTGAGTGAGGCAGAGTCTCGACACCTCGTCTTCGGACTGCTAGGGTGTCATTGGACAGCCAGTTGGTGTTTAAATCACCAACAATATGTTTCAATTGTTTTCATGCTGCCAGGTTGCTTAGTACTTGCTGGATGCCCATTTTAGAGGTACTAGGGGTATGTATACTGTGGATAGTAATAAGACTTTGTGTTGTTTGCCGAGAGTGAGTTTTAGGCTTAAGGTTTGCGCTCCTGTTTTGAAAACTACTAGGCAGTAGTTGAGCTTTAAGCTCATTTTTCAAGTATACTGCACAGCCTCCATCCCGCTTTGGACAATCTGTCCTGATGGAACACCGGTAGCCGCTCAAGGCAACTAAGGCATTACTGACCTTTGTGAGAGCCAGGTTTCGTAAGAGCTATTATATCCAGTTGTAGTAACTCCACCACTCCTGGAACTACATAAATTTGTTAAGGAGACTGTGTGTGTTTAGTGAGACTATCTTGAGGTGACCCGACTCAGTTGTGGTCTGGCAGTGGGTGGTCCTGGGTTCAGGTGGGCGTTTCCAGAGATCAGTAGCAGTAGTAGTAGCAACTTTCTTAGTATGTGTGCCCAGTGTACCCTCGTAGCCCTTTTGCTTTACCTAGTGCGTTCTATGGGCATTTGAAGCAGCCACAAAGGTTTGGCAGCACAGGAGGGCAGCTATGTGTATTTTGTGAGGTACTGTGGGTAAGGTAGATTTTGGGTGGAATTCTGAAATCCTGCTTTAGGCATGCCTCTGTACAGGTACCTCTAGATTTGAGTCTGGTGGGAAGGGTGTAGCAAGGACTGGAGACAGGGTGAGTCATGTGTCCAGTAGTTTGCCAGCCTATCTCCAGCACGAGGTAGGGGATAAGGAGAGTTAGTAAACCCATTCTAGCAGCTGACAGCATTGTTAGCCCAAGTGACTCCATTGGTTTAGATTAGATAAAACAGTGAGGTAAACGTGCCCGAGTTATTTTTCTAGTTGATTTTTAAATGTTGCTTTTAAACTTGGAGTTCATCTTGTTCTTTAAACATGCGGCAAAATACATATCTGAACACCTAAATTTCAAGATTCTCTGGGGAAGACCTGGTCCAGACCCTCTGCTAATCTTTCCAGTTGGCCCCAGCTATATCAGGCCAGCCACAGAGTGATGATATTCCTTGGGGAGGCCCAAACAGAACTATGATTAATGTCAAGTATAAATCCCAGTATTCACCAGAGGTATCTAAAATCCATGACCTTCTAGGGCCTAGCAGCCCCAAGACCCCAACAACATGTACAAATTTTTTGTGTGCACCCACTTAAAGAACCCAACCCCAGACAAATGTTGACACCACTCTTTTCCTGCAGCCCACCTCTGCCTGGTAAGTGTTGGGCACACACACACACACACACACACTTTGACAACTTTGTAAATAAAAAAAACAACTGAATTCTTATTTAGTGGGGTTGAGCTTGCCAGGCAGGTCCCTGACTCGTATATCTCAGCACAGTGAGACCTGGCAACAGATGACCCCCGCCCACTCCTTGGCTGTGGAATAGACAAACTTCAGGTCAAGAAAGGCATGGATAGAAGCATCTATGCATGGGCAGAGCACTACAGTACAATACCCCTTCTGTCACGATAAGGCCCATTTTGTGGGACTTGTCTTTCTAGTAACGTTACATTTTTACATTTCATTAAAATGCTATGTCAGATCAAGCTGTCAATGGATAATCAACTAATTGCAGTTTAGTTCAGCACTGCTAGGAAAAAGTCAAAGTATAGCTAACATGCCAAACTGATGAAATATTTTAATATTCACTCATAACTTCCCTATTTTTCAATATTTTTCCACCAAACTTTCAACATGGCCTTTGGGGACCAACCTCATGAACAAAGGTAGGTGAAATTTTCCAAATCTGGCCCAAAATGCGATTTCACAGTCACTCCACAAAATCCCTTCAGGGCAAGATTTGAAAAATTTCAGCAAACAGAGTTCATGAAGTAGATCATAAAAAGACTAGGTTGGAAATTTGGGATCAAAATCTTAAAAAACACAAAGCTATAACAGTACACTGAAATGTTTAAACGTTCACTCACAACTTTAGTAATTTTGATATTTGCACCACATTTTCAGCATAGCCATTTTTTCACACCACTTCAGGAACATGACAGGTATTGTTTTTCAAATTCTGCCTATAATGTCTTTTCGTATTTATGGTGCAAAATGATGTTTCAGTCAGTATGTTATAAATAACACCTATCATGTTCAGAAGGGGTACATAAAAAGGCTATGCTAAAAATTTGGGCAAAATGTCATAAAAGGTATGAAGAAATGTTGTGTGCAGTGCAGGCGTTGGTCAGCGGGTAGCATGTTGTGCTTCCGTGCCGCTGACTCGAGTTTGAGGTTGAGCTCAAGGAGCTAGCTGGGTAGCACTAGGATGAGGACCAGCACTGTTGCTTGCCACTACTCCAAGTCTGAGAAGGTATGGTGCAGTGTTCTCACAGGAAACACCTGGTGGTGGCTTGGGAGCCTTCCCTCACAAGGAGTTGCAGTGCATGTCATGGCCTACTTTTGTAATGAATTTCTCATGTAATTAAACAAAATGCAGCACACAATTTCTAAACATCTCTTCCCTTCAGCTTACCTGTTCATTGTACTGTACATGCTAGATTCATAGTCTGGACATAGTATGATAATGCTATCACATATTTGTAATGGTAAATATCACAGCACTGTACCAATGTATTTTATTTTTATATAGCCGCTCATGGCATGAGACTGGGAACTTTTATCTTTCAAAATCCTTCACCTTGCTTTAGACATGAAAATACATAACATAAGCATTACTACTCACTGGCTCCATGTGACAGGGAGCTCCTGCCACTCTTGAGGACCGACCTTTCTTAAATCTGTTGCAATAGTTCTTCTATTTCTTAGCCTACTCTATCCTTTACAATTTCTAGTCCATAAGGCTGGCCACCTATGGGCACCCCTTCCCTTTCTTGACTATGCTATAGTGTCCTCTTTAATATTCCTTTTACCTCTCAGATCCTCATACAGGGAGGTTATTGTGGTGACCTCCGAGCATATGTAAAACAACAGGTAGTGTTTATCATTGTTGGATTTAGTATGTATAGCACTAGGCCATAAAATACCTTGATGTATATATCTTATGTTTATGAAACCTGTAAATGTTGAAAATACCATGGCACTAGGTGTTTCTGATAATGGTAAAAAGTACTAGGTGACTATTATAGAAATTAAGGTAGTTGTGCTATTTAAAATGCATGTAAATTCTGTAAACTGGACAAATCTGAAATGTCATGGTGATTTGCATATATCCCATGATGCTCTGCATTATGGAAGCATGTATGATGTTGTATTTCTTTGAAACTTGATTTGTTGCCAGTGCCCTTTGGGGTAACCTTTTTCAGTGATTCTGCATTGAAGTTCTTTGTCTATAGCTTGTTTTGCTTGTTTTTTTCTTTTGAGCCCCCACTACCCAAGCAAACAAGGCACACATAGGGATGAAGGGTTTTCACTAAAATGTTTAGATCAGAAATCAGTGAGTCAGTAGGTGCTGGCCAAGTGTAGAGAAAAGACTTGCATAGGCTGTTGCTACAAACTGATGTACTGAAGAAGGGATATGCCATTGCTAAAGGTTATCTCTCTGCATTTTGAATAAACATCACACAGAGATTGTGTTTTGAACTTGCAGTTCAGTGCCTGGTCCATCTGTTATCCCACAACCCTCCACACTCCACTGCAAACTTTCTCTTGCTACAATACTACTTACATCATAATTTCACAACACAGCCAAAACCTGCCTGACACAACCTGCAAGCACATGTTCTGCATTGACAAACACTTATTTTATATCCGCTTTGAAAATGTTACTAGGATCTTCTCTGAGCCAAGAGCTTTTTTAAGTTAAAAGACTTGAAGGAATTAACAACTCCTTCTGTTGATATTGATTACAGAAATTATCCTTCTCTTTCAAATTTATAAAAACATTAGAATATGAGATAACTGTAGAATCACAGAAAATGTTCTTAAAATGTCTGTATGGGGGTGCTTAATGAGCAGCCAGCTGCGAGGACACAGTTTCTTATAGCTCCCACTCACAAGATCTATTTAAAATCGCTTGCATCCACTGCTTTTTCTGAAAACCACTTAAAATTTCCACAATAGAAGTAGTATGGATGACTTTCTGCTGCCAAATAATGGAAACGCCATGTTCCACTTCAAAAACTGGCAAGCGACAGACTCACGCAGCAAGCTGAGACGCCAGGCCGATATCCCTCTCTATGGCTGGAGATGGCGGCCTGGCAAGGAACTTACTGATCAAGTGTTGGCGGCCCTAACACCCAGGCTGGACAGGCTGGAGAGTCGCCTGGACAATCAGTTGCAAGAGACAGCGGACCAAATGTCAGCGAAACCAGCAGATTGAAGAAGAAGCTGAATGTTGGATCTTGCAGATGGAAGATACCGTAGCACCATTGGAGGAGGCTGAAGAGAATAGAGAAATCATTTGAGGAGTTTCCAGGATCAATTCAATTACTGAGAAAACTACCACAGGCTACTGAACCTGCGGCTGAGAGGCTTACCAGAGGGAAGGAAGGTCCCAACATTTTGGTTTTCTGTACCAAACAACTCCCCAGCATATTGGGCCTACAGCCTAAAAGGGGCTGCTACAAGCTGGAATGTGCGCACAGGGTGGTGATGCCTCACCCACCGGCCAGACAACCACCTTGGCAAATTGTGATCACTTACCACAATTCACCAGGATCGCCAGGTGGTGCTTGAGGTCTTTTAACGTGAAAAGGAGGTAACGCTTGAGGAAGTCCAGCTATTTATGTCCCAGGACTATTCCAGCAGGCTGTCGAAAAAATGGAAGATGTTCAATCCAGTCACAGCCCAACTCCGGGAGCTTCAAGTGGAGCATTTTCTAATCTACCCAGTTACACTTATGGTAAAACATGTGGGGATCACTTACAGCTTCTGGGAGGTGGACGAGGCAGAGGTATTTGTCCAGGAGCTACGGAAGAAGATGGTGTGAAGCGAGGTGACGCAGAGGAATTAAAGCCTGCAGTTGTTTCTTGGAGCTGCTCTGCGATGAGGAAATTGCTCTACTATGGTTGGAACTGTTATCTGATGTATCGGGTGGTTTAAAACATTTTCCTGTTTTTTTTATTGAAGGATATATCCCTGACCAATGGATGTGCTTGGAGGAATGACAGAAGACTGAATATATTCAGACAGGGACTTTCTCTTTGACAATGACATGGCCTCTGGGAATCGTCTGTGGCCTAGGACCAAGTTCATGTTTGGCAGATGAATGTGCTTACCAGCCTCTTTTAGGTACGGATGGACGTGGACCACCTGGCCCCCTCACTGAATGCTGACTGTGGAGGTACCAGTAAGCTGGGGTGGCTGACAACGAGCATGTGCATTTTCTGCTTTGTGTGTGTCGCACCACTTGGGTCGTGGCCTTCATCCTGGATACAGGGCAAATGGTTCTTAACTGAGCATAGTACCCCATGATAACAGACTATATATAAAAGATATACTGAGGTGGGGGGGTCTGACCTCCCCTGAGGATGCATGGAGGAGATTCATATTGTTTGGAGTACCCATACACGAGGCCCACTTGTTTTGGAAAGCAGTGGGATGCAGAAGGACTGCATGTTTAGATCCCATCCTAATAAGGGGACAGGCTGGTCTTCTGGGTGGGGAGGTTGTTCATGTATCAAACGGATGTTTGCAACTCCAGGTGGAGTTGCTTTGTTGGTTTTTCTACTATTTGGGGCCGGACTTTGTTGTTCGAGGGTGTGAGGGAGAGAGGGTTTGTGTTTGGGAGTACAGAGGGTGGGGGTGTTGTATTAATTGTTCTTAGACATGAGTCCCTTGTATTGTTTGCAAGGGATGGGGTGGGTAGTAAAATTTAAACTGTGTTTTTCCATTGCAGGTGTTTACAGAAGAGCTGGATCAGCAAAAATGAATTTGCGCTGGGAGGATGTTGTTCCTCGAATGGGGGGGTGGAAGGGGATGAGAAGGGTAGTAACGATTATTGTTGTATTTTTCAAAAAATGTAAAATGTTGAGTTTTGTTTTATACAGCTACACCAGGATTAAGGTAATAGAGAACCTGAAAGAATGTACTGGAATAGGCAACATAAGCTTCAGGAACACCTCCCGCTGGTATTCATGGGGAGGGGTATGAATATATATACAAGATGAGCCATGGCTAAGGCAAGGGATCTCGTAATAGTTTCTTGAATGTGAGGATCTCATCCCCGTGAAACGGATGAGTATTTTAGCTGCCCTGAGGAAAAGGGCACGAGGTGGCGATGTTACAGGAAACACATCTCACTAGTATGGAACATGCCAAGCTGGTTAGAGGATGGGTTGGGATGTGTCACTCTGCTTCCTTTAATAGTCACAAAGGGGTGGCCATTTTGTTTCATAAGAATCTTCCCTGCAGGTTAAAAGGGTGGTGGTAGACCCTGTGAATGGCAGATATGTTTTGTTAGCAGGGAACTCTTCAGGAGACCATCACCTTTGGGTGTATGTGTGCCCCAGCACTTTTGACCCAACCTTTTTCAAAATATACTGGACATCCTGGTGAGGGAGCAATTTCGGGCCTGGTGCTGGGAGGTGACCTAAACTGTACAATGGACCTCTGGCTGGACCATTCTGAAGAGAAGGGTAGAACCGAGGAGGGCCTGTGGCACTGGCAAATAGGTATGAGTGCCTTGGTGTTAGTGGATAGCTGGTGCACTGTTAATCCAGGTGCGAAGGAGTTCACCTTCTGTTCAAACCCACATACAGTAGTACGTGGTCTAGCATGGATTAAGTTTATATACCACTGGGTAGGTTCTTGCAGTTACAGTGTACACAGCATAGTCCTATACATATCTCTGACCATGCCTTGGTAATCATTACCATCTCAGTTAATAAACCACGGAGGGTCTGCCCCATGAAAATTCCCAACATACCTGATAGGTAATAAAGAATTTAAATTATTCCTTACAGAACAGTGGAAAAATTACCTCTCCTTTAATGAACATTCCCCGACTGCTAAAGCAACCATCTGGGATGCTGGGAAAGTGTACATGAGGGGTGCCATCATAAACTTTGTGGCTCACTACAAAAGACAGAGAGAGGAGAAGAGGGTGGCACTAGAGAGGCATTTCAAAGAGTTCAAAAGAAAGGTGGCACAGGATGGTGGGAGGAATCCAGATGTCTGCTGGAGGCCACAAGAGAGGCCTTAAATGCCTTGGCTATGGGAGAGGCCCAGCAATCATGGTTATCTGCAGAAAGCAAATGTTTGAACGGGCAACAAACCAGGACCCCTGCTCGCTCGCCTGGTATTGGGGACGGCCAACCCTGATTACAAGTATTAAAATAGTATGGGACAGAGGCTTACTGACAAAAAACAGTTTAAGAATAGGTTCAGGGAATTTTTCAGAAACTCTATGAGGCAGAATGTAAGGGTACTGAGGACCTGCCAGAGAGTTTGTAGACCAGTGCAGCTGCCTACAGTCTCCAACAAACAGAGGGACATGTTGGGAGCTCCTATTACCAAGGAGGAAGTTCGGACAGCAATTCAGGGAATGAAAATAGGGAAAGTCAGTGGGCCGTATGGGTTTCCAAGTGAATACTATAAGCACCTGGTGGACCACTTCAGTGGAACTATTGAGTGCTGTGTTTATTTATTTATTGAATTTTGATAACAGAGTAGGCCCACTGAGACAGACAAGTCTCTTTTTCAGGGGTGACCCAGGGAGCAAAGACACCTCCAAGGTTGGTACACTATACATATTAGCAAGATATCAGTAGGATGTAAAAACACAGGACGCAGAGTGCAGTCAGAGGCAAGAGACAAATATATATATATATATATATATATATATACACTGTATATATTATTAGAGCAGAGTAACAATCTTTATTTAATGCATTCACGACTAGTGAGATGGTTAGAGTTGAAACTCTTGATTTCGTCCGGTATTGGGTGTGCACTGCCCAGGCCCCAACTCACCCCATCACATGTGTAAAGCAGCAGAAGTATAGGAGAATGGGGTGAGAGTTAGGACCGACAACCCAATGCACACCCCAATGCCGGTTGGGGTGGGCAGGGGTCCATGGGGTTTTCAACCCTAACAGCGAATTTCCTCACTTTGTCGCTGTGGAACAACTCTAACTAATGCATTAAACAGAGTTTTTGCCTCTAATTTCCTTCTTTGAGAATGATAACAAGAAATAGTGAATGTAATGCAGTGGCAGCGGAGCGCGGGGTCTTGCACGTGATGTCTTGAGGCATAGTAACAGGAACAGCAATGCAAACAGAAGCGCTAACAGTGGTGCATATGGTAACGCAAGCGTGAATAAGAACAGAAAGGGTAACGCCACACGTGGCGGACGGAACGGTCTGCCACGTGATGTGTTGTCACATAGTAACATGGTGCCTGCAAACGGAAATTTCAATGGGCATGGTGACGCAAACTAAAACAGAAAGAGAAACAGTACTGTAGACACAAATGGCAAAAATAACAGAACGAACCAAAATGAAAACGCCAAAGATAACACACATGGTGGCAGTCGCCAACAGTAAGTGAAAACGGGTATCGGAACAACAAGCAGAAAGGGCAACAGTAACAGTAATGTAAGCGCACAGGCTGGTTTTCCCTAAAAGCTGCATAGAGAAAGACAGTGAGTACAAAGAATATATGCATAATAATGGATATCAGAGCAGAAGATGAGGACTTGGAATACTAAATAAGTTATATCTCAGGAACCGTATTTAATAAGAAAAAATTTAAAACTCATATTATTTACAACTGTCCTAGCTAATTTTGTACTTAGCCCCATTAGGGGCTAAGAAGTTCGAGTGCCATAACTTTGCCTCCTGTAATATTTTTCACCAAACCATCGAAAGCACATCTGTGGGCTGTTGGTTGTCTTCTCTCCAAATTTCAGGAAAAAGACCAAACCGTTATTTTGCAGCAGGAGCCAAAGGATTCCTGTAATGCGTCGGGTGCCGTAATGTTATCCTATGGGAAAAACGTCAACTTTGAGTGCCGTAACTTTGCCGCCATGTAATATTTTTTCAATACAACACTGAAGGCACATCTGTGAGATGTCGGCTGCATTCCTCCAAATTTCAGCCCAAAACTCCCAACCGCTCTTTTGCAGCGCAGTGCCAAAGAATCGCTGTCACTTTCCCACAGGTAGAAAACTACGGTCGAATTTTAAAGCTGCAGGGGGAAGTTTGATTAATTCGGAGTATCGAAAGTAATTTGGCGAAAGTACTTTTTTCCAGAAATTTGAAAACGTATTTCTGGGGTGTTTTACCACAAAATAAATACATGGCAAGCATCCTCAGGGTCCGACTAGGTGAATACAAAAATAATTAGGTTGCTAGAGGGTCCCAAATTTAAATGCCAAGCATTTTTCTAATCACCAACTGAAAACAAAATGGCCGATTTGTGAAAGTAACAGGCCCATTTGTGAAAGTAAAATGCATAATGTGCCTAGTGACTTATAATGGGAAACTGTTTTTGAATAACTTTGAACCGTTCAATATTTTTCACGAAATCTTGAAGGCACATCGGGGACCCCGGCCTCACGTTCCTGAAGATTTGACGGTCGCTAAACCGCACGACCTGTAGGCGCGAATCGAATTCCAGCAGCGTAAACGCACAGATCACGCTTAATAACTCCGCTGCCGTGATACCCGATCAAAGTAAACTTGGCAGATCCCAAGGCCTATGGTTCTTGATTGTGTATTCCAAATTTCAGGCAAATCCATCAAACGGTTGCAAAGTTATTAAGGCAAAATTTGGGGTTTAACATAGAAATGGCCTCAACCCTTATCTAGTGGCACTACTGCGTGCCTATAATATATATATATATATACACACACACACACACACACACACACACACACACACACAAACAATGTAAAGTGAGCAGAAAGTCAATTCACTTAGTAGCAGGATGATTCCAGTGCTGGTCCGGAGGGATCCTCGTCGATATACCAAGTTAGCTTATGTCGGTCCTGCATCAATAATCCTTACAGTAGGCTTGGGACTTGTTGTTCTGGTCCAGGTAGAAGTAGCAGCATACATCAAATACATAGACAGTAAATTAAATATTTACAGAGATGTAAGTGGAAAGAGTGCAAACGTAAGGGATTTTGGGGAGGATAGGAGGGTCAGAGATGGCATGGGAGAGGTGGAGGGAGCACAGACATAAGAGAAGTGGTTCTGGAGATTTGACAGCCAGAGAGGGCAGGTGGGGGTGCACAGGGTAAGCAAAGGTGGTTAGGTGCAACTGCCACTACAGATTGAGGGGAAAGAAGACTTCCTTAAAACTTTTCTTAAACAGGGAAGAGACAAACATGAGAGTAAACTGGGGAGAGAACTCCATATTTGTTGTGCTGGAGAAGATAAAGGACCGCTTAATGTATTTGGCAAACCTTGGGAAGGTTCAGCAACAAGAGGTGGGAGTGCGGAGTCTCTGGGAAGGATTTCAGAGTGAGCAAGCTGGAAAGGATGGGTAGGGAAGGAGGTGTACAAGTTTAAAAGTGGTACATAACACAGGAAGTTCATTTTGGCTCGAAGGATGGCCGGCCTAGGGACTTAAGGACGCCACAGTGATGGGCCCTGGCAGGTGCCGCAGCAGCGAAGTGAGCTACCCTGTGGTAGGCCTGTTTAAGTTTAGCCTGTGTGGTGGTCTTGACTGAGTAAATTATGAGTGTGCCATAGAATAAACCAGGGAGGAGGGTAGCCAGGCAATGGTCTTTCTAGAACAAGGAGTAAGGTACGGGCAGTGCGATGGAGTAGGCCGAGCTTCTGATTGGCAGTTTTAATAACACTGTTTACATGCATGTCAAAGTATAGATGTTCGTCAAGAGTCATACCCAGGTATTTGAATGATCCCACCCTTTAAGAGGTAGGTCAGAGGATGTGTTAATAACCAGGAGGCTGGGAGGTTAAGTCAAAGGAGGTAAGGACGAAACAGCACGGATTTAGTTTCTTTGTGTTCAGAACCAGCAGGTTCATTCTGAACCATGCTTCCAGTCACTGGTAGTAATTTTCTAGGTCAGACTGAATAGCAGAAATGTGTATGCCGTGCGGTATAATATGGCATCGTCTGCATAGAGCTGGATTGAAGCCCCTGCAACTGAGAGGCAAGTCGTTAATAAAGATTGAGAAAGTAAAGGCCCAAGGATAGATCCTTGGGGACCCCGTCCATGACAGAGATAGAGGGGAGAGGGCACCAGTCCATTTGACGATTGGAAGCGGTTGGATAGATAGAGATCCATAAGCGGGAACTGGAGTCGAGGCCTAAGGATTGTAGCTTGGAAATGAGGAGAGAATGGTTAACAAGGTCAAAGGCCTTCGTAGGCTCAATGAAGACTGCCCCATGGCACTACTTTGATCCATAGAATGAAAACTGTCTGAGGTAACTCTCAAGAGGGCAGCTTCAGTCCCGAAGACATCCTGAAGCCATGTTGATGTATTGTAAGGGCGTTAGTTTGTTCAAGGAAAGAGTACAGTTGATTTTCACGATAGGACACAGAATGGATATGGGTCTATAGTTTTCAATGAGGTTAGTTGGGCTAGTTTGTGCACAGAGACAACTGTGGCGGTTTTTCAATTTGACCAGAATGGAGCATGTAAGGAAAGATCGACTAATCAGCTCGGAAGAGCAAGTGTGGGTGCACCAATCCTAAAGAATCTGGGAGGCAGGGTGTCACAGCCAGGAAGCTATCTGGGTTGAATCCTATTAGAGCTTAAGGACATCCTTACATGAGGTAAGTTTTATATGAAAGAGGAGGCGATAAGCTTTAGTGGGGAGTGATTGCAGTGCGGGTCAGATATCTGGGAGACCAAACTTTGTAAGCGTCGAGGTCAGTGAAGAACAAATGTATCCTGCAGCAATCTCAGAGGTGAGGACAGTTCTTGGCCCTTCGAGATCATGGTCTGAGGGGTCTTATGTTCATTATCCTTAAGGAGTGCGTTGATTTGCATCCAGAAGCATTTAGGGTCACCAAGGTACTTGTTTGCTGGGAATGTAGATAATTTCACTTGGATTTGGTTACTTTAGCTTTACAGGCATTCTGCAACTGTCAGTAGGAGGTCCAATCTGTATGGAGCCCTGATTTTTTATAGGATCGCCATGCCTTGTCTCAAGAGCGCGTTAGGAGCAGTAGCTCCTGGGAGAGTCAGGGGAGTGAATTCTCTTTGGTCCTTCTCAGCTTGAGAGGGCATGGAGGTCAAGGATGGAGGTGAAAGTGTCGATTAAGTACTCTAGGGCCTGATTTATGTCAGGAAAGGTGGTGACAGGGTCCAGTCAGTGGAGGAAAGGCTGTGCAAGAATTCAGAGGTGTTGAAGTTTGTTAGGTCTCTGGATTTGAAGGTTTTGGGGAGGGTGGGGAAGTTATTTTTCCAGTTACAGAAGGTTGGGGAGTGATCACTTAGCACAGTGGGGAGGACTCCCAGAGCCCTGATGTAGGTCCTGTTGTTAGTTAACATCCAGTCAAGTAGGGTGTGATTTCCTGACTTCATGTTAAGTCTAGTTGGTTGGTCAATTAGTTGTTCCAACTTGACATCAGATATAGCCAACTGATAGTAGGCATTTTAGGGCCAAGCCAATCAAGATTGAAATCACCACAGAGTATGGTGTCACTGTGGTGGAGGGTGTCTAGGCTGGTGAAGAGTTAAATGAAGGAGGTGGATGCAAGTTTAGGGGCAGACAGATACACCCAACAGTCAACTGTTTGATTTGCTGAGGGTGATTAAGATGAATAGGTGGTCAATGTTAGAGAGTTGTTTAGAGGCAACTGGGGAGGGGCTCCTGCCTCCTTTTTAATGTGGTAATATGCTTGATCCCCAGGCCTGGCAAAGACCCGAGGCAGGCGTCGACAGCCCCATTTCCTTGCTGAATTGCGATCTTAAGGTATTGGCCAAAATCCTAGCAAACAGGTTGGAACAGTTTTGCGGAGGTGATTCACCCAGACAGACTGGCTTTATTATAGGCGGTCCTCTCTATCCACAACGTTCACAGGCTGAATGTGGTTTGGGGTGCTAAAAGGTCATGGGAGGACACCTGTACTTTTCTATGGATACTGAGAAAGGCATTTGATTGGATTGAGTGGGATTATCTAGTTGAGTGCCCAGGCTGGTTTGGTCTGGGTGAAAACTTTGTGGGGATGGTTCAGGTGATGTATAGCTACCCTAGGGCACAGGTTCTAGTTAATGGCTCACTCACGATAGGTCTGAGCTGTTCCAGGGCATGAGGCAGGGTGCCCTTTCCCCTTGTTGTTTGCACTGGCACTGGCACTGGAGCCTCTTGCTTTGGCTATATGGCAGGACCCAGGGATTGAAGATGTGTGGGGTATCAGGGCGATCTCACAAACTCGCCCTATATGCTGATAACATGCTGCTCTTTTAGACACCCCAAAATATCAGTTCCTATCCTACTGAAGCTAATCAAATCATTTTCACATTTTCAGGATATAAAATCAATATCCAGAAGTCGGATGCTGCACATAGGGGCAAAGGGAGGGGGCAACCCAGCGGGACCAGGTGGGGGTTCGTGGGGATTTCAGGTGGTGTCCACATGCTTCACCTATTCTGGTGTACAGTAGGAGGGCCTGGGATCCCTAAATGACTACAATTATATCCCTATTATTAAAAAGGTAGAGGCAGATCTCCAGAGTGGGCCTGGCTTCCCATATCATGGCTGGGTAGAATCAAATTAATAAAAATTAACATCCTGCCCAGGCTTCTACCCTATGCAGATGTTACCCATTGGGCTTACGTGCAGGGATGAGCGTAGGCTGGAGATGGCCTTCCGACATTTATTTGGTGGGGAAAAGAGGCCCAGGCGTGTCTCCAGTGCCTAAAGCGAGAGTAGAAAGGGGCCTCATTTTCCAGATTTACACACCTACTACTTAGCAGCCCAAATGTCAGTATATAAAAGACTGGGTTATGGTGCCACCTGAGGCTAATTGGGTACACCCTGAACAGCGGATTGCCCAGGTCGGGTGTCGATGGTCGAAGGGCATATGTATAACCTACAAATAGGGGTTCCTAAAAGCCTCTAGGAACTTGCCTAAGTGTTTTCTCTGCCTGCTGGCATTGGCGTTTAAGCCGTTAAATGTGTTCCAAGTGAATGCTGTTGAGCCTCCACGCACTGTCTCTTTAAGAGCTGTCTGCTTGCAGACTTTATTAGTTGTATGAGGGGACTGTGTATTTAATGCTCGAATCCTGCCTGGGCCACTGAGTAAACGTTCCATTTCTGCAGTCGATAAGAGCACAGAGGAAGCCTAAATGACAGGTGTAACCATTTGCCTGAAACCATTAGAGTATTAAGTAGAATGCAGTTTGTCTAACCTGCCTTTCTTGCAGCTGGGACTCTGTGTGTTTTGCCCCTCCATTTTGGATCTGAACTGTTGAATGGATCCAATCAGTGCAAGGGCCTCTAAAATGGAGTTTGTTCAGGCCAACCAGAATCAGCACTATAGGGTGCCGGCTTACCATGAGAAGATATAGTCAGTAATTCTGGGAAGTGAAGTTCTGGACCTTGGTGCCTATTTGCACCAGTGGGGAGAGTTCTGAGTGATTGACAGCTGAGTCCACCAATTGGACTGACTGGCGCCAGGGAATGCTCTGCCTTAACGCCTGGACAGATCAGATCCGTTGTGACCATGATGAGAGAAGGAGCTCCGAGCTTCTAGCGCCAGTAGTTTCGCGTGGGGAGCACGGGAGGCCTAAAGTCAGGCTGCTGTTGCATTGCCAATTGAATTCGGACTGAATCTG
The DNA here is from genome assembly GCA_016271365.2 of Neoceratodus forsteri. NCBI lineage: Eukaryota > Metazoa > Chordata > Ceratodontiformes > Ceratodontidae > Neoceratodus > Neoceratodus forsteri. The sequence goes on along the minus strand of CM057453.1, from coordinate 828,592,806 downwards.
AGACTCAGAGAGGAAGAGAGGTTGAAAGAGTGGAAACCAGGCTCACCCTGTAGAAGACTGGAGAAATGCTGAATCGTGCTCGGTCTGTCAGGAAGTGAAGCTGCAGCGTGAACTCCCGGTGTTAGCAGAAGGTGCGATCGGGACCAAAGCAGCTGCCTGGTATAGTAATTTCCTTTACATATAAATGTGTGGATTGCCTGTGAGGAATAGCTAAACTGGTTCTCTTGTCCCCGAGCAGTGTAGACTGAAAGACAACTTGAATGTATGCGGACTGAATCCGCTTTGCTGATCAAAGCCGTGTGCCTGGCCTGTAGAATCCCATCTCCTGCTCTGTGGGTCTGGCAATCCAGCACTACCATCTGCGCCCAGGTTTTCAGTGTGAGGTGTTGTGAGTACCAATCAGGGCATCCCCTGTGACCAATTAATCATTAACAGTGTTTCATCTGATTTTCTTTTCTTCATTTCTTCAAAGACTGAGCCATCCACTCGGATTACAATTGGGTTTTGTGCATATTTTTCTTTACAGGGCCCCATCCATCTACAGCTGCCGGCCAACCCTGGGCAATGGACCTGGCTAGCCCCCACCAACCTGGGTACCCAGAGTGTGACTTTTAGACCCTGTAATGTGCACAGTACTGTGGTGATTCTGCTAATTAACCTGATTTCCCCTCCTGTGTTTTAGTTCCTTAAATAAACCAGATTTGATGTTGTTAAACTTTAACTGTCTGAAGTGTCGGTACCTGCATATCAAGCATTGTATTGGTTGGTGTATGCTGATTAACCTTACTTTACAGGGGTCCTCAGAGGCGAACCTCAGAATCAGTCTGGGAGTAAGTGGTACTTATGGACGGTTGAACAGGGTGTACATGTGGGGTATTGGGATGGTAATTTCTCGCATTGTGTGAGCCACTGGGGGAATAAAGGGGTCTCAGTGTCCCAGGGGTTGTGACCAAGCTAGTCTAACTGCTACAAACCCTGACCTCTGGGTGGAGGCACCTGACATAGAACCTAGGCCCTCAACCTGTTAGTAGTCAAGCAGGCAGGGTAGTAACCTTGGGATAGCACAACCTGGGGGTTACATATGCATCCCTTAAAGTGGCAAATCTGATGGTAAAGGCTGTCCTAGCCAGCTGGCGTTATATGTGGGACAAATGGGAGAAGCTGGTAGAGAAATGATGCTCTTACCAGTGGCCAGAAACCCTTTTTGGCCAGGATTAGAGAACCCCAGGTTCGGGGTGGGAAAATAAGGGGATGCACAGCTTGGGGGACCTGTGTATCAGAGATGGTCTATACTCCTTTGGAGATATGCAGCCCGAATATTGGGGCCGGGCAGAACACACTTGTTCAGATATTTACAGATGAGAGCCTATACCCAAAAGATGAGTTGGGGAGGAGTGGACCTCTCAGTTAGTACCAATAGAGCAGCTGATGTACTCTGTGAAAAGAGACCCAAGGGCATCATGCATAAAGCAGCCCACCTGGGCAAGCAGCATCTCACAGATCTCTTACAGAAAACATGAAGACAATGGGAAAGAGACTTAGGAGTACAGATTGGGAAGGATAACTGGAATCTTTTCTTAACATTGCATCAGGGCATTCTGATCTGTAACAAATACAAAGAATCTTATTCTAAATTAGTTCACAGACTCTACTGTCCACCACAGATAGTTCATAAATATAATGCTAGTGTCCCCATTATGTGGAAGATGTGGAGGGGCGATAGGCACTTCTTTCCACTTTTTGGGAGTGCCCAGTTCTGCAAACATTCTGGAAGGGGTTTTGGCGGAAGTGGCGAGGGTGGCCAGATTACCCTTCGGTGGAACCCTTGGGTGGAAGGTGCTGAGGGAGGGATGGACCCTCATCCTAGATGGATCAGAGTGTTGCTTGTCTTGGCCCGCCACTGCATACAGAATACCCGGTCTCTAATAATGTGCCCACATTAGTTACTGGCGAGTTAGACTCCAGGTGCTTGCCATGTAGAGGCTTGCTTTTATAATAAAGGGAAAGGGAATAAATTTTATAGAGTATGGAGCCTGTTTTGGCATCCCTAACAGTTGGAGAAGCACAGCTTTTAACGGTGGGCTTGGATGAGGATGACATTCCTAGCAGGTGAAAGTCCCTGCCTGATGTATGGGTTTGTATGGCTCTGTTTACACCTGTGTTAAGATATGCAATTGTCATGGTGTTAATATTTATAATACTAGATATGGAGATGTTCTCTCAATGTGATGTTAAGATGGTATTGTATCCTGTGTATCTTAACTGTTTTTGTTTTTTTTCATTTTTTAATAAAAGATTATGCAAAAATAAAAATGTCTGTACCAGTCTTTAGAATTTTTTTAATTATTTTAAAATTTGTTGACCGGGAAAGGCACACTGAGCCGAGGCTCAAGCCCAGGAGCGGAATTCGGTACAGAGAAGTACATAGAACATTACAGAGGAAATAAGTACAACAATAATTCAATCCATTACAGACAGGAGTTGCACAGAGAGTGCTGGATTACAGGCAGTAGACACAAACATACTGTAGCTTACAAATAGAAGCATTAGTCATTGCAATAAGGTAAATGCAGGAGTAGTACAGTAGGGATGTAGGACTTAGTAATAACTTGGAATATAACATGGGCAGAGAATTGACTACTGAGGGTTCAAGATGGAGAGGAGTTAGTCCCGTAGCGGTGGGTTCAGGATGCACCTTAGGCAAGGTGTAGTTGGGAGGAGTCTGAGGAGTTGCCTAATTGCTGGGAGGGAAGAGGCCTGACGAATGAAGGGTGGGAGGTTGTTCCATAGGAGGGAAGGCGGTAAGAAAAGGCAGCTTGACCGGAGGCAGAGTGAGGCGAGGGAAGTTGAAGTGCTGGCATCTCTGTGGCGGAGGGAGTAACCTAGGGAGTTAGCTGGCACAAGACGGAGGTGAGGTAGGGGGTAGGGAGCCCAACCAGTATTTAGCTATGAGGGAGGCACTATGGATGGTTCTCCTGTGGGAGGCGAGGCCAAGGAGAGTGGAGTATGGGGGGCAATGGTGAGTAAGTGGGGAGGCAGTGGCAAAATGACAATGTGTTTAACATGATGTCGAGTTTGGAGAGGATGAGGTTGGTGCTGTGCAATATATGATGTCTACATAGTCTAATATTGGTAGGATGGTTTTATGTATGATTTCACTGTGGGAGGGAGGAGACTGTCTTTGTGGCGCTACAGGATGGCAAGTTTGGGCTGGAGTTTAGAGCAGATGGTCTCTATGTAAGTTGAAATTTAGGTGGCTGGTCGAGCCAGACACCTAGGTATTTGAAAGTGGGACTAGGTCAAGGAGAGAGCCATCCAGGGTGGAGATCACTGGGGGTGCCAGAAGGATGTAGCTTTTTTAGATCCAAAGACCATGGTGACTTTATTTTGTCATTTAGTTTAAGCTGGTTTTCAGGAGCCAGTCTTGGACTCTACTGAAGTCGCTTTGGAGACCCGGAGGACACTGTCATGAAGGTCCGAGGCTAAAATTATTACGTCTATCGGCGCATAGATGCATGTTAGCTGTGAGGCAGATAGAGGGAGGTCATTTATAAATAAGGAGAGTAGGATGGGGCCAAGGATTGAGCCTTGAGGGATGCCAGAGAGGATGGGAAGGGGAGAGGGTGTCTCTATTTGAACAGATTGCTGTCTGTTCTGCAGGTAAGAGTGGAACCAGTTTATGGTGGGTTGGGTGAGGCCAAAGAGGCTGAGTTTGTGGAGCAACAGGGTGTGGAGACAGAGTCAAAAGCTTTCGCAAATCGATAAATATAGCGGTGGCGGTCAGACTGTTGTCTATAGCCAGAGGATGGAATCTGTATCATTACAGCAAGGCGGTGATGGTGGAGTGATGTTTTCTAAAGCCTGACTGGTAGGGGAAGAATAGGAATAGGGATATGAATACTACTTATATAATTTTAAGTGCCTCTGCTACTATATGCCAGAGCTCGCTTTTACTGCTTCCCAAAAGCTGTACCCACAGTTTTCTTGTTATATTATATTTGAAAGATACAAGTAGCCATTTACATTTAAGGAGATTGCTAATAAGGTACATAACAATTACATAAACAGGTGACTAAACAGTTAATAAAACATAGAAACATAACAGTTTGACGGCAGATAAGGGTCATGTGGTCCACCTAGTCTGCCCATTTTCCCTACCTACTGTAACAATCAAGAGATCCTACTTGAATCTCCAGCTTTCCCCTTTCCTTACCACTAAGGTTCCTGATGCCTATCCCATGCTGTCTTGAATCCCACTCAGTTTTACCCCCACCACCTACGCCTGGAGGCTGTTCCAGGTATTATCCACTACCCTTTCTGTGAAGAAAGTACTTCCTTACATCTCCCTAAGCCTACCACCCTCTGGGTTCATAGCATGGCCCTCATTCTTGAGCATCTTTTTCTCTGAATAAGTTTTCCTCTTGAACCTTATTTATACCCGTGAGGAATCTGAAAGTCTCTATCATATACCCTCTCTCATTTCTTCCAGGGTATACATATTGAGATTCTTAAGTCTCTCATCACAGGGCTTTGATGCAGACCCTGCACCATTTTAGTTACCCTCCTCTGGCCTGCCTCTACTCTGTCCATGTCCTTCTGGAAATATGGTCACCAGAACTGGATGCAGTATTCTCGGTGAGGTCTCACCAGTTATACAGTGGTATCACCACCTTCCTCTTTCTGCTGGTGATACCCCTCCCTATGCACACTAGCATCCCACTGGCTCTCCCCACTGCCTTGCCACGCTGTTTGGCCACTTTTAGGTCATCAGATATGATTACCCACAGGTCTCTTTCCTGTTTGGTGGTTGCCAAGACTTCTCCCCATTCTGTACTCCACCCCTGGGTTTCTCGCTTCAAGTGTATGATTTTGCACTTCTTCATACTGAAACTTAGTGGCACACTCTTGACCACTCCTCAAGCTTTCTTAGATCCCTATTCATTTTTACACACACACACACACACACACGGAGTGTCCACCCTACTGCAGATCTTAGTGTCATCTGCAAAAGGCACATTTTCCTTCTAGCCCCTCTGCAAAGTTGCTAATGAAGACATTAAAGAGGACTGTCCCCAGTGCTGATCCTTGTGGCACCCTGCTGGCCACCCTTCCTTCCTCTGAGTGAACTCCATTTACCACCACCCTCTGTTGCCTATCCCTCCAACCAATTTCTTACCCAGTTTACTACCTTTGGACCCACTCCTAGGCTTCCCAGCCTCTGTCACGAGTCTCCTATGTGGAATGGTGTTGAAGGCCTTGTTGAAATCTAGGTAGGCCACATCCATCACTCCACCCTGATTTAATTCCCTGGTCACACAGTCAAGAAATCTATCAGATTTGTTTGACAGGACCTCCCCAGTGAATCCATCTGCCTTGGATCTTGTAAAACACTGGATGGATTAATATATTCCACAATCCTTTCCTTCAGTAGTGATTCCATTAATTTTCCCACCACCAAAGTTAGGCTGACTGGCTTGTAATTGCCAGCCTCCTCCTGCTACCACTTTTGTGAAGTGGGACTTCATCTGCCCTCCTCCAGTCCTTCACAACCACTCCCATCTCCAGTGAGTGATTGAACAGGACTGTCAGGAGGCAGCCAGCACCCTCTGAGCTCCCTCAATATCCTTGGATGATTCCATCTGGCCCCATTGCCTTGTCCAGTTTCAGATTTGTGAGTGCCTTCGGACTCTCTGCTCTGTAAATGGACTAGTGTCCACCTTCTTCCTTTGATGTCCCTGACATTTATCTGTTGTCCCTCTCCTTCCCTTTCCTCTGTGAACACTGAACAAAAGTATTCATTCAGGATGTCTGCTTTTCCTTGCCCCCTTCCACACACTCCCTCTTTCCCTCTTTAGCCTTACAATCCCTCCCTAGTCTTTCTCCTTTCGCACATACCTGAAAAATGTCTTGTTCCTTTCTTTACTGCCTGAGCTACTTTCTCCTCTGTTTGCACCTTTGTACCCCTGACTGCTTTTCCTGCCTCCTCTGCTTCTCCTGATATGTCTCCCTATCCTCCTCCTCCTCTGTGTCTCCTTATACCTCTTGAATGCTAACTTTTTGCCCTTACCTTCCCAGCCACCTCTTTTGAGAACCATAGTGGTATCTTTCCCTTGCTTTTGCTTACTTGTCTGATGCAGATGTTTGTTGATTTCACTATCCCCGCTTTCAGTTTTGCCCACTGTTCCTTCACGCCACCCAAGTCATCTCTCCCTGCCAGGGCATCCCTGAGACATTCCCCCATCTTTATAAAATTGGCTCTCCTGAAATCCAGGACCCTCGCCTTTGTGTGGTTCACTTATGCCACAGTTCTTATATTGAACAACACCTGTACGGAGATCACTGGTCCCCAGGATAATAATAAAGAGTAATAATAATAATAAAAATAATAAAGACTTAATAAAGCTCTTTGCTTTGACCACTGCACCTCTTTTGTCCAGTTGTTTTGTACTCATTATACATTATATGACACTGAAGTTTATGTAGCCAAGCTGCAGCCTTTATCTGGCTATTTTGTTCCTAAACTGCACTGATCTTTTGTTGCTATTGTTTGCATTTAATCTCAACTTCTGGAATGTTGCTCTTGTAAATGATCTTGCTAACTACAGTATATACTGCCATATTATCTTTATGTAACCAACCTGATTGCCCCTACTTGGGAATGTTCTGTACTTACTGGTATGCTCAGGGTGCCTCAGAGGTCAATCCTAGGTCCTCTCCTCTTCAGTGTTTATCTAAATGCCCTGCCTGACTCCTGTACTGGAAACATCCTCCTACACGTGGACGATGCAGTACTAATAGCCTCACACCCCTGACATCTCCTCCTTCAGCTCTCCCTACAAGACTCCTTCAAACAGACTGAAAACTGGTTTATAGCCCGCAGACTAGTTGTCAACATTAAGAAAACAAAATCTATGCTCTTTGTACACCAACAACACAGGGCCAGAGACCACCCCATTACAATTCTATCCGACTTACTTGCCCCTGGAACAGGTCTCAACCTACAAGTACCTGGGAGTCACTTTTATTCCTCCTTTACCTTCCATGAGCACATCAAAACTCTCACCTCAGCCATCAATATCCGCTTAGGCCTCTTTATATCGGCACAAAGATTGCCTCCCAATCAAGCTCTACACCTGGCAGTCACATCCTCAGTCATATCCCTAGTTGACTATGGCCTTACAATCTTTTTCAACTGCTGACCCCACAGCACTACATCAGATCCAACTGGCTATCAACAAAGCCTGCTGGCTCATCTCGGTGCAGACAAACACACGACACCTGCACCCTCTATGCTCTCGCAAATATTCTCTCGCTAGAGGGCGCCTGTAGTACCAGACCTGTCTACTTACAAAAAGATACACCTTGACTAACTCCCGAGTAGGTGTTGCGGCCTCCCTTTAGTCAGCCACCCCATTTATTACTACTGGACAGCCTCAAAATCTGTCTGAAGGTACCCAAGGTCAGGTCATCCCTAGTGCAAAGATCCTTCTTACACAGAGCTCCATTATGGTACAATGCCCTCCACCCAGCTATCTCATCCATTAACAAACTAGGTCTTTGTAAGGCAGTGCTATTATTACATATTCTAGCCTCACATAGCTGTCATTACGCCCACTAACTTCCCCAATGGCTTACATAGCCTCAGGGCCCACCTGGCACTGACAATGCCTTTCTGAGGCTGCTCTGTCCTCATGTATTGCTGAGGTGCCAGTTGAAGGCCCATCTAGCTTAACTAAAAGATATCAAGACCTGCTCAAATCTGATAATACCTCTCAGAGGTAGCAACTATATCTAGTATTGTATCAATATTGTATATAGAACCTAGCTAATCTCTTGTATAGGCAACATTTGAATGTATGTACCATGACTGTCTATATGGAGCCTCTTAGGCTGATTTGTCGAAATTGACTCAAACTTAGTACATCTCACATGTATGATATTCCAATGTACCCCTTTCCTAATGTTTTCTCTGTCAATGTATCAAAATGTTTTTGCTTTTTGTGACGCTGGAGCCTTTGAAAATGAGTCTATGACTCAAAGGGTTGTGTAACCCCAGATGGCGCATCCCAGGGGCTACTACCCCTGCCTGATTTGCCACTAACAGGTTGAGGGCCTGGATCCAATGGCAGGTGCCTCACCCAGAGGTCAGGGTTGCAATAGTTAAACTAACTTGTCACAGCCCTCTGGGACTTTGTAACTTTCTTCCCACTAGTGGCCCACACAATATATCAGAATTACCTTCACAGTATACACTTACCCCCAGGTCTGGTTCTGGCACTGGGACCTCCTGTGAAATGAGATACAGTGCAACAATCACAGTACAGTACTTTAACATAGACAAATACCTCAGGCAGTATAACTTTGCTGAAACAAGCAGCTCTGATTTATTTAGGGGATATAACAAGGACAGGGAAATCAGGTTAATTAGCTTATCACTCTAATAATCTACTTATGGCTCTGTGCACAGGCTCTATCCCTATCAGTTGCTGTCCCTGGGTACCCAAGCCCTAGTGGCTAGTCCAAACCGTGGCAGCTGGTAGGGCCCTTTCACACAGAGAAAAGGAGAATTAAACAGTCAGCAGTACAGTAATTCCATTTGGATTTAATGTGCAATTCAACAGGGAGCGACCCTGAATTAGTACTCACGACCTCCAAATAAGATAGGGTCCTTCAATGTCAGCAGGGCTCACTTAAGGTACACAAACCTCTTCACACATCCATATAAAAGAAAGCACTATACCAGGCAGGCTGCATCTGTATCCCGATCGCAATTACTGCACAATACCGGGAGAACACACAGCAGATTCAGTTCCTGACAGACCGAGTGCAATTTTCAGCAATTCCTCCAGTCTTCTACAGGGTGAGCCTGGTTTCTACTCTTCAGAGATCCTTTGATTCTTTTCACAGGAGGATCAGTCCTAACAAGCTGTTACACAAGCTGCAGACGGAACTCTGGGCCTTACACACGTTTTTGACTAAAACTGCACACTGAAAAAGCACAGGGCTCCTTCCTTCTTCACTGCCAAAGCTCAACTGAAACTCCAACCGACAAAACCGGGCACTTCCTTTGAGTTCCTCCCAGTTCTTGACTGGATTGGCTGTCACTCACAATAGACTGCTGCTGTTGGTCCAAAAGGCACTGAAGTCTAAACTACATCTCCCAGAGTCACTGCCCATACAATCCTCTTGTGGCTGGCTCAGATTATGAGTCCAAGTTCTGATTCGTCCAAGGCACCATTTTAGAGCTAGCTTACCCCACTGATTGGTCCAGTTCAGCAGTTCAAAACTAGAATGGGGAACTAGCAGACACAGTTCTGACTGCAAAGAAAGCAGGTTAGACAAACTGTAATTTCATTATTACTCTAAATAATTTCTGGCAAACAGTTACATCTTTCAGATAGGTTCCCTTTGCACTCCTAGTGACTGCAAAATGAAGTGAATTGGCAGCAGCTCAAGTGGTACTCAGAGAAGCACACAGTCCCCCATATAAACTAATTATGTCTGCAAGCAGACAGCTCTTAAAGAGACAGTACCAGAGGTTCTAAAACACTCACTGATAAATGGCTTAAACGTCAAACACCATTCAGGCTTGGAGCATTCAAGCAAGCTCCTGGAAGTCTTTTGGGAACCCCATTTGCAGGGTGGTTATACCCTTCCTGGCCTGGGAAAGCTTAACGTCCGCGTCAAGCAAGTACCCCATAAGTTTCAACTGCAACTATATACATTTGCATTAGGCTCGCACATGTAATCATCAGTCAATATATCATTTTACCAAGAACACATTTCTGAAACATTGCAGTCACGTCCTCTTTACACAGTATTACATACATTGTACCATAACTCAAGTTATTACCTCTTGTACATGAAACCTGAAGAGAGGGGCCCTTCCCTATCAGTTACCTTTGGGCTGGACGGGCAAGGGCACCATACTTAGAGGGCAACACAAGTAACTTGGAGTTAGCACTGACGCTCAGTTTGGGCAATGAGCTCAGGGACACATACACTCCTTTATGGACAACATTGAAGGCAAATCCACAGGCCTCCCAGGGAATCATAACTGAGGTGCACCACAGGCTTTACAGCTCGACCAGTCTTTCTAGGGGAACTGTTACAGTCTCTGCACTCTGAGCCTCATTTTCATCATTGTCCTCACTTGTCAGGGAGTCTCCATGGGGTAGAGGCTAGAACTTGGGGCACTTTCAGCTCCAGGAGTTACAGTTTCTGAGTCAAAACATTTGGCTCGCATGGGAGAGCTTTCGGACACTGGCAGTGGACTGTCAGGGCACTCAAAATACTCTTCTTGTTCGGTGTATCACCAGTCTGCCCCAATCTATCATTTTCCTCCCTGAAAGCTCAAACAGTTCAACCATGCACAATGATTCCATTTCATCTGATCTGATGCTTTGCACTTCACTTTCTGGGAGCATTGGCTCCAGGGATGAAGCTGGGGCTTAGACAATCCAGAAGGCCCAGCTTTGTCTCCAGTATTGACTAGGGATTGCCCCAAACAATTGACTCAGTTCAGAAGAAGGATAGTATTCAAAGTCACTCTCCTTTTCCGATATGGACTGACAGTCATGCTCAACTGGGACTTGTGGAGGGAACACTTTAACTTTGCTTCTGTAGGTGCAGACTTTCTTGTTCTTTTCTTAGCAGCAGCTCTAGTCACTGGTCCAGAGGGGCATCTTCTGGGGCTCAGACTCAATTAAGATTTGTCCAATGGGCAGTAAATGATTTCTATGCATTGTTTTTACATCTTTGAATTATTCCCAGGCCTTACTTTGTACACTGGCAGATCATCTAGTTTGCCACTACAATGTGAGGGAGATGGTGCCATCTGTCAGCAATCTTGTGCTTGCCATGCAGTCCCAGATTTCTTAGCAATACCGATCTCCCTCCTGGAGTTCCTGTGCTTTCACCTTTTATCATACCTTTCTTTGTTGGCCAGATTTCTTTTGGCAGCCATGGTTTGAGCCAGTTGATACATGAGTTAGCTGGGCCTTTAACTTTTGCACATACTGTAAATAGTTGTCAGCTTGAACCCCATCAGGAGAGACCACAAACACACATCTACTGGTAGTCGAGCTTTCTTCCAAACATCAGGCGGTAGGGGAGAATCCAGTGGCATCACTTTGGTGCAGTTATAAGCATGTACCAGGGTGCTAATTTGTTGGCTCCATCTAGGCTTGTCCTTTGGGTGCAGGGTGCCTAGCATATCTAGCAAAGTCACGGTTGAAACGTTCAGGCTGTGGGTCCCCTGGGGGTGGTAAGGAGTGGTTCTGGACTTTGACTCCCACAGAGAAAGCATCTCTTTGATCAGACGACTCTCAAAGTCTCTCCTTGATCAGAATGGATTCTTTGTGGAGCCCATAGTGAACAAAAAGTTTTCTACAAGTACTTTGGCCACAGTGGATGCTTTCTGGTCTTTGGTGGGAAAGCTTGGGCATATCTCGGAAATGGTCAGTGACCACCAGCACATTACTGATATTTCTTTGATCTGACTCCAAACTCAGAAAATCAATACAGACCAGCTCCATGGGTGCACTGGTGGTGATGTTAACAAGGGGAGCAGCCCTCTGGGGCAAAGCTTTCCTCTGTAAGCAGCGACTATAAGTTCGAATGTGTTGCTCCACATCAGCCCCCATCTTAGGCCAATAGAATCTGGATCTCACCAAGTCAAGTGTTCTGTCTATACCAAGGTGCCCCATGTGGTTGTGCAAGGACCTCAGTACTGAGTCTCGAAGGCAGTGGGCAGCACTAGTTGTTGTTTGTCTACTTGTCCCCTCTGTCTACTGTTTCTCTGTATAACAGTTTATTGATCAGTTTCAACTTAGGACCTTCTTTGTATAACAGTGCAGTTCTCAAATCAGTGGAGCGTAATTTGGACACATCTTTTCCTGCATAGAGGGCTTCTAAAGCTGCTTTGATCATGGGATCATGGGATTGAGCCCGCCGAATACTGTCATTGTCCAGCTGAGGCAGTGCACCAATGTCTATTGCAGAAAAGTGGCAATAAGCAGCAGGTATGCAATTCTCAGAGGTCCCAAGCAATCCACCATGCAGTCCACTGCGTCCGTGGACATTGTTCCTCCCTGTCAAACTTCCGGCAGAGTGCCCGAATGTCAGAGTTCTGCAATCGGACCCAATCATTCTGGGGAACAGGCCTCCGGAGAGAGCATCAGCATCTATGTGGTTCAGACCTGCTCGGTATTCGAGAGCATAGTCATATGTAGATAATGCAGAAAGCCACCTATGGCCAGTGGCATCCAACTTAGCTGAGGTCTGCACATAGGTCAAAGGATTATTGTCAGTTTTACTAGTATTTTAGCCCCATACAAGTACTCATGGAATTGGTCAACAATAGCCCACTTCAAAGCTAGGAACTCTAACTTATGTACAGGATAGTTCTTTTCGATGGGGTCAGGCTTCTACTGGCAAAGGCCACTGGTCTCAGGCCATTCTCGTGCTCTTGGTACAACACAGCCCCAACCCTTGCAAGCTAGCATCAGTGTGCAGGCGTAAGGTTTTCTTGGATCGGCATAGGCCAGCACACTGGAGCATGGGTAAGTTGATATATGATCTCATGAAAAGCAGTCTCACAATCAGGAGTCCAGCGGCCCCAAATACTTCACTCGGATGAAAATACCTCTTTCCGTCTTGAGGGCTGACTTTTAATTATTTTTTGTGGGTTGGGGGATACCCTTGAGTAAGGTTAAGTAAAGGCGGATCACTCTTGAATAGTCCTTGATGAAGCGCCATAATAACCACAGAATCCCAGGAATCTTTGCAGTTCTTTTAGATTTTTGGGCTGTGGCCAGGTGTCAAGGCCTCAACTTTACTTAGGTCGGTCTCTATTCCTCGGTGGATACTATGTGTCCCACATACTTTACTGATGTTTGAAAGAATTGACACTTACCAATGGACAGTTTAAGGCCAAAGTCCTCAGTCGGTCAATACCTTAAATAATCTGCTCTCATGTTCCTCTAGTGAGCTGCCAAACACAATAACATCATCTAGGTATACCAGGCACTCTAGTAAGTTCATGTCCCCACTGACGCTCCATCAATCGTTGAAAAGTGGCTGGGGCACCTGAAATCCTTGAGGGCATCCTCATGAATTCACTTAAGCCAAGCAGACAGATAAAGGCCGTCTTCTCACGGTCCTCTAGAACATCGGGATCTGGTAGTACCCACTGCGGAGATCCAGCACAGAGAACCACTTGCTCCCGTTTAGGCAGTCCAAAGCATCCTGAATGCGGGCATTGTGTACTGATCAGGATAGTCCGCGGTTTAAGGTGCGATAATCCACACATCCTTACTGTTCCATTCTTTTTCCTCACTACCACAATGGGGAAGCATAAGGGCTTCTGGATTCTTGTATTACACCAGCAGCTAACATCTTTGCAGATGCCGCCTCACATCATCTATGTCAGCAGGTGTCAGGCGTTGAGACCTCTCACGAAATGGTCTTTCGTCATGCAGCCGATATTGTGCTCAGCTCCTTGCCGCATCCTACATCCCATTCCTTTAAAGAAAACACCTGGTCTCTCTGGGCAAGCTTCTCACTGATCCTCATTTTCCATTCAGCTGGCAGCGGGAGTCGCCAAATCAAACAAGTCAGGCTGCTACTCTGTCATTCTTCCTTGAACTCTGCTGTTGGGTAGCACTGCAGTGTCTGCACAATGCACATTAGCCAGGATGCAACCTCTGTTTACTCGAATGTCTCTTCAGACACATTATGAACTTGGACCATTACCCTTCTGGCATAAGCATGGGCTCTAGCGGGCAAAATACTAGGCTTGACCAGCAGTCCCTCTGGCAATTTTCCATCGCCTGGTGCATCCAACATTATATTTTATTCTTAACATCCTTTCTGATACGGACCTCTCCTGTAAGGTACACTGGGCATTTGGCGCCAGGATCAGAGACTCAGGATCCTTCTTCCATACAATTCCGACCGGTTCCTCTGGTTCTGTTTTTCAGCATCTCTCTGTGCCTCATAGGCCTTCTTAATTAATGCCGGAACTCTTAAAGCTCTACTAGTCTTTGACCCTGTTTTCATAACATAACTGTGCCAGCTTCCGAACATATGAGCATTTGTTCCAATCAACAAAGGGACACCATCATACAGTCCAGTGGGGGACACACTAAGGCTAGGGTCTCTACTTGTTCGCCACTCCAGCCACGGAGGTGGGGAAAGACAGCCAAATTCGGATATACCCGGAATAGGGGTAGGCCTTCTCTCACTTAACCCCATACATGCAGTCCTTCTAATGGTTGTAAGGGTACATCTGACAAATGCTTCTGATACCAATCCTGGAACATAATTGTCACTTGGGAGCCACTGTCTAATACAGCTCTTGTAGACACTCCATTCACCTTTACAGTGGTCTCCATGGAGGACCCACTATTCTGGACCAGTCTGGAGAGGCGGTAGTGGGGGCCTGGGCAACTGACCTTGCCACAAAGGGCGTGAATTAGCATTTTGGTGCCCTCACTGGGATCATGTCGTGCACCTCTTAACCACTGATTTGTTCTCCAAGCTCTCCTTGTAGCCTATATGCAACTTTGTCAGTGTCTTTTGGGACTGGCATTCCCTTTCATGTGCCCATCTTTCCCACAATTATAGCAAAACATACTTTCTGGAGTTTGAGCTGGCCGAGGCGCCACACTGGGAGCCAGGCGGGTATTACTAACTGGAAACCTGGGTGCCATCTCTGTCTGCGGTGATAAGCATTTGGAGACATCTCTTCAGTTTCTCCACTTCCATGGTCAAGGAATTGAGTTTGGAGCTGTTATCAGCAGGAGATACATGGGTGGGTACCCCCACCCCATAGCAGATGCAGTCGGATATAGGTCAGGGCCCTGCACTTGCAGGCGTGGCCTTCATAAAGGGACTGTTTTTGAATTCTGATCTCTCTCAACAGTTCGCCCCATTGTGGCATATCTTTTTCCTTGTCAGAGCACTCATTGACTGTCAACCTCTGACCTGAACTTCACTTGATGGGTCACCTCAGTCACTCGGGTCGAGCCACAGCTGTTGGTGCAGGTACCTCCCGAGGTCGCCTTTTCTCAACTCCTCGAATTCTCTCATTAACTCATCATAGGAGGTGGGGATTCCAGTCGATTTGCCAGGCATAACTGAAGCAACAGCAGTTCTGAGAAGGGGCAGACTTAAGGATTCTGTCCAGTCTGGTTCGGTCCAGTTCAATCGCTGGCAAACTACCCTTTCTGAGGCATTCTTGCAACAATTTTTCCAGCCGAGACATACACAGACAACAACTCCCTTGGTACTGTTGTGCATTTCTTACTCTCCACCATAGGTCCTCATCAGAATCTGGGCTCCCATACACATTCTCCAAGGCCTCAAGATAGGCCTGTGCAGTCGCTTCAGGGTTACTGGCCCGTTTAGCACGGATGGTAGCCAGGGCAGGACCTCGGGGCTCTCACTAACCCTCTTTCGCTTTTGCCTCGAGCATTGCCATTTCTAGCACTTGGGAGCAACATAGTCTATCCAGGTCTCCCAGTCGTCATCCTCCCTTGGGGGTGGGAGGGTGCCGGAGAAGATCCTCAACCTTCGGTAAGAGTCGTGACTAATGGCAGGTGCAGAAATAGGAGTCTGCATTGGTTCAGCCACCATTACGGGCACTGGAGCAGGAGAGGGTGTTGGGGAGGAACACCCCAGGTGGCAAGAATAGTTTCTTCAAGTCCTCCACAGTTTTCCCCTCTCCCAGCAACCATTCAGCAAATTTCTCCTCAAAGTTTCAGATAGTGGTGGGGGCTGATTCCTCCCGGGTCTTACTGTCCTAGTTATCACTCTCCAAGCAGTGAGGCTCCCTCTGGGGTAATGGTCTGTGGCACTTTGGAGCTATCTATGGGATCCTTAACTCTACTAGGGCCAGGAAAGTGTGGGTGAGCAGATTAGCATGCCGACCCACCACCACAGGGTTTTGTAAACCTTCCACCTTGGAAAGTACTCCTGCACAGTGTCCGTGTTGATAGCCAGGGGATGTCCAGGATAAGCATAGCATTTTGGGGTCGATCTCCTCCCAGTACACCACTCCACCAGCCGGTGCACAGCCACTTCTGTCGGGTACCCATTTTTTCTTAACAGTGGTTCGTAAATATGGCCACTAGAGGACACACAATCCCAGCGGTGAGCCTCCAGATGTAACCCCTAGATGGCGCTATCCCAGGGCTACTACCCCTGCCTGATTTGCCACTAACAGGTTGAGGGGCCTGGATCCAATGGCGGGTGCCTCCACCCAGAGGTCAGGGTTTGCAATAGTTAAACTAACTGGTCACAGCCCTCTGGGACACTGAAACCCCCCTTCTTCCCACTAGTGGCCCACACAATATATCAGAATTACCTTTACAGTATACACTTACCCCCCAGGTCTGGTTCCGCACTGGGACCTCCTGTGAAATGAGATACAGTGCAACAATCACAGTACAGTACTTTAACATAGACAAATACCTCAGGCAGTATAACTTTGCTGAAACAAACAGCTCTGATTTATTTAGGGGGATATAACAAGGACAGGGGAAATCAGGTTAATTAGCTTATCACTCTCATAATCTACCTATGGCTCTGTGCACAGGCTATCCCTATCAGTTACTGTCCCTGGGTACCCAAGCCCAGTGGCTAGTCCAAACCGTGGCAGCTGGTAGGGCCCTTTCACACAGAGAAAAGGAGAATTAAACAGTCAGCAGTACAGTAATTCCATTTGGATTTAATGTGGCAATTCAACAGGGAGCGACCCTGAATTAGTACTCACGACCTCCAAATAAGATAGGGTCCTTCAATGTCAGCAGGGCTCACTTGAGGTACACAAACCTCTTCACACATCCATATAAAAGAAAGCACTATACCAGGCAGGCTGCATCTGTATCCCGATCGCAATTACTGCACAATACCGGGAGAACACACAGCAGATTCAGTTCCTGACAGACCGAGTGCAATTTTCAGCAGTTCCTCCAGTCTTCTACAGGGTGAGCCTGGTTTCTACTCTTCAGAGATCCTTTGATTCTTTTCACAGGACGGATTCAGTCCTAACAAGCTGTTACACAAGCTGCAGACCGAACTCTGGGCCTTACACACGTTTTTGACTAAAAACTGCACACTGAAAAGCACAGGGCTCCTTCCTTCTTCACTGCCAAAGCTCAACTGAAACTCCAACTGACAAAACCGGCACTTCCTTTGAGTTCCTCCCAGTTCTTGACTGGATTGGCTGTCACTCACAATAGACTGCTGCTGTTGGTCCAAAAGGCACTGAAGTCTAAACTACATCTCCCAGAGTCACTGCCCATACAATCCTCTTGTGGCTGGCTCAGATTATGAGTTCAAGTTCTGATTCGTCCAAGGCACCATTTTAGAGCTAGCTTACCCCACACTGATTGGTCCAGTTCAGCAGTTCAAAAAATGGGGAACTAGCAGACACAGTTCTGACTGCAAAGAAAGCAGGTTAGACAAACTGTAATTTCATTATTACTCTAAATAATTTCTGGCAAACAGTTACATCTTTCCAGATAGGTTCCCTTTGCACTCCTAGTGACTGCAAAATGAAGTGAATTGGCAGCAGCTCGGAAGTGGTACTCAGAGAAGCACACAGTCCCCATATAACTAATTATGTCTGCAAGCAGACAGCTCTTAAAGAGACAGTACCAGAGGTTCTAAAAACACTCACTGATAAATGGCTTAAACGCCAAACACCATTCAGGCTTGGAGCATTCAAGCAAGCTCCTGAAGTCTTTTGGGAACCCCCATTTGCAGGGGGTTACAGTTGTAATTCCTCTGTACTTAAAATAAATAAAATAAATAAATATTGCTACTGCTATTGCTCCGTTTATTGTTGTTGTTAGTTGCGTTTAATCTCAATTACTGGAATGCTGCTCTTGTCAATGACTGTATATTGTTTTCTATCGTATTCTTCTGGGTTGTACCTGAAAATGGGCATCCATTTGTCTAGTTAGTACTCAGTTAACAAAACCTAATAAATAAAATAACCAGTGGGACACCATTTCACACAACCTAATCACTTACTTCTGGACTTAACCAGTAATGGCACATAATGCAACTTCCAAACTACACTGAAAAGAAGGACATCATAGTATTAAAACAATATAAATACACAGGGTTTATGACATTCTATGGGACCACTGACCCATTTAATTATAACATAACTTATGTAGTGATATTGGTATGTTTATTTACTCTCTTAGCAAAATCTTATGCCTCTTGCCCCTAAACGTGTAACTGTTTTTCTTTGGATTATTTCCTACCTTTGACCCTCTTTGCACCTCTATAATTTAAAGGATATGGCACATCCGCATATCGTGGTGTAATCTCTGCCTGCCCTTTCCTACGCCAATTCTTTAACATCAACCTTTGATATAAAATACATTTCTCTACTCCTTCCACTAACACGCTGACAACGAAAACTCGTGGCCCGGAAAGCTTGTGTACTAGGACATTTCTTTGTTGGTCCAATAACAAGTTATCAAGTTATCATAATCTGTAACATCCCCACTCTATTTAAATAAGAGTTTGTGTTGTTCAGGATATCTGAAACTATGCAACTTCTTGAATCAGATTTTTTTTTTTTTTTCTTTGGTAACCAGGTAAAGCTCACCAGGCGCAAGTGCCTGTTTTCAGAGGCGAGCCAGATGCACTGGTGAGGTTAAGTGCTTGCTCAGAGTCGCACAGTATGCATGGGGGAAGGGTTCTGGGAATCAAACTCAGGTCTGCTGGATATACCAAGCTCATTCATAGCTCATTACTCTAACCGCTAGGTTATACTCTAGCCCAGGACTTGTGAACTCCCAGCAATCTGAAATTATAGACAGGCTTATTTTAGTGATTGTGAGCACTGTTGCATTCATTAACTGCAACTGAACTACACACACACACACACACTCTGAAAACTAGTCCCATATTTTGGATGCCCTGGAAAGATAGAGATTCATTCATTCATTTATTTATTTTTAACCAGTAAGTGGACTGGGACAAAGCCCTTTTCAGCCATGACTGACACTTCAACAACTTAAACAGAAAAACATTACAAAGTACAGCATACAAAGAACACACAGAGCTGGAATTACACATTATGAGTTTTGGAAGCTGGGGGGCCCAGAAATGCCCTATCTTTAAATTGAGCACCTTCCCACGGGCAGTGGTCACGATCCAGCCATAGCACCTCTACGGTGCAAGAAGCCTGATCCACCCAACCCCAAAGAGATAGATAAGGTGCCACTTGCCCCCCACGGGCAGCGGTCACGATCCAGCCACAGCACCTCTCACGGTGCAAGAAGCCTGATCCACCCACCCCAAAGAGATAGATAAGGTGTCACTTGCCCTCACGGGCAGCGGTCACAATCCAGCCACAACACCTCACGTGCAAGAAGCCTGATCCACCCACCCCCCAAAGAGATAGATAAGGTGCCACTTGCCCCCATGGGCAGCAGTCACGATCCAGCCATAGAACCTCTCACGGTGCAAGGAGCCTGATCCAACCACCCCCAAAGAGATAGCTAAGGTGCCACTTGCCCCCACAGGCAGCAGTCACGATCCAGTCGTAGCACCTCTATGGTGCAAGGAGCCTGATCCACCCACCCCCAAAGAGATAGATAAGATGTCACTTGCTCCCACGGGCAGCGGTCACGATCCAGCCATAGCACCTCTACGGTGCAAGGAGCCTGATCCACCCACCCCAAAGAGATAGATAAGGTGCCACTTGCCCCCATGGACAGTGGTCACGATCCAGCCATAGTACCTCCACGGTGCAAGAAGCCTGATCCACCCACCCCCAAAGAGATAGATAAGGTGCAACTTGCCCCATGGGCAGCGGTCACGATCCAGCCATAGCACCTCCACGGTGCAAGGAGCCTAATGCACCCACCCCAAAGAGATAGATAAGGTGCTACTTGCCTCCACGGGCAGCGGTCACGATCCAGCCATAGCACCTCTACGGTGCAAAGAAAATTGCCATGATTTCTCTGGGCTGTGTAAGCGCTGAACCTGATCATTACTTGCAATTTGTTGTTTTTAATTTCAGCCTTCTCAGGGTAGCTATTGGCTCCATGCCTGTGTACAGCTCCTGATTGGCTGGTCTCACTCACCTGAGACAGGAGCACCTGCTGACGTGTGGCTTAATGTAAGCCTGCATCCCTGTACTCGCTTCTAATTTATATATTTTAATTAGCCTGTTCTGCTCGGCCTGTGTAAAGTAACTTACCATCCCCCTGCTGCAGTTTCTCTCCAATGTATGTGCACTGATTCAGTTCTAGCTCTGCAAACTTCCCTTGATTTTTCATCACCCGCCTCCTCCCAGGGCTCCTTTAAATGCACACAGTCTCCGTCCACTTCTATCTGATGTTTCAATTTATTGTTACTTACTGTCAACAACTGCAATTCCTCCCATTCTCTTTTGCAACTAAGCCTTCTAGCAGCTTATCTCATTCAGTCTTGCTGAGGCATACCATTTTGGTACTTTAGGTTTGCTTATTGCTAACTAGCATATCCTGTCTTGCTAAGGCAGTTGATTTAGGTCAGGTGATCTCTTAGTACTTAGTCTGCTCCAGAGTAGTAGCTAAGAAATTTGTTTCAAAGCCTTTCTTATTAGCCTGACTAGGAGCTGTACTTAAGGATTACTGCTTCAGGCTCCACTGCCTATAGTAGTATTCTGAAGGGATTAAGAAATTCTCCTCCATTGAGAATCCCTTCTCTTGCCTGCACTTGTAGTGCCCATTGGGTGATAGTCTCATAATGATGGCATATTACCTGCTTCTATGCTGGTCTCTGCTCATCTTACATGTATTGGACTCGAGCGTGAATCAAAAACTAACTCCTAGAGTGGAGAATGGCTCTCTTTTACATTGTCCAACCGAACTTTTCCTATCAAGTAGAAGAACTTATATGTGCTCTAACTTCCCCAAGCCCGCTGCTAGTCCTTCACCTGCACCGCATACAGGAACTCTCCTACAGCCTGCCCACAGGGCTACACCACCTTCTGCATACTCCCCCTACTCCCATTGACTCTCTCAGTCAGGGTATTGTGTATCACAGCATCAGGAAAACTGGGAACTAGCCTCGGAACTCCCTATACTGCACCAGACAAATCACGTAACGAAAGAAGACCCAGCCACCCACACTTCTCCTAGGACTCTGCAGGAAACTCTTGTTCCTGCTTTACTATGCTCAGAAATGTTGAGCTTAATCCAGGCCCTCTGGCACCCATGGAATCCCCAGCAGAGCTCACAGGCCTCAAGGGCTTACATTCGTGCATGTTAATGTATGTAGCCTGTTAAAAAAATCACTTCTGTTCAGGCCTGGGTATGTCATACTGCTCCAGATGTTCTGGTGATTACGGAGTCCTGGCTCTGACTGGTGACCAGCAACAACAAAGTTAACATCTCCTCCTACTCTTTGTTCAGAGCCAACAGGGCAAACCAGAGGTGATGGGGTAGCTATTTACATCAAGGATAAATTCCTGCCTCCATAATTGACTCAGCCTCTGTCCCAAAAGAATTCAAAAGCTTGTCATTAAAGATTGAAATTGCCACGGTGTCTCATTATGTATAATAGGATGCTACAGACCCCATCAGCTGGATTACAGTTGTTAAAACATCTCGAAAACATCCTGGGTTCGGCATCTTCAGAGTGTATCCTACTGAGGGACTTCAACTTAGACTGGCTCTCCAGTGCATCACCCCTCCAAAATCTTCTGTGATTCCCTTGGGTTGTCACAGCTAATAAACAAATCGACTCGTTCTAACAAGCTCAACCCTAATAACAGTACTCTCTTGGATATCATTTTAGTTAACAAACCACATTTATTCTCCATGCTGGCGTCCTTTTCTTTGATATTAGCGATCATTGCTTCATCGCGTGTTAAGATCCACTCTTAAATCCACAACTATACCAAAATTCTCCTTTAAAAGTGCATACGCAACTTTGATCTCCATGGGTATATATCAGACCTAAGAGACTCCATGCAATGGCAGGACTTGTATCTAGCCAAGTCCCTGACTACGGCTTATGATATTTTCTCAGAAATTGTGCTAGGGCTCTCAACAAGTATGCTCCCATAGTAAAAGTTTGTGCCAGAAACAAATCCGTCAGTGGTTTACAGAAGACCTGAAAGATGCTTATGGAGTAGGGATGTACTCTGGAGAACTGCTAGGAAAACTAATTTAATACAGTAAATGACTGGAATTCTTTCAGGAGGGCGAGGAACTCTGCACCAAAATGGTCAGAAAAGCCAAAGTAATTCCTACCGCTCTCAGCGGAGAGCTCCTCAAGAAATGCCTCAAATTCTGAAGACTATCAAAGACACTGAAGGTCACACCACTGTAAATTCCTACCTACTAAATTATTGATCGACAATACTGTCATCTCCGACAGACCGTCTATCCTCGATGCTCTCAATAATCATTTTGCCACTGCAGGGCTAGCCTTGACTCCTCTCCCGCGAATATCCTCCACTAACAACTTAGATTGGATACACAAGAAAAACCCATCCCCAGTCCATCCTTCTGCAGCCTACCTCCCTGAAAGTTGAAGATCTTCTCCTTCAGTTGGACACTAGAAAAAGTGCTGGGGCCGACCTCATTGACCCGTACTTCTTAAGGTCGGCTACCATGTCCTGCCAGTGCCAATTACTCATCTCTTCAACTTATCCTTGTCCCAGGGTGGCCTACCACCCATTTGGAAAAATGCACTTGTGGTCCCTTTGTTTAAGTCAGGATATCCTAGTGACCTCAATAACTACAGGCCAATCTCCCTACTTCCAATCCTGTCAAAGATGCTGGAGAAAATAGTTAACTCCCAGCTTCGAAGTACCTGGAATCAGAAAATTGCTCAGTCTGTTACAATCCGGCTTTAGAGCACAGCACAGTACAATCTCTGCTCTAGCCAAGGTGACAAACAACTGGCAGCTTGAATTAGACAAAAAACTTTGTCAGTACAGTTTTCTTGGACCTAAGCAAGGTGTTCAATACTGTTGATCACAGACTGCTTCTGTCGTCCCTCCAGAACATTGGTTTGGATTCCTATCCCTTAAATGGTTCTCCAACTACCTCTCAGGATGACTTCAACAAGTAAAGGCAGAAGGGAAGTTTCTCCACCAAAACCCCTATTGAGGGTGACCAAGGTTCCATTCTTGGTCCCTTGCTCTTCACCATTTATATTAACAACGTAGATGCCCCCATCAAAGAAGCACAAATACACCTATTCACAGATGATACGGTACTCTATACTAGTAGCTCCACACCTGAAGTGGCCTGTAAAGCCCTTCAAAATGAATTTAATCTGCTGCAACATCAGCTTATAAACCAGAAACTGCTCTTAAATGCAAAAAACAAAGCAATGTTCCTCTTGCCCCTTCAAAATGCAATAAATCCTGCAATTGCTGGGACACTCCTGCAGATCACTACCATTCTTGGTGAGCAGTTGGACTATGTACCAAAGTTCAAGTACCTGGGGTCTGGTTAGACCATGGACTTACATTCACAGATCACTTAGAAGAACTGGAAAGAAACTTAGACAAAGACTTGGTCTGTTCTTTAGGATTAATAATCTCCTCACAAGAGACGCTAAACTGAAACTGTAGTGCTCCCAGATCTACAGGATTCCTGTATTTTAAGGGATTTTACTACAAAATGGGATATGGGAAGGAAATCTTTATTTTTAAAATATCAGGGAAATGTACAAACACTACGGGAAAATGCCCACTATGAATCTCATGGCTGCAAGATCCAGACAGAGCCCTCCAATTGGTGCTCAGTTTGCTGACTTTGCTACACTAAGCAATTCTGTTGGTCCATTTGCAGCCTGTGTTTCTCTGGGGTAGTAAGGTAATGTGTTGGCAGTGCATCTTTCTGAGGATGAATTCAGATCTTCTGATCAAGAACCAGTGAGCTGCTGCATGATCCAAACACCTGCCATGTGGCCCCACTCAAAACAGCAACACCGTTGAGTCAGCCAAGCTGCATCTCAAATGCCATTGTTCTGGACTGGCAGAGAGCCTAAGCCACTGAAGGTAAACAAGCCTTCTTGTGGGCAGCCTCAGGTTAGTCTATTTTAAACTCATTCTAAGTGCAAAATGAGTCAAACAAAAGACTGACCACTTGATGATGATATGTTTGGGGCTGTGTGCAAGAAAGAGTGCTTAAGTGTTGCTTGAGGGAAGCAACGCCCAAACCACCAAGGCAAACAAACCTTCTGTTTTGCAAATTTGTCTATTTTAAACACATGAAGTACAAAAAGGAGCCAGACAAGAGACTGATGATGGTGGGCTTTAAAGGGTGACGGGGACACAAAGAGTACTTAAGTGCTACTTGGCTTGTTTGGTGCACAGAGCAGAGTTGTGTTTTTAAAAAGATCACTAAGGCAACACTTCTTCTGACGAGCCTAGAGGTTGAGGTTACTTGAAAAAAAAATTAGACAGTGTTTCTATTTAATTGTGAGCCTGGGAAAGGTATGGGGGTGTCTTCATCAAGATAAGCAGGAGTTATGAATAATATGTGAGATCAGAAGGTACCCATAGACCCTGATCTGGCCTAAGGTTAGTAAAATAAATGAAAAAAAAAAGGGAATATTTGTTTTTACCTCTGAGAGTTCAGTGTACAAAGCTGTGTGTGTGTATAGGGGGTGCTTAAGCATGCCAATGAAAAACACAACAATACGCTGAAACAATGTTTATTAATGGGGCACTACAGGTACACAGAGCTGTAGGCCCAATGCCTGAATAATTGTGCAGTGGCTATGCCGCATATCTGAGGCGAGTAGCTAATCCACCCGTGCCCCCCATGGCATGCATGAAGGGGCACATGCAGACCCACTGCACCCGATCCCCCATGTCTGCAGACAGCCACGATGGGGACGCTCCAGGGTGTGCCAGCACTATGTGTATTCACTAACCTGTGTAGTTCTGGCCACATGGGTGCAGAGGGTGGTGCAGGGTACACCAGGGAGACCCTGCCATAACCCACAGCATGCCCCCATGAACACAGGTATTCAGTCACCGGGGACCAGGACAGTGCACACTGTGCTGCTCCCGACTGCTGGGCAGCAGGAGGCGACAGGGGCAGCTGGATGGGTGCGCCCAGAAAGTTTATGTGAGGCAACACTGGGACTGGAGGGTGCTGACGGTGGTCCGGTGCATTATTGGCATGCACAGCCCCAGACCCATGCCACCCTATGTGTGAGATCCACTATGGGTCCCAGGGGGCATCCCATTGATGTCTCCCGCCACCCTGCAGAGTCCTGCGCGTTGGGGAGGAGCCGTGGATAGGTGGTCAGCATTGGTGAATGCCAGTATGGGTGCACCTGTCGGTGGGGTGCAGGGGCAAGGGTGGGGTATGTGCATTTTGTGCATCCCTATGCCACTTTCATGCATTGTGAGCAGAACACAAAATGTATTCTCTGATTAAGGGGTAAATTTGAAGTTAAGGCATTTCATACTATAGATAGAATACTGTATAAGGGACTGTATTATTACAAGGTTATAATACCTTCAGGAGGTTCTGGAGACATGTGAACCTTGAGAACTGAGCTTTATACGCTCCAACATGTCCCCAGAACCTTAAGATAGTATTATATTGTTACATATAAAGTTCTTATAGTTGTAGAGTTGTTATGTGATACGCTGTAGGTAATTTTTATATTTAAAATAAATAAGAACACATAAAACAGCCTGAACATTTATCCTAGTGATTTTATTGACTGGCATAATGACACCAATTGCGTACTTACATTGATTTGTGCATACAGGAAAATCTACAGGAATTTCATCCCAGTTTTACAGGGAAAATTAGGGTGCACTACAGGAAAATGCTTTGCCTGCTCTGGGAGCACTGAAACTGGTTCAAACTACCTTTCTTTCCCTATTGTATTACGCAGACTTTCTACACAGTCAGGGACATGCAGGTACCCTAGCCAAACTCGATATGCTTTATCACAGAGCCATAAGATTTATCACGGGTCTTCCATACTCAACTCACCACTGTGCACTGTACACGGCATTGGGATGGTCATCCCTTGCTTTACAGATGGCAAAATAATGCTGCGGTTTGACATACAACGCTATCTCAAATAAATTGCCCTAGTATATCTATGTTTACCTTTGTACACTCTGAGGAAGTATGCCTGAGAAGCACCTCATATATCTACCTTTATGTTTACAAAGCAAAATCTCGCATTGGCAGAGCAGCCATCAGCTTTGTGCTCCTCAACTGTGGAACAAGCTGCAAAAACTTTGAAATTAACTCCCCCATCAGCCTAGCAGCTTTTAAATCTCTATATCTACATCATAATAAGAGTCCTGTGCCTGTCTACCCCTAAATAGTGACTCCTATAAGTCCAAGCACACTCTAATTACTACTGTTAAAAGACTGATCCCATCTATAATCGACTCTTCCTCTCCCCTTTTCTACCCCCATATCTGTCCTTCACATTCCTTTGACCCTGGTTCCAGCTCTAAATTCTCCATACCGTATCACTATATATCTTTTATATTAGGTTTTATTTGTGTTCGTGCCTGATATGTATATTTCTTTACTTTTATGAAAAATTATGTCCCACCCAAAACTAGTTGTATCTTCTGTTCCAAACATATACTACTGTCAATGCTACCTGCTGATACTTTGTATATACTGTATTATTGTATCTCACTTTATTTGTATTATTACTATTTTCTTGTGTGTTGCATCCCATGTATATTGTCCCTTGTTCCTTGTTAACAAACCCAGGTCCACCTTGAAATGAGCTTGCTCAACGGTGATCGCCTGGTTAAATAAAGACTTTGATTGATTGACTGATGAGTCAATGACAGTGATGCTTGCGCTTATCAGGGCTCCCTTCACAGCTAGAGAGCGCTGAGCTCTGGCAAGCCGCCAGCAGTTCCAACACTGAGAACACATCAGGTATATCATAACAAGTACAAACATTTCACTGTAAGCCAAGAATGCCTATGAAGGGTCACTGTCATCTCAGCAGTCCTACTGTAACCTCAGAATCGACTGCTGAAACAGCTTCAAACTCTAAGCTCAGATGATTCGATGACTTTGGTAGCCATTTGCAGTTCTGCACACTGCATTTGTATAGAATTCTCAATGACATCTGTAACCTTGATTGAAAGAAGATACTAGTGATTTGCAGCATATGTTTCACAGTTAGCAATATACTGTACACTGGCAGGGAGCCTGAAATATGAGCTCTGCCATCCTCATGTGCTTAATTTTTTAGAACTATTCTTTTAGCTGACAAACATCAATTGCAGTGGAAAACCTCTGTTTGGGATACCTGTAGGCAAATCCTGGAGTTATAATAGGGTCTCCTGGGAACTAGCTAATTAAAACTAAAAGTTTCTTAGGAAAATCAGTCATCTTGGGCTGCTAAACATGTTGGTGACTCTCTTATATTTTCAAGGAAGGATGCCACAGAGTTTGAAATTCTTGTAGTATTAGTATCCCTTCCTTCAGTATCAGAAAGAAAATAATTTGCATTTTGTAGCACTTTTAATACACATTGTATTCCAAAGCGCTTTACAAGCAATGAGAGATTGGTAATAAAGTGACTGTAAATATGTAGAGGCAGACATTTTGCACATCAACACCCACACAAAGCCTTAGATAACTGCCTTACCTTTGAACAATCCTTATTTGAAAATCTTTCTGACTAACATGAAAATGTTTCCCACTTGGTGGTGGTGGTGGTGGGGGCTAAGAGCTGGCACAGTGAAGCACTTCTTACAAAATCTAATTATTTTTCCAAATTCACGTAATTCTGTGGCTTTAAGGTTTTAAAGCTGTATGCCCTTGTACAGTCTAGTTTTTAAGGCAGTACAGTCCAAATACCTTTATACAGCAGATCAGAAGTATGATTTTTATGAGAAATTCCATTTGCTGCATTATTTTGAAATCAGACAAGACAACCTCAATGTTGGAAGTGCTTTCCTGTGGAAGAAAGGTTTACAAGGGCATCAACCAATCTGAGAACTTCCTTCAAGTCAGGTGGTATCACTGCAGACTATCTGGCCACATTCAGTTGCAAGGTGTTATCGTTTATAATGTAGATGCTTCCATCCAGCACAACTTCACATACCTGTTTTCATAATACAATAACAGTGGAATGGGAAAATGTTGATGGACAAAGTCAAGGAAGTTAGTTTCTTCAGGAAACACTGGGGAATGCTGAACTTACAACTGTAGAACCTCGGGTTTTGTATCACAGCAAGTGCACTGACTCAAAGAATGGAATAAATTTCACCTTCTTGTTCAGCTGGAAGTGTTACCATGGGAAGAATTAATATGATTTTGTTCAAGAATAGATTTCCTTATTTCATTCAGGAAGACTGGGCATTCCCTAGGGACTTGACTCGGTCTCAGACATCTGGCACAGTGCTCTAGGGTTTTCTGATGAGACATCTGTGCAATGTGAATCTATGCAGTGTTTACTAGAAACATTTTGTTCAGCTACTAAAGGCTGACATAATGTATGCAAACCACCTTAAAGTAAAGTCAACATTGGTTCGTGAACTGTAACATAGATACAAGTGTTTTATGGAACTAGGAAATATGTACTAGATAATGTGTATGTGCTTAAACTATAATTAAGATGCATTATGGGCAAAATCAATTTAGTTAAGATGAATCTGCTACCCAGAGTCCTCTACCCACTCAGTATGCTGAATGTAGCTGTAACAAAGAAGTGGTTTGATGTCTTATATGGACACGTACCTCCATTCTTATGGAGCAGGAAAGGATACGGAGGATGCATAAGTTGGTGGCACCCACACTTATGGGTGGCTAAAATGACCTAATCTATACTCTCTACTACCTTGCCATCAGTGATGGCAAGTACATTCAATGACTGGAAGAAAATCCCACCACTACTAGAGCAAACTTACATACCATTGTGGTTGCAAACAGAGAAAACGCCTGTGACAGGATGAACATCGACCTGTAAACTTTCCTGTACATTAAGGAAGAACAGCTCCCTAATGACCTGAGGAAGACGCTGATTGCTGCAGCAGTCAAAATGCATTTCTAGCTCTGTAGACTACTACAACTCAAAATGCCTCAATGGGACAGCATGCAGCCGTTACTCTGTAACCCAGATTTCTTGATTAATGGAAAAACAATTACAGGCCCCACCATGGTCAAGCTGGAACATATTATGAGTTGAACAGCTACTTTTCAAGACAAAATCATTCCTTTTCAAACGTTTCCAACACAGACACCAAGTGTCGAACAAAGAAGTATTCCCCTTTCTTTTAAATGCTCATCGCCCTGCAAAACATGCCAAAGGACAATATAGAAGTATTGTTTACTGATTAAGGTGGTGATAGACTGGGAATAATGCATGGTTGGAACCACTGTGGCATGAGGCCACAGGCCGAGTGCCTACAATGGCCCAACCATTCATTAATTCCTGATTAGATGCCACCTTTGGAGTGGCTTAATGCACTTGTCATATGGCAAAAGCAAGGCTACTATTACTGAAATAGTGTTTTACTTGCGATGGGCGCTACTGAGCAGAACGAGTTATTCTACTTGCAGAATTATAGTTCAGCTGTGTAACTTTGTGAGGGTTTGTGTCAGTGGAGGCGTGTGTGCCGTTACACAGCCCACAGCGGTAAGGTAGTGTCACCAGTTTCTCACGTTACAACTTTGCTGCACGTAGCAACCCGAGATCACATAATTATGAGACCTGCAAAGTTGCCAGTTTTACTCGGCTATTGTACTGCTGTCCACTTGTTTGTATCTCAGCTTCATGCCGTGGTGAATTATGGGAAATCTATTACGCCAAGATAGCTTTCATGCCCGCAACTGAGAGCACTTCTGTGCCGTGCCTGTACAGAGCACCTGCGGACTATTGCAAGCAATAGGTGGCACTTTCAGAGGAGCACTGCAGTTCTGTTTCTCAATCATCTGGTATGCTGTCAGCCAACTTCACTGCA
Organism: Neoceratodus forsteri; assembly: GCA_016271365.2. Taxonomy (NCBI): domain Eukaryota; kingdom Metazoa; phylum Chordata; order Ceratodontiformes; family Ceratodontidae; genus Neoceratodus; species Neoceratodus forsteri. The sequence goes on along the minus strand of CM057453.1, from coordinate 828,562,847 downwards.
ATTCTAGTGCCACTATAACTATGTGAATCACACACCTCGGCACACACCACACTTTTACCTCAGATAGATATATTGTGCTACCCATTCCTCTCTGACTCCTTCACAGTTGAAAACATTGGGCAACCCACCCTTTTGCCTGAAGCGCTGGTGATGATTTCAACAAGTAGGTGGTGTTTTCAGACAATGACAAACCTTTTGTGTGTTTCAGGCTTATGTCTTGTTCACTTCTACTTTCTACTGCTGTGTTCCATTACGGTGCAAGCTGTACACTATGAAGTGGGTGGAAACAACAGCAACACTTGCAGCATCAGGTAAGACAGTGTTCAACTATCTGTGTCGGGCTCCGCATCAGTTTCCTTTTCTGTTACTTGCGCCACCTATTGGTCGAAATACTGCAGTACCTACTACTACTACACACATTACACAGATACGTTTCTAAGTGTGTTCATGCTCTCAACACAGTATTATTGCTGGAATAATGCCATGTTGTTCTTGCACCAGCTGACGCGACTGCACCAATCATTTGTATTGCTTTTGGTCCTGTTATTTTGCCATGTTACAAAGGATTCTAACCATGGCAAAGCTATTGTTCCATTAGCATCTTGGACCTAACTACCACACTCAGTCCACAACCTATACAGATGCATATCAGATCTCACAACTAATAAAGTGGATAGATCAGACCCATATTGGCAGAACACCCTACCTAAACACCAGAGAGACTATGACTGGCAACAAATCTGGAAAGACCTCTACAAACATGTAAAATTCGACATCTATAGACTCATGCAGCATAAAATTATACAGAAAAGGTATACATTACACAAAATACATAAACTGCAAACAGATATCTGCACAAGGTATATGGAGGAACAAGGCACTTTGCAGCACATTCTTTGCACTGCCCCAAGGCTGAACCCTCTGTTGCAGTATCAAAGACAAGTTGGACCCTCTGTTGGGTCTGGAGGACACCTTCACTCCATCAATGTGTATACTGAAGGACTACAAAGGCCAACTCATAGGGGCACAAGACTGTCATATGGCTCTCATAGCAGTGTGCAAAAAAGTTCTACTACGACACTGGTTAGAACAAGTTATACCCAGTTACCATGCATGGCATGCAGAACTTTGTCTGCATTGAAAGCAGAAAAATAAATTTCCAGTACGCAAACAGGCTAAAAACTACCAAAACAAATAAGAGAAATTATGTGAATATAGAAATTATGTGAATTTATGACTCCAGATTGAAATAAGATAGACAGGAGTGAATTAATATAATACATACGTCTATACACTGTCCAGGGAGCTCTGATTTATGATATAATGGGTGCTGTAATCCTGAAAGTACAGAAGGGTTAACAGTGGATTACAACTTTTCATGTGGTACAGAATGGTGCACTGCCATGTAATGATTTCATATAAGGCTCTGACGGGGAATCCTGTATTGTCTGCATACGACTGTATGTCTTATTAAAACCAAGTACATTTAATTTACAAAACTTGATGGCACTGAAGGAAGCAGCGGAAGACAGTGATAAATCAAGCCCATCAGTTTTCTGTAATCATTATGGCAGCAGCCAGGAAGGGCTAATGGTGAGATGGAAAGCATGACTGCAAGACAAGTTTATGGAACAATATGCGTGGAAAATGTTTCATTCTCCAAAATACATTTCTCTATAAACGTTACAAAAGCAAGCAAGAATCCTGTGCCCAGTACCAATTGCAGTAATGAAGCCCCGGTTGAAACGGATCTCTTTTACAGTATGGTACTTAACACTGGTTATTACTGAGAAAGTGGAAAATGCCACTGAGCACTGATTTTCCATTTAACCTCACTAGAGGCTCACAGAATCTGTGTGTATTAACAAAATAACAGACAGACGTGAAGCTTATGTCATGCAAAGGGAAGAAACAAGAGAAAAAGGAGAAGCTACAGAAAATATACAGATATAATTAAATGTGTCCTTGTGTTTTCCATTCATAGCCATTTATGACTGCAAGAAACCATTTCTATGATCAAGGCCTTCAGATGTGTCTATTTTGAGTATTTAGCTCTTTCTTAAAATTTAACTCCATGAAGATTTAACTCCATGGCAGTTTTGTCATCATGAAAATGTAATTCTTTAGTTTTTACAGTACTGCATGTGAGTTGTTACATTGCAATTACTTCTCATGCAGAAACTGCCATATGATGCTGCCCAAAGCTAATGAGCTTTTCCAGTTGTTGGCATTATATGGGGAGATGACGAGATTGTCAGATCTTATAGGGTTTTTTAATTATAAAAAGTGGTCTATAGAATACATATCGTTGGTTGATTTCTCACATTCCAAGAGCCTTATGATCTTTTGTTCATATATCTGTAGAGCCTTACAACACAAACACATCAAATGACCCTCTGATTTCAAAAGTAAATCATTGTTTTGCTCAACGTAATTTTCATAATAGCTGTAAGGCCCTCCCAAGGGTTACATTAACAGCAAGATAATCACCTCCTAGTGGTATGTGACATTTGGTGGACCCATAGCGGGTGATTAACAGAGTGTTGAAGGGGAACTCTCAGCTACCCCATAGTAATGCTAGGGACCTAGAGGTCCTGGTAGCTATTACTGTTCTGTAACTTACCAGTGTCCCTTGCAGTCAGGTGGGCTCAGCACCAGTAGAAGAGGCATGAAAATGCACTGATCTACAATGTCTGAATTAGAAAAGGCGTTCTGGTACATAGGCGTCCTCATGGCTTTGCCCGTTGTTTGCATCACCAGAGGGCTGGCCATGGGGACACGAGTTGCCAGCATGGTGGGTGGGAGGCTGCAAGATCAACCAGATAGAAACTAAAGCTACATAACAGTAAATAGCTACAAAAGATTAATTTATGCCAGTTTTGCTTAATCGTGACCTCTAGATCCTGTTGCATTACTGTGGGGTAGCTGATAGTTCCTCTTTAATGAAACCCTTGGTCATGCCTTGTTGTTTAAATAAAGACAACATATATATATATATATATATACTGTACAGTATACATATACTTAAGACCTTAAATAGTATGCTCATATGAAGGGCAGGTCTGCATTACTAACACATCTCCAGTTTCAGTTGTTATCCACTCTCCTATCTTCTGTGTGCAGAGTATACTGGAGGCAGTATAGCATAGCAGTCAAGGGCACTGAGATGCAAACCTGAGACTTGATTTGAATCCCATCAGCCCCCACTTACATACTGTGTGACCCTGATCAAGTCACTTAACTTCCTTGTGCTCCCAGGTTGCACCTGGAAACAAGTTCTCATTTAGTGTGCCTTCCTGGTTAAACAATTTCCCCAATGCCTCCCTAAACCTCCACTCAGGATATTCATGGCCCGTTATTACTCCAATTTAATGTCAGCTCCTTTTTGGCTACCCTGTCAGGCATCTAATGGGCAACAGTTAGAGAATTTTTACATGGATTCTGCCCTGCATTTCTTTGTAACTTCTTTTCTACTGTCAACACTCATGCCCCTTTTAAGCAGCTGAGGGTAAGGGCCAACAATCAAAGTAGCTAGACCACACCTTAGGAAGTCCATGAAGGCATGAGATAAAGCCTAGGGTCTTTAAAACTCAGATCTCCCATCCAATGGGAATAAATACAGGGATCTCACGAATGCCTGTAAATGGACCTGAAAGCTGCTAAAAGAAAATACTTAAGGCACCTGCAGAACAAAAACTTTTCAGATCTAAAGCAGTTCTGGGAACAAATTAAAGTGCACCTAAAAGGTTGTGTCAGCTTGGTAGAATGTGATATTTTGGGTAATGATAAGACCAGCCAAGACTCTGTGGCTACTGCCAATGATTTCAGTAGCTTTTCAGAGATATGGAAAGGTTCAGACCCTCCTCTTGGGCTTCCTCCTCACTCCCTGATCAATCAAGGACTGAGTGCCAATATCTGGAGTTCCATTTCGAGTGATAAAAGGAAAGAGGTACTGCAGCTCTTATAGCAATTAAAGGCTGAAGGCTCAGCTGGGTGCAACAAACTTGAACCAAAGCTCATAAAGATAGCCACCTCTGTTACTGCCTCACCTGTTTCAATGTCGCTTAACAAATCATTAATTGAAGGAGAGTTATGGAGTGCTGGAAAGTGGCTCTTGCAGTTCTGGTGCACAAGGGGTGCCCAGAGAACCCACAGAAAACTATCGTCTCAAGAGGGTTTTAAATAACTGATTAGCAGTTTTTTCTTGGGATGATACTAACTATACAGAAAGTATTTTATAGATTTTCTAGAAGTGCTGTGTTTGTTAAACACAGTGAGGCAAGACTATGCATTTTCACAAAGATTTAGCACTTTTATGAGCAAAACGCTAATCAATTTTTGAGTTAAATAAACCCTGTCCCTGTATCCTTGCTTAGTTCTCTGTCCAAGATTTGTGAAAGGCTAGCTTATAACCAGTTACATGAGTATCTGGAGCAGCGTCAACTGCTAACAGGCAGGCAGCATGGCTTCAGCAAATATCATGTGCGGACACCGCATTGGTCAGGCTGTTGGCTGATATACTTGGAGCCATGGACAAGGGCTATCGATAGGTGCTATATTTCTAGACTTCACCAAAGCCTTTGATTTGGTGAATCACAATCTTCTGTTAGCTAAGATAAAACTGCTTGGTCTCCATAGTCTATCCTGTCAGCGGTTCTCCCATTACCTGACAAATAGATCTCAACAAGTAAAGTGGAGAGGTATAATGAATGAAAGAAAGCTGCATCTGGGAACACGGTCGGTGGCAGGTCTGGATGTGCTCCCCAACAAATGATTAGAAACAAACCAGACTGACCCACACTCAGGAGCAAAAGTGCCTGTATATACAGTATTTGTATAGGTTTAAAGGCTAAATTGCCATTTATTTAAGCCCTCCAAATAAATCAAAATAAAGATTCAAAACAAAACAGGAGCCAACCACTGTATGTAGAAGCACACTACCTCAAATTAAATTTGCTTTAAAGAATATACTTTCACTTATTAACGTGACTGCCTTGTACCAAAATGTTAGCGAAGTGACCTATTGAAAACTGGAGAATGGGTCGCCAAGAAATGCTGGAAAACAGATGTGGGGCTCTTCCAAAATGCTGTCAACACAGCAGCTTTCAGATACAGCGGCAACCAGTCTGCTACCTTGGAGTCTATGCAATGATCCATTCAGCTTCTAACTAGAACATTCAAAGATAAGATAAGAAGTTTGACCAAGAGAACAAGAATTGTTGTGGCTGAAAATAAATTGGACACTATTTCTGGTTCAGTAGAAGAAACGAGCAGAGCAGCAGGAAAGCACTGTTTGCGACTACTACTCTAAGTAAAGACATCAGCGCTGTATAAAACAGGTTGGAACAGGTAGAAAACTTTGCAAGAGCAGCAAACATTAGACTTTGGGAGTACCAGAGGGACTGAAAATAGGATTTACCAAACTTCCTGGAGTGGTGGTTACTGAAGGCTGTAAGCTTGGCACATGCAGCTCACATTCAAAAAGCATATAGAATCCAGAATCTGTCTTCACTGAGCTGCAACTTCTGGTAATGGCCCCATGCAATACTATTCACTTTGGTCTCCCAGGCCCGTTGCCAGGTGGGGTTAAGTCAATTCGAACAAACACCCCTTGTTTGAAACCTCGTTTGATTTTTCTTTTGCCTTCCGTTAATATTGTAATTGTCCCTTTAAATTTTGTCCAGTCCTTGAGCTGTAGTAAGAAGCACCCACTGCTATCTGTCTCTCTCTCTGCTCTGACAAGTGATCCCCCAGCTGCTCCCTTACCTGTAGTACCAGTGATGCCCTTCAACACATGCCCCCACCTCTTCCGATCTGCCCAATCAGGGTTCCAGTTGCTCGGTCTGAATCTCGCACACCACTCCCCCATCCTCTCTTGGCCAGTCATTTGCCACGCTGAGGAAGTGAATCACTGTGTCTCCCTGCCAAACGTGTGCATGTCAGCCTGCCCAGAATTCACACTCACGACACAGCTTGAAGCAGGAGAACGAGGACAGAGTGTGGCGGTCATTTAGAATCGAGGAAAACGCGAACAAGACGTGGGTCGGTGTATCACAAACCTTTTCTACCAGCCTGGTATGTGTCTACCTGAATCTATTTTGTGCTCCTTAATTTTGTCAGAGGCCTCGGATAAAGTGGCATGTAACAGTTGCTCTGGTGGAGACATTGGTTGGGGCTATGAAGGAGTAAGGGGGTGAAGGACTGAGTGCTAAAAACTAAGCGAGGAGCTTAAAAAGTGGTAATTTCTCTGGCTGGCCAAAGTGTTTGTGAGGACAGAACTTAGAACTATATTGGCTTCAGTTCATCGGGGGCTCAGTTTCAGCTGCTGGGAGAGGAGTCTGAACGAGTGAAAAAGTAAACAGGAGTACTGTTAATTAGTGCTAAAATTGCCTGGCAGCACTGTGAGTGGACTGCATTTTGAGTTCTGGTCCAGTCACAACAGCCGAAGAGATGATGGAGATTTTGGGGGCCTTGGTGACCAAAAAACAAAAACAGGAGTACTGTAAACTCGCGGTTTATTTAAAGTGCTAAAACTCTGCCTGGTAGTGCTGTGAGAGACTGAATTTTAAGTTCTTGCCCAGTTGCAACAACTGATGAGATGGTGGAGGCGTTGGGGGCGCTAAGTAAACTGGCTGCATTGTACAGTGCTCCCAGATTTGGCATTTTCACTGTAACTCCAAGGAAATTTTCCTGTGGATTACATTGCTTCCTATGAAGTTTAATTGCCCCATTTTCCTGTGTAACGCAGTACAAGTCTAGGAAACATTTTCCTGTAAATGGCACAAATCCCTGCAAAATATAGGAATCCTTGTAGGCTGGCAATGCTAAAGTCACAGGCTGTGACTGCTAATATAAACCTCCAGACACAGTTACGGTATCTGCAGTTGATTCACTGGCTACCCATTATAAAGCATAGCCTCACATCTGCATCTGCTAGTAACATTTGGGAAGATCAGAAGGGCTAGGTAGGGGAGGACCAGATGAAGGATCACCAAGATTTTAAAGATGTTTAAGTATTTGTTGGGGGAATTTACTCTGGCTCAGGAGAATGAGGATAGATGGGGGTACTGTTGTCTAAGCAGCTTAAAGAGAAAGCTAGGAAGAACTGCTGGCCCAGTGCTTATAGGGGTTGTATGGATGCCAATGGTAAATTCCTACAATGTAAAATCTTGCGCCTTTGGTATAGAACACTAGTGAAGTTTTTCAGGATAGGCTTAATACTGGATGACAAATGTTGTCAGTGTGGGAGAAGCAGAAGGGCACTTACTCCACATTTTGTGGTCCTGCTCAGGGGTACTTGTGTGTGAAGAGGTAGTGAGATAAAGTATCTCTTGGAAGTGGGAGGTAATTATTCTGGGGACTGAGCGCCCTGGGGCTTATCCACCCCAACTGCAAAACGGATTATTTATAGTGTGAAAGTTCTGGGAAATTTCCAATCTTGAGAGGAAGGGTTTTCCAGAAGTGAAAGGCTTTAACTTCCAACTCCCAACTCCTGTCCTGGGGGCAGATTTTTTCTTTTGGGTGCCTATGCCCCAGTAGCTTAACCCCGCTCACCTGATTCCTTACCCCGTGACCTACCTCAAGTGGCAATACTCCTGGCTTGCCCCAGGGCCCTGAGGTGCAGTACATGAACCTCTTTCTAGCCTCAGATGCATAATACATACAGTATATGTATTCACCCTGCAGCTGGCAAGATAACATTATTTTTCCTTGGAGCAAGGGGTGGAGGAGAGTTCAGATGTGAGTTACTTAACTTCAGACTAAGCAAAAATGTAGCACAGAGCATCTAGTACCCCAGGGTTTCTGGGGCTTGGTACCCACAGACCCCCGGCTTTTAAAAAACATTTTTTGCCGTGCGTACAAAGAATACCACCAGACATCACAAAAGAACCCCCTTGCAAAACTCCTGGCAACGGCCCTGTCTCCTCCCCAGAAAAGACATGGTTTTGAGCTCTGTCAAAGCAGTTGCTCCTGTGATGTTGGGTAATACCAAACTTTTTTCCAGATTACTCATACGCGACGAGAATGAGATTTTACTTTTCCTGTTGCTAGTCTACTAAATATTGCAGACAATTCAGTAATTATTTCACCAAGTCTTTCAAAATGCATCTGACCTCCCACACAACTGCTGTTTTTGACATCAGTTTGTTGTCATGGTGAGAACTATGATGTCAAACACAGACACTGTGAGGTTAACTGGGAAGAGGCAAATGTTTTTATACAGATTTTTGACAGAATACCAAGATGTGTTACATTGACACTTTGAAAATGTATTTTCTATTGAATTTTATGAAATGGCTTGTGAATTTCAAGCTATCTCATTGGTCATCAACAGTATGTCAACGTTCCTAACACACACAAACATGATCAGACTATGCCAGCTGGGCACTGATCCTAGAAAGTGCCCAAATAGAATGTTGAGAAAACAAAAATCAGCCATCTTGATTGTGCCACGACTGCTGCCAACTGTGCTCTCCTCTAAATAACCGACCTGATGGGCGCTTGCTGATACATCCCTTACCGTCCTTTTCCAGCTTTTAAATGTTTTTATGTTTTAAGCATACAAAAATAAAAGCATGCCATGCTGTATCCTCAGCCTGCCCACTGGCTACCGATGACTCCTACCCCACCTTCCACCTCGCTTGCACACTCGGCCGCTTTGTGTCTCAACTGCCAGTCTACCAGCCACCTCACTGCTCTCCTCCCTTACCTCTTCTGGTCTGCTCATTTCAAATTGTATTCAAACAAGCTTCCCACAGATTCATAATATTACAACAGACGCTACTCTGCCATTCCACACTGTAGTCCTGAACCTGCTTCACCCACGCCCTTGAAACACTACCTGCATCTCCTCCCTGGTGCTGGCGCTGCAACAACACACACACAAAAATAAATGAATAAGCCAGTCACTATATTTACTCCATAATAAAAATGAAATCGGACTGAAATGGCTTGGGGTGTGTGTGTGTGTGTGTGTGTGTGTGGCTGGGGGATATTACTGCCATGACAACAACCTGAAAAAAATGCACATTTACAGGAGCCTTACGAGGACAAAAATCCTTCAGAGAGGGAAAAAAACAGTAAACTAACGCTGAGTAACTATTTTATTTAAAATGAACACAAAAACATAACTTTTTACTATTAACCTCTAATAATTTTAATTTTGACAGCCATCTAAAATTAAGGTGGCCATTTCATAAGTGCAATAAGCACTCCAGGGTGTGTAAGACACTTTAACACACGGCTAGGGACGCGCCTGCTGACCTTATGCCTCACTATGCCTCCTAGCCCGTGTGTTAAGGTGTTCAACACACACCCTGTCGTGGTCTTACTGCTTTCGTGATAGCTGAAACATTGTATTTATGAAAGCGCATGCAGGAGTGCAGAGTTATTCTTATAGCAAATGAGACTCTTTCCTACTTACAATACTTCAGAGTGTCCTGGGAGTGAAAAAGTGAGGCACACTGAATTAGCATAGGAAACAATATAATTGTTTTTGTCCCACTCGGATAAAGCACATTGAGTTCATATGCTGCCCCCTCCGCATGTTCTGAAAAATGCCTACCTCACTCATGACTGTTGCCTCAGGGAAGGAAAAACATACGAAACACAAAAGCACAGGAAATGATAGTCCACTATCCAAAAGGTTGTTACTTCACATATGACAATTTATCATAGTGCACCCTGTATAACAAGGGACTCTGTGGAGGAAAATAATGTACATGGGGTGGAGTGACAAAATGAAAGAAGCAAAAAAACAAGCATGAATTCTACATTATGGTAACACAGCATCATGGCTAAATAATCTGAACAGTCAAGCAATGGGCCCAGGCAATAAAAACATACTTTGGGGGTTCAGTTTTGAAATTTTGTTACAGAACACCACAACCAAAGAGGTTGTTTCTCCATCACCTCGCACCGTGGCAGACTAAATACTGAACATAAAACAAGTATCACTTTAACCTAATAAAAGAAAGCACTTGGTGCCAACAAAAATTTGAACAACCCTTGATTACACTGAGATGTTGTTCTAGCTCCCTATGAGGCAGTGTGCTACACAGCGGGAACTCAGGCAGATGGGTCTGATATCTCTGTCTAAGGAGGGTGCATGCACCATTTTTGCTGAAGCCCTGCAACACCAATGCCATCTCAAATGGTAGTGACATTGAGAACTGGACAACTACCAGATAGGAATCACTGCAAACTGCAACATCAAACCCCTGCACTGCATGGCAGATCCCCAGGTTCAGGAACTGTGAATAAACCCAGGGCTAGCCTCTGCCACCTGCAACATGTAAAGCAGTTGGGAAATTATTTACTGGACTTGTTGTCCTTCTGGAGGAGAACTGTCTACTAGGGATTTCAGACCATACAGAACTGCACAATGTCTGGCACATTGATGTGCAGATGTGTTTTGCAGAGTCCCGGATATTCTGTATCTAGAGACCCTGGCACTGGGCTTCCCATCCTAGCAGGAGACATCCATGGTAAGAGTCACATTTGGCTCCAGTAGGGAGAAGGAGAAGCCTTGGAGGAGACTATCCTCCACTGATCACCACATCACGGATTTCATCAGGAGTTTGGTCACCTGAGCGGGACTGTTTCAGGAGTGCGATGCCTGTGACCACTGGGTACTGTGCATCCAGTGAGTTGTCCTCATGTGCAGCCTTGCTAGAGGCACTGTGAACACTGATAAGACTATTAGGCCCAACATGTGTTGCATGGAGTGGGCTGGCACAGTCTTGCATTTCATGATGTAGCATGCCATCTGGAAGGCAGCCCATAGTATGCTGTCTGGGAAAAGGTCTGAGCCTGGGTTGTGTCCAGAACAGCTCCTGTGAACAGCAGTTTCTGTGAGGGCTCCAGCTGAGACTTTGAGGTGTTAAGCAGGACTCCATGGATGCTAGGAACTTAGTCCGTGGGCTAGATAATGAAACCCTCCCCAGGAATTTTCAAGACTGATTTTTGAAAAGTTTGTATCATAGCAATTTGGAATTTGTTTGCCATTTGCTGATGGTAGCTTCAGTTTGGTACAGGGTCATACGTGTCATCAATTTTTGTTGGAACTGTAGGGTAATGACGAATGGGCAGAGATAGCTTTTCATGTAATAAATCTAAGTATGTGACTAAAAATAATGGCAAATTGGGTATCAATAAAAGGTTTCTAATTTTCTATCATATGAATATAATCTAGGGTTCATGAAGTCAACAGTAATGTAATCATAAAGGCACAATTTTGCCTGACAATTTTGGAACTCAAATAGACTGTAGATGGGATATATAACGATATTTTCTATGAAATTGTTATTGCATCAATGAATACTGAAATGGCTGTTTTAGTAGAAAATAATTCTGAAAAAGGCAAAATAAATAATTTTATTTCTTTCTTCAGGACCTGAGACAGCACGGCTGATGAGCACCCTATAGCACTAAAGCACCTAAGTTGAGGTGGACAAGTTGCCATACCATTGAGAAGATATGCATAATTCACAACACCAAGAACAAGTCTGACATAATAATAAGATCTTTGACATCGACCAGTCGGTTCAAAATTGAAGAGGTTGCACGAGGAGACAATTGTGTGATGACCCAAGTATCAGACTCGATGACGTATGCAAGAACACACCTGTTGAACTTGATAACATGCATCATGGGTATCACAGATGGTGCTACTAGTCATTTACAAATGTCAAATACCTTAGGAAAAGGAAGCGTCAGGTTGATGATGACACAGAGGATCAACAGCCTTCAACCTCCAAAAGAAGCAGAGCTGGAACGCCCTCTCAAGTGTTATTTCCTTCAAACCTGTGTATTATATGTGGGAAAGAGATAAGTGGATTTCTGGAAGGAAAATAAGACAAAAGCTAGGGAAAAGTGATGCAGAGTGTAACAAAAACTGCAGAGATCTCTATCAAAAAGCAGCAGAGGTGAAACAAGATGATATTCTATTATGCAGCATTCGAGATGTTGATTGAATTTTTTATTTATTGTATTTTGTTGACCCAGTAGGCCCACTGAGACTAGAAGTCCCTTTTTCGGGTGACCGAGGGAGGAGGATACAGATGGTAACCAACTGAAACTGAACCAGATTAAGCTGTTGGTGGTATTCCTAGTGAATGGGGAAATTTGGCCAGGACACAGGAAATTCCCTACTCGCTGCAGAAGGCTGTCGAACTGCAGGAGATGGAGGACTCAGTCCAGATCTGGCTGCAGTAGAGGAAGGATGTGTAGTTTTAGCTCTCAACGAGTGTTGGAGCTGGCAGTGGATTTAGATCAGGGAGCAGAAGCTCTACAACAGGTGGTGGTACCTGGAATTATGGATATACCAGTAGAAGAGGAGACTGATTTGGATGAAGAATGTCTTTGCAGTTACAGCTGCATAGAAAGAAAAAATATTTAATGGAACTGTTGACAGCTGCGAAAGTGATTTCGAATTAACATGTTGAAGTTAGTAGAAGAACGGACTAAACAGAAAAGATCGGTTGTGAGCCCTATGTAGGAGGCAACAAACATTTGCCATTAGCTTTGAATTCAGTCCAGGTACTGGAAATTCTATGGTGCCTGCAGAGTTACCGAGTCTCAGCAGTTGGAAGATGGGGAAGTAGACTTTAGTGGCACTCTACAGACTGGACCCTGGGAGGCTCTCTGAGATGCAGACTGGATTCTCAAAATGATATTTGGGTACCTGATATGACTATTCCGATCCTGGGGCAACTGACTGTGGACAATATCCGGTTACTGAGTCCGACCCATTGCCTCCTATTCTGGTCACAGATGAGCTTTCTATGAACTCTAAGTCCTCGGTATTGGTTGCTGCTTCTGCGTGAGGTGCAAGACAGGCTGCAGGTTTAGAAGCTGCATCAGATGCTGTTCTTCACGGATTCTTCAGTGCTGTGCAACGAGAGGACAGAGGTTATGACTGAATCTTGCGTGGGGTATGTTCTGCGAGTGATACTGTGGAGCTCCCCGGCAGATATTTATGATATCATAGGTATGAATCGCACAACATCTCTAGAACCTCTTCAGGATAAGGGAGAGAAATGCCCTAGGTTAGAAAACAGGACCATCAATTCTATGCTGGTCCTTTTCAGTAAGCCAGTTGAAGCAGCCAAGAGACAATAGTTGGTTCGTCTTAGATACAAAGGACGTGCCCTGTAGTCCCTGACAGAATATGGGTGGGTCAGTCCTTAATTATAGATTCATTGGTATTTTCTCCTGCTGAAGTATATACTTTTATACATGCCCCGGGATAAGACTTATGATGTCAGTTTCTGTAACAATGGCGCCCTAAACAAGTTCTGGCATTTATATTATGAACATAAAGACATTGACATTTGGAAAGAGTTTCTTGCAATCCCTATTACAAAGCCTACTATCAAGACAGTAATGCTTCTCTTTCGTAATGAAGGAGTAAACATTAGTAATATCATATTCTGGTTGGAGAAGTGATGTACTGTTTTTGATCACCCCAAGCTCACTATGGACAACAACAGATTTTGGACCGGGGGTGGACTATCCGGGTTCAATTGACTCAAACTGATTCTTGTATACATTTGCCTAGCTCTTTTTGGGGAAGGGACAGAGGTATTTTGTTTTACACTGGTCAACCTAAAAGTTGCTACAAGTGTGGTTCTTTGTCTCATTTGAGAAATGAATGCGACCAAATTAAGTGTTTTCATTGTGGGGTTATAGAACATTTGGCTACTGTTTGTGGGGCACCTCCACTATGTAATCTATCTTGGTGACACTGATCATTCCTTTGCTGACTGCTCTTGGGCAGAACATAATTTAGATGAGGTCTCTGACCATGATTTTTTTTTGTGCAAGCTAGACACCCCTTTAGCTCCCAGAGACAGTTTTACCTGGTAGAAGGAGAGGCAGAGGTAGGGGAGGGGATTGGGGGAGGACCGGGTTCCGTCACCTGGGAGGACGATCCCTCTGGTTAAGTCCAGAATATCCCCCAGTAGGAGGCACCAGTTAGGATAGGCATACCTGGGCCTATGATTCAACCAGCAGATGAGGAAACTCCATTTGCGACACCTCAGAACTCCCGCCACATAGAGGAATATTTCAGCCTTGCTTTCAGGTGAGCAGTCTTCAGTGGGGGTATCTTTGGCACATAGTTCTATCCACCTGCTGAGAAGAAATTACCAGTTTGTACCCTTGGATTTAGAGCAAGGAGTCGAGCAGAGGAGCAGTCTCCTTCTGTTCCCTTGTCTGGCCCCATTGAGTGTGTACCGTGGGAAGTATCGAGGTTCCTTTGTCTCCATTACCCCTTAGTAATTGATTTGAGGCCTTTGCAACATGGGGTGATCAGGCAGAGTTAGAACACACAATGGAAATGGAGACTAGTAGTTCAGTAACCCCTGGGCCTGATGATACAGAACCCCCTTCTGGGAGTGTAACTCTCCCTCCCAGTGACTTTAAAACTCGAAGCCTCAAAGGCGTGAGACAAGGTCTAGTGGTAAAGTTTTTAAACCTCCTCCCTGAGCCTACACATCTGAAAGTGGCTAGTTTGAACATTAATAGTATTAAGTCTCTAGTAAAATGAACCACAACTTTGGTGTGTTGCAACATTTTGACTTTGATGTTTATTTTGCAAGACACCAGGTTGCATTCAAAGGAGAAACTGATCAAGCTTTAGGTGATTGGAAATGGGGTGACTCTTATTGGTCTATGGGATTGGATACTTGCTGTGGAGTAGGGTTTTGCTTTACTACTCCTAGACTAAAAGTTTTTCGAATAGTAGATATAGAACTAGGATGAGTTTATTGTTGGATGTCATGATTAATTCAGTTTCCTGTAGATTGATTAATATCTATGGGCCACAAACTAAGGCTTTGTGTATTGAATTGATGCAGAAAATTCAACCTTTTCTTACATACCAGTAGGCAAATAATTTGGGGAAGTGACTTTAATATTAATTTACAGGAACAGGCAGTAATGGGTAAACAATTTTGTGACAAAGCGATGTTGACTTCTATTGTCCAATAGCAGGGTTGCAAGTCGCTCATTTAGTTACTAAAGGTTGATCTAAACCTACTTTTTACAAGGGGAGACTTTCTTCTCAGATAGATTTTCTTTTTGTTAAGAAGGATCTGCCACTGGAAACTGTGGTGCATGCCAGTGGAAACATCAGACCATAGTTTAATTGGGTTGCATATAGCAGTACCCATAGGACGGGTTGTGGGAAGAGGTTTTGGAGACTAAATACTTCAGTTTTATGGGAAGAGGATGTAGTGCAGCAATTGAAGACAATAGTAATAGATAAATGCACTACTATTGATTTTTATGAGAATATTGGTTACTGGTGGGAGGACTTCAAGTGCTGTGTGACGGGTTTTTTTCAAAGCTTATGGTCATTTACAAGTAGTGTCTGCATATGAGAAGTATTTGGGGTTTAGAAAGGAATTTGAGGATCTTCTGTCACGACAGTGTAGAGGAGAGGAGGATTTGACAACTGAGATTGGGACAGTGCGTGACAAGATGATACAGTTTCAATATAATAGATTGTGTTCCTTGAATAGAGAACAGCTTTTTAGTACTCGAGGCACAGCTGATCAGGTGAATCCGTATTTAGCTAGTCAGGCGAGGAGGGAAAGGAAAGTCATTTCTCTTTGCTTACTTCTCATAGTGATGAAGTCTGGGATAATATTGATATTATGGGCTTTTTAGAGGACCATGTAGAACAGGTTTTGGGAAATCAGCAGAGAATAGGAGTTTTCTTCATTAATACTGAAAGCTGCAGACCCTCCTAAACTAGACTCAAATATGGCTGCTGCGATGGTGACCCCTTTACTGTGGTGGAAATGAAAAGGGTGATCCATAGTTTTAAGAAAGATACCTCTCCAGGTTCAGATGGCCTCCCGGAGAATTTTAGCAGTTGTTTTGGTCGCTTATGCCACATGTTTTGTTACAGATATTTAATTTTTTTGACAGAACATTATTTGCCTACTAAATGTATGAAGGACTGTTGATTTTTCTTTTAAATTTGGGGTACTTTTGAATATTTGTAATTGGAGACCAATCACATTATTGAATGTAGATTTTAAATTGTTTGCTAAGATTCTGGGGAACTGATTGGCCTTGGTCATGGCTAATTTAACAGTCCCGACCCAATTTTGTTCCATACCTGGGAGATGAATGACTGACGCCTACTTTTACTTTGAGAATTGACTGAGAGAGATGTGCCAGTTGGTGGAGACCAACCGCCGTCTGGCTATATTATTAGTCTGGATCAGGCAAAGCCTTTGACAAGGTATC
The DNA here is from genome assembly GCA_016271365.2 of Neoceratodus forsteri. NCBI lineage: Eukaryota > Metazoa > Chordata > Ceratodontiformes > Ceratodontidae > Neoceratodus > Neoceratodus forsteri. The sequence goes on along the minus strand of CM057453.1, from coordinate 828,546,584 downwards.
CCATTCTTATTTATGGGATTGCCTTGGACCTTATGGAATTCTCCGCAGTTTGTACAATGGCTTCAACTGTGTTATGATCTTGCATACAAAAGACCATTTGAAAATGGGTGGTTGGGGAACAAACTTAGGATTTTACAGGAGTCAGACAAGGATGTCCACTGAGCCCCCTGCTGTATGTGTTCTCAATAAATCCGGTGTTGCGGATATTGCAAAAATCCCCGGATTCGTGGTTTAGGAGATGATGGCCATTGACTTTATAAGGTTATTGATTATGCTGATGATCTCCGCTTAGTATTACAGGAAGGAGCTCTTACTCTTGCCTGTAATTTAATTCAGGAGTTGGGTAAGGTGATGGGAGTGAGTATTAACCTTCAGAAAACTAAATGTTCAAGTTTACAAGGATTTCCATCCTTGTCTGAAACTTTAAAGGGTTTTCCATTACCCATGTCACCATGTCGGATTTTGGGAATTTATTATGGTGGGGGATATGGCAGGATATAATTGGGAGAGGGCTTTGCAGGTGGGTTTGGCTAAAGTTGCCCAATGGAATCGATGGAAATTTAAAAAAAAAAAAGCAGTCTATTATATTAAAACCTTTTTGATTCCAGTCTTTTATTTGCCAGTATGATTTTTCCATTGCCTAAATGATTAGAATCGAAAGTTTTAGGATTTTTTAGTTGTTTTTGGGGCAGCAGGCTTAACCCAGTTAAATTGAATGTGCTGTATAAGGGAATTCAGGAAAGGGTGTGGATATGTTAAATCCAATTTTGTTTTCTTTACTTTGTTTTATATGATAATCTGTATCCTTGATGAAAGGGAGTTTGGAACTTTGGGGAAATGGGGATATGTTAAATTACAAGGAGTATTTGGAGGATGGAAGAAGAATGCATTTCTACATAAAAATAAATGTAAACCACGGTTGGAGCAGCAGTGGGAAGGGTGTTTGATAAAATAAAGGTTGGAATATTAGTTATGAGTCAGTGTTTAGACTTTCTCAGAAAGCACTTTATCTGGAGGTACAAATGAAATGTTTCAATGAAAAGCCCTTTGGAGAATTTTCTGTAAGGCATCAGGAACAAATTTTTAAATATATTTCAGATAATAGGATACCGGACCATATGTAGGATATGGCTTGGTGGGAATCCATGGAAGGATAAATGTTAAGGGGAATCAAAACATCAGTCCTTACAAAAGAATACTGTCCTAGAGCTACATGTGTATCCATAAAAGAGACTATGGACCATTTGTATTTCCAGTGTCCTTACGCTGTCCAGTTTTGGGATGTGGTTAAAAACCGATGGAAAACTGCAAATTTTATACCACCTGATTGTAATTTATTGTATTATGGGGTGATTCCCACAGGTTAGTGCTTTTGCACCATAGTACTTTCTGCATTGTATATGGTACACTTTTTATACTGGCTTTGGATAAGCAGATGCCGATTTACTTTACAGCAACAGTCTATATTAGTTCTAGACTTTTTTTAATCTTTAGTACAGATCTCAGACGACTGAAAAATGTAGAGTTCTCAATTAGAGACTTGGAAATGGGATCAATGGTAGAGATATTTTGGTTATATTTAAGAAATTATATTTTGTTTAGGAAATTTCTCAGGTTTTCAATGTGCTTTGGATTATTATTTAAAATTTGGTTTTATATTAGTTCGAATGTGAGAGTTCTTTAACCTACTCAACTAAGAAAGGGGAAGGGAGGTTTAAATTCATGGAGTTTACTTTCTTACTTTACTTAAAAAAAAAAGAGAATTATTACTTTTATGTTTTTGGGTTTTTTTCCTCTCCTATGGTTCTGGTTTTGCATGATGCAATACTGTTTTTGTATATTTTGTTCTGATTTCAAAAATGTAATTTCCATATTCTTATGCTGGGGAGGGGAGGGTTGTTAAAATGTTCTTCTTATGTTTGGAGTTACTGTATGAATTAATATTTATGTTTCTGATTTTTTTTTTTATATGGTTTTATATGAAGTCATACTGATTTGTATATATTATGTTAAGATTTTGTTTTGATTTCTAATAAAAAATTCCCCTACTGTTTTCGGGAAATGCCATGGGAGCTTTAACATCCACCTGAACAACCACCAGAAAAGGCAGGCGGGACCTCGGTTTAACATCTCATCTGAAAGACGGCACCTCAGGAGTGCAGCACCCTCCTCATGCTGCACTGCAGTGTCTGTATTGAGATATTAACCCAAGTGCCTGATGTGGGATAGAACCCACAGCCTACTGATCTCCTGGCCTCAAGAGGTGAGTGTGCAACATACTGAGCCACTGACACTGCTAAGGAGGCACATTATCACAACTCCTGTCACTGTAATTATACAAGGAAAGATGACAGAAAGGCAGTAGTGGACCAAACTGGTGAAAGTGTCAAGCAAATCAGAAGCATTTAAGTATGTCACCAAATATGCTGAAAGAATATCATCAGAGGATCACAGGTTGAACGAAGTGACAATGTTAGTGGAGAGATACTATTTGTTTATGCAGGCTCATTACCCAGCATTCTATAATACTAATTACAAAACAGGCAAGCTGAAAAACAAGTTGAAGAAACACTCTGGTCAGAGGATAAGGTTCTGGCAGCCACACTTTAGAAGTGAACTTGTTTACTCTGATGAACTCCCAACTGGACAAGCTGTGGAGATTGCATTTGAATCTGCTGCATCAGATGACAGGAAACTTGAAGAGGCAGCGACTCTTTTGCATAGTCTCATCATAGATTCCTTCAGGAGTCACAGGAGCTTCCCTGGTCACCTTCTTCAGGTTTTCTGCTCTCCAACACCATCTAACCCCATATGTGCTTGTAAAATTCCTGGCCCACCTAATTTCTGGCTGATCTAATTCTATGAATACCTCAAGAAGAACAGAGAGGTTGGTGAATTCAATTGGTCAAGATATTTGCTATGCAGTGAGTTGGTCAATGGAAAATGCAAAAACATCTCCTCCTAGAAATGACTGTAAGACACATCAGTGGTAGTGCTGAAATCATGAGTATCCTCAACTGCTTCGGTCACTCTGTGTCCTATTCAACCCTTTTGGAGCGTTAGAAACTGCTATGTATGATAGGCGTTGTTGAGAGGGCAGCCTTTGTTTGTCGTGTTCCATAAATATGCACACCACACACCTGTCACGATTGTTACAAGTAAATATTTGTGTTGTCATTGGTTGTTGCATTTGAGAAAGAGTAATGTACTCAGGGACAGCCCAGGTTCAGTTGTCTCAGTGGTGCAGCTGGTTGCTCAATCAGAACAATATTCCAGGCAGCCTGGTTTCAAGTCCCAGGAGAGGCACTTACTTTTCTCACCTCTGTTTGTATGTGTTCCATAAATATGCACACTGCACTGTATGCATTGATGCAGCTGTGGCTACTTGTGAAGTCCACTACAGGTCCAGTGCAATGTGTGCGATGATGCAGCTGTGGTCATTCAAGTCACTACAGATCAAGCACTATGTGTGTGATGATGCAGCTGTGGCCACTCGTGAAATCCACTACAGGCCCGGCACAATGTGTGCGATGATACAGCTGTGGCCACTCATGATTAACTACAGATCCAATACTATGTGTGTGATGATGCAGCTGTGGCCCTGTGAAGTCCACTACCGCCCAGCACAATGTATTTGATGGCAGCTGTGTCCACCATGAAGTCCACTATGGTCCAGCACTATGTGTGTGATGATGCAGCTGTGCACTCATGAAGTCCATCACAGGTCCAGTACTATTGTGTGATGATTTAGCAGTGCCCACTCACAAAGTCCACTACAGGCCCAGCACAATGTGTATGATGATGATGCAGCAGTGGCCACTCACAAAGTCCACTACAGGCCCAGCACAATGTGTGTGATGACAGCTGTGGACACTTGTGAAGTGCACTACAGGTCCAGTGCAATGTGTGCAATGATGCAGCAGTGGCCACTTGTGAAGTCCACTAAAGGCCCAGTACATTGTGTGTGATGATACAGCTGTGGCCACTTGCAAAGTCCATTACATGTCCAATGCATGTGTGATGATGCAGCAGTGGCCACTCGCAAAGTCCACTACAGGTCCAGCAGTATGTGTGCGATGATGCAGCTGTGGACATTCATGTGAGTCCACTACAGGTCCATCACTATGTGTGCATTGATACAGCTGTGGTCATTAACGGTCCACTACAGGCCCAGCACAATGTGTGCAATGATGCAGCAGTAGCCACTCGAGAAGTCCACCACAGGTCCAGTACAATATGTGCGATGATGCAGCTGTAGCCACTTGCAAAGTCCATTACAGGCCCAGTGATATGTGTGCAATGATGCAGTCCATTACAGGTCCAGCACTATGAGTGCAACAATGCAGCAATGTCCACTACAAAGTCCACTACAAGTCCAGCACCATATATGCGATGATGCAGCAGTGGCCACTTGCAAGTCCACTACAGGCCCAGCACAATGTGTGTGATGATACAGCTGTGGTCATTCGCAAATTCCACTACAAGTCCAGTACCATGTGTGTGATGATGCAGTGGCCACCGCTAAGTCCATTACAGGTCCAGTGCCATGTGTGCGATGATACAGCTACTTTGTGTTTATGCAAGATAAGCTATAACACCTATCTATTGCAAAAGAAAGACAATTCTTTGTAAAAACTATGTTAAAGTGCAAGATAGTTTCTACCTAAAGTGGCCATAGTAAGAAAGTGCAATGTCAGGGTTTTTAAAACCTAATTCTCCACCCATCTCCCCCGTGAATCTCACCAAATTAAATGCCAAAACTCAATCTAGATTTCAAATGCATGTTTGAACATTAGCATCATTAATAAATAATGTACTCTAGTGCGAGGAATACAGTTACCTCATGTGATGAACACTGCACTCACTGCAGCTGCTTTGTGAGGTGTAGGCCGCTCACAAAGTCTGCTACAGTTCTGGCACAGTTTGTGTGACCATGCAGCTGCTTCACCACGCGCAAAGTGCACCACAGGTCTAAAACAATGTGTGTGACGATGTAGCTGCTTTGCAATACCTGCAGTGTTAATCATGGGGAGTAAGTGAATTCCTCTTACTGTATGATGGTAAAACATGCTGAAATCCGGACTGTACTTTAACATTTCAGTGTGGTTCACAGAGGTGGGTATGGGGCGGGCAGAGATGAGTTCAAAATAACCTGGCATTGTATTTTAGAAACCTAACTTATGCACTAACATAATTATCTGCAATGAATAGAAATCTACATGCCACCACCCCACTCAATGTGTAGATTACCATGAAACTGGAAGCTGCGCATTAAAATTCATCTGTGTAGCTATAAAAAGAAAAAGATTTATCTGCGTCACAACAACAGGGTGCTTCAGTTAATTGATATGCAAAATCAGTCAAAATACATGCATTGTTTGAGTTCGGGACTGACATTTTACAAGCACCTGTCTGTGAAACACTCTGCTTGGAGCCATTTGATTTGTTTGTCTCGGTATGAGACACTCTTAGTGTCAAGCCTTATTCATGATAATGACTGAAAGTAGATGCAAATGAGTTGCTGTAGCTTTACTGGAAAATCTGAAAAACAGCCTTGCAAAAAGGTATAATCATTGCTGTCTTACAAACTATTGTGCTAAGTTGCATTTGTTGAAGAAAGCAGGTCTAGATGTAAGCTCTAGCTGCATTCACTGACGTTAGTGCTGCTCAGCATTTGACTACAGTTTTAACCAGGAAATTGCACTCCACTTTTGTATAATTAGCCCTTTTCATCATTTGCAGTCTGCTAACTGACTGATGATGGGTATTACATCTCATGGAAACTGAACTGTAGCCTTTAGCTTTTAAGCATGGGGCATCTCTTATGCTGAGCTTTACTTGGTGAGCAGAGATAACTGAACTGCAATCAGCAGCATTTTTATATAGAACAGCTATGAGACAAAAGCACCATCCACTGGGAAGGGCAAATGAACTTTAATACTAGTGGAAGGCCATTTAATACAAAGCCAGAAGGTATGGAAGTTAGGAGCCAGTGGCAATGGCAGGTTCAGGAAGTATGGGGGATACATTAGAAGCCCTCCACATCCAACACTACACACACGGCCACAAGGTTAGGCAGTGGTAGAGGAATGATGGGGAGCAGGAACAGTGACAACAGTATACAGAGGACATGGGCTGCCAAAGCAGGCAGTGTCAGGTCAGGGAAGCACTTGGGGACACCAGAAGTCCCCCTCCCCACCCGAATACCGATGCTGACAATCTCTGCCAAGGCAAGCAGCACGACATTAAGGAACTGAGGCAGATGACACAGATGCCCTTCTTCCAACAGGACAGGTAACAATAGGGGGAGCTGGATTTATGTGCGGAAGGTCCCACAACTATCATAAAGAGCAGCGACTGGGGCTAAGGAGTCAGGAAGTTTAAGGTTTCTTGAATCAAATGACAAAAATAGCGACTTAACATTTGTCCTTGTTGAACTGGTTCTTCCAGCTCAAACCAAGTCAAACTTTACAAACAGAGGAAAGAAAGAAGTAAGTGCCTCAGCTCCGGACTTGAACCCAGGCCACTCAGAATACCGTTCCAGTCGCACTAACCAGCTGTACCACCAAGGCAACTGGAACCTGGCCATCCCGGGACACATTACTCCTTCTCCAATGCACAACCTGGTGCTGCACAAATAATTACTTCATTTTCAATCACATGGGTGCAGTGTGCATATTTATGGAATGCATACAAACAGAGGAGAGAAAGAAGGAAGTGCCTCAGCAAGGACTTGAACCCAGGCCACCTAGAATACCATTCCAGTTTCACTAACTAGCTGCGCCACCAATGCAACTGGAACCTGGGCTATCTTACTCTGGAACACATACAAACAGGTGAGAAAGCACTGGTTAGCGTGGACTGGAATGGTATTCCGGAGGCCTGTTCAAGTCCCAGCCAAGTCAAACTTTAGTTTTCAATTTTGGCCTAAAAGTTCAAGCTGGCATGAAAAGTGCTGAACAGCTAAAGTTTCACCTTGTTCAAATCTTGGGTAAAACCAGACTTGCAGTTCTAGTATTTTCAATACAGTGCTCCTAAGCTATACTAAACTCTGTTATAATGAGTTTTATAGTGAACAACAGACTTATTATGGCTCAGTTGTTTCCTAAGTAGGCGTATTCACACCTCGCTGTTGTGAACCCTAGCTATAGTGAAGAAATGGTTTGGCTCAGAGGTGTTCACTTTGATAGGATATTTGCATGAAAAGAAGATCCAGCATTTGCCCTCAGGATTCATTTTCTTACGTTGCTTATTCCTAGCAGAAGTCGACATCTTTAATTTGTTGAGGTTGCAATCTCTTTTGCTCGGAAATTTATTTATTTTATTTTCAAGTCTTCACACCAGGATAACTTGGTGTGAAGACATGTCTAACAGGAATATTAACACCTCGCTACTGACTTTATTTTTTCTCTTTAGATAATTCCTGAAGAAGACAGATGGTAGAAATATCGATTCTTACCATATTTTCTATTTTCAGCATGCATTTAACAGTATCATTTTGTTTAGTTTTCAGACCACACGCTGATGCAGTAACTTGTTTGTTTTTTGTTCTCACAATACTGTAGGAATGAAGTTTACAAGGAATGAGATTTACATGTGTAACCCCTACAAATGGGGGTTCCCAAAGTCTTTCTTGGCTTGCCTATATGCCCTCTGCCAGGCTGGTGTCCTGTGTCCTTCAGTTTAAAAGTGTTTGCAAGTGACTGCCTAGCTAGCCTCCGTGTCTGTCTCTTTAAGAGCTGCCTGTCTTGTAGTTATAATTAATCCGGGTGGGGCCGAGCAGTTTCAAGCTCGAGCCCTGCCCAGGCAGCAGCATTATTGCTCCATTCTGCCATCGCTAATTCTGCAGAAGGAGCACTATTGTCTGTGATTGTTTGCTGATTATCTGCATTAATAATAATAATATTGTAGTTTGTCTAACCTGCCTTCCTTTGCAACAATGGACATTTCTGTATTGCACCACCATCTTGGTTCTGGACTGCCAGTTTGGACCAATCAGTACTTTTAGGGACTCTAAAATGGAGACTGTCCCCAGGGGTCTTGTGGGAGTGAATTTCTGTAGGAATTGTCATTTCACCCTTTGGCACCTAAATGAACATGGAGCGGGAGCCCTTGCTGTGACAGACAGATGGATCAGTGAATCGAACCTTTTGGATCACTGGGAAAGTCCCAAAATGCCTGCAGCAGAGAAGTGTGGAGTCACAGTTGGAAGAGTGAACAGCTCAAGAGATTCAAGCAGCTGCTCCAGTGTGGTGCACAGGGGAAATCGTCAGGAAGGCTGTGTCTGGCCTGCCTGCTACCATCTTCCCAAGTGAAAAGACCTTGAGCCTTGAATCGGACTTTATCCAAAACTGCAGTTTTGTGATTGGAACCTGAATGTGACAAAGTGAAATTCACCTGAAGTGGACCAAAGATTTGCCTCGTGCGATCGGCCGTCAAGACTTGAGACTGCCGCAGAGCATACGGTTTGCACAGAGACACTGTGAATAGCAACCAGACTGCCATCTGAACTGCGGTATTTACTGGCTTTTACTAGAAGTGTGCTGAATGTGGAGGGTGGGTGGTGATCTGGTTCCCCACCTTGTTTCATGTGTCAAGCTTGCTGGAAAATGCACCCAGCACGTTATCGGACTGTGTCCGAACTGTCTCACCTGGTCTGGGCCTCACCAACTTGGCCCAGACTGCCGATCATGCTGCAGAGCTACATCCAACGAGAGACCCAACTGGGGATTCGTCTCCCTGCTCAACACCAATGAACAGGAGCGACACCACGGTGCATCGTGTGGGCCCGGCTTCTCCTGGCAATCCAGCTCTTCATCCTGAGGTCTCCATTTTCGTCCATCCTGCATCCTGAACTGGGTAGCGGAGTAAACACCAGGGTAGCTCCTGCATCAGAGTTCAAATCAAAGTGTGTCAACTGATTTAATTGTTGTTGCTAATCATTTTGGACTGAGCCATCTGGCTCTGGATTACAAATTAAGGGTTAAAGTGCATGTTGTGTTCTCTTTCTTCCAGAGGGCCTAATAACAGCTGCAATGCCAGCCTACCTGGGCAATGCTTCAGGCTAGCCTGTAGTTCCAAACTGAGTACCACGGTGTGTGTGACTGTGTTACAGGGACCTCTGAGTGCATGCCTTATAACCTGAACCATTCAGATCTAAAATCAATCACTAGATTACTGCCCCTCCTTGTTCACATCCCCATAATAAATCAGATCTAAATATTTTTGCATCCAAACTGGTTGTGGTGCACCTCTGTATCGAAAGTACTGTGATATTGCTGTTTACTGTTACAGGCATTGTTTTACAGGGGTTCTCTAGGGCCGTTCCAGCTAATCCAGCCCTGGTGGTGAGTGTGTTACAAGACAGGTTAACAGTGCATTACAGTGTGTTGGGATTGTGTTATCTCAGATGTGCTTTCCCACTAGAGGGAAAAAGGGTGCATCAATGTCCCGGAGGATGTACCCAGAGCAGTCATGCTGCCATTAACCCTGTCCTCCGGTGGAGGCACCCTTTTCACGAGCTCAGGCCCTCAACCTGCAGGAATCACACAGGCAGGGTAGTATCCTTGGGATTGCGTCTCTAGGGGTTACATGTCACAATAGGAAAGAGATTTACATGTCACAATAGGAATAAAATTTACATGTCACAATAGGTATGAGATCTGCATGCTGCAATAGGAATGAGGTTTAGCTGTCACAACAGGAATGAGGTTTACATGTCACAATAGGAATGAGATTTACATGCTACAATGAGAGTGAGGTTTACCTGTTACAATAGGAATAAGGTTTACATGTCACAATATGAATAAGTTTTACATGTCACAATAGGAATGAGATCTGCATGCTACAATAGGAATGGGGGTTACCTGTCACAACAGGAATGAGGTTTACATGTCACAATAGGAATGAGATTTGCATGCTACAATAGGAGTGAGGTTTACCTGTTACAATAGGAATAAGGTTTACATGTCACAATAGGAATTAATTTTACATAGCTCATGTAAAATATGGATTACAAAAGTCAACACACTGAATAAATGCTAGGTGAAGAGTTGTGCTAGGTTGTGACAGGAAGGGAATTACAGAACAGTAATACAGACCTGGAGAGACTGGAGGCCCTTAACTTGTTCACCTTGGAGAAAAAGACTGAGATGGGAAAGGATCTCAGTCTTTCACATACTCAAGGATATCAACAAACCAATCATTTGGAGATGTCTGATCTGGTGTCCTACAGCCAGACATGGGGACACGCTCTGAAGCTCAGGGGTGGTACATTCAGGGGTAACATTAAGAGGTACATTTTCTCTCAGAGGGTAATGAATCTATGGAACAGCCTACCTACCAGCAGGGACAGTGGATATGAAGACAGTATATGCCATCAAGGTAAACCGGCCAAATTTCTGCTACTAAGGAATCGATGGGTCCCTACTTAGTAGAGTGGGTAGAGAATCCGTATAAATTGTTACATGCCTGCACAGCATACTTATTTCATTCCTGCTTATGAAGCAGAGGACAGACATGAAGGACCTAAAGTCCCTTCTGACCTTAAACTACAATGTTTTTACTTTTTAAGAGATGGAGGTTAGGGGGCGGAGGGAGTGTTTAGGACAAGTGCCTAGTTTGTTTGGCTGATTAAATGATAATCTACACATCCTTGGGAATGGGTACAACAGAGGTAAACACATATTTAAAATACACTGCAGGCATTAAGTCAAGAAGTACAGTACCTTTGAAGTGCAATAGTCCATAATAAATGGAATACACTGGATATGCTATTTTAAAAACAGTTTACATGAAGACGAGGAAGAAAATGAATGGACAAGGTTGAGCTCAAAATCTTTTCACAGCAACATCAGAATCTTCTGCTTACGTGAGAGGAGAGAGGGTCTTGAAAACATGTTGGCTTTGAATCATAGGTGGTGCATTTCAACATGTGAAATGCTTTCTATACCAGCTGATCTTTTAATTTTTTGGCACCCTGAGAAGATCCCATATGTTGTCTTTGGTAATAAATGTCTATACCAATTTGGATAGAAGGTTTCCTAGGCAATCTGGATACATGTTGTTTATACAATGTGGATTATGGTGGTCCAATAGAATTCATGCCAGTTTGGTAATCAAAGAAAGACAAGGTGGCACCTGTACATGTCATAATAAGGCACTGTGCTCAAATATCTGAGGACAAAATGTACATAACTTATTAAGCAATGTGTGAAGTGTGGTGGAATTGTGCACACTATAAACAATATATCAGAGCAGACTGTGTCTCTTCGCAGATCACTAATCTCTGTGGTAGGGTAGACAGTGAGGAGGGGTAAGGGGATGCAGAGGGACCAGCAACATTTGGAGGGCTGTGGCCCAAGGTTTGGCAGCTGAAATTCAAAGCCAGAAAGTGTAATGTGATGCACATAGCTAACAAGTACCCCAGAACGGAGTACTGGATGGGAGGAGTTACGCTGCACACTACCTCTGAGGAAAGGGCTACAACAAAAGAGGCCAGCGCCAGTCATACAGTGCAAAAATACTGTTAGCTTATTAAATAAATTAAATGCAGATACATACAGACAGTGGTATCGAACCCCAGACAAAACCACAGACTGTACTGGTTTCACCCTAAGGTTTCTTCAGGCACAGACAGTGTCCGTGGAGCAGCTTTCCTTTGTTTGCACTATGAAGAAAGGGACCTAGAAGTCATTATAAGGTACTCCTTAAACAATCTAGCCAGTGTAACACGGCCTCACAGTCACACAAACAGGATGCTGGGGCACTGGAAGGGTTCTGACAGCAGAAGGAAAGAGGTATTACTGCCTCTGTAAAGATCACTGGTAAGGTCACACCTGAAGTACTGTGCCAGTTCTGGAGTCCTCACCTAAAGAAAGGCAAGGACAGTCTGGAGACGGTGCAACATAGGATGAACAAATGATTCAGGGCCAACAAGGCAGATCTAATGATGACTGGCTTGAGGCACTGACCATGTACTCACTCAAGGCCAGAAAAGAAAGGGGTGATATCATAGGGACAGCACAGTTATGTAAGAACTTACGTAACAGTAGATCTTGAGAGAAGCTCTTGCAGCAGGCACGCCCGTAGGACTGCGTCCCAAGCAGTGCCAAGAAGAACCCACTTTTAAAAGGGAGAAGGAAAACAGTGGAGTCAATCCTTCAAGAAAGAAGACCCTGCAGGACTGCAAGGCCAAAGTCTGTCCTGCACCTGGAAGCAATGTCCAAACTGTAGTGCTTGATGAAAGTGTGGATGGAACTCCAGATGGCAGCTGCACAATATCTGCTGCAGAGATCCTCCCAGTGAAGTGAAGGAGGCAGACACTCCCTTATGGAATGGCCTTTAACTGGGCCCGGTAAAGGCTTATCATATTTCTGGTAGCAGAAAATGATGCAGTTAACCGACCATCTGGATAACTGCTTAAAACTGGAGCCCCTAAGGTTTTCAGGGCAAAACAGACAAACAATTGGTCAGATTTTCTGATAGACTGGGTGCAGTTTTGATAATATTGGAATAACCGTATGGACATCCAGAGTATGAAGTAGGCCTCCCTCAGTTTGAGTACTCTGGATAATAAACAAAAAGGTGGATGTTCTGGTTCAGTGTAAATTTGGACATCACCTTAGGCAGAGACTTAGGATTGGTCCATAAGGACACCCTGTTTTTGTGGAAAACTAAATAAGGCTCCTTACACAAGAGCCTGAGCGTGGAAATCCTTCAAGCAGAAGTAACAGCAACTAAAACAACGCTTCCATGACAGAAAGCATAGTTCAATCTCGGCTGGTTTGAAGGGAGGCAAAGTAAGTTTTCTAACATAAACAAAGGTCCCATGGAGGAACAGGGTCCTAAATGGAGGTTTCAGATGCAGAATACCCGTAAAAAGTACAGGACAGGTCCAGCTGGGAAATGGGACTTGTCCTCAATAGGTGCATGATATGCAGAGATGACAGACAAATGCACCTTGATGGAGGAGTAACCCAGGCCCGAATCCAACAGGAAAGGGGTACTCAAAATGAAGTCACCTAACAGGTGAAGGGATCAACTGAGCAGGCAGAGGTCCACAAACAGAAATATTTCCACTTTATAGCGCATAGGTAACTCTTGTGAAAGGCTTTCTAGCAGCCACCAGGACCTCAGCTACTCTGGAAACCTCAAAAGGGAAACAGCTAAGTCTGCAGAAGCCATGTGTGCAGATGTAGTGACCTGAGATTCAGGTGGACTAAGGTGCTTCTGTGCTGGGGCAGCAAGTATGAGCTCAGGGGCAGGGGAACTGGAGGCTCCACTGCCAGTTGCTGGAGCAGGGAAACCACATCTGCCATGGCCAATAAGGAACAATGAGGACCATGTTCGCTCCTTCTGCCTGGAGCGAGAAGAACCCTCTGCGGCAGTGGGAAGGGACGGAAAGCATAGAGAAACCTTCCTGTCCAGCAGAGGGACAACGCATCTCACCAGAAAACACCAGGCCCTGGATCGAGCAAGCAGAAACTGGGTAGTTTCGCATTGAGTTGGGATGCAAAAGGTCCAACTCTGGACGTCCCCACCTGTCAAGAGGTCATCTGCAACTGCCTGCAGAAGCTCCCACTCATGAGCCTTGGACCGAGACCGGCTTAGGCTGTCTGCCAAGGTGTTTTGGATGCCTGGAACATGAGCGGATGTCAGTTCCAGACCATGATCTGTGGCCCAGTACCAGACTCTCATGGCCTCCCTGCAAAGGGGATATGAGTGGGTGACCCCTGTTTGTTGATGTGAAGACTACAGACATGTTGTCCATTTGTATCAACAGAGGGCCAGGAAAGAGATCCAGCTGAAAAGCCTGCATGGTATAAAGGATCACCTCATCTCCAACACACTGATGTGGAGATCCAACTCCAGCAGACACCATGTCCCTGAGTCTGCTTGTTGGTCAAGTGGGCTCCCCTAGCCCTGGCCCGATGCAACTGTGGTTAGTATCCGAGAGGGTGAACCCTGTGAAAAGGGACCTCTTGACAAGGTTGGGCAGTTCGGCCACCATCTGAGCGACTGCCAGACTGCCTCTGAAAACAAGCACCTGCTGATCCAGGTCATCAGAGCACTAGTCCCATTGAACCCGAAGGGTCCAATGGGGCACTATATGAAGTTGCAGCAGAGGACTGAGGGTATGGTGGCTGCTATGTGGCCTCAGTCTAAGGCAAGTCCTGGCAGGAGTCTGGCAAGATGAGGAGACTAAGCAGGCTAAGGACTGAAGTCTTTCCACCCTGTCTTCCAGTAGAAAGGCCTTCCCTGTTCGGTGTCCAGAATGGCTCCTCTGTACCGCAGTCTGCGGCAGGCTCGGAAAGGACTCTGGGAGGTTTAAAGTGATACCCAGAGTCCTGAAGAGGGTAAAGGTATCCGCTAGTCCTTAGCAGCTGGTCCCTTGTGGGAGCCGCCAGCAGCCAGTCGACTAGGTAAGGAAGAAAAATTACTCACCTTAGTAATTGTGTTTCTTCTAATGGAGTCTTGCTGTATTCTGACATTATGCAGTTAGCCCCAGCAGTTGAACTGCTCTGGAGAGGAAAGAGTTAACTCTATGCCAGAGCACAGAACGTTGAGCTTGAGCCGGTTCAAACCTCTGTCTGCTGCACTTTAAAGTGTAACTGTCAGATTCTTACGAGCTATTACTAACTACCCCCACTAAGTGGAAATTGTAACATTTTACTAGCCAAAAGGCAACAAATATTTTGGATCCCCAAAAGACTCAAGTCGAGAAATCCAAAACAAAACTAGGTAGTGAACAAAATAATTACCAAACCATAACAATAACCCACTCCCCTGATTAAAGAGGGACAGTGCCAAGTACACCCCTGAGGTGCAACACTGTGCCTACCAACCCACTTCCCAAAAACAGGTTCTGAGAGGAGGCAGGAGGAGGTCAGAATACAGCAAGACTCCATTAGAAGAAACACAATTACTAAGGTGAGTAATTTTTTTCTTCAAACAACATCAGTTTTACTGTATTCTGACATTATGCAGACTACTAGCAGTACCTCCATGGAGGAGGAAATCAAACCTATTTCGGAATAGGCTCTGCAGTACTGTTGTACCAACCAAGCATCACTCCTAGCCTGGATATCCAGAGTAATGCTTGGTGAATGTATGGACTGTTTTCCAGGTGGCTGCTTTGCATATCTCTAATAAGGGTATATCTCTGGCAGCAGCCAGAGAAGCAGCTGTACCTCTAGTCGAATGAGCCCTCAGGCCTGAAGGGGGTATTTTGCCTAGCTTTTCATAGCAGAATTGTATACAAGAGACAATCCACCTGGCAACAGTTCTCTTAGTAGCAGGTTTTGCCTTTCCACTTCACCACAAGTGAGGAACAACTGGAGGGAGTCAAACCTGAGTGTCTTAGTATGGTCACTGTAGTAGCTAAGAGCCCTTTTAACAGCTAAACTGTGTAATCTTCTCTCTCCTGAAGAAGAATGATCAGTGAAGAACACAGGAAGAGACATGGATTGGTTCAGATGAAATCTGAAACCAATTTGGGTAAGAACCTCCTGTTGGTTCTAAGGACCACCTTATCTTTATAGAATGAGATAAAATCAGGCTCCACTGACAGAGCTTGCAATTCACTGCTACGTCTGGCAGAGGTAACAGCTACCAGAAACACAGTTTTCCAAGTCAAGTACTTAAGCTCTGCTGAAGATGAATGCTCAAAGGGGTTGCATAAGCTGAGCAATGCAAACATTAAGGTCCCAAGCAGGAGTAGGATCCCTAAAGGGAGGACTGGTATGAAGCAATCCCTTGAAAAATTTACAGAAAACAGGATGAGATGTCAGTGAAGAGGGCTTTCCCACTGACAAAAAAGCAGAAACAGCTGACAAGTGTACTTTCAGGGTAGCTGGTCTGAGGCCTAGGCCATTAAGATGAACCATATAATCCAGAACTGTAGGCAAGTCAGCAGTACCTGGGGATATATGTTTCTTGGAACACCAAATTCTGAATCTTTCCATTTGGAGTTATAAGTTTTCTGGTGGCAGGTTTTCAGAAGCTTTGAGAATATCCAGAATCCCTTGAGACAGATGCAAATTTGCATACTCTAACTCTTAAAGAGCCATGCCTTGAGATTGAGAGACTGAAGGTTGGAATACCAGATTCTCCCAAGAGTAGGTTAACAGGTTGTGACTCCTGGGAAGAGACAGGAGAAGATTGACTGCTAGGGACAGCAACAGAGGATACCAAGGCTGCCTGGCCCAATCTGGAGCAATCAGGATCACTTTGCAAGACTGTGACCTTATCTTGACCAGGACTTTGAACAGTAGAGGAAAAGGAGGAAGGCATACAGAAATTTCCTTTCCAATCCAGAATCAGAGCATCCAGAGGGACTGAACCCAAGACTGGGGTCTGCAACAGAAGAGAGGAAGCTGATGATTGTCTGGGGCTGCAAAGAGATCTATCTCTGGAGTGCCCCACCTTGAAAATATCACTTTTAACACTCAGAGAGCCAGGGACCATCTGTGATGGCCCTGGGAAATCCTACTCACTGCATCTGCTAGCACATTGTCCTTCCTGGGAGGTGCACTGCTACCAAAGAGGTCTGTACAGAATAAGCCAGGGACCATAATTTCATGGCTTCTGTGCACAAGGCCGTGACCGGGTGCCTCCCTGCTTGTTGATTTACCACATGGGGTGGTGTTGTCTCTCCTGACATGAACCACCTTGTTATGTAATGATTCAAAGTAGGCTTGCAGAGCTAGGTACACTGCCCTGAGCTCCAGAAGATTGATGTGGAGAAGAGACTCTGAGTGGACCACTCTCCCTGAGCTGTGAGCTCCCCACTCCAGGAGAGATGCATCCATGGTTAGAACCACAGAATGAAACTGAGTGATGAATGGGACTCCTTGTCTGAGGTTGTCCTGATCCTGCCACCACTGGAGAGCCTGGATCAGGGTCTGAGTCACGGAATAAGCTTGGTTAGAGGATCTTTCTGAGACCAAAAGGCCCTCAAATGAAATGAGATGTCCTCATCTGAAATCTGGCCCTTGGACCACTGCAGTGGAATCTGCCATGTGTCCCAGAAGTTGAAGGAAATGCCTTGCTGGTTGAAACACCAGAAGGTGGAAGGAAGCCAGCTCTATAATGGCCTTACCCTTGCCAAGGGAGAAATGCTCTTGCATTGCCAGTATCCAGTTCTACCCCTATGAAGGTCAAGAGTTGAACTGGCTCGAGAGCTGACTTGGGAAGGCTGAGGAGGAATCCTAGAGAAGTGAGCACTTGCTGGGTCACTTGTAAATCTGACTTGATTCGATCTGGAGACAGACCCACTATGAGTCAGTCATCCAGGTATGGGAGTATGGAGACATTTTTCTCCTTAGGAAGGCCACTACCACTGCTAGGCATTTTGTAAAAACCCTTGGAGCTGATGTTAAGCTGAAGGGCATTGTTCTGAACTGGTAATGGCCTGAAGGCAGTTCGAACCTGAGGTACTTTCTGTGGGAGCACCTGATGGGAATGTGAAAGTAGGCATCCTTTAGGTCCAGGAGGCTAGCCAGTTCCTGGCCTTAGAGAGGAAGTATTATTCCCACAATCACCATTTTGAATTTTGGCTTTAGTAGATACTTGTTTAGGTATCTTAAGTCTAGGATGGGCCGCCACTCCCTGTTTTTTCGGGGTAGGAAGTATCTGAAATACAGACCTTTGCCCTGTGAAGTATAGAAACTTTCTCTATGGCTCTGAGAGCCAGCAGAGATGAAACCTCTGCCTTTAGGGCAATGGTTTTGGAGATGTTTGCAGGTGGAAAGACCTGACCCTCAGCTTTGGAAATCTTTTGAAGCTGAGGGCCAGTCCCTGGCTTACTACTTCCAGGACCCACTTGTCTGAGGTAACAGACTTCCAGTCCTGGGAGTAGTAAGCTGCCTGCCTCCCACAAGATTGGGAGTCGACCAGGGCTGACACACCAGGGTGTTTGCTTGGCTGGAGCCTTAGGCTGAGAGGAGGATGCAGCCCTGCTCATCCCCTTCGCCGCTCCTCTGAAGAACCCCTCTGGGAAAAGGAGAGAGGCCTGTGCCTGGTAGAAAGGCCTGTGAAAAGGCCTGCCCTGCCCCAGCTTGCTGCTTCTGAGGAGTAGCCTGCCTTTCCTTGGCCTGTGCACTCCTGTAAGTGGTCCTGTACTCATCCATCTTTTTCATATAATTCTCTGTCTGCTCCCTAAACAGAGAATTACCAACAACAGGAAATCCATAGCCTTAGCCTGGGTATCCTGTGATAGGCTAGTACATATGAGCAAGCTAGTCTCCAAGAGCCACAGATGCAGCCACGACTCTTGATGACACATCAGTGGAGTCCACAGCAGCATGAAACTGGATTTTGATGCCTCAGTCCCATCAGCAGCCACCTCCTCCTGCTACTTGGCAAGCTGGGGAGGCCTGTTAGCTAGTTCCAGTACAGTGTCCCATCTGGACTTCTGGTACCTGGCTGTGTAGGTCATGTAACTAGCCTGCCTGAGTCCCAAAGAAGATGCCATGTATTGTTTCTTTGCCATTGCATCCAACTTCCTGAAGCCTTTATCTGGGGGTGTGAAGCCAATGGTATATTAACTTATCACAGGCTGCAGCCTGCACGACTAACATGGCTGCATTGCTGGCACAAGTACTCCGTCACCAGAGCCTGACAACATGCACCTCTTGTTCATTCTTCTGTCCACAGGAGGTAAAGAATTAGGAGTCTTAAGCAACTTATGTGTCTGTTTCCCCAAGGATTCGTGAAGGGGAATAGACAACCTCTTGGACTCTGGAATGTCCATCATCTCCACATAGTCAGGCTCCTCTTGCTCCTCGACAGCTTCTTCCAAAGAGAACTGGAGGCTTTCTGCCACTTTCCTGTAAAAATATAGTGGGAAGGGACTCAGAAAGCCTAGGAGGAAACACAAGAAGGTCTGTTTGGGAGATGTCCAGTTCTATGGACTCATCCAGACCTTCCACACCATCATCATCATCATCACCACAATCATCATCCCCTCCAAATCCGTTCATAAAAGACTTCAGGGAATAATCCTGAACCAGAGGAACCAACGAACCGAATGCCTGCCCAAAGGTGTCGGATCAGCGGAACCAGATGGAGCGATACAACTATGCTAATCACCGGGCAATTTCTTCGGCAGTTGGATGATGCGGTTCTGGATCTGAACCAGACGATTTTTCTTTCCTTTTTCTTTTTTGACGAACCGACCCTCAGGATCGGCTCTCCGCTTGCCTGAGGAAGTCTCGCCCAGGTCAGTGGGCACTCCTTCAGGTCCAGTCAGAACCAAACCGGCTGGCCATCTGGGTCAGAGGACTTCTCGCCTCCTTCTCCCTAAGCCTGCCCAATCTTTTTATCCAGGGTGGCTTTAGGGAAATTTTTACAAATCTGCAGTCTGACTCAGGTGGTCAAAACCCAGACAGTAAACACAGGTGGTGTGGGGATCGAACCTTAGCAAAGGCAGTGTTGAAACCCAGTGGGCCGGTTTTTCTCTTGGGTTTCTCAGATGAAGCCATCCTATCACTTACCCTTTTTATGGCAACAGCCAGGCAAGACCTCCTATCGGTTCCTAACCATGTTAAGGGTATTTGAAAAAACGATGAAAACTTTTTTCAGAACCGATAAGGACCGGTGCCTCACGCTAAAATCCTAAAAGAAAAGACAAATACACACACTAAAACACAATTACAAAGCACCGGTTCAGGCGAACCGATTGAAAAACTACTTTTACAATTTCCACACAATTCTCTAAACAAGTGCTCTACCTATGCACTTACTATACCACAGACAGGGATCTGAACCAAAAATAAAGAAAATTATCGGTAAATCTGACTATTTTAGACTGGACCGAACCGTGAGCTAAGGAGAAATCTCCAGCCGTGCTGTTCAGTTAGGCGGAATAAAGAATCTGACGCTTACACTTCAAAGTGCAGCAGACAGAGGTTTGAACCAAGCTCGAGCTCAACGTTCTATGCTCTGGCATAGAGTTAACTCTTTCCTCTTGGAGCAGTTCAAGTGCTGAGGCTAACTGCATAATGTCTGAATACAGCACGACTTCATGTTGTTTGAAAGCGTAGTGTCCCTTCCGTCTCAGGACCCGCAGTTACCACTGCTAGGCATTTGAAGAAACTTGAGGAGCCGAGGACAGACCAAAGGGAGGGCTCAGAACTGATAATGAGCCTCCTGGAAGTGGAACCACAGAAACCACCTGTGGGGCTGGAAGACCTGGATATGTAGATATGCGTCTTGCATGTCTAGAGAACAAAGCCAGTCCCCCGATGGAAAAGGGGGCAGCTCAAAGGTGACCATTCTGAACCATTTGTACTTCACAAACTTGTTCAGCTGACTTAGGTCCAGAATTGGTCGAGGTCCCATATTTTCTTGGGGACTAGGAAAAGTGCGGTAGTAGCTCTTTCCCTTCTGTACTGGAGGAACGGGTTCTATGGCCCATTTGGACAGCAGAGACTGGATCTCTTCGAATTAGATTGAGATGAGAGGGAGGGTAAAGAGTGGACATAGAAACATAGACTTTGACAGCAGATAAGGACCGCTTGGCCCACCTAGTCTGCCCATTTCCTACCTACAGGATAAGCTGCAGATCCTAGTTAACCAACAACCTATTTCTTCCTACCCCCACAAAATTGCCTTTTGTCTGTCCCATGCATTCTTGAATTCTCCCACAGTTTAGACCCTACAACCTCCTCAGACAGGCTGTTCCATGCATCCACCACCCTCTGTGTGAAAATACTTCCTCACATTGCCCCTGAACCGCCTCTGTCTTCAAATTGTATCCTTGTTCTTGCACATCTCTTTTTCTGAAAGATGCTACCCTCTTGGACTTTGTTGATTCCACTGAGGTACTTAAAAGTTTCTATCATGTCTCCCTCTCCTCCTTTCCTCAAGGGTATACATATTAAGCTCCTTTAATCTCTCCTCGTACGGCTTCTCTTGCAGACCCTGCACCATTTAGTTGCCCTCTCTGGACTGCCTCTATCCTGTCTATGTCCTTGCGGAGATGGGGTCTCCAGAACTGGACACAGTATTCAGATGGGGTCTCACCAACTGTCTGTACAGAGATAACAACTTCCTGTTTTCTGCTGGTGATGCCTCTCCTATACATCCCAGTATCCCCCTAGCCCTTCCTACTGCCTTCTCACATTGCTTGCTAACCTTAAGGTCATCTGATATGATTACCCCCAGGTCCCTTTCCATTTTTGTTGTTGTTACTATCTCCCTCATTGTATAATCTTCCCTGGGTTTTGTTTCCCAGGTGCATTATTTTGCACTTCTTTACATTGAATCCAAGCTGCCATACTTCTGACCATTCCTCCAACCTTGTCAAGTTCCTTCTCATCATTTCCATGCCTCCTTGTGTATCAACCCTATTGCAGATCTTTGTGCCATCTGCAAAGAGGCATACTTTTCCTTCCAGTCCCTCAGCAATGTCACTTATAAGGACATTAAATAGGATTGGACCCAGTACTGAACCCTGTGGTACCCCACTAGTAACCCCTCTTTCTTCAGAGTGGACTCCATTTACAATTACTTTCTGTGTCCTGTTGTCCAACCAATGTTTCACCCAGGCTGGTTAATTTGACTATTAATCTTTTGTGTGGGACTGTGTCAAATGCCTTGCTAAAGTCTAGGTAGGCCATGTCGACAGCCCCACCCTGGTCTACTACTTTGGTCACCCAGTCAAAGAAATCAATTAGATTAGTCTGACATGACCTTCCCGCTGTGAACCCATGCTGTCTTGGGTCCTGTGCCCCACTGGCCTCTAGATACTCAACAATTCTTTCCTTCAGAAATGATTCCATCACTTTCCCTACCACAGAGGTCAAACTGACAGGTCTGTAGTTTCCTGCATCTGTCTTGGTCCCACTTTTGTGAAGGGAATCACATCCGCCTTCCTCCAGTCCTCAGGTACCACCATCCTCCCATAATTTGTTAAAAAGGGTAGTCAGTGGTTTCACTAGTTCTCCCTTAATTCTTTAGAATTCTGGGGTGAATTCCATCAGGCCCCAATGCTTTGTCCACAGGGATTGTCTGGTGGGACCTTGGTGAATTCAGAACCTGGCCCTGCTCTATTAGTTGTGGTACCCACTGATCTGAGGTGATACTTCTCCACTTGTCGAGGTAGAGGGAGAGTGACCTACTGACTCCCCAGATGCTCCGCTGGAGGGGGTCAGGCAAGGAGTCAGGCAGAGGCACTGGGGTGGGAGGAGGCTGGGGAGTCCTAGAGGTTCTGGGCCTGGAGCCTCCTCATGACTGAGAGGTCGTCTTCCACCTGAAGGTACCCTGGTCTGTTGACCCTGGGGTTGCTGGCCTCTCGAGCGACAAAAGGGCTGATGCTTATTAGTAGCCAGTTTTGATCTGTACATTCGTAGACAGACTGGACCACTTTGCCCGAATCCTGGAGTCCCAGGATGATCTTTTCAGCAGGCTCCCAAACAGCACTGGACCTTGGAAGGGGCATCTAAAATTCCCTCCTGGACGATTCTGACGGAAGCTAGACACTGAAGCCATGAGTAGCGGTGCAGACAGATAACCACTGCAGCCTGAGCCAAAGTGTCAGTGGTATTGTAGGCACAACGCAAATGTGTTTGAACACATCAGCCCCAGACTGTAGGATATCCATAACTCAAGTCTGAGGAGTCTCAGGTTGAGCTTTGGCCAGCTCTATGGCCTTTTCCACAAGGTATTCTGGTACTTCACCATGTGGGCCAAAGGTTAAGTGAGCGTATGCTACATGTGGCTGGGAACATACCTTGTGACCCATCGGATCCAGCCACTTGAACTCCTCGTCTGGGGGCTGGGCACTAAGGTGTTTGGGCTGCATAAACTGCCTATGGGCTGCAGTCAAGACCACGGAATTTGCCCTAGGATGTTCTGCCAAGAAAGGCTTGTTCTTAGGAGCTTTATAGAGCTTGTTGGATTTTTTGGGATGGCGGAGGCCGAAGAGATGCTTCCTTGCCAACATGGTAACATCCTGGTAGGAAGAGACTAGGGGGCAGGTCAACTGGTTTGGGATCCTGCAACTCCAAGTGTTGACCAACCTGTGCCTTTCAGGGTTCTGGTCCTCAGTATCCCAGCTGCTGAGTGCCTGGGTGTGCCTCATTATGTCCATAAAGATAGGGTCATCGGGAGGCGACTGAGGCGTGTCTCGAGGATGGACCGGGGGTGAAAAGACATACTCTGAAGACTCAGAGTCATAATGGGAGCTTCCACTGTAGCTCCCAGAAACCGAGACCAGGAAGAGGATCTGTGCGCTGACAGTCATATGAGCTGCACTGGCGTCCTAGCGGTGGATCTGGGCGGAATGTTTCTACCTATCCCTGGGGACTGAGCTTCCTGGGATCCAGCTGAGTGAGGGCTTCCTTGGAGGGTCAGCTCCTGAGGCAGAGGAGGAGTGAAGATACTCCTCTCCCGTCCAGCTATTCCTCACACCTCCACTCCAGAACCCTCGCACTCCCACCCTGGCACACCTCGTCGGGATGCTCGGCCTTCTCTTATAAATCTTCTGATATCTGGAACTCCTCCCCATACAAATCTGCTCTGCAAAATCCCATCACTCGCTCTCATGCCTCCTCCTCCTCCTCCTCCGCAGGCACAGTGCCCATGTCTGTAACTGCACCTAATACCTTCCCCACAAATCAACTTCCCAATGCCTCCCTCCACCCGCTGCTCCACCCCTCGCCACCCCTCTTCCATCTCCACCACTTCCACCTACTCCATTTCTAGGCTACCTCCAGCTGGGGCCTCCTGCCCGCCACTACTCCCTTACCCCTCCTCCTCTCTTCCTCCTTATCTGCCAGGTCCTGTCCCCTTGCAGGGTTCTCGACATCCTGAAGGGGAACAGTTCTTCGATTACCCGCTCTTCCCCTCTCGCCCTTCCTTTCCTAGCCAGGTCCAGTCCCTTTGCGGGGTTTTCAGCATCCCGAGAAAGGTTCTTCGTCTCCCTTCATCATCCCCCACTCTCCTGCCCCTTACCTCTTCTCTTTCCTTTCCTGCCAGGTCCTGTCCCTTGCAGGGTTTCTCATCCTGAAGGTGAATTCATTCATGGCATGCCCCTCTTCTTCCTTCCTTACTTACCCCCTGTTACATCCACCACCCTGTCCATCACTTGTGTAATAATCTTCCCTTCTTCTATATCCATACAGAACTTTGTACCCCTTTTTGAACTAAATAGCACTTATTTATCTCTGCGCTCAGCCTGTTACTCCTTGCTCTTCTTCTGGCCTATACCTTCTGGATCTCCTTTCCGATTGCTACTATATCGTTATATCTGGATATAGCACTGCTTACCCTAGTATGCCTCACCCATTGTTTTCAATCATTACCCTGTATCTGCACTATCTATATGATACTGCCAGCTGGCTAGGTCTGATATACATTGTATTAGTTCCTCTCTTTATGTAACTGAATTTTCACTGCACGTATTGTATTTGTATTATGATTTTGCACTGTATGTATTGTATTTTATTATATTTTGCTCGAGCTCCCCTTATGTAACCTCTCCCCAGGGCCTGCTGGAAGCGAGCTGTTCACAGCTCATGTTGTCTCTCCTGGTGAATCCTTTTAAATAAATAAATACTGTCCGTAGCCCCACAGGGGAAGTCCTGGGCCAGCAGGCAGCGTCTTTCTTTATGTGTGTTCCACCATGAGTCAAAGAGGCTCCCACTTCCGACAAAGGGACCGGGGTCCCTGGAGCCTGAGGACATCTTCCAATGGGTCCAGTGTCAGGTTAGATGACAGCACTGGGCGGCCTGGCAATGGTGTAGCCGCGCGAGGTGACCAGCATCAGACCGACGGGCATCAGGTTGATGGGTGTCTGGTTGCGGGTGTCGGACCTGTAGGTGGCTGTTCCTTGATGCCCACCTCGGGGGGTCAAAGGACCAGCCGCCAAGACCAAGAGTTGGGTGACCCGGGGCGTTTGCTTCAAGTCCAGCCAAGCCAGAGTCAAAGTGGTGGGCATCTGCTCTACCTGGACTGGGTACCAGCTGGCTTCAGCTGTGGTGGCAACCGCCTAGAGCAGTGGGCGTCAGACTGCTCATGCTCCTGGCACCAGGGAGTGCCATCAGACCCTGGCGTCTGGTCGGGACGGGGCCAACACCCAAGTCAGGAGGGCAGCAGGAAGGACCCTCCACCCAAAGAAGCAGCACCAGTTGAGCCCTGGCTTAGGCCCAGTAGGGCAAACAAAGGACCTAAGACACAGGGGCCAAGGGTCTAGGAAGACCCTTGCCCCACGATCCCCGCTGGACATCAGCTCCAGGGTGGGCGGCCTAACCAGTGGCAACCCAGGAGAGAGGTGGCTGGGGATGGTGGGACCGACCTCTCGCAGGAGGAGGAACTCGATGTGGTTACCACATGGTGCGAGGACCGAGGATGGGAGTTCAATTGGGACCTCTCCTTTCCTTATCCCGTGAGAGTGCACCCTATGGGACTTCTTCTCTGTGTGGTTGCTTGAGAAGGACGATGTCCTGCAGCTTTCAATGAGCTAGCTGAAGAAGACTCCATGGTGGCCAATTGCTGTTCAAGCAAGCAGCTCTTAAGGCCTTCAGGCAGCGGATCCTAGTCCAGCGGTTTGAAACTCTGGCAGTACTGGCAGGCCCTCAGTGTCGTGGGTAGGCCCAAGCAAAACAGGCAGGACGAATGCCTGTCAGAGTGAGGAATTTTCTTGCTGCAGGCACACTTGTTCGTCCGCCACTCTGGAGATGAGGAAGAAGGTGAAGAAGGCATGCAGAAACAAAATTTCACTGAAAGGAAATAAAAGAAAAAAAGTGCAGTAAACACAAAGATGGTGGTCGACTGTAAGCAGAAGGAATCCATGGCGCCAATGTGCTCTGGTCGTGACAGGAAAAGAACTGAGGCAGAGCTGGGGACTGCCCTTTTATACCATAGGCTGATGTTGGGGCGGTCCCCGCTATATATACTGCTAGCTAAAAGTTTTCTGTGGGGTCCTAGCACTTGGCAGCTTAGTCCTATTGGTGTTGCCTGCTACAGGAGCTATCCTCGAAGTAAGATCTTCAGGTTCCTGAAAGTAACAAACAAGGTGAACTATGAGGAACTATTCAACAGGAGATGTGAATCCAGAACACAAGGACATAAGGGGAATCTGGTGGGGGCAGGTTTAAGAGGGATGTAAGAAAGTTTTATTTTCCAGAGAATGATTGAGCCATGGAACAATCTGCCCATGGAGGTTGTGTGCCAGTATTTCCCAAGCAAAGTTGGGATAGCGTTAAAGGCTTAGCAGTTACTCAGGGGGTAGTATTAATGCAGGAGCAAGGGTGTGGATAGTGTAGACAAAACCCTGTACTGCAAAAAGGTCTTGGGGTATGGTGAGGTGTTACAGGCAGGCTGGATGCATCATTGGTCTTTTCTGTTGTCATTGTCAATGTTTCTAATATTGTTATTGTTCAAGGAATTTAGTACAGCTTTCAATGGGGTATCTCCTGGTCATAAAATCAAAATGATGCCCATTTCCATATAATGCGTTTAGCTTTGGGTGCAACAATGTGGTGGTACTGGCACTGTTTATATTGAAAGAGAGTTGTCTAATAAGCCGAACCGTGAACTACCTGAAACTGGGTGCCAACTGCAGAGAGTCCCAATTTTGAAATGTATGTGAATAGCAGTGCTCTCTAGATGTAAACAGCTGCAATAACACAGACCTATAGTTCTGATGAATGGCAACATCAGCTTCATCTAGCATGAGATGTTGATAGTAATCAAAGGCTCCGTCACATCTCCCAGCCTCTGGAAATATTCCTTCTTATGACAAACTAGGTGAAAAAGAGAGCCTTGTTAGTTACATACTAACATACTAAAATGCCAGCAGAATAGGCTTAATGGTCTCTCGAGTCTGCTTGATTTTCAGCACCCACACTGAGAGACGATTTGGTGTCCCCTTGGGTTATACTGTCCCCAGTCCCAGATGTTCCACCTGTATTGGGCCTGGTCTGATTTACCCTCTCCCTGTACCTGTCCCATCCCCTCTTAAACCTGTCCACAGTCTCCACCTCTACCAGCTCCTGGGCAGTGCATTCCATGGCTCCACCACCCTTTCAGTGAAATAACATCTCCTCCTCTCCCCTCTGAGCCTGCCCTCTTCCAGCTTACAACCGTGACCTCTTGTTGCCCCACCCTTCTTCCTTTGGAGCACCCTGACTGGGCCTCCTTATTGATCCCTTTCATGTACTTAAAGACCTCTATTATGTCCCCGTCCCTCCCCTCCTCTCCTCCAGGGTATACAGATCGAGCTCCTTGAGCCTCTCCTCATAGGTTCTGTCCCCAGACCCCAGATCATTTTGGTTGCCCTCCTTTGGACCCTCTCTAGGAGTGTAATGTCCCTCTTTAATTGTGGTCTCCAAAACTGCACACGATACTCGAGGTGTGGCCTAACCAAGCAGTTGTACAGTGGAAGGATCACTTCCGCATTTCTGGAGGTAATCCCCTGGTAAGGCATCCCAGCATCCTATTTGCCCTTGCCACTGCCCTCCTACAGATCTCTGAGTTGTTCATTTTGACATCTACCACTACCTCCAGGTCCCTCTCACCCTCCGTGACTTGAATCGTGTCTCCTCCAAGGATATACCCTGGCCTGGATTTCTGACTCCCAGGTTGCACTTCTCACATTGAATTTTAGTTTCTATTTTCCCGACCACCTTTCCAGAGCCTCCAGGTCCTCTTGCAAGGCCACCCTCCCTCCTCCTCATCCACCACTGCACCCAGCTTTGGGTCATCTGCAAAGAGACTCATCTCACTCCTGACTCCTCCTGATGTCTCAGACATAGGCACTAAACAGGAGTGGCCCCACTACTGACCCTGGGAACTCCACTAGTAACCCACCTTGGGGATGAGGCTAACCCTCCAACCACCACCTTCTGAGTACACTCAGAGAGCCAATTTCAATCCATCTTAACAACTGTCTCCTACCCCCATTTTCTTCAGCTTAGTCAGCAGGCCACTGTGGGTAGTACAGCGGTGACCTTCATTTATACAAAGTCACTGTTTAAAACGTACCAAAATGGGATTGAATGTGACCCCATTCACTTCAGTGGAATGCACCCATCGCCCTCCTGCTTAGGCATCACAAACGCCTGAGCAGAGGGGTAGCCTGCAGGAAGAAGAAGGGATCAACGGGCTTCTCTTCAGGGCAGTTTATGATCCCATCCTCCCTATGGGTACTCAGGTTTAAATTGAAAGCCTTGTTCTGCTTAATTGTGAAAAGGTAGGGGAGCATTCTATGTAGGTAGGAAAAGCACCACAACTGGTAGCAGCAGCCATTCTATGCAAAAGCACCAAAGCACAACCGTGGAAAAGTGCCTGAACCAGTTTTATGGGAAGGAATGTCAACAAGCACATCGCAAATTTCTATGTATTTATCTGTCTATTGTGTTCTGCTTTGTTTTTATTTTATTTTTTCATCTCTTTGAGATTGACAGTATACTTTGTACCATATGTATATGATTTTTTTCTTTAAATAAAATTCCCTACTGTACTCAGCCCAGGTGTGGAAATCCTGGAAATTATCAAAAAAAGTTGTTCTTAAGTCCCTGCTGGTACCATAGTTTTGTATTTGAGTACGTTTCACCCTCCTATAGCACTGGAAACAAAATTATTTAATATTTTCTTTCTCTTTTGGGGCACATCACCTAAACCCCATAAAGATGGTATCACATATCTGTGAATCAGTAAAGGTGGAGTGGAGATGATTAATCCTGTGGGTTTTCTTTATAGCATTTTTCTTCCTGTTGAATTTCCAAAATGTGTTGAAACAGGAAACTCGACTATGGGTGCTCTTGTTGTCTAAATGGATAGTCTTTTCTTACAAATTGGCAACTAAATAGAATACACCTCCCAGAACAGGCTGCAGGACCCATGTATCCAACTTATGTGATAGTAGCTGTAACGAAACTTAGGCAATGGCATCTTTCGCAGTATCCGATAGAAACTATTTCTAGAAAAGGGTTATATGAGGTAATAATGGCAAATAGCTTCTTGATAGAGCCAGAGTGTCCATTTTGTCTAGCGGTACAGAGGGAAAATGCCATGAGGCAACTAACTAATAAAAGAATACCTCCTCATATGTGAGATGTACGCTGGTTATGCACACATGGCCACCTAGGGGACAAGGGAACTTTAAAGCACAAGAGCCTAGATGAAAGAAACAGTCCTAGGCCTGACTGTGACAGGTTTAGTTTTATTTATTTACTTCCTCGACTTAGGGGAGGTTGTGCCTTTGGTCCCCCTTCCAGCCAACCTCCACGGCTGCTGCGCCCGGTCGAGACAGAGCTCAGACCTCCCATCACAGCCCCCATCTGGCCGCATGGCAGTGGGTACTTACCCACCACTGCGGAGACCATGAGGGTGGAACTAGGAGGGAGCTGACTTATGCACGACCGCAGCAGCACTGTAGGGCAGACTTCATGCTGCCAGGACTTTCTCCCATGTGGGAGGGCATGCACTGACACCTGTGGAGGAGCGTGCACGCCGTCCGCACGCCGCCTCACAGCCTCCTCCTCCTGCCCCTTCTTCTGCAGTGATGGTGCACTTCCCCAGTCTCCACTAGAGGCCAGCCACATGCCGCCCACTGATATCCCTCCTGGAGAAGGAGAGCAGTCCTCAGGATGTTCAATCCTTCTCCAACCATGCCAACCCCTGGTGGCCCGTGCTCGGTCAACGCGTGAAAGGTAAGGAGTCTGGCACCTCAGCCTCAGCACCACGGGCTGGCCAAGTGTGACAGGTTAATCGAAACCCAGGAGCACTTATTTAAAGAATGCCCATGTGTGAAGAACTTTTGGAATCATGTGACAGGAGTAAGGCAAGGGAATCTGAGTATGTTCCAAGTGTCGTTTTGCTATTTCAAATATTATATTTGGCAGACAAGGTGTGCTTTTTCAGTACAGCAAAAACGGTGACATACATTAAGTACCTCTGCAAGTACTGCAGTGAACAAGGTTTTCCAAAGAGATGTTTCGATCCTGTCTGAATCTCAGATTTAAAAAAAAGGTGAACAATTTTTCCGAAGTCTGTACAGGTATAGAATATAGGTTCAGACATCTTGAACCTATGACCATATATGCCAACATGTTGGAGCTGTAACTTTGGTAGAGATACCTCAGTAGTGTTTTTGTTTTGTTATAATCTTTCTTTTCTTTATCAAGCAATGTCTTGATAAATAAGTATATACTTTTGTTTTGCAATATATTTGATTGATTTTATGATTTCTGTCTCTTTGGCAATAAAATTCTCCATCCCATGCAAAAGTAACAGGGTTGATTGATTTCCACCTGAACACTCACCAAGACGACATCAGAGATGAACAGAAGGGGACTCAGTTTAATGCCTCATCTGAAGGACAGCACACCCAGCAGTACAGCGCCCTTAGTACTGCACAGGGGTTCCAGTAATTTGGGAATAAGCCCAAGCCCTGATGTGAACTAAAACCCACAACCTTCTGGCCCACAGATGACTGTGCTACCAACTCAGCCACACTGCAACATATAATTCATATTATCTGGATTGAGTTCTCAGATCACCTTATATAGTCAAGATAATATATTTTTAAATTGATATTTTATTCACCTTTGGCAATAACAGCACATACATCTGGTCTGACATCCCTGCTGCCCCCTACACACTTGTTCTGGACACCTCCTCCCGCCAGAACCTTGCTGATCCTCTGGTTCCCCTGAGGCATGTCCTCTTGGCAAGACTGCCATTCTTGCCCATGCACTGCTGACTGCCAAGGAACATCCATAACTGCTGGTCAGTGGTGGGCACCGGGATGTTCAGCCCCATCATGGTAGCTGGGTCATCAGCACTGTGCCGCCATCTACTGCCTCCTGTAGGTATTGCTTCTCTTTCCACTCTCCCACATCCTAAGCTTTGAGCCCTGGCTGCCAACAGCTCCTCTGTGTTGAAGGGAGTTGCCAACACTGCATGTTCATCAACAGTGTCAGTGTCGCCCCACGTCCCTGTCTGTAGGCAGCACTCCAACAGCGTAACATTTTCTCTCCTCCACACCCACTTGAGTGGACTGGCAATACTGTTCTGTATCATGCTTCAGAACCCACCAGCCTTGGGTGGGGAAATCGGCAAGGCAAGCATCTGGGTCTCCGCACAGTACTGCAGTTCAGCGCTCACCAGCTGGCACCACTGGGCTGGGCGATCATTCGTATTTTAAACAAGCATGTCCGCCATCATTTCTGATCATCAAGTAGAGCGTTACGAACACGAGAAGGGTGGTCAGTCATAGAATCCCTCACTTAACTTGAGTCTTTGCATGAATCGTGTGTAATCAAACAAACGCTTCACTGGCTACATACTTGAGAAGAATTCTGCTATGCCGCTAACTGTTGGTAAAGTGTGAAACTGACAGGCATACACTAATAATCAGACTGTGCTGTGAGTCGGATAGGCTTTAAACATAAGATCCCATTTTCTTCTTCATCACTAGTGCAACCCTAGGCGGCTAGTAGCAGATTAAGGGCCTGAGTTCTGAAACGGGTGCCTCCACCCGGAGGTCAGGGTTGGTAGTGGTCAAACTAACTGGGCACAGCCCTCCGGGACACTGTAGCCCCTCTTTCCCTTCTAGTGGCCTGAGCAATATATGATAATCACTTTCACAGTACCCCTTGTACACCACACAGTACCCACACTGTTTGCACTTACCACCAGGGCTGGTTCCTCTGGCTCGACCTGGGGCCCCTGTAAAACAAGGTTATGCACAGTAAATAGCAACAGTACAGTACTCTTGGCACAAACTGGAACCACAGTCAGGTTAAATGCAGCAAAAAGTCAGATCTGATTTATTCAAGGGACTTGAACAAGGAAGGGTGTAATCAGGTTGATTGGCTTAAAGGCTATATTAATCAAACAGTTATGCATGCGCTTTAAGTCCCCACACAGTCACACACTCTGGGTACCCAGGTAGGAAAATGGTGGTCTAGCCAGGAACGTTGCAGCTGGTTGGAGCCCTGTGATGGAAGAAAGCAACATGCACAACACACACTACTTGTAATCAGGAGCCAGAGGGTTCAGTTCATGAAAGAAAAGCAACAAGACAATCAGATGACAATACTTTAGATTTCGTTGTTGTTGCAGGAGCTACCTGATGTTTACTCACGATACCCAATACTGGACACAGGCAGGACGAAATCGAGACTGCAGGTTGTTGAGCTGGAGCGCCCGGAGAAGTGGGACCCACACCTAATCATCACGGTGTCGCTCCTGTTCAAGTGTTGAGCAGGGGCTGATCCCCAGGCAGGTCTCTCGTCGAAGGCTTTCTCTGTGGAGTGGGTAGTCGCTCAGGCACAGTGGAGATGATTTTGGATTCAGTCCGTGGGGCTGGATGCGGCTTCAAGCAAGCAGAATACAGTTCAAACCACAGTGGGGAACCAAATCACGACCCACTAGCAGCATACAACACATTTACACGTAAGGAAATTGTAATGCAGCTCCAGCAAGCAGAACACAATTCAAACCACAGTGGGGAACCAAGTCACGACCCACCACAAGCACACAACACATTCACCTGTAAGGAAATTCCACTGTACCAGGCAAAAGGCTCTCCGGTTGCAATTACAGAGTCTCTGCACAATCCAGGAGTCCAGAGGTGGATGGAAGTCCAGACAGGCCGATAGCATTCAGCAAATCTTTGGTCTTCTTCAGGTAGGAGCCTGGTCACAATTCAGTGGCTCACTTCGCCTCCAAGTTCAGATTCAGTCTGAAAAGGCACAAGTTCCCTCTCAGGGACAGCAGGCATGAATGCAAACCAAACTCAGGACTTTCCACAGCTCTCGCGCAAATCTACACCGGGCTGCTGCTTGAATCATTCAAGCTGTTGTCTCTTCACTTCCCAACTCAGAACTAACTGAAACTGCAAGCAGTGTGGGACTTCCCCAAGATCCAAAAGGTTTTGTTGGCTTATCTGTCTGTCAGTCACAACAAGGGCCCCCTTCAGGTTATTTTAGGCCAAAATGCAAAACTACAATTCCTACAAGTTTTGACCCCACCAAGCCCCTGTAGGCAGGTCTGCTTTTAAAGTCCCAACAGTACTGATTGGCCCATTCATACAGTCCAGGACCAAGATGATGGAAACAAACAGAACTGTCCATGCTGCAAAGAAGGCAGGTTAGAACAAACTGCAATATTACTACTACTCTAACAAATGATCGGCAAACAAGCACATCTTCTAACAGAGCTCCCTCTCAGATTAATTATGACTGCAATCCAGGCAGCTCTTAAAGAGACAGTACACAGAGGCTATACAGGCACTCTCTGGCAATCACATTTAAACTGCTAAAACGCAGGACACCAGCCTGGGAGTGAACATTTAGGCAAGCTCAAGGAAGACTTTTCGAACCCCCATTTGTAGGGGGTTACACCAGCCCATGGAAGGATTGCACATGCTGTCAAAGTAGACCCCAGACAGTTCCAGTTTATGAGAGAAGTCAAGTATTTCCAATAAATGGCAAAAGCCAACAGCATCTTAAGAAATATTTCCATTTTACTCACATCACCCTTCCTATGTGGTAAACATAATTTCTAATCATAATCTACTAAAAACATACTGATGCTCTACATGAAGACTGAAAGGGTGTGCTTAAATTTCTGAGGTTGTACTATGTTTCTCTCCCAATTCCCTGAACGCTCCTCTGTTTTTAATATAACAGAAAGACTACAGGCTTGCAGTATATCAGCAGAAAGTAGTAACTAAGGAGCAAAGTCCATGCCTCATGGGATAGGATATGTTTGAAACGTCTGCATGCATGCTAGGGAAAATGTTACTAATAATTTGCACGGCAAGTATCCCACTGTGGCATCCTTTGACCTATTTGATCATCACAGCTTCCTCAGCCAGCCACTAGCATTGGACACAACCCAATGAGATGCCGCCACCCAAATACAGTACAAAAATAAATAAATAAAAGCCGTGTGGCTAACGCCTAACCAATCACATCTACAGTTACAGAATAAATGTAACCTGTAACTGTGTCAGCACAGGGTTTTAACTATAATTACCTCTAATACCACTCAATATTATTCATTAAGTGATGGGTTCATAAACACACACAGCCTGCTTTAAAACTATAGTAAAACAAATTGGCTAATGGAAAATAATAGCTGTCAGTATAAGCAAGATATACTGCCACAGTGCGCTGGTTTTGATATATGTGTGTGTGTGTGTGTGTGTGTATGTACGCATGTGCACACACATTTGCTGTAGAACCTATATATATATATATATATATCTACATATTGAAACTGCTGTGAATCTGCAACTAGTAGCTTTCTCCTGCACCATATATATTATCATAATGGAGTAAAGGCTGTCCATTTCTCTAGTACCTGCTCGCTCAGTAAGAGCGATGATTTGATTCAAAAAATGTCAAGGAACCCAGCGGGGTTGAGATTACTTCCATTAAGATAGCAAAGTAAAAATGACATCTGACTATAGCCTCAGAGAACATGCACCAAATAACATTCCCTTAACATGCTCTAATAGATTCGCTAGAGAGGGGAATTTGAATTGGAAATTTATTCTTTATCAGCTGTCACAAAATAGGGACATATTAAAAGTTAGAAGCTCTGACAGGTCTGGCAACAGCTACATTTACTATGACAATTCCAGGCAAACCGCATCTTGATAAACGTAAGACAACCATGTTGATTAGTAGAACATTTAGCTGTGTCCATAAAGATGAGCAACACTGAAATTAAGGAGCAGTATAAAAAAAAAAAAAGAACTCATGTTGTACACATCACAAGTCACAATCTTAACCAATGAACTGACTTGTCACTTGCTCTGTACTATACCTGCCTTTTTAATATAATCACTGGATTATCTACATAACTCATGCACCCTTGGAGACCTACAGTCTGTGGATCCTGTTACACTTCCTTCTCTTGCTTTCTGTCTCTCTGTCTCTCTCTCTCTTCCCCTCTGAGATTTCAAATCAGTCTGCCATACGAGGCAATGACCTGATCCAGTTCTAAGGATTGCACGCAATGCACAGAATGGTTTACTAAAACCAAAATACCAGAACATTGTTACCAAATTTGGATAATTATTTCTGACACTTGTGCCACGTTGGGAAGAGAAACCAAAGACAGGAAGAGATGTAGGAATGTTGTTTTTACTCATTTGCTCTAGTGTTTCTTCAGTGGATTTGGCTCTGTATCTCATAGAAACATATATTTTGTTGGCAGAAAAGGATGTTTAGCCACTACAGTCTGCCCCTTGTCCCAGCTCCATGCCTATTCTATCGCTGCTGACCCTAGTTGGTCATAGGTGTCACTCCTCCCCACATTCATCTACCTAATGTGCCCCTGTGCCTAACCCCATGCATGCTTAAGCTCCCCACACAGTCTTTGCCCCAATCACCTCTACCGCAGACTGCTCTAGTCATCCACCACCCTTCTAAAAGTATTTCTGCACATCTCTCCCAAATGTCACCCCCTAGTTCACTCACATGCCACCTTGTTCTACTGCCTTCCTTTCTCTAAAACAGACCCTCCACTTGCACCTTGTTCACTCCTGTGAGGTACCTGTAGGTTTCAATAATGCCCCTCCCACTCTCCTTACCTCCAGGGAGTACATGTTGAGTTCCTGCAGCCTCTCCTCAGACGGCTTCGCCTCCACCCTTTCAAAGTCCTTGCAGAGGTGCAGCCTCCAGAACTGGACACAGTACTTCAGGTGGGACCTCACTAATGAGCGATACAACAACAACAACAACACCAACACCACTTCCCACCTCCTGGGTGGGATCCTTCTCCCAATGCACCCGGCATCCTGTAGCCTTTTCTACTGCTTTGTCACACTACCCAGATACCTTGGGGTCATCAGATATGATGACCACAGGTCTCCTTCTACACTACGGTGACTATAAGCTTCCTCCCCCAGTCCAGACAGGCCTTGTCCACTGCTCTCCCTTGATCCACCTCCTGGTAGCCCAGTTAAAGAAATCTATGAGATTAATCTAACATGACCTTTCCCTGTGAAACCATGCTACCAGTGGTCCTGCAGACCTTTTAACTCCAGGTGCTGATGTGAGACTGCCTGGCCTGTAGTTGCTAGCATCTTCCCTACTGATGCTTTTGTGCAGAGGGACCACATCTGCCCTCCTCCAGTCCTCTGGAACTTCCACCATCTCCATTGAGGTGCTAAAAAGCACTGCCAGAGGGGTAGACAGCACCATGTTCGAATCCTTTAGGACCCTTGGATGAAACCATCTGGCCCCATCACTTTTTTTTTTTTTAAACTCATTTTATTTCAAGTAAATACAGTGCACATCACATGAATATGTAGACAGGAAAACAAGAATCACAAGATACAGTTTCATACATTCTGGTACAGAGGTGATGCACTGGGTGTGCCTTCGACAACCCCTTGAAGTTGAGGTGCTACCCTCTATTGATACCCCAACACCCTTCTACTTTTGGTTCTAGAATTTACTCTTTGACTGTATCAACCCAACCCTGCAATGTTTACTTCTTCCTCTGGTCCCTATGTGTCTTCATTGGCCCCATCACCTCATCTTCCTTTATGGCTTCCAATCCCTTCTAGACCCTCTCCAGCAAGAATGGACTTGTATCCACTCACCTCTCCCTGGTGTTTACTGAAGCATACTGGTCCATCCCCTCACCCTCTACCGTGAAGACTGAGCAGAAGTAATCATTTAGTATTTCCGCTTTCTCTTGATCATCCTCCGTGCAGTCCCCTGCCCTCTTGATTCTCACTATCCTCCCCTTGTCTGCCTCCTTTTCCCCACACACGTGAAGGTCTTGTCCCCTTTTTGACCCCTTAGCTATCCTCTCCTCTGTTAGTGCTTTAGCTGCCCTCACCCTCATTCTAGACTCCTTTGTTTTGCCAGATACACCTCCTGTCTTTATCCCTCTGGATCTCCTTGTACTTTCTAAACATTGTTTCTTTTCCTTCACTGCCTGCCACCTCCTTAGACAGCCATAGTGGCCTCGTTCTCCTCTTTCCTTGTTTACATCCTTCAGACAGCGTGCCACTACCTGGGCTACACCTTCCTTTTTATTATTTTGTTTATTCTCTTTTTTATGAGCCCTTTCCATGCCACAGCCACACCTATCCCTCAGAGTCCTCCACGGTGCCACAGCTAAGCCTACTAGCATTCCCCTACAGCAGCCCTGCCTCCATGCGCCTTAGAATCAGTCCCTCCTGCAGGCAGAGAAGGAGGACACCCCCACCACCACCAGCACTGTGCTTCGCCAGGCTGGCTCCTGAAGGTTCTGATTTTGCTCTTCTTGGTTCACCAGAAGCCATCGTCAGGCTGGCTGCAGGGTCCATTTTCTGTGTTTCCTTCCTCCCTGAGGATGCAGGTACTCTATGAGAGATCTGAGGGGCAGTGCATTCCAAGGCCTGCTGCCATGCTGCATCTCAGCCTGCATACTCCCTTCCTCTGGCGCCCAGACTGCACTGCCAACTGTGGTCACCCAGGTGGCAGAATAGCAGTGGGATAGTAACCCTCCCTCCCAACCTGGAAGAGAGAGCATCCCTCTGGAATGCTT
Organism: Neoceratodus forsteri; assembly: GCA_016271365.2. Classification (NCBI taxonomy): domain Eukaryota; kingdom Metazoa; phylum Chordata; order Ceratodontiformes; family Ceratodontidae; genus Neoceratodus; species Neoceratodus forsteri. The sequence goes on along the minus strand of CM057453.1, from coordinate 828,509,072 downwards.
AATTCTCCTCCCCTGGTGGGCCCAATGACCCATTCTTGTTCCCGAACTTGCGTCACGACAGGCAGCCCTGGCTACACCCTCCTTAATCTTTCTTCTTTTGGCCTCCACTCCCCTCTGCCTTCCCCTCCTTTGAGGCATTCTCTGAGGCAGTTTCCATTTCTTTAAAATCTGCCCTCCTGAAGTCCAGGACTCTCGTCTTAGTGTGTTTCTTTCCTGTCTAATCTATATGCCAACCACATCATACTGTAATCACTTGTATCCGGTGGACCACCACTGTGGTGTCAGCAATGCTGTCTCCGTAAAGTACCAGGTCCAGCACGGCACCATCCTTGTAGGTTACAAAAGCAGCTGCTCAAGAAATGCCCCTTGTAAGGAGTTGAGGATGGACCTGCCTCTTAATGTAGCTGTGGCCAGAATGTCCCAATCTACATCTGGCAGATTAAAGTCAAAACTTCCCCTGCTGATCATTTTGCTAATGGCTTCCCCAGGGCTATGTCATAATACTCTCCTGTGTCAGAGACCTTACACCACCCCTGTGTGACTGGCCCAGCCCCATCTCTAGGCTGACCATGGTACCTCAGCCCTTCACTGCCTCCTTGCCCCTGTATCTCAGTGGCCCTCACATTCCTTCATATATAAACAACCCTCCACCTTTCCTCCTAGCCTGTCCTTCTGGAACAAGGTTTAGCCTGGGATGGCCACTTCCCAGCTGTGGTTGTCCACATACCATGATTCCATTATGGTCACCAGATCCCGGTCTGCCTCTGCACTGATTGCCTCAAAGTCAGGAATTTTGTTTCCAGACTCCTGGTGTTGGCACAAACAGCTCTCCATTCTCTTTTGTCCCTCTCTCCCTCTAATCTGCCTCCCTTCCTACTTCCCTCACCCCTCTTTTACCCTTGTCCTGCCTCCACTGTTACATTGTCTTCCTGCCTTCCCTCCTTCCCTCTCTTCCAACTGCAGTTCCTCCTCCAGACTTGCTTGCCCTTCTCTTTGCTTCCATCAGCCTCTAGAATTTATTCTCCCTAGGTTAACTTTTCCCTGTTGCACTAGTTTTCTGGGGGCAATTTCTGCCTCCCCAGGCTAGTTTAAATGCTTGTCAACAAGCATTTAAACCTTCCACCATAACTGCTTTTCCCTCCCAGATGGATGGAGGCCATCTCCCTTGTACAAGGCTTCCATCTCCCCAGGTGTTACCCCAGTTCGATGTAGCCAAAGCCCTCCTCCTGCACCATGCCTTCAACCACTCATTGAAGGACCTGGTGTGGAGTTCTCTAGCTTCCTGACCATGCATATTCAGCACCTCAGTGAAGGCCACTATGTGAGTTACCTGCTTCAGGGCCTCCCCAGCTTCCTAAACCTATCCTGCACTATCCCTACAGCTTCCCTTGCAAGATCTTTCATCTGCAGGTGGACAACAACATCCTACCCCTCTTCCCAGGTGAGCTCCAAGATTTGCCCTCAGTCCTCCCGCTGAAGCACCTGGAATGCACTGTACTGCATTGTCCTTCCTTCTCCTGTATGCAGCTGATCCCTGACTATGGAGTCCCTTCAACAACTGCCTCATCTTTGACTGGGCAACTCTTCTACTCTTCAGGGCCTGCTCCCTTGAGGACCCCACCTCCTCTCGTATTTGTGCCTTGGGTGCCTCCTCTTGGCTTCCCATCCCACCAGAATGGCAAAGGAATTGTGCAGTGGTAAGGTCTGAGAGGTACTTATGCCAGTTTGGACCCCAGAGTCCAGCAACCCTGCTCTCCAGCCCAGAGGGGTGCCTGAATATGGAGCAAGACTTCAGTCTCCAGAACATGTTCTGAAGATTGCAGCCCCACACTCATAGCACTGCACCACTCCCATGTCTGATGATTTGTTTATCCTCCTGACTTTTTGCTTCCTGCCTTTTCCTTGCCTTTAGGCTTCCTTATCACCCCCACCCGGACATCTCTTCACCTTTCCCATTCCAAGTCTGTGTTCAACCCTTATCCTAGATATGGTTTTCCTTCAATTCTTTGAGTGAGATCTCAAGCAGCTAGTTATTGATCACTCTAATGACAGTATCTAAAACATAAATTTTAACACTCAAAGCATGCAACAACTAAACGCCTAAACGAATCACCCCCATCCACCACCACCACCACAGGGACTTTATTGAAGGTTTACTGACACTACAGTTATTTGAGAGGAGCTTTCAGTCTGCCCACAGTGAGACCTGCCTATAAAATGCTACATATAATCTGAACCACTGCGAGCTTCAGCTATACAGAAGCATAATTTTCCCAGTGTAGCTACATAATAGCATCCACATAACAGGGTGAAACTCCTGCTCAGTACCAGTCAGTAGTTTAATGTCACCATATGTCAGGCAAGCACTTGCCATTGGGAAGCGACTTGACCTCTTAACACCAAGATTTAATGCTGTAGCTCATTCCAGATTACTGTTTGTCTAAATTACATCTATATTACGTACTAGATGCCCCAAAGCCACTTTTTCGAGTTCCCATATAAATCGTGTAAAATTCAATTCTATCTGGGTCACTGCTTCCTGCTCCATTACATATTTTTCAGCACTTTGGCTGCCATTATATTCCTTCTTTAGAGGGTCATTCTACACATGCACTAAAAATCCTACAACAGCAGAGTTGTAGAATTTTGCATTAATCAAATGTTATCTTTCCAGATAGGCCCTGAACATGTCTGTCTGCATATGAGACAGAATATTTCCCGACCTGGTTACAATCCGTGGGACTGCGAATATTATTGAAAGAGTTAGGCAGTGCACTCACAGTCTGCAGTAATCTGTCAGTGTATTTATTGCACCTATTGCTGCATGTCGATTTCTTTCCTTTTGTTATGTCGGGTTCTTTATTCATGGCCCACATTCAGATGTGGCTCCTCATTCAGAGTGGGGCCCCATTACTGTCCAGTTTTATGCGGGGATGTGACTGAGTTTAAGGTGGTCAAGGGTTTTAATCTATACCACATAGTGGCCCTATAAAGTTAGGATTTGAACTGTGCCCATGTGTTCTCCAACAACTGCCTGGTAAAGGACTTTCCATATTAAAGTCTGTTCTCCAAATAACAGTGAAGGCTCTTGCCCTGTAGCCTATCATGCTGCCTCCGAGCCACGAGATTTGCCTCAGAATTATTATCTTTGAGTACAACACCTCAAATAAACAGCGTAAAAATGTAAAATAGGCTGAAGTGATTGAAGACACCATGGTAGAATCATCTTCCTGTAAAACATCCAAAACTAGGATGCCCGACTGGTAAGGGCTGCTGCTTAGCTGACTCCCATCTCGCTCTGTCATACACTGGGTAGCAAAAGCAATGCTGAATGTCCCGCTCAAATGTTTCCTGTTTTAGGGAGGGTGGGCAACTCCTGTTGTTGCACAACAGCCTCCCAGTGAGCCTCAGGGGAGGAAGTTATATGGACAGGAAAACACAGCACTAGGTGAAGTGTCATCCAACTGCAGGTACCACTCTCCGGATGAGAGGGACTGGAGGAATGCATACAGAAACAAATTTTGCCATGGCACTCTAATTGCATCCTGAAAGAAAGCCATGTCCCAGATTTCTGGCGCAAAATCAAGACAATCTGGCACTGAGTGGGGATGCAAAAGGTCCACATCTGGGGTGCCCCACTCACCAAAATGCAATCTCAGAACATCTGGTGCTAGTAACCAGTCATGAGGATTGACCTCTGTCTGACTGAGGTTGTCTGCCTGAATGTTCTGGACTCTCTGGCACATAAATTGGTTGGAGCAGGATTCACTGCTCCAGACACCATTCCCCTCTCACTGCCTCCCTGCAGAGAGGGGTGTTTCTTCTGCTTGTTGATATAATACATGACAGACTTACAAACTTGTTGACTGGAGGAGAACTGTCTTTGGCTGACCAAGACCACTAGGGCTTTCAGACCATACAAAACTGCTCGCATCTCCAGCACGTTGATGTGGAGATGAGCCTCTGATGGGTCCCAGACACCCTGTGTCTGAAGGCACTGGCAGTGAACTTCCCACCCCAACAGTGAGGCGTCCGTGGAAAACCACCTCTGGCACTGGTGGGAGATGGGGAAGTCATGAAAGAGGTTGTCCTTCAGTGACCACTATGTCAGGGGACCTCACCAGGGGTTTACTCACCTGAATAGGGTAGTTTGGAGGTGTGGTGCCTATAACCATTGTGCATTGAGCATCCACAGGGTTACCCTCATGCGAGCCATGCCTGGGGCACTGTGAACACTGAAGAGGTTATTAGGCCCTGCATGTGCTGCATGAAGTGGGCTTGCACAGTCTTTGGGACTGGCACCAGCAAAAGAACACTAGTATAGCATGCAGGAAAAAGTCACTCACCAAGGAGATAATGCTTGATCCAAAAGTCCTTTAATCCATAAATATAAGATAAAAACTGGATACAAGTCCATGGACATAAGCGGCAGTATAAAAGACAAACAGTTCCCAAAAACACTTTTCAAAAAGCTCAGAGAAGCGAAACATGTCAGGTGATGTGTAGTCGAGCTGGCTGTGGAGCAAGTGGAGCGTTTTGAAGTGTTTTCGAACTGTTTTTCTTTATACTGCTGCTTGTGTCCATGGACTTGTATCCAGTTTTTATCTTATATTTATGGATTAAAGGATTTTTGATCAAGCATTATCTCCTTGGTGAGTGACTTTTCCTGCATGCATGGACTGTTTCAATGAAATACAGCAGTTTGACACACACTGAGAAATCACACTGTACTAGTGTTCTTTGGTTGGTGCGGTCCCAGTGACTTTTGCCTGAATTTGTTGCTGTTCTGATTTTGACCTGGCATGACTGTTCCTTGGTGCGGCATACCTTTTCTCTGCCTTGCACAGTCTTGCATTCCAGAATACAGCATGTCACCCTGGATTGCTCTAATCTGTGTTCTGCATCCCGAATAGCTCCAATGAACAGTAACTCATGGGAGGGTTCCAGCTGAGAATTCCAGGGGTTCAGCAGGACTCCTATGGATGTTAGGAACTAGAGGCAGTGGCCACTGCCTGGTCTGTCTTCTGTTGGGACGTGCTTCTGATTAGCTTGTCATCCTATACATAAATACCTGGAGTCCCAGCTTTCCTAAGGTGCACTGCAAGTACTACAAAGCACTTTGTAAAGACTTGTGTTACCAAGGAAAGCCAAAGGTAAGACTCTGAACTGGTAGTGTTTTAAACTGAAGGCATTTGTTGTGGCTGGGTGTAGCAGTATGTGCTGGTATGCAGTCACCATATCCAAATATGCTAGCCAGTTCTGTTGCTTCAGGCAGGGTACCAAAGAGCCCAGAGAAACCATCCTGAATTTTTCTCAATCCATGAATTTGTTCAGATTTCTGAAATCGAGGATAGGGCACACCCCAAGATTTCTCTGGTACCAGGAAGTTGTGGGAGTAGAACCCTGTGTTTCATTCTGACCCTAGCACTATTTCCACTTCCTTGTTACTCAGATGGCCCACAATCTCCAATTTCCAGAAGCTCTGACATGTGAGCTGACATAAGGGGTTGCCTTCTGGGGTAATAGTATGGTGGGGTTATATAAATTCCTGGGAACACCCTTCTAAGATAATCCTGAAGACTCACTTTTCCACTGAGTTGGATTACCACTAATGGTAAAACTAGGTCAGCTGCCCTCTACTGAGGAAGAGATCCGCTACTGGCAGCTGAAGCAGGACCAGGGCCAGATCTTCAGATAGTGGTACTAAGCATTTTCGGCACCTGTACCTTCAGCTGTACTTTTTTTGGAGCTCAGGAGGCTGGGTTTTATTGTTTTGAGCTCCCCTGCCCTTTCCATTAAAGGAATGCTTGCTGGGAAAACAGCCATGTCCCCTGTCCCTCTGCAGGTCAAAGAGGGCTGATCTGGAGGTCTTAAGAGTTCATAGAATCATAGAAGTTTAATGGCAGAAAAGGATCAAACCAGCACATCTAGTCTGTCCTTTTACCCCCTACACCTCCTCCTCCCTGCCAGCCCCATCCTCCCCGATACTCAGCCCCAAATGCTTGTCCCATGTCCTCTTGAATTCTTCACCAATATAGCCCCCACCACTCCATATGGTAGTCTGTTCCAGGGCTCCACCACCTCTCCGTGAAGAACGCCTCTCACATTGCCCCTGTATCTTTTCCTCTCAGTCTGAGGCTGTGCCCTCTAATTCTGACCCCTCCTTCCTCTTAAGTAAACCTCTTCTCCCACTTTATTGAGCCCTTTACATATTTAAAAGTTTCAATCATATCTCCTCTTTCCTCCTTGTCTCCAGCACGTACAGATCCAGCTCCTTACACCTCTTCTTGTATGACTTTCCTGCATACCCTGCACCATCTTGGTTGCCCTTCTCTGAACCCTCTCCAATGCATCTATATCCTTGGAGATGTGGCCTCAGAACTGAACCCCATACTCAGGTGCGGTCTCACCATGGCTTTATAAAGGGCATTATTACCTCCCTCCTTCTCCTAGTAATGCCCTGCCTATACATGCCAACATTCCATTGGCCTTTCCCACCACCCTGCTACATTGGATTCCTACCTTTAAGGTTTGAGGAGACTATGATCCCCAGATCCCTCTCTCTATTCTGTTACTTTGATTTCCTCCCACTTAGGGTGTACCGCCTTCTGTTCCTACTCCCCAAGTGCATCACAGAGCACGTCTTGGCATTAAATTTCAGCTGCCATGTCCCAGACCATTTTCAAGCATCTTTAAGTCCTCCCTCATGTCCTCCACCCCTGGGGTGTCCACCCTATTGCATATTTTCATATATCAGCAAATTGGCACACCCTCCCCAAAACCCTCCACAATACCACTGATGTAGATGTTGAAGAGGAGAACCCAAAACTTACCCCTGTGGCACTCCACTCTTTATGCTCACTGTCCTGGAGTGCACCCCATTTAGCACCACCCTCTGAGTTCTTCCTGCCAGCTTGTTATTTTCCCACCCAATACCAGGCTTTCCATCTTGCTCACCAGCCTGCTATGGGGACAGTGCCAAGGCCTTAATGAAGTTCAGACAGGCCACGCCCCGGCAATCACCCGAGTCACCCAATCAAAGGACTGAATTAGGTTTGTCTGGCAAGATTTCTTCGTGAAGCCATGCTGTCTGCTATCCTGCAAGCCACTGTCCTCCAGGTAATCCACCCACCTTCTCCTTGATTAATGCCTCCATTACCTTCCCCACCACTGGCGTGAGGCTGACGGTAGATAGTTCCCTTCACCTTCTTACTACCTCTCTTGTGGCACTATGTGCTGCTGCTAGCCTTGCTTGTAGAGCAGAAAGCAGCTAACTAAAAGAAGCTACATTTTCTTCTTAATTTAAAACTTATATCTCAGTAGGAGTCAGTGTCAGCTAAGATTAAGTAGACAGATAACTTTATTAGAAGTAGAAGGGTCTTATTTAGGTTAAAAAAAAAGAAAGAAAGAAAGGCAGTGTGTGTTCTGTGCAGGGTAAGGTACTGTATCAGGTGACTTTGCTAAACCAGTAGGAGGAAAGAGAGCTTACCTGGGGGTGTGGTTTAGACACTAGAAAAGCAGGTGAGTCAAATTACAACTTCCTGTTGCTAGCCTTTTTCTTAGAAATTGCCCTCCATCCCACCCACCCAAAGCCAGTTCTACTTTATAGCCACTGGATTTAACTGTCAACAGGAACTTCCTGTTTGGTAGCAGGAAGGAAAGGATCATAGAGAAACATTGGTTTTGTCAACCCTGAAGTAGAAAAAGTAGCTCACTCTCCCCCAGCTGCTGGTAGTGTGATACTGAGCAAGAAAGAAGGAGACTACTGAAGAAGATAGGAAGTTGCTATCCCAGAACAGAAAGGGTGAGAGTTGTAAGGAGAGGAGAGAGTAAGCATCCAGAGAAACAGTACAGGGGACACAAAATAAGACATGATAGGAGTGGTGCAGTGCAATGGCTGTGGGGCGGCAGTGTTCGGGAGACATTCTGGAGGCTGCGATGCTGCCCTTTTGCTTGCACCTCTCTGGTCTGAGAGAGGAGGTTGCCTGTCTCCAGGCTGACCTGGCTAGGATTGTGAACCTCCTCCACCACCAGGGACCACCATGGCCAATGCCACTACCTCAGAGGTTGCCAAGAAAAAGGAGTGGCTGGACCAGGTGGGCTCAAGGAGGGAGAGGGTGGTGGAACAGAGTTGCACTCCTCCAGCTGTACCTTTTCACAATTCATTCACTCTTCTGGTGGATAGTGGTTCCTCTATGGAGGCACCTGTAGTGGAGACCATGGAGGATGCTGGGGACCTTCACAAGGAGACCCAAAGGAGGGTGGCATGGGACCCCACAGGGAGGAAACAACTCCTGGTGGGGGACTCAATCATTAGGGGGTAGAAATGGGGATGATGGGGAGAGGGAGGTGAGGTGCCTTCCTGGTGCCCACGGCTTGAGGGACAGGAAGCGAATCCTCAGGATCGTGGGAGAAGCTGCACAAGGGAGGGAGCTGGATGTCATTGTCCACCTGGGGACAAATGACCTGGCTAGGAATGGGATCAGAGCAGTGCAAGAGGAGTTTGTAGAGTTGGGAAGGGCCTTTAGACAAGAAGTATACGGTAACCTTCTCGGAGGTGCTGCCTGTCTATGGCAAGGAGATGTTAGGCACTTCTCACCAGGGAATTCAATGAGTGGTTGAAAACTGTGTGGAGCTCAGGGTTTGGCTTCATTGGGGACTGGGAGCCACCTGGAGGAATGCAGACCTATACTGGTGCGATGGTCTGCATCTGTCCAGGGGGAACCAGGATCCTAGGTGAGAGGTTTAAATGCTTCATTGACAAGCATTTAAACTAGCCAAGGGGAGGCACTGAAAAGGAGCTGGAAATCCAGCCTCCTCCCACAAAACATGGTGATTAGTGAAGTAAATGCCAGGGGTACAGAAGTTATTAGGAGCAGAACAGATTTAAATGTAAACAAGGCAAAGGCAGTAAGGACAGAAATGGGGCTAAAAGGGGTAAGGCTATCAAAAAGTGGAGGGTGATGAGTACCAATGCCCGTAGTCTGTGTAACAAGCTCCTGAACTAGTGGCCTTGATGGAAGAGGTTGCCTGGATATTGTGGCAGTCACAGAAACATGGTACACAGAGAACCATGAATGGGATGTCAACATACCAGGATCACGAATCTACAGAAGGGACAGGGAGGGTAAAGAGGAGGAGGAGTAGCTCTCATGTAAAGGAAGGGATCAAAGCACCAGAACTAAAGAGTAAACAGGGAGCAGATGAGGCACTTTGGGTCACCCTGGAGACAGGAAATGGCACCACAATCCGCATGGGGTTGTATACAGACCCCCATCTCAGGGGAGAATGGACAAAGAAATGATAGAAGGCTTTCTTAGAATGGCAGAAAAGGGAGATATTGTTGATGGGGACCTGAATATGCCAGATGTTAACTGGAGCACCTTTGCTGCAGGCACATCCAAGAGCAGGGTCATTCTTGATGCCCTACAGGGGCATGTCTCAGACAGCCTCGTGATTGGAACCGACTGGAGGGAGCAATCTTAGACCTGGTACTTTCAAATGGGGATGGAGAAAGAATCTCAGATTTAGAAGTGGGTAGCCATCTGGGAACAAGTGACCACCAAACAGTGTGGTTCACTATAAACACAGCCATACAATCAATGCTTCACTGAAAGCAAGAGTACTAGACTTTAGGAGGGCTGACTTTGGGAAAATGAGAGAGTGCCTCAGAAAACACTAGCAAACAGGCAAGAAGGAGGGGTGGAGGAACAATGGGAAGTGATCAAAACAGCTATCACAGAGGCAACAAGCCTTATGTAAAAAAATCAATAAAACACAACGAAGGAAAACCGCTATGGTTCACAAAGAGGTGGCAGGAAAGTTAAGGAGAAAGGGCAGCATTCAGGAAATATAAGGAAACACAGAAGGAGCAGGACAGAGAACTTTATCAGTTAAAGCAGAAGAGGCTGGGAAGGTAGTCAGAATAGCAAAGGCCCAAACCGAAGAAAGGATAGCCAATTCTGTTAAGAAGGGGATAAGACCTTTTATAGGTACATTAGGGAGCGAAGAAAGACCAAAGGAGGGATACTGAAGCTTAATAAAGGAGAGGAATGTGGGTAGAGGGTGACAGTGAAAAGCAGGGTTACTGAATGAATATTTCTGCTCAGTATTCACAAAGGAAGAGGAGGGGAGTTACCTAAACCAAACAAGAGAACACTCTGAAGACTGAGGTCGATACCAGTCCATTTACAGAAGAAAGGGTTCTGAATGAACTAATAAAATTGAAGGTGGACAAAGCAATGGGCCTGATGGGATTCACCCAAGAATTCTAAAAGAACTAAGGGTAGAACTAGTGACATCGCTGACTACTCTCTTTAACAAATCATGGGAGGATGGTGGTACCCAAGGACTGGAGGAGGGCAGATGTAATTCCTCTTCACAAAGTGGGAGCAGGACAGAGGCAGGAACCACAGACCAGTTAGTTTGACCTCAGTGGTAGGAAAATGATGGAATCACTTCTGAAGGAAAGAATTGTTGAGTACCTTGAGGCCAGTGGGGCACAGGACCCTAGGCAGCATGGATTCACGATGGGAAGGTCGTGTCAGGCGAATCTAATAGATTTCTTTGACTGGGTGACCAAAGTAGTAGATCAGGGAGGGCTGTGGACATGGCCTACCTAGATTTTAGCAAGGCATTTGATACAGTCCCCACAAAAGATTAATACACAAGATAGACAGCCTTGGAATGGGTCCCAAGGTGGTAGCCTGGATAAAAATTGGCTGAACAACAGGGCCTTAAAGGGTAGTAGTAAATGGAGTACACGTGAAGAAGGAGGGTTACTGGTGGGGTGCCACAGGGTTGATACTGGGACCAGTCCTTTTAATGTCTTTATAAGTGACATTGCAGAGGAACTGGAAGGAAAAGTATGTCTCTTTGCAGATGACACAAAGATCTGCAACAGGGTTGATACACAGGATGGAGTGGAAAGGATGAGAAGGGACTTGGCAAGGTTGGAGGAATGGTCAAATGTATGGCAGCTCAGATTCAATGCAAAGAAGTGCAAGATAATGCACCTGGGAAACAAAACCCAGGGAAGCGTACAGAATGGGGGTGAGATACTGACAACAGTAAAATGGAAAGGGACCTGGGGTAATTATATCAGATGACCTAAAGGTGGGCAAGCAATGTGAGAAGGCAGTAAGGAAGGCTGAGGGATACTGGGATGCATAGGAAGAGGCATCAATAGTAGAAAACAGGAAGTTGTTATCCCTCTGTACAGACAGTTGGTGAGACCCCATCTGAGTACTGTGTACAGTTCTGAGACCCCATCTCCGTAAAGACATAGACAGAGTGGAGGCTGTCCAGAGGAGGGCAACTAAAATGGTGCAGGGTCTGCACCAGAAGACATACTAAGAAAGACTAAAGGAGCTTAATATGTATACTCTGAGGAAAGAAGGGAGAGGGGACATGATAGAAACTTTCAAGTACCTCAAGGGAATTAACAAAGTCCAAGAGGGTAGCATCTTCCAGAAAAGAGATGTGCAAGAACAAGGGGGCACAATTTGAAGATAGAGGGGACGGCCCAGGGGTAATGTGAGGAAGTATTTTTCACTGAGAGGGTTGTGGATGCATGGAACAGCCTCCTGAGGAGGTCGTGGAGTCAGAACAGTGGTGGACTTCAAGAATGCATGGGACAGGCATAAGGCAGTCAAGAGGCGGGTAAGAGGAAGTAAGCTGTTGGTTAACTAGGATCTGCAGCTTATCTGTTAGGTAGGAAAATGGGCAGGCTAGGTGGGCCAGCGGTCCTTATCTGCCGTCAAATTCTATGTTTCTATGTTTCTATGTCTACCCTCTTCCAGTCCTCAGGCACTCTCCCGTATCCAGGAACAAGTTGAAGAGCATTGTCAAGAGTGTGGCCAACTCCTTCTTCAATTCCCGGATCACCCTGGGGTGTAACCTGCAGGCCCCATTGCCTTGTCCACCCTCAATCTATCTAGCTCTGCCCCAACCCTATCCACAGTGAATAGGGCCAGATCCACCTGCTTGCCTTCCTTCCCTTCGACTTTAGCTCAGGTCCCCTACCGTCCTCCTCCTCCGTGAATATCAAGGTAAAGTATTTATTTAATAACTCAGCTTTTCCACAGTCCCTTTCCAATTTTATTTCTCTCCCCACCAGCCTAGTAATCCCTGCCTTGCCTTTTTCCTCTCCTTCGATATCTGAGAAAGGTTTTATCCCTTTGGCCTGCTTTGCTATTTTCTCCTCAGTATCTGGTTTTACCTTCTAATCTTCTTCCTGCAAGACTCCTCTTTCCTGTAGTCTTCCTTATCTTCCTCACTGAGTGTCCTCTTAAATTTTCTGAAAGCTTTCCTCCTTTCCCTGACTGCCCCCACAACCTCCTTCGTAAACCAAAGCAGTCTCCTCCCTTTACTCTTCCTAACCTTTTTATGCACATTTCTGCAGCTTTCAGTACCCTCCTTGATAGCTTGCCATAAATCTTCCACTCCCGTATATTCTCTGTACCCTCCACTGTCTCCTTACTATCCTTCTCATCTTGTCAAAGTCCATGCCTGAAATCCATGACTGTAGTACTGATTTTACTTGTCTCCCTCCCTGCCCTGACCTGAACATTACCGTGCTGTGGTCACTGTAGCCCAAGGCTTCTCCCACCTGCACCTCTTCCACAGTCTCCCCATTTGTCAGGACCACATCCTGCAGGTTGTTGCCCTTGTCGGCTCCCTGACTAGCTGATGAAGGAATACCCTGCAGCGCAGCTAGTATCTCCTGCCCTTGACGATGCTGCATCTGGGATTTCCAGTCTACATCTGGGAGGCTTAAGTCCCCTACCAGCAGTAGTTCTCCTTTAGGCCAGCCTTGTGACTGCCTGAATTAACTGTTGATTGCCCTCCTCCCTTGCGTTGTTGGCCTGTATACCATCCCCAGTCACAAGGATTCTCCCATCCACCTGCCTAGCATTACCCACAGTAGCTCAGTCTCCCCATCTTCCTCTTGTCCTTCGGATTACACTTATGCCATCCCTGATGTATAAAGCAACTCCTTAGAGACTGCTCCACCTGCTGTCCAAAGCTAAGATAAGTGCTATCAAAGGTACATTCATAATCTGTCACTGAACATCTAGGGTGAAGCCAGACGTCCGCAGGCCGGTGCTGCCTGAGACAGATACCTGCAGTTGCAGAGTGGCAGCTGCATCAAAGGCGCCCACAGAGGATTTGAGCTGGTGACTGTTAGATTCAGCACCTTGTTTAATAATTAACAGCATCTCTTGTTAGGCCTCAGTGTCTAGCAGGGCTTCTACAAGAGACTTAAGCTTGCTCCAGAGAAAACTCATACTTAGAGAAGTGACCCGGTATCTAGCTGTTTTCATGCCTAGGGTAACCTGAGGCATAGACCCACTCACCCATGGTGTCTACTTTGCATAACACCGTGTCTGTGAGGTGCGTAGTGACCTCCTTGGCACTATGGCTATGGTCATTCTCTTGCTAGAATTACAATGGCATTAGCTATAGGCTGAGTGAGAGACACACTGGCTTAATTTTAGAGGTCGGGTATTTCTTTCTTTCTATTTTTTGTTAACTCTTTTTCCCTCCAGTCGCAGAGCCGAGGATCTCTCTCAGATGTCCCTCAGCTTCTCCTGTCCTGCCTGAGACTCCCATCCTGGGTCCCTCCCAGAGCTCTGATTCCACACTCCTTACCTGGCAGTGACCACCTGGCTTACAACCCCAGGGTGGGGCCACTTCCTCTACTGCAGTGCTGCTTGAAATCCAATTGCTACAGGCTTGGACCGTGGCTCAGAGGATCAGGACCCGGATGGGCAGAGTCCAATGTGGGCATGGGGCCATGGGGCATCATCGCCTCCCAGGGCTCAGGGCTTTCCTTGTTCAGTGTTAGCTGCCCTAACCTTCCCACAGCAAGCGTGGACATGCAATGACATCCAGGTAAGCATGCACACTTCTGTGCGTGTTCCTGCCGACATCCACCATGGCCCACCTCCCCAATCCATGGACGGCTGCTGGCTCAGTACCGCCCAGCAGCCACTGGGAGGCACAGTGCTGCTGACCTCACATCCCTCCCTCCTCCCAGGAGAAGGTGAGCTGTCTGCAGATGCTCCAAATTTCTCCTCCCTGCTAACCCCGCGCATCTGATCTCGCCTCCCGAACACGGGTCGCCGGGCGCAGGCATGTGTGGTGTCCAGCTGCCTCAACCTCAGCACCACCAGGCCAGCCTGTGTCGATATTTTTGTCCACTTGTTTGGGGCAGCCACAGTAGCAGGACTCTTCCAAACCATCTCTGAGAGTGTTTCTAGAGCTACTTGGATGGGAGGAAGCAGGCTGACCAGGATGCTAGGCATGTTCAGAAATTCCAGTTGAGGCCTCTAGCCTGGTCTATGGCTGCTGGTTTGAAATTTTAATGCTGAATGCATATTTTTAATATAACCTGGAAGGAGAGGTGTTTGAGGCACAGACACAGGAACTGGGTCTGAGGTCTCTGGACCACAATATAAGTCATCATTGTCACCACCATCACGAATGATCAGGTCAGGGTCTGACTTTTCTCCTTCTACACCCTCCTCATTTGGGGAGTAACAGGGGGCTGAGGAACTGACAGCACAGCACATGTCCACAGCAGGACTGGTGACACTGGCATGATGGCTGTAGTGCCAGGAGCACTCCTGGCACTGCAGAGCTATCTGATGTACCACTCACGGTACCACAAATTAGCAACACCGCTGCCCAGTTAGCACTGGCGTGATCAGTGGTGGCACTGTGGCTGCCCCGTCCCTGAAAGGGACAGAGGTGATACCACAAGTGGGCAGGTGTCAGCAGCACTGCCATGGCACCAGCCCAGAGGTGGTGCTACAGATGGCCATGCACCTAAGTGAAGGCACCAACCCAGCTGGTCTTGGGGTTTCAGGTCTGGCATCAGAAATGGTGCAGCATGACTTCATAATGCAGCACACACAGCTCCATATGAACTTCCCCATGACTAAACTGCTCACTAGGTCCTCCCTAAAGACGGGGAAAGTTCCAGATGGAGACAGTGACTGCACAGGCCCAGTGTCCCTGGTGTTGTCGCCGACAACAGTTGGGAACAGGCCACAAGTCAGATGTTTTGCACCAGATCTGTCAAAGATGACCTCAACCTTTACCATTTCATCCCTTCCTACGAGAAGAGAAGAGGCCAAGGTCAAGGTCAAACAGTGCAAAGACCTAATACTGAGCATGCTTGTGATTTGGACCATTTCTTTTGCTTTGTTGGGGACTGTCCTTCTCTGATTGCTGCACTGCTCATTGTGGCGCATCCACCCACACAGAGATGTTGATTGGACTCCAGGCATGTTGCTTTAGCAACCTGCCTGGTCAGGCTTCATACCATCCTCCATGATCATCAACCATTAGCAAGAGGTAAGGCTGAGAGAAATTGTAAATATTTTGTGTTAATAAACACTAAACTAATAAAAAATAACAAACTCTAAAAATGTAAACACTAAAACTGAAGAACTGAATGCTGTCATCACATAGATGGTGAAGTTCTGACTCCCAACAAGGACTGAGACATTGCTACTGATGCACACCTGACAGTGGAAAAGAAGAAGCTGAGGCAGTGAGAGGCTGGTGCTGTATACCAGCGGGCATGTGCATCAACGTGCAAAGTCGCATGTACGATGCCTACCATATCACCGCGCCCAGAAAAGTTCTGGCTCCCACAGGGTCCTAGAGACTTTGGCCATACACACTAGTGGGACTCAATGGTGAAGACTGATTCTTGGAAGATCTAATGCTCCCATCATGCCGGCCAACTATTCCAGGTCTGGACCATTTATATTTGCAACACTGAGAGGACTGTCCATCCTCCTAGGTGGTGGACTTCCCACTGGCAGAGCACCCACCACAGAGAGGTGGTGGCCAGAACATGGGCGTGTTGCTGGAACAACTTGCCTTTTCAGGCTCCCTACCTTTTCCATGGGCATCAACCGTTAGCACAAAGAACGGCTGAGAGAAAACTCAGAGTTGTGTGTCAAACTAAGAAACTGACACAAAAATAATAAACTCTACTCATGCTGCCAGCCCTTCATAAATGTTCTAGCTCCCCATGGGGTCCTAGAGACTCTGGCCATATCCACTAGTGGGGCTCAATGGTGAAGACTGATTATTGGAAGATCTACTGCTCTCCAACACACTGGACAAAAATTCCAGGTCTGATGGTCTTGAACACAACCTATTAAAATGGCAGCCCCTCCAAAGCTCTACCTACCTCAAACATCTTAAATCTCTCTCCTCTGGTATTGTCCCTAACGCCCAGAAAATTGACAAGGTCATCCCTGTCTTTAAAGCTGGTGACCCCAAACTACTGGACAACTACTGCACCACCGCCATACTCTCAGTCCTCTCTAAAGTCCTAGAAAGAATAATAAAATCACAGCTCAACGACCACACAGCCAAATACAATCTCCTGCCCGCCCGCATAACATGGTTTCAGGACGAACCATTGAACCGAACAGCCTTGGCCATACTGACAAATGACATCAGCCTAGCTATGAACTCTGGTCTCTTAACTGGCATGGTATTTATGTGTAACCCTAGGTGGCACTATCCCAAGGACTACTACCCCTGCCTGCTTGGCTAGTAGGCAGGTTAAGGGGCCTTGAGTTCTGAAACGGCTGCCTCCACCTAGAGGTCAGGGTTGGTAGTGGTCAAGGTAACCTGGGCACAGCCCTCCAGGATACTGTAACCGCCTTTCCCCTAGTGGCCTGAACACTGTACAATAATCACTTTCACAATACCCTGGTACACCACACAAGTACCCACACTGTTTGCACTTACCACCAGGGCTGGTTCCTCTGGCTCGATCCTGGGATCCCCTGTAAAACAAGGTTAAGCACAGCAAATAGCAACAGCACAGTACTTTGAGCACAAACTGGAACCACAGTCAGATTACATGCAGAAAAG
This sequence comes from Neoceratodus forsteri, assembly GCA_016271365.2. NCBI lineage: Eukaryota > Metazoa > Chordata > Ceratodontiformes > Ceratodontidae > Neoceratodus > Neoceratodus forsteri. The sequence continues at coordinate 828,492,164 of CM057453.1, read as the reverse complement.
TTAGATCTGATTGATTCAGGGTACTTGAACAAGGGAGGGGCAAAATCAGGTTAATTAGCTTAAAGGTTATATCAATCAAGCAGTTATGCATGTGCTTTGAGTCCTCACAAAGTCCACCTCTGGGTACCCAGGTGGAGAAGAGATGGGCTAGCCAGGACAGTTGCCCAGGGTTGCAGCTGGTTGGGGCCCTTTGTTGGAAAACACAACATGCACAGTACACAATATTTGTAATCCGGAGCCAGAGGGTTCAGTTCAGAAGGAAACAAAACAACAAGACAATCAGATGACACACTCAGATTAAGCTGTTGGTGCAGGAGCTACCCTGGTATTTACTTACGATACCCAAGACTGGACACAGGCTGGACGAAAATCGAGACCGCAGGTGGTTGATCTGGAATGCCAGGAGAAGAGAGCCTACGCAAGTCGCAGAGGCGCTGTTCCTGTTCAAACGTGGAGCCGGGGCTGATCCTCAGGCAGGTCTCTCGTCGATGGCTTCTCTGTGCAGTGGGTAATCTGGCTGGGCCAGTCTGGCAAAGCCCAGACCGCATGGAGACAAATTGATGCAGTCCGCTTTTGGGCTGGATACAGCTTCCAGCAAGCAGAACACAGTTCACACAGTGGGGAACTAACTCACTACCCACTAGCAGCTCATAGCACATTTACATGAATGGGAATTCTACTGTACCAGGCAAAGCTCCCGGTCACAATCAGTAAGTCTCTGCACACACCAGGAGCTTAGGGGTAGCTGGAACTCCTGACAGGCTGATCACATTCAGCAAAATATTCGATCTTCTTCAGATTGAACCTGGCCCACTTCAGTAGCTTACTTTAGTCACACAAACTTGTATTTAGTCCAAAATAATTCTCTTCTCTCCCTGTCATGGAGCAGCAGCAGACATGCAGCCAAAAACTCAGCCCTTTCACAGTTTTCCCATGTGAATCCACTCAGGATTTCTGCCCAAAATTACTTCAGCCTCTTCTTCTTGAGCTTCCAGCTCAGAACTAAACTAAAACTGCAAGCAGCCCGGACTTCCCAAGATCCAAAAGATTTGGTTGGCTGATTTGGCTGTCAGTCAAAGCAAGAGCTTCCCCTTCAGTTTGAAAAAGGTGTAAAAACTCAAACCACAGTTCCTATAGATTTTAATTCAGACAGCTCCTGTAGTCCGCTACATTTAGGTCCCACCAGAACTGATTGGTCCAATCTGCAGTCCAGGACCAAGATAGTGGAGACAAAACAGTCCTTGCTACAAAGAAAACAGGTTAGAATAGACCCGGAGCTGCCGTTGGCGATCGGAATCGTCGACCACAATTCAAGGCAGTTGCAGTTAGCTGCACTGCCCTGAGTTGCAGTCGAAGTGAGTGGAGTCCTGCTTTTGTGAAGTCGACGACTCCACTGTAAACTTGCTTGCTCGCCTGACAGTCTCCTTCCTTTCCGCACCTCCAGAGTAGAAAAAATATTTAAGAGGCATATGAGCCCACCCAAAGCCACCCTTAACTGGCAACAGCTTTTTTTCCCTGCCTCCATCCTCCCCACTGCCCATCCCATGCAAACAGTGCAGAGCAGGGTTTTTGTTTTAAATTTGAGTGCGGTTTTGGACGGACAGCCTCAGCCACCAACCAGGCTGTGCCTCCGCTCTGTTCTTCAGCGCCAGTCACCCAGTCCTCCAGTAGTGTGAGAGAGGAGGTGCCAGGAGATGTGCGCTGCACATGAGCTGTCGGGCAAGTAGAAAACAGAGTGGCTGTGGCGGACGGACCAGAGGAACTAATTTGCAGCGCCAGACTGTGTTCTGTCTAGGTTTGCTGGTCTTGACCATCGCCCACCAAGAAGCAGGAGACACCCTGAGACAGTGATGGAGAACGGGTCAGGAAGGATAGAAAAGGGAGGAAGTTGGTCCCGAGACAGAGGAGGGAGGCAAGCCTAGAGAGAGGGAGAACATTCCGGGAGCGGCAACAGCATGGACTGGAATGGGCCAGGGCCTGGGCACTGGAGAGTGGGGATAAAGACAGACCACAAGGTGCTGGTGGGGGTCCTACTCAAACCCGTACTTGGGTGGTGGGTTCTCCGGATTCCAGGGAAAAATAATAGAGGCAGAGGCAGGTCGAGACCAGGTGTTGGCAAGGATGCCAGCCAGTGAACTGAAGGTAAAACCACAGCAAGAAAGAAAGAACAGTGTGTGGGACGGGAGGCAATAACCAGGCAGAAGGAAGTACATGGCCAGGCTGAACCAATAGTAGGTAAGTGTCAATTTGATTACTTTGTGGCCTAGCTCACCTGATGTGAATTTGAGAAGTGGCCAGAAGGTTTCAGTCTAGTGATGGTGGAACAGTAGCACATATTTTTAAAGCCCCTCCCTTCCCTGTTGTCGTATGTGAAATGTGTGATTGTTGAAATGTCAAGAGAGAAATATACTGTTAGTGCCTAGGTAGGACAGATCAGAAACTGTGTAAATGTGAATTCAAAAAGCACTAAAGCCTGGGGCTGTACATCCCTAAACATCCAATACCTTGTGCTGTAAAGTAGGGCATCCCAACTGTCACCCCATTAACCCCTAGTTAGTTTCACTTTTTCAGATTCAACCTCCTGGCTATCCTTTCTTGGTGGTGGTGTTGTTTTATTGGTTACATACCTAGCTGATCCCCAAACAGACTCGAAGACCATAGGGCCTACTCTGCTGACTTCTTAGTATGTTAACACCATCCATACAGTCCCACCTTACATTCCCACCCTTATCCCACCCAGCTAAACAAAGCTTTAGATCATGTCTGGTCCCCCAAAAAAAAAAACCTTAATAAAATACATAGTTTGAAAGGTTAAAATAGACATTACTGGTTGTATAGATCATCCTATATAGAAATAGACGTTGTATACGCCATGCCTGTGCGTGTTTCCCTGGATGGATAAAAGGATTAAAGGACACTGTTAAAGAAAAATGTGTTTTGTTGGGGCAGAGTAAAGTAAAATCAATGCTTTCTTATTACCTCTTAGGTTTGTGAAGCCTCCACCCAAAGGAATCTTAGATGTCTCGGGCTCACTGTACAAAAACTTACAGAAGTTCATGTCTCCAGTTGACTACGGGGTGCTGAGCAGTGGTCTTTCTCTGCCAAGCTCTGTTCATTGCCCTGTGGAAGGTGGTGAGAGCGTATAGGAGCATGATGGTGTCAGCTGTTGTGAGTGCAGAGCTATGTCTTCTTGACTGAACATTTGCAGTTGTGATGTCCTCTGGTTTTGGGGGAGGAGGGTTGTGAAGAAAGAGGAAGATATAAGGCCGTGGTACAAAACAACTGGGGATCACTGTGTGTGATGACACTGCAGACTTTTTTTTGCAGATGGGGCTGGAGGAATAGGGAAACATAATATATGTGCAATAATCGGAGTACTTCATGTCTTGAATAGTTTCCGTATAAATGATCAAAGTGTTGGCTACTGCAGCCATTTGTGGGGTACTGCAATTTTGAATTACCTTGCCCTGCTGGCTAGTACAAAAAGATTAAGGTTGACCCTGTGAGTGGCTGTGATGTGTGTACAGAATCGATGTAAACCAAAGTGCAATTTATTAAGCAATGAGGCATGACTAGTGATTAACTGTCTGTTAATTACCCCTAGTGGTGTAATGTGGCACGAGATATGAAGTAAAAAAGTGACAAACTACTACATAAGATTCAACAATGGTGAAAGTTGAAAAATTGGTTGGATTTTCTTTAGTTAGTTGAAGTCACAAATTTCAAACTAGTTGAAAAAATCAGTCATAATGTGTGGTAAGTCAGTCAGAATTGTTTTTTCAACTGACTCTGGGGTCTAGGTTAGACAAACTACATTATTATTATCATTCTAAATGGTTTTCAGCAAATAGTTACATCTTTCAACAGAGCTCCTCTCAGATTACTTATGCTGCAATCAAGCAGCTCTTAAAGAGACAGTACACAGAGGCTATACAAGCAGGACACCAGCTTGGCAGTGAGCATTTAGGCAAGCTCAAGGAAGACTTTTTAGAACCCCATTTGTAGGGGTTACATATGGACCTCGTAAAGGCATTCAACCTGGTTATCACTCTCTCTCTCAAAACAAGCTAGACTTTCATGCTGTCTACCCTCCGCCATTACCTGGTTCACGAGCTACCTAACTGGTAGGAAGCAGCAAGTCAAACTTCACCCTGCTATTTCCAACCTTGCTGATATAACTGTTGGTGTTCCCCAGGTTCAATTTTTGTCTCACTCCTATTCTCTATCTATGTGAATAGTCTCCCGGATGTGGCCTCCTGTTGCAGCTTTCTGCTGCATGCAAATGGTCTTGACTTATACTGTAGTATTGAGACTGTCCCCCATCCAAAAATACCCTCAGACTCTTTGCACTCATCCAGTCTTGAATATCAGTGAACAAATTAATCCTGAACAGCAGGAAGACAAAGGCCATGCTTTGACTGCAAGCTAAACTACCTGCCACCTCCTCTAAGTTCTCCAAAATCTGCACAGACGGATCCCTCCAGAGTTGGTCAGAAGTTTCAAATACCTGGGGTAACACTAGACCTCTCCCTTGATTTCTCCTCACATGTCTCTTCAATCTGTAAATCAGTAAATGCAAGCTGGGCTTGGCTTTCAGGTCAAACACTGCTTATCCCCTGTTGCCTGCCTGTCCATAGCTCAGGGTGCTGCTTCCAGGACTCACCTATGGACTCCTGGCATTCCTAGGAGCAGGTAATTCATCCTATCTAGATGGGGCATAAATTACAATAACGTACGCCACTTTGCCCAAGCCTCCCCAAGCTCACGCATCACTGCACCCTTTACACCAGTCTGGGCTATTCCTCCCTTGCTGGTCAGCAGTCCCTTGCTCTGGACCAATTTGTTGACAAACTCCTGCATACAGGCTTCCCATCCTCCCTTGCCGCCTACCTGCAGTGCCCATCCACAACCTACACTCTGAGATATGTACACTTTCAACCTCTCCTTAAGCACAGGTGTTCCACTGTCCTTGGTAAAATGACTTTCACAGTTTATGCCCCAATTTACAGGAACTCCTTTCCCTAACTTTGCCTCTCCCCAAATCACTCAATTTGTAACAAGGCACTAAGGATTCATGTTACCTACCAGCTAGCTGATCCTTCCTGTCCTAGGACTAAGAGACGAGGCCCACCTGTTCCTAGCACTGCACACTTCTCCTCAGCATATTAATGAGTTCTGTTAAATTTTCCAAGTCCATTACCAATTTTAGATCTCATTAAGCCATTTTCACTGCTCTATTTGTCACCAAATTTCATTAGATCTGTTTTTTTCTTTTTCTCTGACAAAAGTACACATTTGTTACTCATCACAGTTGTATTTGTATTTTAATCTTGCCGTGTATTGTAAACTCTTATGGTTGCTCTTGCTGCAATTGCTTGATTCTGCACAAATTGTTTTTCCCTGTTTATGATGCCATTTTACTTGTTACCCACTACTGATGTCTTTTTCCAAATTGTTTTTCACTGTTATTGTTGTACTGCTGATGAAAGTTTATGTAATTCTCTCAGGTCGTCCTGAAAATAGGCATATGTATGCCTAGTGCATCCTACCTAGTATCAAAACTAACACGTAAGTAAATTAAATAACCAATCTAATTGCTTTCATGGTGATTTGCTATACTTTCCATGGTGCTCTGCATTATTGGGGCATGTGTAATTTCACATTTCTCGATAGTTGGACGTGCTCCAGGGAATTAACCTGCAATAATCAGAGAGACAGAGAGGGGCAGTCCCAACAGGCCTTGCAGCCTGCTCCTGTCCCTACACCATAGTAAGCTTTAGCACAGGGTGATTTGCTTTTATTATCACAAATTTATACTGTTTGGTCTATGTTGTGCTGGTATTACAGTGAGGTGATTGTATTTCATTAACTGCTGACACTGTTTCACCTACTCTGCTGTTGTATTTGTATGCGCTGTACAAACTGTGAAACTGTGCTTTAACTCCATGTTCTTACTGTTACTATCAGTCAGAATAATGCTGTATGTGCTTTTATTTTTATCTTGTGCAACGACTTAGAGATTTTTATTTCTTCTATACAAAATATAAAACTAGTATATATCACCCTGCTTTCTTGCTGCCTCTTCACTAACTACATGTAACCCCAGGTGGCGCTATCCCAGGGCTACTACCCTGCCTGCTTGGCTAGTAGCAGGTTAAGGGGCCTGGTACCAAATGGGATGCCCACCGGAGGTCAGGGTTGTTAGTGGTTGCTAACCTGGGCAAGGCCCTCCGGGACACTGTAAACCCCTCTTTTCCTTCTAGTGGCCTGAACAATATACATAATCACTTTCACAATGACCCTTATTCACCATGCAATTACCCACACTGTTTGCACTTACCACCAGGGCTGGTTCCTCTAGCTCAACCCTGGGGACCCCTGTAAAACAAGGTTATGCACAGCAAATAGCAACAGTACATTACTCTTGGCACAAACTGGAACCACAGTCAGGTTAAATGCAAAAGAGTGAGATCTGATTTATTCAGGGACTTGAACAAGGGAGGGGCATAATCAGGTTGACTGGCTTAAAGGCTAAATCAATCAGACAGTTATACATGCACTTCAGAGTCCCTACACAGTCACACACTCTGGGTACCCAGGTAGGAAAAAGGTGGGCTAGCCAGGACCAAGGTTCGGTAGGCTCAGCGTCGCAGCTGGTTGGGGCCCTGTGATGGAAGAAAGCAACATGCACAACACACACTATTTGTAATCCAGAGCCGGAGGGCTCAGTTCGTGAAGAGAAAGACAACAAGGCAATCAGATGACAGCACTTTAGATTTAGCTGTTGTTGCAGGAAGCTACCCTGATGTTTACTCATGATACCCAATACAGGACACAGGCAGGATGAAATCAAGACAGTAGGTTGCTGAACTGGAGTGCCAGAAAAGCAGGGCCACACGTAATCACCGAGGCCATTCCTGTTCAAAGCATGAGCAGGGGCTGATCCCAGGCAGATCTCTTATTGATGGCTTTCTCTGTGCAGTGGGTATTCTGGCTGGGCCAGTATGGCAAGGCCCGGGCTCAATGGAGATGAATACGGGTTCAGTCTGTGGGAGCTGGATGCAGCCTCCAGCAAGCAGAACATAGTTCAGCACAGTGGGAACCAAATCAGACCCACTAACAGCACACAGCACATTTACATGTAAGAAATTCTACTGTACCAGGCAGATTGCTATCCGTTGCAATTACAGAGTCTCTGCACAAACCAGGAGTTCAAAGGTGGCTGGAAATCCTGACAGGCCACTCGCATTCAGCAAATCTTCGGTCTTCTTCAGGTTAAAGCCTGGTCACAGTACTGTGGCTTAAATCGTCCTCACAATCTGGATTCAGTCTGAATAAACTTCAATTCCTCTCAGGGACAGCAGGCAGACAGGCAGGCCAAAACTCAGCCCTTTCACAGTTCTCCCGCCAATCCACAGGATTGCTGCTCGACTATCTTGAGCTGTTACTCTTCACTTCCCAACTCAGATATGAACTGAAACTGCAAGCAGTCTGGGACTTTCCCCAGGATCCAAAAGGTTCGGTTGGCTGATTCCTCTGTCTGTCACAACAAGGGCTCCCCTCCTCCAGGTTCATTTAGGCGCCAAAAGCCCAAAACTACAATTCCTATAGAATTTTGTTCCCACAAAGCCCCTGAGGACAGGCTCCATTTTAGAGTCCCTAAAGGTACTGATTGGCCCAATTCAGCAGTCCAGGACCAAGATGGTGGAGATAAACAGAAATGTCTATGCTGCAAAGAAAGGCAGGTTAGACAAACTGCAATATTATTACTATTCTAATAAATGATCAGCAAACAAGTACATCTTTCTAACAGAGCTCCCTCTGTGCTAATAGCGACAGCAGAATGGAGCGATTATTTGGAGCCCAGGTGGGACTCGAGCACAGAAACACTGAGCCCTCCCAGATTAATTATGACTGCAACTCAGGCAGCTCTTAAAGACACAGCACACAGATGCTATACAGGCACTCTCTGGCAACACATTTAAACTGCTAAAACGAGGACACCAGCCTGGCAGTGAGCATTTAGGCAAGCTCAAGGAAGACTTTCTGGGACCCCCATTTGTTGGGGGTTACATACAACTCTGACGTGGTGGTATGTTCAAATCTGCTGCATGCCAGATTCCAGCAGATCTTGCCATGCCACGTCATAGCACAATTATCAGACTATTACCCAAACAAAACAAAAAATATTTTGAGTACTGTTTTTCTAACTGGTTGATGTGGCAGCAGTGACAGGCACTTGGCTGTACAGATTTGAACATGCCTCATGTCCCTATTGCATGGTTACTTTTCATTGTAGGCTTATTTTCTCTATAGATAACGCCCCTACAAGACCTATGGTCAAAATGCTATTTCAAGTTTTAATTTAATTTCCTGTGCAATAAATCTACCATTTTATAGCACTGTATATGGTTTGAAGTTCTGTATGGAAACTGAACCCTCCTCAGATGTCGTTGGACCATCTTTCGATGTCACAACAAGCCACCCCAACGCTCGATCCTCCATCATGGTCACTTGGTGAAAGAATTACAGAAACCACCCAGCTCCCAGCTCCTCTATGGCGTACGCCACCTACCCAGCTCCCAGCTCCTCTACAGCGTGACGCTCACCCAGCCAGCTCCCAGCTCCTCTACAGCGACTCTCACCTGCTGCCAGTTTCTGGATCCAAATTCCACTCCATCCCTTCCAAAGCATTACTCATTCCGCCAAAATCTGTAACCCAGCAGAGGACCACAACCTGCTTCCAGCTGCACTGTAACACACCTACTTGCTGCCCAAAATAACCCAATTAAGCAGGTCTCTTTTATTTAAGGCAATTTTACCTAAATAGTTGGTTCAGTGCTGAGCGCTGAATTCTTCTCCTTCCAGAGTAGAACCACGACTGGCGCTGCCACAGCATAAACTGGCAGATGATGATTTTTCACTGGGCTACATATCCAAATAAAAGTGCCACAAACAAAATGTTAAAAACTTTTTGTTATTTAAGGCAGTGGTAAGTCCAGTGCTCCAGATAAGGTGAGTACCAGTCTAGTTTACTCACCATTTGTAAGGACATACTCTTCAAACATTTTAAGCATAAATACTCATCTCTACACCTGAAAATGCTCCATAACCAGAAAACTGCACTTCCTACCACTATTATTGCTTTAAAAGGAGCATTTTCTTCCAGATTTGAAGTACTTTTATTCACCAAAATGTCATTTACTCATCTAATTTAAAAATGGGAGTATACTGCTCATGCACACCAACATTATATGAAGTACTGTGTAGGTGTGTCATGGTAACTGGGGAGCCAAGTGCCTCTTTAAAGTTTTAAATATTATGAAGGAATAATGTTCCAGAGGGGATTTGAAGAGAAAACTAGACAGTGGGAAGATTGGTCTATAGAAGAGCTGGAAGTAGGTTTTCTCTGAGTAATAAAACTGTAGATCACCAATATGTAAATAAAAATAGTAAAACAAAAATTCTAGTAAAAATAACAGTGAACCAAGTGATTCACTCTCACCTTGATGGGTATGCACCTTTGTTGTAATGCGTGTTTGCTAGCTATTATTTTGTTTTATCTGCAGTCCGCACGCCAGCATGGTACCCAGGTAGGGTGTGCTGTAGATGAGTTGGGATCAGAGCGGTTTAGGGTGGTGGATGCATGGAACAGCCTCCCAGCAGAGGTGGTGGGGACAAAAGCAGCAGAGGTGGTGGGGACAAAATGGTGGGGAATTCAAGACTGCATGGGATAGGCACAGGAAACCCTAAGCTGGAGATCAAGTAAGGTCTGCAGTTTTGCAGTAAGTATGGAAAAAAGGCAGACTGGATGGGTCTATCAGTCCTTATATGCCATCAATTTCTATGTTTCTATTAAGTAATTATTAATACTTGAGTTTTTTTTCTGATATAGGCTTAAAACATACAAACCAGGTATTTCTATTAGGAATACGTGCATTTCCACATTACAGATATCAAAACAACATCTAAAATGCAACAGGTAAGGATAATTGTGTCTAACTTCCTATGGGTTTCCTCAGACCCATAGTTAGATGTTTTATGATCTTCCTATGTCTGTCTGTCTGTCCATAATAACAGCAACAGTATTAATACTCACTTTTGGTAATTAAAGAAGCATGGAAGCTAAACACTAAATTTTGTGATTTTCACTTTTATGATGTTTTCATAACTGAATGCAAAACATACCCTAAGCCATGCCACTAGCTTGTGTTTTTGTCACTGCTGCCTTTTTCCCTGAGTTCTCAGAGGCTCGGCAATCTGTGGGAGGCAGTGTGCTGTCACTTCAGTCAAAGCACCATTTTCTGCTTGTTGAAGAGAAGCAAATTGCGCCTTTCAGTGCAAAGAAAATGGATTCTATCACTGTAAGTTTATGTCTCATTACTTTTCTTTTTAAAATAAATTATTGCAAAGGGCTAGGAGAAGAAATAATTAGGAGATTAATTACTAAAAGGACTTCACCAGATCATAAGATTGTGTGGCTCAGAAAGCAGAAAGCAGGCAACACTGAAAAAAACACAAACTAGGGCATGGGATACAGTATGGGGTTGTAAATGTTTAGTGCTTGTATAAGAGATCCGATTACAGTACTAAAGACTAAGAGTGAAGAAAACTGAAGACTAAGAGAGATTAACAACCTTATGTACTCCTTAAAGGCCAAAAGGAAAGGCCAAACGACAGAAACATACAAACTCTTACACTCTTACAGGGGTACAAATAGCATGGATCACATGAAAGAGTTATTCCGCTGAAGAACAGATCAACCACCAGGAGACAAAACCTCAAGCTAGTGTGTGTGTGTGTGGGGCGTGTGTGCAAGTGTGTGTGTGTTGGGGGGTTCAAGAAAGATGTTAGGAAACATTTGTTCACAGAGTGGGTGGTAAACTAATGGAATAGTTTGCCCAGCGATGTGGTCAGTGCAGAGTTCACTGCTGGGATCAAGGCTCCGTGGAGAGCTTTAGGGTGATAATTAGGAACAAGAGGGTGGAATGGGAAGTGAGGCTCTAGCGAAGTGATAGGAAGACTGTTTAGAGAAATGCGAGATAGGGTCTCAGGGCAGACCAGGTGGAATCTCGTGCCTTGTTCTGCCTTGACTTCTATTTTCTGAGTTTAAGTTCGCCATTTATCCACATAGCCTGGAGCAAAGGCAGCCACAGCTCAAGCTCCCCACACACCTCATCAATGTTTGCCAACTCAATCCATGCCTTAACTGGTGAAGGCATCCACCCACAAAGACCAAGACAACACCTTTCATGCAAAAGACCACGATAACGCCTTTCATGCAGACTATCAAACAGCCAGCAGATGATGACGGATTTTATATCTACTGATCTAGGCCAGATTTGAACCAGAAAACTAGAAGTAACAAACTCTGTAACCCACTGCAAAGCCATAGAGCTTTCCAGCCCATGGCCAAGACCAGCTTTAATGCCATGATGTTTCTTTCAAACAACTTTTTTTTTTATTAAATTAATGCACCCTATTGGTACAGTAGTTATAAAACAAATCTCTAGAAATGGAGCTTTCCTTCAGATTGGCTGACAGCATTCTGAAGGGTTTTGTTAATGACTGGAATCCTCATGTACAATAAAGCAATTAAAATGTAAAGCATATAAACACAATTATGGAAAAGCAAAACATTTTTGTTTAATAATAGCAATGAGGCACTCAGGTTTGGATTACCTTTGTTAATCTAGCCCTAGGGAATGAAGCAATCAGCTTCTCCTTATGGCTCATGACTCCTCTAGGGTTAGATAAACAGAGGGTAACCCAACCCTGCTCATGCCTGGCTGCGCAGGATACAATGCATTTTAAGTTACCATCCCTTCTACACTGCCATGTTTACAGAGACTCTGACACCAGTACGAAAACACTGAAAGTTATTCATAATTCAGTTCACATTACACCTATTTTCTGTTTGTATCTTTTCTTAATTCTCTGTCACTACGTCAATTTGGATGAAAACTGGATGTGTGTGCCTTAGAATTCTCTCTGCTCTGCTGCTTGTCTTAAAGTGGAGCTATCATACTCCATGTATGACATCACAGTCAGCTCCTGTTTAACTGTCATGTGCGGGGATGATGACTTTACTTGTTGACAAGCGGTAGAAAAGATTTAGTCTGATGGACAGAGATCCTATTTTTATGGTACTCTCCTTAACAGCAAAGACTGAAGGGGAGATAATATAAAACACATGACCAATAAGCGGAATTATGTCTAAATGTTATGTTTCCCAGTGTTCTCTGTCCAATCAGAATGTCTATAAATGACTTTTATTCATTTATTAAATTTACCATTTGCAAGCTGACTATGGAGGCAGCAGGCCCTTCTGTTTCTCCACCTCCACCATCTGCAATCACCTCCTACCTCCCTTGGTCTCCCCCACAACACCTCTACTCAGTGACGCATGCCAGCAAGTAATGTTTTACATATTGCTGCCACTCTCTTGATATTATATCCCACTTTATTAAAGTTGCTTTGCTAGCAAAGCTGACCTCTTGACATCACTATAGCAGCGCAATGCAGTGGAAACAGTAATCCCAAGACACATGTCGTTTTGAGTCCCAAGATGTCCCAAATCTATGTCTCTGAAATTGCCACTTCTCATCATAGAGTCAATGGAATGTAGAAATAAGTCTCAGATAAAAAATGCAAAACCCAAACCAAGATCCAGCAATACCAAAGATAGGCAGTGATCCTCCAGCAAGCCTCAGACAGAAATAGAGGGATTCCTGCTGATTTCTACTAATCTCTGTAACTACCTGAAAAATAGAAACGTAGAATGTGATGGCAGATAAGGAGCTAGGCCCACCCAGCCTTCCCACTTTTTCTTTACCTTCATTTTTGCTGCACACCCTGCCTGATCTACGGACAATCCCACCCCCCAAACACACACACACCCTTATCCCTAGGACTCCTTTGTGCCTGCTAGGAGCATTTTTGAACCCCACCACTGTTTTTGCCTCCAAAACTTCTGCTGGAAAGCGTTCTAGGTATTCACCACCCCTTCTGTGAAGAAGCACTCTCACAGCCTCCTAAATTTACCCTCCAGCTTTATAGCATGCCCCTTATTCTAGAGCACCTTTGCACCTTTTCTCTGAAAAATGCTTCTCCTGTACCTTATTTATGTCCTTTAAAGGTCACTGTCATATCCTCTCCCCTTTCTCTCCTCCATGGTGTAAATATTTAGCTACTTTAGCCTCTCCTCATGGGTCTTCTGATGCAATCCCTGCACCATTTTGGTAGCCCTCCTCTGGATCACTTCCCTCTATGTCCTTCCTGAGATGTGGTCTCCAGAACTGGACACATTATTCAAGACAGGATCTTACTAGCGATCTATATAGGCAGCACCACCTCCCTCTTCCAGCTGGTGATACCACTTCCTATGAACCCTAACATTCCACTAGCCCTTCTGATGGCATTTTCACACTGCCTGGCCACCTTTAGGTCATCTGATATGATTAACCTAGGTCTCTTTCCTGCTTGGTCTTTGTCAGTATCACTCCACCCATTCTGTACTCACTCCTGGATTTCTATGGCCTAAGTGCAGGGAGACTGCCACTGTGCAAAATCAACCAGCTCAGCTCTTCCGGACTGTCGACAGATTGCAGCAATCCAGTCTGTCTTCAGTCTCGGGAGTGTTTTCACAGACTAAGTGTGATGAGTTTGCCTTTCTCACAGATAAGGTTACCACTATCAGGCCAGAGATCCGCTCAGCACCCTCCATTGGGCTTTATGGACGCTGGCAGGTGGCTGCAAGCACTCGGTTTGTCTTGTCTGACTTTGGCTGGCTGGAAATCATGGACATTGTGCGGATCCTCCAGGGTATGTGCCCAGCCTACTGTAGTTTGACCCGACCCTATGCACCTCCTTGTGGGGTACGCTGAGATCATTGGCCTAGTCCTGGTTGAGATAGTCCAGAGTTCGTTGGAAGCAGGGTGTTTCCTGACCTCCTGAAGGAGGTGGTAGTGGCATCCTCCTTAAGAAATCCTCCCTTGACCCTGACTGCTTAGCAAACTACAGGATTGTCTCTAACCTGCCCTTTGTGGGCAAGGTTATTGAGAAGGTGGTTGCAGTACAGCTAGATACCATTTAGTTATCCATGATGTCTATGATCCTCTCCAGTCTAGATTTAGCAAAAGGCATAGTACTGAGACAGTGCTTGTTCGGTACTTAATGATCTCCTGATAGCAAGGGATCGAGGGAGTCATTCCATCTTAATTCTCCTTGACTCTCTGCAGCATTTGACACTGTGGACCACGATGTATTGTTGGAACGCCTGCGTTGTTCTGTGGACTGTCTGGTACAGTCCTTAGATGGTTTCAATCTTTCTCATGGGCAGGACTCAGAGACTGGTATCGGGATTTATTTCTGTGCCTGTCTCCCCTGTCCTATGGGGTCCCATGAGGTTCTGTACTATCACCCATGTTGTTTGCAGTGCATATGCTGCCATTAGGAGACATTATAAGGCGGTATGGGCTGAGTTTTCACTGCTATGCAGATTGATACTCAGCTCTACATGTCCTTTGTGCCCAAATAGGGTGGAGCTATCTGGGTCTTTAATAGCTGCCTCTCTGAGACCTAGAGCTGGATGAGTGCCAACTTGGCTGAGGTTGGAACCCCTGATAAAACTGAGGGTTTGACTTCAGACATCTGGGGCCCACTCATTTAGTTTTGTGGCCCCTTCCCTGTAGAACTCTCTACCTTGTTGGATTAGACAGTGTCTGACCATTGAGAATTTTAAATCTGCTCTCAAAATGCATCTTTTTAGTTTGGCTTTTCCTGAACCTGTTCAGCCTGCCACTGTATTGTACTGTACCAGTTTTAAATATTGATTTATGTATTTTACTTGTTTTAAGAGGTTTGGATTTTGTACAAGCACTTTGATCTGCAAAGGAACTGCACTTTTATAAATAAAATTTGATTTGATTTGATGTGTGAGTTTTTCCTCCCACTATTTGCATGTGGCCTTAGGAAGTACACTGACAGGGTAGCAGTCTGATTCAGATGGAATAAATCCCGACTCAGTGACAAGAACATCAGTTTCTGGAGTGACACAAGAAACACAGGGGTCAGAATCGAGACCTAAAAATCTGGGACGGTTGATAGGTTTGTGCACAAGACTTGGTCCTTTTGGATGAACTCATGATCACATCGCTATCTGCATTTGAAATTATTGTCATTATGGCTTACATACATTCAGCATGAGGAATCTCAAAGCTGAGCCCCAGGCACACGTGGGAGCCACACAGAAGAGTGTCTGCTATCATGTAGGCTGCTCACTTGACACCACTACTGTACCACTGTTTGAGCAGCTTGACAGGATTGATTATCTCCTACAGAAGAGCATGACAACCTGACAGAGCCACCTCAGAAAAGGATAACCTGCAAAAGGTACCAAATCCATGATCAAGATCAAAAAATACCTCTTGGCCCTGGTATCCAAAAAGATTTATCTGCTTGTACATTCAACAACAAGGTATTGTTTAAAGACATCTTCTTAAGTAACTTTAAAACTGTAGAGTTTTCCAGTTAAATGTTGCTGCGAAGGAAAAAAGTAACAAAGGAAACCACCTACTTTTTACAGAATACAGAGTTTGATTGCCTCTACTGACTGTTAGCTTTAGCTTATAATAAAAAAAAAAATCAAGTACTCATAATCGTCGTTTCTTTGCAACCCATTTCAGTTTTTTTACTGTGTGTGTGTGTGTGTGTGTGTGTGTGTGTGTGTGTATATATACTGTGTGTTCACCAGATTTATCACAAGCATCATGGACACACATTTTAATCAGATACGACAGATTGTTTCTATTGCTCTTCTCTCTCACTCTCCTTGAAACAGTTCTCTGTTTACTAATCTACACCAAACTGATTTAACACTCTACACAGGAATGGCAAGCATACTTGTCATATACAGTATGTGCAGAAAATTGCAGAAGTGTGAGCAGCCACTCCAAACAACAGCTGCAGGTTTAAGCAATATCTCTGGAACCACAGTTAGCTGAAGACAAGAGACGTCCTTTAGGTCCAGTTCCAATATTAGATTAAAAATAAACTCAGTCTTAGTCAATCTAAAGCCTTTGAAACTTGAATTTACTCAGCTGTCAACTGTACTGAAATATACAGAACTGATCAGAGGACAGATTCTAAACAAGCTCAGAGTTTGCTTTTGTAGCCACCACTTGTAAAGCAGAACACTAACGAACCCAAAGTCTACCCTCGTTTTAAATCTGACATATTATACACCAACTAACTGCTGCAAATGTAAGTGACACCATGCTCACACTTAATAATTTATACAAAAGATTTTCTTTCCTGGAAATGCTTACACTGCTATAAATAACTCCAGTTTTAATAAATGCCTTCATTAGTATCCTTGACATTTATTCACTAGCAGAACACATTTATTGAACTTTAAACTACTCAGAGTTGATGTCATCAATATAATTACAGAAATAATCAGGTGACACTAACTCTGAAAACAAAGTGTTAATGTAACTTAACTAAATTCTGTTTAAATGCTTTCCCATGCACTTTTCTGAAATTACTTTATGTAAAAGATAAATAATATCAAACCAGTCCACACACATTCAATTTATGTTATGTTATGTTATTATGTATTAAAATCTATCTCTAATTTGTTGTATAGCAACCTGTCTGTAACCATTTATTGTCTGACGTAGAGCCTTTGTAAAGGAGTCTCTGACTCAAAGATTGTTAATTTCCGAGAATTCAATAAATAAACACAAATACACATACATAAGACGATGACATGACGCCGACACACACACACACACACACACACACACTAATAAGACTGCAGTGATTTACAAGGAAACAGCTCTAAGGAGGGGGTACTGGAGACATGATAAACTACAAGAGTGAAGCTTGAGTGGTTTATTTTTGCTTCTTTAGAATGTTGCAATGATATTTTCCAAATAAATTTTTGACCTGACCTGTGATGCTGGAGTAGCGTGCGCTCACGTGATTGAATGTGACCAAGCACATTTCTTTTGTTCATCGTGCTTTCGTTTTGCTTTTTATTCCTCCTCCCCAGTTCTGGGGAGATGAGATAACTCGGTGTCCCTCTCCTCACATGTAGCTGACTGGGCTGGTTTGATCCTTGGTCTTCAACTAGGAAAGTTTAATGGAAAATGTGGCAGCAATGTGTTGGCCAAATGGCTGTTCAACTGGTGTGATCTTTACAGACCTCACCAAGGCATCTGACTTAGTGAATCATCAGCAGCTTATCACTAAACTAACATCTCTTGGTCTTGATCATCTGTCTACTCAATGGTTCACGGACTACCTTGATGGCAGATTACAAACTGTCAGATGGCATGGAGCTAAGTCCACAAACACCCTATCACAGACAGCATCTCCCAGGGTTCGATATTGGGACGCCTCCTGTTTTCCCTATTTATTATTGATTTGCCTCAACATTGTGGAGGAGCCAAGGTGACCTTATATGCACATGATGCCTGCTTTATAGATCCTCCCAAGACACTGTCCAACTAAACAACCTTCTTAGTCAAGACCTTGGTCTACTTGAGAATTGGTTTCTTGCTAATAAATTAGTTCTAAATAGTAAAAGACCAAAGCCATGCTATTTGGCCCTAAAGCCTGGGCCCAACGCTTTACATTTATTGTCCCCAGCTCTTTACAAGGGCTCAAAATTGAAGTGATAGATTGTATCAAATACCTAGGTGTACACTTAGTCCAAGACTGCCCTTTAAGAGCCACATCACCATCTGACCAAGAAACTTAACCAAAAGTTAGGTCTATTATATCGCCTGAGCACTTTCTCACTGTGAATCCAAACTCAAGGCTTTCACTGGTACACTCCTACCAACCTTGCTATATGGGGCCCCTTTACTACAATCTGTAAGAAGTTCTGAAATGCAAAGGCTAAAAATACTGTATCGCAGGATAGGGCACTTCACAGCAGGGGTGCCACCACGGAGCATCACTGCAAGGTAGTATTATCTCTTAGGTGGCCTTCTCTAGATGGCAGATTGTCATATCCATCACTGTGCCTTGCATTTACGCCTCCAGCAAAATGGCACCCTCCTAGCCTAATTAACACATTAGCTCCCAAAAGAATGGGAAAAACTAAGATCCTCTGGCGCCAGCTTCTCCATGTCCCCAGTGTTAGGACTTCCCTAGGACTCTGGTCCTATGCTGCCTTCATCCCCCAATCTGGAATGGTCTCCCTAGCAGTCTCCAGTAATGTACCTTCCTTGGGGGCTTCAAGAAGGGTCTTAAAGCCCACCTGTTGGATCTGAGCCTCTGCAACTGCTACCGCTGAGACTACCAGACTCCCTGTTGCCGATCTAACCTTATTGGGACATCAGTCTGATTGTGACTGTCTTGTGTATAATAGTACTTCTACTCCCATTGATATTGATTGTAATTAACCTGTGACTGTATCCTTGATTGGGTCAGTATGTCTATACTGACTGTTAATTGTGAAATGACATGTATGTATTTTGTTATGTTTATAGAGGTATGTAATTAATTCGGGTCACCCCTGAAAAGGGACTGTTTCAGTCTCAGTGGGCCTACCAGTCACCAAAATTTAAATAAATAAATGGTGGAAGGCCCCAGGCCTGGGTTGGTCCATGGCAATCTCCCAAATGAGAAGAACAATCCAGGGTGCCTGAGGGAAGCAGGGAGCCATGCAGCAAAGAAGTCTCATGTAGGGTTGCAAGCCATATTCTCTTAGTCTATGGAGACAGGAACTCCAAGAGGAAAGAAACAATCTTGGAAACTGATGCCCAAAGAGGCACTGCTAGCAGGTGAATCCTGCTCAGGGGTAAACATCTCTCCAACTTGGTAGAAGAAGCACTACCTACAGAAGCTAGTGAAGTGGTTCTAATATCTGGACCCAACACCAGAAAAGAAGATAGCCATGGAGTTTAAGGTGTCACTAAGCGAAATCGTTTTGTTAAAGTAGCCACATTGCTACTACAGAAACACCTACTGCAGATCTAAAAGATTTACCTAAGAGTTTTGTAATTTTGCTAAAAAGTTCAGGTGGCAATTAGCCAAAATGCTATGAGTTTTAGACTTCCAGCTTGCAGCAGTGGAAATAGGAAAGTGTGTTGTTAATCAAAAGCTGACCACAGTTTCATGCTTCTAGTGGTCTTTATGATTTAATGCCCTTTGTGCTCAGTCCAGGGGAGACACCATTCACTACATGTTAGCCCTACAAGATCGAAGGGGTACAAATGGGAAGATGCTGTTTGAAATGTTTGAAAATTGTTTTGCAAAACAAAACAAACCACCTATGGGTCTTTAAGACTCATGGGGAAATCAAACATCAAATGCAGTAGTACATCTGTTTTGCATCGAAAATAAATTGCATAAAACCACTGAATCACATGCTATGGGCAAGCATGTTCCATAAGCCTGCCTAAACACAGGTATAGTACAATAAAAGGTAGCACTGTTTGATTTAGGTCTCTGCACTGGGCTAATTTTTCCATTTTCAGGAAGAAGAGAAAACAAAGCAGGGCCTTAGGGCTCCAACTGCCAGGAAGGTTCCCGATCCCACAGGTAAACTCAAGATACCCTCAGAATGTTGAAGACTTTGTGTACTAAACCACCCCTTACAATTTTCCAAACTGTACTAATTTATGAGTCAAGACAAAAGAACCTATTGGCTCATCAATAATTATACCCAGTATTACACGTGGCAGTAAGATAGAAGGAGGCCGATTGCCCATCTAGTCTGTCTCCACACACTAGCTGTTCCACCAGGCTCTATTATCAAGAATATATTTGTCTAATTTCACTTTGAATTTTATTGGGGATTTACTCTGTACTACAGCTCTTGGTAGGCTAATCCACAGTCTTCCAGCTGTGTAAACCCCGCCCGGTCATTTTGGTTGTGTTTTCCAATTTTATATGCAGATCATGAGAGCGAAACAGAATTCTTTTTTGGGAGGGGATTCAGTTCCCATCTCTACTCTTAAATTATCATTGTTTATTGTTTTGTACATTTGCACCATGTCCCCACGTTATACATCTTTCGTCTAGACTGTATAATCCCAAATGTTCTAATCTTTTTGGTATGTTTGTCTCTTAATCCTGACATCATTTTAGTTGTGCTGCATTGGACCTTTCCGTGTTGCTGTTGTCTCATTTTAAATAGGGCTCCATAGCTGGGAACAGTATTCTAGGTGAGGTCCAACACACAAACTACAAAGGAAATTACGCAATGTTCATTTCTGCTTACAAAGGATTTTTTATGCAGAACAGAATTCTGTTGTTTGAACCAGTTTGTTGCAATGTTTACTAAATTTCAAACCATTGTTAATCAATCCCCTAGATCTTCTTTGTGGTTAATCAATTTTTATTAAAAACTTACAAAGCATATACGACAATGTAATGTCAAACAGCTTATTTGGCATATGGGAAAAGCAGAACTATCAAGTTTAAACATGGCACAGTATAGAAGCAGGCCCAGTCTTAATGGAGAAACAATTATAATATAATAGGCTTAGCTGAGCTCTGAACTAGTACAACTAACTGCACTCCAAAGCATATTCTGAAGCATACACCAATGATATAAAGGAAAAGGAAGTCATACAAAACACCAGGGCCTGGATATTCAAAAGGTTGCGCCATGCGCAAGTCCAAAATGCGCCATGATGTTCATTCACAAATCTGGACTGTCATATACGGTATGGGCTGCAAGCCCATTGGCTGTAGCTCTGCACCAATGGGCGTGCAGCCCTACCGACAGTCAATCGGCGAGGCGCGGGCGGCAGGCGGTGGGATGTTGCCGCCCGCCGGGCTGGGGGGAGCGGGGTGGAGGGGTCAGGTGGGGGGACACTAGACACCAGGGAGATGTTTGGGGGTTTGTGATGATTCTGCCCGCGATCGGGCTTTGCAGTCCACTGGACCACCAGGGAGATATTTGGGTTGGGGTTACATTCTGCCCGCGATCGGGCAGTGGGGGGTTCATACGTTATGCCCATGATCGGGCTTGAAGTCTGCGTGTGGGGGTTACATGTACCTGTAATGCCATAATCGGAAGGGCTGCATTGTGCGTCGGTCCCCAGCGGCTGCTGCCTGGCAGGGTGGCCAGGCAAGTCCTCGGGATCGGGCGCACCTACATGTAAATGGCATGCAAATGGGGCTATAAATAGATGCAAATGGCCCCCGCGCCTTGCATAAATTATGGCCCCATTTGCATGTCACCTTTGAATATCGGAAATTTGCGCATGGCGCAATGGTACTGGCGCCACCGCAAGTTTAATGCTCATCTCTGGCAACTTGCGGTGCATAAGTTCCATTGGCGCTTACGCGCAAGTGTTGTGGTTGGGGTGATATTCAGCGACAAGCAATAGCGCAACTCCTTGAATATCACCCAGCCACACCCCGCGCAACTATTTTTGAGCAGCGCAAGGGCTTGCGCCTCAGAATGGCACAGTTTGAATATCCAGGCCCAGAACTACAACTAACAA
This sequence comes from Neoceratodus forsteri, assembly GCA_016271365.2. Lineage (NCBI taxonomy): Eukaryota > Metazoa > Chordata > Ceratodontiformes > Ceratodontidae > Neoceratodus > Neoceratodus forsteri. Next base: position 828,470,691 of record CM057453.1, on the reverse strand, counting down.
ACAAATAACACTAACACTAAAGAATGAACTGTACCTGCTTGCATGCAGGGAGAGATGGAATCAAACAAAAGCACCAACATATGCTGGAAGAGGGAAACTTTGGAATGTCGTGGAGGAGGCAATCTTAGCTTAAACAGTACCATGGCTCAATTTTGGCTAACAGAAAGGAGATTTGAGAAAAGGAGCCCAGCATTTATAGTAGAGTGTCAAAATTTGATTGGCGAAGCTGGAGAGGCGTTCAAGGTCGCATAAGTTGCCTGACTGCCAGGAACCATTCAGTTACTGTGGGGACCTCCTGTTACCACCACTAGCATAGAATAAGGCATTTAGCTGCCACGCCCACTGCTGTAATCCACTGTGCTGAAGGGGAAGATTTGTGCATGGCTTCGAGAAGCAGCCCAGGAGCAGAGCCTCCAGGATACCATGCATTCACCAGAAAATAAGAAACATAGAAACACAGAATTTGACAGCAGATAAGGACCGCTTGGCCCACCCAGTCTGCCCATTTCCCTACCTAATGGATAAGCTGCAGATCCTAGTTAACCAGCAGCCTACTTCTTTTACCCCACCCCTAGAATTGCCTTATGGCTGTCCCATGCATGTTTGAATTCAATCACTGTTTTTGACTCCACAACCTCCTCCAGAAGGCCATTCCATGCATCCACAACCTCTCTGTGAAAAAATACTCCTTACATTACCTCTGAGCCGCCCATCTTCAAATTGTGCCCCTTGTTCTTGCACACCCTTTTTTTGACAGATGCTACCCTCTTGGACTTTGTTGATTCCCTTGAGGTATTTGAATGTTTCTATCATGTCCCTCTCCCTCCTTTCCTCGAGGCTATACATATTTAGCTCCTTTAGTCTCTCTTCATATGTCTTCCGGTAGACCCTGCACCATTTTAGTTGCCCTCCTCGGACAGCTTCCATCTTGTCTATGTCCTTGCAGAGATTGGGTCTCCAGAACTGCACACAGTACTCCAGATGGGGTCTCACCAGCTGTCTGTACAGAGGGATAACAACTTCCTGTTTTCTACTGGTGATGTCTCTCCATGCATCCCAGTATCCCCCCAGCCCTCTTTACTGCCCTCTCACATTGCTTGCCCACCTTTTAAGTCATCTGATATGACTACCCCAAGTCCCTTTCCATTTTTGTTGTTGTTAGTATCTCACCCTCCATTGTGTACTCTTCCCTGGGTTTTTGTTTCCCAGGTGCATTACCTTGCACTTCCTAGCATTAAATCTAAGCTGCCATACATTTGACCATTCCTCTAACCTTGCCAAGTCCCTTCTCATCCTTTATGTTCTGGACTGGTATCCAGAAAGGCTGGAGGGATGGGCAGTTCCAGAGGATATGGAACAACGAGACACCAGGGCATGGCATCTCTAACAGAGGTATTGGTCTAAAAGGCCCATGGTCTTAAGCATTTGGGGCATTTGGTACCATCTATGCATGGTTTTATTTTGTATAAGCCTGCTCCTGCCATCTTTACAGGCCTTGTGGAGCCTATCCCAGCAGGAATCTCCTGTTTGGGAAAGTCTGAGAACCAAGTTCCTCTTGCCATGCTAGACGAGCTGGGATGGATGGGTCTGGTGGGCATCTCTCAGCATCCTGTATATCAGGCTTGCCCTACCTTTTTGTAGCTTGACAAACTGATGTAGTGGATGCTTCTTACAGAGAACAGAATTTTCTTGTTTCTCTTCTGAAGCTGTAATTTTGGACAACATCCCTTATATGCAAAAATCTCCAGAAGTCCTGTCGAGGGATTCAGAATCTTAATCAAGCCTTCAAAGGAGTCAATAAACTTTGTGACAGTATTGTCATTTAAACAGTTATTAAGTTGTTGGTTATTGTGCCTATGTGATCACACATTTGTCCAGGTTAAAGGCCATGTTGTTATTTCTAGCCCATTGTTCAATTCTCTGTTAAGTCCTTTCTAGTTCGTTTATGTTTTCTGTGTCCACCAGACCTTCTACCTTCACATCTTCTGCAAATTTTACTAGCCAACTGTTTAAGTTGTTTAGGTCACTTACAAAGACTGAAAAAGTGCTGGGCCCAGCACTGATCCCTGTGGTACCCCTCTTGTCACAGGAACCTGTTTTGATAGAACTTACTTTATTCTTGCTATAACTAGGGGAACATTCATCCCAAAGAAACCCAGCCTACAAAAGGCACCTGAACAGGAACATAATGAGGTTTAAGATGCTGGAATTTGTTGGGGAACTGGAACTGTGTTTTGCATCGCTGGTAGAGTGTTTGGGCCACCACAGACTCCTGCCAAGAGAAGGAGAGGTTATGTAATTATAAATACAGGCCTTGTTCTCAGTTGTGAACTGCCCATGCAACGCGAGTCAGCTGCATGCAGGGGATTGGTTTGGTGGCCTGACCATCTGTAATTAGCATGGAAGTGTAAACACTCTCACATGGACAGGGGTTAGAGACAGTGCAGTATGTGCCTGAGTTGGAGTGTAAAAAGAGGTGTCGGGTAAAGGTGATCATGCTGTTTAAGGCCAACATTGTTTGCCAAAATGGCTGAGTTCCCAGGATGAATCTGCAGTGACAGGAACCTGGAATGCGATCAGCGTTCGCTGTTGTACTCTGTCTGTCGGGAGCCAGGATAAGGCATTCCTAGAAGCTATTGGGTGAATAGCACAATTTTACAAATAAAGTTTGCTTGCTTGCTAGACTCAAAGTGTGACAAATGTCAGGTGTCCCATTTACAACCCATATTGCCCACATCAAGAGGAGATAATCAGAGATCCAGAGTACAGGGTGCCCAGTCTAAGTGGAGGATACAGACCGTGGAGAATGGTGGCAAGGCTGAGGATGAAGTCTGGTGCAAACGTGACATGCTGGATGCTGTTGTTCAGAATCGGGAAGCTCTGAAACACTGTATCCATGATGTCGGGAGGAGAAGAGGCCAGGAGTGTGACATCTAGTGTCGGTGGAACAGAGGTATGGGGATACAGGGTAAAGTGAATCTATTCACAAATGACACTAAATCCTGTGGGAAGATGGACAAAGAACAGGGACCAGCAGCATGAAGAGGGACGGAGAAAAGCTGAAGAAATGGTCTAACACATGGCAACTTCAATTCATTGATAAGAAATGTAAATTATGAAACAATGCTATTTATGGATTAGGAAACAATGAAGATACCATGGGTCCAGCATGCACTGCAAGGAACGAGCTGGCACTGACCTGCTTTCCATGATGAAGCACGCCATCTATGAGACTGCTCATACTCTACTGTCTGGAAGAGAAGCCTGGGCCTGGGTTGCATGAAGAAAAGCTCCTATGAACAGGAGTACCGGAAGGCTCCAGATGAGACCTGAAAGGGTTCAGCAGGATTCCCATGGACATCAGAAACTGTGAGGCAGCGACACTGACTGCTATATCTCCTGTTTGGAACAACCTTTCAGAAACCAATTGTCCAGATACGTGAAGGCCTATAGTCCTAGCTTTTGAGGTGTGCTGCAAGTACTGTAAAGCACTTTGTAAAGACACATCAGGTTCATTTACTTTAGCGGATATGGTTGTCGTGTGTCCTGTACTTTCTAAACTTTGATCTGCAAAAGGTGTTTTATTGAATTCATTTATTCACAAGAATCAGAATGGTTTATGCTCCTTTTCCATCGCAGCACCTTCCTTTTGGAATGCTTTGCCTGTAAACCTTCATCAAGCACCATCTCTGCTCAGTGTTAAGACTAACCTTAGTTATTTTATTACAACAGTATATGTGTAATTGCATCACTTACATTTTTGTATGTAAAATTTATTCATGTTTTGTTTAATTGTTGTGAGTCTCCGGTCAGACCTGAAAGGACCTGTCCAGTGTCCCTACCCTGTTAACAAATAAATAAACAAACAAACAAACATGATGCCAAGGAAAGCCCAATGGGAAGGACTCTGATCTGTGTGTTACCCTCCACACAAAACCACAGGTACTTGTGGTTAGGGTGCACTAGTGTGTGCTGGTATGCATCCTGCATATCCAGAGAGGCTAGCCAATCCTGTGGTTTCCAGTATAGTTGCCAGAATCCCAGAGAAACCATTCTGAACTTTTCTCATAGAAACATAGAATCTGAAGACAGATAAGGACCATAATGCCCACCTAATCTGCCCATTTCCTACTCAGTATGCTAGCCCAGATCCAATCTGATCTGTGACTCACCTTCTTTGCCTATCTCAGGGCACCCTTATGCCTATTCCATGCTCTCTTGAACCCCTGTATCATTTTTTGACCCCACTACCTCTGCTGGAAGGCTGTTCCGCATCCACCACCCTTTTCTGTGAAAAAGTACTTCCCTAACATTACCCCTGAGCCTTCCTCCTCCAGCCTCATATCATGTCCCTTGTCCTTGTGCAATGCTTTCTCTGAAATATGCTACCCTCCTGTACCCTGTTTATACCCCTAAGGTACTTGAAAGTCTCATCATATCCCCCTCCTTCTCTCCTCCAGCAAATAGATATTGAGGTCCCTTGTCTCTCCTCATAAGGCTTCTGGTGCAGCCCATGTACCATGTTTGTTGCCCTTCTCTGGACCACTCCATTCTGTCTATGTCCTTCCTGAGATGTGAGCTCCAGAACTGGACTCAGTACTCTAGATGCAGCCTCACCAGCGACCTGAACAGTGGCATCACCACCTCTTTCTTTATTTCTGCTGGTTATGCCCTTCCTATGTGCTCCAGCATTCTGTTTGTTCTCCCTACAGCCTTTTCACACTGCTTGGTCACCTTCAGGTCATCATATGATAACCCCAGGTCTCTCTCTCTGCCTTGTGGTGGACAGAACCTCCCACCCATCCTGTACTCCTCTCTGGATTCCTGTGACCAAGGTGCATGATCTTGCACTTTTAGCACTGAAGCACAACTGCCACCCACCTAACCACTCCTCTAATAAGCCCAGGTGCTTTCTCATTTTCTTCACCCCTCCGGTGTGTCAACTCAGTTGCAGATCTTGGTGTCTTCTGTGAACAGGCACACCTTTCCTTTCAGTCGCTCTGCAATGTCACTAATGAAGACACAGAACAGGACTGGTCCCAGCACTGATCCCTGAAGCACCCCACTGGTCACCTCCCTCTTCATATTTCATGCCATTTACTACCACCCTCCCAGTCCTGTCTCTTAGCCAGTTCCCAACCCATTTTACCACTGTAGAACTCACTCCCAGGTTCTCCAACTTATTTAGCAATTTCCCATGTGTGATAGTGTCAAAGGCCTTGCTGAAATCCAGGTAGGCCACACCCACTGCCTCTCCCTGATCTACCACCCTGGTCACCCAGTCAAAGAAATCTATAAGATTTGTCTGACAGGACCTTCCCACTGAGAATCCATACTGCCTTGGATCCTGTGTCCCGCTAGACTCAGAAACCCATTAGCTTCCCCACTACTGAGGTTAGGCTTGTAATTGCCTGCCTCCTCTATTTCCACTCTTGTGGAGAGGGACCACATCTGCCCTCTTCCAGTCCTCAGGTACCCCGTCTCTAGTGATGAGTTGAAAAGCACAGTCCGTGTACCTGCCAGTACCTCCTGAGCTCCTTTAATACTCTGGGGTGAATCCCATCTGGCCCCATTGCTTTGTCCGTTTTTATTTCCCGAGTTCCTCTAGGAATCTTTCCTCCATGAATGGCCTGGTGTCCACCTTCCTCCACTAAGTATCTCTCTAATGAGTCTTGGTCCCTCACCCTCCCTTCCCTGGTGAATAGTGAGCAAAACTATTTGTTCAGTATTTCAGCCTGTTCCAGGTCATCCTCCAGCCTCCTCCCTTCCTTCTTCAACCTAACAATCCCATTTTGGTCTTTTTTCCTCTCGCTTAACGATCTGAAGCAGGTCTTGTCTCTTTTCTTAATAGCTTGTACTATACCTTCCTCTGTTTGTGCCTTAGCTCTTCTGTCTGCTTTCCTGTTTCTCTAGATTTTTTCTGTCTTTGTACTTTTTATCTCCCTTGTATCTCCTGAAGGCCTTCTTTTTTCTCATCTTTTTGGCCTCTACCTTAGAGAACCATAGTGGCTGCTTCTTTTTTTACTCTTACTATGCATTCTGACACAGTGACTTGTTACTTTTTATGACTCTTTTAAGACTAGACCGCTGTTTTCCATATCCTCTGCATCTTCCTCTGCTAGGGCTCTTTTAAGCTGTATACCCATCTCTAGTTGTCCTGCCTGAAATTCAGGACCTTAATCCTTGGACAGCAGGTGGAGCAGTCTCTTAAAGTGTCTAACGAGACTAGAATGACTCTTAAGACTCCAGGCCAAGTCAGTATACCCCACAGAGTGGCAAGGGTGTAGCTCTTACCATAACACTTCCTAATTATTCCTGTATTTGTTCAGTTTTCTGAGACTGAAAATGGAGTACATGCTCCTGATTTCATTGGTACTAGGAAGTAGCAGGAGTATGGGAGTAGAACTCTTTGTTCCATTCTGACTCTAACAGCATCTCCACTCCGTTTCTTAGCAGGCTCGCAATCTCCTATGTTAGCAGCTCCAACATGTGGGCTGGACAAGGGAACTTCATTCTGTGCAGATTGTCTGGTGTGAATTCCAATAACTCCAGGAGTACCCTCTTGCATGATTCTAAAACCTAGCTGTCTGCTATGTAATGAGAGAACTGAGTGAGTACTTCTCGAGGAGTGGTCCACCTTGAGTAGCTGAAGCAGACCATGGGCCTGAACTTCAGATGGTGGTCCTAGGTGCTTCTGGTGCCTTCAGTTGCACTTTCTTCTGGTGCTGAGGTGAGTAGGATCTATTTTGAAAGTCTCCTCTGTTCCTGTAGTGAAAGGACTGCTTGTTATGGTAACAGCTACACCCCTGCCACTCTGTGGGGTGTATTGCCTTGGCCTGGAGTCTTAAGAGTCGCTCTAGTCTCATTAGACACTTTAAGAGACTGTTCCACCTTGCTGTCCAAAACAGATAGTTGCCACCAAAGGCACATTAATAATCTGTTGCTGGACATCTGGTTTGAAGCCGGCAGTTCGCAACCTGAAATGCCTTCTGATGTAGATACCTGCAGCAACCGAGTGGACTGCTGCATCAAAGGAATCCATTGAGGCTTTAAGCTGATAACTGTTGGATTTGATCCCGTGGTTGACAGTCAACAGCATTTCTTGTTTGGCCTCTGTGTCTTGCAGGGTCTTTGCCAGAGTTTTTAGCTTAGAACAGATGGGCATACTAACACTTGGAGAGGTGGCCCTGGTAGTTAGCTATTCTCATGCTCAAAGTAGCTGGGGCCTAGACATGCTTGTCCATGGATTTAGGGGCTATGTCTTTCTGTCTGCCTGCTAGGGGACAGTGGCTACGGTAACTGGCCTCTTCCAAGCAGCCTCCGAGAGGGTCTCTAAAGCAGGCTGAATGGGAAGTATGATACAGATCAGGATATTAGGCATGTTTAAGAACTCCAGCTGGAGGCTCATAGCCTGGTTTATATAAGTTTATAGCTGCTGTCTTAAAAATGGCATGCAAAACTTGGAAGGAGAGATCCTGTTCAGGCACTAAACTGGAACCAAGTCAGGGCTCTTTGTGCCACAGATGTTGTCATCCTTGTCAGTCATGATGAGATCTGAATCTGACTCATCTCCTTCTACCTGAGAAGACTAGAAAAGGACCCGATGGGGAGACAGTGCTAGTTGCAACCTCAGTAACACCAACAACACCATCCCTGCCCCATAAAGGATCCCAGAAACAGCACCATCAGCGGCACTGAAGACAGTCCTGGGGCCAAATCTAAGTAGATAGCCCCAGCACTAAAATCAGTTACAGCATCAATGATGATGGCACCATTGTTGGCACCAAGGTAGGCACAAAGGGCCTATCCTGTCAGCTGGACACGACACCTATAGTCGACTTTGTGGATCTTGCTGGCCTTGAAGGATTTGGCACTGGCATCATGTCTGCTACTGTTCCCAGAGAGGTCAGCAGCAACACCACAGGTGGTATCAATGTAGGCAGCAGCAACATCAATGATCCTGACTCAGAGGCAGGCCTCAGTGTCACAATCAAGTCAGCAAGCCTAAGTCTGACGATACCAAAGATGGCAGCTGTGTCCCCAAAGGGGCTGGTGCTGGCACCATCAATGGTGTAATCATACTTCTACACTGAAATCACTGCTCCATAAGAGCTGCCCAGCTGACAAACTGCTCACTGGATGTCTCTCTCTGAACAGAGAGAAACTTGAATAGAAACGTGTCTGCAGGTGTTGAGGCCCTGTGCCACTGAAGATAATGGTGGGGACATCTGTTCTAAGAGACTGACTGCCTCAAGGCAGAATGACCAGAGGGTAACAACAACTGGTGCCTTTTTTTCTCTTTGTATTTTTGCAAGCAGAGGTTGAAGCTGAATGGTGCAGACACTGTCGCAGACAGTGTGCAGGATCTGGACTGTTTCTTTTGCAACACCGAGGACAATCCTGCCACACAAGTGTGAACTGCCTGTTGAAAGTGCACTCGCCAGAGTGAAGTGTTACAAACACAGCCCTGTTGCCACAGCAACTAGTTCATGTTCAAGCTCCCTACCTTCTATGGTGTCAACCATTTTGCAAGGTAGGGCTGTGAGGAAAACTGATTTTCATTTTGACTGTGAATAAACTAAACTGACAAAAAAGTACTAATGATGCATAAAGATTCTTCATGTCATTTTTCTCAAAGTAGGTAAACAGTAGTCTGCTGGACTTACTGAGCAGTAACAGTGAAGCTACTGTTCGTTAATCAATTGCTAATTATTCAGCCATGCTAAAAGTCTCAGGCCTTCAGGAAGCATAAACCGTGCATACTATAAATCTTGCTGAAAGCAGGAACCTGTTCACAGTTTGTATGGATTATATAATGCAATTTATTTAGCAAAATGTAATCAAGGAGACTACAAGAAAAATATGTCAGCATATCCATCAGAATATAGCAGAACATACTTTCCTACCTTTGAAGAGTGCATCCCTGTAAGGCACTGGCTTGGAGCTGTACCTTGTGCTTTAGACAGAGACTAGGGGCTAGGGGAAGGGGTGAGCATTAGGGTTGACAACCCCAAGGAAGACCCCACAATAGGATCGCCAAGACTCTGGAGACCCAAAACCCTAATGTTTTTTCCTGTTGCTGCTTGGGGGTGGAGGCAAGGAAACCCTAACGCCACACTTCTACTTTTGTGACACTAGGTTAAACCCTAACTGATGCACTAACAAAGTTTTTTGCAAAGAATATAGATATATATATATAGAGAGAGAGAGAAACTAGAGGGACATCACATGTGTTTGTTGCTCTTCTCCCATGTTAACCACAGGAAATAACTTGCTGGAGCACCGAAACAACACATGATGCCTCTTTAGTTTTATAATATCTATCTATCTATCTATGTATCTATCTATCTATCTATCTACATGTCTATAAATATATTCGGTCTCTATGGACAAAACCTTCAGCACAGAAGGCTTGCAGATATGCTGCCTTTTTGGTGGGCCACATGCATGTTTAAATAAAAGGGAGGTCTGACTGCACCAAACAAACAAACTAGATTTCTTAAATATAGTACTAAACCAAACAATGCTACAAAAACATTTTTAATGTGGAAGCCTTTTAGACCTTCACTACAGTAAATACGTTTCTGTCTTAGAAATCAGTTAGTCAAGTCTAGCAATCAATAAAGCCATCAGCTTTAGAAAATATGTTATTGGTAAAGCAATCACCGCCTCCACTGACCAATGTAACCCTGTTCAAAGCCCTTGCCATATAAAACATAGTAAGGTTTAAAACACTTGAGAATACCCGAGAAATACCACGCTGTGTTGCTAGTTCAACCTTGTTCACATTTTTGTTCACAGCGTGCACAGTTGCTATCTGTCAAGAGCTTTCTGGCACTATAAAATAATCTATTTATCTTCACTGGTTAGTTCTCCTATGAATTACAGCAATAAAGAAAAAAACAACAGTCTTAAAGGAGCTGCACTGCCTTCTGTATTTTTAAGCAAGTTGGTCCAACCAGCCCATATGTAATACAAATGATGACAACAAACTGATCCTATTCAACCCTGCCTTCTGCTTTATTTATTTATCTATCTGTCTATTTATTTATAATAAACCTTTGTCCAGAAGTTCACACTGAGCTGAAATTGGCTTTGCTTTTTAGTACATCCTGGGGCATTGGAAGGAAATAAATACACAGAAAAGGGCAGAAATGATAAACATATTTCAGCACACATAAATGCATTCAATACAAGCAGAAAAGCATTGAATACATATTACTGTAAAACACACAGTAATGTGAACTGTGAGCTGTGATAATCCCAGGAGAAAACTAACATAATAAAATTAAGAAAAACAACTGATGTAAAAAAAAAAAATAGAGAAATTAAGAGGAAAGAGAGAGGGTGTCAGGAAAAGAAGAGACATCATTAAAGCAATCCCAGAGAAGGACCTTTAGAGCAGAGAAGGAGGAGGCTGGATGGACAGACAGAGGAAAGCTAGACCAGAGAAAGAAATGTCTACAAACAAACTCTGGCCAGAGCCGATAGGGCTACAGGTGAGGAATTTGTGCCAGATTGTTCCATTGTAGGATGGTGGTCCCTTGTGAAGCACCACAGCGAACAAGTTGCCAAATCCGAGTGATAGGAAAGAGAACAGCCAGAGATCAAGTAGGGTCTGTGGTTTCTGCAGCAGGTAGAGAAAACAGGCAGACTGGGTGGGCCTAGCGGTCCTTATCTGCTGTAAATTTCTATGTTTAAAGTGTAACTTTTGTGATATGCAGAATGCAAGGATCCTGATGAAAAGTGAAATGCAATCATATGGTTAAGTCTGCTTGTGGACTATAATTGAAAGTAAACTTAATGCATAAAAACCTGATTAAATAGTACTGTCCAATAGCCTCCTTTGCAAAGCAAAGCAAAATAATAAAGAACTTATTCTCAGAATGCTCCTTTACTCACAAAATTGGGGCTATGTTTTAAGGGTCTTAAGGGAGCCTCTTTTGTGCAATCCTCAGGGTGGATGGATTGTTTATAGCCTAAATTCCTTCCACAAGGGAAGTGTGAGGCAGGTATGCAGCAGTTGGTGTTTATCATCTTCAATATTTTCTATGGCACGCAACAGTGCCAAGTATCTCTTAAACTAACCAGGAGGTGGCACCTGAAATCATGGTTGGATAATCTTAAGTCTTAATTAGGTTGCTATATTAGGAGGAATTGCTAAGAATGGAGACTGACGCTTCATAACTAATGGGAAAAATCTTTCGATACCCCCTAATGATGTGACTAGAAATACTGTGTAGCAGAAACTGTTTAAAATAAGTGCATATAATAAGGGGTGGGTCCTAGTGGTAGGGAATAATGACATGATATACTTTAATATTGTATTATACTTTTGCTAACTAATTTTAAAATAAAAGTTCTTTGATATTTGCATTCATTTCCATGGGCTCTTTAACTTCCACCTGGACAACAGAAAAGATGGACAGATGGGACCTTGGTTTAACATCTCATACAAAGGCTAGCACCTCAACATCAGTGTAGTTCATCCCATACCCAGTTGCTACAATACAGTATCAATACTGGGTATTAGCCCAATTTCTGGTGTGGGGCACCAGCCTATGTCCTTCTGGCTCCAGAGGCAAGCATGCAAACCTATTGAGTCAATAACACTAAATATCTAACATGTTCACAGAAACAAAGAATTGGATATTGATGAGGACTGGATGGCCCTCAAGACCCACCCTTTCACTAATCCAAAGCCAGTGTTCATTATCTCTGCATAGGTGACAGTTATGACTATTAACCATTCTACCCAGAGCAAGAAACAAATTAAGTTACAAAGAGCAGTTTCATTGTTCCTCCATTAAGGGACTTGATCACAGCCATGAAAGAAAATGGAGGAGTGGAGGCACTGAGGTTTGGCATTAGGTTTCAGAGCTATGATTTGAATCTGCCTCAAATTAGTAAGTGTCTAAAATGTGTATTTTCTTGATTTTTATTATGAATGTAATGTCTATGAAAGAGATCGGATTGACAGCACCAAAGCATTGAATGGTCATTGAGTACGAATGTCCCCTCAATCACTAGAGGTGGTAGCTCCCACAAAGATTAAATGCTGGCACCAGACTCTGGGCTGCTGGAGGTACCTGACTGGATGGCAGCTGGTGGTGGCTGTCACAAACCCACTCAGCAGGTCAGCCTCTACTCCCAAAGTGCCAACCTCTGAGCATAGTCTTATGAACAGTGAACAGAACAAGGTAGCCCTCTCTTGTTTGTTTTGTGGATTGAGTCACCTTAGTCCCAAGTTCTGGAGAATTCAAACTTGTTAACCTCTTTTAGCATACCTAATTGTCAGGCTCAGATAATTCTGTCTTCGGAGGCCAGATATCTTTGCCTACAGACTTTCTAGGTATTACAAAATGAACCCTTTTGAACTCTATGCAAGACCAGAGAAACTCAAACTGTTTCCCAGTTTGGTACACCCATAAACTCATGCACCGTATCAGCTTTAAAACCATCTAACTTCACTTAAAACCAAAGAAATGTTTCAAGGCACACCAGGCAGTTTCTGTTTTAAATATATCTTTACTAAACAAAAGGTAAAATAGTAAACAGTAATATACATAACTCTTATCACAAAACATTCAGGTCATTAAACAAAAGGTATAAAAGTGCAACTATATTTCCTTTCCACAAAATACTTATCTACTAAAGGCTTGATGTTGCTGCTTCAAAGTCAGGTAAAAGTCAGTCTATGAAACCAGAATCATAGTTTTAAAAGCTGGTTTCTCCATCCCCTGGATGAGGTCACTGTACTTCCTCCCTATCAGGATATTATTACTAAAATATATATCTCTACAGGAAATAGGATCCTTATAAGGCAGTAAGATCCTGTTTTCTCAGTATAACATCAATTCTCAAATGACACCTCTTTGATGAAAAAGGGTCTTCTGATCTTCACAGATATCAAAGCCTTTTAATTTAGAAATGTCATACCCTGCTTTCCTTTCATGTAAACATTGTAAAATGGATATGTTCTTTCCTGCCAACTAGGCTACTGATAAAGAACTAGCTAAACAGGATGTCCCTGATCTTAGGTGCCTTTTAGCCCTGCAATTATCTTGGCCTTGCAGGTGTTAGATTTTTTTTTAATCTAAATTCTGTGTGCGTGGTCATCTCACATACTGAGATCTGGTGGGGCGGTTGCAGAGTGAGGAAGGTCACCCAAGTGCACTGGCACTTCCAGCAGACAATTCAATACCACATTTTTGTTATTTTTAAGAATTAACAAAGCGATACAGCACTCAGAGCTGGCTGTCTATGTCACAGTGGCTACAGGCTGGTGGGCGGTGGCTACTTAGCAAGCTTCTGTACATGGATCTTCGATCTCTCACCCTGCCAGCCCCAGAGCAACCTGAGTCCATTCCCACCCAAGGTCATTAGCGGCAGTAGGAAGGTGCCCAGTGCCTCAGCCCTCCATGCCACTAGGCTAGCATGCTAGGTGCACCTTGAGGATCATCAACCTTAGGCTCGATTGAGAGATGGACCACAAGTAATTCAGGATGCTAGCCATGGGGCAAGAGAGGATCGAGCTTCCTGCCCTAGCACCAAATGGAAAAGCTCCCATTTGAAGGCATAGCACTGACAAGTTGACTCCTTTGAGAGGCCCCTACAACATGGAGGACCTTGTCAGAGAGACCCAAAACTGGAACTCTAGCCACTTAGGAACCAGTACAAATGGCAAAATGGTAGATTGCAGGTAATTGCAAAGATGCAAATTATGTAATATATTCCTATCATTACCGTTGTGTTCCTTTGTTGTCAATAACAAGAAAAACTAGTGATATTTGGTGTATATGTTCCTTTAACTAAATTAGCTCTGTTTTAATGGGGCTCTGTAATTTGCAAGCTGTAGTACATTGTAGCACTCCACTACCACAACAAATGGAGTTACAAACGCTATACATCTTCTGTTATTGCAAACCCAAAATCTCCTGCAGCTGGCCTTAGAACAGTATGCAGCAGCGAGAGGTTCAGTAGCCTGCACTGTATGTTAGAGTTTATATAAGTTCATGGAGTGGGTCCAGCCCAGCCAACCTCGGTATAAAGGAAATGTAGTTTAAATGGGAGAAGCCCAGTACCAATCAAGGCAACCTGGAGGTGGATCCAGAATTAAAGGGGTGTGCACTAATGGTGGGTCAGGCGCCCCTCAAAGGAGTGTGTGGGGAGGTGAAAGTTGCACTGCAGTTCAGATATATGAAAACAAGGCTAACCAATGATGCTTAGTAAATAAAATGTATAAAATTGCAGGCAAGGGTGTTACGAGGGTAATATGTTCTGTAACAGGTACACTGGGGCTTCTGTCTAGGGAACATGCACAATCCTATATGATGAGTTGCCTATCTATTCCTCCACTTGTACTGTACTGTATGATAGTTGGTGTGCATGTTCCTTCAACTGGATTAGCTGTTTTTCTTGGCTCTGTAATTTTAAGTGGTAGTCAATGCATGCTAATCTACAATCAGAACAGAAAGGGTTATTAGCATTTTTATGTCTTCTGTTACAACAAATCCCAGAATCTCTCTGCACCTGGCCTAGAACAGTATGCAGCAGTGAGAGATTCAGTAGCCTGCATTGTATGTTAGACTTACAAAGTTCTGATATTTTTGTTTGCTCTTCCTGTCATCCTCCCTGGGCCATGTACAGTCACACATGGCTGATCTAACTGGAGATTAAACAAAAGCTCTACCATGCACAATGGGCTATTGAATTTCCCACTGCTGCCTACTGTTCTGATGTAGCTGATAATGCAACCCCCCCCCACACACATATCACAAAGCCATTCACAGCAGGTTTTTTTATGATCAATGTACTTGTTGGAGTTACTTCATAGAAACAGGACTTGATTCTGTGTTTTTTTCTTTTTCCCACTTTCTACTTGAAATGAATGCGAAAAAGTCACAGTTCAAGCAAGACAGTCAGGCACAGTGGGTGAAATAGTGGGTGAAAACTTAAGAAGGAATGTGGATCCCTTTACTCATCCTAAAATGCAGTCAGGCATAGTGGGTGAAACAGTGGGTGGCAACTTAGGAAGGAATGCAGAACCTCTTTATTCATCCCAAAGGTCTGCAGGGCTATGCCCACTGCAGCCCTAAAAAGAGCACATCCAATAGAGAGGCCTTGAAAAAGTGAAGGAGATGGATGGTGAAGGAGAGTATAGTTATGTAAAAGTTACCTATAACAGTAGATCTTCGAGAAGCTCTTGCAGCAAGCTATTACAATTAAGACTATGCCACAGGCACTAGGACCCATAAGAAACCTTTAACTAGCAGTATTAGCGGGGCCAATCTCAACGCCGGCTCCGCCCGACATCAGCCATCGGTATATCAGGGGTAGTCCTCAGCCCCACACCAGTTCTTTTCCCACTGCAGACCCATTTCCATTGGCTCTCCGTTGCCTTTAGAACCCTTTTCTAGTAGTTCAGCAAAACTTTTCATTGTTTATTATTTTTTCTTGAAGTCCGCTTCTTGTTCTTCCCGATAATCTGTATGTCGACTTCACTGTCGCCGGTTTTCTCGCCTGACAGAAGAGGACAAAGTGTTCCTGTGGCTGCCAGATACCGCAAAAGACTTCCACGAGGCCTGTGTCTTTGCAGCAGGCTATTACAATTAGGACTATGCCACAGGCACTAGAACCCATCAGAAACATTTAGCTAGCAGTACCCAGTGGGGCCGCCCCAACATTGGCTCCTCCCTGACGTCAGTCAATGATATATCGGGGCGTCCCTAGTCCCACCTGCGAATAAGGCCTCACAGGCGAACTAGGCAGAAACTTGCTGTAATAAAGGATGCACGCAGCTCACCGGGGAAGAAGGGTGGAAAGCAGTGCCTGCTGCAAGAGTTCCTCTCAGATCTACTGTTACAGTAGTTCTTACATAACTGTACTATCTTACTTCAAGTGGGAGCCTTGCAGCAGGCTATTACAATTAGGACTGAATCCCAAGCAGTCCTGCAAAAGGGAAGAAGGAAATAGAAATTACATACTTACTGTAATTTTGATCTTCTTGGATGCAGTTTCCACCACTCACTCACACTAATGGGATAGCGCCGGAGACACTAGGACCAAGCGGAGCCAAACATTTTCAGAAGGGTCAGCGCCAAGACAGGACCACGCATGGTGGCACCGTGAGACTAGCTCCTGCCTGTGTAGGCTATCTCGGCCGACTCTCTAACTGCCTCAGTACCTTTTTGATTGAGGAGGTGCAGCGTAACTAGTAAAAATAACTTTACCCTAACCTTCCGACTGAAAGATTCAGATGACCCTTGCAAGAAGGGTCAATTGAGCAATGTTTTCACAGTGGGACCACATGGCCATGAAGATAAAAGAAACAAAACGAGGAGTTCAGTGGAGTGGAATGAGTGGTGGAGACTTCGCCCAAGAAGATCAAGAATTACAGCAAGTATGTAATTTCCATATCTTCCTGGACTGCAGTCTTCACCACTCATTCACACTAATAGGAGAGTACCAAGCTAAAACCAACACACTCAGAGTAGGGTGGTAGAGATAGGGCTCACTCAGAAAGAACATCCAAGGACTGTCCTACTGAGAAAAGAGCTGTCTGGAAAGAAGATTCGGAACATAGTGCTTACAAAAGTATGCACTTGAGCTCCAACTCACCACTTTGCAGAAGACTGCAATGGACACAAAATGAAACGCCGCCAGGAGGTCACAACCACTCTAGAAGAGTGGTGAGAACCAACCTCTCAATTTGGTCTAAGCCAAAATTTATAGTGTCAAAGACATGCTACTAAAGTAGCCTAAAACATCTCAGGGCAAGAAGGATCCAACTTCAGGCAAGCTGAAGCTACATAAAAATGTTGGAATGTAGCCCTCGCTCGGGTGAAGAAAGTCATAGAACCGCTGAAATAATCAAAGAGTGAAGGAGCACTCCTTCCTTCTGGAGGTAAGGCAAAAGTTTTACTAACTGAAAGAGCCAGAGGTGAAGTCTACTGGTTCAAGGTAGACCGAGAAAGCACAGACGGATACCCCTACTACCAAGTATGGCTGGCCTGTGAACAACATCCAAGAGGCACTTGAACCCTTACTTGGTGAGCAATCAGAGGTCCAGGTGGGGTTAGCCCATCAGTGAAGAAAGGTTTCTACTTAGTCACTTAAGCCTTCCTGATGGAAGGCCAAAGCACAACTTAGAAGCCTCTTGTGGCAGTCTAGGAGAACCAGAGCTTACCCACTTTTATTCCAAGAGGAATCATTCTGCCTCTGTTTGCCTACAACTGTAGTAGCAGTCTTTGAACTAAGGGAAGAGAGGAGAGTGTACAGGAGGACGGTCCATCATGGAGAAGCATTCCTACAAAGAAAACCAGGGATGGATTTCTGAGGCAACATAGGGGCAGATCTGAATCGAGAGGGGACACAGAAAGGACCAAGTTCGGGCTGACCCATTTGTTGAAAGTGACTGTCTAATGACTGAAGTGACTCCAGGTGGTGAGGCACCACTCACCCGCCTTCCTGAAAGGCAGAAGGAAAAAGCTCTGAATTGCTTGCTAATAAAATGAACAACACAGTTTCATCACTTGCTCGAAATGGGTAACTTTGTGTCAGAAGGTCTCTTTGCCTTGGAGGTAACTTAGGGAGCTCCTAAGAGAAGGAGCTGCTGGGAAGTGAAACTAACACTTTCCCTAAATGTAAAAACTCTTCCTGGGAAAGGGAAAGGACAGCTGAGCAATTGTTTCCGAAGAGTCCAGTCCAGAGCGACTGGCACAGAATCAATGTGCAAGAAACGAAGGTATGAATACCGAGAACCCAACTCTTGAACAAGGACCTACTTGACTTTTACAGTCAAGAAGGAGCATGCCGTCTGTTAACTTGGAGCAAGCAAGTAGTAGGAACCTGAGTTCACTCGCCATGGAGTAATTTCTGTTGCTCTGAGGCTCTGATCAAGAGAAGAGGGTCTGAAGAAACAAAACCAACAGACTGGGCTGCCGCCTAGGTCTACGGAACATCTCTAAATCAAGAGCAAATCTCCTCAGAGAAAGCGATAACCCATCTCTCCGCTGGACTGGACTTCTCCAAGAAGTAGAAGAAGTAAGGTACTCTCCACTGTAGTCTAGAGGCGACTGTCTCAGGCAGCTGAGGCGGAACCTGTGCCGGATCCAGAAGGATGGTATTGTGTGGTTCGGGCTAGGCCCTCTGCTGTGAGTGTATATATATATATATATATATTTTAACAATTAGAGCCTGACAAGGTTCTCAGGCTTCTATCTTGAAAGGACTGCCTGATACAAGAATGACGAAGATGTCATCCATCTGAGGGGCAGGGGAGCCTTGAAACCAGGACCGACCAATGATCACAGCTGAGGAGATGTTAATCACCCATTGCCAATGAATCCACTGAAGAGGCAGTATCACAGGGGCTATACACCTCTCTCAAAGGTGCGGAAGAGTCTGGAAGGCTCACGACCGTTGAATTAGTGTGTTCTACAGGGTGTAACTGTACTGGCGACTGAAAAGAGTTCAGATACAGAAGTGATTTTAGTCCACGGAAGAAGTCTGAGATGTTAAGGTGGACCCCACATCCCTGAGATAGAACTGAAAAGAAGAACTTCCGTCACAGACTCTGCTGTTAGAGAAGGCTTACCTACAGTTTCTAAAATGAGTCATCCACTGTATCACTGACAAGTAAGACGAGGAGAGACTCATCCAGATGCACTCTATCCCAGAAGGACCTCCAAAGGAGGCCTGGGTCAGAATCACTAGAGACTCCGCCACCAGGAAAGGTGTCAAGGAGCTCGACACCACTTAAGGAGCCGACCAAGTGCTGAGTGGAATGCAGCATTCCGCCATCAGAATAGTGCAGAACAAGTGCCCCATTAGCGGAAAACCACTGGAATGACACAGGATCCCACGCGGACCTCCACCACTAGGATCTGTGAAATATTCCACATAACAGGACTTCATTCGTGGAAAACTCCTTGCAACAACTTTCACGGAAGAAGAGGTCCACAGAAGGAAAACTTTGCCACCATCTGGACAGCACCAACCGGCACCACCTGTGGCACTGGCATCACCCGTGGCACCATCTGCAGCACCAGACACCTGTGGTGCCGCTCACGGAGCCGCCCTCGACACCAGTGGTGCCGCTTGCAGCATTGCACAGCACCAACGGCCCCATCCATGGTACTGTCACGGCACCAACAGCATCGCGGCATCGGAACGGACCAACTGCGCCCGCGCGCACCAGTGGTGCCACTCTCGTGGCGCCAGCGCACACTTTTAATAGCAACATCCATGGTGCTGCATTGTACAAATGGCACTGATAGTACCAGCGGCGGCACTGGTGCCATGCGGCACCAGCAGCACCAACCACGGTGTGTCATGCGCACCAGCAGCACCAATGGCACCAACAGCGCCGACCACGGTGTCAAGACAGCACCAACGGTGCCATCCACGGCACCGCACATCACCAACGGTGCCATCAACGGCATTACAGGCCCAGCGCCACCACAGCACCCAAATATCCTGAGGAAAAGGGAGAAGGAAAAGTGGTACCTGTGCTGGCCCCTGCATGGAAAAAGGGGGAGGTAGGCACGAGGTGTTGAGCGATGGTGAAGGCACAAGAGATGGCACTGCAAACATCCTGACCAATCGACCCGGCCCGGTCCAGCTGCTCCGAGACCTGGAGGCCCCAGAACCGAGAACACTGGCCAGGAAAACTGGACAGAAGTCGAACCCCTGCTCCAAAGGAGGGCTTAGCGGTGAAACTGCTCACCGGAATTCCATCGAGGACAGAGATGGAATCTGGTGTCAAGAACGAGCTGTTAAAAGTGGGGTCAAGGGGAATCCACTAAAGTCGGTTCAGGCCTACCGCCTCACTACAAACAATCCCTGCACAGACGTACTCAGACGGCAACCTAGAGTGGTGCGATTCTTCTTCCCCTAGGAGGAGGAAGAAGAGCTCAAGGTCACAGTAGAGCCGATCACTGGAACCGCCAGATTTATGCTTCAGCGGACTGTCCTCCCCAGCAATGGACTGCCCGTGGTCGGACCCCGAGCAAAGGCGCAGACCAGACACAGCCCTCTGCCATAACAACTTCCAAACGAAGTCTTCCTACCATCACCGCTACTATCTAAGGACGACTCCATTGATGGCAGGTGAGAATTTATTTTCTTCTTCTTCTTCATAATCTTTACTTCTTAAAATAAGAAAATAATACTAAAATGTTAATTTAAACAAATGCTGAACAGCTTAATACTGCTGTCATGGAGCGAAACTTTGACTCCGACAGGCAGTGGCGTCACATACAAGCACACTCGGCGGTGGGAGAAAAGGAACTGAGGCAGTTGGAGGTCGACGCTGAGATAGCTTACACAGACGCCGTAGCTAGTCTCAAGGTGCCGCCGCATGCATGGTCCTGTCTCGGTGCAGACTCCTTCTGAAATGTTGCCCTCGCTTGGTCTTAGCGCCTCTGGTGCTATCTCATTAGTGTGAATGAGTGGTGGAGACTGCAGTCCAGGAAGATCCGGAGGCGGTTGAAAGCACCAGTGCTAACAGGGCACTTTAAAAAGGAGGCCCTAAAGGACCACAAGGCCAAAACCAACTCTACGCTTGAGAAGCAATATCCAGACTGTAATGCTTAATGAAGGTATGCACTGAGCTCCAGGTAGTCGCTGCACAGATGTCATCCAATGGAGACATTTAGCAAGGATGTGAATGAAGTAGTCACTCCTGGTAGAATGACCTCAACCGAGCTCGGTAGGGTCTTGTTATAGTTGTTGTAACAGTAAACAATACAGTTGACCAGCCATTTTGAGAGAGTTTGTTTCGACACCGGATTGCCCTGGCATCAATATGCAAAGGCCACAAACAGCTGCTCCATCTTGCAGTGTGGAGCAGTGTGTTTTAGGTAGTACCTCAGTGCCCTGTGGACGCCCAAAGTATGCAGGAGTGCTTTCCCCATTTGAGTGGTCTGGGTAATACACCGGAAGGTTGACATCCTGATTCAATGTCAGTTCTGAAACCACTTTGGTAAAAACAAGAATTTGTTCTCAGGGACACTCTGTCCCTATGAAAATGAAATAAGACTCCTTACACATCAGGGCCTGAAGCTCGGAAAGTCTCCAAGCAGAAGAAACTGCAACCAAAAATAACACTTTCCAAGAAAGCGAAGCTAGCAATCTCGGCAGGCTCAAAGGAGGGGGTGAGCTTCTCCAGCATAAACAGGAGATCCCAGGGTGGTATTGGATCTTGTAGGGAGGCTTGATATGTAGGATGCCTCAAAAAGGTACGTAGGGCACATCCAGTTGGCAAGTGTCTTTCCTCCGTCGGTACATGGTATGCAGAAACTGCTGATAAATGTACCTTTATGGAGGAGTAGATCAAGCCTTGATGTAACAAGGAGAAGAGATACTGTAGAACCGCGTTCACTGGGCAGGTAAGAGGGTCTAAGTGATGGGGTGAAGCTTCCACTTCATGGCATAAGTGGATCTAGTTGAGGGCTTTCTCGCTGCTATGAGAATGTCTGCCACCTCCTGGAGACCCAAACCTGGATCCTGATTTCGTCTGCAGGAGCCAAGCATGAAGATGCGGAATTTTTGTTTAACTTAATTTTTATTTTACATACTAATATACATAGTACAAAGTCCATATCTTGATAGTACCATAGCAGCATACAACCATGTGAATTTTAACCAGTTAATCAAAGGAATGGTGCATCAAGACATTCTGATACCACATAGGGGTAGTTACAAATAAACTGCTAAAGAGTTAAAGTTTTGCTGTAAAATTAAGCCCAAGAGCAGTAGACTTATATTCGAGTTTACTAAAGTCCAAAAGCACAACGACCAGCTTTGCACACCTCAGTGGGCTTATGGCATCATACTATAAAACCTTCAAGTATTATAATTTTCATAAACTTCAGGTAACAAGCTAAGCGTTCTGGTATTCAATTTAAATTACAGCTCTAGGTAAGAAATTAACCAAAACAGAGTTATCACCCTGGAACATAGTATATATGTAATACTGAGGCTTTCAGTGGTTTTGAGAAGCCTCACCATGAGAAACCAACAACTGAAAGTTCCAGTTAGGAATTAGAAGAAGTCATAAAGTCTCACAGTTAGAGTCAGTCTCCTTCATCTTCCCAGACAGGTGACCGATCCATAGAGCCCTTTTCCGATGGTGTACCGACAGACCACGAGGTCCACTTCCTGCCTCCGATGGGTCTGTAAGATCCATACTTTATCCTTGTAGACAATCCGCAACCCTGCTGGGTAAATCATGGCATGAGAGACAGAGCCGCTCTCAACTTTTGACGGACACTATCAACTTTCTTCCGCGCATGTGGGTCGATAACTAATGTCGGAAAGAAATATTTTGTTCTCGCCTTGTGTAAGCGATCCCGCCCCTGCAAGCCAACCTGAGAATTCTGTTCCGTGTCCACACACCATCTGTAACAAGTAATAAAGTAAGAGGTTTATCAGCGGCCTCCCGATAGCCCATGGAGTGATCCTGTAAGCCTTATGCAGAACAAATGGGATCGATGACTCCTCCGGGCAGAGCTTTTCCTGTAGCCACTCTTGTAAAACATTAAGGGTGATCCTTCGATTCCTTCAGGGAGCTCCAAATGCGACGTGGACGAACGAGTCTGATTTTCTAAAGACTCAAGCCTAGCTCGAAATGCGCATTCTCCTTAATCAGGTTTGCAGTGGCTGCAGCAGAGGTTTCCACTTGCCTTCTAGTGTCCCCCGACTCCACTTTAGCCTGTTCAACTGCCGCTTCCACCAGGGTAAGTCGAGTACCAAAAGAGTCCATCTTAGTGCTCAAATCAGTCACTACTGAGATCAGACGCTGAAGCTTAGATCTAATTGAGGCCATGGTTTCCTCCGTCTCTCCTGATGTCATGGCCCATGCAGAGTTCTCAGTGTTTCTGGGCTGAGAAGTCCCCACAGTTTTCCTCCTGATCCCCACCTTTTTCTTTTCGAGGATTACCCATTTTATGTTTCCAAAGATGCTCTTATGTTTCCAATGAGAAACCTTTAAAAATCCAATGTAAATAGGTGATATTTTAGTTTTTGAAAGTTTGAGTATAGAGCTGAATAAATGTGTTACCTCACAGCTCGGGCCTCAACAGCTTCCCAAGATGCAGGAATTTGAGGTCCAGGTGGACCAATGTTCCCTG
Organism: Neoceratodus forsteri; assembly: GCA_016271365.2. Lineage (NCBI taxonomy): Eukaryota > Metazoa > Chordata > Ceratodontiformes > Ceratodontidae > Neoceratodus > Neoceratodus forsteri. The sequence continues at coordinate 828,447,556 of CM057453.1, read as the reverse complement.
GTCCTGGGACAGCAAGTGCAGCACAGCGGCATCTGAATTGGAGGTTCCACTGCCAGCTGCTGAAGTAGTGGGAACCAAATCTGCCAAGGCCAGAATGGGGAGATGAGGATCATCTCTGCTCCTTCTGCCTGAAGTTTCAGAAGGAACCCTCTGAATTATCAGGAAGGAAGGGAAGACATACAGAGACCACCCTGTCCAACAGAGGGACAATGTGTCTGGCCAGAAAACACCAGGGTGGGCTCTGAGCAGGAAACTGGGCAGTTTGGCATTGAGTGGAGATGCAAAGAGGTCCAACTCTGGATGGCCCCACCTGTCTAACAGTTTATCTGCTACTGACTGGAGCAGCTCCCCTGTGGAGCCTTGGACCACGACCAGCTTAGGCTGTTGGCCAAGATGTTTTGGACACCTGGAACATGAACAGTAGTGAGATCTAGGCGGTGTTCCAGTGCCCAATACCAGACTCTCATTGCCTCCCTGCACTAGGGGTAGGAGTGCATGCCTTGCTTGTTGATGTAGGACACTACTGACATGCTGTCCGTCTGGATGAGAAGAGAGCCTGGTGAAAGGTCTGTCTGAAACGCCTGTAAGGTGTTCAAGACCACTTGCATCTCTAGAATGTTGATATGGAGCTGTTGCTCATATGGAGATCATGTCCCTGGGTTTGATTGCCTCCCACATGAGTGCCCCAGCCAAGACAGAAGGTATCTGTGGTCAGGATCTGTCTGGGGCTCCTGCGAGAAAGGACCCCTCATTCCAGGTTGGAGGGTCCAACCACCAAGAAAGAGTCCTTCTTACAGGGTCAGAGATTCTGATCGGCTGGTCCAGATTGTTTGCCTCTGGTCCTACTGCACCCTAAACATCCATTGTGGCACCCTCATGTGGAGGCGAGCCAAGGGAACTGTGGGGATAGCCACGCCATGTGCCCCGAAGTCTTAGGAAGGTCCTGGCTGGGACCTGTGGAGCCATAGATACTATTGGCTACCACCCATAGACCATCCCCCTCCTGCGGAGGAAAGCCATGCCTTGAACTGTGTCAAGGACAGCTCCTATAAAAAGGAGTTGCTGACTGGGCTCTGGGAAGACTTTGGTAGATTCAGGGTGATCCCCAGCTCTCAGAAGAGAATAAAGGTGTCTTCAAGAGTGCATAGAGTTGCGCTCTGGATGGCGCTGCAGAAGCCAATTGTCTAGGTAATGAAAGGCGAAATGGCCCTGGCATCTGAGAACTGTAGCCACCACTGCTAGGAACTTGGTGAACACTCGAGGGGAGGAGAGGCCAAATGGTAAGGCCTGGACCTGATAATGCCTCCCTGGAAGTGGAACCTCAGAAATTTCCAGTGGGAGGGAAGACATTTATGTGCATGTAGGCGTCCTGCATATCCAGGGAGCAGAGCCAATCCCTGGTGCAAGAGGGAATGAGGCCTGGCAGAGTGACCACTCTGAACCTTTTCTATTCTATAAAAAGATTTAGGAGCCCAGGTCCAGGATGGGATGAAGATCCCGGTCTTTTGGGACCAGGAAGAAATGGGAGTAGTAACATTTTCCCGTTGTCCCTGGGGAACTGTTCTACTACCTGTTTTGCAGGAGGGTCTGTATTTCTCCTTCATTAGAGGAATGTGCGAAGAGGATAATGGGAGGACCTTGGTGGTTCTTCTGGAGGGATCTGAGTGAATTCTAAGGTATGTCTCTCCTTATTTGGTCTGGAACCAGAGGTCTGTTGTAATGTTGCTCCATCCTCTTGGTAGAGGAGAAGTGACCCTCACTGCCTCCCCATGACCTCCGCCAGAGGAGGGTGGGTCAGTGTGAGTCACTGAGTAGCTCCGGGAGTCGGCAAGGAGGGCTGAAAGGACTTTGGGCTGCTAGAGGTAGAGCTCCCAGCAGCTTGGGTTATGGCTTTCCTCTTAAAGCTATCTCTCTGTGAAACTGGCCATGGTTATTGTGCCCTGATGTCTTACGAAAAGGCCATTTATGGAATGGCTTCTGGTCCCCTTTATATAGTTTTCAGATGGACCAGATGAACTTCCCAGATTCCTGTAGATGAGAGATAAGTTTCTCCATCTCCTCCCTGAAGAGGACAGAACCCTGGAACAGTAGGTCCCGGATTCCGGACTGCAGATCCTGGGAGAATCCTGAGACTCTAAGCCAGGCATGGCGTCTAAGGTACGCCGGAAGCCACTGCCCTTGAGGCTGCTGTCACGTAGCGTGGAGGGCCCTCAGGACATGAGTGCCTCGTCCGACCAGATTTCAAAATCTCCAGGAGCTCAGTCTTTTGTGTCGAGTCTGGCAAGGCCTGAGCTACTTCTGAGCCCTTCTCCCACACTGCATTTGGTACTGGACCATATGTGTGAGAAGTTAAGAGAACGAATGGAACAAGTGGAGGCAGAATAGACCTTCTTGCCCACCTGGTCCAGGCATCTGGACTCCACATCGGGAGGCTGGGAGCTAAGGTGTTTAGGCTGCTTGGACTTACCATGGGCAGCTGTAATCACCATGGAGTCCACCTGACGGTGTTCCGCCAGGAAAGGCTCCTCCTCAGGGCTCTATACAGCCTGTCCGATTTCTTAGGAACTGCTGGGGTAGAGGGATGCTTCAAGTAATCCTGGTAAGGTCTTGGAAGGTATCTACAGACGAGGGACCACTAGAGGCTTTGGCTCCTTCTGCCTCAGGTACTTAGCCAACCTCTGGCGTTCGGATCCAAGTTCTCTGTCTTCCATCCATTAGAGGACTGGATATGCCTCATGATGTCCATGAATGTGGGATCATCAGGAGGTATCTTGAAGTGTCTTTCTCGTGAGGGACACTCTTTCCTGGAGATGGAATGGTTGGACCCAGAGGAGCTGGGATGCGAACCGTGGCCCTCTGAATAGTATGAGGCCGATCTTGAGCGAGAGTAAGAACAGCTTCTTTCTCCTGAGTGTCACCTACTGGAAGACTGACATCAGCTGTAGGACAGGCGACGGCTTAGGGACTGGTGACAGCTAGTGGCCCGATGGCTGACCGAGCACCTGGGACGATAGTGGCTGGTAAAGCAAGGCGTTGCCGGCACCGACATTCCCTGTTTTGGACCGCCACGGTTATCCACGGAGTCGTGACCTGGAATTCAGTTTTGGCTTAGAGGAGGAATGGTTAGGCACAGGGAAGAAGGCTTTTCACCCTGCTCTTATCCCCAGTTTTCCCAGAGCCAGAACAGGACAGGGCTGCGTGGCAAAATGTCTTGTTTAACTTGGCCCCACCAAAACTGAAAAGAGCTTGGTAAGCTCCTCTTTATTAAATTGCACCACAGCAGAACCTGCTGGTAGGCTGGGTTTGTCCGGCAGGTGGGCGGTATGGGTGAGGGCTGCAAATCAGGGAGGTCCCTGGGCACGAATCATCTGTCATGACCTTTGGAGTGGAGGCCCTGCAGACCGTGAATGATCAGTACTCAGTGCTGCCTTCACTGGCGTCCACTCTGGGTTCTGTGCTGTAGACAGTTTGGAGCCATCAGGCTTTGCCATCATTGCCTTGGGTGTCGCGGTAGGGTCGTGGGGCAGTGAGCCAGTGTTGGCTTTGAGCCTGGCTCCCGTTCCTTCTAGGACTGGGTCTTACCTGGAGCTCGGGTGTGGCCATAGGCAGGGAGCTTTCTTCAGCGGGGCCAAGGCAGATGCTGAAAGAGGCTGAGGTCCCAACTCCCAAGGTGGAGGTGTCTGCAAGGGTGTAGCCTTCACTTTGAGTTGGGGGCGTTGATCTCGAGACCAGGCCCTGACTACCCTTACCTGATGCCAGTGTCTTGGCATGGACGTGTAGTCTCCCGCTTATCGTCAGAGTGTCGGGAGTGGCAAGAATGATCTGAGCTGCCTGACCCAGAGGAGGAGGACTTTTTGTGGGAGAGCGAAGCACAAATGTGCCTGAGACCGGCTCGGTCCTTTTCACCGGGACCTGTGGCGGTCTGATTTTTCCTTGTGCTTCAATGAAGAAGACTTCTCCCCAGGAGAGTGCTGCATCACGCCACCTGTTTTCAAGTATACGGACCTTTAGCGCCTTTAGGCAGCGGATCCTAGTCCTACTTGTAAAGCCACAACAGATTGCACAATTTTGGTGTCAGTGAGTGAGGCAAAAGACACAGGGCTAGTGGAGTCTTTTGCTGGTATCTGGCGGCTGTAGGAACAATTTGTCTTCTTCTGTCCAGATGAGAAACCGGCGAGCGGTGAAGTCGACATACAGATTATCGAGAAGAGCGAAGCGGACTTGAGAAAAAATAACAAATGAAGCGTTTTGCTGAACTACTAGAAAAGGGTTCTAAAGGCAACCAAGAGCCGATGGAAATGGGTATGCGTCAGGAAAAGAACTGGGGTGGGGCTGGGGACTGCCCCTGATATACACTGGCTAGCGTGAGGTGGGTCGATATCAGGAGTGGCCCCGCTGTGTACTGCTGGCTAAAGGTTTCCGATGGGTCCTAGTGCCTGCGGCATAGTCCTAATTGTAATAGCCTGCTGCAAGAGCTCCCACTCGATGTAAGATTGAGAGTTAAATTTCTAAGGAAGAAAGAGGAGGGAAGAGGACAGGCAAGCAGAAAGCTGAGGCATGAGGAAAGGAACCAACCCAGAATTTACTAATGAGAGGCACAGTGGAGAGGCATCATATTTCTAATTTTCTCCTCTTCTACTGTAGTACCTACTTTAGAAAGGTTTTTGCCTAGAATAGACATCCCTAATGTTATTAGTTATTCTTCAAGCACTGAATCAATGTCTGATCTCAGGGTTTAAGCTGAAAATTTTAATTTGTACTTTTTGGCAACTTGGCAACACATTTTGTAGCCAAATACCAAATCTGTAGCCAAACCAGAAAATGTAATTTACTGCAGGCCCCTACCTAATTTGCTTTAGGTAGCAGCTAACAGACAGCTGCTTCAGGTATAGGACAAGTTATGACACACACAGACTTTGGGGCAACAAAAAAGCTTAACCTTGATTTTGTTTTGGCACTTTTCTTTCGAGAAGAAATTAAAGATACAGTATTAAGGCTATAACACTGCATGGCCACTATTAATTGATTTTTTTGTGTGTGCGTGTCAATTATGTTTTTAATTCCCAGTTTGGTTGCCAAAATGATCCTTTCTATCCCCCTCATCCAAAAGTCTCAGGGTTGCCCATAGTGCACCTCACATTAGCCCCCACCACCATTACTCATACAAGCTACTAGCCACCCTAAAGGCAACCAGTTTCCATTTTGCAGACCAAGAATTACTGTTCAACAGAAATGTTTAAAGTGCTACCCACCCTCCTCCACAATTTCTCTCAGGCCCAATTGGGTTTTCTTTGCGATACAAGTCGGCCCTGGGTCCCCACTTTTCTAAGTCATGCCAATCCACTTCAGTTGTTAGCAAAGTTAATGTTTAATTAATGCTCTGTATGCCTGCCAACAAGCATTTAAACAGGGCGACACACACTCACTGTTTTGCTGCTTGTGGCTGCTCGGTTACTGGAGGGTGTGTGTGTTGCCTTCCAGCTGAGCTGCTACTGCAGTGGTGACTGGAAGAAGGTCTGGACATGTCAACACCGCCAAGACTAGCCACCAAGGAGGGAGTAGGTGGGGTGGATGGATGACGGATTGCTACACAGAACTAATTGCTGGCACGTTTAGGGAGACCTTGCTGCCTCATTCTGACTGCTGAGTCTCCTTCATGCTGCCTCACTGATTGAATGTTACAGATTCCCGTGGAGGTGTGGAGAAAGAGCCTGCCCTGACAGCTGTGCACCAACCCCACAATCGTTGCAGAAAAAAGTCCTGCTCTGACAGCCACGAACTAGCCACGCTATTCAGAATGAAATATAGTTTAAAAGGTTGCTCATTATTTAGCTAATCCAGCTGCACCCCAAATCACTAATCCGATTTGGCAAGCAGCAGCTTTGTCTATGGGACAACAGTTGTACTTGCTTTATCAGGCTGCTTTCAACATGCCAAAACCACCCATGTCATTTCCATTTAACCTGTGGTTTTCCTCCTTGGCATAATTCATTATTACAAGGCATAAAATAAGTGAGTCTGCATCATAATTTGCTATACAATAAAAAGCTATTTCATATCAAGTGCAGCTTTGATTGGCAGAAGTGCTAATCAAATGATTTACCACATCGCAGTAAAACAAATTCCAAATTACGGTAATTATTCACACAACTATGGTAAAAAGTACAGAACTGCGGTAATATTTCACACAGTGTGATAGTTTTTCCTAGCAAGTGCGCTCTTCAGTACTGTATCTTATAGACAGAAATAACCATTTAGTGAAATTGCTCCTCAAACCAGCTGGTTGCTAATCAAAATTTTGTCGCTTTGCAAAGATTGGTAATCAAGTTTCCAACAAATGTGACCAGGAAAGGAAGGCTAGGCAAGTCTGCTTATTTTCAGCCTCATCCCGAGGGGAGATGGGGTAGGGTGATATAGGTGGTAACCAGTGAAGTTGAACCGCTGTTACTGGCATTGATGATGCAGTCTATATACTTTTACCAAGGGCCTTCTTAGGCATTTGCTTTCAAAGCTAATCATTTTCTTCTAAATGGGGGCGCTCCAGAATTTTGAGCTATAGACTAATGTCTAAATCACAGCCGCACTGAACAATCTTCATTTGGGCTTTAGGCGGAATACTTTATTCCCCAAGGTATTAAATAGATATCTCTATACAACAGAAGTGGGAGTAAAATGATGAGATGGAAAAGGTATCTTAGCTAGTGATATTGGTAGCAGAAGCATATAAAAAAACGTTATTGTTACTGCTGTCACAGTGGATATTTTTAAGATTTCTGTCATCACAGTGGAATACTGAATCAATCAGAGAGCAGCTTTCACAATGCTAGGGCAGCCCTGAAGCAAGGTGTTAAAATCAAAGACAAAAACACAAAATCTTCAAACTGCAGACTAAAAACCATAACGTGTAACCTACTGTTGTGTATATATATATATATATCGAATATACAATAACCTGATTCAAAATAGGCAGCTTATCATCACTTGTGGTGGGTAGGACTTTCATAACTCACTTGTGGCCTGCCACTCATGAGTTATGGTCCTGCGCCTCACACCGATCCCCTAATTTTTACATGGTCCAAAGTTATAATGGGCAACAGCATCCCAGACAGTACTGGGACAACCATAAGTGTGATATATTACGGGTCACTACAGAAGAGACTCGTACATGGTATGTCAGTTCAGTGGCCATCTTTTATTCTACTCAGAGATAGTGGTCTTGCATCACTGGACATACACAAAGAAAGGCTTACTGTGCATGGCAGGAACTATATATATAATGGACTACAACATCCATATGCATAAACTACAACTCTAATCAACTTCCTACCATATATACCCATGTATATGCTACCATACATATCCATGCATATACTACAATAAGTACAAACTCCTCTTTCAAGCTACCTGTACCGTCAGCTCGGGGGTCAATGCTATTTGGTGGTGTCCAAAATAATTTCTCATGCTACAAGTGAAAGAGACTCAGGATCAACCCCATCACAAAGATGGCTTTTAAGCAAAACACACATTGAGAGCATCTAAGATGGATTTTATTGGACAGCTGAAAATCTTAAAGGGAAACTGTCATTTGAAAATAACAAAACAATGGACAGACTAAAATTACATTTGGAGGCCCATTTCAAAGGGCAAATAAATATAAGTCTTTGCCCGTACAAGATGTACGAATATTCCATTTCACATGCCATCACAGCTTTCACTAATTCTAATTTTAATGTCAACAGTTTAAAACTAACATCACCTAATAAAATTGGTGCCTTATTTGGTTACCTGCCATGCCAAAACCACACGAGACCCCCTGGGCAGTCAGCTGTCTGGCTTACTTACTTTATCAGTGCTGCCATCCACCTGGCCATGCCTCACTCAGTGCTCCTCCTTCTTGTCCCACCAGAGGTATCTATTCACATAGTACAAGGCCTCTAGGACAGAGGAACCCCTTTAGTCACTCAGGTACATCTTACCCCTACTCTGTATCAGACAGGTTTCATTTTAAATTCAGTTGGAGGCGGTCTACTGAATAGTCAATAAACTAGATTACCCGTATTTATTAAAACACTGCAGACAAAATGTACATATTCCCCACAAAATATACTGACATGATCAGGAGGAATACAAAATCTACAATATGAGGAGAGGCTGGTGGCCTTTAACAAGTTCAGGTCAGAGGAAAAGAGACTAAGTGAAGACATACTCTCATTCTTCCACATAATTAAGGGTACTGAAAATATAACAGCCCCTTTAGGACTCACCTTGGCTGTTTCCAGGGCCCTCGGGTCTTCCCTGGACAATTCCCCTTTTGCAATGAGCCACACGACCAGAATGTAACATTAACAATAAACAGTTTTATTTTGGGGAAGGGGAAAAAGGAGAAAAATAGCATAACAACCTTAACAACTGCTGAAACACTTTAACCCACACAATCCCCACCTCACACCTACGGTGCACCGCTTCCCAATGGCAGCTGCCCACAAAGTTGATAATGTCCTTGGTGGGTACACACCACCATGAAGATGACGCTGTGGATCTTTTGTTGGGGCCTAAACAATTCTTAACAGTACCAATGTATGTAACTTTTTAACTCTGTCTGGGCGCAGCTTTGATCTTGACACATTCCTGCCCAGGACTTAACCCCTTAATTCTCTGACTAGCTAGCTAAATAAAGACTTCCCCAAAGCTGCAGCTGTGGGATACTTAAGTTTAGCAGTTCACAGGGTGTAATACAAACTTGTCTCACAATACTGTGCTGGTATCAGGAGTTGTTGCCACACAGCAGCAGCAGTCAGCAGAAGAAATGAAGAATGCAGTCTTCACCTGCCAGGCCTTTCCCATCTTCGTCCCGCGGGGTCTTTGTATGCGGAGTTCACCTGGCAAGCCTTTCTATGTCTTCCACTCTGGTGATCTCCTCTTGGGTCTGGGTACAGAGCAGGCTGGTGGTCCCCAGACTAAAGGCTGGCACATAATCTCTCTGAAACAGGCCCAGAAAACTGGGACTGCTTTCAGTCTCCAGCCCCAGCACGGATGGATACTTTGATTGGCGGAAAACAGTCTCCAATGAACTTATCCCCACCTGGGAGAACACAACTTGCAAGTCACTCAGCTCTCGGCTGCAGATACTGTAGATTTAGGTTGCGACCTTTACAGTCTCTGCTTCCCAGCTGTATCCTTCAATGGCTTTTTCCGCACTTTAGGATAGCTCACTAGCTCACTCCCTCTTTCAGGCAGAAATTCTCAATAAATCTCTCACACTACCTGTGAAGTCTAACTTTCTCAGCACACCCACAGGTTCAGATCTCAACAGCAAGTTCCAAATCCTCGATAGCAACTCCACTCAGCCGCCAGCTCAAATCTCAGGAGCAACCTCCAAAATCTCAGTAGCAACTGCTCTCTACAGCAAATTCTCACCGATGCAGGTTCAAATCTCAGTAACAACTTCCACATCCTCAACAGCACATTCCAATTTCAGAAGCAAATTCTCTGAGCTACAGACTCAAGTCTCAAAGACGCATCCTCCAAATGCTCAGAAGCAGGTTCCACTCTCAGCTGTAACTTGACACAGCTGCAGGTTCAAATCTCACCCAGGGATTCTCTCCAGCTCAAGCCTTACCCCTGGGACTACTCATTTCTCCAGATGCTGTGCAGCTTGTCCAATCCTGAGGTCAACGAGGCCTTTGGGCAAGCACACAGGCCTAAAGGGCTAGGCGAGCACACAGTAGTCCTTTCCCCACTCCCAGCTGGGCTCCCAGCCTCCAGCTCACTCCCCTTGGCGGGCAAACAGTCCTTTTTATCCCTTTTCCAGCAGCCTCTTTCTATTGACTGCAGCAGTTGTCCTTCAGAACAAATTAATATGTATTAGCCTCACTTGACAACCCATTGGTCCTCCATTTGGGCACCAAAAATGTCCCTCCAAAATTCTTGCTGCCACCCAAGCCCTCTGCACCATCCTGGCTCTGTGATTGGTGGTAGCAGGGGTGAAAGGCAACAAGTAGGCTACTAAAGGCACAGTTCACACACAATCTATATACAGTCCCCACTTTTAAGTCAGCTGCCAACCACGATACATATTTTAATGGTTATCACCCCACAAATCTATGGCAGCACCTCTGCCCTTTAGCACCCTTACAATGTTTAATATTTTCATTTAATACCCCACCTGTCACTGCTGCTGATATTCTTAGTCCCCAGACAGCAGGCAGACTCATTAATATTTATCAGCCCATATTAATATTTTATAAGGCCCCCAAAAGTGCTCATTGGTGGTCTTAAACTACCACCCCCTCGTGTCTCTGGACCCTGATGAACTAATTCTGGAGGTCGGGAGCACAAAGGGAGCCTTTGCAGCACAGCAGTAGCAGTGCAAAAATGAGAATGCACTACTGTACATGTGCAGACCCGTTCGTGCACACAACGGCATGGCGGTTCGCATCTGTATTCCTCCCCATTCACCATGGGACACACATTGAGGATCAGATGGAGAATCTAGGGCACACAGGACCTGAATCCTCTAGGATGGTCCAAAAGCCCTCCGGTTCCTATCCAGGCAGCTACGGGGACCGGAGGCAGAACAGAAGTTCCACGGGCCACACCCCAAAGGTAAGCCCAACATAATCAGGGACTTACAAAAGATCAAAAAATACAGATATTTTTAATCTGGTGTCCTCCAGCAGGACATGGAGACATGCCCATGAACTCAGAGGTGGGAAATACAGGGGTAACCTTTGGAAGCACTTCTTCTCATAGAAGGTGGTGAAGCTATACAACAGCCTACCGGTGGAAACAAAGTCTGCCTACCAAGGGAATCACAGGTACCCTTGATAAAGTAGTGGGTAGGGAACCCCTTTAAATTAGCAAATGTCTGCACAGTATCTTTTTCATACCTGCTTATGTCACAGAGGGTGGACGTGGTGGACCTACAGTCATGAAGAACCTTGAGTCCTTTCCTGCCTTCAATTGCTATGTTATGAAGTTACTGTCACAGTACTGTGCAGTGGGTAAGGTAAACAGAATGCTGAACTGATTTAAAAGTGGTTAACCAGAAGAAAAGTGAGACGATTATGCCAATTTACAGGGCACTGGTAAGGCCACCCTGGAAGTACTGGGCAATTGTGGTCCACAGTATAAACAGGATATTCGATAATTGAGAGGAGCAGCAGAGTGCAACAAAATGGTTAAGAAAGTATAGTACTCAAGCTATGGGGACAGGCTCAGCATGTTTTCCTGTGACAAAGAAGCCTAAAGGAAGCTATAATTTCAGTTTTTTAAGTTTTAATGAGATTGGATAAGGCAGGTCAGGTGACATTTTCAGCTTGTTAAGGGAAGTCGAACTAGAGGGCATATCCTGTGTTTAAAGGGAAGGGGCAGAATCAGGGGTAATATAAAGGACACACTCCTGAACAAGTCCATTTTGGGTTGATTAGCTGGGGCTTTCACTCCGTGCTCTACTGAAGTTTTGTTGCTCACACACAATCTCTCACTCTGTAACTCTGCTTAGTGCCATCATCTGTACTGAGTGCATCTCAAGTGCTGGCACACTCCTGCCTTGTAAAGTAAGGGAGGAAGCATTTTCACTCAGAAAAGGGCTCCCCTGTGGTACACACTAATTCTGAATGTAGCAGGGAAGTGGGAGGTACTGAATCTTTTAAACTCAGTTGGATCAGTTCTCAAGGAGAACATGACTGGGTGCAGTATTTATTCGGGAAGTGACAGTCACAAGAAATGTAACACAATGTACCCTGAATCTAGAGTTGCCTAGCACATCCTATGTTCCGCAGCATGTATGTACAGAAAATACAGGTTACTCACCTGTAACAGGAGTTCTAGGAATGGTATATGTTGTTCATCCACACTGTCTGGCAGGTTCCTTGCCGCTTTAAATCTTGCCGGAAGGTCTTCAAGCTGGCTCCTCCACCCACCCTGGTGGTAAAACTCTCGGCTCCACCCATGGCGCCCAGATCTGGCCTGCTGGAAGCTCAGGTTTGTCGCATCGAAGCCGAAGGTCGGGTGGGTCGTGTGATGAACAACATATACCATTCCTAGAACTCCTGTTACAGGTGAGTAACCTGTATTTCTAGGGACATGGATATGTTGTTCATCCACACTGTCTGGCAGACTCCTAGCAGTTCTCCGAGGAGGGAGGCAGCACAACCCTGGAGAACTGAGGTCTCAAAACCAGCATCCCGGCGTGACTCAAGGTCGATGTGGTAATGGGTAATGAAGGTGGTGCTGACTTCCAGGTAGCAGCCCTGCAGATTTCCTGGATAGGGACGCCCTGGAAGCAGCCACCGATGCAGCAGTATGGCGGGTAGAATGAGCTCTTATCCTCTGGGAGGCCCCATGCCCGCCAACTTGTAGCAGAGATCTATGCAGGAGATGACCCACCTGCTTATCGTCCGCTTGGCTGCAGGTCTGCCAGGTGCGGCTTCAGCGTAGGTGACAAACAGCTGGCGAACCTCTCCCGAATTTCAGCCGTGCGCTCCTTATAATAAGCGAGCCCTTCTAGGGTCCAAAGTATGGAGCTTGTATTCGGCCTCTGAGGTGTGATTGGGGTAGAACACCGGCAGAATCAACACCTGGTTAAGGTGAAACTCGACACCCCTTCGGAAGGAATTTCGGTGGGGGCGAGGACAACCTTGTCCCTGTGGAAGACCAGGTAAGGAGACTCGATGCAGAGCGCCTGGAGTTCTCCCATCTTTCTGGCTGACGGATAGCCACCAAGAAGGCGGTCTTCCACGACAGGTGAGAGAGTTCACACCTGTGAATTGGTTCGAATGGCTTGCCCATGAGCTTTGCCAGTACCAGCAGTAAATCCCACGGAAGTGGAGGTTCTCTGCACGGAGGGAAATGTGATCAAGGCCTTTGAAAAGCACCAGACCACCTCCTCCTGTGCCACCCGACTGCTCCTCGCCCGCCTCGGGTAAGCAGAGATGGCTGCTGTGGTGCACCCTTTAGGGTCACGACCTAAGCTCTTGACTAGAAAGGACCATAAATAGTCCAAGATGCTTGCCAAAGGACAGGAGAAGGGTCCAAGCCCTTGCCCTGACACCAAATGGAAAATCTCTTCCATTTGAAGGCATAGCATTTCCTGGTCGACTCTCTTAGGGACGCCTCAACAACATTGAGGACCTCGTCGGAAAGACCTAAGGCCTGGAACTCTGGCAGCTCAGGAACCAGGCCGTCAGGTGCAGGGATTGAAGGTCCAGTTGGAACACCTTCCTGATTGACTGAGAGCAGGTCCGGGTGAGCTGGAAGCTGCCTCGGGAGCCTGGAGCTGAGGCTGAGGAGATCTGGGTACTAGAACTAGGTGGGGCCAGTCTGGGGCTATCAGAATCACCTGCGCCTTGTCCCTCCTTGCTTTGAGAAGCACCTTGTGAATCAAGGGAAATGGGGGAAGGTATAGAAGAGGCCGGGGTCCACAGCCTCGGAAGCATCCCCTGCAGCGAGCCCTGCTGAGGGGCGGGCATGAAACAGCCTCAGCCGCATTCTCCTGAGGCAAACAGGTCCACCTGAGGTGTGCCCCAATGGGAGAACAGATCTTGTACCACCTCCGGCAGGAGAGACCACTAGTGAGATGCAGCCCCTATCCGCTCAGGGCATCGGCCAGGGTGTTGGGCTCCTGCCACATGAATGGCTAGGAGATCCGCCTCCTGGCTGCATGAGTGACCAAATGAGGAGGCTTCCTTGCATAGAAGCATGGGCAGCGTCCCGCCCTGGCGGTTTAGGTAGTACATGGTCGTGGTGTTGTCCGTGGACTCGGACCACTTGACCCCGGAGAAAGCGGAGCAAAGGCGGTGAGAGCTAGGAGGACCACTGAGCTCCAGCAGGTTGATGTGGCATCGGACTCCGCGAGAACCAGAGGCCGTGCGCCTGTGTTCCCCAGATGGGCACCCCAACCAATCAGAGAGGCATCGGTCGATAGAGAGACTGTCGGCTCGGGGCGGACAAGCGGGATGCCCTCCTGCAGATGAGATGGGAACGGTCCACCACCGAGAGCGTTCCACATCTCCTGAGTCACCATCACTAGCTGGTCCAATGGATCGCGTTGTGACCACTGGCTGGCCAGTCCCCATTGAAGAGGCGCATGTGCCAGGCGTGCCCATCGGACCACGCTGGTACAGGCCTCATGAGACAGGAGGCACAGGAAGTCCCGGGCAGGGGTGCGGTGCCCAACCAGAAATGATTGGGCAAAGGAGGTAAGAACCTTGGCCCTGTCCACCGGGAGCCGTGCTCTGGCTCGAAGAGAGTCGAGCTCTGCCCGATAAACAGAATCACCTGCTTCGGCTCGAGTTCTGACTTGGCCTCGTTGATGAGAAGGCCGATTTGAGAGCAAACCTGGAGGCCAGATCTCTGGACCGCTCCACCTCCTGTCTGGAGGGCTGCTATCAGCCAATCGTCCAGGTAAGGGTACACCGGACCCCTCGGTCGCGCGGGAAAGCTGTCACCACTGCTATGCATTTGGTGAAGACCCTGGGAGCTGGAGACAGGCCAAAGGGCATGGCTCGGAACTCGGGATCCCTCCATTTCAGCGAAGGAATCTCCGATGTGGCAGACGGATAGGGACATGAAAACGCGTCCTGCAGGTCCAGAAACAGAACCACCACGTCGTGTTCCAGGGATGGTATTATCTGAGCCAGAGTGACCATCCTGAAGATTGAGACCTTAGAAACTTGTTCAGGTCATGTAGGTCGAGAATGGGCGCCAGCCCCGTCTGTTCGAACCAGGAAGTACCTGGACACAAACCCGGGTCTGAGGGAGGGTCCGCCACCTCCTGATCACCTCCTTTCAGAGGAGGAGGCGATGTCGGCCCGCACGAGCCGACAGTGAGGCTGCAGACCCGAGGCCCCCCTGAGGTGCAGCGGCTCTGAAGGGCGTGGCCTGCTCAATTCTAGAGGCAGGCCTTTTCCACTACCTCCAGCACCCACCTGTCCGTGGTAATAACGGACCAGGCGGAAAGGAAGTGCGGAGCCATCCCCACGAGGGAACCTGGGGTGAGGTGACGGGGTTGGGGCGACACCCTCAGCCCGTCACTGGGCAGGCTTGGAGGAGGACCAGCCAAGGGACCTCCTGGGCCTTTACCTCCTGCTTCCTGTTGGAGGAAGCCCGGGCTTGGGTTTGGGATGCCAAGCCCGAGCCTGCTAGCCCTGGCGTTGGTGGTCCGGATGCAGCCACGGGCGCAGAAGGACGAAGGCTCAGGCTGTGGTTCTGCGGCCTTGTCCTTCTGAGTGGAAGAGACTGAGTCCAAGGTAGCATTGGACCTCTCGATCCTCTGGAGGTGGTCTTCCACCCCAGGGCCAAGAGGTCAGTCCCCAAAGGGAATGTCCGCCAACTTGTGCTGGGTATCCAAAGTAAAGGTGGATATCCTCAGCCAAGCCTGACGACGATAGCCACTCGCGGCCACCACAGACCTGGCACATGAGTCCCCAATGTCTAAAGCAGTCTGGAGCTGCTGTTTGGCCACTGCCCTGCCCTGGTCCTGCACCTGCCTGACCGTGGTCTGCAGATCCGTGGGGAGATGAGGGCGACCTCATCCAGGGAGCCCAACAGGGCATGAGAGAAATGTGCCATGAGGATGGCCGAACTGGCCTGGCGAAGGCCGAGGAGGACGCAGCATAGACTTTTCGCGGCATAGTCCAATTTCTTGGACTCCTTATCGGGAGGTTTGTCCATCCCTGGCATTCCCGGCCGCGGGAAAATGCTGTCGGTAACTAACGGTAGGGACCGCATACTTCCTGGCCATCCTGGCCGAAGGTGCAGGACAGGAAGCAGGCGCTGCCAGAGCTCCAAGGCCGGGCCCACTATGGCCTCGGCCACCGGAAAGGCCTCCATGGGGAATCCCCTTGGTCCAGAATCTCCGTGAGGGGATACCTGGCCCTTAAACGCGGGTTGAGCTTCATCCTGGTGGACTCCGAGATGAGCGAAGCAATCCCAGGAAGGATGAAGGGCTATCGTCCACCGACTGTCCTCCTGAGGACTCCAAGTCCATTCGCTTGGAGAAAAAGGAGGAATCGTCTTCGACTCGAAGAGTCCTCAAAGAGCTGCCTCGGGCCTGAGCCACCTTCCACTTGCCGAGGTCGATCAGGAGTGAGGGTGACAGACAGCCTATGGGGCAGTCCCTGAGCCGACCGAGAATTTTTGGTCGGAGCCCCAACTAATGGCTGTGGAGGCGGAGGTTCCACCGAATCGGTGGGGCAGCTGGTTTTGGCGAACAACCGGCCTGGGAACAGTCCTCGGATAAAAGCGAGGGGTTGTTTCGGCGCTCGAGGTGACAGCCACTTAATGGCGGGGAAGGCGATGGCGTCGGCTTATTCCCGGTCAGAAGGAGCTGTTGCCACATGAGTTCCTCATATCTTGACGCAACTTGGCCAAGCCTCCCTTGTCCGAGGAGGAGGAAGAGGGCAGTGGCGGCGCCGCTTGCCAGGTGCCGAGACCGAGACCGCCTATGACGGCGGGATCGGCTGGACCTGAAAAGTCCGAGACCGAGAACCTCGGCTTTGCGAGGCGGTCTGCGAGGTGTCGCGGGAGCCGGCACTCCCTGGTTCGGAAGATTCAACAGAAGGCTCAGAACTGGAGGCACAGGCAGGCTGACGGGTCCTCAACTCCCACCCGGGGAACTGGGAGAGGGATTCTTGGCTTCTCAGCCGACAACCGTCCAGCGAGTTGAGAAAAATCTCGACCGTGTCGATGGGATTCTCGGTCAACTGGCCTGACGGGACACCGTGAGACCAGTGGTCGTTGCGAAGTCGACCGAAGTCGACGGTCGACAACTCGGGAGAGGGATCTTTCCCACTCCCAAGAGCGTCGACGTGAGACTCACCCTTGTCTCTCTTTTGGACCGAGAAAATGGTCCAGAAGAAGTTGGACCCTCACCTTTAGTCGAGAGGGTCAGACAAAGCTCCTTAAAGAAGCTGAATAAGAGGCACCGAGAGGCGGGACAAATGCGCAGCCGAGGTAGAAGCGCGCGCCCCTCCTCTTGAGGTGATCATCTGCTCGAGCTGATCCGCCGAGCCGCCCGCACGGACACCGGCCGACAGGCCTCTTTTGAATTTACGGAGGAAATTGCTTCTCGGGGCGCCCCAGTTGTAAGCGGGCAGCACGGTCTTCGAGGATGTAGGCGAAAAGGAAGAGCAAAGGCTCAGGCTCTGGGTTGTGCTCAAGGCCCAAGCAGTAGGCGACATGGAGTGCAGATCTGTCTGAGACATCTTCTGCCCGCAAGGGCATCTCCGGAAACTGGAGTCGATTTGTCCATCGCGAGCACGGGAGAGAAGACCAAGTCCTTTTAGCAAAACTTTTAATTTGAAAATTCAAGAATTAGGAACCAGTCTTATATGCAGAGCGTTAAGGAGGGAACCTGAGCTTCCAAGCGGTAAGGAAGATCTGGCGTCCATGGAGCGAGTTTTACCACCGGGTGGGTGGGTGGGAGGAGCCAGATTGAAGACCTTCCGGCAAGATTTAAAGCGGCAAGGAACCTGCAGACAGTGTGGATGAACAACATATCCATGTCCCTAGAACATAGCTGCTGACGGCAGAAAAAGGCCCAAGGACCAATCAAGTCTGCCCAGTACCTACCCACATCTGCACCAAGCCTAATTCTGCATTGAAGCTAATCTACCAATGACTCTGATTTTATGTCAACACCCCTTCCTACTCACTCACCCCCTACCCTTGACTGCCGCCCTCCTTCCTCTGGTTTGGACTACTCTCCTGTACCTATCCCACCTGTGTTTGATTCTGGTGGCAGGCGTCATGCTAGCCACTTCTAGCAACATACTCCCTCCTCTATTAATACCCTTTCTGTACAGAACTTCCTTATATCCCACCTGAAGCTTCCTCCCACTAGTGTCCATTCATGATCTCTTCTTACCCTGCTCTCACTTTTTTTACTTTCTGTTTCACCCCATTGCTCCTCACCAACTGCCAGGTCCTCCTACCACCTCCCTAAGCCATTCTGCCCAATGTAGAGTCCAATATTCCAACCCATCACCAGCCTCTGCCGATATCCTTTTCAGAAACCCCGACTATAACCCACAGGTTGCCACTACAGGCAGGACACCCCCTCCCCAGCTCCCCAGGCGGGAGGATACTTCATTCGATGTTCAAGGTCCGGGAGGAGGAGCCAACAAGGCAGGGAGAAGTCAGAAGGACCCTACTGTGACTCTGCCTAATGCTGCTTGGGTATTTTCCCCTAAGCCCTCCTATATCCCCAGGGCACCTTGCCCTCACTTCTTGGGAACAGGGCACTGCTGTCTACTTTATTAATACCCCTTTGGTACCCGTACTTCAAGGTCTCTAGCATGTGCCCCCGGTCTCTAGGCACATACTGAGACTCCTCCAGGCACTCCTTGTGCGCCTTGCCTACTACCCTGAATAATCTTTTTGGCCCTCTGAACAGTTTCCAAGAGGTCCCTGTCCTTCATGTGCCACCTTCAAAACCGCACAAAGTACTCCAGGTGAGGGCTGAGCAAGGAATTTATAGGCCAGAATCACCTTCTTCCTTCTGTTAGTAAACCCCTGACTATGAGCCACAACATCCTAGTTGCCCCTACAGCCTTCTTGATTGCAAATTGGACTGTAATGATCCCCAGATCTCTTTCCTCTGATGCCTGCTCAACCCTCTTTTCAACTAACCAGTGCTCTGATTTTGGATATCTTTTCCTCGTGTGCATGACCTTATGCCTCTTGATGTTAAATTGAAGTTTTCTTTCTTCACCACTTTTACAGTATAAGCGGAGGCAGTATAGTGCAGTGGTTTAAGGCTCTGAGCTGCAAATCTGGTGACATCCAGCAGACCAGACTGGGGTTTGAATCCCACAGCCCCCACCTGCATACTGTGTGACCCAGAGCAAGTCACTTAATGTCCTTGTGCTCCCAGGTCACACCTGGAAACAAGCTTCAGCTTAGTGTGCCTTTCCTGGTTAAACAATTTCCCCCTTTACAGTCTGTCCAGGTCCATCTTCATTTTCATTTCCCATGTTCCTCTGATGTATCAATCTGCCACCACTTTTGCTGTCTTCTGTAAAGAGATATAGTTTACCCTGAATTCCTCCCCAATATTGCAGATGACTATATTACGGCCCCAGGACTGGTTCCTAAAATACTAGACGCCAGCAGATTAGGCCTTATGGTCTATCGAGTCTGCTCATGCTTCAGAACCCTGGGTGGGTACCAAAGCCACCCCCTGCCTCCCTTTTCCAGTTTTCCTTCCCTCCACTCCAGCCTCCCAGGGCAAGCCAACCCCCCATTTCATCCCCTGCCTATACCTGTCCCACCCTTTCTTGAAACCTTCCACCATAGAAGCAACCAGCTCCCGGGCAGCACATTCCATGGTTCCACTACTTTCTCTCAGTGAAATACACCTCCTCCTTTCCTCATCATCCTTCTACCTTGAGCTTCCAACTATGTCCTCTGGTGATTCCTCTCCTTCAGCCTAAAGATCACATCTCAACTTACCCTGTTGATTCCTTGAGGTACTTGAAAACCTCAATCATATCCCTCCAGTCCCTCCTCTCCTCCAGTGAGAACAGGTCGGGCTCCTCTAGTCTTTCCTCACACGTCAACTCCTCCAGGCCCCAGATCATTTTGGTTGCTCTCCTCTGAACCCTTCCAGGAGCTGAATGTCCCTCCTCAAGTGTGGCCTCCAGTACTGCACACAGTACTCAAGGTGTGGTCTAACCAGGCCATTGTACAGCAACAGAATCACTTCCATGCTCCTTGAGGTAATCCCTCTTGTGATGCAGCCCAGCATGCTGTTTGCCTTGAGTGCAGCCCTCTTGCACTGCTCAGAATTATTCATGTTGACATCCACCAGGCCCCCAGGTCTTTCCCCTGCCATGGCCTTCAACTCATCCCTCCCAATGTGTACCCATGTTTGGGGTTACCCCTGAGGTGTAACACCTTGCACTTGGAGGAGTTAAAATTTAATTTCAGGTGCAGGCCCAATTATCAAGGGTATCCAGGTCCCTTGCAGGCCAACCACCCCTCCTCCCTCAACCACTAATACCCAGCTTAGAGTCATCCACAAAGAGACTCATTTCACACCGATATCTTCCCAAATATTGGAGATGATAGGTATTAAACAGGAGGGCCTAGAACCAAGCCCTGAGGTACCCCACTAATAACCCCTTGGAGGCGAGACCTCCCACCGACCACCACCCCTGAGTGCACCCAGCAAGCCAGCTTCTGATCCATCTGACCATCAATGGGCCTGCCCCATCCCCTCAGTCTCTCCAGTAGGCCATTGTGAGGGACCGAGTCAAACACCTGGCTGAAGTTAAAGAACAATACATCCACTGGCCTCCCCTCTGTCGAGTTCCAATATTACTCATTCATAGAACTCCACAAGGTTAGTTTGACCACGATCTACCTTGCACAAACCCATGCTGACGACTATCCAGGTATCCCATCTCCTGCAAGAACCCCCAAATGTTCCTTAAGTGTACTCCCCATCATCTTTCCCAGCACTGACATCAAACTGACAGGTCTACAGTTTCCCAGCACCTCCTCGATCCCCTTTATGGATGGGCACATGTGCCATCCTCCAATCCTAAGGCACCCACCCTGTCTCCAGCGACATGTTAAAGAGATTCACTAAAGTGCAGCCAAAATATCCATTTTCCACAGAACTCTGGGATGCATACCATCTGGCCCCAGGATTTGTCCTTTTAAGGAATTTAAGGGGCTTCCCACCCCGGCCGACAGGGCTAGCATTGTCAGTCGCCCCTCAAGCAGATCCATCCTGGTGCGATACCCCTGTGATAACACTCCCAATCTCTTGTTCTTTATCAGGTGCTCCAGGAATCATGCCTTGCCCCATCTACCTCCTTCAGCTCCTCCTTTGTAATCTTCCCAACCCCTCCCTAATGAACACAGAGGCAAAGTAATCATTTAATGCCTCCGCCTGCTCCTAGACCCTTCCACCACCCCGTTTGTCCGTGTAACATATTTCTGTAACACAAAATCGACACAGGCAGTATGACTTCAATAGGCTTAGTCCTTTGTTTCCTCACATATGAGGCAATGACACATTGTCAACCCTTATTGTTTATTTTTTTATACTATTGGTAATCAAGCGGAATGTTTCTCACATCAGAGTCTGAGGAGAGGAGAAAGAGGCAATGCTGAGTGGGTATGGCTCCCACAAATAGAAGAGGCTCATATAACCTCCAAGAGAAATAGATTCAGCAACCAGAAGCGTAATAACTGATGACTTATTTATCACACTGATGGTCAGTGTGATCAAGCAGCTAATAATAACTGGGTATGACATCATACCCAGTTATTTTGGTGTTTGAGCATTTGCACTTCAGTTTCCCTGTTGAGAAACTTGATTGCTGTGCTTATGTCTCTAAACCAGTTATTATAAAAATAAAACATAAGTGACTGTGTGTTTATAAAATATTTTTATGCACCTCGGTGTGTGATGACCACATAAACCTCTCGAGCTTTGCTCTTGAGGTTTATGGTCATCACACACCTCGGTGTGTAAAAACTTCATAACAGGCAGTCACCTATGCATTATTCTCTGTATAAACCACAGAAATGACTATATTGACTATATTTTATTTTTATTTTTTAGACTCTATTTATTCTCCATTGGACCTGAGCATCTCTCAGAGGTGCCCATATGACTGTCTCCTCTACTCCCCACAGAGACCTCCTCCTCCGGGGCCCCAACCAGGACCTTCCAGACCCTGGACCACCCCTCCCGGGAAGGCCCACCTCACCTACCTGACAACCTTTCTGAGATTAGAGGGTCCATCCTGGTTGAGGGCCCTGGGGACTGTTGGAGGGATGGTCCGGCACTGGGGATGTGGGCTAGTCTCTGGAGCCCTCATCGCCTCCCTGGTCCTCTGGCGTATTTCTGTGTAATGGTTTACCCTCTGGAGTGTGGATGTGCAATGATATCCTGGTTGTGCCAACATCTGCTGCCACTCCACCCCCCACGGCACCGCATGTTCTTTGTGCTGCCATCGATCTCCATCAGGGGCCACTTAGGAGCAGTGCAAGGCCTGGATCCCTCCCCGGAAGGGAGAGCAGTCCTCTGCATGCTCAATCCCTTCCTTCCCTCCTGCCGACCCCCAGTGGCCCGAGTCTGTTCCCAAACCCGGTCGCTGGCATGGCGCAGGTGTGACGTCAGTGTCTCAACCCTCAGCACCACCGGGACAGCTTATATTGACTATATTTATGTGACAAAAACAAGGCCATGCTGGGGAAATGGGACTATCTGGCTGTTGAGAAATCTACAAGTAAGGGACTCCTGGCAAAAATAATAGGCCCCTGCAGTTCATTAAAATCTTGCATACACCATTATACATACATAGATACATACATGACAGTGTATAAGATGAGGCCTATGGCCCACCCAGTCTGCCCATTTGAGCTTGTAAGTTCAGTTTGTTTTCCTAGAAGTCTGTTGCACCTTACCCCTGACCTCCAGAATTCCTTTATGTCTATCCCATGCATTCTTAAATCCCATGATTGTTTCCAGCCCCACTTCCTCTGGCAGGGTGAATTATTTTTACTCTTATTTTTTATTTGCCGTGATGGCCCAGCTGAGATGCAACGTCTCATTTTCAGTGGGGTCCTGACTCTACCCATATCCACAACTGGGTGACTGCAGCCCTGGGAGGTAAAATGACTGTCCACAGCATCACACAGCAGTATTTGGCTCTAGCAGCATTTGAAACTGTGATCTCCTGGTTCCAAAGCTGATGCTCTAACCACTAGAGTACACTGCTTCCAATTTTGCTCATGTTCATCAAGCCTCTGTATCTAATTTGTACCCTTCTCCACCCTTTTACACCATCCTTTATCCTATGACGTGTAACCCCCTACAAATGGAGGTCTCGAAAGTGTTCCTTAAGCTTGCCTAAATGCTCATTGGCAGGCTGGTGTGGTCATTTTAGCAGTTTAAATGTGACTGCCAGAGAGTGCCTGTATAGCCTCTGTGTACTGTCTTTAAGAGTTGCCTGGATTGCAGTCATAAGTAATGTGAGAGGGAGCTCTGTTGAAAGATGTAACTATTTGTTCAAAATCATTTAGAGTGATAATGATAATGTAGTTTGTCTAACCTACCTTCTTTGCAGCAAGGACTGCTTTGTTCATCTCCACTATCTTGGACCTGGACTGCCGAACTGGACCAATCATTACTGGTGGGACCTAAAATGGAGCCGGACTACAGGAGCTGTCTGGAGTCAAAATCTGTAGGAAATGTGGTTTAGGGATTTGGTGCCTTTTTACACCTGAAGAGGGAGCCTGTGTTGTAACTGACAGGCAGATCAGCCAACCAAACCTTTTGGATTCTGGGAAACTCCCAGGCTTGCTGGCAGTTGAGTCAGATCTAAGTTGGGAACTGAAGAAGCAACAGCTTGAGACAGTCAAGCAGCCGTCTGAGTAGTTTCACGCAGGAGAACTGTGGAAAGGCCAGAGTTGTGGCCTGCATGTCTGCTTGCTGCCCCTGAGAGGAAGAGGAGAGAAGAGAATTATTTCGGACTAAATCCAAGTTTGTGAGAATGAAGTAAGCCACTGATTTTTTTACCAGGCTCATACCTAAAGAGGACCCAAGATTTTGCTGAATGCACGATCAGCCTGTCAGGATTTCTAGCTGCTTTTGAATCCCCGGTTTGTGCAGAGACTTTGCGATTGTGACTGAAGAGCGGTTTGCCTAGTACAGTAGAATTTCCTTACATGTAAATATGATGTGTATTGAAAGTGGGTCGTGATTTGGTTCCCCACTGTGTGAACTGAGTTCTGCTTGCTGGTACCGTAGAATCCTTTAATGTAAATGTGCTGTGCATTGAAAGTGGGTCGTGATTTGGTTCCCCACTGAGTGAACTGTGTTCTGCTTGCTGGAAGCTTTATCCAGCCTAATTGGCTGAATCCACGTTCATCTCCATTCGGCCTGGGCCATGCCACGCTGGCCCTGCCAGTCTACCCCACTGCACCGAGAAAGCCACAGGCAGAGACCTGCCTGAGGATCAGACCCTGCTCCACACTTGAACAGGAATGGCGCCTCAGCGAATGGTAGGCCCTGCTTCTCCTGGCACTCCAGATCAACCACTTGCTGTCTCGATTTACGTCCCACCTGTGTCCAGTCTTGGGTATCGTGAGTAAATAGGGTGGCGCCTGCAACAACAGCTTAATCTAAGTGTGTCATCTGATTGTCTTCTTGTTTTTTCTTCACGAACTGAGCCCTCTGGCTCGGATTACAAATAGTGTGTACTGTGCATGTTGTCTGTTCCATCACAAGGCTCCAACTAGCTTGCAACGTCGGCTACCTCGGGCAATGATCCTGGCTAGCCCATCTCCTCTCACCTCGGTACCTGGAGGGTGTGACAGTTTAGGGACTCTAGAGTGCATGCATAACTGTTTGATTGATAGAGCCCTAAGCAAATTAACCTGATTTTGCCCTCTCTTGTTCAAGTCCCTTAAATAAATCAGATCAAACTCTTTTTGTATTTACCCTGACTGTGGTTCCAGTTTGTGCAAGAGCACTGTACTGCTGTTATTTGCTGTGTATAACCTTGTTTTACAGGGGCCCCAGGGCAGAGCCAGAGGAAAGCCCTGGTGGTAAATGCAAACGATGTGTGTACTTGTGTGGTGTATCAGGGATATTGTGAAAGTGATTATTGTGTATTGTTTTGACCATTAGTAAGGAAAGGGTGGGGTTACAGTGTCCCGGAGGGTGTTGCCCAGGTTAGCTTGACCACTACCAACCCTGACCTCCGGTGGAGACACCCGTTTCAGAACTCAGGCGCCATAACCTGCCACTAGCCAAGCAGGCAGGGGTAGTAGCCCTTGAGATAGTGCCACCTAGGGGTTACAGGCGTATTATTACTTGGGTTACTTTATGTACGCTTACTTCTGCCTCTTCTGGTGCCCTCTCTGTTGTCATATATTTCCTAACATGTATCACTCCCCCACGCACTCCACCGCCACAGACATCTGGAAACCAGCAGATTTGGATGTACTATGCATGACTTCCTGACCAAATATTTTAAATAAATACCTGATCCTGTGGAAATCAGACTTACTTTGCTCAGACCCGAGATATTCCAGAAATTTCCTTAGTCTTTACAAGCATTTATGACTGCTAGAAATCGCCCCTCTTGAAGCATGAGTGCAGATATTTTCCATTACTATCCCAATGACAAGAACACAGCTTGATTTCAACTTGGTTTCAGCTCTTTGATGGCTAAAGGTCCTACTGCATGGAATAATCTTCCACAGATTTGGTGACCAAATGCTTTTCCTTCTTATTTTCACAAATAGATTATCTCATCTGTTTTGCAAAGGAATATTGTTGTTTGTAAATTTTTATCTTTTATATACCAATATTTTGTATTATGCGTGTGTAACCCTAGATGGCGCTATCCCAGGGCTACTACCCTGCCTGATTTGCCACTAACAGGTTGAGGGGCCTGGATCCAATGGCGGGTGCCTCCACCCAGAGGTCAGGGTTTGCAATAGTTAAACTAACTGGTCACAGCCCTCTGGGACACTGCAACCCTTTCTTCCACTAGTGGCCCACACAATATATCAGAATTACCTTCACAGTATACACTTACCCCAGGTCTGGTTCCGCACTGGGACCTCCTGTGAAATGAGATACAGTGCAACAATCACAGTACAGTACTTTAACATAGACAAATACCTCAGGCAGTATAACTTTGCTGAAACAAGCAGCTCTGATTTATTTAGGGGGATATAACAAGGACAGGAAATCGGGTTAATTGGCTTATCACTCTAATAATCTACCTATGGCTCTGTGCACAGGCCTATCCCTATCAGTTACTGTCCCTGGGTACCCAAGCCCTAGTGGCTAGTCCAAACCGTGGCAGCTGGTAGGGCCCTTTCACACAGAGAAAAGGAGAATTAAACAGTCAGCAGTACAGTAATTCCATTTGGATTTAATGTGGCAATTCAACAGGAGCAACCCTGAATTAGTACTCACGACCTCCAAATAAGATAGGGTCCTTCAATGTCAGCAGGGCTCACTTGAGGTACACAAACCTCTTCACACATCCATATAAAAAAGCACTATACCAGGCAGGCTGCATCTGTATCCGATCGCAATTACTGCACAATACCCGGGAGAACACACAGCAGATTCAGTTCCTGACAGACCGAATGCAATTTTCAGCAATTCTTCCAGTCTTCTACAGGGTGAGCCTGGTTTCTACTCTTCAGAGATCCTTTGATTCTTTTCACAGGACGGATTCAGTCCTAACAAGCTGCAGACCGAACTCTGGGCCTTACACGTTTTTGACTAGAACTGCACACTGAAAAGCACAGGGCCCTTCCTTCTTCACTGCCAAAGCTCAACTGAAACTCAACCGACAAAACCGGGCACTTCCTTTGAGTTCCTCCCAGTTCTTGACTGGATTGGCTGTCACTCACAATAGACTGCTGCTGTTGGTCCAAAAGGTGCTGAAGTCTAAACTAAATCTCCCAGAGTCACTGCCCATACAATCCTCTTGTGGCTGGCTCAGATTATGAGTCCAAGTTCTGATTCGCCCAAGGCACCATTTTAGAGCTAGCTTACCCCACACTGATTGCTCCAGTTCAGCAGTTCAAAACTAGAATGGGAACTAGCAGACACAGTTCTGACTGCAAAGAAAGCAGGTTAGACAAACTGTAATTTCATTATTACTCTAAATAATTTCTGGCAAACAGTTACATCTTTCAGATAGGTTCCCTTTGCACTCCTAGTGACTGCAAAAATGAAGTGAATTGGCAGTAGCTCGAGTGGTACTCAGAGAAGCACACAGTCCCCCATACAAACTAATTATGTCTGCAAGCAGATAGCTCTTAAAGAGACAGTACCAGAGGCTCTAAAAACACTCACTGATAAATGGCTTAAATGCCAAACACCATTCAGGCTTGGAGCATTCAAGCAAGCTCCTGGAAGTCTTTGGGAACCCCATTTGCAGGAGGGTTACACCCTTCCTGGCTTGGGAAAGCTTGGCGTCTGCGTCAACAAGTACTTCATAAGTTTCAACTGCAAATTCATACATTTGCATTAGGCTCGCACATGTAATCATCAGTCAATATATCATTTTACCAAGAACACATTTCTGAAACATTGCAGTCGTCACTCTTTACACAGTATTACATACACATTGTACCATAACTCAAGTTATTACCTCTTGTACATGAAACCTGAAGAGAGGGGCCTTCCTATCAGTTACCTTGGGGCTGGATGGGGCAAGGCACCATACTAGAGGGCAACACAAGTAACTTGGATTTAGCACTGATGCTCAGTTTGGGCAATGAGCTCGGGGACACATACACTCCTTTATGGACAACATTGAGAGGCAAATCCACAGGCCTCCCAAGGAATCATAACTGAGGTGCACCACAGGCTTTACAGCTCGACCAGTCTTTCTAGGGAGACTGTTACAGTCTCTGCACTCTGAGCCTCATTTTCAGCATTGTCCTCACTTGTCAGGGAGTCTCCATGGGGGTAGAGAGCTTAGAACTTGGGGCACTTCAGCCCAGGAGTTACAGTTTCTGAGTCCACAACATTTGGCCTCGCATGGAGAGCTTTCTGGACACTGGCAGTGGACTGTCAGGGCACTCAAAATACTCTTCTTGTTCGGTGTATCACCAGTCTGCCCCAATCTATCATTTTCCTCCCTGAAAGCTCAAACAGTTCAACCATGCACAATGATTCCATTTCATCTGATCTGATGCTTTGCACTTCACTTTCTGGGAGCATCGGCTCCAGGGACGAAGCTGGGGCTTGGACAGTCCAGAAGGCCCAGCTTGTCTCCAGTATTGACTAGGGATTGCCCCAAACAATTGACTCAGTTCGTAAGAAGGATAGTATTCAAAGTCACTCTCACTTTCTTCCGATATGGACTGACAGTCATGCTCAACTGGGGCTTGTGGAGGGAACACTTTAACTTTGCTTCTGTAGGTGCAGACTTTCTTGATCTTTTCTTAGCAGCTCTAGTCCACTGGTCCAGAGGGGCATCTTCTAGGGCTCAGACTCAATTAAGATTTGTCCAATGGGCAGTAAATGCTTTCTATGCATTGTTTTACATCTTTGAATTATTCTCAGGCCTTACTTTGTACACTGGCAGATCATCTAGTTTGCCCACTACAATGTGAGGAGATGGTGCCATCTGTCAGCAATCTTGTGCTTGCCATGCAGTCCCAGATTTCTTAGCAATACCCGATCTCCCTCCTGGAGTTCCTGTGCTTTCACCATTTTATCATACCTTTCTTTGTTGGCCAGATTTCTTTTGGCAGCCATGGTTTGAGCCAGTTAGTACGCATGAGTTAGCTGGGCCTTTAACTTTTGCACATACTGTAAATAGTTGTCAGCTTGAACCCCATCAGGAGAGACCCAAAACACACATCTACTGGTAGTCGAGCTTCTCTTCCAAACATCAGGCGGTGGGGAGAATCCAGTGGCATCACTTTGGTGCAGTTATAAGCATGTACCAGGGTGCTAATTTGTTGGCTCCATCTAGGCTTGTCCTTTGGGTGCAGGGTGCCTAGCATATCTAGCAAAGTGCGTTGAAACGTTCAGGCTGTGGGTCCCCTGGGGTGGTAAGGAGTGGTTCTGGACTTCTCGCACTCCCCACAGAGAAAGCATCTTTTGATCAGATGACTCTCAAAGTCTCTCCTTGATCAGAATGGATTCTTTGTGGAGCCCCATAGTGAACAAAAAGTTTTCTACAAGTACTTTGGCCACAGTGGATGCTTTCTGGTCTTTGGTGGGAAAGCTTGGGCATATCTCGTGAAATGGTCAGTGACCACCAGCACATTACTGATATTTCTTTGATCTGACTCCAAACTTAGAAAATCAATACAGACCAGCTCCATGGGTGCACTGGTGGTGATGTTAACAAGGGGCAGCCCTCTGGGGCAAAGCTTTCCTCTGTAAGCAGCGACTACAAGTTCGAATGTGTTGCTCCACATCAGCCCCCATCTTAGGCCAATAGAATCTGGATCTCACCAAGTCAAGTGTTCTGTCTATACCAAGTGCCCCATGTGGTTGTGCAAGGACCTCAGTACTGAGTCTCGAAAGGCAGTGGGCAGCACTAGTTGTTGTTTGTCTACTTGTCCTCTGTCTACTGTTTCTCTGTATAACAGTTTATTGATCAGTTTCAACTTAGGACCTTCTTTGTATAACAGTGCAGTTCTCAAATCAGTGGAGCGTAATTTGGACACATCTTTTCCTGCATAGAGGGCTTCTAAAGCTGCTTTGATCATGGGATCGCTGGATTGAGCCCCGAATACTGTCATTGTCCAGCTGAGGCAGTGCACCAATGTCTATTGCAGAAAAAGTGGCAATAAGCAGCAGGTATGCAATTCTCAGAGGCTCCCAAACAATCCACCATGCAGTCCACTGCGTCCGTGGACATTTGTTCCTCCCTGTCAAACTTCCGGCAGAGTGCCGAATGTCAGGTTCTGCCAATCGGACCCAATCATTCTGGGGAACAGGCCTCCGGGAGAGCATCAGCATCTATGTGGTTCAGACCTGCTCGGTATTCGAGACATAGTCATATGTAGATAATGCAGAAAGCCACCTATGGCCAGTGGCATCCAACTTAGCTGAGGTCTGCACATAGGTCAAAGGATTATTGTCAGTTTTACTAGTATTTTAGCCCCATAAAGTACTCATGGAATTGGTCACAATAGCCCACTTCAAAGCTAGGAACTCTAACTTATGTACAGGATAGTTCTTTTCGGATGGGGTCAGGCTTCTACTGGCAAAGGCCACTGGTCTCAGGCCATTCTCTCGTGTTCTTGGTACAACACAGCCCCCAACCCTTGCAAGCTAGCATCAGTGTGCAGGACGAAGGTTTTCTTGGATCGGCATAGGCCAGCACTGGAGCATGGGTAAGTTGATATATGATCTCATGAAAAGCAGTCTCACAATCAGGAGTCCAGCGGGCCCAAATACTTCACTCGGATGAAAATACACTCTTTCAGTCTTGAGGGGCTGACTTGTGGTATTTTTGTGGGTTGGGGATACCCTGGTAAGGTTAAGTAAAGGGCGGATCACTCTTGAATAGTCCTTGATGAAGCGCCGATAATAACCACAGAATCCCAGGAATCTTTGCAGTTCTTTTAGATTTTTGGGCTGTGGCCAGGTGGTCAAGGCCTCAACTTTACTTGGGTCGGTCTCTATTCCTCGGTGGATACTATGTGTCCCACATACTTTACATGATGTTTGAAAGAATTGACACTTACCAATGGACAGTTTAAGGCCAAAGTCCTCCAGTCGATCCAATACCTAAATAATCTGCTCTCATGTTCCTCTAGTGAGCTGCCAAACACAATAACATCATCTAGGTATACCAGGCACTCTAGTAAGTTCATGTCCCCACTGCACGCCTCCATCAATCGTTGAAAAGTGGCTGGGGCACCTGAAATCCTTTGAGGCATCCTCATGAATTCATAAGATAGCGGACAGATAAAGGCTGTCTTTTCACGGTCCTCTGGGGCCATCGGGATCTGATAGTACCCACTCGGAGATCCCAGCAGAGAACCACTTGCTCCCGCTTAGGCAGTGCAAAGCATCCTGAATGCGGGCATTGTGTACTGATCAGGATAGTCCGCGGTTTAAGGTGCGATAATCCACACACATCCTTACTGTTCCATTCTTTTTCCTCACTACCACAATGGGGAAGCATAAGGGCTTCTGGATTCTTGTATTCACCAGCAGCTAACATCTCTTGCAGATGCAAGTCTCATCATCTATGTCAGCAGGTGCCAGGCGTCGAGACCTCTCACGAAATGGTCTTTCGTCATGCAGCCGGATATTGTGCTCAGCTCCTTGCACACATCCTACATCCCATTCCTTTAAAGAAAACACCTGGTCTCTCTGGGCAAGCTTCTCACTGATCTTCACTTTCCATTCAGCTGGCAGCGGGAGTCGCGAAATCAAACAAGTCAGGCGTTACTCTGTCATTCTTCCTTGAACTCTTGCTGCTGGGTAGCACTGCAGTGTCTGCACAATGCACATTAGCCAGGATGCAACTCTGTTTACTCGAATGTCTCTTTCAGACACATTATGAACTTGGACCATTACCCTTCTGGCATAAGCATGGGCTCTAGCGGCAAAATACTAGGCTTGACCAGCAGTCCCTCTGCAATTTTCCACCGCCTGGTGCATCCAACATTAATATTTTATTCTTAACATCCTTTCTGATACTGGACCTCTCCTGTAAGGTACACTGGGCATTTGCGCCAGGATCAGAGACTCAGGATCCTTCTTCCATACAATTCGACCGGTTCCTCTGGTTCTGTTTTTTCAGCATCTCTGTGCCTGCATAGGCCTTCTTAATTAAAGCCGGAACTCTTAAAGCTCTACTAGTCTTTGACCCTGTTTTTCATAACACAACTGTGCCAGCCTTCCAACATATGAGCATTTGTTCCAATCAACAAGGGACACCATCATACAGTCCAGTGGGGGACACACTAAGGCTAGGGTCTCTACTTGTTCGGCCACCCAGCCACGGAGGTGGGGAAAGACAGCCAAATTGGATATACCCAGAATAGGGTAGGCCTTCTCACTTAACCCCATACATGCAGTCCTTTCTAATGGTTGTAAGGGCACGCCTGACAAATGCTTCTGATACCAATCTTGGAACATAATTGTCACTTGGGAGCCACTGTCTAATATAGCTCTTGTAGACACTCCGCTCACCTTTACAGTGGTCTCATGGAGGGACCCACTATTCTGGACCAGTCTGGAGAGGCGGTAGTGGGGGCCTGGGCAACTGACCTTGCCACAAAAGGACGTGAATTAGCATTTTGGTGCCCTCACTGGGATCATGTCTGCACCTCTTAACCACTGATTTCTTCTCCAAGCTCTCCTTGTAGCCTATATGCAACTTTGTCAGTGTCTTTTGGGACTGGCATTCCCTTTCATGTGCCCATCTTTCCCACAATTATAGCAAAACATACTTTCTGGAGTTTGAGCTGGCCGAGGCGCCACACTGGGAGCCAGGGCGGGGTATTACTAACTGGAAACCTTGGTGCCATCTCTGTCTGCGCGTGATAAGCATTTGGAGACATCTCGCCAGTTTCTCCACTTTCATGGTCAAGGAATCGAGTTCGAGCTGTTATCAGCAGGAGATACATGGGTGGGTACCCCACCCCATAGCAGATGCAGTCGGATATAGGTCAGGGCCCGCATTTGCAGGCGGACCTTCATAAAGGGACTGTTTTGAATTCTGATCTCTCAACAGGTCGCCTCATTGTGACATATCTTTTCCTTGTCAGAGCACTCATTGACTGCCAACCTCTGCCCCTGAACTTCACTTGATGGGTCACCCTCAGTCACTCGGTCGTGGCCGCAGCTATTGGTGCAGGTCCCTCCCGAGGTCGCCTTTTTCAACTCCCCAATTTCTCTCATTAACTCATCATAGGAGGGTGGGATTCCAGTCGATCTGCCAGGCGAATTGAAGCAAAAGCAGTTCTGAGAAGGGGCAGACTTAAGGATCCTGTCCAGCCTGGTTCGGTCCAGTTCAATCGCTGGCAAACTACCTTTCTGAGGCATTCTTGCAACAATTTTTCCAGCCGAGATACATACACAGACAACAACTCCCTTGGTACTGTTGTGCATCTCTTACTCTCCACCATAGGTCCTCATCAGAATCTGGGCTCCCATACACATTCTCCAAGGCCTCAAGATAGGCCTGTGCAGTCGCTTCAGGGTTACTGGCCCGTCTTAGCACGGATGGTAGCCAGGGCAGGACCTCGGAGGCTCTCACTAACCCTCTTCGCTTTTCACCTTCCGAGCATTGCCATTCTAGCACTTGGGGGCAACATAGTCTATCCAGGTCTCCCAGTCATCCTCCCCTTGGGGGTGGGAGGTGCCAGAGAAGATCCTCAACCTTCGGTAAGAGTCGTGACTAATGGCAGGTGCAGAAATAGGAGTCTGCATTGTTCAGCCACCATTACGGGCACTGGAGCAGGAGAGGGTGTTGGGGAGGAACACCCCAGGTGGCAAGAATAGTTTCTTCAAGTCCTCCACAGTTTTCCCTCTCCCAGCAACCATTCAGCAAATTTCTCCTCAAAGTTTCAGATAGTGGTGGGGCTGATTCCCCCGGTCTTTACTGTCCTTAGTTATCACTCTCCAAGCAGTGAGGGCTCCTCTGGGGTAATGGTCTGTGGCACTTTGGAGCTATCTATGGGATCCTTAAACTCTACTAGGGCCAGGAAAGTGTGGGTGAGCAGATTAGCATGCCGACCCACCACCACAGGGTTTTGTAAACCTTCCACCTTGGAAAGTACTCCCTGCACAGTGTCCATATTGATACCCAGGGGATGTCCAGGATAAGCATAGCATTGTGGGGGTCGATCTCCTCCCCAGTACACCACTCCACCAGCCGGTGCACAGCCACTTCTGTCGGGTACCCATTTTTTCTTAACAGTGGTTCAGAATATGGCCACTAGAGGACACACAATCATAGCGGTGAGCCACCAAGATGTAACCCCTAGATGGCGCTTATCCCAGGGGCTACTACCCTGCCTGATTTGCCACTAACAGGTTGAGGGGCCTGGATCCAATGGCGGGTGCCTCCACCCAGAGGTCAGGGTTTGCAATAGTTAAACTAACTTGGTCACAGGCCTCCGGGACACTGCAACCCCTTTCTTCCCACTAGTGGCCCACACAATATATCAGAATTACTTCACAGTATACACTTACCCCCAGGTCTGGTTCCGCACTGGGACCTCCTGTGAAATGAGATACAGTGCAACAATCACAGTACAGTACTTTAACATAGACAAATACCTCAGGCAGTATAACTTTGCTGAAACAAGCAGCTCTGATTTATTTAGGGGATATAACAAGGACAGGGGAAATCAGGTTAATTAGCTTATCACTCTAATAATCTACCTATGGCTCTGTGCACAGGCCTATCCCTATCAGTTACTGTCCCTGGGTACCCAAGCCCAGTGGCTAGTCCAAACCGGCAGCTGGTAGGGGCCCTTTCACACAGAGAAAAGGAGAATTAAACAGTCAGCAGTACAGTAATTCCATTTGGATTTAATGTGGCAATTCAACAGGGAGCGACACTGAATTAGTACTCACGACCTCCAAATAAGATAGGGTCCTTCAATGTCAGCAGGGCTCACTTGAGGTACACAAACCTCTTCACACATCCATATAAAAGAAAGCACTATACCAGGCAGGCTGCATCTGTATCCCGATAGCAATTACTGCACAATACCGGGAGAACACACAGCAGATTCAGTTCCTGACAGACCGAGTGCAATTTTCAGCAATTCTTCCAGTCTTCTACAGGGTGAGCCTGGTTTCTACTCTTCAGAGATCCTTTGATTCTTTTCACAGGACGGATTCAGTCCTAACAAGCTGCAGACAGAACTCTGGGCCTTACACACGTTTTGACTAAAACTGCACACTGAAAAAGCACAGGGCTCCTTCCTTCTTCACTGCCAAAGCTCAACTGAAACTCCAACCGACAAAACGGCACTTCCTTTGAGTTCCTCCCAGTTCTTGACTGGATTGGCTGTCACTCACAATAGACTGCTGCTGTTGGTCCAAAAGGTGCTGAAGTCTAAACTACATCTCCCAGAGTCACTGCCCATATAATCCTCTTGTGGCTGGCTCAGATTATGAGTCCAAGTTCTGATTCGTCCAAGGCACCATTTTAGAGCTAGCTTACCCACACTGATTGGTCCAGTTCAGCAGTTCAAAACTAGAATGGGGAACTAGCAGACACAGTTCTGACTGCAAAGAAAGCAGGTTAGACAAACTGTAATTTCATTATTACTCTAAATAATTTCTGGCAAACAGTTACATCTTTCAGATAGGTTCCCTTTGCACTCCTAGTGACTGCAAAATGAAGTGAATTGGCAGTAGCTCGAGTGGTACTAGAGAAGCACACAGTCCCCCATACAAACTAATTATGTCTGCAAGCAGACAGCTCTTAAAGAGACAGTACCAGAGGCTCTAAAACACTCACTGATAAATGGCTTAAATGCCAAACACCATTCAGGCTTGGAGCATTCAAGCAAGCTCCTGGAAGTCTTTTGGGAACCCCCATTTGCAGGGGTTACACGTGTTTAGAAAATGGGTTCAAAAATCTTCAGCTCTGATTGGCTTGAGAGCCCTCAGTATTAATTTTTTAAATTCCTGTATAAAACAAGTACCAGCTGGCACTGCCACTTCACACTAACCAGAATCGCATGCCGCACTCACATTAAATTCTAACTGGCAACCAATTTTTCGCTTGCTTAGCGAAGCAAACAGCCCTACCCGCCTCCCAACACAAATGCCTCCAAACAGTCTACAATTCAGTCTTTCAGATCGGTGCCTATTGGCACACAAACCAAGGATATCATTTGTTTTGTTTTTTTTCTTACTTGTTTTGTGTACCTTGTTCATCATGAACAGCCATTCTTGACCTCCATTTTCTTACTCCCAATCCTGATCACAACCATAACAGCTCGAATGGATACCTACTGATAACACCTAACAGAAAATTGACAATCCAAGCCATTCTTCGTACTAACATTTTACTGGGGAGAGGACAGAGGTTGGAGGGGATCCTGAGCAAGTAAACAGCAGCAGGAGTAGGAGTCAGGGAAGCCTTAAGCAATAAAGAAAATAACCATGAAAACAGCAGCACCCATTACTGACAAGTGTGCCTGTAGAGGGATTGCTTTACAATAACATTTTTTCCTCATATTAACATTTATTTACCCTTTTATCACAAAAGCAACACATGCCCATTTTCTAAGCACAATAATACCCTCCAGCATGGACAGTATGGGCTATACCAGACCTTCCTGGGACTGTAAAGCCCAACGCCTGTGACAATGGGCCTCTACACCACTGGGCAATGCAGTACACAGCCCAATACCACCCACTCTGTCAGGTACTACTGCTTATGTAATTGTTTGTCAATTGTTAACTATGGGTCTAATTGTAAATAAGCTTTGGCTCAAATGGCGATATTCCCTAAGTTTTAAATAAACATATGCTACTAGTACTACTATATTTAAATAAGATATTAAGTATTTACTGTACTGCAAAGGTATTATCCCTGATGGGCACAAGAAGTGTAGGTCTCAGACAAAATAAGGGCAAACCACAGTAACTACACGCAGCATCTTAGGGCACTTCTGAAATAGGCCCATTAACTTTTCCTCTAATTTTCCACCAATCTCTTTTGGAAAAGCAGAAAAATACCCTATTGACTTGTTTGTTCAGCAAACTGAAACCCAGATGGGAGTATTTCAGCAACAGCCAGAATTTCATCCTCTATACACCTTATGCTGGAACTTCACACTCAAAAAGAATTGTGTATAGAAACACAGATACACACCCTTGCATTGCTGCCATAGACCGGTTTTCTAAAGCTAAATGTAAAACAGCCCAGCAACTCAAGAACTCATCTGTCAAACTTGAGTATGTGATTGGACTTTACTGCTTTAGGTTTTGCTATCTTAACATTTAAGCAATAAGCCACGAGGGGTGTGGGTTATCAGGATTTACCACAGCTGGAGTGGGTAAATCCTTGCCAACCAATGTGGTAAATCCCTGATAACCCACATCCTCCAAGTAACCTCTGATATACCTAGGTTCATTTTTTACTATAATGAAATACAAATATTAAAGAGGTTGCTTTTTATTTATTCATATGCTGCAGATACATTGGATACATTGGATTATAGTCTCGTCAATAGCCGTTGGTTATCAGAGGATTTACACGGTGGTAAACTGCCAGTCTGGCGATTTCATTGGCTGTTCACTTATGTGCAAGGTATAATCTTTATTTATAAAACCCACCAATGCTGATCACCACACAGTTGTTTTCTGCCACTAATTCTCAGTTGCAGGGGTTGAGGCATTGTGAGGCAACACCTACTGCAGTTCTAAAGGCTGCTCAAGCCCTGCTACTGTGCACACTGCTAAGGTGTTAATCTTGGTGTAGACAAAATCTCCTTTGTGTTCAGCACAATAGCAGGTGTCCTGATATTTCTCCCCAAATAATGTTGTTTTGCTCTGCGTTTTCAGCCAAAACAGTTGGTCTGTAACATATTTTTATAGACAGATGAGCCAGTCCATTAGCAGCCCTTCTGAACATCCATCTCTCTTTATGAAGAACCCAGGAATCCAATTAAATTAGTATGCAAATGTACTGCTCTCTCCTTTTGTAATGCCATTATGGGGAGCATCTCACTGACATACATCCCACTGTGATGTCACTATACTTCAGTTGCAAAAAATAACATTGAATACCTGATAAAACATGACCAAAAAAAAATAAATAATACAGTACATCAAATCTTTGTACCTATATATACGATCATAAAATGTAAAACCAAAACCACTGCAGGAGGTTAATCACCATCTAGAAAAGTTAAAGATTTGGTAACCTGCCAGAAATATTCTCAGTCAAGGGCTATACTGCTATTACAAATAAAACAAAGCATTCAACATGAATTCTATTTTCTAAGATGTAAAAATTCAGTCTATTTGCATCAAAAAACACTGTGATTTTTTAATTATCCAGCAGTCATTTCCTTGAGATGGACTGGCGAATGAGACTGTTGCACTTACGATCCGATGATCTGGGAGGTTTATAACAGAGCTTTATGTAAACGAGTGTCCTTTACAAGAAACAAACTAATAAGGGGACAGTGTACGCCTTCCCATTCCCTGCTGTTTTAGATGAAACCTAGTATACACTATATTAGTATGTCATGCCCTTTAACACAATCTGCCTGAGTCTTAGGGCAGCCTCCAAGGGAAGCAGCTGCAGGAGTCGATCACATGCACCACTGTGCATGATAATAAAGCTGAGGAAGTAAAACAGCTTTTGTGTCTCCATAAGGAGGGGCCAACTGTGACAGCCTATACTGTCCCTTTAATATGCAATGTTAAAATAATTATAGCAGTAGCAGTGCTCCTTTCTCTCTAAACATGGGCACAGTTAATATTTAATTGGAAGAGCCCTCTCTCTTTGGTGATCTTTTTGTTTGCAGTGCACAGGAAAGCAGGGCCATCAAAATGTAATTAAAATTTAAAAACAGCAGAATTGTAACAGTACAGTTAATATAATAGGCATCTGTTCAAATACAGCAAGATTTAATTGAGGTGTGTATGTGTTTTGCCGTGTATCAAAGCTTTATCAAGCTTAAAATACCTCACATTATCTTTGCATGAATTACAGGACATGTCAGTGAAATATTACCAAAGCTCCATTTGTAAGAACACTTTTCGCACGTCTGTAGATTCAGCTGTACAGTATACAACAAAATCATTGGTAGGAAGTACAGTCCTGGAGGGTACAATATGTCCTCAACATGTCAGGGGAGGATGATGACGTGCATATCTGTGGCCTGCCCTTCTTTAATCAGTCAGAACTAACCATTTCAGTTTTGGCTCATGATGTCCCGTGCAAGTTTAGGTTTGTAGTTTTGGGTAAGGACTAAAGTAGACATGCTCTAGCTGAATCAGCCCAGGAGTCTTGCAAGTATACGTACTGATCACACCTGTGCAAAAGCTGCCCTACGGTTTACGAAGACTAGCCCCATCAAACAGATTACTAGTGGCACTTGGCAGGCTCAGAATGTTGCTGTGTCAAGAAGTTACTTAGTTACCAATCAACTCTGAACAGGTTAAGAGCACTGAGCTCCAAACTTGGGAGAACTGGGTTTGAATCCCACAGCTATCTTGTATACTGTGTGACCCAAAGCAAGTCACTTAACTTCCCTGTGCTCCCAGGCTGCACCTGGAAACAAAACCTCCGCTTAGTGTGTCTTCCCTGGCCAAAAACTGTAAAAAACAAAAAAAAAGGCTACCAGTAAATGTTTCTATAGCTGGAGCAGTCAGCTAGTGGACTTACCTCTCAATAGCTTTTCAGTAGGTGTGACATATCCCTCAGTTTGGCATTCAGACGCCTATGAAACACGGAGAAGGTGCCAAACCACAATACAGAGTAACACTAATGCAAACATGCCAATCAAGGGTGCTGATTGAATGGCAAACTTAATGAACATAAATTGATTTCCAAAGGGATGTGCTTGTATCTCCGTTTTATGAGACATCTGAATGTTGTCTCTTTTCCTCACAATATTTTAAGGGACAGCGTTCTGCACTGGGTTGAAAATGGGGAGAGGTATGTCTCTGGGCACAAAGCGACAGCTGCATGTGGAAATGTGTTCAGGTAATGTATGTACTGGTCCAGATACCTGTAGCCTCACTCTCTGTGGGCGCACAAAACAGAGTGCAAACAGGCGCTCTGCTGTATTGCCACACCATCTATATCGCTATACATAAGCACAGGGCATAGTTGCTGGCAAGGAGCAGTTTCCTGTGATCATGTGACAGTGCAAATCGATTGCCCAGATGTTGGTGGGAGTAAACAGCTTGCACCTGCTAACATGCTAATTAGCAACATCCATGGAATTGCAGTATGGGCAAGCACCAGGCCATTCAGAGAGTCTATGGAAACTGGTAGGCTACCAGAAGTCCACACCTTGCTTTGTTTTACCTTACCCTGCGCCTGCTTCTAGGCCTCTGATACAGTTAGTAATGCTTGGTGTTATTTTAAAGTGAATTTCTAACTGTGTGTGACATCCATGCCCCTGCGATATAAAATGGTTAAAATTAATAATTCTCCTTGGTATACATCTGATTTAAGCCAATTTCATAAGATCAGAGATAGTGCATGGAAACATGCTTACAAAACCCTAATTAGAAAGTATTCAGGGATAAATACCGTTATACGGAATACTTATAAAAAATAAATAAATAAGAAAGGCCAAAGCAGACTATTTTCTCTCCAGTTTTAGCTCACAAAAAAACAAATCATCTGAGTGAGTTCTGGAAACTGAATAAAAGACTACAAGGAAATAGCAATGACTTGCCAAATTAATTTACAGTTAGGAATCTCCATCCCATTTCGGATAGAGTGGCTGATATATTCAATGAAACTTGCGTTGAAGTGGGAACATCTCTGGTCAAGGATTGACTCCTCCATTTTAGTTTGCATAGGGAAAGACAATGCAAATATAGCCGCATTTACTTTTACGTGTTTGCAAATCAAGTTCTAACAGAATTATTAAAACTGGACACTAAAAGGCACCAGTGGTGCCCTTTGCTGGCAGACATTTTTAATCTTTCCCTACAGTTGTGTACCTTTCCTAAGATTGGAAACAGTCAAGCGTCGTCCCTATTTTTAAATCAGGACTGAAAAATTATATTGGCAATTATAGGCCCATATCACTGCTCTTGGTTTTATCAAAACTTTTGAAAAATTACTAGCGTATCAGTTAAATGGCCACTTGGAAGCTCAGAAGCTGCATAACCCAAATCAATCGGGATTCAGAGCATGTCACAGCACAATGACAGCTTTAGTGAAAGTTGTGTCTGACATTCAGGTGGCCATGGACAAGGGTCTCATGACCGGGGCCTTATTTATTGATCTGTCAAAAGCTTTTGACACCTTGAAGCATCATGTGCTGCTCAACAGACTTCATTCTATTGGCCTTGACCATGAAGCTCTAAAGTGGTTCCATGGGTACCTGTCTGGAAGACAACAATGAGTAATATTGAATGATACCTTCAAATCTAGTTATTTGACCATGAAAACAAGGGTTCCCCAGGGTTGGTGTTGGGACTCATACTATTCAATTTGTATACTGGTGATGTTGGACACCTGTTAAAGGATATCCAGCATCACTTGTATGCTGATGATACTATACTATATGCACGTAGGTAGCTCTGCTACTTTAATACAGGAACAATTACACGCTGATTTTGATAGGTCGCAGCATTATTTTTTATTCACAAGGCCTGGTACTGAATTTTACAACGTCCCAGGTCATGTTGTTTGGAAATAATCTGGATACAGCTAAACAAATGTTGAGTCTGAAAACAATAGACAATTGTTACCTTAACCTTATCCACTTCATACAAATATTAGGGAGTCTGGATAGATTCCAGTTGTAAATAGGACCACACATTGTCTACTTAACCAAGAAACTAAGTATAAAGTTGAGTATTCTACACACACATGGAGATATATTCCCAAGATATCAGATTACAAATTGTAAATGCAATAGTTATGCCTCTATTTGATTATGGAGATATTTTATTTGGGTGCATCTAAATATTTGTTACATAGATTAGACATTCTTTACAATAGATATGCTAGTATATTTCAGATTCCCAAGAGAGACACACCATTGCACTCTTTACAGAAATTTGCACTGGATTAACTTGTCTGACACGTGAACATTCACTTGATACATTTGACTTACGAGAGTTATTTGAGTAAGGTGCCCACTTACTTAACAGATATGTCAGAACTCAGGATAATTAGGAAGACTTATGTGCAGCTGAGTTAATTGAATTTAAGGTGCCTACTATCGGACAGTAAAGGGTGATTCATCATTTATTTGTTCAGCCACAAAACTAATGGAACAGTTTGCCTGGCCATTTGAGAAAGTCAATATCTCTTCCATCTTGGCACTGAATAAGATATTGGCTTGTAAAAAGTGCCGACATGCCTAAAGTTTGTTGTAATTAATTTAAAATAGCTAAATGTCTGTCATGTATATGTGTCTTTTTGATACAGGTCGAATACTGTATTTGTTATGCTTGTATTCATGTACATATTTTATGTAGCTATTTGTTTGTTTTATACTTAGGACCCAATTGAAAATGAGCCTCGGCTCAACTGGGCTATCCTTTTCTGAATCCTTAAAATAAAATTTTGACTACTACTACTCATCCACTGCACATTCTTACCATCCTTAGCATACCAGTAAGACCCCACCCACCCACTCCCCAGCCCTAATTCACCCTGTGCCATCCACTGAAATCCCAACCCTAGCCAGGGTGCCTCACGGCATGTTCCAACAACTAGGTGCACTCTCCGTCTCCATCCACCACCAGCTCTGACTAACCCAGCTGCTACTCTGCAACATGCCCACCACCTGTCTGTATAGTTCTAGAGGGTTGGAGTTATGGCTAATGCTTTGCACCCGGATTTGCCCTGGTTGTCATGCATTGTGAATGGCCTTGCTGTCCACTTGGATGGTGACCTTGCCCCCTCCCTGCATGGTCTCAGTTTGTATAGCAACTGCAAGGAGAATGCTTATGACCCCCACAAAGTAGCCAAATGGTAACACAGCAATGTAACTGAGACTAGGCTAGATGTGAGACAGAAAGGTAACACAGCTCATGAAATCACATTCTTTTGCAGTTTGTGCCTTAATGTCGGTTCTACAATGCAACTTTGCTGCTCAGAAATGCCTCCAACAATAATAAAAAAAAAGATCTTCCTGTACTGCTTCTGATGGTTATTCATAAATTGCCCATTTTCCATCCTCAGTATACCATATTCATTTTTTAAAGCCTGTGCGTATTTAAATGTTTGCTTGTGAATGCAAACCACAGTTTCCCTCACAAATCACAGGGGATTCTAACCCTTTATAGAAGGATTCTTTTCTCAGCATGACCTCTACTTTGCAAATAGGATACTTTGATTTTGCCTTCTAATGCTACCCTTTGAGCAGGTAATAACACTGCAATTTCACAGCCAACTGGGGAGACACAAAGAACAGTAATGCAAAGAAAACACTGAACAAAAGGTCACTAAATCCTTCATTAGAAATAACAGTCTGAGCAGTACACAAATCATACTTCACTTGTTCTGGAGGATTTATACTCTCTTTCTTCATCTAAGGATGCCAAATTCCACAGTGAATGGATACCTGGGGGTGTCACTTAGGACCTGTAATAACTAGCACTTTTAAAGTTTTCACCACCTAATCCTGGCAGTCAGAAATCGCTCATTTCAGGAGGACTAAGGCTTAAAGTAGCAAAAGGCGAGAAAATTGAATCCTTTCATAAACTGGCTGGAATAAAACAGACCTGGTGAAACAGGGACAGCACTGCCACTCATGGCGCTTGTAACCTGGGACTGGGGAATGAGACTGGGTTAATGCAAGACTGGAGAAAGAGGAGGGTTAAAGACACTCTCCTCAGCCGAGGAGTGGGTGCCTGATTCTGCCACTCTGTT
Source organism: Neoceratodus forsteri (assembly GCA_016271365.2). Lineage (NCBI taxonomy): Eukaryota > Metazoa > Chordata > Ceratodontiformes > Ceratodontidae > Neoceratodus > Neoceratodus forsteri. The sequence goes on along the minus strand of CM057453.1, from coordinate 828,404,519 downwards.
GACACCTGGGGGACCCTCCAGTGGCGGGGCAGACTGGAGCGGCTAGGGAGGGAGGGAGGATGCTGGCTATTTCAATATGGCACTGCATAGCAACGGTGTAAGTGCATATGGTTGGAAACTATTGTTGTCAAAGTCCTCAGCAGTGCAGAAGAAAATGAAAATCATGCCAGGCCCGAGGATGAAAGCACTACACAGTACTCTTGGGCCCAGTGCAGCTAGTCTCCTCCAAGTGCACCAAACTTGGAGCTTCCAGAGGGTATGGGGTGGCCCACAGATCTCACTGTGAGGGTAAGACATAAGGCAACTAGGAAGGGTGGTGGGTGGTGGAGTTTGGGAGTAGCTATAGGACTGGCTTGGCAGGTTTGAGAGAGAAGGGCACAAACAGTACTTAAATATAAAAGCCTGAAATAGAGACACAAGATCACATGAGTGTACAGTGGGCTTGAGTCACATAGAGGGCTGGCACAGGCATGATTCACATGTTGCTAGACTGCAGAGTTCACAGTGTGATGCTACTGAGGGCATCTAGCGCACTGGCGCATTCACTAATGCCAGTGCCCCCAAATACTTGATTGGAGGCAAGCAGGGGCCCAATGTGGTCAGGGTGGTGAAGCTGAGCAGCAGTTCAGGATTTCAGTCAGAAGCCTGGTCCAGTAACCTAATAGGTCCACTTCTATGCTGCAGCTGGGGCTCCTGGGATATGGCAGACTGCAGAGGATCCATATGCCATGCCTTAGCAGCAAGCAGGCACTGTGAATGGGTCCCAGTAAGATTTGCTTACAATACAGATAGGATATTATCTTCTTTGAAAGTGTTTTCGTTATTGTGTGCTAAGCTTTAAGCCATTTTATAAGTGCAAAAACCTACTAAAGGGCCTGCGGTAAGATAGATATTAGAACATCTCCCAGGTGGTTATAGAGTGCGAGGTGACTTACACGCCCAGGTTGTGCAGTACATTTTCAAACTCTGTAGGTGTGTTTACATAAATGCTGTACTGTACAGTCATGTTAAGCACACACACAACCAGTACCAGCAGCTTTTGCATCAATGAAGGTTGAACAGGGTGCTAAGAGCATGACTGGAAGGCAGATACACTACTAGAAGTGCTAGAGATGGTGAGAGGCACCCAGCCTTGGGTCCACGATCACTGAAATGGCCTGCCTTTCACTACCCAGTGATTCTGAGGCCAAATCAATCATTGCACACTATCCTAACAGATCTGTTTACAGCTCTGAGGCTTTTGAAAATGGCATGGGGTCATAATCTCATAAGACATTATGCGCAGCAATATACGCGCTGCCAATACAGTGCAATATACTGTCAGCGTCATATGTCTTTGATTTGAGGGGGCTCTGCCCTGCACCCCCATCATGGGGGGCTGTGCCCCCAGACCCCTAACTAAAATAACTAACTTTCGGGGGCGGGGGTTAGCAGTTACATTTGCACAAAGTGCGAAAAATAAAAAAACTCCATGCGTCTGGGACCAGGAATCGAAACTTGGTCCCAAGCACTCGCCTGACTCCTTGTTGTCTGTGGCTCATCCATTGAGCCACAGCAGCTGCCTCACTGGCCTACTGTCCCAGCAGAGGTCTTATCCTCTAACTGGGAAGAATGAGGATGCACTACCGTGCATAGTACCCTTTACGGTTTGCACCCTCTCGCTCTTCCTACACGCTTTCCTGTTATGCGGTGTTGCCGTGCAAGATGAAGCATGCAACATATTGACCGGCTTTTGTCTGATGTCTCACTTCCCACCTACAAAGCAGAATACAAAGAGTAAGAAAAGTTAGCATGCTTTGGACCCAAATGATGCTATGTGGCTAACAAATGCTGCAATTTCTGGAATAACCAATGGTTTTGAGAAAAAGCTCAGACTCTTTTTGGTTGATGGGAGTGGGGTTTGTGAGTGTACTGATTTATTTTTAATCTGAAGTACAGATATATAGACAGTAAGGACAGAAGAATTTATGTCCATCAATCTGTCCTGTGGCCCTGCCTTACTCTAGTCCTGGCAATACTACTCCCCTCTTCCAACAGTGATTACCCCCATCACCACCACCACCACCACAACCATCACCTCCAGCAATAGTACTGACCTCTACCTCCACTGTTCTTCCACCAGTGATTACCCCCACCACCACCACCATAACCATCACCTCCAGCAATAGTACTGACCTCTACCTCCACTGCTCTTCCACCAGTGATTACCCCCACCACCTCCAGCAATACTACTTCCTCTACCTCCACTGCTCTTCCACCAGAGATTACCCCCACCACCTCCAGCAATACTACTTCCCTCTACCTCCACTGCTCTTCCACCAGTGATTACCCCCACCACCTCCAGCAATACTACTTCCCTCTACCTCCACTGCTCTTCCACCAGTGATTACCCCCACCACCACCATCATCACCACCTCCAGCTATACCACTGCCCTCTACCTCCACTGCTCTTCCACCAGTGATTACCCCCACCACCTCCAGCAATACTACTTCCCTCTACCCCACTGCTCTTCCACCAGTGATTACCCCCACCACCTCCAGCAATACTACTTCCCTCTACCTCCACTGCTCTTCCACCAGTGATTCCCCCACCACCTCCAGCAATACTACTTCCCTCTACCTCCACTGCTCTTCCACCAGTGATTACCCCCACCACCTCCAGCAATACTACTTCCTCTACCTCCACTGCTCTTCCACCAGTGATTACCCCCACCACCTCCAGCAATACTATTTCCCTCTACCTCCACTGCTCTTCCCCAGCAACTACTCCCACCACTTTCTGATGTTCCCTGAAACTGTCCCACTGTTACGAAACCATTTATAGTCCCTATTAACCATGTTACTAGGCAAGCTGTTCAGTTTTCCTACAATCCCTCCATGACAAATGTTCTTCATGCCCTTCCTAAACCTCCCCTGCCAGCCTGAGACTGGGACCTCTAGTGGTTGAACTGTTCTTCATTTTGAACAATTTTGTATGGTTCAACCTACTGCACACAGATGTGTTTATATGTCTCTGTCATATCCCTCTCCCTTCAGCCTCTGAGGAAGCACATGCTGTGGCCCACCAGTCTCTTCTGATAGGTCTTCCTCTGTTGACCATGGATCATTCTTTCCATCCTACTTTGGATGGTCTCCAGTCTACCAGTCCTTCCTTAAATGTGGGCACAAAACTCCACACAATACTCCAGGTGTGGTCTAGAAGGCGACCACAGTGGCAGAATCCTCCCTCCTATGACTGGTGGAACCCTGCCTGTTGCAACCCAGCATCCTGTTTACTTAACTATAATGCTTTGCTATACTGAGAAGAGCATTTGGACTCGAGAACTGTACACAATACTCAAGTGTGATCTAACCAAGGACCTGTACAGTAGCAGAATCACTTCTCTCCTGCAACTGGTGGAACCCCACCGATACAACTCAGCATTTCATTTGAGTTCCCATATGCTCTGCTACACTGATAAGTGGATTTTACACTGTTCCTAGTTATTACCCCAGGTCCTTCTCTTCCTGGAAAGTTCTGCCTTAACCCCACTGAACCATTACTCTAACTGTGGATTTCTGCAACTGGTATGTGTGATTTTGTATTTCACTGAACTTGGCTTTGTTGCCAATGCCCTTGTTGGGTAACCGTTGCCTCAGTGCTTTTGTGCTGAGATTCTTTGTCTTTTAGCTTGCTTTCTTATTTTGGGATTACCATGACTCAAACCCATATGACCACATAAGGGTTGGTTCATCTTCCCTTTGGTGAAATCCAGATGAGGCAGACTGATTAGTCCTGAGCAGGACGAAACATGTATCTGTGTCTTCTGTTCTCAACGTTGTATATTGTGTGAGAGCCCTTTAGCACCACATTCTTGCTTAAAGCAAAACCAGCCTAAATGTTCATGGTGATTTGCATATCCGTCTGATGATGCTTTGCATTGTGAGGTGGGTATGTGTGATTTTAGTATTTTTTGAAACTTTGCTTTGTTGCCAATGCTCTTTTTGGATAATCCTCTCTTCAGTGCTTTTCTGCTGAGGCTCTTTGTCTTTTCTGCACTAACATGCATCACCTTGCATTTCACGTTGGTATCACTGGAAACTGAGGTGCACTGGAAGCTAAGTGCGCTGGAAACTGTGGGCAGTATAAGCTGTGTTACACTGGAATCTATAATGCACTAGAAACTAAGGAGCATTACAAAATGTGGTGCACCAGAAACTGGTTCACTAGAAAATGCAGTGCACTAGAACCTGGTGCACTGGAAATTGAGGTGTGTAAGAAACTGAGGTGCACTACAGATTGGTGCACTGAATACTGAGGTTGCAAGAAACTGGCTTGCACTAGATACTGAGCTGAACAATGATGAAGATGTCAGTCCAACATTGAAACATCAGTCACGTGAGGTCTCAGGCTCAGGTTTGCAAGATGGTTGGCGAGTGTTTTGAAAGTCTGTTACAAACCAGAATGGACTATCATTCCCCATTTTCTTTCTTGTGAGAAAGTACTGTAACCTACAAATGGGGGTTCCCAAAAGACTTCCAGGAGCTTGCTTGAATGCTCCAAGCCTGAATGGTGTTTGGCGTTTAAGCCATTTATCAGTGAGTGTTTTAGAACCTCTGGTACTGTCTCTTTAAGAGCTGTCTGCTTGCAGACATAATTAGTTGTATGGGGGACTGTGTGTTTCTTTGATTGAGTACCACTCAGCTGCTGCAATTCACTCCATTTTGCAGTCACTAGGAGTGCAAAGGGAACCTATCTGAAAGATGTAACTGTTTGCCAGAAATCATTTAGAGTAATAATGAAATTACAGTTTGTCTAACCTGCTTCTTTGCAGTCAGAACTGTGTCTGCCTAGTTCCCCATTCTAGTTTTGAACTGCTGAACTGGACCAATCAGTGTGGGGTAAGCTAGCTCTAAAATGGTGCCTTGGACGAATCAGAACTTGGACTCATAATCTGAGCCAGCCACAAGAGGATTGTATGGGCAGTGACTCTGGGAGATGTAGTTTAGACTTGGCGCCTTTTTGGACCAACAGGAGCAGTCTATTGTGAGTGACAGCCAATCCAGTCAAGAACTGGGAGGAACTCAAAGGAAGTGCCGTTTTGTCTGTTGGAGTTTCAGTTGAGCTCTGGCAGTGAAGAAGGAAGGAGCCCTGTGCTTTTTCAGTGTACAGTTTTAGTCGGGAAGCGTGTGTAAGGCCCAGAGTTCCGGTCTGCAGCTTGTGTAACTGCTTGTTAGGACTGAATCCGTCCTGTGAAGAGAATCAAAGGATATCTGAAGAGTAGAAACCAGGCTCACCCTGTGAAGACTGGAGAAATTGCTGAATTGCACTCGGTCTGTCAGGAACTGAATCTGCTGTGTGTTTCCAGGTATGTGTGCAGTAATTGCGATCGGGATAGAAGCAGCCTCCTAGTATAGTACTTTCTGTTTTACCATAATAATGTGTGAAGAGGCTTGTGTACCTCAAGTGAATCCTGCTGCCATTAAAGGACTTTTGCCTGTTGCAGTTTGCCATATAAATGTCATGAGAGTCTCGTGGAGCTCAAGAGTAGCCCTGCTGACATTGAAGGACCCTATCTTGTTTGGAGGTCGTGAGTACTAATTCAGGGTCGCCCCTGTTGAATTGCCACATTGAATCCAAATGGAATCACTGTACTGCTGACTGTTTAAACTAATTTTTCTTTTCTCTGTGGAAAGGGCCCTACCAGCTGCCACGGTTTGGACTAGCCACTAGGGCTTGGGTACCCAGGGTCAGTAACTGGTAGGGATAGGCCTGTGCACAGAGCCATGGTAGATGAGTAAAGTGATAAGCTAATTAACCTGATTTCCCCTGTCCTTGTTATATTCCCCTAAATAAATCCGAGCTGCTTGTTTCAGCAAAGTTATACTGCCTGAGGTATTTGTCTATGTTAAAGTATTGTACTGTGATTGTTGCACTGTATCTTATTTTACAGGAGGTCCCAGTGCCTGAACCAGCCCTGGGGTAAGTGTATACTGTGAAGGTAATTCTGATATATTGTGTGGGCCACTAGTGGGAAGAAAGGGGGTTGCAGTGTCCCAGAGGGCTGTGACCAAGTAAGTTAACTATTGCAAACCCTGACCTCTGGGTGGAAGCCCCGCCATTGGATCCAGGCCCTCAACCTGTTAGTGGCAAATCAGGCAGGGTAGTAGCCCCTGGGATAGCGCCATCTAGGGGTTACAGTACCATGAGAAGAGGCCTCTTCCCACTGTGAGAGACGGACCTTTTCTATGACCTTAATTCTAGCAATTTCTTTACCTCCAACTCTAACAGGATTTTTCCTGAGGTTGAAGTGAAGGAAAACCTTTGGGCTCTTAGTTTTGGGAGGCCTGTGAACTAAAGGGCTAAACCCTGACTCACCAGTCTGTGGGGATGGTTTTCCACTCCTGGAAGTAATGGTACAGGTGGCCTCCAACTGGTGGGGTTCTATGGTGGCCAGCACAAAGTCAGGAATTTTGTTTTCTTGTGCCTTAAAGCTGGTGCTTGCTTCTGTCTTGCACCTCTCCTGCCTCCACCTCTTGGGGCGCCCCCTCTGAGGAGGGTAGTCATAGTAGGAGTAAGGCCTTTGGTAGTACCAAACTTAGTACCCGACCTCCCCTTCCATATTGCCTAAAGGAAGTAGAAGCTCTTTCCTTCTGGGTCAAATTCTTATAGGTTGATTTTGGTTCATCAACCTTTTTCATATAGATTTCTGTTTTATTGCCAAAAGGGAGGGTCCATAGCCTTTGTCTTTGTGTCCTCTGACAGGATGGTTGCCCTGAGCTAGGCAAACCTCCTCAGAGTTACTACATGTGCCTTGAAGCTGTGTCATTTGCATCCACAGCCATGTGGAACTGATATTTGGTGGCTTCCAGTGCATCTTCAACTTTTCTGTTAGATCACCTCCCACCTTCTCACTCAGGACTTGCACGCACTCAGAGGGCTTTTTGGTACTGTGCAGCGTATGCCATGTAAACACCTACCTTAAGTACAGGGTGGCGAAGTGTACACTTTCTTGCCGTATAATCCTGCATTCTGGTATCCTTTTCTGGAGGCACAAAGCTAAGGACACTTTAGATTTTCCACCAGCTGCCTGCATAACTCTCTCATGATCAGGGTGGGAATACAAACATTCACCCCTGCTTCTCCACTTGATATTTCTTTTCCACTTTTTGTCAATGCCAGGAGCTGAATTTGGATGCACAAAATCTTGCCGGTGTGTGTTTCTTTCAGAGGGACCTGTGACTGGTACTATGAGTTTTTAGATAAGATCAGTCCCAGCATACTCATAAATTCTGCCTCTTCTATATCCTCCTCAGTCTCAGTGCAGGGATATCTAAAGTCTCAATCAAATGCTTTAAAAAGAGGAATATGAGGAAAATCTTGCCAGAGAACTGCAACCTGATAGATACCACCATTTTTTGTCATGCAACTCAACTGTGCTAAGACACACAACTTCATCAACATAGTCCATTAAAGAAAAACACCCTCCTTGCTGAGGATTTTTGTCTAATAAAAATACAAATTAAAGGATTAAAAAGAATAGCAAGGTATGCACTGCAGTCAGGGACAGTAGAAATGTGCTAACAAAATCAGGTAACAGAATTCTAAGAAAAAGAAAAATCAGTTTAAATCATATCTCACAAGTTTTAACCGTGCTTTACTTTCTCCAGTGCTTTCTAGTTTTGCTTGGAGAACTCAGAATGTTCAAACATGTGTGCCCATGTTATCATCAATTCACTGTCCCCACTGGCAAAGCCAGAATCCAGAAAGGAAAGTCACTGGCAAGGAAACTTATAAATGTCAGCTCCTGCTGAGCAACTACCTACTGTATCCCTAGTCTGCAAAGAAAGAAAGGTAGAGAAGGCAGAATACCATTCACTGGGACAGACATGGGGTTAAGACTCAGCTCAGATCACATGTGAAATGAAGTCTGTGAGCTCAGCTGTGATTCTTGAGTACAAATCCTACATATGCATTTGGCATGGTTCAGCACCAACACTGACAGTCTAGATGCTTCATTTGCCTTCTTCTTTTACGTTCTGCTTTACATTTTCAGCAATGTCCCACTATGAAACTTGACGATGGATTGTAACACATGATTAGGGTTTTATCCCGAATTCCTGTCAGCAGGTTCTGAAAGTCATAACACCATCATTCTGACATCATGAATCCATAATACTGTTAATCTGACATCAAAACTAGGGTATTACAGATCAGAATTGTACAAGTGCTTGTGGGCAGCCAATCTGTACAGGCGGGAGCAAAAGAGATCTGAAAATACTGATACTGCGACTCCTGTCACTGTTTGAAACTGGCAACTGAAATGGTAACACAAGCCTTGGAGTCTATCAAGCTGGAAAAAGTGCTGTGAGGCGAGTCAGAGAGCAGTTAGTGTGCAAGCAGGCTAGCAAACTGGAAAGAGTGCTTTGCAAGGCAAGTCGAACTGCAGCTAAGAGCGAGCAGGCTGGAGTCGGAAAGTGGTTGGTATGTGAGCAGAGAGTGGGTAAGAATGAGACTGAGAGATCACCAAGGTGTGCCATGTACTACAAAATAATAGATGAATTTATGTCTGTTAGACAGCCACAACTTCACCTCAGGATAGTGATGACATCATAAACCTCTCATTGGAACATAGGAACATTCAAACAAGAGGAGGCACTGCCTTTCAAGCTTGTCCACCGTTTTCAACAGGAATAACCACTGGTGCCCATATCTATGAGGAGTTTCTCTAGAAGTATCTTAAAACTGTTGATGGTGTCACATTCCACTACACCTGAGGGTAAACCATTACAAGTTACCACCACTCTCTGAGAGAAACATGATCTTCTCCTTTCAGTCCTAAAATGTCTGCTCCTCAGTTGATCTTACGTCAATCTTATCTGTACTCTTTCACGTTTACTGACATTCTTTTTGTTTAGTGGATTCCAGAAGGGACCACAGTACCCAAACTATGTGCAAATCAATGATATGTACAACAGAAACATCATCCTTCTATCTCTACATGTCAAATTCCTTCTAGTCGTCCAAGGTTTTTACACATTTGACACTATCTCATCATAATGTTTTGAGTATTTCAGAGTTTTGACTACCATACCTCCCAAATCTTTCTCATATTTGGATACTCTTAGGAATGTTTCACCCATATAATACTTTTGCCTGTTTATTACTCCTGCCAAAGTGCCTTACCATGCACCTGCCTGGATTTAAGGTTCATTTGGTCTGATCTAAATCTTCCTGTAAGGCTGTTATACCATCCTCAGTTTCAACAGTGCATTCCAACTTCTGTGTCAACTGTAAACTTTGCCAACTAACCCTACTTTTCACTTACATAACTGCAGTATAAATATTAAATAGGGTAGGCTCTACAACCGACCCCTGCAGAACTCCACTTGCCACCTGGGTCACAGTACAGTCAAAACATTTATTTTAACTGTCTGTAATCCATTTCTTCCATTCATTTCTTAACACTTTCTGCCTACCTACCCTTCCTGCTAACATCTTGTATCTCAAATCTTTCTTATCTGTGCTCCTGTCTTGTCACCTTATTAACTCTTCCAACATTCTTTCATCTTCACATGACATGTTCCTATTATCCCCCCGGTCTTCTCACAGATCCTATTTTTATCACTTTGCAACTTTTACAGACTCTTATCTCAGGGCTTTATTGCTCTGTGTTCATTTCTTCACTTCTAAGGTTCCACACTGCCTACCATTCTACCCTTAGTGTAATTCTCTTCTATTATGTTTATACATTTCGATGCTTGGCATGCTGCACAGGGTAAACCAATCCCTCGACAAAGAATCCAAGTCCCTCCTCGCAAACAGTTTCCTTCTCCCTTCTGTTTGGCTATGGTTCTCTAGTTTATTCCTCCACCCTTTAAAAAAAATGTCATTAGGCTCCGTAGTTCTTTACAACAGCATGATCCGGTTTATCTATGGGCTCCCCAAACTTACCCACCAATCGACCTGTTCAGAATCTCTGGCTGACCTCCATTGAGAACAGACTCCACTGCAACACTGCCTCCTTCTTCCACAAACTCTCCTGCAGTCTTCTCCCATCCAGTCAGTTCCTTTTCCCAGAAGTGTCTCACTCTAAGGCCACCAGACAGTCCTCCTCCTCTCCCTTCACTGTCCCTTTCCGTCGCACTTCCATGGCCAAAAACTCTCCTACTTTGGCTCCAAACTCTTAACTCTCTCCCCTGAACTTACACTTGCACCTCTTCATCCACCTTCAACCACAACCTTAGCAAGCACCTGTCCCTCACCTCCACCTGCAGCTGTTCCTGTCTCTAACCTAATTCTCCTCTGTTACTTTCCACCCCATTCTTCCCTTCCTAGTATGACACTCAAGCTCCTGCTGATATTGTCTCAAAAAAAATGAACACACAGTTGTCCTCAAGATTTGCTTGTTTACCAACTTATATACAGCACTTCTTGTACAGTCACTCCTGTTTCGTTTTTGTTATGTATTTGCTGAACGTTTTCATTTTCTTTTATTGTAGAGTTGTCATTGTCAATCATTTTGTACCTTCTCTATTACCTTGTAACCTATTAATTATATTTCTTGTTAACTGGACACTTGTGAAAATGGGCAGTTTTGCTCATATGCCTTTCAGTATAAAATAAAAAATGAAATAATGAAATTAAATGCTTATATATATATATATATATGACTGCTACGTTGCTCAGTTTTGTCATTCACCTGAAGGCCAGGACCTACGAGGCCCTGAAAGCGTGTGTAGAATTCCATCTTTGTACAAGACTCTTGTTCATCAATAAAGGTATCAAACCTTCCAGCGTCTCCTGTTTTCCAAGGACCAATCGGCTAGAATCTCTTTATACTAAAAGAGGGCTCTCAAACTCCTGGGAGATGGCAGGCAATTCTGGAATAACATCAAAGATCTCACGGGCAGAACCAGTAAGGCATCTCCCTCTATGTTGGAGGTCAATGGATCATCACCCAGGATCCCAAGCACATCACCAATACTTCCAGCTTGGCGTTCTCTGACGCCTAATGGTATACTTCCACTTGACTTTTCAACATACCAACCAACACTGACAAGCCGAGGTTATGGCCAGCAACTCCAGGGTCACCCCTCCCCATCAACTTCAAAAACAGCACCCTGTCAGAAGCAAAAAAGTACCTGCAGAGAGTGCTTGGTAAATCTAGGTTCAGTGGCGACTCACTGGAACTTAAACTTATTAGCCTAACTATCGATGAGGTCCTATCACCTAACAAAACTACCTAAATTTGCCACTATGCCTTGGCCAGTTCCCGAATACTGGAAAGCTGCAGTGGTTATGCTGGTATACAAAGTGATAACTGAGCCCTGCACACAAAGTACGGCTGATCTCAATTGTTCCCCGTCTCGAAGGTGCTGGAATGCATTGTGGCTGATCAACTTACCAAGTACCTCGAAGTACCAAATCCAATGCGCACAACAGCATGGTTTCATAGGAGTACACAGCACCACCACTGCCTTGCTGGAATACACTGCCTACATACATAATGCACTTGACTGTGGTCAGCTAGTTGGGGTGATTTATATTGACCTAAATAAAGCATTTGACCGGTTAACCCACACCATCCTGTTAACTCCACAGACTGGCCAATCATATGAGTGCGGTGGGTGGTTTAAAAGCTACCTCGGCTGCAGGTGACAACAAGTTAAAATAAGTTGCATCCTATCTGCCAGTCAGCAAGTTCCATCCGGTGTCCCACAAGGGTCGATCCTGGGCCAACTACTTTTTAGCCTCTTCCTCAATACCCTCCCCATGGCATGCACCAGTAATATACTGCTACTATAGGATGATGCCATCATTTTACTAATCATTCTGACCCCATCCCCTTGAATCACAACTTCAAGATAGCTTCTCTGCTACTGAGGCCTGATTCATCAAATATAAGTTACTGATGAATTACAAGAAGACAAAAATCATGCTTCTCTCAAGCCTCACAACAAACACAAATCCTCCCAGCTATCCATACTGAAAATTATAGGCTCCCCTGAACAAGTCCAAAACTTCAAGTCTCTTTGGATCACACTGAACAGCTCGCTATCTTATGGTACCCACGCAGATCTTGTTGCAAAGGCAGTAAATACCAGGTTAGGGCTGTTATACAGATGCAGGCACTGTATGACCCCAGAAGCCCTCAGGCTCACTGTAACTGTAGCAGTGTCAGTGGCTCAGTAGGTAGCACACTCACCTCTGAGGCCGGAGATCAGAGGGCTGTGGGTTCCAGTTCCCATCATGGCACATGGGTTAATATCCCAGTTAATATCCAGTACTGACACTGTAGTGCAGCATGAGAGGGGTGCTGCACTTCTGAAGTGCCCGTCTTCCGGATGAGACGTTAAACTGAGGTTCCATCTGCCTGGATTGGTGGTAGTTCAGGTGAATGTTAAAGATCCCATGGCACTTATCAGAAAAGAGTAGGGAATTTCCCTGGTGTCCTGGCCAATTTCCTCATTCACTATAAATACCACCAGCGGTTTAATCTGCTTCAAAGTCAGTTGGCATCCATCTGTATCCCCTCCCTCCCCGGTCGTGCCTGAAAATAGGCAGGATTTGTCTAGTGCACTTACCTGGTCAACTAAAAATAAAATAAATAAACTTGTTCAGTTATGTCTATCATTGACTGTGGCCTAGTTGTATATGGAGCAGTAACAGACACGTGCTCAGAAGGATCTGTACAGCACTAAACAGGGCATGCAGGTTGATTACTGGGCGCACAGACTAACACATCGTGTGACCTATATACAGCACGAGCTGGTTACATAGAAACATAGAATTTGATGGCAGATAAGGACCGCTTGGCCCACCCTAGTCTGCCCATTTTCTTACCTAACAGATGAGCTGCAGATCCTAGTTAACCAACAGCTTACTTCCTCCTACCCCACTAGGACTGCCTTATGTCTGTCCCATGCATTCTTGAATTCCCCACTGTTCTTGACTCCACGACCTCCTCAGGAGGCTGTTCCATACATCCACAACCCTCTCTGTGAGAAAAATACTTCCTCACATTACCTCTGAGCCATCCCCTCTATCTTCAAATTGTGCCCCTTGTTCTTGCACATCTCTTTTCTGAAAGATGCCACCCTCTTGGACTTTGTTGATTCCCTTGAGGTACTGAAGTTTCTATCATGTCCCTCTCTCCCTCCTTTCCTCAAGGGTATACATATTAAGCTCCTTTAGTCTTTCTTAGATATGTCTTCTGGTGTAGACCTTGCACCATTTTGGTTGCCCTCCTCTGGACAGCCTCCACTCTGTCTATGTCTTTCTTGGAGATGGGGTCTCAGAGAACTGCACACAGTACTCAGATGGGGTCTCACCAACTGTCTGTACAGAGGGATAACAACTTCCTGTTTTCTACTAGTGATGCCTCTCCTATGCATCCCAGTATCCCCCAGCCTTCCTTACTGCCTTCTCACATTGCTTGCCCACCTTAGGTCATCTGATATAATTACCCCCAGGTCCCTTTCCATTTTACTGTTGCCAGTATCTCACCCCTCATTGTGTACTCTTCCTCTGGTTTTTGTTTCCCAGGTGCATTACCTTGCACTTCTTTGCATTGAATCTGAGCTGCCATACATTTGACCATTCCTCCAACCTTGCCAAGTCCCTTCTCATCCTCTCCACTCCATCTGATGTATCAACCCTGTTGCAGATCTTTGTGTCATCTGCAAAGAGACATACTTTTCCTTCCAGTTCCTCTGCAATGTCACTTATAAAGACATTAAAAGGACCGGTCCCAGTACTGAACCCTGCGGTACCCCACTAGTAACCCTCCTTTCTTCACTGTGGACTCCATTTACTACTACCCTTGCGTCCTTGTTGTCTAAGCCAATTTTTATCCAGGCTACCACCTTGGACCCACTCCAAGGCTGGTTAACTTGTATTAATCTTTTGTGTGGACTGTATCAAATGCCTTGCAAAAATCCAGGTAAGCCATGTCCACAGCCCCTCCCTGGTCTACTACTTTGGTCACCCAGTCAAAGAAATCTATTAGATCCGTCTGACCTGACCTTCCCATCTTGAATCCATGCTGCCTTGGGTCCTGTGCCCACTGGCCTCTAGCTACTCAACAATTCTTTCCCTCAGAAGTGATTCATCATTTTTCCCTACCACTGAGGTCAAACTAACTGGTCTGTAGTTTCCTGCCTCTGTCCTGCTCCCACTTTGTGAGAGGAATCATATCCATCCTCCTCCAGTCTTCAGGTACCACCCCATCCTCCATGATTTGCTAAAGAGAGTAGTTAGCGTGTCATTAGTTCTACCCTTAGTTCTTTTAGAATTCTTGGGTGAATCCCATCAGGCCCCATTGCTTTTCCACCTTCAATTTTATTAGTTCTTTTCAGAACCCTTTTTCTGTAAATGGACTGGTATAGGACCCCGTCTTCAGAGTGTTTCTCTTGTTTTGATTTAGGTACCTCCCCTCTCTTCCTTTGTGAATACTGAGCAGAAATATTCGTTCCAGGATCCCTGTTTTTCACTGTCACCCTCTACCCACATTCCTCCCCTTTATTAAGCCTCAGTATCCCTTCTTTGGTCTTTCTTCGCTCCCTAATGTACCTATAAAGGTCTTATCCCCCTTCTTAACAGAGTTGGCTATTCTTTCCTCGGTTTGGGCCTTTGCTATTCTGACGGCCTTCCAGCCTCTTTCCGCTTTAACTCATAAAGTTCTCTGTTCTGCTCCTTCTGTGTTTCCTTATATTTCCTGAATGTTATCCTTTTCTCCTTAACCTTCCCTGCCACCTCTTTGAGAACCATAGCGTTTTTTTCCTTTGTTGTGTTTTGTTGATTTGCTTTACACAAAGGCTTGTTGCTTCTGTGATGGCTGTTTGATTACTCCCCATTGTTCCTCCACCCCTCCTTCTTGCCTGTTTGCTAGTGCTTTTCTGAGGCACTCTCTCATTTTCCAAAGTCAGCCTTCCTAAGTCCAATACTCTTGCTTTTGTGTGGCTTGATTGTCATGGCTGTGTTTATCGTGAACCACACTGTTTGGTGGTCACTTGTTCCAGATGGCTACCCACTTCTACATCTGAGATTCTTTCTCCATCCCCATTTGAGAGATACCAGGTCTAAGATTGCTCCCTCCAGTGGGTTCCAATACTAGCTGCCTGAGGCATGCCCCTGTAGGGCATCAAGAATGACCCTGCTCTTGGATGTGCCTGCAGCAAAGGTGCTCCAGTTAACAACTGGCATATTCAGGTCCCCTATCAACAATATCTCCCCTTTTCTGCCATTCTAAGGAAGCCTTCTATCATTTCCTTGTCATTCCCTCCCCCTGAGATGGGGGTCTGTATACAACCCCATGCGGACTGTGGTGCCATTTCCTGTCTCAGGGTGACCCAGAGTGTCATCTGCTCCTCTTTATGTTCTGTCACTTTGATCTCTTCCTTTACATAGAGAGCTACTCCTCCTCCTCTTTACCCTCCTGTCTCTCCTGTAGATTGTGTATCCTGGTATGCTGACATCCAGTCACGGTTCTCAGTGTACCATGTTTCTGTGACTGCCACAATATCCAGGCAACCCTCTCCATCAAGGCTACTAGTTCAGGAGCTTGTTACACAGACTACGGGTATTGGTACTCATCACTCTCCACTTTTTGATGGCCTTGCCCCTTTAGCACCATTCCTGTCCTTACTGCCTTTGCCTTTTTACATTTACCTCAGTCCTGCTTCCTATTGGCTTCTCTGCCTTGGTGTTTACCTCACTAATTACCGTGTTTTGTGAGGGAAGGCTGGGATTTCCTGCTCCTTTTCAGTGCCTCAAGGTTTAAACCTGAAGGGCAGAATAAACTACCAGACCTGCCTACTGGCAAAAAATATTAGTCTTGGACAGTCTCCCCGACGCCCAGAAATACCTAATCCCCATCAAACCCTCACCAAACCTGAGTGGCTGTAAAACAGGCATACCAAGTTCCTTTCTGCCCGGGCCTCACGGACACAGTGATCCTTCTCATATAGGGGCCCAGATGGCTAAACTACCCCCTTGGTTATCCAGGCTGACTCTAGGGTAGGCCTTTTAAGAGAAACTTAGACAGCATCTCTCTGCACTTGGTAGATATGACTGTCACCTTTAGGTTGCCCCCACTACACTGATTCATATCCTCCTCCCCCATTCCTCCCTCCTCCCACCCTAGATAATATATACAGCTCAGTCAACTCCACACTGGTAACCTCCACCCACCTCCATACCCCTATCCCTCCTCTCTCCCTAACCTTTAGCTCCCACCCCTCCTTCCCATCCCACTCTATGCCTCTCTGCCCTACCTCAGCCCCACCCCTTACCTCAGCCCCACCTCCTCCCACCCTCGGCCACTGCCACTGCTTTCCTGCCACTTTTCAGTGAAATTCTCCTCCTCCACCTTCCCACACCCCTCCCTTTCCTACTCCTACTACCCCAACCCCCAGCAAAACTACCTCTGGCTGCTTCTGTCCTCCAACTGTCTAGTCCTTCCCCACCAAAACCAGCAAAACCTACCTCCGACCGTTTGGTTCTCCAACTGTTCCCCACCGCCTACAAAGCCTACCTCTGGCTGCTTCTGTCCTCTAACTGTCTTGCTAATACCCTTGGCCACTATATGTTCGCTGACTTGTATACTCTACTATTACTTTTGATTCTGAATGTACTGACATATATTTTTGCTGTTCAAGCGTACTTATTGTTGATCTTGGAGTTTAATTTTATTTGCCCTTGTATCAATCCATCTGATGTGTAACCTTTGTAAAGGAGCTTCTGGATCAAACATGTTGTAATCCCAGATTTAAATAAATAAAACAATTCAAGCTCACAGGCCCATAATTTGAATTTTCAATGTTTTTTGAATATAGGTATAACAACCGCTTTTTTCCATTCTAATGGAGCTTGCTCCCAGTTCCAAAGAGGTATTAAAGATTTTGGTTAGTAGATCTTCTAGTACTGGTTCCAATTCCTTAATACCCTAGGATGCAAACCATCCAGCCCTGAGCTTTATTGATATTCATAGTTTGTTGAGATTTAGTACTTCTCCTTCTCTGTTAAAAACTAAAAGTCTCTCTCAGGGATAATTACTTCAGGTAATTCAGATTTCTGGAATAGTGACCAAAAATTATTGAGGATGCTTCAATTTCCCGTCATCCTCAGTTTTCTTCTCCTTTTCCACTAGTGGTCCTGCTATCCTGTCACCACCCTCTTCGCTCTCACATAAGTCCAAAATGCTTTTGCATTATCTTTAGAATTTTTGTTATAATCACTTTTTACACTGCCTTGCTTCACATTTATACAGCTCCCAGAACTCTGGTTCTCCGTTAAATTTTTTTTTTTTTTTTTTGTAAAGATCAGTATATCATGTTTTATCTTGTGCTTGTACATTACTGGCACTTGCTAATGTAACCCCTAGATGGCGCTACCCCAGGGCTACTACCCCTGCCTGATTTGCCACTAACAGGTTGAGGGCCTGGATCCAATGGCGGGTGCCTCCACCCAGAGGTCAGGGTTTGCAATAGTTAAACTTACTTGGTCACAGCCCTCTGGGACACTGCAACCCCCTTTCTTCCCACCAGTGGCCCACACAATATATCAGAATTACTCTTCAGTATACACTTACCCCCAGGACTAGTTCCGCACTGGGACCTCCTGTGAAATAAGATACAGTGCAACAATCACAGTACAGTACTTTAACATAGACAAATACCTCAGGAAGTATAACTTTGATGAAACAAGCAGCTCTGATTTATTTAGGGGATATAACAAGGACAGGGAAATCAGGTTAATTAGCTTATCACTTTACTATCTACCTATGGCTCTGTGTATTAGGCCTATCCCTACCAGTTACTGTCCCTGGGTACCCAAGCCCTAGTGGCTAGTCCAAACCGTGGCAGCTGGTAGGGGCCCTTTCACACAGTGAAAAGAAAATTAGTTTAAACAGTCAGCAGTACAGTGATTCCATTTGGATTTAATGTGGCAATTCAACAGGAGGCGACCCTGAATTAGTACTCACGACCTCCAAACAAGATAGGGTCCTTCAACATCAGCAGGGCTACTCTTGAGCTCCACGAGACTCTTCACACATTTATATGGTAAAAAGAAAGTACTATACTAGGCAGGCTGCTTCTCTATCCCGATCGCAATTACTGCACAATACCGGGAGAACACACAGCAGATTCAGTTCCTGACAGACCGAGTGCAATTCAACAATTTCTCCAGTCTTCTACAGGGTGAGCCTGGTTTCTACTCTTCAGAAATCCTTTGATTCTTTTCACAGGACGGATTCAGTCCTAACAAGCAGTTACATAAGCTGCAGACCGGAACTCTGGGCCTTACACACGTTTTTGACTGAAACTGTGCACTGAAGGAGCACAGGGTTTCTTTTCCTTCACTGCCAGATCTAAACTGAAACTCCAACAGACAAAACCGGGCACTTCCTTTGAGTTCCTCCCAGTTCTTGACTGGATTGGCTGTCACTCACAATAGACTGCTGCTGTTGGTCCAAAAAGGCGAAGTCTAAACTACATCTCCCAGAGTCACTGCCCATACAATCCTCTTGTGGCTGGTTCAGATTATGAGTCCAAGTTCTGATTAGTCAAGGCACCATTTTAGAGCTAGCTTACCCCACACTGATTGGTCCAGTTCAGCAGTTCAAAACCAGAATGGGAACTAGGCAGACACAGTTCTGACTGCAAAGAAAGCAGGTTAGACAAACTGTAATTTCATTATTACTCTAAATGGTTTCTGGCAAACAGTTACATCTTTCAGATAGGTTCCTTTGCACTCCTAGTGACTGCAAAAATGGAGTGAATTGGCAGCAGCTTGAGTGGTACTCAATCAAAAAACACACAGTCCCCATACAAACTAATTATGTCTGCAAGCAGACAGCTCTTAAAGAGACAGTACCAGAGGTTCTAAAACACTCACTGATAAATGGCTTAAACGCCAAACACCATTCAGGCTTGGAGCATTCAAGCAAGCTCCTGAAGTCTTTTGGGAACCCCCATTTGCAGGGGTTACACTAACTTTTACCCTTGGGACTGCTATGCTAGAGTATGTATATTTCCCTGACTGATAATTTACTGTTGCATGTACCTGACCTGGCTCTTCTTGAGCTGGTGACTATATACGTATTTTACGTTCATTGTACTTTGCATTTGCAAAAGCACTTGTTCTCAAAGGTGTTTTCTGAATTATAAATAATAAATAATCTCCTCTGTGTGCCAAAAGGAATGGAAATGAGATCTGCCTAGTATAAGTAGTAATGTTACAGCAAAGCGTACCAGCCCCCAGAAGGGAGCTGCCTGTGATAGCACTAAGTAATGCCCTCTGAGAGTGTCTTCGCTAGCTTGTTAGTTATCCCTATGGCCCCACCCAGAAACACTGACTGAACCTCTGGCTGGGCCCCTCCCATGGCGGAGGGCCCAAAACACCCAACTGACATGGACTGGCTTACATTCTTGTCTAACCTTTAGAGGGATAAGTGAAGTTATAACCATAAATAAATGTTTTGTCATTTTTGATAAGGAAAAGCTCATTAAACTGTGACAGCTCGTTTCCAGGTGTGTCCTGGTGGAGGCACGCATGGACCTGTTTTACTGATGAGTAAAATGCTGTCCTGGACACCAAGAGAAAATCCCTAGTTCTTATAAGTGCTACAGGATCTGTAACTACCACCTGGACAGCCACCAGAGATGGGCAAAGGGACCTTGGTTAACGTCTCATCTGAAAATCTGCACCTCAACAGTGCAGCACCCCCACCCAATGCTGCAGTACACTGTCAGTACTGGTATTTATTTATTTAGTTATTTAGTTATTCTTTGTTAACCAGGTAAGGCCCACTAGGCACAACTGCCTGTTTTCAGGGGTGACCCAGGAGCAGGTATTAGCACAACTTCCTGGTGTGGGACTAGAACACACACCACCTGCCGATCTACCAGCCCCAGAGGCAAGTGTGCAACCTATCTGGCCAATGACACTGGACAGTGCAAGAATATTGCAGGTCCCTGACTTGTACTTTTATCCAAGAAGAATTCTGGTAGTGAATAGTATTTACTGCAACTTCTAGGCATGATGTATCAAAAGTCAGCTTCATGAGCCAACTCCGTGGCACCAACTGGTGGGCACCCTCAGCACACGCTTCACGACTTGGGTTTGCACCCCACCCGGAACAAGTGGAGTGGAGACTGGCAGGGAGGGTTAGAGTATCTGAGCTGGTGTTCTCCTCCCTGGAAGGGAGGGCATGGTCTGCACTGCTCCCGAGTGGCTTCTAGTGGAAGGCTGGCATAGGTGCACTTGGTGGCATGGGTGACCACACATTGCTGTGCACCCTTCCCAGGATGCTTCGATATGCAGCCACCACATGGGAGGGTTGGCAGAATGAAGGAGAAAATGGGAAAATGGCCCATTCTGGAGTGTTGGATGACAGCCCTCTGTAAGTTCCCACCATGCTACCGACCAAGCACATCATCCTTGCCCCTCTGACCATCCCCCGATGTCAGAGGCACTTCCTCTCCAGTGACAGCAGGGCTTCCCGGCAGGGACACGCCAGAACATGAGGAATGTCAGAGGATCTTGGGAGCCTGGAGGTAAGGGGGGATTGAGTCTGGCGGGCAGGGGGACACGTGGGGAGTTTGAAGGAGTGGGGCTTTGGGGACCTGGGTGGAGCAAAAAACAGTCAGCTTCATGTCTGATGACCAAGTGAACAGTATACAACATTTACTATTCTGACAATCCTAATGGGGTGGGACAGCTCACTGCTTCTGGGGCTTTTAGTCTTTTGCCAGGGCTGCATTTTCTGATCTTGGCTAAATCCTGGCATTGATTAGTTGCTACTACAGTGTCTGTCCTATAATAGGCTGCTGCACACGATTATTGGACCTGTGATTGGACTGCTTAGCTATCAGTCACAACCGCAGGCGGTAGCCTGTGATGCTGGTGCCTGAAGTAAGGCACTGTCTGAAATGGCGACATGTTGTGGGGTGGGGTAGGTGACCGGATGTGGTGGGGTGGTAGATGCAGCGACAGGATGTCGCTATATGTACACGCACATGGGGGGAGTAGCACCGCGAGCGTGGGCTGGAGGAGGTGGAGGGGATGTGGAGGTGGCGCTGCAGTCGGCTGCCAAGCTGCACCATGGCATCGGGGGTTGGCCTCCAGTTGCGGTGCGGGAGGTACTGGGTTGGGTCTGGGTCCAGGCGCTGAGTGCAATTTTGTTGCACCCGCCCAAAACTACATTTTTGCTTTCGCCCCCCCCACCAACATGCACCCCTGGAGTTGAGAATCCTTTAATAGAGATGCGGGGGCAAAAGCCACCCCACACAGAAAACAGAACACCCTAAGTCCTCGGCGCCCGTTCTTCCGTGCATGAGAGGATGTCAAATGTAAATGTTTCCACAGCTCTGATGTCGCCATAATGTGGCTCGCCATTTGGCAGTCCCTGTCATCACATAGAACCCCGCAGTGCCTCCCCTCAGTATTTTCCCAAAACCTTGCTTCATGTTTGATGACCAAGCAGCCTCTAGATCAAAATGTAAGGTGACCCTAGATCCAGTGACAATGACCATTTCAAGTAATCATAAAGGAAAGGCACCCAAAAATAGTCCTAATATGGAAGCATAAGCATTTTTGTTTTGCTAGTAGCTAGGATGAATCTTATGTGGCTACAGGCCATCTGGCTACCTTTTCACATCCTGCTTCAAGTTGTGTTTTAAAGTTTAGTAAAGTATTTTTTTTATTTTAGAATTTTGGCCAGGAAAGGCATACTGAGCCAAAGCTCATTTCCAGGTGCATCCCAGGAGCCCAGGAAGTTAAGTGACCTGCTTAGGGTCACAGAGAATGCAAGCAGTGGTTGTGGGTTTCAGTTCCCTGTCTGCTGGGTCTCAGATCACAGTTTGGTGCTCTAACCCTCTAGGCTATACTGCCTTTTAGTTAAGGCAGAAACATCTTACAGATCAGAAATTTTGAAATCAGCATTGTGGTGATAGATATGCATTTTCACCTGCACAGATGTAGCTAAAAAAAGAAGAGGACCACTCAGTGGTCCAGTGGAGCTCAATATGCTTCCAGGCCCGTGGCGTAGGCTTGGGAACAGACTCAGTGAGTTAGAATAATTGCAGCCAGGGTTGGTTAGTGTTGCCGATGGCAGAGTGAATCAGTCAAGGGTGGGAGCCAGTGGGTGCCTGTCAACGCAGCAACTCCTTTGTGTTGGGCCAGGAGCCTGCCTCCACTCAGTGAGTGGTGCACACAACCACCGTGCTCTACGTCATCCAAGGCCAATAGTAAGCTGACCTACATCATAGGGTGGTGGGAGAAAATCCCAGTTGCCTTCTAAATAACATCTGAGGCCTGAACTGGCTATATCACCAGATGACTCAGCTGGCGAATATAAAAACAAAATGGCGAAAACAACAAGAAGAGAAACATCTTTACTCTGTGCATACTCAACTGCATTAAAGTTATCCAACAATACTAAGTACAAATTTATGAGCATAAAATGGTTCTCTTATGACCAGTCTGAATATAAAGAAAAAGCACTGTTCCAGGGAGAAAACATACAGTAGGTTAGCAGCCTCATGGCACGCATCAGGCCTACCTCATAATCTAGTAACTCATTCGGAAAACTGACGCTACAGCCTTGCCACCTTGGAGCCTCAGCCAATCAGATTTCTGTAGCTACAGAGGACAGGCCATATACTGTTGCCAGGCGCAGTAAACAGGTGCGACCAAAGTGGCCGTTCGGGACTTTGGGGCATGGTATACTGTACGTCACCTCCCTGATAAGGAAAGGGGGTGATTTTATATATATATATATATATATAGTAGGGGAAGTGCAGGGTAGGCGCCATGATGGGGTTGTGGGCATACCCCCACAGAAAGTCAGGCAGACACAGTGTGCAGTCTGTCTGGGGTGACCAATTGCATACCACTCATCTTTGTGGAGCCCTTTTGCCTGTGATCTTTGTTTAGCATCAGCACTGGCCTGGTCAGTAGATGGATGGGAGGCCATTAAATGAACACCATAGGTGCGGAGCAGGGGGCACTATAGCTATGGCCATACCACTTTCATAAGTGGCCCTAACAGTTTTGCAATCATGTTAATTTATTACTAGAGGAGAATGTACCCTTACATCCTTGGCCCTACCACTTTTCAACCATTCTGGCATCAGTGATGACCACCACATGCATCAGGAAGTGGTGTTGGTAGCTCAACAGGGCATGCTCCCCTCGATTAGATGTAACCATACCAATGCCCCAGCACGGAGTTTTGGGACACTGTGCTGTCAAGATGTGCCATCTTTTGGACGAGATATTAAACTGAGGTCCCATTTGTCTATCCTACTGATTGTTCAGGTGGACATTAAAGACCCCATGGCACTTGAAAGATGTCATGTGTGACTTCCGGTTCCAGTATGGCGGGCTGAACACACGGTGGAGAGGCTCCCACCCAGTCAAACATTAAAGGGGCTTAATTTAACTTAAATGCTTCTAATTTCAGCCTTTAAATAGGCAAAACGCTCTCTTATCTTAGCCCTCAAACAAAACTATGGCTAAACAAAACCGGAGCAGATTTCAGCCATTTCGAAATGAATGAGGATGACAGAGAACAACATAATAGGCCCTCATCAGCCTCCGAAACAACAAAAAATCAGTTTCCTCTAGCAGAACAAAAGTACTATAAGAAAAGAACCAGACACTAACCAGGAGGCAATACTGCAGGCGTCAGCGGAGTTCAGGGGAGGTTGCGAGTCACTGCTAGACCTGAAAACAGAAAAAGCACTCTGCAAGGCCGTATGACCGAAGCAGACCAACAAATCTCTTTGACTACTACCAAACTAGATGATCTGGAGGAGACAATGCAATCATTAGCTCCTGAGCAATTGAAATTTCCATTCACCAGGAAAGATGCAGAAAATCACGGCAGAAGGAGGAATATAAGAATATCGTGCTCCCTGAGAACAAAGAGGGTAATGATCCTAGGGCTTTTGCAGATTACCTTCTCAATTACTGTTCAACTTGGATCTTGATTTTCACTTGGACACTGAGAGGCGTATAGGGCACTAGGCCCAAAACCATCACAACCTGAGGCTAGGCCTCGTTCATTTGTCATCTGATTTCTAAGCTATCAAATAAAAGAAATGATTCTAACAAGGGCCTGGCAAAAGGGAAAAGTAATGTGGGGCCAACAGTGTTTACTGTTTGACAACAACCACGCCCGGCCACCCAGAAGCAAAGAAGGGATTATAGTCCACTATTCCCCCGCTCCGAGCCCAGAAGATTGCTTTTGTACCCCTTATCCGGCAAAGCTAACTGTCTTCATCCCATCTGGACAACATATAACCCCCTGCAAATGGGGTTCCCAAAAGTCTTCCAGGAGCTTGCCTGAATGCTCCAAGTCTGGGCGGTGTTCGGCATCTGAGCTGTTTAAATGTGGTTCAAGTGAGTACTATTTGAGCCTCCATGTACTGTCTCTTTAAGAGCGGTGTGCTTTGCAGACATAATTAATTTAGAAGGGGAATTGTGTGTTTCAATGCCTGAGTCCCGCCTGGCTGCTGTCAACTCGTTCCATTTCTGCTGTCGCTAAATGCGCAGAAGGAGCTCTTTCAAAAGGTGTAACAATCTGCCAGGAATTGTTTAGAGTAATAATGAAAATACAGTTTGTCTAACCTGTTTTCTTTGCAGTCTGAACTGTTTTGCCTAGCCCTCCATTCTGGTTTTGAACTGCTGAACTGGACCAATCAGTGTGGGGACCTTTAAAATGGAGCCTGCTGCTGGCAAATCAGAACTTGGACTCTCATTGTGAAGCCAGCTACCTATGTACTGTAGGCCAGTAACTCTGGGAAATGCAGTTTTGATTTTAGCGCCTTTTCTACCAACAGAGGAGTCTTATTGTGAGTGACAGCTGAATCAGCCAACAGAATAGTGTGGAGCTAAAGGAAATGCCCTGCTCTGAGACTGGAAAGATCAGATCAGTTGTGGTGAGTGAGAGAAAAGGAGCTGTGCTTCTTGATTGTGTAGTTTTTGTGGGAAGCACATGTGAGGCCCTGAGTTTCGGTCTGCAGCCTTTGTGAGTGCCAGTCTGGACTGAATCCAAGTTGTGAGGAGAAAGAAGCACTAGAAGTGTGTAAACCACACTCACCCTGTAGAAGACTGCAGAAATTGCTGAATCGCGCTTGGTCTGTCAGGAACTGAAGCTGCTGTGTGTGCTCCCGGTATCCTGCAGTAATTGTGATTGGGATCGAGGAGCAGCCTGCCTGGTATAGTACTTTCCTTTTACATACTAATGTGCATAGTGCTTAAGGGAATCGCTATTTCTAATCCCCTATGCTCTGTACTTGTGTGTTGAAGCTGGAAGCAAACCCTAGCTTGTCTCGAACTAAATCAGTTTGCTATAAACTGCAGTGGGGTCCAGTCACAAGGACCTTGTCTCCATGCCCTGCTGTTTCTGACAATTCAGAAGAACATCTACCATCTGGTTCTCAGCTTGGGTACTGTAAGTACAAATCAGGGTATTTCCTGCAGCCTGTTTTCAATCACAAGTGTGTCATCTAATTCTTGTTGTTTCTTTGCTTCATGGACTGAGCCATCAGGCTCCGGATTACAATTAGGTGTTGTGCATATATTTTCTTCTACAGCGCCTATCCATCTGCACCTTCAGGCCAACCCCAAACAACGGACCTGGCTACCCCCAACCTGGGTACCCCAAGTGTGACTTTTCAGACCCTGTATGTGTGCACAGTACTGTGATTTAATGCCACTAATTAACCTGATTTCCTCTCCTGTGTTTCTGTTCCCTAAATAAATCAGATTTGTTGTTGTTATACTATATACTGTCTGTGGTGTTGGTACTTATGGAAACAGTACTGTGTTTTGCTGTGTATGTTGTTTAACCTTATTTTACAGGGGTCCCCAGAGATGTGCTGCAGAATCAGTCTCGAAGGTAAGTGGTATCTATATGAGTGAACAGTGTGCATGCGTGGGGTATTGGGGCTTTAACTCCGGTACTGTGTGAGCCACTAGAGGGAATAAAGGGGTCTTAGTGTCCCAGAGGGCTGTGACCAAGCTAGCCTAGCCACTACAAACCCTGACCTCTGGTAGAGGCACCCGCCATGGACCTAGGCCCCTCAACCTGTCCGTAGTCAAACAAGCAGGGTAGTAGCCCTTGGGATAGCGCCACCTAGGTGTTACAAACACACATACAACTCAGCGATCAAAGCAACAAAAGGTCTTTTAAAAGGGGAGTGAATTATGACAAAATGGCAGAGACAGTTAAAGCCGATTTGCACAAACTAGTCAATCAGAACAGAAAGGACCCCAAACATCACAACTGCAAATGCGGATATTTTAAAACGTCTCCAGCAGTACAGGAATCCTACCTTGCCAACTTGATCACACACAGATTAAGGGTAACTATCTTTGGTTTTGTTCCTGGTTTTGGATTGTCTCTTGGGAAATGGGGGGTACAGGACACGGGTGAATGGGAAATTTGGGAAATGGGTGAAGGCGTCTCACAGGAATCAGGCAACAATTATCCATTTAAAAATCTTTTTCAGTATTTGGCTAATTGGCACAGGTTGCCAGCTTTGAAACCCTACAAGGCTCCTAGATGGTGGAGTTCTCACTCAGGCTCAGGAGCCTAGATAAAGAGACTACTGCCCTCTTCCTGTGTATATCCTGCTTAGTCCCATGTTCCCTGTAGGGCCTTTCTCCCCTTTTAAGGTTGGTTGAACTAACCCTCACCACTCCTTTGAGAGAGTCCTGCCCAGACTGATCAGAGCCTACGATGTTATGGAGCACCGAGGGAAGAAAGCAAGAATAAGTAGACATTCATCCTCCAGCCTCTCTGACAGGCGCTGGCCTAATTTTTCTTTAAACCGCATTTGGGAACTGAATCACAAGCTTGAGAGACCTGGATATGATATAGAACGTGGTACAATGTTTTGACAGGAAAGTCAAGAAACATTCCTATCTTCAGGATCCCTCAAACTAGGCTTCATCTGTATTGGGATTTAAGGTGAATTTTTGGTAACACAGTTTAAACATTAAATAATAATTGACTCTGGAATGGCATGAGTTGCTACAGCTATTGTAATTTTAAGATTACACACAGGAGGGCTTACCCTTTTCATTTAGGCAAGCGAACAATACAAGCCATTTCATTTGATCAACAGGTGGGAGCCTATTTGGATTAGGCTGAGAAATGCCACCAGGCATACCATTTCCTTTGTGGAATGGAGTAGTTTCCATTTAATTTGGAGCTTTTATACTTATACTGGGCATATTGTATGTCCAGATACAGTCATAAAGCCCCAAACTCTCTCTCCTACTCCCACGAGAAATAAGGACAGGGGCTTCGGGGAGCTTCATTTGAGCACCTCTCAAGTAGAGTCACATTGTATAAAGTTCTTGTTAGAATTGTACAGGTTAAGTACAGTTATTATGTACAATTATTACAAACCTTTCAGTTTTACTATTTGATTAAAGGAATTAAAGGAACTAGGGAGGGACAGACATCTCGAATGTAGTTTGTCAAGCTAATGGTTGGATAGTTCATAACAACCTTATGACACAAGGTTTAATTTATTTGGTTTTTGTTATAGTTAATTCTAGTTCCTGGGTTGAAATAAATTTGATGAAAGATAACTACAACATTGGATACCATAATGAGGGAATACACGAGTCAAGAGTTTCTCAGGTTTAAAACAATTTTATTGTCATTTTGCATTAACTATAAGGCAGAAACTCCTATATTACGAATACTGGACTGCTGATCCTGGACAGGGAATGGTCTGGAAAGGAACAACGTCCTTCTACCTAGGAAAAAGAAAATACAAACACTCAGTTTAAAAAGTAATAATCATGTCAGTTGATCCAATTAAATTATTTCACTAAATAGTAATGGACTTCATGATCCCATAAAAAGATACTGTCTTAAACAATACTTGAACAAACAAAAGGCAGATCTTATTTACCTTCAGAAACTCACCTCTCTGATTCTGTGCATAAGAAGCTGACTTGGGGTGATAGATATAGGGTAATATCCTCCTCACATCCAAGGGGAGAAAACAAGGAGTAGCAATTTTAATCCCATCAACAACTCCCCTGGAAATACAAAAGTCTCGTGTAGCGCCTCAGGGTCATTATGTAATACTACAGGCCTACTGTGTGGCCAGAAAACAACTCTAGTCAATGTTTATTTCCTCCCCACCCCAGACAAAATTCCCAATATTGAAGGGTTTTTGACTACACTGTTAGACAATCTGCAGGGTTAGTTAATTTTGGGAGGGACATCAATATGACCCTATCACCACACCTGGACTGCTCTAACCAACAAACACATTCGATATTTTGGGCATTACTGATGTATGGAGATGCTTATTTCCCTCTACCCGGGATATATATACTTTTCACCACGTTTTAAGTCCTATTCCCGTTTAGATTATTTTATGGTAACATGCGAACACTTTGTCAGTTCAGGATCTGACAATAGGCTCTAAATTATTATCTGATAACCAGCCTTTAATTCTGAAACTAGATATGGACGGGAAAGAAAGAGGACCTTATGGAGATTGCATTCATTAATCTCAAGGATAAGAATTCAGGAGATAATCAAAAAGAATATACCAGTTTTACCAAGAAAATGATACCAAGCATGTTACAGAGGCAATATTATGGGATACCATGAAGGCCACATTACAAGGCGAGATCATAGCTTATACTTCTAAGAAAATAGGGTGAGAAAAGCAAGATACCTTGAACTACCAGACCAGCTACTAAACTACCAGTTGCTATATAGAGACGAAGATACCAAATTATATAAAAATTTGAGATACAAAAGCAGAATTACAAAAATTATAGACAACAAAATACAACAATCCTTAATATATTTAAGACATACTGTTCATGAGGGAGGCCCAAGCGGGCTCGGAGACTAACACAGAAACACAGAGCTAGAAAACTACTTCAACAATTCTGAAACTTAGAAACACCTCTATGGGTCTAACATATCATTCGGACGCCATATACTGTAATACAGACCTTCTCAGAGTTTTATACTAATCTATACTCTCCGAAACATCACCTAAACAGTCAGAAATATCTAAATTTGTAGGCCAAACACCTTTAACTACCCTTTCCCCTCCCAAATTCGGACTCTGGAGACAACCATAACTCAATTGGAAATCTAGGAGGCGATTAAAAACTTGAAACCGCAAAGTGTCCAGGTTCAGATGACTTTACATCTGAGTGGCATAAGATATTTAAAAAATTGACTCAGAGATTACACACCTTATTTGCCAAGATAACTCATGAGGGATACCTCCACCACCCATAAAGATCATTCTGACCTGGCATCCTATAGACCTACTTCCATTTTGAATGTAGATTATAAGATCTAAACAGCCATCCTGGTGACTAGACTTCAAAATATACTTCCTAAAATCATATCACCAGATCAGTCAGGATTTATTATGAATAGGAGTACAACAGATAACATCTGCAGGGCTCTCTTACTTCAGGAATATGTAAAAACTAGGAAAATCCCATCAGTGTTCATCAGTTTGGATGCCGAAAAGGCTTTCGACCGAGTTTACTTGCCCTTTTTGTGGAAGACACTGGAGGCCTTTCATTTTCCAACTCGTTCATTACCTCACTTAACAAATTATGTAAGTTCCCAAGAGCCTATGTGAGGTAAATGGGAATCTCTTCCCCAGTTAAATTAAGCAGAGGCACAAGACAAGGGTGCCATTTACCACCTTATTTATTTGCTTTATATTTGGAACCCCCAGCAGTCAAATTGAGACACAAGATATCTGTGGAAGGGATCCCAACAGCACAACAAGAGCATAAAATAAATATGTTTGCTGATGATATTTTGTTAACTTTGCTGTCCCCTTCCTAGTCGATCCTGGAAGCCTGGCAAATTTTGAAGAGATATGAGACACTCGCAGGTTTTAAATTAAATACAACAAAAACTGAGATTTTGCCCTTTAACTTTTCTCCTTCCCGACGACTTAAAAAAAATACCCATTTAAATGGCATACTACAAAAAATATTAGGAATTAATATACCTGTTAAATCAGAGGTGCTAGAGATTTTAAATTTTGAACCCGTCACTACCACAATACAAACAGATATGGAAAGCTGGTTCACTTTCCTAACCCCATTCCATCAAGGGAATGAAACTGTACGCATGAACATACTTCCAAGATTACTCTGTTTAATCCAGAATATTCCGTTCTTCCCATTCACTTATTATTTTAAATCATGGGACAAATTAATCTCAGAATTTATATGGGAAAGGGATGCCCCAGCATACGACTATTATCCTCAAACTACCCCTAGCACAGGGTGGATTTAATCTTCAGATTTTAAATTATATTCTGAAGCATCATTTCTAAGGATAATATTGATGTGGTTGTGGGAGACCTACTCAACTCCCTGGAAGGATATTGAATTCCAACTAAATGATTTATTTGATATTAAAAATTCTCTTCTCATCGGAGGGGAGACCTCTGTCACCCACAACTTTAACAAATATTACAGCATAAACTTACAAGTGTTGGAAATGCATGAGACAAACTAAGCCAGTTAGTAAGATGTATATGAAAATGTTAAATTAATATCGGAAGATGATACATTTATACCCATACATTTGGATATTATATTCCAGGAATGGAGAAGACTGGGTCTTTCACATTTTCCAGTTTTATCCCCAGGGATACTTTCTTTGACACACTACTACCCCAATATAGTCTTCATGAATCTGATTTGTTTCGTTATTTTCAGGTCAGGAACCATAAACTTGAAACCATTTGATACAACCCAGACTCCCACATCCAACTCGGAACTCTCTAAATTACTCATGGAATCTGTAAATGGGAACTTGGGTAAGCATTTAATAAGTATAATATATAGGAAATGAAAATGAACAAAATAATCCACTGACACCATATTACAAGAGTGGAACAGAGATCTTAACCTGGAGATTACTATGGAGAGTGGAGGGCTCAGCTTTAAGTGTGGTGAGATCACTTCCTCCCTACTCTGGAGGAAGTTTTTGTGGAAGTGTCGTTCCCATTTTCAGGGCCCCAGTGGTTCTGCTAAAGTTCCTTCTGGAGAAGTATGGAGTTTGCTGGCGTAAATGTAGGTGCCCAGGGCAACATTGGGAAACATATTCTGGCAGTGTCCTCATTTGATGCCCTTTTGGTTTTCCCTACAAGTTGCGCTAACTGCTTTGTTGGGACAGCCAGTAGAATTAACAACCAAGCAGGTTCTGTTGGGATCTTTCCAGATCATTCCCTCCATGGGCTCAAACCCTTTTACCTCCCAGTCTGATGGCGGCTAAAAGTCCATTACCCGTAGGTGGATGACTAGTACTATTCCAACAGTTTCAGAATGGAGAACTATAATGTCTGATTTATATGCTACTGAAAGCCTTAATGAAAACATTCAGGGTAAAGCTCCAACCTACATGATGAGGTAGCCGCAATGGGTACTCCATCAAGCTGAGGTAGAACCAGATTTCTGCCCTTAGACCTAATTATTTAACTTAAGGGAGGTGCGGAGGATAGGAGCGAATAGTGAAAGAAGATCTGAGAAAGGGGAAGTCAATGGAGGAAAGAGGTTTCAGTAAGGTATAAGACATTTACTATATGGAGATGCATTTAAGGGTTGAACAGAAGCAGTATAAGGGGTAATCATGGAGATATATACAGGTATACATATATTACATGGAATTGGAGCTTTACTCAATTAATGATCCACTCTTAAAAAGAAGATGTGTAATTATTATATCAATCTATGAATCCTTGGGTAAAAGTACAAGTTGTCAACAATACATACTATGTGGCAATATAATGAAATGTATGCAATAAACTCTTGACAACAGCGTAACAAAATAATTCAATAAAAATGATATTTAAAAAAGAAAGATGACATGTGCATGAGCTGCAACCAACAGTGATGTGCACATAACATATTCAAGTGTCATGGGATCAAAAGACTGAAAAGCGTAATATGCATGAGTTGCTACCCAACAGTGGCGTGGCAATGATGGACTTCATTATCAGAAGGCACTACCATAAGAAAACGAGCAATGCAGTCATATCAAACTATAATAAAGTACGCTATAACTCAATTAAAAAGAGCTTAGGAGCTGGGAATGGAATGCTAACATGGATTTGGTTAGTGAAGCAGACAGTTGTTCTATATTTAAAAATAAATTTGCTGTCTGGAAAAAAATGTCCAAGTGTAACTATAATAAGAGGGGGAAAAGACCCCATTGGTTAAGACAAAGGGTTTTACAAGGTGTCGGGTGAAAAGAGTGAAGGAATAACAGCAAGTCAATAATGGCAAATGAAAAACAGTGCATGTCATTTCGGCGAAGTGGTAAGTGTAGTGCATGTCATTTTGGTGATTTAAATGGTACCACTGTGTCAAACAGACCACTGTAACTTCCCAACTATGTGCTGCTTCACCGTCCTGCCACTGCAGCTTAGAGGTTAGAGTCACACTCTGTGAGTGGCATTGGAATGTACAGCTGACTGGAGTTCGAGTCTCAGGGCACTGTGTTACTTTTTTTCTTATTTGCCGTCGCATCCCGACTGTCACCCTCCTGATTCGCCCCACCCGCAGGCACTTTAATAAATCTGATCCCCTCCCCACTGTCTCCTGCTCCCCAAGTTGTACCGCCCTCGGAGTCATTTTAATAAATCTGCCCCTCCCAACTGTCTCCTGCTCCCCAAGTTGTGCCCCGAGTCAGTTTAATATATTTTAAAGGAGGAGGTGAAGGGTGGGGATGTGGGGGCAAAGGCCCTCATAACACTGTGGAACTGCTCTTTTGACGGTTCGCTGTAATTGTTATTCGCTGTGTTGGCTGGCTACTGCTTTGCTGATATTGTGTTCGCTTTTCTTTTCTTTTTTTTTTACATAGAACTGTTTTATAATGTATCACAGCTAAACAAAGGGATACAAAAGGTTACAGAACTCAAAAGCAATCTACCAGTTTAATATCTATAATGAAATGGTATGGACATGTAAAAACTTAGAAGGGAGAAGTGCAAGATGGAATCTACCCTAAAAGTTTTGCTTAGTCAAAGAATTCTTAAGATACAGCAACACAAAAGGAATCAGGATAAAACTACTGGGCCAGCTGAAATAATGACGAGTTACTGGACATGACTACATCTGCACAGTTTTACAAACCAGACAGATCAAGGGAATAATAGTTTCAACCTATCATCTGGCCAACCAGGCACTCATATCACCACCAGTACCTTCAAAATTAAATGACAATGGGAACAAACTTTAAAAATCTTGATGGGTCCAAGTCTCCAGTCCTGATAACCTACACCTAAAGAACTGAAGGAACTGCTCAATGAATGAGACAAACTTTTACTGTATCTATTTAAGAGATCAATGGCCTTGGGTGTAGTGTCAGCAGGCGGAAGGAGGCAGTATACTACCAATACATACAAAGGGCTTCAGAAGGGCTATGGTGAGATACAGACCTATCATCCCGACATCTGTGGTAGCCAAATCTTTGAATCATTGATACGGGAGCTTATTGACTGCTAATTAGTATCACTAGGCAGGACTGATCCTAAGCAACATGGTTTCTGTAGGGTAGGTAATGCCGCTAATCTTGTGAAATTGATGAAAAGGTGAGCAAGTCATTGAATCAAAATATTCTTGTAGATGTAATCTTTCAAGACCACAGGAAGCCTTTTGATACCATTCTCCATGAAGGCCTGGTGAAAAAGTGAAGGATACAGGACTTGCAGTAACAGTGACATGAAAAACTGGGCAGCAAACTGGTTGCGGAATAGGATGGGACAGGTGAAAATCAATGGAGTGGACTCTAAGCAGGTGACCAGTGGTCTGCCACAGAGTTCTGATCTGGGCCCAACATTATTTATACATTACATACAGTAGCTGACCCCAACAACAATATTAAGAATGAATCATCAAATTTAGAGATGATACCAAAATAAGAGGCCAAGCTGCATTCACGAAAAATATTATGTCATGACAAAATGGTTTGCACATTACTGATGCATGGGCAATGAAGTGGGAATGCCTTTCAACCCTACTAAATGTGTGGTGGTGCACTTTGATGTTTATAATCTGAAAAGGATCACTATTTAGGTGGCACCATGCCAAGCGAAACTCATGAGGAAAAGGATTTGGAGGGATTGATTTGTTTAAATTTTACACAACACCAGAACCACAAAGCAGCTATCACAAAAGCCAATCAAATACTTGGATGTGTCTGCTGGAACTTTTTATGTAAGCCCCCATTTCTGGGGCTTATTTGGACTGTCTCTGCCAGCATCAGTGATCCTATATGCACCCTCTGGTCCCCTTGGACTGCTGTACCGAGGACCAGAAGGGCAGTGGAGTCCTCAGTCAGTTGTCCTAGTGGGAAGTAAACCAGGGCTCCCTGTCACAGTATCTGTGGCCATAGCTCCAACAGCTACTCTGGGCCATGTGCCCACTCCAAAGGCAGGAAGCAGAGACAGGATTCCATGTCATCGCACCAGTGGACACCCAGTAAGATGTTTCTTGGCCCAGGACTGGCAGCATGGCCGAAGGAGAGACAGAGTATTAAAATGCACATAATAGGGGGCAGTGGCATGGGCAATGCCTCCGCACAATAACCCAACTTCGGCAGTGGGCTAAGTGCTCCAACAAATAAACACATCCCTTGCCCACGACAATCAAGCGGGCCAGGGCAGTTACCAATCCATGTTGTGGGACTATTAATAAAGTGGCAAAAGCAGTTTAAAGTTAGCAGCAGTATATAAACAAAGATGGTGGCCCCATGAGTGCACAGACTGCAAAGCACCATGGAAGGGGTTGTAGGTCAGGACAAACTTTGCCCACAAATCTCAGCCAATTCGAGACCAGCTCGTGCCAGAGACAGTTTGCCTGTGAACAAACCTGACCAATCAGATGTCAAGTTTCATCCCTGATAAAAGACTGTTTTCCAGAGATCGTGGCCAGTACAGTCAGGAAGCCAAGGGTGACTGTGTGTCAAGAGTGTGGGACGTGTGTGCTGAATAGTGTCCAGGCACTGTAGACCTGGCAGATTGAGAGTGACTGGGATCCCAATAAAGTGTTTGTGAGATGAAAAGGAGTTTTAACCAAATCTACAGTTTAAAGGCAAGAGGTGGTGTTTTCCTGACCCCACCACAGACTTTCCCTCTGAGGGATGAGCTCCTACAGCATCACCAGTCCAAAGTATCACTGCCTTGTTCCAACTGGATCTACCATATTAGTACCCTGGCAGCGCTGGTAAATCTTCATCCAGGGCACTAAGTACGGTGGGTCCAGTTGTTTATCTGTGCTCACTGAGATAAAGTCTCAATAAATGTAGCCTTGCATTTGCAAATTATCTGCCTTAGTTGTGTGTTTCCTTTTGGGTCCTCTACCCTCTGCTGCATGTTATGTTCGACAGGGGTAGCCACCTTCAGTAGCACTTTACACATGTACGAGTAGCGCCAGCCATTCTGATACTGATAAAACAACATATCAGCTGATCTGAAATCCTCAGGTCACCTGGACTGAGAACCATCATATGCACAATTACTTAGAAAAATAAGGCACCAGCCCATTGGCATGAAAGGCTAACTTATCCTGTGCCTCATCTCCTGTCACGCCAGTGACCTGTGTTCTGGAATGAGCACAGGCTGCGAAGTCAGCAGGGTGGGAGAGGATCAAACATCCTTGGACAGCTATCTTCTCTTGGCAATGGTGGCCAAACCATCTTGGCCCTCAACTGCCACTGGGTAGAAGTCCAATGGTAGTGCAGGCACAAGGAACTTGAAGGGAGGGAGGGAGTGGCTGGGGCGCGGGATGAGTACACCTCCATGCACACATACTGGCACCACAGCATGAGGAAGGAAGGGATGCAGAAAAGTGGAAGAAACAGGGGCCTGGGCTTTGTGAAGTCCGGCACGTGTCTCGATGTGGTCTGCCCTGCCACTCCAGTCCCGGGGCGAAGCTGGATATGTCTACTGGGGGTGGATGGCCCTTCCTCACCCATCTCACTGTGGGGGACTCCATGGGA
The DNA here is from genome assembly GCA_016271365.2 of Neoceratodus forsteri. Lineage (NCBI taxonomy): Eukaryota > Metazoa > Chordata > Ceratodontiformes > Ceratodontidae > Neoceratodus > Neoceratodus forsteri. The sequence goes on along the minus strand of CM057453.1, from coordinate 828,368,496 downwards.
GTACAAGCTTCCAGACCTGGAGAGGTAGGGACAATCATCGGCACAGGGACAGGGCTGATAGATGCCCCAGTCTGCCAAGAGGATAAAAACCTAGTGGGGGGTGGGGACTGCTGAGTCACAAAGGTTGGACAATGACTCAGTCACCACAAAAAAAGGCAGAAAGGTCACAGATAAGTGCAGTCTAAACTTTTGAATTCAGCCTTTAACAGCCCCATCCCCAGTGAGCCAGCATATCCCTCCCTCACATCTAGTTATACAGACCTGCCACTAGAGGATTCTTGGTCTTCTACATAAATCACTGTATTCATTCATGTAATATGGCCTGCATTATCATTCTACTTCTTTCTCGGTTCTGCTACAAGGGACTTGAGTCTGAAGGGTGGATGGCCACTAACTAAGCTGCTCCTGCTCTCCTTGTTCCCCTTTCTGCTGTATTTTTCTCATCTAGGTTTAAAGAGTACCTAGGTGGGCAAATTTCTTGCCTAGAAAATATTGCACTAATACAAATCACGAGACCACTCAATCTGGGACCATGGCTCTCCTTATTGTGTTTTTATTGCTCCTAAGGTGCACAGTTTTCAACAATACAGTGCAATTGAAGTACCTCAATGCAATTCAGTTCTCCAATGTACCTTATCAATACCTAATGTTATAACAGTCTACCGTGCAGACACTATGTCATTCTCCTCTCCCTTTTAGCCTATTCCCCCGGTTAGCCTACACCCCTTGCTACTGTCCTCACCTATGTCTACCCAAGCACTTACACTGATCACGATCAACTGTCATTATAGTGGTGCCGCCTCTTGCAGCAGCACAATATGGGTTACTGTGAAGAAATAAGAAAGCAGTCTCCATTCTTATAAGCTCCTTAAAGAAAGTTATACTTCTGCTTCTTCTCTGCTCAGGAAATGTGGAGCTCAACCCTGCCCCCACAACTTACCTCGCCTATCGATTTTGCTGAGGCCACAGGTCTCAAAATGATGATGGTCAACATTTTAAGCCTGCCTAAAAACTTGTACAGCTGCAAGCCTGGGCTGCACCACGTTAACCCAGACCTTATCATAATTACTGAGTCGTGGTTAAAAAGACGAACACTGATCAACAAATATCACTGCAGGGCTACAATTTATTTAGAACAGATAGAGAGTCTAGAGGCAAGGGGTGGTTATCTCGCCAAATCTAAGTACTTGGTCACCAATATTAGTTGCAAATCTCTAGCCAAGGAATTTGAGTTAGTTTAGCTGAGCCTTCATCTCCCTCCTCGAGATGATTCACTATCCTAGGTGGCTATAGACCTCCGTCTGGTGGTGATGAAGTCCTTAATCTTTGAAATCCATGTTCGTGAAATGCAAAACTGAAACAATATTTCTAGGAGATCTAAATATGGACTAGCTGTCACCTAAATCACACGGCCTCAAATCCCTTTGTAGCCTAGCTAGGTCTTGGGCAATCAGTCAGTGAAACCACTAGGAACAACACTCTAAATACTGCCAACAGTTCCATTCTAGATGTGGTACTAACCACCCATCCACAGAAGATATCTCATTTGGCAGTGTTTCACAGCGACATGACGATCATGGAATTGTTGCTTGCATAAGATCTCAAATTAAGGCCGTCCATAACCCATCTTTATAACAAAAGATCCTTTTGCAAATTCAGTGCAGTAAACTTCCTATCTGACCTGAGCATGATCAGATGGCAAGATCTTTACCTAGCCAAAGATGTCAACAAGGCAGCTTGCATCCTTAATGACAAACTCACTACAATAATAAATATGCATGCCCTTTCATCAAAGTAAGAGTGCGGAACAATTCCAACCCCTGGTTCACCTCGGATCTCAAGGCAGCCCTTATAGCTCGAGATAAGCTCTGGGCTAAAGCTAGACATTCAAAAGAATCTTGGTTGGAAGGCCTTTAGAACAGCCAGGAATAACTGTCTGAAAAACTTGGCTCTGCTAAAGCTAACTATTATATTTCTACTCTCGAACAAGCTAAAAGTAACCCTAATAAAATATGGAAGACTATCACAGCTATAGAAGGATGGCCCATGGCCCTCTGTCCCAACAAAGATAGTTGCAAGTGGCAAGATTGTGGAAAACAAGTCCCTAATCCTGGAGGAACTTAACTCCCACTTTGCCACAGCTGGATTAACTTTGACTCATCACCTTATGCTGGTGCTGCGGTGAGCCAGCATACCCCCCGCCACATCTAGTCCTGCACCCAGCCCCTTCCAACTGCGAGATAACTTATAAAAAGTAGAAGATTCTCTTCTAACTTAGACACCAAAAAGCGCGGGGGACGATGGCTTGGAACCCTTTCCTAAGGTCAGGCTATGCCCATCTCACTGCCCCAATTCTCCACATCTTCAATCTTTCCATTACATCTGCTACTGTGCCGTCTTGCTGGAAATCGGCACATATCCTCCTCTATTTAAATCTGGTGACCCATGCGATGTAAACAACTATAGGCCTATCTCAATATTGCCTATCCTTTCTAAAGTTCTCAAAAACTGATCCATATTCAGTTAAAATCTCACTTGGAAACCATCTCTCTCATTAACCAGCTCAATCTGGCTTCCAGGCTAATCACAGCACAATCACTGCACTAGCAAAAGTAGCCAATGATTGGATCTCTGCTATAGATGCTAAGAAGGTAACTGGTGCAGTCTTTTGGACCTCAGCAAAGCTTTTGATACTGTTGATCACAAACTATTAGTCAATTGCCTTGCAAAGTTGGGTGCCACATACCATACCACCCAGTGGTTCTCTAGCTACCTAACTGGAAGATTCCAAAAGTAAAGGCGGAAGGCTTTTTCCTGCTGCCTTGCCAGTTGCAGAGGAGTCCCCAAGGATCCATCTTAGGCCCTATCTTGTTTTCTCTGTACATTAATGACTTAGATGCTAACATATCTATGTCCAATCTACACTTTTGCAGATGATACTGTGTTGTATACTTCTGGCTCATCGTTATCTGAAGTCAAGGGAGTGCTTCAAGCGGACTTCGCACAACTTGAGCATAATCTAATAAAGGCAAAGTCTGCTCAATGCTAAGAAGACTAAAGCGATGATATTCTCCGCAGTGCTGTCTCAGGCCCCCAATACCCTTGCCCAAGACTTCATTGTCACCACGCTAAACGAGCCTCTGGAAGTTGTAACCAAATTTAAATATCTAGGTATCTGGATCGACAATAAATTATCTTTCAGTGACCACGTGAAGATGTCTCTAGAAGGTTAAAAGCAAGGTTAGGTTTCTTCTACAGAAATAGGCCCTTTGCCCTTGAAACAAGCTTGTACAGGCCACTTTTCTCCCCTACTCGACTATGGCGATGTAATCTATTCCTCCACCACTCTTGCAAATCTAAGTAAACTGGACATCCTTTATCACTATGCGTTACGGTTCATTACCAACTCCCTTACAGGTTCGCACCACTGTGACTTATATGCAGCTGTTGGTTGGACATCCCACTACCAGACGCCTGCTCCATGCTGGGCTATGGACTCTTAAACTGCTCCTGCAGAAATTGCCAAGCTATCTCTCTTCCCTTATTAGTATCTCACATAGTGCATACTCATTAAGAAAATCTGACTTTATTATGCTTGACATACCAAGGACTGGACTTCCTTTGGTAAGCGATGCTATTGCATATGCCCTTCCCTCCATTTGGAACCAATTACAAACCGTACTGAAACTAACTAGCACAGTTTCAATAAACTCACAAATCGCTAAGTTCAGCCAAAATAAAGACAACTGTAACTGTCATTAAGTCTCTTCCTTCCCATGTGTGCCATATTTATCCACTGGTAAGGTATAATTGATTTGTCATATTAACTGCTTTCCCTTCCCTTCTACTCCTGGCTTTATCTTTTGCTTACGCCACTGCTACTCTATCAAATCACTCCTCCCCCATATCAGTTGTAACTGTTGTTTGTTCTAGCTGCCAAAATACTGTATATGTATTGCACACACCAGTCATCATGTTTCATTTATCAGTATGCAACCTGTAAGTCGCTTCCCTGTCTCATATCAATGTTTACCACCTGCGGTCACCCTATGTGGTACCCTTGTATGTATATCCAGCCTGTATCATGTAACGTGCATTTCATGTATATACTGTTATTGCCTATCTGTGTTTGTACTTTAAGTGTTTATGTCACAGGACCTCCTTGTGAATGAGCTTGCTCAATGGAGCTTTCCTGCAATAAACTTGAACTTGAAATACAAGATATCTCCTTGAAATACTGCTGACTGCAGCAAAAATAAACAAACTATTACCAGACTCTGGATACCATCCCAACTATCAGAAAGGCGTGCAACTGTAAAACCAGATCTACAGAATGGAAAACAAAAGTCAAATTCCCTGAATGACAAGGCTGAGCTTTGCTCCTCACGCTGGAAGGGTTGGTTCATCATGATGAGCAAGGATCAGGAATTTGTCCAATAAGGGTCTGTAATTGTGTCACTGGCATTCCCAGGCCCCCCAGATGAGTCCAGGAACTTTCGCATAACCTGAGCACTACTCAAATGAACAAACTTACTATGGCAGACTAGGTTGCCCCGTCTCTCTCTCTCTCGCTCTGTCTGTGTCTCTCTGTCTCTCTCTTCCCCCTCCCAGGAGGTAGGAGTCAGGCCCTCACCTGGTCCCCTCCACCGCAATAAAGGGTCGTAATACTTACTAAAATAACTCAACACTGAATGGGCGTGTAGTATGTTAGTGTATAGATAATGAATCCCTGCATGCTGCACCTTAGGGGTGGAGGAAAACTAAAAGTCACTAAACGTTATATTCCAGAACAGTGAAATTGTAATGATGGCTCAAGACCACACCTATTGTACCAATACTTTGCCTTTATCATTTATGCTGAAGGATAATGCAGACATGGAAAACCTTAATAAAATTATAAAATTTAAAAATTATATTTACAAAAAAAACTTCTGAATTCCTTTTTGTACCTTGGCTTTTGCAAATGTTGGCTGTAAAACACCCTTCTGGATGCCCGTCCAGTATTCTCTATGATGTGCCTGTTATACAGAGCACTGGTGAGACCCCACTTTGATTACTGTGTACAGTTCAGGACACTGCACCAAAAATGAGATACTGATTGTCTGGAGAGGGTTCAGAGGACAGCCATCAAACTGATCAATGATTTCTCACACCTGGGGTATAGTGACAGACTATCATGGCGGGGGTTTCAGTGTGGAGTAAAGAAATTAAAACTACGTGCTTACCGTAACTGCTGATCATCCAGAATATCTCCACCATTGTTTCATACTTACGGGTCTAGAGCAGGAGGCACTAGGAACCTGCAGGAGTTTTCTGCTACAGGGAGGGAGCCGACCTCAGCTAATACCATTGCCCATGCACTGGAAGCACCTCAGGTGGTGCCACACGCTCACTAATAACTTTTTTTAACCAGGAGAGGCACTAAGCTGAAAGCTTGTTTCCAGGTGCAACCTGGGAGAACACGGAAGTTAACTGACTTGCTAAGCATCACACAGTATGCAAGTGAGGGCTGTGGGATTTAAACCCAGGTCTCCAGGTCTGTAGCTCAGAGCCTTAAACCACTGCACTATACTGCCTATACTGCCTCCTCTAACTGTCGTTTGCTCCTCATGCACCTCAGTTCTGTTCGCCAGGAGAAAGAAAAGAAGACTAGATGCTTTCTAGCCCAAGAGCAAGTAGAAGGATATAGAAAATAAAATAAGCGACCAGTCAGAACCAGAATACCAACCTAGTAGTGGGTGAAAAAAAGCGCCACAGTCTCTTACCACTAGCCAGACAGAGTGTGGATAGTGGCGAGGTAAAATATAAGGCAGCAGCCCTGATCAGATGGCTTTGGCAGAAGTAGTAAAAGGTCCAAATCGGACCCTTTTGTAAATGAGATCGCAAACATGCCAAAATTGAAAAACGACATCTGACTTCCAAAAGTAATAGCATCATACTACTAGATAAAACTTCGTAAACTCGAGAGTAAAACCATAACCCTCTTTCTATGACAGATGGGAGAAAAGTAGGGCAGAAAACATAGGAGTTGCAGGACTAACAGCCAGCAATCTTGCCCCATGTAGCACTTCGCATAATTTTTCCAAATAACCTGTAATTACGCCATTTGTGACTTTGCCTTGCTTTGGGTTTTAAGTGCAAACTGCACTTAAAACACCAAAGCAAGTAGACGTCACAAATGGAGAACTTCTACCCCACCCCACCCCACCACCCCTGATCTATCCTCGGTGTCTAGTGGCCCCCACCCCCCCAACTTTTAGTCAGTTAGATTTGATTTCCTACTAACAAACAAATCAACAAAGATTGTGCATGTAACTATTTAGACATTGACTGCATTAAACGTTTTCATTGGTCTGCATATTTTATAAGAATTTTAGAGATCTGCAACTGGGCTCCTTTCCAGCTAATATGTACTAGGATTGTGCAAGGGCCAAATATTATTTTCTGAATACCACGAATAATGGGTTATACGAATATTCAAGAAGCCCTTTCTGAATAGAGGACTATTCAGGTGGTATTCGATTTGGCACAGCCCCTGCACAGCCCTAATAAAACAACCCCCCACCCTCCTCTGCAGTCCAAAACAAGTGTAAAATGCATCCCAGTCCCCCACCTCTAGCAGCAGCAGCCCAATCCCACCATCTGGCTCCTCCCCATCCCCAATAAATTGTTATAATTATTTTGTGACTGACGGTCACAACCAAGACATTCATTCACTGAAATAAAAGATAAAACCGGTGACTGGTACAATCCACCCACCTCCACGGCCAGCTGCCCTATGTATGATGACCCTCACACTTAAAATACTCCCTCCCACCGGACAGCACCCTACTTCCACCCCTGCACCTGCAATTTGTAATAAAATCCCTGATGCCGGGCAACCAGCACAACCTACCCTACATGGTCGGCCGCCCTCTTGTAAGGTGGCGTTTACCTTAAAACCTCCCTCCCACTACCCCAGCCTGGCAGCACCCTACTACCATCCCACCTCCCGTGAATCAATTCTCCTCATCAGAAGGTGATCGGCATTCAGCACAACCCTCCCTCCTCCACGGATGAGTGCTGGCTTCTAATGAATAAAATCACTCATGCACTTGCATAGCAAAACCAGTTGATCATATGATCAGCTGGTTTTACTATAACATAAGCATGTGACGTTCATTCATTAGAAGGTGCTAGCCATGGAGGGGGAGAGGTTGTGCCGCTCAATTCTGATAAGAAGAATTGCCCTGGGCGAGCAGGGTTGTGCCAGGCTGGGGTGGTGGGAAGGGAGTGTTTTTAAGTATGAGGGTCATCTTACGTATTGCAGCTGGCCATGGAGGTGGGTGAGTTGTGCTAGTTGCCGATTTTATCTTTTATTTTAGTGAATGAATGTCTTGGTTGTGACTGTCAGTCACAAAATAATTATAACAATTTATGGGTACGGGGAGAGGGGGATAGGAGCCGGATGGTGGAATTGGCGTTGCTGCTAGAGGGTGGGGGATGGGGATATGTTATTGCATTTGTTTTGGGCTGCAATGGAGGGAGGGTGGGTGAGTGTATTTTTATTTTTATTTTGTTAGGGCTGTGCTGAATACAGAATATTTCAGCCGAATAATGCGAATACCTGGGCATTGAATACTGAATATAAGGCGAATATTGGAAAAAGGTATTCGTACAGCCCTAATGTGTACTTTGACTCTATCTCACTGTTAATATATCATTTTCTGGTGGCAAGATAAATATCACCATTACTGTTACTACAATTCTACATAAGGCAAAACTATTAAGACTGGCTGCACAATGCACCTACAATACATTTTAAGCCTCATACATAGCTAAAGGCAGTATAACCAGATTAAAGTCTGCTTAAAATGTTTTGAACTGAACTGGGGCTTACCAGGATATCTGAACTAGAACTACGGTGCCTTAAAAATTATCCTCTGTCTTTGTGGCACCAGGGTGGTAGTCCCTGAAACAGAGACTGTCAGGTGCAAGCCAAAGTTACAGTCTAATTGCACAAGTATTCTAAATATTACCAAACTTTCAAACTACCTCCATACCCTCCATTCCTTTACCAATTCTTCAATCCAGTCATACCAAACTTGCAGTTCTTTCTCCTAAGTCACCTACTATAATCTTCTTACACAGGAACCCTATGGTGTATTGAACTTGGGTTTGGTTTGAAACAATGTAGGTACCAATGATTTAGGTTTGGTACACTAGGTTTTCCCAGGGCCTGAAATGAACAGAGAGGGTCAAATAAACCAGTGTCTAGTGGCCCTTCCCCACCCTGTCATGTAGTACCCCCACCCCACCCTGCCCCAACCCCAACCGGAGCAGGCCACCAGCACATCCCTCCACTCACCTCCACAGCCAGCAGCCCGCCGACTCAGCTCAATGAATGAGCACATCATACTAACTAAGGATCATACTAAGGAAAATACAAGAGTGAGAAGGCCAAGCCCATGAAGCTCCTATTCTAATCCAATATATAGTAAGAAAGATCATACCCATTGCAAATAAGGTTATCTAATCTATTTTAAAATACTTTTAGTTTCACTAATGACAACCTCAAGCAGGAGTCTATTCCATGGACCAACAACTCTTATGGTGAAAAAATATTTACGACTCGATCTCACAAAGGGCTTTCTTACTAATTGTAAAGGATGTCCCTAATGTTGTGATAACAGCTTTTAAATTCAAGACCGAATTCGCACAAAGATAAGGGTCTTGAATGATGTCAAATTATAACATTAGATCACCACAAAGCCGACGTGTAGATAGAGGCATAAGTTTTAGGATGTTCAGCCTAACCTCATAAGAGACATCATATAGCCCTGAAATCTTTTGGTAAATTTCCTCTGTACTGATTCCGTCAAAGGCCTTCAGATTTTTATATGGACACCATAGCTGAGAGGCATATTCCAAATGCGGTCTAACGTATGCACGATACAATGGTAATAACATGTCACTCTTTCTAGATTTAATATTTTGTATGATAGCCCACATGACTTTATTAGATTTATTAATAGTGTTATGAATGTGTTTATTGAAGAAAGGTTGTCTGAAATGGTTATGCCCAGATCTCTTTCATCTGAAGTTGTGTCGAGGATTATGCCATTCAAATAATAAGGGGTTTGTAAATTACTGGAACCTAAATGCATTACCTTGCATTTAGAGATATTCAAAGACATGCCCCAGGTCTTAACCCATGTTGAAATATGATCGAGATCTTTTTGAATAATGTTAGTTTGATAATCAAAGTGCAGGGGCCACCTATTTTCGTCATCTGCATATTTGATGGAAAAGGATGAACAACCTGTAGTAAGATCGGTGATGAAGGCCTGAAACAGGCATGGGCCCAGTACCGAGCCCTGAGGTACTCCACTGTTACAAACCCCGAACTGATTTATACCCATCTATAATGACTTGCTGAGAATGGTTCTGAAGCCAATTGATTATCCAGTTAATTACAATACTGTTTATATGTAGTTTAAGGAGTTTAGAAATTAGTGCCCAATGAGGCATGATATCAAAGGCTTTGCTAAAATCAATGTAAATTATATCACATGGTATATTTTTATCAAGTACAGAACTAATCTGTTCATAGACGCAAATTAAATTAGTTAAGGCTTCTGCCCTTCTTAAATCCATGCTGTTCAACATCATAACGATCCAAAATAGGTGATGATATATCTTTGATTAAACCTTCCATTAATTTACAAACTGAAGATGTTAAGCTTATTGGCCTATAATTTTCCCAGTTATTTTTAAACCTTTTTATGGATTGGGATACCATAAGCTTCTTGCCAATCCTGTGGAACAAAATTCATGGCCAAAAATAGTCAAACATCAATTTTAACAGAGAGACAATAACATCCACCAATAAGAATAATAAATGTCCTGCTATGTTGTCTGGACCTGAACTGTATTTGCCTTTTAACGTCAATATTTTTTCCTTGATGGCATTTATAGAGAATTTTACTAGTGAAATATTAGTAATGTCTATCAGAGCTGAGTCATATGATAATTTTGAAGTATTAGAGAAACTATTACACAAATTGTGATTAAACAAATCAGCCATTTTTATTGGGTCATATAACATGCTTGCTCCAGTTGGGGTTGAGGGCGGTGGGGTTACTACATGACAGGGTGGGGTGTCACTAGACACCAGGAAAGAATATATTTTTTAAACTGGATCTGACTCAGGATTGGGGAAGCAGGGTGGGGAGTACTACAAGAGAAGGTAGAGAGGTGGGGGCCACTAGACACCAGGAAAAGAATATTTTTTTAACTGGATCCGACTCAGGGTCTGGGGAGGGGTGGAGGGGTACTACCTGACAGGGGTGGTGGGGGAGGCCACTAGACACCAGAGAAACAAAATAGATGGTTTTCACACATCCCACAAAAATGGGAACTTTGCGTTACTTCTGGATGCATAGTTATTCGCTTCACTACCCGTAGTATGACCGAGAGTTCGGGTTATCGCAAAATACTACAGGTAGCTAATTTAATGCACTTCATCAACCACTACTTGGAACTGGGAATTAAGCACCTTTCACCAGGCCATAGGTGACAGTCCAGAAAGGCAAGCCACGCTGTCCACCAAATGCAGTTCAATTCCCACCAGCCTGGAGGCCATCTCACTGGTGTCTTGTCTGGTGCTTTGCCAACTTCAGTTCCTTGGCAGATGGGTAGATGGCTTGCCTGACTATCTCAGAATGAGGCATAGGAGCTAGGAGCTGTCCTATCTGTGCCCACAGGCACCTGTTGTAAGCTGCCTGGTGTGCCTGATGTGCAGCGATGCGATGGTATAAGCTGAGGAAAATACCTTCCTGCCAAAACATCTGCCTGAGCAGAGTCAGCCTGGGAGCTCAGTCATGCACGGACAACAAGACCCTGTCGGGTCTGCATAACCGAATCTCTGAGGTGGGGTAAGGCACTGTAATTGCAGAGCCCGTGGGTATGCAATACCTTTATAGAACATCACTCAAGGCTGAGGTAGCATGAAAGGATGCCCAACACTGTCCTAGAACTTTCCTGTGGGCCAGTGAGGGATGACACAGTTGGCTTCGCTGAAAGCTCCTAGAAGTCCCAGCTGTAAGGACATGGTATTGCAGTGGTAATAGTGTCGATATCCAGTGCCTGCAGAGTGTCCATCAAGAATCTCTGGTACAGAGTGTACTCAGAGGCTGGGGACATATGGAAGGAAGATTCCGTGCCCTCAGAGGAGGATGCTAATGGAGAAAGACACCAGCTGCACTTCCATTCTGACTCCAGGTGATTGGCTTCAGAGGGCCCAAGATCCCTGGAAACTTTGGCTGAGGTGGCATAGGCCTGAGAGAAAGACGGGAACTATAGGCTCTACAGCCCATACCTGGGCTGCAGGGATGCTCAGGAGATCTACGCCGGGGACGGGCCAGTCAAGATCACTTGAACAAGGTTGACCAACAGACAAGGAACAACCAGGTCACTGCCCATGGGGAGACCCCAGGCAAAGAGAGTGGAGCTGTTTAGTCCCCTCAAGGAAGCTCCAGTCCTCACCAGGTCTGGAGAGAACTCCATGCCTTGGCCATCCTCTGACCCCGAGCCAGTGCTGCCTCCAGCACCAGACCCATGGTAAGGACTGGCCTAGACACAGGTTCCCCTCCGGCCCTATGAACAGCACCGTCCTTGGTGCTGGGACGGTGGCATCTCCAGCACCATCCCCACATCCATTCTCACCCTCGATGCCATAAGCAGCACTGGGAGCTGGCCTGGTGCAGCGAATGGCACCAGAGTTGGGGACGGACCTAAAGGTGGCACCATCGAGCCACCACGCCTGCTGTCAGACCCAGAACTGACACCAGAACGAGTGCCGCATCTGTCACCAACACCGCATGGCCCTGGTGCTGGTCCTCTCCTGCTCCATGAATGGTAGCAGGAGGGGTCTGACATGACCGGCACCATCCTACTCACTGACACCATGGATGATATCAGGAACCAAGGCAGCACCAGGCCACGACACTGAGGTGTCCATTGGTGCAGACTGAGCATATATCTTTGGCCTCTCCACTGGGATGTCTGCTGCCCAGGGCAGACAGACTGAGGGGTGCTAAACCAACCACCCAGAAGGAGCCAGCTGTCCACCAGACCCCCACAAGGGCCTCTGACACCTTGGCGAGGCAAGGTCAAGGAGGACCATGTGATTCCACAGTATCAGAGGCACTGGGAAGGGTAGAGGGAAAGTCCAGAGACCTTGCCTTGGTTTCATGTGGGTGGCCTGCCTCAATGGTGGAAATCAGGCAACTCAACTTCAACGTGCAGACGTTAGAGTGAGGTGGTCCTCTGAAAAGCAAGCATCATATGAATCCATGTCATGAGTGGAGCCAAAGCAGGTCCAGCAAACTTGATGTCGGTCCGTCACCCCAATATGTTTCCCACAGGGGCAATGACATGAAAGGGGGGCTGATGGTCTTTGTAGCCACCATTTTCTTTTAATTGCACTTCAACATCACAGAAAATAACAGAATACAAACGACACTGTGGATAGAAAGAGTTTTGGTAGTGACGAGGAAATATTTGATTGACGACAACTGAACTGGAGCCGCTGTCTCTCCCACAGTGTGCACTGATAGCAGTAAGAACACAAACTAAGATCAAATAGAGAACTGACTACAGTAATTGGTTAGTGCATGGCACCATGTGAGGTATGTGTGGAGTGTGGGGGATGTCAGTAGCCGATGTCAGCTCCTCACCACAGAAAAGCTCCTGCAGTGACCCTGTGCCTCCGGCCCTAGATCCATAAGTATGAATCAATGGTGAAGAGTGATTCTTGGAAGATAATAAGAATCTGTGGGGATCTTCACCTGCTCTATGAAATCATAAAGAATGAAAAAATGCTTATGGACATGGGAATGAAGATGGGATCATAATCGACAATTAAAAGAAATATGTTCTAGGGAACAAGCGGAAGTATTTTGACAACCAGCTGATTGTTGGTATTTGAAATGGCTTGCCACAAAAGGTGGTAGAAGCCCTACATTACAACTATTTTAAGCAAGCACTAGGTAGGTACATTGTACTGGGTAAATGTACAAAAATGACCCTGAGTAGTGGGGATGATCTTGATAGAAATCATGCCTTCTTCATCCCTTGTCACCTTAGTATGACCCTCCTCAGTACTTCTCAAAAAGAGTAGTGGAACTGCCAGTTTTGTTTAATTACTGTTGAAATGCATTTCTTCTAGATCTGAACACTTTTGAACACTGTATCAGAACGTAGTAACTGAGACCTGCAGTACCGAGGGACTTCTAGACAATAGCCAAACTCTTTACTTTTGTGACTTCTTTGGCAGCAATTCATTAATTACTTTGTATTTTACAAATGTTTCTTTGCTCTTACAGCATTTATATGCCTGTTGTAATTTTTTTTTTCAGAAACAAAAGTTGGGATGCATTTACCATGTAAGGTTTAAATGCATCTTCCTGGACAAAAGCAGAGGTCATCTAGGTACTGAGATTTATCATTTTAGAGCACCCTTTTCTTTAGCTGGCAATACTGTAAACTATGTATTTTCATGCAAAGTAATTTTCCACAAACCAAATGCTACCATAACTCGTCAGATGGGTCAGCGCTAACTCATTAGGACCACATACACTATAATGGAAAAAGTGCTAACATACAAATTAATTTTAGCACAAATTAGTGCTTCAGAAAATACAGCAAAAATTATCTGACAGTGAAAATTTCAAGTTTTACAGCATCCTTTTGAACATTGTATTGCATTGATTCCCCACTGATACCAATTTGTATTGGTTTTAAGAATTCTTTGTCATTACAGAACTACAGTCAAAATTCACATGCAAATATATTGTGCAGAGTGCCTTGATTTCTGTGTGTTTTCCTAGGGCACTCTTTCCTTTGTTGTTAGGATTTTTGTCTAAATTTGCCTCTGTTTCATGGCCCTGGGATCTCCATGTCTGTACGCTTCATTGACTTTCCTTTTCCTACAGTATCTTGTCCCTTGTGACAGTGATGCGTCCAAGAATATTGATTCAGTGAGATCACACTGCAGCAGCACTGTGGTATTAGGAGTCTGTTATTCTGGTCTCAAATAAATGCCTTTCTAATCCATTTTTTCCAAGGTGTATGCCCAGGTCTAGCCAGCAGGAGAGAATGTTTTGTTTTAAAGCTTTTTTTATTATTCTTATTTAAACTCTTTATTAATTTTTCAGCACCAGGTAGACAATATCAAGTAAGCACATACATCTGAGGACATCAGGCGCATCTTTTACATTAAAAAGAAGGAAGAGAAAAACCCACCTACCCCCCATCCCACCCCACAGACTACGCACTGTTATTATCATTATAACTGCAATTATATACTGCGGTCCCATTTACGTTATGATTTCCATATCGTCAGGATAGTCTCTAAGCTTCCCCACAGTGAGGTAAAAGCTTTGCCTCTATTTCGTACGAGTGCTATATGTCTTTCCAACTGCAGAGCCAAAACACACTCCCTAAACCATTCCACTATTAGAGGTGGATTCTCATCCATCCAATGCCTCATTATTGTTAACTTGGCAGTTGCTGCCACCAGAGTCATATCGCCTTCCTACTGTTTGGAGTATCCATAGGAAATAATTTATTAGGCACACTTCAGAGTAAACAACTCCCTCAAACCAAGAATAGGGTCTAAAGAGTTGTTGATAGACTGCCAAATGTCTTAATATGTGGACACAACCATAACATGTGATAAAGGGACCCTATATCAACCTTGCATCTGTTACATGTTGGTGCTTGCAAGGATCCAAATCTACAGAGTTTGGTTGGTGTCAAATACATATTATGCATAATATTGTAGTGCACTAAGCTGAGCCTATCTTGCTTAATAAACTTATACAATGATATCCAAAGTTTCTTCCACACATTAATATCCTCAGGAGGCCTAATTCCCTTACCCAATAAAAGCAAATGCCCGAGGGTAGTCTATTGTCCCAATCCTGCAAAGTTTTGTACAGATTTGAAACTTTATGCGGCTGGGAAGCAACCTGGAGAAGTGAAATAGGATCCTTTTCCCTATGTCTATTAATGGAGAGGCAGGAGAACGTGGATAGGGCCTTGCTGACCTGTAAATATTTAAAGGATTCCTTACTCACAGCACCGGCAGAGCCACATAATTGAGCCGGAGTGACCATCTTTCCATCCCTCCATATCTCTGAGACTTTACATTGTCTCAGCCGAGGCCAGAAGGCATCAGGTATCGGCACACCACCAATTTTGAAATGCGGGTTATCAACAATTGGTTGGTCAGAGGACTGGCTCCACTTAACTGCCAAGTATGCTTGGGCCTGATGAGAGGCTTTCATTGACCAGCCCATAGGGTTGTTTCTAAAAGCTTTTCTTTTCATCAAACAACACACAAACCATAAAAAGCACACAAATCACCCCAGGCTATCAATGCTATAGTTAGTGAAGACTAGCTTTTTCCTTAAAGGGACACCGTCAACCCTTTTAGCATCATATTATCTTTGGTTGAAAACCCACATTTTATGATTGCTAACCTTCTAAAAATTCATTGATGATGCTGGTTGTTTGATATGCTCCCTTTCTTAGCTGAACTGAAATGCATACTAATAGTGTGATTAGACACAACCCTACTTTGTTTCAAATCCCTGATCTACATTTATTGCACACTTCCTGAGCATTAGTAACAACCTCAAACGGTGCAGCCACTCATGATGCAATAGTCTCCTGTCATCCCACTGCATCATGAGTGTCTAGACTGCATTTGGGGTGTTCCCAAGTCCAGGAAAGTTGCAGTGGGAGATGATCAAGGGGTAAACATGTTTTGGTGTGGTAATGCCAGTACAGTGGGCAGTCCATCTTTACTTTTAAAAGAAAAAAGGAACCAGAATCAAACTACCAGCTGCATCAGCAATCTGTACAGAATGTGACCAATCATAACATGTGTTTTTAAACTAGGGCACTTTGAGGCCTAAGGCAGTTGACGGTCTCCCTTTAAAGAACAGCCCACTCAATTATCCCTCAGGTGTTTGCCAAACTGAATGTAGTCCTTAGCAGTGCGTATTGGATAAGGAGAGGCACTTGATTTAAAACAGTAAGCCAGCCCTCACTGAACCAGTGGTCTCCGATGTGTCACTGTCACATGGGACAGGAGGCACTGTAGGAAAAGGAAGGCAATAAAGCCCACGAGACGATGGAGATCCCCAGGGCCACTAAACAAGCAGCACATTTAGAAAAAACTCCCTAACAGCACAGGAAAAAATGCACTAGGACCACACACACACAAATCAGAACACTCCACACACCGTATTATTTTGTAAACTTTGATTGTAGTTCTTTCCAGTTTTCATGTGGGATGATACAGGGTATTAACATGAGACACAAAACTATCCGTGTGAAACATACTAGTTTAATTAGTCTGGTTAACAATAAATTCAGTCAAGAGAGTCCCACCATTTGAAAACTTTCGTTCTGGTCCTACCATCAAAGCAAAAATGGTGTGAGAATTTTTGACAAAGGTTTTTAGTCTCGGACCTACCCCAGGTAGCTTTGCTAGCCTGAACCAGTGCACTGATGCACAGAAATGTACTTCTATGTAAGAAGATCAAATTATGGCCTAACAGTCATGTATTTAACTTAAGTAGTTTATAACACATATAATTAAATAGAAGTAAGAATCTTGCATCCTGATTGGCTAAAACTTCAATTTTATTTTATACTGGAAGGTATGTGAGCAAAATGCCCATTTTCACAAATGTCCAGTGTTACAGAAATTAGATGATACAGAGAAAAAGGTAAAACAATATCTGCAAAATTTTACGGTATTTACAATAGGAACAGTCTATGTGGGATCATCAAGATTAGATAAAAATACAGAACACACAACAACAGAGCCAATATACAGACACATATAAACTCTAAGGTAACTCAAGAGTTGGTGGACATTCAGGGAGTTACTACAGCGTGAACACAGGTGGTGGATTGGAGGAGGTGGTCCTTGAGGGAGGAAGTGAATGAGCCAATTGAACTACAGGCCTGAAGTTCAGGGCAGTTTATTGTAAAACTTAGGGCCTTTGTGTGTGATGGAGTTCTACACATGCTTGGTGCAGTAAAAGGGTGTCGAGGATACGACAGGCCCCTCTTGTACTACGCTTAGGAACTGATAAGGGGAAAAGGGAGTTAATGCTGATCGGCAGTAGGTTACGGTGAACTTTGTGTAGGAAAGAGAGCATTTTAAGTTGGAACCTACCTTCAAGGATAAGCCAGTTGAGGAAGGCATGGAGGGTACAGTGATGGGTCATCCAGGGAGGCAGTCCGTGAAGCGTGCAATATAATTGTATGTAGTCCTGAGTTTGGAGAAAAGGGAATGTGTTAGAGGCGAGTAGACAATAGAGTCATAACCAAGGAGGGGCAGGGGAAGGGAGTTGGTGAGGCGTAGTCTGGAGGCAGGGGATAAGGAACTTTCTGATTCAGTATAAGAGACCTAGCCTCATATTGATTTTCTTGATGAGGTTGGTAATATGAATACTGTAGTCAGGTAATGGTCTAAGTACAGTCCACGATATTAGAATTCGTGAGACTTATTCTATGATGTTACCAAGATTGTCTGAGAGGGATCAGCCCATGACTGGGGCCAGAGAAGATTATAAACTTGGTCTTCTTGGAGTCGAGAACCATGCCTTTGGCAGAGAACCAAGTGTGTAGCTTGCTGAAGTCAGCCTGCAAGTTAATGAACATTGCGTCCAGGTCAGTGTCGCTGCAGCAGAGGGCCTCGTTGTCAAGCGTAAAGGACTAATTGGGTGGTTTAGCAGATGGAAGGAGGTTACTGATGAAGAGGCGAGAACAGGGAGGCGGGCCAGGTTGGAGCCCTGGGGTATCCATAATTAATCGGTCATTCAGCGGAAAAATTACCACTGATATTAGTTTTCTGCGATCTGCCAGAGAGTAGCTTCTGACCCATTTGGTGACATTTTCAGATATGTGCAAGCCTTTTAGGTTGTCCAGAAGAAGGCAATGGTCAACCAGGTCGAACATCTTGGTCAGGCCCACAAAAACAAAGCCTGTGTACTGGCTGTTATCACTTGCCTTGAGTATATCACTGGTGAACCTGACCAGAATGGTTTCGATGCTATGTCGGATCTGAAACCATGTTGGGCAACAGACAGCAAGTTATGACGATTGAGGAAGGCAGTGAGCTAGGTATGACCAAATGTTTCCAATGATTTTGGAGAGAGAGCAAGGAGGAAATAGGTCGGTAATTCCCTACTTCATTCCTGAACCCTGACTTGAACAACGGTTTGACGGTGGTAATTTTCCAGGTGCTAGAAATAGCCAGAGCAGAGTGAGCGTTTAGTATATTGGTGATGGGGACCCCTAACAAATTAATGGCCAGTTTAAGAGTTTTAAAGTCGACTCCATCTGCCCCTTTGCTGGGTTTAGGTTGTTACTTCAGATGAGCTTTATGATGTCCGAGGGTTTTAGGACCCAAAAATAGAATCTGGGTCTGGGCTCGGATGTAGTATTGGGCGGGGGTGGATGAGGGGAGGGGAGGGAGGAGGACGGTTTATATTTATAGAGGTCACCAAAGAATGAGTTGAAAATGTTTGCTACTTCTGAGGGGTCATTGGTCTGCTTGCCACCATGGATCAGAGTGATAGGTGTATTTCTTGTCCCCCCACAGCGAAGTGAGTTGAGTGTAACCCAAAGTTGATGGGGTTGGATATTTCCCAAGTTGTTTATTATGGAAAAAATCAATTTTGGCTTTTCTGATGACTGATTTGCACTTGTTTCTTAGTGCTTTGTAGTGGGATAGCTGAGCAGGGTCTCTGTGCTTGGTGTAATGGGCCCAGGCCTTGTCTCTGGTTCTAATCATTTTAATGATGTCGGACGATACCAATCATTAACACATCCCTAACCCTAATTTTTTTGAGAGAGGCGTATTGTCACATACATTGTTGAGGATGGTAGAGAATCTGTCATGGATAGAGTCAAGGTTACCTGGTGCAGTATTAAATGACCAGTCAACTAGGCTGAGATCCTCTGTAATATTTTCAAATTAGTTATTTGTGCAGTGTCTAGAGAAGGCGAACTTGGGGGCGTTGGGACACTGAGCTGACCATAGACAGTAGGTGGCGTAGTGATCACTGATGCGGGAGGGGTTGGATCGATGGCCAGACAATTAGCGACTGAGTGCCCATCTTATAATTTAACCATGTGGGCATGGACATAAGCTGGGCGAGGTCCGTGATGCAGGATTTGGCAGTGTCAGCTTGGCTGGAGAACCAATTTATGTTGAAGTCCCTGAGAAGAACCCACTCCCGCTAAGACGGAGGGAGTGTCTGAGGGCTAGCAAGGACTCAGGTCGGAGGAGGGGTTCCTGGGGGAGATAGGCAGCGGTGAGGGTAAGGGTTTTAATCTGTCTGAGAAATAGGTTAATGGAAAGGGTCTCAAGCAGGATGAACTCAGAGCTGAGATTGTGTTTGGTGAAAGAGAACTTGTTGGAAATGAAGAACATGCAGCTACCCCTTTTTTCCCCTGTCTGTCTATCCTGACAGAGGTGAATCATCTGAGTTCGATCTCCCCATTGGCGATTTTGTGAGAAAGCCAGGTGTCTGAGAGTGCAATAATGTCAAAGTCATTTACAGCTACCCAGGCCTGGAAAGCATCTATTTTAGCTGGGAGACTCTTGTATGTTCAGGTGGACTATGTTAATGTGTTTACCTTTACTAGAGTGGGATGAAGCGGGAAAGGGCAGGCGTTATTTGGACCAGGGTTTGGATGGATGGTTACTTGTCCCTACCCATTAGCTTGAGACAATAAAACCAATGGGTATGAAAAAGTCCTGTACCAATGTTGCCCAGTTACTAAAAATATCAGTGTGACAGCTACTGGATGCTGCAATCCTTATCCTCATTTCACTTTCAGGCTCCAGGATCTTTGGCCTAACAACTTCTGGCTGAATGCCATTTAGCCAAAAGACATTCTGTCTAAAGTGACAAGTGGCCTAAAGAACCTTGATATCTGCCACACTGCATCGTGAAAGAAAAATAATAAGATACAGTGAAAAATTAAACTAAACTTGTTAGCAGGCCAAATTACAGGAAAAGTTGTTAGATCAAGCGTTGTTTAAGCAAAATGGCATAGGTGAAATGGCATTCGGTCAAAAGTTAATAGGCTAAACGCGTCGTGTCATCCACTTTTCATTCACGGACTACCCTGCTTGGTCCACTCAGTCACTGAACTAAAACACCTGAAGCAAATCACTCCCAATTCAAGTCCTCTAAGTAAAACAATATGAAGCTGTTTTTTCAATTTAAAGAAAAAATGTGGAACAAAACAGGAGGGGTGTGACTTCAACAAACAGTTCACACAAAGAGCACACATACCATAGCGTCTCATACAGTGCATTCAGGCTAGCACTCTATAGTGACAGCTCATCTGCAGAGGGACTATTTCACACTAAACTGATATTTGTAAGTTTTATTTCAAACTTCTTAACACAAAACCCATTTTATAAGCACAATAAGACATGCTGGGGTGTTGATTGTACTGCCACAAACACACTTTGGAGCCAAAGACACTCGGCCTCGGCGTGTGGTTGTGGCAGCACAATATCCATTGTTTCTTATTGCATACGGGAGCATGTTTTCTCCACGTGATCAGAAAGTTGTTCTCAACCCTTTAGAATGTGTATAACAGCTTTTCTCAGCTGCAGTAAACAGTCTTGTGCTCTAATCAAATCAGTAAAGAAAGCTGAGCTGCTGTCAGTCATAGCTACAGAAATTAATGCCTTGAGTGCTGATTCAAACAGCTGTTGCCCTAAAATAAAATATTGGGAAAATGTGCTAACTACTGTAATATAGAATATAAAATAAAAAAACACTGCAGTGTTAAGAACTCACACACCTCATTAGTGTAGACACATCATGAAGACACTCGGGCTTTAGTCTCGTGGCAATTATGTCACCACAATAACGGTGGGTCACCCAACTTGTTCTTAACAATTAGGTGTTAGTTAATCTCTGTAATTTTAATTAAACACACACACACACTTGTTAAATGGGCCATCTGGTGGAAAATATGTATATTTTTTATTTTAGTTGTTAGCAGGTATCTTTTGCTAAGTTTTTTCTTTTGTATACGGTTAGCTATAAAATGTTTAAAAATGTACTCGGCTTTCTAAAGCATGATGCCAGTGGAAGCGTGATATAACTGGAATTACAAGGTTTGCTGCACTGAGGACAGGCTAAGGCTATTGCAGCTACAGAACATTGCAGCACACAGTAGAGTAGAGCACACTGTGAATAATAGCGTAAAGAACGTTGAATGACTGTACTGAGACGAGACCAGATCAATAAAGTATGCACATGGTGGACAACACTTTTAGAAGGACAGAGTAATCCACCAAGCAGGGACATATCCTGTATGGAATATAGCATAACTTAGGGATGTAACAGTTATGTTACATCCCAGCGATGCCAATAATATAGTCAGCCAGAAGGTTACAGCTAAAATTCACTAGGATGTTGTTAACCACAATGGCTAGCACTCACCTACCATTCCAATTTGCAGGGCAAACACTGCAGAGAGACAGAGATCACTTATTTTTCCCATACAGCTGTTTCTTTTTGCTTGTCAAGTCTGGCAGAACCCACTGGCCTCGTCACCAACCTTCTCATGGACTTACCAGTTATCCGCCACTTACACAGAACCATTACAGTGAGTGGCCAGCCATGTCATCATGCAAGAGCCAGTAGGGGGTGCCGGCTTGAACGCATGTGTGGCAGGCATCCGTCTGCGATCCCACCCCTTCTGATGCTCCTAGCTGTGGTACCGCATGGTTTCCACCAGATGGCATTCACACTGCAGGACCAGCATTCCTGCCCTCCCCAAGGAGGAGAGGTTTCCTTGGGATGCTAGAACCTTCCTCCCGGACAGCCCTCGACAGACTGTGCTTGTTCCCGAACATGGGTCGCTAGCATAGTGAGCAGTGGCACTACCACTGCACCGGCAGCCCAGCTAGAGATAATTTATTTTACAAGCAAAACTGGTTTGTGATGTACACCAGGCAAGGGATTTAGCAGGTAAGGTAAGAAACCTTGGAAGGTGAAGAGATGAAGCGTCACACTGGACGCTCATTGGTTTCAGCAGGGAGGAGTTTAGACAATTTTATGGTTACATCTTTTATGGGATACAGTCTATACAAACAATACTGTTATGCTCTTATCAAGAAGTAGTAGCTAGGAAAAATATTTGCCCACAGAACTTTCTTTGGCACCCTGAAAACATTGTCTTCTTTGCTGCCTACCCCATGCATACTCAATGCTGTACTTTGTTACATGCACTTAGCCTCATGTTTAACTCAAATGAAGCAAAAAACAATCATGTTTTTCTTCATAACATTTATCCCCTGATCTACTCTGGCACCTGGCCCCCCTATTGCCACTACCACAGCTGCTTTTAGTTAATCATTTTATTATATTTCAGCACAATACAATTCAGAATGGACTACACATCAGCATAGTAACACAGCAGACTTGTAGGAAATCATACAAAGCACACATCTCAGTACCTTACTTATACAGTGAGGTCTATCTCATCCCCATCCCCTCCCACTGCCCCCTACCCGCCATAGGGAGACATTAGTAAGTAACTTAAAACTTACACTCTGTGATGGACATGTGACCAGGCTGATCCATTAATTTCTTTTTATTTGTTTTGCTAGTGTAGTTATACTTTGTTATAAGTTCTGCTATTTGCAAGTGGACACAAACATGGCTTCCAGGGTCACATGTCAGGCAGGTCTCCTGGGCAATATTGGCCTGCTCAACTCGTCAGTATAACTTTCTCATGGGAACTAAGCTACAGATCCTGAAAGGTAGATGGGAGAGTGCAATGCTGAACACCTCAGACATCCTGAAGGGCAAGGTCATGGGGATGGACACCTCAGACATCCTGTAAAGCAGGATTGTAAATCTGGACAAAGGATGTTGGGATGTGAAGTAGCCAGTTGGCTTGAGTGATGTCATTCACCATGGGGACAGTGGGGAACTGTCACTCAAGAAGGAGACCAATCCTCACAGCCAGTTGGTTCCGATGATTGTCATTCATCTTCATCACGTGGACAGTGAGAACTGTCACTCAAGGGGAGAACCCTCCCCACAGACAAG
Organism: Neoceratodus forsteri; assembly: GCA_016271365.2. Taxonomy (NCBI): domain Eukaryota; kingdom Metazoa; phylum Chordata; order Ceratodontiformes; family Ceratodontidae; genus Neoceratodus; species Neoceratodus forsteri. The sequence goes on along the minus strand of CM057453.1, from coordinate 828,345,337 downwards.
AAGGGTAGAAATTAGAGAGCAGAGGTTCAGCTCCTCTCTCTTGGACCTGCAACATCTAAAGACCAGAGCCCTGCCATGGATGCTAGCTAAATGGTGAGTAGAGATTTGTCTAGGAAAAGTGACTGTGTAGCTAGAAGGCAGGTTAAGAATGGGTGAGGGAAGATCATTTTTGCTATCTGTCAACTGTCTGTGTAACATATTTTCTATTCTGAGTAAACTTGTAATCCTTTTGTCTGACTGTAAATATATTCTGTTGTGAATACTCATAGTTCTCTAGTAAAGAATCTATTTTGATAAGTCCAGTGACTGCCTGTTTATTTTAAAAAGGTAATTTAACTATTTTTCAGAGTCTGCCAACTAACCCACTGCTATGTGCCATTCTTCAAGAGGGACATTTGGGCTCCACCACTTGCAGAGTAATTTCTACACCACCACCTAACTGCTGTTACCCATCCCAGTAATGGGAAGGATCTCAGCTGAGGTGGCTGAGAGATGCCAACAAGAAAGAGTGGACCATCAAGTCGAAGCCCAGACCAATTATGTGTCTGCAGGCCTGAGTAATGGCTGTCTAAAACTCTGATCAATAAACATGACCAGAGGATGAGCATTAGGTTAGCTCTAGTGGGCAGCATCTCCAGCATGTATCCTCCGACTGCAGTCCTACCTTAAAGAGCGCAGTGGGAGTATGGTACCACCTGAGCAGGACCTTGTTCTGTATCCATCCCTGCATACCGAGTGGTCTCTGTGAATACACTCGCTCATGTGTCCTCTGGTATTGTGATCCTCAACTCTTGCTCCCAGGCTGACCTAGAGAACAGTGACTGGTTCAGCTGAGCATCCCTCATGCTGCTATACAAGTAGCTGGCCTTTCCTCTCCTCAGCCTGTTGCCTGTGTCTACCATGGAAACAGCTGATACTTCCGCTTCCTCCTGGGTAGTGCCCACTATGCCTGATATACTCCTGATCTGGACATACCACCAGAAGTCCTGCTGCATGAGATTATCCTTCGCTTTCAGGATGTTAGAGCCTTTACATATTTTTTCTGTGCTGCGCCAAGGATGTCCCAAACTGAAAGTATACCTCTTTGTATCCAGTACTGCCATTTAAGTGGGGATGAGCCAATATGCAAGGAGGCATTCCCATAAAGGGGCCAGGAAGAAGAGGTCGACACCGACTTCTGTACCCTGTGAGTCTGTCCACGCCTGCTTGAAAATGTGATTGTGAAATGGTCCTTACCCTGTAAAAGCACAGGGCCATACAAACAGATAGCTACTAGCAGGCACTGGAGATATTGTTCTCCATATGAAACACAGAAACGTAGAAATTTGATGGCAGATAAGAGCGCTTGGCCCACCTAGTCTGCCCATTTCCTATCTAATGGATAAGCTGCAGATCCTAGTTAACCAACAGCCCACTTCCTCCTCCTACTCTCCACTTGAATTGCCTTATGTCTGTTCCCCACTGTTTTTGACTCCACGACCTCCTCAGGAAGGCTGTTCCATGCATCCACACCCTCTCCATGAAAAATACTTCCTCACATTACCTCTGAGCCATCCCCTCTATCTTCAAATTGTGCCTCCTCGTTGTTGCACATCTCTTTTTCTGAAAGATGCTACCCTCTTGGACTTTGCTGATTCCCTTGAGGTACTTGAAAGTTTCTATCATGTCCCCCTTTCTCCTTTCCTCAAGGGTATACATATTAGCTCCTTTAGTCTCTCTTCTATGTCTTCTGGTGCAGACCCTGCACCATTCTGGTGCCCTCCTCTGGACAGTCTCCACCCTGTCTATGTCTTTGCATAGATGGGGTCTCCAGAGCTACACGCAGTACTCCAGAAGGGGTCTCACCAACTGTCTGTACAGAGGATAACATCTTCCTGTTTTCTACTGGTGATGCCTCCCAGTGCATCCCAGTATTCTCCCAACCCTCCTTACTGCCTTCTCACATTGCTTGTCCGCCTTTAGGTCATCTGATATGACTACCCCCAGGTCCCTTTCGATTTTGTTGTTGTCAGTATCTCATCCCCACCCCATTGTGTACTTTTTCCCCTGGGTTTTGTTTCCCAGGTGCATTACTTTGCACTTCTTTGCATTGAATCAAGCTGCCATAAATTTGACCATTCTTCCAACCTGCAAGTCCCTTCTCATCCTTTCCACCCACCTTGTGTATCAACCCTGTTGCAGATCTTTGTGTTGTCTGCAAAGAGACATACTTTCCTTCAGTTCCTCTGTAGTGTCACTTACAAAGACATTAAAAGGACCGGACCCAGTACTGAACCCTGCAGTACCATACTGTAACCCCTTTCTTCACTGTGGACTCCATTTACTATTACGCTCCATGTCCTGTTGTCCAGCCAATGTTTTATCCAGGCTACCACCCTGGGACCCACTCCCAGGCTGGCAAATTTATTTATTAATCATTTGTGTGGGACTGTGTCAAATGCCTTGCTAAAGTCTAGGTAGGTCATATCCACAGCCCCACCCTGGTCTACTACTTTGGTCACCTAGTCAAAGAAATCAATTAGATTCATCTGACATGACCTTCCTGCTGTGAATCCATGCTGCCTTGGGTCCTGTGCCCCACTGGCCTCTAGGTACTCAACAATTCTTTCCTTCAGAAGTGACTCCATCATTTGCCCAACCACAGAGGTCAAACTGACAGGTCTGTAGTTTCCTGCCGTGTCTTGCTCCCACTTTCGTGAAGAATCACATCCACTCTCCTCCAGTCCTCAGGTACCACACCATCCTCTCATGATTTGTTAAAAGGGTAGTCAATGGTGTTACTAGTTCTCCCTTAGTTCATTTAGAATTCTGAGTGAATCCCATCAGGCCCCATTGCTTTGTCCACCTTCAGTTTTAAGAGTTCTTCCAGAACCCTTTCTTCTGTGAAAGGACTGAGATTGACCCCCTATCCATAGTGCTTCTATTGACTGGTTTAGGTACCTCCCTCCTCTTCCTTTGTGAAAACTGAGCAGAAGTAATTGTTCAGTATCCCTGCTGTTTCACTGTCCCTCTCACCACGCACCCTCCTCTTTATTCAGCCTCAGTATCCCTCCCTTTGTCTTTCTTCTCTCCTAATGTACCTATAAAGGTTTTATCCCCTTCTTAACCGAGTTGGCTATCTTTTCCTCGGTTTGGGCCTTTGCTATTCTGACTGCCTTCCCTGCTTCCTTCTGCTTTAACTGATACAGTTCTCTGACCTGCTCCTTCTGTGTTTTCTATACTTCCTGAATGCTATCTTTTTCTCCTAACCTTCCCTGCCACCTCTTTTGAGAACCATGGTGTTTTTTCTTTCGTTTTGATTTGTTTATTTGCTTCACAAAAGGCTTGTTGCCTCTGTGATGGCAGTTTTGATGTTTCCCATTGTTGCTCCAGCCCTCCTTCTTGTCTGTTTGCTAGGCTTTTCTGAGGCACTCTCCCATTTTGACAAAATCAGCCCTCCTGAAGTCCAGTACTTTCACTTTTGTATGGTTTGACTCTACAGCCACACACAGTATAGTGTTACACTGAGGTGGTGTGTGGCTTTGTGAACCATCTGAGGGTATGTGTGGTTGTGAATGTGAAATGGTAGTCCTGAAGCAATGGCATTCTTCACCCACCCCTGGACCAATGAATTCTCAATTTGACTCTGTTGTAATGGGATGGTCTACCATCCCACAGAAAATCCCCCACTATGTGGTTCATAGTCTGGAACCAACTGGGAGGCAGAGCAATAGGTAGATGGGATAGAACATGAGTTGTGAGGCTGTCATCATTTTAAAGGCCTCCATCTTGCCTGCCAGGGATAAGTTCAGCAATTTCCACCTCCCTAGTTTGGCTCTCTTGGATTCTAACAGGGTTAGTGCTAAATTCTAAAGTTGAGCTGGGCCATTTCTGAGGGTGTAGGGTGAACCAGCATGACCAAGTATGTTATCCTTCTGTGGACCACGTGAAGGCCCTTTGCTGAAAATAGTTCCAGTACAGCTTTAACTGTCAGGGAGTATATCAGTCTTGGCTAAGGTTGACCTTGAGATCGGATAATGCTGTGAAGTTATGCAACAGATCTAATAGGGGATCCCTTGGTAGCCTGTCCATCTGCCTGCAGTATGAGCAAATCATCTATATATTAGAGTACCCGATACACTTGTCCCCCCATGACTATCCTTTTAAAAGATGATGATGGCGTATGGCTATAGCCAAGGCTCTATGGCTAGCACAAACAGAGGTGGGGATAGAGGGCACCCTGCCAACTACCATTCTGGAGTTAAAATGTAGGTGACTAAGTCATTTGTCAAGACATTGACCAGGAGGGAGTTCTACAAGGGGTGTATCCACTGTAGAAAAATTGAGCCAATTTCTATGTGCTGCAGTGTGCTCCTGAGATAAGCCCATTTGACAGAGTTGAAGGCTTTCTCAAAGCCAACTGCAATAGCCACGCTGGGTATGGCTGTGGCGTGCAGGGTGCATGAGATTAATAAGGTGCATAGATTGTCAGAACTTTGTCTCCTTAACAAACCCTGTCTGCTTAGATGTATAAGGCTCCGCAGTCAGTAGTTCCAGTCTCATGGCCAGGATTTTGGCCAGAATCTTGGCATCAGAGTTGATGAGGAAATGGGTCTGTAGTTGCCCAGGAAGTGGCTTCTTTCCATTTCTGGGGCAGCACCGTAATGATGGCCTTCTCCATTGAGGGTATACCCTGGACTGTAGCGCTGCCTGATAGACCTCCAGTAGGTTGGTGCTGACCTCTGCCTTCGTCACCTGACAACAGTCAGCAGGAAATCAGCCCTCCCAGGGCTTTCCCTTTGTTCAGTGATTCAACTGCTTGGGTAACATGTCAATACAGCGAAAAAGGTCAACAAGTCAATTACAGCGGCGGCTATTATAGCGACTGCAATAATAGCGATCGCTGCATTCCAATGTTATAGCCTACCTCCGAGGTCCAGGTGCACCTCTGGAGGACGCTAATTTAGAAATGGGGGTTCGAGGCACGGGGCATAGCCCCAATGCAATACCAGTACACAACCCAGTAATATCTCATCATAGGATTACTTGCAAGATGTGCGCTGAATAGTCACTCGCTGAATTTACCGATCGCCAAAATGGGCATCGCTGTGAAAACCTCGCCGGTAATGCACTTGATTCACTGTATTGACATGGAACCAACAGCTTGTTGAAGTTCCTGGAGCATTAAGGCTTAACCAGGCTGAGAATTTCTCCTGGTGCCATCCAGTATGGGAGGCTGTTCAAAATGCATTAACTGTCTCATGTATGGACGTCCTGGAGACTTGTATATTTTTATAGAACCCTCGCATGATCGAATTTCTAGTCAAGGTCTTTGTGCAGATTTGGCCAGTATTGTCCCTCTGTCCTGCTCCTGTCTCTTTTTAATCCAGTAAGCCAGAAGTTTTCCAGCCTTATCTTCTCCTTCCCAGTAGCTACGCTTTAGTTGGAAGAGGGCTAATTCTGCCTTCCTGTTCAGGAGCTCATTTAATCTCATTCTGGCCTGGATCATCTTAGTTAGTGTTTCTTTTAGCAGGGTTTCTTGCTGTTTGTATTCCACTTTGAGGGAGCCAGTGAGATTTCAAGGTTATGAAGTTTGGTTTCCTCTCCTTCCTCCTACTGGCGGCATAACCGATAATTTTACCTCTCATGGTGGCCTTGTAAACCTCCCTACTACCACCATGATGTGTCCCTGTGTCATTTGTTTTCCCCAATTGTTTAACCAGATGAGACACACTAAGCTGAAAGCTTGTTACAGGTGTAACCTGGGAGCACAGGGAGTTAAGTTACTTACTCAGGGTCACACAGTATGCAAGTGAGGCTGTGGGATTCAAACCCAGGTCTTCAGATTTGCAGCTCAGAGTCTTAAACCACTGAGCTATACTGCCTCCAATTTAACTGCCAGAATGCCATGGTTTCTCCTTCACCTACTGAAAAAGTGCTGATCCCTCAATTAGAGGGACCCAACCTCAATTCCTTGAAATGGGGCAGCGATACCCATATCAGGGTAATTACAGTGGTGCCTGAATCGAGATCACTATGTGGTGTATATTCATAGACATTATACTATAAGTGATTCCCAGCAAGGTGAAACACATGTCCATCTGACTTTAGGAGGAGTAGGCGGAAGAGAAACAGACTTATAGAAGATTGTGGCAGAGATATAGTTGTAATCCCTCTCCCTCGGTTCATCACCTGCCAGGCGCCAACTAGCTGAATTCCTTCAGAAGTTCTTTCAGGGCTGTTATTGCCTTAACATGGGGTTCTGCTTGTCCTGTACAGCGGTCTATGCAGGTTTCCATGGTAGTGTTGAGGTCCCCTCCCACCATCATCAGGGTGTTTGATGAGGTGAACTGTCCAATAGCTCAACTGACCATATGAAAGAATTGAGGATCATCTACATTGGGCCCATATAGTTTGACTAGTTTTAAAGGGTGCTGTGGTGTGATGTGGTGCCCTCTACAAAACCCAACGGCCACCATTGTCTGATTGGTGCAGCCTATGGACCAGTGCAGGTCTTTGTGTACAGAATGGACAACCCTGGCTTTTTGACTAGGGCTGTACTGTGGGTCTCTACCCCACCCAATCCCTGCACAGTTTCCCTGCCCACTCATGTGAAGCGACACTCTTGCAAGAATGTGAGTTGGGCTTTGAGGCATTTGGTGGGCCAGTACCTTCTTTCATTTAACCAGGAGTTGAGTCATAGATACTGTTGGCAGATAAGGACCTATGGCCCACCCAGTCTGCCCATCTGAGCTCATAAGTTCACTTTAAGTTTTCTAGGTCTGTCACCCATTACCCCTGACCTCCAGGATTCCTTATGTCTATCCCATGCATTCTTAAATACCTGATTGTTTCAGCACCCACCACTTCCTCAGGCAGGGTGTTCCATATGTCCACCACCCTTTCTGTGAAGAAATTCTTCCTCACATTTCCTCTGAATCGCCTCACTCCAACTTCATCCTATGCCCTTTAGTCCCTCACTTTCCATGTTATCACTTGTAGATTGCCCGCTACTTCTTATTAATAAACATGATGTAAATAAGAGAGTCAGACCCTTCTCTGCCCACCACACTAGATAGCACATTAACATAAAAACAAACTGTGAGGGAAGCCATTCTGAACTATGCACATCAGAAAACATTCCTTATAGTACTCAATACATACCCTCCTGCATTAAAACATTGTCTTTGCCCCCATCAGTATTGGCCAGAGTATAGTGTATCCCAGTATGCCCTCAAGTACAATTTTTCTCCTTCCACCCCCTCCTCCTCCCTTCTCCCCATTCTGTCATTGAGTCTCCAGCCATAACTAGTGCCGGCTAGATCCAGTGTTTCCAGTAGCCTAAGCACCTACCACTAGAGAATGGGCCTCGACCAGTGAAAAAGACCTCCTCTCCTTAAGCATGCCTCAATGGTAGGGAGTATGTACAGGCCATACAAGGGAGAGATCCCCTCCCCAGATTTCAGCTTTTTCCAGTAACTCCAACACCTTTATGAGGGTGATATTTTGTTCACAGCCTGCAGTTTAGTGGTGGGTGATGCCTGCAGGGGTCTGCTTGTCCTCCAGGAGGTGATTTTCACCAGCTGCGGCTCTCGTCTCACTTGCTGGGTAGTCCTCCATGTCTCCCTCCTAGTCTATCCAGGAAATGTGCCTCCCTCTATGTGGGATGATAACCAAGAGAAACATCATTAAAATTCAGAGTCAATGTGTGGGAGGGTCCAATGCAAAGGATGCAGAGTCGGTGAGCCCTTTTAAGAGGGCCTCCCAGCTTAACTGCTGGGTACTCCTGATAGGCTCCATAGTTCAGTGACCATCCATAGGATGGCTTACAAAGAGAAGAGTCCAGTTCTCACACTGGTGCATTTGTGGTGGCCATAGCAGTAGATGGATTTGGAGCAGGAGTCCCGTTACTCAGAGGCATTTATCCTGTCCAGATGATTCACTAGTCAGTAAGCTAGTAACAGCCGCTACTAGGCTGATAGCATCTGCCAGGATTTGGATCTAGTGGCAGTATCAGGACTGGAAAGCAGTCTCTGTGGGGAGAGGGACCTGTATTGCTCCTCCTGTGGTGCATATTTGTTTGCATCTAGGAGAGGTGACTGAATGGTGGAAAATATTGGAGAGCTCACGGTGCCACTCACGGATCCTGCTACATTGTGGGTTGAGTGTCTTTTTGGTGTAAGTTTTTGTTACTTCAGTGGCATCTTAAAGCTGGATGCCAGTGGTCTATTAGCTCTGGTGGTCGAGACAGGGGTGGGCTCTGGCTACAGGCGTGGGTCGCAGTGTGGTCATATGGTGGGGAAGTGTCCACAACCTGTCCCGTTATCTCCTGTTCCCTGTCCAGGGTTTCTGCTCAAAATGAGCAATGTCCATGTGCACTACTTTTTAGTGATCAATGCTTCTGTTGCTTCTGGGCTTCAAATTGTTGCGTTACACCATTTCTCGTGTCTGACCTGCTGCCGGGTACCATAGACTACAGGATCTCCAGCTCCATCAGCACCATTCTGGCTGCTGTATATGATTCTTGCCAGTTAGAGATCAAGACAAAGGTCCAGATAAAATGTTTATAGTATGCCCCTGCCAGCTGATATTTCCTTTCTGGTGAGCCCACTGCATTATCCGCTCCCGATCTGTATAGCGGAGGAACTTTGCCAGCAGGCGTCAAGGACATCCACTGGGTTTGGGAGGAGGTGCCAATGATCTAGGGGCCCGATCAATCTCAACGGCTGGCTGGCATTCAGGGGCAAATACCTCATGGAGTGCTTTTTGTAAGAAAGTGACAGTATTCCTTCTTTCACATCCTTTAGGAAACCCCACAAAATGGAGTTGTTCTCCGACCACGATTCTCCAAGTCCTCCACCTTGTCCCATAACAAACAGACCCCATCTTGTTCCCCTAGGTGAGTAGTTACTCTCTCTGCTAAGTCCTGTGTAAATGTGATGTGCTACTCAGCAGCATTCATTCTGTCCCCAATTGAATTATATCAGCTGTAGTTCTTTATGCCGCTATTTTAAGCTCGTTGATTTGACTGAGTAACTGCACGAACATCCCTTTATTTCACTCAGAGTTGTCACAGTGGGTCATTCTCTGCTGACACCATTTTCTTTTCCTCTGACAGGAATAACAGTACTCTTTCTTTTTCAGACAACAATTTTGCAACCAAGGTAGCTCCAGTACTGTCGAGGGACGTGTCAGAGGATTCCTTATGAGAAGCCCCGACTAACTATGCAACTGCTGACTCAGGTAAGCCGTTGTCTGAGGCGGATTTCTTCAGATTTTGTTTAGGGGTTAGAAGAATATACAGAATTAGGCAGCCATCTTGTGGGTGCCTAGCCACACCCCTCTTCACAGCTGCTTTTCACTGGGCTGATTCAGTGTCTTGGATAGCCCCCAGGCTGAATAGGGTGTCAGGGGCCATCCCCCCAGCTGGATGCTAAGTGGTCCCAGTAAGAATGCTAGGTTGAGGATAATGGGCTGGATATACGCCGCAGCTCCTTCCCAATGCAAAGGCCAATTTTCCACTTTTCGCCTCCCCATCCCCCATCCCAAGGTGGCACGTGTGGAAGCACCATAACGCAAGCAGGTTGAGCATGCCAGTGCATCATCACCTGCCTCCTCCTCTTCCCTTCTATGTTCCTCCAGCCGCAGCATTGTGGGAGGATACAGCCCCCCACTCTGGAGAGCGTGTCCTCTAGGGCGCTCGATCCTCCCCCCTGGCCGGCTCCGATGACCCTAGATCGTTCCCAACCCTGGGTCACTAGCATTGTGAATGGAAGTGCCAATGATGTGCCAACAGGCTGGCCCTGGAACAAAACAATCATTATTATAACAACAGAAGGCATGGGGCTGTGTAGTGGGAGGAACCAAAATTAACAAGTGCCAAGAATGTTCGTCCCTCAAAAAATCAACTTGTAAGTTATGACATAGAAACACAAAATCTAGACAATGACAGCAGAAAAAGACCAATGGTTCATCCAGTCTGTCCATAGTTCCCTATCAAACCTTGGGACCTACTGTGCATACAGAGTACTAGACCTCACTATTCACCCCATTCCCTCCCTACAACTATCACCCTTAGTAACAACCATCCTTTCACTCTATCCCAACTGTGCTTGAAACCCTTAATGTTTTGGCGACCACCACCTCAGCTAGCAGACTGTTCCACGGTTCCATCACCCTTTCTGTAAGATAAAACTTTCTCATATCACTCTTGAACCTCCCTTCCCATCAGTTTCCACTCATGCCTTCCTATTCTTGGACTGTTACTCATGCTAAATAGTTCCTCATAGTTCACCTTGTGTATTGGTTTCAGGAACTTGAAGGCCTGTCATATCACCCTCTATCATCTGGTCTCCAGCAAGTACATGTTCAGTGCCTTGAACCAGTCCTCAGAAGATCTGTCTTGCTGGCCCTGAATCATCCTGATCACCCTTTGTTGCACCAACTCTAGCCTGCCCTTATCTTTCCTGAGGTGAGCACTACAGAACTGGACACAGAACTCCAGGTGCAGCCTCACAAATGATATATAAAGAGGTAGTAATATATCTTTTCTTCTACTGTCAGAACCTCTTCTGATACATCCAGGGCTCCAGATAAGATTTTTCTGAATGAGTACTATACTCCTCATTTTGAAAGTGAGGCAAGTAAAACCAAATTCAGATGCATACAGATGTCTGGACGGAGGGAGGGAGTACACATAAAAGCAATGTAATTTTTTCTAGATAAGAACTGATCAGGTGCTGCCGGCCCAGTGGCGCTGACAGTTGAGGCGCTGGATGCCACACCTCGCACCATGCGGCGACCTGGGTTGGGAGTGAGCCGGGCCTGTCAGGGGTCGGTAGGGGAGAAGAAGATTGAGCATCCAGCGAACTACTCTCTCTTCCTGGGGAGGTCTGGGAGGCGTTCGCTCATGGGCGACCTCTGGCGGCTGACTGGAGGTAGCGAACATAGTGGCGGTATGTCTGGGGTGGAGCCAAAGCAGTGAGCTGCCTTGTCAGCTGGGCTCCTGAGGGTTCAAGTAACAAATACCCCTCCTCCTACCCGATGGCGATGGCGCCTCCACCCACAGTCCACACCCCTGGGTTGGATGCTCCTCTCTGCTAGCCCCCGGCCGGTGCTCAATACTATAAAAGAGTGCCCTGGGTGGGGAGACCCTCCCGGAGGGCAGACTTGGGGATGTTTAGTGCCAGAGAGGAGCGAAGAGGAGTCGGATCAAGCAGGTAGGTAGAGACTGTGGCTAAAGGAGGGCGTCGGAGAGAGTTCAGTGGAGTAGGTAGGGGAGCAAAAATAGAGTTTGGGGAAAAAAAGAACTGATCAGGTGCAAACAATGCTGACAGATAGGAGTAATTTATACTCACCAGTTTTAAAATATAATGAGCAAAAAAAACTGGGATGGTATGAGTGCTGTAAATCTGGAAAAAAAGGCTCCTTTTGAATCACCAGTTATACTATGAGGCACTATTCTTTGGAGTGTGGAGTATTTACAAATGTTGTTTTCATACGCATTAAAAAATTTCTGAAGAGTATTTCCTAAAATAGGTCGGTATCCCCTTATCTGGAGCCCTGGATACATCCCAGTGCCCTATTTGCCTTACTGCACTGGTTTGATTGTTTAAGACAGTGACTTATGATGACTACTATGTCCCTTTCTTCAGACGTAGTGCTCAGCTTTACCCTTCCATCCAGTACTCTGTTCTGGTGTTCTTGTTCCTAGATGCATCACCTTGTGCATTCTGTTGTTGAATTTCAACTGCCAAACCTCAAACCACCTCTCTAGTCTTCCATGGTCATTCTACATCTCCTAATTCCTTTAACACTCTCTACCCTCCCACAGAGCTTGGTGTCATCTGAGAAGAGATACAACTTGCCCTGGATTCCTTCTCCAGTGTCGTTGATGAACATACTGAAAAGGATGGGACCCAGGATGGATTCCTGTGGCATCCCACTCATGACCTCCTCTCTTCTGTTTTGACACAGTTAATCACAACCCTGCTGCCTCTCTTTCAACCAATTTCTTACCCATCTTACTATGTCCCTTGCCACACCCAGATCCTCCACCTTCTGCAATCTTCTGCAGCACTAAGTCAAAGCCTGCTGAAGTTGTAGTAGCATAAATCCATGGCATAGTCCCAATCCAATACTCTCATCACCCAGTCAGAGAAAACTATCAGGTTGGTATGACAACATCTTCCTTCCACGAACCCATGCTGTTGTAAGCCCCCAAACAGGCTTACAGATAAGGAACTCATGCTCTCTGCTCCCTTCGACATTCATCAGCGGCTCTGGAGTGATTCAGACCTGTTCGGTCCACAGGTGGCTCTTCATGGCTCTAGCCACCCTGGTGTGGTGTCTTGGCCTTTGGCAGTTAGGCAGGCACTGCGGTGTTGTTTCTGCACCTCCAGGCACATACTGTAGGGTGGTATCGATCTAGAGGAGTTGCTGTGGCAATTGGACCGTGGTTGTAAATAGTTATGGCGGCCATGCTTTAGGGAGCATCTGTGACCACCAACCTAAGAATTTAGCAGAGTGACTGCTCGGGTCCTGGGTCCAGTAGAAGTGGGCTGGACTCAGGACCACATCACTAGGAAAATAAAAATATTAAATAAATAAAGTAGTGAATAGTTTTGGCAGCCAGCGACTGGGTATGAGCCGCCAGTCAGAGGAAAATTTAAAGGGGCAGTTGCTCCTGTTGGAGGAATGTAGTTTCAGCACCAGCATGTGCCCGGAGGACAAACTGTAAATAGTTAATAATGGGACTACAGGTCCCATAGGGCTCTGAGGGCAGGCTGAGTTGGGCACCTTTGGATCTGGTCCAGGATTGGACCTCTTGGTTTGACTGGTGATATCTGGCACCTTTGGCAGAGGATATAAGGGTCTGTTTTGGTGCTTTGAGAGGGATTCAGAGTAGAATGATAGAGGACTGAGCAAGGGTGATTACCCACTCAGTCAGGAAGACTGCATCATTTCTTTTTAGAATATGGGTTAGGGTAATCCTTAAAGCTGATTGCTAAGGTCACCAACCAGTCCGGTATCAGGCAACAGAGACCGGAAATAATGAGTCCCCCTTTCTTTGCTGCCTGATTACATTCCAAAATATTGTGGCAATGGGATTTTCAGTTTGAAACTGTAAGTTTTCTGTTGCTTAGTGAGAGATACATGCCCATTTTTGAATTAACTGTCTTTTCTTCTCTCACTTAGCGAGCAGCAGCATTTGCACAGCATCCATCCCTTGTTTCAATAAATACATCTAAAGTTTTGAAAAGAAAAAGCAGCTGTCTTACAAAATAGCTATTTTTCTTCTCTGCTGTCTCTCTCTATCAGCTGGATTATGATCATAAATTCTTCTGTTCAGTTTCTCCCCCTCCAATCTGTCACACCAGCAAGCTGAAGCTGCAAAAAAAAACAACTCTGTCCTAGCGCCACAGGTTTCTCGATCTAACCTCCTGTCAAGAACTGTTCCCAACTGTGCTCCAACCCTGCAGCAATGCTCATTTGCTGATCTCACTTCCACGTTCTTTCTATCTCTTCTCATCTGAACACTAACTGCAACAGCTAATAGTTGCAGTTACAAAAAAAAAAATAAAATGAAAATGTACTACCAGACAGTAAATGAGAACAACAGCACTTTCTTGGATAGATGTCCATCTCCGTACTGAAATGAAGAAAGTACTGCTCCTTTTACACACAGTAAGCAGTACTGAGGCGGGACTAGCGTTTTGTCTATATCTCTCTCTCCTTGGCTGCCCATCCGATACCACAGCTCCTTGGTTTGACTGTCCCGATGCAGTCATTATTTATTTAAATTTCAGCCCCCCTCAACATACTCCATGTAAAATGGACAAGCCAAATCATGGGAAGAAGACAAAATGTACCTTTTCACACTTTTCTTTTCCTTCCAGTTCCGTGAAGCTCCTGGCAACTCCACAGTGGCCACCCACCAAAACCTTTCCAGCTCAAAAGCCTTGGATGAATAGATAAATAATTAAAAACTGTAACCGTGTGTGTGTGTGGGGTTGGGGGTAACCATAGCAATCACCTCAGAATCACAAGTTAACATCATTCTAATGCAGGCAGAGGAACTATTTAATTACAAAACTTACCTCAGAAAAATTTTATTAAAATATTTGTATTAAAGTAATATTTTTACAGTGACCATTTCTAAGCGCAATAATACCCTCCAGGGTGGGTGGTATTGTACTATACCAGACCTTCCAAAGTTATAAGGCCCTCCGCCTGCAGTGTCGGCCTCATTACCCCTGGGCGGTCAAGTATAACACAATACTACCCACCTTGTTAGTACTGTTGCTTACATATAGTTCTGGTGGTGTGCATCAGGTGTTGAAGGGACGTGGTGGTGACCATTTAGTTTAAGCCCCATGTTGGGCAGTGAGGGATCAGGCCCAGAAGATGTGGAACCACGTAGGAGACCGAAGTGGAGAGAAATGGATAGGGATGGGGATGGATTGGGAACCAGGTCTTCAGAGCATTCCTTGGTCCCAGCCTGCCCTGTCTTGGGACTGCATTGCATAGGATTCAGTGCCCAAACAGAGTCTGTGTCAAGGGTGTCTGTAGGTGGGCAGCTGCCCACCAGAATAAAGTGGCTGTGTCCGCGGCAGATCTGTATCTGTGGGTGGGAGAGTGTTTGCTGCCTGAGATTAAAGGCCTATTCAGCTATGAGTTAAGCTGCCTGTACATGGACTGTGGCTTCCTCACTAAACAGGTAGCTGCCTGGACTTTAGCTTAGGATGTGACCTTTTCAGTCCAGAGCACCAATTGGCTTATAATGTGACCTCCGGGTCCAAAACAACTGTCCCTGTGCTTTTACTGTTCCATGGTGTGACTGTTCCTGTTCATTAATTGTTCATTAAATGGGATCCCTCATTCCAGCATTTTGGTGTTGGCCTCCTTCATTCTTGGATGGACTGTTGCTGCTAACAAAGTTTGCCTCCACAGCCAGCTCCTAGTGTGTGCTTCCAGGGTGTGCATCCAGTGATGCAAAGGTCCAGGAGGAAGGCGTCAAAGGCCTGCCTGGTGAAGTCTACAAAGGCCGCTGCGGCCGAGATGGCAAGGCCAGGCAGGTGAAGACCAGCAGCTTCATCCCTCCAAATGTCCTGATCTGCACCTAGTGGTCCTCATCATCAGGTCTGGTAAGCCAGATCAACCAGGTATGTGGACTCTATATTGCTATATAGTGCCCCCCTCCCAGGACATTTTACCATCATACCTAGATCTGGAGAGGGCCTTATACTGTTTACTATCCTGAAGACTGTTGCTCTCTAGGTAGTCCATGAGGTCCTCTTTGACCCATGACACCATCAGTTTACCCACAACAGAGGTAAGACTAACAGGTCTGTAGACCCTGTTTGCTCTTGTTCCCAACCCCTTATGTAGCAGAAATACATCCACTACTGTCCAGTCTTCCAAACAACCCCCATCTGAAATGAGCTACTGAATAGCCCTGCCAGTGGTGCAGCCAGTTCCACTGCCAGTTCCTTGAGCATCTTGAATGCATCCCATCAGGCCCTAGGGCCATAAATATCTTTAAGGCTGCTAGCCCTTTCCAGACCCTTTCACTGGTAAATACTGACTGCCTCACCTCTGAGATCACCTTCTTGACTGCCTTGATGCCATTCTCTGGCAGAGACACAATGTCTTCCTTGTGAAGACAGAGCAAAAGTAATCATTAGGATGGCTACCTTTTGCATGTCCTGCTCTATTACCCAGAGTCTTTTTTTGGCTGCACACTGGCCCTTCTATTCTGCCCAAACTCCCAACCCCACCTCACCCCCCGATTTACCATTCCCACTGTCAATACCCCTTGACTTGTCCCCAGGGTGGGGCCACGGTGCCAGGTGAACCTCTCATCGAAGGAGAAGGTTGTCGGCAGGAGTGCCCACCAACATTGCTTCCTGGCTTTCCCTGGGTGGGGTTCGAGGCTGGCCAGAAACCTGTGGATGTCATAGAAACACAGAAGTTGATGGCAGATAAGGACAACAGGCCCATCCAGTCTGCCCATTTTTCTACCTTATGAATGTGCCATAGGCCTGTACTCTGTCAATGGCCCATCTATTCATGCTCATCTTTATTGCTCCCTTATGTCTGTCCCATGCCTGTTTGAGCCCTGCACTGTATTCATAGCCACCACTTCCTGGGGTAGGCACGTTCCACGCATCCACCACCTTTCTGTGATAAAGAACTTCCTCACTATTAATGCCTGTGGTGGGTAATCCCTACTTCTTGCCAGGGTTGGAAGACATAGGCTTTGGGAAATGGGAGCGAAAGGAATAAGGAGTCTGGGGCACCTATTAGTGGGAGGCGGTTCTGCTCATTACAGGAACTGCAGGAGGTGGTAGGAGGTGGTGAGAGAGATAGGTTCAGGTATTTACAAACAAGGGCATATATGGGAAGTCTGGGAAAGGAGAATAAAGGGATATATGAGGTGGACCAGTGGAGGTAATGATCTATGCAGCTCAAAATCAGGAGAAAGGGTTTATAGGCAGGCGGTGAAGAGAGGAAGGTCATTCTTCCTGATAGAATGCTAAGAACTAAAAATTGTGGGAGCAGGACCTCGGTAGGGCATAACGGACAAAATTGAAATTATTGCTCCCAATGCATTCTGGGATTATGGCATGCAATAAATATAAGAGGCATATTTTAAATTTATCCACAGGGTGTACCACCCACGGTGATTGTGCATAAGGTGCACCCTGAAGTATCGCTTTACGCGAAGGTGTGGGTCAGGACAGGGACATATATGCACTGTTTTTGGGAGTGCCTGATACTGCAGAAATATTGGAAGGATGTGGTGTCCAGAGTGGGAAAGATTGCTGGGAGGAGTTGCATTGGATCCTTTGGGATGTTTATTTGGGGTGGAAGATGGAGAAGAGGAGGAATGGGCGTTATTACCTAGATGGATTAGGGTACTATATGTTTCTGGCCCGTCATGGGATTCAGAATACTTAGGTTGCTACAAGTTGCAACCGACAGTCAAGGGTGGTGGAGGATGGTGCTGCAGACATTAGCGCTAGAAGGCTACCTATGTGATGGGAAGAAGGAAGGAAGGATTCACAAGGCAATGGGCCCTTTGTTGGTTTCTCTGTGGGAGGAAGAGGTTGGGTATTATGGGAAGGTTTCATAAGCTGAGATAGGAAGGAGGAAGAGATGGTATATAGAAAGCAGACGAAGGAGTAAAAAAGGGGGCAGTAAACGCTTCAAGTAGAATAAAGGATAGATAAAAGGAAGGAAGTAAAGGATGGAGGAAAAATAAGAATGAGAAAGGATTGACTGTAAAAGCAGGCGTAAAGGGTTGCACTTTAATTTAATTTAATCTAATTTAAGTAAACTTAACTGGAATGGAACATAGTTGGTAATGAAGTGAAAAGGTTGATTACTATAATGTATGACATTGGCAGTAGAATGAATAAGATTTGATTGTCTGTTGAAGTTTGTTGAAAAGCAAATAAAAATATTATACAAAAAAAAACTTCCTCATTCCCTCTTAATCGGCCTCCTTGTAATCTCATGCTGTTCCTCTTGTCCTGCTATTTTCTTATATTGAAACATGTTAGACTTTTCACCTTGTTAATGCCCTTAAGATGTTTGAATGTTTTGATCATATCACCTCTCTCCTCCTTTGCTCTAGGGTATACATATTGAGCTCCGTTATTCTGTCCTCATATGTTTTCTGATGCAGTCCCTGCACCATTTTAGTTGCCCTTCTCTGGACTGCCTCCATTTTGTTAATGTCCTTGTGCAGGTGGCCTCCAGTACTGCAGATGGGGTCTAACCAGTGTCTTGTAAAGAGGGTTTATCACCTCCCTGTTACAACTTGTGATACCCCTACTAATACACCCAACATCCCTCTAGTCTTACCTACTGCTTTAGTGGTCTGCTTGGATGATTTCAGGTCATCTGTGATGATGATGCCCAAGTCTCTTTCTTCCCTTGTGATTGCCAGCAACTCCCCTCCCCACCTATAGGTGGCTTGATTTCTCTTCCTATGTGCATGATCTTGCACTTCTTTGAGTTAAACCCCAGTTGCCAGTCTTCTGATCATTTCCAGTTTATCCAGATCTCTTCTTATTCTGCCCACCCCATCTGGATCATCTACTCAGTTGCAGATCTTGGTGTCATCTGAAAACAGACAAACTTTACCCACCAGTCAATCTGCAGTGTCAGTGTCACTGATGAAGATATGGAAGAGGACGGCCCCAGGACTGATCCCTGAGGTACCCTACTTGTGACTTTCATCTCTTCTCACTGTATACTGTTTACCACCGCTCTCTGTTTTCTGCCTGCCAACCAGTTTACCGCCCAGCTGACCAACTTCAGCCCAGCCCGAGCCTACCCAGCTTATTAATCAATCTTCTATGTGGAACAGTATTGAAAGCTTTGTTGAAGTCAAGGTAGGCGACATCAACTCTCCCCTTGGTCCACCACTCTGGTTACCCAGTCAAAGAAATCTATGAGATTAGTTTGACAGGACCTTCCTGTTGTAAAACCATGCTGTCTTGGATCCTGTGCTCCTATGGATTCCAGGTGTTGCACTATCCTTTCCTTAAGAGTGCCTCCATAATCTTGCCCACTACTGAGGTAAGACTGACTGGTCTGTAGTTCACTGCCTCCTCCCTGCTACCACCCTTGTGGAGGCGGATTACATGAGCCCTTCTCCCATCTTCTGGGACCTCTCCTGTCTGAGAGACTCACTAACAGTTCTGATAATGGCTCTGCTAGTTCCACCCTTAGCTCCTTTAGTACCTGGGATGTATGCCATCAGGTCCCATTGTCTTGTCCACCCTGAGCTTAGCGAGCTCTTGTAGGACCCTTTCTTTTGTGAAGGGACTAGTGCACACCTCCCTCCCCTCTGTCCATGGTGCTGAGCTGTGGGCCCTGCCCTACCTTTTCTCAGTAAATGCCGAGCGAAGTATCTATTTAGGATAGATGCTTTTCCTTGGTCCTCCTCCTCACACTCCCCTTATCCCCTTGATCTTAACAATACCCCTCTGGACTTTCTCCTTTCACTAATGTATCTATAGAAACTCTTGTCACCTTCTTTTACTGTTCATGCTAGTGTTTCCTCGGTTTGGGCCTTTGCCTGCCTTACTGCCTTCCTGCTTTCCTTAGGGAAGTTTGGTATGCCTCCTATCTTACGTCCCTTTCGTTTCCTTATATTTCCTGAAGGCCAGCCTTTTGGCTCTGACCGTTTCTGCTACTGTTCTTGACAACCAAGATGGTTTCCTTCTTCTTTTGCTCTTGTTTTCTCTCTAACACAATGGGATGTTGCTTCAGAATTGCATCCTTTATGCTTGCCACTTTGCCTGTACCCCTCACCTGTATTCCTTCTTGCCAGGGCTAGCTTAACTCTGTTGGTCATCTTATCAAAGCCAGCTCCACTGAAGTCCCATATTTTTGCCTTGGAATGGGATGATTTAGTTCTAGTGGCCAAACTTAACCATACCATGTGATGGTCACTGGTCCCAGGTGACCTTCTACCTGGAGATCTGTGATCCCTTCCTGTAAGTCAATACTAGATCTAGGATAGCCCTGTCTCTTGTGGGTTGTTCTACCAGTTGTTTGAGGCCCTCCTGCAGGGAATCCATTATGTGTCTAGTTCTGGCAGATGTTCCTGCTGGCATTGACCAATCTGTATCTGGCATGTTGAAGTCTCCCATTATCAGAACCTCCCTTTAGCAGTCATGTTTGTGTATCTTCTAACAGTAATGTGTCTGTCCTCCCCTGTAATCAGCTGATGTGAGGCAGGGGGAGCAAGGGGCAGGCATCATCCAAGGGCAGCTGCAATTTTTGTATGCTGCTTAAGTGTAGAAGAGGCGTGGTATGCAATGGTGCAGGGACATAGAGCATTGGTGCCTGGCATGCCTCCTTGAGATCCCGGTGCGGTAGCAGGAAACCCTAACCTCCACTAGGGGTCCGACTTGCAGCAGACACGCCCCGGAGAAGGAGAGCCGTCCTCATGATGCTCAATCCTTTTCCCCAGCCGGCCTCTCTGATATCCTGGGTCTGTTCCTGAACCTGGAGCGTCAGCATCACAGACACCATGCCTCTGCACTGGTGGGCTGGCCCTCCTTAGACAGCCTAATAATTCCTCCTCCTTTCTCACCTTTTTTTCTAATAAACATGAAGAACTGCTTTTCCTGCCCTGTCCCCTCCACAATATGCAGATCAGTGTCTGGGTTTGCCTCCTAACCACCCTCTTTGATTTCTTGGTTCTCAATTGGTATTCTCACCATTCTCCCCCCACCTCTCACCTTTTCCTTGTACGTAACACAGGCATTCCAACCATCATCCTGTTATCAGTATATACCACAACATCTTTATGAAAACATTTTGAAGAGATTTCAAATTAACAGTAAGATAAAGCAACATCCTCTACCCCTGCAACAGTATCCACTGAACCACATAAACTGTTTACAGCCCCTCTTTTATATCACCAGCACTTTTACCTTCTTATTATTTAGTAGTTTGGTACTTTAGTTTGACCCATAACAGAGGAAATACAATTTAGTGTGGAGTATTTTCTGTTTATGTGAAATCAAAGTGACATCAAATGCACATTACTTTTTTTCAGGGGTGGGGGTGAGCATTTTCATGACTGTCTTCTTTCTCTTTCTGTCATTCTGATCTGATTTTATTTCCTTTTTGCTATGCAAGTTTCCACCTTTTATTCTCTGAATGGTCTGCGATTACTGCTTTTGTTGCAGCAAACTAGATATGCTGCTCCCCAGACAACATCCACAAAACTTCTTTCTTCTCAGGAAATCAGTATAGTAAATAACTTTTCTTCCTCTGAGACAGCAGCACAGCTTGAGGCTGCTGCCACACAAAAACAAAATATCTTCACAAACGTCTCCAAACAGTCAAGCTGAAAATCTAAGCCAAAGTTTCATTTAACAGCCTGTCAGTTTTCTGATGTGAAGCTAATGAATGCTGTGGCAAACAAATCCATCAAACCCAACATCAAAACAACTGAGCTTCATCCCACCAAAGGGAAAAAATGAAATACAACCTGCAGGCCGGCACTTTGATCTAACCTATCCACGTAAAACATATCCTGAAGCCAGCCACTGCAGCATATGCATGAGTAATTATGGACTTAAATTAACCAAAAGAGGTGTTAATATTTTAAAATCCCAACGCTTCACTAAAGGAGTAAACATTTTTTTCCTCTAAAGTGGCAATAATCAATGGAGAAGCCTGCCATTTTAAATAATATTAAAGGTTGCAACCTTCCTTTTCTGTTATCTTTCCTAGTGTTACTGCGGTTACCCAACATAACCCCAAAGTGCAAGAGATCACAGTCAAGACTTACTGTCAAAGACACATCAGCAGGTAGTTTCAGGGTTAGATGCTGAAAAGTAACACCCTCCTGTGGAAACTTCTAAAGACAACCCCTGGCCTAAACTGCACCCCCCAGTCCCTGCTCCACGTCACCCAACTAAGAGTGGAGGTTGAATTTCTTAAGGCTGTTCTCCTTCCACCATCACTGCCACCGAGGGCAAATCTTTGAAAACAGCACCAATGACCAACATTGCACTTCTTGCTCTGTAGTAGTCGGAGGCAGATCTAAAAGCAAAAGGAGAAATACAGAAACATAGAATTTGTTGGCAGATAATGACCGCTTGACCTACCCAGTCTGCCTTGTCCATGCCTATACTGTCACGCCAACCCTACTTGATCTCTGGCTGGTACTCTACACTCCCCACCACACACACACACTTTCCTACTAAGACTCCTCTGTGCCTGTCCCATGCATGCTTGAACCCCACCACTGTTTTCGCTCCCACCACCTCCATTGGTAGACTGTTCCAGGCATCCACTACTCTTTTACTAAAGAAGTACTTCCTCACTTTCCACCTATTGTATATTTCTCCTTCCAGCTTCATTTCATGCCATCTTGTTCTGGTGCACCTTCTTTTCTGAAAATACTTCCCTCCTGTACCTTGCTCACCCCCATGAGCCACTTAGGGGCTCTATCATGTCCCCCCTCCTCTCTTCCAGGCTGTACCTATTGAGATCCCTCAGTCTCTCCTCACAGAACTTGTGATGCAACCCCTGCAGCATTTTAGTTGTCCTGCTTTGGACAGCCTCTACCCTGTCAATGTCCTTCCTGAAATGTGGTTTTCAGAAATGGACACAGTACTCAGTGGGGTCTCACCAATGACCAACACAGTGGTAACACCACCTCTCTCCTTCTGCTGGTGATTTCCTCTCCACGCACCGCAGCATCCCACTGGCCCTGCCTATTGACTTTTCGCACTGCCCCACCACCTTGAGGTCATCAGATATGATTACACCAAGGAAAGCACAAAATAAAAGAGCCCACTAATGGGATGAAGCACACATTATTCAGACCTGGAAATGCAGTAGATAGCAACATTGTGTCCTGGACATCTTCAGCCCTGCCCAGTACTTCACAGGATCCACGCCCATTCCAAACCTGCCCTCATGACAAACTGTAACTTATTTTGTGAATCAAGCCATTACACGCTGAACAGATAGACCCTGTGATGGCCACACTAGGAATATGTCATTTATTCCAAAACTGAGCGGGTGGGACTATAACTTGTCAACGGCACAGCCCTATGAGTGCATTAGAAGATCCCTCCTCCTCACAAGTGGACTAAACTGCATATTCCATATCAGGACTATTTTGACCAGAGAAGGCAAACTAAGGCAAAAGCTATATTGTAATAGCTTGTTTCCAGGTGCAGTAACATTAACCTGTTTTACTGACAGGGGAATGTTGATCATGACACAACGGGAAACTAACCTACTCTTCAATACTAGGTTACCTGAACAGACTATAGCTGAGGCCCCAGTTGGTCAGGAGGGTAGGGAAGAATCCAGGTCATGGTATAATGGGGATTGGGGACATGACAGGATAATCAGCCACTTGAGGTACCTGATACACAGCCTTCAACTTCATGGTAAGGGTCACATTTGCACCAGAGGTCCCCTGCAAGCTAACCAGACAAGTTAGAAACAATGACTCAAACCTTTTGGTATCCGAAGAGGGGATGAGGAATCATCCGGTATACCACACCACCCACATCAAGGGCCTAAATTTTCGGATTTTTGAAAACAGACCTGAACCAGCACCACAGAAAATGCAGTGAGAATAAGAAACAGAGGTAGGATGGAAGAGAGACCTGGATGGGTTTTGTGGGATGGAAGCTCCTAAAAGTCACTCAAATGTATCACTTCTGAGATTAACGCCTAATCCACGTCTCTGGGGAGGACAATTTTAATGTAAATTTCAGGTCCCCTGGAGCCTGGAGTGCTTCTACATAAGTATAATCAAGTGAAGTTCTCTCCCTTTGTGTCCCCTGTATGGTAATCCTCACAAAGCCCACGGGAAAAAACATAACCATAATATTTTGAAACAAGGAGGTTACTGTGGGGTATATCGATTACTGGCTTCATCAATGCTGTGACATTTGGGTTCACCAGAGGTAATCATTGACTCTGAACATTTCTAAATGGGAGGGGGTGTAGATTCTGAATAAAACTGTGCCAGAATGAAGCTGGAATTATCCATCTCCCGAACAGTTTTTTCTTGGCTGGGACAAGGGTGTGTGCTTCTACTTTGGCCAACCCATGGCATGGTACAAATGTGGGATATGTCTCATCTTTCCAGCACAGGTGACAAGTTGCAGTGTGGCTTATGTGAGGAATTTGGGCATGATAGCACAACTTGTAGAAGCTTGTTCTGGTGTAACCTCTGTAAGGAGAAGGGCCATGTTTTCCAGAATTGTCCTCGTGCTGGCCAGCCCACCGGCGGCGGTTGGATTTCAGCTTGCGATGCGGTGACCTGGGTTCGGGAGCGAGCTCAGGTCATCGGGGCCGGCGGGGGAGAAGGATCGAGCATCCACGACTGCTCTCCTTCTCCAGGGGAGGCGCGGGATGTCGCCAATGCATGGGGACACCTGGTGGAGGCCAGGAGTACCTCAGCATATGGGACAGAAAGGTTTCCAAGGGGCGGGACGGACGCTGGGCGTCATTGACGTTCCGCCCCTTTAAGGGAAAATCTCAGCCCGCCTCTGCCACCTAAATGATGCCTGTCCCTCGGGCTGCTATCGGCTTCCCAGGCCGACTCCGCCCTATCCGTTGTTACGTGGCACCCAAAGGGGATGGGTGCCACGTCTCCACCCTGGGGGTAATCCAGGGGTCCCAGAATGCGGCTCCTGTGGGGATCCCGCTAGCCGCGAGGTCCGTGACCGAGGCGGATGACTGGCGAGAGAGAGGAGGTGGGTGCAAAAATATAAATTAAAAAAAAAAAAAATTGTCCTTGGGCTGCTCACAATCAAAGGATGGGTCTGATCAGAAGGATGTGGTCTGGAAAGCCCAGAATGACAGCCCAGCAGATAAACCCACACATGCCATCAAGAGCCGTCTGTAGTTTTACAAACAGACTGACTGCCAAAATAATAATGAGGCCCTCCTTGCAGCTCCATATCCATCATGACTCAGGAGCACCCTCCCCTCATCACACCAAGAGCCAGCCTTGAGTGAAAAAGTCCTTCCTGCTAGCATTACAGTGGTGGGCCCCATTTGCAGGAAGTTCCAGCTGATGTGTGGAACTGGAACAAACAGGACTTTCTACTAAGGGAGAAACTGTGGTCTCTGTTGATGAGGTTTGCATAATGCACCCCCTTTCAATCTATTGAGGGTCAGGAAGACATGGTTACAGAGGGATCACTGAGGTTACCCCACCCTGAAAACAAATTCACAGCCTTGAGGAGAAGAAATTCAAGGTTGGCGAAAGGTCTACAAGAAACCAAGGAAACTTCCCTCTCTAATATGAAGTTTTAGGAGGAAAGAAGAATTGGGGTGGACTCGGATGTGGGGAGTTTGATTCTGATACTTCTATACATTCTTCCAGTCATTGCCAGGTCCATAACACTCAGCAGGCAGATGCTGAAGAAGGAGAAGACAGGATCCGACTTGGAAGGGAAGTGATTTGAATTTTGTTTTGAGACCTTAGTATGTCTTTTTTACCTATGGCACAGTTTAAAGTAGCTACTTTAAATGTTTGCAGCCTTAAGGAATTCCCAGAAGAGGAAGGCAGTATTTTCTTTACTCCAGAAAGCAAATTTAGATACAGTTTTCTTCAAGTAACCTGGATGCCTTCTCTCTAGCCTGACCCAAGCTAAGAGGGATTGAGTTTTGGGACCTTATTTTTGGTAATTTGGGAAGCAAAAGCAGAAGGGGTGGGTATTCTTTTTGAGGATCTGATTTTAAAAAGCCAAGCCAATTACCAGGTGGGCACTGATTTTGGATGGATTATGGCACAACAGCCCCGGTCATTTTATTAATAGATATGCCCCTAACTTACCTCTGAGCAGGTTTCGCTATTTGAATTTATTCAACCTTTTCTAGCAACATCCAAACAGATTTTCTTTGGGAAGACTTTAACTGCACCTTAAATTTTCTGCCAAGCATGCTTGTGGATAGTAAGTTTACTGTGAATATATTTCTTTAAAGAAATGTGTGTCTGTAGCTGGGTTAACTTAACAGCTTGCTTTAGATCCTTACATGCTGGGGAGAAATTTATGTAAGAAGGGCTTTGTCAACCCCTATAGATTATTTTTACTTTCTCTCATCTCAGTTGATTATAAAAGAGGCAAACATCATCCCTGTACAGTTTTGAACCATTTAATGTTATCTCCTAATTTTGACACAGATCAGGGCGTGTCAAAGACTGGGTAATAGCGGAGGATGAACTCCGCCTCTTTATCTTGCCTGAGGTGCAACAGGAGATCCCTCTCCTTCTTCAGGCAAGGATATCTGTGAGATGTCTTTATGACAATTTAGGTTTATGGCAGGAGGTAACTAAATTAGATACAAAGGTTGGTTTCAAATTTTTGGAAAGCACCGACAAAGAACCAAATATTTACATTATTTAAAATTAAAGGGGATCCTCATCTCTCCTGCAGTAATGCTGTGGGACCTTTAGATCACGAATAAGAAATATGCATTGAGGAGCTAATTTTTTTTTACTTACTAGCTTATACTTTAATTTCTTATCTGGTTGATCCTGTAACCCTCTGCTAGCCATGTCAATGAGCAATCCTTCACAGAGTCCCTCACGGCAAGCCTCTGATTACGTAACTGATGGACTGAGCCAAGGGGATGTCTATGTGCCAACAGACACTTTAGCTAGCGTTAGTGTGAAGGAAGCGCATAATCGATTCTATTCTACCGTACCGATCATAGCATGATTGGTTCCATGGAATAAGCATTATCATGCTCTCCTGCACACGAATGCTAGCTAAAGTGACTTGCCAGCACTACAGACATCCCTGTGGCTCAGTCTGTCAGTCACATCATCAGAGGGCTGGCCACAGGGGATACTTGGAAGGATAGTTCATTACCATGGCAGCGGAGGGTCACAGGATCAACCCAAAGAAATTAAACTACAAGCCAGTAAGTAAATAAAAAATGTGTTCTAATGCACTTTCTAATCAGGACCTAAAGGGCCCACAACTTTACTACGAGGGTGTGAGAACTCCTTTAGAAGTAACTGCAAAAGTGATGTCACTAGTCAGTAAAGGTAATGGGAATTTTGCAAATCAGATCCAGACTCTAAAATAAATCCAGAAATATCAATATGACCTAGAGACTACTTTGGAGGCAGAAAACACGGGACACAAAAAGCCTTATGCAGATCCTTTTATGGCATGTAAGGATATGAAGATGCCACTAGTCTTACTGCCTTGAAAAATCAGAGGGAGATTTTATCTACAAACCAGGAAGAACTTCTGAAATTGTAAATCAATGTTATAAAACTTTTAGTACCCCTCTAAATAGTCGGATGATTTATAAATTCCTTTCTTGGTGTTTCCCCTTTTCAGGTAACAGAGGAGAGAAAAATTTACTAGCTGCTTTGATTACTAAGCAAGAAATCACCTTGGTTATTAAGTCTTTAAAACTGGGGCTTCCCCAGTGGGATGGGATCTAACAGATTTTACAAGAAGTTGGTGAAGACCAACTCCTGCAATGATGCACCTTCATAGGTTAGAAATTAAGTCTTGCAGCTGCTAGACAGCAAGACTAGTGACTGGGAAAACACACTGGCCCCAGTTTTATTCACAGGACCAAAAGTTTTACTTATTGGGTCTAGGAAGATTAGTCCCTAAGACCTGGTCTAAGGTCAGTTTCTCTGTTTTCTTTCTGAGCAGGCCTGGAATGAGACCAGTTTCTCTTTTAACTGGTCTGGGACCAGTTAGTGTCACACATGTGTCTAACCACAAGCTTATTAAGCACCAGCCAGCATAGCTTAATGGTTAGGGCATAAACATGTGATCTAGGAGGTCTGGGTTTGAATCTTGATTCCCTAAAATTCTTTTAACCTCAAATTTCACATTAGTGGTGACCCATGGCATTGAGGTGCTATAAATGATTAATATAGACTACAGTGTGTAAACTGCAAGAAACAAAATTGAAGTGCAATGAAGAAACTGGCCTCAGGAACAAATCTTCCTGGAGCCACTTACTGAAAAGTTCTGTTATCCAATGCAAGTCAAAAGGCCTACCTAAAGGAAAATGTTATTGGCCCCATTCAAAAACTTCTAGTACATAGCTAGTAGACCAGTGACAATTCTGACCCCTGATCTTTGGTCACACAATTACAGGTAGCCTAGTCTGGTCACTCCAGTCCATTCTTGACTCCTTTGCTCCTGTCTGAGTGTCTGCTCCCAACCAGCCAAGCCGCCACCAGCACACTTACAAAGGTCAGAGAAAGCTGGTCTCCAGGCCAGAAGCCTAGTCCAAGACAAAGCATCCAGGGCCTGCAGTAGTAGCTGTTTTCAGATGGCCCAGCACTGACACTCAATGTAAATCTTGATACACTCAGTGGTGCCGTCTCTCAGATCTGCTGTCTTAGTCCCTTTAACACAGCCCACAGTTCTCAAGAAGGAAAGGCCTAACCCAGGGCTAGTACTTCTGGCCCAGCCCACTACTAAATGAGCCCTTCCCCAAATCTGCTAAAGAATGATTATGGATACAGTTACGCTGCCTTTCCTCCCATAGACAACCCCTGCCACCACTATTCATTCCATCCCATACTGTCAGCCACTTATCTTGAGTACCACAGACAACCTTGAGTTATTCTGGCACCAGGTATGCATGCCTGTCTCAAGACAACAGATGGTCACCTTCATAACACCTGCAAATCTGCTACTCCAGCAGAACCTACTCCTCTACCCAGCAGATTCCTGCTCTTTCAACAGCTTAGCTGAAAAAATGTATGACCGTGGCCATCCTGCACATGTACACAACACTAACACTGCTCACATCAGGAAAGAAATAGAAAAAGATGGGGCGATTGAGTATAGAAAGGATCTAAAAAATTAAAACAAGCACAAGTCACTCTAGGACAAGTACTGAAGTCCTAGAACCATGTACATTAATGCAAAATGGAGCACATTCCTAGTACATGGCAGGAGCACAATGGCACTGAAACACAGAAACTAGTCTGCTCATTTTCCCTACCTACTGCAATACCGCAGACCCAACTTGATCACCGTCTTACCTTCTCTTTCCTATCACTAGGATTCCCTTGACATACTGTCACATGCAGCAACTCCCGACAGCGAAGACCATCACAGTGACAGGATTTGGACAAAATCCGCATGTCGCTGTGATGGTATCTAATGGCCAGGGATTGCCTAAATAAGTGTTTCGCCCCCGGTCCAACTCTGACTCAGAGTTAGAATCCTAGAGACAGGGGTGTGGGGAGCAGCCCCTGATGGGACACGGAGGCATCCCGACACTGCATTGCCGACAGTTGGCAGTGCGGCTGTCGGGATGTCTCTGTAACTGCTGTCACTACGGTAAGGTAAAACTGATTCCTTATGTCTATTCCATGCATTCTTGAATTCCCCTACCATTTTGCCTCCACCATCTCCGCTGGGAGGCTATTCCATGCGTTACCACACTTTCCATGAAAAATACTTGCTCACATTACCCTGAGTCTTCCCCTTCAGCCTCATACCATGACCCCTTGTTCTTGAACATCTTTTTATCTGAAAATGCTGATTTTGTGTATCTTCACCATTCATCACCTTTGGGTATAGCGGCCAGAAGTCCCAGACCCATGAGAGCTCTTTTTTTGGGATGGGTGAAATCGATGCACCATGAAGGCGCCACCACCCTCGGGGCCAGCACTGCATGGCTCATGGGTTGGCTGTTAGGTGTGAGTCGACCCCCTCCCACCAGTTCTGAGTCGCCGTAGAGTAAGAAAAGGTTGAGAGGGAGGGACAAGGGAGTCAAGGGACAGATAAAGGAAAGGATATGCAAACTAAAAGGAGAAATAAATGACTGAGAGGACAGAATAAACTGGAAAACTAAGGGGATTGGGAGGTGGCACAATCTCTGGAAGTAGAAGAAAAGGAGGAGGGAGGGTAAAGAATTTTAGAAGTGAGGATGTGAGAGGGAGGGAGAAACAAACTCTGGAACCTTAACGGTCTCCAGATTGTATAGGGACTGCGAAGGAGTAGCCAGAAGGCTAAACTTCCAGAATTCAAGGCACAGAGTCACTGGCAATAACTCCAGCATAAGTAGAATCAGCTATTCTGGAAGAAAAGATCGATACAGGCCAATACCACCCCAAAATCAAGTTTTGGTATAGAAAACTAGTTTCTTAAATTAATCTGAGGTTGCATCCAAGGACAAAGAAATCAAGGGAAAAGCTGACGAGGAGAGGAGAGAGAACAGAGGGGCAACCACCAACCCCAAAGAGGTGGAACCGAGGCACTGAGGAAGAGTGTCCCTATCCTGACCACTCTCCCCAGAAGAAAACATCCCCTATGTACCCAAGGTCACCCACTCCTGACCAATGGAAAGGAGGGTGGAGAAGGAGCACAGAGAGGGAGGAGGAGACCAGAGACTGAGGCCCCAGGGGGATGGAGGGTGGGATTGTGAGGTAGCTTCCAGGGTGGGATTGTGATGAATGGTGAAGATACACAGAAAGATCAGAATTAAGGTAGGTACATAATTTTCATATCTTATCTGTGTCAATCTTCACCATTCATCTACTACAAATAGTCTTGAGCCCCAAAGTACCTTAACCTAAAGGACTAGTCCCTTAGCTCTCAGTGGGTGGCACCAAGAGAGAGAACCTTCATAGGTCTGGAGAGGCCGAGTGGGAAGAGTGAGGCAGGGACCCCCTGGAGAGGTGAGGAGGTTGTCCGACAGACATCGTCACACCTACAGGAAAAAGGTGGGTTCTCTGGTAGGCGGAGGTAATCACCTACGCTGGGCCATGGGTGACAACCGGAGAGACACAACCATGCCATCCGCCTGGTGCAGATCGCTGTCCCTGGAGCCCTGGAGAGCTACCTGCGTTGGCGTCGTAAGATGCCCCTCGCTTGGTGCCTTGCTGGCTCAGGCCACATGCAGAGTGCAATGAAACGTCTGGTTACCTCCGTATCAGGCATTGAGGCTAGGAGTTGAGCTAGCCTGGACCACAGGAACCTGTCATACGTGGACATAGTGGGTGCAGATATAGAAAAGACAAACGTGCTGAGTAGAAAGTCCTCCCACCCCGAAGTCAAAATCCATGGAGTCCACATCTGGGGCGGTCACAGTGAAGGCGCGAAGCCCATCGGGATATCCAGATGCATCAGTCCTGAGCTAGGATGAGGCAGACTACCTGGAGACTCTGGGGGCACTACACTCTGGCAGAGATCCCTTGGGGCTGGGACTCTGGAAAGGGTCTCTGCCAGAAGGCACTACAAAAGTGTCACTTTAAAATCACCTAAAAAGCTTGTGTCAGATGCTCCGCATTGTGCTGAGTGGGTTCGGTGATATGCAGGTCCTCCAACATCCTCACGAGGAAATGCTGATAGATCAGCAGCTGGGGAGATGTGGACAGATGGTTCCTCTCCTCCTGAAGAGGAGGATGAAGAATCGGAGGCCCTCAAAGGTTCAGAGGCTGGCTGCTCAGGAGGTTGGAAAACCTGCCTGTCCATGACCCTAACATAAGAGGAAATTGAGCAGCCACAGCTCTGAACTACTCCACGAGAGGGCCACTCAGACCAAGAATGCCTGGGAGAGCAGGAGGAGGTGGCAGAGGAGAGGGGCAGAGCCAACAGGAGGAATCAGCTGTCCTCTGCCTGGGCCAGAGACACACCTGGGCCCCAAGGAAAGAGGGAGCTCGGAAAGCTCAACAGCGACAGCTTGTCAACCACATTGGAACTGCCTAGGCTGTGCCCTGAAGAATCCCTGTGAGGTGACTGGGGCCGTGAAAGTCCAAAGGACAGTCCCCTACCTCCAAGAACAGGGCCCTCTCAAGGAGACTGAAAAGGAAGGGCAGAGGTCCTTTCGACTCCTTCCAGAACCCGGGTGGGTCCTAGAAAAGGGTCGCCGTGTCAAACCCCTACCCCTCAACCCCTCAGAGTCTGAAAGAGCCCATTTCCTCGAAAAAGCCAGCCTAGGCAGCTTGGCAACCCTGGCCAGTCCCGAAGGGACTATCCAGGAGCAGCACCCTCCCTCCTGAGGGTGTCTGCCCGCCCCAAAGTTGGGCGATCCAGGCACACTACCTGAGGGGTACCACCACTGAGGGGTCAGAAAACCCTCTGAGGCCAGGCTGCAGAGCAATGGTGGTCTGCAACACTGCCTGCTGGTCAGCACCCTGACTCTGGGCCTGGGAGCAACTGTTTGCTCCTCAGAGGGGCTGATTCCAGTCTGTCGAGGACACTACCAAGGTGTCCACGTGTATACCTGCCTATCTGACTCAGAGTCCGATTCCGCCTCGAGGAGGTGGAGACACAAGTCCTGTGCCAGACAGTATGTGGGCGCCCACTGCCATTCCGACTGAATGGGGCACCAGTTGAGGACTGGCACCACAGTCGCGCCGGAGCCCCAACCGCACTACCTAACAGTGCGCGAAGAAGACACAGCACCAAGGAACGGCAGCAGTATCAGGGCCGGAGCCTGTCACGGTGCCGCATCAACCCACAGCGCCGCAACTGGCATCGAGGCCAGAGATGGTGCCGATGATGGCTCCAACCATGGTCTTGGCACGAGACTGGAACCCCCATGGTGCGTGTCCCTCGCTCTGTGCCATAAGCAGCACAGAAGCTGGACACGGTGTCATGCTCAACCATGGCGCCCGCGAATGGCACCAAGGTGAGAAACAGTCAAGTACGGTGCCGTAGGGCCTTCCACGGCACCCGTCAGTACCACTGGCGCTGCGAATGGCGGCTGACAGCAGAGACGGCGCAAAGCAACGGACCGATGCCGGCACCATCGGGGCCAGCAGGCGCAATGAGCGACACTGATGCCCAAAGGCGGCACCGATGGATGGCGAGGGCGGCACCAACCAAGGCTTTCAGCCAAGGAAACAACACCGGGGAGCCTTCACCCCGAAGTGCGATTGCCAATGTGGTGCCTAACACCCATCCCCAGAGACAGACTGGGCCTCCTACACCATGGAAGGGCTTCTGCAATGGCGAGGCTACTAGGCACAGAAGCCCCTCCTCCGCAGTCTGTATAGAACCAGGAGGACCCGGAGGAAAAGCCGAGACTGTGGCTTGGCCCGGCAAATGCTTCCGTCCCTGAAGGTCGGCTGAGCTCGTCATACTGTATTTCCATGTCGTTGTTCAATGACATGACGGTCATGGAGAAGCAGGCGTCGCACAAATCCATGTCGTGTGTGGAGCCTTGTGAGCCATGGTCATGCTGGTCAGTGGCCAGTGCCCTTACAGCGCAAGGGCACCAACACATAGGGGCCGTCCGTCTTCAAGTTTTGCCCCCGACCAAGACATGACCTAAGGAAAAAACAACCAAACAAAGACTCAATGTCACTAACAGTAAAGAAAAGGAACAGTCTTACCAGCGGCGTCAAGTGGAGGTGAACAGTGGAACCGACGAGGCTATAAAACAGCATCGAACTATGTCGGCATCGATGAATTGTCGAAGTTGTAGGTAGGCTTAAGAGCAGACAGCAGGCCTCTTGCAGAGCTTCCCATGAGGTGCGACCTCTACGGTGGGAGGCGAAGAACTGGCGGGAGGTGGGGTCGACCACACCCCTGGCAGACAACCCACGAGCACCCCACGCGGTGCGGCCTTCGAGGGCGACACCGATGGTGCGTTGACTCCACCCATCAAAAAAAAAAAAAGCTCCAGCGAGGTAGTGACCTCCGCCCACTATACCAAAGGTGATGAATGGTGAAGATTAACACAGTTGAGATCTACAATCCCTCTACATAAATCTTACCTGCAGAGGAAGAAATAGTCAAGAATAATAGTCAACAAAACCAAATACTGCACCGAGACTACCTCCAAGCACTAGTGCACAGCACTATACTGAAACTCCCACATGACCAGCACCTCCTTCCTGCCACAATACCTCAACTGAAATAAAAGTCCTCCTTCCCAAACAACAGTACAACAGTCAGCACCAATCACAATGTAACCCCATACAAATGAGGGTTCCTAAAGTGTCTTCCTGGGCTTGCCCAATGCCCACTGCCAAGCTGGTGTTCTGTGTCCTAGCATTTTAAAGTGTGCATGTGAGTGCCTAACTAGCCTCTGTGCCTGTCTCCTTAGAGCATCATTTTGTGGTGTATAATTAATCTGGGTAGGGGCTGAGTGTTTCAGACTCCAGTCCTGCCTGAGCTGCAGTAATACTGCTCCTCTGCCATCGCTAATTGTGCAGCGGGAGCTCTGTTAGAACTTGTAACTGCTGATTAGCTGCTCTAACAATAATGATGTTGTAGTTTGTCTAACCTGCCTTTCTTTGCAGCATGGACATTTCTGTATTGCACCAATCAGTACCTTTTGGGGACCTTAAAATGGAGTCTGTCCCCAGAGGTCTTGTGGGAGTAATTTCTGTAGAAACTGTAGTTTTTCATGTTGGCTCTAAATGGACCTGGAGGAGGAGGCCCTTGCTTTGACAGACAGATAGATCCACCAACCGAACCCTTTTTGGATGAGAAGGAAGTCCTAGTGCTGCCTGCAGCAGAAGTCAGTCTGACTTTGGAGTTGAGAGAGAACAGTTCAAGATATTGAGCAGCTGCTCCTGCGTGAGTCATGTGGGAAACTGGTGGGAAGGCTGTGTTTGGCCTGCCTGCCTGATCATCCCTGTGAGGGAATCCTTCAGTCTAAATAGTAATTGGACTTTATCCGAGCCAGTTTGTGACAAGAATTACCGAACTGTGACTGCCTAATTGCCTGAAGAGGACCAAAGATATGCTCCATGCGATCGGCCTGTCAGGAAGTCTGAAACCACCACAGAGTGTACGGTTTTGCGCAGAGACACTGTGATTGCGACGGACTGTCATCCGAACTGTGGTATTTACCGTGCTTTACTGTAAGTGTGCTGAATGGTATTAGTGGGTGTGATTTGGTTCCCCACTGCCTGCTTGTGTCACACTTGCTGGAAGCTGAATCCAGCACTAACCAGACTACCATCCAAATTGTTCACCTGGCCTGGGCCCTGCCACCTTGGCCCAGCCAGCTACTCATGCCACAGAGAAAACCATCGGAGAGACCTGCCTGGGATCAGCCCCTGCTCAACATCACAAACAGGAATGACACCACGGTGAATCGTGTGGGCCCTGCTTCTCCTGGCAAACCAGCAAGTCATCCTGCAGTCTCCATTTCATTCATCCTGTGTCCTGTACTGGGTAGCATGAGTAAGCGCCAAGGTAGCTCCCGCAACAACAGCTCAATCAAAGTGTCTCATCTGATTTAATTGTTTTGTCTAATCATCACAAACTGAGCCTCCTGGCTCCGATTACAAATTGTGGGTTATTGTGCATGGCAGCGTCTTTTTCATCATAGGGCCCTGACCAGCTGCAACGCCAGCCTACCTCGGGCAATGTGTCAGGCTAGCCTACCTCGCCACTGGGACCCAGTGTGTGTGACTGTGTTGAGGGACTCTAAAGTGCATGCCTTGTAGCCTGATTGAATCAGTATCTAAACCAATCAACCTGATTACACCCTTCCTTGTTCATTTCCCTGAATAAATCAGATCTGAATCTTTTGCACTTAACTTGCCTGTGGTGTACTTCTGTACAACTAGCACTGCAGTACTATTGTTTGCTGTGTTTAACCTTACTTTACAGGGGCCTCCAGGGCAGAACAGGTGGCACCAGCACTGGTGGTAAGTGCAATCAGAGTAGGGATATATCTGCTGTTTGGGGGCTATTGTACCTGTGTATTCTGTTCATTGTTTAGGCCACTAGAGGGAAAGGGGGTTTCAGTGTCCAGAGGGCTGTACCCAGGTCAGCTATGCCGCCCAACCCTGTCCTCTCAGTGGAGGCACTCATTTTCAGTACCCAGGTCCCTTAACCTGCAACTACTCATGAATGCAGGGGTAGTAGCCCTTGGGGTACTGCCACCTAGGGATTACAACAATATCACCAAAACATAAAACCAACAAAACAAAACCAATTAAAAAATAACCCGGAACATGACCGTCTCCACGTTCCGAGGTCATGTCTGGCTATAGCAATCCCTAAAACCACAAACAACCACTCAACACCCTGTAGAAACTGAGCTGCCAAATATGCAAATGCTGTACATTTCAGGCAACACTACTCAGCATCCTGTGTCGGAAACTGACACCGGGAAAACCAAATGTTGTAGATTTGGGCAACACTGCTCACCATCCTCTGTCGGGATACTGACATTCGGAAAACCAAACTCGTCACACACGGATGTTGGGATACAGTGGCCTAGGAATATCAAAAGTTGTCAAAAGGTTTCAGGCAACAAAACTCAGTACTCCGTTTGTCGGGATACTGACTGTCAGGATAAAGTAATAATCCTGGTCCAACCTGCAGTACTGCATACAGTTCTGGGCTCCACAATACAAAAAGGATACTGAGGCAGTTGAGAGTGCAGTGCAAGGCAACCAAAATGATCAGGGGTTTGGAAAAAGAACAGGCTGAGGGAGATGAGGGCCCCTATTCAAAAGGTTATGTGGCACTGTGGGCGATAAGATGGCCAGCTGTGGAAGTTGTGTTAATGTTTGCCCTGTGGTGTGTTTCGTCCTATTTGATTGAAATAACTTTCTTCACAATACCATTTCTAACTTAAGTTGCTATTCGACCAAATAGATCCTCTCATCATGGAGGAGGCAAAAAAAAAAAAAAAACTTATGGAACACGAACATAAAGAAAAAGAAAGCTGACGGGTGGTTCACCTGCGGAGCAGAAATGAAATTACGTACCTACCGTAATTCTTGATCTTCTCTTGTATCTTCACCATTCATTACTTCCTGGTGTAAGGCGGGCGCGCTGCCCGTCCGCAGGCTTTTTTTTTTTTAAACTTTACAGCTATTGGCACACGCCCTCGAGAGTGGCGATCATGCGTGAGGCGGCGTTAATGTGACGACCCTCCTCAACTCAGTTCTGTGAGCCGGAGGCAAAGCGAAAGCAGAGAATAAGGATAGCGAGGCAAGATAGCCAAGGGATAGCAAAGCAAGGAAGAATGAACTGAAAAGGAATAAGCCGATGGAGGAAGGACAGAGAGATAGAGTATCCTAACCTAGGGACTGCAGGGCCTCCTTACCTGGGCGACTCTAGGAGGAGAGAGAGGAGGAAATGAGAAAGAAGAAGAAGAAGAAGAAGAAGAAAGAGAGATGGGATGTTGGGGACCAGAATGCCCAAGGAGCCTAGTTAGCTTATGGCTGAAGGCTCGACTTAACAGGAAGCAAGAATCCCCGGAGATAGAGCTGAAGAAGGTTCACCAAACCCGCTAGACAGACTCAGGAGGGCATAGTCCTCATCCGCAACATGCCATTGTTTTGATAACCACTTGCTCCTGGCCGTGGAAGGCCTTTAACTGGAGGACACCGAGGAGGGAGAATAAAACCCCGGCAGTATGAGAGCACTGCTCAGGGGTTTGGAAATGGAAACTATAAGCCTTTCAGGAGTTCATAAGTACAGAGTGGGACTCAGTCGGACTCGCCAAGGCAGGCCAGAGGCTTAGGCTGGCTGGGATTGGTTATGGTCAGCACTGCTTGTCTGTAAAACTGTCCGAGGACACTAGAAAGGAAAACACCAATTATCAAAATCTGGTGAGAAGGGCAGTCTGCCCTCTCATCTTACTTCTTGTTTGTTTTCTTTTCTTTTTTTTTTTTTTTTTTTTACAGATAATCACTTGCAGGCTAGGAGCGTGACCTGAATACAAGAATGCCTATGGCAGTCGAAGAGTTCCCTCAGCTTTTTGCTTTTTTTTTTTTTTTTTTACAAAAACAGGCGTGCCCGTTCCTCCTCTCTGCAAGGCAAGAATTAGGGAAGGGGAGGGGTTTTGATTCTAGGGCTTAACAGCTGGAGCACGGGATTGCAGGATCAAAACTGAATAGCCTGAGCCAGGCTAAAACCCCAGAGGTATCTCGCCCGAGGATGGCAAGAGATAGTTGTGCAGTTTGATGTAAGCAAATCCACTAGATGGCCCAAGAATCTTAGAGTAAATAATTTTCTGGAGAATAAGAACCCCCAAGAAATAGATTTTTTTTTTTTGGTAAAATTGAGCAATTCTTCCATTTTTATAATTTTTTTTTATATATTGCAGAGAGGAAGGAGGCGGGAGGTGGAGAAGCCACAGGAAGAGGCCACTGAGGGGATGGAGGAGGTGTGAAGTAATGAATGGTGAAGATACAAGAAGATCAAGAGTATGGTGAGTGCGTAATTTCATATCTTCCTTGTCAATCTTCACCATTCATTATTCCTAGGTGATACCAGACTCCTCTTCCCCAGGAAGGGAAGAGGCCATACCCTGAGGAACAAGACCCCCAGCCTTCTGTTGGTGAAACAGAAGGAAGACCCTGGCTCATTCAGAAAGCCTAAGTGGGGAAGAGCTGGGAGGTGCCTCCCGAGGGCCGAGGAGGCGGAGGAGCCCTGTAAAGTCTCCTAGCTCTAGAGGAGAAAAAGGGGTCCCCAGAGGCAGGCAATCACCCTCCCGGGCCAGGGGTGACAACCGGAAGAGGCAAGCCATGCCGTCCGCCTGATGCAGATCGCTGTCCCGCAAGCCTGGAAGCCACCTCATTGGCGTGTTAAGATGCCCTTGGCAGTGTCTTGCCAGCTCCCAGGCCTACAGCGGAGAGAGGGCAATGGCTTGTCTGGTTTGCTCGTGTCAGGCATTGATGCCAACAGCTGGGACATCATCGACCACAAATGCGGTTGTAGGCAGCGTGGTGAGCCTGATGAGATGCAATACTGCTTTTCATACGAGAAGAGAACACTCTTAGCTAGCAGTCAAACTGGAGAAGTCGGATCGGTGGGTGGTCGTGCGCCAGGCAAGCGGCGCCCAGAAGAGTGTCTGGTAAACCAAACCGGGCGGGTTGGAAAGAAACCTAGAGACTCTGAGGGCACAATACCTCGCTGACAATCAGCAGCGGCTGGAAGAAGCGGTAGGGACTGCCAGGACGGATAGGCGCCTCCTGGAAAGGGATAGGCCAGGAAGGTACCACCAAATGCTGGGCACTGAATTCCAAGAATTCTCGCGTCTCCCGTCGAGTATTGTCTCTCAAACATAGAAATCGAAGATCCCTCACACATCCTCGAGAGAAGCGCTGATATTCAGTGAAATCAGCATCGGAGGAAAGATGAGCAGGGTTCCTCTCCTCAGAGAAGGGAGGCGGGATGATGGGGAGCTGGAATGTCAGAGGATTCCTGCGGCGGTGGGGAGAGTCGAAAGACCGGCTCATGCATGTATCTAGCAGTATGAGGAAGGCCACCCCAGAACCCTGAACTACTCCCAGGATAGCGGACCCATGGGACCGACATGGCCTAGGAAGCGGGGTGGAGAAAGGCAGAGATGGGAGAGGGGCACCTCCGAGGAGGCAACTGCTCTCTCACGAGGCTCTGGAATCGAGGAAAGGAGCCCTAGTAGGAGGCATCCCGGATATCAGACCAGGCATGAAGCGGAACTGGGAAGCGGAGCCTGGAAGGAAGCCCTGAGAGAACCTCCCCTGTGACAGCCTTGAGACTGCATGGATCCAGAAGGCAGTCCGCACGCCGCGCGGAGGACACCCTAGAACCCTAGAGGGAGGCGAGGTTCGCTTTTCGGCTCCTGGCCACCCCCTGAGGTGGCCAAAGAGACCAGTGGCAGACCCCTGCCCTCAACCCCTCGGACTCGGGAGGGCCCCCTGCTCGACCACAAGCGTCCCCCTGTCCCTAGGGGCAGCAGCACCGTGGGGGTAGCTGTCACGGCCCTCAGAGGGCCTCCCCTCCGTCACCCCACGCCTCCCCGGGGCTCCTGGCCACCCAGCGAGGAACCCTCAGGAGGCAGCGGAAGGGGGACAGAGGAGGGACCAGCTGCGCCGCCTGGTACCTGTAGCCACAGGGGACCCAGACCCGAAGAGTGGGGTGCCAGGATGGGTCCACGTCAGTCATTGCCCTCCGAGGAGGCAGACCAGCTGGACCTCGATGCTAGCCACCCAGGGGTCCCTGAGGCCCGCGGGCTATGAGCGGCCCCAGTACTCAAGGGTGGCGCCCGCTCGCCCCCCACACGGTAGCAGCCAGGCCCAACTCCGAACCCACGGGCGCGGCAGGCCCGGCACCGCTAGGAAGGACAAGCCACAGGCGCCGCCCTGGCGGCGTCCGGGAGGCGGCACCGGCCCGCCCAGCGCCGCCAGGTCCATGGCGCCCTGACAGCGCCCGATGCTGCGCCCGGCTTCCGCCAGCAGCACCGCCCGATCGGCGCCGCCAGCGAGCGCCGGTCAAGCACATAGCAGCGCCGCCCTGATCACGGTGCTGCGCGGCGCGGGATCCAAACAGCGCCGCGCCGATCACAGGCACCGAGCGGTGCGGGATCAGCAGTGCGGCGGCGTGGGGTCCACCGAGCCAGGCCCAAAGCCAAGGGCCTCGACACGGGGAACCTGCACCTCTGAAGAGGTGACTGCCGGCGGTGTCGGCGTCGCGGCCCCGGAAGGACCTGGCGCCACCCCAACACCGCGAAGGGGCCTCCTCCTGGGCAAGTAAAGGCGAGGACCCCCTCCTCCTCGGACCGTATAGGCCGGGGAGGGACGGGGAGGGCCTAACGACCTTGCCGAGAATCCCGAGTGGCGTCGTCCCCAGTCGGCGGGGCCTTGCCGAGCTTAAGCGGTTCGAGGACGCCGACGGTCCATCGAAACAGGCGTCGACGCATCCATATCATGGTTGGGTCCCAGGCAATGAAGGCAAGCGTCATGCTGGTCCGAGGCGGAGAAATGCCGGCACAGGAGCACCGGCGCATAGGCGCGACCTGTCTTGGAAAAACTCTTAGCTCCCGAACCCGGACATAACGCGAAAATAACAAGGCTAAAACACAGCAAGAAACACACCCGGCGCCGTAGATAGAAAAAGGAACAGTCTTACCGGATGGTATCGAGTGTGAAAAACAGGAGTCGGCAAACACGCGCAAAATGACCGCTGCCTGGCAACAGGTGCTGCCTCGGCGGGAGAAACAGAACTGAGTTGGAAGAGGTCGGTCGCTACTGGCGGCGCCTCGTGCACGAGCGCATGAGCGTCACTCGTCGGGCGGTGTCCGTTAGCCAAAGTTTTAAAAAAAGCTCCCGTGACAGTGCCGCCTCCGGCTTACACCCAGGAAGTAATGAATGGTGAAGATTGACAAGGAAGATCAGCCAGACAAGAGGGCGCACCAGTCCAACTGATCCTACCTATGTTCTCCAGTCTTGGGTAGGCGGGATAGCAGACTCATCAGCCATGGCTGAGGTCTCGAGCCCGGACCCATTCAAAAATGATGTGGTGGAAGCTCATGAAGGAGAGACTAGTAATGTTGCAAAAGCTGCAAAAGAACAGATTCGTAGAATTTACCGTAACAGTAGATCTTTAAAGCATCTCAGTCATCAGGTTATACCATAGGAACCTTTGCTGTCGGAGATGGGGAATCCCATGGAAGATTGTCAGCAGTACAACTGGGGCGCTGCGCCATTGATGTCCACCGACATCACCAGCCCTATATAGGTGTGGGCAGCCCCCTCATAGTTCTTTCTCTCCAGAGACAAAGGGAGCAAGGCTAACACCCTGGGGAACTGAGGAGAGCAGAGGACCGCTCTAGATAGAAATTATGGAACACAGCAGATAGCCAAGTTCTAAACAGGAGCCCCAAGAAGAGACGGCAGGAGAAGTATACCTGATAACTGAGATCCTGTCGAAGATTTACTGTCACGGTAAGTTCTTATGTAACTATTCTATCTTCTTGAGGCTATCTCAGTCATCAGGTTACACCGTGGAATGAGTACCAAGTAGTGACAAGTGAAAACAAACAGTCTGGGAGGCTGGATCTCCATAAACTTAAGACAAGAGTCCTTGTAGCACAGCCCTGCAAATCCTGAGCAGGCTCTTGAAGCAATGTCAAGACTATAATGCTTGGCGAAGGTGTGGACTGTACTCCAGGTGGCAGCAGCGCAAATATCAGCAGCTGAGACCCCTTTGAAACAAGCCACTGAGGTAGCCATACCTCTGGTGGAAAGACTTTGACAGCACCAGACAATTATTACCGTACTTGCTGTAGCAAAACACAATGCAATTTGCCAACCATTTGGATAAACATTGCTTAGAAATTGAAGAGCCCTCTCTACCCAGGCTGAAGAAACAAACAACAACTGCTTAGACTTTCTACGCTCCTTAATCCAAAGTAGATAATTCTTCAAAGTCCTCGCACATCTAGCATATGAAGCAGTGCTTCCCTGGATTAGCACACTCAGGAAAATAAATGGGAAGGTGGATAGATTGATTGAGGCCCTGTCCACCACACCACTTACAGTCTTACGGTTCCAAACCGTTACAGACGGAAGTCCGATACAGTGTGTCCACACTGCCGGCAAACAGTCTCGATAACGGTTTGGAACCGTTACAGCCCGTCACATTTGTGGGTGCCCTGTAACATTACAGCTGCACCTATCCCACAATGCAGTTACGTGCTGCACTGGGAGAATACTGGAGCTACACGCTCACGCGTCCACACTATGGCTGAAAGTAGCGTTGCAGGAGCACAACCGTTTTTCGTACCGTGTGCAAACCACCTCATAAGTGGTTTCAACAACGATTACGAAACGCTTCTGTAACGTTACAGATGTAAACGCGAACCATTGTGTAATCGGCTTGAGCCCTCTGTAATGTTACAGAGGCAT
Source organism: Neoceratodus forsteri (assembly GCA_016271365.2). Lineage (NCBI taxonomy): Eukaryota > Metazoa > Chordata > Ceratodontiformes > Ceratodontidae > Neoceratodus > Neoceratodus forsteri. The sequence continues at coordinate 828,303,249 of CM057453.1, read as the reverse complement.
AGTGTGACAGGGCCTGAGTGTGAACTCAGAAACCAAATGCTAAAGATAGCCTGTCTTTGTGAAAAAACAAATAAGGCTTCTCACCCAGAGGGCCTGAAGCTCTGAAATTCTTCAAGCAGAATGTGACAGCTAAAAATAGCACTTTCCAAGGAGATAGCGCAAATAGCAAGTTGTGATTGGCTTAAAGGAAGCGGTCAACTTTTCCAAAATAAAATTTAAGTCCCAAGCTGGGACAGGGAGTGGATTGGGGGTTTCAGATGAAGGATGCCCTGAGAAATGTACAGGAGACATCCAGCTGAGCTATAGTGTGGTCACTCATGGGATCATGGAAGGCAGAAACAGCTGAAAGGCAGACCTTGAGGGAGGAATACTGGAGGCCTGAGTCAGACAAAGAAATCAGGTAGTCAGGATAAGCCATAGGACAGGTGAAAGGATCTAGGGAATGCTTGGCAGCCCAGATGGCAAACTACTTCACTTCATGGCATAAGCGGCACATGTGGAAGGCTTGTGGGTGAGCCACCAGGGCGTCCGCCATCATGATGAGACCCCAAACCTGGTGATGGCTACATCCTCAGGAGCCAGCATGCAGATGGAAGGACCTGAGGTTGGGATGGACCAGGTCCCCTGATCCTGGGTCAGCGAATTCCTGCAAAGAGGCAGAGGGACCGGAGGTTCTCTGCCATCTGTTGAAGCAGAGGAACCATATCTGGTGAGGCCATAATGGATCTACCAGAATCATGCTGATTCCCTCCATTTGCAGCTTAATCAGCACCCTCTGTAATAGAGAAATGAAAGGAATGTGTACAGAGATCTCCGCTCCAAGAGAGGACAACACATCTCACCAGAAAACTCCAGGCCCTGGCTCTAGCAAGCAGAAATTGGGCAGTTTTGCGTTGAGGTGGGGATGCAAAAGGTCAACTCTGGGCAACCCCATCTGTCGAACAGATCTTCTGCTTCGGATGAGATAAGCTCCCATTCATGCATGTGTAACCCCTAGGTGGCACTATCCCAGGGCTACTACCCTTGCCTGTTTGACTAGAAGACGGGTTGAGGGGCCTAGGTCCTATGGTGGGTGCCTCCACACAGAGGTCAGGGTTTGTAGTGGTTAGGCTAGCTTGGTCACAGCCCTCTGGGACACTGAGACACCCTTTATTCCCTCCAGTAGCTCACACAGTACACGAGTTACAGCCCCAATACCCCACGTAACACACTGTTCACTCATATAGATACCACTTACCTCGAGACTGATTCTGCAGCACATCTCTGAGGACCCCCTGTAAAGTAAGGTTAAACAACATACACAGCAAAACACAATACTGTTTCCATAAGTACCAACACCACAGACAGTATATAGTATAACAACAACAAACCTGATTTATTTAGGGGACAGTAACAAGGAGGGGCAATCAGGTTGATTTGGTTTGAAAAATATTCAAATCACAGTACTGTGCACACATACAGGTTCTGAAAAGTCACACTCTGGGTACCCAGGTTGGGGAAGCTAGCCTGGTCCTTTGCCGGGGTTGGCCAGCAGGTGTAGATGGATAGGTCCCTGTAGAAGAAAAATATATGCACAACACCCAACTGTAATAATGAGCCGGAGGGCTCAGTCCATGAAACAGTGAAACAAGAAGAATTAGGTGACACACTTGTGATTGAAGACAAGCTGCAGGGGAATACCCTGATTTGTACTCAACACTCAAAACACTCAAGCTGAGGATTGGATGGAAAATGTCCTCTGGATTGCCAGAAGAGCAGGGCATGAAGACAAGGTCCTTGTGACTGGACCGCACTGCAGTTGATAGCAAGCGGATGTAATCCGAATTAAGTTGAGGGTTTACTTCAGCTTCAGCACACAATTCACTGTACAGGGATTTGAAATAGCGATTCCCCACAAGCACTATGCACATTTATATGTAAAGGAAATTACTATACCAGGCAGGCTGCTCCTCGATCCCGATCACAATTACTCGAAATACCAGGAGCACACACAACAGCTTCAGTTCCTGACAGACCAAGCGGATTCAGCAATTTCTCCAGTCTTCTACAGGGTGAGCCTGTTTTCCACACTTCTAGCTTCTTTCTCCTCACAACTCGGATTCAGTCCAAATTGGCACTCACAAGGCTGCAGACTGAAACTCGGGCCTCACACGCACCCTCCCACGCTGAAACTATACACCGCAGAAGCACACAGCTACTTCTCTCTTCACTGCCACAACTGATCTTGATCTTTCCAGTCACAGAACAGGCATTTCCTTTAGCTCCACACTATTCTGTTGGCTGATTCAGCTGTCACTCACAATAAGACTCCCTCTATTGGTAGAAAAAGGCCAAGGTCAAAACTACATTTCCCAGAGTCACTGCCCATACAATCCCCTTGTGGCTGGCTCAAAATTAAGAGTACAAGTTCTGATTAGTCCACAGGCTCCATTTTGGAAACCCTTAACCCAATTGGCCCAGCACAGCAGTTTAGGTCCAAAATGGAGGGTAACACAGAGTCCCAGCTGCAAGAAAGGTAGGTTAGACAAACTGCATTTTACTTAACACTCTAAGTGGTTTCAATCAAACAGTTACATCTTTCATTTAGGCTCCTCTACGCTCTTAGCGACTGCAGAAACAGAGCGATTTCTCCGCATTAAATGCGGGATTCGAGCATTAAATACAGTCCCCATACAAACTAATTAAGTCTGCAAGCAGACAGCTCTTAAAGAGATAGTATGGAGGCTCAAATAGCACTCACTTGGAACCACATTTAAACATCTCAGGACAACACTGCCCAGACTTGGAGCATTCAGGCAAGCTCCTGGAAGACTTTTGGGAAACCCCATTTGCAGTGGGGTTACACAAGCTAGACTGAGTCCTACTGAGACTGTCCACCAGTGTGTTGAGAACACCTGGCATGTAGAGTGCAGAAAGTGTCAGGCTGTGCTCAGTGCTCAGTACCACACTCGCATGGCCGCCCTGCAAAGGGAGTACAGTGAGTCCTGCCCTGCTTGTTGATGTAGTAGACTACACTCCAGATTGTCCGACTGCACCAGCAGCTGGCCTGCAGCAAAGTGTTCCTGAAATGCCTGCATGGCATACAGCACCGCTCTCATCTCCAGGACGTTAATATGAGGGTGGCTTCCCTGGGTCCAGGAGCCTTGGGTTTAAAAGGACCCAGGTGGGCTCCCAGCCCAGACCCAAAGCATTCGTGGAGAGAATATGATGGGAGAGGAGACCTGGAAAGAGACTTACTGAAGAGTAGGAATCCATGCACCATTGCAAAACACTGCAGACTGGAGAGGAGACCGAGCTGGCTGGTCCAGCTCGGCTCCATGCACTCGTCTCCACTGCACTCTGAGGGTCCACTGAGGATGCACAGGTGGAGCCTGACAGTGGAATCGTGGGAATGGCTGCAGTTATTAGACCCAAGAGTCTGAGATACTGTCTGGCAGGAATGTATTGACTCTGAGCTATAAGGATTCTGCCTCTTCTGGGGTAGAAGGTTTTTCCTGCTCGGAGTTCAGAACCGCCCTGATGTATTGCAATCTTTGGGATGGTACTAGAACAGATTTGGGCAGGGTGACTGTTATGCCCAAAGAGTGGAAAAGCTGAGAGTGCACTCCAGAGTCAGCCACAGCTGGTCCCTGGATAGGGCCTTGAGAAGCCAATCATCCAGGTAAGGAAGATGTACAGTCTCTCTCTTGAAAGCTGCTGAAACCGCTGCTAAGCATTTGGTAAACACACGCTGTGCAGAGGATAAGCCAAAGGCAGCACCTTGAATTGATAATGCTCACCTGAATGGTGAAGTAAAGAAACCTCCTTTAGGAGTGAAGATCCCAATGTGCAGGTAAATGTCCTGCATATCCAGTGAGCAGAGTCAGTCACCAGTCTTGACGAGGGCAAGAGGCCTGGCAAAGTTACCATCCTGAACTTTTTGTACTGGACAAAGAGACTGAGGTCCTTGAGATCCAAACTATACCACTCCCAGAACTACTGTTATAGGTGGTAACTATTTTTCTAGGGACGTGGATATGTTGTTCAATCCACACTATCTGGCAGACTCCTAGCAGTTTGGGAGGAGAGAGAGAGAGAGATAAGGCAGACACCCCTAGTTAGGGAACAGGACTGGAGACTGAGGCCCCAAAACCAGCATCCCAGCGTGACTCAAGGTAATGTGGTAATGGGAAATGAAGGTGTGTGCTGACTTCCAGGTAGCAACTCTGCAGAGTTCCTGGATAGGGGCGTCCCTAGAAGCAACCACCTATGCAGCGGTATGCGGGTGGAATGAGCTCTATGCCCTAAGGAGGCTCCCTGCCCACCAACCTATAGCAGAAATCAATGCAAGAAGTGATCCACCTGCCAATTGTTTGCTTTGCTGCAGGTCTGCCGGTCTTGGCTTCAGTGTGGGTGACAAACAGTTAGCGACCTCTCCCCAGACTTCCGCCGTACTTTTTATAGTAGCGGCGCTCGTCTCAGCTCCAAGGTATGGAGCCTGTACTCGACCTCCAGGGTGTGACTGAGGTAGAACACCAGCAGAGTCAACACCTGATTCAGGTGAAACTCGACACCACCTTCGGAAGAAATTTCAGGTGGAGGCACAGGACAACCTTGTCCCTGTGGAAGACCAGGTAGGGAGTTTCAAAGGAAAGTGCCTGGAGCTCCCAATCCTTCTGGCTGACGTGAAGCCACCAAGAAGGCAGTCTTTCATGACAAGTGAGAGATGTCACACCTGTGCATCGGTTCGAATGGCTTGTCCATGAGCTTAGCAAACACCAGCAGTAAATCCCGCAGGTGGTGGTTCATGTACCAGAGGATATGTGATCTAGGCCCTTGAAAAAGCTGCCGAACCACCTAAGTCCTCTACCGACTGCTTACTGGCCCATGCCGGTAAGTAGAGATGGATGCCAGGTGCACCTTGAGGGTCGCCAACTGAAGCTCCTGCTGGAGAGGGACCATAGGTGACCAAAATGCTAGCCAGCAGACAGGATGAGTGTCCAACCCTTGCCCTGACACCAAATGGAAAATCTCTTCCATTTGAAGGCATAGCATTTTCTGTGGATTCCTTGCGGGAGCCTCAACAACATTGAGGACCCGTTGGAAACACCCAAGACCTGGAACTCTAGCCACTCAGGAACCAGGCTGTCAGGTGCAGAGTTGAAGGTCCAGGTGGAGTACCTTCTCTTGACTGAAGGAGAGCAGATCCGGGCAGGCTGGAAGCTGCCTCGGGAGCCTGGAGCTGAGGCTGAGGAGATCTGGACACCAGAACTGGTGGGGCCAGTCCAGGCTATCAGGATCACCTGTGCCTTGTCCCTTCTGATCTTGAGGAGCACCTTGTGGATCAAGGGCAGAGGAGGAAGGCGTAGAAAAGCCTGGGTTCCACGGCCTCGAAGGCATCCCTCTGCAGCGAACCCTGCTAAGGGGGGGTGGGCATGGTACAGCCTCAGCTTGGCGTTCTCCCTTGAGGCAAATAGGTCACCTGAGGGTGCCCCAGTGGGAGAACAGATCCTGCACTACCTCCGGCAGGAAAGACCACTCGTGAGATGCATCGCCTATCCGGCTGAGGGCATCAGCCAGACTGTTCAAGGCTCCTGCCACATGAATGGCTAGGAGATCTGCCTCCAGGCTGATCATGAGGGACCAAATGCAAAGAGCTTCCTTGCACAGGGGCAAGGAGCGTGTCCACCCTATCTGTTGAGATAGTACATGGTGGTGGTGTTGTCAATCCTGAACAGACCACTTGACCCCGAGCAAAAGGAGGCGAAGGCGGTAAGGGCCAGCGGACCACTCGGAGCTCCAGCAGGTTGATGTGGCATCGGGACTCCTGAGGGACCAGAGTCCATGAGCTCTGTGCTCCCCAGATGGGCACCCCAACCCATCAGAGGCGCGTCAGTCGTCAGGGTGACCGTCATCTCAGGGCGAACAAATGGGATCCCTTTCTGCAGGTGGGATGGGACGATCCACCACTGGAGGCCGTCCCACATCCTGTGGGTCACAAGGACCAGCTGGTCGAGATGACCTGAGTGCTGAGACCACTGGCTGGCCAGTTCCCACTGAAGAGAATGCATATGCCAGCAGGCCCATCAGACCATGCCAATGCAGGCCGCCATGTAGCCCTGAAGACACAGGATGTCCGGGCAGGGCACAATTGCCCAACCAGAAATGATTGGGCAAAGGAGAGAACCTCTGCCTTGTCTGCCAGGAGCCGAGCTCTGACTCAGCAGGAATCGAGCTCTGCCCCAGTGAACTGGATCATCTGCGCAGGCACACATTCCAACTTGGCTTCATTGATCAGGAGGCCAAGAGCTGAGGCAAGTTCGGAGGGCCAGATCCCTGGAGCAGCGCCACCTCCAGCCTGGAGGACCTGCTGTCAGCCAGTTGTCCAGATAAAGTACACACGGACCCTCGGTGCCTCAGGAACTCCGCCACCACTGCAATGCATTTGGTGAAGACCATGGGGGCTAAAGAAAGGCCGAAGGGCATGGCTCAGAACTCGTACAGGGTTCCATCTGCCCGAAAGCAGAGGGAACCGCCAGTGGGACAGACGGATCGGGACGTGGAAGAATGCGTCCTGAAGATTCAGGGAGCAGAACCACATTCCTTGCTCCAGAGTTGGTATTATCTGTGCAACGGTTACCATCCGGAAGGTGCACAACCTTAGGAACTTGTTTAGATCATGCAGATCTAGAATGGGGTGCCAGCCCTCTGTCCGTTCAGGACCAGTAGGTACCTGGAAACAAACCCTGGGTTGGGAGGAGGATCCGCCATCTTGCAGAGGAGCTGATCGATGTCGTCTTGGAGAGCCGACTGAGAGGCTGTGGACCAGTAGCCCCCATGGGATGTATGCTCGAAAGGGAGGGACCTGCTCAATTCCAGAGGCAAGCCCCTGCCAACCACTTCCAGCACCCAACGCAATGGTCCATGGTGATAGCAGACCGGGCAGAAAGGAAGTGGCTGAGCCGGCCCCACTGGGGACCCAGGAGGAGCCAGGGGGTTGGGGAGGCACCCTGCAACCCGTCATTGGGCAGGCTTGGAGGAGGAGAGTCCGGCCGAGAGCCGCGGATCCTTCCCCCAAGCTTCCTAACCAAAGAAGCCATGGACTTGGCTCTAGGGTGCCAAGTCTGAGCCTGCTGGCCCTGCTGCTGGTGCTGCTGGGCTGGTCTAGCTGCAGGAGTGGAGGCCGAGGCCTTACGCTTCTGGTGGGGCCCTTGTTCTTCTGAGCATATGTGACAGAATCCAAGGCGGCACTGGATTTCCCAATGCGCTGGAGTGACCCTCCACACGGGCCCGAACAGGTCGGGTGCCCAGAAAAGGGACATCTGCTAGCTTGTGCTGGGAGTCCACCGTGAAGGTCAAGATCAACAGCCAAGCCCTGCAGCGCATAGCTACTGTAGCCACTACGGAATGGACACATGAATCACTGATATCTCAGAGCAGTCTGGAGCTGCTGCTTACCCACGCACTACCTGATCCCGGACCTGCTTAACCACGGTTTGGAGGTCAGCCAGGAGATGAGGAAGCACCTCATCCAGGAGCTCAACAAGACGTAGAGAAGTGTTCCATCATAACAGCCAGGCTGGCCTGGTGAAGGCCCAATTGGAGGCAGCATAAACTTTTTGCTTGAGTGGTCCAGTTTGTTGGACTCCTTATCTGGGGGCTTGTCCACATCCCGGGTGTTGCGGAGCACCAAAAACAGAGTCTGCACCAACCCCTCAGCTGAGGGTGCTCCGTAACCAGTGAACCTGTAGGGACCGCATGCCGCGAGCCATCTGGAGCCAAGGTGCTGGACAAGAGGCTGGACACTGCCATAACTCTAGTGTGGACTGATAATGGCCTCAGCAACAGGAAAGGCCTCCGTGGGAATCTCCTTTATCCAGGATCTCCGTCAAGGGATATCTGGCCCATTTTGCAGGGGTTAGTGGCATCCCGGTGGACTCTGAGATGAGCTGAAGAATACCAAGGAATGAGGAAGGCTCTAGTCACGGAACCCCCACTAAAGGACTCCAGGTCCACTGGACTGGAGTGCAACGAGGAGTCTTTGGACTCCGAAGAGTCTGCATACAGCTGGCGACCGCCTGAGCCACTCTCCACTTGCCGAGGCCAATCAGGGTGAGTGACCGGACAGAGCGATGGGCAGACCCAAAGCCAAACAAGAAGTCTTGGACGGCGCCAATTTTTGTGAGGAGGCAGAGGTGCCACCACAATGGGTGGGGGGCCGTTTCGGATGAGCCAGCAGCACTGGAACGGATCCTCAACTGAGGAAGCGGTGGCAGGAGTCGTAGTCAGCCATTCAGGTGATAGCCACATAACAGCTGGCGAGAAGCCGGTGTCAGCTTAGAGCTAGTCAGAATGCGCTGCTGCCACATTAAATCCTCATAGTGCTGGACGCAACTTGGCGCGAGCCTCTCCTCATCCGAGGAGGAAGAGGAAGAAGAGTGGCAGTGCCGCTTCAGCGATGTCAGGACCGAGACCACCAATGTCGACAGAGACCAAGATTTCGACCGTCAGCAATGCCGATGATGGACTGAGGAAGGAGTGGGGAGACCGCTGCCCCTCAGGTTCAGGGTCCTGAGCTGGAGACTTCGGCTCAGGAGCTGAGCCAAGTCCCAGAAGGCACCAGAAGCACCGGTGTCTGAGACAAACAGTTGTCGGCCTCAAGGAAAATCTCATCCACATCAACAGATGTCTCGGCCGACTGGTCTGACTGAGACACCGTCAAACCAATGGCCGGGCCACAAACATCGACCTAAGTCAAGAGCCGATGGTCTGGAGAATGAGATCTCTCCCGCTCCCAAAAGCACTGACAGTGGGTCTTACCCTTTTTCGGTTCCTTCTTCCAGGACCAAGGGTGTGAGACCCAGAAGGACCCTCTCCTTTAGTTGAGAGGGACTGGCACAACTCGAAAGGAAGCCATGTAAAAAGAGCCCAGTTGGAAAGGAATAAAGGCTGAAGCGAAGAGAGCTCGATGTGGCCTGGGCCACCTCCTCCTCGAGGACCGTGAGCTGATCAAGCTGTTCCAGTTGTTCCACAGAGCCTGCTGCCGTGATCACCACCCAATGGTCCTCCTTTGATTTGACGGCGGGTACCACTTCTTCAATCACCCCAGCTGGAGTCAGGCAGCGCGGTCTTGACTTTCCGACAGAGAAAAGGACAGACATATTTCACAAGCCTGTGGATCGTAGTCATGCCCAAGGCAGTAAATGCATGGCGTGGGGGTCAGTGCAAGACATCTTCTGCCGCAAGGCACCGACAGAACCGGGAACAGACTTGTCTTCCACCTAGCCATGAGAGAAGGTGGAGAAGACTGAACTCAGATGAGTTAAAGGGTAAGTTTTGGGAAAAATCTGAAGATTTAAGATCCAGGGCCTGCAAAGCGCCAAGGCGCTAAGGTGGGAATCTGAGCTTCCAGCGGTAATGAAGATCTGGCATCATGGGGGCGAGACCAAGGGTTATACCACCCAGTGGATGGGAGGAGCCAAGCTTGAAGACCTTCCGGCACATCTTAAAGTGGCAAGGTACCTGCCAGACAGTGTGGATTGAACAACATATCACGTCCCTAGAACACAGGAAGTTTTTGTGTTGGAGTGGGAGGAGGAGAAGAAGTCGAGTTCGGATGCCCCTACTTTAGAAGAGGGACTCTGCCACTTCCTGCTTTAGTTCCCATTCGTGATTTAGGGTCTGATACCTGCTGAGATTGTCTGCCAGGACATTTTGAATGCCTGGAACATGCATGGCCACTAGAGCAAGATTGTGCTGGATTGCAGAGTTCCACACCTGCATCATCTCCCTGCAAAGGGGAATACAGCGAGTTCCTCCTTATTTGTTGAGGTACTATACTAATGACATACTGTCCATCTGGACAAGCAGTGATCCCTTGGGAAGGAGGGTCTGAAAGGCCTGTAGGCGTACAAGACGCCCTCATCTCAGAACATTGATGTGTAATGATGCTTCCAAGCTGGACCACAGTCCTTGTGCTCTGTGCTCCCCTAGGTGTGCTCCCCATCCCATGTTTGATGCATCCATAGTCAGGGATGCAGAGGAGCCAGGCTCCTGAAAAGAAGACCCAAGGAAAGGCTGCAGGATCCCTCCACCACAGCAATTCTTTCTGGACTACTGATGACACCAGGACCGGATGGTCCAGGTCATCCTGAGTTGATCCCATTGCACGCCAAGGACCACTGAGTAATTCTCATATGTAGCCTCGGAAGGGAATGGTGGTGATGGAGGCTGCCATCAGGTCAAGAAGTCAAAGCACCTCCCAGGCTGGGGTGGTCTTGGCCGAAGCCTGACAGACCAGTGTCTTCACCCTGTTTGGAGGAAGGAAGGCATTGGACTGTATCCAGATCCGCCAAAGAATTGAAGTCTCTGGGATGGTATCATGGATGATTTGGGAATACTGACAGTAATTCCCAGTTTGCAGAAAGGTCCAAGTAAAGGACAGAGCCTCCAGTAAAGCATCCCTGGAAGGGGCAGAGATCAAGACAATTGTCCAGGTAAGGGAAAACTGCAATACCCTGGCAGCACAGAAAAGCCGCCACCACTGCCAAGCACTTGGTAAACACCTGAGGTGCCAAGGACAGACCAAAGGGGAGGGCCCAAAACTGGAAGTGCTCCCCTGAATAAGAACTGTGGGAACTGGCGGTGGCTGGGGAAGATCAGGATGTGCAGGTAAGATCCTGCATGTCCAGAGCGCACAGCCAATGATTCTCAAAAGAAGTGGGAGAATGCTCTGGAGAGTCAGCATCCGGAACATTTTGTATTCAATCAACAGATGGAGACTGCTCAAGATGAGGATGGGTCTCAAATCTCCATCTTTTGGGAACCAGGAAAAAGTGGGAGTAGAACTCCTGCCCTTGCGGTGGGGAGCGTGCTCTATTGCTTCCTTGAGCAAGAGGTTTTGAATTTCCTCTCAATGAGAAGACCCCGATCTATGGAGTAGGAAGACCTTTTGGTGGAGAGTCTGGTGGTATCTCCAGAAACTCTATGGTGTGTCCTACAGACACCAGTAGCAGGACCCATGCATTGGAGGTTCGTCCTGCCAGTCCAGGCATGGCAGGTGAACCTCCCCCCACCGGTTCCTTGCCGTGGGCTGAGGGAGGCATCGGGGATAGGGAGTCAGGAGGTGGCAGGGCATTCAGGAGGAGGGTCTCCTCGCATCTCTGTTTTTGAGGTAGGAGGAGGAGTGGCGGAACCCATGTCCTTGCGTTTCCCTGGCATCAAACCGGCCTGCTTTCTCTTCCTCCAGGTCCTTTCCGAAGGGCTGCTGCTGCTGTTGAGTGCCCAATCGGTACATGGATCACACTGAACTCAGGTGAGACCTCTATTCTGGAGATCAGTGATGATGTCTTTGGTATCACGACCAAAAGCACTGAGCCTCGGAAGGGGCGTTATCAATGCATGACTGTACCTCATTGGTGAGGCCAGAAATGCAAGCCAGGCATGCCATCTTAAGGTGATGGCTGTTGCCGAGTGTGGGCTACAGAGTTGATGGAGTCGTATGTAGCCGCTGAGAGCATGCCTACAGGAAATGCATGAGGCATAGAGATCCTGGTGAGCTCCTCCTTGAGGCTCGAGGGGTCCATAACCTGGACTCGGGCCTCCAGCCTGGTCAAGGTAGCTTTCTGGTGTGACACCATATGGGCCATATAATTTAGGGACCAGAGCATTCATGTGGCTGAAGCATAAACCTTTCTACTGAACTGGTCCATCCCTCGACTCCTTGTCTGGAGAAGAGGTGCTCATGTACTGGTGCAGATGAGCAATCATGAGCAGCCGAAATGACAACAGAGTCTGCCTTAGGATGTGCTTTAGAAAAGGAGCTTCTAGGCGCCTAGTACACTCTGTCCACCCTCTTGGGGACAGCTGGGAGGAAATGAGGCATCTGCCAGACCGTAGAGGTGAGGTCCTGGTGAGGTCCAATCCAAGGAGGAATCGGTACCAGTGACAGAGACTCTAGTCGAGGTGTTCGTCGAGCCTCTGTTGCATGGGGTCCTGATCCTCAGACTCCCAGTCAAAGTCTTTCATGGACCTCAGGAGGTCCAAAAGGCAGGGTCCTCCTGGAGGGGAACTTGGGCAAACCTTGCCCTTCAGAACCTCGGGTTCTTCCAAGGGCTCCTCTGCACGCTCTGCCGACTCGCCATCCCCACCATCATCATCATCATCATCATTGTCCTCTACCCTCGTCCGGAAGGTCACGAAGGTCTGGGAGAAGAACGGTTTACAAACCATCCCCAAGATGTGGACGGTGGATGGAGGAGAAGAACTCCTCGGGGACAGAGAACTGGGAGGCGTGGTGTGGGAGCCTGCTTTCCAGATCTGAGACCAACTCCGAGTGCACCCCTGCCACCAAAACTGAATTAAGGTCTTGAAGTCTGGCATAGCTGGAGCCGGTGGAGGGATGGGGAGAAGGTTGAGGCTGGGGCGGGGGAGGAGGAGGGGCGATTACCAGGGTGGGTGGGTCGTGATACCCTTTTAACCCTGGAAATGGTAACCCTGGTAGGGATTTTACCCAGGGTAGTACTGTTCTGAAGTACTCCAATCAGGAGGAGGACCAGCCAGGTAGTGATCTCCAGGATACCCCAAGGGGTAATAAGGAACAGTCCGTGGTCTAGAATAAATCCCCAACATCAGGGTGTCTGACGGGGACCCACTCGTATGACCCGCCATGCGTATAAATTGGTGGCGGATCTGGCGTCGGGATAGCCAAGCGTCTGAGGTACCGATGTCGGGACTGGCACCACCCAGATCCGGCACAGAAAAGGATCCAGTGTCAGAGGGGCCGGTGCTGGGAGCGAGCGAAGGGGACCCGACGGAGGACCATGTCTGGCACTGGAGCTGAAGGTTGGGGCAGATGACTGGGCTGGGGCTCTGAAGTTGTCATCGGAGGTTCGGCGCCAGGTGAGGTTTGCTGAATCCGACAGTGGGATCAGGACGGGATATTTGCGGATCTGGGGATCCCACCCTAATGGGAGAGGAGGGCCTTCACCATTAGGCCTGATGGCTAGGAGGGCCTCATTCCCAGTGACCTCATCAGGGGTGCGGAACTGACCCCAAGGAATGGTCTTCGATGTCAAGGGCTCTGCACTATCCTCACCGGAAGTACCTGCCTGAGAAGGGAGGGCACTGGCGGGAGGACAAGAGGGGAGAGAGCAGTCTCCCGGTTCGTCAGACATCAGGGAGAGGTGCGTTGGGCCCCGATGGAGAACCACACCTAAGTGGCCGTTGGAGACAGGCGTCTTACCAGAGGAGCCGAGGCGGGCGGGAGGAGCACCCGGCGACTTATCGGCTGTAGCCAGGGCGGGTCCCTGAAGTCTGGGGGCTGACTTTGCAGTGGCTGGCAGTCCCTAGAGGAGCCGGGGACGACTTAACGGCAGTAGCGGTGCGGCCGCCAGAGGAGCCAACGGATGACTTACCCGCGGAAGTTTTGTCCGACTTACTGTCAGAAGTCTTCACTTTAGGTGGCGGCTGAGAAGCGGCCGTGCTCATCGAGGGCAGAGGCCTCTGGCTGGCCTCATGAGCACTCCTGCTCCTGAGATTTCTCCTTGCAGTGCTCTTTCTTTGAGGAAAAGATTTCTCTGAAGAGGACTCTGGATCCGGTCCATTTGCTTTTCTAACTAAGCAAGATGGACTTTTAAAGGTGGCCTCCAAAGCCTGCTGTCTCGCTTTCTGGTGGCCTGGTTGAAGGCTGGCACTCCAGGCAGGATGAGACAGGGTGGTCTGGACCCAGGCAGATACGCACTTAAGATGGCTGTCCTTGTGGTGTATTTGTGTGCGTGAATGAGCACTTCTTCTTAGGTGAAGACATAAGCAAGAATTTGAAGAGATTATGGAAAAATAGCAAAGGAAAATCGACGCAAGAACTATTCATGACGATCGCTAATGAAGTCTGCCATGCAACTGACACAAAGGCGGCGGGCGGAAAGGGTGGAGGAAGGGCATGAGACCCGCCCACTACATCTGACCACTGACATCGGTCAAGTGACGCCGTGTGGTGGTCCCCATCACTATGCTACAGAAAAGTCTGCCGTGCAGCCCAGACGCCAGGTGACGCTAGTCCTATGTGTTGACCTACTGAAGGAACCCTCTTGAGTAAGATCCAGGAGTAAAACCTCTGATTTCTCTGACACTTTGGCACCAGCTTGATTGCCTGCTTCACGCGAAGAGACTACACATCCTCCCGGACAACAGACAGGTGGGCGGGGATAGGTGGTGGTGGGGGGAGTATCTGGAGGTTGTTGAATGCTCCCAGGGTATGACCCTCTCTATAATCTGTAGGATCCACGCATCTGAAGTTATGGTTCTCCAATGATTCAGATGGAGGAGAACTGACCTCCAACCACCACCTCCTGGGTCTGAGCTGGGGGGATCTGGCAAGGAGTCAAGCTGAGGCAGGACCAGTTGTGGAAGCTGGTCCATCATTTCTTGGATGTTTGCACGCCGCTCCAGAGTTAGATGGGTGGGCACGGAAGACTGGGCTCACGCTTCCCCTGGGTGTGGGGCCAGAGTCTGGTCTACTGGCTATCTATGAAAAGTAGAGCATCCATTACCATGGGGTTTTGTGTGGTAGAGAGTGGACTGACTTGCAGGCCATGCCAGAAGCCAACAGGTCATTAATGAGGTCCTGGACATCAGGGCGAAGAACTAGTGCCATCGAATGAGGCATTGAGCACCTTATTTTGCACATCAGCTGCAAAGCCAGAGACCCTCGGCCAGGAATGCCTACAAAGGCAAATGCCTGTGGCAGCAGCTGACCACCATGTCGTCAAAATGACAGAGCTCACAGCTGGAGAATGCGAGGTTGGCCCCAAGACAGCAGACACAAATGGAGTGTTCGTCTGTACAGGAAATCTTCTTCTGACAGTGGCAGCTGGAAAAGAGAAGAAGAGGATGGATTAACTCTTGACATAAACAAAAGGAAAAAAAATTTCTAAAGAGATTTTGTGTAGAAATTGAAGAAAAACAGCCGTAGGCGAAAAAGGCATGAACACTGCGATAGCTCTTCTGCGAAGATTGTGCTTGCAAGTGGATGATGGGAAAGAACTGAGGAGGAGTGGGCCATCGCCTTTATAGGGTTGGTGGCACGGCGTCGTCGGCAGTGTGGGTGGACCCAGTTGTACTACTGAACACCTTCCATTTGGATTCCCCATCTCCGATGATGAAGGTTCTACAGTGTAACCTGATGACTGAGATACCCCGAAGAAGATTTACTCACTCATGAGAAGTTTGATGCTTTTGAGGCCATCAACAGATCACACTCAACCTTTACTGGCCAGCCACAAGCTCGATATTAAATGGGAGACAGCTGCTGCAAAATACAAGAAAACAGCTCAAGCCCTGTAAGACACAGAGAAACAAGTCACTGTCCTGACTAAACAGCAAACTACCTTAACCAACAAAATTACCACCAACTCTGCACTGATATCATCTCAGGACTCGGACACAATATTCAACAGGCTTGCAAAACTGAGAATCGAAGAATAGTCTGAGCAAAAATAACTTATGTATTGTCAGACTTCCAAGCTTAGAATCTCCAGATATAATCACCTGAATACAGTCAGAGAACTTTTTATTGAATGCCTACAATATACTCAAGGGACTATGCCACCTCTCATAAAGCCATTTTGTCTCCCATACAAGCCTCCTGTTATTCAGATGATGGTTGGCAGAGAGTGGGCAGGCTGTATGCCAGACACCATTATCAATAACAGATGGGACAATCGTACTGGTAAGTGGGGACAATGGAGATGCGGGATGGAGGGTCATGGCGGGCAGGATGGGGTGATGATATGTTGATCAATCAGGGCAGTGGGGATCGGAGAGATGGCAGCTCACTGACACCAGTGGGTACTATTGTTTGGAAACAAGACTTCTTTATTATATCCCATTACACACACACATGTCCAAGGCCAAGGTACATTCCCAGGTCAATATATACATAAAACACAGTCTATTGAGTAAATATCACTTAGGGTTGAACCGAGTGAAATGAAAAGAGTAGGTAAGCAGGCCCCTTCTCATATTAAAGTAGCTTTTCATGAGAATTCGACAGTATCCACCTCAACAAAAGCAACTCCGGGTGCTACATACAAACACAGGTGGGGAAAAGAAAAACATAAGAGCGTGGACATAGGGGCAGCACTATTGTGTGTGCAGCACACATAACCAGCTCTACATATGGGGTCCATGATCTCAGTCTGCTGCATACACAAGGGTTATCTACAAGACTGTACATACACAGATGTCTGATTTGGCATCTTCCAGCAGGGCAAGCGGGCATGCCCTGAAGTTCAGAGGTGGCTGATGCAGGGGAAACATTAGGAGGCATTTTGTTTTCTCCCAGAGGGTGGTAAACCAGTGTAACGCTCTACTAGTGGAGATACTATGAATACAGTACAGGCCTTCAAGGTAAGCCTGGACAAATATCTCATACCAAAGGAATCAGCGAAATACCTGCATGGTACAATGGGTAGGAGACCCCTACGATTTAGCACATGTTTGCATAGAATACTTTTTTTCTTTGCTTCTGAAGTGGGGGACGTGATGGCTCTAGTATCCCTTCTAGTCTTAAATTACCATGTTACTATGCAAGTCTACCATGTTTTTCAGGTAATGATGATGACCAACTGCAGCTGAAACTGCAGTTGTTATTAGTTGTACTGTCATAGTATAACACTATTTATAAAATGGGTGAAAAAATAGTTAAAATGCTGTTTTCTGACTGAACAAACACACCACTTTACTGTACATTATCCCACAATGACTGCACACTACACTTCTTTCAATTTTGACCCTCTGCTCCAAAACTATTTGGGCCATTTTATAAGACCAACAGTCCACTACAGGGGTGCAGTCATGCTCTGATATAATGCACGCCTTGGGTGATCGCAGAATCAATCAATCAATTTATTTATGTGGTGCCGTCAAGTGTCAAGGCACTCACAAACAATAAAACAACTACAGCCTCAAATTACATATATTATAAATAGTATAAGATAAAATAATAGTAGACAGTCAGCAATATTCTGGTTATTCCCCAAATGCTCGAATCCATAAAAACAGTTTTAAGGGCCTATTTAAATCCCTCCACGGTTGGACACTTACATAACTGGCCGGGTGAGAATTCCAAAGAGTAGGAGCCACATGCATAAATGCCGGGCCCCAGAAGATCTTAAACAAACCGTTGGAATCTCTGCAACCCCTCGTCAGTTAGTGAAATGATTGCCCAGGGCAGTAAGGGACCAAACTCTTTCAGAGTAGTCTGGGCCCTGTTCGTAGGGCTTTATAAGTCAGAAGCCCAACTTTGAAGATGATTCGCCACTGTACCGCAGCCAGTGCAGTTCACCATGGCCTGGTGGCTCTCACAACACACAACAAGGTAAAAGGGAGATCAGACATGACCACACGCCTCATACTGGATTATCTGTTACTTATAACACAATGGGAACCTCATAATATCCAGAGGTGCTAATACACTTGGGGGCTCTGTGTTTTTGTTAGCCCTTTCCACACTGAACTAGCAAACCTGAACTAAACTTTTCAGGCTTTGCCAGGTTCAGTGTGGAAAGTCCTGAAGTCAGACCTTGGCTGGTTCCTCAGCTCTATAATAAAACAGCAACACTGAACACTATTCTATCACGCTGTGCTGAATTAGTTCAGCAAATGGTGAGTGGCACTACTGTGACTTTGTAGAAGGAAGTAACAAACACGACATGTGTGAGGCAATACTGAGTCCTGGAAATCCAGGTGTAAGCAATTAGCTAGAAAATGTAATCACAAACAGATAAACTGTGCCGGTGCTCACTGCTATGGGGGTGCACAAGAAATGAAGACTGCTCCCTCGAAAATAAACAATAAGGTGAATACACACTAGAAAAGGAGCCTCATAGCATCAGTGGTGTTAAGATGTACATGTTATCAGCTCCCAAATCCTGAAAACAGTTGATTAACGCTAAGTCGAGACCAAGCAGTTAAAACATCACTAGTGCAAACAAAGATAACATCGGCAGTTGGGGTTTCAGCATTTGTGTGTTGATCCATCTTTACATCACTGATGTTGTGAGGCTTTGCTACATGAGCACACCATGGGGTCTATTCACAAATGCCTATCGCCCGAGTATGTGCAGTCGTAAGCATGCCTATGACTGAATGCCATGCAGCAGGGGTCCAGCGGATCTCCAGCCGCATTCACTGCAGGTATACTAGTACCTTGTACACCAGATCCTCCAGCCACCTGTGCAACCATGCACCACGGGCAGTCCAGGATGTGCCTGCACTCCGTGCCATTCACTACAGCGTGAAGTGTCGGGCTGGGGAGGCACAAGTTATGCGATGGGGGACCCTGCCATACCTCTTTAGTGCTCCCCTGACTCCTGCTGGCAACGTCGAACGGGACCCTGCCACACTGCTGCCCCAGTCCACTGGGCTGCCGGAGAGGACTGGAGGCAGACAGTCGGGCAGTCACCTATTGACTCACATCTCGGGTCAGCTTTCCCTGCATGCACACAGCAGGGATCCACTTGAGACCTAGGATGGGCATCTGATTGGATGCCTGCCGAGGTCCCACAATCTGTCCCATAGCCGTGATCCTCACCCACACAGCTGTGTGCTGCGAGGCACAGACAGGCAACCAGCAATGGTAGATACCCCGGGTGATGCATTACCTGTCCTGGGTGTGGAGCTGTGTGGGCTCTGTATGTGGGAATCGCGTATATCCCACACATTTGTGAATAGTGCCCCATATTTGTTTGCTTATTAAAATGCTTCACCCTGATTCAAAACCTGAGCATATATCACCTCCTAGGGTACCATTCTGAAAACAAGACTTATTAATCAGCTACTGACTTATTTTTAACAACATACGTCTTTATTAACTTTTCTTCTCAGACATAGATTTTGGTACAAACAGTTCAATGTTACAGTTATCCTTATATATTTCATTTCCTTTTTACAATACAGTCAAAATTATAAAGAAATTTCTACTTCCTAGACAGTGATTACTGAAACTTCTAACTAATCTAATAACAGCATTTTGTAGTTGCAATAATGGTGGCATCATATCTGTCACAGCGTTCGTGTGATATCAAAATATCTCCTCCCTCGGACGTTACTCAGTTATTGACTCGAGCTGTCTTTGTACTTTGAGGCATTTCTATTGCATTTACTGCCACCACTTCTACTACTGTAATTAAAAGCAGGAAATAAAAGTCTTGTCCGCTTGAAAGTGGTACATTATGCACCTCTCTGCAGGCAGCAAATCCTAAGTAACCATTGAAGGGCATTAACCGAATACTGGCAGGGAATGTGCTTGCGGGGTGGCAGGCCCTCAAGCAACACAAAAACAAACAATCCAAGCACAGTAGAGAGACAGGGCCACCACAGCAACACATTAATTCAGCAAGGCTTCTATATTTACTATTTTTTATGTTTAAAATTGTTACTGATTTCCCACCAGCGTACAACACATCACATGGATGAACAGTCATCAACCAAACCATTCAGTCAGTATATGGTTACTGCTCTTATTTAGTAACATAAAAACTCGCAGACAAAAAGTCCAAAGCTGTGCCACTGATGGTAAGAGACTGTGGTGGAAAATATCAGGCCCAACCAGGCGGTGCGTCAACATAAGCTCATAGTCAGGAGCATCACTGCTTGCCATCAGTAGCACAGCTTTGTAGTTTGTTTGTTTTTACTTTGAGTCTTTAGTAAGCACAGCACTCTTGCTGAACTAATGTATTGCTACTGTGGCCCTCTCTCGAGTGTGCTTGGTTTTTTTTTTTAGCAAAGCCTAAGTAACCAAGTGCTCATTTCAGATTAGGCTTCCAGGCCACTCACCCTGTTCTTATTTTTGATACCTTGACAAAGTGATGGAAAGCATCACTGCTAACTATCTTTGGCAGTTGCGGCATCTAATTATGAGATTGTGAAAAGTAAGCCTAGTGTTGGGCAGGAAAAATGGTGCAGCCTAGATGGGTCCATCGGTCCTTTTCTGCCAACACGCTCTATGATTCTAGGTTAACCCCTCGCATTAATTTCTAACTGACTTACAGTGGTGAATTTCAAGAATGGAGCACAGTAGCCTCTCCACAGAAATATACTGATCCAGCTGTGTGGCAGTGGCATGTGGCCCTGCTGCCTGGGAAGCGGGGTTCATATATAAGCCCCAGAATCCCACTTTGGCAGGCTGGAAGCTGAGCATGTCACAAGGTGAGTGCCCAGCTATGGGGGGTGAGGCCGCCTGCCATCTGTGCACCCCTGCTGCCTGACAGAGCATAGCACTGACATCATGGCGGTGAGAAAGGTGTTCTGTGGCCACCTTGACCATCACAGTGGAGGTCAGGCGGAAGAGCATGAAAACAGGCAAAGGAAATAATAAAGAAGAGCCCTGGCACCAATGTGACGATTTTGACAGAAAGTAATATTTAGACAAAATTCAGCCTTCAGCGAACTCTTATCATTTTCTATGACTCTCGCCCTTATTTCTTTATCACTGAGAACATCTCTATAAAACAGGATCCTTGCCCTATCTTTTCTGGCTGCTTGTCTAAACCTGACATCACTGTTCTGTTTCTGACATTCTAATCTGATGCTGCGGTGATAACTATGATGTCATAAACCAGGATTATTATGTCAGGTGTAGACAGGTAGCTAGAACAAATAAAGTATATGGGACAGTGACCTTGTTCCTTGAGATATTTCTGAGCAATAAAGAAAAAAGGGGAAAGAATCACTGAAAATATATATAAAATAAACTGAGCTGTGTCTAAATCTTACATTTTTCAATGTCTTCCCAATGTTGTCAGGGGCTCTTTCAGTAATGTTTGTTATCAAATTCTCTTTTCCTTATTTCTTTGTTTTGTTTTGGTACTACATAAAATCACCATGTGCTCAGTGTCCGAAATCTTGTTTGAGACATGGCCATCATCAGAACCAAGTTGAGATTGCAGGAAGTACAACTGGGATAGCTCTGTACACCCATTTAAATCTTACAGCGTCTCACAAATACTTGCAATTCTAGTTTAAAGTTCTGTATCATGACAATCCACAGGTGACTTCATGACACTGCACAATTAACAGATCCTAGAAAAGCTCATCTCAGTTCTACAAGAAGGTGTAAGCACCAGTGGTGCTCTTGCCTGCCGCACAGAGAGGCATCTTGGCTCATTTCAGCACAGAAAGACGTCTGAAAATGTGCTCTTCCTGCAAATGTTTTTCACGGCTTGGTTTTGATTTATGTTTCGCTACAGAAAAAAGAATTGACAAAGACTGCATGCCTTGTTCATCAGCTTTTTGAAATCTATATATTGCAGCCAATTTAGTAAAAGAACCTGCATGTCATGTGAAAATTACAGTCCACACAGCAGTAGAAGTCGTGAACTGCTTGCTAGTTGAACAATCTCCTCTGCAAAACACACTTTTTTTCCCACAATTGTTTTGCTATAGGACAATGTACAGTAAGGGTCTGCTCGGTGGGGTGGATAACAAGCTGCACCATTGGTCCAGCTATTGGAAAAACAAATGACTATTTTAAACAGTATTCTTTCGAAAATAAGTGCACTCGCTTTGTCTGCATAAGACATCATTTCAATAAATAACTTCCTGATAGGATGATACCAGTACAGACTTCAGGGAGCAGGAATTTTTTTTTCAGAAATATTTGTACAGCAATTGCTTTGATACAAACCCAACTGGAGTAGTAGAAGGAAAACTATATGCAGCATTCGGGATGTAAGCTTGTATGAAGTAACCATACAACCACTTTTAGGTGAACTTGGATGTGTAGCAAATGACTGCTATAAATAAACAATTCAGCATAGCAGTGGATGAAAATTGCATTTTTTTTTTGCTTTGTGATACCCGGTAACTTGTCTCCTGGAGAAGAGCCCTTTATTTTGCAAGGGTCCATGCTCTAAATGTAGCAATCTGCCTTTAAAGTAGTTGGCAAGTGGCAATCTCTTCTTAAAATCAAACTCTAGGGTTAGGGTAACCACCCATCCTGATCTCGTCAAGACAGTCCTGGTTTGGTGAACACACTGCCTGACAAACAGGAAGAATAATATTCCCTGGTATTAAACTAGAAAAAATATTTTCTTTCTCTTCCTAAGTAGTGGCAGAAAACTACATTACCTCAAGTAAAATACCTCAAAATCAATAAAATAAAAATAAAATTATTAGTCTTGAAGGAAGTCTATTGTACTAACCAGAATTATATACTGCCCTAGTGAAAATAATGTTCTGATATGAAATATCCTGTTGAAGGCCTTTTGAAGGTGGCAGCCTACCTAAGGGACAACCCAGTGAAGCAGCGACAGTGTGTTGTGCTGGCAGCTGGGAGGTCTAGAGTTCCCAATCGCAGCCCAGAATCCTGGTGCCAGTCATGTTGCAGAAGTGAGGCACTCTCTCTGCTCCTGGGTTGGGAGGATGGGTTGCCTGGAGTTTGTTTGCCCCAGTGGTTGACCAAGGCAGCACTGGACACACTAAGCTGAGACTTGTTTCCAGGTGTGACCTGGGAGCACAGGGAAGTTAAGTGACTAAACATACATAAAATACATAGGCCTAAGGTGCCTACAAGATCTTATTAACACATTCATACAAATCCCTAGATCTAGCTCCCTAATCCAAGAGCTGGGTCACACTGATTAGACTCCTGTCATGAAGCCATCTCTGTCGACAAAGCTCTGGACTACTTTGAAGATAAATTCCTCAACACATGGAACTACTCCACACCCTTAGGTATTCCAGGGTCTGGGGTAACCACTTCCCTGGCCTGTCAAAGACACGTGACCAAGCATGGAAGACTCATAAAGCCACCAAACTGCTAAAAGACTGAGATTTACCATTCCCTCAGAAACTCTTGCACTAAAATTATCCGACTAGCCAAGGCTGAATACTTCAGGACTACCTTCTACACTAATATAAGCAATCCATCCAAATTCTGGAAGGTAGTTCATGCTCTATTCTCCTCCCCTTTCAAAACCTCCTCTCCCTTCTTAAAGGGAACTGTCATCAACAGGGTTTCTTAATGTCTGAAAGTCCATAAAAAGCTAATTTGAGTGAGCCATTGTATTTATCTGTGAGTCTTTGCAGTCCGGAGTTATTCATATGTAAATCAGCCTGTAATTAAGGCTGGGGCAGCCATGTGTTTTAGGCTCCTGACAAGAAAGGATGTCACCGAGAAACCTGTCCCTCCATTTACTGCAGGTTAAATAGGAAAGCATGTGTTTTATTAAGTGTGTTTTAAGGTGTTATTACAACACTTTCTACATTTATAATAATTGTTTGTATGTGCATTGAAACTAGTACAATGCGTTATCACCATTACATTTCAAACTGTTAGTAGTAATAATCCATCTTTAGGATTGCTTTAACGCTAGGCTAAAAGTAGAAATTTCCCGGTGTCCTGGCCAAACTTCCTCCGTTCACTAAAAGTACCAGCAGCAGCTTAATCTGGTTCAATTTCAGTTGCTTGCCATCTGTATCCCCCTGCCCCTGGAAAAAGGACTTCTAGGCACAGTGGGCTTACCAGGTCAACAAAATTGAATAAATAAATAACTAAGACTCTGATCATCGAGGAGGGGCCATGGGGTACAGTGAAGAGGCAACTCTGGGGACAGAAACATAAGCAATAATATGAGACTCTCATGGGCCTTGGGTGCTGGCTGGATTACATCACTGGTACAGTGTGCACGTGTAGGTGTGTATGTGTGTGTCTGTATGTCTGTCTGTGTAGAGGGTGCAATATCTTACTTAAAATTAAAACAATGTTCCAAAACCAATGTTCTCTTTCAACTTTTTGTTCAAAAAAAATTACATTCCTTTTCTGGTACTCTGTAATAGCTTTCGGCTTTTTTTCCCTTTTACAGAAACATACAAAATGCAGCTGTAGTCCTCCAAGGGGTTTATTCATTGCAGTTCTACACTTGTGCCTCTTGAACAGTTGCCTTAAGGAAATAAATGTGGTTCCAGCAAGTGGCAAGAGCAATCAATCATCAGTACCTTCAAATCCCCACCGGAGGCACTGCGGAGGTACTGCACAGTAGTGACCCAGATAAGTGCATTCTGCTGACACTGGCAAAAGTGTTGCCACTAAGCAGCATGATAAACTAGTAGTTACGCTCTGGAATTTCAGGCCAGAATCAAGCGGAAATGAAACTTCCTATAAGTTTGGAACTCTCTTCAAGTAAGAGGAAGTAGGGCTTTAAGACTGCTCAATTCACAGGAGGCAGTTATGTAGTTTTGCTGATGAACCCACATAAAACAAAGTATGGCAGAAGCACTTACTGATTGGCAGTACAGTATTCCTGTTATCAATCTAATTTTAAAACAGGTTGGTGAAACAGTGCTTCCTGATTGGCTGTAAACATTCTATAAGTCTTATGTTAGTCTTACTGAAACATATATGTACTGTAGAATCTAATCAACTCCTAAATAGGTTAAAACAACATTTTAAAATACCCATTTTTATAAAAGCAATAAGGCACTCTCAGGGGTTACGTTAATGTCAAGTTAATAACCCTCTAGGGATATGTAGCATAGCTTCAACTCAGACCACATTACACCCCTACAGAGTGATTAACAGAACATTAATGTAAGCCCTCTCATTCTGAGAGGGCTTGGACCACCTGTAGGCCAGGGCCCCTTTCCTGTTTACCGGTGCCCCCAGAGTTAGGAAAATAAGCGATCTAGGGGCACAATTTCTGTCTTCCACCATGTGGTGGCAGCAGACTATTAAGGGTATAAATAGGGAGGAATAGGAAGCTTTAGGGAGGCTGGAGCTGGGAGATTAGAAGGAGAGGCAGGCAAGGCCTGGTTGGGCCTAAAGAGGGAGCTGAGCCCCAAAAGTGAGTAGTCAGGATCGGTGGGTGCAGTGTCATAGTGCAGCATTGTAGCACCGACAAGTAATGGGTGCTCGAAGGGAGGAGGGCTAGATAGCCTGGTAGTGTTGTTTGGGAGATGGGCTTCCTGGGGCAGGGTGGTGAGAGTGCCCAGTAGAAGGGAGTTGTAGGGCCTTAGGGGGGTTCCCATCACCATGTATGTGTGTCTCCTGGGTCATCAGGGCTGTGGGAATTGTGGCACGTCCTGCCCCTCCTGTTCCTGGCACAGCAATGTGGCCCAGGTTGTTGAGGGAGAATGGGGAGTGCTTCCACCAGTTTAAGGACCTGCTTGAAGTGGCAGGTCCTGGGCTCATCATAAACTTTTGGGCGGGCCACAGGTCTTTGTGGACAGGCCCTAGGAAGGCTCTCCTGGCTGAATGCTTATCCCAAGCTCAGGAGTATGAAAAGGGTACACATTTGAGGCTCAGATTGCCATCCTTTGGGCCATCGGAGTAGAATCCGAGGAGTGGAGCAGCATGGGTGTCTGTGGGCCTGCCATGCCCATGTCTGGGGCAGGCCTTGGGGCCTATATTAAGTTAGTAGGCCTTTAGGTTGTGATACCACTCTGGTGAGGAAGATTGGAGGGCTGCACAAAGGGTGAGGTTCTGGAGGTGATTCAAGGCTCCAAATTTCAGCAGTGGTCTGGTCAGGGAGAAAATTCCTGGTTTCCTGAGTTTGTGTGTTATTTTGGGACAGGGACCAGGTTGGGAGATGCTGCTTGTTTCCCGCTTTTGAGGAGATACCTGACCAGGAAAGAAGTCTGCGGAAAGAGCAAGTAAGGTGGCTTACCAGTGCCGAAGGTTTCTGGAGCCCAGGCTTCTGTGGGAAGTAAAAGTCCAGTTTCAGGTATAACATCCGAGTTTCAAATTTAAATCTGTGAGTCTTGTTTATTCTGTCTGTAAAATCTGTTTCCTTCCTGTGGTTACCAGCATATGTACTATAGTTATGCCTCATGGAGCAGGAGTATTTAGGTATGAAAAGCCATGAACCCCTGGCCTGCTAAATCATTTGGGCCGGAGAAAATAAAGTGATTAATTTTGGGGAAGAAAAAGTGACTCGATCTCGTCTGTAAACAGAGATGAAATGAAATTTCAAGACCTCAGTTTTAATTCCTTCATGAGTTTATTTCAGAGGCCTCTTTTCTAAGATCCTGCACCTTTTGGGGTCCGGAGCCATGAGGGCGAACCTTGAAGACACCTGGTTCCCTGTTTCAGAATTGGGGCCTTTGGCGGGGCGGGCGACTTCATGTTTCCAAGTGGTAGTGACCTGGGAGTCAGCCAAAATAAGACATCTCCAGGTAAGGCCCAGAATGTATTCCATTTTGATTTGCTGGAGATGTCGTAGAGTGCTGTGAGAGTTCTTGCTGTGGGACCCCTCCCGGAAGATCGGGACCCCTAGGCGTTGGGGGAGGGTGGCTACATTAAGACAGCCATGGTCTGCCTTACAGATTAACAGTACAGTAAACCTGGTAATTAATATGTTCATGTATTACATGGCAGGCTTCTATAACAGTACTGCTTCATTTTCATGCCCACAAATACTGATGCTCAGGGTCCACCACTTTCTATTTACTTTCTGCACAGTTTGTATGTACACTTTCCAGGAGAGACTATCCGCACAAACATACAGGCCCACCGTACACAGCAGCACAGGACACATACCGTATGCAGGTATGTGTTGTTTTGTTATTACAATAAGCAATAACGTTAAGTCTGAGCAGTGAAAAAAATGTAATAATAAGCGGCTCCAGGAAAATATCCAGAGGATCAGTGATTTGTTTAGTTTTTACTTAACTTTCCCAGTCGGTGGTAATTGTTGATTTAATGTTTTGGAATGAAATAAAACTGCTTGTAGACATGGATTTAGACTACTGCAGTCTGTCATTATCCCACAGGTATGTCTGATTGCAAAAATATCAACAGTAAAAAAAAAAAGAACACTACTTGGTTTATTAAATTTAACTTAAAAGACATACTGTACATGTATGCGTATCTGAAATCCTTTCAAAAAAGGTGCTGGGGCAACCAAGAAGTGTGTGACAAGTGTTTTGGTGGGTGGGGCTCAGCCGCACAGACTTTGGGCTTCCACCTGCTAAGCCCCCTCCCGGTCAGCACAAAACTCTCCTACCATACTTGCTGAGAGTAGGTCGCCAGGGCAAGAACCAAGCAGTGCGGCAAGTGCTCCCGGGGTAGGGTTCAGCTTTTAACCACAGGACCCCTTTTCATCTTCAAAATTATGAAACAGAGCACACACCAGTGCAACAGCCTTAGCTGCACCTCCAGAAAGTGGCCAGTTCCAAGCACGAAACACTCTGCATAAAAAAAGACGTGCTCTCATGGCAGGAGGAGACACTAGGGACAGAAAAAAGCTACAAGCCAGCTTTTATTTTAATTATTTTAAATGCCAAAAGACAGTGCCAGTGTCTCACAGTAGTAGACGAAGAAGTATCCAGGCCAGGCGCCCCAGTGCATCAAGCTGACAGCTCTTGAGGGTGCTGAACAGTGCAGATCTTATACCAGTCATTATTTGTTTTTTATTCCTTTGTTAACTGGGTAAGGTCCACTAGGCACAACTGCCTGTTTTCAGGGGTGACCCAGGAGTTTTAGTCTGGTTAAATGACTTGCTTAGAGTCACACAGTATGCAAGTGGGTGTTGGGGAATCAAACCCAGGTCTGCTGAGCCAAACTCATTCATAGCTTGCTACTCTAACCTCTAGGCTAGCAGCAGTACAATAAAAGTGTAAACCCAGAAGGTTTTTGAAAATGTAACTAAGGCAAAAGCTTAAATAATGTGGCCAAGCCACTAAAAAACACACATAAGTGCAAAACGATGGCTCTTGTTTGACAACCAAATAAAGTTTCAAAAAGTTTTTTGTTTACAAAAATCTGTTGTCTGAAATTAAAGTGATCTCCAACAAATAAAATTTGCATCTAGTGATACAAAATGCTATAAATGGGATTCATAGCTAATAAAATACCCATCGAATGCCACCTAAAAGTGATAAAGGACAATAATATTGACAAGTATCAAAATGCATCAAAAATACAGAGTAACTGATATTGCACTATATTGTATGGTGGAGCGTTGTTCTCACTCAAAATTCCACTATACCGAAATGCTGTTCTTCCACACACACAAGAATGAATGGAATGCTGTACTGACCGTGCGTGCAGAACTGCATTCCAGTCATTTAAGACTGAAAGCTTAAGCCCTATTTTAAAGCAGTAAGCGGAAAACATAGCACCAATATTTCTCTAAACACACAAAAATGGCCGCGACAGTTTGTCAGACAAGGGATCAGTTAATTATTAAGAACTTAAAAGCTGGATCGACCAGATTTTATCTTTAAAAAGTTTTTACTTACAAGTAGCAGCATATTTAGACACAGAAAAAGGCAGCACAAGGATGGTGGTGCTCCGTAATAAAAAGCAGAACAGTCAAACAAAAATACGGCACACACCACCTCTTACTTTTAAATAAACACTTGGCTAGTGGTTTAAAGCATAATTATAAGTCTGAGAGCAAAAATCATGCTGTGAGTTTGGACAATGGTCCTTCCTCAAAGGCAAGTGCAGAAATAAAGTGAATCACACTATATATACTTCATGAAGTAGCGTCAAGTTTCAGCATATGGAGAGTTTCTTTCTCGCTAAGTGGATCCCGACCTCCATGGTTTTGTCTGTGCAAATGCCACCCACACAGAACAGCAACCAATGGGAGTGTGCACTGCTAATGTAAGGGCCAGGCCTTAGCAACCACACAACTCACCATATTATCAAGCGGGGAGACAACAAATTCTTTTCATTTAAAAAATACATTTAAAAGCCAAAAAAAAAATACTATTAAAATAATTTAAGGGGCACCATACACTATAAAATATACAGGATGGGTAACCCCATGCAGAACCAGTGTGTTCCATCACCAGGGTCTCTCATTCCTAAGGACCCTCTCGAGCTTTGCTGTCAAGGTCACAGGAAATGAATCTCCTCTGTGGCAGAATACACTGGTTCTGCATGGGTTACCTATTCAGTATTCTCTATATTGCTACTTAAAATCTGACAGAACATAAACACACAATACTATTTATATGGGTCTATCATTCAACAGGACCAAAACAAAAGAAACAGCAACATACACATATATGCAAAATATACATCCAGAACCATGCATAAGGCATAGAAACAGAGACTGTGACAGCAAAAGGACCACCAGGACCACCTTGTCTGCCCAGTGTGCCTAGCAAGCTGTTAGGTCTTTGCTATTTCCTACGTCCCCTCCCGAGGTCCAACAGACCCCTGTGCCTATCCATACTCCCTTAATCCCCATGAGTCCTTGCCCCCACCACCTCCTCCGGAAGTTTGTTCAGCTATCTACTACCCTCTCCATGAAGTATCCAAACATATTAGACAATGTTCACGATCATCACCAATCAAAATTTCAAGAGAGGGTAAACAGGGAAGAGAGGAGTTGGGGAGGTTTCAGAGAGACGCACAGGTGGAAAGGGGAGGAAAGGAGGGTTGCAGGCAGGAAGACAGCAAGGTTCGAATGGCCATGTGCACCAATGCACGAAGTCTAAGAAATGAAATTCTGTACCAGAAGGCCACCATGGTGGAGGACCTGGATCTAGTGGCCATAACTGAGTTGGGGTGCACTAAAAATCCCAACCGGAAAATGGCCATACCAGGCTACTCTCAGTTCAGAAGAGACAGGGAGGGCAAAGAGGTTTCTGTATGTAAGGGAGGCATCAGGGCTATGGAAGTGCAAGGGAGCCTAGAGGTAAAGGAAGGCTGGAGGTGCTGTGGGTCACCACAGAGACAGGAACTGGAGCCATTATTTGCACAGAGAGTACACACCCACCTCCAACAATAAGGGAGGAGTTGGATAAAGCACTAGGGAAACCATCAGTAGGATGGCTAAAATGAGGGGTGCTGCTGGTTTGGGACTTCAATCTGCCAGATGTGACTGGAGCCTTCCAGCTGCAGCTTCAGCTAGAAGCATGGCCATCCTTGACTCCCTGCAGGGGCGTTTCTCCGGCAGCTAGTCAGTGAGCCCACAGATGGGGCAGTACTGCACCCAGTACTCACTGGCAGGGACAGTGTTGCAGACATCAGGGTAAGTTGTCCCTGGGGACCAGTAATCACCATATAGTGTGGTTCAACATTAGGACAGTAGTAGAGGCCAACCACACAAAGAGCGAGGGTCCTGGGCTATAGGAAGGCAGATTTTAAAGAAATGGGAGACTGCCTCAGAAGCAGCCTAGCAGTGGAGGATTGCCAGAAAGGGTAGAGGAACAGTGGGAAAATTAAGGCAAGGCATACCGAATGCAGCTAGTCTATAAGATCTTCACTCAAACCACCCAACCCTGCTGAATTTGTCCTCAAAAGGTCAAAAAAGTTCAACATACCAGGATACCTCCATGACCTGAGTAACACAATATATTGGCAAGATTTCTACCTTACAACCTCAGTGGAAACAGCTCTCCAGATCTTAAAGGACATTATCACTAATGCTCTCAATATTCATGCACCATTCACCAATATCAGAACTAAAGCAAGGTCCTGCCCCTGGTTCACCACTGATCTTAAAACAGCCTTGCTAGCCAGAAACAAACTGTGGAAAAAGGCAAGAAAAACTAAGGATTCCAGAGACTGGCTAAATTTCAGAAAAGCAAGAAATTCATGTACAACACAAATAAGATCTGCCAAAGCTGCCTATTATAGAGCTGAATTGGATGCCTCCTACAATAACCCAACCAGGCTCTGAGGAACTATAAAGGGTATCTTGGCCAAAACTCTACTCCTGCCTTAACCTGCAAACTGCTACTAAATAACACAGAAATTAAGGACAAACAAGAAATCCTAAATACACCCAATGACCACTTCACCACAGCTGGACTAGCATTTGACTCTTCACCTGCAATCTCCTGAGATCTTCCTTGAACCTTCAATCCACCGTGGGTCAAAAGGCTACATCAACCTTCTCCTTCAACCCAATATCCTTGAAAGAAGTGGAAGATCTCCTCTCAATTTAGATACTTCAAAAGTGCAGGTACAGACTCCTGGACCCCTACTTCCTCAAGATTGCATCTCAAGTCTTATCTGCCCCCCTCATCTCTTCAATCTTTCCCTCACCACTGGATCCATTCCCTCCACTGGAAAACAGCTCAAGTAGTTCCTTTACTCAAATCTGGTGATCCCATGGACCTCAATAATTACAGGCCCATTTCCATCCTATCAGTTCTATCCAAGATGCTCGAAAGTTAGTAAACTCACAATTAAGGGACTACCTGGATAACAATAACCTCTTAAATACAGCACAATCAGGATTTAGATCAAGGCATAGCACCATTTCGGCCTAGCCAAAGTAACCAACGACTGGCAGATTGCTATGGATAAGAAGAACAGTACCTGTGCTGTGTTCCTGGATTTGAGCAAAGCATTTGACACAGTGGATCATGAATCATTAATCACCTCCCTTGGCTCACTAGGGTTGGATTCCCCTTCACTCAATTGGTTCAAGTGCTATCTATCAGATAGGTCACAACTGGTAAAGATGGAAACTACCTATCCACCTTAAAACCACTGTTGAGAGGTGTACTAAAGAGCTCTATTCTTGGCCCCATCCTCTTTGCCATCTATATTAATAATATTGATGCTAACCTCACTCAATCCAACATCCATTTGTTTGCTGATGATACTGTATTATATGTTAGCAATCCTTCATTATCTAAAGCCTGTGAACTGCTACAATCTGAATTTTCCATCCTACAACACAACCTACTGGATAAAAACACTTAAAATGCAAAAAAACAAAAGCTATGTTCTTTACCTCAAAGAGTTGCTCTTCCACTACCCATCCACCACCTACAACTAACCACCTTACTTGGAGAGAAGCTGGAATTCGTTGATAACTTCAAATACCTTGGAGTCTGGATTGATAACAAGCTTGACTATTCTGTCCATATTGAGGAGCTACTAAAGAAACTGAGACAAAGCTTGGTTTATTTTTTAGAATAAAGCACTACCTCAACAGAGACTCCAAAAAGATTAATCCAGGCTTCATTCCTATCCCTCATTGACTATGCTGACTTTCTGTATGGACATTGTTCCCCTCTTAAATAAACTGGACACCCTATACCACAGGTCCATCAGATTCATTACTGACCTTCCTTCAGCACCCATCATTGCTCCCTTTATAAGGCAGTTAACTGGACATCATTACAACACAGAAGAAATAGGAATGCTGCAATTTGGATATTCAAAGCCTTATCAGACAAACTACCTACCTATATCTCAGACTGTTTTACTCAAATTACTTCAAGCCATACAACCTAAGGATCAGCAAAATTATCATTCTTAAGGTCCCAATGTCTGCACCCAGTTTGGGAGGGCTGCTATCAGCTACTCACTAGTAATTGTTTGAATTCACTCCAAAATACCATGAAGCTAAATAACCTCCTACCCTTAATATCCTTCAAAGATTATTCACCACCCTATTCCCAGAACTCTGCAACTGCTTCCACAAGGCCTAAACCAGCCCTACCTACCCCCCTTTTTTTCGTGTTCCTATATGCTGATAAAACTCCCGTTTCCAGTCCCAAGATTCACCCTCAAAATGCCTGCTAGGTCCTATAATCTACATATTACTCCTGATGTGCCCATTGCCTTCTGTCTCACAGATTTAAAGTTTTAATGTGCCGTGTACATATGTATATTGTTATATATTAGCACTTATGTCATTGTATTACTGTTTATGTTACCCCTGTCATTGTATTACTGTTTATGCTACCCTTGTCAATGTAATAACACTTGCACTTCTTGACCACTCAAGTCCATCTTGTAAATGAGCTATGCTCAATGATGTTCGCCTGATTAAATAAAGATTTTGATTGATTGATTGATTGATTGATTGATATGTGAAGGAAGTGAGAAAAAGACCATTATGGTACTCTAAGGAGGTGACCACGAAGGTGAAGGGAAAAAAGGTGCTACTTGGGAGGTACAAAGAAAGCAGAGAGAGAGGAGGCGAGTGTTTCTTTCTGGCACCAGTTAGGTCTCACGTGCTTTTCTGGCAAATAAACATCAAGAGGCTTTTCTTTTTACTCCTGTTTGCCAGTTGCAAGCCCTGTACTGTTTACTGGAAGACCGCTAAGCAAGTTTTCTGTCTGCTTGGTGCCAGAGATTACCACATTTAAGTGGAGTGCTTTGCCACTTTTCCAAACTCCTTGAGTGCCAAAGACCGCTGGGTAGACAAAGAACCACATGAAGCATACTTTCTACCTTCAGTGGTAATTTTCTCAATATTTTATATACGTAGGCTGTTTTACAGGACAGCAGTCTGCTGAATGGTGGTGCAGGCAAACACTGACATTTAGCTAATCTTATTGTTATTTTTATTTTTGCAGCAGAAAACTTTCAAAACTGTGATCCAGGCCCATAAAATACAGGCAAAGGTTGAGGCTGGCCATCTGCTTTTGCCAGCCAGTGCCTACAGGATAGACACTATTTAGAACCCGTGAGGCCTTGGTGTTTTTCAGGCTGCGTATCCTGCCAAGTTGACAGGACGCTAAAGAACAATTTGTTTTAAAGGATTTACTGGAGAAAATATACACTTGTTTAAAAATCAGTCCAATTTAAACAATATTAATTTTGTTTGATCTGGAACCAAGAACTTGAAAACCACGGTTCTTCTGGTTGCAAACTGCAAAGGGCAGTGGTTAAAAAGCAAAATAAAAATATCAATAAAATCAAGATACATGAACAAAGAGTATCAAATAAATTCAAATACTTCTAACCTTGAGCGCTTAGCCAAAGGACTAGAACAGAAATCCAGAGCAACAATAATTAAAAGATTAGGTTCACCCACACTACAAAAATCTGAACTACATTTCTCAGGCATTACACTGTTAGTTCTACTGAATGAAAGAGCCAATGTAAAGGGATACAGAAAAGCCACAGCAGCAAACACATTGTGATTCCTTTCACCTTCAGAAGTGCAGAACTACCTCACCAGCACCTTGCCAGTAATAGAAAATGTGAATTCACCTGCTAACCCCCACCCCACCCCAGACAGTACACCCTCCGCCATCCATGCTCAAAACGAGTTGTCAGGGCAACCAAGCAGTATATGATAAGCATTTCCATGTTGCGGATCAACCCTTTAATTTAACTGTCAGGCCACTGGAGCAACTTGCCCTATGAGTGGCTTCTGCTGGGTATGAGACACTCTTGGTAGAAAGAGTGAGAGGCAGTTTAAAAAATGTTCTTTTTTACGTTTTAAGTTTAGTGGCTAATGAGGGTTTAGGTTTATGCGATGGCGTTAACTGTAAATATGGTCGCTCAGTTGTGCTAATTGGAATCCTTGCTTTAGTAATGCAGTTTACCTCTTTTAACAACAGGGCTCGAAGTCCTTACGGGAAGAAAATCCCTGGTCACCATAAAGGTAACAAGAGAAGAAGCAGGTTTACAACAAATTTGTATCATCACGTTTCAGCTGATTCTTTTCTACATGGCCTTGAAAAACCTGCACTAACAAATGGAGCAGCTTTACTGCTGTGAATTATCGGTGGAGGCATACAGCCCAATAAAGGACCAAACAATACCTTGCATAAATTCTGGCTCATGATAATGCCAGCAGTTTGGTTAAAAATGGGATCAGCTTATAGCATGGAAAACCTGATGTCACTCGATTGACCAAAGTGAGGTTACAAATAGGGTACAAGACACTGAAATCGCACTGAGTGCTTATTTTTGTTGCAGGTTTGATAGGAAACTACTGTAAGAGGAGAGGGTAGGTTATATACAAAGATCATGTTAGGGCAGCCAGAAATTCTCACCTCAGTTAGCACAGAAGGTATCAACCGTCTCATTTTAATTCCAAATACAAAACTGGTCATTGGTGTAGTATATTCCCACCAAAATAGAAACAGCAGTCTTTGAGAAGTTAAGCAAGTTATATTGAAATATACAATTAGAAACTGAAGTTACTTACTTGTAACCATGGTTCTACGGTCAGTGTTCAGTGCCGTCCACCTTAGACAGTCTTCCTTTGAGCAAGCTCAGTCACTGAAACAGCCTTCAAGCTCGACTCCTACTACCACTCAGCCATGTAGTCCTCCTGCTCTGCTGCCTCTGCACTCAGATCTGCAAGCTTAAACAGGAATCAAGCAAGTCTTGCCGGGAGGTTGGCGGGTCATGTGAATGTGAACTGAGTACTAGCACTAGAACTATCATTACAAGTAAGTAACCTGTATTTCAAACTACCTTGATTCAGTTCACCATCAACACTTAAGCAGACTCCTAGCAGTTCTCAGGAGGAGGGGTAAGCTGTGCACCCTAAATTAAGAGAAAGAAGCAGAAGGACTGAAGACATAAAGAAGCATCACCACGACTGTACAAATAAATGCTGTAATCGGATAAGAATGTGTGTGCATCAGACCAGGCAGCACCCATACATTTCAGAAATGGGACATACCTAGCAGTGGCAACAGAGGCAGCAGTATGTCTGGTGGTGTGAGGCTTTAACCCCAGCCAGCCTGTAACACACAGGGCTATAGAAGGTTATCCATCAGGCAACCATCCCTTTGGCTGCTGGTCTGCCTAGGGCAGATTCAGCTTATGTGACAAATTGCTGGCAAGCCTCAACATGACATTCTACCTTACACTCCTAGTACAAGAGCAGAGTCTTGTGAACATCTAGCATTTTATCTCCGAGCATGAGGGTTCAGGTAGAAGGTCAGTGTGACAAGCGCCTGGTTTCTGATGAAACTCAGCAACTACCTTTGACAGAAATTTCTCATGGGGCATGGGATAACCTTGTTCTTGTGGAAAACCAGATATGAGGACTACACAGATAGGGCCTGGCTCACTCGCCCATCTGGCCAAAGTGATGGCAAGCAAAAACATGTTTTTCCATGACAAAAGTGAGAGAATACATTTGCCTATCATCTTGAATGGTTTACCCACCAGTCGTAAACAGCACCAGCAGTAAGTTCCACAGTAGCAGTGGTTCCCAGACCAGAGGAGACAGGTGGTCTAGTCCTTTAATGAAATAGCCAACCACTTTGTGTTTTGCACTGTTGGCCTCCTTGCCTTGGCACTGTGTGACAAAATGGTGGACTGGTGCCCTTAAGGGACATGGCTTGCAACTCTACCTGAGAAAGGGACCAGAGGTAGTTGAGAATGTGTACTATGGAGCAGGAGAGGGCAACTAGCCACGCTCCCCATACAAGTATGAGAACTTGGCCCATTTGCAAGTGTACATCTTACAAGACGACTTTTCTGAGATAGCTCCAACACCTGAAAAACATCTTTGGAAGGCTGAAGGGCCTGAATTCTAGCTGCTTAAGAACCAGGTGGTTAGGGTGCAGAGGCTGCAGGTTCAGATACCTGATCATCTGTTCAGACCTCATCAGCAAGTCTGGCAGGAACGGAAAAAGCCACGGAGCTCTGCTGCTGAGACTGATTAAATCCTGGTACCAAAACTGGTGTGGCCAGTCCTGCGCACTCAGAATCAGGGATGTCTTGTCCTTCTGCACCTTGAGGACCACCGTGTGGACCAGGGATATGCAGTGAAGGCATACAGGACATCATGATCCGAGGACTAGAGAACACATTTCCCAGCACAGTCCCCTACTGATGGGGATGGGCATAGAACAACCTTACCTTTCTGTTTCCCAGGATGCAAACAGATCTACTAATGATGTCCTCCATACTGAGAACATCTGGGACAGCATTGCAAGAGCAGTGACTGCTTGTGAGACCCTTCTCCCACATGACAAAGTGTCTGCCAGCTCATTGCTTGCTCCTACGACATGGACTGCCAGCAAGTCTGCTGCAGTGAGTGAGCCAGTGACCATGTCTGAAGCACCTCCTGACACAGGAGAAAGGTGCATGATGTCCTGTTTGTTCAGGTAGAACATGGTGGTCATGTCATCTGTGTTAACCTGGGACACTCAACCTGGAACAAGCAAAGCAAACTCTGCCAATGCCTGGGGAATTGTGTGGGGTTCCAGCAGGCTGATGTGGAGTAGAGACTTGTTCAGTGACAAGAACCTGTGTGCCTGCAGTTCAGCAGGTGCATACCCTAGCCCACCAGTGATGTACCCATCTTCCAGTGTAATCAAGGCCTCTAGATGGACAAATAGGACTCCCTTGAAAGGTGGGGGACATCCACTGTGCATCGGCATCAGTTAGGTCACCTGGACTGATTGGTTCAGGGCTGTGTGTGACTAAGACAACTAGCACCCCAATGCCAACTGAATGGGTCATTTGCTTAGTAGTAATAAAAATATTTATTTTTCATAAACCAGAAGGTCCAACACACCACTGCCATGGTAGAGGCCATGAAGCCCAGAAGCCAGAAGAAATCTAGGGCTGGGTGTGACTGCCCAACTCAAGTAATCGAGTAAAGGAGAACACATCCTCCTCCTCCCTGTCTGAGGTGGATGAGCTGTGGCTTGCAGTGAGTCTAGCTCCACTCCAGCGAAGAGGATCACCTGCTTTGTGGTGAGCTCGAACTTGGCCAGAAATGACCATCTCACTGCGAACACAGAATGTCTGGATGGCTAGATCCCTGGACCACTGTATGTTCCAGAATGAGCTCCCCATGCTGAGCTAGTTGTCAAGGTGTGGAAATACCCCAGTACCAAGGTGCAGAAATACTCTGATGCCTTTGTGCCTGAGAAGGGCAGCCATGACCACTAGTCACTTGAACACCCTAGGTGCCAATGACAATCTGAACTGCATGTCTCTGAACAGATACAGCTTTCTGTCTACATGACTGCAGAAGAACCACCTGTGAATGACTGAATGATGATGTGGAAGTACACCTCCTAAAGATACAGGAGCAGAACCAAGCCACTGGCTCCAGGAACAGAATGATTAGGTGTGGAGTCACCATACCAAACCTTCAACGCATGAACTTGTTCAACACTTGCAGACCGAGAGTGGGCTGCGAGCCTACCCCCTCCCATCTGTTTGGGCCTTAGAAAGTACCAGGACATGAACCCTGCTGAACTCAGTTTTCTGGGACAGGCTTTGTCCTTTGCTTCTCGATTTCCTGAAGAACTGTAATCCATAGTGTGGGGACAGACTTCAGTGACAGCTTGTTCTCTAGTGGCATTTGGGACCAACAAGAAGGTAAGGTCTCGAATCCCAGAGATAACCCTGATCCCATCACTAGCAGGGTCTACTTATCCAATGTAATAGCAGACCAGTGTGACAGAAGAGCTAACTCCCAAATGAAAGCTGCAGCACGGTTTGGGATGGAGACAGAATGGGGAATCCAAACCATGCCTTTTGCCTGGACTGGCCTCCAAAGTAACCACCATTAGTGACTCTGATGACCCTGACTTTCCAGTTTATTGAAGAGCTTGGCCAGGTAGTGCTGCTAACACTAACGCTGAAGCTGCTGCTGTTACTGCCTACTCTGCATTGCCGACAGGGTCCATGAGCGCTTGCACCATGCGGGCATGGCTGATGCTTGGAGTTGCTGGCTGATGTCACCGAGTTCAAGTTCGCATTAGACTTCTCCAGTTCATGTGAGGTGATCCTCAACCCCTGTCATAAAAAGATTAATCAGGGCTAGCAGTTACTAAAATGACTGAAAACAAATAGTAAGCCAGCCAGCTAGCACAGCGGTAGAGCTACCACTTGTCATCCAGATGACCCATCTAGTGCTGACCGGTGAGGTGAGGTTCTGGCACCTACCCAAATGCCTCCTGCCTTGGAAGAAGGCACCTCTTCCACTGCATGACTGCCCCTAATGACCCAGGAGGAGAGTGTGTAGTGCAGGAAGGAACAAGTAGTCCCTCTGAAGTGGCCATAAATTGGCAAGCATCTGCTCACCAGATGAGTGACACATAGGCACCACATGCCCAGAGTGGGGCCAGCAAGGGAGTTCTGGAGAAAGGGCAGGGCTTAGCCACCCTTTGGACCACCTGATAAGCACTCTGCCAGGTCACTCCTCAAGACCATACCCTGGGATGGGATAAGGGTGGGCTTAGCAGGGAAAAATACCTAGCAGCACTAGGCAGATGAAGCCCCCACACCACAGTAGGGTCCTTCTGACTCCTCCCATGCCTTTTGTCAAGTGAAGTATCCTCCTTCTGGCTTGGGAAACGGGTTCCATCTGCAGGGGACAAACTGGGAGTTATGGTCAGGGTTTTTATAGAGGATGTCAAGCAAAGGCTGGTGATGGGTTGGAATATCAGATGACTCCTATGGCAGGTAGAAGGGCTTGGGCAGGTGGAAGCTGGCAAGGAGAAATGGGGCAAAAATAGAAAGTAAAAAATAATTTTAATGATCAGTGTAAAAATTATATAAATATATATATATATATATATATATATATATATATAAATTTTGTTAATGCATCAGTTAGGGTTGAGCGACAAAAGTAGGAAATGAGATGTCAGGTTGAACCCTAACAGCCCATACCCAACCCTACTAGCCACCCACCCACCTCCACAAACCAACATGTGTTGGGGTGTGCCTGAGTCGTCGGGCCTAACTCTCATCCAATTCTCCTATACTGTGCCACGTCAACTTTCTTATACATAGAATGGGGTGAGAGTTAGGCCCGGCGGACCCAAAGGCACACCCTGATGCGTGTTGGTCTGTGAGGGTGGGGTGCGGGTAGGCTGGTGGGTTGGGTGGGGAGTTAGGGGCTCAACCCTAATGTCTCATTTCCTACTTTTATCGCTTCAACCCTAACTAATGTATCAATGAAGTTTTTGCAATTATTTCCTTCCTTTTGAGATAGTATAATAGTATCTCTATTTTACTGTGTGTGGAGGGTCCTTCAGACCCTGCGTTCTCATCCCTCCACAGATACACATATGTATCTAGCTGCTGGAAACACAGGGTCTCTGGCCCCTGCGCTTCTACACATTAAGTTATGAGCAGGCATAGCGAAATTGCAACAAATAGTCATGACTGTGCCATCTTAACTAATATTTCACCCAAATTTTCAACATAACCTTTTATCACCTCACCGCCTGTACCCAGTATAGAAAATGCTCAAATCCCCATCAAAATATAATTCTGTGCAACTGTAGCACACATTCTCGCCACAGGTGCAGAAAAACATTTTGGCAGGATTTGAAAAAACAACTGTACTGTTCATAAGGTGGTGTGAAAAAATGGCAATGTTGAAAATTTGAAATAATATGATAAATTCTCAAAGTTACATGCATGCGTGAAAAATTCCATTGACCGCCGCGTAACATGGGCATTTTAGATATTTTTGCACCAAATTTTCAACATGGACTTTGGACCCCTCCTCATGAACACTGACACTGTCATGTCATTACTCAGCCCCAAGGTGATTTCATGCAGCACATGTACCATTCCACGCCACTGCTGTGTAAACACATTTGAGCAAGATGTGAGACATGACAGCTGTACCTGTACATGAGGTGGTGTGAAAACTGGCAATGTTGAAAATTTGGAGTGAAAAATTAAAATTTGCAAACGTGCGCGCATGTGTAGCGAAATTTCAATGACCGTCGCGTACCTCTGGCGTTTTGGGGTATTTTGCACCAAATTTTCAACATAGCCTTTTGGGACCCCACCTCATGAACAGTGGTACTGTTGTTTTATTAATTGGTCCGAAAGGTGATTCTGTGCAGTGACCACAAAATCACTTTTAGGACCTAATAACAAAATGACAGTGTCAGTGTTCATGAGTGAAGTCCAAGAACTCAAGTTGAAAATTTGGGGCCAAAATTCTAAAATAGGCTGAGATAGCAACATAAGTTGAAACCCCCACTGACTGCCATTATATAGCAACTGATTCTTCAGTTCGGCTTTGAAGAAGTGCAGGCGTGTCCCGGTCCACAGAAGATGACAGCGGACGACCACCAGAGGTAAGTATAGGGTAAGGGGGCATGGAGGTGGGTGCTCAGTGGGAGGGTGGGGATGAGGAAGAGGCGAAGGAGACAACGAGGGACCATTTTTTTACAGTAAAAAAAGACTTCAGGACAGTTTTCTTTTTTTCACAGGTTTATAATGTGTATTTTTGGGACACTAGGAGTGAGCTCCCCAGTGTCCCACAGTGCTATGGGCCGCGAGGGCTTCATAATGTTGACACCTGTTTTCTGTATCCCCTGAGAGCCGGACGTGCAATGGAATCCAAGCACATACATGCTGGCGCCCACTCGCTCTCCCCAGTTTCTGCTCGCTGCTGTAGTGCGGCTGGCCTCCGCCAGTCACGCACAGTGCATTGCAGTGCCCCAACCATCCTCAGAGGAAGGAGAGCAGTCATGGGACACTCAATCCTTCCTCTCCCTGCCATGCCCCAAGTAGCCCAAGTCCGTTCCCGAACCCAGGTTGCGGTGTGGCGCCCAGCGTCTCAACCCTCAGTGCCACCAGGCCAGCGGAAGGAGCCTCCTTGGTATTCAACTGCACCTAAACTGTGAGACCTGGATGATTCATAAAAACATAAATTACATATACCCCAATAATGCAAAGCATCATGGGAAACACATGCAAATATCCATGAATTAATTTGGGCTGGCTCAACTTTAGCAGAAGTGCATGATGCCAGAAGGCCTCACAATACAATTGGCAAGGCTGAGAACAGCAGACACAGACACGTGTTTCATCCTCATTAGGACTCATCAGTGTGCCACATCTGTATCTCAGCCCAGGAAGATATACCCAGCCACCCTATAGTGGATCTTACTGGTTTTGGGTCATATGCAACCCAAAGTAGACAGAGAAGAGAACTACAAAAGTCCCTGAGAGCAAATTTATTTATTTATTTAAATTTTGGTAACCTGGTAGGCCCACTGGAACCTTGCAGTCCCTTTTCAGGGGCAACCTGGGATTACTTACATGTACCTAGAGGGAGGGAAAGACCAGTGCTTTGACATGTACAGTACAGCAAGGCCTACATTGAGTGAGTAAACATTCATTACAGCACAGAAAGTGATACAACAATATTCAAGACTTTTGGTTAGGAACATACAAAAGACAGTTATAGACCTATATAAGTGCATAAACAGTACTGTCATCAGCAAATGCACTGGGGTATGGGTTATCCCAGAGGATAATGGCCATACAGCCAAATTTTAAAGAAAACACAAATTACACATACCCCAATAATGCAAAGCATCATGGGAAGCATATGCAAATGTCCATGCATTAATTTGGACTGGCTCAGCTTTAAGCAGAATTGCATTGTGTCAGAAGGTCTCGCAATACAATCAGCAAAGGCTGAGAACAGCAGACACAGGTAGTGTTTCATCCTCATTTGGACTCATCAGTATGCCACGCCTGTATCTCACCCCCAGGAGAGATTTCATGATGATTCATGATGTGTGATGAGAGAGTTGTGAAAAAGATATGTAAAAAGGAAAATGTCCTGTTCTGACCCTGCAAGACAACGTGTCTGAGGAGAAAGAGAGAAGGACATATGGTCTAGGACTAGTTGCAGCATTGAGGAATGGCTACTAGAAAATGGATGGGAATCCAGTTCTGAGAAGCTGGAGAGAGCCTCTTCTGGACTCGATTTGCACCTGCAAGGTGAGAAAAGACTTTCCTTGATGTACTGTTCAGAAAGTGTTTCTGGAATTGTGTGAGCCAGAGCAAAAGTGTGGTTGTGTTTAAAATTAAGAGACTGTGAAAGCAGAAGGATGAACAGGTGCTATCTGGGTGGGTACCTGCTGTCTGCTCCTGAAATACAGCTGAGAAAAGAGACTGTTGTGTGAACCTGGAGTTTACAGACTCTGTAGTTGCCACCAGAGCCTGAATGTCGGAGAGAAACAGAGACTGCTTTGGCTACACACCACAGCTGGTAATAGAGAGAAAGGGAGATGACAAAGTTTCCATCCTGAATCCAAGGCCAGGTGGGAACTCACTAACCGCCACCAAGTGGGGTCTGCTAGCTACCAAGGGATCACGGGTTCATTCACGAGTGCTAGGACACTCTGACCTGTGAGGAGATGGGCCATGGGGCCACTCCTGGAGTCTGGGTCCCTTGTGGCTGGCAGGCCTTGTGCAGTGTTCTGCAATGGGCCTCAATAGGCCAAGGGGACAAGCTGCCAGACCCTCAGTCCAGCTAAAGATCCCAGCTGCAGCTTCCTGGCCCCTTCAAGTGAGTTCAAGCCTTAAACCCAGTTCTGCATCTGCTGTTTCCATCAACCCCAGGACTTCAGTCTCTTGTGCCACCCAAGGACTGATTCAGCAGTACTGTGAGTAAAAGCAGGAATGGCCCTGCACCTGGGAATGTACACAGGTGTTCTAGTTTAGTGCTCACGGGCAGGGGGTAACCTTAAAGAAATCAAAGGAAAGATGTAAAAGTTAATTTAATTCAGCAAGCCGCCAACACTGGCCGACCAGCTGCACCTCAGGCCTGCAACTTGAGATCTGGGTAACCAGGACAGAATCTGGGGTGTCATTCTGGATATGGTACCAGTGGGTTTGGACATGGTAGTATCTGCAGCAGCTAGATAGCTAGGTAGAAAGATGGTGGCTGCATTGACCAAAGTGTGGGTGTAAGAATAAAAGGAAAAGGACTGTTTGGGAAATGTCAAATCTTTAAATGAAAATTAAAATGTTTGCTTAACCTCTATTCTATCTTACCCCATCCTAACCCTCCCAGGGAAAAAATTATGATGTTACTGTTTCAGAAGAGCTGACTCAAGAGCCTGGTTCTGGTGAGCATATTATTACCTGAAGTTAATGATGCCAACTGTTCAATGTGGGGATTTTGGTTATAGGTAAGTCCAGTGGCTGGGGTTGCTGTTTGGGGAGGTGGGTTGGTATGACATCCCAGGGTTGTACTGGTAGAGATCAGACCCACCAATTGTACTCTGGGTGAAGGCACCGCCATTTTATTTGTAATCTTGGGAAAGGACCCCCGTGTAACAGCTTATGAGAACCCAGGCCCCTCAACCATGGTCAGGCCTGCACGACAGGGGTAGTGGCCCTCTCTGGGACAGCGCCAGACAGGGGTTACATAAGCAGTAGAATACAGAGGAGGTTTAAAAAGCAGCATGTAGTATGCGTACACAATAAGACTGATAACTTCCAAGTTGTTTGGTTCCTGTGTATCTCACCACTGCATATATATGTTTTCTAAAGCATAAATACCTATGCAAGCATCATGGTATACAAATCTTTCTGTGTGTGGGGGAGGGGTAGCGATCTAGGAAATCATAACTGGCACTACATTCTGCTGGCCATGTCACGACTCAGCCCTCAGCACAGCCAACTCATGCACACTAAACGTTACAATAATCCTTGAAATTTGGACCAGAGTATCGTGACTCCAAGAGACACTGCAAGTTATGCTTGTTGCCTAAAAACATTCGCCATGGCAACTGAATCCATTCAAATACAGATGAGAAGCTTCTGCCTAGTGCCCATCTCACTGTTAATAGCCACATTCTCAAGCAAAGCCAGAGGCACACAGAGCCTGAGAGAGACGTTTTGGTCCCAGAGGAAGAACGTTTGGCTTAAACAAGCTAGAACACTTGCTAAGTTGAACCCTACTTTCACTATATACCTGATGTTTATATATAAACTCCTTATGAAACAGGCTTAAGATTTCAAGCCTTGTGATTGGTTGATAGCCATTTGCTGAGTGTCTAGCACATGGCTAAAATCAAAGCAACCTAGACACAGTACCAAAAAAAAAGCAATGCTCAATTGTAATGTTTATGAACATTCAGAACATTAATGACCACCTTGTTTTCACATTACCGACTGAAAATTCCCAACAGTACTCATGCTGCCCTTCAAAAGAATTCCCAACTTAAAACAAGTTAACTACCAGATCACTAGCTTTTATTTATTTTTTTAAATCATCTCTGTTCCAAGTGACTGCTACAGTTTTCACCTTACATCTCAACTGTAACACAGTGGCTTTTCCGCTGCCACCGTCCGTTCCTGTGCCTTCACTTGCGCTCTGCTGACTGCCAGATACATAGTAATCTGTTAAAGAGCTATGTACTGCCTAAAACTAATATTAG
This sequence comes from Neoceratodus forsteri, assembly GCA_016271365.2. Taxonomy (NCBI): domain Eukaryota; kingdom Metazoa; phylum Chordata; order Ceratodontiformes; family Ceratodontidae; genus Neoceratodus; species Neoceratodus forsteri. Next base: position 828,258,417 of record CM057453.1, on the reverse strand, counting down.
ATTTTAAAGCAGACAATTATTACCTTTTATATCTGCAGTACTTTTCTTTTCCCTTTGTTTAATTAAAGATTGTTTACCTGATGTTAGTAGGTGTGATGTGTAGAACTGTCAGCCTGGCAGCTGACATATTTTCCTCTACTGCCCCACACCACATCATCAGCATTGTGACCTCACTGACTGTGACATCACTGCTACTAGGAACTGCAAGTGAGTGACTGCCAGGTCATTGCCGCCTATGATGTCACTGTCAATGAGATCATAATGCTGATGATGTAGTGTGAGCAGTGCAGTTAGATATGTCAGCTGCCAGGCTAAGAGGTGTTCCACATGTCCAGCATAATATTACCACATAGAAGACTTTATGATGAGTAAAAGGAAAAAGAACAATACTTCAGAAATAGAAAGTTACAACTGACTACTACTTAAAATGTACTATTTTCCTGTCTGCCTGTTTGGGCTCAACCAGCTCTTTAACCGCCTACCTCAGACTCGTACAAAAAAAAAAAACAGCGAGGGTTGGCGCGGGGCCCCACACCTCGCGCCCGCCGGCGACCGGGCTCGAGGGCGGACTCGGGTGTTGGGGATCAACAGGGGAAGGAGGATCGAGCATCCCAGCGGATGCTCTCCTCCCTTCGAGGAGAGTACCAGGGGTGTTTAATACACCCGGCGTCCGGGAGAGCGGTGGGAAGCACCGACTCTCGGGAGAACAGCAGCTCCCTTGAGTTGAGAGTCGGGAGGAGGGCGCCACAGCACTTTGCAGGCGTCGTAAGCACGTTCCGCCAAGCCAGCGTCCTCAGCAGGTGGGAGGGAAGGACAGAAACGGAAAACAACCCTCGTTGCTCGGATGGCGGCGCCGCCACCCAGTCTGCAAAAACATGGGCAGACCCGCTGTGCAAGGTGCTCCGAGGGAGTAAGGAGGCAGAGAGACACCTGAGATGCACTCTAGGGGCAGACTCAATGGGGACTGGTGGGCATTGAGCAAGCCCGAAGGAGTGGGCGACAAGGGCGCTCAGGAGGGATAAAGAAATTTCAAAAAAAAAAAAAAAAAAACAGCTAAACAATGCTGGCATTCAGACTTCACTTTCTTGTTTCCTTGTAGACACCGATCTTGCAGCACCCAAGGCACTCCTTGGCAGTTGGTGCTGCCCTGGTCTACACTCGCTCACTCACTTACTCCAATATAAAATAAAAAAAAAATATATATATATATATATATATACACATATACACACACACACACACACACACATATATATATATATATATATATACTAGCACGATCACGCCAGTATAGTTAAGGTGAAAGTGCGTCTATGTTAAAGTTCAAACTTTGAGGGATAATAACTTTGGAATCGTTAAATGGATCTGCATGAAATTTGGCATGTGTAATCTCTAGGGTAGGTCTCATGACCTGCCAAATTTGTGGGAATCCATCAAGTGGTTTCTGAGCTATAAAGTGTTAAAAACAGAAAATGTTGGATTTTGGACATTTCTTTGTCATCCTGGATCTCAGAAATGGCTTTATGTTGTGAGCTGACATTTTCAGGGTAGAAAGCCCTTGGGTCACAGATGTGCCTTTTGAAGGTTTGGTGAAAAAATATTAATCTGTTCAACCGTTATTAAAGTGTTAAAGTTCCCATTATTTCCTATGGGAGGAGTTAAGTGTTTAGTACGAAAATGGGCGATTTTAGAAACTGAGTCTACTTGCGGGAAATGAAACCAAGTTGTTTCATTTTTGAATATTAATAACTCTGGAACCGTTCAATAAATTTACCACGAAATTTGGCAAGCATAATCTCTAGGCGCAGGTCTTTGATATGCCAAACGCTTGTGTGGCTGGGGTTTGTGGTTTTGAGATATTTCAAAACTGTAACATTAATGACTATTTTGAAAATGAATTGCCTGCCCTGTCCACTGACACTTTCACTGCCGACAGGGTGCCCAATCCCCTGTTGATATCATGTATGCCCCCAGACTCATCTGGCACACTGAGACCCACCCAGTGTGCCCATATTATAAAAGCCTGTGGAAAGAAAACTGTTCCCCGATGTTTTTCTTTGATGCAGAATTCTGCATCGAAATTTAAACATTTTCGATGCAGGATCCTGCATTGAACTAATCTGCCCATCCACTGCCGACCGTGGTGCCCAATCCCCTTTCAGAATCATGTATGCCCCGACTCATCTCTAGCACACTGGGCCTACCCCAGTGTGCCCATATTATTTTCAAATAAATTATCCTGTTAATACAGAAAACCGTCCCCGTAGTCTTTTATGTTAAAAAAAAACCTGAAAAAGAAAAGCGGTCTATGTAGCCTCCACTCCCCATCCCCCCTCCTCTGCGCACCACCTCCCGCACCCCCTCACCCATACTTATCTTCCGGAGGTCGGGATCAGTGACCTTCTCTGGACTAGGACACATCTGCACTCTTCAAAGCCGAACTGCGATCTGAGGAATTAAGTTAAGCTGTATAATGGGAGTCAATGGGGGTCAACTTATGCTGCTATCTTGGTCAATTTTAGGAATTTTTGCATTAAATGTTCAACATAGGGTTCTTGGAACCCCACCTCATGGACACTAGCACTGTCATTTTGTTTCTCAGTCCGAAGGTGATTTTGCAGTCACTGCGGAATCACCTTTTAGGACTGATTCAAAAACGACAGTGACACTGTTCATGGTGGTCAAAGCCCATGTTGCAAATCTGAAAAATTTCCAAAATGACTGTATACAAGCGTGCATTGCATAGTTTCTACTGCACGCTTAACTTCTCCAATTTTAATATTTTCACTTCAGATTTTCAACATTGTCATTTTCACACCTCCTTATGAGCAGTACAGATGTCATTTTGCACATCCTGCCTGGAACATGTTTTCGCACCTGTGGCGTAGAATGGTGCAGTCGCTGTGCGAACTCAACTTTTGGAATGGATTAACAAAATCACAGTTGCACTGCTCATGATTGGAGATCCATAATGCCAATGTTGAAAATTCAGTGACTCTTCAAAAAAATGACCATGTTATGAGCATGCATTGCTAGTTTCTACACACCTACAATGCCGCCAATTTTTCCGTTTTCAGTCCAGATTTTAAATTGCCATTTTCCACACCACCTCATGAAATAGTACAGCTGTCATTTTCAGATCCTACTGAAAATGTTTTTCCACAACTGTAGCATAAAAAGCGGTGTTACAGTTGCGGGAATTACATTTTCACAGGGATGAAAGTTTGTTGTACTGGGTACATGTGGTGAGGTGCTAAGGAGGTTATGTTGAAATATTTGGGGTGGAAATTATTTGAGATGAGATGACACAGTTATGACTATTGTTGCAATTTCAATACACCTGCTCATAACTTAAAGTGTGAGCGCAGGGGCCCCAAGACCCCTTCGTTTCACAGCTAGATACATATATGCATCTGTGGAGGATGGGAGGCGTCCCACCATGACATCTGGACACTGTTGTATTATCTGCATGGAGGGATAGGAGTGCAGGGTCCTATATGGACACTGTTTTATTATTTGGATGGAGGGATGAGTGCAGGGTCCAAAGGATGCTGCGCTCTCACTGTGACTATGGACAGTATTGTACTATCTCGATGGAGGGATGGGAGCAGAGGGTCCAAAGTGACATATGGATACTGTTGTACTATGTTGTACAATCTGGATGGAGGGATGGGACTCACCGTGGCGTATGGATACTGTTGTACTATCTCGATGGAGGGATGGGAGCACAGGTCAAAGGACCCTGTGCTCCCACCATAACCACCGGACAGTGTTGTACTATCTTGATGGAGGGTTTGAATGCAGTGCAAGAAAGCAGCAGCAAAGGCAAACAAGATGCTGGGATGCATAACTAGGGGGATTAGTAGTAGGAGACAGGAGGTTATACTGCCCTTGTACAGGTCACTGGTAAGGCTGCATCTAGAGTATGGAGTTCAGTACTGGTGCCCACACCTCAAAAAGACATTAACCTGCTGGTGAAGGTCCAGAGGAGGGCTACAAAGATGATAGCTGATCAGCAGAGCAAAGCATATGAGGAGAGGTTGAGGGCACTGAACATGTACTCCCTGGAAGATAGGAGAGAGAGAGAGAGAGAGAGAGAGAGAGAGAGAGAGAGAGAGAGATGGGACATGATTGGGACCTTCAAGTACTTGAAAGGGATAAATAAGGTTGATAAGAAGAGTCTCTTTAAGCTAAGTGGCAACCATAACATGAGGGGCACAGTCTTAAGCTGGAGGATGGGAGGTTTAGGAGGGAGATCAGGAAGCACTTCCTCGCAGAGAGGGTGGTGGACACTTGGAATGTGCTGCGGAAGAGGTCATCTCGTTGAAGACAGTGAGCAGCTTTAAGGAGGCTGGGATAGGCATAGGGGAAGGTAAGGATCGTGGGTGGGGAGGAGTGGGGAGGGAGGGGCAGGGACATTAGCTGAAGCTGTGGACCCTGCAATAAGAGCAGACTTGATAGACCAAATGGCGTTCTTCTGCTGGCTTCTTAGTATGTTCATATGACCCTGCACTCTCACCGTGACATATGGGTACTGTTGTACTGTCCTGATGGAGGACTCCCACCGTGACATATGGATACTGCTGTACTATGTTGTACTATCTGGATGGAGGGATGGGAGTGCAGGGTCCAAGGACCCTCTGCTCCCACAGTAAAATGAGGATACAATTATACTATCTGAAAAAGAGGAAATTCTTTGCAAAAAACTTCATTAATGCATCAGTTAGGGTCCTTGGACCCCCCCTTCCCAACCCCGGCATCGGGGAGTGCGCGTTTAGGGTTATGGAATCTAACTCACCCCATTCTCCTATACCTCTGCTTCTTTACACATGTGATAGGGTGAGAGTTATGGCCGCAACCCACGCACACCCGATGCCGTTGGGGTGTGGAAGGAAGTCCATGGGGGGCTTCTCTAACCCTAAATACCAAATTTCCTCGCTTCTGTCGCCATGGAACAACCCTAACTAATGCATTAAACTGAGTTTTTGCCTCTAATATATATATATATATATATACACACACTGTATATATAGGGATCTGGAATCAAATAACAGAAATACCTGTGTGTTAGGGGCCATAACAGCCACTTCAATAGGAAACTACAACTACAGTGGAAGCAGTTGGACAAAAGTCTTTCCACAAAAAAAAAAAAACACCAAAGTCATGCAGGCAGAGAAACCATTTTATTTAAAATAACGACAGAGATGTAACTTTTTACTCAGTCCTATTAATTTTCATTTTGACATGCATGTACAATTCACATGCCATTTCATAACTTACGCAATAAGACACTCTGGGTGTGCACTGACACTTCTAGTGCATGGCCAAGAGCTGAAGGCACTTGACCTGTGGCCTCATGCCTTACTACACGCCCTGGTCATATGCTAGAAGTGTCTAGAGCGCACCCCATCGTGTCTTACTGCTTACTTATTATTTGCCATGTTACCTTTGGAACAAAGTAAAGAATGGCTCTGAGACACACATGCATTGGTTCTGGAGGCATTATGAATAGGTAAGCTGATCCTTATCTGTTCATAATGCCTCCAGAATCAGTGCATAAAATGTACCATAGCTCCCTCTGCCCCTGCCTTTGGTTGAGAGAGTGGCTGTTAACATCGCGGTGAGCACTAGGCGCAGCGTCTCATATCGGTGATGTCATGATGCCGATGACATCATGATGCACCACCACTCCCCCAGGGAACTGGAACCACAAGAAGCAGGGAAACGAAGGCCCTACCACCTACTACCACAAGTATAGTAGCGGGGCGGGCTGTTGCAAGCTTCTAAGCACTTATGAGGATGGTAAGTTTAGTCTTCCTAACAGGGATTGCTTTAGCACACAGCACTGTAATGTTTTATCTGGCTGCATAAGAGTGTCCTAGACGTGTAGGAAGGTTGTATTAGCATAGTGTGAGAGCTCACTGTAAAGGCACAGGTTCACCAGGCACTACAAAAATTTCTGATTAGTGCTTTCAGACAGTAACATTTTTTTAAAATAACTCTAATTGAATTTTAGTGATTTAAACAGTGGCCTTCAGCTTTCACTTTCTATTGCTGGCAGCCTACATTTCATGAGTAGCAGAGGCTTCCTGAGCTCACTTTATGCTAATATGTCCTGCCAACCAATAGCTGAGATCACACAGGCATAGTTAGGCATACAGTGAGCTCAGGAAGCCTACTGCTGCCTTATGACATGGCCGCTGCCAGCAACAGAAAGAGGAAGTTGTGGGTAGCTGTTCTAAACCATTAAATAAAATTGTTGCTGTCTGAAAGCACTAATTGAGAGTTTCTGTAGTGTCTGAGGAAAGGTGTGTCTTTTCCATTGTTTCCCTTTAAGGAGCAACAATTGACAGTAAATGAAAACAATCCAAACCTCTCCCCCTACTGTTACCTTACCTAACACGAACTAAGCAGACTAATTTTCTTCATTTTGTCTTAGTAGATTTTTTGGGGAAGGGATCACAACTCCTCATATCAAGGAGCCGGCCTTCCTGGTATGCCACACTAAGCTCTGCCTTATACTTCCCCCATGCTCTATGCTTTGTATGTATGAGTTTGCAGAGTGGGGATGGGGGTGCTCTATTCATCTTAATGGTGAAGACTTTCCATGACTGTTTTTTTATTTTATTTTACAGGTCCAGTGGGCTAGAATTAATGCCACCGATCAACTAACAAGGCCCTTGTTACTTGATCAGTGGCACGATTTAAACCACTGGACCTCTAAAAGGAAAAACCGTCATGGAAATCTGCCCAATTAAGACTAATAGAGTCACCCCCCCAACTCTACAAACTCACACATCAAAAACGAGAGCACAGGTGGAGCTTTTACTCGTGTCCCAGGATCAAGAAGGGATCTGATCAGGTGGCCTGCTCCTCAAAATGAGGAATTATGATCTCTTCCACTAAAAAACTATGAAGACAAAATTAAAAACTGAACTGCTTAGTTCTTTATTAGGTAAGGTAACAGTGAGAAAGCACAGAGATAGCACTGAAACCGATGCTCTTTTATATCACACAGCACTTTTCAGAAATCTATACAGTGTGACCTGAAAGCAGTCTCACAGAATAAAAGGGTAAACATATAAAAAAGAGCTAACTGTAACATATAGTGAGTTAACTACATGTAGCAGACTGAGAAAAGGACACGTTTGAAGTAGAGAAACACAATCTTACTAGGATGTTGGGTTGTACTAAAATACTAAAATGCTAGCTGAATAGACCTTATGATCTTTTCGTGTCTGTTCGACAGTCAGCATATAATAAGCCCATTTTGCTGTCCTCCCCCACCTCCTTGGGTTTCCCATCCCTCTCAGGGTATTTCCCCAGTACTGGACATCCTCAGCTTCACCTCCCCTATACTTGTCCCAGACCCTCCTTGAACCCCTCCACAGTATCAGCCTCCACCAGTCCCTTGGGCAGCACATTCCATGGTTCCACCACCCTCTCTGTGAGTAATGCCTCCTTCCTTCCCCTCCAGCTTCCACATTGTCCTCTGGTTGCCCCCTTCTTTTTATTTGGAACACCCGTCCGAGCCTCCCTTATTAATCCCTTTTATGTACTTAAAGACCTCTATCAGGAGTTGATTTTAGCTCTAAAAACCTGCTGGCCATAGTCCAGTGGTTAGCTAAAATTAATGGCCCCTATAAAATTTTGGTGGCCTGTCAGGACAATACTACTGCCTTACTCTACTCACACTAGCTCGATAACAGGACAAAGGACAAATTTGATGATAACATTTATTTATTTCTTTTTTGGAGGGTGCAGAATGATTGTAAGTTTTTAAGTAAATAAACTGAACACAGATATGTTGGTGCCTAGGAAAGAAAACACCTCAGAGACTGGTTTACCACAGAAGTGACCAAGAAGAGCCCAAATTATGACACTCTAGTTACTTATTACAGTATATTAGTGCCTTATTAACAGTGGACCACTCTGAATTTTTAAAGACTAAGCCTATAATATTTCACTGGCAAAATGTACACTGCTGGACTTCACTTACATTTTTCTGAGGAGAGTTACTGTACGAGCTACAGTTCAAACACTGGTAGAAATTTATTTATAAGAGATTTTTGTAGAAAAGAAAACTCAGTTTATTTGAGGCTACAAACTTTATGCAGTCCCTCCCCAGCTAATGAATGAATTTTCACTACTTCTTTAAATCGTTTTTCGACCCAATGGATTTGAAAATGCATTAGCTAGAGTTTGTTGTTTCAATTAGCAATTGCATCATGCTCAGGGCAGATTAGCCTGCTGCCAGCACTGCGTGTTCTTTAGCCTGTCACCAAGATCAACTAGAGACAGCAGTTACATGATCAGTGTAGGAGCTCCATTGCTTAGCATTTGTCCAACCTGTTATTCCCACCTGTGATAGGTTCTGTTAGCACCAGAGTAACTGCTCATGCTGACTTGACTAGTCCTGGAGTTCCCACTATGTATTGCTGTGTGTTTCTCTTTGTACATGACTGCAGGTCTAGTACATCAGTTAGTGCTATAGCGTGTCAGTCTCCACAGCCAGGAAGCTGGAGATTCTCAGCACAGGCAACCTTCATTTCCTTACAGTGCATTATGTGCTTTAAAAGGTGCGGGCTAGTGGGCCAGCAAAGTAGGACATCCTCTGGGCTGCCTTCAAATTGGCTGGCCTCGGGCCACTAGGCCACTGATAAAGTCGACCCCTGTCTATCATATCCCCCGTCCCTCCTCTCCTCCAGGGTGTACATGTTGAACTTCTCAAGCCTCTCCCCGTAGGTCCTTTCCCCATGCCCCAGATCATCTTGGTTGCCCTCCTCTGGGCCCTCTTCAGGAGTGCAATGTCTTTTTAGGTGTGGCTCCAGAACTGCACACAGTACCGAGGTGCAGCCTAACCAGGCAGTTACACAGAGGAAGGATCACTTCCTCCTTCTGAGATAATCCCCTAGTAATGCATCCCAGCATCCTATTGGCCTTGGCTGCTGCCCTCCTACAACCCTCAGAGTTGTTCATTTTAACATCCACCACCACCCCAGATCCCTCTTGCCCTTCGAGACTTGTGGTTCATCTCCCCCAGGGTGTACACTTGGCTTGGGTTTCTGGCCCCAGGTGCAGAACTCTGCATTTCTCCACCTTGGACTTCAGTCCCCACTTACTCGACCACCTCTCCAAAGCCTCCAGGTCCTCCTGCAGGGCCACTCTCCCCTCCTCTTCCACCACAGCTCCCAGCTTCGAGTCATCCATAAATAGACTCATTTCACTCCTGATACCTTTCTCTATGTCAGAGACATAGGCGTTAAACAGGAGACCCCAAGATTGATCCCTGGGGACCCCACTAATGACCCTCCTTGGGGAAGAGACTATCCCTCCAACCACCACCCTCTCATTATGCTCCTAAAGCCAATTTCCTATCCACCTGATCATCTGTCTCCCCACCCCCATTTCCCCCAGCTTAGCCAGCAGGCCACCATGGGTACAGAATCAAGCATGCTTAAATCCAGAAGAGGGCGTCCACCAGCCTACCCTGGTCCAGGGCACTCGTCACTCAATTGTAGAACTCCACAAGGTTTGTCTGACACAATCTTCCCAGGATGAAGCCATGCTGTCTATCATCCAGGTAAGCCATTTGCTCCAGCTTCACCCCAAGCCTTTCCTCGATAATACCCTCCATCACCTTGCCCACCACGGACATCAGGCTAACAGGCCTGTAGTTCCCCATCTCCTCCTTGATCCACCCTTGTGGATAGGCATGATATGGGTCACCCTCCAGTTATGGGGTACCCATCCTGTCAAGAGATGTTGAAGCTCCACTGGGGGCCGCCAGGACATCTGCCGATTCCCTCAGCACCCTGGGATGCATTTCATCTGTCCCCGAGCTTTCTCCATCCTTAGGGACCTGAGGGCTTCCCTTACCCTATCAACTGGGATTTCAACCTCCCCATTCTCCCTCTTTGCCACCTGTTCTTCCTGCCCCTCACCTGATGGTGCTGGCCTATCACTCCCCGACTCGGCTGGGCTCCCTACCTTTAAGGGTCCTGCCTCTTTCTCTGGTTCACCATCCCTCCCGTCGACATGGACAGAATTGTAAGAACAGGCTTCCGAACCATTTGTATATATCTTTTACCATGTTAGATCTATCCCTGCCTAATGTGAGAAAGATTATTGCAACACGACTATAAAGCCTTAAAGGATGTAACAGTTTACCATAATTCATTGTATAAAAACAAGTGGATACTTGTGCATTCAATTAGCCAAAAGTGTACCATAACCACAGCGAAGATAGTGATATATATTTACTCAAAATCACTTGTTACCTATTGGGAAAATAATTTAAACCCATTTGCTGTAGTAGACCTAGTAGTGTTTTGTGCCACATAAGTTTATCCTACTTGTTCATTCCTCAGGATGTTGGTATTCACAGAAAAATGGAAAGCAAGAGAACAGACAGCAGTGCAAATGAGGAAAAGTAGTTTCTTCCCATTAGATTTTAAAATACTTGGGAAAAAAAGAGGTTATTGGAGCTACTGAAAACAGTACTCAAACAAGGCTGGAGGCCTAGACTTAATGAAACCAGATTAGTAAAGGAGGCAATGTATCACATAGTAACCCCCACCCCAAACCATTCTAACTAGGTTTCTAATGTAATTTAATGGACATTAATTTTCCTGAGAGATGGAAGCAGGTAAAACTGTTCCCTTCTATCAGGGAGGGAAAATAAGTAACTCCTACAATTACTGCCACATGGCACTGCTGTCTGGTCTCTCAGAATTTTTGGAATGGATGGACCGTGGACAATTTTACCGCTATTGTGAACAATATTTTTGCTCACGTAACACTAGTCAAGATTTAGGATGGGTTTTTCCATGAGCACTACACTCAAAAGATTTTTTCTCTTCATGTAATTTCTATGGTACTAGAAAGGAAGGAGCATATGGACATAGTTTATGTCCTGTTGAAGGCCTTTGGCATGGTGGATCACTGTGATCTACTACAAAGGACTGGTGACACTGCAGTGGCAAATGACATCGTAAAATGGTTCCACTCATATCTAAATGACAAATCACAGCGAGAACAGGTGGAAGGTCATAACTCTGGGTCTACAGTTCTCACTACAGGAGTATGTCAGGGTTATATCTTGGGCCCATTCCTATTTTGGCCCAGATAAACACTGTCACAGATGCAATGAAGTATACTGATATCAGACTTTACACTGATGCTACACTTAGTTTGGCTTCGATCTCTATACTTCAGTTATGCAACATAGAAGAAAACTTCTATAATCGTCAGAACTAGTTTAGTATGTCAAAATCAGTGATGAACTGGAAAGAGTCAGGCAGTGCTCATCCATCATTTCCCAAAATTGCCAAACGAGGTGACTAAATTGAGATTTATCCTCTCAAGGAAATAAACATGAGAACATGGAAAACTATAAATATTTAGGTGTTATATTAAAGAAAGCTCTCTGAGCTTCTCTGCTCACATACACCAAATTTAAATAAAACGTATCATGTAATGGAGCTACAGTATGTACAGAGTTTATTTGGTTATTCACTGTTTGTCTAGATCAGAAAGGTCAAAGACAGCAACACAGCTTATTTTACCTGATCATGGACATGGAAGCACAGTTTATCAGAACACTGGTAAAACAAACCTTGTAAAGCTGAATAAGGTGTATAACAAATTAGCTAGATTTGTACAGAGATGATTGTATAATTGACACCATTGTTTAATGTATGAAGCCCTAAGCTGGGATTCATTAGCAGGAGAAAAAGCTACCTGTAAATCTCTATATGAACATAACACTGAAAACACCAACACATTTGGGTGTGTATATTTCCACAGAACAAACCCACAAATTGAGGATGTCTCTGGCATAAGGGAATATTCATACCCAAAATAAAAGACCAGGTTTGGGTCAATGACACTTGCATTTGGAACCTATTAGGCTTGGAATTATATTTCCCCACAACCAGATCAGCGTTCTTGCATGCATGCATACGCACACACACACACAATTTCCGTATTTACTTCAAGCAGAATCAGAGCTCTGTCACTGTTTCTGATGGGTTTTTGTATGAACATTAGGTCACTGTGTGTCTAAATGTTAAATGAATTGTTGTACTTTAACCGTATTTGAAACCGCTTACAAACAGGAAAGTTCTGAAGACAGGGCATTTGATGTCCTAACATACTTACTAAAGTAGTTTCAGCACTAAATGTTTACTGCTATTGGATATACGTGCAGGGATGCTCAGATATGTACATTGTCCTGCAATAGGCCCTTCCTTCAAAGCCTTGTCTTAGTGCAAGTGGAGAAGTAAAGCTAATGTTAACATCACTTTTATGGCACTGAGGGTCTTAATGACTATTACCCATGCTGCTTTGGTTGCACTACAGTATATCAAATATTACCAAATAACAGAGGTTGCTTTAGCAGATGTATTTAACTAGTACACTAGGGTTGTGTATTGACTGCTGCCAACATAAAGCCAAAGGACTGTGGCATTTAACATTTCTAACATAGATACTATGTTACTGTCCTTAGCAGCAGGACAAATAAGAACCAGTGTGTTACAGCAGACAGATTTATACCTTGTACACAACCTTTCTGCCCTTCAGGTTTATGAACTGTTACATCCACAACAAAGGCAGAGGCCACACTTCAGTTAAGGACACCTTAACCTCACTCTTCATGTTGCAGTACTTTCTGAACTAAATCCTCTAGAAAAACAGACATTATAGTTTAATAAAATTTGCAGCTGCAAGTCACCAGACTTTATATCTCCATTACAGTCCAACTGTCTAAACATGGTACAGGTACTGATATTGCTCTTAAAGAGCAGCTTTCTTGTAGCTGCCTGCCCCAGCCTGTTTGATTCCTTACCTTACCAGAAGGAAAGCGATGACGTTTGGCATAAAAAGCCCTTAGTATAAAATGTAAGATAAAGATACTATGGAAAATGCTACCAAGATTGAAGTACGAATAATTCTGATCATGCACCCTTTTCTGGGGCATGTAGTAAGCTGGGAAAATATTGGGAGGAACTGATGAGGGGTATAGGTGACATGCTACAAACTGAAACAGGCGATTTATAAGGGAAAGTGAGAATTATTTTTGTTCCATAACAAAATCCCTTAGACTATCAAATGAAAGGAAATATGCAGAGCTGGTAAAGTCACTGGTGAAACGATTGAACCAAACTACTATCAAATAATCTGGGCAAGGATGGAGGATGCCTTTTTCCTAAAATGGGAATGTAGAAAATGGAAAAGAGTTATAATTACAAATCAATAATATTGGTATGCTGTAGCCACCCTGTATTTGAACATCCCTACTCAGTGACCACGGAGCAACATTGGTGTTGATTGTGAAGGCAGCTACTCACTTCCTTACTGGCCAAAGGAAGGCATATCCATGGCAACCTGACTAATTTTGGGGGTGCTGCTAGCCAAAGGAAGGCACGTATATCACAACCCTGATTACTGAAGTGGGAGCCACTGGTTAAAGGAAGGTGCACTCATGGCAAATCTCACTGATGAAAGTGGGGACCCTCCGGCCAGAGAAAGGTGCATCCATGGCAAGGCATGAGCATACATCCTGGGCAGAAAGACACATATGGCAACCTTGATTAATGGAATAGGGTACCTCCTGGCTAGAGGAAGTTGCAGCATCAGTGCTGATGCACATGCCCAAAGTCATTGCTTTACTTTTCAAACCACTGTTTTAATGTGTTAGACTGCTTGTTTTCACATGAAATTTACTTTACCAAGGTCAGTTGACTGCCTACTTTTACATAATGTATTTGCTGTATCTGGAATTGCTTGAAAAATTCTAACTCGATAATCTACAGGTTTACTGGTGCTTTGGTGCCATACTGTACGCATGGACACACTGAGCAGCAGGTCAGGTTACTAAAATACAATTTTATATAAAAACACATAAATGTTTATTTCATGTAAACCAGGGCTCATATATGTTATCATTAGGTATACAGATGGCAACAGGCACCATCTGACAGTGTCCCTAAAGCAGACTATGGTTCATGTAATGAACAGTTTGGGTTCTAGTGAGGTGTGTCAAACAGGAGGCTAATGGGCTGGTACTCATACAATGTCACCTTGAAAGCAAGAAAGCACACATCAAAAGTGTCTGTATTGACCAGTGATGGCCTGTTGACTCTGAAGTACAGGAGACAATAGTGCTTTCGTAGATCTGCCATCAGTGCAAACTGAGCAAGTCAGCTGTAAAGCACTGCTTTCCTGCAGAGCTCAGAAGCTGGGGCCAGACTAAGATAACGGACCCATATGCATTTAGAGGAAGCAGCATTAACTGTGCAATACTAACTCTGGTTTCAAGGTTTAGACAGTTCCTAACTTGATTTAGCACGCTAACTTCCTGATGGATTGTAATCACATTAGCGTGCACAGCACAGGACTCCGTGTCCCCAAATTGTGGAAAATGTTCACAGAAACTTCATGACTTTGACTGCTGCACCAGACAGACCCAGATATTTTCAATACCAAAGATTTCAAATTGACTAGTAAAGTTTTCATTGGTGGCCAAAGTCGCCAGCTAGCAAAATCCTTAAAAGCTGCTAGCTACAAAACTAGCAGGCAGAAAATGCAATACATTTTTAAAAGTAGTCTGTTGTTACCGTACTGTTTCTGAAGTATTTTTCTTTATCATTTGCTGATTAGAAGGTTTCTACCTGACAGTATTAGGTGTGATGTGAGGGGCAGTACTTTATCTGGATGCTGGCATATCTATTACTACTCCTTTACAGAGCTCATCAGTATTGTGACTGGTGTTGCTCGAATAGTATCCTACCAGGTCAGATACCATCAGATACCATCATTTTGGTCGGATATCGAATAGCATCGGCTGGCATAGATAGCCGACCAAGGATCAACCTCCTAGGATCCTCTGTAGTATCCGAGGTATCCGTGGATCCAATGGATCTGACCATCAGATCCAACTAATCTGAAGTTGGAGCCTATGGACCACTGGATCCAAGTATGCAAGGTTGGATCAGATGGATCTGATCACTGGATCCAAGTATGCAAGGTTGGATCTGATGGATCAGACCACTGGATCCAAGTATCCAAGGTTGGATCTGATGGATCTGACCACTGGATCCAACTATCTGAGGTTGGATCAATGGATCCAACCACAGATCCGTTAGCCAGATCCTAGGTTGGATACCAGCACTATCCGATGGAGGACAGTCAGATCCACAAAGCACTATCCGAGCAACACTAATTGTGACCTCGGTTATTGCAACATTACAAGGGCCAGATCTTGTAGCAGGTGACTGGCTCTTCTTGGTCTGCTGTAATATCATAGACAGTGAGGTAACAGGGCTGATAATGTATGAGGAGAAACAAACTAGCTACTGCACGTCCAGCCTCCAGGTGAGTACTGTTCCACACACCAAGTACTGTACTGACAGGTGGAACATCTTCTAATTAGCAGTAGAAAAGAAACAAGTATATCAGATTTAAGAAGTTAACAGACAGAGCATGGTAGCTGTGTTAGTCCAGTCAACAATGTAGAAAGAGGAATTCTTTAGAAGGCTACGACTGAGAGAATTCTTCCACAATCAAGAGGGCTCATCTGATAGGAGTTATAATCACAAAAGAAGCACTCCCACTTTACTCCACTGAGTGGCGTAACCCTAAACTGGACAACTATATAGACAGCTTTAGACACAGGGTACATTCACAAATCTCCAGCAAACAGAGGAAAATTCTATATAACCTCTCACCTTTGGAAAGAAAAGCAATTGATAGCCTACAAAACAATAAAAGCATCACCATTAAACCTGCCGATAAGGGGGTACAGTTGTGATCATGGATACAACCAACTACATACAGGAAGGCTACAGACAACTTTCGGACAACACCTACTACAGGAAGCTAACCGCAGACCCCACAAAGAGATTCATGAAAGAATTGAAACAACTGATCAGCACATTTCCAGAACATACACATAAGGCACTGGAAAATCTGATACCAAAAAGGCCAGCACTAGGAACCTTCTACATTACCAAAATTCACAAATCTGGAAACCCTGGCAGACCAATTATATCTGGAATTGACACATTAGCTGAGGGATCTTTGGACTCATAGAAGGTATACTCAAACCACTGGTGCAAAACACAAACAGCTTCATACAGGATACTACAGACTTTCTAAACAAACTGCACAGTATAGACCAGTTCCTACCTGACACTGTTTTGGTCACAATGGATGTTGAATCCTTATATAGCAACATCCCTCACAGAGATGGCATAATGGCATGCTATCAATACCTGCAAAAGCCACCACAGAGCAAATATCCACCAGACATGATAGCCAAACTTATGGAATACATCCTTACACACAATTATTTCAGCTTTAACACCGACATTTACCTTCAAAATATGGGAACAGCTATGGGCACCAGGATGGCACCACAGTACGCCAATATGTTCACGGCAGATCTAGAAGAAAATTCCTTAGCATGCAACATCATAAACCATTAAAATACTATAGATATATTGATGATATCTTTATCATATCGACAGCAGGAGAGGAAAACTTAAACATTTTTGACAGCTTCAATAGCTTCCATCCTTCCATTAAATTCCAGATAAATTACTCTAAGTGTGTGCATTTCCTGGATACCAGAGGCACACTTAAAAATGGAACACTGCAAACATCTGTGTAAAAGAAAACCTACAGACAAATGCAGTTACCTGCACAGCTCGAGCTACCATCCCTCTCATACCAAAACATCCATGTCTCGCAGTCAGGCCATCGGTACCACCGCATTTGCTCTAATCAAGGCGACAGAACAGACACCTTATTACACTAAAAGAAGCTTTCAGACAGAAGGAT
Organism: Neoceratodus forsteri; assembly: GCA_016271365.2. NCBI lineage: Eukaryota > Metazoa > Chordata > Ceratodontiformes > Ceratodontidae > Neoceratodus > Neoceratodus forsteri. Next base: position 828,241,572 of record CM057453.1, on the reverse strand, counting down.
ATAAAACCAGCTCCATTGACAGGAATATCCATTCTGCAGTCCGTGAGCCTAGGGAAGAACTACTACGGTACAAGCCACAGAGAACATCTGATCACACCTCTGGTAGTAACCTACAACCCAGAATTGGAGGCAGTATGCGCAGTGGTCCTAAGGCTCTGAGCTGCAAATCTGGTGACATCCAGCAGACCAGACCTGGGTTTGAATCCCACAGCTTCCACTTGCAGATACTGCGTGACCCTGAGCAAGTCACTTAACCTCCTTGTGCTCCCAGGTCACTCCTGTAAAAAGCTTTCAACTTAGTGTGCTATGCCTGGTTAAAACAACTAAATAAAAAAAGACGAAAAACTACGGAAAATAATTAAAGATCTACAGCCACTACTGTCTGAAGATGAAACGCTAAAAAATATATTTCCCACTCCACCAGTGCTAAGCCTTCCGCCAGCCACCAAACCTGAAGCAGAAACGTGCTTAAGCAAACTCCTTCTGAGCTCCAACTAGGTGACAAAGGTGCAAAGCACCGCTGCAAACTATGTACATATATCTCTCCTGAGACATGTGTTAGTCACAATGGAAAAACATTTACGATCCAAAATTCATATACCTGTTCTTCTAGCAATGTAGTATACATGATACAATGCAGAAAATGTAAGAAAGGCTGCTATATTGGTGAAACGGACAGGAACTCAAAAAAGAATGACTCACCAAAGATTCACAGTTACCCATAAAAATGAAAATACGCCAGTAGAGAACATTTTCTAGGCCAGATCCTCCACCAGTGATTTTTACTGTCAGAGTGTTAAAGGGAACTTCAAAACAGCCAGGATCGGAAAACATTTGAAATAAAAAGCGATACAATATTTTGACACTAAAGAAAAAGGACTTAATAAAGATGTTGTTTTTTTAATATACTACCAGTAATTATGCTTAAAGCAATGCTTCTGAGTTTCTTTTTAAACCCTCACATCAGCACCCTCTGGCTGTTTTAACAGGTACCTTCTTAAGACAATGGTATGTATTTTCTTTATTCCTTGACTTTTAGAAATGTCAATTAATGGTCCAGAGTCAGAGTAAAATTAGGCAGCCTTTCGATCTTACAAGTTGTTCTTTCCAACATACACACTCCAGTGAAAATTAGTCTTCCTGTTTGCAAGAGGTGCAAATTGACTGCAATGCTTTGATCTGTAACATGCTAGTCCAGGCTTCAAATCCACATCCAACCTTTATATCTGTCCACTGCTCAGTTGTTTTCCACTTTAGACCTGAGGAAAGAGTTTCACCTCTAAAGCTAGTCTTAAAAATAATTTTGTTAGTCCAATAAAAGGTATCACCTGCACATATTTGTTGTATTTTTTTCTCTAAAGTTAATATTTCACTATTTTGAAAGTTAATAGCAATTGCAGGCAGTACATTAAGTCTTTAATGTAAAGTACTGTATACAGTATACGGACGGAACAGCCAGTAAATTCAATTGTTTCTTATATGTTTTCTATGTTTTCCTTAAAGTATCAGTAACTCTTTGAGACCGTTAGAAATCCTTCACAACATGTACACGTTTACAGAGAAAACAGTTCTCAACAGGTCTCGCATGTCTACAAATACTTTAGTGTCAAGTCTTTCAATAAAACCTAGGCGTGCAGGTAAAGCAATATGAAGTCTGGGGTGCTTGGGTAACAGACTTCAAACTATGCTTTTGCTCAAGGAATTACAGTAAAATTCAACAGATCTCTTAGAATCACACAATCTAAACAGCTCAAAATACATTATGGTCATGTGATTTACCCTGAGGTTGCGTTCCAATTTTTAAAGCTTAGAGGCTGGCATTAGTCCCAAATTAACTTCTAAACGCAACAATCTTTGTAAATGTACTGGATGCACAGCTGTTTATGGTGTGATGTGATTTTTATACAATGGGTTCAATGACTGTATGACATAGAGCCCACAAAGCTACAAACACTTTCACTGTGCTGACCACTGGACCATACATTATACTCACACAAAATGGAAAAAGTCTCAGCACCCAAAATTATGTCACCTGGCTTAAGCATGACCATTATGTACCATACATTATATTCATACAAAATGGGAAAAAAGCCTCAGTACCCAAAATGGTAGCACCCTGGCATTAATGCAGTGGTTGGTAACAACTAATCAGAAAAAGCCTAATCCACCAAAAGTACCAAACGTATCCACTTCATTTATGACACGCCTGTGCGCTTTTTTCTTCCATTACTTTAATGTGGAAATAAAAAATCAACTTGCCAGTAAGAATATTCTGTGAAACCCTATAGCATTTTCTGCACCTGATTCAAAGAAACAGATAAAACTATTACAGGCAAGTGGAAAAACTGACCAAAAAGTAACATAATTCATTTTGCCAACACGAACAACAATGCTATAACTTGGCGTGTTTCTGCTCACTTCATCGCGAGGGTTGCTTACCAACCTAGCCACTTTTCCAAGTCAATCCATCTGACAGCTATGGGTTAGTTGACTCTGCACAGTTGAACCCGTGATTGAAGCCAGCATGGTATCCATAAGAAGCGTGATCATAAACTCCTGATTCCTGAGTGATCTACAGAGAAAGGAAAAGAGCATGAATCTGAATCTTGACTGAATTTTTAGAAGAGGAAAGCATAAGACTGATTGACTGATGTGTTTGCTTGTTTGTTTGAAACTTGGTGTCTGGGAAAGGCACACTGAGCCAAGGTTCATTTCAGGTGTGAACCAGGGAGGGAACAAGGATAACAAGCATTTGTCAATGCCGAATGTTTGCTTGCTGGCATTGGCAGTGGTAGTGTAGAAGTTACAGAGCTGTGTAATAGGAATGGCAGTGAGTATTGAACTGAAGCCAACCCCACCACCACCCTGCAAGAGTGACAGGCATTGGGGTGTGGTTTGGGTGCGTCATGCATAACGGTAAAGCATTTCACCACGCCCCACCCTGCAGACACTGACAAGTGTCACGGTGTTCCTTAGGGTCTTTGGCCCTTATCGCACCCATTTCATTAGGAAATATGGTGAGATGGGTGCGACATGGGAGAATGGGGTGAAGTTTGGGGCGAAGAGTCCAAGGCATACCTCCGATGCCTCTCACTGACTGCAGGATGTGGAATGGTATGAGCATCACAGGCAAGAATCCCAAGTCACACCCCTGATGCCTGTCATTCTCACGAGGGTTGGGCATTATGGTTGGAAACCCTAATACCTCAGGCATTCGTTGGTATTTTCACTCCAAATTTTCAACATGTTTTTTGTGACCCCACCTCATGAACAGGGGAATATCAGTTTGTCAGCAAGCTGCTTATGCACAGTGACTACGGCATTTAGCACCACAGGTGCAAAAACATTCGAACAGGATGTAAAAATGACAGCTGTACTGTTCATGGGGAGGTGTAAAAATAACGAATGTTGCAAATCTGTAGTAGAAATATTAAAAAAAATGGTGAAGTCACGGCGTACATAGAAACTGTGCAACGCACACCATAATATAATTAGGTTGGGGATTTTTACAGCAGATTGTCAACTCAGGCATCTTGGTGCCTCCGATCATGAACAGTGTCACTGTGATTTTCTTGATCTGTGCGAACAATGATTTCCCTAGCGACCACGCATCTGCGCTGAAAGTGTGGCACACACTTCAGCCATGTTGTGAAAAATGACAGCTGTACTGTTCATAAGGAAGTGTGGAAAAATGCCACTAGTGAAAATCTGGACTGAAAATATTACAAAGTCATGAACTAACAGACGTGGAAACTGCGCAATGCTCACTAATAACACAGTCATTTATGGACTTTTGTCACCAAATTTTCAACATAGCCATTTTAAGACCTCTGCTCATGAACAGTGTAACTGTGATTTTCTTAATCTGTCCTAAACATTGCTTTCGACACCAACAGCACCATTGTGCGCTACATGTCTTGAACATTAGTCGACATATGAAAAATTGCAGCTGTACTGTTCATAAGGAAGTGTAATAAATGGCAATGTTGAAAATCTTGAGGAAAATATTAAATTTGAAAACTTACGAGCATGCATAGGGACTGTAACGCACGCCGAGAAAACAGTCATTTTAGGAATTTTTTCACCAAATTTTCAACATAGCCATTTTAAGACCTCTGCTCATGAACAGTGTCACTGTGATTTTCTTAATTTGTCCATTACATTGATTTCGCACCGACTGCGTGATTGTGCACTACATGAGGCGTTTTGGGTGAGATGTGAAAAATGGCAGCTGTACTACTCATAAGAAGGTGTGGTAAAATGGCAATGTTGAAAATCTGGAGGAAAATATTGAAAATTCGTGAACTTACGAGGCATAGGAGAACTGTGCAACGACGCTCGGAAAACAGTCATTTTTGAATTTTTTCACCAAATTTTCAACATAGCCATTTTAAGACCTCTGCTCATGAACAGTGTCACTGTGATTTTCTTAATTTGTCCCGACATTGATTTCACACACCGACTGCGCCATTGTGCGCTACATGGCGAAACACATTTTGGGTGAGATGTGAAAATGACAGCTGTACTACTCATAAGAAGGTGTGGTAAAATGGCAATGTTGGAAATCTGAGCGGAAATATTGAAAATTCGCGAACTTACGAGTGTGCATAGGAACTGTACAACACATTCAGTAAAACAGTCCGTTTTGGAAATTTTTCACCAAATTTTCAACATAGCCATTTAACAGCTCAGCTCATGAACAGTGTCACTGTGATTTTATTAATTTGTCCCGTACATTGATCTAGCACACCGACTACGCCATTGTATGCGCTACATGAGTGAGAAACACGTTTTGGGTGAGATGTGAAAATGGCAGCTGTACTACTCATAAGAAGGTGTGGTAAAATGGTAATGTTGAAAATCTGGGTGAAATATTGAAAATTCGCGAACTACGGCGTGCTTGTGAGGAACTTCTTGCCAACGCAATTAAACAGTCATTTTAGAATTTTTTCACCAAATTTTCAACATAGCCATTTTAAGACCTCCGCTCATGAACAGTGTCACTGTGATTTTCTTAATTGTCCGTACATTGATTTCACACCGACCTCGCCAATAAGCTACATGAGCGGAAACACATTTTGGTGAGATGTGAAAAATGACAGCTGTACTACTCATAAGAAGGTGTGGTAAAATGGCAATGTTGAAAATCTGGGTGAAAATAATGAAAATTCACGAACTTACGAGCCTGCGTGGAACTGCGTCAATGCATGCCGTAAAACAGTCATTTTTGGAATTTTGGCACCAATTTTCAACATGGGGTTTTGGGACCCCTTCTTGTGAGTGATGTCACTGTCATGGCGTTATTCAGGCCCAAAAGGGTGATTTGGCGCAGTGACTCTAAATCACCTGCCGGGCCGAAGAACGCCATGAGCAGTGACATCATTCATGAAGGGGTCCCAAAACCCCATGTTGGAATTGGTGCAAAATTCAAAAATGCTTGAGATATGCAATAAAAGTTGAAACCCCTCCATCTAGCCCATTATACAGCTTACGGCATTTCCTCAGTTCGCGGTCAGCTTTGAAGAGTGCAGACGTGTTCTCGGTCCACCGAAGAGCGTCGTGCCGAGGTCCAGAGAGGTAAGTATGGGGTGAGGGGGTGGGGGAGGCAGGGTGCGCAGTGGGTGGGTGCGGGTTGTGGGAGGGGCCAGGAGACTATGGGGCCATTTTTTTCTTTACAGGGTTAAAAAAAAAAAGGATGACGCTGGGCGTTTGCCACGCTGGGGTGGGCTCCCAGCGTGCACAAGGATGGTTGAGGAGGCGCTCAGCCGACGGGGACTGGGCACCCCGTCGGCCAAAGCGCCGATTGCCACGCTGGGGTGGGCTCCCAGCGTGGCACTTACTACTGGTGTGGGGGGTGAGGGACAGTGAAGCTGGACGGGTATTGCACACCCGCCGGCTATATTATTAGTTGCCACGCTGGGGTGGGCACCCAGCATGGCATTTGGAAGGCTTTGGGGGTGAGGCGGGGAACGCAGCATAGGCCGATGGGGATGGGCACCCTCGTCAGCTATACAGTGTGTGCGTGCGTGCGGGGGTGGGGGGCATGTGCGCCTGCGTGGGCGTGTGTGTGTGTGGGGGGAGCTGCGCAGAGCAGGTGATATCTTATTGCTGCTCACTCAAGCGTGACCTCCCCTTTGAACTGTATGCCACTGCATTTTGGAGCTTGTCATAGACAGCTCCAGCATGTATTGGCTTACAGGGCGCGCCTGCCAACACTGGCTGAACTGGAGGAGGAGACACACCTCCGAAATCTCCGATGATGGCACTATGTTTCTTGCACATGTGTGCAAGCAAACATAAAATGATACCTAGAATAGACAAATTCAGTATTACAAAAAGTGCAAAGTCAGAGCACACAAAGACAATAGAAATTCCACAATGGGTTGGTCCAGTGGCGTGGAGGGCTGAGGCAGCGTGCCTTACCTCCTGCCATGCCGGCGACCCATGTTCGCGGTGACAGTGGGTTGCCAGGGGTTAGCCAGGGAGGAAGAGGATGGGCGTCCGGAGGACAGTTCTCCTCTCCTGGGAGGGTGGGGAAGAGTCCGTTGCTTGACTGGCCCTAGCGGTGGCTGGGGGCTGGCACAGTGGACCCACACAAGGGGCAGAGCTGACAAGACACCGGTGTGCACTTGTAAAAAGCATGCATGGCTCAGCCATGGCGTCGTGCATGCCTTACTTCGCACTGGGGTGGGACAAAGATCGGAGGAGAAAGAAGCTGACCCATGGATGAAGCTGGTCTCCCGCCAGACCAGGTGCCCTCAAATGTCAAGAGGCGATGGCCCAGCACGTCCGCCTGGTGGTGGTTATATGGGGGTGCTGGTGGAAGGGACTGGTCGATGGGGATAAATAAAATAACTAAAAAAAAAGAAAAACATAAATGAAATTCCACAATGAGCAAACAAGTCATGATCAGGCAGTAGAAGATTATAGCAAAATGTTTCGGGACAGTTAAAAGGTGGGAGGGTAACAGGAGCAAGGGGAGGGAAGGAGCATCAACTAATATCTGAGGGAGGGAAGGAGGTAGAGAAGTGGAGGGAAGAGGCAGATTTCAAAGTGAAGGGAGATAATAGGCAAATGCTGACTGGCCAGCCGAGGTACAGGTATGTGGCAAAGCAAAGGTGTGATGGTCCCTGGAGCAGAGGAGCAGGAAGCAAAGGGCACAATGGGGAGGAGTGATGACAGGTAGAAGGAAGGGACTCAAACCAGAATTTAGATATAAAGGAGGCACAGTGCATGTGGCAACAGAATGGTAGAGGAAGAATGGCTAGTGATATGTGAAGCAAGCAGTGATGGGTTCGAGACAGTGAGCTGCTTGCAAAGAGACAGAATCAGTTACAGAGGTATCCAGTCTGGCCAGGGAAGTTGAGGGCACAGAACCACAGACCACATCCGCACAGTCAAAAACTGGGAGTACCATTTTGGTAACAAGCTCTCGGCGAACCTGAAGAGAAAGACGGTCTTTATTTTGGAACAAGGCACCAAGTTTAGGTCGGAGCTTAGCGTGGATGGAACTGATGTGGGCAGTGAAGTAAGCTTTGTTGTCATGCCACCCACCTAGGGTACTTGAAGGAAGGAACTACTTCAAGCGGGAACTATCCATGGTGGAGAAGATGGGCAATGATGGGAGCCTGGCTACTTATTGGCTGCTGCCAAAGGTCATGGAGATTGTTTTGTAAGTATTGACCTTAAGCTGGTTTGACCGAACCAATGTAGAACGTTGTAGAAATCTTGTAACAGACCTTCCACATCCGAGGTGAATGGACCAGAAGTGTAGATGACTGTGTCCAGCCATGAAGATTCCATATACTGTATATTATAAACTGTTGATACCCTTTCCCAGTATACACATCTGTGATCAAAGCCGCCCGGTGGCACTGAAAGTTGAGGTGCTGGACGCCACACCGCGCCATGCTGGCAACCCGGGTTCGGGAGCGAGCTCAGGTCGTCGGGGGTCATTGGGGAAAGAGAGGATTGAGCATCCGGAGGACTGCTCTCTCTCCCTGGGAAGGTGGTGGATGACTCCCGGCGTGGCTCCCAGCGGAGGCTGGGGCGCTAATCCTGGGATCATGCTGACGCAAGGGAGGCCTTGGCAGGCGTCTGGGTGTGGAAGCGTGCCCGGCCACACTGGACATCATTGCACATCCGGCTCCTAGGGAGTGCCTAAGATCAGGGAAAACACCGTTGGCTAGGGGTAGATGTTGCTTGCCCCACCTCCAGCACTGGATCCTGCCCACTGTGGACCTGGTCTGGCGCCACCTCTGCCCGTGGAAGCACCAGAAGAAAGTGCCGAGGGCAGAAGGTGGCCCCACTCTGGGGTGGATTCTGGAGGGATTGCTCCGCAGGCGTGTTGCGGGTGTGCCGCGAACGGGAGTACAGCTGGGAGGATTTCAGGTAGGAGGGGAACAGGTAGGTTGACTGAAGGGGCCCCAGCCAGCGGTGACGGAGGGAAATAAAGTTGGAAAAAAAAAAAACATCTGTGACCAAAACTAACAATAACCATCCAAATGTACAATAGAAAATAAAATATGGGTAGGTCCGCTATACTCAGAAATTGACCCATTGAGGGCTAACCAGATAATACAGCTACTCACCCTTTGGGCTTGTGGCCTTAGGATCAAATTAGGCCCCTCAACTGGGTTTATATCCTGTATACCTCGCCTACTCACACAAGGGACTCTCATCACAGAACCCCTCGTGGTCACCTCCGAATTCAACACCTACTTCACCACCTGTGCCACAACCTACTTTTTTTTTTTTTTTTTTTTTTAAGTCTTTGGTAACCTAGTAAGGCCCACTAGGCACAAGTGCCTGTTTTCAGGGGTGACCTGGGAGCACTGGGTGGGTAAGTGACTTGTTCAGAGTCACACAGTATGCAAGTGGAGGTTGTGAGAATCAAAATCGGTCTGGTCTGCTGGATGTACCAAGCTTGTTCACACCTCATTCCTCTAACCTCTGGGCTATACTGCCAGCCCAAATACTTGCCTCTCTCCCAAAATAACCTTCTCCTCTCAGTCTGAAACCCTTAAACCACTGGGACCAAATTACTTCACTTTTAAACACCTTGCACCCGCCAATACTTTAGATGCCCTACTCTCCTGAACCCCAAAGGGTAAATCACCAGATGGGTTAGATACCAAACTTCTCTTCCTATCTGCCCACACCATTGCATCTCCCCTTGCCGCCCTCCTAAACTTTTCATTTGCTGCTGAATCAATTCCCAAGGTGTGGAAGCATGCCACTGTTATCCCTCTACCAAAAGGAGGTGACCCAACCACTACAGAAAATTACTGCCCCATCTCCCTGCTCCCCACCCTAGCGAGCTGCAGGAGCACCTAGTACTCTCGCAAATCTCTCACTTCCTCTCTGAGTCACACTTCCTCATGCCTTTCCAGGCAGGCTTTAGAAAAAAAACACTCTACCGCCACCTCCCTGCTAAGGCTCACAGATTCCATCCTTACAGGGATGGACAAAGGCCAAATTACTCAGCCATCTTCGCTGACTTAGCTAAAGCTTTTGACACAGTATCCCACCCTCTATTACTAACTTGCCTATCCGCTGCTGGGTTATCCACATCAGCCACTAACTGGTTCAGAGCCTACCTGGAAGGTAGAACACAGTCTGTAAAAATAGCGGACTCCATCTCACCTCCACTCCCTATCCTCACTGGTGTCCCACAGGGCTCCTTTCTCAGCCCCTTCTTTCCGTCCCTCTAAATGACCTGCCTAAAACCTGCTCTACTACCTCTATGCACATGTACGCGGATGACACTGTCCTCTTCACCCTCCTGCCGGACCCAAGAAGAAGTCACTTCCACTCTTCAGGCTGATTTCAACAAGGTATAGCTCTGGTTTAACTCCCAACAACTCTCCCTCAATGCAAAAGACAGTCTTCATGAATTTTGGCTCTAGGCAGAGACTATCCAGACTCACCTCACAACCTATTTTCCACACCCTCGATGGAACAATTCTAGAGGATGTGCCCTCTTTTAGGTACCTTGGAGTCTGGCTCGACCATCACCTGTCCTTCTCCACCCATGTGGACGCTATCCAGAAAAAGCTATGCCCCAAGCTTGGTGCTCTCTACAGGAATGCAATTGTCTCCCGCCTCCGGTGAGATGCAAAATTATCAGAAAATGATTCTATCTTCCTTTGACTACTGCGACATAGTCTACAGCTCAGCCCCAAATCCACCCTATCCAGCGTGGACCCACTCTTCAATGCTTTCTGCCGATTTGCCCTAGATGCCTCCCGTTCACACATGTGAGCTCTATCACTCACTGGCCCTCCATCCCTTAGCAACCGTCGGCTAATTCACAGTATCAAATTTGTGTCCAACTTCTGGCTCGGTGCTCTCCTTCCCACCTCACCTCCACCTCTCTCCCTACCAACCCCTTCCCACGCCCTTAGGTCTTCTGATTCCCAGCTATTGACAATCCCTCCAGTGGACCACCACAGGCCAATCAGCCTTCTCCTACCATCTCCCCAAGCTATGGAGCATGACAGCCCAAATCTGCCACTCCTCCTCTAGACATTCAATATCCTCTGCCCTACTTAACTACTACACTACAAGCTGTTTCTGCTTCTGACCCCTTCCTGTTCTGCTCAGCCCCAGTAACTCATTTATCCCACTGACTATGTCTGTCTGCTATGGCGCGTTTTAAATTCCTGCACTTTCCTACCCACCCTGCTCTCAACCTCTCCATAGACAACAAGTCCTAGTCACCAGCAGTACAAATTCTCAGTATCACTCTATGTCTGTATTCTATGCACGATATTCCACCTCCCCTATATGTATCTGCACTCTGTAAACCTGTATGTAGCAATGTACCAAGATCCTAATGTAATCTCAACGTTATGTATTCCCTGTACACTCTGTGTCATGTACCATATGGTCTTCTATGTATAACTCTATGAAATGTATATGTACACTCTGTATCATGCACCATGGTCTCCTATGTATAACACTATGTAATGTATATGCTACTCCCATGTATCCCCCAGGTCGCACCGGGAGACGAGCATCTTTTTGCTCAGTGTGCCCTACCTGGTGAAACTGTTCAATAAATAAATAAATACACCACACCACCCAGCATTTATTTTCCTTCACCCACCTGCAACTGTCCATGATCCTTACCTCTTGTCTTCATCCTCCACCCCACTGGTTTACTTTTGCCTAGTCATTTTGCTCCTCTCATCCCCTGGCTATACCTGTACGAGTAGTTTCCCTTCCTATCACAACTCAGTACAATCTACTAAATATATTTATTGTGCTGCTTTGCCTTCAATATTTATTATTATGCTTCTGTGATATACTGTATTGCTGTATATGACTTCTGTTTTTGTAATGTAATGTTGTGATTACTGTTTAGTTTTTTTTTCCACCTTTTGATCTATCTCCACTTCCCTCAGCCACAGACCGCATCTGCAAACAAACTATTAGCAGCTCAGTATGTCCTTCCTGGTGAAACTTTGAAATAAATAAATAAATAAACATATTCTATATATACACACACCGCTGGCAGTACCAGTATAGTCAGAGTTGAGTAAGCGCTTTAATATTAAACCCCAATTTTGCACTTAATAACTCTGATGTCCTCTGACAAAGTAGCCAAAATTTGGCATGTGCAGTCAGTCTGCCAAAGTCTCAAGACATGAAAAGTTTTGTGATGGCATGTTGTTCAGTTTGAGACATGAGCACCAAAAAAAAATTTGGTGTTCCTATACTTAACATTATTTATTTATTTAGTTATTTATGTCTTTGGTAACTGGCAAGCAAGCTGATCCAGAGGACCGTTTTCAGTCATGACCCAGGCCACAAATGGCAGAAACAAGACAAACATCAAGCAGACAATTTCAATAAAGTTGTACAAATTGAAAAAGTAAAATAAACAAGAGTATATCTTAACAAGGGTTAAGTACATAGCATGAGTAATTTGTAACAATCCATTATACACTAGCTGTCTCCCCCCGAAACAACAATATTGCAATTCGCTTTAGTCTCCCCTCCTGCCATGTGGTGTCTACTGTAGCCTATAGTGTCCAATAACTACCATATTTCTCTCAACTAGTTACTGCTTTCATCCCAATTATTAACCTTGCATTATCCATAAGTTTGTAGTTTTCCAAATCTATTCTGTTCCTGTCTCTCACAGCCCCCGACCTCATTTTGTTCTTTGCTGGTCCTGCTGATAACTCTTCTATTTTACTACTGATCTGTCTCTGCTGCTATTCCTCCCATGTTTGCTACCTACCCCAACTATTCCATTATCCTCTCTGACCCATTACTAAAAAGTGAAAAGTAAAATGTTTACACAGAGGCTGCTCTTGTTTCTCCTACTCACCTTGCCTTTATTATACCTTTCTACTTTGGGAGCACCCAATACAGATTCTGCTCTCCCACCTACCCAAGACAATGATTTTACTTTCTCCAATATGCTGGTGGCACTGGATACCCGTGTGATCCTACCCCCTTACTCCCTAAAAAGCCTGGATCTAACTCTGGCTGTTTGTACTTATAAGCACAGCTCCCTGCGTCTCATCCTGTCTCTACACCCATTATAAATTATGGTACCTCTTTCTACTAGCTGTTCTGCTGTCAGGGATGTACAGCTCAACCCAGGGCCCTGGTCCCCAAATAATGTTCCGTCCTCTACAAGGGCCTACTAATAGTCCACCATAACATCAGGAGTCTGGAATGGAACTTCTTGGAACTTGAGCCCTGGGTCGAGCTCTACAGACCAGAAATACTGTGCCTAACTGAAACCTGGCTGAAGCCTCCATTCCTGACTCACGTTACCCCTGCCATCCTATAATTTATCGAGGAATGATAGACCGGCCCCAAAAGAGGGGAGGTACAGCCATTTATTTCAAATCACACTTCCAGTTCTCAAAATTAGATCCACCCCTAAATTACTGTGAGGCAATCCATGTCCGCCTCGCCTCGGCTCGAAGAAATTAAATATCATCTGCACCTATAATCCCCTTCCCATGGCATGAAGGGGCTTGGAAGAGCTGCCTGAAATTTCTGCCACCCACTACGGTAATAATGAAGTTCTTATATTAGGGGACATTAATATCAACTGGTTGGGGAAAACACAAGTATTACCCTGATAAAACTACAGAGTTTTAACCTACATCAGCTCATAACTGAACCCACTCGAATAGTGCCCCATTCCAACTCAAGCAGCTTGCTAGATTGGATCATGTCTAACCACCCTGGAAACATATTATATGCAGGTGTCCTAGCTGATGCCATCTCTGACCACCCCTATTTACTGTGTCTGGGGTAAAGGCAGGTTGGAACCGATGAAGCCTCGCCTCATCACTTTCTGCAATTTGCTAACCTTAATGCAGATGCTTTTCTGTCAGACATGGCCTTTATTGACTGGTGCCCTCTATAATGCTACTGATGTTCATACTGCTCTAAGCATCTTCTTGTCAAAATTCCTTGCATTACAAGAATCCCATTGTCAACTCCTGACCAGGCGGGTCAGAAATAAATGGTCCTGGTGGTTAAAGTCCAATTATTATCTAAACTAAGGCAAAGGATAAGACATGGCATCTCTATAAGAAATCTGGTTCTCCAGCTGACCTTAATACCTATAGAGCCATAGAAATGCATCTAAAAAGAAATCAAACAGGCTAAAAGTTCATACTGTAGAGACCTTCTTACTGCCTCCCAGGGTGACCCTAAAATTTCTGGTCACATATCAAATTCTTCCTTGGATCTAGCCAGCCCTCCTCCCCAAATAATGTGTCTCTGGATGGCATCCACTGCAATAATCCCTACACCATAGCAAACTTTTCAACAGGCAATTTGCTGACCTCACCTCTTACACTGTCTCCCTGTCCACATCTCCTGCCCCATCTCCCTGCAAAGGTCTTAGGACCCACTCTCCATTTTAAGGCTATACAAAGAGTGGCGTTCTCAGACTTCTAAGGAATATCTCTGAGCATACATCAGTTGGGTCTGATAACCTGGAACCTAGGCTCCTAAAATTGGTAGCCCCTACCGCTGTGTAGCAAGCACTGTCCCAAAGATCTGGAAAACTCGTATGTCACCCGGTACACAAAGGAGATCTGCTTGACACATCTAACTACAGACCCATTGCTATCCTCGGTTCTCAGTAAAATTCTTGAGAAGCTTGTGGCTACCCAAACCACTTCCTTTCTCCAGCAGCATAACCTTCTCACTGATACTCAACATGGATTCCAAGGGACATAGTACGACAACTGCCCTCCTCAAATTCTCGCCTGACACGCTTAGTGACTATGGATTCTGGAAAGCTCACGGGTGCTGTTTTCATCAATATGACCAAAGCCTTCAACCTAGCTGACCATCCCACCCTATCCTCCACCCTGAACTCTCTAGGCTTCTCACCAAATGTTGTAAAATGGTTTGACAGTTACTTGCCTGATAGGTCTCAACAGGTGAAATTCAACTCTACCCCTCAAACAAGGTCTCCGTAAAACACTGGAGTACCTCAAGGATCCATCCTAGGTCCTCTGCTATTCTCCATCTTTATCAATAGCATTACTGCAAATCTCCACAGGACTTCCTCCTTACTTTACTGTGAATGACATTGTTCTATACTCAAGCTCAAACGACATTGTTGAAATAAATGCTAATCTCTCCGTGACTATCAATATATCCAACTGTGGCTTACTAAGCATAAACTTGTTCTAAATAAAACAAAGACCCAAGCCATGCTATTTGGATCTAGGGTCAAGCTAAACCATGTACAAACTCCACTAACTGTCTCCTCCCTTGATGGCACATCGATTGATGTGGTTACATCATTTAAATATCAAGGTGTCACCCTAGACCCATGCCTGAGTTTTGACCCTCATATTCTTTCTACCATTAAGCAGGTAAACTCTAAGCTAGGGATTGCCTACGGACCAGTTATGCTCTCACTCCCTCTGCTAGACTACTTGATTGCCTGTGGCATACTACTCCCCTCTCTCACATATGGAGCCCCTATATATGCATCAACTAGTTACTCATGTCTTCGTGTGGGTGTAACCTATAATAACATTTGTCATTTTGTCTCCTGCTCCCCAGGTTGAAACATCACTGCCTTCTTTACTGGATCTTGGCTGGTTCCCACCTAAAGAATTAAGGTATTTTGCACTTGATCCATCACTGATAACATTATCAGGTCTCAAACACCCATACATCTGGCCAGTCTCTTTCCTATCAGAAAACTAATTATGCACTACACTCTGCAGAAAATGCCCCTGTCTTTATCCTAGACACCGGACAAAAAGGCAGTAGTGCCTATGCCTATCACTCCATTTCTGGAACTCACTCCCTCTAACACTTAGCTCAATTGACTTCCATTACTGCTTTAAGGAGAACTAAGACATCATCTCATCTCATCCCACATCTGCACCTGTTTCAAACGCAGTAGTGCCTACCCAAATCCTCCCCCTCCTGTTGTCCCGAGGGTTTGGGGTTCCACCCCTTGAGCACTTCCTCTCAGTCTTCTCTCCACCTATTACTTCTTCATCCTCTATCTCTCCCTTCCCTCTTCCAGTACATTCTTAATCTCTCCCTTCCTCACAAACCCCTTTCAATCACAGTCCATACTGCCCGTGCCATCACCTCCCCACTCCTCTTACTTCTCTCTCTCTAGTCCCTCCTCATCTCTCTCTCTGCCAACTGATATCCACAACTACTAGCACTTACATTATCTCTTAAAATTGTCTGTTGTTGCCTTATTATTGCCTGATTTATTGCCTTTGTAACATTACTGTTGTTCTTAATTTTTGTCTGTGCTGTATGCCTCCTTTTAAACCTGTAGTCAAAATTTGTATTGTTATGCGATTATCTCTTCATGTAATAGTTAGTACTCATGTAAATTCTCCTTGTAGCTTTGTATAACTGTGTCTGTATCAGTCGTGTCTAAAATAGTCTTTCTGGCTAGTGCACCCACCGTAAACAAAACCAAATAAAAATAAATATGCAAGTACTTGTACATTCATACACAGGAATATATATGGTCATAAGAAGAAAAATCAAAATATAATACAATTTTACAGGATAAAATACAGTAGTAATCAGTTAATTGAGTTAACATAGAGTCTAGGTTGCTGTCAGGAAAACAACAAGGCATTTAAGCAGCCTGACATATTCATAGATACAGGAGTGCATGCCAGACACGAGAGAAGCAGTGACACAGGTTGAGGTAGGGGAACGATTATGCAGAGCGAGAGGTAGCACACAGCACACCCTAGGGGTGGGTTGTGAGCTATGGAGTTATCTAGAGGCAGTTATATGTGGCCACTATCAAGAGCCTGGCTTTTAGGTTTGTTCTGAATGACTGATGGGAGGAGGACAATCGGATAAATGCTGGGAGTCTGTTCCAGAGGGAGGCACAGAGACAGAAAGCCTTGCTACCCATAACAGAAGTTATGGAGGGATTTCAAGAGGAGGGACGGAGAGACTTGAGGCTCTGAGGGACCACCCTGTCACTGAGTGAGTGAGGAGTAGGAGGACAGTCAGTAATTTCTGAGAGAATTGTCTACTAGGCAGCCCATAGCATAATCAACGACCCTGAGGTGAGCCAGCCTGGGACTGGTAGAGAACAGTGGTGGGTGGAGAAAGGGACTTGAAGAGCAAGTGACCGATGGAATTGTAAGTGACAGTTAGGCAGAGAGCATCTATTAGGGGAGTAGATTTCCTTAGGCGATGGCTAGGCAAGCCTCAGGAGACAGAAAGTGATTTATGCGGAAAGCTGCACCTAATTCTTGGTGGATTTTCTTCACAGTGTTGCTAATGTGATCATTGAAAGTAAGGGAGGGTTCAAGAGTCATTCTTAAGTACTTGAAAGAGGTGACAGTCTCCAGGGGAGGACCTGGGGAGACTATAAGAAGGGAGGTCTTTGATTTAGTGACCTTAGGCAGGAATGATTTAGAGTCAAAGAGTATAGCTTTTGTCTTCTTCTCATTTACAAGTTTTTTGGAGATGAACCAATTTTGCAGGGTGCCATAGTTTAGAGTGAGGTGGAGGATATGGTTTCGAGATTTCTCACTGAGGGTAGATGACAAGGTCAACTGCATAAAGGTTCCTTACAGTTTATGCTTTCTGTGGGGAGACCATTTATGAACATTGAAAAGAAGTGGCCCAAGTATGGGACCCTGGGGTACACCAGTGTGGATAGCAGGGCAGCTGAGGAATTTTTATCTATCAAAACAGACTGGGACCTGTTGGAGAGGTAACTGCAGAACCATTTAGCAGTGCCTGGGGAGCAGCCAAAGTTCTGCAAGGTGGAGGGAGAAGATGGTGGTCAGTGAGGTGAAGGCCTTTGAGACATCCACAAATACCGCACCTGTGGCTTTGCCCATGTCTATATTTCTTAGGACATGGTTGGAGAAAAGGGCCAAAGCAGAGGAGGTGCTATGGTGTTTGTGGAAGCCATGCTGGAGGGACACAGAAGACTGTACTTTTCTAGATGTTGGTGAACTGGTAGTGAACAATCTTTTCTATTAGTTTACTCGGGTGAGGGAGGAGGAGATGGGACAATAATTTTCTGGGGCAAGGGATCATCAACTTTAAAATTGGTACCACATGTGCGTGTTTTCCAAGAGTTGGGTACAGTGGGCGAGAGGGCAAGGTTGATTAGTAGATTAGTAGGTTAGAGGCTTAGTAATTGCAGGGAGAGTGATTTCAGGAAAGTGGGATACAGTCCGTCACTGCCTGGGCTGCCTCTTGCTGGTACCTTTAAGAGTTTGATGACAGTGCTTTGGTCAATGGCCCTAAAGTAAAATGCGAGGTAAAGGCAGCATTAACAGGAGGCTGGCTATCTTGGCCTGTGGGCTGACTAATTTGATCAGTGGGAGGCTGAGGAGGTAGTTTCCTGAGACAGGAGGTAAGATCAGTGAACATCCTATTGAAAGTATTGGCAATATTGGTAGGATCAGTGATGGGACCTGAAAGGAAGGCAAGTTCCGTTATTTGTTTGTTGGATTTAGAATAAGGAGGGACCTTATAGAGACCCAGAAACTACGAGGATTACCAAGAGTCTCTTTTGCTGGTTGTGTAATATTTGCACTTGAGTGACTTTACAGCCTGCTTGCAGGTGTTGTGCAGTTTTTTTTTTTGTACTATTTGTTTATTAGAGTATCAAATAAACATACAGTCTTATCCATATATCAGACTTCAAATAGAAAGAATATGCAGAGATCATTATTTTTAACTTAATTCAATTTTTATTTATAGTTTATCATTCCAATACGTTTTGGCAGTATTCCATTGTATGTACATCGACATGTTATAACAATTAAGTATCATATTCATACTTACATTTTTCCTTACTTTTTATCTCAGTTGCTTTTCCAAGAACTGCCTTCAAATGATATTTCTTTTCTAATGCATAAAACTATACTATTATTATATTACTGTTCCAGAATATAATCAACTCCTCATACTAATCTACTATACACAACTTCAACTTAGTGATATTCCATTCGATGTGGATTTTACTCTCCACCATTTAGCTCAATTCAGGTCTTAACTTTAGTACTTAATTCTCATATTAGCTCTGAATTTCATTAACCCTATCTCATTACTTTCAATATATGACCCATCTCTCAGTTTGTCCCTTCAGTTTTTAAAGAACTGATCTAGGACGGGTTCCTTCCGGTGTCCTCAATATAATTATAATATGGTAGCCACTTAGAATTATACTGATCCACTTTTAAGTTTAACTGGGCAGTGATAGCTTCCATGACTTTAATTTTGTTTATATTCTTCTCCACATATCTTTAGTCAGTAAACTTTTGTTGCAACCAATGTTGGTGATAACCTTAAGGGCTGCAGTTACCAAAATGTAAAATAAATATTTTGATTCTTCACTTTTATTTCCTTGAGTGAGAGTTAGCAATATATTTACTGCTGTGGGGGTCTCTTGTAGTTGAAAAATGTTTTGTAGGCTTGTATAACTTCCTGCCAGAAACCCTAATCTGTGGGCATTCCCAAAAAATATGTATATATGTGCCCTATTTCCGCAACCCTCCAACAACAGTCAGCTGGTGGATTAGTATAATGGCGGAGATTACTGGGGTGATAAAATATCTTGAGATAACCTTCCACTTGAATTCTTTCCACCAGGAGAGCTTGTTGTTTTAGAGATTCCTTCCCAGATTCTGCTCAGTCTGCCCTTGATATTATTGTATTCAGCTAATTTTGCCACTCATTCTCTATTTTTACAACATGTATCTCCCCACCTCCTCCTGTAAAGTCTTGTATATAAGTGAATATATACCCTTCGGGTCTGCCGTAGAGCTTTTGATATTAATGGTTATTATTGGGGTGGGCGGGCCTTTAAGGCCTCTTCTCCTACTGTAGTGGTAATATAGTGTCTGCATTGCAGATATTTAAAGAAGTCTGTTTTTGTAAGTTAAATTCTCTCTGCATATCTGTAAAAGATTTTACCCTGTCTCTCTCAATGAACTGGGTGAGATTATTCAACCCTCTCCCTTTCCACCTAGAAAGCAGCTATCCCCTTGGCTAGTGGGAAATTTGGGGAGATAATTTGGGGAATGTATTCCCAAACCGGTGTGGGTATTTCCACCATTGACGTGTGTCTACCAAAGTTTTATTGGTCCACCTATTCTTAATTAATTTAACATCAGCCTACGTAGCTATCCATGGTAATACCTTCAGAGGTACTGTAGGGTGGGCCTCTTTCTCCATCACTACCAGCCCCACCGCTATCTGCGTTTAACATTTTTAGAATTGGGAGAACTTGTGCTGCTCTATAGTAATTATAAAAGTTAGGTACCCTCTCCCCTTTACCCTTATCTACTGTGAGGGCTCCCATCTCTTCCTCAGCTTTCTCCCAGCCCAAATGAATCTTGACAGTTTATGTTTAAGCTCTTTCCAATCTTTATGTGGAAAAGCGGATAGGTAAATTCATAAATAAAATAAAAATCTGGGAAGCACATTGCTTTTAACCACATCAATCTTATTTGTGAGGTCAGGGGAATGTTTGCCATCTATTAATGTCCTCAAGACTTTCTTTTGAGTAGTCCATAGTTAAGGTGATATATTTTGAGATCTTGGTTGGGATCTGTATTCCTAAGTACCTAGTTTTATCCTTCACCCACTTGAATGGGATCTTTCCAGGAGCATTGTAACTGGGGTTCCACCTAGTGGTAAGATCTCTGATTTATCTTTATTAATTTTAAAGCCAGACATTCTGCCAAATTGTGTGAGTAGTTCTAATAAAGGAGGATGAATGTATCTGGGTCCAATAAATAAATCAGCGATCGTCCGCATATAATGATATCTTATTTATCGTGCCTTGTACCTGGATACCCTTAATATCTTTTCTTGTTCTAATTGCTTAGGCCAAAGGTTCCATCACAATGGCAAACAACAGTGGAGATAATGGCAGCCTGCCTAGTGCCCTCTCATTCGAACCCCTCTGATATTGTGCCATTAACTCGAACCCGAGCCATAGGGTTTTGTTATGCTGCGTAATCCACTGCATGAGCAGGCCTTCAAAGCCCATATATTGAAGTACTTCCTGTAAATATATCCAGTTCAGCCCGATCGAAGGCTTTTCAGCGTCTAAAAAATTGCTACTTGTGAAATTAGTGGTTTGACCTCATTATTAATTATATTAAGCAGTCTTCTGATATTATCAGATAAATGTCTAGAAGAATAAAACCGTTTGGTCTGGATGGATTAGGGTCCCAATATATTTCTGTACTCGGTTGGCCAAAATCTTTGTCAAGATTTTAAAGTCTTGGTTTAACAGGGATATGGGTGGAATGATTCACAATACATATGGGACTTACCTGGTTTAGATTACTGTAATAACTGCATCTTGCCAGAATTCGGAAGCTTTTCTCCTCCAAGATGGCATTTATTACTGTAGTTAATTTTGGTGCTAATTCAGTTTTTATAGAATTCGGCAGGAAATCGTCGGGTCCTGGTGACTTACCAGCTGGAAGATTTACAATAACCCCTGTACCTCCTCATCTGTTATAGGGCTGAAAGCTCTTTGCATTTCTAAAGTTAGTTTAGGGATCTCAAGGCCTTCAGGAATTCCGCTGCTTCTCTTTTAACTTCCTGTGGGTCTCTGTTTTCTGCATACAATGTCTTATAATATTCTTTGAGCGCTATAGCTATCTCACTTGGTTTCACCCTCTTTCTCTTTTCCTTGTTCTTGTCTAATATAAATGGGATATATCTGTTCACTTGTTCTTTTCTTAATCGAGTGCTAACAATTTTATTGCCTTCCCTCCTCCGTTATAGTACTTATGATTAGTGAATCTTAGAATCCTTTCTGCTTTTAGTTATCCATCATCCTCAGTTCCTTTCTTTTTTAATTAACTCTTTTAAAATTCCTTCTCCTTTCCCCTTTGGTTTGATCTTTATCGCCTTTTCAAAACTTCTATGATTTCTATTAGCCCTTTTCTCTTTTTCTCTAAATTTCTTTTTAGCTGCGACCAAGCTGATGATTTGCCCCTTACTACCGCTTTCATTGTATCCCACCATAATAGTGGGGAGCTATCCGTCATCGGGAGTCTGTGACTAAATTACAAACAGTTTGTTTTATTTGCCTTACTACAACTCTTATCATTGAGTAGAGACATTCAATCTCCAGCTCGTATGTCTAGTGTCTGCCCCCATTTTATCTTAGTAGTAAGTGGTGCATGATCCAGATAGTAAAAGAACCAGTATTAGAGGATGTAAAATAATGGATATTGGCCTTGTGGGTCATTAATTAATCTATCCACGAGTAGGATTTATTAGCTGCAGAATAACAGGTGTAATCTTTTTCCCAAATGCTGGTACCTCCAAACATCCACCAACCCACTTTCTTCCATCCTAGCTTTAAGCTTCTTGTCAACTGATCTCGAGAGCTTGTTTGCCCTCCCTGAGCGATCCATTGTTGGGCAAGGACTGCATTAAAATCCCTCCCAGTATCAACACCCCAGTCGACAGGTCAGCTATCTTTTGAAAGATCTCTAAATGAAATTTGTCAGTTCCTATATTGGGAGCATATATATTAATTATGTGTACCATTGACCCTGAACAAGGCTTTCTCCACCTCTTGTATCATTAGTGGGCAGTTTCTCTTCAACAAAATTGCTACCCCGCTTTTTAGCCCCAGTATATGAGGCAGCTTCCACTCTCCTACCCAAGCTCTTCTGAGCTTTAAGTGCTCTAAATCTGAGAGATGAGTCTCTGAAGGAGGGCCACATCGCAGCCCAACCTCTTAAGTACCATTAGTAATTTGGTTCTTTTCACAGGAATTAATACCATTAACATTATATGAAACTATATTCAGTAAAGCCATACCGTTGTATTTTATTTAATTATTGCTCCAGATACCAACGACTAGGTCAGGCTGCCATGTACTCCCCCTTAAGGTATCCAAGTTTTCACATTCCTTCCTTTTGTTAAGAAAAAGAAATCCACATCATAAAATCACATCAAACTTATACAACATTGAACAAAACATTTTGTTTATACTATTAAACTAATTCAACTGTTTAACTTATTTAATGTTTCCACCTTTGACTTCAGGAGGATTGTAGTCACATCTCATGTATCAATTGTTAGGCCCTAAGATGTTCAAGGGTGTTGTAGCTGATACACTCCTAGGTGTAGCTTGCTGACAACTTTAAAATTAGAAACGCCCTTTGGCAGAGAGACTGTGTACCTCCATCTTCCCCACGACATCCCCCACCATCTGTTATCAATTACTAAAGATCCCTTCAATTTCCCATTTGCTTATTACTTCATGTCCAACCCTGCTTGCATAGCTTCAGGATGATGAACACCACTTATTACTCAAAATTAGACCCTCCCTCCTGCATTCCCTCTTCCTCTCCTTCCTCCTTTGTATTTGTAAATAACCAAGGGCTGTTAACTATTACCAGGATGTGGGTCTGTCACCCTCTTTCTGACCCTGATCGCCAAAGCAATGTGTAGCCCTTTTCACCTCGATTCTTCCCTTCTGTGTCATCTCGAGAGTTTGTGTAGCATCCCGCCACCCACCCTACTTCCACCTCCACTTTGAGGGTTTACGCTTTTCAGTTCCATGTTTCTATCGTTCTGCACTGTTCAAAGTCCCTTCGGTGCTCTTAAAATTCACAATACCTCTTGTTAACACTTCAAAAGAGGAAAACATATACAAATAGGGATAATACCCATAATTATACTCAGTCCTTCATTGGTGAAGAGTTTCCTTTACCGCTGCTGCTGGCTGGTTTCTTTTTCAGCTCTCTGCATTAGTTTCGCCATGTCCCCAGTGCCGATTTTGGGAGTGATGTAAACGTTCTCTGTTCTTGTTCTTTTCTCTGGTAACTACATTCCAGGCACTTACTCTCAGCTGCTTCTCCAAAACTTCATACGCTAGATCTGGAACCATGATTTCTAGGTTCTTCAGGAAAGGGATGCATCGAGCAGCGTGGGAAAAATTTTGTACCATTTTCAGTGTATATCTTCAATCTGGCTGGATACAGCATTTGGGCTTTAATTTCTTTTTTCTCTCATAGCTCCTTAATTATTCCTCTGACTTGTTGTCTTTCCGCTTTGAGGGTCGCCGAGTCTTGATCAAAATAGATTGCTGCATCCTTGTACTTTAGATCTCTGTGTCTCCAAGCTTCCCATAATATCCATACCTTTGTTTGGAAGTGAAGCATTCTAATCACAAATTATCTAGGCCTCGCTGCTGGGTCTGTCAGCTTGGGCACTAAAGATCTATGTGCTTAGTCGATCGTTAGGTTGAGGTCTGCTGGAATCTCTGACGTGGATCTCACTACATGCTGGATAAATCTGGTTGTGGGAAACCCTTCTTCCATCCTTCTAATATTCCGTGAATTCTAAAGTTGTTAATGATCTATTTTCCAGGTCCTCAAGTTTGGTATTTGTTTCAAGATCTCTTTGCATTAAGTATAGCAACAAGCGGTCGTTACTTTCCTGCATCTCCGCCAGTTCCTCCAAACGAGCATCGCTTTTAGAGACTTTTTGTCTAAAAGGCGATGCCTTGTCTAAGGTCTGCTAAGTCGCTATCTATTTTGTTCACCGTGGATAATATCTTTTGTAGCGTATGCTCAGACTTCAGTAGGGTCCACTTCTTCAGGATCAAGGCTCATGGAGGAGTCGGAGGGATAGCTGCCCATGCAGGTAAGGCTGTTAGGCCTTCTTGGGATCTTACTCAGCAGTGTTTTGCCTCATTTTACCTCTGTTATGCATTTGTTTTGAACCCTTTGTTTTCGGGGTTTACCTGCCATCCTGAGCTTTCAGATAATCTGTTTGATTGTTGGTTATATATGCTTTTCTTAGAGGATTTCAAGCGATTAGGGGTGATGCTGGGAGCTCCAAGTCTCAGCCTCCCACCATTACGTGACGCCACCAGAAGTCCCAGAGATCATTAAATGATAAAAGGCAGTAGTCTGGATATATTTAGTTTATATACGGGTAATCCTTCAAGTTAAAGAGTTCGTGGAAGTTCCTAAGGATAGCTACACTTTACAAGGCGTATGATTGCTCCACAGCATAAAGTGAGAACCAAACATACTAACTCAACCTCCAGTGTTGATTAGACCATACCTCAAACATTTCCATGAACAAAATTTTAGCACTCCCCAATAGCTCCATTTATAGTTAGGCAGATATACATTCTGAATTCTGAACTAAGAACATCTAACCTTTATGTTTTAGGTATAACAACATCTAAATTACATACTTCCCTACCTGGAGAGATATCATAAACTTAAAATTAATATGGGGAGTATCATTTAAGTATTTTAAGCAAACTTTTGAAGTAAGTTGAAACTGTTGCTGTTTTAATATCCCAAGTTTCCTGATTAAAGTCTCCTAAGGTATCCAAACTCGTCTTCCAATTCTACCTCCGACTGTGCACCACTCGAGGGCCTCAAACTCTGCTTGAATTTTCTCCACCCTCTTGCTAGCTTCCAACAGATCATTGAATTGAAATGTATGGCCCCGTAATAAATACGGGCGAGCGGCATCAGTAAAGCGCGCACTCGAGGCTCTTCAGGTGGGCCTTGACACCGGCAAATTTCTTCGACAGGCTCTGGTGGCATACGATAAACCGAAAGGCGTGAGAGTTTGCCCTCAAAGTGTAAATTAGCTGTTGATCCATCGCACGATAATCTCCTCCTTCAGTAGTTGCACTGTCCCTGACAAGAGGTACCGTCGAGGTAAGTTCTTTTGTGCATCCGCTGATATTAGGGCAATTCTATAAGCCCTGATGAACTTTAGGCCAATTGCCAATGGCGGTTGAAGAGTTGCAGCCAGTTCTGATAAAAGTCACCAACTGCTCCTTTGGCCCCCCGAAGCCCTACTACCTCACATTTGGGGCTCTGTTAGCATTCTCGAGGGCTTCCAGCCGTACCTCAGCTGGGTGTTCTCCTGAGTCAGCTTCACCGAGGAAGCTAATGCTTGTGTAGAGCAACTTCGACAGAACTGGCAGCCTTAAGCGCCAACTCTATTTTTAAATCTTGTTCTCCAAAACGATGCAGGATAGTTTCCACCTTTGTGTCAATGGCTCTCACTGAATTTTGAAGAGCTTCCATGGGGGTTCAGCAGGCGATTCTGGGGCCCAACCACTGCGGCCTGTGAGGCTGAGGATGGCTGAGATTTGAGCCTCCGGGCATTTCTCTGTGGCTTCCCATCGTGGTTTTTAGTATCAATCGCTCCAGGAGATACTGCTAAATATTATTCTACTGTCGCTCAAAGTCCAGAACCCTTCAATATTACCAAAAGGATAAATTATATCTCAGCCATGGAGCTACTGTGATGTGCTTCTTCTCAGTAGAGTGCTCTCTAGCGCCTGCAGTCTTCTATATGCATTCCATAGTTGGGGGAGGGGGATGCCTTAAAGGATTGCCATGCTTTATCCCTATTTTCATTTGTGTCAGGAGCTCTTTGGATAGCCACCAGGTACTGCCACTTAACCCTTCTGGTGGTGATGGGAAAATGCTTGTCCTGGAGCTTGCCAAGGGCATCAGTGGAGAAAGTGACCGCTGTTGAGACGTCCTTGTGTAGGTAGAGCTCAGACCAGTTTAATGCCCAAGCATCCCTTAGGACGGATGCAGATTCTGGCATTTGAAATTTCTAAACCATAGAAGCTTGAGTGAGGATGGAAGGATTTGTTGGTTAGAATGATATAAGTATGGGTGTGGTCACTGATTGAGTGAGACATAGTGCATGCTTGTAGGACCAAGTCAATCCTGTTTGTGGCAATCCAGTCAAGGGTAGAGTGATTGGGAGAGTGAAGGTTGTACCTAGCTGGGGAGGAGATGACTTGTATTTTTGCTGTCACCTACAGCCTAGATGGTTTGGAATTTTTCATGAAATTTTCAGGTTGAAGGGCCCATGTACCAAGGGTGTGTGCCTTGGATAGGTTTCTAAAAAATATTATAGGGTTCAGAAGTCATAGCGATTTTAGACTTAACGCCTTGACTTGAATGACAACAAAAAACAAAGATTGTGTGTGCTTATTTTCATTATTTACCAGTCATGCTAGAAAAAATACAAATCATGCTGAAAAGAAAACCACTGCTCGTGCTGTTAACCATCTTGTTTTTGCTTTTTAAACTCACAGACATTGAAAATACATAAAATAACACATTTCAAGAAGCAAACACCTGCACCTAGATAAATGGGACCCATCTACCTAGATTATGGTGTTTGTTTTGAAACCCTTGCCAGGAATCTTTCCAAGAACACCAAAATCCAGGCTGCCCAGCTTGGTGAGAGGAGCTGCTCACCCGCATTCTCTGTATGAGCACAGCAAGACTTTCTTGAGTCCTGCAGCCACAGCTGGAAGTTGTGCTATAGGCTGCAGGAGCCGTCAGTCTCCTGTTCTGTCTGTCTTTCTTTTCTTTCTCTGTCATTCACTCTATCTATCTATCTATCTATCATTTTCATTAAGCGGACCGAGTGCCCACCCCGTACCACTTCTTTTCCCCTCCCTACAGGTGGTTCACCCTTCCAATGTTTATTAATTAATTTTTTAATATATTTATTTAAGGAGGAGAGAGTCTTAAAGGAACTTGCTAATCTGAAAGCCAACAAGGCAATTGGACTGGACGGGATATATCCCAGGGTATTAAGAGAACTCAGGGAGGTGCTGGCAGCAGCACTGACAGCCCTGTTCAACAGTTCGCTGGAAACAGGTGTGGTACCAAAGAACCGGAAGAGGGCAATGTAGTCCCTCTCCACAAAAGTGGGAGCAAGGAGGAGGCTGGCGATTACAGACCAGTCAGCCTGACCTCGGTGGTGAGGAAACTAATGGAATCACTACTAAAAGAAAGGTTTGTGACATATTTCAAGTCTAACAGAGCACAGAATCCAAGACAGCATGGATTCACAGCAGGAAGATCTTCTCAAACAAATATAATAAGACTTCTTTGACTAGGTGACTAGGGAGGTGGATCAGGAGGGCAGTGGATGTGGCCTACCTGGATTCAGCAAGGCCTTCAACATCGTCCCCACATAGGAGGCTAGTAAACAAGCTGGGCAGCATGGGAGTGGGTCCCAGGGTGGTAAACTGGGTCAAAGATTGGCTGAGCGATAGGACACAGAGAATGGTGGTGAGTGGAATTCAATCTGAAGAGAATTGGGTGACCGCAGGGTCCCACAGGGATCAGTGCTTGGACCAGTCCTCTTTAATGTCTTCATGTTTACATTGCAGAGGGGCTGGAAGGGAAGGTGCGCCTCTTTGCAGATGACACCAAGATCTGTAGCAGGGTTGACACTCCAGGAGGAGTAGAGAAATGAGAAGGGACCTAAGCAAGCTTGAGAAGTGGTCAAGGATGTGGTAGCTAAGATTCAATGCAAGTGCAAGATCATGCACTTGGGGTACAGAAATGCAGGGCAGGGTGCATGATGGGGGAACTGATGACCACCAAACAGGAAAGGGACCTGGGAGTAACCATATCTGATTATCTAAAGGTTATCAATGTGAAAAGGTTGTGAGGAGAGCCCGTGAAGTACACAGGAGAGGTATCTCCAGCAGAAGGAAGGAGGTGGTGATGCCACTGTATAGAACATTAGGAGATCTCATCTAGAGTACTGTGTCCAGTTCTGGAGGTCACAACTCCTGAAGGACATAGACAGAGTAGCGGTTCAGAGAAGGTCGACAAAAATGGTGCAGGGACTGCACCAAAAGTCATATGAGGGAAGACTGGAGGATCTCAATATGTATTTCCTGGAGGAGGGGGGAAATGATAGAGAGTTTTAAATACCTCAAGGGTGTAAATAAGGTACAAGAGGGTAGCACCTTTAAAAAAAAGATGTTCAAGAACAAGGGACCATGATATGAAACTAGAGGGGGTAGACTTAGGGTAACGTGAGAAAGTATTTTTTCACCGAAGGGTGTTGGATCCATGAAGCAGACTCCCAGCAGAGGTTGCAGGGCAAAATGGTAGAGGAATTCAAAAACGCATGGGACATACATAAAGGAACTCTAGTGAAAGGAAAGAGAGGGTAAGCTCAGAGATCATTAGGATCTGCAGTATATGAAACAGATAGGGAAAATGGGAAGACTAGGTGGGTAAACTGTCCTTGTCTGGTGTCAAATTTATGTTTCAATGTTTCTATTTCAATGTTCACCATAAAGAATAGTTACATACTGTACTTGCTGTAACAGTAGATACATAGATACATAGACACTGTCGGTGCAGATAAGGGCCTATGGCCCACCCAGTCTGCCCATTTGAGCTTGTAAGTTCCCTTCATGTTTTTCTAGCAGTCTGTTGTCCCCTTACCCTGACCTCCAGAATTCCCTTATGTCTCTCCCATGCATTCTAAATCCTGTGATTGTTTCAGCCCCCACCACTTCCTCTGGCAGGTGCTCCACTTGTTCACCACCCTTTCTGTGAAGAATTCTTCCTCACGGTTCCTCTGACTTGCCCTCCCTCCAACTTCATCCCATGCCCTCAGTCCTGGAACATCTTTTTCACTGGAGAATAATGTATTCCTGCACCCTGTTCCTCCCTGTAAGGTACTTGTATGTCTCTATCATATCCCCCTCCTCCTCTCCTCCAGGAAGTACATATTCAAGTCCTTCAGCCTGTCCTCATAGGACTTGTGATGCAATCCATGTACCATCTTTGTTGCCTCCTCTGAACCCTTCTCTACCCTGTCTATGTCCTTATGTAGGTAAGGTCTCCAGAACTGTACACTGTACTCCAGGTGGGGCCTCACTAGCGCCTTGTATAGTGGAATTATGACCTCCTTTTCCTGCTGGCGATGCCCCTGCCTATGCATCCCAGAATTCTATTTGCTTTACCTGCTGCCTTGTCGCACTGTTTCCCTAACTTGAGGTCATCAGAGATAATAACCCCAAGGTCCCTTTCCTGCTTGGTGCATGCTATATCCTCACATCCCCCAACTGATATGTTGCTCCAGGGTTTTTTGTGCCCATATGCATTATCTTGCACTTTTGCAGTAAATTTCAACTGCCAAACCCTTGACCATTCTTCAAGCTTCTGCAGGTCCCTCCTCATTCTATCTACACCTCTGGCATGTCCACTCTATTACAGAGCTTCATGTCATCAGCAAACAGTGAAATTTGAGAGAATCTCTTTCATCAGGCCACACCTATAAGACTATAGCCACCAGGCACTACTAGGACCACACAGAAACGTTTTGCAAGCAGCATACCATGGGCCACCCACGATGATGTGTTACATAGACGTTTTCTGTATATAAATGTGGGTGGCCCTTTCCCTCCTCAGTTCCCCACCAGAGATCATACTCAGAGGACCTCTCTAGGGAACCGAGAGAGCTGAAGTGTCCAGTTACCAGGCAAGGCTGGAACGGCAGGTAGTCCATCCTGGAGAGAGAGAGAGAGAGAGGAGAGAGAGACAGGAGCAAAAAGCTCAGAGTGTAATGGGGACGGAGGGAGGGACAGTGTGGCCTGATGAAGGAGATTCTTTGAAGATCTACTGTTACGGTAAGTACGTAACTTCTTCGAGGATATCTTTCATCAGGCCACACCTAAAGGACGCGCCCCAAGCAGTACTGATCAGGAGACAGTCTGGGTGACTGGAGGATACTGGCCTAGGAAAGAAGGGCTTGAAGCACAGCCAGGCCAAAGCCTGCCCTTCTTTGAGAGGCACTGTCCAGACTGTAGTGTCTAGTGAAAGTGTGGACAGTATTCCAGTTGTAGCAGCACAAATTTCTGCAGCTGACACACTGCTGAAATTACCATGCCTATAGTAGAATGGACACCTAACAACTCCAGAGACTTCCTTACCATACTTCCTGTAACAGAAGGTAATACAGTTTGCCAACCATTTAGACGCACACTGTTTTGAAACTGCAACACCCTCTTCCCGGGAGAAGGATAAAGGAAACAAAAGTTGTGAGGACTTCTTGCAGTCCTTCATATGGTGAACATAATACCTGAGTATTCTATGTACTATCTAAAGTGTGGAGCAATGCTTCCCTGGACTGGCATGCTCGGGAATAAACAGACGGATGGTTTGATTCAGGGTAAACCCAGACATCACCTTTGGTAAGAACTTAGAACTGGTGTGCAAAAGACACCCTGTCTATATGAAAATCAAATGAGGCTTGCACAGAAGAGCCTGAAGCTTGGAAATCCTTCAAGCAGAAGTAACAGCAACTAAAATAATGCTTTCCATGACAGAAAGCATAGCTCAAAAGAAGCCAAAGTAAATTTCTCCAGGACAACATTCAGGTCCCAAGCTGGGACTGGATTATGGATGGGAGGCTTCAAGTTAAGAATTACACTCAAGAATGTATGGGAGAGTCCGGCCCGGTGGCGCTGAGGGTTGAGGTGCTGGGGCACACCTAAGCGCCACGCTGGCGACCCGGGTTCGAGAATGAGCCGGAGTCGCTGAGGTCCCGGCAGGGAAAAGAGATTACGCCTGTCAGACTGCTCTCTCTTCCCGGGAGGGCTGGGGAGAAACGATCGCTTCCTGGAATGGCCTCTGGTGGCTATCGGGGCACCCAGCATGGCGACGAGAGCGCACGGGCGGAGTTTGGCAGCCGTGTTCCGAGGCAACAGGAAAAGGAAAATGCTCAGCCTTGGTAGGCGATGATGGGGCCGTGAGCTACCCCCCACGCCCAGCAGTCGCTACGCCAGCTGACCTCGGATCGCCTTGGTCCATGGATGCCCCTCATGTAGGGTGGCGAGGGTGAGTGTGGATGCCTGGAACTAATGGGAGTGTCCCCGACCGAAGTGTCAGGACTGAGTCTCAGACGTGCGGGATGGAGGTAGCTGTGTGTCCCCATCAGAGAGAGAGTCCAAGGCTGAGAGGTGGATAAAGAAAGTTAAAAAAAAAAAAAAAAAGAATGTATGGAGACTTCCAGCTGTGCCACTGAACAGCCATCAGTAGGCACATGAAAAGATGAAATCACACCCAAATGTACTTTGATGGAGAAGTATTGCTAACCAGCATCTGACAGGAACAACAAGTACTCCAGAATCTGAATCACTGGACAAGTGAAGGGATCCAAGTGGTGGAAAGCAGTCCACAGAGCAAACCACTTCCACTTCACAGAATAAGTGGTCCTGGTGGAGGTTTTCTAGCAGCCACCAGGACATCAGCCACCTTAGGATACCCCAGATCTAGCAATGGCTATGTCTTCAGAGCCATACATGAAGATGCAGTGACTTGAGGTTTGGATGGACCAGGATGCCCTGCTCCTGTGATAGCAAGCCTTTGCAGAGGGCAGAGGTACTGGGGTTCTACTGCCAGCTGCTGCAGTAAGTGAAACCAGATCTGATGAGGCCATAAGAAAGCGAGTATCACAGTAGTTACCACCATCTGGAGCTTAATCAGCACCCTCTGAATTAGAGGGAAGGTGTAGAGGAACCTCCTTTCCAAGAGAGAGACTGCGATCTCGCCATAAAACTCCAGGCCCTGAAGCGAGCGAGCAGAAAACCGCTAGTTTTGCATTGAGTGGGGGACGCAAAGGTCCAACTCTGGATGACCCCACCTGTCAAATAGGTCTTCTACTACTGTGGTAAGTGGCTCCCACTGCATTCTGGACTACGACCTGCTTAACCTGTCTGCCAGGATGTTTTGGACGCCTGGGACATGGACTGCCGACAGTTCTAGACAATGTTCTAGAGCCCAGTACCATACCGCCATCGCTTTCTGCACAGGGGGAGATGAGTCCTCCCTTTCTTGTTTACGTAGTGCACTACACTGATGTTGTCTGTCTGCACCAGTGAAGGCCCCAGGGACAGATGGTTCTGAAAGGCTTATAGGCCATGCAGGACGGCCCTCATCTCCAGGACATTGATGTGAGGAACCTCCACCTGGTCCATGTACCTTGGGTCTGATGAGGCCCCAGATGCAGCCACCCAGCCCATCCCCTAAGCATCCGTGGTGAGGATTTGATGAGGAGGGGATTAGAAAAAGAACCCCTTTGAGCAAGTTGCTGGGTTCCATCCACCACTGGAGCACCTTTCTTTACAGGAGATGCTACTAGAACCTTCTATTCTAGACCATCAGTGCATTGACCCCAGACTCTTAATGTCCACTGGGGATCCTCATGTGAAGTTTGCCAAAGGTACTGTGACAGTGGCTGCTGCCATTAGGCTCAGCAGTCTCAGGAATGTCCTGGCTGTGACATACCTGTTTTAAAGAACCTGGGCCTGTGCTATCAGGCACTCTGCCCTGTCCTGGGGCAGGAAGGATAGGCCCTGTGCAGTGTTCAGTACTGCCCTTATGTACTCACAGAAGCTGACAAGGGGTCAAGGCTGACTTAGGTTGACTGTAATCTCTAGAGCATTGAACAGATGTCTGGTGTGCGGTAGGGTGTGAGACAGTTGCTCCTGAGACTGAGCTTTGAGCAACCAGTTATCTAGATAGGGAAGATGTAAAGTCCCTTTCTCCTGAGGGCTGCTGCCACAACTGCCAAGCATTTGATAAATACCCATGGTACAGATGACAAGCCAAAGCGACTCCTGAACTAGTAGTGCTCCCCTGAAACAGGAACCTGAGGTACTGCCTGTGGGGAGGGGACAAATCTTGATATGCCGTAAGCATTCTGCATGTCCAGGGAAAACATCCAGTCCCCTTTTGCAGGAGAGCAGCAGGCCTTGCAGAGTGACCATCCTGAACTTTTTTTTTTTTTTACTGAATATAGAAGTTCAGATCCCTCAGATCCAGAATGAGCCTTAAGTCCCCTGTGGATGTGGGGACTAGGAAGAAACGTAAATAGACCCCACCGAGGGCATGGCTAGTTGTTCAGCCATTCAGTCGCACTTTCAG
The DNA here is from genome assembly GCA_016271365.2 of Neoceratodus forsteri. Taxonomy (NCBI): domain Eukaryota; kingdom Metazoa; phylum Chordata; order Ceratodontiformes; family Ceratodontidae; genus Neoceratodus; species Neoceratodus forsteri. The sequence continues at coordinate 828,208,321 of CM057453.1, read as the reverse complement.
GGAGCTCCCACACAACATCCGATAATTGGCTTATTTTATAAATTTTAGGTATCTATCCACGTATAAACTACCCACATCTGTTATACTTGGACGAGGGACCAGCTGGCGAACATTTCAGCAAGATGGGTTGAAAGAATACTGATCAAAAGCGAATTTCTTTACCCCTCGTGGCAGGGCCCCCAAGGTACCGACACCTCCTGTAGGCCCAACATCGGTCGAGCCAGATAAAGATGATCCCCATCAGCAACCTTGAATCCCTACAAGTGGCTGTGCTGAACCTCACACAAACGGTTTAGCATATGGACAAAAGATGGACACTTACCATGCTAGAATGGTTGATGTGGAGCAGATGGGAGGGGCTTGATAGGCACTATGCAAGTGGTGGAGAAGACATCGGAACAAGCGCAGACCTCAGCAGCAACTGGTGTAAAGGAGCAGGCCCTACTGAGATCGTTTAGAGCATCTCGAAAACACAGTCAGGACTGCAAATGTAACGATTATTGGCATGCCAGAAGGGACCGAGGGGAACATCTGCTCACTTTTTGAATGCACGGATCGAGGAGATGTAAGGTCTAGACATGTAATGCTTGTTCGTCCAAGCATACCAAATATCCACACACAGAGCCAGCAGCCATTCAGTTGGAGCCCAGACGATTTTAGTCGTCACGGCATCCACAGCGATTAGAGATCGAATTCTGCAGGTGGCTCGCAATATGAGAGGTGCGGACATTGCTGGATCCTGGGTTCTGCTATTCCTGATTCATCATACGCTACACGGATGAAGTGGAAAGGTTTTGATGCAGTCCGTCGACACCTTCGGAGCTGGGGATCCCAAATAACATGTTGATTCCAGCCAGCCTGCATGTCACTGTGGGCCACAAAGCGTATGTCCATACTGACCCCAAAGAAGCTGGAACTGGTTGACAGGCTGGAAGCTGAAAGATCTGTGAGAGAAGGAGATGAATCCTTGGACTCTGAGTGAATGAACACCTGAATTATGGGACATAAGTGACTATAGCCATCGCGTTTCTCAGCACTAGTCCCTTTTCTAAGACTGTACGTCTTATCCGGAAACGACTTGTGACATAAGACTTTATTTGGGTGCATTTATACACAGAGACACTAAATCATATTTCTTTTAAATGAAACTTTAAAGAATGTGCACAGTAAAGATGATCGTTGACCGTTTTCCTCTCTTGTGCGGTGAAGTTTTATGTCTCCGACAGTTAGCCACACTATTAGTGGAACTGAGCTGCCACCCATCTCCACAGATAAAGACAGTAGATGGAGGGTGAGCGACCTCTTCACAAGCTCTTTTTGTTCTCTAGTGCCTTATTTTAATAGTGAACTGCTGCTGTTACAATCTCATTCTGTAGTGGTTAGTTCTTTACATAAAGGATGGAAGGATATTACGGTGAATATTCGGATGTGGGGGTGTACTGAAAGGAATTATTTGTGTAAATCTAGTTGAAGCTACCACAAAGGCTTAGTAGTTGTTTTATTTATTTATTGAAATTGTTTCACCAAGAAAAGCACACTGAGCAAGAACTACTAGTCTTCCAGTGCGACCTGGGGGAGGGTGTAGGGAAGAGGACAAGGCTAGTCCAGGTCCTGACATACTGTATATACATACAATTACAATACAGTTGAAAACATTTGACAGAAATAGTTGGGCGTAGATGACAATTTACCCTTACTTATAGTATAGTAGCAATTACATGGGAAGGCATGCTTTATACCTTGAAAACATATAATTAGATAATACCGCTGCATATGTTTGACAGAAATAGGTAAGTGTGGATTAATACATATACCCTAATAGTTCAGAGCAACAGTTACAATGAGGAAATCCTGCAAAGTATTGGGTTGTGGTATATAATGAAATAGGGGTAAGTGCAAGCTAGCTAGCTCAAAAGTTGGGATCAAGTGCAGTACTTGGGTTTGGTTAGCAGTAGCACCACTGGGGCCTACTGGGAGAAGAAATAGGAGTGTCTGATGTAGCATAGATTGGAGAGTTAGCTGCAGGAGCAGTTTACTGAGCAGTGGTTGGCAAGGGCATAGGATAGTGAGCGGATAGAGGAAGAGTGGCGAATTTCAGAGGGAAAGAGTTCCAGAGTTGAGGGAAGTGGTGAGAGAAGCGCCTGGCCAGCTTGGGTCCGACATCTGGGGACCAACAGGAACCGGGAGTCTAGGGACCTCAGAACAGATGGGGTGACAGTATGGAGGTCAGATACGCTGGGAGGGTACCAAACCAGTTCTTCAGATAAACTTGGCACAGTGTATTAGGCGGTGGTTCTCAAGGGAGGGAGAGCAAGGAGCAGTATAACCCGCAGTGGTGGGGTGCGAGGAGGAGCCGCCAAGAGCAAACCGCAGAAAGCATTAAAAGGGCATCCAGTTTGGATAAACTGACTTGTGGGCTACTGTAAACAATATCACAATAACTGAAGAAAGGAAGTACATTTTCTGGATAAGCTCATGACGGACCGGATTGGGAGGCTAAAAGCGTTCCGATATAAGCTCGAGTTTGGAGCAGAGTTTTGTTAGTATAGAGTCAGCATGGACTGCGAAGGTGAGGTGGCGGTCAAGCCAAACCCAAGATACCAGAAGGAGGTAACGTCCCTGCAGCTCTGACCCATCAAGAGTGCGGAAAAGTGGGAGGGAGGGGCCTGGCTAGTCATCGGATGTACCAAAAGTCATAGTTACAGTTTTGTAGCATTTAGAAAGAGCTGGTGAGAGTTGAACCAGAGCTGGACTTTGTTAAAATCCACCTGGAGGGTAAAGGCAACTGAGGCTGGGAGGAGCCAGAGGAAAATAGGACAGTATCATCAGCATACATGTGGATCGAGGAGGCAGAACAAGTTTGGGGCAGGTTGTTTAGAAAAATAGAGAATAGAATAGGCCCAAGCACCAATCCTTGGGGACACCGGTGGACATGGGGAGGGATATGGCATCCGCAATCCTGAAAGATTGAGTGTGGTCTGTAAGATAGGCACCCGAACCAGGCAGTAGCAGATGTGGAGGCCAGAGTCAGAGAGGCTAGATAGTAACAGAGTGTGGGAGACTGTATCGAAAGGCCTTGGCCAGATCGATGAAAACTGCAGAGGATGAGACCTCGATCCATTCCAGACTGGATGGTGTCAGTGAGCCCTAGTAAAGAGGAGGCAGTGGAGTGATCTTTCCTGAATCCGACTGGTAGTGTGTGAAGAAATCTGAGTCGGTGAGATAGGGGGTTAACTGGCTAAGCACTAAGTGTTCTTGCAGCTTGCCAGAGCAGGGAGGAGGAGATTGGCCGATAGTTTGAGGTGGAGGAGGAGGAGGCGCCTTTGTAGACAGGGATGACAATGGCGTGCTTCTAGGACAGAGGGACAGATGCAGTGGTGAAGGATAGATTTAGGAGATAGGCAATAGGGTGGCTATGGCAGAGGCCGAGAGGAACAGAAGTTACTAGAGGAAGTACTCTCTTGGACTTTTATTCATTGTATGTTATCAGTTTAAGATGCTGGCAGCATTAGCCATAGAGATTACTGCATTGAGTTAATCACACTGTTATTCCCCTCATCTTGTTACAAAGAGAGCAGCGACTCAACTATTCTATCATTGTAAGCTTTGTTTTGTTTGATGTACTGCACTGCTCAGGGTATATGTTCTGTACTGTACTGGACAAAACTTACAAATAAAAAGTAAAAAAAACCAATAGATCCCCCTGTTCCTTTGCTTCCAGGGAACTGGTTCTATGACCTCTTGTGCAACAGTGTACGATTTCCTCTAGTAACACTGGTATGTGGTCTGGAGTATAAGTTGAGGGGATTGGAGGAAGGTTTGGAGGCAACCCCAGAAGTTCTAGAGTGTGGTCCTGTCCTATTAACTGCAGGACCCAAGCATCTGTTGTAATCTCTCTCCACTGTTCCAGGTGGAGGAGAGGTGACCCCTACCACCAGCTCCAGGTTTTGTACTGGAGGGTTGGGATCTAATAAAGAGTTATGCTGAAGCAGATCCGGCGCCGCAGCTGCACCTCCTCTAGGGGCTTTAGAGTGGGTACCTGTGGAGGAGGTTTGGGCAGGCAAAGCTGCTTTGCTTTTACCCTGTTGCCTGGCCCTGACCTAGGTCTAGTTGTAGTCCCGTGAAAGGGCACTCTCTGCCTGCTTCTTGGTTGTGTGTGGTACAAGGAATGGACTGACCTTAAAATCCTTCCGAGCTTGCAGTTCAGAGAGGATGTCATGCACATCTGCCCAAAGAGCCTGTAACCTCTGAAAAGGTGTTCAGAATGGATTACTGGACTCAGGTTGGCCTGAAAAAAAGGCTTTCCTGAGGGCCTGGTACAGCTTGACTGCCTTTCTGGGCATGGCAGGATCAAGCTTAGTCTGTGCCAGGTGGCAGGGTGTCATCCTCTTGTGCAGCCAACAGAGGAGGAATGATAAGAGGTGGAGAATCTGGTAGCTCTAGAAACTCTACCAAGTTTCTCCTAGTGATGTCTTGCTCCTCAACATCAAACCCATTCCAGTTTGAGTTGCTTCATCACAGAGAGGAAGGAGAGGTCTTCAGAAGGGACCTCAGAGTATACAATGTAGAGTCCTCACTCCTGGTGGAAATGGTCGAGCCAGACCTGTCAGAGGTACTCCCATCCATATCTTCCTCCTCCTCTTCCTTCTCTTGTGGAAGGAGGTCAGGTTACATTACTGATCTTTGATGATGGGCCCAGGAGGCCAAGGAAGGAAGCAAAGACACTGATGCCCTGCAGTGGGTAGGGTGCATTGATCGAGCCAGGCCACGTGGGGCTTGGCCTGAGGCCCGCCGCTGTCATGACTGGTGTAAGAGAAAAAGGTATAAGGCGCTGTATTATCTCCACAAAAGAGGAGAGCACCGCCTGCATTGCCGGACGGTGGCCTGCACTGCAGGGGTGCCTTGTGACGTCAACATAGAAACTGAAGCCCTGACATCGACAGGCCATCACTGGCCTTGTAGGGTCAGTGGAGCTCACTGCCAGACAAACTGAGGGTTCTGAGGTCTGAGGAGGGCTTGTGACATAGACGGGAGTGACAGTAGCTTTGATGTTGATGGGCCTTCACCGCTGTGTGAGGCCCGGGGAACTGATTGCCAGAGCCAACCCCTGTGAGATCTAAGGTCTGAGCACCAGGAGGCCACCGCCGAGGTGGTCGATTACGCTGTAGCAGTCGGTGATGAGTACAGCAGTGGCTGGGAGCATACCAGGGGATTTATCTCTCCGCCCCTCTCCCAGTGTTTGTGCTTTCCTGAAGATTTCTCTTGGCCTTGGAGGGCTGGGAGCCCGAGGATGAGCTAACGATGCAGTGAAGCTCCTCAGCTGGAGCTCTCTCCATTCTGACTACCTGCTGCTCAAGTAGGAAGTTCTGAAGGGCTTTTGATGGCATCTCCAGGTAGCTTGATAAACTTCAGGCATAGCTCGTAAGCTTTACCATCAGGGCCTCCAAGACAGTGCACACAGACATTGTGGTAATCGCTGGAGTAGATTTTTCTACCATACTCACAGTAACAAAATAGTTTAGCAGAGTCTTTCATCAACATTCATGATGATGGCAATCACTTTAAAATAAAGTGATAGTGACTAGGGTGAGAAAAATAATAAAAGTTAGAAATTTCAAGGATTTAGCAGTCGACAGTAGTGGTGGCATCTTTGTGGAGTCCAGTGAGTATGGTCGATGGCAGAAAAGAACTAAGGAGTGAGAGGGGCAACCTATGTTTATAAACAGAGGATGTCAACGTAAGACGTTGTCATAGGTGGCTCCCTGGAGACCACCTGCAGAAAGTTTCCATGTGGTCCTAGTGCCTGGTGCCTATAGTCCTATAGGTGTGGCCTGTTGAAAGAGATATCCTCAAGAAGATCTTCACTAATTTTCTATTCTGACTCCAAACTTTTAACATAGCCATTTTCCATACCACTTCATAAATGTGACATGTCATTTTTAAATCATGGGTGAGACGTGTTTTCACACTTCTGGTGTGAAATGACATATCATCCAATATACTATAAATTGTACATGTCTTGTTTATAAGGCAAATCATAAAATTAGTATCTTGAAAATTTGTGGTAAAAATTTTTAAAATATATATAATTATTAACAAACGTTGTGTGTACTGGCAGTCTTCACTCCAGCAGGTATGTTTTGTGATCCCATGCTGCTGAGCTGAGTTTGGTGGTGAGCTCTGTGACCCAGCTGGATGGGGTGAGGATGGGGTATGGTGCTGTCATGTTACACCCCCCCAGCCAGGGAATGAAAGGTGCAGGGTTGTTCACATGGGCCCAGGTACCACATAATGAAGACAACTGTCCTCCTGGCATAGGACCCTGCACCTCTCCACCCATGGGTGGCAGAAGGCCCTGTGCATTGGCTGACAAATGCACTCTTTGCCCTGTGCATCTGCATCTGCGGCCACATGGAAGTGTAGGGACCACAGGGCCCTGTACTTCCATAGCCCACCACACAGCCCCATTTATTCTTCACATCCTTAGCTGCATTGAACTGCAGACAGAGTCTTCCTTTGGTGCAGGGCATTTGTATCTGTTCACGCAGATCCCTTTGGGACCCTACGTGAATGAGGATATAATTCCACTGTCTCAAAAGAAAGAAATTCTCTGCAAAAAACTTTGTTAATGCACCAGTTAAGGGTAACTTTATGCCAAAAAGTAGGGAAATGTGGTGTTAGGATTTCCAACCCTAACTCCCACCCCACTATCCAAGCAGCAAAGGAAAAAACATTAGGGTTTTGGATCTCCGGTCTTGGTGAAGAGTGGTGTCTTTCCTTGCGTTGTCGACCCCTAATGCCCACCCTGTTCCCCTTTAGCAAACAATGTCACACATGATCTCCTTCCTTCAGGGCCCTGCAGGAAGAAAGCTAAAACAGATTGTGTTGGCAACATGTGGCAAGACATACTTCTCTACCTTTAAAGAGTGTGTCAGTATGAGGCACTGGCTTGGAGCTGTACCTTGTGCTTGGGATAGGAGGCTATAGACTGGGGGCGGGGAGCATTAGGGTTGACAACCCCAAGGAAGACCCCATCACTGATTTGCCAAGATTCCGGAGACCTAAAACCCTTATGTTTTTTCTTTTGCTGCTTGGGGAGATAGGGGTGGGGAGTTAGGGTTGGAAACCCAATGCCATATTTCCTTACTTTTGTGGCATTAAGTTACCCTAACTGGCAATGCATAAATGATTTTTGCAAAGAATATATATAGCCTAATGAATAAGGAGAAACACGCACTGAAGGAGGGGACTGGGTACACAAATAGCAGGCACCAAAGGATAAAGTTAAAGGGTAAAACCCCATGGGGTACACAGCACACCACATACCTCTTGACCTTTCATAGCCCAAATGTGTTACACATGAGTAAAATGTGTAACATATAATCAGATAAGACACAGCATGCTCAGAACATAGGGACATCAGAGCACCAATGTTTTAGTATTTGCTGATAATGGAGCATCACAGAAATTATGGGTTTCTGCTTAGAGTCTTGGCAAGCAATGAGGAATACTGCCTTTTGTACTGGGAAGAGGGTTTCTTAGAAGTGAATGAGAGACGTACTTCATAATGTGTGACCAAGACACACAGACCCAAACACAGGTCTTACTCGCAGTTCTGCTCTTTAACCAACAGGCAACCCTATAGATGTGAAATACTGCTTTGAAGAAGTGGTCCCTGCCTACATTTTTAGTTTGTGTTTTTCTTCTAAGGAAACAAAGCAGAGAAAGACCCAGCAGGAAAATATAACTGTCTCTGAGCCATAGGAGGCCCTGCTCTTGGCACTGGGATTAGTGCCAAGCTGACCCTAGGGCTGACAGGAAGAGCACCACAGCTGGCACTGAAGGCAGCACCAAAACCAGTGCCAGGGCCAGGACCAACACCAAAGAGGCTGATATCAGTCCTGGTCCCGAGCGACACTGACACTGGCACTGGAAATGAGAAATGGCAAGGAAAGAGATGTCATAGTAAGAAGCAAGGTGTATGTGAGCACCTAAAAACAGGTCCAGATCCCACAAGGGCACCCCATCAGGGCAGGATGCAAGGATTGGGCTAGATGGCAGATGCCCAGAGGGATCACTACCATGGCCCAAGTCCAGTGCTTAAACCCTCACTTCTGGTATCCCGAAAGGCAGGTGGCTATTGGTGATTGAGATGCCTGCCCATCAACCAAGGGAAGGACAATGGTTCCTCCACTGGAGGAACTCTGCTGATAATTCCCAAGCAGGGCTACAGCTCAAGAAGGAGGGCTGGACAAGATACGATATCCCTGTCCAAAGGCCAAGGTTTAAGGTCAAACAGTCCCAGGGGTCCAATGCCGAGCAGGAGCAGGGCGAACAGTTTACAACACTGGGAGGACTGCCCATTCACGGATGTGAAACTGCTCAGTAAAGAACTAACCAGTGAGGAGTGGTGATCCAAGATAGCCTTGCTGCCGAAGCAAGCATGGTATATCCTACTTTATATGACAGTCTTCAAACAGTTGAATAGTTGTCGAGCAGATGCCAAACTGAGGAAAATAAAGAAAACAGAATTGAAAAGGTTAATAAAATAAGGCATACTTGAAGTGAAAAATAATAAAGGAACTATTTCTAGGCCTCCACTGCTGAAACCCGAAGTCCTGGCGATCCCCAGTGAAGCAGCACTCTTAAAAGGCAGGAAAACTGAAAGTGGTTGGAGCTGGTGGCACGATTTGTGCTGTCAGAGCACGTGATGAAAGCCTGCCTCTGAGCACAGCACTAGCGCCTCCACCTGCATAAGTTCTACTCATGCAGGGTCCCAGAGTTTCCAGTCCTAAGACCAATAAGTGGGGCTTTATGGAGAACACTGATTCTTTGGAGATCATCTCTTTCACAAGGGGGTTCTTACAGGACAGCAGCACTTAGCAAACCCTGAGACAGACACTATATGGTTGATTATTACTGTGACTTATCATGTCACAAGCTCTGTCATGGTGCTTCCAGCTGCACAGTAGCTTAGAAAGATAGCTTAGACCCTTTTTATTTTATTTTCTAAAACTTTAATGAGCACCTGAACAGTTCAATGAAAGCAAGCCACTCCAAGGAGCTTGTGACCACCTTAGTCAGCTACCCTAACATCTGATGCCCCGCCGTAACTCACAGTCAAGAAACAAAAACAAAGTTTGGGCAACACAGAGCCAAAATAAAAACACCAATGATGGGTATAAGTTTAAAAACTATTTATTAAATAAAATTGTAAAATCAAGCAAGCAGTGTCCTAACCTCACTATCAATACATAGTCCTAACCTCACTATCAATACATAGTGGGGATATGACGATTGACTTAGAAAGCCCCGACTCCATAGCTCTATTAAACTTGTATAGCCCTGTCTTCTCTCCCATTCATTAGGAAAGCCCTGGCTGGGTGCTCCAAGCCTCCAGCGGCTGCAGCTTCAGCTTTTCACTGGCCAGCCACAGCTCTTCTATCCACCTGCCTGCCTCGCTCCCTGGATCAGGAGACGCTACCAGCTCAGCTAGGAATCAAAACCCTCAATTACCATTGGACTGCAGCTCTTCTCCTGGTGCACCATTGGTTAATTTGCACTGCCTTGCTGCTCTGATTGGCTGCCTATTCTCCCCTATACTCGCTGCTTTTATTTAACTCTTAGAACTGCTCCAGTTTTGAATTTCCTCCTGCTCCCCACTCCTGCCCTCGACACTCTTTAAATCCACTTTCTGCCCGAACAGACCCACCCTCCACCCCCTCTGATTTGTCAGATCAGGAGACAGGGTACCATCTCTTAAGCGGTCATACACCGTATTGCTCTTGTCCAGCAGTATTACTAAAACCCTCCTTAGTTCTTTTAAGCTGCCATCTGCAATAAACACCCCAACTCCCCAAAAGGGTCATGATGAAGCTACTAATGCGCTTCCTCATGGTACTCACCTTGACATTGCCTATCTCACTTCACTCCATAATACGATATAATGGTAGCAATGCTACACTGTCACATAGTGTAAACAGCCCAAACTCAGCATCTGCCCCTGCACTTTCTATAGTCACAGGCAGCCTTCATAACCATGGTCTAACATTATGAGCACCTAACAACGATTACCCCTTCCCTTCCCTATCACCAAAATGCTTCTACTAGCTAGAAAATACACAAAGCAACTCACAGTCCACATCAACCACTCTCAGATTCTAAAGCACCTCAGGACACAGTCAACAAGGCTGATCTGGTGGTTACTGCTCCTGTCAGGTAACATTCATCCAAATCCAGGTCCCTTAGCAATGGGCAAACCCCACTGTAAAGTGTAGTTCAGTCTCTATTGCGTCTATCAACATCTGCAGCTGCTATCCAGATTCAACTCACTGCAAGTGTGGGTAGCTCAACATAAACCAGATGTGCTATCTGTGGTTGAGACTTGATTCACATCAAGGGCCACTAACACTGAAATCCAGTTCAATGGCTATACATCATTTACATTAGATAGAACTGGGAAGGGAGGTGGGGGTGTCATCTATATTAAGGATCATCTGCAGGGTTATAGCCTCCCACCTATAAAATCGGAAATAACGATAAATACTACCAATAAAGCTCATCCTTGGGGTACATGAAAAGGAATAAGTATCATCTCTGTCTACATCCCTCCCAAGGAACAGGCTTAGAGTACTCCATGAGTACCTCTCAGACCGCCACCAAAACTCTGAAACATTACTGGTGGGTGACTTCAATATAAACTGGTTGTCCAGAGCGACCCTCTCTACAGAGACACTATCGCAGCAATAGACTTGACCAACTAGTAGCTTCCCCATGTACTAACTACCTTTCTGGGACCAGACCTTACTGGACTGGTTGCTAACAACCACCCAGAATGTATCACCTGTACAACTGTCCTCCCAGACTCCATAAGTGACCACTCACCCATCCTCTGTGACTCAGTCAAACAAGTTGCTCTAAACTCACATAAAGAGGTCACATCACGTATATCACAAAAGGGTAACTGGGACCACTACGAGAACACTGAAGACAGTTAAAATGGTCCACTATCTACTTGGCAGTTGATGTTGACACAGCTCAGGATTTCTTCATAAAGTCATTCAATGCTGCCTGCGATATCTTTCCCGATCACCAAAAGGAAGGTTAAAAGATGTCATGGATAACTCCTCTCTAATTGCCCAACTACCATGAGGATCTTTGACACAAGGCAAAAGCTCAGGCTCCCATATTGACCTGCAAAACTATAAAATGGCTCCCTAACAACTGTACCCAGGCCATTCGCCAGGCGAAAAGACAATGCTTTAGGTCTGAACTTAACAACTCCTGGGGACAGCCGCAAATTCTGGGCAAATATAAAGGCCCTAACAGAGAAATCTGAATAAATCATCACCTACTATGCTTAACCTAAATGGGAAAATAACTAAGGATCCTAAGACCATTGCAAACACATTCAATAAGGCCTTTGCAGATCTCAGTGGGTTTCTTCCTCTGACTACCTAAACCCACTCAGCAATGTCAAAAGTAGTACATCAAGTTCTTCCCCTCTAACACTGCCCCCCACCTTAAAATAATCTCAAAATCTGAAGCAAAAAAATACCTACTGAAAGTGCTAGGAAAACCAGACACAGCGGACAGTCTAGCCCTCAAGCTAATTACCCTCACTATTACGTAATTCTGTCTTCCCTAATGAGAATACTCAACCTCTCCTTTATCACTGGACAATTTCCCAAAATCTGGAAAGCAGCAGTTGTTACCCCGTTTTTAAAAGCAGAAAAGGACAATCCACACTAATTACGGCCAATTTCCATACTACCCCAATTTTCAAGGCCTTAGAACATTTATTTTTACCAGTAGACACACTAAGCTGAAAGCTTGTTTACAGAGTGCAACCTGGGAGCACAAGGAAGTTAAGTGACTTGCTCAGGGTCACGCCAGTATGCAAGTGGGGCTGTGGGATTCAAATCCAGGTCTCAGCTCAGAGCCTTAAACCACTCGCTATATTGCTAATTGATCACCTAGACAAATACCGACTACAGTGCATGGAGAAACATGGATTTAGAAAACAACATAGCATCACGCGCCAGCTCTGGTTGAGTTCATAGGATTTATACATGCCTCTCGTCCAGGGGGGCACTTAATTGTGTACCATCATTGACCTCACTAAGGCCTTGATACAGTTAATCACAAACTCCTACTAGCTCAATTAGGTGCTGCTACTGTGTCCTCGACTTCCCTGTGCTGGTTTTGGAGCTACCTCTCTGGACGTGTTCAACAAGTGAAAATCAACACACACTCTCCGACAGCCATTGTGTTTGTACAGGGTTCCACAAGGGTCCATTCTGGGCCACTCTTGTTCTTTCTAAATCACCTCTCTTAAACCTGCCAAGACCGTATCCTCCTCTGTCACGGATGATGCCGTACTATACACTAGTCATCCGGAAATCGAAACTCAGAACAAAGTATGCATAGCAACTTCAACCTAGTCGAAGACTGGTTTATTAACTTCGCGTTTAATGCTCAGCTGTAAGACTAAAACCATGCTGTTTGCCTCAACACACAGCAGATATAACTTCGCCAAGCTAGTCATTAGTAACAAACAAAACAATATTCTTGAGATGGTCCATAATTTCAAATATCTAGGGGTTACATTGGACAGCTCCTATCATACTTGCTCCATGACCTCGTCTCCAAGTCAGCAAACAGGAAGAAGCGGGCAACTGTATAAGCATAGGCACTGCCTTACAGAAGATGCCCTCAAACTCACCTTAACAAGCTCAGTCTTCTCTGTTACAGATGACGGTCTCGTCATCTACAGCACAGCCTCTGATATGGCCCTAAAAGACTAGCCCAGACACTTAATAAAGCCTGTAGGCTATTCTTGGGAGTTCACTCCTTACCCACACTGCGACCGATAACTGTCTCATGGGATGGCTGGACCTGGATAACAGAATTAGTTATCATCTCTATCATCTGGCTAAAAAGGCTACCCTAGGCATGACCCCTCTCAGGGTCCAGACCATGCTAACACCTGCTGCCCCAACTAGACTGTGTCAAGGAACACATAATCCCTTTAAGGTATCATTCCGCTGCACTCTCCAAGGTCAGCGGTCCTTTAATTCCGTGCCCCAAACCTGCTAAACTGCCTACCAAGAAACCTTCATGCTGAAACTAAAATAGGTCAGTTTAAATCTAAGCTACGCTCCACCTCTCTTGTCATATGAAGGGCACCTGCTCCCTATGGCAAATTCTAGGGACCAAAGCCTGGCCCTGACCTTTAGTGCACTTAATTCCCATAAGTCTGCTACCTGCACTTTAACTCCACCCTACCCTCTCCCCTAATCCTTTACCACCTTCCCTACCCTCAGCTCCTCGACCTTCCCTTTCCACTCTGCTTTCATCCCTATTTAATCTACATACCTTAATCCCCTAATCTCCACCTCCTCCTCCATCAAGACTAGGGAATCTATTCTCTTTATAGCTACTTACCTTACTTCCTTCTTCCAAGACAGTGGGATCTGGCCCTGCCAGTTCCCGCTTTTTCCACCCAAACCCTCGCCTTGTCTCTGGTACTCTGTATTCGCTAGATCAATTTGTCATCCCACAAATGTTTTTGTCTGAATCATGTACTCATGTTAACTATCAAAATATTAAACTATTGAACTCTTATTTGTATTATTTGTATTGAACTTTATGTATTTTGTATTATCTGTTTTGACGTGGATCTTCTGTAAACAAGCTCTAAACTCAAAGGTTGTAATCCGAGACTTGAATAAGTAAATAAAATGACACTGCTTGCATGATCTTACTATTTTTATTTATTTAATAAATAGTATTTAAACTTATACTCATTATTGGGGTTTTATTTGGTTCTGTGTTGCCTGACATTTTGTTTTGTTTCTTCTCTGTAAGGGCTGCCTGTCCAAGAATCTAGATAAAGTGCTAAAATTACTTTTTGTGCCAGTACGTACCACAGATTTTACCTTTATCCTCACCAGTCATATACAGTATACGGAAGTCCTACACCCTTTGAAGTCCTCTACATTGGCCACATCCACAAAACAGAACTCTGATAATGTTAAGTGTAGAATAGCACTGTATATCAAGCGAATGGCAGAAATGCAGCAGGGCTACTGTTAACACTAAGACTCTATAATTTGTCAGGTCAGCTTTCATTTTGGGGTAGCATATTAACACAATATTAACCCCCAAAATGAAAGCTGATCTGCTAAAGTATAGAAAACTATACCCCGCCCCCATCCCCGATTTTACTGTCATTTAGAAGACATAATAAAATGGCAAGAGCAAATACAGGAACCTTATTGGTCAAAAATTTAATCTAACCAGTTTTCACTCTTCTTTCTATGCCCAAAGAAACATGCTTTCTATTAACACCAGATCTGCGTTTTATAAGTGCAATAACACACTTCAGGATGATCATTAAGGCATCTGTAATGCATTTCCCAGAGTTTGTGAGGACACTTGGTCTTCAATCTCGTGCCTCCACAAAACCCTAGAAGCGTGCTCTACAGTAACACCCTGCTATGTATTACACTACATGTTCCCACTGAAGAGCAGCTTTCTACTTAAACAAAAGCCAATTATGTTTTTAGTTTTATTTTACTTTCTTTTGTTTTTAATCTACTAAATATTTCAGATAATTCTAAACATATTTCACTGAGTCTTTCTAAAAGCATTGGTTTCCAACTGACCTTACAAATCCTGGTTGTGACATCACAGTCTGTTGTCACAGTGTTTATTATGATGTCATAAACAAAGTCACTCGTAGGTCTATAGGGGGATAGGTCTCACCAATGCTTTTACAAAGGCTTTTGGACAGGCTACCAAAATTTGTTTATAAAACTTAGAAGGAAATCTGAAAATTAAAAAATGTGTTCTCTATTAAATTGCTACATCGAAAACGTCATATTTTATGAGAGTACACACAGAAGTGGAAACTGTTCTTTAATCATTATCAAAACACTGTTTGCTGGGCAGGGCAATGGTGGGGACTCTGGAATGGTGCAGGACAGCTGTGTTACGATCGGAGGAGATAAAGGTAAATACAGCATTATGCAGTGGTACAAAATACCTTACCACTTTATCTAGATCCTGGGACAGGCAGCAGCTTGGAGAACCTTGCCTGACCCAAGGTAAAAATAGTTTCAGCTGCTCTTTAGAGTGACATTACAATCTGCATCCTACAAAAAAAAAACATAAGATAAAATACACAGATACACAGTTAATGATGGCGTAAGAAAACCCATGTCCCATCCAGTCTGCCCACCCTGCCTACAGTAAGTACTCGCACTGGCTTCAGTGTTATGAAAATGTTCATACAAGCTTAAAACAAGTGCACATGAAAACAAAGTGAAAATGCTCACTTGTTCCAAAATAGCTGTGTAAACAGTTCCACTGAGCATGCTACAGACCACAAATTGCATACTGCAAGGAAACTTAAGGTCAAGAATCAGTAAGAGATTGCAGTGTACTATGTAAAATGCAGAAGCATGGTCGAAAAGGTGTTTTTGCTCCAAACAGCTGTTGAAGTAAATTATGAATCTATTGATTCGCACCAGGAACCAGGATTTTCCAGTCCCAGGTGGCTTTAAGGGCAATAGCTTGGTTACTCTTGTCCCTTTTGATTTTGGTACTCATTAGGTATGTGACCTGTAGATCTGAGGCTGGGATGGTTCACAATGGGTAGAACACGATGTGTGATGCCTAGGGGATGATCACTCCTACCCTGTGATGACTGTTGGAGCAGTGACATAGGCTGTCATTACAGTCAGTTAGAAGGATCAGTAGTTAAAGATTTAATATCTAATCTAATACTGAGGAAAGGCAAGCCAAAGATCTGTAAACTAAACCCAGCATATTACAATATGTAGCTTTTAACAATATGTCTACCAAATGTAAATCCACTCTCAGACCAAAGTTTCAGAAATTTGAATTGTTCAGTGTTCTCTTTTTTGTTACTATTTATTGTCCAGGATAAGTTAGCTGAAATACAATATGTATCTTGCCATCTTTTGCTAACTGAGGCCCTATCCACACTATGCCTCTGTAACATTACAGAGAGATCAAACCGTTACACAGCGGTTTGCGTTTACATCTGTAACGTTACGAAGGCGTTTTCGTAACGTTGTTGAAACCACTTGTAAATTGGTTTGAACAGCGATTCACAATAATTGTGCCCTGTACGTTACCAGCCATAGTGTGGGCGTGGCGCAGTAGCTCTAGTATTCCCCAGTGCAGCACGAACTGCATTGTGGGATAGGGTGCAGCTGTAACGTTACAGGGCACCCACCAATATAGACAGGCTGTAGCGGTTCCAAACCGTTATCCGAGACTGTTTGCGGCAATGTGGACACACTGTATCGGTTCCCGTCTGTAACGAGTTTGGAACCGTTACAGACTGTAAGTGTGTAGTGTGGACAGGGCCTTAATCACTTGGAAGCAGGGGACCAAAGGAGCAGGATCAGCAGGGAAGTGCTGGTTTCTTCTGTTTAATTTTGATATTGGAATAGTACTGTGAGGGTAAAAGGTGCTGGAATTTAATCAGTGCTGTTGAGTTGGAGCTGTTACCACTGAAATCCTGTGCTGGGAATTTAATCAGTGCTGTTTGGGCTGGCTGCCTGATTGTTCCAGGAGCCGGGAGGGGTGGTCTTAGTCCCACCCACCCCAAGGCAATCCCTACCTTTATTCATCTGGGCATTTGTGTCATTTTCTGATGGGACATGGGTATACGTTTGTAACCTACAAATACCCAAAAACAAAAAGAATAAAAAGCAGAAGCAGGAAATCAAGGACCAGGGATAGCTGAGGTAAACAATCTACAAATAAGTAAACCAATAGCAAATTTTTCTTTTTTTTGGAATTGTTTAACCAGAGTGGACACTAAGCTGAAAGCTTGTTTACAGGTGCGACCTGGGAGCACAGGGAAGTTAAGTGACTTGCTCAGAGTCACACAGTATGCAAGTGGGGGCTGTGGGATTCAAACCCAGGTCTCCAGATTTGCAGCTCAGCTCAGATCCTTAAACCACTGTGCTATACTGCCTCCCTAATAAATAAATTAAATAAATCCAAATAAAGGGGAGCACTAAGCGCAGTATGAATAACAGCAGAAATGATGCAGGGAATGGTGCAGTGCAATGCGTGTGGTGCAGCAGTGTTCAGGAGTGCTTTCTGGATGCTGAGGTGCTGCCCCATTTGTGAGGCACCTCTCTGGGCTGCAAGCGGAGGTGGACAGACTCCAGGCTGAGCTGGCAGGAGTGCTGGAGACCTACTACGCACCCAGGGGCCACAGTACCCACAGCCATTGCCACAGCAGATTCCAAGGCACAGGCATGGGTGGACTACAATGGACAGGGAGAACAAGGAGGGTAGCTCATGACACATTCCCCAATTGGCCTGCTGGAGAACAAATCTGCTGTTCTCATGGAATGGGATACCCTGAGAGGGGCCCAAGGCTGAGACCAGAGAAGGGTGTGTGACCACCAGAGGGCGGGCAAAGGGTGGGAGCCAGAGGAGGAAGCTTCTCCTGGTGGGGGACTCAACTGTTAAGGAGATGGGATCTAGAACGGGAGGTAAAGTATCTGCTAGGCCCATTGCTCAGAGGGACACACACAAATCCACAGGATCGCCATGGCAGTAGCAAGGAGGGAAGTACATGTCATTGTCCGCTTGGGACTAACAACTTGGACAAGGAAGGGGTTAATGTAGAGACAATACAGGATGACTTCAGGGTCCTGGGTAGCTTGAGGGGTCCGAAATCTGTGATTTTCTCTGAGGTCCTACCAGTCAGGGAGAAGGGGATGCAAAAATCAATGCAGCAGCCAATTCAACAAATGGTTGAAGGCATAGGTGCGGAACAGAGGGCCACTAGGGCCATGGCCCTACCACTTTTATTAGTGGCCCTATCACTTTTGCTACCATGGTAATATATTTAATAGGAAAATTTGCCTCTCATCCTTGGCTCTACCACTTTTCAAACCATTCCGGCACCATTGGTTGAAGGATGGTGCAAGGATAAAACTGGCTACACTGGGAACTGGGGATCCACCTGAGCAGATGCATGGCTGTATAGGGACATTCTGCATCTGTCCAGGCAGGGGACAGCAGTCCTCAACGAAAGTTTGGGTGCTTCCTTGCTAGGCATTTAAACTAACGGGGAGGGTGCTATCAGAGGAATGGAAACAATACAGTCTAGCCCCTCAGGTTTCGTAATGTCAGCACTGGGAAAAGGGATGACAAGAGTTTAGCGAATACTGATAGAAAACAGGGGCAGGGTAAGGGGCACAATAAGAAATAGAGGGAGGAGTAGTAACAGATACAGGTCAGGAACAATGGGACAAGAACAAAAATAATGGCAGAGGGACCAAGAACAAGATTTGGAATATAATGCATCGAAGCCGAGTCTAGGAAAGCCTGATATAATGGCTTTAATGAGGAGGCTGACATGAACATAGCGGCCATAATGAAACGTGGTACACTAATAACCACCATGGGATACAACTATACCAATGGTTATGCCTTGTACAGGACAGATAGGGAAGGAAGGGGGAGGTTGGCTTTACATCAAAGAGACAATCAAGGGAAAGAAATCCAGGCCAAAAATGAGGAGACAGAGGAGTTGTGGGTCACTTTGAGCCTGGTAAAGGAACGCCTGTTAGAATAGGAGTGAGCTACAGGCCACCACCTCAGGGAAGGGGCAGACAAGTTAATGCTGAGTCAATATACAACATAGACGGATAAGGGAGAGGAGGTTCTGTTATGGGTGATTTCAGTATGTCTGACGCAGACTGGTCCATCCCAACAGGGGCCTTGAACAGGACCAGGACATTATGAGTTGAAGCAACAAGGAGCAGGCCTAAGACAACTGGTACAGGAGCCTGCCAGGACAGGAATATCCTAGATCTCGTGCTCACTAATGGAGACAGGATCATGGATCTCCAGGTGGAGGGGACCTAGGTCCAGCACCACACATGGTTTGGTTCAAGTTGGACACAGGAATACAGGCCACACAACAAAGCTAAAATTCTAGATTTCAAAGGAGCTGACTTTGCAGAGACAGGAAGGAGGGTTAAAGAGGAGTTGGCTAAGGGTGGGAGGGGTCAGGAGGGGATGTGGGGCAATGGGCATGCATTAAGGAGTCCATTGTTAGGGTAACCAATCAATGTGAGGGTGAAGACCAAGGGCAAGAGAAGGAAAGGCCACTCCAGCTTTCTAAGGTGGTGGCAATAAAATCAGGGCCAAGAAGGTAGCCTTCCAAAAATACAAGGGAGACACGAGAGGGTGGGGACAGAGAAGAGCACCGAAAATGTTGGAGAGAGGCAGGGGCAGTGGTGAGAAGCACTAAAGTACAGACAGAAGAAAGGCTAGCACAATCAGTGAGGAAAGAGGACAAGACACTCTTTAGGTACATCAGTGAGAGGAAGAGCGTCCGGGAGGGTATAGTCAGATGAAAAGGACATCAAAGAGGTAGAGGGGACCTAGAGAGGCCACAATCCTTAACAGGTACTTCTGCCTGGCTCTTTACTAGAGAGGGAGCTGGGCAGGAGCGAACTGGAAAACAGATGTGCAGAGGGGAAGAATTAAGCCTCACAACATTTACAGAACAGAGGGTCCTAGAGGAACTTACAAAACCTAAAGGTGGACAAAGCAATGGGGCCAGACGGAGTACATCCAAGGATCCTAAAGGAACTGAGGATGGAGCTGGCAGCACCTTTGGCAAGCCCTGTTCAGCAAGTCACTGAACAGAGGGGTGGTCCCCAGGACTGGAGAATGGCAAATGTGGTCCCTCTTCACAAGAGCGATAGTAAGGAGGGCCTGAGGCGACAGGCCAGTGAGTCTTACCTCAATATTGGGAAGATCATGGAGACACTGCTTAAGGAACATATTGTGGCTCACCTGGTATCCATTGGAATGCAGGATCCAAGACAGCATGGGTTCATGGTGGGAAGGTCCTGTCAAACAAATCTGATAGATTTCTTTGACTGAGTGGCCAAGGTGTTGGACCAGGAGGGGCAGCGGATATTGCCTACCTTGATTCCAGCAAGGCCTTCGACATAGTCCCGCATGGAAGGCTGGTAAACAAGCTGAGAAGTCTAGGGTGGAGCACATGGTGGTGAACTGGGTCAGAAACTGGTTAGTGGACAGAAGGCAGAGGGTGGTGGTAAATGGCACACAGTCGGAAGAAATGAGAGTCACCAGTGGTGTACCACAGGGTCAGACCTGGGACCAGTCCTCTTCAATGTCTTCACTAGCAGACATAGCAGAAGGGCTAGAGAGAAATGTATGCCTGTTTGCAGATGACACCAAGATCAAACACAGTGGACACTACAGGGAGCATAGTGACAATGAAAAGAGACCTGGAAAAGCTGGAGAAATGGTCTGAGGTATGGCAGTTAAGGTTTAACACAAGATCATGCACGTGGAGAACAGAAACCCTGGGGGAGCTACATGTTGCAGGGTGAGTTTTGACGGTCACCAGGGAGGAGAGGGATTTGGGGTCATTATATCAGATAACCTGAAATCCACCAAACAGACCCATAAAAGCAGTTAGGAGGGGCTATTGGGAAGTTAGGGTGTATAGAGAGAAGTATTAAGCTGTAGGTGGGAAGTGCTGATCCTGTACAAGACACTGGTTAGACCTCACCTAGAGTACTGTGTAGTCTCCTCTTAAGGCTGCAATGCCAGAATCTATATTGACAGGGCGGAAACAGTGCAGAGGAGAGCAACTAAGATGGTGCGGGTCTGCATGACAAGGCACATGGGGATAGACTTAGGGACTACAACATGTACACATTGGAACAGAGATGGGAGAGGGAACATGACTGAGACTTTCAAATATCTTAAGGACATAAATAAGGTGGAAGTGGATAGCATCTTCCAGTATAAAAGTAGACTAGAACTAGAGGGCATGGCATGAAATGGAGGGTCACATATAGGGTAATGTGAGAACATTCTTTTTACAGAGAGGTGGTGGATGCGTGGAACACCCCTACCTCAGGAGGCGGTGGGAGCATGTACAGCGGAGGGATTCAAAGGGCATGGGACAGGCACAAGGGAATCATACTTGAGGGGCCATAGCTGAGGCTAATGACCTAGTAGAGGCAACAGGAGCAAATTGGTAAAATGGGCAGACTGGATGGGCCTTGCAGTACTTTTCTACCATCAGCTTCTATGTTTCTATGTTATGTAATATGTTATTTATTTGTAGTGGGGTCTGGCTTTTGCCCATTCTACAGCTGAGTGGACTGAAATACTGATATGTTAGGTGACTTGCTCTGAGTCACACAGTATATAGATTGATCTCATGGGATATGTGGTCAGCATAAAATTTAGAAGAAAGATATTTAGCCCTACAACATCTGGCCTAATACTTGTTTGACCAAAAGACATTTGCTCTAGCAGCGGTGGCTAACAACTACAAGGTAGCCTCATTTCAACTCGATCACCTTGTAGCATGCTTACCGCCTCCTGCCCGTTAGATTTCAAGGTTGTTTTCACCAGTTGTCACTTTAGACAAAATGTTATGCTGAATGGATTAGGCGAAATGTCATTAGGCTACATGTCTTTCTACTAACTGTCGTGGAACCGGGATCTGTATTTGGATCTCCTGTGGTCAAGGGGAAGGCACCTAATGTAAAGATGGAAAGGGTAAATTAGTAACATTGCAAAAGTCAGAAGAGACACTAGGTTCACCATGTCTGCTCCTCACCTGCTTCATAAGCAGATGCGAAGATATGAATATACCTTACAAACACATACTAATTTACAGCGAATCCCCACCCACTCCACTACTTGAGGCCCAGTGATTTTCTTAGCACGCAGAAATTTGTTCAGGCACCTTGACATTCAGGTCCTCAACTGTTTCCACTGGTAGGCTGCACCATAGGTTCACCACCCTCAGGGAGAAGAAGTGTGTCCTAATGTTACCCCACAGCTCACCACCAATGAGCTTTGTGGAGGACACCAGCTCAAACTTCTCTGTCTATTCAGTCTTGTCGGTACCCTTGAGTATGTGGAAGACTGTTATCATGTCCCATTTCAGCCTCCTTTCTTCAAGATAATACATGTTATGGGTCGCAGCCTCTCCTCAGCTTTTGTCTCCTAAACCCTTGATAATTTTGATGGTCCTGTGTTGCTCCTTCTCAACCACCTCAAGGTCCTATTTGCACTGATGAGAGTAGAATTGCATTGGGTATTCATGTGGGGGCCCTACCAAGGCTTTGTAAAGTGGCAGGATTGCTTCCTTCACCCTGCTGGTCAGCAGTTTTGGATCCACTCCAGTAGTCTGCCAGTCCACTTTACTACAGCCCTGCACCACTTGTCAACCATCAGCCCCTTTTCCATCATGACTCTCCGGTCCTTACCTCCTCCAGTGCAGCAAGAGGAGCCCCCACAGTGTGTAGGTATTAATATTGCCATACAGTTTCACAAGCAAGCAGAATAACAGGATGTTTGTCTTACATTTAGAATTAGGCAGTTGCAATTCATCACGTTTTCCAGCTTGGCAAAGTTAGACTGCAAGCTATTTGTAATTCCCAAGATATCAACAACTGATATGTGACTGTGTTGACAGCACAGAGGAGCTGGCACTTATCATTCACAAAGACTGAAAACAGGAGTGGATCTAGGATTAAGTATGTTGGGCCATAAGCCACCCCAGTGCCCAGCAGCAGTGTGTCAGATGCTATGCAGACGAATTCAGTTCGGAGTGATCTTTGGGTTACCATGTCACGGGTCATTTTTAGCTAAGACTGCAATTACCTTTGCCACTGCTACCATGGCAGGGTAAAACTGAGGGCAAACTGTATGCCCACTCCACCAGAGTGATAGCCACTTCCTTGGACAGAGATACTTCAGTACTGAATGCAGAAATTTGCAGAGCTGCACAGTACATACATTTACCAAGCACTATGCCCCGATGTCCATGCCAGGCAGCATGCCATCTTTGGCAGAACAATTCCGAATGGATTACTATTCTGAGAGGGCCTGGAGCTTCAGCCTCCCTAGCCTGGGGGACTTCTTTGAGCTTGGTACTCTGTCCAATTAGTGGGAATCTATGGAAAGTTTGATTTTTGGAAGATGAACCATCTTCTCCATAGATTATCACACCCACCCATCATCTCCGGACTCACTTCAGTATTATGTTATGTTCTTCAACTGTTTCTCTTGGTTTGAGCTGTGAAGACACTGTGTTACTAGATTTGGTGGCCTTTCACATGGGCCTGGGGCTATCTTATGCCCGTGAGGTTAAGTGCATAGGTGACTCATTAGGTTCATGCTGCTTATCTCCTCAGCACCATGGCTGCCCCATCCCCCAAGCCTGTGACACCAGGCCTCATTACGTCCCTAGGTGGTCCAGTATAACCCAATACGCCACCCCCTCGGGTATTACTGATTACAGAACCCACTATCTGTAGTGATCTGTCTCCACTTTGGTAGAAAAGGGAGATCCTGACCTCACTTGTAATCCCAGATTCTTGGCAGACAGGGAGGCAGTGGGGAATCAGAAGGTATCAGGCAGCAGGAGCAATGCCACTAATACCTTTGGAACTTTGGAATGTCATGCAGCAGAGGAAGGGTTCTAGGAGGGACCTCTGCTTTGAATTATGGGGTTGCTGTCAAGAGGTAAAGGCACCTCTAGCAGCCGGCCTGTGAAAAGTACCCCAACCATGATCCCTAGAGGGATATGGGGGTCACTGATTTCAGGGATCTCAGTGTCATTTTGGAGGACTGAGGTTCCCTCAGGGTCATTTCCACATTGACCTGTAATAGGGCACTGAGGACAGACTGTTACAAATCAGTAGAAAGCCAGCCACGCTTAAGCCAGGAATAGCAGCATAGGTTACCCCCCACACACACACACACACACACTGCAAGGGCTATTTCCTTTAAGTGGAACAAGCTGGCATATGATATCTAGGAATTATGATTCCTAGAGACTTGATGCAACTTGATCAATGGAATTTTGACTCCTAGAACAACAGATCAAAGAAGACCTGCAAAGATGGACCTCCCTACCACTACCATGTATCCATTGGGTTCAAACCACTTGAATAAATATTCTCCCAGAATATTACATTTATTCCAAACTTCCACTCACATCCACAGGAGGCATTCCGTAGGCAAACTGCTAATTAACAGATACCTCTGGGCGGGACAGAAGCCTAGGGCAGCATACAATAAGTTACAGCTCCCAAAAGCCCAAGGGGTTTAGCCTGCCAAATCTTAAATTTTACTGCAGAAGGGCACATTTCTTTTGCATGCCACACTGGTTAGATACCATCTCCAATCAACATTTGAAACAGCTATAAGTACACACACTACCATAGCCACCGGAAGACCTTTAATTCCTGAGAAAGGAAGGGCACACAAGGAAAACAATGGTGCCTGACCTTGCGGCACAACTGTGGAGAACTGGCAGACTCTGCACAAACTCCAGAACTCAAACAAGAGGATAGATATGTGGAAGTACTAATTTTAGATCCCAGTTTTACCCCACCAACTTCTGATAAAACTTTTAAACAGTGGTATAATAAACAGTTGAAACTGTATTTCCAATTTTATGAAGGTGGTACATTTAAAGCATTCCAGCAGCTAAAACAAAAATTCTCCTAGGCCATATAGACCATTTTCAATATTTATAAATAAGACATTATTTGGGAGGATGGATGGGCCTGACTTGGGACAGAGAAATCCACCCTGTGTTAAATCCCTGACCAGTTATATACGGACCATACTATTTCGGTGATATATAAAGCAGTGAAAACTTTACATACAGGCTCTATGGTACCAGTTAGCCAAAATGGGAAGGAAAATGCAGTGCACAATCACAGAGCAGGACTGGAATGCATCTGTCTCTTTCAGCACATACTCACTTCCTCATACCTTTGGTGAGAGTATGCTTGGAAGGTCACAATCCGTTATTTCTGTACTCTGCACATTATGGGGCAATATGACACCAAAAGGGTAAGGCTAACTGAGATAATGTAGGAATCAGAAAGCTACCCATACCCATATCCTTTGGGATTGCTCCAAACTGACCTCCCTACTGGCAGCAGGCTTTGCAGGAACCTGTCCCTTCATTGGGTCCCTTCACCCCACAGATGGCCCTACTACAGTTTCTACCTCGACAGGTAGGGGGACTACTGTCAGGTAATGTAGGGGATGTGGTTATTAGCAGCTAAAAAAGTTATCACAAGAAAGTGGTTGGCAGTAGATCCCCGAAGAATGGGAGGACAACGCCCAAGAAATTTGTAGGATGGAGAAAATAACTGCAGGTATTAATCTTAAAATGAAGAAATGTCATAGTTTATGGGACCACTGGATAATCTAGATTAAGAACCATAGAAATTATATTGTCCTGTAACAATTTTGGGTCAGACAGGAATGGTGAGAATCGAGGAGTCCTTTTCAGAGGGATGGGAGGGGAGGAAGCGGTATTGAATTTTAACATCTAAATCTGTTTTTAGTGACTACTACACTGCATTAATATTTATGTATGATAGCCTGGTTATCTCCTATGGAAATACTCTGCTTATCTAAAGTACAAATGTCAATTTTAAACATGGAATGCTGGAATTGATCCAAAATATTTTAATAAAAACTTTAAATTAAATAAAAAAGAATAACAGCATAGGCAGACTCTGGAGGCAGCAGCTTTATCAGAAGCATCAGGGGCCTCATGTCTGGGTGTAATAGGTACTTCCTTGCTTCCAAGGTCTGCAGTGGCAGTCTTGAAAAGATCAGATTTAGTGGAACTGTAGTTAGGGCAGCAATGCTGAACATAACCAACTTCCACAAGCTAATCTGATATTTAATCATGTAAGCTGGTGTTTGGCAGTCCTGAGTCCCAGGGAAGCAGAGGCGTAGCCCTCTTCCTATGACATCAGTTTTCTTGATTCTTTATCACGGGGTGATAACTGTGCCTTGAGGCCGGGACATATCATAGGCAGTCACATAATGACCAGAGTCTATTTCAGGCAAGGATGCATATCATAGCTTTGAAAAGGAGCAGGATTTTGTTTACCTGCCTTCCTAGACACAACAGGTAAGGTACAAGGCCTGTCATACAACCATGGTTGCATCTTCCATTGCAAGAAATACAACAGAAACAACAACAGAAGGAGCTGTTGGAAACTCCAAGAATTCAAAAGGACTGTGTTAGAGGAGTCTTCTTCCTTAGCAGCAAAGCTATAGCATCCTGCATCTGTCTCATGAGAGTTTGGAAAGATGCATTTTCAGGAAGGGACCTTGGAGTATATACAACAGTGTCCTCCTACAGGAGGATGAAGTACAGCATAATTCAAATCCTTCCTAGAAAGGATCCGCTTCCTCCTTCTCTTCCTCCTCCATATTAAGGAGGTTGGGATTGTATTTTCCTCACTGTCAGGTGTAACAATGGGCATCCCCACTAGAGTAGGTATTAACATGTGGCAGCTGTGAAGGTGGAATGACTGGAGGGCTCTGAGGTAAGATGGCAGTAGAGATGATTGGCTGGGACCTGTCAGCGATACAGCTGTGATCACCAACAGCAACTCCGGTAAGAGGGTTGAAATAATTTGGACATCATAGCCAGCACCACCTGAGAGTTAACAACGCTTGACAATGGTGTCAAACGACTGTCATCGACTGGGTAGTAATCCATGACATGAGCTGCAAACTGCCATCTTTTGGGTGGATGAGGCTCAGTCAAGTTTTGCTGTCTCTTGGATGGTTGAGGGTTGGCATTGAGGCCACAGCAGTGGACGACAATGCCTACCGGGACTTACTTGCATGATGAAGTGGAGATCAGGATCTTATTAGTGATGAGTGCACCTTTCCTTGTGTTTTATGTGATGATGGTCAGACAATTTTGTCAACCTGTTCTTCTACTTGTCCAAGGGCTTTGATGACCACAGCTGCAAATCCATCACCGGATGTCATGGAGATTTTCCAGTGGTGGCAGTCATTGATATGGAGGGAGAAGCCAGCGTGAACCTACTGCTTTCTTGGCAACTTCCATGGCCTGTTTCTCAATGAAGTAGTGTTGCTCGGATATGCTTTTGTGGATCCAACTATCCTTAGTCAGACAGTGCTGGTATCCACCTAGGATCCGCCAATGGATCCAAAGTCAGATCCACTGGATCCAACCTCAGATAGTTGGATCTGGTGTGGATCCATCAGAATCCAGCCTCAAATAGTTGGATGCGATGGGAAGATCCACTGGATCCAACCTGGATAGTTGGATCCGATGGTGGATCCATCAGATCCAACCTCAGATAGTTGGATCTGATGGGTGGATCCATCAGATCCAGGTCGGATCCACGGTTATCTTGGATACTTACAGTGGATCCTAGGAGGTTGGATCCTTGGTTGGATGTCTATGCCATCCGAGGCTATCTTGATATCCTACCAAAATGATGGTATCCGATGGTATCCACCTGGTAGGATACTATCCAAACAACACTACAATGAAGGCTTCTAGAACATTCTGATGGCATCTCCTCATGACCTGCTTGAATCCTCTATATCTCACAAGCCCTGACTTTGTGGGATAAAGCCAAACAACAAACTTAAACAGAATGAGTGCTGTCCTTGTACATCTTCTGGCACAGGTAAAAACCAAATAAAGGTTCTTTCAATAGCAGCATGCACTGTTAAAGAAGTAAACAAAACAAAAAGAATAGTTTATAAACGATGGCGTTGTTTCTCAGCATGATCAGATGAGCAGTTGACAGCGGAAAAAGAACTAAGAATGATGGGACCACCCACATTATATAGGTGTAGATGTCACACATAATCATGGGCGTCCCCGCTAACAAAGTCTTCCAGTGGTCCTGATGCTGACAGCTTACAGTTCCAAAGGTGTGGCCCAATGGAAGAGAGGTCCTTGATGAAGATCAGCTGTTTCTGCAGTAGGTGCACACTCACTCCTTGTCACAAAGACAGAAGCTGGCTGAGGCGGTGAGTGCAGGGCTGTGCTAGTCACTGTTGCAGAGAGAGCTGCCACCTGGCGTGAAGTGGCGGACAACAGTGAGGAGAGGGTGAAAGGACCTGACAGAAATGAGACAGGGAGGAGGCTCAGACTTGTAATCAGGGGTGGGGACCACATGTCACCAGGGATGAATTTATGACAAGGATCAGAGACATCTGAACGGTGCTTGGGGGGACCACTAGATGCCAGGGAGAGGGCATCTGATTAGTGACTGGGTGGAGATACTACTAGATGCCAGGAGTGATTTTATTTGAAAGGACTGGGGCATCTGAATGTTGATCACGGTAAGGAACCACTAGACACCAAGGATGATTATATTATAAGGATCAGAGGCATCTGAACACTGATTGGGGGTGAGGGACAGATTCCAGGGATACTTCTGTTATAAGAATCAGGTATCTGAACTGCGATCAGGTGGATAGAGAGGGCCAGAACAGCTCTGTACAATGCAACCACACAATTGTGCATGTGGGCACTGAGTGGAGATGCTAATGAAGATCCCATAATGGCCTGTAAATGGCCCCTCAGTGCCTTGCATTCCCTATGTGCTTATTAACATGCTGGCAACTGGAAATGGTTCACAGCTGCAAAGGTGCCATCCAGTTTGGTACGTGTTATCTCCATTTGCCCCTGTGAGTCACTGTCCTGCAGGTGGCTGTGACAGTGCAGTGCACAGTCATTGTGCACTGCACTCACACCTCCCACATTCAGATGGTCAGTGTGCACTGGCATCTGAATATGTCCTGCATTGGCTCTCATATACAGCTAAGTAGTGTGCAGCACTAATAGTCAGCTCTGAAAATGGGGCTGTAGCAAGTTGGAAAATGAACAATTTAGTGAAGAACCTTTTACTGGGCTCTTTTCTACAGGGCTGCCTAAAGTGCAGAAAAATATATTTTCTGTTCTGGTCACAGAAAGTGGAGAAAACATTTCACCCAACCAGGGAGGATGGATGAGGCACCAGGAATAAGAATCAGATGGTGCTCTGCATGCAATCCCATCTTGCAGACCCACCAGGTCTGCCTCCGTCACCAAATCCATCTGCTCCATTAGATTTGACCATTCCACCAAACAGGTCTAACCATCACGGACCTGCCACCTCAGACTCGCCATTGCCGGACCGGGCTTGCCTGGCCCACTGCATTTACCTGCCCCACTAAACTTACTCTGTTCCACCACACTTACCTATGCCACCGAACCTTCATACCCCATGGTGGGACTGCCTGCCCCATCATCACTGACTCGCTCTGCTCCATTACTAAGACTACTTACTCCATGGGCTCTGCCTGCCCCATTGCCTCCAATCAGAGAAGAAATGAATCCAGAGCAAGAGAGCATGGTGGTCAGATGGATCACTGCAAACATTCCACCCAGCAGGTTTAAAACATAACCAAGCCAAAATGCTTGGACATCGGCTTGTTATTTTCAACTGATAATAGATTGCAGTGTGTTTGATTCTGTATTGATTGATCAACATTTATGATCTGATATTTACTAATAGATTTTAGTGTGTATCAATGATTAACAATTTATAATCTGTAAGATTAACTCTGCAGGTTTAAAACTTAAGTACTTATTTTTATTTTGTATTTTGCTGTAGCTTTAAGCAGAGTTAATTACTGAGGGTATACTTTCAGTCTTCTCAGACTTGCTGTGTCCTCATGAGTACTGAGTGTGACCTTCTCAACTTCTGACACCTGTTGGGTACTTTCCACTGGTAACCACAGGCAATATATATATATATATATATATATATATATATATACACATATAATATATATATATATGTATTTTTGAAATTTCTTTTTATCCTCCAGGTCGCCCTCGGCTTTGCTCCCCTTCAGGCTTGCTCAATGCCACCCATCCCCCACTGAGTCTGCCCCTAGAGTGCCACTGGTAACTCCTACCTGTCTTGCTTTTCCTCCACGGAGCACCTTGCACAGGGGTCTGTCCGTGACTGCAGACTGGGTGGCTGGAGTGGCCATCATCCGAATGCCGAGGGGTTTTCGGCTTTTCTGTCCCTTCCCTCCATCCCGCTGAGGACGCCGGGTTCGGGCGGAACATGCGTGACGCATGCTCGCCAAGTGCCTGATGGCATCCTCTCTCCCGGCTCCCCAATGGAAGTCGCCATTGCCCAGAGAGTCGATGCTTCCACCGCTCTCCCGGATGTTGGGGTGTATTAAACACCCCTGGTATCCCTCCTCGAAGGAGGAGAGCATCCATGGGGACGCCAATCCTCCTTCCCTCCCGGCTTCGCAACCAGACTCCGTACCCAACCCGGTCGCCGGGCGTGGTGTGAGGTGAAGCGCCCAGTGCCTCAACCCTCAGCGCCACCAGGCCGGCCTGGCAGTATATTTTCACCCGCCCAGTCTAGCCACAAGAGGTTAGCGAGCAGTCAACCCTGTCCTATTGGGTGAATACCTGGTCGCATGAGCAATCACAACCAGTCAACTCTGTCCCGTAGGGTAAATAATTGACCACATGGGCAGTCAACCGTGTCCTGCCAAGTAAACAACTAACCACAATGACTGGCCAGCTGTTCACACCTCTGTCTAAGGTGTGATCTCTCCCAGACTGTGTGCCTCGCTGAGAACACAGTCTTACTTTTTATCTGGGAAAGTTCCCTGCCACCTCTGACACAGATACTCATGATGTCAGGCCAAGGTTACAGACCAAATACTTCATTATATTAGTCAGATGTCCTTGGGTCACTAACAGCCTTCAGCATCTGACCATCAATTAGTGGTCACCTGGCTTGTAAAACTGCTAGGATCTAAAACTATCAAAAATCGACAGTGGGGCAAAAGCACACTAAATAAAAAAAAAAAACTATCAAAGCATCTGGCCCTCCTATTTCTCTGCCTTGACAGAGTATATAAATCCCCAGGAATCAAGTCAAGGTAAGGAGTCTCAGAGGGAGAACCAAGAGTCACCTCAGCTCTCAGGATCTCAAGTGGACATCAGTTGGTACTGGTCAGTGAGTTTGTTACCTTCACCTCAGGCATAGGACCTGAGGCTGACATTATGCCTGCATTTATTTATTTTTTCTTTTATTACGATGATGTTTGACTTATGCACAAAGAAATTATTTTCTGCTTTGTACTACTGTTCAAAAACCTGTTACTCTTATTTTAAATTGTAACTGTCTATTCACATTAATGCAAAACTGTTTAGTAAACTTTGAACATTCATATCAAAAGTAAAACATTTTTAACCATGAATCCTGACTTCACTTGGTGTCTCTCAATTTAATATATAGCAAAATTAAGAGCACTTGACTTAGAAAATAGTAAACTAAAAACTAAGTCAGATCTAGACTTCTGCTTTATTGGCCATGCTGGTACCCTTAAGATAACAGTTCCAGGTTATATTCATATGGTTAATTGTACAGATTTTCTATGTCCAGAATTGCTACATAAATATTTGGGTTGGTGCATCATTGATTCTGATAGAAGACATTGGTGTAAGATATATGATTGTCCCAGGCACAAACACACAGATGGTTTTACAGTAAATATAAGAATATTTGAAGAACTAGGAAGGACTTATTGTCCACTGACAAATACTCATGCCCATAAATTAACATTAGACTTTAATGAACACAGCACCTTCGTGGACTGAGATCAAACAGTCTTGGTCAGTCAGGAGTCAGATAAGAGAATTGTAGCAGGTGGTCTAGATCATAACACAGGGGTCACTCTTGCAACCCTCGTGTTGCCACTCAAACAAACTTTCTCTGACCTAGCCCAATTAGTGGACGATTTCAAAAGACTGCCAGTCTCCAAAGGTCTCGTGAAAGCCATGTATACGAGACTGAGCAAGGAAGTTATATCGGAGAGCTGGAAGGCACTCAATTTAACTCAATGGAGCAGCTGACTAACACTGTAAGACTGCAGAATGATGTTTTGATAATAAATGGTGGTATTTATTACCCTGGTGATAATTAAGAAAATCAGAAATACAAAGACAAATCATTTTGTACCTGCTAATTTGGTTTCTCCTAGCTTTTATATCTGCCAGTCTGAGCTTATACCTGTGTACTGGCTCCACCAACTTTGTTAGATATGTTGTGATTCAAAGAGTTTTATTGAGAGTCCTTTAGTATAAAAAGTCGCTTCCCCAAATCTCAGTGCCCTTACTGGTGGCAATACTTCCAAAGCTAACAGTTCTCTAAACTAGGAACATAAAATAAACTTACATGGTAGCTTGTCAAGTTGACAGAAGTAGAAGTTTAGAGAAACTAAATTACTGGAAAAGAAACTGCCTTTCCACCACACTTTCTGCCAATCAAGGTTAACACTTGTGATGTAACAAGCAGCAATGTAAAAACAATACCATGGGTGGGTCAAACACAAATCAAGCAATAACATACAAGCCCAACCTGAAGAACAGAAAAGTGAGAGGTAACAAATGCCTTAAACTACAGCCTACAACACCTATCACCCCAATGCTGCCTTTGCAGATGCTGTGACATGCAGCTCAACGAGATTTCCCAACCTCTTGGTGTGGCTTACATGTCACGGAAGCCTACAGTGGCGAAAGTCCATAAAGGGTAATTTCACATTTTGTGAACAATCTATAAGGAGGTAGAAGGTATACATTGCTTGTCTCGACATAGTAGCTGATCCTTTCTTCCTGATTCATCCGATCACCCCGTGCTCAAGCACGTAATATATGTACCAAAGTGAAGCATGGGGTGCACCCTTATAGAAGTCAATGGGGGTCACTTTTAAGTCTGTTTTTACCTGTGAATGGCCAGTTTGAAAGTTAATGAAGGGCACCGCCGCCAACAAAGGCCTTGTTAGTCGAGGTGCCCTTCATTAATCTCAAACTGGCCATTGTGAGGGTAAAAAATGGACTTAAAAGTGACCCCCATTGACTTTAATGAGGCACACCCCATGCTCTCCTGGGTACATGTCATTACGCGTCTGAGTGCAGGGCGGATCGATGAATCAAGAAGTAAAGGATCAGCTGGCTGCCATGTCAGAGACAAACTATAATCCTTCTATCTCCTTATAGACTGTTCACAAAATTGTGAAATTACGCTTTATGGACTTTCGCCTATAGGCTTTCACAGACTGCAAGTGTTACCCCACCAATGGAAACCTGTTGAATCTTTTTAAGTGTTTAGTTTGGCATGGATGGAAATGGACATCCAGGTAGTTAATTTACAGACTTGACAATTTTTATCTGCCCTCTGTATAGGAAGAAGCACTTGATTGTGAAGAATGAAGAAAACCCCATTGAGGTATCTCATCTTAAGAAATCTCTGTTGTATAATTTTTGACTCAACACAAGATTTAAATATTTTAGACCACCAGGACTGTAGGCTTCTTATCACTATGAAAGTGGAATTGTTTCCACCCCATCCCATTAGACATGTGACTCAGTCTAGTAGTGTTACAAAGGTTTTCTGGGACAAAGCCCTGCCTCACATCACCATCAAGCGACTGCTGCAGATGGTGCAGTAGCTCCTGGGTTCTTTGATTCATTATTAGTACGGGGTTTGTAGTCACAGTACTCTGTTTGAACCGTGCCTCCACCCAAAGATACTTCAGAGTGGGTTAGCTGACAAATCAGTAGAACCCTCTGAAAGGCTGTACCTAACAACCTCCCCACTAAACACATCCTGCCAATTACTCTTGCAGCAATTCTTCATCCTCCCCACAATGGCATGCACACTGTATGGGATCAGACAATAAGAATAATGAGGTAGCATAAAACACAGGTTTATTATCACACCAGCACCTGCAGTGGAAAGTGGATTATCACAGGCACTCTTCAATGGTTCAAACCCAACTTAGATGCAAACACTCTGCTTCAGTTAACAAGGCCTGGCAAGGAGCTGCTCATACTCAGTTACGTGACAAATCTAAATGCAATATCCCTATGCAATTTGATCCTCCCATATTGTAGGTCACTACCTCTTCTTCTGGTACCAGATCTTTTAGTAAATTGAGAGTTCCCACACAGCAGTCGCTGGGTACCCAGTGTTGAAACACTGCAGGCCTGCAGAAGTTGCACTAGTCCCTTCACAAAGAAAGGGTCCTACAAGAGCTCGATAAACTCAGGGTGGACAAGGCAATGGGACCTAATGGCATACATCCCAGGGTACTAAAGGAGCTAAGGGTGGAACTAGCAGAGCCATTATCAGAACTGTTTAGTGAGTCTCTGAACACAGGAGAGGTCCCAGAAGACTGGAGAAGGGCTCATGTGATCCCGCTCCACAAGAGTGGTATAGCACAGGAGGCAGGGAACTACAGACCAACCATGTCTTACCTCAGTAGTGGGCAAGATTATGGAGGCACCCTTAAGGAAAGGATAGTGCAACACCTGGAATCCATAGGAGCACAGGATCCAAGACAGCATGGGTTTACAAAATGAAGGTCCTGTCAAACTAATCTCATAGACTTCTTTGACTGGGTAACCAGAGTGGTGGACCAAGGGGAGCAGTTGATGTTGCCTACCTTGACTTCAGCAAAGCTTTCGATACTGTTCCACATAGAAGATTGATTAATAAGCTAGGTAGGCTCGGGTGGATCAGAAGTTGGTCAACTGGGTGGCAAACTGGTTGACGGGCAGAAAACAGAGAGCGGTGGTAAACAGTATATAGTCAGAAGAGATGCAAGTCACAAGTAGGGTACCTCAGGGATCAGTCCTGGGGCCAGTCCTCTTCAATATCTTCATCAGTGACATTGCAGATGGACTGAGGGTAAGGTTTGTCTGTTTGCAGATGACACCAAAATCTGCAACAGAGTAGATGATCCAGATGGGGTGGGCAGAATGAGAAGAGATCTGGATAAACTAACAAAATGGTCAGAAGAGGCAATTGGGGCTTAATGCAAAGAAGTGCAAGATCATGCACATAGGGAAGAGAAACTCTGAAGCCACCTATAGGCTGGGAGGGAAGTTGCTGGCAGTCACAAGGAAGAAAGAGACTTGGGCATCATCATCACCGATGACCTGAAATCATCCAAGCAGACCACTAAAGCAGTAGGTAAGGCTAGGGGATGTTGGGGTGTATTAGTAGGGTATCACAAGTCGTAAGAGAGGTAATAATCCTCTTTACAAGACACTGGTTAGGGCCCCATCTGGAGTACTGCGTGTGTATTGGAGGCCACACCTTCACAAGGACACTAACCAAACTGAGGCAGTCCAGAGAAGGGCAACCAAAATGGTGCAGGGACTGCATCAGAAGACATATGAGGACAGCTTAACGGAGCTCAATATGTATACCCTTGAGCAAAGGAGGGAGAGAGGTGATATGATCAAGGCATTCAAACATCTTAAGGGCATTAACAAGGTGAAAGAGTCTAACATGTTTCAATATAAGAAAATAGCAGGACGAGAGGACACAGCATGAGATTAGAGGAGGCCGATTAAGGGTAATTTGAGGAAGTTCTTTTCACAGAAAGGGTGGTGAATGCATGGAATGGCCTACCTCAGGAAGTAGTGGATATGAATACAGTGCAGGGCTTCAAACAGGCATGGGATAGGCATAAGGAAGCAATACAGATGAGTATGAATAGATAGGACATTGACAGAGCAAAGGCGATGGCACATTCATAAGGTAGAAAAGAAATGGCAGACTGGATGGGCCTTTCAGTCCTTATCTGCCGTCAGCTTCTATGTTTCTATGTTTGCTGACTGGTTGTCCGGCACTGTTGCACTTAAATGGTGAACAACAGAGAAACAAGTTCCTTTACAATTTCCCCAAAGGCCATGCAATTGCTTAAATGGCTCCCTCACCTCTACAAATGAGGTATTTGAAATCTGGCCTGATGGCCAACATGAAACCAAACTTGAACTCATTCTCAATTTTGTGAATGGGAACACTTCCCAAAGTACTCATGCTTACAAGGAACGGCTCTGCATGGTGCATCCCCACTTGTTCATTTCTGTCCATCGACCTCTTTGACTCTCAATTATCAGGACCTGGGTCCTCACAGTTCTGTACTACCAACAAGTCTCCTGGACTCTTTCAAAAGTTGTTCAGGTTCTGCAATGTTCAAGTCTGTTTTCCTCCACTAAGGATCTTCAGCTGTCCTCTCTTGCACAGGCTGGCATATGACATGTAGCTTGAACTACTACTACTTCCACACAAGGCGCAGTATAATGCAATTTTACATTTGGTCACAAAACACTATCTGCTCACTTTGTGATCTTTCATAGATCTGATACCTCCTGGCTTGCTCACTTATATCCAAGACTTCAACAACAATTCGATTGGTCTTATTACTTGTCGCTCACTGTCCTCAACACTTGATAAGATTACAAAAGATGCCAATACAAAGTCCCACCTGCTCCAGAGTCCTTGCAGTGGTATTCAGACCCAGGAATGCTATTGGTTTGCAAAAACTTGACACATTTATCAAAGGCCAATTAAACTTATGGAGGAGGCTGCAGCTGGGAATAACCAGGATTTTTACTGGTTGACAGAAGTCAACAGGTACTCCCCTTTAAGTAGCAAGCAGGGTCCTAATGGGGCAAAGGGTAATGACAATAAGGAAGTAGTAGCAAGAAAGGGTCCACTCGGTTAGGAAAAGGCGGGGGGCAAAGCACAGTCCTGGAGAAGGTGGCAACAGCAGACAGGAGTCTGGGACACAAGCATAGCAGCAGTAGTGGTGGGGTGGTACAAGAGGAGAAACAGCAAAGGAGTGAGGCCCTGAATATGGACATATAATACTAGAAGCGGGGGAACTCAAAGAAAAGAATATAGTTCTGGCAGGAAGGAGTGTCACCGTGGCAAGAAGGTGGAAGGGCTAAGACACAACAGCAGCAAGAGCAAAAACTTAGAAGCAACAAACAGGGGCAAAAGGGATAAAGCACATGAGTACTGGAGGGCAGTGTACATCAAGGCTAGGAGCCTAAGAATCAAATCAGTAACCAGCAGGCATTGAAAGCAGAAAGGAGGAGTGGCTTTATATGCAGAAATGGCATGAAGGTCATGGAAAGAAAGGAAGGAAGCAGGTTCAGGTGGTTGCACAAGGGGTGAGGGCCACCAGGGTGAGTGTAGAAACACAGAATTTGATGGCAGGTAGGACCACTTGGCCCACCTAGTCTGCCTGTTTTTCCCTACCTACTGCATCACCACAGACCCTACTTGATCTCTCGCTATCCCTCCCTTGCCTTATCATTAAGGTTCCCTTATGCCTCTCTCATGCATTCTTGAACCCTCAGACAGTTTTGCCCCCACCACCTCCACTGGGAGGCTGTTCCAGGCATCCACCATCCACTCCATGAAGAAGTACTTCCTCACATCTCCTGAGTCTACCTCCCTCCAGCTTCATAGCATTACCCTTGTCCTTAAGCATCTTTTTTCTGAAACATGCTTCCTCTTGAACCATATTTATACCTGTGAGGTATCTGAAAGTTTCTATTACATCCCCCTCTCCCTACTTTCCTCCAAGCTGTACATATTGAGGTCATTCAGTCCTTCTTCATAGGGCTTTTGATGCAGACCATGCTCCATTTGGTTGCCTCCTCTGAACTACCTCCACTCTTTCAATGTCCTTCCAGAGATGAGGTCTCCAGAACTGGACACAGTACTCACGGTGAGGTCTCACTAGTGATCTATACAGGGTCATACCACCTCTCTCTTTCAGGGTGATACCCCTCCTTAGCACCCCAGCATCCTGTTAGCAATCCTGATTGCCTTGTGACACTGTTAGCCACCTTTAGGTCACCAGATATGATAATCCCAGGTCTCTTTTTCTGTTTTGTGGTCATCAGTACCATCCTCTCCTCCAATTTGTACTCCGCCTGTTTCTGTGCCCAAGTGCATGATTTTGCACTTTTTGCATTGAAGCCCAATTGCCATACCCTTGACTACTCCTCTAATGTTTTCAGATCCCCATTCATTTTTACACACACACACACACACACACACACACACGGAGTGTCTACCCCATTGCAGATTTTAGTGTCATCTGCAAACAGGCAGACCTTTCCATCCAGCCTTCTGTAATGCCACCAATAGAGACATTAAAGAGGACTGGACCAAGTATAGATCCCTGTGGACCCTCACGGTCATCCTCCCCTCCTCAGAGTGAATTCTGTTTAACAAAACCCTCAGTCTCCTATCCCTAGCCAATTTCTTACCCAGTTTACCACCTTTGGACCTCTCCTAGGCTGCCTAGCTTGCTTACTAGTCTCCTATGTGGAACGGTGTCTAAGGCCTTGCTGAAAACTAGGAAGGCACATCCACTGCTCCACCCTGATTCAATTCCCTGGTCACCCAGTCAAACAACTCTATTAGATTAATTTATATAGTGTAGTGTATAGGCCACCCTCCAAGAAGGAAACAGGCAGGGAGATGGTGGAGGGGATTAGAAGGGTAGTGGAACTGGGGAAAATGCTGCTAATGGGGACTTTAGCATGCTTGATGTGGGATGGAGTGTCCCAGTAGCAGGGAGCGCTAGAAACGAGATGGTGCTAGAGACCTTACAATAGACCTTCCTAGTACAGATGGTAGTGGAGCCTTCATGGGAGGATTATTGTAGATCTGGTCCTCACAAACAGGATATAATTAAAAGGTTTCCATTCGAGTTTCCAGGACCCAGAGATCCCTAGATTATGTGGTTCAAAATAACGCTGGAAGGGGAAAGCAAGAGGTCCCTTATAATAGTACTGGACTTTAGGAGGGCAGATTTTACCAAAGACGTGGAAGATCCTCAGGAAAAACCTAGACAGTTGGGGAGGCAGTGGGGTAGACAGCAAACTGGGTCCAAATTAAACCGGGTATTGGCTACTATGAGTCTCTGTATTAGGACAATAGATAAAACTGGAGAAACAAAAGGCAGACTGGATGGGCCTTGCGGTCTTTATCTGCCATCAGCTTCTATGTTTCTATGGTACACCAATGAGAAAGAGGAGACAGTGAGTGAGAAAGGAGGCTTTTCAAAAACTACTGCAAAAGGCCAGACAGACAGGACAGAGTGGGAAGTGTATCTGAACAGTATGAGGAAGACCAAAAGGAAATTGGAACAAGCAAAGTCAGACACACAGCTGAGGATAGCAGAGGAGAAAGAAGAGGAACAATACATTTTTCCTACTATATCAGAAAAAATGCTAATCTAAGGTGGGATTGTCACACTGAAGAAGGGGAAGGATGGCAGAAGGGCAGAAGGCAAAAGTGGGCATAGGCAATGAGTATTTCTGCTCAGTATTTACAGTAGAGGACAAGTGTGCACTACCAGAATGTGGACTTGGGTTCTGAAGGGGCTGGGGTTGAGATCAACATGAGGCCAATAACTGAGAACAGGATACTGAAGGGCATGAAAGCTCTAAAAGTGGACAAATCAATGGCCCAGACAGACTGCACCTTAGAGCGCTAAAATAAATGGGGAAAGAGCTGGCCACACCCTAGATTGATCTCTTCAACAGTTTGCTGAAATCAAGGGTAGTGCTAGGGTATTGGAAGACAGCAAATATCACACCTCTGCATAATAGTGGGAAAAGGATAAGCCAGGGAACTACTGTAAGCCAGCAAGCCTGATGTCCACTGTATGCAAGATGCTCTAGTCCATTATAAAGGAAAGAATGGTGGATTTTCTGGAGGCAAATGGACTACTGGAACAAAGGCAGCAAAGTTTCATCAGGGAAGGTCCTATCAGAGGAATCTGATAGACTTATTGGACTGGGTCACAAAGGCATCTGATAAGGGCCAGACAAATGGATGGGCTATTTCAGAACTTTAGCACAGCCATTGACTCAATCCCACATGAATGGTTGGTAAAAAAAATTGAGTGACCTGGATATGGGAGAAAGAGTTACAGGAGTGATCAGAAACTGGCTGAGTACAAGAATGTAACGGGTTGTTTAAATGGGGAATTCTCTGACGCCATGAAGGCCACAAGTGGGGTTCCCCAACAATCTGTACTTAGGCCCAGTCCTTTGTAATGTCTTGATATGCACCATTGGGGAGGGATTCATAAAATATCTGCTTCTTACAGAAGATACCAAAATCTGTGACAGAGTGGACAATGAGAAGGATATAAGCACAATGAGGGAGGATCTGAGTCCAGGCTCTGACTGCTGAAAATTAATACAATAACATTTAAGATCATGCATATAGGGGCCAGGAACCTGAGAACAGAGTACAGAATTGGGGAGTTAGAAGAGGCAAGTGAGAGGGACCATGAGGTGATAATTACAGACAACCTGAAACAATCAGTGCAGTGTAATAGAGCAGTGAGAAGAGCAAACAGAAAGTTCATGAGCAGACGGAGGCATCAACAGCAGAAGGCGGAGGTGATCCTGCCCTGTACAGATCCCGGTGCAACCACACCTATAGTCCTGTGTGCAGTTCTGGAGCCCACACTTGAGGAAGGACAGGGATAGGGTAAAGCAAGTACAGAGGAGGACTGCCAAGATGATTCAAGGTCAGAATGGGAAGCCCTATCAGGAAGGGGCTGAAGGACCTGGACATGTACATGCCAGAGGCCAGGAGGGAGAGGAGTAACATGACAGAAACCTATACATTTCTACATGGGATAAGCAAGGTGGAAAGCAGAATCTGTTCAGAATGAGTATGGACATGGGCACATGGGGAACTCTAAAAACTGGTTGGACGGAGGTTCAGAAAGTATGTCCGAAGTATTTCTTTAAAGAGAGGGAGATGAAGAAGTGGAGACAGTTGCCAATGGAAGTGGCTTGCGCCCAAACCAGTAGTGGAATTTAAGTACAGGTGGGATAGTGGCTATGGTGATAGTAGAAGTAGGCGGGAGGATGGTACAAAGGATGGGGTGTGAATGACCACTAGGGTACCCACAATATACTGTAAAATAGGAGGACTGGACAGACTGGATGAGCCATGAGGTCTTTACCTGTCATCACTGTCTATGTCTCTGTAATACTTTCTTCACTCTGCTAACACTAGATCTTCCACATCCCTTACTGTAAAACCTCTACTAGTTGGTCCACCTTCTCTGACTGCCTTCTAACTCTCTGGAATAATCTTCCTCTTCCTATACGCCTTTTGTTTTTGCACTATTCTCTTAAAATGCTCCTGCTGGCTCATCTCTGCCTACCCTGCTTCTGCAGCTAACCACGCACGCTGGTTTTAGTTGGCTCATACTTACCTCGCACATCACAAAGTGTTGTGCAATTTTCATGGTTTATTATCTGTTACCATGGTGCATCTTTGTAAAACTACACATCTAGTGCCATCTGATTTTGTATGGTATATTGCACTCCTCACTTTATCAGATCCCCCACTCTCTGTACTTGGAAATGAGCTCCAGCTCAGTGTGTTTTTCTCAGTCAGCAATGCCACAATACTACCAAGCAGTCCTGTGCAAGCTAGATGGTTCTAGCCAGCTTATGTTCTATATAGCATGCTATTATACAAGATCAACATGTAGCAATGTTAGTACAAATGCTTTCCTGTCCTCAGAAAGTCTGATTTTTCCATGTAGCTGGAGAGTTATTCATCAGGCAAAGAGTACTTTTTTTGGTTTCTTTCTTTATATACCTACCTCCTCGGCTTGGGGTGATCCCAATGGTTCCCCATTCCAGTCCACTGACAGCTCCTGCACTGGGTGCAGTGCCCGAGCAACAACCCCTCTTCCTCTCCTCTCTACGCCACGTCAAGGGCCCCATCGTGGAAGGCCAAGGGGTCAGCCAGAGGGAGCTCTGGAGATCTGGTGCAGCGCTGCAGAGGACCCTCAAGAGCCTGGGAGGATTCAGCTGTTTTGTCCCTGATTTTCCCCACAGCATGGGCATGCAAGGATGACCAGGATGCTGCGGCACATGCTCCCATGCACCGCACATTGGACGCTGCCTGCACAGACCCCTCCACTATGCCATGAGTCGCACTAACCCCTAGCCTCTGGTAGGAGCCAGCACATTTGCAGGAGTCCCTCCCTCCCTCCCCAGAGGAGGAGGAGAGCAGTCCAGGGACGCCAATCCTCCTCCCCACCGGCTGACCCCCAATGCCCTGAGTCCATACCCAACCCGGTCACTGGCGCAGCACAAGGTGTCGCGTCCAGCACATCAACCCTCAGTGGCACCGGGCCGGCATCAGGCAAACAGTACTATATGTAAATGTGCTTTCCATCCATCCACTGATAGGATCTGTTATCTATTGTCAGACATATAGTTTGGGCTTTGCAGACATTACACAGAAATAAACTTCTGTTTTACATGCTTTGGAATATGAAAAGGAGTAAACTGCAGTGGAAGCAAGATATGTGGTAAAATGCTTAGAAACATTAATGCACAGATCTCCCTTAATGCCTAAAGGCTTAGTCTCCTTTTTTTCTGCTTTTCAGAATAAGGCCGTCAGTTGTCATGACTTGTTAATCATTCATGAGCTGTACGAGCCGTACTGTGTGAGAAGCTTCAAAAGCATTTGTACTTACAGAATTTCTAAGTACAAAACCGAGAGGATGGATGAATAACTGGAGAGTCAGGATTTTAATGAGTATGATCCCTGAGTTAGTGGTAGGGCAGCGTTGATACACTTAGCTGCCTGCTATCCTATGTAATGCAGTGCAAAACACGAGCATATGCAATACATACTATACAAATATGCATAGGTAGGCATGATCCTTATTTTTTTTAAAGGGACACTGTCAACCCCTTAGGTCTCAAAGTTTCACTAGTTTAAAAATACATTTTATGATTGCCAACATTCTGTAAAGACCGCTGATGTAGCTGGTGAAAAAATTACTCACCATAGTAATCTTTCTTCCAAGGGGTCCTTAGCATCAGTAGCTATAGCAGTTAGCTGGCTAGTGCAACTGCCTTGGAGGTATGCTTTAAGAGAAATATAATGAGCTAAGGCATCAGCCAATCAAAACACAGGAGGAGTGTGCTGAGTGAGAGCAGCTGAAAGGGCTTCAGAATTTTTTGAAGGAAATGGGCATATGCCCGAAAAGTGAACCAACAGGATTCAAAAACATGCAAATGTCCAAACCTGAAATCAGGTAAAACAACCTGAGTACGAAACTCATTAATAAAAAACCAATTTGATAATAAAACTGAGAACAGAGCCCTTCTCCTGACAGGTGAACCAGGGAGGAAGAGTGGGAGCTTTGATGATAAAGGACCCTTTGGAAGAAAGAAGATTACTGCGGTGAAGTAATTTCTGAGTTCATCGTGTACGCAGGTGCAGGCGAACTCATTGTTATAAGAGGTGCTCTACAGGGGTGTGCCCAATGGAGAGCTCCGCTTCTAGAGGCAGGTCAGTGGCAGCGAATCAGTCGGCAGGCTGACGATGACTGCTTTGAGCTGTTGGGACGGAGTTGGACAACTTTTCAAAGAACAGAGCCGCACCAATAGTGGTGCAGCTCGGCTCTTGAAGATGCATTCCTGCACTGCCTTCCTGGTTGAGGGTTCACACTACTGTAGCCATAGCAGTGTGAACGCCGCCAAGCCCAGGCTGTCCGCATGCCCCTGTTGCAGTTAAAAATGAACAGAGCGGGGTGCCCAATCCTCCTATTGGCATGCCCCTCCCAGTTCATTTGCTGATGGGGAACCCCGCCACGTCGGTATAATGTCCCCCAATTTGTTATGTGTCGAGGGGGTGCTCAATCCCCTCGGCATGTGCCGATGGGGTGCCCGATCCTGCCGGCCACAGCCCCCCAACAAACACTCAGGTAGCATGCTGGAGCCCACCCCAGCGTACTAAAAGTCCCTATAAGAAAGAAAACCTTCCTGCGATGTTTTTTTAAAACCTGCAAAACTAAAACGGTCCCTCGTTAGTCCAGTGGCCCCTCCTCCAACCCGTGCCCTCTCTGCGCATCCCACCTCCCACATACCCCCACCCCATATTTACCTCCGGGCCCAGCGCGCGATCTTGTGGACTGGACCATGTCTGCACTCTTCAAAGCCGACTGCGAACTGAAGAAATGCCCGG
Organism: Neoceratodus forsteri; assembly: GCA_016271365.2. Lineage (NCBI taxonomy): Eukaryota > Metazoa > Chordata > Ceratodontiformes > Ceratodontidae > Neoceratodus > Neoceratodus forsteri. Next base: position 828,164,513 of record CM057453.1, on the reverse strand, counting down.
TAAGCTGTATAATGGCATAAATGTTTTTTCCAACTTTGGTGCATATCTTGGTCATTTTGTGAATTTTGCCACCAAATTTTCAACATGGGGTTTTGGGACCCACCCATGAATTCAGTCACTGTCATCTAGTTATTTGGTCCTGAAAGGTGATTTCGTGGTCACTGCACGGAATCATCTTTCAGGACCGATCAAGAAATGACAGTGTCACTGTTCATGGGGTGGGCCCCAAAAAGCCTATGTTGAAATGATGAAGAAATTCCAAAAATGACTGTGTTACAAAGTGCATTGCACAGTTTCAACGTATCACACGTGTAGTGTCACAAATATGTAATATTTCACTTCAGATTTTCAACACTGGTATTTTTACACCTCTTCTTGAACAGTACAGCTCTCACTGTGGAAATCAGTGTTAGGGACAGATTATGAAAACTACAGTGACACTGTTCATGAGTGGAGGTCTCATAATACCTATGTTGAAAATTTGGTGACAAAGTCCATATAATGACTGTATGTTACAGGCGTGTGTTGTGCAGTTTCAATGCACACTTGTAATGTCACGAATATGTAATATTTTCACTCCAGATTTTCAACATTGGTATTTTTACACCTCCTCATAAACAGTACAGCTGTCATTTTTCACATCCTGGCGAAATGTGTTTTTCCATGCAATAGCCTTGATCGTTATGGGAAATCGAGTGTTTAGGACTGATTAAGAAATCACAGTGACAATGTTCATGAGCGGACGTCCCAAAATGCCTATGTTGAAAAGCTGGTGACAAAAGTCCATAAAATGACTATTTTACATCGTTCTGTTTCACGCACACTTGCGCGTCTAGGATTTGTAATATTTTCTCTCAAAGAGTTTCAATATTGTCAGTTTTGCATACCTCCTTATGAACAGTACAACTGTCATGTTCATATCCTGCCGAAATGTGTTTCTCACATCTGGCGCACAATGGCATGATGCTGTGGAAATCAACGTTCGTGGACACAATAAGAAAATCAAAGTGACAGTGTTCATGAGCAGAGGTCACAAAATGCCTGTGTTGAAATTTTGGTAATTATTCCACTAAATGACTGTTACGAGTGTCGTTGTGCAGTTTCCGCATACATTTGAGCATTTTAATATTTTACACTCAGATGTTCAACACTGCCATCTCTTCACACCTCCTATGAATGGCACAGCTGTAATTTTCACATCCTGCCCGAACGGCATTTTACGTACATCTGGTGTAGAATGGCACGGTTGCTGTGAGAAATCAATGTTCTGGACAGAGTACCAAAATCACAGTGCCACTGTTCATGAGCAGAGGTCTCAAATGCTTTCATGCGTGGGGTCACAAAGGCCATGATGAGAATTTAGTGCAAATACCAACAAACGCCCGGGGTGTTAGGGTTTCTAACCATAACATTCTCCGCCCCATAACCCGCAGGTGGGACTCAGTGCCTTCATCTTCTCTGAACCCACACACATCGTCACTCTTCAAAGCCAGATCACAAATTGAGGAAACAGGTATGCACTTCACTGTATTTCAACAGGAATGTGAACTTGGTGGCATAACTTGTTCTTTCTGCTGGGAACTGTAGTTGAGTACGTACCAACAGCAATCCAAATGATGAACTCAGGCATTGACAAATGCTTGTTTCTTCTTACCCAGGAGTCCTTTAGCATTAGTAACTACAGCAGACTACGGACAGTACCAAGTGGGAGGTAGGCAAAGAACTCTACTTGGAAAGACGATCTGGCAGAACCCCCCTGCCAAATTTAGCATCAGATCTAGACTGCTCATCTAAACTGTAGTGCTTCACGAGGTGTGCATAGATTTCAGGTAGCTGCTTTGCAGACATCCAGAAGGAGTATGTCCCTTGCTGCTGCCACAGAGACTGCAGTGCCCCTGGTGGAGTGGGCCCTGAGCCCCATCAAGGTTGATGACCAGCCTTTTCATAGCAGAATCTAATACAAGAGACCAACCAGTGGGAAACAGTTCGCTTGGTAGCTGGTCTTCCTCTGCCTACATCCCGTGGAGGTGAGGAACAACTGAGTTGAAGAGCCCTGGACTGCCTAGTTTGCTCTAGGTAGTAAAAGAGTTCTTTTGACATCCAAACTGTGGAGCTTTTGCTCACCAGGAGTGGATTTCTCAGTGAAGAAGACAGGTAGAGTAATGGACTGGTTTAGGTGGAACTCTGAAATCATCTTAGGCAGGAACTTCCCATTTGTCCTGAGCTCAATTTTATCATTGTGAGGAATGATGTAATTATGCTCAGTGTACAGGGCCTGTTACTCTGAAATCCTCCTGGCAGAGGTAATGGCCACCAGGAAGACCGACTTCCATGTCATAAACTTAATATGTGTATAACCCCCTACAAATGGGGGTTCCGAAAAGTCTTCCTTGAGCTTGCCTAAATGCTCACTGCCAGTCTGGTGTTCTGTATTTTAGCAGTTTAAATGTACTGCCAGAGAGTGCCTGTATAGCCTCTGTGTACTGTCTCTTTAAGAGCTGCCTGGATTGCAATTATAATTAATCTGGGAGGGCTGAGTGTTTCTATGCTTGAGCCCGCCCGGGCTGCCAGATAATTGCTCTGTTCTGCCATCGCTATTTAGCAGAGGGAGCTCTGTTATAAGATGTGCTGATTATTTGCTGAATATCTATTATAGTGATAATAATATTGCAGTTTGTTCTAACCCTGTTTTCTTTGCAGCAAGGACTGTTCTGTTTATCTCCACCAACTTTGCCCAGGACTGTCAGAATGGGCCAATCAGTACTGTTAGGACTATAAAATGGAGCCTGCCTACAGGGGCTGGTGAGGTCAAAACTTGTAGGAATTGTAGTTTTTGCATTTTGGCACCTAAATGAACCTGAAGGGGTAGCCCTTGTTGTGACTGACAGACCAGATCAAGCCAACCGAACCTTTTGGATCTTGGGGAAATTCCCAGACTGCTTGCAGTTTTCGGTTAGTTCTGAGTTGAGAAGTGAAATGAGTAACAGCTCAAGTGATTTGGGCACCAGTTCTGTGTAGTTTTGCGTGGGAGAGCTGTGAAAGGGCTGTGTTTTGGACTGCATGTCTGCCTGCTGCCCTGAGAGGTAAAGCAGGAGTTTATTCAGACTGAATCCGAGTTGTGAGGACTATTTAAGCCATTGGACTGTGACAGGCTTTAACCTGAAGAAGACCAAAGATTTGCAGAATACGATTGGCCTGTCAGGATTTCTAGCCACCTCTGAACTCTTGGTTTGTACAGGGACTCTGTAATTGTGACTGGATAGCAATCTGCCTGGTATAGTGGAATTTCTTACATGTAAGCGTGCTGTGTGCTGTTAGTGGGTCGTAATTTGGTTCCCCACTGTGTGTGAACTGTGTTCTGCTCGCTGCTGGCGTGATAGATAGCAATCTGTCTGGTATAGTGGAATTTCTTACACGAAATGTGCTGTGTGCTGTTAGTGGGTCGTGATTTGGTTCCCCACTGGTGTTGAACTGTGTTCTGCTCGCTGGAAGCTGCATCCAGCTCCAACGGACTGAATCCAAATTCACTGCCATTTCACCTGGGCCTTGCCACACTGGCCCAGCCAGACTACCCATTGCACAGAGAAAGCAATCGACGAGAGACCTGCCTGGGGATCAGCCTCCTGCTCAGTGCTTGAACAGGAGCGATGCCTCGGTGATTTGTGTGGCCCTGCTTCTCCGGGCACTCCAGCTCAACAACCTGCAGTCTCAATTTCATCCTGCCTGTGTCCTGTATTGGGTTTCGTTAGTAAACATCAGGGTAGCTCCTGCAACAACAGCTAAATCTAAGCGTTGTCATCTGATTGTCTTGTTGCTTTTTCTTTCATGAACTGAGCCCTGCAGCTCGGATTACAAGCAGCGTATGTTGTGCATGTTGCTTTCTTCCATCACAGGGCCCCAACCAACTGCAACGTTCCTGGCTAGCCTACCAGTTTCCTACCTGGGTACCCAGAGTGTGTGACTGTGTGGGGACTTAAAGCGCATGCATAACTGTTTGATTAATATAGCCTTTAAGCCAATCAACCTGATTACGCCTTCCTTCTTCAAGTCCCTGAATAAATCAGATCTGACTTTTTGCAGCATTTAACCTGACTGTGGTTCCAGTTTGTGCCAAGAGTACTGTACTGTTACTATTTACTGTGCATAACCTTGTTTACAGGGGTCCCCAGGGTAGAGCCAGAGGAACCAGCCCTGGTGGTAAGTGCAAACAGTGTGGGTACTGGTATGGTGTACAAGGGGTACTGTGAAAGTGATTATCGATATTGCTCAGGCCACTAGAAGGAAAGAGGGTGGTCACAGTGTCCCACAGGGCTGTGCCCAGGTTAGTTTGACCACTACCAACCCTGACCTCCAGGTGGAAGTACCCATTTCAGAACTCAGGCCCTTAGCCTGCTACTAGCCGCACAGGCAGGGTAGTAGCCCTTGGGATAGCGCCACCTAGGGGTTACATGTGCAGTAGCCATAGGCTCAAATGGTGGTTGCATGAAAGGGAAAGGGGCAAAGGAACATTGTTTAACCAGGAGCAGCATACTAAGCTGAAGCTGGTTTCCAGGTGCGACCTGGGAGCACAGAAGTTAAGTGATTTGCTCAGGATCACACAGTATGCACCTAGGCAGCTGTGGGATTCAAACCCAGGTCTCCAGATCTACAGCTCAGAGACTTAACCCACTGCGCTATACTGCATGAGCCTGGCTATGCAGAGGTTCAGGCTCCAGGGGAACCAGCTCCTGACTGGAGGCTGGAGGTGCAAGAGGCCTTTGAAAACTGTTTGAATATGTTGTGGGAAAAATTTACTTTTCTTTTCCCACTGAAACATAGGCCAAAACTGCAGCCAGGTGTAGTTTGAGGAAGAGGGTTTCAAGCCTGACACCTGCAGATGTACCAGGTAATCCAGCAGCTGAGGGTCTGAAGCTGTAGAGGACTGACCTTTTGCTCTTGCACCAAAGGGAGAACCTTTTCCATTTGGCTGCATAAGTCTTTTTGCATTAGGTTTTTTAGCCATTCTCAGGATCTTAAAGACCTATTCCAAGTACAGAGAGGATGGAAACTCCTCAAGAACCAGGCCTTGAGGTGAAGAGAGTGTATGTCTGGATAATGCACTCCTGTCCGGGAAGGGTCAGCAGAGTGAGTTGGCGGCAGGCAAATGGGCCTGCTGCAGGATAGTGAGAGAAGGAGGGGTACCAGGCTTGCCTGGGCCAATCCAGACCACCAGAATCACTGATGCAGGCTGTTGTGTGAGTTTCAGCAATACCCTGCGTATCAGTGGAAAGGAGGAATGCATATAGGAACCTCCTGACCAGTCCAGGATCAAGGCATCCAGGAAGCATTCCCGGGACTGGGAGCCTGCAACAGTACTGAGGGAGCTGGGGTTGAGGGAAAGGCAAACAGATCCACTTCAGGTGTGCCCCACTGCCTGAACACTGTGGCTAGTACTTGCTTGTTTAGAGTCCATACAATCTGGCCTTGACTGATGCGACTTAGAGCATCTGCCAGAGTATTGTGTTTGCCTGGGAGATGAATAGCTGAAAGGCTGACTCCCAGGGAGAAGGCAAGAGACCAGATTTTCAGAGCCTCCAAACAGAGTATTCCTGATCTGGTACCACCCTGCTTGTTTATGTAAAACATTGCAGTGGTGTTGTCTGTTCAAATTTGTACAGTCTGTTCTTTTATGACAGGAGCAAATGCTTAAACAGCTGGAAAGATTGCTCTGAGTTCCAAAAGGTTTATGTGTAACTGTGACTCTTGGAGATGTGCTCCCCACCTCAGAAGGGAGGTGTCTGTGGTGATCACCTCTGTGGGAGGCAGGGCCTGGGCAGTATCCCTGATGCCAGATTTGCAGGGTTCTTCCACCAAAGCAGAGTCTGAAGGAACTGTTCCGTCACAGGTATCAGCTTTGAAATATTGTTTCTTTGAGACCAGCGAGCTCTGAGGTAGGCTTGCAGGTGTCGATCCTGTACCCGACTTCTGGCACCACTGCAGTCATTGAAGCCATGTGTCCTGAGAGCCTGAGGAAATGTCTGGCTGGTCTTGGCTGTCCCCAGACGAAATAATCTGCCACTGAGAGGAAACTCTGAATTCTCTACTGTGGGAGGAAGGCACATCCTTTCTGGGTTTCCAGCTGAGCTCCTATGAAGGTGAGTAGCTGGGTGGGTTCAGGTGAGACTTCTTTAGATTTACAGGAATCCCAGAGACTCTAAAGTCGCTCTGTAAAGGAAAGGGACTCCTTGACCTGACAAGGAGACTTTGCCACTATGAGCTAGTCATCTAAATAGGGGTAGACAGCGACACCCAGCTTCCTGAGGTGTGCTGCTACCACTGTCAGGCATAGTAAAGACTCTTGGTGCAGAAGACAGGCCGAGAGGAATTGCGGCTAACTGATAGTGGCCGAAAGGAGTTTGAGTCTGAGAAACTTCCTGTGAGACCTCCTTATGGGTATATGGAAGTAAGCGTCCTTTAGGTCCAGGGATGCTAGCCAGTCTCCCTGCTGTAAGGACTGTATGACTAGTGATAGAGTGACCATCCTGAATTTTGGTTTTAGCAGATGTTTGTTTAAATATCTAAGATCCAAGACAGGTCACCACTCCCCAGTTTTCTTTTGTGTCAGAAAGTACCTGGAGTAGAAGCTCTTGCCCTTCTCGTGGTCCGGGACCCTCTCCACTGCTCGTAGAGCTACAAGATTTTTTACCTCCAGTTTCAACAGTAGCACCTGTGTTGGGGTTAAGAGGTTTGACACCTGGGTACGCTTGAGGTCTGGTATCTCCTTGAACTGTAGTGGCAGACTTTTTTTCTACTATCTCCAGAACCCACATGTCTGAGGTAACGAGGGACCAGTTCCAAAGACAGTGTGAGAATCTGCTTCCTACTGGCAGAGGGAGGTGACCTGGACACTCACATAAGGGCTTAGACTGCGAAGGCTGCTGGCTGGGTAGAGGTGGCCCATCTTTGGCCCCTTCTGCCCCTCCTTCTGAAAGCACTCCTGCACTAAGAGAAATCAAACTGGGGATAGAGAATGTAAGGCCTGGGAAAGTAACTCTGTACCTATTTCCACTCAGGTGGGATTTCTGCAGGGCAGGAGGCTTAGGTTTAGAAGAGTGACTCTGCCAGGAGGCCTTGTACTTGTCGAACTTTTTCATGTAGTCAGTTGTTCTAGTGTAACCCCTGCAAATGGGGGTTCCCAAAGACTTCCAGGAGCTTACTTGAATGCTCCGAGCCTGAATGGTATTTATGCTAAGCCATTTTATCTGTGAGTGTTTTTGAGCCTCTGGTACTGTCTCTTTAAGAGCTGTCTGCTTGCAGACATAATTAGTTTGTATGGGGAACTGTGTGTTTCTCTGCTTGAGTCCCACTCGAGCTGCTGCCACTCACTCCTTTTTGCAGTCACTAGGAGTGCAAAGGAACCTATCTGAAAGATGTAACTGTTTGCCAGAAATCATTTAGAGTAATAATGAAAATACAGTTTGTCTAACCTGCTTTTCTTTGCCATCAGAACTGTGTTTGCCTAGTTCCCATTCTAATTTTGAACTGCTGAACTGGACCAATTAGTGTGGGTTAAGGGAGCTCTAAAATAGTGCCTGTGGATGAATCAGAAATTGGACTCGTAATCTGAGCCAGCCACAAGAGGATTGTAATGGCAGTGACTCTGGGAAATGTAGTTTGGACTTGGCGCCTTTTTGCACCAACAGGGGAGGCTATTGTGAGTGACAGCCAATCCAGCCAAGAACTGGGAGGAACTCAAAGGAAGTGCCGGTTTTGTCTACTGGAGTTTCAGTTTAGCTCTGGCAGTGAAGAGGAGGAGCCCTGTGCTCTTTCGGTGTGCAGTTTTAGTCAGGAAACACGTGTAAGGCCCTAAGTTTCTGTCTGCAGCTTGTGCAAGTGCTTGTTTGACTGAATCTGACCTGTGAAGAGAATCAAGGAGATCTGAAAAGTAGAAACCAGGCTCACCCTGTAGAAGACTGGAGAAATTGCTGAATCGCTGCCGGTCTGTCAGGAACTGAATCTGCTGTGTGTTCTCCGAGTACTATGCAGTAATTGCGATCGATAGAGAAGCAGCCTGCCTGGTATAGTACTTTCTTTTTCCATGTAAATGTGTGTAGTGCTAGTGGGGACTCCGTTTCAAATCCCTGTACAGTGAATTGAGTGCAGCTGCAAGTAAACCCCAGTTTAATCCAGACTACATCTATTTGCTTTGAACTGCCTTGGGGTCCAGTCACAAGGACCTTGTCCACATGGTCTGCTCGTCTGGCAATCCAGGGCAATCTGCCTTCCATTCAGTTTCAGCATTGAATTTGTGAGTACAAATCAGGTAGCTCCCTCCATCATCTAATTGCAAGTGTTCCATCTGATTACTTTTTCCTTTCTTTCTCCACGAACTGAGCCTACTGTCTGGATTACCAATTTGGGTATTGTGCATGCATTTTCCATCTTCAGGGCCCCAACCAGCTGCACCAAATAGGCTAGCCTCTTATTGCCTGGGTACCCAGTAAGAGTGACATTAGGAACATTTGGGATTCTGAAATATGTGCACAGTACTGTGATTATTAATGCGTTTAAACTAATTAACCTGATTTCCCTGTCCTTGTTATATCCCCTAAATAAATCAGATCTGTTTGTTTCATCAAAGTTACACTGCCTGAGGTATTTGTCTATGTTAAAGTATTGTACTGTGGTTTTTGTACTGTATCATCTTGTTTTACAGGGAGTCCCCGGAGTCACGCTGACCGAACCAGTCCTGGGGGTAAGTGTATACTGTGAAGATAATTCTGATATATTGTGTGGGTCACTAGTGGGAAGAAAGGAGTCAGAGTGTCCCAGAGGGCTGTGACCAGTTAGTTTAACTACTGCAACCCTGACCTCTGGGTGGAGGCACCCGCCATCGAATCCAGGCCCTCCACCTGCTAGTGGCAAATCAGGCAGGGTAGTAGCCTTGGGATAGCGCCACCTAGGGGTTACACTAGAATCAAACATGTTTTGATCACAGGGAAAGTCCATGGCCTTAGACTGGGTGTCTGGAGTCAGACTGGTAGTTCTAAGCCAGGCAAAGCACCTCAGAGAATTGTCCTGAGGCACATCACTATGTCATCTGCCATGTGGAATTGGTATTTCGCAGCTTCCAGGGCAGTTTTTGCCGTATCCACCAGCTCCTGTACCATTGTACCTAACCCACTGCGGGTAATGGCCAGGACAGAACTCACAGTGCTTTCTGATATTTGGCAGTGAAAACCATATAAGACGGAAGTCTGACCAGTAGGAAGCTGTGGTATACATTTTCTTTGCTATGAAGTCTTATTTTCCTGGAGTCCCTGTCCGGGGTAAGGGGACAAGGAGACCCCAGCTATCTCACAAGCTGCCATTGTACTATACTGTCATGGCTAGGATGTATAGACAGGAACTCAGTATTGGTTTTAGATAATTTGTATTTTTCTCAGCCTGCTTGTCAACCCCTGCCACAGAAGTGGAGGGTTTGAAGCAGTTTCATCGTATTTTTCTGAAAGCATTACAGATAGGCACAACCAGTCTTTTAGGGGTGGGAGAACTTTCATCTTCCTGTAGTCTTTATCCTCATCCTGGATGGACTCCTGAGTAGGGAGGTCCAGGGTGTCTAGCATATTTTGGACAAATGTAAGCATCTAGAGTATGGAGTTCAGTACTGATGCCCACACCTCAAAAGGACATTAACCTGCCGGAGAAGGTACAGAGGAGGGCTACAAAGATGATAGCCGGTTAGCAGGGCAAGGCATACGAGGAGAGGTTGAGGGCACTGAACATGTACCCTGGAAGACAGGGAGAGAGAGAGGACATGACTGGGACATTCAAGTACTTGAAAGGGTAAATAATGTTGATAAGAAAAGTGTCTTTAAACTGAGTGGCAACCATATCACGAGGGGCACAGTCTTAAGCTGGAGGGTGGGAGGTATAGGAGGGATGTCAGGAAGCACTTCTTCACAGAAAGGGTGGTGGACACTTCGAATGCGCCTCCCGAAGAGGTTATCTCTAAAGACAGTGAGCAGCTTTAAGAGAGGCTGGGATAGGCATAGGGGAAGATAAGAATCATGGGTAGGGAGGATGGGAGGAGTGAGGAGGGAGGGCAGGGACATTACCTCAAGCTGTAGACCCTGCAGTACGAGCAGACTTGATAGACCAAATGGCCTTCCTCTGCTGGCTTGTTCATATGTAAGCATAGAGGAAGGATTCTCCTGGTCAGCAGAGGAAACTCCAAAAGGAGGGTCAGGGTCACACCCAGGTTTTAGGGCCTCAAAATTCATGTCAGGAGCATCATAAAACTGTTCATCATCATCTGCATTACCCTCACAGTCTCCAGATGAGAGAACCGTGGAAGAGTGCTTGCCAGCCCCAGTAAATATAGACCCCATCTTTTGTAGGACCTGAAAGATGTGCCATGCTTTGCCATGTCTTACACAGATGGGAGTTCCTGGCAGACTATGGCTGTATATGCTTTGTTTTCTTTATGCTTTAAGCTGCCTGTTGTCTCACTAGGAGGTAGTATAGCACAGTGGTTTAAGGCTCTGAGCTGCACACTTGGAGACCTGGGTTTGAATCCCACAGCCTCCACATGCATACTGTGTGACCCTAAGCAAGTTATTAACCTCCTTGTGTTCCCAGGTCGCACCTGGAAAAAGCTTGCATTAGTGTGCCTCTCCTGGTTAAACAATCTCCTTTTCTTTCCCTGTTGGCTTTTCCAGGAGGAACAGGAGCGTTTTTGTCTTTGCAGACCATCTTTTAGCCACTTCATCAGCAGCTTGATCATGGCTTCCTTTTTGTACAGACACCTCATCACGCTTTGTTATTTTTAAATTTGTGAGGAACTTCATCGCTCCTTTGAAGCTTTATTTTTGGCTATGACTTTGAGGCTTCATCAGCACCCATACTTTAATTTTATTATTAGTTTTAGATGGCCCTCATCGGCAGCTTTGATTTATCCTCAGCCATATTTATTTTCTTAGGTCTCTTTACTCTGTGCCAGATTTGTGCAAAGAGAACCAGTAGATCTGGACCAAAACAGCTGAGGCACAGGTTGCTGAAAACGCTGTTTAGCCAGTCCTGTGACTACTGACACGCTTTTATTTATTTATTTATTTCAATCCTGTAGGTCCAGATTTCTGTTAGTTTTGGGAATCTCTAACAAGCCAATCCACAGAGAACCCAGCAATAACTGTCAAAGTTCCTCAATACTTCATGATGGGGACCTGGATTTCTGATTAAAAATTACAGAAAAATGTTAAATTCGATGATTTCCACAAGAAAAGGGAGCCACAGTAATTTTGTTAGAAAAACGTCAAATACTGAATTGGGGTAAAATAAATGTAAATAAACAGAGGGAACCGCGGAAAAACTCAGCAGAATGAAAAACGCTAAAAAATAGTAAAATTACATTCAGCACACTGAAAAATTAAGTTTGTGAGGAAAACTTTACTAAGATAAGCAGAAAAGGCTGTCAACGAGGAAAGTTGAGAGACACCTCTGGGGCAAGGTTGGATCAGCGGAGAAAAAATTCTGAAGCCCTTCATGCTGGTCTCACTCAGCACACTCTCCTGTGTTTTGATTGGCTGATGCCCAGCTCATTATAATTCTCTAAAGGCATACCTCCGGGCAGTTGCATCTAGCCAGCTAACTGCTATAGTTACTGATGCTAAAGAACTCCTGGGGTAAGAAAGTTTGATTCTGACTTTTTTTCTTTAAAAAGTGAAAAACAGACTGCCCACCAAATTGGTGTTACCAAACAAACACATATTTGTTTACATTCCTTGACTTGTGAACACCCACAACACAGTCTAGCCCCTCACGATGCAGTGGGAGTTTAGGAGGCTACTGCCTCATGAGTGACTGCACTGTTTGGGTGTGTTTAATGCTCAGGAAGTATGCAGTAAGAACAGATCCAGGATCGTAAGCAAAATAAGGTTGTTTATTAATATACATTAGCATGCATTCCAGTTCTACTAAACAAGAAGACAGACAAAACAAACAGCAGCTTCAATGAATTTTAGAGAGGTAAGCAATCATAAAATGTAGTTGTTGGTTTTTTTGCATCATATGTTTATTCAGTTTTCCAAATACACAGACAGACCAAACCAGTCCGCCAGGATTTAACATAATATATATAAACAGGTACATACAGTACCAAACTTATATACATGGAGATCCAGTTTCATGATTTTAAAAAGTTCTGTAATGAATACAAAGCTAATGCACCTTAAAAATATAAAAGTTAAAATAAAATAAAATAAAATACAATTGGAGAATTTACTTGGTATAGCTGGAAGGAGGGGATCCAAAGTAAAACATCCATCTGCCCTTCATTTGAAGACATTGTTTACCATCCCTCCCTCCCTTCTCTTTTCCTATATCCATCCTTCTCCCAGAGTCAGGTTTTCTCCCAGTGCTAGAACGTAAGTATGGCTGCCAAGTGTTATAAATTGCTCTCCCTTATCTTGTAGTATATAAGCAAGTCTTTCAAGGGTAAAGGCCTGCAATATCAGTGTCTTCCACTGCTGTAGATTAGGTTTAACTGCCATTACCCATGTATTCAAAATGCAATGCTCTGGCATTACCAAGATGGCTCTGAGCCATCCTGGTAGGGGGGCCCAATCATCCTTATCTACCTCCTCCATTCCAAATAACATCACCAGGGGTGAGTTTGGATATTGTTTACCTACCATTGGTTGTACCCTCCTCCCTCACTTCCCACCAAAATCTTGCAGGATGTGGCAAGACCAAAATAATGGTAATAGGATGCTAGCCCTGTATTACATCGCAGGCAGACCCGGTGAGACCAGGGGATTATATTTACTGATGCTCAATGGCGGGCGATACAGCCTATGACAGAATTTATAAAATATGTTTTATACTTATTACAAATCAGTATCCCTTGATGAAACTGAGTAATCACCTTCCAAGTGTCCTCTGTGATGGGGATTCCATATCTCGCTCCCAGAGCTGTTTGGTGCTGTGTGTCATGTCTGGGAATAGCTGCCTCCCCTTTCTAGCTACTCTCACGAAGGTACGGTTGGAGTTATGCCTTCCTTCCGTATCAGTTGTTCTAACTGTTCACATACCATGTCATTGCCCTGCTTTCTTCCCAAGGAATTACAGTATGCCCTCAGCTGTAGGTATCGGAAGAAATGTCTATGCCCCAGCCCTGTCTTGTCCCTTATATGATCAAATGTATCAAATCCTTCTTTACTGTATAACTCCTTATACACATTATTCCAGCCTTTTCCCACTCTTTAAACCCTAGATCCTTCAGCCCCGGACAAAAATGGATTCCCAGATCTAGGAGGAGAAGGGTCTCTCCTCTTATCCCTCGCCATCTAATCAGCTGTCCCCATCCCTCCAATGTTTCTTTAACCAGGGGTTTGGTCTGGGTAGATTCACATATGCTTTGTAGCCTTTCCCTATTAATGCACGCCGTCACCGGCCTGGGCAGTCCCTCTCCTCCAAGTCAAGCCACTCCGCCTCCTGTGGCCTACCCACCTAGTCCTGTAAGTACACTGGACAGTAGTACGGGACCTTTCCCCAGGCCACACTGGACAGTACGAAGGAACCTCCCATCCAGGGAGCACCACAACCACCACCACTACCTCAGAGATTGCGAAGAAAACACAGTGGGCTCAGGAAGGGTGAGGATGGTGGAACAGAGGCACACCCAGTCAGTTGTTCCACCTACAATCCATACACCATTCTGGGAGCATAGCTCCCATGGATGCACCCACAGAGGAGACTAAGGAGGCTGAGGACAGCTGTCACAAGGAGGCCCACAGGAAGGAGGCAGAGGACACCACAAGGAAAGGAAGCAGCTCCTGGTGGGGGACTCAATTATTAGGGGATAGAACTGGGAGGAGCTGGGAAAACTGAAGTAAGGTGCCTGCCTGGTGCCATGGCTTGGAGGGACAGGAAGCGCATCCTCAGGATCACGACAACAGCTGCAAGGGATTCTGAGTTGGACGTAATTGTCCACCTAGGGACAAATGACTTGGCTCATCATGAGGTTAGAGCAGTGCAGGAGGACACTGCAGAGTTGGGGAGGGCCAAGACAAGTAACACACACAGTATCCTTCTCAGAGGTGCTGCCTGTCAAAGGCATGGGTGAGGCGAGGTAATTGGCACCATGCAGTTTAATGAATGGTTGAAAAATGGTGCAGAGCCCAGGGGTTTGGCTTCATTGGGGACTGGGGTTCCACCTGGAGGGACAACAGCCTATACTGGCAGGATGGTCTGCATCTGTCCAGGAAGGAACAAGTCTTTTGAGCAATCGGTTTAAATGCTTCATTGGCAAGCTTTTAAACTAGTCAAAGGGAGAGCACTGACAAGCAGCAGAAAAATCCCAGCCTCTCCCTACAAAAACAGGGTACTAAATGAGAAAAAGACCAAGGTAGAACGGTCAGTGGGGATGCTGCAACAGAAGGTAAAGCCATCAAAAATGGAGAGCAATGAGTACCAATGCCGTAGTCTAGGTAACAAGCTTCCTGAATTAGTGGTCTTGATGGAGGAGGAACATCTGGATATCGTGGCAGTCACAGAAACATGGTACACACACAACCATGACTGGGACGTAAACATACCAGGATACACTATCTACAGGAGGGACAGGGAGGGTAAAAGAGGAGGAGGAGTGGTTCTTTACATAAAGGAAGGAATAAAAGTAACATAACAAAGGGTAAACAGGGAGGAGAAGAAGCACTGTGGGTAAATTTGGAGACAGGCAATGGCACCACAATCCGCATAGGTTGATACAGACCCCTTCTCAGGGGAGGAAATGGACAAGGAAATGATAGAAAGTATACTTAGAATGGCAGAAAAAGGGGAGATACTGCTGATGGGTGATCTGAATATGCCAGATGTTAACTGGAGTGCAGTTGCAGCTGCCACTGAAGAGTGCAGTTATTCTAGATGCCCTGCAGAGGATGCCTTAGACAACTAGTACTGGAGCCCACTCGAGAGGGAGCAATATTAGACTTGATACTCTCAAATGGAGATGGAGAGAGGATCACAGATGTAGAAGTGGGTAGCCATCTGGGAACTAGCGACCATCGAACAGTATGGTTCACAATAAACACAGTAATAGAGTCAAGCCATACAAAGACAAAAGTACTGGACTTTAGGAGGCTGACTTTGCCATAATGGGTGAGTGCCTAAGGAATGCACTAGCAAATGGGCAGGAAGGAGGGTGGAGAAACAATAGGGAATAATAAAAACTGCCATCACAGAGGTAACAAGCCTTTGTGTGACGCAAATAAACAAAACAAGGCGATGTAAGAAACCACTATGGTTCTCAAAGGAAGTGGCAGTGAAGGTTCAAGAGAAAAGAAAGCATTCAGGAAGTACAAGGAATCGCAGAAGGAGCAGGACAGAGAACTGTATCAGTTAAAGCAAAGGAGGCTGGGAAGGCAGTCAGAACAGCAAAGGCCCAAACCGAGGAAAAGATAGCCAACTCAGTTAAGAAGGGGATAAAACCTTTATAGGTACATCAAGGAGCGAAGGAAGACCAAGGGAGGGATAGTGAGGCTTAATAAAGGGAGGGAGGGTGGGCAGAGGGAGACTGTGAAAAGGCAGAGATACTAAACAAATATTTTTGCTAGTATTTACGAAGGAAGAGGGGAGATACATAAACAAACAGTAGTAACACTCTGGATACAGAAGTTGATACTGGCCCATTTACAGAAGAAAGGGTTCTGAAAGAACTTAAAACTGAAGGTGGACAAAGCAATGGGGCCTGATGGGATTCATCCCAGAATTCAAAAGAACTAAGGGTAGAACTAGTGACACCACTGACTACCCTTTTAACAAATCATGGGAGGATGGGGTGGTACCCGAGGACTGGAGGAGGGCAGATGTGATTCCCTTCACAAAGTGGGAGCAAGGCAGAAGCAGGAAACTATAGACCTGTTAGTTTAACCTCAGTGATAGGGAAAATGATGGAATCACTTCTAAAGGAAAGAATTGTAGAGTATCTAGAGGCCAGAAGGGCACAGGAC
Source organism: Neoceratodus forsteri (assembly GCA_016271365.2). Taxonomy (NCBI): domain Eukaryota; kingdom Metazoa; phylum Chordata; order Ceratodontiformes; family Ceratodontidae; genus Neoceratodus; species Neoceratodus forsteri. Next base: position 828,148,524 of record CM057453.1, on the reverse strand, counting down.
CCTAGGCAGCATGGATTCACAGCGGAAGGTCATGCCAGACAATCTGATAGATTTCTTTGACTGGGTGACCAAAGTAGTAGATCAGGGAGGGGCTGTGGACATGGCCTACCTAGACTTTAGCAAGGCATTTGACACAGTCCCACACAAAGATTAATATACAAGTTAGCCAGCCTGGGAGTGGGTCCCAAGATGACAGCCTGGGTAAAGAATTGGCTGGAGAATAGGACAAGAGAGTTATAGTAACAGAGTCCACTCAGAAGAAAGGAGGGTTACTAGTGGGCACCGCAGGGTTCAGTATTAGGACCGGTCCTCTTCAATGTCTTTATAAGCGAAATTGCAGAAGGACTGAAAGGAAAAGTATGTCTCTTTGCAGATGACACTAAGATCTGCAACAGAGTTGATGCACAGGGTGGGGTGGAAAGGATGAGAAGGGACTTGGCAAGGTTAGAGGAATGGTCAAATGTATGGCAGCTTAAATTCAATGCTAAGAAGTGCAGGTAATGCACCTGGGAAACAAAACCCAGGGAAGAGTACACAATGGGGGTGAGATACTAACAACAACAAGAATGGAAAGGGACCTGGGGGTAGTCATATCAGATGACCTAAAGATGGGCAAGCAATGTGAGAGGGCAGCAAGGAGGGTTGGGGGATACTGGGATGCATAGGAGAGGCATCACCAGTAGAAAACAAGGAAGTTATTATCCCTCTGTACAGACAGCTGGTGAGACCCCATCTAGAGTACTGTGTGCAGTTCTGGAGACCCAATCTCCCAAAGACATAGACAGGATGGAAGCTGTCCAGAGGAGGCAACTAAAATGGTGCAGGGTCTGCACCGGAAGTCGTGATGAAGAGAGACTTAAGGAGCTTAATATGTATAGCCTCGAGGAAAGGAGGGAGAGGGGGACATGATAGAAACTTTCAAGTACCTCAAGGAATCAACAAAGTCCAAGAGGTAGCATCTTTCAAAAAAGAGGTGCAAGAACAAGAGGGCACAATTTGAAGATAGAGGGGGGCGGCTCAGAGGTAATTTAAGAAGTATTTTTCACAGAGAGGTTGTGGATGCATGGAATGGCCTTCCGAGGAGGTTGTGGAGTCAAAATCAGTGGGGAATCAAGCATGCATGGGATAGTCATAAGGCAATTCTGGGGGTGGGGTAGGAAGAAGTAGGCTGCTGGTTAACTAGGATCTGCAGCTTATCCAGTAGGTAGGGAAATGGGCAGACTGGGTGGGCCAAGCGGTCCTTATCTGCCATCAAATTCTATGTTTCTATGTTTCTACCGACAATGCATGGCAAGGTTATAGTTCTTAAGGTCTGAAGTGCAAGCCACCCTTATCTAGTGGTGATTTCAAGCATGCCAGGCTTGTACACGGCCTTTACCTACCACAGGAAATCTGCAAATGCTCTCCCAAGCGCTTTCAGGTCTGCTTGAGTCAAACCCACATAGAGCATCTGCATACAATACAATAACTGTGGCAGTGCATTCATTTTAAGCAGATTTATTCTGCTAGCCATATTATGGGTAATTTATCCCATCTCTCCAAGTCAGCTATAATAGTGCGCACAGAGGGGTATAATTTAACTTATATAATGCGCCTATATTTTTCCCAATCCTAATGCCCAGGTAAAGAAATGAACTACTTACCCTACAAAATCCTCAGTCTTTCACCTCTCTCCCCCCTCTTTCTCTACCTATTCTGAGTTCCTCAGACTTACTTAGATTTAACTTGTATCCTGAAAATTGGTCTATTAACTGGAAAAGTGGTGGCATTGACCGATTTGGTTTGGTGACATATAGGAGCATATCGTCAGTGTACAGTGAGAGTTTACATGCTCTTTCCGATTGCCCAGTACCCCAAATATTTTGGGGTGGTCTCTTATGGCAATAGCTAGGGGTTCCAGTGCTAGAGCAAACAGAAGGGCGATGAGTGGGCATCCCTGTCTAGTCCTCTATACAGCCCAAATCTATCTTTGAGAGAGCCATTAACTAGTATCCTAGCCACGGATGTACTATAAATCAGCTGGACCGTCCCACAAACACATCACCCAGACCAAACTGGGTCAAGATTTCCATTAACTAAGGCCATTCCACCCGGTCAAATGCTTTTCATCATCCATTGATAATACATGAACTGGGCCATATCCTCGCGTGGCTCCCAGATAACATTCAGCAGTGTTCTCATATTATGGTGGGAGTATCGATTCTGTATAAACTTCGGTCTGGTCTGGGTGAATGAGCCCGGCAGCAGTTTGTCCAATCGATTAGCTAGCACCTCAGTAAGGAGCTTAGAATCACAATTTAATAGTGATAGTGGCCTAAAGGATGCATATTCCAATAGGTTTTTCCCTTCCTTTGGAATAAGGCAGATGACCACTTCCTGCCACATCTGGGACAATAGTCCTTCCTCCTCCCTTGCTTCATTTAATGACATCCCTAAGCGTGACCACATGCTTCATGATTTTATAATATTCTGCAGAGAAACTGTCTGGGCAACTAGCTTTGCCCCTTTTAACCCCTCAAGAGCAGTATTTATTTTTCTTCTGTAATTTTAGCACCCAGCCAGCTCTGCTGTGCATTGCTTAATTTAGGTAACTTAACCCCATCTAAGAATGAATGCATATTCGCCTGCTCCTCTCCTGAGCGTGTTTGGTAAAGCTCTTCATAAAAGACCTAAATCTTTCCAGATACATTTCTTATCTGTCTCAAGCTCATTGTCTGGCCCCTTGATCGCTACGATCAAGTGTGTATCCTTTTTCCTCTTATAAGATTTGCTAACATAGTGCTGGGTTTGTTCCCCACTCACAAAAATGCTTAAGACGAACAAGCAAATGGGGACAGAGGTGCAGCACCCAACACGTCGAATGGGAAGAACACCCTCCCCCAGCTAGTAGTCAAACAGGGATTCAGCATGCTTGCAGTTCATTTGCATCACCAGGTAAGAAAAAGGTCCGCCTCCCCATACGACGCACAGGGGAAATGCCAAACCTCACCCAACAACTAACACACTGAATCTGGCCAATGGAAAATCACGTCCACAATGCTCACAGCCTGGGAAATAAGATCCCAGACCTGCAGGCAATAATGTCAGAGGCTAAACTGACATAGTAGCACTAGTGAGACGTGGTTTACCAGTAACCACACTTGGGGACTTCAGTACCTGGCTATGTACTGTTCAGAAGAGACCAAGCTGCAAAAAGGGGAGTGGAGTGGCCCTGTATGTCAATGAAAATATCCAAACTACAGAAATTCAGAATACACATAAGGAGCCAGAAGAATTGTGGGTCACTCTGGAAACAGGAAATGGGACAGCCATAAGAACTGGGGTTGTCTACAGGCCCCAGACCAGGGGAGGACATAGACACATTACTGTTAGAAGAGATACAAAACATGACAGCTAAAGGGAGGTTCTGATAATGGGAGACTTCAACATGCCGGATACAGACTGGTCAGTACCAGCAGGAACATCTGCCAGAACTAGACACATGGTGGATTCCCTGCAGGAGGGCCTCAAACAACTGGTACAACAACCCACAAGAGACAGGGATATCCTAGATCTAGTACTGACTAACAGGGAAGGGATCACAGATCTCCAGGTAGAAGGTCACCTGGGGCCAGTGACCATCACATGGTATGGTTCAATTTGGCCACTACATCTAAATCATCCCATTCCAAGGCAAAAATATGGGACTTCAGAGGAGCTGACTTTGATAAGATGGCCAACAGAGTTAAGCTAGCCCTGGCAAAAAGAAACACAGGTGAGGGGGTACAGGCAAAGTGGGCAAGCATTAAGGATGCAATACTTGAAGCAACATCCCATTGTGTTAGACAGAAAAGGAAGTGCAAAGTAGAAGGAAACCACTTTGGTTCTCAAATACAGTAGCAGAAAAGGTCAGAGCCAAAAGGCTGGCCTTCAGGAAATATAAGGGAACACAGCAGGATGAAGATAGGGAGGCATACCAAACTGCCCTAAGGGAAGCAGGAAGGGAGTAAGGCAGGCAAAGTTCCAAACTGAGGAAACACTAGCACGAACAGAAAAAAAGGTGACAAGACTTTCTATAGATACATTAGTGAAAGGAGAAAGTCCAGAGGGGTATTGCTAAGCTCAAAGGAGAAAAAGGGGGATGGGAGAGGACCCTGTAAAAGCATCTATCCTAAATATATATTTTGCTCAGTATTTACTGAAGAGAAGGTAGGGCAGGGCCCACAGCTCAGCACCATGGACACAGGGGGAGGGAGGTGAGCACTACTCCCTTCACAAAAGAAAGGATCCTACAAGAGCTCGCTAAGCTCAGGGTGGACAAGGCAATGGGACCTGATGGCATACATCCCAGGGTACTTAAGGAGCTAAGGGTGGAACTAGCAGAGCCATTAGCAGAACTGTTTAGTGAGTCTCTGAGCACAGGAGAGATCCCAGAAGAGTGGAGAAGGGCTCATGTGATCCCGCCCACAAGAGTGGTAGCAGGAAGAGGCAGGGAACTACAGACCAGTCAGTCTTACCTCAGTAGTGGGCAAGATTATGGAGGCACTCCTTAAGGAAAGGATAGTGCAACACCTGGAATCCATAGGGGCACAGGATCCAAGACAGCATGGGTTTACAAAAGGAAGGTCCTGTCAAACTAATCTCATAGATTTCTTTAACTGGGTAACCAGAGTAGGACAAAGGTGGAGCAGTTGATGTCGCCTACTTTGACTTCAGCAAAGTTTTCTACACTGTTCCACATAGAAGATTGATTAATAAGCTGGGTAGGCTTCGGTGGACTAGAAGTTGGTCAACTGGGTGGCAAACTGGTTGACGGGCAGAAAACAGAGAGTGGTGGTAAACGTATACAGTCAGAAGAGATGCAAATCACAAGTGGGGTACCTCAGGGATCAGTCCTGGGGCCAGTCCTTCAATATCTTCTATTAGTGACATTGCAGATGGACTAGTGGTAAGGCTTGTCTGTTTGCAGATGACACCAAGATCTGCAACAGAGTAGATGATCCAGATGGGGTGGGCGAATGAGAAGAGATCTGATAAACTAGCAAAATGGTCAGAAGAGTGGCAACTGGGATTTAATGCAAAGAAGTGCAAGATCATGCACATAGGGAAGAGAAACCCTGAAGCCACTTATAGGCTGGGAGGGAGTTGTGGCAGTCACAAAGGAAGAAAGAGACTTGGGCACCATCATCACCGATAACCTGAAATCATCCAAGCAGACCTCTAAAGCAGTAGGTAAGGCTAGGGGATGTTAGGGTGCATTAGTAGGGTATCAAGTCGTAAGAGGGAGGTAATAATCCTCTTTACAAGACACTGGTTAGGCTCCTCTCTGGAGTACTCTGCGGCAGTACTGTAGGCCAAACCTTCACAAGGACATTAACCAAATTGAGGCAGTCCAGAGAAGGGCAACCAAATGGTGCAGGGACTGCATCAGAAGACATATGAACACAAATTAACGGAGCTCAATATGTATACCCTTGAGCAAAGGAGGAGAGAGGTGATATGATCGAAACATTCAAACACCTTAAGGGCATTAACAAGGTGAAAGAGTCTAACATGTTTAAATACAAAAAATAGCAGGACAAGAGGACACAGCATAAGATTAGGGGAGGCCGATTAAGGGGAATGTGAGGAAATTCTTTTCACAGAAAGAGTGGTGGATGCATGGAACGGCCTACCCTGGAAGTGATGGCTATGAATACAGTGCAGGGCTTCAAACAGGCATGGATAGGCATAAGGGAGCAATACAGATGAGTATGAATAGATAGGCCACTGTTAGAGCAAAGGCCCATGGCACATTTATAAGGTAGAAAAGAAATGGGCAGACTGGATGGGCCTTGCATTCCTTATCTGCCGCAACCTCTATGTTTCTATGTTTTCCATGCTTCCCTATTAGTAAATTATTAAGGGCTTCCTAGTCACAGTTAGAAGTCTAGGCACAGCATCTCCTCCCTCTGCCCTTGCTTCTCGTCCCTCCAGTACCCCAAGACGCTTTCAAGATTCTCCTCCCTCCGTATCTTCCGCTTATGATGTGCTACATAACCAATGACTGCGCCTCATGTATGCCTTCCCTCGTCCCAAAACACAGCCTTTGAGGGAGCTCGCTTCCAGATTATTCTGGACATATTGCTTCCACTGATCCTGTAAGTACTCCTTAAACCCTTTGTTAGACAATAAGTAGTCGGAAATCTCCATTCTGAGGGTCAGTTTCCGCACCTCGCAGCATCAGGGACGTGAGCACCGTGGAATGATCAGAAATGTATATAGGCCATGTTTGGTCTGGAGAAGTCTACAGTACCAAACTGTCGGAATATAAATATAGTCCAACCCTCACCACGCCTTATGGGGTGGAGTAAACGTGTACCTTTGAGTACTAGGGTTGGCCATTCTCCAGACATCGACTAGGTCCAAATCTGCCATCCCCGCCATCCAAGCCAGTGTGTAGTACCCCACACACTCTCTCCTCTGAGTGATCCAGCCCAGGATTCATCAAACAATTTAAATCCCCACCTAAAATCAATCCTGGAAATTGCTCCTCTATTAGCAGTGCAGTCAGGGACTTATACAATGTAGGGTCATGCACCACTGGCGATATACACCTCCAGGGTTCATTTTTCTCCCAGAAGTTCCCCACTACAAACACATACTGACCGTGTTCAGAGTCAGCCACTACCCTATGCATCCTAAATGGTAACTGTTTATGCACCAGTACTGCAACACCCTGTTTATGAGAGAAAAGATGCACGCCAGCATTCTCCCACTCAGCTCCTTTTAAGTTTGGTATGCTCTTTTAGTGAGGTGGGTCTCTGTAACAATGCAACGCCTATATGCCGTGTTTCAAAGCAGTTAACAGCATGGTGCGCTTAATCGAGTGACATCCCTAACATTCCAGGACGCTATAGTTAAACCCTCTGATCAGCCATGATGCCAGCGCCATTTTCCTCCAGTAATCGTCCGTCCTCCTCCAGGTTCTCCTTCAACTTATCATTTGTGTAGTCAAAACTCTACATTCATGTTTAGATCTCATAACTAACATATAACAGTGCAACATGCAACATGTATAAACTATGTACAATACAAATATCCCTTCCCCTTCCACCTTCCCTTAATAAACTTTGTTATATCAAGTATCCTCCTTTGTAACTACAATTGCATAAAGCAAGAATTTTACAAGCCCTCCCAAACGCTCAGTAAGAATGCCTCCATACTCCACTTCCCACCAAGAACATCATCATGAAAAGAAAAATTTTCGCTTATCTTATATGCAGTTATATTAAGAGACAGTAGATAGCACTGTTCCCCGTGCTCCCCTTTGCTCCCTGTGATTCATTTTCCTCAATCCAGCCCCTCCAGCACCCACCTCTCCCTTCCCATAATCCTTCCCCTCATCCCGATTCCTTTTCTTAACATCTCCATATCCTGTATTATTATCCCATTCCCAGTCTCCCACAGCAAAACCAAGAGAAAAGATTCATAAATGTCTTCATGATCTGAATTACAGCAAACGATAGTCTACAGATTAATGTTCCAATGGACTAAACGTAGGTTTTTAACTAGAAAGAATATGATGAAAAACAGGTTGACAGTGTCCCTTTAACTTATGTTTATTGCATTTTCAACAAGTTAATACAAGCATTTCCATCTGAAATGTTTTCATATAGTATGACTTACATGAAAGTACATTCTCATATATATATATCATTATAAGGAGTTTCCTGAACTTCAGATACAGTTACAACAGCTGGGAGGGTTATCCCTTGCAATGCATTATCTTATTGTTATGTAAACAACGCCATCACTGGCAAGAACAAGAACACAATTAAAATAGTTCTTTAGCATGCTACAACTTACCCAATAACATGGGATTATTGTTCTTTAAAGGAGACATGGACCCTGGCTAAATAAGCTCTCACACTGTCGACTATATCAATACTCAAACTCTTATTTATAACATACAGACTACATGCAAGACAGAAAACAGGAAGGGTAATAACTTTTAGAACACATTAATGCTGCTTTTATTGTTAAAGTACTTTACTACAGCTGTTCATATTTATTCACTGTTCAAACATCAAACAGATTGCAAGAACCACGGAGGCTGAATATAGCTGAGCCATGCGATTTCAGACTATCCCAACATAATGGCTTTGCAACCTTCGTATCAAGGGAAAAAAAACAGTGGCACAGTCTTTAATGGATGTAGGTTCCATGAGAGTCTACTATGCAAGGATGCCATTTTGTAAAACTCAAATGAAGCAAACATGCAACCCAAACCTCATGAATGCCACTGCACTTCCTCAAAGAGAACAGTACCAATATTAACAAACTTAATAGGTACTGAACCACAAACATTAACCAATTAAACCTGCTGCATATGTTTCAAGAGGCAGTCTTTATTTTGCCCACACCTCACCTCCACCATCCTCCAATCTATCTAATCAGTCCTCCTCTGATGTAGCATCTGAGTCCTCTTGTCGCTTGTTGAATTCAGCCCTCAGTTTTGCTGCTAATTTACCTGCAGCTTGTGGATCAGTGAACAAACACACTTTCCCTTTATAGCAGATCCTCAGCTTGGCTGGCATCATTAGGGTGTTTGAATCTCAACGCCTGAATTGAATGCAGATCCCATCAAAAGTCTTCGCCTGGATCTAGCAGAGTAGCTCAAATCGGGAACACCCTCACCACACTTCCATGGTGCTCCAATGATTCAGCTCTGTGGGCTGCTTGTAAAGCTCATCTCGCCCCCCAGAATCTGCCAAACCACATTTATAGTCCGAGGACGAGGGTCATCATCTGACTGTTGATGAAGGTTGACTCTGTAAACTTTCTTAATTGAGAATCCTGTAGTCTGGAACCCATCTGTAAACCATTGCTGCATGAAGGATTTTAAACTGCTCCTCTTCCGCCTCCCTTAGGCATACCGATGACACGCATATTCATAGCCACTGCTTGATTTTCAAGATGTTCCAAGTGGTACCTGAGTAGCATATTCTCCTTAACTAATCCTGATGCGGTCATTACTGCTTTGCTGGTGGTATCTGTGGCCACTGTAGTCTCTGCTTCCATGCCCGTAATTATGGCTTCTCTCACTGTAAATTTTGTGACTATGAACTCTGTTTTTAGGTCCATCGCCTGGATTGCTTTAAGAAGAGTTGCACTGGTGGGCTGCGTGGCATCAGCACTAGAAGTAGAAGGACGGCTTTTGTTTCCGGCTTGCAACGGTTGCTTGCACTGGTTATCCTTCTGGTAACCGCCTTGTGTATTCCTGCCCATTTCTACAAGTGCTTAGAGTCAAAATCGTGCAGCTGCTCTTCTTTTCCAGCAAAGTCTGTTGGGGCACAATTACTGAGTCCAAAAATAAAGTTTTAAGAGTTAGAGATTGCAAGGCAAACAGAGCTCTTCCCACATGTCTTTCCAGTTTGGCAGCTGACTCACCCCCATGGTCCATATTTTAAGATGCTGTTTTATGTTTGATCAGAAGATTAAAGTGTTAAAATATTTTCTCAAAGTTAAAAATGTAGATTGTACAGTATGTCATCCTGAAAATACAATACTATTACATGAATATCACAATAGAGGCACGTTAATGACAAATTTTAAGAACTTAGGACATGCAACAAAACAGTTGCTAGATTATTTTAAAGAAAACATATGACTTCAAGAGAGAGATCAGGAGGCATTTCTTCACAGAGAGAGAGAGAGAGAGAGAGAGAGAGAGAGGGTTACAGGGTAGAACAAACTCCTGGAAGGAGTGGTCTCCTGGAGATGGCAGATGGATTCAAAAAGGGTGGGACAGGGTGAAGGGAAGGTCGGCGCCAAGAGAGGGGTAGGCATGAACAGGAGGGGGCAGAGCTCTCAGTAGTCACTGAGGGTTCCATAACACCAGCAGCCCTGACAGACCACTAGGCCTTTCTCCTGCTGGCAACATTCAGATGTTTGTATGACTTTTTTCTGTATAAACATAGCTGTTAAAAGCAAAATGGCTCTTTCATTTAAGGATTTAAACAGGGGCAGCAATCTGGTACAGTGTACAAAGGCACTGTGTGATAAGGCCAGTGTATAAATTACTTAATTTCAGTTATTTTATGTATTTTATTAACCTAAAATCTTAATATGGTAGGGACACTATTATCTGACATGTCTGGAAATGTTTAACCGTTAAAAGAGATATTCCTAATTGAAACCAAATTTCATAATTAGCACGTTGCCTTTTCCCCAACAATCCATAAGATCTATATCCCCCAAAACTGAATATGTAAATTACTATCTAAATGGTTTCCATAGATGCAGCTCTAGTTGCATCTTATAAAGGATATTGTAAGGCCACTGTCTGTATTCTAGACTCTGAACTTCTTTCACCTACAAGTGTGGTCCCTCCAAGACAAAGACAAGGCACACAGTGGATAGAGTGCGTGAAATGTTACGCTGCAGCTGCCCATGCTGTACTGCACCCACCAGTCATGTGGATTAAACACCGCGCCTCCAGTGCTGTCAATCAGGCATCTTGAGTATGCTCTACATCCTGACTCATGTAGGCTCAGAAGATTTTCAAACTTTCTCAACATGTCACCTGCTCATGTGTTCAACTATCAGGTGACTACTAGTAGTAGCTAGTTGTAGTTTGTGGGTTCGGGTAGCTAGGGGTCTGAAATGGCTGGGGGTTTGGGGACTATGCTCCCATCAAGTAACTGAAACACAGGCTAGCATCCTCTTCCGCTTACAAGTACTGTAATGCACTGAGCATGGGGACACAACAGGAGAGATTTCATAGATGAAATTTACTATAAAATCTTGCCACCATTATTATAAGTCACGATCCCTAGTCGCCTGCACCTTTTATGAGCAGTAAACAAGAAGACAATAGCATTTGTCAATGCCAATGTTTGTTTGCTGGCATTGGCATTGGTAGTAGGAGTTACAGAGCTGCATAATAGGAATGGCAGCGAATATTGAACTGAAGCCAACCCCATCACCACCCTGCAGATAGTGACAGGCATTGGGGTGTGCCTTTGGTCGTCAGGCATAATGGCCATGCCATTTCACCACACCCTACCTGCAGACACTGACAAGTGTGTCACGGTGTGTAGGGTCTTTGCCCATATGCGCACCCATTCCATCAGGAAATACGGTGAGATGGGTGGTATAGGAGAATGGGGTGAACTTTGGGGTCAAGAGTCCAAGGCATACCTCAATGCCTCTCACTGGCTGCAGGTGTGGAATGGTATGAGCATTACAGGCAAGAATCACAAGTCACACCTGATGCCTGTCATTCTCTACAGGGTGGGGAGTTATGGTTGGAAACCTAACACCTCAGGTATTCGCTGGATATTACCCAAATTTTCAACATGTTTTTGTGACCCCACCTCATGAACAGTGCCAATATCAGTTTGTTAGCCGAAAGTTGCTTATGCACAGCATTCTATGGCATTTAGCACCACAGGTGCAAAACACATTCCAACAGGATGTGAAAATGACAGCTGTACTGTTCATGGGGAGGTGTAAAAATGGCAATGTTGCAAATCTGCAGTAAAATATTAAAAACTGCTGAAGTAACGAAGCGTGCATAGAAACTGTACAACGACAACGTAATGTAATTAGTTTGGGAATTTTTACAGCAAGATTGTCAACACAGGCATTTTGGGACCTCCGATCATGAACAGTGTCACTGTGATTTTCTTTATCTGTCCCGAACAATGATTTCCACAGCGACCACGCAATCTCTGCGCTGAAAGTGTGAAAACACATTTTCGCCATGTTGTGAAAATGACAGCTGTACTGTTCATAAGGAAGTGTGGAAAAATACCACTGGTGAAAATCTGGACTGAAAATATTACAAAGTCATGAAGTTATGAGGGTGCGTGGAAACTCGCAATGCTCACTGTAACACAGTCATTTTATGGACTTTGTCACCAAATTTTCAACATAGCCATTTTAAGACTTCTGCTCATGAACAGTGTAACTGTGATTTTCTTAATCTGTCCCAAACATTGCTTTCACACCGATTGCACCATTGTGCGCTTCATGTCTTGGAAACACATTTTAGGCGACATGTGAAAAATGGCCTCTGTACTGTTCATAAGGAAGTGCAATAAAATGGCAATGTTGAAAATCTGGAGGAAAATATTGAAAATTGCAGAACTTACGAGTGTGCGAGGAACCGCGCAACGCACGCTCATAAAACAGTCATTTTAGGAATTATCAAATTTCCAACATAGCCATTTTAAGACCTCTGCTCATGACCACTGTCACTGTGATTTTCTTAATGTGTCCCATACATTGATTTCTCAAGACACCGACTGCGCCATTGTGCGCCGATATGGGCGGAAACACGCTTTGGGCAAGATGTGGAAATGACAGCTGTACTGCTCATAAGGAGGTGGTAAATGGCAATGTTGAAAATCTGGAGGAAAATATTGAAAATTTGCGTAACTTACGAGCATGCGAGAACTGCGCAACGCAGACGCCAGTCAGTCATTTTTGGAATTTTACACCAAATTTTCAACATAGGCTTCTGTGAGCCCATCTTATGAACAGTGGCAGTAAACAAGACACTGAAACTCCAAAGGTGATTTCACAGAAAGACTGCTAAATCACCCTTCGGGCCCGATTAACGAATGACAGTGAGAGCACTCATGAGAAGGGGTCCCAAAACCCCATGTTGAAAATGTGGTGCAAAAATTCCAAAAATGCCTGAGATATGCAGCAAAGTTGAAAAACCCTATCTATCCCATTATACAGCTTACCGGCATTCTCTCAGCTCGCGGTCGGCTTTGAAGAGTGCAGACGTGTTCCCGGTCCACTGAAGATCGTGCGCCGAATCCAGGAGGGTGGGGGGACGGGGAGGCAGGGTGCACAGTGGTGGCGCGGTGGCTGGGTGAATGCCGAGGGAACGCTTTCTTGTTTACAAGTTTTTTTTTTTTTTTTTTAACAGGAAGACAACACGGACATTTGCCACGTTGGGGTGGCTCTCAGCGTGGTAGCTAGAAGGCCGCTTTGGGGGTTGGAGCTGGGATTGGGCACTTGTCGGCCATATAGACTTGTGCCACGCTGGGGTGGGCTCTCAGCATGGCAGTTGTAAGGCTGTTTGGGCGCTTGAGCCGACGGGGACTGGGTACCCTGCCGCCTATGATGTGTTGCCACACTGGGGTGGGGTACCCAGCGTGGCATCTGGAACTCTGTTTGGGAAGAGCACAGCCGACGGGGATTGGGCACCCCGCCGCTATACAGTGTGCGTGAAGTAGCACACAGTATGCATGCACGGTGTAAGGAGAAGCACGCATGAGCAGGCAATATCTTATCGCTGCTCACCAAGCGTAGCTCCTCTTTCAACTGTATGCCACTGCATTTTCAACTGCTGTCATAGACAGCTCCAGCAGTGATTGGAGAACTGTGACCGTGCCTGCAAACACACTGACTGAATTGAAGACGCTGTGGCTGACACACCTCTGAAAACTCGGATGATGGCACTATGTTTCTTGCACATGTGTGCCAGCAAACATAAAATCACTGCAAAATGTAAGGGCCAGCCTTATACACACAGAGAAAGAGAACTCTGCTGACTACCCACCACGATAATCTTTAAAAGCCTGTGTTAAGCTTAGGAAAACAATGGAAATTCTACACAGTTTTAGATGTACAGTATTTCCTTTTCATCTTCCCTTATTCGCTACCACTAAGGAAATATGTATGGAAAGAGGATCCTTGCCCTTGGGGCTTCATCTGTCTCTGAGTTTCTGTACATGAGGTCATAGTCCTGCTTCTGACATCATAATTATTTTGTCAGCAACCAATCATTGTGATTCTTAAGCAGAGGATTATGACATCATGTGTAGACAAGCAGCAAGGGCGGATAAAGTCTGAGAGACGAAATCTGATTTTCAAGCAGTTGTCCTTGGCAATAAAGAGGAAGAGAAATGCAGAAAATATGTGAAATAGAAGCAAACCTATACATAGCTATTTCCCAGAGATGCCACAAGCTCTTTAAAGAGCTATCAGAACCAAAATAGCACACAGGAAAGTGAGACAAATGTTAAGAAGTTGTCAGTTGTAACTTTTATTTCTGAAGTATTTTTTTTCCTTTGCTTTTGGTAGTTTTCTATGTGATAGTATTATGCCAGGTGTGAGAACAGCACTCTGCCTGGCAGCTGACATAGCTTTCTATTTCTGTCTAATCTCAGCCCTGCGTTACAGAAACTATGTAGCACTTTATCTCTGTTGTCCCCTCTCTATTACTCCTATTACCTTTACCTCCCTTCCCCTTTTAATTTCTCCAATTGTCTCCTCTCCCAAGTACTAACCCCTTGCTTAACTAAACCGCCATTTCCTTTCTCCTCCGTCCCTCTCTATTTTCACCTAGCACTCCCTCTCCACTTTCCTCCCTACTTTTTCTACTTGCAACTTCTCATTATCCTGTAGCTCTGTATTTACTGCTTTCTTGCCACCTTGAATGTAGTATACCCTGTATAATTTTACTCATATTATTGTACTCTGCTAACTGTTCTGTATACTAGCTCTATTACTGTGTTGCAAATCTTATCTAACTAACCCTGTATAATCTACTGTTATTCATGTACTCTTATTTAACGTCGCTGTATTACAAGTGGAATTGCTGGACTGTAACTTCCTTCTCCTTCCCCCAGGTTGCACCTGGAAACAAGCCTCAACTCAGCATGCCTCCCAGTCAACAACTTTAAATAAATAAATAAATTCTGCCCACTGCATCATCAGCATTGTGAACTCACTTGCAATGACATCACAAGCGACTGACCTGGCAGCTACTGAGTGGTTCTTCCTGGGCAGCTGTGATGCCACAGTTAGTGAGGTCAAAATGCTGATGATGTAATAGGAGGAAAAGAGCTAGATATATCAGCTGTCAGGCACAGTTCCAGTCCACATATCACACCCACTAACATCAGTAAAAAATCTTCTACTTAACCAAAGGAAAACAAAAAATACCTCAGGTATAAAAGGCAACAGCTGACTGCTTTTAAAACTAATATTAGTTTAAGACAGTGCATTAGCTCTTTATGATAGAAAAGAAAAGGGAGAGGAAATCTCATTGTAAAACTATGACTCAGAAGTCAACATACGTCACATCTCATTTTTCAATAATTATACCTTGCAAAGTTCAATCACTGCTTAGAACATTCTGAAGCTGTGAGGTTACAGGCAATTCGTGATTGGAGTTTAAACTAAACGGAAAGTATTTAAAAGTAAGAACACTCTCCATGCCAGTAATTCCTAATGTTATCTCCTCACACTCCCCCACTACTGACAGTTTAGCAGGTGTTCTGCTGCAATTGAGTAGTGGTTCAGCTGTCACCTGGTAGGCGTAGGCCGGCTTATCAGTGTTCAGCACGTTTCCAGTTCTATCGCTCTGAGCCGCCAGAGATCACAGTCTGATTCTCTACCTCATTCTTACTGAATCCCATTAATTATAGCTGCACTCAGTAACAGACTGCTTTCTCCAGCACAGAATAGAATTTATTCTGCTTAAGCCCTTCCTAGCACTTTGTCACAAAACAAGTCCACAATCATAAGAATGAGGGTGTAATTTAGTTTCATACAAAACTAAAATAGAAAACTTAAAAGACTTCTGCTGTACCTGTTGAACTGTTTCATTTTTTTTCTGTTGCTTTAGAAATTTAGAGTATGCACAGCCACAGAATGATGATAAAACATTACAGGTTTAGCTTAACAAATAGCCTGCTCAGAAAAAAACACAGTTTGTTTTGACTGTGAAAATTTATCAAAAGATAGGTGTCTAAGCTATACAAAGTAACCCAATTATTTTCAGTTTATGGTTGAAAAATTACTTTCCTTTGACCTAGTAGATAGTCTGACGCCTCCCATTTATAATGAATAATTATTTCCAATCCTCAGTTCAGACCATAAACATAATAGGTTTGTCTCCCATGGAAATTAAAAAGACTATTTTATAGGGCATTCACAGAAAAGGAACCCCAAGATAAGATACTGAGTGTACTTTGTCAAAATAATTTATTTAATCCTAAATAAATGTACTGCCACAATTACTCGCAGTATTAGAAGCAAACACAACCATAACTTGTTTAATTTGTTCTAAACAACATTAGCAAGTGTGAGAGAATTAATGCCAGAAAACAGGCATGTTACTGAGAAACCAGAGGCTTACTGTGGTTTAATTTCACAAAGGACATGTACACTGAGAAACAATCAGATATGTTTATCCCTTGCATGTTGTTAACAAGAAACTCCCATGTAAAATACAGCCAGCATTTTATAGTTTCCTGTTTGTTGCATGTATTTCGCTCCATTTTGACACCCCCAATCTCAGTCAATCACTCCCACTGGAAACTTGGGGCTCCCTATCTCCAACCCAACAGAAGTCGCTGCCTCCTGATGCAAGGCCCTGGGTTCACTCCCAAACTTGAACTGTCTGCACGCACTGCAACATGTGGCCACAGGGCCATTGCAGCCATCGCTATAGCCTCTTTTCCCCATACAGATTCTTTTTTTTTTATTCCCAGCCACATCTATCAGTCAGGATCCACCCTGCCCGGGCCTGTGTCTCCTGGCCTCCCTGGCCCCAGTATCCCACTGAATACCACAGTTCCACCCTCCATTACAGGGAGGGTGGCCCTCCCACAAGGCAGTCCACCACTAAGACCAAGATCCAGTGCCAGCAGCAGTAACACAATAGGAGCCAGAGGCCCAGCCCATCATTCAGGACGGTTGGGTTCTTCTTCCCTTTCTTGTCCCTGCCACCTTCCCAACATGAGCAGCCTCTGTCAGCCACGTGCACACATAGCACTTCCCTCACGGCCAGAAGCATGCTTCCTGGCCCAGAAGCAGGGGTTGCTGTCACCAGAGATAGCCATAAACCTTCCCAGCTGAGGCACGCTAGTGCGTGGCAGCTACCTCAGCCTGGACTGTCTCTGACATGACCACCTGGGTTCACTCCTGCAAACACAGAATAGAGTAGGAACTAGAACTACTCCTATCAGAAGACAGCTACTCCCTATCTTGAGTCGTCCGACAAGGAAGCAGGCGTGGGAGAGGTAGAGAGGAGTAGAGATGGCTACCTTGCTGGATGTAGGAAAGGGATAACGAAGTTATCAATAAGCAAGGGAAGGGGACAGCAGAAGACTACAAACAGAATGAATAAAAGGAAGGAACATGTAGACGCCAGGAGGTAGGGGCAGGTGGTGAGCTGTGGAGGGTGGGGCTGCAATATTTCTAGGAAGTTCAGGGAGGAAAGAGGATGCCCAGTGTGCAGAAGGTTAAGCTGCTTGATGGCAGAGGTATGACTGCTAAGGTGGGAGAGGGGAATGCTGGTGGGGAGGGGGATAGTAGATTAGATCGGGTAGAAGGAGGGAGCAAGGGGTTCAGCTAGCAGGAGGGACAAACAGTAAGGGAGGTCCAGATGCATTGGGTCCCTCCACCCCAGAGGGTAAGGAAGCCTAGGGAGGGAGGTGGGGTGGGAAGGGAAGAGTTAGGCAGGTGGAAGTGGGAGCATCATCTGGGGTATCAGTGTGGAATAGGTTCCACCCACTGGGTTGGGTAGGGGATAGCAAGTCCAGTACAGAAGGCAGGAAACAGATGGAGAAGTCAGCTGAGGGAGGGAGATTCAGGAAGAGTACAAAGGAAGAGTGGGGTGGAAGGGGCAGTGTCAGAGGAAGATGGAATAGGAGGGAGGCCAGCAGGGGAAGAGTGGAGTGGGGAAGCAGAAAGAATGGAGGACAAAGTGTAACTGGGGGCAATAGGTGGGACAGCTGAGCTAGGTAGTGGGGAAAACAGGCAGACAGGAATGGGTGAGCAGAAGGTGAGACGGTGGGAGAGCAGGAGACGGGAGATAGGAAGGGGCAATACAGGAATCAGGAGGATCAGTAAGGATAGGAAAGAAGAGGGGACAGAGGCAATAGGTCCTAGGCTCTGGAGACTCAACTGTGAAAGGGGTCAGATGGGAGAAGGGGAACTCACACCAAAGCAGAAAGGTAGGGTGCATGCCAGGAATGACAGCAGAAGAGAGTATACCCGAGCAATTGGTTCACCAAGCAGGGACGGGGGGGACTCATGTAATAGTACACCTAGGTACAAAAGACCTAATGGGAAGTGAGGCAGAGGTAGTACAGGGAGGTTCAGGGCAATGGGGTGGAATTGCAGTGGGGCATCTAGATCTGTAGCCTTCTCAGAAGTGCTACCAGTACAGACAACCAGCACCGGCAAGGAAGCGTGAAGTGAGAACTTCAACAGCTGGCTGATGGAGTGGTGCAGAAAGGTTTTGGGTGCACAGCTAGCTAGGAGGGGCCTGGAATGATAATGCTCTCTACACACCTGATCAGCTTCATCTTAGTAGAGGGGCCCAGGGTACTTATGAAAAAACTAGAGGAGTATATAAAAAGAGCCTGAATTTAAACTGGGGGCTGGGGGCAGATTGGGTTACTGTACCCAAGGTCTCCAAGAGAAGGGGCTTTAAGCTTTGCCCCAGGTTGTATTGTGGCAAAAATCAGGAAGGAGGGTCCAGAAGAGAGCAACAGGGGGCAGGATGAGGGAGATTCTAAGGCAGGGGTGATTGGTAAAATGCCAAAGAGGGTTCTAATGGGGGAATCAGTGGGACAAGAGCAGCAGCTAATATTTTACCGTATAGCTGAGCAAAATGACAGTTATCATCAACTGCTGCATTAAATTTTTTATGTGTAGCAGTCACTTGTTACACATACCTTTAATAGCTGCTTACACAAGGTTATCTGCAAATGCTATGCATACCTTTCTACTGCTACCGAATTAAGTTGTATAATACTGCAATTGCTACATAAACATTGTTTAATAACATTTTCCCTGCAGAAGAGAGCTAGGGGCAGAAGGGAAGTAAAGGGGGTAGCCAGACCAAGGAGGGAAGGGGCATGGAGTCATAGTGGAGGGTGGTGTCTCTAAATGCTTGAAGTCTGGGAACAAAATGGATGACCTGCAGGTGATGGTGGCTATTGCAGCGGTCACAGAAACTTGGGCTACCCTGAACCACAACTGGCACCTCTATTCCTGAGTACAAGCTATACAGAAGGGCAGGGACGATGTTGAGCCAGTATTGGAGACACTGGACCCCACCGGTACTGGTGCACTGCCCAAGGAGGGAACACAGGGGTGGGGAGTGGCCATCTGTTTTAGATCCAGCCTGAACTTCTCTGCACTCAGCGGTTCTACCTCATCGCTTGAATGTATGGCAGTGCGTGGGGTCCAGGTGCAGGTTGTAGGATTCTCCTCATTTGTCGCCCTCTCGGACGGGGGGACTCACAGGGAGGTAGAGGACTTGCCACCGACAGGTGCTGGAGTCCCCTAGATGGTTAATTCTGGGGATTTCAATGCCTGGGTCAATGATGAGTCCTCGCTTTGATTACAACCTCCTCCAGACAATGACATCTCTGGGCCTCACACAGGTAGTTACCTCTGTGACCCATCAACACAGCCACACCCTGACTTGGTATTCTTGCCAGAGCTTGATGTCATTGACATCAAGACTGAGCAAGTTGCTTAGTCCGATCACTGCATGGTGGAATTCTCATTTGAGGGCCCTCCCTGATAGTCCCTCCCTGTACAGATGGCCACTACCGCCCTTTAGTGGATTGTCCCCAGAGGACTTTAGGCAGTAGCAGACTTTTCTGGTGAAAGTGCTGCATGTGCAATTGACACGGGTGAGGCGGTGGCAATCTATAATGGGAGTCGTTGTAGGAGCGCCAGTGCCACTGCACCAGTCCGTATGGTTCCATGTCTTTTCATTGCAAAACTTTTAAAACGCGGTTAATTACCACGCTGAATTAAAGTGCAATACATTGCAGCCATAGGATTCTTACAGCGCATGACAGTTCATCGTACATTAATTCAGACTGACTCACTAGTGATCAGGATGACATTTCTGCTTTTTTCCCTTTGGCATTTTAAACACTTGCATTCTGCTCAATTGATGCAGCTTGCTCATAGGCTGAATGGGTACATACATGCCTAGGTTTCTCTTCAGAGGAAGCTGAAATAGTCAGATCACAAACGTTATTGCCAACATTTAATTAGAACAGAATGTCTCCCATGTCTATATTAATGTAAGTAATATACTGTTCATTACAAGAGCATAAGCAAAAAACAAATGGGTACAAGATACAGTTATCGTAGATCTTGGTTGGTGTCAGAGTTTGCCTCTGGGGCTGAACAGGTACTTAGCTGATACTGCAGACTGTACTGCACTGAGCTACCCCAAAAGGATACAACCTTCTGCTGTCCTGTTTGGTGCCTTCTCGATTGTGGTAGCTGCATGCTTCTACCTGGGGCTGGTAGTGTGTCAAGGTTGCCGCTGGCGGCGCTGGAGGTATTCTGTGATGTCTAGGGGTTGCCCTGCAGTGTCTAAGGATAATGTGCTTTGCTGTGAATCCACTTATTAGGTTCCTTTATTAAGCGTGGGTTTGCGACATAATGTCATCGCGGTAAATTGTTTCGCGCTGAAGTTGTTTGCATGGAAGTGTTTCGACGAAATGTTTATGGCGTAATGACGTGATACCGCCCATACTGTATACTAACTCCATTCTCGCCTGAGACCCCCATGGTTTGATGGGGCCTCAGGAGATGGAGACCGGGGCAGACATTGGAGCATTGCTGGTGGAGGACCTGGTCCATGGAGGACAGACTGGCCTTGAGAAATCACTGCAATGATTATCGGGGCAATCACCCATAAGAAAGCAGAGTTCCTGTCCAGGGAGATTGCTGTTGGGAAGAACAAACTAGCTCAGCTATTTCGGACTGTGGATAGACTGTTACATCCAGTCTGTCTACAGCAGAAAAAAGCATTTTCAATCACATTGCGCAAAGAGTTTGCTCTGTTTTTCTCAGACAAGGTGTCCTCCATTCAGGCAGGGATCTCCCCAGCGGGACATCATTTGGTTGGCCTGGTCCCAGCAGAGGCAATCCTATTGTCTGGGGAGTTTTGACTAGTTGAGATGGCTGAGGTCATTGAGGTGATTTCCAGTTGTGACCCACATGCTGTGAACTGGACCCTAGACCGACCGTCCTCCTAGTGGGAGGGGCCAAGGCCATTGGTCCAGTGTTCACCAGGATAGCCTAGTGTTTGCTCTCAGAGGGTGCTTTCCCAATGAATTGAAGGAGGCATTGGTGAAGCCTCTTCTGAAGAAACCATCACTCTACCCTGACATCCTGGTGAATTATAGACCTACAGTATCTCCAACCTCCCATTTTTAGGAAGGTTGTTGGAAAAGTGGTGGCTCTGCAGCTCGAGGTGCACCTCATGGCCTCTGACATCTATGAGCCTTTCCAGTCTGGTTTCAGAGCTAGGCATAGCACCGAGACAGCACTAGTTCAGGTGCAAAATTACCTCCTCAGGGCGAGAGATAAAGGAGAAGGGTCAATTCGCTCTCCCTCGATCTCTCATCAGCATTTGACACCATGGACCACGCCGTGCTATTGGATCACCTTAGAGTGTATTTGGACTCACTGCAAGTCATCAAATGGTCTGAGTCCTTCTCTCTAACAGGAGGCAACGAGTGGTGATGGTGAATTTCTCCTCCTCAAAGCCCCTGTCATGTGGAGTGCCTCAAGGTTCGATCCTTTGCCAATGCTGTTCGATGTACATGCTGCCCTAGGAGCTCATTAGACAGTATAACCTGGTTTCTACTGTTATGCAGATGACATCTAGCTGTATATGTCATTTACCTCTGGAGCTGAAGGTGCCATTGAAGTGCTAGATAAATGCCTGGCTGAGATTCAGGACTGGATGTCCTCAGACTGAACCCGACATGACAGAGGGGCTGGTGATTGAGCCTGGCGATGGCGTGATGGGGATGCCTCGGAGTGGTGAAGGGTTTGGTCCTGGGATCCACTCCATTTATAGCTTTCCCCAGGGTGAAGTTTGGGCATCATCCTTGATGACAGGCTGACTCTTGAAGCTCGGGTGTCATCTGTTGTCAAAAGTGGGTTCTACCACTTGAGAGCGTCGCCCAAATCAAATCCCTGATTCTGCCAGAAGACTTGTCGTCACTGGTACATGCCTTTGTGTCTTCAGGCTGGAAGTAGTGTAATGCTCTGCTTTTGGGGTCAATGAGGGATCCTCCACCCACTGCAGCTAGTGCAGAACGCGGGCGGTCAGGTTGCTGGCAGGCCTGCCAAGGTCTTGGCCATGTAACCTTGGTCCTGTGGGATCTGCACTGGCTGCCCATCAGGTGGAGGATCATCTTCAAGGTGGACTTGTTAGCCTATAAGGCCCTATATGGCCTGGGTCCTGTTTACCTGTCTGACCTCCTTACTCCAGCCATCCCGGAAGGGTCCCTCCGCCTTCTACCGAGGCCAGGCTGAAAACCTTTGGAGATTGCTCCTTCGAGGTGGCCAGCCTGGCCTTCTGAACTCACTGCCAAAATCTTTGAGGAGGCCCCAACAGTGAAGGCATTTAAAGGGGCCTGAAGATCTACCTTTTAATACAGCATTTTCAGATACTTTTAAACTGATTTTATATGTTATTGATTTATTTATTATAACTATACTTTTTTGCTGCCTATAACACTGCTTTTTATCTGTATTGGCACACAGCCTCCGAGATTGGGCACCAAATATAAATAAAACTTACTTACAGAGGGATGGGGTGGGAGTGTAGTGATATATATAAAGGAGGACATTACTACCAAAAAGGAGGAGACCGGGATGGGAAAGTAGAGGACTGTGGGTGCAGTTACAAATGGCAAAGGGAAGGAGGGTGAGGCTGGGAGTGGTATAAAGATCCATGATCCGGATGGCTGCAGGCAAGGGCAAGGTGATGATAGTGGGGATTTCAATCTGCCCAATGTGGACTGGAGGGTCCCCATCCACAGCCTGTGCCAGAAGCCAGTTCATTCTACATGCAGTTTGGTGCAAGTTCCTGGTTCAGGGTGTCACTGAGCTCTCCAGGAAGGGACAATCCTGAATCTGGTGCTACTGAATGGAGAGCAAGTTCAGGACATTATGGCAGAAGATCCCTGGTAAAGAGTGACAGTCTGGTTCAGACTGGACATGGGCAGGAAAAGGCAAATACTAGGATAAGGTACTGGACTTTAGAAGGCAGACTTCAGGAGGATGCGAGGAAGCGTTAAGGCATCACTTAGCTAGCCTCAGAAAGGGGTTGAGGGTGGAACAAAAGTGGTTTAAGAATGGGATAACAGCTGCCATAAATAAGTGTGTCAGACTGAAGGGAGTCTAAACTAAAGCCAAGATACCAAGAGGATTTAGTAAGGACATGTTCCAGGCAGATGGGGAAAAAGGACAGCATACAGAAAATTCAGGGATCCGTATGGTTTCCGACATCCATTGCCTGACAGAAAGTCGCCTGGCACCTGTTTACCGTCAGGTTCATTTTACCGACAATTAAAATCCTGCAATGCACTTTGCCGACAAGAGCATACACTAGCAAGCTACGATTTCTGTTTCAGTGGAGCTTACCTCCAAAGCTCTCGGATTTGTTATCAGTCTTCCGCAATGCACTTTGCCGAACAAGAGCAAGCTACGATTTTAAATGATTTTAAGTTATTTTTAAGTTGGGGCAAAAATATGAAGCAGCAGAGAACGAACAGCAGTTTCCCAAATTAGCCCAAAGTCCAGCTACGAAGCCCAGAACGACTAAAATCAGCTCCACGAGAGTCACTTTGTAGGACTTGATGCTCACAGTCACAAATTCAAAAAGGGTAAATTAAGCAGTATTTCAACAAATAAGTACCACTGACGTCAAAATTGCTGTGCAGACCATAATTACAGCATTAATGAAAAATGACTGATTTTAAAACCCAGGATCTGACTGTGCCCCTTAAACACATTTGAAACCAGTTTAATTACATTTTTAGTATCTGAATATACCGTGAAAACTGAAGTGCCTTTAGGCACAACTTAGCAGGAATGTAATCACTGATAGTGTATGTATGAAGATGATACAACAGACTTGATGGAACGTCAGGTTACTCGAACTCTCTGCTGCCACACAATGGGAAATAAGTGCAACAGCGATCTTCTTCCTTTTAAGGAGAACAGAGGGTTTTGAGGTTCAGACATTAGATAGCAATACTACTACTAGTAGATAGTTTTAAGGAATCGTGTGTTATCGGAAAAAGTTGAGAGTCTGCTGGTGGGGATTTCCAGTTGTAAAACCCTGTTCTGCAATGAAATGAATGGCGAGATGTCGTCCGATCTGGACCTGGTTGCTGAACAGGGGTTTTCTTTGCTCTAGGAAGGATTCATTCCACTTGCTGTGTGGAGAAGGTGGGCCTGGCATCAGACTTTCTTCCTGTGCGGTAAGAAGCTAAAGTGTCAGGAAACCAGCACTCGGTAAACATACCTAGTCAGGCAACGCAATTCAGAGAAAAGCAGGCGGAGAAAGTGCGTCGGGAAAGTAGCAGTCGGGCAATCATACCAGACCCAAAATTCATGGATGAAGACAAGGAGGAAGAAAGAAAGAAAAGGATGGCCTCATATCTCCACAAGTAGCAACAATGGAGACAGCATAAAGGGCACAATCTGCCTTTTTGTGGATGACACCAAGCTCTGTGGAAGGGTAGACATGGCTGAGGGATTCAGGACCTTAGGGAAGACTTTGCCAGGCAGTCAGGAACATGGCGACTGGGATTCAATGTTAAGAAGTACAAAGTCATGCACATACTGTAGGAAGTAGTAATCCAATGACCAAGTACAGCCTAGGGGAGAGTTGGTCACCAAATCGGAGGAAGAAAAACTTGGGTAATCATCACCAGTGACCTTAAACAGTCAATGCATCGTGAAAGGCAGTAGCCAAAGCAGACAAGATGCTTCGTATTGCCAGGGGATCTGGAACAGGAGGGAGGAGGTCACAACGCTGTTGACAGATCCTTGAGCAGCCATACCTGGAGTATGACATACCATACCGGTGACACAACCTGAGAAAGAATAGAAACCTGATAGACGTGGTCCAGAGGAGGATGACAAGATGTTTCAGGGTCAGCAGGGCAAGGCACATGAGAACAGAGTAAATGACCTCAACATGTACTTGCTTGAGGAAAGGGGATATGACTGAAACCCAGTACTGAAAGGGTATCAACACGGTGCATATTGGGGACCTCTTTAGTCTTAGAAGTAACAGGACCACAAGGTGGCACTGCTGTAAGCTGGCAAGGGAAGGATCAACAGGGAGGTCAAGACAATTTTTCACAGAACGAGTGATGACGGGATGGAACGAACTCCTGAAGAGGTTGTTTCCATGGAGACGGTGGATGGATTCAAGAGGAGGGACAAGTTGAAAGGGAGGTCAGGGTCATTGACCAGGGCAAGAAACGGACAAGAAGGGGTCAGGTTTGATGGGTGAGCCATCAGTAGTAATTGAGATAGCGACTCTGTAATTCAATCAGACTTAATAGACCATAGGGCATTCCTCTGCTGGCAGTTATTTTATGATCATATGTTCATAACCCAAGTTGTCTGGCACTGCTGCAGGGCCATTGGGGCAGCCTGTTGCTGATGTTTTTAACAACTTTTTCACTACCGGTGCTCTGTCCTTCTCCCTCCTCCCCTCCCTGCTTACATCCCTCCACTTCCTACTGCCCTTCCTCTCAACTCATACTTTCTTTCTCCCAATCACTCAATCCTCTATCCCTCTGCCCTCCTTTCTCTAAATCTTGCTAAGTAGTAGCCCCAATGGCCTGGACATAAAAGTCCTGTACTTCTCTGCTCCTGCTCCCCCACCTCTCCTTCCACCTCATGTCTGTTCCCTCGCATGGAAGATGGCTAAGTTCCTCCTCTTTCCAAAAGGACTGACCCCTCTACTCCCAGAGACCCCTCTACCTCCCAAGAACTACCGCCCTATATCTCTCCTCCCTACCCTGGCCAAACACCAACAAAACGTGTCCTCTCCCAGCTTATCTCTTTCTTGGGCTCTTTCAGTTTCTCTTTCCTTCTAGTCTGCTGTTTACAAACACTCCACTGTCTCCTCCCCTCTGGGTCACAGACTCTACCTTGAAACAGGATGAACCAGGGCCATCTTACTGCCACTGTCCTTGTAATGGCCTTTGATACAGTGGCCCACCCCTCTCCTGGGTAAGCTAGAGAGGTAGGACTGTCTGATTCTTTAAAGGATTCCACCCTATTTCTCAAATCAACATCAGCTGGTTCAGGTAGGTGACACCTTATCCCTTACCCTCCTATCAACTCTGGTGTCCCCACGACTCCATCCTTGGCCCATTCTCTTTTCCATCTTCCTAAATTACCTCCACTCTACCTGTGTTGAGTCGAACATACATATGTATGCTGAAGACACTGTCCTTTTTGCCACTGGTGCCTCAGTCTCTAAGGTGGAATCATCACTTCAGTGTGACTTCAAAACATTCAGTGCATGTTCCACTCAAAACTGCTTGCTCTGACTGTCAAAAAGACAGTATCCATGTCCTCTGGCACTAGGCATAGGCTTACTAGGCTAAACATCACCACTTAAAACTCTGGATGGAAGCCGGCCTGGTGGTACTGAGGGCTGAGGCGCTAAATGCCTTACCTCACGCTATGCCAGCAACTCATGTTCGGGAATGAGCATGGGATACTGGGGGTGGCAGGGAGAAGAGGGATTGAGCATCCAGGGACTGCTCTCCCTCTCCGGGAGGGGACTCCAGTGGTCAGCGGCAACCAGCCCCTAGGAACATGGGGAGCAATGTCACGATGCTGCAGAAGAGGGCTGAGATGGGGCACGACGCCTGAGAAGCACATGAGGCATACTCTGTGCTCCCTCTGTTGCATACCACTGCACACCCCACTCACGTAAGGGAAGAGAATGAAAATGGTCCTGGTTATGCTGGATGAAGCAGCCACCTGCCGCAGGCCCCGATCCCGAATGGCGCTCCTGAACTGGATCCTGGTCGAGGTTAGTTGAGTTAGGGGGTTCTCACCACCCACCACAGGGGGTAAACCATGGGGAAGAGGGAGAGCGGCCTGATGTCAGGGTGCGGGCTGGACGGGTGGCTGAGGATGGTTGCGACCAGGGACCCATGGAAGAAACAGATAAGAAGAAGAAAAAAAAACCTGGATGGTGTTCCACTCAGAGAGGTCTCCTAATTCAAGTACCCTGGTGTGTGACTAGATAAAGCCTGGACTTCTCCATACATATTGATGACATCGTAGGGAATTCTACACCAGATCTGATGCCCTCTACAACAACAAAGCTTGCCTCCTCTCAGTCTACCACGGGATCCTCCTCAAAATGATCTTGCTTGTGTCTGACTACCCCAATATAGTTTATGGCACTGCTTCAGAGTCCTCTAGCTAAGCAAGACTATCTTTCATACCTTCTGCTGTTCTGCCTCCAGCCTCCCTCCTCTTACTCACCACTGCTCCCTCTACCTAAACCTTCGCTTCCCTCCTGTGGGTTTCAATGGCTCTCCCTGCCTATCATTCCCTCTCCATGTATTGGTACTCTTCCCTTTCCCTTACCTTGCTCTGGGCCAGATATTCAAAATTTGCCTCAGGGCTAAATTAGCACTGCCTGGCAGGCAAACTTAGCCCAGAGCACAAACAAGCTATATTCAAAGGGAATAGCCGGTGCTAATCCAGCTGAATATAGCAGTCTAAAGGAAGCCGGCAAACTGGTCTGGGACTGCAGGGCAAAAATAGCCAGGAATAAGATAGCACTAAATATAGCAACAGGGAAGTGCAAACTGCAACTGCAGCTCATTAGACTCTAGCAAGTGGAGAACATTGTGTGTGATTGCACAGAGCTGTCTCTCATCTACTGCAAACACACCTCTTAACCTCCTGCCTCATAAATCAGGGACAAGACTTAAAATATCAGGGACAAAGGTTTAAAATCAGGGACACACCTTAACAATTGGTGATATCCACTCAGGATGCTGGCAGAATAAGTGGTGTAGTGTAAAATGCATTTTCTAAGGAAGAACACGTCTGTAACATTAATGTCTGACATTATGTTATGCTTACAACCCCACTGTTTGGTCATGAAAACACAATTTGTAGGAGGCAGAGAGTAATATTTTGAAGTAAAATCAGGGACAATTGAGAGTAGGGTTGTCAGAACTAGTTCGGTAAAGAGTTGAACCCTCCTAGAACCCTGGTGTTCGAGTTCTAACACAACTCGAACACTAAGCGGTTAGTAAAAGGTTGAATCACCGTGCAGATATTGTCTGTTTGCACTTGCGTACGTCACAGTTCAGGTGGGGGTCAGTAAGCTGCACGAGCTGCCGGGATCTGTGGGGGTATTTAGGAGATGTGCCGCGAGGAGGAGCGCCTATTTGCAGAGGATCGAGCGGAGGTAGCAGCAGCCTAGCTAAACTGTAGCGTTAGCGGTTAGCGCATCGCTACTCTTGTCCAGTGGCCACTTCCATCATCCATTTTCCTGTGAGACCGAGAACAAGAGAAAGGCTGAAAAAGCTCAAAATCGGTGGGAGTGGGACTAGGGGAGGTTCAGGACAGGTGGAGGGATTAATCAAGAATTGAGACGGGACGGGGGAATAGGAAGGATCGAGACCGAGATCAATCAATATCAGGACTGAGAGGACTCAGGAGGACTCGAGAGAGAATAAAAAAAAGAAGTGAAGAACCTTTTGAAATGTGATTATTTGAAACTGCAGCACTGCTCAGTCAGTGGTGCACACTGACTGCACACTCAGCAGCTGCCAGCAACAAGCATACAAGGGGGCAAAAAAGGCAAATAAATCTGAACCCTTCCCAGTGTAGTGTGTGTGTCACAGAGAAGCCCAGTGTGTGCCCCTTGACTGCACTGTACCCTACCAGTGTGTGTTACAGAGAGAAGCCCAGTGGCCAGTTGTGTGGTGGCATTAACCTTACATGACAGAAATGTAGAAATATAATTCTCATTCCCTGGGTTGTGTATGTGACTCCGTCTCTGTGGTCAGCCCATCACCCTGCTGCTGTGTGCCTTGACTGCACTGTACCCTACCCAGTGTGTGTGTTACAGAGAGAAGCCCAGTGGCTAGTTGTGTGGTGGCATTAACTTACATGACAGAAACGTAGAAATATAATTCTGTTCCCGAGTTGTTGGTTATGTATGTGACTCCATCTCCTGTGGTCAGCCCATCACCCTGCTGCTGTGTGCCCTTGACTGCACTGTACCCCTACCCAGTGTGTGTATTAGAGAGAAGCCCAGTGGCCAGTTGTGTGGTGGCATTAACTTACTTGACAGAAACGTAGAAATATAATTCTCATTCCCTGGGTTGCGTATGTGACTCCGCCTCCTGTGGTCAGCCCATCACCCTGCTGCTGTGTGCCCCTTGACTGCACTGTACCCCTACCCAGTGTGTGTTACAGAGAGAAGCCCATTGGCCAGTTGTGTGGTGGCATTAACCTTACATGACAGAAACGTAGAAATATAATTCTCATTCCTGGGTTGCGAGTGTGACTCCGTCTCCTGTGGTCAGCCCATCCATGCTTCTAGTGTGCCCCTTGACTGCACTGTACCCTACCCAGTGTGTGTTACAGAGAGAAGCCCAGTGGCCAGTTGTGTGGTGGCATTAACCTTACATGACAGAAACATAGAAATATAATTCTCATTCCCTGGGTTGCGATGTGACTCCGTCTCCTGTGGTCAGCCCATCACCCTGCTGCTGTGTGCCCCTTGACTGCACTGTACCCTACCCAGTGTGTGTTACAGAGAGAAGCCCAGTGGCCAGTTGTGTGGTGGCATTAACCTTAGACAGAAACGTAAAATATAATTCTCATTCCCTGGTTGCGTGTGACTCCGTCTCCTGTGGTCAGCCCATCACCCTGCTGCTGTGTGCCCTTGACTGCACTGTACCCTACCCAGTGTGTGTTACAGAGAAGCCCAGTGGCCAGTTGTGTGATGGCATTAACCTTACATGACAGAAGCGTAGAAATATAATTCTCATTCCCTGGGTTGCGTATGTGACTCCGTCTCCTGTGGTCAGCCATCACCCCTGCTTCTGTGTGCCCTTGACTGCACTGTAGCCTACCCAGTGTGTGTTACAGAGAAGCCCAGTGGCCAGTTGTGTGGTGGCATTAACCTTACATGACAGAAACGTAGAAATATAATTCTCATTCCCTGGTTGCGTATGTGACTGCGTCTCCTGTGGTCAGCCCATCACCCTGCTGCTGTGCACCCTTGATTGCTATGTGTATACCTATGCCCAGCAGCCCAATCATTCTGTAAGCCTTGAACCTGGGATCCTTTAGTTGCAAACTGTCATATTCTTCAATTACTTTCAGTCCACGGTATCACAGTGTCACACAACCAAAATAAAATTTTGAGTTGTAGCCAGCGATCACAGATCACATTGCTTTGTTACACAGGAATTGTTTGGGTGTGGGTGTGTTCAACGCAGTATACCGGTAGTACTGGTACTTACTGTCTGTTATGACTGACAGCAACATAGATGAAGCATCTAGTGCTGGTGTTGGAGCAGGTGTTGGTGGTAGGTAATCCTGGTGCTAACAGAAATAACCAAAATGTTTCACGTGATAAAAATTCAACAAACAGCAAAAGAGCAACAGTGAAGTGTGGTAAAGGGGACCTTTTAAGAAAACCTGTACAGCTGCTGGGGTCACACGGAGAGGCACCATAAGGTATGCCATTCATGCTGTTAAGATCCCTGTGACTAGCAGCAATAATGCAAGTGACAGTGAGTCCCTCTCTGACTCAGACAGTAGCTCTTTGTCTCAGTCCGACACTGTTGTGTCTCGCGACAAATCATTACTTCCTCAACAAAGTGAAATGAGCAAGTCTGCTGACAATGAATCAGGTAGTGCACTTGCAAATACATCCAGCACTGTTGGCAATGAAAAGGACATATCCATTGAATCCACCACTTCTGTGTTGGCCAGCAATGAAAATCCATCAGAGTCTTCTGCCCACTCTTCTAGCACCAAGGAGCATGTCCCAGGTTCTGTTAGGACAGGTGAAAAGACACAAACAGTCTTTAGCTATCTTCCTAGCACTCGAACAAAATCTGTCACATCTGAGGTGTGGAATTATTTCTCTGTCAGTAAAACTGATCCATGCAGAGCACTTTGTTCCTGTTAAACAGAGTGTAGGCCGTGGTAAAGTTGTGTCATGCCTTGGCACTATAGCTCTAAACGCCATCTGAAAAAGCATCTGGTTTTGCTGGATCATCCAAAACCATGTCCTCCATCTTCCAGACCGCACGTGAGAAGGGTCAGGAATCTGAAATGGATACTGAATTGTCTGAACTTGATGCGGGCAGAACCACTGCCAGCCCTAGGATCACTGTTACCACCAATGCCAGCACCATTAGTACCAGTTGCACATCCAGTGATGGCACTGAATGTATAAGTCCTAGTCCACCATCTCTGCGCCCATCTGCCCATCGAAGCACGGTGTATAATAAACCAGCAGGACATGTTGCAAACAGCTAACACTGTCTCAGGCATTTGAAAGGAAGAATACCTTACTAGAAATCATCCAAAGACCCTTCATCTTAATCAACGAATTGGTGAACTGTTAGCGGAGCCCTTCTCCCATACTCTTTGGTAGATCATGAGGATTTTAGGGAGTTCATGACATTAGCAGACGCTTCATAATGTTCCTCATCGAGTACTTTTCCTATGTTGAAATACCAAACATTTATCAGGCTTTAAAGCGACAGTGATGCTTGCACTTAAAACTGCAGAGGGTGGGGTTATTCATGTCACAACAGATATGTGGACCAGCACTCAAAACATAGATTACATGTCCTTAAGCTCTATTGGGTCACGTTTCTTGTGCTTCTTCAAAGCAAAGACACCCCAAAAGATGCGCTGCTGCATATAAAGAAGTTTGGGCAAAGTCATATTGCTGCAAACATCTTGCAGGAACTAAATGACCTCCTTGACGTAATGGGTTTATTCTCACGGTCTAAAATGTGGCTTCATAGTAAGTGACAATGGAGCCAACATCTTAAAAGCAGTACAGGATGGAGGATTTCTGCATGCTTCTTGCTTTGCACATTGCTTACACTTAATTGTCACGGATTTCTCAGCAACGAAACACAAGTGGATGGTATGATTGCTGTTTGCAAAAAATTGTGACTCACTTTTCACATTCAACCAAGGCTATACGGACACTGTCCGAACTGCAAAAAACACAAGCTGCCCCAGCAAAGCTGATTCAAAATGTTTCCACTCGTTGGAACTCAACGCTTTATATGCTGCAGCGCTCTTGAAGCAAAAGCAAGCTGTACATGAGTACTGCTCCAGTTACATTATTGGAGATGGCATTATGCTGTCTGTGCTGCAGTGGAAATTAATGGAGACAGTGTGCTGTATCCTAGCTCCTTTTGAGACAGCTACAAGGACATGTCTTCTGAAGGTGCATCTGTGAGTCAGGTTATCCCACTCATAATGCTCATTTCACATCATCTTAGTGTTCTAAATCTACAAATAGAAAAAGATCTGAAGCAGACAACATGTCGCCTGTATCATGGGAATCTTGTAAAGAGAATGAGCTGAGCGCTTCAAAACCAATGACAAATTAGTTGCAATGACGTAATCAAGACACTACATCCTTGCAACTCTCTTAGATCCCAGGTTCAAGGCTATACATCTTCCAAAACAGATGATATAGAGCAGTACAAATGTATGTTGCTAGATGAGCTGCAGCACTCACAGGAGTCAAACACAGACACGCACAGTACCCTCAGGTTGTCATCACCACAACATGCAGATTCATCTTCACAAAGGATACAGAACTGGAAAAGTCACCAAACATTAACAGTAGTTGTTCCACAACTGCCACTTCTTCAACCCTTAGTAGCAAGCTAAATCTGTGGCAAAACCTTTCCCAAATTGCTGCCATACCAGCTGCTTCTGCTGATTCCTCTTCTGAGCGGTCTCTGTCCATCATGGTAGACAGTTACCTGCAAGAACTGCCTATTCCTATTGATGCATGCCCTTTTGAATACTGGAGATCAAAAAGTCAATTTGGACAGAGCTGTATGATGAAGCCTGTAAATATCTTGGTTGTCCTGCAACAAGTGTCTCTTCAGACGCATGTTTAGTACAGCTGGCAATATTGTGACAGACACCAGAAATAGGTTTCTGCCAGAAAATGTACACACGTTAACTTTTATTAAAGTTAATAAGTCAAGATTTTCGTATCCCTACAAGAGCATACAAACTGATCTTGAAGTGATTGATGTTGTGGATGTTGATGGTGATGACAACTCAGATGGTGGTGGCTGGTAATACTGTGTGGAATGAGTCTCTCTGCACCAAAAGGAAACTTTTACAGACTGTGATGACTTTGGTTGTCATTCTCTCCTTTCTCGATCTACTACCTTGGACTATATACCCCCAAAACTTTCACCATTTCATGGAAACTGCTTTGTAGCTAGGGTCTAAACTAAAGTCAACAAGTTTTATATACAGGGCAATTTTAACATCAGTGGGAACAGGCCCAAATTTGGCATAAAAGGGACACTGTCACATCAATCCTTTCTGTATCATATTATTTATAGTTAAAGTGAAAACATATATTTTTGGATTTACCTTCTGTGACTTTGTGGTACATCAGTATGGGCTGGGACAGGACGGTCTATTTTTCAATTTTAAAGAGGACAAAACAATGAGTTCTAATTGGTAGCTGTTTATTATTTTTCAATTACAGAAATGTTAGCCATAAACGAAAAATGGATGCTAGTACATGGGTGAGGTTGTGGGTTGGTTTTAACATGGGTGTAAAGGTGGCATGGGTGCTACTGCACAGATGAGGGTGGTGGAAGAAAAGTGGAATGGGTGATGGGGTGAAAGGTGGGTGTTGTTTTAGTTCTTTCATTTACAGATTCGTGATCAGCTGGGAATGGTGAGGAAAAAATGATGACAAACCGAACCTACTGTACAATAATATATATTCTTATTAAATACATTGCAAACTGCTGCCACCTAGCACAATTGTCCTGTCCCCTTTAAAAAGAATAAAGGAATCAGAAATAAAAGAAATCTGCATCAGCAGTTTTCACAGAATGTGACGTATCATAAAGTGTTTTTGCTTTACAAGTAGTGATAATTTGATACATAATGGGGTTGACAGACGCTGTCCCGTAAACATCACATGCCAACTGCTGCAGCTACATTAAATGTTCCTTAGTATGTGGTGAGGAAACCACTTTTTTATTTATGTGACTGAAATACAGATTTATTGAAGTATCAGCTGCAAAATGCATCATCTTAGAAAGTTGTAAGTATTACTTCAATTTGCCAACAAAATGTTGGTATATGTATGCATTACCTTAGAAAATTGATGCATTTTGCCAGCAACAATGACTGGCATATTTTTTATTCAAATGTCTTGACTGACTACGTTATGACATAATATGTTTTGCAACAGTTCCACATGCTGCTGCTGTAGTACTTGAGCTTAACTTTGTTATAAAAGCTATCTTTTAAACATAGCAACTTTTGATTTACTCATTTAAAACAGAAAGCAGCAAATAGCTGAAATTAGGTAATATCAGTTATTTTTCTCATAATTCATGACGATGAGTATATATAGCTGAGTACATAAATGGCTAATGTGCCTCTTTCTTTCACTAAGGAACTATGATGCAGCTGCAGCAGGAAAACTTTAACACATGGGTGGGTGGCCTGTTATGTATTAAGTTGCTGGCTTTAGCAAACAGAAGAAACCATAGATAAACCTAGTTGTATTCCTATCAATGTCACACAAGATAATTTCTCTCCCTTATATTGAACAGTTTTCCTTTACATGTATTTTATTACTATCTTCTACTGGCAGCACAATAAAAAAATAGGGTTCGAGTTCTAAAAGTTCTAAAAGATTAGAACCCTAGAACTTTTCAAAAGTTCTAGACTAGAACTAGAACCCAGAACTTCAGAGGGTTCTGACAACCCTAGTTGAGAGGTATGACTGCAAACAACAATGTAAGCCACACACTGCAGAACTGTGCTATGCTGAAGTAAGGTTTGCCTGGGGCTAACCCAACTGCACAGTGCTAACACATTAGCCACGGGGTAACTTTTAGCCGAGCAAACGGGAGCTATATTCAAAGCTCCCATGCAAATGAGCCTACTTAGGTAATCCGTGGGCAAACAGGCACATTTGCATCTTATTATATGCTGCTTAGCATACATTACCATGCAGTTTGCCGGTGCTACCGCATGATGCACACAGCTCCACCTTTGGTCAGAATGGAAGTACAGGCTGGATGTTGCAGGCCAAGGCATGCCCACAGCATCCCCTGTTGGTCAGAATGGAAGTACAGGCTGGAAGCAGCAGGAACTGTGCGGCAGGCACAGTCAGTGCATACAGTGCACCCATGCATCTGTGCAAACATGACCTGCATATGTGTGTGTGTGTGTATATACATAGAGGCAAAAACTCCATTTAATGCATTAGTTAGGTTGTTTCACACAGACAGAGCGAAATTGGTTTGGGTTGAAAGCTTCCTGGCCCCTGCCCACACCCCAACCGGCATCCGGGGTGCACATTAGGGTTGTCAGCCATAACTCTCACCCCATCACATGTGTAAAGAAGCAGAGGTGTAGGAGAATGGGGTGACAGTTAGGACCGACAACCCTAATGCAATCGATGCCGGTTGGGGTGTGGGCAGGGGGGGAGGGGCTTCAACCCTAACACCGACTTCTCGCTTGTTGGTGTGGAACAACCCTAACTAATGCATTAATGGAGTTTTTTGCCTCTAATATATATATATATATACATACACACCACACACACCATAGATCGATAGCTAAACACAGACACAATGCCTGTGGCCACTGTGGCCATACATGCCCTGGAGGATGCCCCCAACAACACAGGTACCCCACTGCAGTAGTGGGTGACATACAGTGGGGGACTCGATGCATGGGACAGGCATAAAGTGAACCTGGTGGGGCAGGAGGCCATAGGTTCACTAGGATATGCAGCATATCCATTAGATAGGACAGGGCAGATTGGCTGGGCTGGGCAATTCCTTCCCTGCCATCATGGTCGCTGTGTCCATGTGTGCCTGTTGCACCCTGGCATACCCTCAGCTCTTGTGTCACTGAAAAGAGGGACATGGACATATGTGGACCCTCAAGAGGAGGAACAGGGCAGTTGAAGGGGCAGAATGTGATGTCACTCATAAACAGGGACAGTGGAGTGGTATGCACACTGGTAGGCTAGTGTCCCCACACCCCAGCACAATCCCCAACCCCAGAGCAAGTAATATGTAAGATCATTTTCCTGGTAGTCTAGTGGCCCCCCACCCCCACGCACGTATCCCGACCCCCGTGCACATATAAATAACATTTTCCCTGGTAGTCTAGTGGTCCCTCAAGCACAATTCCCGATCCCCAGTGCACACATTCAATATACATCTTCCCTGGTAGTTTAGTGGTCCTCCCACCCCCACGCATGTCTCCTGACCCCGTGCACATATGTAAAATAACATTTTCCTGGTAGTCTAGTGGCCCCAAGCACAATTCCCGATCTGTTGCACATTCAATACAATATTTTCCTTTTAGTTTAGTGACCCCCCAAGCACAATTTCCGATCCGGTGCACACATTCAATATACATCTTCCTGGTAGTCTAGTGGTCCCCACCCCCACACATGTATCCAGACCCCGTGCACATATTTAAAATAACATTTTCCTGGTAGTCTAGCGTCCCACCGTGTGACACTCATCCAAAGAATTGCCGAAACAGAGCCAGGTACCAGCTCAGCCTCATCTTACCACCACTGCCAGCTGCCGACTGAGGTAGGAAGGAGCACTCCGTCCTACCTCAGTAGGCGCCATCCATGGTGGTGAGAGGAGGGCTGAGCTGGTCGCCGGCTCTGTTCTCGGCAATTTTGATGATTGGGGTGTCACCATTGGGGTGGGGAGGACCGCTGACTACCAGGGAAAGGATATGTAATCTATTTGTACCGGAGGCTCTAGATATGTTCGTAGGGGTAGGGGCCACTAGACTACCAGGAAAATGTTATTTTAAATATGTGCATCGGGGTCTGATATGTGTGTGGGGTGGGAGGACCACTAGATCTAGACCAGGGAAGATGTATATTGAATGTGTGCACCGGGATTGAATCGTGCTTTGGGGGCACTGCCGCCACATTACTGTCGGCACATTACCGCTTTCTTGGCTTTTTCTCAGCAGTATTCAGCGCTTACAGGTTGCGCTAATGCCTGTAGCGCAGTGCTATACTTTGAATATGCCGTGCGACTGGCATTCAGAGCCCCTCCCTCAGTCCCTCCCTGGCATACATTATGATTCAGCGTCGGCGCTAACACCTAGCGCTGGCACTAAATGTCCTTTAAATATAGCAGTCGGGCACAAATTCGGCGTAGTCCAGTGCAACAGATCTCGCGCCCATGCTAAGCTTTGAATATCTGGCCCTACCTCTTTTCCTTATCTGCACCTTCTTCCTACTCTCTCTGGTCCACGGATCCCTGCACCCTTCACCCCCACTGCTGGAACCTCCATTAGTCAAACTGCTTTTTCCATCCATCTCCCTACACTCTGGAACAACCTTCCTACTCGCCTCTGCCTCTTGCCCTCCTGCTGTACCTCTCTTTCAAGCAGTTCGTACAGAACCACTTTGCTCCTTCCTGTGTCTGTACCTAACCTCCTACTCTTCCCTGCCTTTTAGCTGCCTTCCCGAAATCTCTGCATCTACCTCCTCCTTTTCCCTCTCACACCCATGGGATTTCATCTCCTTGTTTTCCTGGCCTCTGTCTTTTCTGCTTCCTTTCCGAGGCTTCCCATCTCCCATTTAATGCAGCCCAGTGCTTGCTCCCTCACGAGGCATAACCTTTGATCCTCTTTTACCCTAGTTCACCCTTTTTCCCCCAACTGCCTTCCCATTTAACACTGAAACAAAGAAACACAGAATTTGATGGCAGATAAGGACCGCTTGGCCACCTAGTCTGCCTATTTTCCCATGCCTGTTTCATATACCACAGATCCTAAATGATCTACTGGCTTACTAGCTCCTATCGTTAGAGTTCCTTTATGTCTGTCCCACACATTTCTGAATTCCCCGACTGTTTTGCCTACAACCTCTGCGGGAGGCTGTTCCATGGATCCACCACCTGGCCTTTGCCTTTCTAGCTTATCGTATTTTGTGCTCTTATTTGCCTGTCATTTGCATAGTGTATTCATTTTGCACCATTGACACTCTGGACTGTGACTACTGACTGGCCAGTATTTTTGAGTATTGTACTCTCCAATTGTTACCACTGTATCTTTTGTAGTCTGTCTCTCCGTGTACCTCTTCCCTAGATCACATCTGGAAGCTAGTTTAGTCTCAGTGTACCTTTCTTAGCCTCCAATTTATTAATATATATATATATATACACACACACACATATACATAAATTATTAAAATTAATTTGTAAGGGATAAAATAAGGCATAGATTGTCCCAGACCAGAGGTAGACTTTAGGTTCCGCAGTTCCTTTGTCACCAGAAGCTATCAGACTAGCACAGCATCTGAATAACAAGATGAGGTTCTTTTCAAGGAACAAGACATGCTAAGTGCCCCAGTGGTACAAAAGCCCCTTTGTTTCTTCCAGAATAAGATCACCAGCAACTGTAAAAGCAGCAGCCGCAAACAGGAGCCCATCCCCTCTTGTACTCCATGCATTATACACAAGTATTTGAAAAATATAGACTAGGTTTACCAAGGATTTTAGCTAGGAAATGCCCATAAAATATTATTTCTATCTATTGCTTAAATAATTGCACTCTGTACAGTTCCATTGTACTGACAAGGGAGAATTCCATGGGTTTAGCACTGCTTTCTGATTTACTATTTTCTTACAATTTATGCAACAGGCTAGCCAAATTCAGATGCAACATTTTGTTTTCTCTTGGGATCCTGCATCTGTCCTATTTTACAGCTGGCATGACTGAAGCATGCAGTGGTCCGTGACTTCTGAAAGTCATACAGTGGGCTGTAGTGACCATGGTGGAACATAAACCTGTGATCTTCTGTTTCATAATTCAGTGTTATATGCTGCACAGGCTGGATTTTCAGCTGTCTTCTGGGTGAGCCATTAAACCGAGATCCTGTCTTTTCTGGTGGTTGTTCAGGAGGATGTTAGAGATCCCATGGTACTTCTCACAAAGAGTAAGGAAATTTTATTGACAAAGTAACAAAATACATTATATGTGACAAACAAATGAGCCAAGCGTGTAAGGAATTCACAAATACAGAGCCGTACTGCAGATATAAAAATGTTAAGGCATCTTATGATGTCTTAAGAGGTACACATATTCAAGAAGAATTTATTAAAGTAAATACAAAAAGGAAACATAGGTTCAGGCACC
The DNA here is from genome assembly GCA_016271365.2 of Neoceratodus forsteri. NCBI lineage: Eukaryota > Metazoa > Chordata > Ceratodontiformes > Ceratodontidae > Neoceratodus > Neoceratodus forsteri. The sequence goes on along the minus strand of CM057453.1, from coordinate 828,109,284 downwards.
AAGATTGATTTAAAAATCCTACAGTTGATTGGAGAACCATTATTATACTATCCTACAGTGCCTATCTGTCTATATTATTCTACCTTGTTACCCAAAGGCAGTGTACCCTGTTACACCAAAATAAGTCTGCAGAGTGTGTGTGTGTGGGGGTGCAGTTAGTCTGGTTACTCCGTCTGTGGTAGGTGTTGCAGTGTCTTGCTGATTTGATTAACCAGCTCAGTACCACATACAGTTTTCTTTGGAGGGATAAAGTGCAAAGTGCTTGCCACAACTGATACTTTCAAGCAGTGACTATAACTCTCAAAGTGCTTGTCTGAAACTTCCTCAGTTTAAGGTGGAGAATATCTAGTACTACGCAGTCATGGTCAGGTTTCAGAAAGAGGGTCTCTTCCCACAGTTTGGCTAGAATGCTCCAAAAGGTATTAGAGAAGGACACTCAAATAAATAAAAAATGGTACTGTGTTTCTTGGATTGCTGGACAGGAGGGTCTCAGGCATAATCCTTTTCTACTGCTTTGTGTTTAAAAGACCCTTTTACACCAAGCCTAAAATGTGCAAAGAGTCAATTAATGTCCCACATATTTGGTGGTATTCTAATAACTCTCACCAACTGTAATATGTTCTGATTCTGGGCTTGAGGACATTCAGGAAAAAACACCAAATCTGGGCACAGGGTTTCTAAAATGACCTATATAAAGCCTTTCAGATATGGAAGCAAGCTGCCCAGGCAAACATTTCCATTGCTGTATCTTAACTTTTGTATTAGGGTTATAAGGTTAAGCAATGCGTGGCTTGGACTTCTAAAGGCACGTCAGGTAAAAAAAGGAGTTAATTAGAACATGGTGAATATAGTCAGGGTATGTTGCTGTTTTTAACCCACCAACTCCCAGGAGTCTAAATGCCCCTCTTTCCGATTCAGGGATATGGGGCAATAACCATTTCTGAGCAAATCTGTGCATGGACAGGGATTAGTGGCAAGCACTCAACTAAAACTGGAGAACTGCTATGTAGTGTGCTGCCACAGAATGACTGTCACGTTCCGCCTCAGAGGTGGCTGCATTCCAGTGATTGTTTAGTGTGAGTCCTGTGTTGAGTTTTCTGTTGATTATAAAGCACTTTGAAATGCTTGCTTGCAGGAAATGTGCTATATAATAATAATAATTCATCCAATGAGTCAAGAGTTTCCCAAAACAATTCTGGTTAATATCTGTTTTTAAACCTTGCCTGAGTTACACCCCACCGATTAACTCAGTTTCTTTATTAAAAACAGTTTGTGCCAGTGGTACAGACCACCCCTAGTGCCCTAGACCCTGTTTTTAAACAAGTATTTTCCCTGGAGGTCCAGTGGCCCTCCCCTCCTGATATCCCTACACTCACCTCCTCCCGAGACAGTGGCTGAAACTTCACCTCTTTACTTACATCCACTGCCTGCTACCGCTGCCACACAAATACAGTCACTTGTCTTATTTATTTTATTTAGCTTTTGTTAACCAGGTAAGTACACTAGACAAAACATATGCCTATTTTCAGGTACGACCCAGGACAGTACAGGATTTAAAAGAACATACAGAGTACAACTTGAAGCAAGTAAGGCAGATACACTGAAATCAGAAAAATCATAACATACATAGAAGATAACTCAGGTTTCAACAGTGGTACAGTCAAATATAAAATCAATACAGAGTCACTATAACAAGGTTCAAAGTAGTATATACAGATAAATACAGAATTTACACTTAACACAGGGCCACACCCAGGCAGGCAGGCAACCACAGCAGTACCAGAGCCAAGGTACAGGAGATGATATGCCAAGTACTGTGCAGGTGACCAAGGTAATCAAGGCAATCAGAGGGTTTAAGACAGTCACATATCGAGAGAGCTTCAAGTGTCCACAGGGAGGTTCGTAGGCATGCCTGGGAGGGAGGACCGGACCTGGACTGGAAGGAGTTCCATAATCTGGGGGCACATGGCTCAAAATCCCTGTCCCCCATTTGGGTGCGCTAGCAGGAACCTTGAGGATAGCAGGGGTCCAGAGACCTTAGGGAGTAGACAATGGAGGCAGCAGGCACAAGGAGTCTCGCCAATCCAGGGCGGGTTCATGAGCCCAGAACCCACCCGTGAAGCAGCCCAAAACAAAATTCATGTAGTTGGATGGGGAGAGCCAGTTAAGCTTCGCATACAGATCGCAATGAGTGAGTGAGGCGAGGGGCTGCTAGTGCAAAAGCGGCAAATGTTATGAAGCAGCAGTCCACCTAGTGAGTGTGCAGCAGAATCGCAGACAAACAAAGTAGCCCATAACAGACAGACGGTAGAAACACAACTCTGGCCAGTACTAGGCGAGCGTCAGTAAGATTATTCTTCACCCTGTATCCCAAATCCAACTTCCAGTTAACAGCTCGACACACATTGTGGATGTGGTGACCAAGATCAAGCTGAGGGTCAAGTGTCACCCCAAGGTATTTGACGGAGTCAGTGATGAGAACGGGAGCACCATCACTACCCGTGATGCACAGAGGACAGGGAGGACTTTAACTTAGCCAGGGATCCAAACATCATGGCCTGAGTCTTTTAAGATTTAGGACCAGCTTGTGAGACAATATCCAGGATTGATACTCCTGAAGTCCTCACCAATTGGTGGTTAATGACCCAATATCCCGGGAATGAGTGAGAATAACAAGGTTGTCAGCGTGACAGGATGGACCTGCAGGAGGCAGCAGAGGAGGGAAGATCGTTGATGAATATGGAGAAGAGCAGGGGCCCAAGGACTGACCCCTGGGGAACCCCTGAGGACACTGCGTGGCGTCTGGGAGCACCTTACTATATTTGGTGAGTTGCTGCCTGCCCTGAAGGTAATTGGAGAACCAACTGAGCGTGGGAGAGGACAGGCCCAAGGACCTAAGTTGAGTGCACAGTAGTGCATGATCAATGAGATTAAAGCCCTTAGAGAGATCAGTAAAGATGGCCCAAGAGAGTCTACCTGGTCCATAGCAGCCCTTATCCCAGATGTGACAGTGACCAGGGCTGAGGTTGTACCTGTGCCCTTTTGAAAGCCATGCTGAGGAGACAGTAGCTCATGAGACTGAATATAATCCGTGAGTTGTCCGCTGCAACTTTCTCAAGAAGCTTACTGATAGCAGACAGGATGGCACTGGCGATAGTTGTCAAGAATCCTAGAGTTGCCCTGTTTGAGTACAGGAACAACCCTCGCCACCTTCCATAGGTCAGGGATAATCCCAGAGGCTAAGGATAGCTTGACAATATGGACCACAGGAGAGGCAAGTGAAGTTATCGTTGTACTTGTGCTGGTACAATACTGACATAGTTACCTGTATAACATAAGGTCTCAGACTTCAGGGGCTTATTTCGTAGGATGAGAGAAGTGTTAGGGTACAAACTGAAGGTGTTAAAGCAACAGCAGATGTAGGCAACAGATGGGACGTGATAAAGGGAAGTATTGCAAGTGACAAATCTCTGCACAAGGATGGGCGGAAAGGCAGGCAGCAGGAAACCACTGTGGTTTCCTAAGGGGATGGCAGAGGCAGCAAAAGATGGACACTCATTAGGTACAAAGCAAGACAGAGAGAAGTGGACAGGGTGTCACATTAAAGGATGTTGAGGGTGGACAATAGAACAGTAAGACAGGCAAAGTGGATACAGAGCTGAGGCTAGCAGAGGGCTTACAGAAGGAGCAAAGTGTTCTTTTTCCATACAACAGCAGCACAAAAGCCGGGCAGGGCTGGTCAGGCTCAGACAGGGAGGGGTGGAGGAGACCAAGAACGGCAAGGCGAACTTATTGAATGGATGCTTCGGTTCTGGGAGGGGAGGGGTGTTGTTATTTAATTTACTGAGTCAGGCTGGGGAAGGAGAGTGCAAAGTATTGTGTGGACATTGGTGTGAGTGGGAGAGGGTTTTATGATTACGTATAATAAGGAATTGTGGTGAGGAGGCTGGCTGCATGACATTGGGTGGAGAAGCAGAATGATTTTCAACAGTCTGGGGCAAGGAGGAGGCTGGTAAAGATCCAACATCAGTGGGAGTGTGGTTTTAATTAATTTTGTTTTAACTTTATACAGTGGCACTTTGCCAGCAGATTGCCTCTTTCACCAGGTGAAGTACTGCATGAACTGGCATTACAAGATGAAGGTCTTTTACATGACGTCATTGCCAGATTAAGAAAGAAAAGTAACATACTTAATTTAACAGAAGATCTTCCTGAATATCTTTTCCATAGATTACCACTTAGGGGTCTGAGCCAGCGGCACTATGAGGAGCCAGAGGTTGTATGGATACTGGTGGTGCACGTGTGCCTCATATACCTACAGGTGTACAGTGGACCCAGCCTCAACTACCTCAGTACCTTTTACAGAGGAGCAGAATGAAGAGTATTCATGAGTAGACTAACCACCAACTAAGGGAATTAGATAGCACTAGTGGCCCATATAAGAAGGGCCACCAACCCAAAATTAAACACAGTTTCTTCACAGCTCAAACATCTTTATCCCATTTCCTGCTTGCCCCATGGCCCAGGGTCCTTGAAATAATTGTATATGACCAGCGTTCTCAGTTTTTGGATGATGCAAGGTATTATCGCAAAGATAACCATATGGAATAATGGATGTGAAGTGTGTAACGACAATTTTATGGTTGCCGGTGTAGGATGCTATAAAAACCCGAGGGCAAAACCCGAGTGGTTTATTAAAAATTCACACCGAGGGCAATCTATTAAATCAAAGTTACAAGCATACTTCCCGCCTTTTATTTTTTTATAATTGCTGGTCAGCAATTTTGCCTAAGTGGATTGTGCTGCTGGCTGTTACACATACACAGTCTCTCTTTTCAGGAAAGAGAGTTTCTTTGTGAGAGACTTTTTTTTTTAAGCCGTTTCTTTTTCCTTGGATTACTTTTGACTTTCAGACTGTTGGGATGGTGCTTACCTTTGTGAAGTGCTTTGGAGCTGTTCCTGGGTGGTGAAGTGCTTTGGAGCCCTTTCTAGGTGGAGAAGCGCTTTTGAGATGTTCCTGGGAATTGTTCTGTAGTGCGGGTTCGGAACAGCAGGATCAACCAGATAAGTTGTTTTTTAATAAAAGAAAACACGGTGACTCCTAGTGTGGCCCGGCTCCTGTTAAGCGAGATGAGCAGCCTCAGGTTTGTCCTGATGTTTAGCCCGCCCATTAAAAGTGCAGAGGCAACCAGGAACAGCTCGTATTTGACTGACGTGGCACGTGTTTGCCATTATAACCCACAGGTTATGACAGCAATTATAACTCTGTCAGACAATGGAAAAAATTGCTGACCAGTTATTATATGTTTTTATTCTAATCATGGTACTTTAACTGCTGTTTTGGAATGAACTTCATTTTGCATGGTCCTTACACAGTAGGGACATTATTGGCAGGTGCATTATTGTTGGATTTGTCTAAAGCCTTTGACTTGGTGCACCACAGTCACCTGCTCTCAAAACTCAGAAACATTCGCTTTGTCATCGTCTACACTTTTGTGGTTTCACTTATCTTACAGATTGATCTCTGTATGTTATACTACAATGTAAATCCTCTCCTTTGGTTCCCATTAATATTGGTGTTCCACAGAGTTTGATATCACCTATTTTGTTTTCTATTTTTTTGAATGATCTTGACTCTTGTGTATTTGTTTCTGAGTCATTATACTATGCAGATGATATAGTATTGTTTAACAACAGCAGCTCCTGGTCTGATATTAATGCAACTTTGCAAACTGGTTTTTATTAATACAGAGTTGGTTGATGGATAATCACTTTTGTTGAATGTCTCTACAACAAAGCATATGAAATTTGGTACTCATCAGGAAATGCCGTCTACTCCGCCCCCAGTCCAATTTTGGATAGGATGGGGTCTGTGATTGAATGTGTTGATACTTTCAGTTATTTAGGTTTTACAATAGATCAAAATTTGACTGTCATATTAATTTATTAGTTAAATTAATTCATATACATAGGTCAATTGTACCGCTTAAAATTGTTTAACATTACATTCTGGGAAAGTACTAGCTCAGTCACTTTTATTATCTTTGACTGCCTGTTTATAGTACAGCCTCTGAATCCTTTTTTTTTTTTTTTTTTTTTAAGAATATGAGTTCTATATAATTCTATTTATTGTTTTGCACTTTTAAGCCCATGTAGGATACATCATTATGAATGTTTCAGTTCGTTAAATTGGTTTTCACTTGAAGTGGGATGTTTTATTACACACTTTACATTTTGAAATATCTTGGAAATTTTGAGCAGTTTTCATTCATGACTGGTATCAAAGTTACTTCTACATTTCATCAGATTAGATCTTTTCAGAGCCTCAATATCAGACCATAATGTTTTAAAACATCTCTTGGGCAAAGATCTTATCTATGTTGTGCCATCAAATTCTGGAATTTACTTCCAAACATGATTCAACAAATTCAATATGATTCTGTTTTTAAGAATGTTCTTAAGAATTATTGTCTTACAAATTCAAAATGTCAGTGCTTCTGTCTGTAATTATTTTATGTGGTATTTGTTGAATGTAGTCATACTTTGTATATACTTTTTTTAGCATTATTACTAATGAATTGCTTTAGATGTATGTGTCCAGGTCCCTTGAAATGGGCATTTATGCCACTGGGTTCTTACCAGGTTAATACATTTTAAATGAAAAATGAGAGAAGGGTGTAAGAAAATAATAACAACAATAAGCAGTGAGTCCAGAAATGGAGTGTGGGTTATAATAACCTATGAAGAAGATATTCAGGATGATTGCTTAATTACAGTAAAGTATGTAACTTTTCAATCTTCCAAGAATCAGTCTCTCCACAGATTCCCACTTAAGGGTCAGAGTACCAAGCTTCAGAGAGCAGTCCCTGGACTGGGGATGCTGGAGTCTGGGACTCACTCAGGAAATAATCCATTCAGAATGGTTGTGCAAAAGATGGCATTCTGCCAGGCATGAACATCCAGGACATAGTGCTTAGTAAAAGTATGGACTGTGCTCTATGTAGCAGCCCAAGATCTCTACAATGGGCACCAAGCATATCTCTGCTAAGCAAGTAGCTACTACCTGGTGGAACATGCATGTACCTTGCTCTCCAGCTTCTCCCTGCCATGGCATTGCAGTGAGGAGGCAATCACAATTCAAGAGGATATGCACTTAATAGTGACAGGAAGACCATTCTGACTGGGGTTGAAAGAAACAAACAACTGCTTTGTCTGCCAATAGTTCTTAGTTTTTCTCTATAGACTCTAAGGACCTATTTCATGTTGTGGGTAGGCTTTTCCTCCCTATTTTGAAAGCTGGCAAAGTATGTTGGAAGAACCAGAGCCTGGTTCAAGTGGAACTCTAACATTATCTTAGGTAGGAACTTGGGTATGTGCACAGAACCACTTTAGCCTTACAGAAAACAGTAAAGGAGCATCTGTGACTATAGCATGGATTTCAGACGCTCTGCATGCAGATGTGATGGCCACCAGAAATGTTGCTTTTGAAGTTCATTTATTTATTTATTTGGAAAATGTGTCACCAGGAAAGACAGCATGAGCTGTAAACAGCTTGTTTCAAAAGTGTACTGGGGGTACAAGAATTGGGAGAACAGGTAAACACATAGGAGTAACAGAGCAATACAAGTGCAATTATTAAAACAAAACAGTGTAGTACACTTTTACAAAGCAGAAATAATTCAGACCAACCAGTCAGGGTAAACAAAACCACGCTCGGATATAACGCACATTGCAACAATCCAAAAGCAGGTGATACAGTAGGGTAAAGGTTAGAGGATTGATAACACATTTGAAGTGCTAGAAGCAGGAAGCTGAGTACACGATTCAAGTGCTATTGTATAGCCAAGTTTAGGCAGTTATAAGACAAGGGAAGTGGACAGATAAGGGGTGAAGGTGGGGGATGAAAGAGGAGAGAGGGACAGCCAAGTTCTAACCCCTTCAGAATGCTGAGAACCCCGCAGGGGACAAGACCAGGCAGAAAGGGAGGGGACAGAAAGGAGCGGGAGGTAGAGAAGAGGGGCGGAGGAACAGGAAGGTAGGGAGAGGGACACAGAAGTAGGGAGGTGGGCGGGCGATGATTTCAAAATGAGGGAAAGGAAGAGGAAGAAAAGAGGGAGAGAGAGATAATCTATACCCTTCAGGGTGCAGAGAACCCCTCAAGGGGTCAGGATTAGAAAGTGGGGGAGAAGGAAGAGGGGTAAAAGAGAGGAAGCCTCTATACCTCTTCAGGATGACAAAGAACCCTGCAAGGGGACAGGACCAGGCAGAAAAGGAGGGAGAGAATGGGGCAAGGAGGGTGGAATGTGGTGGGTGACCGGAGGGGAGGAGGGTAAGGAATAGGGATGGCTGGAGAAAATAGGGTAAACTAGGAATGGAAAAAGGGTGCATCAGTGGGGAAGAGGGGGGTAGTGTGGGAAAGAACAGCAGTAGAGTACCAAAATAGCACAGCAAGTTGTGGATGATAGTAGAGAGTCAAAATGACACAGAAGGTTGTGGTAGGGGTGGAAGGAGGGGTATAATAGGTGGTAGCGTGAGGAAGTAATCAGAGGAAGGGTTCAGTTAGAAGACAGGGCGTAAGTCAGGGATAGAGGAGTAGGGATGGTGGGTAGGGTTGCAAAGGGGCTAGTAAAGTACAGTCAAGAGAACAAAGTAAATTAGGGCTAAAGGATATCGCCAGGGTTGAGAGGGTTGAAGGGGCTAAGAACAAGCGCAGTTAGGGGAATAGAAATTATGAAGGGCTAAGGAGATTGAAGATGGGGAAGAGGAAAGTCTGATAGGAGGTGGTAGTGAGTTCCAAAGCTTTGGGAAGCAGTAGGAGAAAGCTTCCAGGCCTATGGAGGTAAAGCAATGAGGAATAGCTAGAGTGCGTCGTCAGTGGATCTGAGAGGGCAGAAGGAGGAGATGGAGCAGAGAGTAAGGAGGAGAGGTAAGAGGAATGTCCCAAACCAGAATTTATTTTTTTGTAAATATATTTTTATTGAATTTTACACTTATCGGGGGTTACATAGTGGGGTTGACAGTCATAATTCATAATTATACAAACATTTACAGTGGAGCCATACATTTAGGTAGTCTATTAAGGATACACTTTATGCCATACAATCAACTACTAGGTACAAGTTAATAATAGCTAGTACTGATGATCCAGAGCTCTCTCCCAATATATAGGAAAACTTAAGATAAACAGTGCCCTAAAACATCCCCACAATCTGCAGATTCAAAGGAGTCCCTTGTGTGGTTACCTAGACCAAAGTCGGAGACTTATGTTGATTAACGTATTCCTAGTATTGTTTATTCAGGGATGAAGGTCGTGTCTCTTAACATAATATGCATAACCCATCTGGGCCATTTCATAGTGAATAAATCAGAGGAGTCATTTAACGTAGGAAATCTTTTCGGTCCTGTAAATATGGGTCATCTCCCTCCAGTCTAGCACAGTGGGAAACTTTGAAGTCAACCAGTTTTGTGTCAAGGCCTTTTTGCAGCTAGGAGGAAATCCCCATCAGGTAGCGTGCGTGGGTATCCTTGATGTCTGGGGGAAAATATGCAGGATAAAAATTCAGCAGTGAGTGTAAGTGGAATACCAATCAGTTCACTTAGTTCAGCTTGCAAGGAAATCAGGAAAGGGTGAATTTTGGGCAAAGCCAGAATATGTGTGTGGTGTGCTGCAGGGTCCCACACTGGCCCAGCAGAGCCCAAGGCAAGCCACTGAGAAATGGGCCGTTATCGCGGGGTTGGAAGTACCTAAGCATTACCTGCCAGGAGAACAGTCTCCAGCTGTGGGAATAGGTGTCTAGAATTGATCTACAGCCCCTTCCCACAGTAACGGAGGCACATCAAACCCAAATTCCAGGCACCATTTGCACGTATACTCATCGGTATTTGTTCTAGGTTTTCTGTGATGGCCTTATATAGGACCAAAATGATATGGGGTACCCTACCGAGGTAATGCATTGCTGGAGGCACGTGACCAAGGAGGAGTAGCCCTGGGTCCTGCAGCTCCAGGGGAGGAACAGTAAAAATGTCTCAGCTGTAAATACCTGTAAAAGTCTAAGTGTCGAAGTCCATGGTGCAGGCTCAGTTCCTGAAAGGACTTAAAATCTCTGCCATGTAGGAATTGTGAAAGGTAGGAGAGTTTAAAGCGGCCCCAAGGCTCAAAGGCATGGTCAAGAGAGGCGGGCAGGAAGTTCTCCAAGAAGGCCACTGGGCAAATAAAGGGAAAATATGTGGTGAGAGATAATTTCTTACGGATCTCAGCCCAAACCTTCAGCTGGTACAAGATCCACGGGTTCTGGGGAAACCAATCATGTGGGTAGGAGGTGGAACAGGGTAGCATCACCCTAACCCACTTTTGATATGGCATGAGATCTTCTTCTATTTCTCTCCAGAGGGTCGGGTTGACTTTGTCAATCTATGTAATATAAATGAGAGATGTGAGGCCCAGTGGTAGTGTTTTAGGTTTGGGAGGGCTAAACTGCCTTTAGCTCTTGGGAGGGTCAGGGTACAGAATTTTATTCTGGGATGGCGCCCGGCCCATATGAACCTACTAATACATTTGTTCCACAGTTGAAATGTCTTAGTGGGGATATGTATGGGTACATTTTGGAACAAATATAGCACTCGGGAAAAATGGCGTTCTGACTACATCCACTCTCTGCATAAGATTCAGTGGGAGGATATTCCACCGAGCAAGGTCCGATTGGAGCTGCATAGTGAACTGGTCATAGTTATATCTTTTGCATTCCCAGCTTGGTGGGAGAGGTAGATGCTCAGGTATTTCAATTTTCCTAGGTCCCAACGGAAGGAAATTTCTGTGCTAACTCCGGTGGGGAGAAATTAAATGCCAGGGCCTCGTTTTAGTGGTATTAAGCTTATACACTGAGCATCTACCAAATTGCTCAATTATGCTAAATACCGCTGGGGTTGACCTGGAGGAGTTGGCGAGGAATAGCAGGACATCATTTGCATTGAGGACAATTCAATGTTCTGTACCTGACCTCTATGCCTTCTAAGAGCAGGACTCCTGATGGCCTCGCCAAAGGTTCAATGAAAATGGCAAACAGACCTGGGGACAGACGGCATCCTTGTCGGGTACCCTGAAGAGGGAAAATAGCTGGAATGATGCTAGGAAACTTTTACACATGCTTTAGGCGAGGAATAAAGTGTCTTAATCATGGAGACAAGGGGGAGCACATTGTGGACATAGTGGCAAACAGGAAGGGCCAGGAGACCCTGTAAAAACCTTCTCAGCATCTAAGCTGAGAAGGACAGATGGAGATCATGGGATTGCATTTCCTGGACCAGATGAAGGGCCCTTCTTGTATTGTCCGTGGTAGATCTAGCACTATGAAACCGGTCTGGTCAAGGTTAATAAGGGAAGGCAATACTGAGTCCAAAGCGTTTGGCCATAATAGACATGAGGAACTTATAGTCCGCATTTAATACAGAAATTGGGCGGTATGATGTACACAGTTGCAGATCCTTATCAGGTTTGGGGATAAGGAGTATCACCATAAGACCAACTAGATGGGGGCTAGTTATCTCCTGTAGTACCTCATTATACACCTGCAGGAGGACTGGAGTGAGTGTCTGCACTGACTGCTTATAGAGTTCAGCGCCATAGCCATCTGGGCCAGGAGCTTTCATTGTTTTGGCACGGGAGATGGCAGCCAAGAGCTCCGTTGTGTAATGGGAGAAACCAGCTGGGTCTGCTGGTCATTGGTTAACCTGGAATGGCCCAGAGGATGAAGAAAAGCCCTGATGCCCTCAAGTTCCAAATGGTCTGGGGTGTACACTTTTTATAATACTCACTGAATACCTGGGTAATTTGACTCACCCTTGTACACTGGACACCCGATGTGGGGTCCCGAACTGTGGTATAGTTGAAAGGCGACTTTGTTTGCGCAACGGAAGGCCAGCAGGCAGGAGGCCCTGGAGCCCAACTCATCATATCGCTGTCTTAGAAAAGCCAAGGCAATTTTGATTTTCTGCAGTGCTAGTGTATCCAGTTCCATTCTAGTCTGTTTAAGTTGGGGTAGCACTGAATCATCACCCTGTTGATGTGCTGCCTGAAGAAATGTGAGGTCTGTTCTAATCGAGCTTGTTTCTCCCTACATTGTTTCACCTGGTTTGAGAAGTATTGTATTAAGTGGCCACGTAGTACTGCCTTCAGTGTATCCCAGCGGATTGCACAGGAGACGCCTGCCTCGAGTTATCCTCCTGAATCTCTTGAAGTTTTCATCAAGAAACTCCGGAAGTGGGCATTTTTAGATGGAATGGATTGAATCTCCAAAGGAATTTCGCCTCCCCAGGCTCATCTCCCATTCAGTTACCACTGCAGTATGGTTGAGTAAACTATATCCCCATAGTGGCTTCCTTAAGGAAATCCAGGCTCTCTCTCTCTCTGTTTAGCAGTGATCCATCCTAGAGTAAGAACCATGTACTGCTGTGTAAAATTATATTGTCTATCCCTAGGAGGGAGGGTTTGCACACATCCAGCCAGCCGACCTCTTGTACAAAGCGTTTGAAAGATTTATGTGGAACAGGTTGCTTGCCTCTGACAGCTCAGGTGGTATCGAGATGGGGACTAGGGGCAATATTGAAATATCCGCTAAAATAAGTATACCCCTGGTTAATTGAACCACCTTATCCAAAAAGGTTCTAATGATCAGGATAGAGGAACCAGGGGGTAGACAGATATTAGCTAAAAGTAATTTCTTTATCCTGTAGCAGCCCTGTACCACCACCAAGCGATGCTCGGGGTGCGACCCACTCCCGTATGGGCTGAAAAGGGTATGGCTGGAAACCAGTATGGCGACCCTCCCTCCTCCGGCCCCTCCTGAAAGAAGAAGAGAAGACCTGTGCGATCCTCCCTGGCTAGCTTCCTATGCTAGTAGTCATATCGTCTCCTGCAGGTATATTATGCCTGCCTGAGTCTTTAAACAGGGAGAGCATTCTGGATCATTTCATAGGGTTACCCAAACCATTTATGTTCAGAGAAAAATCTTAAGTGGTGCTTTAGCCATTTAAAATAACGCTCAGAAGTGAGGAGTTGTGCATTAGTGTTCCACTTGGCTCCATTATACAGCAAACCACTGGCTCCCAATCAGTACATGAGGAAAATGACTGTCTATAAGGGAAAGTGTGAGGAGTAAATTCCTCTAACATCAAACAATTGGAATTAAACAGTAACTCTGGTAAAACTGCTTAAAACAGCAGCCTGCCAACCGGGCAGGTACTGTAGTACAACTATGGGCTTCCATGAGGCCAGACACTCAAAGGGAGTGGAGTAGCCTCTACAATGCATTAAAAAGAAATGTTGGCTGGGCCTTACCTATTAGGTAGGCAAGACGTTGTCACCTCTTTAATAGGCTGGGAAGGTGAGGGAAAGGTGAGCATGCCTCTCGTTCCTCCAAGGGATTAGTCAGAGTTTTAGTTAAAATCCAAAGAGAAAAGGAGAAAGAAAAAAAATTATCCCCCCAAATTGTAGTTTTGAGGTGAGTATTCCGCTCCTAAGGGCCCTATAATGAAGTAGTTGATTCATCATACTTAGTGAATATTATAAATGTCAGCATCCCCAATCACCTGGTAGGGGTGAGAGGCGTGAGGAAGGGTCCATGCGCCCGCCCCAGCCAATAACGGTACAGCTTGTGGGGGTGAGCAGCGGACGCGGGGACACAGCATCCCCAAAATGCAATAGGGAGTGAAGGGCTGACAGTTTTCCCAGGAAGTAAGAGTTTTATAACCAGATAAACAGCATATAACAAGGGCCCTATGTATAATACTGAGGGCAGCTTGCAACTCATAGTGGGGCGGAGGCAGCATTGCAGCAGTTTAGAAATGTATAGGAGGTGCCGCCGACCCGTCTCCAGCTAGCGCTTGACTGGCGGTCCGGAGACTCCATTAATAGAATCCACCTGAGCCCACCATCTCCAGTAACCTCTCCTGCCCATTCCCCACCACAGAACCCCCAGATCCCCAAACCCCATATCCTGATATGCCCCAGCTCGGCTGTTACCAGAGACCACAAGCTGCCTAGGCGGCCAAGGTCCCGTTTAAGCAGTGCCGTAAACAACTGGCAGGAAGCCCCTTGTTAGGGGTTCTCCCATCTGGGTGAGGTTCACTCGGTGGGGGCCAATCACCCGCAGGGTGAGAGGCATGAGGAAGGGTCCATGCACCCCTGCCCCGGCCAGCCCCACCGGTACAGTCTCTGGGGCGAGCCGAACAGACGGGGACACAGCATCCCCAAAATGCAATAGGGAGTGAAGGGCTGACAGTTTTCCCAGAAAGTAAGGGTTTTATAACCAGATAAGCAGCATATAACAAGGACCCCTACATATAATACTGGGAAGCTTGCAACTCATAGTGGGAGGAGGCAGCATTTACAGCAGTTTAGAAATGTATAGGAGGGTGCCGCCAGCCACTCTGGGTGGCTTGACTGGCACGGTCCGGGGTGGTTCTCCATCTGAGCGAGGTTCACTCGGTGGGGGCCAATGGGGGCGAAAGGATCTCAGGCAGGGAAGAAGCAGGGAGTAGTCACCGGGAGGCCATAAGAGCATGGGGTGGGCGGACAGGATGGTCTACCTGCAGCCAAAGCAAGTAAGCACGTAAACATTCATAGAGACATTTCATTTCAGTCCCTGGTTGATTGAAGAGGTCCCAATTGCTGTCGAAGGTCTGCTGTTATCTGTTGCATGGCGTAGCTCTTTCCTTTCAGTTGCTCCTCGAAGGTATTTTGGACCATGCTTTATGGGCCAGCTTAGTAGCTAGGGAGGTACTCAACTTTTCTGAGTGGACGGGATGTCAATTCCAACTTTAGCCAGCTCTTGGCGCTTCATCTGCTGAGTCAAATGTCTTAGTACCCTCCGAAAGTTGGACTACCAATTTTGCAGGGTAGGGGTTCTAAACTTGAGCTTGGCTTCCTTCAATTTTTGAGAATAGGCATACACTCTGCACCTCATTGCAATTGCAGTAGGGTAGTCATTGTCTACACAGATCCGTTGATTCTGAAAGGTTAGATCCCTTGTTACCACGATTTGTGTAATACCAGCTCCTTCTCCTGGTAGGGGAAAATGAATCAGAATGGCTCTTGGATGAGTAACTGACTGCTGGCTAAGGTAACGTGAACCCTATCCATTTCAGAGAGCAGCTGTCAGGTAAATCCAGCTTGGTTTTAAAATAATGTTGCATAGAACTGAATCGGGTTGGTGCCTTCAGCGCCTCGGGAACCGATTACTCTCAGGTTGCTCCTTTGGCTCCAGGCCTCTGAATCATCAGCCTGTCTTGAGGCCCAAGATTGTCTGGTGGAGCTGTACTATGGTGCATTCGCGTTGTCCACATGGGAATCAGTGATCGTGGTCTGCTTCTCCACACTGTCTAGGAGCTTTTCTAATTTCCCCAGATCAGTTCAGTAATGCAGCAAAGGTCGAACGGGTCTCTCTTCTGAAATCTCAAATCTCCTGAAGGACAATGTCCATTTTCCTGCCCATATTCGGCAACAGGAGCTCCCTCCTTAGCAGGGCCGCCTTTGCCTGAGATTTGTGAGGTTTGCGAGGCATCGCTATCAGAGCAACCTCTGTCTGGTTCGGCGGTGTCCAGAGTTGGTTTTGATGATCATGTCTTCTTTTAGGCATAACGATCAAGCTCTTGCACCAGTTTAGCCCCTGCTGAGGTCAGGTTTATGCTTTTCAGGTGTTTTGAGCCTTGGAGGACGGAGCTCAAGCTTCATGCTGCTTCTTGAGGCATGGCGTCACCAGGGTCCCCAAACCAGAATTTAGAAGTGAACTTAGTGCAGTGAGAGGCGCCTGCACTCAAGGAAGGAAAGCTAGAGAATGATACAAGTTACAGTGATGTGTGCAGGAGGGGAATCAACAAAGCGACAGAAAGCATTGAAGAGAGTATCCAACCTGGTAAGGAAGACTTAAGTGCAGCACTGTAGACTATGTACGCAATACTCAAAAATAGGGTATCACTTTCTGAACAAGATCACACCTAACCGGTAGTGGCAGGAACTATGGATCCTGTAAAGGCGCCGAGCTTGGGAAGCATTTTTTTCAGGATGGTGTTGATATGTACAGAAAAGTTATGGTGTTGGTCAAGCCAGACACCTAGGTATTTGAAAGAGGTGGTGTCCTCAGTGTTGTCCCGTCAAGGGTGTGGAAGGAGGAAGGGAGGGCAGCCTAGAGTCTCTGCCTAGTGCCAAAGGTCATGGAGACTGTCTTCTTGGCACTGAAGAAGAGTTGATGCAAGCTTAGCCAGCGTTTAATAGTATTAAAAGTCAAGCTGTAGTCTGGAAGTTACATTGGAGGATATTGGCCAGAGGTGAAGAAGACCTTGTCATCAGCATACATATGGATAGAGGATAAGGAACATACTGACAGTAGGTTGTTTAGAAAAACTGAGAATAAGAGTTGGCCAAGACGGAACCTTGAAGCACACCAGTAGAGATGGGTGGCGGAGGGGCGTAGAGTCAGCTGTTTTAACAGACTGGGTTCTACCTACCTGGTGGCTCTGACCCATTGCAGGCAGGCAGAGACAAGCCAACTGCCAAGAGAGTTTCAAGGAGGAGGGAGTGGGAGACTGTGTCAAAAGCCTTGGCAAGGTCGACAAAGATAGCAGAAATGCGTGACCTCAATCCATGGCCGAATGGATAGAGTCAGTGAGTCTAAGTAGGAAAGTGGTTGTGGAGTGATTCTTCCAAAACCAGACTGGAAGGGAGTGAAGAAGGGGTTGTCATCAAGAAAGTAGGAGAGCTGGGAGAACAAGGTGTTCCTGAAGTTTAGTCAGAGTGGGTAGAAGTGAGATGGGGTGGTAATTCCCAGGAGATGAGAGATCACCTCCCATTGACAGGGGAGAACATAGCATGTTTCAGGCTTCAGGGATAGTCGCAGCATGGAAAGACAGGTTGAGGAGGTCAGTGAGAGGGAGAAATAGCAGGAGCAAGGAGGTACAGCAACTTATGGTCAAGGCCATCAGGACAGTTGCCCTTAGCTGGGTTGATAGAGAGCAGTGCCTTTAAGGTGTCTTTGGGAGAGATGGGTGAAAAGGCAAACTCTCTGCTAACTGAGTGGTGTTAGGAGGAATTGGGAGGAGGAAGAGGTAGTAGGGTGGGGTGAGAGGCGGCTAACAGGGTGGAGGCACAGGAAGTAAAGTAGAATTGAATTCTGCCGCTACTGTAGGATGGTCGGCAATGAGTTGCTTGTTTATTTTGATCAGTGGGAATTGGGGTTTAGTTTAGGGAGAGAAAATTGAGTGAACTACTTTCAAAAACTTTGATGGGTTGTTTATGTTAGTATTAAAGTTGGACTGGAAATATTCTGCTTTGGCCAGTCGGATGGCTTTGGTACAGGCATTTCGGAGTGTCCAGTAGACAGCATAGTCACGAGGGAGTTTGGAGGATTTGTGGGTTTTCCATGCTTTATCACACGCTTGTTGACAGGCCAGGAGTTCAGGGGTTACCCAGGGGCTGACTACCATGCACTCTAACTTGTTTCAGGGAGCATGTTTGTTCCAGATGTTGATGAAATTATCTTTGAAATAAGCCAGGGCGTGATCGATAGTTTGGGCTGACGAAATAGGGGCCCAGTCAGCGTGAGTTAAATCATGATATAGAGGGCAAGGTCTAGTGTTTTGTAACAGTGGATCATTAGTAGATTGTGGGGTGCCTTATGTCTGTGTACTTTCCTAACTATGTAGCTCATATGATGATCGCCAAGAGCATGTGGCAGTAGGCCCGACTGGATTATGCTGTGAGGACAGGAGATGAGAACCCAGTCTATGAGAGTGTGGTTATGGGATTTGTGGTTTAGGCAAATAGGTTCTGTGATTAATTGGGACAGGTTAAGGCAGCTATTTCAGTATGAGTCTTATCTAGGGTGGGTGACAACCAGTTCAGGTTTAGATCCCTAACAGGTAGAGCTCACCTGAGGAGATAAGGGACCCAATAGTGGTGATTAGATCAGTGGCTACAGAGTGGTGTAGACCAGGATAGCAATAGACTCCTGCAATAAATATTGGTACAGAAAAGCGATAGAGATAGTCTAATGGCGAGGGCTTCATAGGCATTGGGGTCAGTGGTAGATAGAACAGTGGTGGTTTGGAGAGAGGAGGAGGAGGAGGAGGAGGAGGAGGAGTAGATAGGCTATGCCCCACTCCTACCAGTGCTGTCCTGGCAGGTAACAGCATATCTAAGAATTGTGATAAAAGCATCAGGGATTTGTTTGTTAGCCAGGTCTCTGATACAATGAGGATGTCTGGATTGAGGGATCCTACAAGTGGGAGTAGCAGGTCAAGTTAGGGAGGAGATTGCGAATGTTAAGGTAGTACATTGAAGTGGATCATTATACCAATAATACCAATATTACTGGTAATAATAGAAGTCAGAAATTTCATGTCACAAGTCACAACTGGCTTAAAGGGTTTGCTAGTGAGGATGTTTAGCACAAGACTGAGATGCCACAGAGCCAATGGCATCTGTACTAATGATTTTGTGTGCAAGATACCCGTAAGGAACCTCTAAAACAGTAGCAACTGGGCAAGACAGAGAGTGCCCACAGGTTCATGTGTATGCTGAAGCAGCATATAGGTGGACCTTAATTGTGAATACTGTAACCCTGAGTCTGAAGGTTCCAGTAAGTATTCCAAAACTTTCTCAGGAGGACTTTTAAAAGGATCCATAGCGATTCTGGAACACCAAGTTGAAAAACACTTCCACTTGGCTCCATCGTTTTCCTGGTGGAAGGCTTATGGGCAGCAAGCAGTATCTTAAGGGACTCTCTGGGAAACTTTAAACCTGTTCACTTCTATCTCTTCAGGAGCCAAGCCTGGAGATGGAGGGAGTGCAGGATGTATGGAGTAGATAGTCCTGTACTTGAGTCAGTAAATCCATTCTGAGTGGCAGAGTCCATGGTTTGCTGACTGCCAGCTGGTCCAAGAGAGAGGAACCACATCTGCCAAAGAAGATTCCACTAGAATCATCTTGCCCCCATGAGCCTCTAGCAGGAAAAGCACTATCTAAATGAGAGGAATTGGAGGGAATGCATACAGAAACTGATTTTTCCACTGCAGTCTGAATGCATCCTGTTAGAACATGCCAAATCCTGAGTTTCTAGAGTATAATTGAGGAAGTTTCATGCTGAGTGTGGATGCAAAAAGGCCAACGCCTGTTGTCACCCCACTGCGTCAAAAAGAGACTGTGATGTTGTCTGGTAGAGACCATACATGAGATCTGCTACTGGTCGACTGAGCTTGTCTGCTAGTGTTCTGTCTCTGGCAGACGGATTGCATGCAGTAGAATCCCTGCTCCAAGCACCATTACCACACTCTCACAGCCTTCCTGCAGAGAGGGTAAGAGTGTTCCTACCTGTTTGGCACAATTGTTGTCATTCTGGAGTAGTACTATCTTTCGGAACTCTAGGTCTGTTAGGGCCTGTAGGTCATAATGGACTGCCTGCAACTCCAGTCGCTGATGTAGAGATGCATCTCTCAACTGTCCCAGACTCCCTGCATCAGGAGGTGGTGGCAGCTAACTACCAAAACTGCAAAGGAGGCATCCATGGCATCTATGGTGACAGTCACCTGTAGCTACGTGGGAGAAGGGAAGTTCTGAAGAAAATTTGCTTCTATAAACCACCACCACAAGGACCACACTAGTGGTTTGAGACACCCACAAAGGCGATTCTGAGGGTGTGATGCCTGTGACTCCTGGGTGCTGAGCATCCAGCGGAGTCATGCTCATGTGCAGCCTTGCCAGGGTACTGTGAACACTGTGGATACTACGAGACCCAGCATGTGCTGCATGGTGTGGGCTGACAGAGCGGTGCTCTATGATAAGCAAGCCATGTGAATAATTGCGTTTACTCTGCTGTCTGGAAGAAAGGCCTGAGTCTGGGTTGTGTGCAGGACAGTTCCTATGAACAGAAACTCTGGGAGGGAATTAACTGAGACCTGAGAGGATTCAGTAACACTCCCTCTGATGCAAGGAACTGCAAGGCAGTGGCCACTGTTTGCTCTGTCTCAGTCTGGATGGCCTTTCGGGATCCAATTGCCCAGATACAGAAAGACAAGACTAACAAGTCCTAGTTTTTCTTAGGTGCCCTACGAGAACTGAAAAACACTTTGTAGCGCTCATGGTGCAGAGGAAGGCCCAAAAGGAAGGAAGGGCTCTGAACTGGTAATGTTCTTCCTGAGCACAGACAGCACATATTGTACTTGTGGTGTTTAGTATTCACCAGTATGTGCTGGTATGAATCCTACATGTCCAGCATGGCTAGCCAGTCCTGGGGTTTGAGGTATGAAGCAGAGACCCCAGGGAGACCAGCTTGAGACCGCTGCTCAGGAACAGAGGCACTGAGGGTTCCACCACCAACTGTTGCAATAAGGGGAACCAGATCTGTCAAGGCCACAGGGGAGCAATGAGTTTTAGAGTTGTCCCTACATTTGGAGCCTGAGTAGCACTCTCTGAATTAGAGGAAAGGAAGGAAGGCATACAGGAACCTCCCTTTACAACAGAGGGACAACATGTCTCGCCAGAAAACTCCAGGCCCTGGAACAAGCATGCAGAAAAGTGGCAGTTTTGTGTTGTGTGAGGATGTGAAAAGGTCCAACTCTGGATGACCCCATCTTTTGAATAGGTTGCACTGTGGTCAGTGGTTCCCACTCGTGCATCCTGGACTACGACTTGCTTAGTTTGTCTGCTAAGACATTTTGGGCGCCTGGAACATGTGGCACTGATAGTTCTACACCATGTTCTAGACCCCAATACCAAATCCTCACTGCTTCCTTGCACAGTGGATAGGAATGAGTCCTCCCTTGTTTGTTGATGTAGTGCATCACTCTGACACTGTCCATCTGTACCAGCAGAGGACCTGGGACAAGTGGTTTGGAAGGCCTGGAGTCTGTACAGAATAGCTTGCATTTCTAGAACATTTATGTGCAAGGCACTCTCCACTGCAGTCCATGTGCCTCATGTCTGATGGGGCTCAAGTGCACTCCCCAGCCCATCCCTGAAGCATCTGTGGTGAGAATCTGTAGGGGAGGAGATCAGGAATGAAACCCCTTTTAACAGGTTGCTGGGTTCCATCCACCACTTGAGCACTTTGCATGCAGGGATGTGACTAGAACCATCTGTTTTAGGTCACCTAAGAGTTGGTCCCATTGCACTCTTAGGGTCCACTGGGGAATCTGCATGTGCAGTCTGGCCATGTGCTGTGACAATGGCCGCCACCATGAGTCCCAGCAGGTGTAGGGAATGTCCTTGCTGAGACATAACGGCTGTCGTGCACTAGTTGTGCTTGGGCAACTAACCAGATGGTCGTCCCTGTCCAGAGCAGAAAAGCTGAACCCTGGACCGTGTCAAAGACTGCTCCTATGTACTGCAGTTGCTGGCAGAGTATCAACACTGATTTTGGTATGTTGACAGTCACCCCAGAGCATCGAACAGCTGTCTGGTTCAAGGTAACATCTTCAAGAGCTGGTCCCTGGGTGAGTTTTCAATAGCCAGCTGTCCAGGTAAGAGAAAATACAGAAGCTTTCCTGTGTGGGGCTACTGCCACTACAGCCATACATTTAGTGAAGACCTGTGGCACAGAAGACAAGCCAAAGGGCAACATTCTGAATTAGTAATGTTCCTTGAAACAGGAATCTCAAGTATTTTCTGTGAGGCTTGGTTTTGATATGGAGGTGTACATCTTTACGTGTCGAGGGAATAAATTCAATCCACTGCTTGCAGCAGTGAGAGAGAGCCTTGCAGGGTGACCATTCTGAATTTGTACTCAATAAAGTTTAATTCCCTGAGATCCAGAATAGGCGGAGGTCTCCTGTCCACTTTGGGACAAGGAAGTACCAGGAGTAAAAACCTGTGTTCCTTTATTCTGAGGTAAAGGTTCTGTGGCCTGCTTTTGAAGCAAAGTCTGCACTTCCTCCAGGAGCAGAGGTATGTGCTTTGGAGGATAGTGTGTCCCAAGTGGGTGATGATCTGAAGATGTGTCCAGAAGTTCCAGAGCATGACCCTGTTCTATGATCTCTAGAACCCACGCATCTGTAGTCACCTCCTTCCACTGGTTTAGGTGGAGAGAGAGAGGACGACCCCTATAATCCACCCTAAGAGGTAAAGGTGTAGGGGTGTACACAGAGTTAGGCAGAGCTTTTGGGTCTGCTCCCCTGTGCCACCACCTCTAGGGGCTTTGAGTGGGCACCGAGGGGTTACTGGGGACTGGCAAGGTTCCTGCTCCTTGCCCTGCTGTCTGGTGGCTGGGTGCTGTCTGACACCAGCCAGATGAAATAGACCACTGCTTCTACCCCTAGGCTGGGTATGATAGAGGGAATACAAATACTTTGCAGTCCTGCCTGAGGCTTGAAGAGTTAATAGGATATCTTGAACCTCAGGACCAAACAACTTGTGCCCTTGAAATGGGGCATTGAGAATGGACTGTTGCACATCATTCACAAAACCTGCCACTCTAAGCCAAGAATATCTCCTGAGACAGATTCCAGAAGCTGCAGCCCTGGCAGAAGCATCTGAGACATCATAGACTGTGTGGAGAAAAACACCTCATCAGCCCTAGCAGTAACAGCTTTTAGATGCTCCTGTTTTGGGGTACCCTCAGGTAACACTTGTGCAGCTGCTTTGACCTTCCTCCAGAGGGTGTTCTGGTACTTCATCATGAGGGCCTGGTAGTTGGTAATAAAGGCCCAATGGCGCTGAGGAAAATGTAATTTTGCCTAAGACATCCAGCTTCCTGAACTCTTTATCAGGAGGAAGGGAACTAAGGTGTTTAGGTGCCCTGGATCTATCATGGGCAGCCTTAATCACCACTGAGTCTGTCTCAGGCTGTGTGGCATAGAATAACTTCCCAGCAGGGGTCATGTACACATGTACACTTTGTCTGCCTTCCTGGCCCAGCTGGAATATTGTTTATACCAGGCATCACAGGTGGCATCCTCTAAAGCAGGAAGCAGAGGTGGCATCACCACTGCAGGAAATTCTGGCAGTTCAGGAACTCTATTCAATTCTTCTTAGTAGTGTCCTCTTTCTCCAGATCAAAGCCCACGGCAGCTTGCAACTGCTGCATTATGGTGAGAAAGTGAGATCCACTGGAGGGGACCATGGTGTGTTTAACACAGAGTTCTCACTGCAGGTTGAGACAGTGGAGCTGGTGCCATGGTCATAGTGGCTTTCAGCATAGTCCTCAGCCTCATCCTGTATTATTAAATCAGGACTGTATTTGAACTCATTGTCGAGTGAATCGGCGGGAGAAGCGGTATACGCGGCAATGACAGTGATGCCCTAGGAGGCGGCTGTGGCAAGGGTGTACCCTGCGGTGTCGATGGGGATTAGTGATAGGCCCATGTGGACCCCCTGGAACCGGGAGGCCATGTAACATGCATCTAATCATGTGAAAAAGGATGATAGAATCGCCTGAGCATCAGCGCTCATGTTGGACAAGTGCAACTGAAGGAGTCAACGAGAGAGGCTGAGTCCCCAACATCAATAGCAATGTACCAGCTATACTAGGCCTGGTAGTTCCTGCACCAAGCCCCTGATCTTGGTGTTGTGTCGACAGTTGGGGTGAGTGGTGTCTCCACCAGAGTGGACACAGCGCTGAGGAGGTCATACCTTTACAGTGAAGGGGCAAACTGGAATGCTCCAGGAGGCTCTCTCATTGTCCTTATGCGGTGTTTGTGTTTGTGACTCTGTAATGACTTGTCCCAGGATTCAGTCAACTGGGCTGGTGATGCTGCACTCTTCTGTTGGAGCTCCTTCTCCATTCTGGCTACTCTCTGCTTAAGGAAATGCTGCTCGAGAGCCCCTTTATGGTACGCCTGGTCACGGAACTGAAACCCCAGCAGATTTTGCAGGCTATCACATTGTGGTCCAGGCCTAGGTAGCAGACACAGATGTTGTAGGAGTCACTGGTGTAGATCTTGTCTCTATACTCACAATACCAAAATTCTTTTTTTTTTTAAACTTTTACTTTTTATTTTGTTTTCAATTTTATAATGAACACACAGGAATAACAGATGAATATAGCATACAATACAGGACAGTATCAACAACAACATGACCTGACCGGGCAGTACAAAAAGCAAAAATTGATAAGTCTAGTACAGCTTAGGTTACATTTTCATGTGTGCATTGTTCTAAATTGATAGCATAGTATAATGTTATACAGTATTATTGTGTACAGGAAACCTTGGGGAATGAGTTCATAAAAGGTATAACCATAGGACAATTCTGCTAAATCCACTGACTGGAATTATTAGTTATGGGACAAAGTCTGGTCTTTGGAGGGCAATAAACAATACCTATCTCCTCCATATTAAATCAGATCTCTCCTTTGTTTTATTTATGAGTGTGGTCATCAGTTACATCTTATATATTTGTATCATTATATCACGCCACTGAGATATGGATAATGTTGTAGATATTAACCAGTTCTTTGTTATAACTTTTTAGCTGTTAAGATACAAATGGTAAGTCATTTTTTGTTTTGGGATCTCTGCATGAGGCCAGATAGTACGAGAAAAAAACACATATGGAGTGAGATGATGTATATCCATAAAGATCTGAGAGGGTGCCCTAGTTAAATTCTGCAACCTCAGGCAGTGCCAGAAAATGTGCCCGTGTGTTGATGCCCAACCCCACAACTTCTCCAGCAGGTAGCATCTCTCCTTTCTAGGTATTTTAATTGCACTGTTGGGGTTCTGAAGTATCTGGGGAGACTTTCCAAGAGAATTCTTTCCAACAGGGAGAGGTTAGCCCATAATGGATGTTGGCTAAATGTCTATCAATTTTTCATCTGTTAGTATAATCCCCAGATAAGCCTCCCAGGTTTTCTTGAGTTTCTGCAAGAATCCCTCTGTATGCTATCACCCCTTGTACAGGTAAGTAATCACATGTGTCAATGGTATCTGACTGTCTAGAGCAGCTCTGAATGTTTCTAGAATTATGCGATGGGTGCCCTCCGGTGGAAGTTTTCCTAATTGCTTCTTTTTTTTTTTTTTATCAAATCAGATTTTTGCACCTCCACCTGGCTGCCCCAATCGGCCGCCCCTCCCAGCTCCATCCCCCAGAATAACCGGTACTTACCTTTTGCCCGGCCCTGGAGCAATGCCTTTGAGGAGTCGGTCACCATCCTGTCACCGGCGGTGTTTTTCCTCCTCGGTTTTCCTCCTAGGGGCCCCAGGAGTGGAGTGCGTATGCATATGGAGCACGCATTAGTCCCACAGCCCCAGTAACAGCCCCTTTGCTCCCACCCCATTTGGCCATTGGCCTAGCGCCAGGCTCCTCTCCTGGCCCATGCTGTCCCCAGCCTCCACCAGATGGCAACTACCAGCAGAGAGGAGCCATCCCACCTCCCGGAGAGGAAAGTGTGCCTGTCAGCAGCTCCATCCAGCTCCACCCTCCCCCGTTGCCGACCTCCGACAGCGGGGCTCACTCATGAACCCGGGTCGCCGGTGTGATGTGAGGTTAGGCATCCAGCGCCTTAGCCCTCAGTGTCACTGGGCCGCCCCTAATGCTTCTTGACAAAATCTAAGCCCTGTAATGCCCTAAATCCATCCTGTTCCCGGCTATCATATATTGTCTGTAATTCTGTTACCGATAATAGGTTTCTGCCCTAATAAAATGCCCCATCAGGTGTAGTTTCAGCCTTTTCCCATCACCTAAACCCATAGTCTAGTAGAGCTGGTTTAAAATGTTGATGGTATGGAAGTGAATACAGGGAAGTCTAAAGGTGCTAATTGTTTGGAATCTAGGATTGATCTCCATATCCTTATTGTATTTGCTGTATAGGGATAATCAGTTATATCCTTAGTAGGTAGTGGTGGGTATTGTAGTAATACAGTACTTTGTTTAAGCTATGTAATTCTTCCTCTCTCATCTCCAAATCTCTCCATTTTGCCCGGTACTGGGGTGCAACCAGTATATAATAGTTTGAAGCTGTGTGGCAAGATAGTAAGCCTCCAGATCTGGCAGCGAATGCCCTCTTTTCTTAGGTAACTGTAGTACTGTGAATCATATTCTTAGTCTTTGTGCTCCCCATATGTATATCTAGATATACCTTCCTATTTGTCTCTTGAATCAGGTGTTTTGGTAGTGGGACAGGAAGAGTCTGAAACAAATATGGAGAGCGTGGCAAAAGATTCATCCTTATCGCATCCACCCTCTGGATCATAGGGAGGAGTAGTGTTTTCCATCTCTCTAAATCTAAGGTTATTTGGGCTATCAAGGGATCATAATTAATATCTCCCATTACAGCTGGGCCCTCCGAAGACACCCCCAGATACTTAAGGGTGTGTAGGTCCCACTTAAAGGGAAGGAGTGCACTGTCTCAGGTGGGCAAATAATTACATTTCAATACTTGGTTTTGGAAGTGTTCACCTTATATTCTGCCAATTCCCCAAATTCCTCCAGTAATTTCCATAGTAGCTGTATCAAGGCTACCGTATCAGCCATGTGAGATTATGCTACTCCCTCCAGCGTGTATCCCCTTATGTTCAGTACTGTCTAATCACCAGAACCAGGGGCTCTGGGTGTAGTGCAAACAACAGGGGCGACAGTGGGCATCCCTGTCTTATGCCCCACTTCAAAAGAACAGATTCAGAGATGGATCCATTAATTTTAACATGTGCCATAAACCAATCATAGAGTGCTTGTATGACTTACACAAAGTCCCCAGTAAAGTGCATTCTCCAGAAGACTGCTTCCAAGAATGGCCACCCCCCAGTCGAAAGCCTTCTCTGTGTCTAAGCTCAGGAAGAGAAAAGGGAGTTTGACCAGACAGCGTGGAACAGGAGAGGTAGAATTTTCCTTATGTTGTCCTGAGCCTGTCTAGTTGGTATAAATCCACACTGGTCCCTATTAATTATTTGGGGTAATAGACTCTCCACCCTTCTAGCCATTACTGCTGCAAATATTTTATAATCAATGTTGAGTACAGATATTGGTCTGTAAGAGGAACACAACAGGTGATCCTTGTCTGGCTTTAAAATGCTGGTGATCGTGGCATACCGCCATGGCGTTGAGGGCTCCTCTCCCTCTAAAATCCCTGGCAGGATGGACGTAGCACTGGGATCAATTGCCCTGGAACTGTGTGTAAAATTGTACAGTGTATCCGGTCTGGCTTTTTGTTGGATTTATGTTAGCTAGCACTTTTGCTATTTCATTATTGGTAATTGGTGAATCTAATGTATCTCTTTGTGTTTTAGAAAAGGTTGGAAGATCCAGTTTAGATAAAAAATCCTGAACCTTCTGTGAGTTTGTTATATGGTCTGGTGTGTAGAGTGTATGATAAATAATTGAGTGAAGGTTTGCATGATTCGCAAGGGTGTTATCTCGTCTCCCTGTATCTGGTGATCTAATCTGAGTGATCGAGGACTGAGTGGTCCTTTGGCGAAGGCAGTGAGCCAACTAGCATGTAGCCTCGTGGTCCCCCCATAGTATTTTGTTTTAAAATTGTAGAGACTGCTGTTTTAATGTTTAATAAATACTGAATCTTCTGTCTCATGGACTCCACTAGGTGGAGTACACCTTCATTGACCTCTGCATGTTCTGCTGTTAAATCTTTAGCAGGGTTTGCAGACTAGATAGCTGGGCTGCCTGTTTCCATTTCTACTGAGCTACAAATTTAACAATGTCTCCTCTAAGACCCACCTTAAGGGTTTCCACAGGGTGTTTGCTGCCACTTCCGGTGTCTTTGTTTTTATTGTATGATCTGCTGAGTCCTATTCTCTATCATCTCCCTAAATTCTTGGAGGTTCAACAAATAATTGTTGAACTTCCAAAGATCCCTCCTTCTGCTCCCCCACTCCACATCTATGGTCAGGATGGAGTGATCCGACAAACAGAGGGTGTCATTTTCACAGTTTGTTATACAGTACTGGTATTCCTCGATATATGGAAAAAGTCTATGCAGGCATATGTCCTATGTGGTGGTGAGTTGTGTGAGTATTCTCGGTTGTGCTGATGTTGGGAGCCAGGCATCAACCCATCCTGCTTCTCTCAAACATGTATGGGCCATCTTTTGGGCCCCAGTTTTTCTGTCTTGGGTTAGGGTTGGTAGTGTCGAGTTATCATAAATAAAATTATAGTCCCCTCCTATTAGCAGTATCCCTTATAATGCTCTGTTATTCGTTGAAACAATGATCTTAATGTACTTGCATCTGATCCCAGGGAATGTAAATGCTAGCCAGGTAACCTGTGTTCCTTTGTAAAGACCTTCCACTGTTGCTAAACGCCCCTCTGGATCTACATATGTTGAATTGATTTGGAAGTAGGAGTACGAAGTATCAGTATTGCTGTCCCCATTCTCTTACTTTTTTATAGATAGATGCAATCACATGGTTAAACCCAAATTTTGCAATTTCTGATGTTCTGTTTTCCCAAGATGTGTTTCCTGTAGCCAGACAAATGTTGGTTTTGCTTCTTAAGTGAGGACAGGACCTTGTGGCATTTACGGGTCGTTAAGCCCATTCACATTTTGTGAACAGATCACTACTTTTGTAGAGGGGCCACTGGAGTATTTTGAGGCTTTGGTATACTTTATTAGTTGTAAGATTGAGGGTTGAAAATCCAGTGTCCGCTCACAAGCTCCCATTCCATCAAATCTGTTTTAATGGTCCCAGATAGAAAAACCTGTTGCATGTCCCTCCAACTAGGAGAGCACCTTGGTAATGTATGCACTGCTTACGTCAGGTAACAATAAACAAAAATACAAACCATATAACCCATTTACAATAATGCTTCCAAGGGAGAAGCAATGTACTTAGCTCCTTATTCGTTCTATGGTGGATTTTGGAAATACTACTGCAGAAAGAGAGGTAATTCGTAAAATAAACTGCCAGGTCCCCGATCCTAGTTAAATTAGGACCATAGCTAGTTGGAACATGCTACAAATACACATCACCCATCAAGGTCCAAACGAGGGGCCTCCACCGCTCATTTAAGCCTTGTGTTCCAGTGAAGCCTCCGCTGACCCACAGAGTGCAGTTTGGGTTCTATTAATTGTCCAGTGATCCCCTGCCTTTATGTGTTTTCTAGGCTAGGTCACCAGAGGATCACTCTTATTTCCAACATTACAACATTTTGAGAGTCAGTCAGTAGGCACATGTCTCCCATTCTCCTGTGCTCAACAGGAGGCAAGTTATCCCCTATGAAATGGCATGTTCACTGGCTTGACTCTCCACTTTGTTAATTGCTTTTCTGTGCCCTTGAACTATTTAACCCTAAGTACAGCTGCTACTGCTGTTAAGCATGAAACTTTAAGCTTTGAACAGTTTTCCAATATGTTACAAGGGTAACGAGGTTGAACATCTTATGAAAGAGTTAACGCATGGTAGTGCATCATCCCCCATCTTTAAGATAGTATAAACGTTGGCTTGAGTTTTCAGTTTGTTATAAATCTTTCCATACTTTGATTCAATTTTGACATTAAGTTCAGCAAGCTCTATGGTTAAAGCTTTAGACTTTATGTCCCAAACAATTAAAAGAAAGAAGGGAAGGATAACTCAGGCTAATCAAGGTTGTGCCCTACTATATGTTGGGTACTAGCCCCATCCGGTGCAAAGTATTTTTAATCCAAATGCTAGTGTTCTTTCAAGACTTGGAAATCGAAGAAAAAAAAAAGTCTCATGCATTTGAATGTCATAAGGTGTGATCGCCCCCTTCTGCCCGTGCTGAAACTTCAGAGTTGAGTGGAGTCACTCCAAGGGTGAAAGCAGGAAGTTAAGGCCAGAGAAAATCTAGACAACAAATAATAAGTAAAGAGGGCATGGAGGCGAAAAGGTACAAGGGCTGGTTTCAATACTGTATGATTTAAATTGTAGGCTCTATTCCAAAGGCCTGTCCATATTGCTCTGAAGTCTCTCCCATTTAGAATTGCCTCCTTCATCATCGGGATTCAGGTTTCCCAATGAGTCAGTATGGGCTACCCTGAACAAGAGGGCCTACTCTGCCTTTAAAGTTTAGTTGGAGGATCTCCGATAAAGACTGGGCTGGGTCTTCAGAAACAACACTAACCTGTGTAACTTAGGTTTCTGCTGATACCTCTCCTCTCTTGCCGCTTTCCTTCCCTTAAGCGATTGAAGCATTCTGCGTATGTCCTGTAGTGTCGCAGGGGCAGCTCGCTTAGTTGTATTTCTATGTTGGTGCAGTTCTCCGGGGTCCACTGACTTCTAGGTGGTCTTGAGCTTTGTTCCCTTAGGGCAGTGTCCATGATCTTCCATCCCCTCCTCCATCACTGTCCTAGCCTCCTCTCATGTTTGGTACATTACTGTTCCAGAATCCCAGAAGATTTTCAGTTTAGAGGGTAAGGAGTTTGAAATTTCACCTGGTGGGATCTCAGCTCTTTCAGTAAGCCTGCATAGGCTATCCATTGTAGCGATCTCTGTAGAGTAGTAGTTATCAAAATCAATCTGGCCCTGCTGAGGTTACTACTTTCTTAGACCAGGCCACCCATAGAAATTCCTCTTTATCTTTGTAACTAGGATTTAAGAACCAATGAGCGTGGCGAGCCTTGGGGTATGTAGGTCACGGTGCAAGTGCTCGATGGGCTCTCTCACTCGAAGTGGAAATTGATGGTAGCTCCAAACATCTCTAAATAAGTCCTCAAGGAACTCTGACATCTTGCCTGTCTCTGTTCCCTCAGGTAGCCCATAAATTCTGAGGCTGTCTCTCTGTGACCTGGCCTCTAGATCCAGCAATTTGAATTATGTTGTCTCCTGTTGTTGTAGCAGGTACTCAACTGCTGTATGAATGTGCTCTGCTCCTTCCTCAACAGCTGATATGTGGTTTTCTGATTCCTCTAGTCATTCTTCCACCACCTTTAATTGTCGCTGTATTGTTTGCAGTTCTCATTTTTCACCCCAAAAGATTTTATCTCCTGAAGCAGGGTTTCAAACCAAGTATGAGACAGGCATTCCCCTTCTGTGTCTGTGTTGGGATCATGGCCTGACTGACTGGCTGGCGAGGTGCTACTTCTGTGGGTTGATCTCTCCAATATTCCATCACCATCTGACTTGCCTGGTTGTTTTTATTGTAGGATCTACTCGACCTATTCCCTCCGGCTGATCTAGATGCCATTTTACTCTGAATTTAGTAAAATCAGCGGGTGGTATCACGGAACTCAACTACAGTGCAGCCATGAAGTCGGTGATGTCACTGGAGTGCCACAATAGTTTCAATGGTTCCTCTGATGACATATAGGTCATCGAAAATCACTGTAAAGTGGTTACTTTTACAAGAGAAATATAAACACTGGCTATTTCAGTAATGTTTCCTTCAGCAGTCCAGCGAGTCTGATCAACAGCGGAAAAGAACTGAGAAAGGGAGGGCTGCTCACATTTATGTATCAGCTGACATCTGACATTGTCATGGGTGGCCCCTGGCTGACTGCTTGCAAACATTTCTGTGTGTTCTAGCACCTGGTGACTATTAATTCTATAGGTGCGCCCAATGAAAGAGGTGTCCTCGAAGAAGATTGAGTTTTCATGTTTGCAGTTCTGGTCATTTGCATGCTTGGTAAAGAGCTAAGTCTTGCTCTGCCAAACTGAGGGAATGTAAGCAAATGCCACAAATAGGTGTTTACCCTCATCGCCTAGTCCAATATTGGTTGCCTGGAATTTGCAAGTTAAATCATTATCCTGGGTAGAGAGCAGGAGAAGCCTGTAGGTGATCCTGGATATAGTGGACACCCCCTCCCCGCTTACCAACCCTGTCCTTATCAGATATTTTCCTGGTTAGCCAAGACTCTGATACTGCAACTATGTCAAGGTTTCTGGAGAATGTTAGGCTACAAACTCCTCAAACTTGTGGAGTATGCTAACCACAGTTGTAGTGCAACAATCAATAAAACCCTGTAAGGACTGTGCTTAAGTGAGGCCTTCATGGGAGTTAGAGATGGATGGAACTTGGCAGTGGGACTATGTACATCGTGAAATTCCTCATCATTGCAACAGTATACCTAATTCTCATCTTATACCCTTTCTTATTTCAAATGGGCATTCTATGGGGCTTAATAACGCTATCTGTTCGTACAGAATATTTGTCATAAACTGTTCCTTACTTTTGACCACCTGTTGTATTCTCCCTGGTCGTGCCTGAAAATAGGCAACTGATTTGTCTAGTGCACCTACTTGGTAAAATAAATGCTAAACTAAACAGGCAGTATCATTCAACAAAGGACCGCCAACCTTATCACATCCTATTATTTGTAGTTGAAAACCTACATTTTGTGATTGCTTACCTTCTAAAATTAATGTTACCAGTTGTTTTATTTGATTCTTTCTTAGTAGAACTGAAATAAATACTAATGGTGTAATTGTACTCAACTTTGTTTTAGAAACATAGAAACATAGACTTTGATGGCAGATAAGGACCGCTTGGCCCACCTAGTCTGCCCATTTCCTACCTACAAGATGAGCTGCAGAAACTAGTTAACCAACAGCCTGTTTCTTCTTACCCCCACAAGAATTGCCTTATGTCTGTCCCATGTATTCTTGAATTCTTTCACAGTATTAGACCCCACAACCTCCTCAGGAAGGCTGTTCCATCGTCCACCACCTTTCTGTGAAAAAATACTTCCTCACATTGCCCCTGAACCCCCCTCTATCTTTAAATTGTGTCCCCTTGTTCTTGCACATCTCGTTTTGTTTGAGATCCTTGAAATACTTTTTGGCACAATTCCTGCACATTAGTAACAACCCCAAACCATGCAGTCACTCATGATACAATAGTCTCCTCTCCCACTGCATCATGAGTGGCTAGACTGTGCTCGGTGTTCCCAAGTCCAGGAAAGAGACAAAGGGAGCTGATCAAGAACTGTAAACAAAGCGTTTTGTGTGGTTAAACCAGCATGGTGGTCAGACTGTTTTCACTTTAAAAGACAAAAGAACAGAATCAAACTACCAGCTATATCAGCACTCTCTCCAGAATGTGAACAATCTGAAAATGTTTTTTTTTTTTTTAACTAGAGACGTTTTGAGACCTAAGGGGTTGGTAATGTCCCTTTAAGCAGGGCTGTAATTCATCCATACACACAGACAATACTGCCCTCCCCAGCAGGGACAAAACAACCTGGGTCTGTGGAGACCAGTGTATGTACTAGAGGAACATCAGATACATATTATGCTGTAAAACAGCACTGTGTTGAGGAACATGTACAGTCCTTGTAGAAGGCACAACACCCAGATAAACTGCATTGTTCCAGTCGTGTGTGTGTGTGTGTGTGTGTGTATATATATATATATTTTTTTACCAGAGAGAGACAGACTAAGCTGAAAGCTTGTTTACAGGTGCGATGTGGGAGCACTGGGAAGTTAAGTAACTGCTCAGGGTCACACAGTATGCAAGTGGGGGCTGTGGGATTCAAACCCAGGTCTCCAGGTTTGCAGCTCAGAGCCTTAAACCACTCGCTACACTGCCTTCAATGTATATAATGACAGGCCCGGCTCAGCTGACTCCAGCAGACTCACCACTCCGCTTATGCCACTCAGCTGCATGATTCACTGTCAGATGCTCGGGCAGAGCTTAATTACAGGAATGGTATCTTCATAGCGACCTGATTTGCTGGTGGTGGGAAAGCATGCTTTTCAAATTCTGCTGGGATTCACGTGAAGCCACTGTTGTGTGGAGGAGGGGTCCGCTGCCCTCATGGAACCAAGGTCACCTTTGGCGGCCGAGCCACCAGGGGAGGAAGACTCTGTTGTGTGGAGCAGAAGTGGCTGTGTGGTCCCTTCGCTCAAGAAGCCCAACTAGTGAGCAAGTTGTGGTGTTGCCAGAGAACAGAGGCTTAGAAGACCTGGGCATCTTCCTGCAGCCTGTCTGGCTGCTGGCTGCGAACACACGCTTTTCAAATTATGCTGGGATTCCTGTGGAGCCACTGTTGTGTCTGGAAAGGGCTCCGCTGCTCTCATGGACCCCAAGATTGCTGCCAGCAGGTCAAGCTAGTGGCTGACCTGCCGGGAGGGGGGAAGGGTTCTGTTGTGTGAGCAGGCATCGCTGCATGGTGCTGTCACTCAAGCCCAACTGGCGAGACCATGGTGAAAGTAAAACAGATTTAGAAGACTGAGGCGGCTCATCAGTGCAGTGGTAGCTACTGCTCGCGCCAGTGACCCAGGTTTGAGTGCGGACTTGGGTCATCGGGGCCAGCTTTGGGGGAGGAAGATGGAGCCTCCTAGGAACTGCTCTCCTCCTCCAGGGTGGGAGGGCTGCCATCCCTGCTGCAGTACCGCCACCTGAGTGACCACAGGTGGAGGTGCAGCCTGGGGACGCCATGTGTGGGGAGGAAGCAGGCCAAGTTCCAGAGCAGCTGCACATTCTGCGTGCTTACGTTCATTGGTCTTTACAGTGAGCCGGCTTCCTCGGGGACAAGGAAGTAACCACAGAGGAAAACCCACAGCCAAGCCAGACAACAGCCTCCGGTACCTTCCGACACCCAGATGACCAAAAACAGATGATCCTTGGGCTGCCCTGATGAAGACTTAATAGCAGGTGGGGGAGTGGTTTGAGGAGCTGCTCTCTCTTTCCCACCAGAGAAGCCTAGGCAACATGGAGGTAATGCCGTAGGAAGAGGTCCTGTGAAGTAGGCATAGCCCAGCACCTGGATACCTAGGAGGGTTCTGAGGAGAGGTGAGGCCATGGATATCAGGGACAAAAACAGAATACAAAAAAAAAAAAGAAAAGAAGACTGCTATTTGGCGCCTGACAAAAAAAAAAAAAACTCCCTTCGAAACAGAGACAGAAAATAAAATGATGTTTGTGGATGTAAGCATTTCTTATTTGTGAACTAGAAGAGCTTTGTGTTTGAACATTTGAAATCCTGGAGTTGACTATAATCTGTGGGTGTTTTCAATGACCTGCTTGTTTTTAACTTTTTGTTTATAGCATTGTCACACACATGACATGCATATTTACTGAGCAGGTACAATAAAATCAGTAGTACAACATAGATTATACAGGGTTAGTAAGTACCTGATTCCTTGAGTACGGCAAGGAGGAAATGGGACAATTAATAGCATTCCACATTTTAAAGGGGCACTGTCAGCCTTGACCCTCTTTTGCAGAATTACATCAGCGTGCCTCTATGCACACACTGATCACCTATGATGCACAGAATATCCATAGATATACTTTACAGCAGTAGTATTACTAGTATTCATTATTTTCAAAAATTTCCACTTTCCTTCGGGTCCATCTGTAAGTACCCTGCCCCCAAACATAAGGTAGCCAAGAAGTAGCGTCTGACCATTGAGTGCCGGCACAAACCCTGATTTACACGTGCCCATGATGACAAGCTAAATACAGCATGCATCTTCTATTGCTGTACTAGACCTGCCATTTTAAATGAAACGGCACTGAGGAAAGTAAAAATAGCTTTAAAAGGAGTCACTGAAATCTCGCGCATGTGTGAAAGTGGGACGTTCTCACACATGCCTGGGATGTGTGCTTCATCTAAGCTTTTGAGCATGCACGAGATATCAGCGACTGCTTTTAAAAGCTTTTTTTTTACTTTCCCAGTGCTCAGTTTCATTTAAAAATGGGCAGGTCTAGTACAACAATAGAAGAGACATGCTGTATTGCTTGTCATCATGGGCCGTGTAAAATCAGGGCTGTGCCGGCACTCAGTGTCTAGGGTTGCCACCTTTGGATGAGATGAAAACCGAATATTAAACCACACCCCAAACTCCACCCTAACCCCCCTTTATGACTAATGAGGGTATCTCTTGGACTCTGATTCATTTGATTTATTCAGAATTGCTGCTGATATACTGTAACATTGTGTACAACTTATTTAAATTACATCATGATTATTATTTTGGTTTATTTGATTTAGATTTAAATATTTTAAATTTCATTATGTGTTAACATTTGGTGGGGTTAGAGAGGGGTGCAGGGACTTTCCATCCTGTGTACACAGCTTAGCTGACAAATCGAGTGACTACAAGGACACCTCTGACAACTGGCTAGTTTGGATCAGGTGGCCTTTTCTGGTAAAACTCTTTCAATAAATAAACTACACCAGTAATGGTGGGCGAGATGTCATTACAAATATCATCTGCCATTTTAAGATGTGCTCCTGTCCTCCCATTGCTCCTACTCTAAAGTTATTTGTAATGTCAGAGCAGTTTTTAAAAGTGGTAGGAACTATTCTATGCTGTTAAATACCCTATTTTGTTTTCCATGTCAGTCATACATAGCAGATAGCAGGATATGTATATGTAGCGTGGAGACAGTATAAGCGCAGTGGTTTAAAGCTCTGAGCTGCAATTCTGGAGACCAGGGTTTGAATCCTACAGCCCAAACTTGCATACTTTATGACCTACACAAATCACTTAATTCCTTGTGCTCTCAGGTTGCACCTGTAAGCGAGCTTTAGCTTAGCGTGTCTCTTCTGGTAAAAACAATAATGATGTTTTGAAAAATGTTTGATAAATTGCTTAAATTTGCAGTGCCATCAAATCTAGATTGTGTTCCTATCAGCTACTGCCTCTCTCTCTCTCTCTTCCTTTTCTCATTTCTGTAGCTTAGCATGATATCAGCCACATTATTCTGGGCTGTTCATCTGAAAGGCCTGGATTGGTCTTCCTGGAATATCCAAGTAGTATGAAAATTGACAACAATAACTACGGAGAGAGAGAGGCATAGTATTGCTAGAAATAAAATAACATACTAACATACTAAAATGCCAGCAGAATAGGCCTAATGGTCTTTCGTGTCTGCTTCTTTGGTCAGCCCCCACCCTGGGTGCTGACCTTGCTGTCCCCACGCCTTCTCTGGCTTCTCCCTTCCCAGTTCCGGATATTCTTGCTGCATTGGTTTTGCTTCCTGAACCCTTCCCTGTACCTGTCCCACCCTCTTGAACCCTCCACTGTCTCTGCCTCCACCAGCCCCTAGGTAGTGCATTCCATGGCTCTACCACCCTCTCAGTGAAGTAGCACCTCCTCCTTTCTCCCTGAATCTTCCCCCTCCAGCTTCCACCCATGCCCTCTAGTGGCCCCTTCCTCCTTCCTTGAAGCACGCTCACTGTTCCTCCCTATTTACCCTCTTCATGTACCTGAAGACCTCTATCATGTCCCCGGTCCTTCTCTCTTCCAAAGTGTACATATTTAGCTCCTTGAGCCTCTCCTCATAAGTCCTGTCCCCAAGCCCCAAATCATTTTGGTTGCCCCCTCTGGACCCTCTCCAGGAGGTTAATGTCCCTCTTTAAGTGTGGCCTCCAAACTGCATGCAGTACTCCAGGTGCGGCCTCACCAAGCAGTTATACAGGGAGTATCACTTCCTCCTTCTGGAGGTGATCCCCTAGCGATGCATCCAGCATCCTGTTGGCCTTGGCTGCTGCCCTCCTACAAGTCTCAGAGTTGTTCATCTTGACATCCACCACCACCCCAGGTCCCTCTCAGCCATTGAGACTTGTAGTATTTCCCCAGGGTGTACACTTGGCCTGGGTTTCTGGCCCCAGGTGGAGTACCTTGCATTTCCTGCATTAAACCTCAGCTTCCACTTTCTAGACCATCTTTCCAGAGCCTCCAGGTCCCCTGCAGGGCCACCCTCCCTCCTCCCCATCCACCACTGCCCCAGTTTGAGTCATCTGCAAAGAGACTCATCTCACTCCTGATTCCTGTCCTTATGTCGAATCGTGGCGTTGAACAGAAGGGGCCCAAGGACTGATCCCTGTGGGACCCCACTAATGACCCTCCTTGGGGAAGAGACTTACCAACCACGCACCTCTGGGTCCGGGTCCTGGAGCCAATTGCCTATCCATCGGATCATCTGGTTTCCCACCCCATTTCTCCTAGTTTATCCAACAGGCCCCGTGAGGAACAGAGTCAAATGCCTTGCTGAAGTCAGAAAGAGGACATCCACTGGTCTACCCAGGTCCAAGGCACTTGTCACCCAGTCATAGAACTCCACCAGGTTTGTCTGACACGATTTCCCGGGATGAATCCATGCTGTCTATCGTCCAGGCACCCTGACTTATCCAGGGCCCCCGCCTTAGCCACTCTTTGACAATGCCCTCCATCACCTTGCCCACCACTGATGTCAGGCTGACAGGCCTGTAGTTCCCTGCCACCTCCCTTGATCCCCTCTGTGGATAGGGCACTACATCGCCACCTTCCAGTCTTGGGGCACCCACCCTGTCCTCAGAGATGGTGAAAAGCTCTGCCAGGGTTTCGCCAGGACATCTGCAAGTTCCTTCAGCACTCTAGGATGTAATTTATCCGGCCCGGTGCTTTCTCCGTCTTTAAGGAGCTGAGGGCTTCCTCACCTCTCTGCTGTTATATTAGATTATTAATTTAACAACAAAAGGGGTAACAAATATTAAAATATAGGACAGACCCTAAAAGAAAAA
Organism: Neoceratodus forsteri; assembly: GCA_016271365.2. Taxonomy (NCBI): domain Eukaryota; kingdom Metazoa; phylum Chordata; order Ceratodontiformes; family Ceratodontidae; genus Neoceratodus; species Neoceratodus forsteri. The sequence continues at coordinate 828,070,939 of CM057453.1, read as the reverse complement.
ATGGTGAACATTTAAAGGTATAAAAGTATTCCTTATCACAGCAGTCAAAGACCATACTCACAATGCAGCCGGAAAGGATTTGTTTGATTTGCTGCTAATTGTCTTAATAGCCCTACTTACACCTCTCAGACTGACTGGTATACAAACAAAGGTCTGCATGACATCAGAATGTGTTTGTAATCTGACCATGCAAGTAAAATGGTGAATAATTTAACAGAATCTGTTTTACAAGCATGTGAGCACTCAAAATGACTGAAAAGTACTACCTCTGAATAAAACTGGATTAGCAGGTAAAGTTTCTGAAACACATTGTACAGTCCATACTGGGACAGGAAGCTACCCAAATGTGGTGCCTGTCTCGTTTCAGAAAAATGAAGGTGTTAATTAAGGTGGTATTGTTTACCCTTCCCATGAATAATCTTCCAATTTGCTAGTGTGAAGTTAGAGGTGACAACTGAGCAGACAGGGACACATTTGGCTCTTTAAGTGCCCTGCTCTTGAAGGCACTTCTTGATTGGCATGCACTGCAAGCAAGCAATCACACTAAAATGTCAGACTCTTGCTTACAGTCAGATGAGAAGAAAATGAAACAGTTAGTGGGGAATCTAACAGGTGCTGCTTGACCCACCATAAAAACAATTTGCAATGGTGAAAACAGGAGGACCGAATCTGGACCTAGAAAATCAATCATTCGGTCAAAAACCGAGTAGGTGGTAACCTTATCAGTGTCAGACGCTATGTCAGAGGCACACTAATGTAATTCTGCAAAAAACAAGGGTCAAGTCTGACAGTGCCTTTAACACAAAGTGAGCTCCTTGTTGCAATCTAGTGCCTAAAAAGTATATTTCATATTTAATTATAAAGTAGTGGTGTAACAGACTAAAACCATAGGTCCGGGGGCGCTAATTAGCATAGAGGAGTGAAGACGTGTTTCTACCTAGCTCCGCCTCGCAAGAAATATATAGATATAAAACCTCAGAATCTCATAATACTTGGCTCTAATATAATATAAGAACTAGTAGTTATCATGATGGTGAGAACTTAGTGCAGAACCCAACTAAGAACCTCTGGGTGGCTTCAAACAGCAACGGAAGCAACCGTGTGACGGCCCTGGTGGAGAATACAGGCCCAATCTCATTATCAGCAGCAGACGCAGAGCTCTGTCAGGAAGTCACGGGCCGGGTAAAAGCAGCCCTGATACCAAGATACAACCAAATGGAGAAGAAATTCAACCAAAGCTACAGGAACTGGTTGATCTGCATGCTGCACAATCCACCCGCTTGACTGAAGCAGAACAACGTATCTCAGACCTGGAGGTTGGAGTGGGTCATGTTCCTGAACAAATAGCAGCATTAAAAAGAGCTTGAAGAATTTAAAGAAGTTTTCGATTATCAAGAGAGTTACCACAGGAGACTGAACCTGAGGGTGACAGGCTTACCTAAGGACAGAGAGGGTATGGATGTTAACCTTGTTACCAGGGTTACTAGAATCCCAGTAAGACCTAGTGGTAGGCAGGGAAGGCAGCTTGTGAAACTCAAGTTAAATGGGTTTCACACTGTCTCACTCTGTTCTCAGTCTCAATTGAGACTGAGGATGACATCACCAATAGAACTTTCATGGCTGCATAAGCCACATTGGAATCTGCAGCACAGGAGTTAGATGGAGCAGCTGGGAGTTTTCAAGGAAGTGTTCAGTTCCAGTTTGCCTTCAAGTAAGAAAGAGTCAGTGTCCAGTTTGTCTTGATCAAGTAAGGTGTGCTCAAGTGGTGTTCGGGTCTCGTGCCTCCCCCTCCGGGGGTGAAAGATCCCCATGCAGATTCCTGGGGCAATCCCCTTAATTCTGCCAAGAGGAAGAAAAGCTGCCAGCTCAGTTCAGCCTTTGTTTTGGAAAGTTGGAAGATTTGTGATTAGCCTGTGGGGCACCTGCAACTAAAGGGTGAGTGTTTGCTCTAACATGAGAGGGCAAAAATGTGTTCTTCAACCTGGGACATGTGAGAAATCTAGAATTGAGCTACAATTTGGGAAGCCTATAGGACTAGGCCAAACAAGTGGAGTAGTGTCAAATGCTAGAATGTTGGGTAATTAAAGTAATATGTAGAGGAGTGCGACAGTTCATCTACCATTTAATCTACATTCAGAAGTTTCAGTTTTCTAGAGAAATGGCCGGTATGGGCTGTGGGAGCTGGAGGTGGGCAAACCCCATCTTTAGTAATCAGGTCCACCTCTCACAGATTTCTGCTTGGTTGCTACTTTGCCAGTGATGGGGAAGTACCCAGGCGTGGGTTGCAAAAGGAAAATCTCTAGGAATCACAGACTCTAAGTGGAGTGGGAGCCCACGACAGGATAATTGGTTCATTCTTCCAATAGACTGTGAATCAAGTGTCCGCTGGGGAGCCAGGTCAGCCGGGCTGTGCACCCAAAGCTGTGGCAAGTCCAGGCTGTGTGCCTGTGGGTCCAGAGCCTGGAAAACAGTATAATTGGTTCATTCTTCCAGTGGACCGTTGTAGTCTCTAATCTGCATTACCAGGAAATGTAGCCCCATGGTGGTCTGTCTATGCTTTGTTTGTTCAGCCAGTTTGTGAATAAAAGCCACACTGAAGAATCCCATTCCTGGTTCTGGACATTACAGTTATTGCTTCCTATGTTTGGATTTACTTAGGGTGCCCCTATGCAAGTAGCCAAACCTAGGTCCCCTGTGCCGAAGTAACCTCATCCTCCCAGACAGAGTCCCCACCAGAGTATGCTGTCAGCTTCAACAGCATGCCACCTGTCGTTTTGGCAAAAGGCAGGGTGAGGGTTACAGATGCCTCAGAGTTTTGTGCTAAAATACTCCTGGAGTTACTGGGCCTATCACCGAAAAATGGGCGCTACAAGTTGGAAAGAGCCCATAGAGCGGTAATGCCGAGATCTGCTGTTGATCAACCACCTAGACAGACAATTATGCAATTTCATAGTTTTCAAGACAGAGAGCAGTGCTGAATGAATACAGAGTGACAAACAACCTACAGATCAATGGGAAAAGGCTATACCTGTCTTAAGGATTACTTGGTGCACCTGCTCAAGAAATGTTGCATGTTCAACCCGATTATGGCACAACTGAGGGAAAGTAAAGTAGAATGCTTTTGGTGTACCCAGCAACCCTCAAGATGAAACATGAGGGTGCAGCATACTCCTTTTGGGAGGTCCCAAAGGCTACAAGTTTTGTGACAGAGCTCATTAGGAAAACTGGCTGAGAAGAACTACAAAGAAGAACTGTGGCCTGTGCTTCCAGGATTGTGCTACGATGCGATGATGTTCCTGGACTTTCCTATTTACGCTGCTACCTGGGCCTACTTGAGCCCTTGCCCTTTCACGGACTGCCCACAATTAAAAAACACAAGACTGGGACAAATGGAACTACCTGTGCAGGGTCAAATGCAGAACATAGATGCAATGATCTGGTGCAGCTTTATGCCCATTTCATGAAAATAATAATGACTGTAACCTCATGAGATGGAAGAAGATACATGAGGTAAGCTGACTAGAAGGGGGAGCATTGCACGTGATTTTATTTCATGCTGATACTACCTCCACCCAGAGCAGGCTACAGATAAGACTGTTGAACCGCCTCGGATAGAAATTAAAATAAATCGGCAGAGACAATAATTATTCAATTGGATGTGCACATCATATGGTCCATAGAGCTATTTTGACTGGGCTAGAGGAAAAGAAAAGAATGAGAGCAGAGGCCCCAGAGGACCAGCATGGGTCTGTAAAATAAGAAATAATTATGTGGGAGGAGGGAATAAAGGAAGTGGGCAAGGGAGGAGGGGAGGGGAGGGAGGGCCGGGAGCACTGGTGGGGAAGAGTCCAGAGACACAGACAGCATGGAGGGATAGGCTTATGAGATAACACTGAGTATTCAAAGAATGATAAAAGTTGTATTAGAGTAAAGGTACAATAGATAGAAGACGCTGGCATTTACAACCAGCATATAAGAAGCAGTTAAACACATTTCTTTCTTTCTGGATTGGTTAACAGAATTGAGATTCTGTAAGGAAGCAAGGGAGAGGGTGGGGCTGGGAAACATGTTCTACTAATGGGGATATGAGTAATTCTTTGCAGACACTGCAACTGAGGTTATGGCGTTTGCTGCAGCAATAGCAGGGGAGGAGGAAATAGAGGGTTACTGTTTATTGTTTCTTCTAAGGTTTCACAAGTTCCTGTTTGCCAGACACATTGCAGTCCTGTTTTTTTCATAATATGGGTCCTTAGATATATGCCTGCTGTAATGTACTTGTGGGTCTTCTGAATGAGGGATAGAGAAAGAATATATAGTAATGAGAAATCTGTGAGGAAACACCTGAACAAATGCAATGGCTTTAACAAAATTGTAACGATGACCACATGGAATGTTAGGAGTTTCATCACCGGTCAAAAGGACTAGCCTGCTCACTGCCTTAAGAGAAAGGGTGCACAAGTGGCGATGTTACAGGAAACCCACCTCACAGACAGTGAGCATGCCAAACTGGCTGGGGATGGGCGGGGGGCTGTTATCGGCTTCTATAACTCGCATAAGAGAGGAGTGGCGGTGTTGAAACATAAAAGCCTCCCTCTAGAAGTTAGCTGCGTGGTGGCCAAACCACGGAGGGCAGATATGTGTTTGTAGAAGAACAACTGTATGGAGAGTGGGTTACATATGTGTGATCTATGCACCAGCAATTTTGACCCTACTTTCTTTCAGAAAATGCTGGACATTATTACAAGAGAACAGTTCCAGGGACTAGTGCTGGGGGACCTAAACAGACTCGTGGACTCAGTACTGGATCACTCAGAGAAAAGGGAAGGGAAGGGAGCCATCTGTAACTGGTTAATAGAGATGAATGACCTGGACCTGACTGACAGCTGGAGACAGCTAACTCCAAGCCTCAGAGAGTAACATTTTATTCCCACCCTCACAAATCCTGGTCCCATATAGATTATATATTTCTACCATGTAGCTGTTTTTTTAACATAACATAGCCCTATACAGATTTCTGATAATGCCATGGTAATCCTGACCCTGAAAATGAAGATGCTGTATGAGGGCCACCTCGGGAAATTCCTAGCACCTTTTGGGCAACTTAGGATTTAAGAAACACCTACAGGAGCAGTGGGAGTAATAATGTGTGGCAATAAGAATCCACCCCAAACAGAGCTATCTTGTGGGATGAGGGAAGGCCTACATGTGAGGAGCCATTATAGGCTATGTTGCCTACCATAAAAAGTTAGGGAAAAATGAGCAAATTCGGAAAATAGGCTTAAAGAGTTAGAAAAGAGGGGTAGCAAGGGAGAAGGGAAGGCAGTGAGACAACTGCAGGTGGCCAGGAGGCACTAAATGCTCTACTACTGGCAGAGGCCCACAAATCCTGGCTGTTTCTCAAAAAGCAATTTTTGAGTGGGGAAATAAGCCTGGCCCCATGTTGGTGAATTTGATTCAGGGAAGGCGGGGATCTAACCTGATGGTGGGTATTAGAGATGAACAGGAAACAGGGTTACCACCTTTCAAGAAGCACAAAGTGGGACATTTCTCACTGAAACATGATTTTTCACAGAGGATGCAGGTAACCTTGACCAATGCAACAGACTGGTTTCTGTTTATAATCAGAATTAAGGCAAAGTATTGTAGTTTCTTGTTGCTTCTATTATTTATAATCATGTTACTGTATTTTAGTTAAGGTATTATAGTTTTCTGCAACATTTAGTGGAAAGTTAGAAAATATTTTTGGAATAAAAGTCAGGACATGTAGTATTTTTCATGTTTTTTGCAGGACACAGCTGCCCAAATCAGGACTGTCCTGCAAAAATCAGGACAGGTAGTAACCCTAACAGGGAAACATAATAAAGGAAAAGAAGCAAATACAGGGAAAATTTAGAGACTTTTACCATAGTTATATATGACAAAGTGTCAGGGCAAGATAGATTTGGCAAAGGGGTTTCTAGCAGGAGTGAAGCTACTGAAACTGTTGGAAACACAAATACAAAATTAGATTCTGGGATTACAAAAGAGGAGATCCGGAGGGCTATAAATACATAAAAATGGGAAGGTCAGTGGGCCTGATGGATTTCCGGCTGAATATTATAAAGCCATGATGGTTCACGTGGTGGTGACCTTATGGGAGATACTACAAGAGGCAAGAGGGGCAGGGTGGATGCTTACCTCCCTCGTGGAGTGATGTGGTCATCTGCGTTATACCTAAACCTGGCAAGGACCAGTTAGAATGTGCCTCATACAGACCAATTTCACTTTTAAATTGTGATCTCAAAATCCTAGCGAAAGTCTTGGCAAGGAGGCTAGAGAAGATCCTCCTGGAACTAATACACCCAGACCAGACGGGTTCATACAGGGTAGGTTTTCCTACCATAATACATTAAGTTGCTGAATGTGGTGTGGGAGCTTCTCAGAGTCATTGAACCACGATCGTGATATCCATGGATCCTGAAAGCATTTGACAGGACTGAATGGGAATATCTGTTTGAGGTGCTTACCCAGTTTGGCCAGGTGTAGAATTTGTGGGAATGGTCAAGGCTATGTACGAGTCACCAATGGCACAGATTCTGACTGAATGGTTCCTTATTGGAGAAACTGTCATTTGGGAGGGAACTCAGCAGAGGTGCCCACTTTCCCTCTATTATTTGCAATTGCATTAGAGACACTAGCCACAGGAATTGAGGAACACCCTGGCGTAGTAGGGGTGAGGGAAAATGGGGAAGGAGCACAAAGTCACCCTTTATCCGGACGACATGTTACTGTATGTGAAGGAACCAAAAGATCTATGCCACCGCTCTTGCAAATGATCGAAGATTTTGCCTGCTTTCTGGGATATACAATTAACTTAGGAAGTCAGAGTTGTTGAGAATAGGGAGGGAGAGGAACAGAATCAGTCAGGAAACTGGGGATTTAGGGAGGTGGGAACATCTTTCACATATCTGGGAATCCAAGTGGGGAAAGATTTGAGCTCGCTATATGAATTAAATTATACGCCAATTCTAAAAATAATTGAGCAAGATTTAAATAGATGGAGATCACTTCCCATCTCATGACTGGGAAGAATCAATTTACTTAAGATGAACATCCTTCAAGGCTTCTCTATGTAATGTAGATGCTGCATGTAGAGCTGACCAAAACTGACATAAAGAGAGTGGAGGAGTCTATATGAAGTTTATTTGGCAGGGGACGAGGTCGAGGGTTAGTCTGCAATGACTGAAAGCAAGTATGGAGAGTGGAGGAATGAACTTCCCAGACATAAGAAAACTACCACTTGGAAATACAGCACCGATATACTGAAGATTGGGTTAACCGTCCCTTGCAGTGGGGTGGCTGGATCTGGAGGAGAGGAGTAGTCTGGCAAGGCTAACTGCCTACCTTGCACAAAAGGACATAGAGCGTATATCAATACAGGAGGAACTATCCCATGGTATCTGCAGTCCTAGACAGCTGGGAACAAATGAGCAGAGTTAGGAATGTAGAGTGTATGTCCTTTCTGAGATGTTGTCTCCAGAACTGGATACAAAATTCTAGATGGGGTCTTACCAGCGATTTATACAGAAGCAACACCACCGCTCTCTTTTGCTGGTGATACCCTCCTATCACCCTTCATCCCACTTGCCATCCCAAATACCTTGTTGCACTGCCTGACCACCTTTGGGTTTTCTGAGATGACCACCCAGGTCTCTTTCCTGCTTAGTGGTCATCAGTACCACCCTCCATTTTGTACTCCACCCCTTGGTTTCTGTGCCCTAAGTGCATTATTTTGCACTTTTCGTGATGATACCCAGCCATCATACTCTTGACCACTCCTCAAGTTTTCTTGGGTCTCTGCTCATCATTTCCACCCCTCCCCAGAATGTCCACCCTACTGCAGAGTTTGGTGTCATCCACAAAGAGCAGACCTTCCCTTCCAGCTCCTCTGCAATGTCATTTATAAAGACACAAAGAAGACCAGTCCCAACACTGATCCCTGAGGCACCCACTGGTCACCCTCCTTCCTCTGAGTGAAGTCCGTTTACCACCACCCTCTGCTGCCTATCCCTTAATCAATTTCTTACTCAGTTTACCACCTTTGAACCCACTCTAAGCTACCAGCTTGCTTACTAGTGTACTTCATGGAATGGTGTTGAAGGCCTTACTGAAATCTAGGTAAGCTAAAGTCACAGCTCCACCCTGATCTAGTTCCTTTGTCACCTAGTCAAATAACTGTATCAGTACTTCTTCACATGAGCTCCTCCTCATGAATCCATGCTGCTTCAGATATTGTAACCCACTAGAGTCAAGATGTTCCATAATACTTTCTTTCAACAGTGATTCCATTAACTTTCTCACTACCAAAGCCAGGCTGACTAGCCTATAATTGCCAACCTGTTCTCGCCACTACTTTTCGTAAGGTGGGACTACATCTGCCCTCCTCCAGTCCTCTGGGTCTACTCGTTTCCAATGAGCTGTTAAATAGGACTGTTAGAGGTGCAGCCAATACCTCCCTGAGCTCCTTCAATACCCTTGGATGGACCCGTCTGTCCCACTGCTTTGTCCACTTTCAGATCTGCAAGTCCATTCAGGACTCTCTCCTCCCAAAATGGACTAGTGTCACATCCCTCCCTCCAATGCTCCTGTTACATTTTATGGCCCCTCCCCATCTCTTTCCTCTGTGAACACTGAACAAAAGTATTTGTTCAGGATGTCTGCCTTCTCCTGTTTCCTCTCTGCACAATCCCAACCTTGGTCTTCCTTTTTCACTTACATAGCTAAAAAATGTCTTGTCCCATTTTGTTACTGCCTTGGTTTTCTCTCTTCGGTTTGTACCTTTGCACTTCCTACTGCTCTCCCTGCTTCCCTCTTTCCCCGGATACATCTCCCTGTCATCCTGCCTCTGCCTCTCCCAGTACTTTTCTGAATGCTATCCTCTTAGCTTATACTGTACCTTTTCCTCCACCTCTTTTAAGAACCATAGTGGTCTCTTTTTCCTTTTTTTGCTCTGTTACTTGACATACTGTAGAGGTTTGCTGCCTTCACTGTGGCACTTTTAGTTTCCCAATGTTTCTACACCCCACCCAATTCTTCCCCCACCAGGTCACCCCAAGGCATTCAGCCATCTTTTTAAAATCTGCCTTCCTGAAGTCCAGGACCCTTGCCTTCGTGTGGTTTGATTCCATGATCATCCTTATACTGAACCACACTATATGGTGATTGCTGGTCCCCAGGTGCTCCCCCACCTTGCCGTCTGCAGCACTGTCTCTGTTGGTGAGCACCAGGTCCAGTATTGCCCCATCATGAGTGGGTTCACTGACTAGATGCCTGAGAAATGCCCCCTGCAGGGAGTCCAACATTTCCTGCTTCTAGCTAAGCTACAGCTGGGAGACTTCAACCTACATCCACAGAGATTCAGCTGAAAGATAGGGCACCAGCTGTGCACTTAGGGGGGCCGTTCCCTTTTTTTTTTTTGCAAACTTGTGGATTGTGGTTCGCTGGACAAGCTAATAAGCATCCCATTAGCATTAGCTTCTTGAAGGCTTCTAATAAATGCAGAATGAGTATGTCCCTCCCAAATTTACATACTTCCACAGGCAGGCTATTCAGGCCTGGGGACATCTCTCACCACAGGTTTTGGGCACCCAGGCTGACATTCATAGACTTGCTTACTGGTGACTGCTGGCATGTTTTGTATTACACTTGAAAGTTTGTAAAGACTGCTAGCTAGTAATTAAATGCAAATGGCTGCGGGCTTTCAAACTTTGATGGTAAACACTGTGAAAAGTACAGTTACGTAAGAACTTACCGTAACAGTAAATCTTTGAGAGAGGCTCTTGCAGTAGGTAATTACATATAGGGACTCGGCCGGTGGCAGGACCCCATGGAAAAAATTTCTAGCTAGCAGTCCCTGGCGAGGACACTTCGTCAGGTGACTGGCATCACAACCGGTGTAAAAGGGGTGGTCCCAGGCCCGCCTTTCAGTTCTTTCTCGCCACAGGCCCAGAAGGCTGGACGATGAAGAAGCAGATATTTCCCTCAATGGAAAAGGAGCTGAAAAAGCCTAGGGGATGGAGGCATGAAGGTATTACTACTGCAGAGCCTCTCTCGAAGATCTACTGTTCACAGTGAGATTCTTACGTAACTGTGCTATCTTACTTTGAGAGGGCTCTTGCAGTAAATTAATTATATAGGACAGAATCCCAAGCAGTCTGGAACAAATGAAAAGGCACGGGAGAAGGAACTACTCCAAAAAGTAGCAAATAATCTAGCAGGTCTCAAGAAAGGAAGCCTTGCAAGACAGCTAACCCAAAGCCTGCTCTCAGTGAGAGGCAATGTCCAAACTAATGCTTAGTAAGGTATGGACTGAAGTCCAAGTGGCGGCAGCACAGATGTCTGCCGCAGGACACGTTCTTGAAACAAGTCATAGAGGCGCAACTCCACGAGTGGAGTGACCTCTGACTTGACACGGAGGGTCTTGTTGTACTTGTCATAACAGAAAGTGATGCAATGGGCCAACCATTTTGATAGGCATTGCTTAGAAACAGCATTGCCTTCTCTTTTGTGAGCAAAGGAGACGAACAACTGATCGGTCTTTCTGAGATCCTTTGTCCTATCGGTGTAGTATCTCAGAATCCTGTGAACATCCATGGTATGGAGCAGGTATTCTCCTTGATTGGAGTACTGAGTGAAAAAGCAGGTAATTCAACAGACTGATTCAAGGTAGATTCCGCTACCACCTTCCGGAAGAAACTTAGGATTCGTGCAAAAAATGCTACGTTCTTTGTGAAAGATCAAATCAGTTTTGCACATCAGGGCCTGGAGCTCGGAATTTTTGCAGACAGAAGCAATAGCACCAAGAAGAGCGTCTTCCACGATAAAACTTCAAGTCTATGGAAGCCGCGGGCTCAAAGGAGGAAGGGTGAGGTTTCTGGGGACAACGTTTAAGTCCCAAAGCGGAGCTGGGGTCTGGACAGGGGCCTGAGATGAAGGACCCCTCTAAGGAAAGTTTGGAGACCTCCAGCTGGGCAAATGCCTTATCAGCAAAGGGAATGGTGGGCTCAAATAGCGCATATGGACTTTCAAGAGGAGTGACTGAGACCCAGGTCGAGAAAGATGATGCATGTACTCAAGGAGAATGGTCACAGGACAGGAAAAGGGCTCCATGTTCCTGGACCAGCCCAGATAGAAAATCTTTTCCATTTCATGGCGTAGGTGGACCTAGTGGAGGTTTTCTAGCCTCCACCAGAATCTCGCCACCTTAGGAGAGATGCCAAACGAGATTGAGCTAGGTCTGCAGGAGCCATGCATGAAGTTGAAGGATTTGAGTCCCGGATGGACCAGGGTCCCCTGATCCTGGGTCAGCAATCCTGGAGATAAAGGAAGAGGAAGAGGAGGAACCTCTGAGTATTGTTGTAGAAGACAGAACCAGATTTGCCTGGGCCAAAAGGGCGATCAGAAACATTCGCGCCTTCCAAAGCAAGCTCTGCAGCACAACAGGTACCAGAGGAATTGGGGAAAAGCATGAAGCGAATCTGTCCTTCCAGCTTAGAGATACAGCCGCTCAGAAAGTCTCGCTCTGGAGCAGGCGAGCAAAAAGATTGGAAGCTTTGCGTTTTGGGAGGAGGCGAACAGGTCTATCTGAGGAGTCCTCAAATCTGGAAAGATGCTTTTTAGAACTTTTCGTCCAATTCTCACTCGTGTGAGTAGAGCAGGCAAGCGACTTAGTCTGTCTGCCAGGACATTATGCGACTCCCGGAGCGTGGATCGCGTGAGGTGAAGGTTGTGAAGCGTTGCCCAATCCCAAACCCTCATCGCCTCTGCACAGCGGGTAGGACCGATTCCTCCCTGCTTGTTGATGACCATACCACACATGTTGTCCGTTTGGACAGCTAGGTGACCAGGAAAGATGTATTGGTGAAGGGCCTGGAGGCATACAGCACTGCTCGAGCTCGAGCACATTGATGGAGAACCATCTCCAACTTTGACCATAGGCCCTGGGTTGGTGAGGACCCACCTTCGCCTAGGCGTCCGTGGTCAGAGTCTGATCAGGGAGGATGAAAAAAGGAGGAACCCTGGAATAGGTTCTCTCGAACCATCCACCATTGTAAGTCTCTTACCATCGGCGAGGAGATCAGGACCAGATGATCTGGTCATCTACCCGTTGATCCACGGAGATCGGAGAGTCCACTGAAGATTCTCATGTAGAGGCGTCTTGTAGCAGAACCCGTCAGGATGGCCGCCGCCACAATAGAGCCCAGACACCGACCTCGCGGAACCCTCCTGTGTTCCGACAGGAGGAAATCTGGGACAGGAGGGCCCCCTGTCTGGAGGCAGGAAGACCTTGCATTGTGGTATGGGATTGCTCCGATGAACTGGAGCCTCTGTGAGAGGATCAGGTGAGACTTGGAATGGTTGATGGTAATGCCGGGCCAGAAAACCTGCTGGGTGAGGGAGAGAAGTGCAGGAGTTCCTCCTGGGCCAGGGCATGGGAGCCAGTCGTCCAGGTAGGGGAAAAGCCTGAGCTCCCAAAGAGCATGAGGTGGGCCGCTACCACGCCAGGCATTTGGTAAGACTCGGGGAGCCAAGGGAAAGACCAAATGGGGCGCCCCGAAGTGGTAGTGGGCCCCTGGAATACAAACCTGAGGTACTTTCAGTGCGAAGGCGAATGGGGATATGCGAGTGCAGCATCCTGCATATCAGTGCACAAAGCCATTGGCCCAGCGAAGCAGGGCAAGAGGGTTTGAAGGAGAGCATCCTGAACCTCTTGTATTCACATATAGGTTCAGAGAGCTGAGATCGAGAATGGGTCTGAGATTTCCGTCTTCTTTGGTGCGAGGAAGAAATGGGAATAGTAACCCGTCCCATGGAGGTGAGGGGACGGGTTCTATAGCCTGTTTGCAAGGAGGCAGAATTTCTTCCTGACCAAGGAAGATGGTCCCTTGAGTAAGAGGAGTTCAGAGGGGGTGATGTGGAGGTTTCTGTAGAAACTCTGTGAAGTGCCCTCTGCTATGATCTGAAACACCCATGAATCCATCGTTATCCTCTCCCTACCCGGAAGGTGGGGAGAACCTCCCTCCTACCGGTTCCTCCAGGGTGTCCTGAGGCGGCGGAGAGGGAAGGGTCAGGTGGTGTGAGGCAGCACCGCAGCTGGGGCACCCGTTACTTTGGCGGCGGGGGCTCTGGCAGCTATGTAAGGAGGCCCGGCAGTTTGAGTGGCCGCGCCTTCCCTGAGGTTTTCGCTTGAGGCGGCTGCGTCTGCGAAGGGACGGCGCTGTGGGGATGGGGACAGTACATTGAATCAACAGATTTAGGGCCGTCCCCTTCTCCACTAAATCAGTGATGATGTCCTTGACATCACCACAAAGCACAGAACCCTGAAGGTGCTTCTTGGATACGCCGACTGCACCTCTGGGACCAGACTTGACTGCAGAGCCATGCATGGCCGTGAAGACTTCACATGAGCATGAAACTCTGTCCTCGCGGTGTCCACTGCATCATGAGTGGTCCTCAAAATATGACGACTGGCGAGCAGGCAGAGCGGACCAGGTCGGCTAACTCCTGCTTGACTTGGGAGTCAGACAAAGAGTCAATCTTAGATTCCGCCTGGGTGGACAGTCTTCTGGTAATCCCCATATGTGCTACATAATTCAGGGCCCTAATCCCCAGTGTGGAAGAAGCATAGATCTTCCTTCCATACTGATCCAGAAGACGGATTCCTTATCCAGGGAGGCGAGCTCAAGTGTTTCAGGTGTGCCGACCGGCCATGGCAGCGCTAATCAACCGAGTCTGCAGGGGTGAGAGTCTAAAGTCTCACCCTCTGGAGCCTGGTATAGCCTGCTAGACTTCCTGGGAAGTGGGGCTAAACGACGGTTGCTTCCAAATAGTGGAAACAAGGTGGGCGTGAGGCTTGATCCAGGGTGGCACTAAAGTAGGAGCCGTGAGGGCAAGTCCAGATGTTGGCGAGTTTAACCCGTTGAGGATCTGGCTCTAAGAATGCCACTGATGGACTTCCTGGATCTTCCTGAGCAACTCCGTGAAGGAAGGATCCTCCAGAGGAGACCGGAGGAGTCCTCGGCCGGGGCTGGGCGGAGGAGCGGCTCATTGTCTTTCCGGAACAGCCATTGGAAGCTTCCGAGGAGTCAGAGAGAGGAAGAAGAATCTGAAGCAGGTAAGACTCCTAGCTCGTCTCACGGGGAGGAGCAGGTTCCTTAGGGGTAATCCCAGAGCGTGTCCTGCCCTCTCTGGATCCAGGCCAAAGCCCGAGAATCCGGAGGTGGAGAGTGTGCCATCTGGGGCGTCGGGGGCGGGGGTGGCACCGTCGCAGTAAAGACGACTCTCGACTTCCTTGGTGAGCTGAGCCTTGGCCTCAGCCACCAGAGGCAAAGTCTCCTTAAGATCCACAGCGCTAGGGGCGGGGGAGGAGGAGGAGGGATAGTTATCACGGAGGAAATCCTAGGGAGAGTATCCGTGCAAGCTCTGCGGGTATACGGAGCCAGGTACTGCGCGTCGAAGGAGTTAGCGCGGGTACTGCGGACCTGGGAAAACCGTCGGATACCCAGGCACTGGAGGCAGCCGACGGAGCAGACAGCCCAGCCGGTACTCCACAGGCGGATCAGCCTGGATAGGGCCATGGGGTGGAGGACCCGATGGAAGAAGAATATCCCCGCCCGGTGTCGGAGGGGCGGTGTCAGAACGGCGTCGGCAGGGTCGGGTCGGTGTCGGAGGACCGGCACGGGGCGGCTGTGAACGAGCATCAGATCCGGCTCTTCAGGAAGAGGATTGGACGGTAGCCCAGGATCCGAGCCTCGTCCGCGACAGAGGAGACTGGGGCTCCCCTGGCGGCAGCGAAGGCTGCAGGAGCCTGGAACAACAGGGCGAAGCAGGGTCTGCCGTGAGGCTCCGAGGCCTGGCGCACATCGGAGGAGCAGCGTGTGGCTTAGGGGCTGAATCGGCGGGCGCCAGAGGCGGCGTCTGACTCGGGGTCCCTCGTTGGAGGCGGGCTGAGGATGAGAGGAGGCCCGGTCCGGGGACACTGCCGTGCACCGCCCACGAAGAGATCCCGGCGTCTTAAGCGGCCTTCTCGGCGTGCGTCGGGCCGCCTAGCGTCCGCGTAAGGAGATGCCGCGCAATCGAGCCATCAAGCCTGCAGCGGTACTGGGGCTGGAGCCTCCTTTGCCGGAGGCACCGGCGGGCTCGAGCATAAACCGGCGGGCGGGCCGGCGCCTCCTCCAAAGCCTTGGAGGCTGCCGTCGGCGATCCCGGAGGAATTACCTTGCCGCGACTCCGGCGGTCGGCGGAGAAACCTTCTCCTGGTGCCTTTCCTTGTCCCGCTTCTTGTTCCCTTCAGGGAGTTCGACACCTGCAAGTTTCTTCAACTCCTTCTCCATCACGGACATCTTCTTTTGAGGAGATGGGCTTGAGGGACTGCTGGCGTCCGTCTGAGGTGGCGTTGAAGCGAGGCAGTGCGGACACTTGTCGACCCCGGCGTGGTCAGGGAGCCTAAGCAGAAAGTCAGAGGGGAGTGACCGTCTTTGTGAGGCAGTTGGGCGTAGCACAAGTCGCATGATTCTTTGAAGGGACGACATGAACCGGCGTTCACCTGACGATAAGTATAAAATACAATACTGAAAACTTTTGGAAAAACCGGCAGTAACAGGACTGCGCAATATAGACAACGCGGCGCTACTTGCGAGCTGGCGGCCGGGAAGAACTGGGAGGCGGGCGTCCGGGACTGCCTTTATACGATGTCGTGTGGCGCCCGATCATCTGGCGTGGGGCGGTCCCGCCAGGGACTGCTAGCTAAATTTTCGTGGGGTCCTGCCGCGACGGCGTCAATCCTATATGTAATTACCTACTGCAAGAGCCCTCTCAAGTAAGATCAAGTGTTAATGAGGTGTGTTTACTACTAGCAGAGTATACTTACCTCTTTAAATATTTAAACTTTTCCACTTTTAGTTTCTAGAGTGCCACGACTGAGTTTATTTATTTATTTGCTTTTGTTTACCAGGTAAGCACACTAGACAACCAAGTGCCTATTTTCAGGTGCGACCGGGAGGATTATAGGGTGCCTTACAATGCATCAGACAAGTCATGGTTACATATAGGAGCATCAGGCATACATAGGTAGGTGAATACAGCATATGGGACATCAGGCAAAACAGTTAAGCAGAAGGATAGCAACAGGATACACAGCAGTAGTAAATAAGTAGAAAACAACTAAATAACAACATGATGAGGTAAAACATCAAAATATCAGGTACATTTGGTGGTAGGAAAAAAGTGCCTAGTGCAAATTCACAGCAAACTTAAGCAGCAGACATTTTAGCAATAGCACACAAGGCTCCGCCCCACAACAAATCAACTGGGAGAGAGAGCGCCGCTAGGGTCTATATGGCACATAGACAGCCTGAGGCTGATTTGAGGAAGCTCCAGAGGATGCTTGAAGCAGGGATGGGAGGGAGTAACAAGTTAATGCAGGAAGAGTTTTCCACAGTCTTGGCGCATGGACAGAAGGCCCGATCCCAAGTACTGGTGCGGGTTTTGGAACCAGGTGATCCTGTGCAGCACAGGATCTTAGGTGGTAGGCCAGGGTTTCATGTTTGAGGGGAGGGCAAGCGCGAGGGGTGGCCATTCTGACAATGTTGTCAATGAAACTACCAGGACAAAGGTGCGGTGCTTTTCAGGAGGAAGCCACTCCAGCTGCGAGTAAAGTTCACAGCGATGCATAAGACGTGGAGCAGAGGTGCAAAGTGGCATGTATTGTTATATGCAGTATCCGATTTAGTGAGACTAGATTTTGGCACATGGGAAAGGATCGAGCCCATAACAGAGTGTGGGAAGGAGAATCCCCCGGCTAGGGTGAGCCGGGCAGCCGGGTGAGGGCAACTTTTTGCTCTGTAGGCAAGTCCGAGCTTGGACGTTGGTTGCTTTACATATATTCGAAGATGGTGGTGAGGTTGATTTGCGGGTCAAGGGTTACTCCCAGATACTTAGCAGAATCCACTGTCTGCAGGAGGGTGCCATTTGTTCCATAGGCGCTTAGGGGAGCAGGACAGGAATTAGTTTTGGCCACTGGGCCAAGAGCATGGCTTGGGACTTTTTCAGGTTGATGGTCAGCTTATGGCCCTCCAGCCAGTTTTGGATAAGCATGAAGTGGGAGTTAAGCCTGGAGTTGATGACAGAGATGTCCTGGGAGCTGGTCAGGATGATGAGCTCATCCATAGAAAAGGTGGAGTGCCCATAGGATGTGACAGATGGCAGTTCATTAATATAAAGGAAAACAGAATGGGTCCAAGGACAGAACCCTGGGGACCCCTCAGCGCTGAGGACAGGTCAGAGAGGGTGCGGTTGAAGTGGGTGTATTGCTATCTGCCCTCAAGATAGTTGGAGAACCAGGCAAGGGTGGGGGAGAATCCATGGGATTGAAGAGAGGAGCAGAGGAGGGAATGGTCAGCCCGTTGAAGGCCTTTGAGAGGTCCACGAAGATGGCACCAGTAAGTTTGCCTTGATCAGGCATGAGTCCTTATCTCGGAAGTAACTTCTGACAGCGTGCGGTGGATGTGCTGTGCCCTTTTTGAAGCCATGTTGCGCTGGGGAGAGAAGAGCATAACTCTGAAGGTAGTGGGAGAGTTGTGAGGCAACTACTTTTCAAGGAGCTTACAGATAGCAGAAAGTATGGCAATAGGGCGATAGTTCTTGATGTCTTTGGGGTCACCTTGTTTGAAGACAGAGACAACCTTGGCAACTTTCCATATGTTTAGGATGATCCCTGTGATAAGAGAAGTGTTGAAGACATGAGAGACAGGCCAGGCGGGAGGGGCCCCAGGTTGAGCAGTTTGGCTTGGGCTGTCATGTACCGCACTGGTGTGGGGTGAGAGGCCAGCTAGGAGTTTCTGGGTTTCCATAACAGAGACCCATTTTAAGTAGAAGAGGCGGTTGGGGTGCACCCACTCAGGGCTTTGGGGCAGGGCTGGGAGGAAGGGGAGCAGGCGGGTCAGAGAACTTGGAGTTAAATGCATTAGTAATAGTTTGGGGGTTGTTGCAGTTGACCACCAATGTGTATGTCAGCTACCAGTTCCTTGGCGACCCATCTACCAGGTTTTAATATTTTGCCAGAAACTCCGTGGATTATAGGCTGTGGCTAGTAGGGCAGATTGGCAGTATTCACTCTTGGCGGTTGCAGATGGCTCTTTACAAGAGTTTCTAAGCTGCCGATATTCTAGGAGGTCACTGTTGTTGGGGAGATCTTGTATTTCTCCCAGCATTTGTTCCTCCATTTCATAAGGAGAGTAGGCCTCCATGGAGCCACTTAGTGACGGTGCCCCTCACCTCCTTTTTGTGAGGGAGGCATGCTTGTTTTGCAAGGGACAAATACTGCAAGGAAATGGTCAAGGGCTGCTCAGGGGTCATTGGTGGCAGTGACCCGAGACCAATTGGCATGCTGTAGGTCTTCAAGATAGTCAGTAAGTATAAATTTAGAATAGTCCCTCATCTGGATCACCTTGCTGGGGATTTTGGGTGAGGAGATGCCCCATATGCAGTAGGTTGAGAGTGATCTGAGACAACGTCAGGGAGAATACCTGAGGAGACAATTCTGTCAGGTCTATTGCTCAATGCCCAGTCAAAAGGGAGCCTTCATCACATAATATGATGTTTGGGATCACCTGGATTTAGCTTTAGTATGCCAACTTAAGAGTGTATATTCATGAGGCTCATACATCATCATCGCCACTTGTACAGGCTCTTGGATTGCCTCCCTGACTGCCAAACTTGCTCATAACTGTACACTGATAACTTGGGTACTGGTCAAATGTCACACTGTCTAACCTGCTACAACCCTATAAAACATCCCATAATCTATGATCTCATTTGGGTGCTGTCACCAAGCTTCCACAAACGAAAAGCAAGAATGACAGCATTTGGCTTCCAAGAACTTTGTATTTGGAACAACCTCCTAGTCAACATCAGTCAATCAACAACTAGAGCCTCTTTTAAAGGCAACAAGCTATATCCCTCCCCAGATATCTATTTGCTTCACATATTAATTGACCTGTATCCACTACACTTGCCACCTAAGTATTGGCATATTCACATCATATTCCTGTCTGAAATACTGGATAATAACAGCAGCCCGATATTCAAAAATGCGCAAAAGCGGAATGCAAAAACATACGCTGCACTTTACGATAGCCAAGGTGCCTGAAGATGCTATATTCAGTGGAATAGTGTGCAGGCGCTATTTGACTGAATACGGGACATGTCAGCTCAGTGCTAAGCCACTTACGCTGCACCAACATAGCTCCTGAAATAGGGCCCACATTGGCTTGCACCTGCACTAAATTTTCAATATTCAAATGGACCCATGCAAATTAGCCCACTGGGCATGCAAGGGTGCAAAGAGGCCATATGCATGCCATTATGAATATTTGCATAAGGTAATGCTAGTTTCTTGTAGCCCCCCCGCAGTTGCCTGGTCCCAGGAGCTATCCTGGTGCTAGCGGCCCTCCCCTACCTGCACCTATGCCGATGTTTTTAGAATCATATTCCCTGGTGTCTAACGGTCCGCCCCTACCTGCACCTATGCCTGATGTTTAGAATCTGATTCCCTGGTGTCTAGCGGTCCATCCTCCCACCTGCACCATGCCTGATGTTTACAATCATATACCCTAGTATCCAGTGGTCCTCCCCTCCAGTGACAGCCAGACCACCACTACTGTGCAGCAGGCCATTTGTAAGTAAGTCCCCCACAACAAACCCTGGCCCTGTTCCAAACATTGATATCGCCCCCAACCCATCCCTCGGTGGTGGTTGGTAGCCCCCCTCACCTGCAACACCAACAACCAACCCTCCTAGTCCCCCTCACCTGCCTGTCAGTGCCACAATGAATCAGCGGCAAGTGACACAGTCTCCCACACACCACCTCGGCCACCCGCATCTGACAGGAGCAGGGGACACACTGCTTATTTAAGGGAGCATGCTCGCTCCCTGCTCCTGTCAGACGGTGGGCAGCCAAGGTGGTGGTGGGCTGTGCACTGCCTGCTGTCGATTCACTGCGGTGCCGACAGGCAGGTGAGGGAGACTGGGGTGGTGGTTGTGCCATGGGTGGGAGGGGCCACTAACCACCACCGAGGGATGGCTGGAGGGTGCAGATCAATGTTTGTTAACGGGGCGGTCTTCTTTTCTGGGTGGGGACTTGCCTGAAATAGCTTACTGTATGGAGTGGCAGTCCGCTGTCACCGTTGGTGGGGGTAGTATTGATGAACTGGGGGGGTCTGTCATCACTGCCAGGATGGGGAACAGGTGGAGGGAGGGACCATTGGATACCAGGGATGTAGTTCTTTACTATCATGAAGGGCACGGGCGGGAAGGGAACACTGGATACTAGGGATGTGGTTCTTTACTATCAGGAAGGGCGTCAGAGGGAGAGTCACTAGACACCAGGGATGTGGTTATTTACTATCGGGAAGGGCATCGGTGGGGAAGGACCACTAGACACCAGGGTATATGATTCTAAACATTGAGCATGGGTGCGGGGGAGGGGAGCCCGCTAGACATCATGGAATAAGATTCTAAACATCGGGCATGGGTGTGGGTGGCGGAGGGACTGCTCAACACCAGGGAAAAAGATTCTGAACATTGGGTGTGGGAGGGAAGGGACCGCTCAACACCAGGAATAAGATTCTAAAATCACTGGGTGTGGGTGGAGGGAGGGACCACTAGACACCAGGGACTACGGTGCTGGGGTTGGGGATGCCGTACTTCCTCTGCCAACCGCTAGGGTTGACAGGAATAAGTCATGGTTTAGGTCGGTGGAATTTGTGCTGCTCAATGGGACTGCACAAAATGCCCTTCCATGGTTCAAATACTCTGAACATCGGACCATGGCGATATTCAGGTCCCGCCCCTCCATCTGCATTGCACCCCTCTTCACGGTTGCCAGGCGCAAACCCTGTTTGCCAGTGCTAACGGGCTTTTGAATATAGGACATCCGTTGCAAAACCCGGTTTGCTAGCAAACGCTAGGATTGCGCCTGGGCAAACTTGAATATCTGGTCCCATGTATCTCTTCTGCTTTTTTTTTTTTTTGCGACTCTATTCACAAAGTAGGACAGGGAATCCTTCCGGGTGCTTACTGGGCGAGGGCCTCTCACTCCCAGCCTGAACCCCATGACCGAGTCTTCCCACCCGCACTGCCCAGACAGACCGTAGCCTACCGGCATGACTCGGATCCACGCAGCCTCGGGTTGGCGCCCAGGGAAATCTCAGTGAGCTGGGCTGGCGGTAGGATGTGGGCCAAGCCACGGAACCTCCCATCATCTCCACTGTCCTCCGGAGGGGTTTTCTTTCCCTGTTTGTCCCCGAGCCACGGCGTGCAGTGATGTCATGGTGAAAGCCAGCCCTGCCAACATCGTCGCGCTTGCCCCATCTAGCGGCCGGTCATCCTGCAGTACCCTCGATCTCCATCCGGAGGACACTGGGCAACCCTAAGCCCTTACCCCGGGAGAGAAAGCAGCCCATCGAATGCTCCATCCTCTCCCTCCCTCCCCTGCCAACCCCGGCAACCCGGGTCCACTACAGAACCCAGGTCACCGGCCTGGCATGAGTTGTGGCATCCAGCGCCTCAACCTTCAGCACCAACGGGCGGCCCTCTTCTGCTTCTTTGCTTTCATATTTGTCTATGCACTGCCTTCATTTTGAATTGAGCGTTCTCGAAAATGTTAACCCTATTATATTGCATTAAAC
Source organism: Neoceratodus forsteri (assembly GCA_016271365.2). Taxonomy (NCBI): domain Eukaryota; kingdom Metazoa; phylum Chordata; order Ceratodontiformes; family Ceratodontidae; genus Neoceratodus; species Neoceratodus forsteri. The sequence goes on along the minus strand of CM057453.1, from coordinate 828,049,214 downwards.
TTTGCTTCTCCCTTGATGCAACTGTAAAGAGGTCTCAAGACCTGGACTACCTTTCTTGGTTACCAGCTAACAATCCAACAAATAAATGAAGGTTAAAAGAGCCAGTAGTGCCACAAAACAGCAGGCAGAACATTTTTATAAATTTTAAAGTAGTCCCTTATTTTTATTTCTGAAATATTTTATTTTTCTATGCCCTCATTGCATGGTTTTCTACCTAATAGAATTAGGTGTGATGTGAAAGGTAGTGCTTTACCTGGGAAGCAGTTATATCTAGTTCTATGACTCCACACCACATCATTAGCATGTGGCGCTCACTCATTGTTACTTCACAAGCCTGCTGCCAGTTGGTAGCATGTGCCACAAGTTCTACTCTAGCAGCAGGAGACTGGCTCTTCCTGGATACTGGTGATGTCACAGTCAGTGAGGTCACAGTGCTGATGATGTATGGGAGGAACAGAACTATATCAGCCTCCTGGTAGAGTGCAGTTCCATCACACCTGGTACTATCAGGCTGAGAATCATGCTAACTAGCAAAACTGAAAAGAAAAAATACTTCAGATATAAGAAATGATATTTGACTACTCCTGAAAGATACTATTAATTCTAGTTATTCCAATAGAGCCAGCAACCTAAAACAGTCACTGGAGCCAACATATTACAATGATGTAGCAAAAGTGAAGTCGGGCATCTCATTTAGGCCAAAGAAAAGCTGATATGATAGCTTTTAGATAAATAACATTTATTGATTAAAACACTCACTACAGCAGCACTGCTCCTTCCTGCCAACGTTTCACGTGATCTCTACAGCTTTTCTTTGGCCTCACTGGGATGCCTACTTTGCTTTACTACACTATTAATTCTAGGCACTACACTAGCTCTTGAAGGAATGGTGACGTCAGAGGAGGGCCCTCTGGAATGCAGGTGCCAGTAGCGTTCTACTGCGTTGGAGGAGGGCCCTCTGGAATGCAGGGTGCCAGTAACGTTCTAGCTGCTGAACTTCCCTGGTAGTAGGTTGAATGGAACCACAGGGTGGGTATACCACACTACTCCCTCAGTCCTACTCACCACTTGACCATTGATGCATCTGTCAGGCTGGGAAACCCATTTAGGTCAGGAGGTAGTCTAAGGAGCATGGTTTCCGTAGCAATCCAGACTTCATATACAGTAGTGGTATGGAACTTTTATGTTGTTCATCTAGCTCTCCAGGCTTTCAGTCCATGTTTAGTGGCTCAGGCACTTGATTTTGTTTCAGGCCCTATGCCATGCCATTCATTAATGTAAGTAATTTGCCTAAACATGAACTAGCTAAAGTATAGATCCAAAAGAAAACATACTTTTATTTTTGTTTTCAGTGTTGCTGCTACATGTGCAATCAGCCAGATGTTGTGGTGCTGTGTTTTGATCTAGCAGTTGTTTTTAATGATCACTAATCATTCAGATAGTGCTCTACACAATCTGACATTCAAACAGGCTTAAAATACTTAATAGTCTATCCACTGATACAATTTTTAAGTTATGTGCCACATAAAATGTCTCTTTATATTTTCTTAGGCCTTAAATCACCATGGATCTGTCTTCATTATGGAGACTTTTCCTGAGTAGCTCTGCAGGGACAGAACAGGACAGATAACTAGAACACAGCAGACGCAAATACAAGAGACATGAAAAGAAACTTTGAATTCACAGTGCCTTCATGCACAATACACTTCAAAGCATTTCACATGTTCTAATAGGAGAAGCAGGGGAAAACTGGAAATAACACAGCAATGACCTCAACACATCTATAATAGTGCATAATTCCACAGACTTGCAACTAAACCTTGCTGTGCCACAGACTGATGTATCAGTCCAGAATTACTCTGCATTCTAATTCTGTTGGCAGCCTAAAGGCTAAAGAGATGGTAGAAGTGGCAAAAGGCTAAAAAAAAATAACAAAGAAGAAATGTCACCAGCATAGCAGCACCGTTGGTAATCACAATGTCAATGACCCATATTAGTGAAAGAGCCCAGGTTGTTGGGAGAGTCTGCAGGGGAGAGGGATCAAAATCCCAGAGGATGCTTTCCTTCTCTGGGAAATGCTGACACCATACTCTGTTGGAATAATGCTTCCTAGGGATCACTGGTGGATGTGCATGCTGGAGTGGCTGGCAAGGAGGGACACTGGCTGGCTCTTCACAGCGACATGCAACTGCTTGCACACAACAGTGGTGGAGCCCTGGCTGACCATCCTAGGGTGGGATGAAACAGGGAGAAAATACCCTGGTCTGTGAGGATTATGCCTGGTACATTCAGGCTTTCCTAAGCCCTGGAACCCCTCAACCTATTGGTGCTCCGGAGTGGGGACCTGACCCTCCTCCTCATTTAGTACTACCATGAGGGCAAGCCCTGGGGTTGGAAAGAGGGAGGGTGAGAGGCTGACAGGTCACCTAGGCTGATGGGGACATGGCCATGAGAAAAACATTAAACCCCAAAAAAATTATGGTCTGGTATCTACCAGGTGTACAAGCCTAATCGAGACAATCTTTAGCCCTGAAGCCTTCTCAGCTGACCAGTGATTTATGTACCACCCACGATGTTTTGTATTGGAGACATTCTATACAGTTCATAAAACCCACTTCTGGTGTGCTCCTTGTGGCTGTAAAAGTTCTTGTTTCTTTGATCTGACCCAGTCTCTGGCTGAGAAAATAACTGCGCTGTGCTGAGAATCCCAGTGGAGATATTACATATGTCTGTTCTTGCGCTTGATCACTAAAACAAACACCTGCTTCAGGCACCTTTTAGTCATGCTGAAGTCTTGTCAGCTTCTCCCAAGTGATCTGCATAATGTAACCTCAGTGCTTTGCATTGGTGACTTCTTGAGACATTTTTGTGACAACTTCTAAAAAGTATTTTGCCACCTCAGAATACCTTTGCCCAATGAAATCAATTGGTGCATTTTTTTTATAAGTTCCACCTGTTGGGTCAATGTAAGCAACTAAGAACTGCGAATGAGTACTTCCGCACACCTGGAGGGCGTTAGTCACGACACACATCCTCTTCACAGCCACTGTTTATTTATATGCTATCTGCGTATCTAATTATTCTGACTCATCCTACTCTGATAACACCCACAGACAGGTAAAGAAAAGAGGGCAGATGCTCAGACTACATGCTGCATGTGTTATATAGCTAAAATACACAAGGAAGAGAACTTCTATTTTGCAAAGCTCTCACTGGCATGACTGAGCTTTTGATTCACTAATACCATACCGGCTTTTTTTTTAAGTTTGAATAGAAACTGCATCAAGGTGAGCAGAGCCTGCATCACAGTTACCAGGTATAGATGAAAAGCTTTTCTATATTGTGCACTATTCCCTCTGGTGCTCTAGCTCCTCACAAAGTTAAAATTGCATTCATTTAGCAAACATAATACTTGTAACCCTCAAAGTCATTGTGAAATGCAAGATACAACAATGTGACTCAGTAGGCAACTATTTACATAAGAAAAACAAACCAACCCATTTAAAAAAATGTACTGTAACAAATTTACTATGTCACTTCAGCAATAAGGCACAGCAGGTGTGTGTGTTGTAGTGAGATAACAGCCAGCCTCAGGTGGGTTGAAGCACGAGGAGAAGCCAAGTGCTATGACCACCAGTGAAGGACCATTAGCCCACCAAAACACATCCCCTGGAGTGCCTTATTGCATTATGAAATGGTCCCCAACAGTATTAATAAAAAAAAAATTAAAACATCAGTTTGTGTGTTTTAAATTAGTTAAATAAATAAATAATATAAATAATGAAAAAACAAATAGTGCCTGTCTGAAGATTGTGGTGTTAACTGGCTAGTAGATGGCACCAGTGCTGTATCTAGGCAGCAAGAAGTATTCAGTGCCCAATCCTGGAGGCTCTGTAAGCGCTTTACAAGTGGTGCAAAGACATAAAATTACACATACAAAATATACACAGGGTCAACAGCACAAACAACAATTAAAATCAAACAAACAGAGTAATGCTGCGACAATACAAGGTGAATTGGTGCTCACCACAACGCGAGCAGCCAGTAACGTCATTTTAAACCAAGTCCAGATAGTGGTGTCACTCGGGTCTACAACTGCAGATTCAGATTCGAATAAATCCAGGATAATAGCAGATGCACACAAAATGAACATTTATTGAAGCAGGGGTACCAGCAACACAAAGGCTCCCTCTTGTCACCAGCGCTTCAACTCCTCGTGAGTCTTCCTCACCCCTGCTATTATCCTGGATTTATTTGAATCTAAATCTGCAGTAGGAGACCCGAGTGACACCACTACCTGGACTTATGTAACAATTAAAATCAGTAGTACTACATAACAATAAAATCAGTGCTGCAGCTACTTAGAAAATGCTCCTTTAAAAGGTGAGCCTTCAGAACCCTCTTAAAAGTCTCCACCAATGGGACCTCCCTCAGAGATCTGGGGGCGAGTTCCAGGCGACTGGGCTAGCAACCTCAGATGCATGTTCCCCTGAGGTTTTCAGCCTGGCCCTTGGAACCGCTAGGAGGCCTTGGTGGAGAAGCAGAGGAAGCGCACCAGGAGGGCAGGAGGTCACTCAGGTAGCCAGGGCCTGAGCCAGAGTATGAGCAGCAGTAAGGAGAGTGAGGTCAGTCATGGCTTCACAGTGCATGGTGGCGTGGCGTGATCTATGGCAGGTTTCTGGCAGCTGTCCTGAACACAGTTGGATGGTTTGTGGAGCAGCATTACATTTGTCAGGCCAGCTGGGACCTTTATGGAGTGCCTCAATTGGCAGCAAATATGGTAGCCTGTCTATCGTTTGTTTTCAATCTGCGTTTGGAGTGAGCAGGCGGGGAGTTGCTGATCTAAATGGTGACCAGCAGCTGCGGTGAAGACAGGAGACGTTAAAAAGAGCAGTGTATGTGTTTTTACATTGGCAATGGAGAGCAGTGACAGGACCCAGACGTGCCTGGAGTGCCAGAAGCCGGATCTCTGGCCTGGATCAGGTAGGGTGGAATCATACTCTCGAGCAGCGCATGTTTGTTAAGGGTAATCTGCTCTTAACTAAGAGCATACTGCTGTCTTTAATGTGCTGAATGCTGAATGCCGGAGATACTTACAGCCAGGCTATTGTGCCAGGATAATGGCCTTGGCTGAAAATAACTCTCGACCAATCAAGAGCCAGCATTCTTTCAACCTGTTTCATAATTATTACTGTTTATCCCCTCCAGTGACAGGCCCAGCTTACCTTCTGTTCAGCTCAGTGTTCTGCTATCTGGCCAGCTTATTGACAGCTCTTCTCAAGAAAGCCTACTGACTCCTACCCTTGGTACAGACCCTCTGATGTCGTCTCACAATCCCCATAGCTCTGGGTTTGGTCATTGGATGTGAGGGAGGAGGGCAGGAGTGTCATAAAATGCATGCTCTAACCACAAGGGATGTTTGCCATCTTTATAGCCCCCCCCACAACCATCCTCAGTGTATCCACCCTGCTGCACCATACCTATAGTGTGAGGGCAGGATGCATCAATATCACGCACAGTGTACAAGCCTGCTCCCAATCTACCACTTGAGTTCCTGCTACAGCACAGTGCGTGGAACGTCCCTCCCAGAGTTGGACAGTGCTACAGTACCTTCGCAGCAAGTGAATCTGGGTTTCTTTGGTGGCAGCACATTACCTCCAGTGCCACTGGGTAGGATTAAAGCAGTATCTTTGACTTTCTACCTTAACTTTCCAAATATCATTCCAAAAGGTTTCACATGTAACATACTGGATGATGGCAAAAGCTGAAAATGTAACAGAGCAGTACTGCATTCTTGTCAAGAACTCAAGAATTTAGGAGGTGGTGCAATACCTCTGGAGTAATCAGCCGCTCCAAACAAAATTTTAAAGATTAAACTAAAAGGAGCTTAATAAATACTATACATCTAAGCTGCCACTCCTTTTCTAATGTCGTATGTAACTGACAGTGGTGTAGAAGGACAGTGAGCAAAATGAACATAAAGTGTAAACTTTTCCACTACGGATTCATATAGTGCTCTAGAAATTGAAGTACACAGTAAAACAGGTTACTCACCTGTAAAAGTCGTTCTAAGAGTGGTATGTGTTGTTCATCCACACTATTTGGCATGTCCTTTCCCTTAAGAATCTTGCCTGAAGGTCTTGAGGCTGGTTCCTCCACCCACCAGGGTGGTATAACCCTGGCTCTGCCCCATGCGCCAGATCTCTGCCGCTGCAACCTCAGGTTGTGCATCAGCTTGAGGTGGTCGGGTGGGTTCTGTGGATGAACAACATATACCACTCCTAGAAACATCAGTTACGCAAATACTTTAGCTGTAACAGTAGATCTTCTAAAGCGTCTCCTGCAGTAAGTCATTACTTCTGGGAGTTCCCGATGAGTGGCGCTCCAGCATGGAAGTTTCTTCCAGCAGTCTCCACCAGAGACCACCCACATGACCTCACTTCCTGGGCTGTACCTATAAAGTGGGTGGTCCTGGTAAGCTCTATTCCCTCGGTTTCAGCTCGGAAAGAGGAACGAGTACCACAACTTCCCAACCCTGCATCGTTTTTCTTGTTGCAGAATGGCAGGGGGTTGGAGGGAGGAACTACTTACTGCAAGAGACATTCCTTGAAGATCTACTGTTACGGCAAAAGTCTCTGCGAACTGATCTGTCTTCCATGGAATGGTCTCTTGCAGTAAGTCATTACTTCTGGGAGATTCCCAAGCAGTTATATGGCAGTGGGGTGGCTACATATAGCATTCTGCCTTATATCTTAGTGTGGTCTTAGGACTGAAAGGGCTGAAAACAGTGTATCAGCATATAATAAAGGATTTTGTAATCACTCCATTATAGCATCCGTTATAGGATTATGGCTTAAAAGATAAGCCAGACTGGCTATTAGTTGGCATCATCAGATGAGTTTAAGCAGATGTAAACCCAATTAGGGTATGGCATATCAAGTACTGTAATAAATCATAAGAAAGTCAGCCATATAATGGAGTAAATGGTAGATCTCAGTGACATGCACTCAAAAGACAGTCTATGTCAAATTCTATTGGGTTCTGAGTTTTGGATGGTAACCCAAATAATACAATGTTATTTTGTAGTGCTACAATGTAGCAATTTAGTAGGTTTTGCTTGAAACAATGTATCTATTTCATGATGGAATCCAGTGACACTTAGGCCCAGATATTCAAAGGTTTAGCATGGGCGCAACAGTGTTGCGCCATGTAACTAATGCATGCTAGCGCAATATTCAAAAGGAAAAGTCGCCGCTGGAAATCCCGATCGCGGGCGCATCAGTAATGTATGCAGGCACAGGTGGGAGGCATTCCCATGCATAACCTGCACAGCCCGATATTCAGTCCGGGATGTGCAGAGCCATCATCGCAACCCCTACTTGCGCCAGCACAAAAGTTAAACCAAAAAGGAACAACTGATGGCCACCCACAGGTGGGCTGCGCACTGCAGGGCGCACTGCAGCGGCGCCTGCACTGAGCACCAGTTCGGCTGCATCTGGCGGCACCCCATGCCCGACTGCGGGCATATGTTTAAAAATAAAGTCCCGTCAATATTCCTGGTGGTCCAGTGGACCACTATGTGCCTGAGCATGCAGGCATCCATTATAATAAAAAAACCTGCACAATATCCCTGGTGGTCCAGTGGACGAATGCTGCCTGATCGCGGGCATCTGTTTCAGAAAACATCCTATTACCCTGGTGGTCTAGGGTACCCCTTCCCCACCCACCACTGGAGTCCCACTGTCCGCTCCCCATCTGGTCAGCCGGTGACGGCAGCACCCATGCCCGCCGCCCGCCGCCTGACACCTCGGTAGGGCTGCATGCCCATTGGTTCACAGCATAAGCTAATGAGCATGCAGCCCTACTGTACTACATTACAGATATGTAATGATTCATTCACATAACTGAATGTGTAGTCTGCAAGACTGCACATTGGCTCACACTGTGAACCAATGGGTGGCAGCCCTACCGAGGTGTCAGTGTGGTGGCGGGCGGCAGGCGGGTGGGGTGCTGCCGCCCGCTGGCTGACTGGGGAGCGGGTGGTGGGACCCAGTGGGCAGGTGGGGGTACCCTAGACCACCAGGGTAATATGACGTTTATAGAAACAGATGCCCGTGATCGGGCATCATTCAGTCCACTGGACCATCAGGGATATTGGACGGGGAGTCTATTTAAACAGATGCCCATGATCGGCAGCATTCGGTCCACTGGACCACCAGGGATATTGGACGGGGGTTATTATAATGGATGCCCGCGATCGGGCAGCATTCAGTCCACTGGACCACCAGGGATATTGGATGGGGACTTTATTTTTAACAAATGCCCGTGATCGGGCTGCAGGGTGTCGGTCCCCAATGGCTGCTGCCTGGCAGGGTGCCAGGCGCAAGTCGTCAGATCGCACCCATGCTAATGGATGCAAATTGGGCCACAATGACATGCAATGACCCCATGTGCACCTTGCATAAATTATGGCCCCATTTGCATGTCACCTTTTGAATATCGCAGGTGCTGTGAATGGCGCAATGGCACTTGCGCTAGCGCATCTCCATGCTCCACTCTGGCCACTGCGCTGGCGCAGTGCCACTGCGCCATGCACAGTGGGGTGGCCAGGGTGCGATATTCAAAGCTGCTGGGCCATGGCGCAGCTCTTTGAATATCGCCCAGGCCACACCCCTGCACAGCCAAGTTGAACTGCGCCAAGCTGGCCACAGCCTGGCGCAGTTTGAATATCTGGGCCTTAGAGTCAGTGGCAACACTGTACGCGTTTCAGGGTAAAGACATAGAATGCAACAGAGTGATGTATTCAGTTCCATCATGTTAGTAATCTCATTTGCAAGGAGGTCCCAAGTATGTCAGGGTCTACCGCTTGCCAGGTGTAAACCTGAATTGTTGAGTATTATGGGCCCTTTGTTGATACTGCCGGGTGAACAGACACATAAACAATGATCTGGATACTTACAGATTTAGGAGTCATTTGATCTCATGTTTGAGATTTGAAAATGTAAGAAAATCATAATCAAACCTGTACATAGTTTGTTGTCCAAGTAACATGGATCAGCAAATTTGATAAATCTTGCAGTTTATACTGTTTTTTTGTATTCACCATGCCCTGTCTGTCCAGACAGTAGAAAATGTATCCATTCAGTATAAATAGGATACTAAGTAGCAGATAATGTTGCGAAATGAAACCATGTATCTGTGACATAAGGGAAGTCAGTGATTCTTAGAATCAGGAGCTATAGTCAATTTTGCATTTGGTGTTAAGCAACAAGTGAAGTAATAGAGTAATGTTGACATATCTATCCTGTATTAGTAATCTTACTTACAAGGGGTCCCAGGTATGTCAGGCATAATTCTAACATGTCCAGTATGATGAATCCATTATATGCACTGTTTGGAAAACAGAAGCTAAAATAATGAATAATATAACTGAAATTTTAAGGCAGTGGATCTCATTCTTGAGAGTCCTTAAACACATATGTATATACTTTTTTTTTGACCGCAAAAAAACATGCAGAGTTTTTGAGACTTATAATCTCTGTATATGTACTCACCCTTGTTCATGTGATCTTCGTTCATGATCAAGTGAAAGCTGCTTATAGCAGTAAAATGTTGAAAGGATAATATGATCCATATCAGGATATATTGATTGAATCTCAGCATTTGAGTAGTAGTAAAGTGGACCTGTTGTGGGAGGGACATGGAGTCCGGAGCACAACAGGCAGAGAGGCATCCCAATGGAATGGCCGTGGTGGTCTGTAATGGTGATACCTCAGAAAAGTGGCTAGATGTATAGAGCCTTCTGGAAGAGGCCTCCTTTTTTTATTTTAACTTGTTCTTTGGCCTTAAGGTTTCTCTCTGGATATCATTCGTCCAGTTTTATATGAATAATTATATTAAGGGCATGGTTTGTAGTACATGTATTGTACTGTGTTTAGTTGTCTGCCTGAGGCTTATAGGTTATCCAGTATTGTTTGAGCCCTGGGCCAAAAAGATGGTCACCTGAAAAAGGGGCATTAGTCACTTTTTGTTGAATATCAGTTGCTAGCCCTGAGAGTTGGAGCCATGCCTGATGGAGTACAAGAATACTGATTATAGAGGCTCTAGCTGAAGCATCGGCAATGTCGGATGCTGATCTTAATAACTGCCAAGAAAGGAAATGTAAGTTGTTCTTTTCAGGGATAGAGGTAATCTATTCCAAAGTCACCAGCAGAGGTCCTTACCGACGCTGGTAGTGCAGCATATGTCCCATATAATTAGGTATTTTGATATGTAGAGTGTTTGAAGCAAACACCTTCTTCCTCATCTATTAAGCGTTTAGAGTCTCTCTCTGGAGGTATTGTACTTGTATGTGTAGGTGTGCCAGTGCAGCCGTGGGCATCTGCAAGAACCACAGAATCTGCAGTGGCCATATTTGTAAAATATGAATAGTCAAAGAGGAGCCAGAGAAAGTCTGTGTGCTTCTAGGTGGCTCCTGTATTATTATGGGTTTAACTCCATGTTTCAGTAATCACATTTCTGAATGTTGGTATAAAGGGAAGGGCTGTCCAGATAGGTTCTTCCGGAATGGCCAGTCTGTCATCCCAGTAAGATGGTGCATCATAAGGGACACATATTCTCTTGTATTAGGAGAATTATCATAATTTGTGTGACGCTTTGAATTTTTTCTGAAAATAGTCTTCTGAATATTCATGAAAAAGTATGACTGGTGGGCATTCTGGCTCTGTGCATGCCTGTCTTGATGGAGGTGGAGACATAATCTATAATTGAGGGTTATGTCTCGGAGTGTGTGTATGGTCAAAAACCCATAGAATCTACACTCTATTTGTTATTTCTTCAATATTTAGAACTTGTGAGGATGAAATTGCTATGTAAGCTGGTTCTGAGTCCTGTGTACAGGGTGTCGGGGATCAATTTGTGCCTCTCGGTAGAGTGATCCAGTTTTTGGAGTTTCATATTCACCACAGACTGGTGTGTGGGTATCATGCATGACAGCAAAGGAGTCTGGCTTGCCTCTGCATTTCGTAGTATATAATTCTTTATTTTATGGTGATGCAGCCCCATAAGTGTCTTTGATACATGTCCCTGAAAGTATTCATGGTATTTTATGGTAGACTTTCTGTAAGTATCCTCTGTATTTGTATTATATGCAGGTAGAGGTACTGTTCTATGATGCAGGGAGCTGCTCAGTCGTGGGGATCAGTCACAGCAACGGTAGAGGAAGAGAAGCATGCTTTGTCGATGGTGAAATGTGTCTTAATGATGGCAGATAAGTAAAGGCATGCTCCATCGATGGTGGAATACACTCCGTTGATGATGAGGAAGTCAGTACATGCCCGTCAATGGTGGTAGGCATCCTGTCGGCGGTGGAGCACAGGGAACATGTCCCATCGATGGCAGAGTCCTGTTGATGATGAAGGATGTAGAGTGTGCTCCGTCAGCGGTAGTATCAGCTAGCCGATGGAAGAGGAAGAGAAGAATGCTTCGTGACGATGAACTGTGTCTTATGGATGAAGGGTAAGTAAAGCAAGCTCTGTCAATGGTGGAATACACTCCAGTCGGCGATGGGATAGTGAGGACATGCCCCATCGATGATGGAAATGCTGTCTCAATGATGAGGAGTTGAGTGCATGCTCGTTGATGGTGGTGAATTCTCATCGACGATGGAGCATAAGGAGTATGTCCCATCGACGGGAACGCAGCCTGGAGTAAGCGATGAAGCATGTAGAGTGAGCCCCGCTGACGGGAAGGTGTTCTCATCGATGAGGATGTCTTGTAGGGCCCTCTCATCGACGGGGAGGAGAATGCCCTGTCGATGGGGAAGGCAGCAGGACCTCTGTCATTGACAGTGAATGTGGCTTCATTGACGGGGAGCTGAAAATGAAGCTCCATCGATGAGGAATGTTCCTTTTGATGAAGAAGATCCTGTCTGACAGGGATGTATTGCCCATCTGTGCTCTTTTGATGAAGTAGTGTCTGCCATCGACGGGGTGAATGCCCACAATGAAGAATGTCTTTTGATTATCCATGTTTCAGAGGTATGACAGTTGAAAGGTGGTCAGGCAGGACTTAAGGTGAAGGCATTTGCTTCCCTGTTTTATTTCTTGAATAGGACTGAGTTTTGAGCCCTTTGATTGAGTACCCTATATATGACAGGAAAACATCCCATTGTAACACTCTTATAGAGTGCAGAAATCTCAGTGCCATGTATGAAGCCCAGGCACCTCAGGCTATGAGTTCAATCCCGTCGTATACTGCTGTAGAAGAGATGCTATCAGAGCTGAAGCCAGCGAGAAAATAAACGGAGCTTACCAGGGACCACCCACTTTTATAGGTACAAAGTGTGGTCATGTGGGTGGTCCCTGGTGTGAGACTGCTGGAAGAAACTTCTGTGCTGGAGCGACACCTATCGGAACTCCCAGAAGTAATTACTTACTGCAAGAGACCATTCCGTTGAAGATCTACTGTTACAGGTGAGTAACCTGTTTTCTAGGATCATGGATATGTTGTTCTATCCACACTGTTTGGCAGATTACAAGCAGTTCTCTGGGAGGAAGAGACTGAGAACTGAGGCCCCAAAACCAGCATCCCAGCGTGACTCTCTATGTCAATGTGGTAGTGGGTAATGAAGATGTTTGCTGTCTTCCAGGTGGTAGCCCTGTAGATTTCCTGAACAGGGATGTCCTGAAGCAGCCACTGATGCAGTAGTATGGTGGGTGGAATAAGCTCTTATCCTTCTGGGAGGCTCCTTGCCCACCAACCTATAGCAAAGATCAATGCAAGATGTAATCCATCTGCCAATCACCTGCTTTGTTGCAGGTCTGCCAGGTGCTTCAGCGTAGGGTGACAAACAGCTGGCAAACCTCTTCCGAACTTCCACCATCCGCTCCTTATAATAAGAGAGCACTCATTTCAGGTCCAGAGTATGGAGCTTGTACTCAGCCTCTGAGGTGCAGTTCGGTAGAACACAGGCAGAGTCAACACCTGGTTAAGGTGAAACTCTGACACCCCTTCAGAAGGAATTTGGGTTGGGGACTAGGACAACCCTGTCCCTGTGGAAGACCAGGTAAGGAGACTCCACGAGAACAGCCTAGAGCTCCCAGTCCTTCTAGGCTGAATGGCCACCAGGAAGGCGGCGTCTCATTGACAAATATGACATCTCACACTTGTGTATCGGTTCGAATGGCTTGCCCATGAGCTTTGCTAATACCACAGTAAATCCCACAGAGGTGGAGGTTCATGCATTGCAGGGGATATGTAGTCGAGGCCTTTGAAGAAACATCGACCACCTTTCTCCTGTGCCACCCGCCTGCTGACCGCCCACGCAAGTAAGCAGAGATGGCTGCCAGGTGCACCTTAAGGGTTGTAGACCAAAGACCCCATTTGGACAGAGACCAAAGGTAGTCTAGGATGCTAGCCACTGGACAGGACAAAGGGTCCAGGCCCTTACCCCAACACCAAACAGAAAACCTTTCCATTTGAAGGCACAGCACCTCCTGGTCGACTCCTTTCTGGATGCTTCCACAACTGTAAGTACATCCTCAGAGACCCAGAGCCTGGAACTCTAGCCGCCAGGAGCCAGGGCTGTCAGGTGCAGGGATTGAAGGTCCGGATGGAATACCTTCCTCTGATTGACAGAGAGCAGGTCTGGGAATACTGGAAGATGCCACAGAGGCCTGGAGCTGAGGCTGAGGAGATCTGAATATCAGAACTGAGTCTGGGCTACCAGAATCACCTGTGCCTTGTCCCTCTTGACCTTCAGGATCACCTTGTGAACCAAGGGAAGTGGCAGGAAGGCATAGAGGAGGCCTGGGGTCCACGGCCCAGAAGGCATCCTGCAGCAAGCCCTGCTGAGGGGGGCGGGCATGAAACAGCTCAGCTTGGTGTTCTCCATGGAGGAGAACAGATCCACCTGAGGGTTGCACCAGTGGGAGAACAGGCTGTGTACTACCTCTGGATGGAGAGACCATGCATGGGACGTCTTGCCCACACAGCTGAGAGCATCCGCCAGTTGATTTGAGGCTCCTGCCACGTGAATGGCTGGAAATCTGCCTCCAGTCGGGTCACGAGGGGTCCAGATGTGGGCGCTTCCCTGCTCAGCAGCCAGGAGTGCGTGCCACCCTGTTTGTTGAGACAGTACATGGGGTCGAGTACTGTCCATCTGGACTTACACCACTTGACCCGAAGGAGGCGGAGGCCGAATGCTGACAGTGCCAGTCTGACTGCTCTGAGCTTCAGCAGGTTGATATGGAAATGGGATTCCTCAGGGGTCCAGAATCCATGGGTTCTGTGGTTCCTCATGTGGGCTCCCCAGCACATGAGGAGGTATCGGTCATGAGAACGACTGTTGGCACAGGACAGACAAATGGGATCCATTCCTGCAAGTGATCCAGGATGGTCCACCATTGGAGGCATCCCACATCTTCTGGGTCACAGTGACCAGATGGTTGAAATGACCATGATGCTGAGTCCACTGGCTGGCCAGCTCCCATTGAAGAGGACACATATGCCACAGGGCCCATCGGACCACGGTGGTGCAGGCCGCTATGTACCCCAGAAGGTGCAGAAGGTCCGGGCAGGGCACAAGTGCCCAACCAGAAATGATTGGGCAAAGGAGGAGAGAACCTCTGCCCTGTCCATTGGGAGCTGGGCTCTGGCTTAGCAAGAGTCGAGCTCTGCCTCGATGAAGCTATATCACCTGCAAAGGTATGAGTTCACTTGGCCTCGTTGATCAGGAGACCAAGGTCGGTGCAGGTCTGGAGGCCAGGTCCTAGACCTCCACCTCTTGCTGGGTGGAACCATGAGAATCAATCATCGAGATATGGGTAAACCCTGACCCCTCGATGCTGAAGGTGGGCCGCCACCACTGCAATGCATTTGGTGAAGACCTGTGGGGCCAATGACAGGCTGAATGGCATGGCTCAGAATAAGGCTCCTTCTGCTCAGAAGTGAAGGAACCTTTGGTGAGACAGATAGATCAGGACATGAAAGAATGCGTGCTGGAGATCCAGAGAGCAAAACCACATGTTTTGCTCTAAAGATGATATGATCTGGGACAGAGTTACCATCCTGAAGGTGCATGACCTGAGAAACTGGTTCAGGTTGTGCAGATCTAGAATAGGGCACCAGCCCTCCATCCGCTTTAGAACCAGGAGTACCTGGATATGAACCCTGGGTTGACTGGGGGATCCGTGACTCTGGCCATCACCTCCTTGCGGAGGAGTTGGGCAATGTCGTCTCAAAGAGCTGACTGAGTGTGTATGGACACCATATCCTCTCGTGGGATGCGGGCTCGGCTTGGAGGGTACTGCTCATATTCCAGAGGCAGTCCCTGGTGCACCACTTCTAGAACCCCCTGTCCATGGTGACAGCAGACCAGGCGGAAAGAAAGTGGCAGAGCTGGTCTCCCCATGGGAGGACCCAGAGCTTGTGTGACAGGTAAGGGGGTGGCCACCCCATCCCGTCTCTGGACAAGCTTAAGAGGAAGAGGGTCCAGAGTGAGGACCACCCCAGCCTCAACCTCCAGGCTTATGGGCGCGGAGGCCAGACTTGGGCTGAGGTGCCAAGATTGTGCCTGCTGTTGCTGCTCCGCTTGAAGTGGGCTGCTTGACCACAGATGCAGGGGTGCTGAAATGGCTTTTTCTTCTGCTTTTGGAACCTCAGATTCCTTCTGTGTAGAAGTTATGGAATCAAGGTGGCATTGGACTTCTAAATCGTTGGAGGTGACTGTCCACACCTGGACAGAAGAGGTCAGTACCCAGGAAAGGAACGTCCATTAGTTTGTGTTGGGTGTCCGCTGTGAAGGTGGAGACCCTCAACCAAGCCCTGCGGTGCATGGCAACTGCGGCTGCCACTGAACGGTGCATGAATCCCCAAGGTCCAGAGCCGTCTGGAGTTGCTGCTTGGCAACAGCCCGACCCTGGTCCCAGACCTGCTTGACTGGTCTGGAGGTCTGAGGGGAGGTGGTAGAAACCTCATCAAGGGAGCCCAGCAGGCATGAGAGAAATGTGCCATGATGACGGCCAAGTTTGCCTGATGGAGGCCTAGTGTAGCGGGACTCTTTGTCCGGAGGTCTATCAGTATCTGCCGAACTACCTGAGCATCTGAACACAGATTCGGTCACCAAACCCCTCAGCCGAGGGATGCTCTGTGAACCTCAAAAGGGACCCTATGGGCACCACATATTTGCGGGCCATGCGGGCAGAAGGTGCAGTGCAGGAGGCAGGATGCTGCCATAGCTTCAAAGTCGGACCAACAATGGCCTCGGCAACATGAAAGGCTTCCATCGGAGAATCCCTCATTTAAGGATATCCGTAAGGATATTCAGCCCATTTCTGTACGGGCTTGAGAGCATCTATGTGGATTCAGAGATAAGCCGGAGAATGCCCATAAAGGAATAGGGACTTTCCTCCATCGAGACTACCGACCGAGTCCTTGTCCATGGGGCGGAATGAAGGTCCAGTCATAGAGACTCGAGTCTGGATAAATAAATCCTGGCCACCACATGAGTCTCCCTCCACCCCGCCTAGGATGGTTAGGAGTGAGGGTAACAGACAGCCTACATGGGAGGCCTGGAACAGGCCAAGACTCTTTGTAGGCACTACACGCCAGGGGCTGTTTAGGTGGCAGCTCCACCAAGATCAGTGGAGAGGTCAATTTTGGCCAAACTGTTCTGACTGGCTCTGAAGGAGGAGGAACGGTGCGAGCCAGCCCAGAGGAGTCAGCTCGGCCTTGGAGGCGACAGCCAAGTGATGGCCAGGGTAGAAGCCGAGTCATTTGACCAGACAAAATGAGCTGTTGCCACATTAGGTTTTCATAGTGCTGACAAAGTTTCTGTTGAAGCCTCCCTCATCCAAGCTGGAAGAAGAAGAATGTCAGTGACACCTCCTTTTAGAGCTTGTGCACAACCTCCTTCTGCCAATCAGTCAAAGGAGTCCGAGACCTCAACCTCGATCGTCGGGGTGACCGGCAGGGTCAACCAGAAGACACCGGGAAACCAGTGGATCTTCTAGGTCCGGACTGGACATTGATGGGTTTCCCAGAGAGCTGGGTCTTCTCATCGGGGAGAGGCAAGACTGGGGTCCTGAATAAGGAGTTGTCAGCCTCGTCAGGTGACAATGGGTAGACTGGATTGAGAATTCTCAACTGGATTGTCGTCCAGTGTCTGGGCGCTGGCCTGGCGGGGAACTGTGAAACCAGTGGCGAGGCGCAACCTCGACCAAAGTCGAGACAGGTGATTCCTGGGACCAAGATCTCTCATGATCCCAGGAGCGTCACTGGTGAGGCAGAAGATTCTCTCGATTCCTTGTCCTTTTTCGGGACGAGAGACATGCATATGAAGGCCCCTCACCCTTGGTGGGAAAGGATAGGCACATCTCCTGAAAGGAACGGAGGAGAAAGTAGGCGGAATAAAAAGGACTTTGAGGACCAATCACTGGCCGAGCCGCCTCTTCCTCAGCCTGCATTTGTTTGAGCTGATCGTGGACCCCACAGTCGCGGGAGACCGCCCATCGGGCCTCTTTAGATTTGACTGGCTGGTTCCATTTCTCTGGCCTGCCCACCTTCAGCCATGTAAGGCGATCGCTCACATTCGGGTGAAATGCAAGACATTTCACAGGCCTGAGTGTCATGGCCAACACCAGGCAATATATGCACGTGGCATGTGGGTCTATGTGAGACATCTTTGCCCACACGGCAGCAGCAGAAACTGGGAGATGATTTATCTTCCATGACGGTCGAGATCGCTAAGCAATCGCTACTTACTGGTACATTGTACTATATACTGCACAGCATATTCTGTTTTAACTGTCTTGCACTGTTTACCTGCACTATAGTGTACCTAATTGCACTATTTTGTATTATTTTGTGCTGTCTGCATTTTATCTCCTGTATCCTACCTGACTGGAACCGAAACTAGCTACTTCCATCCTTCCCGATCACCAATTTTTTTTTTTATTTAGATTTTCTGGGCTTTTTGTATCCCATTTCTCCCATTTCCGGGACCTCAGCACATGGATGTCATGCATGCGTGGAGGTGCATACGCCCACGTGATGCCAGTATAGCCTCTTCCGTCCTTCCTGTGGCTACGCGGAGCTCATGAGGCGGCACTGCCATCCATCCTTCACCGGGTGGCAGCCAATGGCCAGGGACCTCCAATCCTCCCAAGAGAGAGGCTGCCTTGCAGTGGCTCAGTCTTGCTCCTCGCCTCCCCGGCCGACCCCCGACAACCCAGGCTTGTTCCTGAACCCGGTACCGATGGCAGCACAAGGTGTGGTATCCAGTGCCTCAACCCTCAGCACCACCGGCTGGCCACACAAATTTTTAAATGAATAAAAAGTAAATAGCAGTATTTTATTTAATTTCACTGGACTGGAGCTCTCAGCATTTCATTCAGAAGACACACATGGACTTCTTAACTGTGAATAATATTGTTTGTGTTGAATTTTGTTTTCCAGTTCCTCATGTTTATTTACAGATTGTGCTGTTCAAATTCTTTTTTTTGAAGTTATTTTGGGGACTGATTGTCCAGCGCAGCAGTAACGCTTACTCTCCTCATGACACCCACGGAGCCTGGGTGACGGAGGGCCGGCTGAGAGGACAAGGACTGAGCATCCACTGACTGCTCTCCTCCTCCTCCTTCTGCTCTGGAAGTGGAAGCCTAGGGTCCGAGAGCTGAAGCTGGCATCTTTGGAGGCAGGGCAGACATCAGTGTGCATGCCCTGATGTCATTGCACATCCTGTCTCCCAGGGAGAAAAGCGGAAAAACTGAGCCATTCAGGATGCTGCCTGCCCTGCACTGTTGACCCATGGTACCCCAGACACCAAGTTCAGACGTCTGCTGGAGCCCCTCCAGAAGACCCCACCCTGGGGGAAGCCAGGAGGAACACAGTGGTAGGCAAGTCCCAGGGCAGTGGATGCCAGGGCTGGGTGCAGAGTAGGGCCAATGGGGCTGGTCCATAGACAGGAGCATAAAACAGAAAAAAAAAAAAGTTATTTTGGTGCAGGCAATGTGATCTACTAGTAAGTGCACAGAGCTATGAAATGAGAGATCCTGGCTTCAAGTCTGCTGCAGCCACTGGATCACTGTGTGACATCAGGCAAGTCAAATGACTGCACTGTGCTGCAATCTCCAAGAAGTGGTTCACGCCGAGTTCAGGCGTCTAGTGCCGACCAGTGGGATGGGGTCCTGGCATCTATCTGGACTCCTCCTGCCTTGGAGAGGAGGGCACATCCATTCTACTGCACAACTGCCCCCAGTAGCCCAGGGAGGCGTGTCATGCAGGAAGGAACAAGTGGTCCCCTGGAGTGGCCTCACATCAGCATGCACCTGCTCATCTGGCAAGTGACATGGAGGCATCACATGCCCAGAATGGGGTGGCAAGGAGTTCTGGGGTACAGCGGTTCACCCACCCTTCCAACAGCCCTGATAGGTGCTCTGCTGGGTCACTTCTCAGGACCACACCCTGGGGAGGGATAAGGGTGGCCTTAGTGGCGGAGAAAATACCCCAGCAGCACCAGGCAGATAAAATTGCCCTTCCCATGCCACAGTAGGGTCCTTCCAACTGATCCCATGCCACTGGCTCCACCTCCCAGACCTGGACCATTGAGTGAAGTATCCTCCTTCTGGCTTGGAGAATCGGGATCACACCCAAAGAAGACAAGCTGTGGGTTATGGTGGGGTGCCTGCAAAGGATGTTGAGCAGAGGTTGGTGGCAATTCTGGAATATCAGAGGACTCTCACGGTTGGCAGAAGGGATTGAGAAGGTGGAAGGAAGACCTGGCAGCTGGTGAGGAGAAATGGGGGTAAAATAGAAAGTAAAAAAATATAATTATCTAAGGGTAAAAAACACACAGAAGCCCAAGACCCCACTAAGCAGAGAAGTGAAACCGTATTTGGTCTAGCCTGAATATATCGTTGTAAATAAAACTCTGCTTTGGAAATACTGGCAAATTGGTAGGGCGGCTCACGTACTGTACAAGGTACACAACACAACAGGAAAGATTAATAAAGTACCTTTTAGGGGTCTGGGTTACAATTTTGGCTGGGAAAGGCACACTGAGCCAAGGAAAGTTAATAAAGTACCTTTTTGGGGTGTGGGTTACAATATTTGGCTGGAAGAGCACACTGAGCCAAAGCTTGTTTCCAGGTGAAACCCTGGGAGCACAGGGAGGTTAAGTGATTTGCTCAGGGCCACATAGCACGGAGGAGGGCTGTGGGAATCAAACCTAGGTCTGCAGATTCTCTAGCTTCACAATGTGGTGCTCTAACCTCTAGGCTATGCTGCCTCCCTAAATACCTTCACGCCTTAGTTTATTACACATCTCATTAAAGAGGTGTCATATGTCTATTACAGTATTTCTTTGGGGATGTCTTGATAAAAGGAATATCATGTCATTCCTATGTTATCTGCTTTGCCTCCCGTGCTTTAGCCATAGCAGTTCTTTCTCTAAACATCAAGTAAGCAGGCTACAACCAGTCTTGGACACTCCTGGTTTTGGTGGGGATCTGTGCTCCCTCAGACTTGACTGGTGTCTGTTGGGTAGTTTATCAACTGTGCTGTATCTACTACCTACCTGACAAAAGTGTTGTTACTGTAAACTGTGAGATGGCTGACGTGTTGTTAGTGTTTATGTGCTTCCTTGTATAAAACATAAAATCAACAAATATTGATAATTAAAAAAGAGATGGTAATGTTTATTACAAAATAGTGACAGAGTGGCTAAATCCCATCCTCCATTGTGAGTAGAACCAGTCCCAACCAAAATTCTTGACTGTCCTTTGATTGCTGTTAGTGACCAAAGGTTATTTTGTAAAAGATTCTAGCTGTATCGGTCCTTGGAAAACAGGAGATGGAGCGTTGGTACCTTTTATTGGACCAAGAAGTGTCTTGTACAAAGATGAAATTATACTATGCTTTTGGGGCCTCAGAGGCCCCTTCTTCAGGTGAATAGCAAAACTGAGCAACATAAGCAGTATTTATATCTACTGAGCAGTAATTTATTTAAAAAAATAAAATAAAATAACAGGAAGTAAAGTAAGAAAGTGATAAAAGGGACTTGAGATAAAAGACTATATAAGTAGCAAAGTAAAAAAAATGTGTGAGAAGAAATGGGGGGCAATAAATAGGAACAGGTCAGCTAAAGATAAAAAGGAAGCTAGAAAGGGTAATACAAAGGACCAGACAGGAACACAGATAAGAAAGATCTGAGCTTAAAGGAATAGAAGGCAGGCTGAAGAGTAGAATAGACAGGAGATGCCTAAGAAATGCATGGAAGCCAAGAAATTAGAAGAAACAAAACAACAAAGGCCCAGATAAACAGTGAGAGAGGTAGTATAAACAGAGAAGTGAAAACAATCAGGAGTGGGCAGGACTGACCTGAAGAGTTTGTAGGAAAGGCAGGAGGAAGTAAGGAACATGTAATAAACAGAGCAGGCAGGAACTCAGAAAAAATAACAAGAGAAATACAGCTTACCATAGTGTGTTATAAATCCAATGTCCCAATTCAGGCCACAATAACAAGAATTACAGTTTACCATAGTGTGTTATAAATCCAATGTCCCAATTCAGGCCACAATAACAAGAGAATTACAGTTTACCATAGCATGCATGAATCCAATGTCGATTCAGACCACAACTGTTAGTTTTAAATTGTTTTATATATTTCAATTCCCATGTCCTTCTGTCCTGTGTAGTTGAAGTTGCCTCTTAGTATCAAGACAGATAAATCCAAGAGAAAGTGATCTGTTTGTGAAAATGGTTTCCTACTGGTGTGCTGCTAACCTGGTTTACTATTGTGTGTCAGTGGTTATTCATACTACCTCACACTCTGTTTATGTGGGCTTTGTTGTTTTGTTTCTTCTAATTTCTGGGCTTCCATGCATTTCTTAGGCATCTCGGTCTATTCCATCCTTTCAACCTACCTTCTATTTCTTTTATCTCAGATCTTTCTTATCTGTGTTCCTGTCTGGTCCTTTGTATTACCCTTTATATTCCTTTATCTCATACTGACCTGTTCCAATTTTAGTACCCCATTTCTTCTAACATATTTTTTACTTTGCTACTCATACAGACTTTTATCTCTTGTCCCTTTTATCCTTTCTTACTACACTTCCTGCCATTTTTTTTATAAATTGCTCCACAGTGGATATAAATACTGCTTATGTTGCTCAGTTTTGCTATTCACCTGAAGAAGGACCTGTGAGGAACCGAAAGCTATGTATAATTCCATCTTTGTACAAGACACTTGTTGGTCCAATATAAAGTATCAAACCTTCCATCATCTGCTGTTGACCACAGGTTAGTGACTAAAGGAATCTTAGCTGTGTGTTTTGAGTGAATAACATCAAACTAGGAAATGGCCCCACTCAGCCTCTCACCAGGGATGGGGGGCAGCTTGCACATGGTACCCTTACCATTGGGACTGCTTTCTTCTGGCAGAAGGCAGTCCCAGGCCCAGGCTGGCCCAGTCAGGTAAGGAAGTGCCTGCAGAGGCTGGCATAGGCCACTCCACTAGGGAGGGTCCTGCGCACCTATAAAAAGCTTGTCCAGAGCAGTTTTTGCCTCTTGGACCCACAGTAGAGCCATTTTCAACAGTATCCCTCAGGCAGCACCAGTCTAGCAGCAGTTCTTTGTTAGGCCTGGCAAGCCTTCCAATCTGTGATTTTCCCATCTTTTGTTTACTTTCCTGCTACCTACTTCTCCTTGTTTTCCCCTTTCTTTTCCCCAGTTTTGCTTACCTTGTTTGCCCCTTTTTTTGTCCTCTGTTTTCTATTTTTCTATCTACAGGTGTCCTGGGGGTCCCAGATTTGTTTCATTTTTTCAGATGTCTGTCTCTGTGTTTGGTTTACCCTCCTCTTCCTTGGTCCCGTTGTCATGTTCTTCTCCCTAGTTACCCTTTTTTCATTTGTTTCCTTCAGTTTCGCTTTCTACCCTTTTTCACCTCACTGCTCTCAACCCCATGGTCTCAGTATGCTCTGACCTCCTTTCCCTATGTGACTTGGCATCCCTGTCTTGTTTGCTCCCTCCCAGTTTTCATCCACTTCTCCCCACCATTGAGCCTGCCTCCTTGCATGCTGTTTACCGATGGCCCGCTGTCTGCTTTCAGTTCTCTCCTTAATTTGCTCCTTCCAGTGGGAATATTTTAATTATTGGTTCCAGTTGCATAGGGTGGGGTGAAGGAAACAGCCTCATGTAGAATTAATACCCCTTTTCTGCCTTGAAACACTTTTTGGTTATGCTCAATTTAAATTAAGCTTGAATACCAAAATATTTCAACTTCTAGATCCCACCAGAAAGGAAACACTCTTTGATGTGTTGAGAAGGGGTATAATGAAACCACTGGAGTCTCAGTTTGGAGGTATTAAGGTGAGCCTGAGACCTCTTTGAACTATCTTAGCACATCAAATACCCCAGGAAGAGCTGCATGTGGTGGAATATGTGAGAATGTGGCACATATTATCTGTAGTAGTATAGGAACAAACAAAGCCAGTGTGTTTTGATTGATAAGTTGGGAAGCAGTCTACCCGACAAGGCCAGAATTGACATAAAGTATTTGTAATAGATGTTGAGCACCAAAATGGGGCAGTAGGATGAACAGAGCAAGGTATTTTGTAAGATTTGAGAATGACAGATATAGCTGGGTAAGACCAAGATTGGGGGGTGCGACCTGCAGAATTTCATTAAACAAGTCCAGTACAGGTTGCATACAGATCTCTCTAGTAAGTTTATACAACTCTGCCCCATAACCACCAGGACCCAGGACTTTCATAGCTTTAGAGGTCTGGATTCCCCTTCCAGCTCCTCCACTACAATCAGGAATATCCTTGTATGTAACTTGTGCTCCAGATTCTTGTGCAAGAGTAGGGAGTCTGAGCAGGCAGAGGAATGAGTCTATCACCTCCTGTGTCGCACCTCTTCCAGAGTGTATAAAATCTCACAGTATAATTTAAACACCTAAGCTATCTCTTGGAATTTAGTGAGGAGTGTTCCCATAGTGGGATTGTTACTGTCTTCCTCTGGCGCTGCTGATGCACCAGGAGTCAGAAGGGACCTAGCCCCTATCTCAAGAGCTAGCAGAGGAAGGTAAGGGTGATCTCTGTCTGTTGTAAGCACAACGCATCAAGATCAGCCTTAACTTTAGTAATTTGGGGAGCAACTGATGGTCTCCCTGTTGGTGTGCCATTTGCAGGATGTAGAGTGTGTCTTCCAGTGCATGCCTGCATTCCTGATGGATCTTTTGTGTTGGGCTGTGTACTGAATAAGGAGCTCCCTCAGGACTGCCTTGCGTATCCCATCTGATAGAGTAGAATGTCACCGAGGCTGGGTTGTCTCGAAGAATCTTTGCTAGCTACTCCTCTAAAAGAGATTGAAAGGTGGAGGACTTCAAGCAATATGTATTTAAGCCACCATGTCATTTGTTTTCAGGCCAAAATTGTGACCCTAGATTGATGTTTCACCTGGGTATAACAGTGCTCAGAGGAAATAGGAGTAGTGAACCTGTGAGTAATGCGTGTAGTTGTAGGTATGGGGTCTAGGACCTGCCAGATATCTGGCCATGCTACTTCTTGGACAAATCTCTTAAAATTATGAAGGACCAGTTGCTTGGAGGGGTTGGGTTGGAGGAATCCCACCGGGATATAAAGCAGCAATATTAAAATCCCCAGCAAAAGAAGTATTCCCTTAGTAAAGAGATTATTTGGTCCAAGAGTATCTTAATCATAGGGGAACTGAAGCCTGGGGAAGCAAGCCCACTTGACTATTACTAGATGCCTTTCTGGGTAGGCCCATGTCAGGTGTTCCTTGAAGGGGTGTGATGGGGAATAAGAATTACCACTCTACATCTCAGTCCACCTGTGTAGGAGGAGGAATATTCTGCAGTGAAGCTCAGCTTCAGGAGTTTTGCATGCCCTTGTGGCATTAGGTGGAACTCCTGGAGGTTATATTAAATCTGGTTTGGACCTCCTGACTCGAGCCAGCACTTTCCAGCATTTAATTAGACTAGTGAGTTCATTCACATTCCATAAGGAAAGATGGCATTGAAGTAAAGGGAGAGTTCCTGTCACCCAGAAGCACTGGCCCCTCACCACCATACACTCTCACATCCAGAGCATCATGCAAACCATTTTTAACCGTGACCAACCATGCAGCCATGGGAACTGGAAACAGGAAAAAACTACTCCAGCCTGTAAAACAACATGCAAGGGAGAGGTTAACTAGAACAAACATACAAACCAATGTGCCTTGAGGGAAAAGGCTCAAGGGCTAGAAACACTAAGGGCCAACAGGGTCTTCTGGAATAGGGCTTCCAATGCCAGGGCTCTCATGGGCCCTGGAACAGACTGCAGCCTGTCAGGAGGGAGTACCATGAGTGAGGGGCCTCTGGCTGTAATCGGCATTGAGTGAGGGATTGAAATGATGTCATGCCCTCCAGTCAGGTCTGTTATACTCTGCATCTGGCATGCACCCACCCAGTAAGTAGAGGTAAAAAGATGAGCAAACCACACTCAAATAACTGTTAACATCAAACATGAATATGCTAACTGTAAAATTCCCGAACCTCGAAAACATTATTTTCAGCATTTTGTATGCATGGCAACATTTTCCTTTTCCACAGCTACACAAAAATGTTATGCCTGGTAGTACCACAGGCTGGATTTTCAGATGCTCTGAAATTGGCAGAAGTGCAGGAAAAACTGCCACAAGTGGGGCTTCACTTGCACAGCTACAGTTTTACGCATGTGCTATTATGTTATTCAAAGTGGGATCCGGTTCTTGACTCCCCAATTTATGTCAGCTTGTGGCGTTTTGGGTGCAGCTGTGCTGAAGTGTTATGCCTGGTGGGACCAGGAATAACATCTCCGCGCAGCTGCACATGTTGAAAACAGCAAAACTCCGCAGGTGCGGAGAATTCGGTCTGCATCTGCCAGCTGCAAAGTGGGACTTAGTCCCTGATGGGCTGAAAATCTAGCCCCAGGCATAGCATTTTCTACAGCTTCACAAAAATATACACAAGCTAATATCAATTACGGAAAAGGCTGCAAAAATGCAACCTTTCTGAAAATTGAGTGCAGATGGAAAAACTACAGTTGCCAAGAAAAACTCCCTTGAGCAACTTGTTTTCTGCATGTGCACAATTTTTCCACTTTTGGAAAAAATGGCCCTTATGTTCTAATGCTGCTTGTAACATGACAATTAATATTATACTGAAATAAGCACTTGCCATTGGAGGGAAGAGCAACTGGTGACTAAGGAGCAACTAGACATTAATTCCTAGTTATGCCTGCTTGCTCCAGTAGTACCATTGTGAACCACTTTCAAAGGGGCACTCACAGTGAGAAGTTTATTCCTCCGCTTACTTCCCTATCCACCAACCAGCCTGACTGACCTCAGAGAATGGGGCGGTCAGTGTGCTCACCATGCAAGGTCGCCTGATGGCACTCCTTGTAACAGGAAACATTTTAGCTTGCACCGCTTAGCTTCTACCCACCCACCCTCCACCCAACGGACCTGGAATCGGGTGGTCAGTGTCCCCATCACCAGTGTTGAGTAGCATGAAATGTTTCCATGTAATGTTTGTTAAGAAATGTTCCCCTCTTTCACCATTAATTATCAGCAGCATATCCTAAAAGTTTTCCCCATGGCTTCCCTGCTCTTAGTGTTACTGTTCAGTAGCATACTGAGTCACCAGAAATGTGCAATAATTTCATTCTTTCCACTGTTAGTCAATATCAGGTATATGGAAATCTGTTTGTTAAAGTTATTGTTATTGTGTAGGCTGCAGTGGTACTAGAAAACACGTTTGCAGCACAGAACAGTGAAAGTAACGTTTATGCAAATAATCCCAGCATGCATTTCCTGCGTAGTTGAAACAACATGTAACGAGTGAGAAAGACAGCGTTCTGTCAATGTTCATCAAATTTGTAACCTTTCCATAGTACACATCCTGCTCCCAGCATTACATATTGCAGGTAGTTATAAATCTTAAAAACATGTTCACATCATGGAACAGCGAAATTACTGTGCATGCAAATACAATCCCAACATGCATTCCTGGATAAGCTTCACCAGCATATTATGAGTCACACATACAGCGTTCTGTTAATGTTTGTGAAAGTTTCACAGCAGTTCTGATAATATTAAAGAGTACTGTTAAAATATACTGCAGTGTTTCATCTTTAAACCACTGTTATATACATATAGCACCCACAATATTACTAAATATGAACAGTGTCTTCAACAGAATATTTGAACTCAGATAATAAAAAGTGTTTTAATAGTGAACCAGTTTCTTTCTTTAGTGATTATATGTTGCCAAATTTTTATACCGTGCTAGCCATGTTACAAGCACATTAAGCAACTCCAAGGAGGGTTCTTCTGGGAATTAATACCTGGTTGGAGGCACTCATGGCCCCTACCCAAAACCAGGCATTAATTCCCAGTAGAACCCTCCTTTATCATAACAATACTTATTTGTCCATCCTGAGAAAAAGGCCCACAACATAGATTTTGCGATGTTAGCCCAATCAAACACTTTTTGAGAACAAGGACCTCACAGCTGGACACATATAATCAAGTGCGGGACCCACGGACAGTTCTTGCAAAGGACAACAACATTCTGAATTTAGGTTTTCCAATGGACAATATAATCAAGTGCGGGACCCACGGACAGTTCTTGCAAAGGACAACAACATTCTGAATTTAGGTTTTCCAATGGACAATACTAATTGGTTGAGACCTTTTCAACCCTGGGGATACAAGTGCTACCACATAGTTTCTCACAGGACAGTGAATGTAATCAGCTGATCTGAGGATAAATGGACAGTTTGGAAGGCACTTGGAGCAGCGTAAACATAGAAAGACTGCTTCCTTTCTTAGTAACAGCCAAATGCCTACATGCAGGTATGCTGAATGCATTTGAAACACGATTATGTTGTACTGTAAGTGTTGTCTCAAAGTTATCTGTGATTATGGGGATACTGTAGGTATAAGGAGTTTCATTAAAGATTTGTGAATACCCTTTCTACTGTTTACTGTTGGATACTTCTATTGGTTTCACACAGCAAGCAGCCTCTTGCTGGAACTGATTACTTACACGCTTGCATCAGCAGTTACCCACCCATACTAGATTTAAGGTACCTATCTCAAAATAAATGTCTTTTGAATGTGACTGTACTTGAATGAATGTAATGCTACGTATATTGTTCTTGTTCATTTTAATGTGCTGTTTTACATTATATGTTGTACTCATGTAACCTTGCTCTATGTCGGAATGGGTCTTGTGCCTGGTGCCCAGTGATTCTGTCTTGCTAAAATATAAATAAATTAATTAATTCTGTTATTTTCTTATTACAAGAAAATAAGCTGGTTGTTTGTATTATAATAGCCTCAAATAAAATGGTAAATATAAAAATAAAAAAAAATAAAATACAATACCTTATTAAATGGGATCCCATACTTCTTTAGCACAGAGGGAGAAATCAGGGTCATCTTGTGACGGAGAAAGGCATCACATCCCTGGAAACTACTTGGAAAGAATCCTGAAATCAGAAACATGTGCCTACATTATCAAGTTTCACTTAATGCAATTTTACCAACTGTACAAATCAAAATGATAAGTCTACAGCATGATGTCATTTTGATCAAATACAGTATCCTTCACATAAATGTTATGGTCAGTTGGGTCACGTGTACAAAATAACCAGGAATTAAAGCAGTAGTGCATGTTATGGTGAAGTTTTAACCTATACTTTTTTTATTCTAGTTTAGAAAGTCCTTTTTCTCCTGTCTTGTGAGATACCCTTTTCCTAGTTTTTGGTCTGTTTTAGCATTTTTATAGTTTTAAATTAATATAAGATAAGGCCCTCCTTTTAATCTGGCTATCCCTAGGTTTTTATTACTATGTTCTGTGGTTTTGAACATCCATTTCTTAACATTAGTTTTCTTGTGACTAAAGCGAACTACAGTGCAACAGACACTGCTCACTCACCTAATGGGAAATGGGTTTTCAAAACCGCTGAAATAATGCTGAAAATCTAGAAATAGCCAAAATGAAAAAGCACACCATTTAATTATTTCAAATCTGAAAAATAAAATGCTAAAGCGGATATGAAATGGAACAAGGATATCTTACAAGGCACAAGAAAGGACAGTTACTCACCATGACTGCTGATCTTCAAGAATATCTTCTGCTGGGCCAGCCCAGTGGAGGAGCGGCTGCACTTCTGCTCCCATGCGGTAACCCAGGTTTGGGAATGGACAAGGGTCATTCAGTGGGCATGGCAGAGTGAGGGAGGATTGAGCACTCGATGGCAGCTCTCCTTCCTCCGGGGGAGAGACACTAGGTCCCACTGCAGAAGTAGTAGTATATTTATTTCTTAGGTGCTCAATCCCACAGGCTCTGGGTGCCTTACATATTGGAAAACACATATAACAGCATAATAAATACAGTAAATAATACCACTTACATAAGAACATGCTAGAAAACAGTGAGGGGCAGAGACTGCCACCTGGTGGCAGAGCCAGTCAGCAGTGCAACAGGAGTGCAAGAGGATAGGTCTGTAGTGTGGCGTGCTTGGCGTACATATCCCAATGTTACAGCCCAGAGGAAGAAAATGGAGGGAAAAGCAGCTGGGCTGCCTATGGCCAGCACCCTTGCAGGCTCTTGCATGACTGACACAGTAGGTCACCCACCCATCGCGTTCAGAGCAAGTGGTGGATAACCGGTAGCCGGGAGAAGGTTGGTGATGGGGATGGCGGTGCCATCAGGCAGACTGGAGGAGAAAAACTACTGAGTGAAAAAGAAAAGAATATCTTCGCCATGGAGCATCACTATCTTGTCTTACAGCCATAGACACTAGGAACCCTGTAGAGCCAGAATCTTTGGAGTCAACACGCACTATGCACACACGGCACCAAGCTTGGCGCTGTGTGCGCCGATAGCATAAACAGTGGTGCCAGCCCCAACTGCCTAGGTTTCCTTTTGCCAAGAACAGAACCAAAAGAAAATTTCAAAACAAAAACTATCTGAAAAGAAACTAGTTTTTTCCTTCTTTTTTTTTTATTTTCTTCTTTATCCCCTTCAAGCTGCCGACCTCCGGTAATTCTGCCAATCACGGGCCACCGGCTTTCCACCCCCAGATCAGCCACGGCTCCCCGATACCCGGGATTACCCCCACGGCAGAGCTGCAGCGGGCGGACCCAAACACCCTGCAGAAACCGGAATTGGTGGGGAAGCTGGCCTGAGGCTGATCGAAGCCGTGGCGGGCTTCATGTAGGGCGGTCGGCAGCGTCCATTTCCCTAGTTTTTCTGGGAGGCGGGGCGTGCAATGACAGCCGACGTCTGCCCCGCCTCCCAAGTCAGCGCGGTCGGTTCCGCATGCACCGGCCTCCGCCAGGGGTCGCTGGGCTCGGACACTGTCCCGTCCTCCCCGAGAAGGAGCAGTCTGGGTGCTCGATCCTTCTCCCCAACCGCCCTCCAGCGACCAGTCCGTTCCCGAACCGAAGTCTTCGGCGTTCTAAGATCAACAGCTAGCCGGCACGGGCCAGCTTTTTTCCCTTCTTATTTACATCAGAGTACCCCTGCCACTCTCTCCAGCAGAGCATTGTCCACCCAGCCGCTACCACCAGGCTGTCATTCTCCATTGAGTCTGCAGGAGATGATACTTAAGAGGCAGGGCTGGATCTGGATATACCAAGGTCCTTCATCATGGACACCATTGCCATTTCCCTTTATCTCTCATCTCCTTAGAATGTTGCAGTAAGGATGTCAAAGGTTGTTTTTTTTTGCACATGCAGTGCATGGCCACTCCCCAACATCAGCAATGCCCTAGCCTTCCATCGAACCCTTAAAGCCGCACTGCAACCTGTGGTCATCCAGGTGGCAGAACTGCAGTGGAGGAACCCAGCCTCCCCAAGAAGAAAACTGTCCTCTGAGAGGCTCAGTCCTGCTCCCCTGACTGGTCCCTGATGTCCTGAGCTCCTTCCTGAACCGGTCACTAGCCTTGCAAGCAGTAGTGCTACTGCTGCTCGGAGAAAGTTTGTTTGTTTTGAAGAACAAATGAAAACAAAGCACTCCAAGGAATGGAATGCCTTTGTAAGAGAATTCCAAGACCTAAGCAAGTAGAACCACAAGCTGACTAGGAAAGAACAATCAATGCTGAGAGTGAAGGGAACTATCAGCACTAAGAGCCCCACGCCATGTGTGGAGCTGGTCCCGATCTGCACTTTGTGTGCAAAACCATTTTTTCTTACGGTTTACTGCAGTATAGTAGGTTGTATCAGACTGCTTCTGTTGACTTGACTCCTGTAGGCAAGAGAGTGCAGTTGGTCCCTATCTAGGGTCAGTTTACAGTTGTACTGAGGTTTTGAAGTGGTAGGGTTGGAGAGTTGAGGGTTAGCTGCCTAGGATAATGGGAATTGTGGCTTTAGTAGTCATCCTAACTGGATTATATATGGAAGTTCCTATCTGAGCGGTGAGTGGGCCAGGAGTCATGAGGATGTGGAGGGACAGGAACATTTATTTATTTATTAAATTTCGGTGACTGGGTAGGCCAATGAGCCCCGAAGGTCCCTTTTTCAGGGGCGACCTGGGATAACAATACAAGTTATAAGAATGAACAAGGACATAAGGAACATTTGAGGCATTGTGAGTTACATCATGAGGTGGTTACAGTAAAGAAAATAGTGGATACTGGCATGGTTATAGACATGGTAAAAGAAAAGCAGTGGATACAGGCATGGTTTACAGGCACGGTAAAAGAAGAGCAGTGGATGCAGGCATGGGTACAGGCATGGTTATCACCATGACATGTAAGCAATGGGTAGTATTTTGCATATAGTTTATTCAGAGGTTACATGTGGCCTCTGGAGAGCAGTCTGTATAAGACAGGTAGTAGGAAGGTTAAGCTAGGAGATGGGAGTTGGAAGGAGAGGAGTACCTTAGGAGCTTTAAGTACTGTGACAGTGGCATGCGCTTGAGGTCAGCAGATAGGACTTAAGCCTGGTGCGGAAGTTCATCAGTGAGGAGGAGGCCTGGACCTGGGGAGGGAGCTTGTTCCATTGGCAGGCTGCTTGGGAGGAAAAGGATCTTCCATCAGCATTTGTCCTTACCCTAGGGACTTCTAATAGCGTTCTGTCTGAGGTCCTTATGTTCCTTGGGTTGTGTTTGAGGGTTATGGTCCCGGAAATGCTTGGCGGAGCGTGGGGTTTGAAAAGCTTGTAGGCCTGGACAAGCAAGGGGTGTTGGAGGCGGCGACCAATGTGGGCCAACGAAGATTGGCCAAAGTGTCACAGTGGTGGCGCCCTCGGGTGGTCTAAGGTTGAAACGAGCTATTTTATTATATAGGGTTTGCATCCTGGTAATCTCTTGTTTAGCTATGCACTGTATAATAGGAGCCGCAAAGGTCAGGTTGGGTAGAAGGACGCTGGTAGCTATGGAGAGCCTGGCTTCAGGGATGAGTTGGTCCCTGAGTCGGTACAGGGTGCCAAGTTTCTGATGTAGGGTCCTGGTGACCTGGTCCACGTGTTCCTTGTATGTGATATTCTGATCCAACGTGGGCCTAAATATTTAAGGGAGGGACTACGTTAATGGCTTACCAGAGAGTGAGGTTAAGGAAGGGATGAGGACCTGTCAAATCCCAGGGATCTTGGCCCGAATAGCATTGCCTTGGTCTTGTCGGCATTTAGTACCACTCTGCTCTTACATAGCCAAGTCTCTAGTGAAGTGAGATCCTTTGGGAGTAGAGGGCCTAGGGCAACCATGTCACGCAGGGGTCGGAAGATGACAGTATCATCAGCATACTGCACAATCGAGCTCTCCCGCAGTGGGTATGCAGGTCATTGGTAAACAAGGAAAACAGGAGGGGCCTAACATTGATCCCTGAGGTACACCCTGGTTTAGGGATAGTGGGTCAGACATGGTCCCTTTCCATGAGACCCTCTGTGCCCTGCCTGATAAGTAGCTCCCAAACCACTTCAGGGCATGATTGTCTAGGCCTATATTTTGCAGCTTCTGTAGCAGCAAGTTGCACAGGCATCAGCACAGTGAGAAGAGTGTGGTGTGCTGGGGACAATGTGGGTAACAGAAGATAGTCCAGTATGCAGCAGCTGGAAGCACCTAAGGGCAGAAGTAAGGCAGTTCAGATGGGAGCTGGGGAAGTCGGCATGCAGCACAGGTGAATACAGGGAAAGACAGATGGGGATGCCCAGGGAAGTGAGGTCAGCAGACAGGGGATGAGAGTAGATGATCACCCAAGTTTCGGGGTATCCCCACCTCAAAGGCGGAAGCCTAAGGAGGGAAATGGCAAGTGGTAGGGGGAAGGGGTGGGCCTGCAAGAGGCGCAACAGGACTGGAACATTCAAGGGGTGCCTTTAAGGAACAGATTTCACCCAATGTCTGAAAATGAGGAGGGGAACAGGAAATGGGAGAGAGGTCTGGTTAAGACAATGGGGTCTAGGGAATCAGGAAAGGAGAAGGGGTGGGAAAAACACTACAAAGTAGTCACAGTGGGCAGGGAAGCAAAAACATGAAGAGGGAGTAGAAGGTGGGGAGGGAGAGGGTGTGTGGGTGTCCAGAAAGGAAAGGACAGGGAGGGTGGGAGACAGATGGAGGGGTGAGAAGAGGCTGTGGTGTGCGGTCAAGCAGGGCTTGGGAGAATAAGGCTGGGGTGGTAACCATGATGGAGGGGAGCAGTTAGGTGAGGAAGAAGCTCATAAGGCAATGAAAGAAGGAAAAGAGGATGTCCGAATGGGGGTGGAACAGTGGTAATCCTAAGACACTCCATAATTAAGTGTAAGAAGAGGGAACCAAATAAGGGTAGGAAGAAGGTTTGCATGCCAGGGATAACAGCAGAGAGGTGTGTCTGAAAACTGGGGAGTTGGTGAGGGAGTTGGGAGAACCACTCATAGTTCTTCCCGGCTAGCTGCCAAGGACCTAGCCAGGGAACAGGTGGGGTAGTACAGAAAGGTTCAGGTTGGTAGGAAAGACCTGCAGAGAGTTAGCCAGATTGTTTGCATTCATGGAGGAGTCGCCAGTACCGAGAGCCAGAACGGCCAGGAAGAAAAGGACACAGGCGCTCAATGACTGGCTGAGGAATGGTGCATGGAGTAAGGGTACAGCTGTATTGGGGAATGGAGGGTGTCCTGTTCAGATAAAACACTTTTGCACCAGACAGACTTCACCTCAATACTGGGGTGGGGGAGGGAGTACTCAGGGACAAGCTGGGGAGGAGGAGGATACTCAGGGACAAGCTGGGAAGGAGGATACCTAAACCAAAAACTATTTTAACTATGGGAGGCGAGCATCCTACAGGCCTGAGTCTCCGTGAGAAGGAGGAGGAGGTCAGCAGACCCCCACCCAGGAGGCGGATTAGAGGGTGGAGGTTGAGGGGAAACAATGGGGTAGCAGTGGAGGAGTGGGGGCACAGGTATTTGGGAGAAATGAGAAAGGCAGATGGAGGGAAGGAGGCTCATACTAGCGCTGACCCTGAATGCACGGAAATCTTGAAAACAAGATGGATGACCTGCAGGTATTGTTGGTTGAGATGGGAGTGAACATCGCAGTGGTGACAGAGACATGGGCCACACCTAAACATGACTGGAATCTCTCAGTCCCTGCATTTAAATTTCACAGGAGGGACAGAGAGGTTGGAAAGGGGAGGGTGGTGGTTTAAATCTGGGAAAGTATAACTTGATATGAGGCTGGAGTTAGAAGAAGGACGGCAGAAGCAATGTGGATTCAGTTACTGTCTAACACAGGGAGGAAGGTGAGGTTGTGGATGGTTTACAGACCACCCAACCAGGAGCAGGAAAGAGACAGGGAATTGAACTTGCAAATATTGACTACTACAGGGAAGGGAGAAGTGGTAATAGTGAGATTTCAACCTACCCAAGGTGCATTGTAGGGTAATGGCCAAGACCAGCGCCAGAGTCAGGTGATCCTTGATGCACTGCAAAGTAGGTTCCTGACTCAGGGCATCACAGAACACACCAGGAAGGGACAATCCTTGATCTGGTGCTGACAAACAGGGACCACACCCAGGATAAAAAGGTCAAGGAGCCCCTGGGTGGGAGTGACATTGTACAGTGTGGTTCCGATTGGACATGGGCAGGAAAAGGCCCCCACTAAGACATAAATTCTGAATTTTAGAAAGGCAGACTTCAGAAAGATGGGCGAGCTGCTAAAGAGTCAGCTTGCAAGCATCCAGCGGACATGGGGTGGACCAAATGGTCCATCATCAAGGAAGGAATAATGATTGCCATAAAGAAGTGCATTAGGCTCAAAAGGAAGAACTTAGGGGCCAAAGCACCCAGCTGATTTAGCACTGAGGTTGCCCAGGTAGTAAGGGATAAGAGGTCAGCCTACAAGAATCTCAGGAGAACCTAGAGGAGGAAGACAAGGAGGAATATCTGAAGATGGCTAGTGTAGCAGGTAACGTAGTCTGGTGGGCTAAAGCTCAGAAGGAACTGCAGCTAGCTAAGCAAATTAAAATGGGAAAGTCCTTTTTCATTATATTAGCGAGAAAAGGGACAAGAAGAATGGAACTATTATGCTCAGGAAAGGTGAAGGGGTTGGAGGAGAATGGGGGCAAAGCAGAGGCAGTGAATGAGTATTTCCATTCCGTCTTCACCAGAAGTGAGAGAGACGGACCGGTGCCACCAGGGTAAGGAGATGAGAAAGGGAGAGGACACATGGTTGTTTTAATGGAGGTGGATAGGGTGAGGACATAGTTGCTAGCACTGAGGGGTAGATAAATCCCCAGGCGCAGACAGCATACACCCAAAGGTGCTGGGAGCTAGCGGAGCAACTGCAGATCCCTTGGCTGACCTGTTCAATAGGTCACTGGATTTGAGTGCAGGACTGGAGGACTGGAGAACGGCACATGTAGTGACCCTCCATAAGAGTGGTCCCAAGACTGATCTAGGAACTACAGACTGGTCAGTCTGATCTCAATCATGTGCAAACTCACACAGACCATAACTATGGAAAAGGTTAATAGAGTATCTGGATGAGAATGATCTCCAGGATGAGAGGCAGCACAGTTTTATAGGAGGGAGGTTGTGTCAAAAAATCTGACTGACTTCTTTAACTGGGTCACTAAACAGTGGACAGGGGCCAAGTGGTGAACATCCTTTACCGGGACTTCAGCAAGCCTTTGACTCTGCACCCCACAATAGGCTGATCAGGAAGCTGACAGATCTAGGAGTTGGTGAGAAGTTGACCGGGTGGGTGGAAAAATGGCTGAGAGTCAGGACCCAGAGTATGGTGGTGGAGGTGAGCTCTCCAGCACAAGAGGAGGTTGCCAGTAGGGTATCACAGGGATCGGTGCTCGGATCGGTGTTGTTCAATGTCTTCATTAATGATACTGGGGATAGGGTTAGGCTGATGTTGTTCAATGTTTTATCAAAGATATTGGGGATGGTGTTAGGGGCAAAATTTGCCTATTGGCCAAGCTCTGTGAGAAAGTAGATGCAGCTGAAGGGATACAAAACCTAAGGGAAGATCTGGAAAAGCTACAGACATGGTCTAGGATCTGGCAGATCTGTGTATATATATTAGAAAATTGGAAGACATTTAAAAATATGAGAAATAAATAATTTGGAACTGAAATCAGCAAAGAGAAGATACAGATTTTAATGGGAGGGCTTTGCCTGAGATTCAATGTGGGGCAATAAACTCCTCACACAGTCCAAATATAAGCAAGCCTCTCCCAGATTCTTATGCTCAGAGTGTTCTGAACACCCACCATCTTCCCGCCTCCTCCTCCTCCGGCACTCTTTTCACCCTTAGTACTGGGCCTACTCCTATCGTCCCTCGACTTTCTACTGAGGGCGGAATAGAGAAAGGCCAGTTAAGTCTCCTGTAAATGCTCCTAATATAACCTTTCCCTTTCCGTGCCTGTTCCATTCCTGCACTTTTGGTACCAATGAAAATTGTCACACACATGCAGTTTCTGCCTTGACTTTTCAATATCATTATTGTAAGTGCCTTTAGTACTTTTCTGACTGTGAAACTGTATCTTACTGTGTAATATGGATTGCACTGTATGTTGTTTTTGCCTTGTTGTATTTGTTTACAAGGGACATCCTTGCAAATGAACTTGCTCAACGGATCTCACCCCTTCACAATAAACTGAACTGAACTGAAGTACACACAAGCACTATACACTATTCAACAAACACTGAATTCTAAAATACAATGGAATTTAAACCCTCAA
Source organism: Neoceratodus forsteri (assembly GCA_016271365.2). Taxonomy (NCBI): domain Eukaryota; kingdom Metazoa; phylum Chordata; order Ceratodontiformes; family Ceratodontidae; genus Neoceratodus; species Neoceratodus forsteri. The sequence goes on along the minus strand of CM057453.1, from coordinate 828,012,000 downwards.
AAACTGGGGCCTTATTAGGACTTAACTGCTCCTTTCTCAAATCTGGCTGTATTATCCTAAAGCAAGGTCAAACCACACTGGAGGACCCAGGGAAGGTTGCAGGTTTACTGGACGAATATTTTGTTAGTTTACTGGATGCAGACATCCATCCCTATTAGTAGTGTGAGAGGAATGCTTGTTATCGAAAACAGCTTAAGTAATGCCCCAACCTTTGTTCTAAGGCTCCTGATTTGAAAAGGTCTACAAATTGCTAAAATTAAAATCCCAAGTTTCAATTATTAGGATGCTAAGTTTCTGAAAACTGGTGCTTACAAAATTGACCCTCACGGTTGTTATACCTGTTTAAATGGGGTATTTCAAAAACTTTTTCCCATCAACATGCAAAATTAGGAAGTCATACCCATACCTAAACATGGAGACTCCTTAAATCCCACCAATTACAGACCTATGTCCCTACTTCCAATCCTCTCAAAAACCCTGGAGACATGTCCACTCTACAAATTTCTGCCTTGTTGTAATCTTACTGCTTGTTCACCTTACCAGCACCAATTTTAGTACCTGATACTCAATGAACACTGCCATAATTGACTTCGATAATATTGAAACTTCCTCTTTGGAGGAGGGTAAGGAAACAGGAGTAGTGTTTGTGGATCTGTCCAACATGTTCAATATTGTAGATCATGAGTTGTTGATTCAGAGACTGAATCAATCAGTGTGAATGGCATGTCTCTACCATGGTTTGTATTATATCTAACTGGTAGGACTCAAATGGTCACTGCAAAACTCCTTAATCTCCTTCTTTGGAGATTATTAAAGTGTGCCACAGGGATCCATTCTGGGCCCCCTTTGTTTTTTGTTTTTTGTGAATTCTCTTCCACATACAGTAAACTCACACCAGCATCAGAACATATGCATATGACACCATCCTAGTATCGTCTGATAAACCCTGAAATCTAGGAAAAAATGAATGCTGTTTTTTGTCATCTGGTTTGGTGCCTAAAGGGAAACTAAAGTCAAAATTACAAGCAGAATGTTATGCAGTGTGTTATGATTTGTAGGTGTGCTCCTAGTAAGTCCTTCCTTTATTTTTGAAAGGACTTATTTCTAAATATGCTTGCTGGTTTTATGGCCATGGTGAGCTCCATGCTAGCATTTGATATGGCTTTCTTGTTCCCACAATGCCTCCTGTTCCATGTGACAGTGTTATATCCAGGGCCATTGATTCAGTGAGTAATACTGCTACAGCAGAAACCTACTGTTAGGAGCCCGATATTCTAACTCAACTAATAACTCTGTCTAATCCAAACTTACTGTTGTCTAGGTATCTGTCTAATTCTAGCCAGCAGAAGTGAATGTTTTGTTTTTAAAGCTTTTCATTTATCAACTACACACACCATTAAAAAAACACAAATCACCAAAGGTCACAAATACTATAATCCATTGGTAAAGACTAGCTGTTTCCTGACAGAATAGCCCACTCAATTATCCTTCAAACATTTGCTATCTGTAAATGTAGCCTTCATTAGAGCTTCCTGGGCAAGAGAGAGTTAATAAACATCACAACTCCGCTAATGTAAACTTGAGAAAAAAAAACAGCTGTTGTTGAATTAATGATCCTGGACGTATCACTGTTACATGGGATAGAAGACACTGTAGGAACAAGAAGAGCCATTAAAAATGCTAATATAGAGATTCACAGGAGCCATACAACCAGCAAGCACATTTAGAAAAAAATCCTTTCAGCAAATAAAGGGACAGAGTTAATAGGAGCATACCTACAAATCAAAACACTCTGCACAACATATGTTTTGTAAATTTTGACTTTAGTTTTCCTTTAATGACAAGAAGACTCACTGCACGTATTTTTAGAACACAGAAACATAGAAACATAGACTTTGACGGCAGATAAGGACGCTTGGCCCACCTAGTCTGCCCATTTCTCTACCTACCGGGTAAACTGCAGATCCTAGTTAACTAACAGTCTATTTCTTCCTACCCCCACAAAAATTGCCTTATGTCTGTCCCATGCATTTTGAATTCTCCCACAGTTTTAGACTCGACAACCTCTTCAGGAAGGCTGTTCCATCGTCCACCACCCTCTCTGTGAAAAATACTTCCTCACATTGCCCCTGAGCCGTCCCCCACTATCTTCAAATTGTGTCGCCTTGTTCTTGCACATCTCTTTTCTGAAAGATGCCCTCTTGGACTTTGTTGATTCCACAGATGTACTTAAAAGTTTCTATCAAAGTCCCCTTTCCCTCCTTTCCTCAAGGGTATACATATTAAGCTCATTTAATCTCTCCTTGTATGGCTTCTCTTGCAGACCCTGCACCATTTTGAATTGCCCTCTCTGAACTGCCTCCATCCTGTCTATACTGCTTTCTGATCCACTTCTTCTAAATAATTGCTACGCTAGCAGGGAAATGCTTCGTTGTTTTTGCTCTTATCTCTACTCGCCAAGGATTAAAACGGTGGAACACGGTCACCCTTGGCTGTCTTAATTTTACACACACTATCTCTTTATCCCTAAGAGCTAATCCTCTGTCTCAGTATACCACTAGCCTTCCTACCCAAGTTAAATAGTAACACTATAATGAGTATAGTCTGCTGTGGGCACTCTTGTCATTTGTCCTTTTACTCAGCCTGGACACTGCCACATGGGCTCCCATGTAACCAAATGGCAAAAGACTCCTCAGAGGCTTACCGCAACTATGTTTTCTCTAACTTGATTGCAGAGACAAAGCCTGATCTGCAACCTAACCTATCCTCCTTGTTAGAGGCAGCATCTATTACCCTCTACATGCCAGGAGGAAGCTGCCATGAGATGTGCTTTCACCCCTAACCTGCCACTGTGCAAGGCTTTGGTTTCCTAGCCATGATCATTATTCTGCTATCTGGGGCGTCAAACTAAATCCAGGTCCACCTACCTGTTTCTTTTCCCCAAATGAGTTATCTGGCATATCCAAGAAAGGATTATTAATTGCCCATATCAATATCAGAAGTCTTACCTGTCACCATGCAGAACTCGAGGCCTGGGTGAAACTCTCACAATCCTGATGTACTCTGTCTCACAGAAACTTGGCTAAAACCGGAATACCTGATGAAGTATGCTCCTTGCCTAACTACTCCCTGTTCAGGCGGGACAGATCCTCATCAAAGCGTGGAGGTGGGTTGCCCTATTCTTCAAAACCACCTCAACATCTCTATTGCCCTGGCATTTGCCTCTCCGCAGTGCTGCGAATTCATACAGGCAACTATTGTATTGGGGAAAAGAAGCTTCATATTATCTGTGCCTATAATCCCCAGCTGGGGAATAGTAGGTCTTCAAGAACTCCTTGACATCACCTCCCAGACTGTAAATCATAATGAGTCTGTCATCCTAGTGATCTTAACCTCAATTGGTTAGGGTCAGCTCAAATATCCTTACAATCACTCACGCTTAGTTATAATTTTCACTAGTTGATCTCTGAAGCAACTAGAGCCCGTCATCCATCAAGCGGGTACACTCCTAGACTGGGTGATGGTTAACCGTATGGAACATGTGTCAAAAGCAGGAATCCTTGCAGATGCATAACAGACCACTCACCCACTTTTGTATCCTATCTCGGTTCGCCTCCATCTCCTCCATCAAGACTAATCACGTTTACAAATCTAGCTCATATTGACCAGGATGCATTTCTCTATGATGTCTCCAATATCGACTGGGCAGGTATCTATCAAACAAAGGATGTGGAGGTTGCTCTACAGATATTCATAAATGAATTTCTTACCATTCAATATAAACATGCCCCCAAGACTACTAGGAGGGTCAGAGGAAACAGGCGAGGTGGCTGCATAAAGACCTCCTTGCTAATCTGCAGAAGGACAAGCTTTGGATTACGCTACAAACAAACTGGCCTACAGTCAGATCTTATTGTCTATCGTGAACTAAGGAACAGATGTAAGAGACAAGTTAGAGTTGCTAAAAGCAAATACTGCAAGGACCTTCTACAAAGCTCAGCCTCAGCAAAGGAAATTTTGGGCCCATGTCAAAACATTTCTAGGTACCTCGATCAGTCACTCCTGATGAAATGATCATAAATGGGGCACATTTAATGACCCTAGGACCATCTCAAACAGTTTTAACAATCTTTTCTCTGATCTTTCATACTATACCTTGGCCTACAACCTAGTGGATAGCACTCAATCTACCTACCACACTACCATCAGACAGCCATACTGCCTTATCGTATGATGCTCCTCCAGCACCACCATTCTATTTCAAGGCTATATCAAGCGGAAGTTCTGAAATTACTGAGATCCATATCTGCCAATACCAGCTCTGGTTCTGACTCACTGGAACCTTGTCTTCTTAAGCTGGCTGCTCCACTCATTGCCTCTCCGATTGCCAGAATCTACACTTTGATCCATATAAATAGCACTGTGCCAGACCTATGGAAATCTGCAAAATGCTTGCTGCCTTTAAAAGGTGACCCAAAGGACATAGCCAATTACAGACCTATAGCAATTCTCTCTGTCCTTAAGAAGATCCTAGAAAATAGTTGCATCACAGACTATTGACTACCTTACGCTACAATCTCCTCTCAGACACTCAGCATGGTTTCAGAAAAGGTCATAGCACCACCACGGCTCTTCTTCAACTAACTACTGATATTCTGTCCAACATGGACTCCGGAAAACTCACAGGTGCCATCTTCATTGACCTCACTAAGGCTTTCGACCTTGTTGACCATCCCTCCTTCTCTCCACTCTCCATAAATTCCATTTCTCTACCCTGTTGTGGACTGGTTCTGTAGCTACCTGTTAAACAGGTCACAAGCTGTTAAATTTAACTCCTCTGTCCAACAACGTCTACTATCAATCTTGGGGTCCCCAGGAGCTCTATCCTTAGGCCCCTTCTGTTCTCAATTTTATCAACAATGCAGCTGAGGTCCTAGAATCCTGCTCAGCTATTCTCTCACGCTGATGACCTGATCATCTACACTAGTTCTTCTAGTATTGCCTGCATAAACACATCACTTACTTCAGACTTCAATAAGGTCTTAGACTGGCTACTAGACCGTAAGCTTGTACTAAATGAAAAGAGAAAGCAAGCCATGCTCCTAGGTTCTGCACGAAGATTAAGACCTGTTCTAGTTTGCTGGAGGTTCTTCACCCAGGAGGATTTCCACTTGAAAATGTTACTTAGTTCAAGTACCTTGGGATCCTCCTGAACCAGTCCTAGTTTTAATCTTCACATTCAGTCCCGTGCAAAGCTGTAAACTCGGGAAACTAGGAGTAGCTTACAAAACAAGCTACATGCTTACCCTCGGCCAAATTAGCAACTGCCCAGGTATTCTGCCTCTATTCTTCGTCTGCCCATAAAACCTCCCTACTAAAATGGGGCGTAACTTATAACAATATATGCCGATTTGCCTCTTAAATGCCTCGACTCAAACATCACTGCCTTCTTTATAAGGATCTGAATTGGCTCTCACCCTCTGCCAGTAGACAATACTATCTTGGATCACTAATGGACTCGATCATCCGGGAAAAAAACCCATCCCAGCTGGCGGGGTTGCTGGTTCCTCAACCATCCTCCCATGGCCTGCGATCAGCTGATAAATCCTTGCTCTATGTTCGAGATGTCGGACGACTAAAAGCACAGGGGCCTTCAATTCTCTGCTCCCAGGCTATGGAATGATCTTCCACTCAACCTCCGGCTGTCTCAGTCTCACTTTGGATTTAAAAGTGAATATCAGCCGTTTCTAGCCTTAGCTGATGCTTGTACATGCTTTGACCCAACCTGAGGCTCCTGAGACTTACCAGTAATGTCACCCCTGCTCTAATCCAGCTCCAAGACTGTCTCCTCTTCCCCTCCCCATATTTTTCCTTCTCCTTTATAAATAACTTCTTGACTACTAGCTCTCTTCCTTCTTGAATCTTGTTGCTGACCATCCACTGTTGCTTTGCCATTACCACCCCTGACCTTCCTTCTGTCAGTCTTTCTTGTTATGTTTGAACATTCCTCACATTTCTCTATATAACCTTACTATCTTATTAACCCTTTCACTCCACAGATCGGGTCCATGGTTTCTGCACTTATTATATATCTTATTGCCATTATCTGTATAATGCTTGCCATTATTTGTTGTTGTTGTTTCTACCCATTGTATTTTGTAGCACTGCTATACTGTTCCTCTATTTGTATTATTGTACCCATGTTGCTGTTGTTCAACTGTTCTCCTTTTGTTGTACTCTCCTGGGTGCGTGCCTTAAAATAGTCATTTTATGGCTAGTGCACCTACCAGTTAACAAAAACTAAATAAATAAAAATGTCCTTGTGGAGATGGAGTCTCCAGAATTGCACAGTACTCAGATGGGGTCTCACCAACTGTCTGTACAGAGGATAACAACTTCCTGTTTTCTGCTGGTGATGCCTCTCCTATGCATCCCAGCATACCCCCTAAGCCCTCCCTACTGCCTTCTCACATTGCTTCTAACCTTAAGGTCATCTGATATGATTACACCCAGGGCACTTCCCATTTTGTTGTTTTGTAGTACCTCCCCCACAAGAAAGTGAATAGCACAGAAGCAGTTTCCTTTAAAGGTACTAAAATAACCAATGTGAAAGTACATAAATACCTGGGCACCGGTTTTTAAAATAGTACCTAAGTCTGACTTGTCATATTAGTACAGTCGCTTCAATATTACAGAATTGAGTGCTATTTTAGGTCAGCATACCATCCTCATTTTAGAGACAGACTTAATATTGCCCAGACCATGTTACTCCTTCATTGAAATACGATAGTTCAATCTACCAATTTGCCAAGCAAGACCACTTTAGCAAAAATGCTCATGGCCCCAACTTTAAAACACTTGCAGATGCTGCAAGTCCCTGGTCTTGTCAAACATACGGCGCCAGGGGTTTAATAGCATTCCCTTGATGCAGATAGTGATTCCCTATCAGTTCGCTTAAATGCCGTAAGTTAGACCAGCTCTCAGTCTAACTTTTGTGCCATTTAGGGACCCTTTTATGAGTTTGCACCAAATGTTTGGCACAAGGTGCGTAATCATGGAAACTGTCACAGCTGCACTCAATGTTGCTAAAACTGGGCACAGTTATTGTCAAATGAGTTTGGGCGCCCAGTGGCTCCAAACATCGGGGGTGAGGCTTGATGCAAGCCCTGCATCAAACGTTGAAAATCGTGGCTTTTGTATTGCAATGCAAATCGACAGAGCATGACTGTAGCTATGAACAAGGCTCTCACTTGACAACTGTTGAACATTAGAAGAAAGAGGCACTGGCTCTTAACCATCTACGTTATTCTCTTCTCCATGCCCAGCCTTAAATACTTTCTTCAAGATGGACTTTAGGACATCTGCAAAATACCCATGAGGAAAAAGTCTGAAGATATTTTTTCAGCTCCAAGAACCTATACTAACTTTGGCCTGAGGACTCTATGGTCAGTACTGCTGACACTTGGAACAGAATTTAATTGCCATCTCATGAATCAACCTCAATGATTAATTTTCGAAAGAACATCATGCAAGAAGTAGTATACACATGTATCTGTTTTGACAAAATGTGACTTTTATTAGTTTTACTTGTATTAGGTAACTGTGTTTCTATGGCAAGCCATTAGGGACATAATTCATAATCTCTGGCTGTATAGTAAAACACATACACTACATAATGAAAGACATATCATATAGTGAAATATATACATCATATAGTGAACTGTATACACAATGTAGTGAACCACATACACTATCTATTGAAATATATACATCATATAGTGAAATACATATACTGTATACTGAAATGCATATATCATACAGTGAAGCACATACACTACATAGTGGAATGCTTACATTATATAGCGTAATACATACACTATCTACTGAAATACACATACTGAGTACTGAAAATCCACATACACTATATACTGAAACAAATGTACTGTGTACTGAAACATATACACTACCTATTGGGATATACATACTAGAAAAATCCATAAAACTATCTACTGAAGCAACTATTCTATACATTGTAACACATACACTATATTTTGAAAAATCTGCACACAATATATACTGAAACAAACACACTATATATTGAAATACATACACTATCTATTGAAATACATACACTACACATTGAAAAAGCACATATACTATCTACTGAAACAAATAGACTATATATTGAAACATCTACACTTTATATTGAAATACATACACTATATATTTAAATAAATACACTATGCATTGCAAAATCTGCATACACTATATCTGAAACAAATACACTATATAATAAAAACACTTACCCTTGCTATTGAAAAATTTTGTATACTCTACATGCTGAGAGAAATATATTACATACTGAAATACATACACAGTATATTTAAAAAACACATACACTACAGTGGTAGCCACAGACATTGCCAGCTATTTCCAGATATTTGTAAAATTTCTAAAGAGTTTCTCTCTGCTGCCCCTACTGTGGAAATGGAGAAAGCATGAGATATTTCTGGAAATATCACAGAAATTTCGGAAATAGCTGGCAGTGTCTATGGCTGCTACTGTATATACTGAAACAAATACACTACATGGTGAAACACATACACTGTAGACTGAAAAATTCACATACACTATATACTGAAACAAATAAACTATATACTGAAATGGACTACATTCTGAAACTACCCAGCCCCAGCCCTCCCTTGAATGGCCTGCCACTGCACTCCTTGCCTGTTGCATTCAGTTAGCTGCAGGCTTGATGAGAGGATGTCTAAAACTGAAGAGCAGGAAGTAAACAAAACAGGGCTATCTCTTATTCTACTTCTTTGTGGGTTTTACATCTTGTTTTGTTTGCACACTTTTAATCAAATTTCAGAACATTGTGATGTGACAAAAACTTTTAGAACTAATTTAAAATGCTGTAGTTTATTATTTTAAATAAGTGCTGCCTTCATTTACTGTTAGACAACACATTTGTATAGGAAGCTAATACTGGATATTCCTAACATACTTGTATACATAAGGGCTGCAAGTTTTTTCTAAGTTACATTTTTGATTAGATTTGTGTGTAATTAATTACTGTTAGTCCAGCAACTTATCTGAGCTTGAATGCTTGGGAAGCACTTCAGGATCTGTGAAAGTATAAGCCCAAAACTTTGCTAATTTGTACTCTATGGACTATGTTTTGATTATGTTTTTGTTTTGTTTTAATTTTAATGTTTTGTTTAATAAAAGTTTCTTGGTTAAGAAACAAAATATATATTTTGCTGCAACCCCTCAGTATCCAATTCTCATCAGGAGTTTAGCTGGCATATGCATATAATTTGCATTGTTTCTTTGCTAAATAACTTTACTGTGATGCCTCACTGGAGACATTCACAGTCTGTTTTGGGGGTTGAGCTTCTCAAACTGTGTTTATTTCTTTTTTTCCCCATAGAGATTTTTATATCCTTAGTCACCCCTGACCCTTTGCCCACTGACATCTCCAGCCCAATCACCCACCATCCCCAGGAAATACTTCCTCTGAGATTCTCTTCTCCCCACCCCACACACACATCCCCATGTTGTGGCCAGGAGGGGAAGGCCATTGACAAGGAGACACATATTCAGACAGGAGCAGAGCCTGGTTAGTAGCGCAGAATCTACGGCAGGTTGTTGGATCATTCTGCCATTGGGGGTTTCTACCTTTGGTTTCATCCCTGGGCAGCCAAGCATGCAATGATGCAATTGCATATAAAGATGCATGCTTGCTTTGTGCCTGCCTGAGCCCTCCCACTTATGCAACTCCACTGCCCTGCCAGCCCTCCTCAGCTAGGTGAATGTTGAAGAGCGGGTGCTCAGACTTCCTCTCGCTGAGAGGACAGCATTCCCAAGATGCCCAATCATATCTCCCCCAGCTAACCCCTGTGCAACCCAGGTCCAACCCCAAAACTGGGCCACTGGCATGGCAGGCAGTGCAACCACCACCAAGCTGCTAGGCCAGCCCAACCGACTGTGTTTTTAAGTAAAGACAGTATTTAGATAAAAGAAGAAAAAACTGGATTTTAACTAGTTTGTTATAAACATTTTAAGTCACATCACAATGTTTTGAAATCAGATAAAGGTTTTGCAAGCAAAATACAATAAAACAATACATAAAGAGATACATAAGATAACCTTTTATGTTTACCTTCTGCATCTTAAGAGGCATTGGCAGGGGAGTTTTAGTCAATTAGGGCCCCATTTTCAGTAGGTTAGTGTGCAGAGCTAAACATTACACTATGTGGAACAGCATGGTTGGATCAGTGTGATATTCAGCATCACCTGATGCTAACCTGATCATGTGCATATGTACTACTACGGCCATGCAAATGAGTAATCCTCTCCTGCACACAGAGCACAGTGCTATATAAAGGTTTCCTTAGTGACTATAAGTACCTCCCCTACATTTTATACTCAGCCTCTAGGTTTCTATTCCCCAGATGCTTGATTTTGCACTTTTGGCTTTGAACCCGAGCTGCCATGTCCCATACCACTCTTTAAGTTTTCTAATTCTCTCTAATTCTAATTCTCATTCTCTCCATCTGCACCTATCAATGCTATTACAGATTGTGGTGTCATCTCGAAAAGGCACATCTTCCTTTCCAGTTCTTCTGTTATGCCACTTATAAAGACACTGAAGAGGACTTGTCCCATTACTGATCCCTCCGGCACCCTACTAGTCACTCTCTCCTCACTGGAGGGAGTGCCATTACCACCTCCTTCTGTGGCTGTTGCGCTATCTTAGGTGCAGCACTTAGGAGTGCACAACACTAATCTGAAAATGGGGCCCACATACCACTGTAACAGAATTAGCACTGCATTGTGATAAGCATAGCTGGTACTATTTTAAAAAGCATTCTTCTGTGCAGTGCTAACCTGTTAATGTGGCACTATATTTTTATTTTTTTGCACAGGATTACTAATTGCAATCAGGTGCCCATACAACTGGGGGTTAATCTAATGCATTTAAGGTGTACAGGTATATTAAATGCTTTCTGAAGTGGTAACACACTGCGTGGTTAGTGCTAGTTAATGATTCTGGGAATCGTGTTTTAACTGCAGACACGCAGCCTGCCAGCAACCCCACCCCCACCACACACACACTGTCAGTCCTGGTCTGGACACAATAAAAATTATTATTCTTTGGTAGTCTGGTGGTCCCCACTCACCTAATCCAGGTAGAGCTAGAACATTTATTCCTCATTCCTGCTGCTGTTATACTACACATATTTCTCAGCCTGTCTGGTGCTGGGGAAAACAAGTTTTAGCATCAGCGACTGGCTGGAAAATAATTAAAAATGCTAAATTTTGTGTTGGGCAATCAGAGGGAAGAGGCTGCTAAAGAGCAGAACTTCAGCGAAGACTCTTGGGAAAAATACGGGGACAATCTGGGCACCTTTTCAGCAACCAGTGAGGTGTTGCAGGAACCTCATACATGTTAATTTTGGTTGATAGTCGCTCCTGCCAATGGGAAGCTGCCAAAAGCTCCCAAGGGAAAGAAAGGAAAATTATGTACCTACCGTAATTCTTGATCTTCTCTTGTATCTTCACCATTCATTACTTACAGGGTGTAAGCCGGAGGCGCACCCGTCCGCGAAACTTTTTTTTTAAAGTTGTTAGTCTAACGCCCCGCCTCGAGAGCCACGCCATGCGCCATGCGCGAGGGGCGGCCGCAGTAGCGACTAACACCTCCTCCAACTCAGTTCTGTGAGCCGGAGAGGCAAAAGTGAAAGCAGAAAATATAGATAAGAGGCAAGATAGCCGAGGATAGCAAAGCAAGGAAGAATGAACTGAAAAAGGAATAAGCCGATGGAGGAAGGACAGAGGAGATAAGAACATCCCTAGCCTAGGGACTGCAGGGCCTCCTTACCTGGGCGACTCTAGGAGGAGAGATGAGTAAGGAAATGAGAAAATAGAAGAAGAAGGAGAAAGAAAGAGAGAGATGGGATGTTGAAGGGACCAGAATGCCCAACGGCATAGTTAGCTTGTAGCTGAAGGCTCGACTAAAGGGGAAGCAAGAACTCTCGGAGATAGCTGAAGAGAAGGTTCACCGAACCCGCTAGACAGACTCAGGAGGGCATAGTCCTCATCTTCAACATGCCATTGTTCTTGATACCCACCTCGGCTCCTGGCCGCGGAAGGCCTTTAACTGGAGGACAGCCGAGGAGGGAAGAATAAAACCCAGGCAGCATGAGAGTGCTCAGGGGTTTAAAATGGAAATGTAAGCCTTTCAGGCGTTTCAAGATAGAAATGGGACTCAGACTGACTGGCTAAGGCAGGTCAAGGCTTAGGCTGGCTAGGATTGGATATGGTCAGCAATGTTCTACTGTAAAAATTGTCCAAGAGGACACTTAAAGGGAGAAACCAATAGCAAAACAGTGAGAAGGATAGCCTACCTTCTCATTTGCCTTCTTGTTTGTTTTCCCCTTTTTTTTACAGATAAAAAATTTTTTTAACTAGATGCATGACCCAGATACCAAGATGCCCATAGCAGTCGAAGAGAGTTCCTCAGCATTTTTTTTTTTTTTGCAAAAAGAAGAAAGGAATAGACCTCGATCCTCTGCTCTGTAAGGCAAGAATAGAGGGGATTAGATTCCAGGGCAACTATCTGGACAGGATTGCAGGATCAAAACTGAATAGCCTGAGCCAAGCCAAAAAACCCCAGAGGTATCTTGCCAGAAGAATAGCAAGAGATAGTTGTGCAGTCTGATCGCCAATGCAATCCACGAGATGGCCCATGAATCTTAGAGTAAGTAATTTCTGGAAATTTAGAACCCCCTCAAAGAAAGATCTTTTTTTTTTTTTTTGGAAAAATTAGGCAATTTTTCCTATATTTTATATAAATGCAGAGAGGAAGGAGATGGGAGGTGGAGAAGCCACAGGAAGAGGCCACTGAGGGATGGTGGCGGTGTAGTAATGAATGGTGAAGATACAAGAGAAGATCAAGAATCACGGTAGGTACATGTAATTTCCTATCTTCCCTTGTCAATCTTCACCATTCATTACTTCCTGGGTGAGTAATAAGTCCTCTTCCCTGGAGGGGAAGAGGCCATACCTGAAGGAACAAGACCCCCAGCCTTCTGCTGGTGAGAAACAGAAGGAGAAGACCCTGGCTTATTCAGAAAGCCTAAGAGGGATAAGAGCTAGGAGGTGCCTCCCGAGGACGAGGGAGACGGAGGGAGCCCCGTAAAAGTCTCCTAGCTCTGGAAGAGAAAAGACGGGTCCCCCGAAGGCGGAGCGAACTACCCTACGCCGGGCCAGGGGTGACAACCTGGAAAGACGGCCATGCCGCCCGCCTGATGCAGATCGCTGTCCCAAAGCCTGGAAGCCACCTCACTGGCGCCATAAGATGCCCTTGCTTGGTGTCTTGCCAGCTCCAGGCCTACCGCGGAGAGGGCAACGGCTTGTCTGGTTTGTTCAGATCAGGCATAGATGCCAGCAGCTGGGACATCATCGACCACAGATGCCGTTGTAGGCAGCGTGGTGAGCCTGATGTGATGCAATACATGCACTCGCACGAGAAGAAGAGAACACTCTTCGCCCCAACGGTCGAATCTGGAGAGTCCGAACTGTAGGCGGTCGGCGCCAGGCAACGGCGCCCAGAAGGAGTATCCAGGCATACCAAACCTGAGGACGGGTTGGGAAGGGAACCTAGAGACTCAGAGGGGCACAATACCTACGCTGGCAGTCCGCGGCTGGAAGAAGCGTCAGGGGACTGCCATGACCGGATAGACGCCCTGGAAGGGATAGGCCAGGAAGGTACCACCAGATGCTGGGCACTGAATTCACCAAGGAATTCACGCTGCCTCCCGCTCGGTATTGTCTCTTCAACGAGGAAATCTGGAGATCCCTCACCATCCTCGAGAGGAAATGCTGATATTCTGTGAAATCAGCATCGGAGGACAGATGAGCAGGGTTCCTCCTCGGAGGAGGGAGACGAGGATGATGGGGAACTGAATGCCCAGAGGATTCCTGCGGCGGTGGGGAGAGTCGAAGACCCACTCATGCATGTATCTAACATATGAGGGGAAGGCACGCAGAACTCCTGAACTGCCCCCAGGATAACGGACCCGAGGGACCGACATGGCCTGGGAGCGGGGTGGTGAAGGCAGAGAGATGGGAGAGGGGCACCTCCGCGGAGGCAACTGCTCTTCGAGGGCTCGGAATCCGGGGAAAGGAGCCCCTGGAAAGGGGATCCCGGATATCAGACCAGGCCGCAGAATGGAACTCTGGGGAAGTGGAGCCTGGAAGAGCCCTGGGGAGAACCTCCCGTGACGCACGCCGGGACTGCATGGATCCAGAAGGGCAGTCCGCACAAACGCCGCCGGAGGACACCCCTAGAACCTGAGGGAGGGGCGAGGTCTGCACTTGCTCCTGGCCACCCCCTGGGGTGGCCAAAGAAGACCGAGCAGCAGACCCCTGCCCCTCACCCCTCAGACCCGAGAGGGCCCTCCTACCACAGCGCCCCTGTCCCTAGAGAGGGCAACAGCACCCCGTGAAGGTAGCTGCCACCGGGCTCCAGAGGGGGAGCCCCCGCGCCACCCCCCACGCCTGCCCCCAGGGCTCCCGGCCACCCCCAGCCGGGGAACCCTCAGGAGATGACGGAGGGGGGACAGAGAGAGGCCACTGCCCCCTGGCACTCTAGCCACCGGGGACCCAGACTCAAGAGTGGGGTGCCAGGATGGGTCCACGTCTTGAATCATCGCCCGAGGAGGCAAGACCAGCAGGACCTCAATGCTGGCTACCCCAGGGTCCCCGAGGCCACGGGCCGCAAGCAGCCCGGTACCAGGAGCGCCGCCTCCCCTCACGCCGGTAGCAGCCAGGCCCTAGTCCACACTCCCCCAACGCGCCGCAAGCAGCACCACCTGGAGGAAGGACAAGGCCACGGCGCTGGGCGCCGAAGGCGCAGGCGGCATCGCCGATGGCGCCGCTTTTGTCCATCGGTGCCGCCGAACTGCCGAGGGCTCAAAGGGCACCACCAACGGCGCCGCTTGATCACCGCACCGCGAACGGCGCCGACTCAAACGGGCGCCAAGATCGATCACCGCACCGCCGAACGCAGCGAGGATCTGAAATGGCTGCCGAAAGGCGGCCGAGGGTCCACGCAGCCAGACCCAAAAGTCGAGGGCCTCGCCATCGGGGAACCTGCACCTCCGAAGAGGTGACCGTCAGGGCGGTGTGCGCGCCACGGCCCTGGAAGGACTACGACGCCCCCGACACCGCAGAAGGGCCTCCTCCTCGCAAGAAAAGACGGAGACCCTCCTCCTCAGAACGCAGATAGGCCCGGAGGGGACCGGGGAAGGGCCTAGAGACCTTACCCTGAGAATCCCTTGAGCCGGCGTCGCCTCAAGGTCGGCGGGGCTTTGCCGAGTTTGAACAAGCGGACTTCGAGGACACGGGCGGTCCATGGAGAAACAGGCATCGCATGAATCCATGTCATGGTTGGGTCCCAGGCAACGAAGACAACGCCATGCCGGGTCCGAGACGGAGGAAATGCCGCCACAGTAACACCGACGCATAGGAGCGCGGCCCGTCTTGAAACACGCTTAGCTCCGACCTGGACATAACGCGAAATCAACAAGAAAAATAGTAGGAAAGCACCCGTGCCGCTTTAGAAAGAAAAAAGACGCCTCTACCGATTACGCCGAAAATGCGGGAAAGAGGAGTCGCTGACGCAGTCAAAATATGGACGCCCGAACAGGTGCTGCCTCGACGGCGGGAGAAACAGAACTGAGTTGAGGAGGAGTCGGTTACATTAACGCCGCCGCGCATGCGCATGACGCCGCTTCTCGAGGGGGGCCGTTAGGGCTAACTTAAAAAAAAAAAAAGTTTCCTGTGACGGTGGCGCGCCCGCCATACCCAGAAAGTAATGAATGGTGAAGATTGACAAGGAAGATCTTTGGTTTCTAAGTTCAATTTGGGAGCCCTCCTCAGGGAGGGTCTCCAGCCACTAGGAAAAGGTGGGTTGTGGGCTGTGAGGGGCTGCGCCTTTCCCATCTAGAGAGAAAAGAGAGATTTTACAGGCAGCTCTGCAGAGGGAGCTGCAGTATTCTGTTGCTGCCAGAGAAATTACACCAGCCGTGAAATTGTTCAGAGTAAAGGTTAAATGGATTGAGAAAAGGATACTAAAATGGATTTGTGTCAAGAGGATGGGAGAAAGCCTCTTCAGTTTTATCTGTGCCACATCAGTAAGGCAACGGATGATCAAAGATTTTTTTTTTTTGTTAATATAATGTTTATTGTTCTTTTCATACAGTACGGGGGAGGCAGTCACAAGATTCATCATAAATACATTCTATAGTACATAATATTTAATATATATATATATGTTTAGGGTCCAGTTAATCATTTTTCCATTTCCCCTGGATTCTTCAATCTAAGTACTAGCTGACTACCCCAGGAATAGCATCTCCTCACCCCTTCCCAGTAGGGTCAACCACTCAAGTTCCCTCTGCCCTTCCAGCCCAGATCCCGACATGTTTACATTTAATTAGGTGGTGTTTCCTTTAAGGGATAAAATTTGGGTCCTTTGTCATTATATATAATACCCATTTAGCCCATTTCATCAAGCCCTGATCTGTGGAGTTATTCAGGGAAAATTAGATCTTTTCTGATCTGTATATTTGTGTTACTATTTCTCTCATTCTAGTACTTTTGGAATCTGGGATGTACACCAGTGTCTGAGTTAAAGCTTTTAGCGGCAAGAAGGGTTATTCCCAGTATGTAACGTGTATGAGTGTCTCTAAGTTCTTGAGGGAAGGCCTGTAGTATAAATACTTCTGATGTTAGGGTAATGATCAAAGATTTTGATGAGAGAAGTAAGAAAAAGTGTAAAAGGTTCTGTCTGACCCTGGCAAGCGACAATATGTCATTGGAAAGGAAAGACAAAGGTTAAAGAGCTGTTTTTGGCAGAGAAAACGAGACTGTAGAAAATGGACATGAAAACTTGATTTGAACCAAGGTTTTAAGAAGCTGACAAGACAGCCTCTTCTGTCTGGAGTCGACTAGCACCTGCACGGTGAGAAAAGGGACTTTCTTGATGTATTTCTGAAAAAGTTGCTGAACTTGTGTGAGCCAGAGCACAAGAGTGGCCATTGTGTTGGAGATGAAAGACTGTGGGGCAGGGGATGAGTGGGTGCTGTCTGGGTGGGTGCCGGCTGTCTGCTCCTGAGATGCAGCAAGATGGAGACTGTTGTGTTAAATCCCTGGATTTTCAGACTCTGCACAGTCCCCCAGAGCCTGATATTCAAGAAGGTAGCTGAGACTGCTTGACTACACAGATTAGCCGGGTAATTGAGGAAAGAACAGAAATGATCTGAAGAATCCACCTAAGCGTGCCAGGTGGGGGCTGCGCTGACCCCATCAAATGGGGCTGCTGGCGGCAAGGGATTGTGGAGTTTGTGCCGGGTGCTGGGGTGCTCTGACCTGTGGGAGCGGACCGTAGGGAGACTCCCATGTCTGGGTTCCTTGTGGCTGGTGGGTCTTGTGTGGTGCCCTGCAGTGGGCCTCTGTGTGCCGGGACAGGCTGCAAGACCCTGGTCGTACTGAAGATCCAAGCTGCAGCTTCTACACCTTCAAGTGTTAAGCATCAGGCCTGATTCTGCATCTACTGATCCATCTTCTAAAGGACTTCAGTCATGTGCCATCCTAGGACTAATACAGCAGAGCTGTGAGTGAGGAGCAAATTGCTAAGACCTGGGAATATATATATATATATATATATATATATATATATATATATATATATATATATATATATATATCTGTGTTCAAGTCCACTGGCGCTGAAAGCCAGTTCAAGATTTAAAGCGATCAAGGGAACATGTGGGGGCTGCTTGTTCAGGTGGGTGTGCAAGCTCCAGACAACCAGCTGCACCTCAGGCCTGCAGCTAGCATTTAGGTACCCAGGGACAAAATTCAGGTGTCATTCTGAACGGATACCAGTGGGTTTGGGTTTGGTAATACCTGCAACAGTTAGATAGGTAGTTTGGTGGCTGCATTATCAAAAGGTGATTTGGGTTAAAATCAAAAGGGGGAATGCTGTTTGGGAATTTTTTTTTTTTACGGACTCTTTTCTCTCTGATCACCAGAGATGTGGCCTCTCCAGGCGTCATCTCCAGTTCTCTCCCACCCAACCTGCCCCCTCCCACTCCTGACTCCCCCCGAGACTCTGCTAATGCCTACCTCCGCCTGGCGAGAGACCTCCTGGCTTACCCATAGGGCGGGACCGCCACTCCCTGGCACCCAAGACATCCAGTGTCATCCAGGCAAACCCTGCACCATTTTGGTTGCCCTCCTCTGAACAGCCTCCACTCTGTCTGTGTCGTTTGGAAATGGGGTCTCCAGAATTGCACGCAGTACTCAAGATTGGGTCTCACCAACTGTCTGTACAGAGGGATAACAACTTCCTGTTTTCTACTGTTGATGCCTCTCCTGTGCATCCCAGTATCTCCTAGCCCTCCTTACTGCCTTCTCCATTGCTTGCCCACCTTTAGGTCATCTGATATAATTACTTCAGGTCTCTTTCGATTTTGTTATTATCTCACCCCCATTGTGTACTCTTCCCCTGGGTTTTGTTTCCCAGATGCATTACCTTGCACTTCTTTGCATTGAATCTGAGCTGCCATATATTTGACCATTCCTCCAACCTTGCCAAGTCCCTTTTCATCCTTTCCACCCCACCTTGTGTATCAGACCTGTTGCAGATCTTTGTGGTCGCCTGCAAGACACATACTTTCCTTACAGGTGCTCTCCAATGTCACTTATAAAGACATTAAAGAGGACTGGTCCCAGGACCGAACCCTGTGGTACCCCGCTAGTTACCCTTCTTCTTCACTGTGAGCCCCATTTACTATTACCCTTGCGTCCTGTTGTCCAGCCAGTTTTTATCCAGGCTACCACCTTGGGACCCGCCCAAGGCTGGCTAACTATATATTAATCTTTTTACATGTGCAACCTGGGAGCACAAGGAAGTTAAGTGACTTGCTCAGGGTCACATAGAATGCAAGTGGGGCTGTGGGATTCAAACTCAGGTCTCCAGACTTGCAGCTCAGAGCCTTAAACCACTGCGCTACACTGCCTCCTTGAAGTGTTCTACTTGCTTCAGGCTCCCCAACTTCCTGAAATCCTTTTGGATTCTAGCTACTTCCACTTTGTCTCCTGCGCAGGTAATTCATCCCCAGCTGGATGATAACATCCAGTTCTCCCCTCCTTGCCATTACCCTTGTGATCCTATTGATCCACTGCTCATTCCACCATGCAGTGCCTTCTGAAAATGCACTTTATCTCCATGACCTTCCTGCTAGGTTCCCTTAACTTCCTCCTCGGACAACTGAGTCCCCACCAGGAGAAGCTTCCTCCTTCTCTGGGGTTTTCTTTCCCCTTTCCTGGTGCTGCATCCCTGAGGATCTGCCCATCCACCTTGGTCTTAAGCTGTGGGTGCCATTGTGGGGGCTATCCCACTCCCCAAAACAGTATAGAATTGCTTAACCAGATTGATTGGGGATGTGCTCGAACACCTTCATGGCAACTCCCTACAGTACCACAATGGTCCTTTTATATGTTGTCTTGATGCTAGCCAGATAACATATTGTGGTGGCAGATGCTGGAGGTGCGTCGTGTTGTGCCAATGGCACCACTGCTTTTCAGGCTGGGCTCTGTGGCACGCAATGAAATGGCATGCTGTCTGCTGACAGCACTGCAAGCGTGCCACCAACTTGAAACAGTTTGCACACCGCAATGAGTGCTCCCGTCATTGCAGGGCTGCGCCTTGCCTGGTGTAACATTTCAATAAACATGGTTGTGGCTGTCGCCATCTGCCTCTCACAATCCTCCAGCAAGCCGACTTCGGTGGTGCCCAATCCCCTATGTCGGCATAGTTAACCCCCAAGATTGTGTGTCACACTGGGGAGCCCACCCCAGTGTGCCCATGTTCAAAAGCTGATCGCATCTGCATTTTCTTGCCCTGCCCACGCCAGTCTGGCTAACATCACACTACAAACTCATGGGACACACTGGGAACCCCCAGTGTGCCCAACATTCTTACACCTGCAAAAACAAAAGAAAATGGTCACGGTGTTATTTCTTTTATTTCTACATAACCTGAAACAAAAAAAGCGGTCCTTGCGTCAAGGGGTCCCTCCCCAACCTGCACCCACCCTCTCTGCCCCACCTCCCCACACACACCCTCACCCCATACTTATCTCAGAGTCCAGCCTGTGATCTTGGTGGAGCAGGAACCGTCTGCACTCTTCAAACTGACGTGAACTGAAGAAATGCTGGCAAGCTGTATAATGGCATCAATGGGGGTCAACTTAGGTGGTCTCTATTCTTTTACCGACTTTTGGCTCCAAATTTTCAACATGGGGTTCTTCGGACCCCACCTCATGAACTCAGTCACTGTCATTTCATTATTCGGTCCTGAAAGGTGATTTCGAGGTCACTGTGCAGGAATCACCTTTTGGGACAGATGCTGAAAATGACATGAGTCCTGTTCAAGATGGGCTCCCAAAATGCCTATGTTAAAATCTGGTGAACAAATTCCACAAAATGACTGTGTTACGAGTACATTGCAGCGCTTCCATGCACTCTCATAACTTAGAAACACAGAAACACGAAACATAGAAGTTGATGGCAGATAAGGACATAAAGGCCATCCAGTCTACCCATCTCTTTTCTACCTTATAAATGTGCCATCGACCAGGCATTGCTGTCAATGGCCTATCTATTCATACTCATCTGTATTGCTCCCTTATGCATATCCCATGCCTGTTTTGAAGCCCTGCACTGTATTCATATCCACCACTTCCTGAGGTAGGCGTTCCATGCATCCACCATCCTTTCTGTGAAAATAACTTCTCACATTACCCTTAATCAGCCTCCTCTAATCTCATGCTGTGTCCTCTTGTCCTATTTTCTTATATTGAAATATTGTAGAACTATTTCACCTTGTTAATCTATAAGGTGTTTGAATGTGATCATATCCTCTCTCCCTCCTTTGCTGTAGGGTATACATATTGAGCTCCGTTAATCTGTCCTCGTATGTTTCTGATGCAGTCCTTGCACCATTTGGTTGCTCTTCTCTGGACTGCCTCAATTTGCTTAATGTCCTTGTGAAGGTGTGGCTTCCAGTACTGCCACAGTACTCCAGATGGGGCCTAACCAGTGTCACACAGCAAGAGGATTATTACCTCCCTCTTCTGACTGTGATACCCTACTAATACACCTAACATCTCCTAGCCTTACCTACTGCTTTTATGGTCTGCTTGGATGATTTCAGGTCATCGGTGATGATGATGCCCAAGTCTCTTTCTTCCCTTGTGACTGCCAGCAACTCCCCTCCAGCCTATAGGTGGCTCAGAGGTTTCTCTTCCCTATGTACATGATCTTGCACTTCTTTGCATTAAACCCAGTTGCCACTCTTCCAACCATTTTGCTAGTTATCCAGATCTCTTCTCATTGTGCCTCCCATCTGGATCATCTACTCTATTTGCAGATCTTGGTGTCATCTGCAAACAGACAAACCTTACCCTCAGTCCATCTGCAATGTCACTGATGAAGATATTGAAGGGACTGGCCCCAGACTGATCCCTGAGGTACCTCATGGACATGCATCTCTTCTGACTGTATACCGTTTACCACCACTCTCTGTTTCTGCCCGTCAACCAGTTTGCCACCCAGTTGACCAACTTCGATACCCGAGCCTACCAGCTTATTAATCAATCTTCTATGTGGAACGTATCAGCTTTGCTGAAGTCAAGATAAGGCAACATCAACTGCTCCTCCTTGGTCCACCACTCTGGTTACCAGTCAAAGAAATCTATGAGATTAGTTTGACAGGACCTTCCTTTGTAAACCCATGCTGTCTTGGATCCTGTCTCTATGGATTCCAAGTGTTGCACTATCCTTTCCTTAGGAGTTCCTCCATAATCTTGCCCACTACTGAGGTAAAGACTGACTGGTCTGTAGTTCCTGCCTCCTTCCTGCTACCACTCTTGTGGAGGCGGGATCACATGAAACCCTTCTCCAGTCTTCTGGGACCTCTCCTGTGCTCAGAGACTCACTAAACAGTTCTGATAATGACTCTGCTAGTTCCACCCTTAGCTCCTTTAGTACCCTGGGATGTATGCCATCAGGTCCCATTGCCTTGTCCACCCTGAGCTTATCGAGCTCTTGTAGGACCCTTTCTTTTGTGAAGGGACTGAGTGCTCACCTCCTCCCCGTGTCCATGGTGCTGAGCCGTGGGCCCTGCCCTACCTTCTCTTCAGTAAATACCAGGCAAGTATCTATTTCGGATAGATGTTTTACATGGTCCTCCTCCTCACCCACCTCCTTATCTCCTTTGATCCTAGCAATACCCCTATGGACTTTCTCCTTTCACTAATGTATCTATAGAAAGTTATGTCACCTTCTTTACTGTTTGTGCTAGTGTTTCCTCGGTTTGGGCCTTTGCCTGCCTTACTACCTTCCCTGTTTCCCTTAGGGAAGTTTGGTATGCTTCCCTATCTTCATCCGCTAGGTTCCCTTATGTGTTCCTGAAGGCCAGCCTTTGGCTCTGACCTTTTCTGCTACTGTTTTTGAGAACAAAAGTGGTTTCCTTCTTCTTTTGCACTTCCTTTTCTCTCTAACATAATGGGATGTTGCTTCAAGTATTGCATCCTTAATGCTTGCACACTTTGCCTGTAACACCTCACCTGTATTTCTATTTGCCAGGGCTAGCTTAACTCTGTTGTCCATCTTATCAAAATCAGCTCCTCTGAAGTCCCATATTTTTGCCTTGGAATGGCATGATTTAGTTGTAGTGGCCAAACTGAACCATACCATGTGATGGTCACTGGTCCCCATGTACCCTTCTACCTGGAGATCTGTGATCCTTTCCTGTTAGTCAGTACTAGATCTAGGATAGCTCTGTCTCTTGTGGGTTGTTGTACCAGTTGTTTGAGGCCTTCCCTCTGCAGAGAATCCACCATGTGTCTGGAGTTCTGGCAGATGTTCCTGCTGGTACTGACCAATCTGTATCTGGCATGTTGAAGTCTCCCATTATCAGAACCTCCCTTTAGCTGTTATGTTTTGTATATCTTCTAACAGTACTGTGTCTATGTCCTTCCCTGGTCTGGGGACTGCAGACAACCCAGTTCTTATGGCTGTCCCATTTCCTGTTCCAGGATGACCCACAGTGCTTCTGGCTCCTTATGTGTATTCTGAATTTCTGTAGCTTTGATATTTTCATTGACATAAGGCCCACTCCCACCCCCCCCTTTGCACCTGGGTCTCTTCTGGACAGTACATAACCAGGTACTGAAGTTTCCCAAGTGGTTACTGGTAAGCCACGTCTCACTAATTGCATATGTCCAGTTTAGCCTCTGTCATTGTGCCTGCAGGTCTGGGATCTTGTTTCCCAGACTGTGAGCATTTAATGTACATGATTTTCCATCGGCCAGATTTGGTATGTTCATTTTTGGGTGAGGTCTGGCATTTCCCTGTGTGTTGTTATCGGGGCAGGACCTTTTTCCTTACCTGGTGATGCAAATGAACTGCAAACATGCTGAATTCCTGTTTGACCACTAGCTCACAGGGGAAGGTGTTCTTCCCATTAGACATATGAGGTGCTGCACCCTCCCCATTGCTAGTTTAAATATTCTGAGAAAGGCGTCAAATTTCTGTCCCAATGCACTGACTCCTCCTTAGTCAGATGCAGTTCATTAAATTTAAGAACTTTCACTCCCAAAACTGTTGCCAGTTCCCTACAAATTTGTGTCCTTTTTCCTGGCACCAACCCTTGAGCCACATGTTTAGCTCCCTATCTCCCCTTCTCTGACCTTCTGTCCATCTGCCCACTCTCCCAGACTGGCAGGATCTCAGAGAAAGAATGCCAGATGAAATGGATGATAGTTTGTCACCCAGCCTGGTCAGGTGTTCCTTGGTCTCCACAACTGACTGGCTGGCGAGATCATTAGTCCCTATGTGTACCAGGGCGTCAATGTTTTCTCCTGCTTCCTGAGCAATTTTAGCAATGCGGTCAGTGTCTTTCAATGCTGATGTACCTGGGAAACATCTGACCATTACCCTGGCTGGAGATAGGTATCAACTCCTGGAATCATGGAGTCTCCTCACGATCAGAAGTTTTTGATTCATTTTAGCTTTTTATGTTTTGGTTCCTGTTTTGGGTGAGTTTTGTTGTGCTTGCTCCTGTGCTGCAGTGTCCTTCTCTGCAGTGTCCTCTGCCCTTTGTTTGATTTTTGAGATAGAGGCAGATACCGTTTGTAGTTTTATATGGTTTGTGGAGGTAATATGTTGGAGAACGCAGTGTTGGGGCACCCGATTTGCCCTCCTAACCACCTGCCAACCTCCCAGACCAACTACCCTCTCGGGTCGAGCTGCTTCTGTTGGATGTTGGGGAAGTCGAGTGGTTCTTATAATATATTTCCTCTTGAATATGAAATTTGAGGCCGCAATCTCTGCTCATGCTGCCTGGAGCTGAGCCCTAAGATCTCTAATGGCCCAGCATGTAGGACAGTGCCCTAAATCCTGTAAAACTGCCCTTTTGAAAAGTGTTCAAGTACCTGCAGTTAATGATATCCACTCCAGATAAGTTGCTGGGTTTATAACCTGGTCAGAGTAATTAGAAGGAAGAAAATGAAAGCAAATGTTTGATTTTGTGTTTTGTTTGTTTGTTTTTGTATAACTTGTTATAACAAGTTAAATTACTAGTGCCCTGTAAATGGGGTCACCGTGTGGATACCCACTGATCCGCCCCTTCCTGCTTTGCACAGGAAATGTCACGACTGTGCTACCCTATAAAAAGGTGTAGTGTGGGGTGGTTGGGGATGGGGGTGGGTGGCTGGGTCCTTCCTGCTGGAAAAAGAAGAACCACAGACGAAAGAAACAAGGAGGTAAGAGCAGAGAACAAACAGCAGCAAATGCAGTAACCCTGAAAGCTTATCCTAATTATAGACAAAACTGTAAAACCTGTAAAGCACCACCTGTAATACCTTCTGAGAAGATATACCCATAAGAAACACTCTGCTACAGAGAAAAATAAAGCAGTAACAGAAGATATACCTTGCAAAGACAATTTTAATCAGAAGATTACAGCAGTAATCTGTTAGCACACACCTGTAGGCACACCTTGTAATAATGCAGCAGAAGGTATACCCAGCAACAACAAATTGAATCAGAGAAAATAAAGCAATAAAATGTTAGCAACAAGCAGTAACAATCCCTGTGAGTACAAAATAAAAATAACAACACGCAGTAAATCTGCCTAGCCAAAAGAAGTCTTAATCCTTTCCCTTGCTCTGGTAGGTTGTTTGCTCTGTCCTTTCAAGCAACCTAG
The DNA here is from genome assembly GCA_016271365.2 of Neoceratodus forsteri. Taxonomy (NCBI): domain Eukaryota; kingdom Metazoa; phylum Chordata; order Ceratodontiformes; family Ceratodontidae; genus Neoceratodus; species Neoceratodus forsteri. The sequence goes on along the minus strand of CM057453.1, from coordinate 827,986,646 downwards.
GAGGAAAGAGCTCAGCTAAACTATTGTAGGTGCCTTGGCCAGCAAACCTAGTCTCCACCTTGAGAATTTTTTAATATTTTCACTCCAGATTTCGAACATTGCCATTTCTTCCACATCCTCATGAACAGTAGAGCTGTCATTTTCACATCCTCCCAAAATATGTTTATGCACATCTGGCACAGAATGCCACAGTTGCTGTGGGAAATCAATGTTCAGGACACATTAACAAAATCACAGTACCACTGTTCATGAGCGGAGGTCCCAAATGCTTTCATGAGGTGGGGTGACAAAAAGCCCATGTTGAAAATTTGGAGTGCAAATACCAACAAACGCCCGGGTGTTAAGGTTTCTAACCATAATATCCCACCAGAGACTCACCAGTATCAGGGGTGACTCAGATTGTCAGCTGTAGTGGTCATGCCATTCCACCCCACGCCTACTCCTGCAGCCTATGACATGCATCAAGGTGTGCCTTGGACTCTTCGGCCCCAAAGTTGACCCCATTCTCTATACTGCACCCATCTCAACATATTTCCTTATGGAATGGGGTGAGCATAAGGTCCGATTACCCCAGGCTTAGCGACACTTGTCGGAGTCTGCAGGGTGGGTGAGGTAAATGCATTAGTTATGGCTGATGATCCAAGGCACACCTCAATGCCTGTCAGTCTCTGCAGGGTTGTGTGAGGGTGGTGTGGGGTTGGTGTCACTTCCATACTTCACTGCCATTCCTATTATGCATCTCTAACTCCTGCACTACCAATGCCAATGCCAGCAAGACAACATTCAGCACTGACAAATTCTTCTTGTTTCCTCCTGTTTTTGCTCACTTCCTTCATGTAGATGCTGGTTGCCTTCCCTATGCCTTTACTTAATTTTCTCCACTGTTCATCTACCCCTCCTGACAATCCTCCCTGCTAGACTGCTTCTGAAGAAGTCTCCCATTTCTTTAACATCCAACCTACTAAAGTCCAGGACCATCGTCTTTTGTGGCTTGCCTCTGCACCCATCGTATTATTGAACCACACTATACAGTGATCACTGGTTCCCACTGGATAGCCCACTGTGACATGACTAGGCACTATCACAGCCTCCAGTAGGACAGGGATTCAGAGGAACAAAGGAGAAAGCATGTCTCAAACAGGATAGCACCTTTACCCCATGAGTCATTTTCAACTCTTAGCATGCTAAGTCCATAGGGCAGGAAAGGTGCTAGTGGGACATTTGCTGGCCCATATGGGCTAACTAACATCTCCTTTACAATGCCTCTGTGCATGACTGCATGGAGAATTATACAGAGCAGCTCAGCCCCACCTCCTCATTGCAATTGGATGCCCTGATATTATAAAAATGATCCCTGGCATCTAGTAGTTCTCCCAGTCACATTCGGATAACCCCAATCAGTAAATGATCTCTGGCATCTAGAATTTCCCCACCCCAATCACCATTTAGATGCTTCTGATTAGTATATTAACATAGAAACAAACATAGAATTTGACGGCAGATAAGGACCGCTTGGCCCACCTAGTCTGCCCATTTCCTACCTAACGGATTAGCTGCAGATCCTAGTTAACCAGCAGCCTACTTCCTCCTACCCCCACCAGAATTGCCTTATATCTGTCCCATGCATTCTTGAATTCCCCCACTGTTTTTGACTCTATGACCTCCTCAGGAAGGCTGCTCCATGCATCCACAACCCTCTCTGTGAAGAAATACTTCCTCTTATTACCTTTGAGCCATCCCCGCTATCTTCAAATTGTGCCCCTTGTTCTTGCACATCTCTTTTTCTGAAAGATGCTACCCTCTTGGACTTTGTTGATTCTCTTGAGGTATTTGAAAGTTTCTATCATGTCCCCCTCTCCCTCCTTTCCTCGAGGCTATACATCTTAAGCTCCTTTAGTCTTTCTTCATATGTCTTCTGGTGCAGACCCTGCACCATTTTGGTTGCCTCCTCTGGACAGCCTCCACCCTGTCTATGTCTTTGTGGAGATGGGGTCTCCAGAACTGTACACAGTACTCAGATGTGGTCTTACCAACTGTCTGTACAGAGGGCCAACTTCCTGTTTCTACTGGTGATGCCTCTCCCTATGCATCCCAGTATCCCCCCAGCCTGCCTTACTGCCTTCTCACGTTACTGGCCCACCTTTAGGTCATCTGATATGACTACCCCCAGGTCCCTTTCCATTTTTGTTGTTGTCAGTATCTCACCCTCCATTGTGTACTCTTCCCTGGTTTTGTTTCCCAGGTGCATTACTTTGCACTTCTTTGCACTGACCTAAGCTGCCATACATTTAACCATTCCTCCAACCTTGCCAAGTCACTTTCATCCTTTCCGCCCCACCTTGCTATCAACCCTGTTGCAGATCTTTGTGTCATCTGCAAAGAGACATACTTTCCTTCTAGTCCCTCTGCAATGTCACTTATAAAGACATTATAAAGGACCAGCCCCAGTACTGAACCCTGGGGCACCTCACTAGTAATCCTCCTTTCTTCATTGTGGACTCCATTTAAAGGATCCCTAGCATCTAGATCACCCTGATTGCAAGTGTTAGCCCTCCCAATTCCACCCTCTCCCCATGTTGGCTCATAAATTACGCCAGCTGCCAGTCCCTCCCACTGTGACAGTGAAGGTCCAGACCTCTGCCTGCCACTCTGCTGGCCACTTTCTGAGTGACAGGGAGTGAGCACACACACCTACTATAGAACCAGATGTTCTACAGTGGGTGCCTCCCTCCCTTTCACTCAGACAGTGATCAGCTAAGGTAATGTGTAGGCGGCTGCTACCAGTCGGGAAAGTGAACTGCAATCTTGGGTAAATGGGCAATGGGAAGGGTGGCACACCTGCCTGGATGGCTTTGGAAGGGAGCTCAGATTTGCGACTGGTGGGTGGGGTTACTAGATGTCAAGGATCATGGAAAAACAGAAACACAGAAACCTAGACAATGATGGCAGAAAAAATAGTACATTGTGTCTGCACCTATTTCCCCTATTAAACCTCGAACCTACTGTCCATACAGGGCACTAGCCTTCACTATCCACTCCTGTCCCCTCCCTACTACTATCAGCCTGAGTAACCATTATACCCTTCACTTTGTCACAGCCATGCTTGAAACCATTTATGGTTTTGGTGCCTGCCATCTCAGTTGGCAGACTATTCCACATTTCCACCACCATTTCTGGAAAATAAAACTTTCCAATATCCCTCTTAAACCTCCCTCCTATCAGTTTCTACTTGTGCCCCATGTCCTTGAACTGTTACTCATGCTAAGTAGTTCTTCTCTCTTCACCTTGTTTATTCCTTACAGGAACTTGAAGAACTCTATCATATCATTCCTCTCTTGTCTGGTCTTCAGTGAAGACATGTTCAGTGCCTTGAGTAGATCCTCATACGATCTGTCCTGTCAGCTCTGAATCATCCTGATCACCCTTTGCCCTTATCTTTCCTGAGGTGAAGTCTTCAGAGTTCAGAACTCTGAACAGTATACCAGCGCAGCCTCCTAACGATCAAGAAGAGGCAGTAGCCTCTTTTCTTCTACTATCAGAACCCCTTCTGGCACATCCTAGTATCCTATTTGCCTTACTAGATGCCTCACTGTACTAGCTTGATTGTTTAAGGAGTCACTAATGATGAATACTAGGTCCCTTTCCTCAGCTGTAGTGCTCAGCTATACCCCTCCTATCCAGTACTCTGTCCTGGGGTTCTTGTCCCTTAGTGAATCACCTTGCACTTTTGGCATTGAATTTCAACTGCCAAACCCTAGGCCACCTCTCAAATCTTTACATGTCACTCTGCAGTTTCCTACTTCCTCTGTCACTATCTACCCTCCCATGAGTTTAGTGTCATCTTCAAAGAGACACAAACCCAGATTCATTCTCAAACGTTGTTAATGAGCATATTGAAGAGCAAGAGTCAGGATGGATCCCTGTGGCATTCCACTCCTGACTTCCTCTCTTCTGATTTGATACCATAATCACAACCCTCTGCTGCCTCTCATTCCAACTAAAGCCCCTCACCCCACCAAAACACTGCTTATATTTTCCTTCAAATCCCTAGACCTACCCCTTGCGCCGTGACCTAAACGGTCTGAGTGGTCCTCTATCTCATTGGCCTGCTCCACTGACTCCCATGCTAATGTATTTCAAAACAAAATCCCTTAAAATATGGGACTGCCTTGCCCCCGAGCAGGACATGAGAAAAGATACCCCACCTCCCCCAGTTCATGGCCACGCTCATAGCTTGCTTGCTAAGTACACACGATTTGGCCTGGTCAGAAAATAAACATAACCCACCCCCATGGCTTCCAGAGGTATCATCACCTCCACAACACCTGTACCAGGGCAATAAGGCTTGCCAAAGGTGAGTATTTTACATCTACCTTCAGTATCAACATTGGTTACCTGTCTAAATTTTGGAAGGCTGCCACAATCTCTTCTCCCTCTACTCAATCTCCTCTGTCTGTTCTCAAAGTGGATGACACCCCTATCTCTAACCCTCTGTCATCACCACAGAGGTGTAATTCCTTTTATCACCTGCACCTCCTCTCCTCTCCTCCACCTCCCTCTCACCCCTGCCAGCGTGCATGATTGTCATCTCCTTCCTTCCCCTATTGTTTTTTTTTCGCTCCAGTAACTCCATCCTCCATCACCGATACCCTTCCTGCCTTAATCCTTCCAAGGGTAGAAGCCCAGATAGCCTGGATAGCAAGCTCCTCCATCCGCCTGCTTCTGTAATCTCATCCACATTGGCTGACCTCCCTAACCTCTCTTTCTGCTGTTTCTCCATCCCTGCTGACTGGAAGACTGCCACTGTTCTCCTCCTCCTCAAAAGGTGGTGACCCATCTGGTACTAACAGCTACTGACCCATTTCTCTCCTCCTCCAAAATACAGGAACAAATTATCTTGTCACAACTCTCTCCTTTCTGGACTCCCTTGCTTCTTCACCCAATACAAGTCTGGCTTCCCAAAATCACTCCACCACCATCTCCTTGCTTAGGCTCACCACATCCATCCACAATGATATGGATCACAGCCTATTCACCTCTGCTATCTTCGTCAATCTAGCCAAAGCATTCAACCCTGTCTACCACCCACTATTAGCCAAACTCCAGGCCTCTCCTCTCAGCCATTGGCTGTTCCAATCCTACCACATGGGTAGGTCCCAAGCAGTCAAAATTGGTTACCCTCTCTCTCCTGCCTGTATCCACTTGGGTCCCAAGGATCTGTGTTAGGCCCTCTACTTTTCTCCATTTTCCTAATGATCTCCCCTCCGTGTGCTTGTCTGCATTAATTCACATATACATGGATGACACAATCCTCTTCACAGCAGCCCTGAACTCCAGCTGGACTTTGATCAAGTTCAGCCCTGACAAGCGCACAAATCAGCTTTTCCTCAATGCCAAGAAGACTGTCTCCATGTCCTTTGCACAAGGCAAACAGAACTCTCTAGGCCACCTTCCCTTCCTACTTTCCATATCCTGGATGGCTCCCGTGGAGGATGTTACCACCTTTAGTTATCTTGGTATCTGGCTAAACCAGCACCTAAACTTTTCTGAACAAGTGGATGCTATAGTCAAAAACTGCACCAATTTGGTGCACTTTACAGGAACTGTGACTGTATCCCACCTCCAGCACACCATGCTATTATCGAGAAAATAGTCCTCCCAATCTCTGACTATGGTGATGTGGTCTACAGCATAGTCCCAGTTACTACCCTTGCCAGAATGGACACACTCTTCTTCTTCTGCCATTACACTCGACTATCTTTCTTGGACTCATCATGTTCTGTATATAAATCTATCTCCTTTTCTTCTCTTGTGGACCAGACACCATACCAGCTTTGTGGGCAAATCTGGTTTGTTCCTACCCTCCTATCTCTCCCCCCACAGCCACACCATCCGAAGCTGAAATATTCTAACCCTAGCAGTCCCTTCAGTTTCCACAACCATCAGCAAAGCACTGTTCAGCCACTGCTTCCTAAAATCTGGAACTCCATTGCCTCAGCCATTCACCAATCTCCTCCCATGGATTCTTTAAACCACTTCAGAGGTCTCACCTCTCCCTCCTGCACTTGCTCTAATTTTCCCTTCTGCCCTCCTATGACTTGTTTCCAGTTTAGTTTCAGCTATAATTTGGGATTTATGCTTCCACTCAAGGCATTATGCACAAATGTTTACAGCTAGTGTTGATTTAAACTGCTCTGTAGTTGATTGCCAACATATGATTTGTGGCTCCTGACTGCGCTGTATATGCATTGTCGATTGTTTGCTTGTCACTCAAGTTCTCACATCTTGCATGTATTATTCCCAATGTAATTTGTGGTTGTGTACCACTCTGCTCCATGTATGTTATGTATTTTGAACTTTTGTGCTACCTAAGCCCCACTTGTACAAGTTCCCTTCCCCAGGATGCATCTGAAATTAGCTCCCACCTTAGTATGCCGGAGCAGGGGCACTAGACACCAAGGATCATTTTACTACAATGACTTAAGTCATTTAAACTACGATCAGGGGTGTAGAACTTTTATATGCCAAGGATCATTTTGGTATACTACTGGGGAGTATCAGAATGGTGACCAGGGGTAGGGTGACAATATGCACCACTGTGTGCTCAAATCAGGGCAGGATTTTTGAAAGCAGTAAACAGTATTGCAATTTCAGTTGTTAAGCACTTTCAAAACATTTTATATAGCACTGTGCTCTGTATGCAGAAGGGATCCTCATTTGCAAGCTTTAGTAGTACGTATGCACATGCACATGATCAGGTCAGCATCGGGCTGCTAAGTATATGGTACCTATTCAACCATGCTGTTCTCCCACATGGCATAGTGCTTAGATGTTTAGAACTCCACTAACCTGCTGAAAATGGGGCCCTAATTGATCTATAAATCCCTGTTGATGCCTCTTAAGATGCAGAAAGTAAACAAAAATGGATTATCTTATTCTGCATCTTTATGTATTAGTTTGTTATTTTCTTGAAACTTTTATCCAGTTTTAAAACATTGTGATGTGTCTTAAATATTTTATAACAACTGTAGCTAAAATACAATTTCTTCTTTCATCCAAGTGCTGTTTTATTTACTTATAAAAAGACACTCTGGTGGGCTAGTTTAGTGGCTTGGTGGTAGCTGTACTGCCTCCCATGCCAGTGGCCTGGTTTCAGGGGGGACCTGGGTCAAGCGGGGTTAGCTGGCAGAGAGATGACTTCAGCATCTCAGGACTGCTCTCCGCTCAGGGAGGACTCTGACCACCCTGCTCTTTTAGCAGCCACCTAGGTGAGAACGCTGGCAGGGCATCAGAGTGGCATAATGGGCAGGGGCTCAGGCAGGCACAAAGCAGTACTTGCCTTTAATTGGATTGGCATCAGTGCATACTGGACTGCCCAGAGGATAAACCAAAGGCAGAAAACCTCCAAAGGCAAAATAATCCACCAACCTGCCACAGGCTTTGCACTACTAACCAGGCTCTGCTCCTGTCTGAATATGTGTCTCCTTGTGAATGGACTCTCTCCTCCTGGCCCCACCATGGGGGCCATGGGAGATCTCAGAGCCAGTAAGTCCTGGTGATTTTGGGTGATGTGGATGGACAGACCAGTGTGCAAGGTGGGTCAGTGGGTGACCTAGAAGATAAACATCTCAATGGAAAAGAAATAAAACAGTTTGGGAATCTCAAACTCAATAACTCAGTCATACCATATAAACAGTGTAACTATGCACTATGCGGCTAGAACTGGGCAGGTTTATTATTGGAGACCAAGTGCCTGGCAAAGGCTCTGTCCACCTTGCAATGCTCCACAGATATGTAATGGGAGGTTAGAGCTGTGAGAGCCACCAGTGAGGCATCACAGTGAAGTTATTCAGAATAGAAAGTGAAAATTATGCATATGCCAGCTGAGCTCCCTGACGAGAATTGGGCCCTGAGCGATTGCTGCAAAATATTTTTTCTTAACCAAGAACCTATGTTAAACATAACATTCAAATAAAACAAAAATAACACACTTTCACAGCTCCTGCAGTACACTTCCCAAGCATTCAGCTCAGATAAGTTGCTGGACCAACACAGTAATTAATTATACATAAATCTGACCACAACTTTCAATTAGAAAAATGCATGCAGTCCCTATGTTTATATGGTATGAGAGTGATATGTTAGGAATATCCTAAGTATTAGCTACCTATACAAATGTGTCTAACAGTAAATGAAGGCAGCACTTATTTAAAAGAATAAACTACAGCATTTTAAATTAGTTCTAAAAGTTTCTTGTCACATCACAATGTTCTGAAATTTGATTAAAGGCATGCAAGCAAAACAAGATGTAAAACCCACAAGAAGTAGAATAAGAGATAGCCTTGTTTTGTTTACCTCCTGCTCTGCAGTTTTAGACATCCTCTCATCAAGCAGCAGCTAACTGAATGCAACAGGCAAGGAGTGCAGTGGCAGACCATTCAGGGGAGGGCTGGGGGATGGGTAGTTTCAGAATGTAGTCCATTTCAGTATATAGTTTATTTGTTTCAGTATATAGTGTATGTATTTCAATACATAGTATATGTTTCACCATGTAGTGTATCTGTTTCAGTATATAGTGTTTTTTAAATATACTGTGTATGTATTTCAGTATGCAATATATTTATCTCAGTATATAGAGCATGCAGAATGTTCTCAATAGAGAGGGTAAGTGTTTTTAATATATAGTTTATTTTGTTTCAGTATATAGTGATGCAGATTTTTCAATGCATAGTGTATTTATTTCAACAGACAATGTATGTATTTCACTATAAAGTGTACTGTAGATGTTTCAATATATAGTATATTTGTTTCAGCAGACAGTGTAAGTGCTTTTTTAATGTGCAGTGAATGCATTTCAATAGATAGTGTATGTATTTCAATATATAGTGTATTTGTTTCAGCATATAAGCGTATGCAGATTGTTTTCAATATATAGTGTATATATTACAATGTATTTGTTTCAGTAGATAGTTTATGTGGATGTTTCAGTCTGCAGTGTATGTATGTATCTCAATAGGTAGTGTATATGTTTCAGTACACAGTACATTTGTCTCAGTATATAGTGTATGTGGATTTTCAGTACTCAGTATGTGGATTTCAGTAGATAGTGCAAGTATTTCGCGATATAATGTAAGCATTTCACTATATAGTGTATGTGTTTCACTTGTGAGCAGACATATTGCCGCGGATAAATGCGTCGTGAACAATCTATTTGAGGACACTGGTAGCGAAGACTTATGTACCTGACAATTTGCGATGTTAATGTAGTCATACGACCAACAAAGGCTAATTGAATTTGTTGAGAAGCGGATAAATGTCGCTCCGCATTTCTGTAAATAAATAAATAACACACTATTAGAGTCAGCATAAACATTTGAAAGTATCAGTATTCTGGCTGTTTGAAAGGAAACAATTTTCACACAAAATCCACCTTCTACTGACACTATTTTTTAATCCTCAAGCATACCCAAAGTCCACCTCCTACTGACAACAGCTTTTTTTTTTTTTAATTTCAAGCACGGCCTCACACTGCACTGCTAACCAGGGCTGCTAATCATGTCCCTCAACTCTGGCCACACTGCTAAGCATGTACCTCATCTCTTCTTTCAAATGGGACAGGGCCTAACCAAACCTGTCACATATACCACATAAATTTCTCACCACGCTGAACTCACACTTTTCATTTTAAAAGCACTATTGTGGTAAGTTGAATACATGAACACACAGTAACCTGCCTCCGGATCCCTCCTGTTGTTAGGGGCCTTGCATACTCCATCAGTATCCAGCAGTCACTTCAAGACAGCATGCAATGTCACGGAAAATATTAGGGACAGGAGCAGCAATAGAAACATAGAATTTGACGCAGATAAGGACCGCTTGTCCCACCCAGTCTGCCCATTTCCTACCTACTGGATAAGCTGCAGATCCTAGTTAACCACAGCCTACTTCTTCCTACCCCTCCCCTAGAATGGCCTTATGACTGTCCCATGCATGCTTGAATTCCACCACTGATTTTGACTCCACAACCTCCTCTGGAAGGCGTTCCATGCATCCACAACCTCTCTGTGAAAAATACTTCCTTAAATTACCTCTGAGCTGCCCCCCATCTTCAAATTGTGCCCTCTTGTTCTTGCACACCTCTTTTTTGAAAGATGCTCCCTCTTGGACTTTGTTGATTCCCTTGGAGTATGGCGTTTCTATCATCCCCCCCTCTCTCCCTCCTTCCTCGGGGCTATATAATAGCTCCTTTTGTCTCTCTTCATATGTCTTCCGGTGCAGACCCTCACCATTTTGGTTGCCCTCTCTGGACAGCTTCCATCCTGTCTATGTCTTTATGGAGATTGGGTCTCCAGAACTGCACACAGTACTCCAGATGGGGTCTCACCAGCTGTCTGTACAGAGGATAATAACTTCCTGTTTTCTACTGGTGATGCCTCTCCCTATGCATCCCAGTATCCCCCAACCCTCCTTGCTGCCCTCTCCATTGCTTGCCCACTTTTAGGTCATCTGATATGACTACCCCAGGTCCCTTTCCATTTTTGGTTGTTAGTATCTCACCCCATTGTGTACTCTTCCCCTGGGTTTTTGTTTCCCAGGTGCATTACCTGCACTTCTTAGCATTGAATCTAAGCTGCCATACATTTGACCATTCCTCTAACCTTGCCAAGTCCTTCTCATCCTTTCCACCCACCCTGTGCATCAACTCTGTTGCAGATCTTTGTGTCATCTGCAAAGAGACATACTTTCCTTCCAGTCCCTCTGCAATGTCGCTTATAAAGACACTGAAGAGGACGGTCCTAATACTGAACCTCCGATGTACCTAGTAACCCTCCTTTCTTCTGAGTGGACTCCATTTACTGTTACTCTCTGTGTCCTATTCTCCAGCCAGTTCTTACCCAGGCTGTCATCTTGGGACCCTCCCAGGCTGGCTATATTAATCTTTGTGTGGGACTGTGTCAAATGCCTTGCTAAAGTCTAGGTAGGCCATGTCCACAGCCCCTCCCTGATCTACTACTTTGGTCACCCAGTCAAAGAAATCTATCAGATTAGTCTGGCATGACCTTCCGGCTGTGAATCCATGCTGCCTAGGGTCCTGTGCCCTCTGGCCTCTAGATACTCAACAATTCTTTCCTTCAAGTGATTCCATCATTTCCCTATCACTGAGGTTAAAACTAACAGGTCTGTAGTTTCCTGCTTCTGCCTTTGCTCCACTTTTGTGAAGGGAATCACATCTGCCCTCCTTCAGTCCTCGTGTACCACCCCATCCTCCCATGATTTGTTAAAAGGGTAGTCAGTGGTGTCACTAGTTTCTACCCTTAGTTCTTTAGAATTCTGGGATGAATTCCATCAGGCCCCATTGCTTTGTCCACCTTCAGTTTTAAGAGTTCTTTCAGAACCCTTTCTTCTGTAAATGGGCTGGTATCAACTTCTGTATCCAGAGTGTTTCTACTGTTTGTTTTATGTACCTCCCCTCTTCATTTGTAAATACTGAGCAAAAATATTTGTTTAGTATCTCTGCCTTTTCACAGTCTCCTCTGCCCACCCTCCTCCCTTTATTAAGCTTCACTATCCTCCCTTGGTCTTCCTTGGCTCCCTGATGTACCTATAAAGGTTTTATCCCCCTTCTTAACTGAGTTGGCTATCTTTTCCTCGGTTTGGGCCTTTGCTCTTCTGACTGCCTTCCCAGCCTCCTTTTGCTTTAACTGATAGAGTTCTCTGTCCTGCTCCTTCTGCGATTCCTTGTACTTCCTGAGATGCTTTCTTTTCTTGAACCTTCACTGCCACTTCCTTTGAGAACCATAGTGGTTTCATCGCTTTGTTTTGTTTATTTGCTTCACAAAGGCTCATTACCTCTGTGATGGCAGTTTTATTATTCCCCATTGTTCTTCACCCCTCCTTCCTGCCCATTTGCTAGTGCATTCTTAGGCACTCACCCATTTAACAAAGTCAGCCCTCCTAAGTCCAGTACTTTTGCCTTTGTATGGCTTGACTCTATTGCTGTGTTTATTGTGAACCATACTGTTCGATGGTCGCTAGTTCCCAGATGGCTACCCACTTCTACATCTGATCCTCTCTCCATCTCCATTTGAGAGAATCAGGTCTAATATTGCTCCCTCTCGAGTGGGCTCCAATACTAGTTGTCTAAGGCATGCCCCTGTAGGGCATCTAGAATAACTCTTCAAGTGGCTGCTGCAACTGCACTCCAGTTAACATCTGGCATATTCAGATCACCCATCAGCAATATCTCTCCTTTTTCTGCCATTCTAAGTATACTTTCTATCATTTCCTTGTCCATTTCCTCCCCTGAGAAGGGGTCTATACAACCCTGTTGCGGATTGTGGTGCCACTGCCTGTCTCCAAATTTACCCAGTGCTTCTTCTCCTCCTGTTTACCCTTTGTTCTGTTGCTTTTATTCCTTCCCTTATGTAAAGAGCTACTCCTCCTCCTCTTTACCCTCCCTGTCCCTCCTGTAGATAGTGTATCCTGGTATGTTTACGTCCCAGTCATGGTTTTGTGTGTACCATGTTTCTGTGACTGCCACGATATCCAGATGTTCCTCCTTCATCAAGGCCACTAATTCAGGAAGCTTGTCCCAGACTATGGGCATTGGTACTCATTGTCTCCATTTTTGATGGCTTTACCTTCTGTTGCAGCATCCCCACTGACCTTTCTACCTCGGTCTTTTTCTCATTTAGTACCCTGTTTTGTAGGGAGGCTGGGATTTTCCTGCTGCTTATCAGTGCCTCCCCTTTGACTAGTTTAAAAGCTTGCCAATGAAGCATTTAAACCGATTGCTCAAAAGACTTGTTCCCTTCCTGGACAGATGCAGACCATCCTGCCAGTATAGGCTGGTGTCCCTCCAGGTGAAACCCCAGTCCCCAGTGAAGCCAAACCCTGTGCTCCACACCATTTTCAACTATTCATTAAACTGCATGGTGCCACTACCCTCGCCTCCCCATGCTATTGACAGGCAGCACCTCTGAGAAGGATACTGTGTGTGCTACTTGTCTTAGGCCCTCCCAACTCTGCAATGTCCTCCTGCACTGCTCTAATCTCATGATGAGCCAAGTCATTTGTCCCTAGGTGGACAATTACGTCCAGCTCAGACTCCCTTGCAGCTGTTCTTGTGATCCTGAGGATGCTTCCTGTCCCTCAAGCCATGGCACCAGGCAGGCACCTTACTTCAGTTTTCCCAGCTCCCCAGTTCTATCCCCTAATAATTGGAGTCCCCACCAGGAGCTGCTTCCTTTCCTGTGGTGTCCTCTGCCTCCTTCCTGTGGGCCTCCCTTGTGACAGTTGTCATCAGTCTTCTCTGCAGGTGCATCCATAGGGGAGCTATGCTCCCCCAGAATGGTGTATGGATTGTGGAGTGGAACAATTGACTGGTGTGCCTCTGTTCCACCATCCTCACCTCCCTGAGCCCACTGTGGTCCAACTGCTGTGCTTTCTTCGCAACCTCTGAGGTAGTGGTGGTGGCTGGTGCTCCCTGGATGGGGAGGTTCCCTTCCTACTGTCCAGTGTGACAATAGGCTGTATATGTGCCATGAGCAGGGCTTTGGAACAGAGAAAGGCTGAGCCAAGTAGGAGCAGGCTGAATGCAAGGTAGCTGGCAATATTTTAATTTATTTTGAAGCGGAAAATTGGGGGATAACTCAGTCGGTCTGGGGCTGTAGGTCAGATCCATCTGATAACTAAACTTGTTTTGGAGCTGGGGGTTCAAGCTGGCATGCGAAACTGGCCACAAAGAAGTGAAGGTTTTAATCATAGGATAATTCAAAAATATGTCCCAAATGTCTGCAGCCTAAAATCCGTCGACAGAATGTCTTCTTGACATGCAGACCGTCACGTCTTAACCGTGCCTATTAACACACGACGTTTTGTCCGTAAGCCATTTCACTATATGATATATGTATTTCAGTATAGGTATTTCACTATATGATATATATATATTTCAGTAGATAGTGTATGTGGTTCACTACATTGTGTATGCATTTCACTATATGATGTATATATTTCACTATATGATATATGTATTTCACTATGTAGTGTATGTGTTTTACTATATAGTCAGAGATTATGCATTATGTCCCTAACAGTTTACCATATATTTCTTCTTCTGTATCATGTCATGATTGTGTTTGTAGAGTACTATTTATATTTTCTGCAACTTTATCTTGTAACATTTTGCACAACAGGACTTTATTTGTAAATAGAGCTGAAACAGTTGCCTTTGCTTGTGCTTTATATTCTGTGTTTGCTGTTCAAGAAATTGTATTGCTCAGAGCTGTCAGTATCTGCCTGCATTAGGTCTAACTGACAACTATTCATCTAGTTCTTTAAAAGTTACTGATGATACTGTCCTAAATACCTCAAAGCCTACACTACCAAGTAGTCTCAGAGTTACAATAGGAATTTAACAATTTACAAATAAACTTTCCTCAAGATAAACTGCTTTTACACGCAGAAAAACTAAAGTCATGTTTTTCTCACCCACTACCGATGTCCCAACAATAACTATACTCTTAGGGATCAAACTTAAGGAAGACTCTAGTCTAACGATATTGGGCTATGGCTAGACAACAAACTGAACTTCTCAACTTATATCGAGTTACTTTGTAAAACTGAAATTCAGATTAGACTTTTTTTTTTTTTTACAGGAATAGAAACTGCTTCCCAAAATTTGCTCAGAAAAGATTAGTACAAGTCACATTTCTCCCCATCGGACTACACTGATTTGATCTACGGAAGGTGCTCATTGACTCACTTAAACAAATTGGATGTAGTATACCATTGGGCCCTTAGATACTATATATTACCAATCTGGCACCAAGGACACCATTATACCCTATATGAAACATTAGGTTGGCTTTCACTAACGACAAGAAGACTCAAAACGTATTTATTTATTTATTTGAATTTTGATGACCGGTAGGCCCACTGAGACAAAACAGTCCCTTTTCAGTGGCGCACCCAGGAATCTAAGCATTCCACAAATGATAGACATTAAACATAGTAGATGGACATTAAACATAGTACCAACAGTGGTACAAACAGTAGTAATATTAACAAGCAGAAATATTCAACAATTTGATGCAGTAAGTACATAAGACAGAGAAACATCATACACTTTAGGACATAAACATCTTCAGACTCGTTGGTTACACAGAGTTCAGAGAAACCTTGAGAGCATGACATTGATTAACCCTGCCTGCTAGGCAGGGGGTTATACACAGTTACATGTGCCAGTGGCAAGGAATAGGTCCTTGTACTGTTTTTCAAACTGCAGAGGAATGTGCAGGATAGAAGTCCTATTGGAAGATTGTTCCATTTATGTGCAGCTGCATACCAGAAAGATCTCTTTCCAACTGCTAAACGAGTTTTAGGTATACTTAGTAATGGTTGGTGAAATGTTCTAAGGGACCTGGTGAATGGTTTCTGGGTCAGTAGGTTAGACAAGCTTGGAGGGAGGTGAATTAATTTAAAGGTGGTACACAGCAAGGGGTAGTCCAACTTCACCTCAAAACCTGGCCAGTTTTAAGGCACTGAGCACAGCACAGTGGTGAATTCAGGCCAGGGCTGAAGCAGCAAATCTGGCAATATGGTGATATGCTTGCCTAAGTCTGTTTAGAATAGATGGCTTCACTGTGGGAAGTAAGGATGCACCATAGAGGAGACCTGAGAGTAGGGTTGCAGTAGAGATGGTCTTTCTGGATTGGGAAGTGAGGCAGGGGCAGTACGGTATAGTAACCCTAGTTTCTGGTGAGTTGATTTTATAATGTTATTGGTATGGCTCTCGAATTATAGGTTTCGCCTAAGGTGACGCCCAGGTATTTAAAGCATTTGACACATTCCAGCGCACCCCCACTGATGTTTTAACAACCAAAGGCTTTGGTTATCAAGTTTATAGGAGGTGTGGTGGAATAACATGGCTTGAGTATTTTTAGTGTTAGTACTAATAGGTTGGCTTTGAACCAGGCCTCCAAAGCCTGAAAATCACTCTCGAGGTTGGCTTTATGACACTGATAATCTTTAGCAGACCTGCATAGAACACCATCATCAGCATATAATTGAACCACTGCAGCCCCACAGTTGAGTGGGAGTTCATTGACAAAATGGAGAATAGGAATGGTCCTAATATGGAGCCCTGTGGAACACCGCTGGTTATGGAAGCGAGGGAGGACATGGCACCAGACCATTTTACACACTGGAACTTGCTGGTTAAGTAGTTGGCTAGCCAGGAGTGGGATGCAGGGTCAAGACCTAGTTGATGGAGTTTAGTGAGGAGAAGTTGGTGGTTGACAAGGTCGAAGGCTTTGGTCAGGTCCACAAAGGTGGCACCTGTAGCCTCACCCTGATCCATTGCCCAAAAATATCTGAGATTACGTGTAGCAGTGTTGATTCTGTGCAATGCAGTTTACTAAATCCATTCTGATGGATAGTTAAAGGCATTGTTGAGTTCAGATGCGAGCAAAGTTGATTATAAAGAATTCTCTCCTGGATCTTGTCTAGGGCATAGGATAGATATAGTCCTATAGTTTTCACCAGGTTTGTGGGGCCACTTTTAAGTACAGGGACTACAACTGCAGTTTTCCATTTGTCTGGGATTGTTTGAGAAAGGAAAGATTTGTTTATTAATAGCATTACTGGGAAAGTGATGGCAGGTGCTTTTGCATGAACAGCACTGAATCTAGGGGCACTGTCTGCTGAGACCCTGGAGTAGTCTGAGGACCTCTAGCCTTGTGGCCAGTTTTAGGTGGAAGGTGGGAGGGTACAGTCGGGTCAGGTGATGTTGAGTCAGCTGGGACAGGAAGCATGTCTTTTTGTATTTGTCCAGGTCAGTGAAAAAGGATTTATATCAGTAGTTATGTCTGTGGGGCTCGATAGTGTGGCACCATTTGCGACTCATGGAATGAGGAATGTTTCTGTACTTTCCTTTAAGGAGGAGTTTATTTGGGTCTGCAAAGTCTTGGGTTGGCAACATTTTTTTCCTGTAGGGAGCGGATGTAAGTCCATTTGGCCTTTGTGGCCTGGGTTTCACAAGCATTGCACAATCACAATAGGATTGCCAGTCAGACACCTGTCCTGTTTTTAAACTCCTTCCAAGCTTTGTCACGGAACACATTAGGACTGTAAGATCATGAGACAGCCAGGGAGTTTATTCCCTTTAGCTCTTCGAGACCTAAGAGGGGCTAGGAGTCTAAGATGGCGAGAAAGAATTTATGAAGTAGTCTAATGCCCGGTTGACATCAGGAGCCGTTGATCGAGTCCAGTCTACTGACTTAAAATGCTCAAGAAAGGCCCTAGCGCTAAACCTCGTTATGTCACGTGATTTTAATGAGTTTAGGAGGGGGGGTCTTGAATATTATTTCTCCAGACACAGTAGGTAGGGGAGTGATCATCAAGAGCATCCAGGAATACTCCTGTGATTTTTACGTGCTGGCTGTTATTTGTTAAACCCAGTCTAGGAGACTGTGATTACCTGATTTCATGTTTAGTCTGGTGGGTGGTAGATTAATTGTACTAGCTTTGCATCCTCTAGAATGGAGAGGTAGTTTGTCCTTTGGCACTAAGACAATCAGATTAAAATCCTGGTTAGGATTAGGTCACGTGGGGTAATTTGTCTAGATTGGTTGGAATTCCAAACAGGCTGAGGAAACAAGGTCCAGGGCAGGTAGATACACCCAACCATTAACTTGGTTACTTAACCTAAGGTAATCAGGATTATCATGTGTTCATGTTCAGGTGTGTCTGAGACGGGTGAAAGTACGCTGGTCGAGAGCCAATTTTTTTTTTACCTTGATCTTTTTACCTCCTTCTGCCTCAACACCCCACCCATTCAGAGCCCTTCATGCCTTGCTACCTTGGCGCCCTGCCACAGGAGTCTGCCCATAGAGTGCTCACCCCTCAATAGCAATAGGTATTCTGATATCCCCGGTGGGCGAGAAGCGGTCCTCTCTTATCTTCTCCCTGAACAACGGTGGAGTGGGTGTTGCACAGTGGGTCTGCTCCCATCTTGGCTGTCACCGATGCGCTCATTGCGAGGGGTCGTCACCTAGGAGTGACAGGTCCCATTTTCGTGTTCTGTTCCCCTGCAGTCATGGCACTCCAGGAGAGCCAACTGAGGTATGCGGGGCGACGCAACCTCCCAGGGTTTCTCGGGTTGACGCTGCCCCATCCCCCTGCATGACCCTAGTCTGCACAGTCAACCTTGGGTTCACGCGAAAGATGGCAGTAGTGCAGCTAGTCGTGCACAGAACCCTCCCAGAGAGGAGAGCGCGCTGGCGCCAATCCTCTCTCCCCTGCCGACCCCCGGTGGCCTGAGCTTGTTCCCAAACCCGGTCACTGGCATGGAGCGAGGTGTGGCCCAGCACCTCAACCCTCAGCGCCATCGGGCCGGCTCCGAGAGCTCATTTTGATGTAGATGAGATATGCCTCACACTTTCTGGAGAGATTGACCTTCCTAAAAGTGACGATCCAGTTAGTGCAATTTCATGGGGGAGTATATGGGGCTTTAGCCAAGACTCAGTAATACATAGTTCATCTGGGTTGTAAAGTCTAGCCCATGCTTCAACTCGGATATTTTACTTTGAATACTTTGTATACTTATATGGACTATCTTAAGCCCTTGTGGTGGACCAGGTTGGTGTCAAGGAGAAGGGGTTTGGTTGTCATTTCATTTGGTCCAGGGTTTAGCCCAATATCCCAAGATAGTAGCAGAAGACAGGTCAGCGAGTGGGTAGAGGAGGTGGTAGGAAGTGGGATATGTGCCAAGTTCTGGATTGAGTTTGGACTATACGGTTTTATTGCACTGTAGCATGTCTACCACGGTCAGCGGGGAGGGAGACCTGAGATTGTGGGTGCCTGATACACAGGGTGCATAGTATGCAAGACCTAGAACAGGGGCCAGGGAGGAAAAGTCACCTATTCCTGTACATTTGGTACTGGTTGTAGGGGCCAAGAGGGTAACGCAGTAGATGAGGAGACCCTTAGTGCTAAGGCCTTTCATTGTTATGACAATTGCTTTAACAAGGACTAAGAAAAGAAGCTATCAGAATTGGGCTCTGTGGTATCTGTAGCCAGACTTGGGTTCTGTGGTATCTGTAGCTTTAAATCTGTAGATTTAACACTGCTGCCCTTCATGTGGCAGCACCTCAGAAATGAGGTTCTACCCTTTAAAGGAAAACTGCACCCTTATATCTTCTAAATGTTATTTGTTTCCATGTCAACAGACAACTCTTTTCATGTAGCTGTTAAAGATGTATGCAACTGCTTCGTTAGTTTTCACACGCCATACTAGGTCCTGTCACTGTCCTGGAGGGTCCATTTCGTGGTTGTTGAAATCTCATTGTCCCTGAGAGCTGCATTAGCATATGACAACATGATGCCATATCAACCATTTATATAATGTATCTCTATGCTGAAATAACAAATACCCTGCAAAACTCTTGAAACTTATAAACCGAATGGAGTTTAAAGGGAAAAACCTGCTTTACAACTCAGATAGCTTGTAAACTCACTGAAGGTAAATGTGGTATTTCACACCTTCTTACAGCTTGTTTCTTTTAAACTACTTAAGCAGACAGGCATGCTGGATGTTTAAAGGCTGATTATGCATCACATTCTCATATGCTAATGCAGCTCTCAGGAACAGATAGATAGAAGATATGAGGGTGCAGTTTTCCTTTAAGGAGAGAGAGAGAGTGAAACCTGAGAGAAGAAGGGCGGGTAACTGGGAGAAAGAAAGTATATTAATAGAGGATGGGGTGGGGAGGTGGATGGATGAAAGAGCTGCAGTAATCCAGCTCTAACCCTGCTTATATGTATATTCATGGCAAAAAATTCATTTAATGCATCAGTTAGGGTTGTTCCACAGCGACAAAGTGAGGAATTGATGTTAGGGTTGAAACCCCTTGCACCCCAGCCGGCATTGGGGTGTGCGTTGCAGTTGTCGGCCCTAACTCTCACCCCATCACATGTGTAAACAAGCTGAGGTGGTGAACTATAGGAGAATAGCGTGAGAGTTAGACCGATGACCCCAACGACACCCCGATGTCGGCTGGGGGGCGAGGTGGGAGGTGCAAGGAGGGGGTTTCAACCCTAACATCAATTTCCTTGCTTTTGTCGCTGTGGAACAACCCTAACTGATGCATTAAACGGAGTTTTTTTGCCATGAATTTCTTCTTTTGAGAATGAGGTCTATAAATAGTGAATGAATGTGGTGGTGGGAGCGCTGGTCCTTCCAGCTCCGCCACCCCACCACGTGATTTTTACTCACATAGTAATGGTTACCGCAATGGAAATGCAAGCGCAAACGGTAATGCACATGATGACGCAAATGTAAATGGTAGAACAAACAGTAAGAGCAAAGTGACGCCAAAGTGAAAAGTAACAGAACGGAGACGCAAACGCAATTGTGTATGGAAACACAACTGGTAACGCCACGGTCACAGTACTGCAATTGGAAACACAAATGGTAATGGTAACAGCAAAAATAATGCCAAAGAAAACAGAAGCATAAATGCAAAGCATGGAACGCAAAACCGTAACGCCGCGACGGCCACGGTACCGCAACTCGAAATGCAAATGGTAACGGTAACAGCAACAATAATGCCAAAGGAAACAGAAATGTAAACGTAAGCGCCAGACAAAACACAAACCGTAATGCATGGTCACAGTAACACAATTGGAAATGCAAATGGTTACAGTAACAGCAACGATAACGCCAAATGAAAGAGTACATCTCAGAGCTCTTCATTAAGTCTTACAGCAACTACGTGTTGAGGAAAAACAACTCCATACTCTACCATCCCAAGAGTCGCCACACACTGCAGGAAATCAGCAATAAGTAGCACTATTCCCACAGCCTGAACACACCACAAAGGTCTCTCAAACTAACTAGCCTGGTCAGCGATTTAAATCACTGATTAATAAATTATGCACTGAAAACTGCAGATGTAATACTGCAACCACGTAAGCCTTCCCTCCATCAGTTTATTATTTCTTAACTGTACGAAATGCACCATCTATTCTACTGAACAGTATCTGTGTTGTTAGATCTGCTCTCACTGTAGAAACTTTAAACACTGTTTTTGTACTTGAACTGTATTTTTGTACACTGCCCTTGTTATGTACTTTGAACTATATATTTTGTACACTGTCCTTTGTTCTGTACTTGAACTGTATCTTTTGTTCACTGTCCTACCCAGGACCTCCTTGAAAATGAGCTTGCTCAATGGGGCCTTATCCTAGTAAAATAAATAAACTTTAACAAATAAAAACAAAACATGGTTAAATTTCTTGTACATTTTATTGCTGTTAACTAATATTTTGTCCCTAGGTTGCGTCCCAACTGCTCTGCTGCATCTCTCAGCATGTCCTAATTTTGTGTACTGTACTGAATCTGATCTATATATAGCATAGAGAATAATGTATGGCAACCATACACAACAAGGCTGTGTTTCCATTGAGGGGTTAAGATGACAGCATATGGACCAGTGTTCCCATTAAGGCTGCAGATCTGGGGTGCACTGCACCCTCCACAAATGTTCAGGGGTACAAAATAAATTATAAGGGTTCATTCTACCATTTGTACAACATTTTGTGGGTACATATACTTCAGACAGAATTATGAGGGTACAGTGTACCCCGTCACTACACAAAATGTACTTGAATTTCATAATTTGTACTTGAATCAGTACAGATGTGGGTAAATGGAAACAGATATGGACCTTGAGAGTGAAGTCGAGAGGTCCATGCTATCATCTCAACCCGAGATGGAAACACATGCTGAGTTATGTGTGGGTGCCCATATTTTATTTGATATAGTATATGGGTTTTTACACGGAGTGACAGAACCCTGCTTAAGTGAAACAAAAAATCTTGCCATTTCTTTGTTCTATTCAATTATCAAAATCAAATTTACAGACTTTTGAAAGTTAAAAGGTACAGCTTTGGGCACTGGGTGGTTAGTAAGTAGCTAGATGTGGAATAAATGAGAAATTTTAAATTGTATGGCCTTTTAACTGTGCAGTACAACTGTTCGGAATCGCACAACACTTTGGAAGTGGCACAATGGGTTAGAATGTGCACAACAAGGGTTTTGAGCAGACTGATTTTATACAGAACAAAGGCTAACCATATACCGTGAGAACTAGAAATAAGCGTTTAAAGTTTTATAACCCGCTTTACAGTCACCTGATCGCGCCTATAAAATATCATACGGTGCTACCTTTCATCCTGATTGTTGTTGCACTGTAGTTACTGTAATTGCATTCCTCAGTTTCTTCCTACCAAAGAGATAGCAGTTGCCTCTCTTCCTGACAAAAAATAGGTTCCACTATGCTGTTTACCCACCTGAAGTCCGATGGAGTGTATTTCCCATTCAAACACCGCTTAGTTTTCGCGGTATCCAGAAAGTGAACTGACGATCCGACGCGGTTCCCATTGACGAATCACAGTCAATGGGTTTAGATCAGTACCCCACGGTACCCTTCATTGGAGGAGCGATCAGTAAAGGATACATTTTAGTAAAGGGATTGAAGGGACAGTTTAGATTCTTTGTAACAAACTGTATGAGGAGGTTTGAGGAATCATAGATCTTGTTATGGGGGTTGGCATGGTGGCTTGATGTGGCATTCCTTGTGAATCAACAAACATCAACTAAATGTTCAAGTAAGCATTAGCTGTTTTTAAAATATGAATACACAGTAAATCATCATTACTTTATGCCACCAAGATTGGAGGGGCCTGGTTCAGGCATGCCACGTTGAGCCAAGACACTGCTTATGAGGTTTTCATCAGTAACTTTGCTGTAAAATAATTTCACTGAACAACTCTGTCCAGCGAATATAGTGAAATTATTTTTACAGCAAAACTTTCTAGTTCTACAGTACTATAATATTGTTGTCCCTCTTTTATGAAGTTCTGTTTTATTAAGTGGTTATTCCATGTGAGTCGGGATGGTGCTGGTAATTTTTTCTGCCCTCATTGTTTATGCTCATTTCGTGACATAAGCTCATTTCCTGACGGGCAAGGCACAACCCTTAGCTTAACTGTTGTGCTGTGCAGCCTGACACACCAAGAACCAACATACAATCTTAGAAAAATAACTAGAATAAAAGGAAACAATATTGTTACATACAGATTGGATTCAGTACAGTACACACAATTAGACACGTAATACTAACAGCACAGTATGACATGCAGCAGACATACTGCATGTACAATACTAACAAAATAAGAGTAGGGCGCAGCTTAGGGACAAAACATTAGTTAATAACAATAAAAATTGAACTGTGGTTTTTATTCATTAAAGAGCAGTAACATTTAAAGGACTGGATGAAAAGCTGTCAACTACATTTAATGCAGGCAGACGCTGACCGCTTCTGAGCAATCATGATTTCTTGAACAGCAAACAGAATATAAAGCACTAGTAAAGGCAACTGTTTTTTTTTTAGTTAATTCATAAGTAAAATATTAGTGGCTTGACAATAAAAAGTACTGGACTATGAAGTTCAAAGACCCATTAGCAATCTAAAGTTTACAACTATAGAAAAGCCGACTTTAAATAAATCAAACACTGCCTAGAAAACCCCATGGGACAGTCTGTTATCCCCTTGACAAGGGAGGATGCATGGAACCTTGTTAAAAACATAATTTTAGAACTAGAGAAAACATTCATTCCTACACGAAAAGTACAAAAACAAGGGTAAAATACCACCCTGGCTAAATAACTCAATACTCAAATAGATGAGAAATAAAAAAATTGTTTGTTTCTCTAAAAAAGAGCACAGCTACAAACAAGGAAATAATACTGGTAAATAGAGGGCTGCAGTTAAGAATTTAAAAATTAAACTAGCAGTAGTTCTATAATTTCCTCAGATAAAGAGACAGCAGACATCTTCAATAAATATTTTTCATCAGTATTCACTAAGGGGAAATCCAAGTAAAAAGATAATCCCAACTCCAACAGGAACGAATAACAATTACACTATAACCATCTCTAATACATTAAATTTACTAAAACATTAAACAAAACTCAAGCAGTGGCCCAGACTCCATTAACCCAGATTTTTGATTGAAACTAGTAATGAAATAGGTTCCACTCACTATATTATTTAACAAATCACTACTTGAAAGATCCATTCCAACTGACTGGTTAACTGCTACAGTTATACCGATATTCAAAAAGGGTAATCGACACTGGTTAATAATTATCATCCAATCAGCCCTCACATCCATTCCTTGCAAACTAATGGAAAAGTTATAAACGGCCTACTGAGAGAGAGAGAAATGGAACAACTTGGCATTAATGATAACTCCCAACATGGATTTAAGATTGGACATTCTTGTACTACAAACCTAATTGCCTTTTATAACACTATTAACCTAGGATTGGATAACGGTACACCCATGGATGTTGTGCTCTTAGACTATAGTAGGCATGCGATAAGGTCAGCCACAATACACTTATATCTAAACTTTTGCATCTTGGTTTTTCCCTGACTTGGTTAAATGGATAGATTGCTGGTTGACAGGTAGAATCCAGTGCATTAGATAAATGGCGATGCCTCTAGTAGGACGGATGCTGTTGTGGAGTGCCACAAGGTTCAGTATTGCGCCCTGTGCTGTTTAATATATTCATTTCAGATATGCAAATTTGCTCTGGGAACACACTCTAAATTTGCAGACAATACCAAATTAGGGGTTTGGTGGATTCTGAAAAAACAGGGCTGCACTTACTCATGATCTCAAATCACTAGAACAATGGGCAGATGCAAATAAGATGACTTGTAACATCAGCAAGTGTTCAGTCCTCCATTTTGACCATAATAATCCCAAACAAACAAATAGGCTTAATAATAAGGTAATAACATCTTCCACCTGTGAAAGGGACCTGGAAATATGGGTAAATGACAGTCTTTCATTCACCAATCATTATAGCCATATGGCTAAAACAGCTAACTCATTACTAGGAAGAATTAGACGACGCTCATATCAAAAACTGAAGAATGCATTATCCCCTGTACAAATCTCACATCAGACCTTATGTTGATTATGGATCACTGTGTGGAGCCATATTTGACCAAAGATTTAAAAATGCTTGAACAAATTCAGAGAAGAGCAACTAAGATAGTGCCTTGCTAGCTCCACTGCCTTACAGAAAGGCTGCACAAAACAGACCTCCACTCCTTGAATTCAGGAGATGTAGAGATGACCTACTGGTCTTGTACAACATTTTGAAATCACCCTCCTTATGGCCCAGTGTGGGATCAGGCTATCACAGAGAAAAATAGTCCCCAGGCTCCACAATAAGCAATTGGTAGTTGAAAAGGCAAGAACAAATAGAAGGCTTCGCTTCTTCTCTGTAAGAACACTGAGACTTTGGAACAGACTACCACAGGAGTTGGTAGACACGAAACCCTTAACTCCTTCAAGAAAGGTATTCATAAATGGTTGTCTGAAAATATTCATAGGATTTAATTTCCCACCTCTGTTGGGGACAATCTCGATGGGCCTTGGCCTTCTTTGCTGTAGGTACCTAGTCATACCTAGTGGAGCAGAATTCAGACAATGCACTGAATGAATAGGCTATCAGGACACCTTCTTATACGAGGATCAGGGGCGACATCACTTCCAGTCTGGCAGGACAGCACAGCGTGGTGGCAAACAGCAGATCTTTGTCGGCTTGAGAAAAGTTAAATAAAACTACAACATGGAAAATTAGGGGCTAAGTGCAATTCTTCTAGATAGTGTCCTTTACAGCAGGTAGGCTTGAAATTTTCTACACTTTTACCTCCGGAGTCCCTCTTTAAATCCCAGGTTCTTTTTGGTACCAGGAAGTACTGGGAAGAATGGCCCAGCTTCATTTCTGCAACCAAGATGGGCTCTATGGCCCTCTTGCTGAGGAGGATTTGAACCTCTTCCAGCAGGAGGGTGAGATGTCAGGAGGGTAATGGCTGGGCAGGGAGGATGTACCACAGGGACAGAGAGGAGCTCTATGGTGTGTCCTCACTGAACCACCTCAACGCCCAAGAATCTGTAGTAAACTCCCTCCATTTTGGTAGGAAGAGGAAGATGCAGCCCCCACCAAGATGCTGCCCCTACTGGTGGGGCCTGCAGGCGGAAGGGGATTAGAAGGCACTGGGGGTGGCAGATGCCACCACCACCAGCCCCTGTGGTGAGCTTTACATAGGTACCGGGAGGTAAACTGGCCTGGATGGAGTCCTGTAGATGCTGAGAGCCACAGCCGGGACCCGGAGTAACCCCATTCAGGATGGGCATAAAGCCTGTGAAATGAACCCTGGCCCTACCTCAGGGCTTAGGATTCAGAGTATGCAGAAACCTCAGGGTTATTTTGGACATCTGAAGGTCCCGCAGGCAGACTGTACATCAGCACCAAAAAGTTGCTTTCCTCTAAAGGAAGCATTCAGTACCGACTGTTAGAAACATAGAAGATGTCGGCAGATAGAGACCATCAGTCTACCTAGTCTGCCCAAGGGTTACCGAGGTCTTCTATGGCTCCTGGGACCCAGCCCCCCAACACCTTGCTGAGCTCTTACTCTGTCCCACCCTCTCTGAAAGCCACCATCATTTTAGTGCCCACCACCTGGTGGGCAGTCTACTCACGGTTCAATGATTCCTTCTGAGTAATACTTCCTCAGATCCCTTTGAAGCTCCCATCACGTAGCTTCCATTCATGCCCCTGGTGGCTGAGCCTTCTATTCTGTTAACAATTTCTGAGTAGTGCATTTTGTTAATGCCCCTCATGAATTTAATGTTTCAATCATATCACCCTCTCCCTTCTAGTCTCAGAGTACATGTTCAATGTCTTTAGTCCTCCTCGAAGAGAGCCCCTGGAAGCCCTGAACCATCTTGGTCACCCTTCTCTGCACAGTCTCCAACCTATCCTTGTCCTTCCTGAGGTGAGGGCTCCAGAACTGGACACAGTATTCCAGGTGGGGCCTCAACAGGGACCTGTGTGTGGGAGGATCACTTCTCTGTCCCTGCTATCGAAACCTCTCCTATACACCCCAGCATTTTATTTGCTTTGCCACAAGCTTTGGGGATCAGGGATCCTCACGACCTTAACAATTATAGATCAATTCCCTCCCTCAACTTTGTCGAAACTTCTGGAAAGATTGTCAGCAACCAACTAAGGGACTACCTCGAATCCAATAACCTACTAAACCCTATGCAATCTGGCTTTAGAACTAAACACAGCACTATTTCGCTTCACAAAGTAACAAATGATTGTTACACGAAACTGGATAGCAGAAACTTTGTCTGTGCTGTATTTCTAGACATTAGTAAGGCTTTTGATACAGTGGATCATAGCCTGTTTCTCTCTTCTCTGAAGAGTATATGCCTGAACTCAGTTTCTTTGCATTGGTTTACTGAGTACCTTAGGACCAGGGGTGTAGCCAGGCATTTCAGATTTGTACACCAACCTGCCACACTGCTACCCCCACTGTTATTCATGCCTTCCCACCCCCCACCAAATAACTTGAGTCCAAGGTTCCTGGCTCCAATCAGATGATTCCCACACTAGACCTGCTGCCTGTCTGCGCTGCTAGCGTGGTTCTTGCTGGCTGCTGGTAAACGCCACTGACTACACCAAGAGTCCAAGACCATGGCAGAAATTTCTTCTTTCTCTCCCACAGGTAGGCAGATTTGCTTCACTTGCCACTCCACATGAAGTCTTCATCCTTCTAGCTGGCTCTGAGTCTGTTCTTCCATCTGCTGTTCCTCAGTTCTTCTACTGCTTCTCTCACTCCCAGTACAACTGAACTAATAGTATGGCTTCTAACTTTGTTGGGGCATTTAAACTCACCACCCTAGACTTACCACACCCTACCAGATGCCACAGCCAGTCACTATGCAGGCGGACCATGCGGACCTAATTGAGACTTTCAGCTTCAGCGTCCGCGGTCCTCTGCCCCAAAACAAAGCTGAAAGAGAAAAGAAAAAGCATGTGAAGCCAAACAAAGGAATTTAAACGTGATGGACTAGAGAAGGCAGAGCAATGCTGGCCAGCTTGTTTGCTACCCTCTGCTACTAAACTTGGTATGCCATGGCTTACTTGGGAGTATCAGCAGCTATGCCCTTGTGTAGGACGGCATCAACAAATTAAGGCTGAGGGTGAGCTATCCCACTCAAACCTCTATTGAGGGGGTACCACAAGGATCCATACTTGGTCCCTTACTATTAGTTATCTATGTTAATAACATTGATGAGAGTATTAACAAGGCCAACATACACCTGTTTGCTGATGATACGGTTGTATATATAAGTCATCCGACACCTAAAGCCTCTTGTGCTGACCTCCAGAAGGAATTTAACCAGCTCCAGAACCAGCTCCTCCATAAAAATCTTCTTCTAAATGCTAAAAAAACAAAAGCAATGTTGTCCTCAGCCTATAGCCGGTGTGATGAATCCAGCCAGCTCTGGAGCACTACCTCAGATTACCACAATTCTTGGAGAGAAACTGGAGTTTGTCTCAAAGTTTAAATACCTAGGTGTGTGGTTAGACCACAATCTATCATTCACTGAGCACGCAAGGACCTTGTAAAGAAGTTAAGGCAGAGGCTGGGGCTATTCTTTAGAATTAACCAGTTTCTTACTAGAGATGCAAAAGTGCGCCTTGTCCAAACTACTTTTCTTTAGCTGATCGAGTATGCAGATTTCCTTTATAATCAATATCCCAAAGCCTCGCTTGCAAAGTTGGATAGGCTTTACCACAGGGCCATCCAGTTTATTACTGGTCTCCCCATCTCTACCCTCATTGTTCCTTGTACAAAGCCATAGGGTGGTCGTCTCTTATGTTTAGGCGTAATAGAAACACAATCCTTTGGACTTACAGAGTCTTCTTGAGCGGCTTCCACAATATATAATAAGCGGTCTCCCACTAAGTGAGCCAGGGATGTATGCCCTAAGAAGCGCATCCTACATCACACTATGTATCCCTCAAGGCTTCCTCTCGCTATGCAGAGTGGCCATTAGTTCCTGTTGCCAACATTGTGGAACAAAATACAAAATTATTAAAATTAAGCTGACTCCCAGTCTTTAGGCATCAAAGAATACCCAACTCTTTTGTCCTACTATTTTGGTCTTCCGCTGGTTCAGATGTTCCATTATCCGTGGCCCAGTTCTTAATACCGACCCTTCTTCCATCCCCTGCCAAGGATATACTCTCCACGGGCTCCTGTCCATACGGGAAACCTGGGCACTGGGCGGTCGGCGCTGCCTCTACTGCCACCTCAGAACCTAAGCTTGGACTCTCAATTAGCAAAGCACGGCATTAGCAGCCATCCAATCAGAATGTGAGTGTTCTTGCGTTGGTTTCTGATTGGTACCTGCAGTCTGCTTCTGTGTCCGATCTAAACCAAGCATAAATCTGATTTCCATGCTGAAATTTGCCAAAAAGAGCTGTAATTACTTTTCTCCTTGACTGTTAAGACCCTTATCCTTCTGTTTAGAGTGTTACATCTATGGATATTGTGTGATTACACTACTTTTGAAATTCTGTGCTATGCGCCAGCTCCCTACATGAGCAGCCGTCACTTCTTCCTACTGAAGTTCCTACTAAGCCTCATCTTATGTCCTCCTTAAATATTACAGAAGCACTCTGAACTGATATGACTGATGTAACACTGAGTACTTACTTGCATTAATTTTTTACTTGTGTTATTTGGCTGTACTGTAAATATCTCTGCATGCATTGTACCATTTGACCCAGAGCTAACCAGGTCCATCTTGTAAATGAGCTTGCTCAACGATGTTTGCCTGGATAAATAAATATTTTGATTGATTGAAGCTTTGTTGCACTGGATTGACAGCTTAAGGGTATCACATATGATGACCCTGAGATCCCTTTCCTCATGTGAGTTGCTGAGTTGGACCCCATTCAGCCAGTACTCTGCTCTGGGGTTCCCCTTACACAGTTTCAACTCCTTGCACTTTTTGCACTGAACTGTAGCTGCAAGACATGACCATCTCTCTATTTTTCAGGTCTTTCTGAAGGTCCTTCACCACCTCGGCACTGTCAACCCTACCACCTAACAGTGTCATCTGTGAAGAGGGCTATTTTGCCCAGAATGCCTTTTCCAATGTCACTAATGAACATATTCAAAAGGACCAGTCCAAAGACCAATCCCTGCAGCACCCTGACCTCCTCTCACCTGACCTCACCCCGCTGACCACCACTCTGCTGCCTGTCCTTCAGCCAGTTTCCCACCCACCTGACTATGCTCCCAGCCATGCCTAGGTCCTCTAACTTCTTTAATACATGCTTATGCAACACTGAATCAAAGACCTTCCTAAAATCAAAGTATAGGAGATCCATTGGGTGGCCTTTATCTAATTCCTTAGTCACCCAGTCAAAGAACGTAATGAGGTTTGTCTGGCATGACCTCCATGCTGTGAACCCATCTTGTCTCCCATCCTGAAGTCTGTCCTCTTCCAGGTATTCTACTAGGTCCTATTTAATTAATGTTTCCATTAATTTCCAGAGTATAGATGTGAGGCTCACAGGCCTGTAATTGCCAGTCTCCTCCCTCCTCCCTCCCTTGTGGTGAGGTACCACATCTGCTCTTCTCCAGTCCCTAGGCATGGTTCCT
Organism: Neoceratodus forsteri; assembly: GCA_016271365.2. Classification (NCBI taxonomy): domain Eukaryota; kingdom Metazoa; phylum Chordata; order Ceratodontiformes; family Ceratodontidae; genus Neoceratodus; species Neoceratodus forsteri. The sequence continues at coordinate 827,956,029 of CM057453.1, read as the reverse complement.
GTCTGTAGTGAGCAGTTCAACAAATGTGCCAGGGGATGGCCAATTCCTTGGCAAGTTCCCTCAGCACCTCGGTGCAGTCCATCCATTACAGGTGCTACGCCTTGTTTAAGATGCTCCAGTGCTTCCCTGACCCGGTCTTTTTTTTCTTTGCCATAGAGCTTTTATCCTCCTGGGAGCCTTGGCAGGTGGCTGCGGTCTCTCCTTTCGGAGACTCACTCTCAGGCTTCCCTGCATCCCCATATCATCAACCAGGGCAGTCCCCATGGATTGCCCCCATGGCGGGGCCAGGAGGGAGGGCACTGGCACTCCCCTCCCAGAGACCCAATCCAGATACACTGAGCCGACCCTCGCAGATGCGGAGCCATCACGGAACCTGCCAAGCTCCATTTTCTGCTTTTCTCCCGTCCCCCTCCCTGCCAATGTGATGAAGTTGGCACATGTCTCCTAACCCATACTGCCCTCCAGCCACTGCCAGAGGGAAGTCAACGAGCAGGATGACAGGTCTCCCTCCCCAAGAGAGGAGAGCAGTCCTCTGGATGCTCGATCCTTTCTCACCCTGCTGACCCATGGCACCAAGCTTGTCCCAAACCGGGTCACCAGCGTGGCGCAGGTGTGGCATCCAGTGCCTCAACCCTCAGCGCCACCGAGCCAGCAAACCCTGACCCTGTCTATGATAAATGTTGGTGTCACCATTCTTGGGATCCAGGAAACAAACACCAGCACCATGTAGATGAAGTGCAATTCAGCTTTATTCGAAATTGCCAAAGCGAACGCCATAGTTGGCACAGACAAAACTCTCGTTGAGCTCACAGCAGCATCATCAGGAGATCCTCCTGATGACGCTGTGTTAGCAAAACTGGGTCAAGGTTTTGTCTGTTACCAATGCTGTTGGCGCTTGGCAATTTTTGAATAAAGATGACTTGCACTCTATCTACATGGTGCCAGTGTTTGCTTCCTGAGACTGTTCTTTGCATACCTGGCACATGTAAGCAGTTGGGAGCGGAGCTTGTTGCTGTGCATTCTGGGATCCCCTATCCTCAGCCTTTACACCACTATCATGTTCCTTGGTGAATACCAAACAGATGAAGTTGTTCAAAGCAGATGTCTTCTGTTCATCATCCTCAATGATCCTATCGCCATCTAAGAGCCGGACTATCCCTCTCTTTTTCTCTTCTCAAATGTATCAAAGTGTTTGTCCCCTATTTGACCCCCACTGCAATCTGAAGCTCAGTTGCTGCTTTTGACAGTCTCACCGCCCTTAGCATCTTTGCTTTTCTAAGTGTAGTCATCACTGTCCCTTTCTCTTATATTTGTGAAAAGCTTCCTTCTTCCCCTAATTGCTTCCCTGACCTGGCCCATGAACCAAATGGGTCTCTTTTGCCTGTTCCTTTTGTCACAGTCCTTATGCATAGTTTGGTGGTCCCTAGGTCTGGTTTGTTTAATCTGCCCCAGATGACTTCTACCTTTGTTTTCTCATGGATCCCCAAAGTTTTCCCCAGACTAGCTGTTTCAACCTATCGGCGTTGGCTCCTCTGAAGTTCAACCATCCTGGATTTAGATTTAACTTCCTCTAGGGACAACTCAAACCAAACAGGAGTTGTGGTCACTACTAGCTAGTGGTTCCCCAACCAACAGCACCACCCACCTCCAAGCTGATGAGAACCACAGAGGATGGCGTCAAGTCTAGTTGGGTCAGTAGGCAGTCTTGTAAGGTCTCGACCACCTTTTGACTTTTTGAGGATCTAGCCAGGGGATACCCCAGTCAACGCCTGGCATGTTCATGTCACCTATCATCACTGTTTCCCCTTTCTGTGTCATATCTGGTTCAGTTTCAGTTGGTTACCATCTGTACCTCCCCACCCAGTCACCCCTGAAAAAGGGACTTCTATCCTCAGTGGGCCTTCCGGTCAACCAAATTCAATAATAATGATAATGCCCTTAATCTCTTCTAGCAGTACCTTGTCTTTTCCTCTGCTTGCCTTGGTGGCCTGTATATGACCAGGAATATTTTTTTCCTGATGCCGAGCTGATCTGCACCCACGGGATTCTACCCTTCTTTTTCACTGATGTTGTGTGTCGTGGCTCTCACCCCTTCTGACCATAAAGTGCTACCCTCCCTGCTCCCTTCCTGTCCCTTCTATAGAGCGAATAGCCCATTGGACATTTGGACTGTTGGACATCAGATGCAAAATCCAGAACATGTAACCAAGAGTGACAGCACAGGAAAATACTAGAGGCAGCCACATGAGCAGCTGCATCAGAGGCATCAGTGGCAGACCTTAGCAGGTGCTTTCCAGACTCAAGGCCAACAGTCAGGGTTTGCTAGACCATTAGCTTATCTAGGGCATCTGACAGCTTGTCAGCCATAGCAGCCACAGATGTCCACAGGTAATTTTGATTTTTAACCATGTGTGCCTGGTAGTTTGCAATACGTAGTCCAATAAATGCAGAACAAAGGTTCTTTTCCCCATCACATCAAGCTTCCTTTATTCCTTATCTGGAGGAAGAGAGCTCATGTGTTTAGGAGCCTTGGACCTGTCATGGGAAGCCATTGTCAACACAGAATCTGTTTCTGGCTGGGAGGAATAATATGTCTTACTTGAAGGAGTGGATATTGTTTACCTGCCTTCCTTGGGAATGCAGGCAAACCACTGGGTCTGTGTCAGGAAGCTAGAGTGGCATCCTCCAGAGCTGAATGGATTGGAGGAATAAGCACTGTAAGGAAGGTAGACACTTCCAAGAACTCATGAAGATTTCTCTGGAAGAGTCCTCCTCCTTAGCTGTAAATCCAAGTTTGGACTGGACCTGCCGGAGGAAAGCCTTAAAAAGGCATCCTTAGGAGGTGACCTTGGGTGCATTTCACACTCCCTTCACCACAGAAGGACAGTGTGGAGCTGGAACCTACTACATCCAGAGGATTCAGATGCTCCTCGATGTTTTCTTCATAGCCTCCTCCATATATGCTGATTGCATTCCAGTTCCTCCTCCTCCTTAATGGGCATTGACATCAGGTTGACGAGCAAAGGAGGCTTGATGGAGGAACAGTCAACGGACTTACCATCAACAGGTAACAGTCCTTGCCAGGCAATACTCGGGTAGAGGGAACTGCTGCATAGTCGTGAGGTCAATGATGGCAGCTCAGAAGGCATCAATAGGGATGACGTTGATGACGGAGGCAAAGGTATAAGCTTTTGAAACAGCTCAGACATCATCTGATAAAAGAGCTGTGCATCAGCAGGCCCCAGCGGGTTGTCAGTGGCTCGACCATTGATATGATAATGTCCAGTGGTGGAATCAGCTGTGAGTCCCCTGGTATGGAAAAGAGCCTTTGCTGTACCCTGCCCTTGGTGTCCAAGAGACGGCGGAGTGTCTGAGAGACAGTGGGGGCAGCAGAACTGGAGGCCTTGGCCTGGGTTCTGTCTTTGTCACTTGACTCACCTGTTCAGAGAAGACCAGTACTGGGCTGGAGAGGCATCCTTTTCGCACCTCTTTTGTCTGCATTGCAGTGCTGTTCCACTGACATAGCGGACTTGTCCTGTTTCTTTGTTGAATCAGTGGTGGATGCAGTCAACTGTGGGGAACAGTATGTCAATAGCAATCCGAAGACAGGGATTGGTTGACGATGATGAAGCCACCTTCAACACACCTTGCTTCTCCTCCATAGTCTTGAGTTTATATAAAATTCCAAAGCCTTCTTATGATGTCTCCTAGTGGCCTGATTAAACCCTTAGCAAATGCTGCAGGCCTTCAAGTTGTGGAACAGGCCCAGGCGGAATGCACAAGGAGTGATAGCTGTCTTTGTATATCTTAACATTGTCACAGCGACAATAACAGAATGATTCCTTTTCTTTTGACGGCAGCATAAAAATTTTATGTTTAAAATAACAAAGAAGTAGCAGTGTTAGCAATACTTGCAAAGCTCGATGGAGTTCTTCAGCAGCAGTGGACCGAGGAGTGGTTGACATTGGGAGAAAGAAATGAGGCATTATGGCCCACATTATATAGGCAGCAATAAGGCATGTCAACATGGGCAGCCCCAGCTGTAAACTTTTCCGGTGGTCCTGATGCTGATGACTTACAGTTTCATGATATTGCTCAATGGAGGGAGATATTCTTAAAGAGCCCCTGACACCATTAGAAAACATGTGCGATTTAGACACAATTTATTTATATTTCATATATTTTCCATAAATATAACCATTACTTCTTTATTGCTGATTTCAGTAGTATGAAAGAGGCTTACTGTTCCTTAGACTTTATCTGCTGTTTCTGCTTGCCTACACCTGACATCATAATCCCCTGTTTATGGCATCATAATTATTTCCACAGCAACAAACTGTGATGTCATAAACAGACCTGTGATGTCAGGTGTAGGCAAGCAGCCAGAACAAATAGGCAGCAATCCTGTTTATATGCAAATGTCCTTAGTAAAAAGAAGTAAGGGTGAGAATTACAGAAAAAATATTAAATGTAAGCTAAATTGTGTCTAAATATTCAATTTTTCAGAGTTGTCACAATGGTGTCAGGAGCTCTTTAAAGATCTGTTTTCCCTCTCTTAACCCCTCTGCAATATGCAGTTCTGTGTCTGCTTTTGTGTCTGATTACCTTCTTGGTCACCTTCATCTTTACCTGGTATTCACTCCATTTCTTGTTCCTGTTTCTCCTTGAAGCTAATGAAGGCCCTTTGTTTGTCCCTTACTGCCTCCCTGACCTTAAAGAACCAGACTGTCTCTAGTGCTCGCCTTGGTACCAGTTCTCAAGCATGATTTAGCTGCCTTGAGAATTTCCCCTTAATTTCTCACCACTTCTCTTCCAGTCCCCTGATGTTGTCTACCTCAGTCAACTTAACCTTGACCAACTCCTGATCTGGTCAAAGTCTGCTTGTCTGAAATCCAGAACCATAGCCTTTGATGAGGGTACACTAGTACCCAGGGCCAGTTCAAACCATATGGTATTATGGTTACTGGACCCCAGTGGTTCCCCAACCCACACCCATATACCACTTCCAAGTTGGTGAGTGCCACATCTAGAATGGCAATCCTGGTGTACAAAATTTAGAGAAAGGACGGAGGGGCGGGAGGGGAGGTGGCAGTCTATGTAAGGGATGGGATTAGATGCAGAAGAGACAAGGGTGAGGAAGGGAGGACAGAGGTGCTAAGGATGCAGCTCCTGGACACAAATGGTAGAAAGCTGAGGCTGGGGTTGGTGTATAGACCACCAGCCCAGTCAGGAGCTGGATAAGGAGTTAGCGGAACAGATTAGGTGGGTATGTAGGAAGGGAGTGTGGTGATCAAGGGGACTCAATTAGCCTGAGTGGATTGAGTACCCCTGCCACCTCCAGTGCCAGGGTGCAGGTACTCCTGGATGCGTTCCAGAATAGTCTGCTGACAGCTGGTCAATATGCCAACCTCGGCTAGGTAACACACTGGACCTGGTACTATCAAACGGGAGGCAGTGAGGGAACTAAGGGGAAGACCCACTAGCTGGAAGTGACCACCAGTCAGTGTGGTTCACGTTCAGCTGAGAGGGAGATTGTAGGCTCAGAAACAAGTGTGTTGGACTTCAGGCGGGCGGACTTCGGAGGATGTGGGAAATACTGCAAGGGCGACTAGATGGGATTAGCCGGAGATGGATGCACAACAACAAAAGGGGATATCATTAAACTTGGTCTAACAGAGGCTACAGAGGCATGCACCAGGACTCTGAGCAGGAGGAGCAGAACCAAGAAGCCATGTTGGCTAAACAGTAAAGTGCTGGAGGGTGGGGCAAAGGCTGTGTATCGAGATTCAAGAAGATGGAGAGAGGGGAGGACAGGGGAGGTGCATACGAGTTACGTCTAAGGAGGTGACCAAGCTGTTAGGAAGCCAAGGCCTCCAAGGAGCTAAGGTTGGCTCAGGGCATTAAGGAGGAGATAGACTTTAGATACGTGAGGGAAAAAGGAAATGCAGAGACCAAATAGTGCAGATCAAAAGGGGTGGGGAGGGTGAAAGGAGCCGGAACAAGCAGAAGCACTGAATGAATACTTCTGCTCTGTGTTCACGCAGGAGAAAGGTGGTCCACTACCTCAGTGGACTGGGAAGGTGGGGTCAGAGGCGGGAAGGGATGTCTGATGGAATGATTGAGAGTAGAGTACTAGAGGGTCTGAAGACACTAAGGGTGTACAAGGCACCAGGTCCTGATGGCATGCACCCCAGGGTGCTGAGGGAGATGGCGGAGGTGTTGGCCAGGCCACTGGCAGACCTGTTCAGCACCTCTCTGGACATGGGATACATGCCACAGGACTGGAGGATAGCCCATGTGGTGCCTATACACAAGGGTGGCCCACAGGACGAGCCAGGCAACTACAGACCAGTCAGTCTCAATTCCATAGTGAGTAAACTTATGGAAGCAATACTGAAGGAGAGACTGGTGTCATTTTTGAGGTGAATGGCCTCCAGGATGGGCAGCAGCATGGGTTCGTCTCGAGAAAATCTTGTCAGACCAGTCTAATATAGTATTATAACTGGGCAACAAGAGAGCTGGATAAGGCCACGCAGTGGATGTCCTATATTTGGACTTCAGCAAGGCCTTGATTCAGTGCTTCACAGGTGGTTGGGGGGAAACTGAAACCGTGGGGGACAAGCTGGTTAACTGGATCATGATCTGGCTGAAGAGAAGGCAGCAACAGGTGGTGGTGGTGGTGGTGGGGGACTCTCAACACCTAGGCCAGTGACAAGTGGAGTGCTGCAAGGCTCTGTGCTGGGGCCAATGTTGTTTGGGCTATTCATATTGGATATCTCACACGGAGTGAGTAGGATCAGTTTGTTCGAGACGATACTAAAATGGGGGCAGTAGTGGATGAAATTAACGGCAGGAAACAACTACAGGGGATCTAACCAAACTGGAGGAGTGGTTGGTGAAGTGGCAGCTGGATTCTCAATGTGAAGAAGTGCAAGGTTATGCACTTCGGGGCCAAGAAGCCAAGGAGGGAAAATTGGTTGGGGGGAGTGAGGCTCGGGGTCACCGAGAAAGAGAAGGACTATGGGGTGATGGTAATGGAGAGCAAGAACAACTCTGCTCAATGCAGGAAAGCCTCCGCTAAGGCTAACAGGATGATGGGGTGCATTCCAAGGGGATTCTCATCCAGGTACAGGAAAGTGATCCTGCCCCTCTACAGGTCCTCGGTCAGGCTGCACTTGGAGTACTGCGTGCAGTACTGGCATCCATATCTGAAGAAGGATATCAGACTGCTAGAGGGGTGCAGCGAGGGGTGACAAAAAAATGATCACGGGGATGGAAGGCAAAACCTACAAGTACAGGCTAAGGGATCTGAGTTTATATATGCTGGAGGAGAGGAGGATAGGGGATATGACTGAAATGTTCAAGTACTTGAAGGGATCAACAAATTTAGCGTTGATGGGTTATTTAAGCCGAGGAAGGGAAGGGATACGAGAGGGCACGGCTAAGATTGGGGGCAGATTTATTTATATTTATTTATTGAAATGTTTCACCAGGAAGGCACACTGAACAACAAGTTGCTCATCTCCAGTGCGACCTGGAGGGTAGGGGAACATAAGGATTGGATACAGAGGTTTGGTACAATAACAAAGATATATATTTAAATACATGCAATTAGATAGCAGTAGGTTGTACAGTAAGCAATGAGAGGGTGGCAACTGACATTACTGAGCTAGGAAGGTAGGAGCTCATGAGGAAGATAAGCAACTGAGAATGATCCAAAATACAAAAAGAGAAATGTTTAAGATTTGCAGCAAGCACTAAATGGTTCATGGATGTGAAGATTGAAATGATTGAATGGTGTGCTCAAAGATTTGGTTTAGGTAAGCTAGTGAGTAGTAGTTCAGCTACTGCTAAATTAACTAAGGTATGCAGAAGAACTAATAGTCTGCAAGTGCTTATAGAGAAAATTTAGGGCCTAGCCACGTAGGGCTAGGTTATGGGGAGAAGGAGAGAGGAGGAACGGGAGGTAGGGAGGAGAGGGAGGGAGGGAGGTGAGAGGCAGTCTAATTTCCAGCACATACAGGGCTGAGGACCACCAGGGGTCGGGTTGGATGCGAAGGTGGTGATGAGTGCAAGGTAGGGGAGGAGGGAGGCAGGGAGGTAGTGGATAAAATGGTAGGAGGAGGCAAGTAGTTTAGGAGGAACAGGCCCCTACAGGATGCAGAGAACCTGCCAGGGGAAGGGGCAAGTCAGGGATGAGGTGGCTTCAGACCAAGTAGTGAGGGGGTAGGAAAGATGTGGGGGAGAAGAAGAGAAGGGGGAGGGAGGTAAGGGCTTTCAAGAGCTAAACCCCAGAAGCTAGCTGAGAGCCCAGGCAGTGGTCAGGGCAGGTAACGGTGGGAAGAGAAAGAAAGATGGAGGAGGGGTAGAGGGTTGCAAGGGACCGCTCCATCCAAGATGCAGAGAACCTTGCCTGCACAAGGCAGAGGTAGAAGCATCAGAAGGGTAGCAAACCCTGTAGGGAGCAGAGAACCAGAGGTCAGAGCAGGTAATGGAGGAAAGAGGAAGAGAAATGGAGGAGGAGAGGTCTGCCAGGGCCAGATCCTCCATGATGCAGCAAACTCTGCCTGTGCAAGGCAGAGGTAAAGCAAAACAGAAGGGTAACAGGTAGGAGGCAAAGAGGGCTTGGGGGCTGAGGAGGGGGCTGGTAGGGAGGAGAGGGTTTGGTAGGAGAGAAGAAAAATAGATTGGGGAGAGGGGTGAGAATAAAGGTTGTGGCTGTAGTGGTAGTGGAGACAGAGGTAGTAAAGGGTGGGGTAAGGAGAGGATATTAAGGTGGATTATAGCAGGAGCAGTTAGAGGAAAGGTAATTGTGTAGGGCTGCACCGAGGGAGTAGAAGGAGGAGGAGGATGATTTGTTGGGAGAGAGAGTTCCAGATTTTAGGGAACCGAGAGAAAAAGAGACTGACCGATAAGTGTTGACCGTGAGGTACTGCAGGGTAATGCAGTATCTGAAGATCTGAGTGAGTGTGGAGGTGCGGTGGGAGAGAGAGAGAGGTGAGGAGGTAGGGAGGAGGGAGTTCACCCAACAAGTATTTAGAGGTGAATTTGGCACAGTGAGAGAGGCATCTGTTAGCAAGAGGGGAAAAGAAAGGGCATGACAGAGCCTCGCAGTGATGGGTCGAGAGGAGCATCAGAGCAAAATGACAGAAGGAGTTGAAGAGGGTGTCCAATCTGGCCAAGGAGGACTTGAGGCAGCGCCATAAACTATGTCACAGTAGTTGAATATGGGAGTATCATCTTCTGGACTAATTCACGCCGTAGGGAGGGATGCAACTATGGTTCCTGTACAAGGCACCAAGCTTGGGGTGCAATTTTTCCAGGATGGCATCAATATGTCCAGAGAAGTTGAGGTGTTGGTCTAACCATACTGCAAGATATCTGAATGAGGAAGTGTCCTCTAAGGTAGTCCCATCCAGGTGTGGAAGGAGGGTGGGCTGGGCAGCCTTGAGAGTCTGCCTTGTACCAAAGGTCATGGAGACTATCTTCTTGGCGTTGAGGAAGAGCTGATGGGAGGCAAACCAGAGCTGAACCTAGTGGAATTCATGCTGCAGCGTGGTTGCAACATCAGCTGGGTATTTGCCAAGGTGTACAAGACAGTATTATTGGCGTACATGTGAATGGAGGAGGAAGGGACCAGACTAATGGGAGGTTGTTTAGGAAAATGGAGAATAGAATGGGACCAAGTACTGAGCCCTGCAGGAGCCAGTGGTGGATAGGGAGAGGAGGGGAGATGGAATTTTGGATCTTGACAGATTGTGTTCTGCCTGTGAGGTAGGCCCTAAACCAGTTAGTAGCAGGGTGGACAGGCCAGCTGCCTTGAGGAGTCTATAAGGAGTGCATGGGAGATGGTGTTGAAAGCTTGGCAAGGTTGACAAAGATGGCTGAGGTGATGAGGCCATTGTCCATTCCTGTAAGGATGGTATCAGTTAGCCTGAGAAGGAGGAGGTGGTGGTGGAGTGATTTTTCAAAGCTAGATTGGAATGGGGTGAAAAAGAAAGAGTCTGTGAGGAAGGTGGTAAGCTGGGAGAGGACCACATATTCTTGAAGCTTAGCAAAGGTTGGGAGGAGAGATAGGATGAAAGTTGTAGGAGAAGTAGGGTCCCGTTCTGGGGCGGGAGAGGACCACTGCATGATTCCAGGCAGAAAGGATGGAAACGATCGAGAAAGAGCAGTTGAGGATGAGTGATAATGGAAAGGCTATACCTGGAGCAGAGAGGCACAAGAGCTAGGGGTCGATGTCATCAAGCGAGGAGCCTTTAGAAGGGTTTAGTGAGAGCAAGGCAGTTAGTGTTTCAGCAGGGGTGATTGCTGTAAAGGAGAAGGGGAGGATGGCGGGAGGAATGAGTGCCAGAGGAGGGATATAAGCATGGAGGGAGAAGGAGAGAGTGACTTTAGAAGTTCAGAGGCACATGTGGTGTAGTAGGAGTTAAATTTCTTGGATACAAGACAGGGGTCAGAGACCAGTAAGTTGTTAATATTTAGCATGGGGGATGAGACGGGGAGAAGAGTGCTTGGACCACCTTCCAGAATTTAGAGGTGTGTTGATATTATTGCGGAAGGCAGTTCTAAAATTCTTGGACTTGGCTAGTCTACTGGCTTTAGTGCAAGCATTCGTAGTCAATGCGTTGTGTAATCCGTGGTGAGCTGGGAGGCTTTGTGCTTTTCCAGGCTTTGTCATGCGCCCTGAGGCAGCCAGCAGTTCAGGGGTGATCCAGGGAGATGGTTACCACAAACTCTAGTTTGTTTGAATGGGGCATGAGTGTTCCATGTTGCTAAGAAGTTGTCTTTAAAGTAGGCAAGGGCATGGTCTGCAGAGGGGCAGAGGTAAGAGGACCAGTTGAGGAGGCAAGATCTTGTAGGAGAAGTTCAGGTTCAAGGAGTTGTAGGATCTAAGTTGTAAGATTTTGTGAGGGGCTTTGAGTCTGTGGATCTTTCTTACCAGGAAGATAGGGTGATGGTCACTAAGGGCATCTTGGAGAATACCAGATTTGATAACTCTGTGAGGGTGGGAAGTGAGGCCCAATCAATCAGGGAATGGTTTTGAGTTCTTAGGTTCGGTGAGTAGGTTCTTGGATGAGTTGGACAATGTTTAGGGATGAAATGTCATTATGGATTTTAGATGTAGATGGAGACAGCCAGTTTAGGTTGAAGTCACCTAGAAGGAAAAGATCGCCTTTCTGGTAGAGGAAGTTAATGAAGTTACTAGATCAGTGGCAGCAACAGGTTGGCTGCCAGGGCTGCAGTAGGCACCTGCAATAAATAGCGGGCGGAGAAAGGGAGAGCAATTTGATAGCAATAGCTTCAGAAGTAGGGGAGGAGGCTGCAAAAATAGTGGAGTATTTTAATGAAGACTGGATGTACACAGCTACTCCACCATCTCTACCAGCCCTGTCTTGCCTAGTGATGGAGTATCTGGGAATGGAAATAGAGTGGTCGGAGATCTTGTCAGTGAGCCAAGTTTCTGTTATGATAAGAATATCAGGTTTGAGTGGAACTAAAGTTACCACCTTTTAAGAAACCCAAAGTGGGACATTTCTTAATGAAACATGATTTTCACAGGACAATGTAATTTTGACCAATGCAACAGACTTGTTTTCACTAAATAATCAGAACTAAGACTAAGTGTTGTAGTTTTTAGCTGTTTCTAGTGTTTCTTATCATTTTAAGGTATTTTAGTTAAGGCATTATGTTATTTTGCAGCATTTAAAGGAAAGTCAGAAGACTTTTTTTCTACTATAATGTCAGGACATGAAGTATTTTTCATATTTTTTGCAGGACACAGCTGCCCAAATCAGGACTGTCCTGTGAAAATAGGGACAGGTGGTAACCTAAGTGGAACCACCATTGTTTGCAGTAGATCAATCTTAGATACAAGACTGCAGATATTCAGATGTAAGATTTTCAGTCCATGTGGGACTGTAGGAGAGCTTGGGAATTAGGCACATGGGTGTGTTGGGGGGCACTGGAGAGGAGTAGCAGCAACTGAAACTCTGGCTGGAAGCTGCAATACTGAACATAGGATTTGCAAGAAAGCGAGTTGTGCTCACAACAGAGGAGGTGAACATTGCAATTGTCTTTGGTTTGTAGCAGATATTCTGCAGGTGGAGGCTACTTCTAACTGAAAGGTGAAACAAGGAACTTAGAATTATCAGGAAAAGACAGCCTTTCAAGCAACAGAGGAGGTGGATCTAGCTTTCTTTGTTACAATTCTTAAGATTTTCAGTGCAGAAAGAGTTTAAACCCTGTGCTAAGAATTTGTCACACATCCTGAAATAAGTGCAGGTACAGGTTGTGTATTTGACCCAGACAGTGCCCTAGGGGTGGAAACTGTTTTTGTGTTTATCTGTGTGTGCCTTATAAGGCCAGACCAGACTTAACATGGAAGTGCTTACATCATAGCTACTTATTAGCCAATAGCTTTGGTAACAGACCTGAGAACAATAGTATTATAAGCAAGTGTTTTATAGCAAACTAATCAGAACAGCTAATATTTTTCAACTGAAACTCTGGCTGGAAGCTGCAATACTGAACATAGGATTTGCAAGAAAGCGAGTTGTGCTCACAACAGAGGGAGGTGAACCTTACAATTGTCTTTTGGTTTGTAGCAGATATTCTGCAGGTGGATGCTACTTCTAACTGAAAGGTGAAACAAGGAACTTAGAATTATCAGGAAAAGACAGTCTTTCAAGCAACAGAGGGAGGTGGATCTAGCTTTGCTTTGTTACAATTCTTAAGATTTTCAGTGCAGGAAGAGTTTAAAGCACAGCTGACTTATTTTGGGGTTGACTGCTTTCAGAGCACAACCCACCAGGCTGTTTTGGGGCTGGGAAGGTTTACCTGTGTCTGACTTGGATGTTTTGATTTTCTCTGTTTGATTAGCAGGGTATTTTCTCTGTCAAATTGTTGTGTAGGGCATCTTGCTGACAGGAAGACACTCATCACAGTGGTGGGTCAGAGCTCTTAGCTGATTGTTTTGTGAGGGCACAGTTTAGGGCCAACCCCTTCCCACCCTTCACCCCACCTACCCCTGGAAATAGTTCCTTTATACCTGGGGTTCTGACATCATTCCTCAAGAGTGCAAGGTGCATATCACTGTCATATCCTCTCTAGCACACTGCACTGACAATATAAGCATATACTTTGTATAATATATATATTTCTATATATCAAACCAATCACACACAAACACACACACACTCACACCAAAAAAAAAAAAAAGATAAACTTTTGGGATTAGTGCAATGTAATGGCTGTGGGGCAGCAGTCTTCCAGGAGTCTTTCTGAGGCTGAGAGCTGCCTATTTGCAGACAACTCTGCCCTGAGGGAGGAAGTTGCCAGTCTTCAGGCCACACTGACAGTAGTAAGGGAACCTTCCCCAGGCCACACTGACGGAAGGAAGGAACCTCCCCATCCAGGGAGCACCAGAGCCACCACCACTACCTCAGAGGTTGCGAAGAAAGCACAGCAGTTGGACCACAGTGGGCTCCAGGAGGGTGAGGATGGTGGAACAGAGGCACACCAGTCAGTTGTTCCACTCCACAATCCATACACCATTCTGGGGAGCATAGCTCCCCATGGATGCACCCGCAGAGGAGACTAAGGAGGCTGAGGACAACTGTCACAAGGGAGGCCCACAGGAAGGAGGCAGAGGACACCACAAGGAAAGGAAGCAGCTCCTGGTGGGGACTCAATTATTAGGGGATAGACCTGGGAGGAGCAGGAAAACTGAAGTAAGGTGCCTGCCTGGTGCCATGGCTTGAGGGACAGGAAGCGCATCCTCAGGATCACAAGAACAGCTGCATGGGAGTCTGAGCTGGACATCATTGTCCACCTAGGGACAAATGACTTGGCTCAAAATGAGATTAGAGCAGTGCAGAAGGACTTTGTAGAATCGGAGAGGCCTAAGACAAGTAGCACACACAGTATCCTTCTCTGAGGTGCTGCCTGTCAATGGCATGAGTGAGGCGAGGTACTTTGCACCATGCAGTTTAATGAATGGTTAAAAAACGGTGTGGAGCACAGGGTTTGGCTTCATTGGGGACTGGGGTTCCACCTGGAGGACACCAGCCTATACTGGCAGGATGGTCTGCATCTGTCCAGGAAGGGAACAAGTCTTTTGAGCAATCGGTTTAAATGCTTCATTGGCAAGCTTTAAACTAGTCAAGGGGAGGCACTGATAAGCAGCAGGAAAATCCCAGCCTCTCCTACAAAACAGGGTACTAAATGAGAAAAGACCAAGGTAAAAGGTCAGTGGGGATGCTGCAACAGAAGGTAAAGCCATCAAAAATGGAAGCAATGAGTACCAATGCCCGTAGTCTGAGTAACAAGCTTCCTGAATTAGTGGTCTTGATGGAGGAGGAACATCTGGACATCGTGGCAGTCACAGAAACATGGTACACACAAAACCATGACTGGGACGTAAACATACCAGGATACACTATCTACAGGAGGGACAGGAAGGGTAAAGAGGAGGAGGAGGAGTAGCTCTTTACATAAGGGAAGGAATCAAAGCAACAGAACAAAAGGGAAAACAGGGAGGAGAAGAAGCACTGTGGGTAAATTTGGAGACAGGCAATGGCACCACAAATCCGACAGGGGTTGTATACAGACCCCCTTCTCAGGGGAGAAATGGACAAGGAAATGATAGAAAGTATACTTAGAATGGCAGAAAAAGGGGAGATATTGCTGATGGGTGATCTGAATATGCCAGATGTTAACTGGAGTGCAGTTGCAGCAGCCACTTAAGAGTGGGTTATTCTAGATACCACGGGGGCATGCCTTAGACAACTAGTATTGGAGCCCACTCAAGAGGAGCAATCTAGACCTGGTTCTCTCAAATGGAGATGAAGAGAGGATCACAGATGTAGAAGTGGGTAGCCATCTGGGAACCAGCGACCACAGAACAGTATGGTTCACAATAAACACAGCAATAGAGTCAAGCCATACAAAGGCAAAAGTACTGGACTTTGGGAGGGCTGACTTTGCCTAAAATGGGTGAGTGCCTAAGGAATGCACTAGCAAATGGGCAGGAAGGAAGGAGGGTGGAAGAACAATGGGGAATAATAAAACTGCCATCACAGAGGTAACAAGCCTTTGTGTGAAGCAAATAAACAAAATGAAATGATGTAAGAAACGCTATGGTTCTCAAAGGAAGTGGCAGTGAAGGTTCAAGAGAAAAAAAGCATTCAGGAAGTACAAGGAATCACAGAAGGAGCAGGACAGAGAACTGTATCAGTTAAAAGCAAAAGGAAGCTGGAAGGCAGTCCAACAGCAAAGGCCCAAACCGAGGAAAAGATAGCCAACTCAGTTAAGAAGGGGATAAAACCTTTATAGGTACATCAGGAGCAAAGGAAGACCAAGGGAGGGATAGTGAGGCTTAATAAAGGGGAGGGAGGGTGGGCAGAGGGAGACTGTGAAAAGGCACAGATACTAAACAAATATTTTGCTCAGTATTTACAAAGGAAGAGGAGGTACCTAAAACAAACAGTAGAAACACTCTGGATACAGAAGTTGATACCAGCCCATTTACAGAAGAAAGGGTTCTGAAAGAACTCTTAAAACTGAAGGTGGACAAAGCAATGGGGCCTGATGGGATTCATCCCAGAATTCTAAAAGAACTAAGGGTAGAACTAGTGACACCACTGACTACCCTCTTTAACAAATCATGGGAGGATGGAGTGGTACCCGAGGACTGGAGGAGGGCAAATGTGATTCCCTTCACAAAAGTGGGAGCAAGCCAGAAGCAGGAAACTACAGACCTGTTAGTTTAACCTCAGTGGTAGGGAAAATGATGGAATCACTTTGAAGGAAAGAACTGTCGAGTATCTAGAGGCCAGAGGGCACAGGATCCAAGGCAGCATGGATTCACAGCGGACGGTCATGCCAGACAAATCTGATAGATTTCTTTGACTGGGTGACCAGTAGTAGATCAGGGAGGGCTGTGGACATGGCCTACCTAGACTTTAGCAAGGCATTTGACACAGTCCCACACAAAAGATTAATATACAAGTTAGCCAGCCTGGGAGTGTCCCAAGATGACAGCCTGGGTAAAGAATTGGCTGGAGAATAGGACACAGAGAGAGTAATAGTAAATGGAGTCCACTCTGAAGAAAGGGGAGTTACTAGTGGGGTACTGCAGGGTTCAGTATTAGGACGGTCCTCTTCAATGTCTTTATAAGCGACATTGCAGAAGGACTGGAAGGAAAGTATGTCTCTTTGCAGATGACACAAAGATCTGCAAAGAGTTGATGCACAAGGTGGGTTGGAAAGGATTAGAAGGGACTTGACAAGGTTATAGGAATGGTCAAATGTATGGCAGCTTAGATTCAATGCTAAGAAGTGCAAGGTAATGCACCTGGGAAACAAAAACCCAGGGAGGAGTACACAATGGGGGCTGAGATACTAACAACAACAAAATGGAAAGGGATCTGGGGTAGTCATATCAGATGACCTAAAGGTGGGCAAGCAATGTGAGAGGCAGCAAGGAGGGCTGGGGGATACTGGAATGCATAGGAGAGGCATCACCAGTAGAAACAGGAAGTTATTATCCCTCTGTACAGACAGCTGGTGAGACCCCATCTGGAGTACTGCACGCAGTTCTGGAGACCCAATCTCCGCAAAGACATAGACAGAATGAAGCTGTCCAGAGGAGGGCAACTAAAATGGTGCAGGGTCTGCACCGAAGACATATGAAGAGAGACTTAAGGAGCTTAATATGTATAGCCTCGAGGAAAGGAGGGAGAGGGGGACATGATAGAAACTTTCAAGTACCTCAAGGGAATCAACAAAGTCCAAGAGGGTAGCATCTTTCAAAAAAGAGGTGTGCAAGAACAAGGGCACAATTTGAAGATAGAGGAGGGTGGTCAGAGGTAATTTAAGGAAGTATTTTTTCACAGAGAGGGTTGTGGATGCATGAGCAGCCTTCCGGAGGAGGTTGTGGAGTCAAAAACAGTGGTGGAATTCAAGCATGCATGGGACAGTCATAAGGCAATTCTAGGGGTGGGGGTAGGAAGAAGTAGGCTGCTGGTTAACTTGGATCTACAGCATCCATTAGGTAGGGAAATGGGCAGACTGGGTGGGCCAGGTCCTTATCTGCCGTCAAATTCTATGTTTCTATGTAACTGGGCCAGGGTTGGGGTGAATGTTACCCGAAGAAAGCAGCAGAGGGCAATTATGAGGAAGTGAAGCTTTAGGCATTTGTGATGGGTAGATGGCTTATGAGTTGATGGAGGTGGGGGGCTTGAAGTAAAAGAGATAAGAAGACAAAAGAAGGCAAAGTAGCTGGAAACTGAGAGAAAATGAGCCATCGGTTGGGTGAGACTAGTGAGACTAGAGTATGAGAAGGGTGTTGGGGTTATAGCAAGAATGGGGTGTAGGTTGAGATGGGGATTAAAGGGCATAACCGGTTTTTAGGTTGGTCGGTTGACAAACCAGAATTGGTATAAAGATGGTGAGAAGCAGGAGTAATATAGTAGTGGAGGAGGAGCAGACATTTTGGGAGGTAGGAGAGGGGTCCTGGACAGGAGGGTGAAGAGAAAATATTAAAAGAAGGTGGAGTTAGAGAGGAAACTAGAGGTGATAATCACAGGTTGGGACAAGTGGCAACAGGGCAGGTAAATTTGGGATACTGAGGCACAGTAGTAACAGAGAGAGAGAGAGAGAGAGAGAGAGAGAGAGAGAGCAGAAGGTCCCGAGTAAATTTAGTCCCTCTAGTGGGCAGGCAGTATAGCTTGCAAATGAAGAACTAGTAATTCACAAGGAACAACCATGTGACTGCAAACCACTACATAAGTCAGTGCACAGATAGGAAGGGTGGGAGCCAGTGCACAGCGCCCGGCAGGAACACTGAGGATCAAGTTAAGTAGCTAGCAATCCTAGGCAAGGGCACCAGCAGCGGAAGCCAATGGGAGAAAAGGCTCAAGTTTTGAACTGCCTTTTTCCCGTAGAAGCTACCGGACCTCCGGTCCCCAGTCCGCATTCCTTCCTGGTTCCTTCTGGACAGATTCAGACCACCACGGTGGTTCAAACCTCTAACAGTGATTCGCAGTCATTTGGGAGGATCAAATTTTCTCTCCGCTGAGGGTCAGCCTCGCAGGAGCGACTTGTAGGATGAGGTCCGGCCCTAGAAGGGCAGTGGAGCCTTCCTGGTTCCTTCTGGACAGATTCAAACCACCAGGGTGGTTCAAACCTCTAATAGCGATTCGGCAGTTGTTTGGGAGGGATCAAATTTACTCTCCGCTAGGAGTCAGCTCTAGGAGCGCAACTTGTAGGATGAGGTCCAGCCCTAGAAGGGCAGCGGATCCCTTATGAGAGAACCCTAATTTATGGCGAGATGAGGAGACATTACTTCACGGAAAGGGTGGTGTTGAAATGGGCAAGCCCTACCAGAGGGTGATTTCATGTAGATGGTGGGTAGTTTTAAAGGGCATGGGACAGGACACGGGAAGGTCTGGGTAGTAGTGTTGAGAACTTCCTAGAGGTGGCGGGGCAGGAGGTGGGGCAGCTACAATCTAAGGTGCTAGCTGCGCACTTGAGCAGACTTGATACACTATGAGGCCGGTTTCTGCTGGCAGATTAGTATGTTTGCATGTCTTGTGGGTTTCCTAACCAGCCAAACCAGCAGGCAGTCCTGTAACAATTCTAACAGGGCCTGAATTCTGATGCTCTTGGCAGCTGGAATGTCCCAATCTATGCCTGGTAGATTTAGATTCCCCACAACCACTACCTCTCCTTTGTGGCCCCTTCTCAATTTCTGCCCCTAGTTCTCTATCCACTTTGCCTCCCAGTTTTTGCAGTCTATAGACAACCCCCATGTGCAACTTCTTCCCAATGCATCAAGAGCTGTACCTGCAAGTACCTGTCTCCCCAGTTCTCCCCTGATGGACCCAAGATCTACCGCCTCTATGACTTCACTGAAAAATAGGGCTACACCACCTACTCTTCCCTTACCCCATCTCTCCTATACATGGTTAACTATGGTACTTCCGGTCCCAGTAGTTACTTCCAGTGTCCCATGTTTCTATAATGGCTACGTGGTCTAATCCTGCATCCACAACCATTCGCTGGAGTTCTCTATTTTTGTTTCCTAGGCTCCTGGCATTGAGGCAGACTGCCCTCCCACCTGAGCCTATACCCTTCCCCTCCCCTCTTGTCAGCTCCTCATACTTTGTTCTCCCTCCCTCAACTTCCTGGTTTTCCTGCTCCCTGCTATCTTTGTGAGCACCACCCCTCGACACCCTCTGCTTTGCCACTTTTGTTCCCAATGCTCCTAGACGCAAGTTCTTTTTTTTTTTTCCATAAAGGTTTTATCCCTTCAGGGTCAGACGGAGGGCTATTCAGCCTGTTCTCCAGGTACTGTCAGCTGTCCTTACCTCTCTCCACTGGTCCTGGGTTAATTCCCCTACTGACTGCCCCCATGGTGGGGGAAAGGGAGAAGCCATACTCTCCTGGAAACTCATCTGGAAGTGCCCCAGACCTCAAAGTGGCAGGGTGGGCTGTGGTGTCTCAGTCCAGGCTTCACAAAGCCCAGATCCACCATTTTCTTCCCATTGTCTCCCCCTACTGTCCTGGTACTGGGTGGCGTGGAGGACACACATGTATGGAGACACAAGTGTTCCTGGAACGCAGTCCCTTCCACCCACCCAACTCTCAGCAGTCTCCTGGGCATCTGCTCTACACACCAGGCCTCACCTGGTGGCAGCCAAAGCCAGAACAGCTCACACCCTAATCAGGGTAATCAGGGAGAGGAGAACTGCGGCTGACACATCAATCTTTCCCAGCCCTCCCCCCTGCCAGACCTGAGTTTGTTTGCAAACTCGGTCGCCATCGTTAAGAGAGGTGAGATGCTGACAGCGTGTCAGCTATTTGCACCACTGGGCTGGCCTAGCCCCCATTTCAGGGAAGTCCTAACTACATTCCTTTTGCTTTCCGCTCTCTGTGGTTTCCCAGAATCAGTCCCACCCCTCAGTTTAAATGTACAACTATGTAGACACCAAAGTTCTGTCCAAGTGCACTGGCCCCATCTTGATAGGTGAAGGTAGTGCTCCAGATAAGGTGAGTACTGGTCTGTTTTACTCACCAATTTTAAGAAATACACTAAAGAATTTTTTCTTGAGTACCAATATTTATTCAACCCTTGAAATGTTCACAGATACTCAGAAGGAGCTGTGTTTCTGAATTGAAAGCACTTTTACTCAACAAAATTATATAGAAACATAGAAGATGTTGAGATAAAGATCTCATGGCCCATCTAGTCTGTCCTATTTTTCCATACTCACAGCTACACATCAGACCCTACAAAGACTTTGGACTTCTCCCCGCCTCCTTTCTAGATCCCTTGTACCTATCCCCATGCATTCTTGAATCCTGTAACTGTTTTAGCCTCCACCACCTCCGCCCAGCAGGCTGTTCTGTGCATCCACCACCTCTCCATGAAGAAGTACTTTCTTACATTTCCTCGGAGTCTCCCCTTTCTACCTTGATATTGTGATCCCTCGTGCTTGAACATCTTTAATTTTGGAAAATTCTGCCTTCCTGTATCCTATTTTTGTCTATTAGGTATTTATGTTTCTATCATATCCCCTTTCTCTCCTTTCCTCTAGGAGTACAAATTCAGCTCCTTTATTCATAGGACCTTTGATGCATGCCCTGCACCATTTTGGTTGCCCTCCTTTGTACTATCTCCAACCTATCTATGTTCTTATGGAGATGAGGCCTCCAGAACTGGGCACAGTACTCGAGGTGTGGTCTCACTAGAGACCTATACAGGGCATCACTACATCCCTTCTTCTGCAGGTGATTCCCTTGCCATGCAGCCCAGCATCCTATTGCATTCCCCACTGCCTTGTCACACTGTTTAGCTACCTTCAGGTCATCGAAATGATTGCCCCAGGACCTTTCCTGCTTTGTGACTGCTAATTCCACTCCTCCCAGGTGATATTTTGCCCCAGGTTTCTGTGCCCCAAGTGAATGATTTTGCACTTTTATGTGTTGAAACTCAGCTGCCAGACCCGTGTCCATTCTTCCAGCTTATGTAAATTGCTCTCATTTTACTACCCCCACCAGTGTGTCTACTCTGTTGCAGAGCTTTGTCTCATCTGTGAATAGGCATACTTTCTTCTCTGTGATGTCACTAATAAATGTATTAAAGAGGACTGGGCCTAGTATTGACCCTGCGGCACCGCACTGGTCACCCTGCCCACTCCAGAGTGGGTGCC
This sequence comes from Neoceratodus forsteri, assembly GCA_016271365.2. Lineage (NCBI taxonomy): Eukaryota > Metazoa > Chordata > Ceratodontiformes > Ceratodontidae > Neoceratodus > Neoceratodus forsteri. The sequence goes on along the minus strand of CM057453.1, from coordinate 827,934,811 downwards.
ATTCGCTACCACTCTCAACTCCTGTTACCTAGCCAGCTCTCTAACCATTTAACTACTTTAGTCACTACTCCCAGGCTCTCCAGACTGTTTATCAGTCTCCTGTGCAGAACAGTATCGAAGCAGACCTTACTGAAATCCAGGTAGGCCACGTCGACAGCTCCTCCCTGATCCACTTCCCTGGTTACCCAGTCAATAATCTCAATCAGGTTAGTCTGGCAAGATCTCCGCCTGTGAAACCATGCTGCCTCGGATCTTGTGGACCACTGGCAACAAGGTATTCTCCGATTCTTTCCTTCAGTAGTGATTCCATTACCTTGCCCATCACTGACATCAGGCTGACAGGCCTGTAATTTCCTACCTCCTCTCTATTTCCACTCTTGTGGAGTGGGACTACATCTGCCCTCCTCCAGTCCCCGGGCCTCCCGTTTCAAATGACAGGTTGACAGGACTGCCAGAGGTGCAGCCAGCTCCTCCTGAGTTTCCTCAGTATCCTGGGGTGTATCCTGTCAGGTACCATTGCCTTGTCCACTTTTCATTGCACTAGTTCCCTAAGGACTCTATCATCCATGAAGGGACTAGTGTCCACCTCCCACCCTCAATGCCCTTGTTCTCTACCATTGGACCATTTCCCACAACCTCTGCTGTAAATACTGAACAGATGTAACTGTTTAATGCGTCTGCTTTGATGGTCCTGTGCACACACATCCCTCCTTCTCCTTTCAGCCTTACTATCCCTCCTTGGTCTTTCTCTTTTTGCTTCTGTATCTAAAACATGTTTTATTCCCCTTTTACTGATTTTGCAATATTTTCCTCTGTTTGTGCTTTTGCCACTCTAACCTCCTGCCTCCCTTTGTTTTCCGATAACTCTGCCAATCCTCCTCCCTCTGTGTTCTTTTGTACTGTTTAAATGCCATTTTTTTTGCTCTGACTACTTCTGCTACTTCTTTTGAGGACCATAGTGGTCTGTTTTCTATTGCTCTTGCTGACCTTCTTGACACACATATTTGCAGCCTTTTCAATGCCTTCTTTAATTTTTGCCCACTGTTCCTTGACTCCCCCATTTCCCTGTCCCTGCCAGGGTGTCCTCAGGCATTCCCATTTTCTTAAATCAGCCCTCCTGAGTCCAGGACTCTCATCTTTGTGTGGCTTGATTCTGACCCTGTTTTTATCAAACCACACCATGCAGTGATCACTAGCCCCATGTGGTCACCCACTGTGACATCAGCAACCCTGGTCCCATTTGTCAATACCAGGTCCAGTAATGCCCCCTCACAAGTGGGCTCCATAACTAGTTGTCTGAGGAACGCTCCTTGCAGGGAGTCCAGGGACCCCCTACTTCTGACTGTTGCTGCAGTGGGAGGCTCCAATCTATGTCTGGCAGTTTAAAGTCTCCTGATAGCAATTCTCTCCTTGTAGACATCCTTTGGATTGTTTCCATCAATTCTTTATCTACCTCTTCTCCTGTGTGGAGGTCTGTAGATCACTCCTGTGCGAACAGTGGCCCTTTCTCTCCAGGCTGACCCACAGTACCTCCCCTCCTCCTAGCGCCCCCTGTATTTCTGTAGCTTTTATGCTGTCTCTTACATAAGAGCCACTCCCCCTCCTTTCCTACCCACCCTGTCCTTCCTGAACAGGGTATAACCTGTATTGCCAATTCCCAGTCCTGGTTTTCTTGCACCTGGTCTCTGTGATGGCCACCAGGTCCAGTTCTACTTCCGTCATGGTAGCCTCTCGTCCAGCTATCTTGTTGCTCAGACTGTGAGCATCTGTACACATGGCTTGCCAGGTTCTGTTTCCACTCCCTTCCTTTTTCCTCTTTGCCTACCCTTATTTTGCCTAATACAGTTTCCAGTTATAATCATTCCATCTATCTCCTGGCATTCTTTTCTATTTGCTTCCTTTATTGGTTCTACTCCCCAGCATTCTCGTTTTCAGTCTTGTGAACTAGTGGAGCCGGCAGTTTTGTCTGCCTGCTTCCTTCCACCTTCCCCTCAGCTAGTTTAAATGCCTGCCAATGTAGCATTTTAACTGTTCACTAACGATCACGGTCCCTCCCTGGATGGGTGCTGGCCATCGCCTTGTACAGGCGCCCATCCCTCTAGGTGGGTTCCTAGTCCCCAATGAAGCCAAAACCCTTTTCACAGCACCAGTCCCTCAACCACGTGTTGAAGTCCCTGATGCAGAGATTTCTGGCATCCCTTTGCTGTAGATGGGCAGCACCTCTGAGAAGGACTCAACTAATGTCAAAATGGTGAGTACTTTACTCTTAAATGCCAATGTTAAGGCCAGCAACATTAAAGAGTCTGTTGTCCCAGAAGCCCCCCTCAGTCTCCTATAAAATGGTACCGTCCTCCTTACATTATCCCTTCAATCACACATTAAATTCCTCAATCTCCTCCTTCCTCTCCCTATCCTTACCATTCCCCTACTCACACAGGACACCCTCAAATAAGGTCAAGAAAGAGTCTGCCTTTAATCTGCCCCCGTCCAACACATATGCTTCAGTGTCTCAATAGGCTGGTTTACCAGATAGTTGGTACCCAAATGTACCAGTACCCCAATCTCTCCCTCCCTTCCACTACCAAGGCATCTGACCACCCTCCCTTTTCCCCCACCTTCTCCACTCTTCTAATTATAAAGTCCCCTACTGCTGGGATACTCCTGATGAATTCTTCCTGTTCTCTGCCCTGGGTGCCACCAAGTCATCCTGGTCACCCTTCCGACCAGCTCAGAGCACCCAGAAGAGTCAGGTACCAGTGCCTTCTACAGAGGTGAAAAGAGATTTGCAGTCAGAATTTGGTGAGTTTGGAATGAAATCTTTGATGCATTTTATACTAAGACTTTCTCTTTAAGGTATTATTTATAAACATTCTGCATAAATATGTTTGAAACAGGACAATGTATAGCACAATACAATATTTCTAGCAGGTACTGTAAGAACACACCACACAACAAAGATGTGGATGTTAAGTAGATTTATGCGTTTGTAGTTTTTCATACAAAAATGAGGTCAATATAAATTAGTGCAACTTCTATAAAGGCTGTTTTTCTCAGTCATTTTACTAATCTTTTTCTTTGCTGACTGTCCCATTGTAGCTATACATAACAAACTGAGAGTGAGAATATATCAACCCAAGTGAAGAGCATACAAAGTGAGAAGGAGATAAAAAGAAAGAGAAAGCATTTCTATGGACTTGGGCAAAGAAGAATACAAGAGAAGCTTTGGAGGTGTTTATTTATGGTGTTCTGATGCTTCACACACGCAGTCAAATAGTGAGGAGAAGTAGTGAGATGTGTGTTACGCTGATAGAGGCATTAGATGTGGATGTATATACTTAAAATGTTACAGATTATCATTAAATAGGGTGAAGTAGAGTCAAAAGTCAGCAAAAGTTTGAAAAAAAATGTTTTTAAACATCATGAATTTCATTTTTATATCTGACAAGATATTAATTTATACACAGCCTGGAGACAAAATGGCCAGAAGATAAGTGATAGCTTTGTAGCTAACGTCAGCATATCATGATATCTTGTTAGTTTTGTCATAATTGATGCCTTGAAGATTAGTTTTATCACAATGAAGTACTGAACCAATCAGAGAGCGGTGTTTGCAATGCTGATGACTCCACAATTGCCCAGTTCAGCAACTGAAATCAAACAAAAACAGTTCAATCTCCAAACAGCAAGTTTAAAAGTTATGACTAGTAAACTGATGATGTATAAATTGAATACAACAATGGTCTGACTCAAAATACACAGTTCATTATCACTTGTGAGGGCAGGGCTGTCATATCTCACTTGTGGATCTGACACTTGTGAGTTACCGCCTTGCATCCTGACACTTAAAGATAAAGCATATATATATATAGCTGCACTAGGGTAATATCGGCGGTGCACTAACTCCAAGCTTTTATTACAACAATTTAAGCTCCTAACCCTCTGGAATTATCTTAAGAAAGGGCTAACACTGGAACAATTAGGAGAGGAACATAATTTTAAGTAAGCTTAGTGTTAGGCAATACCAGTATGTTACCTGGTAAGTTCTCATTTATTGATATTTTAAAATGTTATCAATCAGTATACAATATTTTATAAACAATGTATTTATAAAAGTTACAGTACACTTTAAAACATTGATACATGTAAGCTATACAAGGGTAACATACCAATACTGCCATAACACCAAGTTTTCATTGCTCCTTGCCCTTCAAGTTCTGTTGTCTCCTTTGAAAGAAATTATCATTAGAAAGGGCTAACTTTGAAACCATTCATTTTTCTAAGGAAAGCTTGAAGTTAGGGCAACAATAATATACTACCTTGGTACAGTTTTCATTTATTGATATTTTAAAATGTAAACATTGAAATATCGATGCATAAAAACTGTGCCATGGTAACATATCAGTATTTCCCTATCTCCCAAAAATATAAGTTCCTAACCCCTCTGGTTGCACTGTGATATCCACCCATTAAAATTATCTTTAGAAAATGCTAGCTTTGGAACCGATAGTGTGAATAACTGATTTTCTTTTAAATTTAAGCTGGCAGTCATAGAGTCACTGAAAGATACTAGTAGCGTTCTGGAAAAGAAGACTGTACCCTTTTTCCAGTTTATTTAGAGTTTTTTTGAACAATAGGATATCCACATTTAGGTGGAATGTGCATTTTCCAGGATTGTCGGGGTGCAGCAGAAGGGTAATTACTATCTAGTTCAGTTCAGTTTGTTTATTTGATCAACCATAATGAAAAGAAAGTCATCAGGGTTTCTACCATATAAAATAGAGAATAAAGTACGAGGGTGGTGTGTTTGTGAGTTTACACACACCTGAGGAATTAGATGCTTCATAAACCCTGAGGCGAAGCTCGGTCTGTAAAAGCATCTAACCCCAGGCATAATGTAAACCTACGATCTACCTGTTTAATTTTATATAATTGATGCTTCTCCTTTTGGCCACGCAACTATATAAAATAAAATCAGCAGTTTCGGTGTGGCTACAAGTATCGCCACTTTATTTTTCGTCCGACTGCATTTTCATTTTCAAGCTGACTTCACTTATTTTTTTAACAATGTTGAAAGTCCCCCATCTGTAAAAGCAGTGCTCATTTTCATTTTTTTTAAATGTACTCACGCCCGTGTTTCTTGTGACTCTCCGTTAATAGGAAGGAAATGCGAGCCAGGAAGGGGAGACTGGTGTAGGCGCATACAGAGAGGGGAGGAGAATCAGTGCTGCTGCTTGCCGTTATAAACGCCCTTTATAACGGCAAATTGCACCACAGTCTCTCAATGGCAAAAGAGGAGAGCCATTAATTATAGTGAAATAACAGAATAGTTTGTAAAACATATTTACATACAATGGTTATATATTCATGTTTTAAAAGAAAACATCAATTAACACAGTTTAGAAATAAGAGAAAAATCAACATAAACACCGCATGCATGCAGTGTTATCGTTCTTAGTAAAATCAAGTCATCATATCCGACCACTGGTAGTTACATAATTAGGTTCGATTTTTCCCAGGGATTAAACAGCAACTTTCAAAGTTATGATCTAATGGATAGGAATTTATCTTGTCTATAGCACCATTTGAGTTTACTATCCAGACAATTCTAAACAAAGCTGTTAAATATACAGTTGACAGTATAATACATAATTAAATTTTAAACATATGTACAACTAGTCAGAACTAGTTTATTAACCATGTCAGATTTTATAACTAATCAATGAGGAGCATGACAGGCAGAAGCGAAAGGGTGGAGGTGAGTAGAATATAACGTCAGGTAATGTTGTTAGAGCATCATTTGTACTGCATAAGTAACATCTGCAAGGGCTGAAGAAGTTGCCAACTACAGAACACTTGAAGGCATGGATGCTGGTGGCATTTTCCATCTGCTGGGATGGAATTCCAGGTAGCTGGGGTGACAAGTGCTAGGAGTTTCTACGCCTGTAGTTTTACATGTTCTGGGTTTATAGGAGGTTCTGGTTTGTGACTTTTTCCCATCAATTGTTTATACTCCAGAGGCCATGACTAGGCTTGATTCCACCCACCCCAACTATCCATCATCTCCCTGGGCCTACCTGAGCGGCTGGTACCCTCCACAGATTATCCACTTGTAGGCGGTTGGCAAGAGGCGGGCCATCCTCCGCTTCCTTACAACATCTCAATCAGAGGCAGCAGGGGCCGCCCTGACTGATACCTTTGGATGCCTTTGGATGGGCACCAGGGTGAGGAGACCCCCAAGAGGATTGCCTCCATGACCACAGGATTGCTGACGGTAAGCACAGCCACCAGTCACTGCAGGCCTATGAAATTATCCCCTACCATTCCCCTTAAAAGTTGAGGGTTCAAGGATCTGATTGATCTTAAAGTCATCTTGGAAGATTGAAGTTCACGTAGAACACTTTCAACATCACTCCTAAACAGCTTGGAGCCCTGAAAGGGCATTCAGCACAGCTTGTTGCCGTCAGTAGCAAATCCGACTATCTTGAGCAGTGAATATCTTCAAAGGCATATGCCGGAGGCAGCAGCCCTGGCAGAGGCATCGGATGGAGCACAACAGATGCTTTCCTGATGTCCATATCAACTGAAGCAGCTTTATGCAAATCAGCCTTTAGAACTATCAGGCAAAGCCTGAAAAGTAGACACAGCAGATTTCCACAGGCCATTGTGATATTTAATTAAACAGGCCTGGTAGTTTGCAATTCTTAGGCGTAGTGATTTAGAGATATTTAACCTGACACTAGTGCAGTACTCGCATAGACACTGGTCTAGTTTTTATTCCCATGCGAGTTTAATAATGTCTGGTCTGAGAGTACAAAATTTAGTTAGTCCTATTATTTCTTCTGGGTTTTGATCGCAGAACTCCTGGTGCAGCCTTTGTGAGACTATCATTTAGAAAAACCTTGTTTTCCATTTTTTGGGGAAGGCCTTCTCATGTGAACGCAGTGTGGCTCATGTCTCAAACTTTCTTCATCTTGTCAGATACTGCCAACTTATGCCTGGAGCTCCTTGGTCCCTCTTAGATGCCTTCATCATCCTCAACTGACCCCCAGTAATGTGCCTGCTGTTCTGAGCAGGCGGTACTTTTTCAGTACAAGGAAGGTGCAGAGGAAGTCACTTATCAATTCTTTCTCCCTTCCTGTTGCCGTGTTAAATTTCATTTATTTTTTGTTGAGGGACTTCCACTATTTTTTGTCGAGGTTGGTGCAACAGCTGAACCCTGATAGGGCAGCCTGTTTTTGAGTGAGAACAATCACGTCACTTTTTAACGGCTGCGAAAACTGGTTGAGAGACTTAAGCAGTTCTTCTCAGGCTCTTTGTATGACTTTTCTAATTGTGCTTCCTGATCTTGGATCCATTACTGAGTTGTGCTATCCTCAAAGGGCACAGCAGCCATGGTGGTGGTGGTCATGGAAGGTGTGTTCAGTTGTAGTTCCTTGGGGGAGTAGCTGGGGTCCTGGAAGGGGTGGCCTGTTTCATGCCTTCAGTGTATTTTTGTCTTAATTTTTCATTAATTCCTGTCAATATTGGGGATGTCATATTTTGCGTTCTCTCTCTCCCCCTTCCCTCTCTCTCTCTCTCTCTCCAGTATGCCTTTTTGCTTATCTGTCTGCTTTGTTGCAGAAGCCTTGCAGTCTCGAAGCCAGGCTCTTCTGCCGTTGTCTGGATTCCTTCATTCTAATTTCGCTTTTCTCCTTAGCAATTAGGCGCTTCATCATCCATATTCTCTCTACGCTTTTGTGCTTGTGCTTTTGCCTTCTCTTTATATTCCTGGAGGTGTTCAGGATCCTTTCTTAGTTATCATGGTAACGCTGACTTCTTTCTTTCACCGTGCTGGGGTCAAAGAATTCCTCAGAGTATCCCTCAGTAAGGCAGCAGCAGATACATGTGATTTTTGGCATCGATTCATCTCTCCCCCAAAAACTAATGTAAAATGCAAAACAAAAAAAGGGAACAAAAAATGATATGAAGCACTGAACAAAAAACTGTACAATGTAATTGTAACCCTAGGCGCCATATACCAAGGGCTACTACCCCTGCCTGTCTTCCTGACAACAGGTTTAGGGCCTGGGTTCAAAACTAGCAAGACCGGGTGTCCCTACCTTCAGTAAACACAATATTTTGGTGCCTCCACCCAGAGTAATGCTTTCGTGGGTATCTATCTAGACTGGTACAGCCCTCTGGGAAGCTATAACCACCCAATACAGCCCTAGTGACCTTGTACTTTTAAATTGGTAATAACCAGTTGCAGCATTTGACAGTTGGTAACAGGCAGTAATAATAGGCTCACACAACTTGCACTTACCACCAGGGTTTGGTCTTCTGGCACACCTGGAATCCCCTATAGTAAGATAGTTTCAAATGCAAGCATGCACTTTTAAATACTTTATCCATGTTTCAGTAACTTTAGACCAGGTAATGATATGCGCACAAACCAATTTAACAGTAAAACAGTAAATCAGATTTATTAAGGGACATGAACGGAGGGCGGGGGTGAGAATTTAGACCAAAGATCACTTTACTGTATTCTAACAGGTTACTTTGCATGCAATCAATTCAGTCGCTGTATTAAACAGTCTACAACCAGAATGTAATGCTGGCATGACAGAAAGCAGTGGCGGTGCTGCAGCTGTCGGTGGGGCCCTTGATGGGAAAAAACCCCACTAAACATTAGGGGTGCAAAGCAAATCAGTTGCATCCATGGCTGGTTGGCCTAGTCTATTAAACACTGAACACTAGCCAAACACAATCAGATGGTACCATAAATTAACTGAAACATTTGTTGCAGGAGCTACCCTGGTTTTACTCATTGTACCAGAAGATGGATGAAGGCACTGGTGAAATGAAGACCTGTTGCTGGCAGTTGCAGCTCATGGGGACATGGGCGGCACGACTCACCTGCACTTCACGGCCTTGCCCTATAGGTGGCCTCAACCTGCGATGATTTGCTGCCAGGGGCTGATTAACCGGATCTGGTCTCTCGCAGACATGCTGGTGCTGGTACAGGAAGCGAGCGGCCTGTGCTGAGAATGACATGGGCCCAGATGCAGAATATTATCTTTTGAATAGTTTGGTTCATTTGCTGGTGACATCTCCAGCTGGTAGGGAGATATGTTACTGCATAATACTGGCTCCCTTACTGGCAACAGGAGTCCCTGGATCACTGTCTCTTCATATGCAGTAGGCCTCAGCACATCAAGCTAAAGAAACATTAAACTTTCTTCTCTCCTTCGTTTTCTGGCTGGTTGCAATCTCAGCCAATTTGCTGAGCAACCCCTCAAGCCTGCTAGCAGGCAGCTTCCAGAAATCAATCCCCTTTTGGATCAGTTGAACCACAGAAAGCAAAACAGGCCTTTCCTGTGAGAATCTTCTCTGAGCCAAACTGGCTCCTGTCTCCTCAGAGTCCACACAACTTGCTTCAGAATAACTTCTCCTCTGAGTATATTCAGTCTGGGGATCTTTCCAGCCAGTAGGGAAGGCAAGACAGGCCCTTTTCCATACCTTTCCTTAGCTCACGCAGAAGCTCTTCTCAATTCAAGAGCTTGAGCTGCACTGACTCCCTATTTGAAAACAGTTCTTAGACTTGTCCATTTTTCCTGCAACCGTGGCCAAGGGAGCTGTCAATCACAATCTTATGTTCCTTTGGTTCTTTTAGGTGCCAAACACTAAAGTTCACAGTTTCTCCCACAAGGCACCTGAGCTAAGGACCCTCGAGGTTCCCTGAGTCCCGACTGGCCCAAACCTGGAAGTCCCGGACCAAACATGGTGGCTTCCATCGGGAAGTGCATTCTGCAAGGAAGGCAGATTAAACAACTTACTCTATCTCAAAAACAGTAAAGAATTAAAAGTAAATATTTACAGTACAATGAGGGCTCTCCCTGCTCTACTAGTGACAGCAGAGTGGAGCAGATCAGGAAATGCCTGGCTGGTCACGAGCTCCGAGACACTCGGACCCAGCCCAGGCTATTTACAATATACACACTGGCCATGGCACTAAAGGAACAGCGTGAAGGCATAGCATGGCACTCTCATGCAGGTCAAGTGGAGAACACCAACAACCATGGATTTACCATCTCTGATGGACGTCTGCCTGGCAGCGGGTATTAAAGGAGCAGGAGATACTTAAGCCCCGATTTTGGGGTGGAGGGGCTATAATATTTCTCCATAAAAACAAAGTGGAGAAAAGAGCAGTCAATTACTGATACGATGATCTGATGGAGAGCAGCTGTAGATTCACAGACATGGTTTCCAAAAATGACAATCAAGTGGAGGAGAGAGCAGCACACATGAGTACGAGGCCTGAGGGATAGCAGATGTACATGCAGGCATGGTTTCCATAAACAACACCAAAGTTAAGAAGAGTAGCACACTTGGTAACGATGCCAAAGGAGAGTGGCGTACATCAAACATGGTTTCCGTTAACAACATCGGGTTGAGGACAGCAGTACACATGGATACGACACCCAAAGGAGAGCAGCTGTACATTCAAACATGGTTTCCATTAACAACAACGAAGTTGAGGACAGCAGTACACATGGATCCGACACCAAAGGAGAGCAGCTGTACATTCAACATGGTTTCCAAAATGACAACAAAGTGCAGGAGAAAGCAGCAAATAAGGTTATGATGCCTGAAGGAGAGTGGCTGTACATTCAAACATGGATTCCAAAAATGACAAAAAGTGGAAGCGAGAGAGCAGCACACAGATATGGCACCCAAAGAGAGTGGCTGTACATTCAAACATGGTTTCCATAAACAGCGAAGTTGAGGAGAGCAGTACATATGGATATGATGCCAAAAGAAGAGCAGCTGTACAGTCAAACATGGTTTCTAAAAATGACAACAAAGTGGGACAGAGAGCAGCACACAAGGATATAATGCCCTCAGCTGTCTGCAAATAAAGGGAGGCACACCTCACTTGCCTTCACACAAAACTGTGGCATGCGTCCGTCACTTGCCTGCACACAAAATGGTGGCATGCCATCACCTGCACACAAAATGGTGGCATGCCCTCACCTGTCTGCAAACAAAATGGAGGCATTCCCACAACTGTTGCAAACAAATGGAGGCATTCCCTCAACTGTTGCAAACAAAATGGTGGCAGCAGACCCTCACTTGCCTGCAAACAAATTGGTGGCATGCCCTCACTTGTCTGCAAACAAAATGGAAGTAAACCCACACATGCTTCTCACATTAAAAGAGACATCATCAGCTTTCTGCTAATATTTTTGTTTTGTTTTATCTGTGGAACCAGGTTGCCTGTTGCCTTATCTATGGCATCTATGGTCCTGATGTTCCCGATACCTATACTGGATTTTTTAATTAAAAACGAATGCAACCAACCATGACAGCACAGCTCTGCCACATGATACCCAGTGCATTCACAATCACAAAATGGCACAGAACCTTGGGTAAAACAATGCAGTGATGTACCAGTTGAGCAGTTTTAACACGTTGTGTGAAACACGTTTTCTGAAATTAGGTGTTTAACTGAAATAGGCAAAGTTAGTGGAAACTGACAATGAGCACTCTAACACATGAAATGAGAGGTCAGAAGGAAGCCGTGACTCTGTGGAGTCACTGTTTCATGTGCTAGAATGCTGGTTTTCAGTTCTTTATGCCCACTCTGATAAATGCCTGCTTTCAGAAAAGAAAAATTACTCACTGTAGTAATACTGTTTCTTCCAAGGTGTCTTTTAGCATCAGTAACAATGTGCAGCAAGCTGACTAGGTTGAACTGCCTTGGAGGTGGAGACTATAATAATGAATTAAATGAATTAGCCAATCAGGAGAGAGTTGGAGGGTGTGCTGAGAGGAGCCTGCCCAGAGGGCACCAGAATTTTGTGAAGCTAGAATGGGAACATGCCCATGTTAAGTGTGAACCAACAGGATTTAAAAATCATGCAACAGCATGAATAGAGAACACATGGAAAAACATGTAAACTTTGCTTTAAATGCAATTCAAAGGTTTAGGGACAGATTTGGCAATAATGGAGGCAGAGTCTCTTCAGTTATGTTACTTGGGGAGGAAGGGTGGGAGCTTACTGATGCTAAGGACACCTTGGAAGAAACAATATTACTACGGTGAGTAATTTTTCTTCTCACCCCAGTGGTCCTTTAGCATCAGTAACTAATACGTGACTACAGAGCAGTGCAGTTGGGAGGTGGGTACAGAACCTGGTTAGACAAGAGGCTCTGCAGAACTGCTCTGCCAAATGTGGCATCAGATCTGGACTGCACATCCAGGCACTAATGCTTTGTGAATGTGTGTACAGTTTTCCATGCGGCTGCTTTGCAGACATCAAGTAAGGAATTTCCTTGCAGCTGCCACTGTGGCAGCAGTGCCCCTGGTAGAGTGAGCCCTGAGGCCCTCAGGGGCTGTTCACCACCGCTGTCATAACAAAACTGAATACAGGAGACTATCCAGTGAGAGGCAGTTCTCTTAGTGGCTGGCCTTCCTCTCTTCCTCCCCATAGGTGAGGAAAAGCTGGGTAGTGGAGCTCTGAACTGCTTGGTGTACTCCAAGTAGTAGAATAGGGCTCTTTTCACATCGAGACTATGGAGTCTATGTTCTCCAGGAGTGGCTTTTCAGTGAAAGAAACAGGAAGAGTGATAGATTGGTTAAGGTGGAATTCAGAGATCACCTTAGGCAGGAATTTCCTGTTTGTTCCGAGCTCTACCGTGTCCCTGTGAGGGATAATGTAGTTAGTATCTATGCAGCGTGCTTGCAACTCTGAAATCCTTCTGGCAGAGGTAATGGCAACTAGGAAGACTATCTTCCAAGTGACATATATTTTAGATGGGCCATAGCCATAAGTTCAAAAGGTGGCTCCATAACCTGGCAATGCACTGGTTAAGGTCCCAAGGGGAAAAGGTTCCTTGATTGGGGGCTGAAGGTGGAGAAGGCCTTTAAAGAATTTTTGAAAACAGGTAAATGATTGATGCTCTTTGCCGATGGACAGGTAAGCAGAAATTGCGGCTAGGTGCAGTTTTAAGGATGAGGCCTTCAGGCCTGTGGCCTGCAAGTGCACCAAATAGTCTAAAAGATTGGGGGCTGATGCTTTGAGAGGATTTATATGCTGCCTTTTGCACCAGAAAGGAAATCTTTCCATTTAGTTGCATAAATTTTCTTGGTACTAGGTTTCTTGGCCATTCTCAAGATTTTAAGGACCTGTTCCGAATACTGAGATTCTGGGTACTCTAACTCCTCAAAAGTCAGGCTTTGAGGTCAAGAGACTGCAGATTGGGAAAGTCACCCCTGTCTGAGGAAGAGTCAGGAGAGGGTGACTGAGAGGAAGCTGGATAGGCTTGCTGCAGGCCAGGGCTAGCAGGGAGAGTACCATGACTGCCTCGGCCTATCCGGTGCCATCAGGATCATTGTTACAGGCTGGGACCTAGCTTCAGCAGCACTCTGTGGATCAGAAGGAAGGGAGGAAAGGCATAAAGGAACTTCCTGACCAGTCCAGGAGAAGGCCTCTGTTGGAAGAGTCCCTAGTGCTTGGGGGGCTGCAGCAGTACAGAGGAAGCTGATGATTGAGGTAAGAGGCAAACAGATCGATTTCTGGTGTGCCCCACTTTCTGTAAACTGTGGCAAGGACTTGCTTGTTCAGAGTCCATTTGTTGCGCCCTGGTTGTTGCAACTGAGAGCATACACCAGAGTGCTGTCCTGCCTGGTAGGTGTATGGCTGAAAGGCTGACGTCAAGGGAATAGGCTAGAGACCAGATTTTCACTGCCTCTGTACAAAGCACTGTAGACTTTGTGCCACCCTGTTATTGCAGTGGTGTTGTCTGTTCTGATTTGCACTGAATGGCCTTTCATTGCGGGTAAAGAACTTCAGGGCAAGGCAGATGGCTCTGAGCTCCAGTAGATTGAGGTGGCTTGCAGAGTCCAACTGCCACTGACAGATTGGCTATCCAGATGAGCTCCCCATCCCAGGAGGGAGGCATCTGTGGTAATGAGTTTTGTGGGAGAAGGCAGTTGGAAGGGATTCCCTGACAGGTTGGTAGGATCCTTCCACCAGTCCAGAGCTTGGAGTAAGGTTTTGTGACTGGAACCAGCTGGGACAGAGAATGCCTTTTTGGGACCAGTGAGTCTGTAGGTGGTACTGTATGTCCCTCATCTGGAATCTGACTCCTGAAACAACAGTTGTCATGGACGCCACGTGTCCCAGGAGCTTTAGAAAATGTCTGGCTGGTCTGGGCTGGCCCAAGACAAAGGAGTTTGCCAGTGACAGGAATTTTTGTATCCTGTCTGCAGGAAGAAAGGCCCTGTTTTGCTGTGTATCTAGCTCTGCTCCAATAAAAGCAGGGAGCTGAGCTGGGGTCAGATGGGACTTCTTTTGTTTATAGGGAAGCCCAGAGACTGCAAAGTTTGCTTTGTATTGTTGAGGGCCTCTTCCATGCAGAGGAGTCTTGCTCACCAGGAACCAGTCATCCAGATATGGGCAGACTGAAATGCCGTTTTCTGAGATAAGCTGCCACTACAGCTAGGCACTTGGTGAACACTCTTGGGGCTGAAGAGAGGTCAAGGGCAAGGCTGCAAACTGGTAGTGTCCTGATGGCAGCCTGAACCTTAGAAATTGTCTGTGGGACTGCCTTATTGGGATATGAAAATAGGCTCCTTGAGATCCAGGGAGACTAGCGGTCTCCTTGCTGAAGAGAATGAATCACTGTTGTGAGAGTGACCATTCTGAATTTTGGTTTCAGTAAGTGCCTGTTTAGATGCCTGAGGTCAAGGATAGGTCGCCACTCCCATTTTTCTTCTCTGCACGGAAGTATCTGAATAGAGACCTTTCCCTTTCTGGGAAGGAGGACTATTTCTATTGCCTTTGCTGTTAGCAGCTTCTTTACTTCTAGCCCAGAAGAAGTCTTTCTGTAGGAATTTGGGGTTTGACTGACGGGACCCCTGAGAGATGGAAACTTTTGAACTGAAGGGTAGGCCTTTTCCACCATCTCCAGGACCCACTTGTCTGAAGTTATGAGGGCCAGGATTGGAGGTAGTGGGAGAGCCTGCCTCCTACTGATAGAGGGAGGTGACCTGGATGCTGGAGTCAGGGCTTAGATTGTGTGGCAGAAGCAGGGGTAGAGGTACCTCTCCTTTGTCCTCCCTCTATGAATCCTCTCTTCTGGTGTAGTCCACTGGCACAGAGTAGGGGAAAGAAGGGTCTAGTGAAGTAACCCCTAGACCTGTTCCCTTTGTTCTGAGCTCTTTGGTGAGTAGGAGCCTTCCCCATGGCCATATTACTCTGGTAGGCTGTTTTGTACTCATCTACCTTCTTCATGTAAGCCTCGTTCTATCACCAGAGAGGGAATTTTGGTTACAGGCAAGTCCATAGCTTTAGGCTGGGTATCCTGTGACAGGTTAGTTGTTCTTAACCAAGCAAAATGCCTGAGGGAAATGGGCTGAGGCTGCATCACTGTTGTCTGCTGTCATATGGAATTAAAACTTGGTTGCTTCAAGGCAGTTTTGCTGTCTCTACTATGTCCTGGACCATGGTATCTGGCTTATGCTGAGCAATAGCCAGGACAAATTCCATAGAGCCTTTTGGTACTTGGCAGTATAAGCCAGGTAGGAAGAAAGGCACAGGAGGAGAGAGGCTGAAGTATAAGATTTTTCAGCCATGAAGTCAAGTCCTAGACTCCGCTCTCAGGGAGTTGAGACGAGAGAGGGACGTTAGCTTTACTACTCCTTCATGACTAGGGTGCACAAACAGGAAGTCAGTGTCAGTCTTAGATAGTTGATACTTTTGTCTATTTTCTTGTTTACTCCAGACAGGGAAGAAGGTGTCTGGAGCAGCTTCACAGTATTTTCCTGAATGCTTTATATATGGGGTACACTCTTTTGGAGGGTAAGACCCATCATGTCTCTGTAGTCTTCATCCTCCTCATCCTCCTGAGTGGACTCCTGTGAGGAGATCCAGGGTGTCCACCATATGCTGTAAAAGGTCAGCACTGAGGAAGCATCCTCCTGATCACTGGGAGAAGCTCCAGAATTTGGTTCAGGGAAACACCAGGCTCAAGGATTTTCCCTGAGTCATCGTCTGATCATTGCCATAGAAATCCTCATCCTGCCAGGATAGCCACCTGCGTCAGAGGGAGCTGAACTGCGAGGGCTGACTAGCAGTGGCAGGGATATTAAAAATGGGCCCCATGCCCTGTAGAGTCTGGTAGAGATGCCAGGCTTTGGCCATTTCCTCCACAGAAGGTAAATCCCCTTTAAGTCTGGGAGATTATGCCCTGAGGCTCAGTGTTTTTGTTTTGTCCTTATGCTTTTGCCTACTGTCATCTCTCCTTGCTTTGATGTGGGAGGGCAGTGGCATGTTTTCTCTATGAAACTTCTTAGCAGGCACTCCATCAGTGACCTGGTCTGATTTTCTTTTACTATTTGGCCCTTCATCAGCACCTTTGGAAGTCTTAGGCTTAATAGGCACTTCTTCAGCACCTTTGTTTCCATCTTTTCTTTTAGATGGTACTTCATCAGCCGTTATTGTTTTTGGACTTAGAAGGTACTTCATCAGCACCCTGGTTAGAGCATTTGCTCTTAGAAGGCCCCTCATCAGTAGCCTTAGGTCTTGGCTTAGAACAGTGAAGAGGACCCCTTCCTCTGAAGCCATAATTCTTAATCATGTTGCTCTGTTTCTTAGAGTCTTAGAACAAAATTTAGAGCAAAGTGAACAGTAATGAGCTGGACCTAAGCACTGTAAGCACTGACGTGGGTATCAGCTTTGGCCACAATTCCCTGTGGCACTTTACACATTTTTAAAACCTGTGGGTCTAGTCCTCTTTTTGGCTTTTCTGACATGCCAGTTTGTCAGAAAAGCTGTCAATTATCGGTTCCCAATAGGGAAGTAATGAAAAAGCGTCAGTTCCCTTGCAGTAAGAACCACGATTTAAAACAGTAAAAATATGAAGAAAGACAAGGAAAATAGCAGTTTATTTATTTTTTTAATACATATTTTTCCTGACTTGGAACCTTTAAAAATGAGTCTTTGACTCAAAGGTATTAATCCCAATAGAAAAATAAATAAATAAATAAAAACAGTAAAAATATGAAGAAAGACAAGTAAAATAGTGGTTCCGGAAAATAGGGAACAGCTATTAAAATAATCTTAAAACCCAGTAAAATACATAAGCGTGGTAAAGTTTTACCTCAGAAGAGAAAAAGCAAGAACTGGTTGGGAACCACTAAACCCCTTAAAAAGGTAAAATGAACAAAATACTCACTGACTCAGCATAAAAGTAGTTTTAGGGCCAAAAAGTGGTTTTCTCAAAATGAGAGCACCTCAGAGGCAGTGTTTTTCAGTCAGTCGGAAAAAATTCTTGAGCCCTCTGAGCAGGCTCCTCTCAGCACACCTCCAACTCTCTCCTGATTGGCTAATTCATTTAATTCATTATCATGGTCTCCACCTCTGAGGCAGTTCAACCTAGTTAGCTTGCTGCACATTGTTACTGACGCTAAAGAACCACTGGGTGAGAATGTGTTTTACTCAGCTTGTTCAAAAATTCCTAAGTCATGCATGCATACTGTAAGTTTACCTGAGGTTTGGTGCCATTTTTGATCACAAATGTACTCAGTCATACGAGGCTTGAGAGCCACATGTGTTACTTCATTTAGCTATGGAGCCACAACCCATATACATGGCATCCAGAAGTGTCGAAATCAAACATGCACACAAAACATATAAAGTTCAAAACATTTTTTGTTACTGATTACAAATGTATGCAATTAAATAAACATAAAATCATGAATAGCACTGTTACACACATTAAATAGAATGTAATAGCAGTCAATCAGATGCATATATAAAATATTAAACACCACACCACCACACCAGTAACCCCACCCGAATCCACACCCAGTGATCAGAACAAAAGCCATGTAGCACAGAATTTATAAAATATTAAAGACCAGACCGCCACACCAGTGTTCCCCACCCAGAATCCACACTTAGCAACAAGAACAAAACCCATGTACTTTAGCACCAAATTTATAAATTATAAAACAGAACACCACCACACCAGTGAACCCCCTTATCCACAGACACCAGTGCTGAGAGTACCTGCTTCCAGCCCTTGTCTGTTACTGAAAGTGCTGAAGTGTTGTCAGAGAAACTGCAGAAAAACATAACATAGATTTATCAGCTCCAGATGTTAAGTGAAATAAAATTATGTTTCATGTTATAGAAAAAAAGTTTTTTTATCGTGCAGTTGTACCTGCAGTTCGATTTACTTTGCTCTCCTTCTCACTATCACGATCAGTCCAAATTAGATCTCCCCTGCATAACCGTAACGAGAAGGAACCATGAGTGCAACGCGAGTCAAGGGAGGGCACAACACAGCAACGATAGCAGTCTCAGCAGATAATAAAATGCGATCTCCCCAGTGCTGCTATTTATTCCATGCCATTCCAAGTTTAATAACTAAATAAAAAGCACATTTAGCCTGTTCAGATTACTATTTAGTTAAGTTGTCTTTTACTGATCCATGCGGTCTGCCCTACATTCACAGCTATAGCTCATTTACTTTATTAAAACTCATACTGGTTCTGTTGCTAGGCACCCTCAACTAACACATCTAGCGGACAGAGATCTTTATAATGCCCAGCTCACTCAGGGATAGCAGTTTACACCTCATCCTTGGCTTCAATTAGCAGCTGTCCAGATACAATGAAATTAACAGCACCGATTTAGTGCTAAGCAGTTTGCTGTTAATTTCATTGAAGAGATTTCAGAGTGAATTCCTATTCAAATGACCAAGAAAGCATTCAACAGTCTTTTTTTAATAGTCAGTGTGTGCGATTAATCGGGCGCGGTAAAGAGTCGTATATATGAGGCAGTATTAGAGAACTAAAGGAGCTGCACGAGAAGTGTAAAAGAGCCACTTGTGGCTTGTGAGCTGCGGTGTGAGTAACACTGCGCTAGAGCGCCAGGCAGCAGAGAGCCATGGTCAATAAGGTCTGGTCACACCTAGTTCATTTTTTAATATAAAATATCAAATATAGGTAGGTAGAGGACCATAGATGCCATCAGAATGGATAGATGTAAGGCAACAGCCACCCTGGCCCCATTAATAAGAAAAAATTAATAGAAAGCGGACAGAGCCTCTTTAAAGAATAAATCACCAAGCAACTTCAAAAGATTAAAACATTAACAAAATGCTTATACTAAATTAGATAAAAAGTGAAGCAAATTCAATGCAAGACCCAGGCGATGCATCTTTCCAAATGTGCTATCCACCCCACCCCCAAACAAAGAAGCATAGGCGTGCATAATGACTGCCCCTGGTGAACAGATGCATATAAATGTATCACCTGGAATGAGCACACTCTTTAAACAAAAACACAAAAAATGAATCCTGTTGCCCACGAAAAATATTAAGTGAAACAAATTCAAAGCCAAGGCCCAGTGATGCATCTTTCCAGGTGTGATTGTCTCCCCACCCCCAAACAAACAAAATATGGTGTGCACAATGGCTGCCCTCGGTGAACAAACACACATGAAATGCATCACCTGGAATGACCAGCTAATTTTAAAGTCTCGAACGCTAACAAAAAAATCCCTCCACACACACACAAAATGACAGTCAATACACTCAAAACAAATGTTAAGGCTTCGGATGATGCTTCTTTCCAGGTGTGTTTGTCCACCATCCCTACCAAAGAAAGAAAGAAAGCACGGTGTGCACAATGGCTTCCGCCGGGGAACAAACACACCTGGAAAATGAATTGCCTGAATTACAGCCTCCTTTTAACACACCTGGAAAATGCATCACCTGGAATGACAGCCTCCTTTTAAACAAAACACAAGGAATCAACCCTGTTGCCCACTCAAAAATTAAAAGTGAAGCAAATTCAAAGCTGAGGCCCAGGTGATGCATCTTTCCAGGAGTGTTTCACGATCTTCTTCCCCTCCCCAATAAACAAAGACAGCACAATCATACAATGGCTGCACCTCGGTGAATAAACACACAGGAAAATGCATTGCCTGGAACCCTACTTTTAAAGTCGTAGACACTAAGCATCAAAAAATCCGCCCCCACACACAAAATCACAGTCAATACATTCAAAGATTTTAAGGCCTTCCGACGATGCATCTTTCCACGTGTGTTTGTCCACCTTTCCCCAAAACAAAGAAAGCACGGTGCTCATGAGTGACAATGAAGCAATTTTTCCAGGTGTGTTTGTCCAGCCCACCACTACCCTGAGATGCTCAAGATGTCTGACCAAACACTCCAGGACAAAAAAAAACAATGTTTGGAGCCTCAGAAACACAGCATTTAAAATAAAACAGTACTCCCCCAACATTAAAAGCATGGTAGATGGCCACATGTCAGTAACAAACCTGTAATCACTATTGAGTGTTTTTAAAAGCATCTCCAAACCACAGTAAAATTATAGGTCCTACAGCAGGTAACACTACAGCCCCCTAACAGCTCTGATTTCATCCACCTCAAACTATATTAATAAAAATACAGTACCTGCACCATACCACAGATACAGGATGCCAGTCCACATGATTAAACAAACCCTAAACTACATTTAATTTAAAAACATTAAAACTGTACCTTACCTGTACAAGGCCCAAGATATCTAATCCCTGTCCACGTGGTTGCTGCAAGTCATGGTTCCCCTAAAGTTAATGGCCAGTCCAAAAAGAAAAATGTGCTTAACGTGCTTATTTATAAATAAGCCCATATTTCCTCTAGTGAGGGCAGCTTGTTAATAATTGGGGACAGAGCCCCATGTGGGTCCAAACAGGGAATGTTAAAACATCTAAAAATAAAATTCCTTAAAAAAATGTTGACTAAGCCTCACCAAACTAAATGCTCCTGCATAGGACAATGTTTGTCCCAGAGATAGTCCTGATCCTCGCACTCTTCCCCAGATCAGCACATGCCCTTCATCTGTAGGCAGCCCCTGAGATTCCTTTAAAATTACGAAACCTCCTCAAGTTTTGTTAACCGCAGCCCCCATATTTTGCTTAGCAAAACTCTGACTTGTGGTTTCACTGATGCGGAACCGACAATTTGTTTACTATGCTGGCTGCTCACCGAGACACTGAAAGCAGCATGGCACATGCATCAAAGCACTTGGTTGTGGCACAGCGCACAAGCAGTACAGCGGTGGACACAGAGATGTTTATAGGAGGAGTCTCTGTGACAGACAGAGCTAATTAACCGCAGGGATGCAGAGGGTTAAATAGGGTAATTAAAATCTGCCCACTACTGATGCCAGTTTGGGAGTCCTGCAGGGTTCTTGTTCCTCCGGTCCCGCCCCCTGTGGCACACATACATCTGGGACCTGAGACATGAAACACAAAAAGGGCCAAAGGTCGGAGTGATGAGAAATGGGGAGAGTAGCAATCACATTTTAAGCTGGCCAGCACCAAGTCTTCCAATGTTGCTAATACAGGAGTATATACGCTTAAAACTGAATGTGTGAGAGAGAATAATAATAATATTTTATTTGTATTGCACCTTTCGAGTACCAAGGCGCATTCCAATAAAATATAAAACAAACAAAATATACAAACAGTAATATAAACACTATTAAAACAGATACAATTAATCAGAACCACCATAGACCGTTTCCCATAAAAAAGATTTGAGAGCCTGTTTAAAGCCTCCACAGTTTGTACACTCCCTATCCGACAGGGTAGAGAATTCAAAGGAGGGGGCTGCGAACATAAAAGTCCGGGCCCCAACTGATTTTAATGTAACCCTAGGAATCTAGCAACCCCTCGTCGGCTGAAGTGAGAAGCTGTATAATAGGGGCTCTTATACAGAACATTTGGGGAACCGAAATGTTGTATACGTCACAAAAACTTTTTATTAACAAAAAACGCAGCAGGGTTTAGAAATCAGGGTAAAAAAGGTTACCTTTCATAAAAAACACAACCAGAGGCAGTTTTTAATATGTTTATTAAAAAAGAACCAAACAAAAGGCTGCATTAAACAGTACAACATGCATTGTTATGCATGTCACATCTGGTGGCAAGAAATCAGTGGCATTTTCTAAAATGGACTTTAAAAAAAAAAAGAGTAGTGCACCAAGGCCTTTGAAACTCTGTAATCTATCTGTTGTGTCCATCTATAAAAATCACTCATTATAATTGCAGTAACTATTTACATTTTTCTTTAAAATTCAGTACAAATTATTTGTCACTGGTACACCCATTTCATGGAGTGACCGTTTTACGTATAACCGCTAGCCTCCTAGATTCTTTGTCAGGAGATAAAGTACTCATATGTCAAGAAGCCCTAGAGTGGTCATTGATCCCAGCTAAGGAACTTATTTCTTTCTCTCTTCCGTTTGTTTTGGTTCCATATATGTGCACACCACACACTTCTGGATGAAAATGTAATTATCTCTGCAGCACTAGGTTGTGCAATGAAGAAAAAGTAAGGTCGCCTGCAAGTCCCAGGTTTCCAACTGCCTTGATGATGTATCTGGTAGCGAACTGGAATGGTATTCCAGGCGGCCTGGGTTCAAATCCCAGTGAAAGCACTTATTTATTTCTCTTCTGTTTGTTTAGTGAGGTCATTGGCAGCCATGATAACCACGGAATCAGTTTCAGGCTGTAAAGCATAACAAGGCTTAACACACACAGCAGGCTACTGTTGATCAGCCTTTCTAGGTACTGTAGGCAAAGTATTAGGCCTATGCCTGGCAGCAAGGTGCAGGATATACTGGAGGACTACAACAGATGATACAGCTGGAACCTCCAAAACTACATTCAGTTTTTATGTTGTCTTGCACATGCTTAAGACAACATCTTGTGGAAGTAGTAGAAATGCAGAGGTGTGTCAGTGTTGGCGAATGCAGGGCATGCTTCAGTAGGTGCGTCCCTCATTCCCAATTAGCCAGTATGCTAGCACTGGACGTAAGAATTATGTAAAGTGTCACCAACTTGAAAGAAATGTGCCGCTGCAATCACAGACAAGCTCGTCATGCAGCGCACAGATGACACACCTCCCAGACATGCCTTTCCTGGTGAAAAATTTCAACAAGAGCCGCCAAACAATCCCTCAAAGAAAGCCGACATCGGGGTGCAATCCCATGTCAGCATGTCCTCCACCCCCCACAACGTGTGGCACAGTGGAACCCACCCCAGTGTGCCACCGTCACAGAAAGCCACCACGCTGGCATGTTCCCTCCCACCCCACCCCACCGAGTGGCACACTGGGAGCCCACCCAGTGTGCCCAACATTTGTTTTATTTCATCTGTAAAGAAAGAAAATGGTCCCGTGATGTTCTTATTTTTTCTGTACCTGGAAAAAGGAAACGGTCCCTTGTTGTCCACGGCACCCCCTCCCCAATCCGCACCCACCCCTGCACACCCACATCCCCACACCCCATTTATTTTTTTTACTTTATTTCCTCCTGTCGTGGCAAGGGGACATCTCTCAGGCATCCTCTCCTGTACCTGCCCACCTGAGATCCACTGCAGGTCTATGCCCTTCTCTCTCCACCCCTCCCGCTGCGAGCACCCCAGGAGGGTTGCCCGAGCTTACTTGGGCTCCTTGAAAGACAGACTCTGGCAGAGGGGCAGGCTGAGGAGCGATGAGGTCCAGCCCCAGACAGATCTGGCGTTGGGCATGGAGGAGATGTGCCATTGCCTATCCCCACTTGCCGAGTTTTTCCATTTTCTTCCCCATCTTCCATGCATGTGCACCTCCCGCTGGACTGCACGCAACCCTGCCTCGTCGTGCATGCTGTGACATGCTTGCCGTGCTTCTGCTATACCATGGTCTCCACCAGATGTCACCAGAGCTCCGGAAGAACCCAAGCCCTCCCCCAGGACAGGAAAGCAGCCAGTCGGGCGCTCGATCCGATCCCTCCCCTGCTGACCCCTGGCACCCGAGCTCGCTCCCAATTCGGGTCGCTGGGCGTGGCGCGAGGTGTCGGGCCCAGTGCCTCAACCCTCAGTGCCACTGGGCCGGGCAACCTCACACCCCATATTTTTACCTCCGGAGGTCTGGCGTTGCAATCTTCCGTAGAGCAGGAACACATCTGGACTCTTCAAGCCAAACTGCAAAATGAAGAAATGCTGGTAAGCTGTATAGTGATATCAATGGGGAGGGTTTCAACTTAGGTGGATATTGCAGCCATTTTTTGAATTTTGACTCCAAATTTTCAACATGGCATTCTTGGGACCCCACCTCATTAACACATGCACTCATCTCGCTATTCAGTCCCGAAGGTCATTTGCGGTCACTGTGCGGAATCACCTTTCAGGGTCGATTAATGAAATGACAGTGCCACTGTTCATGAGGTTGGGTCCAAACGCTTATGTTGCAAATCTGGTGAAAAATTTCAAAAATGACTATGTTATGACTGTGCATTGCGCAGTTTCCATGCACACTGCACCTTCGACAATTTTTATATTTTCACTCCAGATTTTCAACATTGCCATTTTCACACCTCCTTATGAACAGTACAGCTGTCATTTTACATCTTGCCCAAAATGTGTTTTGCACATGTGGTACAATATGCCGTCGTTGTGGGAAATCAACATTTGGGACAGATTAACAAAATCACAGTGACACTGTTCATGAGCCGGAGGTCCCAAAATGCCTATGTTGAAAATTTTGTTAAAAATCCCCAAAATAATTGTGTTACGGGTGTGCATTGCTCAGTTTCTACGCACGCCGTGACTTCACCAATTTTTCATATTTTACTCCAGATTTTCAACATTGCCATTTTTACACCTCCTTATGAACAATACAGCTGTCATTTTCACATCCTCCCAAAATGTGTTTTTGCAACTGTGGCCCCAAATGGCGAGTCACTGTGCAAAATCACTTTTCAGCCAACGAACGATAGTGCTATTGTTCATGAGGTGTGATCACAAAAGCCCATGTTGAAAATTTGGAGAGAAATACCAACAAACGCCCAGAACATTAGGTTTCCAACCGTAATGCCCCACCCTGTAGAGACTGACAGGCGCCAGGGTGTGACTTGGGATTATCGGCTGTAATGCTCCCGCCATTCCACCTCAACCCCTACCCTGCAGCCAGTGACAGGCATTGAGGTGTGCCTTGACTCTTCAGTTGCAAAGTTCACCCCATTCTCATGTACTGCACCCATCTCAGCACATTTCCTTATGGAATGGGGTGAGTGTAAAAGCCAAATACCCCAAGGCACACCACAACACTTGTCGGTGTCTGCTGGGTAGAGTAAGGTAAATGGCATGAGTGTATGGCTGATGACCCAAAGGTACACCCTAATGCCTGTCAGTCTCTGCAGGGTGGGGTGGGGTCGGCATCAGTTCAATACATCACTGCCATTCCTATTATGCATCTCTAACTCCTGCACTACCAATGCCAATGCCAGCAAGACAACATTCGGCATTGAAAAATGCTTGTTTTACTGAGTCATCTTCTTCATAATCCTCAAAGCCCATGACATCATGGATTTGTCTGAGCAAAGCCTGGAATGAAGGATCTTTAGGAGGAGACCTGGGAGTATATACCACAGATTCCTCACCATATGAGCAGAGGGTGGAGCTGGAAGGTAAATCTCCTTAGTAGGATCATAACTCCTCACCTCATCCTCCATATCCTCCTCCATATTGAGGAAATCAGGATTATCTTTCACCTCTTCACCATCTGGAATGATGATGGCAGCAATCAATGTGGCGCAATGGAGGTGGTATCTACGATTGATACAGCAATAATCGGTGCACTTTTAGATCCATTAACGACTATGGTACTGATGCGGGAGGCCCAGTCAAAGGGATATTAGTTATCGTCATTGGAAGTTACAGTAACAGGTGTCAGATTAGTTCAGAGAATAATGCCAGCACAACCCAAGAGTCAACGGCACCTGTTAAAGCATCCAGGACTACCGACATCAAAGGGTAGAACATGATGACGGGGCTGCATACCATCCACAGTAGGCACAGCAGCGCCAGACCGTGACCTTGCTGTCTCAATGGTGGTGAGAGCGGGCTGCAGTTGTTGCCACTGGAGTAGATGACAACAAGGATTTACCCTCTTTCAATGGAGCCTCTACTTAACTGGTGAAGCAGGAGTTTTATCCTTATGCTTATGGTGATGGCTGGAAGAGGAAGACTTCAATAAGGACTGGTCTTTTCCCTTGCCTCAAGTCCTCGATGACCATGGCAGTGACTGCATCACCAAACCCCTGGGTGTTTCCTTCACAGCGGTGGTCAAATATGAGGAGAAGCTGGATTGGAGCCATTGGCCTTGGCTTGAGCTTCCATGGTCTTTATAGTGATAAAGGTTTCCAGAGCCTTCTTTCTGCATCTCCTTGTGGCCTGATCAAATCCTTGAACAGGATAACACCTTAAAGATTAAATACAGCTCTTCAGAATGACTAAGTATGAGAGAACAAGGGGACATATAATGCTACTAAGGGAGGAAAACTGAAAGGAACATCAGGAAAAACTACTCCAGGGAACAAGTGGTGGACATTTGGAACAGATTCTCAGAGCAAAGGATATCAGCCAATTCCTTAACTACCTTTAAAATTAGACTTCACAGGCACTATGAAGAAAAAGAGTTGAGAGGTATTCCACTGTGCAGTGTGACAGGGAACTCCTGCCACTCTTTTCTTAAATCTGCTGCAACAGTTCTTCTATGTCTTAGCCTCATCTATCCTTTACAATGTGCCCCCGTTTTCTGACTATGCTATGGAGTCCTCTTTAATTTTCCTTTTCTCTCTCAGGTCCTTGTATTGTGGTGACCTCCAAGTGTATGAAAACGGGTTGTGTTTATTGTTGTTGGATTTAGTATGTAATAGCACTATGTCATAAAATGCCTTGATGTATATACGTTATGTTTATGGAACCTGTAAATGTTGAAAATACCATGGCACTAGGTGTTTTTGATAATGGTAAAAAGTACTAGGTGACTATTACAGAAATTAAGTTAGTTGTGCTGTTTAAAATGCATGTAAATTGCTGTAAACTGAACAAGTCTAAGAGTAGTGGTGATTTGCATATATCCCATGATGCCTTGCCTTATGGAAGTAGGTATGATGTTGTATTGCTTTGAAACTTGATTTGTTGCCAATGCCCTTTGGGGTAACTTTTCTTTCAGTGATTCTGCATTGAGGTTCTTTGTCTATAGCTTGTTTTGTTTTTTCCCTTTTGGGCCCCACTACCCTTAGCAAACAGGGCCCGCATAGGGGTGGAGGCTGCATCTCAACTGGTAAGCTGGATCAGAGATCAGTGTCAGTAGGTGCTGGCTAAGTGCAGAGAAAGGACATACATAGTCTGTTTGCTGCAAACTGATTTACTGAAGAAGAAATATGCCATTGCAGAAGGTTATTTCTTATATTTTGAATAAACATCACACACAGATTGTGTGTTGAACCTGAAGTTTGGTGTCTGGTCCATCTGTTATCCCACAACCCTCCACAAACAGGTAGGAAAAACTTCATACACCAGTGGTCTTCTTTCCTTCCTAAAACAAAAACACTGGGCTGCAGTGGACATCAGCAGCACTGACTGATACAGTAGAACTGCTGTAGGCTTTAGCTCTAAAACATCAACTCCCATGGTGCCTTGCATGAATCTGGTCGCAGCCTTTGCAATGCAGTCAAGCAGGTTTTCATACCAGACTTAAGGAACTTTATTTACATTTAATTCCTGATGAAATGGGGAGTGCAATGCACACGAGCATTGTTCATGCTTACAGACTACATGTATACAGAAAAAGGTTGAGGGGTTGGGACAGGGTAACGGGAAGGGATACTGGGAAGAGGGGAGCAGCAAGATGAGGTGCTAGCTGCACACTCAAGCAAACTTGACAGACCGTGAAGCCTGTTTCTGCTGGCAATTTCGTTTGTTCATATGTTCCTTTAAGAACATGCCTACTTTACAGCTCTGGGATGCACACAAGCACAATGCATTCCCATGTGGAAGACTGGATTGCAGACTCCCTGCTCCAGCCAGAGGTACGCTGGGCATCACAACATATTCCCTTCCCTCAGACCATCAGCAGAAAGGGGTTTCACGCACAGTACTGGATCCTTTGTTTTTTAAAATATGTATATAATAAATGGTGACCCCCATAATGACTGGCTAGCCAGTCTGATAAAATACCGTAATAACCCACAATAACCCACACAATTCTATAATAACTCTATAGCAGGTTATTCGGCATTTTCTTCCTTGTGCTCTCATCACTGTATTTGTGCAAGTAAGGTGGCTTCTCAGGGACACACTTGCTCACAAAAAGTGGCTTACAGTTCTTCTCTCTGTTGAAATCATGCACCAGTTATTATAAAAAAATAATGCCTGCACAAAGTTTGTTTATGAGGATTTTTCCACACCCTTGGTGGTGTCATAATCTCATAAACCCCTCAAGCTTTGCTCTTGGGGTTTATGGATTATCACCACTCACACACCTCGGGTGTGAAAATCCTTATAACACACACCTGCATAAGCATTATTCCCTGTTAATTAACTGGAGGATGGGGTCAGCAGCAGGCTGAAGTTAGCTGATAGATGCCTACTGCTGCAGTCAATAGAACACAGTGTTGGACTGCATTAGAAGAGGGTATGGAGAAAGTCAAGAGGTATGTCTTCCACTGTACGAGGCCTTGGTATAACGCACCTGCAGTACTGTGTCCAGCTCTGGTCACCATAATACAGAAAGGGCCATGAAGTGAATCACAGGTCCCACTAGAGGCTCAAGCTAATCAATGGCTTAGGCAGCAAGAGGTATAAAGCGATATTGGAATACTTCCAGGAAGGCTGAGAGCGAGTAATCATGATGTTCTAAATACTGAAGGTACAGAAAGGGTAGGGCATACACCGATGTTTGAGCTGGTGGGCACTAGTAGAAACAAAAGGACTTGCACTCAAACTGGGGGCGGGGTAACTGGAAAGATCAGAAAGCATTACTTTGTACAGAGGGTGGTATCATGAGCCCACATAGTTACAGTGGCAGCCAGAGATACTTAAAGGTATACCTATATGTACAGTATATCAAGAGATTTCACTGTAAAATCCCCCTTCATTCTCAACATAAAGTGCAACTTATCACTGGATGCAGCTGAATGCTATGGAATTCAGTACCAGTCAGGCTTTCAAAGCAGGACTGGACAGATATCTTGGGGAAAATGACATTAAGGATTACATAGCATGCCTAGGTAGCATTCCAGTTGATAAGCTTGATCGTATACCCATACGCCACACTCAGATTTGGTATTATCATTTCTGTGCAGAAGGAGGGGTGAACAAGATGCTTCCCAAGTCCTTTCTGCCACTGAAATACTGTTTAAGTTGTTACTGTGATCCCTAAAAGCTTCTAAGAAACAGTGGCAGCTGCCAGAAAAGCAAATAGAATGCTGAGACACATAAAAGAGGAATGGAGAGGAGGTCAAAAGGTAAGACTCTCACCATTATATAGGGCCTTGGTCAGACTCCATATAATATTGCCCAGAATTTTCAAAAATAGCCAAAAGACTATTAAAGGAAATCCTGGTGCTATGCATGTCACAGTTCAACACAGTTTAAAAGCACAAAACCAAGCACCCAATGTCTGGACAAAATAGACACCATTCACGTTTTAGGTGACTATTAAATACACCTTTTCAGACTTAAAGTTCCATGCCTTTACAGGACGATTTATCAAGACTCTTGACAAGGTGCCCTGTAAAGATGCAAAACATTATTTCTTGTGTTTGTCCACTGCTGTCTGCTCTTTGAAATGTGTAAAAGATTTATTTACTAAATTAGTCACTTGTAATTTTGAGCCCACACTATAAGAAGCATTTAGAAGAAATGCAAAAAACAGAACAAAGCGCTACGAAGATGTTCAGGGGTGGAAATCCCTGACTAGACTCAAGAATCTGAGACCATTCTGACTGAAAAATGAAGACTACAGTAAGAGGGATAAGAACAATTTCTTCAAAAGGTGAAGCTCAGAGAGAAGAGGATTGGTCAGGGTTAAGTGTATTGGAACAGGACAAAACAATGACTTTACACTGCAATGAGGAGGACCCAAATGGGATATAAGGAAACATTGCTGTACTGAGAGGACAGTTCATTCTTGGATCTGTTTATCCTTGGAGATTGGGACCATATAGATGATAGCCTCAAGGGAAAATTAGATAAATATTATGAAAAAACCATTCCTGGATACAGCTGCTGGGACAGCAGGAAGATGAACTACAACAGATGGGACACTGGTCTTTTCTACCCAGTAAGTTTAGGGATCTCGTTTCTAACTTCTTTTTTTTGGATAAATTTACTATGCTTCATACATAATGCCCAATCCGCCCTGTCATCCTCTCTCTCCCCAGCCCGTCACCCACTGTCCATGGACTTACTATCCAACCCTACAGTGCCCCACAGTTTGCCCATGTGATGAAGCCCCTGGGTTCCCCAAGCCTGGGAGGAGTTCAGCTCAGGTGCGAGTCAAGCGCCCAGTGAGCAATGCTAAGACTCTTTAAGACCTTTAAAACCAGTAGTGATACTGTACTGGATGACAGATGTACCTGTTTTGCATAATATTAAGAGGGCTTTTGCTTTATGAGATTTATGACAGCTTGTGCTATACAATACCTCCTAAGACCTGTTATCTTTTAAATATTGTACAGCTATTTATTAAATGTATGTGCAATAATTTGTTTGTATGTAGTCTGTTTAATTTAACCACTCAATATCAAGGACAAATGTGTTAAATAGGGTTTTCAGTTCTAAAAGTTCAATCCTGTTGAAAAATAAAGGTTTCTATCTATCCATCCATCTATCTGTCCATCTGTCTATCTACAGAAAGTGTCTATCTCTCTGTCTATCTATCTACCTAGCTATCAATGCAGCTTCTGTGAGGACAGAAGGTGTCATTCTACTGAACTAGGCGGCTTTTCCTGGTTTTCTGTCCCCCGGGCACCTCATGGGCAGGGACTGGAGCAGATGTCTGCATGCAAGCGTGCAGATGTTCCAGTCAGGAGATGTCTGCCCAGGCACTGCGACTCCACTTGCACTGCCACCTGGGGTCACCCAGGTGGCACTCCTCAGTGGTCATGCCACCCTCCTCCCGAGAGGAGGCACCTTCTGGGATGCAAGATTCTCTCTACCCAGCCAACCCCTAACAACTCGGGCTCACTTCGAACCTGGGTCACAGGCATCAGGAACAGTAGCAGGAGCACTACCACTGTGCCGACGGGCCTGCCCTATGCTTCTAACTAAAAGAGTACTAACAACCACTGAGTTTTGCAAAATTAATCTGGAAAAAAGATTTTATTTAACGGCAAGATCTTAAACAAAAAGATATTACTATATGTAGACAAACTGCTTTTCATCTTTTAAGCACAACAACAACAAAAATTACAACTCTTGTTTCTAGGACAGTGCTAAGGAGGCAGGCCCATTGGTGCAGCAGTAGTGGTGCCATCTGCAAGATTAGCAACCTGGGTTGGAAATGAGCCCGGAATGTCTGAAAGCCGGGGAGGGTACTGAGCGCCTCACTGGTCACTTCCAGTGTAATGTAAATGCATCCATCAACATGTTTAAGTTCACAGATTTGTGTTGCATTAAATGAATTAAATTTTAAATTAAAGTCAATGAAGAAAAGGCAGCTTATTTGATTCCTTCTCTCTCTCTCTCTGTATGGATTTGCAATCAAGGCCCAAACATATGGGTGACTAGTCATAAATTAATTTAAATTGGAAAACCACTGAAGGAAGGTATTATACAGCATATTAAAACTACACATCACTTCAGGATTTACATTCACAACACTGAAAACTATGTTTTCGATCATTCCCACAAAAAACAGCAACAAACACACAATAAGCAATGTTCACACTGTAATGTATGTTCATCACACTAAATCTATACTGGTATTTTCAGTTTTAATTAAACTTTAAACTGCTTGAAGCTTGGGTCTATGTGGTAGTAATAATAAATGCATTTATGGTTATTGAAAATATATTAACAGTGGTGTTCATTAAATTTATATGTGTCCACTGATCCCACCTCCTTACCACAAATCAGACAGTCAATACTGTAATTATGCCTCACACCTACTGACAGGCAGATATGACCGAGACAGAGAAATGGACTTGTCTAATAAGTTGCTTGCATGAAAGAAAAATGTCGTTTTGAAACAGCTGCTCATGCTATCAACCTCTAGTAATTATAAAAGCTATTCTTCTGTGACAGAATGAAAGGCACTGTACTGATCCGCTCGTCATTCAGTGACCAAGTAGTAACATCCCAGCACCTCTTCCCAGGACAGGACTGGAACCCCAGTCCAATCTGCAACTCAGTATGCACTTCAAAAAAGACAATCTGGTTTCTTCACCACATAGACAATAATTTATCGGCAACCATACACAACAAGACTGTGTTTCCATTAAAGGTGCAATGGCGTTACAGATTGAGGAAGCAGCCCGACCAATCAGAGCACTCCTTTCCTTTGCACGTAAGACACTCTTAATCATTGAAGAGTGTCTCATGTGCAGCCCTGGACATGGGCACGTTTGGGTAAGTTTTTAAACAAAATTAATATATTATTGGTTGAGCCTAATCAATAATATATTAATACCACCCAAGACCAGTCATACCATTTTAACAGTGAGCTCACATTCTTAGGAATCAGAATCGCTCTCCTTCAGTTGCAGATTCTCATGCCCTAAGAATGCACATGAAACCACTCTTACAACTGCAAGATCGGTCTCGCACCCATATTAACATACATCATAGACTCTGAGAGCGAAACTTGAGAAGTCTCTATGATGTCATTTCACCCTGAGAGCAACAGCAATACTTTTGTTACTGTGCAAGAAAGGCTTGTGACTGCAGCGCAACATAACTTGATGGATGGGGTTGCTAAGTGGCACTAAGTGGTCACAGTGATCACACAGCACTGCAGTCTATTGCTGCATATGTGGACTCTTGCATCTAATAATACTACACATTTTAATTGGACTATGATAGGGTTAGCCTTGAGCATTTTACAGTGCAAGTTAAAAGAGTTCAGCTGCCTCACCAGAAGCCAGGATTCTGAAGCAAATGTAGTCAATGATGGCCTAATGGGAATGTTAGAGGTAATGAAGAAGATACACACCACAGCACATGTTCTAAAACACTAGACAATATCTGAAACTACCTAACTAGAGGGAAACTACTGTACGTCTGAGTCAGAGATGCTTGAACCAATACATTACAATTTAATACAAACGAGCTATGAATAAACTTGGTACATCCAGCTGACCTGGGTTTGATTCCCCAACACCCATTTGCATACTGTGCGACTCTGAGCAAGTCACTTAACCAGCCCAAAGTTCCTGGGTCACCCTGAAACAGGCACTTGAGCCTAGCGGGCCTACCTGGTTAACAAAAGAATAAATAAATAAAATTTCTTTGACCAGGATGCCCAGCTGAGATGCATCATCTCATTTACAGCCAGGTCCTGCTTCTACCCATTTCCACAGCTAAGTGAGCTGGAGAACTGGGAGGTTAAAGGACTTGCCTAAGGTCATAAAATGAGAATGTGGCTCTAAGCGGGTTTGAACCTGCAATCTTCTGGTTCCAAGCTGGGGCACTAACCACTAGACCCTACTGCCTCCACACACTCTGGCACAGATATCTAATGACTGTATACTTGTATTACACAGAACTATGCAGTGTCATACAGTAAAGGTTTGATAAGGCTTCAAGCAACACAGACTGCTCTGTAAATAAAGTTCAGGGTGTCTCCTTCCCAACACTTTCATTACAAAGATGGGATATCACAAAGGCTTACAGCAGTAAGGATAATAGTGCAACAATCTGAAGAATAAGGCCATTCTATCACTCTGAACAGATTATTTGAAGGGACACTGTCAACTCCCTTTAGGTCTCAAACCTTCCGTAGTTTAAAAAAACAATGTTACGATTGCTCACATTCTGTAGAATATGCTGACATAGGCATCCGAACCGGGGTGCATGAGGATCTAATGCCACTCCAGTTTTCAGGCGAACCATATTGCCCTTTGTGTAATTTAGAGCTGCAGATAAACAGGTTGTAGTGCGTTATCGTTTTTTGACAGTGCCTTCACATTTGTGCTTCTCGCCCGCCCCACACCAAGCAGATGAAAGAATTAAGAAATCAAAGACCGCTTGTAAGAACAAGCTGTCCAGTTTCAGTGTCAGTACTGAGTGCCTCCCCAGTCCCAGCAGGGTTGTAAAGTAGTGTTGTTATCACAGAAATGACTGCAAAACTGCTTGATAATGGCTCGCTTACAACTCTGGAACTTACACTCTTTGAGGCAGCTCCCATCTCCTGTTGTTAATTAAGGAGCCTTGCCCATCTATCAGCCATTCATCCCTGCCCTTGTCACCTTTTAATTCTGGAGATTCTCAGTCTCAGGGCCTGTAGTGTCCTCCTGCCTGTGTGCTGGCACCTCGAGGTCTGCAGTGCTACACCAACTAAAGCAAAACTGGAGGCGGTAAAATAATAAAATATGATAAATTATTTTAAGAATGTCCGCGCAAGTACCAACTCAGGCAGGCAGGCTACACTGGGGACGGGTGTATAAACATATCTCTCCTCCCACACCCATCCCATTTCTTCCAGTGCACTGCTCACTGATTCAATGACCTACTACCTGGCTTTGTTGCGGCTGAAGAAGTTGTTCAGACAGGTTGTGGAGCCTGGAGGACCAGTGTTTGCTGCTTGCTGCCCATGCTGGATGCTCGCGAATCGAGTGTGCTGAGTTGACCGAGTCGCCGCTAGTCCCTCTCTGACGGCTGCTGGATGGAAATTAGTTGCAAATTTGTAAAACTTTTTATTTTTATTTTACTTTGCTAAAGGGGCAGGGTGAGGCTCCGTTTAAAGAGTTTTTCGCCCCTCCTCAAGTTTGATCGTCAGTGTCTGACAGTCAAGTGCGAGGGTTCCAGTTCCAACAGGCTGACACACTGACAGAACCTGCAGGCAGCTAGTCTGGCATTCTGGCTAGAACTTTACTTGCAGTAATCCAGCTGACAACTGTAGCTCTTAGCTGCCCGCCCTTCAGACAGGCTCTGTTCCCTTGTGGTTGCGTTGCTGTTTGCTTGCCTACAGGGCAGCTTGAGTTGGTCAGTGGTGGCTCTGGTCCAGTCTGTGCTATGTCGTCCCCAAGCGTGGAAAATTACAACACGTCAGTAACTCGGGACAGTCGGGACTTGGGACGGGTCCAGAGACGAGATATCATCGGAAGGGGACCTCTGCTGCAGAAAAGATCAAGAAGAACATTCTGATTATTTGGGCCAGCACTAGAATCCATTCTGTCGGTGCCTATAGTGTACCTGCTCCTTGGACTGTGCCTCGAGTCTGCAACGACCTGACAACAACCAACAGGTACATTCATTACTTTTATTATATTAATATTTTATTATTATTCTTCTTTCTTTCTAATCCAGTGGGGTAAAGGAGGTCCACTGGTGACACTGTCACACCAGGAGGTGCAGGAGAGTGCCTGACTGCTAGTCCATATCTGGGACCTCTTCATTTTCATGTTAACCCTCATGTTAAACATATGGCCATGTCAATTAAAGTGAAAATGTCATGGTTTTGAGCAAATTAATACATATGATATTGTATTACTGTTAGTGTTTGTTTAAATATTTAATACAATTTTATTGACAAAAATGTATATTTGGTCAGCTGGAATGTCAGTTAATAGCCAATCTAATCTGGATATCTTTAAAGCAAGTGAAAACAATGTAACTGTGTTTATTTCTTTTTATTTTGATGACTAGGCTTTGGTTTGGGCCAGTTAGATTTTTGATTGGTGGTTAAGGTGGAAAGATACAGACTTAAGCTAGAGGAGAATACCTGTAAATAGTCTTGATGGCCTTAATTACCCTAAGAAAGTCTAACGAGGACATGCTTTAAAGTGTATGTTAAGTACAGGGAGTTGGCTTCATTGCTTGGTTCTTCACCCACTGCCCAGTGTTGCCTAATCAAAGGCAGAGGTGTTTCTGCATTTGGCTTCTTCCTGTTTAGAAAGGTGAAGGTGACCACCACCTGGCAGCATTGCCTTGGCCATTGGGGAGGATGGTTGCAATGTGGTGTTATGTCTGTGAATTCTGTCCCTAAACCCAGGCACTGTTTCAGTACCAACAGCTATTGGATTTTGGTTTTGGAAATTAGTCCTAGAATGAGAATTTGCAGAGTACTCGGAATTGTTGTGCTAGAGTATTAGTTATAATACATTATGAACTAGCAATCGTAAATGGAGAAGCTGATTGGCGAGAGGTTTTGAAGCCATGATGATATCGGGCTACATCATCACGGCTTCAGAAAACCTCGGTCACTAGCCTCCTCACTTACCAAGCAGCGTTCCTTGTCTCCCACAGTCCGAGTCAGACCTCCAGTTCGCGCTGTTTTAAAAAAAAAAAACTCTTTACAAATGTGCCCTTGACAGACTGCAGCACAACACAAGCTGCTTGGGCCGGGAAGAACAACAACCGAGCTGCCCAAAACACCCTCCGCATCCTACAGTTCCATTCCCCACAGAAACGTAACGTTAGGGCGGCAGTTGCAGAGCATGTCCAATCTGTCTAGGGGCAGAATGGCGAGTCACGCCTTGAGTTTACATCTTTAAAAACAGTAAAGGATCCAAAACCGACCCACGACTTGTTTTTAAACAGTACAGCCATCCAAGTGACAGTTTCACATTTCCAGATGACTTTCTGGAAGATGTCCATTCTTCCCATTTACATTGCTGCTTCCTTCTTGCCACAGATAACGTTTGAGAGAGACATACAGTACACTCCTCCTCCATAACTCAACTTACAACAGTGCCACCTGCTGTTCAGACCCGTCCAGGAACTATTTTATTAAAAGGTACTCCTCAACACCTCACAAAACACATTTTCAGAACAATGTAAAAGATTTTTTTTTTTTTTACTTCTAAAACTTGTATTCCTGTTCATAATAGCAATAATGCCTCCAGGGTGTGGTATATCATGGGATATCGTCACTTCTCGGGCAGTTGGACACTCGACCTGCGGCCTGCGTTTCAACCACCCGGTGGCGATATCATGACCACACCACTCGTCGTATTGTAAATCTAGTACAATTAAAACTTCAGTGACATTTCTGCAAAAATAAAAAAAAATGGAAGTCTGGAATATGATATTCTATCCATACAAATAACTCCAGATTTAATTTTTTTTTTCTGCAGAAGTGTCACTGAAGTTTAATGTACTACACTGCATTATAACACTCTTAGCTGAGCTGAATATGATTAAATGAATAATGCATGACAGGGTGTGCCATGCTGGATAACACCACGCTATGCACCCAACGTCCCAGTGTGGTGTTATCCCAGCACTACACACACTCTGGAGTGCATTATTCCTACCATACAATGGCTTCTTATATACAGAATAAAAAAATGTTAAAGAATATTTTTGTTAGTGTGGAAATATATTTTTGTTTCTTAGGAGAAGATGCAGCAAATGCTACAACAAATGCTACAAACAATCATCCAATGCGATCAGTCAGGAGGTTCACAATGGGGCTGAGACTAGACCCATGGTGTTATGCTGAGATAACACCATGGGTCAGCCCCAGACGACAATCACAGTCCAAGATTCTTTCTTGCCATTGTATAATAAATGATATCACATTGCAAGATATGAATTTGCAAAATAGAGGCACGATCAGCAATGCACTTAGTGTCACAGGTGCAAGGAGTACGGCATGAAATGTTTAGTTTCTTGATCTTTAGTTATGGGTACATATTGCAATTCTTTCTCTTACCTTTTTGTGTTATAGTTATTTGCGTATTCTGCTCATTGGCAGTATTTTTTATGTGTTATGTTGTTTTGAAACAGTAAACATTTTATTGACAAAATAATGTTGAGTAAACCAGACTTCAGTAAGGTCAGGCTTCAAACTGAGAGTAACGGTGTGAATGCTTTTTTGCCATCTCTTTTAATAAGAGTGAACCAGCCATCTGCTTAGTTCATTGATACAAAAGGGCAAATGTGGAACATTTGCCACATCTCACTACAAAAAGGATGCAATGTTGAAATGTTACCATATGTTGAATGCTGTAGCTGCCTCGAGCAACAAACACTGGCTTTTAAGTTTGATGCAGCACCTGGAAGCCCAGAGTGCTGAGGAATAGCGTACAGGATAATGTATGGTCTTTGGTTAATAACCACACTGTAAACACTTTGAGAGCTTGCCATGACATCATTGTAAACCTTGAGAACGCAGCTTAAAAGGTTTTCAAATGTCATGGCAACTCTCGACAAGTGTTTTCAGTGTGGTTATAACTGAAGACCATACATTATATTTTAGTGTATGGGCTACCTAGATTGTGTAATCGTGATTGAATTACTTTACTGAATTACTTTATGGAACATTGATTGTTGTGAGCATTCCGTTTTATTATACCATTGATATGACATACTCAAGAAGGATTAACAGAGTGATGTCATAGCAATGGCATAATAAGGTTTTAATCTGCTTGATTTCAGTTAATAATAAGGGCTCCCCATACATTATGATTAAGAATAATAGCTGTCAATCCACTGACAACAAGGCTGTGATTCCTTCAGACTTCAGAGTTACTGGAAGAAATGGGTTGACAGCTGAGCTCTTATATTGTTTATTAAATATTCCTATGTGGTATAACTGCATTGTTAACATTATGGTCATCATAAATGTGTATTTATTGTATTATGGTATGGCAAAAACTGGTTTAGAAAAAGTGCCCTTGTACCCCAATAAGTGCCCTTCTGATCCTCGGCCCCCTCAGCTTTTACCATCTTCCGGCACCTATGTGTGCTGATGTAGGAGACAGTTGGATTCTGATTCCTTTTTCTTTTAAAAGGAAAAACAAACTACCCACCACTGTTGTTACCACGCTAAAATGTGTTTGCATTCCTTAATAAAATTCCACTGCATCTTTCCTGGACTTAGGAAAAACCCACAACACAGTCCAGTCACTCAAGATGCAGTGGGAGGAGAGGATACTATTGCAATCTGAGTGGCTGCTCCGGTTTGAGGTGTTCCTAAAATGTTCAGGAAGTATCCGAGAAGGGTAGATCAAGGATCTGAAACAAGACAAGGTTGGGTATAATTACACTGTTAACATATACTTCAGTTCTACTAAGAAAGGCAGAATAAATAACCAGCAGCACCAATGAATTTTAGAGAAGGTAAGCAATCATAAAATGTGAGCTTTTCAACTAGAAATAGTTTGATATAAAAGGTTGACAGCACCCTTTAATAGAAAGCCTTTATAACAAGAAGATGATGTTTCTCGAACTTCCAACATGTCTGACAAAGACAGGAACAATGGTGTAACTGGGAAAAGACGTGCCATCTATCAAAAGAAGGTTACGAGATGATTAGTGTTCCTAGAACCCAAGTTGGACATGCACTTTTTGTATGTACTACAACTAACTACGACTGTACCTAATACAGTGTAGCACACCCATGAGTATATGGCTCCGAGATTTGAACCTGCAACCTTCCGGTTCCAAGCCAGGGCTCTAGACCCTACTGCCTCCACACCACACACTGGCACAGACATCTAATGACTGGATGCTTGTATTACACAGAACTACATGCTGCCACACAGTAACGCTGATAAAGCTTAAACAATATTTTCAGTGGATAATAGTGTCAGTGGCTCAGCAGCTAGCACACCCGCCTCTGAGGCCAGGAGATCAGAAGGCTGTGGGTCCTACACCAGGCACTTGGGTTAAATCCCAAAACTGACACTGTAGTGCAGTATGAGGGGTTGCTGCACTCCAGAGGTGCCATCTTTGGATGAGACTTTAAACTGAGGTCCCATCTGCCTGTTCTGGTGGTAGTTCAGGTGGATGTTAAAGATCCCATGGCACTTCTCCAAAAGAGCAAGGAATTTCCCAGTGTCCTGGAAGTTTCCTACTCACTAAAAATACCACTAACAGCTTAATCTGGTTCAAGGTCAGTTGGCATTCATCTGTATCCCCTCCCCAGGTCATGTCTGAAAATAGGCAGAATGTGTCTAGTGCACTTACCCGGTCAGCACTAACTAAACTAAACTAATATTTTCCTCTCTGAGATTTTCTCTCTGCACTTGCTAATACCCACCATAGCATCTTCAGATTCACTATTGGCAGGACCAGAGAGAAAGTCAAGGGAGCAACATACAGTATACCAAGCTTCGACAGTACAAAAGACAGACTTTGGACACACGAGACTGCTCACAGCATCAGCACATGTATTACTGTATCTGTAAGCTAAAGTACCTAGTTTCGATCATCAGATGTGTATATGTGTATCAGTACTCAAATCAGGGTATAGTCACTATCATCCATCACGGCAGGAGGGTGGAAAGATTGGCCTAGGACCTGCCCGCCACTACAATATTATGTTATTATGGCCAGTCTTAAATAAAACAAAGCAATGCCTTGGTTCCCTTGGACTTCCTGATACCAAGTTACAGGGAAAAATAAGCTGATTTTAAAAGGGGATGTAATGATTCAGTAATGATTACCAGGTGCCAGAGATTGCTGGCATATGACACTGTTGCATATCACTGTGGTTCTGCGTTCCCACAGGGTCTTAGCTCCTCTCTCACTAAACCCAAGAGTAGAGTTCTGTGGGGCAGTTCACCTCAGAGAAGATAAACTTCTAATGAATAGAAACTCAAGAATTCACACAAAGTAACACTTCCGTAGCAGTGTTGTGAAACCAGAGGGAGCTACAGCCTTCAGGCAGAACAAAAGATCAGATGGCTGGATGGAACAGACACAAGTCAAGTAGGAGGGTGTATGAGGCACTCCAAGTTTTCTCATTATTCCAATAGGTCCCTAGTCCCTACATGCACAATTTATGCTCAGCGTTCCTAAGGGTCCCTAGTTCTTACAAGCACAATTTACACTGTAGCCACAATTTTCTGTGTAGAGCTGCACGTAAGGCTCACTATTTAGAAAATATGCTTGACGGTATAGAAGACTGCCAGAGGTCACAGTAAACATCCAGTGACTCCCTATTGTCCACCTTTATAATATCACAAAGTTTTCCATCTCAAGCAGAACCTTATCATCTGTTGTCCAAATAACAAAGGAAAGGTTCTGTGACAATTACATCGGGTCTCTGTGTGACTGACCACATTGCATTGTTTGACCCAGTCAGACAAAAGGAAGGCCTTCATAAATACTTCCATGAACTTTCTTTCAAGTGCAACAAAGGTAGATAATGAATAAATCTTAGAACGCATGTAGCAATGTACGAGGACTGACAAGGCACATTCCCATAACTAGGCAGGCTTGGGCCGACTAGATGGGCCAAAAGACCTTTAACTGTCAACATTTTCTATTCTTCTAGGTATGCAGTCCATGCAACAGGGCTTTTTCACTTCTGCTTCACTCGTAACTGCTTAGCAGGAATCCACAATGCACTTCTAAATAACTGTGGCACAATGATGAGCACCTAGAGGTAAATGGATAGGTTCCACAAATCTGTCATTTTGTATTACATTTGCATAGCACACATGCACCTGAACATTGCCAATCTATTTTTGGCTTGCCACTCTCGTGTTTTGTCTAACCAGTTCTGTCTAAAAGAAAACAAATTTAAGAGGGAAAAACATTAGTATAGTATATGGTTAAGTGTTGCTGTGGATGGATTTCCATACTCTCAACATCCTTGATGTGCATAGGCAAAAGTTGCTTTGCACAGTTCAAAGTCATAATAAAGTTGGCGTGCACAGTTCATAGGTCATGACAAGTTGTCGTGCATAGTTCAAAGGTCACAAAAGTTGCTTTGTATTTCTATCTCTTGTTAAGCCCCCATACTGACATAGTAATTTATTTATACTATAGTTACTATGAGCAAAGAAAGGTAGATGGGAGGGAATGGACGAGTCCTGCTCACTACTTTATATAAACTGAAATTTTCATATGACCTTATAGTAAAATCACATACTATAAAAAATAAAAACATGGGCAACCTTGCCCAACTTGGCCCATGTTTCCATCTCGGTGCTGAGACTACATCATGTCCATTTGCTCGAGGTCCACATGATGTCATCTCAACTCCTTGATGGAAAAACAGCCTTGTTGTGTATGGTTGCTCAGGCACTATTCGCTACAGTATGTTGTGGACACATACAATAACAAGTTTCAAAACTGCAATAATAGTTCACTTGAAAAATTTTATTACATTTACGCCTACACAAAATTGGGGAAAATGCACAAATGAGAAAGCAGCTGAAGGCAAAATCAAACTGCTGCTTTTATTAGATGTACATTTAATGTCTTTCAGATAAAATATTTGTAGGTGCCACAGTCAATCAAGATTTCAATGAAAACCAAAGATGAAAGCATCCAAGCATAAAAGGCAAGTGTGATAATTATAATGTGAAGACAAGATAATGGGAAATAGCCTAGCCTTCTTTTAATTTTATGTATCAACTACTGACTGACCTAGACAGCCTGCAATGCTTGGTCACATTTATTGCAGTCCACAGAGTTAAAAGGAAGAAATTCATGTTATTATGTTAAATTATTCAGGAGTACTCCATTTCTTCTGTGGGTAACTCCTGGTACATAAGAAGCTAATTATTTTGTTTAAGCATTAGCCCTTGCAAACACCATAGATCAGTGGTAAAGTTTCTTCGCTCTGTTAAAAATATAACTATAAATGTAATGCATGGTCCCTCTGGAATACTTCAAAAATAATTCTGAATATGTATGTCTCTGTTCGGAGTCTTCAAAGGACTCTGAAGATGTGAAAAATAATACACCACAAAATGCAATATCTGTGGCTCAGCAGGTTGCAGCTCACCTCTGAGGCTAGAAGACCAGAAGGTTGCTGGGTTCTACCCTGCAACAAGAACTTGGGGCAGAATCCCAGTATTGACATTGTAGTACAGCATTTATTATTTTATTTAGCTTTTGTTCACCAGGTAAGCACACTAGACAGACAGGTGCCTATTTTCAGGTACGACCGGAAGAATTACAGGGTACAGGTAATAACAATACAGAGTCAAGGCACAGGTACAGGCAAATAACAGCACAAAGTCAAGGCACATCTATCAACAATGGACAGTTGGGTGCAGGTTAAGTAATACAGAGTCAAATCGGCAATCAACAGGAAACAGACAAGAAATAACATCATATAGCAGCTGAGCAGGTAGGGTGGGGTACCCTGTTAGTGTACACAAGGGCATAGAGTGGTGTGCGTGAGCAGCAAAGGGGGCATTAGCAAGGAGTTGTCGAAGAGGAGAACCCTGAGAAGAGCAGCTCGAGGCTGCAAACCAGGTAGGGGACACTTACCCCTAACAGGGTGTAGCAGAGTAAAGTCAAGTGCGATGCAGGAGCAGAAGACTAGGCATCAAGCAAGACAGGCCAGGAAGCTCAGGAAAACACAGCAGAAATTCCTGTCCCATGGGGCAGCTGCCCAGAGATCAAGAGGCACCCCTAGGGGTGGGACACTAAGTACAGGAGCAGGCGGAAGCATGCTTCAGGTGTCCCCAGAGGAGGACCTGAAGCTGGCATGTGAGGAAGCATCTCTTACCAGGGCAGGGAGGAGGTTCCATGTTCTAGGAGCAAGGGCAGCAAAGGCCTAATCACCACAAGGAGTTAGTTTTGGGGACCTTAAGGGCCTGGGAGTCACTTGATCTCAGATGGTAGATGGGGGACAGGCTTGAGCAGATCTGTCAGAGCCAGAGGGTGGAGCGTTCTGACAATGTTGTCAATGAGGTTTCCCATGACAAAGGTTCGGTGGTTATCAGGGAGAGCCACCGAGTCTGAGTAGAGCTGACAGTTATGCGTGAGGCGGGGGCTGACAGTGCAAAGCGACAGATGTTATTGTACGCTGTGTCTCATTTAGACAGCCAGGTTTTTAGAGAATTCAGGAAGGAGGGGAGCCCATAGCAGAGTGTAGACAGA
Source organism: Neoceratodus forsteri (assembly GCA_016271365.2). Classification (NCBI taxonomy): domain Eukaryota; kingdom Metazoa; phylum Chordata; order Ceratodontiformes; family Ceratodontidae; genus Neoceratodus; species Neoceratodus forsteri. Next base: position 827,890,964 of record CM057453.1, on the reverse strand, counting down.
AGTACCCTTTTGCCAGGGCAAGTCAGTGGCGGGTGTCAGGCAACTTTTGGCTCTGTAAGCCAGGCCCAGCTTACAGTTAGTGGCCTTACAAGAGTTGCAAATGTGGAGGGAGAAGTCAAGTTGAGGGTCAAGGGTAGCCCCAGGTACTTGCAAAAGTCAACCACACATAAGGGAATGCCATCAGCTCCAGAGATTCTGAGAGGGACGGCATGCTCTTGTCCTGGCCAGGGAATCAAGGAGCATGGCCTGGGTCTTTGGAGGTTGAGGACAAGCTTATGGGCCTTCAGCCATGATTGAATGAGGTCAAGGTCAGTATTTAGTCTGGAGTTAATGACGTTGATGTCCTGTGAACTAGTCAGACTCACAAGGTCATCAGCATACAGGGTGGAATGCCCATGGGCAGGGACCACGGCAGCTGATTGATGTAGAGGGAGAACAGTATGGGGCCAAGGATGGACCCTTGGTGGCACCCCACAAGTCACCGTGAAGGCCGGAAAGGGCTTTTGGAACTGTGTGTACTGCTGCCTACCCATCAGGTAGTTGGCAAACCAGGCTTGGATTGGGGGAAGAGGCCAAGGGACCAGAGGGTGGAGCCCAGGAGTGTGTGGTCGCACAGATCAAGGTCGGACAGGTCTATGAAGATGGTGCCAGTAAGTTTGCCTTGGTAAGTTGCAGAGCTGATCTCAGACGTGACCTGAGCAAGGGCAGTGGCAGTGCTATGTCCTTTGTGGAACCCATGCTGCACTGGGAGAGGAGGCCATGGGTGTGGATGAACGGTGAGAGCTGGGAGGCCACCACCTTCTTGAGCAGCTTGCTAAAGCTGACAAGATCGCTATGGGACAGTAGTTTTCTAGCATTTTAGGGTCACCGTGTTTGAGGATAGGGACCACACAAGCCACCTTCCAGACATCAGGGATAACCCCAGACATGAGGGAGGAGTTGAGGATGTGGGTGACAGGCAGGCCAGTAAGGACACCCAGGTAGAGCAGCTTAGGCTTGAGCTTGTCATGCCCCGCTCCAGAGTGAGGGAGAGTCTGGCTAGAACCTTCCATGCCTCACCCAGGATACAGTCTTGAAGTAAAGGGGATGACGAGGCACGCGGCCCCAGGGGGCTACCACAACAGGGGCAGGAGATGGGGAATGAGGGCAGACAGGTCAGAGAACTGGGCGTTGAAGGCATTGACAATGGTCAGTTCATTGTTGCAGCTAACACCTCCAATTTGCAAGTCGGAGACCTGATTGCTGTCAGGCCGCCACAAAGCGCTTGGATGGTATGCCAGAAACTCCGAGGTTTTTGGCTGAAACTTCAAGGGAGGATCTGCAGAATTCGGCTTTTGCAGTGGATAGCCCTCTTACATGAGTTCCTGAGCTGCCTGTATTGTGAGAAGTCAGAGCTATCACCAGAGGCTTTGAATTTATGCCAGAGTTTATCCCTTGAGCTTCATGAGGGCAAACTGGCTGCCATGCAGCCATTTGGTGACGGTGCCCCTCACCCTCCTTTTGTAAGGGGGCATGCTTATCTCCAAGGGGGAAAAATATGGAAAGGAAGCAGCCAAAGGCAGCTGAGGGGTCACTTCGCAGCTGTAACCTGGGACCAGTTGGACCTGCGGAGGTCGGCAAGGAAGTCACTGGAGTTGAATTTAAGTAGTCCCTCATCTGGGTCACTTTATGGGGACTCTGGGGAGAGGACTTTCCAGATACAGTAGGTGGGAGAGTGGTCCAAGATGGCATCTGGGAAGAGGCCAGACGCAGTGCTCAGCACCCAGTCAATGAGGGTGCCATTGCCCCTGAGGAGGATGGCCTGGTTGGTTGGAGATAAGTTGCCCAAGGGCAAGGCCCGACAGTAGGGACTCGTATACCTTGGAGTTGCCACCCAGCCAGTTTAGGGTTGAAGTCTCTGAACGCAAGGAGTTCACCTGTACCCACTCTTAGGACTGAGGCAGTCGAGGAGGTAGGAGAGGCCAAGAGCGCCACCTTTTGGAGGGTTGTAGACACACACAGGTGGAGCTTTTGGAGTTCCCCAACAGTAGGAGGCAGGTAGGAACTCACATGGTGGGTAGGCAGGTGGGGAATGGTGGACACATTGGGTGGGTCTTGGTAGAGCAGTAGCCCACTCCTCATTTGTTCCCGCCCTGTCCTGCCTCTCAAACCTTGGTTTGCGAGAAATTGCATTACTTTCGCGTGTGATACATGGGGTTTGCAGCTTCGATCATGGAAGAAAATCTTCCCATGGATTTCGTCCGGTGCCTATGTGGCCATAAGATGTCGACACCGATTCCCACACCGCGTGCGTGTACTGCCCTCAGTGTCGGCCATGACACCTCGTGCTGCAGTATCTGTTTGGCCTTTCATCCCAACGTTTTCGATGACCGTCTTGCGCCTGAAACTGGGGAGGCCGGAGGAACCTTCTGGTGAAATCCAAGGAGGCCCAGTGGGCGGTTTCTGCGGTTACGTGATCCGCAAGCAGTTGGCAGCATGCAAGCGTTCGAGGAGCAAGCGGCTCATGCTGCGGAGTCTTCTTAAAGCTTTTTCGTTCCGCCAACCTGGGCTCCACCTCTCAGGTTCATAAGTCATAAGAAATATGTCCCAAAACTCCATTGTGACTGGAAATGATAAAAAAAAAATTACTCCTGTGTCTCAAGTATCAAGGAAGAAGATTCTCTAGGGCAGTATATTTCCTCAATTGCTTTACATTTGTGGACATTTCTGACTCCTAGTTTCCATGGCATGACATCCAAGAGATATCCCACATATAACTGGGAATTCTTTTGTCCCAAGTAGGTAGAAAACTACATTTTCTCTAACCGGACAAAAAGGAATTTGTAATATGGCAAAAAACAAGTATCTACAACCAACTGACACAAATGCTTTTAGTTTCAACAGCTATGTGCATTATGGTGAGTTTCCACTGCTGAATCTTACCAATAACAGGTCTCATATGGGGCAGTAGTCGCAAATGTTTATAGTTAAGAGGTAATTCATGATAATCTAGCCCCCACTTCTCCTTTAAGGAGCAAACCAATCACGAGAAGTGTACCCGATAATTTAAATTTATCTACCAATACAAGTTAAAGGTCAAAAATATACAATAGAAAAAACAATGGGATTAATCATCCTGACACCCCCATTACTATAGTCACAGTATGTATTATTTCTTTTCAGGGGTTTAGACGGCGCCCACAGCCCTTGAAAAAAAAAAAGTGCTTTAAATATTAGTTTTAAAAGTGGAAAGTAGAAAAACTTGAGTTACATGTAAATAAATGGCATAAGAAAAATTACTCACCATAGCAATGTTGTTTCTTCCAAGTAATTCCTCACTATGCTTAAACAACTGCAAATCAGCTTGCTGGTTTGAGCTGCTCTGGAAGTAGAATTAAAGGCATGTTCACACTGCAGACTTTACCGTGCATCAACCCAATAGGTTGATCTGCTGCAAAGTCAGCTTTGAACACTTACGAGGTGATTCAGATTCATTTTTCACTGCAGCATAAAAGTGGGGACATGTAGAGGGTGAGCGTGTTAAACTATGTTGTGAATCCTCTGCGCTGCTCTGCTATGAAGCCTTGTCTCCCAGCATCTTCCACTGGTCCCATGATCCTCTTTTGCGGAACCAGGAAGTATAACAAGACCGACTGGCGTGCGAGTAAAAATAAATAACTACTGCCCCATTGCAATTCTCTCTGTACTTAGCAAACTCTTGGAAAAACTAGTGGCCACCCAATCCATAGAATATCTCCAAAGATACAACCTTCTATTTAGCTCACAGCATGGCTTCTGCAAAGGGCACAGCACCTCTACTGCCCTCCCTCAAACTCACCAGCGACATATATGCCTCCATGGACTCGGGCCTCCTAACAGGTGCAGTCTTCATTGACCTAACTAAGGCATTTGACCTGGTCAACCAAACCATTCTTCTAACTAAACTACGCCCTGGGCTTCACCACGATGCAGTGGCCTGGTCTGAAAGCTACCTGTCTGGCAGAAAACAAGCTGAGTGTTTAACTCTGCCATATCAGATCTTTCCACTATTAACGTTGAGTGCCCCAGGCTCAATCCTTCAGCCCTTACTCTTCTCTATCTTTATTAATGACATCTACCTTGCAAACAACTGTTCATCACTGCTCTATGCTGACGATCTAGTTATTTACCATAGTGCCAGAACTGTTGTCGCACTTAATCCACCCTCTCGCCGTTGATTTTGCTAATATTCAATCCTGGCTCACCGATAACAAACTTATTCTCAACTCCAGTAAAACTTACTCCATGCTCTTGGCTCCTCTGCCAGACTTAAAGCGAATCAAAATGCCCTAATTATCCCCTGCGGATGGATCTTCTCTGATTAGCACCGACTCCTTTAAATACCTTGGTGTTACTCTCGATCCATCCTCGACTTTGACCTACACATTACAACCACCTGCAAGTCAGTTAACGCCAAGATAGGTAGTGCCTACCGAACTAGATATGCCCTTACCCCATCTGCCAGACTTGCTGTGGCCCAAAGCTTTCTTCTCCCAGCCCTGCATATGGCTAAGTCACCTACCTCTTTGCCTCCAAATCATCCCTCCATAAGTGGGACACCACCTACAACAGCATCTGCCGCTATGCTTCCGCATCTCACGTTACAAACATCATTGCGGCTCTATAGTGACCTAAAATGGCCGTGGTCCTCTGCTCACAGACTCCAGGCCTTGGCTCATTAATTGACAATACTGTCAGATCTGGCCTCCCGCAATCCCTTTCATCCCTACTGGGCCTTTAGCCTCTCTCTTATGGCTCGTTCGACGACCAACCCTCTTTCACATACCCAGACACAGAACCAATATGGGTGCGCGCCTTTTTCTAACGTGGCTCCAAAATACTGAATTCCATACCCCCAAGCTATTCGACAAGCAGCCTCCACACCACTTTAAGTCACTTCACAAAGAGCACTTAAGCTTTATCAACCCTGCACCTGCTTTAATCCGCATTAGCTCCACTCTTCTTCCCTGCTGCTCTGTTTCAATCATCCTTGTTCCTCTCCCTCCTCACTCTGCTTTCTCTCCCTCGCTCTCTCATGCATCTCTTTTTCCCTGCCTCTCCCGTGCTCTCTATCTCTCTCTACTCCCCACTGCTCTCCCTTCTCTCCTCCCAGTTCAACCACCTCTTTATTACTTGATATTTTGTCTCTTTGAATGCTTGCTATTGCTAACGCATGTTCCTACTTAACTTTATTTTGTGATCCCTGTCCTACTGTGCTGTATTTTCATCTGTGTAAACCTATTCGTGTTTGCTGCAAAATTATGTCTCCCGCACCTGAAGTTTGGACTTGACTCTGTACTGTACTACTTTCATGTGCTGCGTCACATACACAATTTCGTATTTCTAAATGTACTCTCCTGGGTGCGTGCCTGAAAATAGGCATCTTTGTGCCTAGTGCACTTACCTGGTTACCAAAAGCAAATAAATAAATAAATAAAATCAGGAACAATACATAGTGGGACAGTATTCATCTGCGTCTGCGGCAGGGTCATGTTAACATTGTTTTACTAGCCCAAACCCTAGTGCAAATTGACCAGGGCTAGTGCAGCTAACTCTCTACTTGTCCGTCTGACTAGTACAGGTTTTCATGGCTGTTAATGAATTTAAAAATTCTCAACCATAGCAGGCTCTAGTCCTCATGCTAATCTCCTTCAATGTTCCATCCAGATGGCCTGGTGTGATTAACAGCTCATTAAGAGCTGCAATTATCTGGCAGTTCAAGAGGGGATCCCACAAAAGACTCAATGCGAGTCATTATCACTCCATTGTTAGGACTTTCAGCTAGTGTTCAGGATGTGATCAAGAGTAAAGTGCTGTTATTTTATTTATTTATTGAATTCTTAGAATTACAAACCTTTGAGTCAGAGACTCCTTTACAAAAGGCTCCATGTCAGACAATAAATGTTAAGTCACTAGCTTCCAGTTTTCTGAAAGTGTCTGTCTAACAATTTGTTCCATATTATTAAGATCAGTGCCCCTCATTTCCTACATTTTGAGTGCCTGTATCCAACATTTCAGTGACAAATGCAAAGAAGGTATACAGGGTCGGCCCTGTAGGTGGTTGGTTTTACCCCAGCCTCATCATAACTTTATTTTTATTTAGCTTTTGTTTGCAGGTAAGTACACTAGACAAGTATTATGCCTATTTTCAGGAACGACCGGGAGAGTACAACATGAGGAACAACAGTCAAGGAGACATGGCAAAGAGAGTTCAGTTTTTGTCACAGTAAACAAACATGTGGGGAATACATCATTTGAGCTAGGAAAACATATAGTAGTAAGCACATTTAGATTATACACTCTAGACTAGCTAGTTCAACCGACAGATATATACAGGTCATCATACATAGAAGTGGAGCATAGCTCAAGGACTGGATTGGTCATGATATAACTTATAACATTGTCATATACACCCCTAGGCTAGTTGGATCGTGGACAGGTATATACAGCACATCACATTTTTCTAAATATGCACATGTTAGACATAAACAGAAACACTTGGTAGTACAAGTTTCTACAAGTGACCAAGGTGCAATATGTCATGGTTAGCCTATGACCGAGCACACGTGGTGTAAAATGCCCAAGGCTTTTTAGGCAGGAGTAGTCAGAAGTCATTGATACAGTGGGAAAATATCTCCAGGAATTCAATGGAGACACCTGGGAGGTTCAGACAAAACAATTTGACACTTTACTCTAGGGAGGTTTGGGGCAGTCACACTCTGATGCTAGTTTTAGGAAACCCCACAGGAATTCGAAAACTCAGATAGGAGGGGCAGTTCGGATATCCACAGGCAGCGAACTCCAGAGTCTGGGCGCACTTATGGCAGTCGATCCCCATGAGGGTCTGGGTAGGAGGGACTTTGAGCATCCCTGATGTGAGACCCAAGTTGGTAGGGGTGGGATTCAGTTTAGGCAGAAGCCGGGCCAGCCCCTGGGGGTGCTAGTTCTGATCACTTTTCCAGAGAGGCATCCCAAATCAAAATCAAGGTATCTAGCTGGTGAGAGCCAGCAGAGTTTCTCATATAGCTCTAGCGGTGGGTGAATGGGGGCAGCCAAGGCAAAATGACAAATGTTATTGTAAGCAGTGTACCACGGGTGAGATGTGCCTTTGGAGAGCTAGCAATAGGTGCAGCCATAGCTGAGGAGGAAGGTACATCCTTAGCTGGGGCAAGCCTGGCTGCGATGTGGGTTATACTTGGCCCTATAGGCAGACCCAGTTGCAGTTTGCGCCCTGCAGATGTTAAGGATATGATTACCATGTCAAGTTGGGGGTCAAGTGTTACCCCCAGATATTTGATGGAGCTCACTATGGGTAGTGAGGATCCATCTGCGCTGGTGACGTGTAAGCAGGCCGATGAGGCTTTGATTTTAGCCACTGAGCCAAAGAGCATAGCCTGTGTCTTTTTCAGGTTCAGGACCAGCTTGTGACTAGTAACCCGTGACAATACCCTGTTGAAGTCATCGGTCAGGTTCTGGTTTAGGGCAGTGGCATTCTGGGAGTGAGCCAGGATTACCAGATCATCTGCATACATGGTGGCGCTACAGCTGGTAGTAACCATGGGTAGTTGCTTGATGAAGAGGGAGAAGAGGAGGGACCCAGTACTGAGCCTTGAGGCACTCCGGAGGTCACCGGTAGGGGCTCGAGAGGACTTTATTGAAGCAGATGCGCTGCTTTCTGCCATGTAGATAACCCATTAGCCATTTCATGGCATGGGGGAGAGGCTATGCGACCACAACTGTGCACCAAGCAGTTTGTGGTCAACGAGGTCAAAGGCTTTGGACAGGTCGACAAATATTGCACCAGAGAGTTTGCCCTGGCGTCCATGGCTGTCCGGATACTTGATGTAACCGAGATTAAGCTGTGGTGGTGCTGTGTCCCTTATAAAGCCATGCTGGGCTGGGGACAGAAGTTCATGAGAGTGGATATATTCTGAAAGCTGCTCAGCCACTACCTTTCAAGGAGCTTGCTAAGGGTTGGGAGAATGGCAATCGGTCGATAATTGTCAGGTAGTTTTGGTTTCCTTGCTTCAGTACAGGGACAATCCTTGCCTCTTTCCAGATGTCTGGGATGGTCCCCAGACCAAGGGATAGGTTGAAGATAAAGGCTACTGGTGAGGCAATGTGTGCAGCACCAAGCTTAAGGAGTTTAGGCTCCAGGTTGTCTAGGCCAGGACTGGGAGAGGCCAGCTAGGCATTTCTGCAAGTCCTGAACTGATACAGCCCTGAGTGGAACATTTGACAAGGAGGGTGACCCTCCAGCAGAGTGGAGGGAAGGGGTGGGACAGAGCCTCATCAGGTGAGAAGAGGGTTGTGAAGGCAGAGAGGTCAGAGAAGTAATTATTTAGAGAGTTAGCAATAGTATGGGGATTATTGCAGGAGACTCCATTTATGACCATGTCCGTAACCCCGGATGGGAGGATCCGCTGACAAGGGATTTAATATCTCCAGAACCTCCTGGGATTACTGGCAGAGCTTAGTAGGGGACTTGCAGAGTCACTCTTTGCTGCCCTGATGGCCTTTTTTCACTTGTTCCTGAGGTGTCTGTACCTTTGAATAATCATGGGATCACTTTTACCTTTGGAGCAGACCCAACACTTATCTCTCTCCCGTATCTGGGCTGGGAGATTCCCATTTAACCAGAGGGTAGCGGACCCCCTCACCCTACAGGTGACCTTGGGAGCATGCTTGCCTTGCAAGGGCCCCAAAGGTGGAGAGGAAGTAAGAGGTTGCTGCGAGGGGTCAGGGGCACCATACACCCCAGACCAGTCAGTAACTCTTAGATCTTCCAGGAACTCCTCAGTATCGAACTAGAGTAGTTTCCGACATGCATAATTTTGTGTGGAATTTTGGGGTGGGAATTTTCCATACACAGAAAACCGTGAGTGGTCAGAGATGGAGTCAGATAATGTACCAGCTGATGAGATCCTGTCAGGCAGGTTAGACATGATCCAGTCCAGTAAGGTGCTGGAGGATCCATTGCTGTCCGCCTAGTTGGTTCCTGGATGAGCTGGGTCAGGGCAAGGTTAGCAAGCAGAGGCTTAAACTGCTTAACATTACAACTATCCCAGTTAAGGTTTACATCCCCCAGGATTATGAGTTCGTTATCTCCGACTCTGGGACCAATTCTGTCCATGAGGTGAGTTAATCCAGGTAGCCCACCTCTTGGAGGATTATAGGTGCACACCAGGTGCAGTTTCTTTGCGTCCCCAAGTAGCAGTAACACATGTAGCAACTCACAGGGGGACACGTTTGAATCCTGGTGGGCAATTTGGGAGATGTTTAAGTAGCTCTTATGGTAGATTAGTATGCCACCCCCTCTTGCCCCAGCTCTGTCCAGTCGGGTGAATTCATACCCAGTGACTTCACAGGCTCTCTTAACTCTCTTAACTCTGTTCTTTCCTGGACACCACTGCAGACCAGACTCTGAAATGACCGTCCATAGCTGCCATTACTGGCAAGTGTAGAGGGTCCCCAGCTCTACTAAATGGACCATGCCAGCTATCCACATCCATACAGTCCCACCCTTATCCCACCCAGCATGTCATTTCATCCTAAAAACAAAGCTTTGGATCATGTATGGTACAAAAATAAACCTTAATAAAATACATCATTTGAAAGCTTAAAATAGGCATTCCTGGGGTCGTAGATCATCATCCTATACAGAAACAGAGGTAGTATAGCATTACGCCTGTGTACTGTTTCCCATGGCTGACGAAAGGACACTGTTAAAGAAAATATGTTGTTGTTGGGGCAGATCATATTAAAATCAATACTTTTAAAATAAAAATATCATAGTTTTCTATTTCCCAAGCCCCTAAGGTTTGTGTAGCCCCACCCCAAAGAAATCTTAGATGTGCTCCTGGCTCACTTGAGACTGTACAAAAACTTCCAGAAGTGCAGGTCTCCAGCTGACTGGCGGGGGCTAAGAGTGTCTTTCTCTGCCTGACTCTGTTCATTACCCTGTGGGTGGTGGTGACAGTGTGGTGAGGTGCATGATGATGTCAGCTATTGTGTGTGCAGAGCTAGGACTACTTGATTAAACATTTGCTGTTGTGATGTCCTCTGGTTTGGTGGTGGTGGGGGCAGAAAGAGGAAGAGAAGAGGCCATGGCACAAAACAATGGGGGGCTCACTGTGTGTGATGGCATTGCAGTCTTTTTCCTGCTGGGGAGCTGAAAGCAATGGGGAGCAAGATAAATGTGCAATAATCAGAGTATTTCTTTGTTTGTACTGTTTCCTGTATACTGTAAGTGATCAAATTTACCACTGTAATTGAGGGCTAATACAAAAATCTGCGGGCTAGTGCAATTTTGAATCAACTTGCCCTGCTGGCTAGTGAAAAAAAAAAAAAAGTTAAGGCTGATCCCTGGTGTGCGGTCAAATAAGCGTTTTCCTATCTAAAAAACAAGGTCAATGTGGATTATTGGTGTTTTTCCTAACAGGGTGGAAGTGATGAAAGCAGTGGTGCATCAGCACCGCGTCACTGTTAACGTCATTTGTAGGAAACTCATCCCACGGAATGTACAGCCCTCTGTGGGAGGACTGTGTAAACTGTTTATTGCTCATGGAGAATACAGTGCAACAGGAAAGGAGCAGCGCAAATGCAAAAGCACTGCGGCAGTGTAAACACGGCTTTATGATAATTATGGAATCTTAGAATGAAATTAAAATCTCTGCTGTGTGGTCACACTGCACTCTGTCCTCTAACATCAGATTTATTTCTGTAGCTAGGGGCAGTGACCAATAAACTAGCTAAACATATAGTACCAAAAAATAGTACAAAAAATCTTGAGCCCATGTGGGCTTTCAAACATAGCAGACCAACATTTTTCAAACTAAATCACTGAATATCAATTGTACTGCAATGCAACAATTAATGTTCAAGCGAAATAAAGGAAGAAACAAACTGATTCTTGGAGAACCTTTTGGGGTTCTGGAAGGGAGGTAGGGTGGGATCCCTTGGAAGAAACAACATTACTACGTGAGTAGTTTTTTCTTCAAACCCCAGGAGTCCCTCACTATGCTTAAACAACTGCACACTACAAAGCAGTTCCTGGGGGGGCTTGGTACAGAACCTATTTAGGAAAAGGTTCTGCAAAACAGCAGTTCCAAAGCTGACATCCCTTCTGGACTGACGTCCAGACTACAGTACTTTGTGAAGGTGTGTACTGTTTTCCAGGTAGCTGCTTTACAAATTTCCTGCAAGGGATGTCCCTTGCAGCTGCCACTGAGGCAGGCGTACCACATAGAGTGTGTCCCGAGGCCTGAGGCAGCAGCTTGCCAGCCTTGTTGTAACAGAGCTGTATGCAGGAGACAATCCAGCAACTGATCTTAGATGCTGGCCTGCCTTGCCAACTTCTCCATATGTGATAAACAATTGAGAGTGCGAGGATTTGACCTCCGTCGTGGGGTTCAGGTAGTAGCTGAGTGCTCTCTTAACATCAAAACTGTGGAGCTTCTGCTCCCCAGAACTCTATTTTGCTGTAAAGAACACTGGAAGGGTAATGGACTGGTTCAGGTGAAATTTGGATGCCACTTTAGGGAGGAATTTTCTGTTTGTTCTTAAGACTACCTTATTCCTGGGAAAATGATGTAATTTGGGTCTGTATAGAGGGCTTGCAGCTTGCACATCCCTCTAGCAAGTCATGGCTACCAAGAAGATTGTTTTCCAAGTGACATATTTCAAATCAGCAGTAGCCATGGGCTCAAGGGAGGCTCCATGAGTTGGCAATACATGGGTTCAGATCCCATGGTGGGACTGGGTCCCTGACAGGGAATACAAGTGGAGAAGCCCTTTAAATAATTTTTTTTTTTTTTTTTTTTTTACATCCACACAGGGGAACTCAGCCCACGAGTCCCCGTCCGTGATCCCGACCACCGCCGACCAATCCCAACCCCCATGGTGGGGCTGGAAGGACCTTCCCTCCCTGGAGCAGAATTCAAATCTGGGGAGGCAGTGGCGGCTGCCAGCAGCGGGATGGGGTGAGGCTTCCTGAAGCCCCGGCCGCATTTTGATTTTCTGGACTCCCCACTCCTGGCGCATGGCAGCGTCGTGTGGGGATATGCGCTGCGTGACTGCCGGCTGCTTGCCCTCCCAGCCAACGCCACCCCCAGACCCCACCAGAGGGCAGCAGACAGTCGAGATGACAATCTCTCTTTCCCTGAGAGGAGCAGTCCTCCAGATACTCGATCCTCTTGCCCCTGCCGACCCTCGATGGCCCTGGCTCATTCCTGAAACCGGTGCGGCATGGCATGAGGTGTGGTGTCCAGCGCCTCAACCTCCAGCACCACTGGGCCAGTTAACGTAATTGTTTTAAATGAGGTGCAGAGCCACTGTTTTCCCTTTACCTAGTGAAACATAGGCTGACACAGCTGCTAGATGAACCTTAAGGATTGAAGGTCTAAGACCCAGGGACTGAAGGTGGACCAGGTGGTCCAGGATTGTGGGCAGGTCTGCTTGCAAAGGACTGAGCCGCTTAGGGGAACACCTAGGAAAACCATTTCCACTTGGAAGCATAGGTTTTCCGGAACCTTTAAGGACCTCCAAACCTTCTCAGAGACATTAAAGCCTGAGAGTTCTAGCTCTTCAAGAACCATGCCTCGAGACATAGTCTTGAGGTCTGGGAAACTATCGTGCCCTGGGACAAAGTCAGTAGACTGTGCCTCAAGTGAAGGCAGATGGGATGCTTGATGGAGAGGAGCAGGAGCAGAGGTATCAAACCTGCCTGGCCCAATCTGGAGCTATTAGAATCATGGTTGCAGGCTACTTCCTTAGCTTCAACAACACTTTCAGCAAGAGTGAGAAGGAAGCAAAGCATATAGGAACCTTTTTGTCCAGTCCAGAGTCAGGGTGTCTGATGGGACTGAGCCCACTGCAGGAGGCCTGTAACAAAACAGGGAAGCTGGTGATTCTCCCAAGAAGCAAACAGGTCTATCTCTGGTGTACCTCACCTCCTGAGTACTGCAGCCAATACCTGCTTCTTCAGAGCCCACTCGCAATGCTCCTGGCTGATCTGGCTCAGGAATCTGCCAAAACAATGTCTGTCACTGGCAGGTGAACTGCAGATAGCTGCACATCTAGGGAATAGGCCAGCTTCCAGATATTCATTGCTTCTGTACATAACTTTGAAGCTCTTTTGCCTACCTGTTTGTTGATGTGGTGTTGTCTGGTCTGTTCTGACCTGGACTGACTGACCCCTGATGTGGGAGGTGAAAGCCTGTAGAGCCAGGTACACTCCTCTGAGCTCCAGCAGGTTTATATGCTCTTGGGACTCCTAGGAGGACCACACCACTTATTGTTACATCAACCAGATGGGTACCCCAGCCCAGGAAGGAGGCATCTGTAGTTAGCACTACTGCGGGTGACTGCTGAAGGAAAGGCACACCCTCCCTGAGGTTGTTCTCTTCTTTCCAACAGTACAGTGCTCTTAAGAGTCTTTGTCACAGCCAACAACCTTGACAGAGGGTCTCGCTTTGGGACATGCCCTTAGGTAGTACTGGATGTCTCTATTTGGAACCTGGCTCCCAGCCACCACTGACGTGGACAAGGACATGTGGCCTAATAGCTGGAGGAAGTCTCTTACAGGCCTGGATTGGTATAACCTGAAGGACTTCACTAGCTCTACCAAGTTTTGTACTCTCTCCTGAGGGAGGAAGGCCCTCCTTGGAGGGCATCCAATTCTGCACTTATAAAATCAAGTACTTGCATTGATTCTGTCTGGACTTCTGAGTATTTATTATGAAGCCCAGCTCCTCCAGGGTGCGCTGAGTGAGATGGAAGAGGCCTTGGCCTCCTGGTGTGACTTCCTGCAACTAGACAGTCATCAAGGTAAAGGAAGACCACCACCCATGTCTTCTCAGGTGTGCTGCCACCACGGCCAAGCACTTTGTGAACACTCTGTGAGCTGGAGAGTCCGAAGGCAGAGCTGTGAACTGGTAGTGACCATTCCTTACCCTGAACCTTAAAGGAAAACTACACCCTCATATCATGTAAATTTTATTTCTTTCCATGTTAACAGACATCTCCTTTCTTGCAGCTGTTAGGGAGGGCAAAATCGTTTGCTTTAGTTTGTTCTCACTGTTCATGGTAGCCCCTGTGACTACCCTCAGGGTCTCCATTTTATGGTTGATGAAATCTCATTATCCATGAAAGCAGCATTAATGTAACTAGGTGGCACTATCCCAAGGGCTACTACCCCTGCCTGCTTGGCTAGTAGCAAGTTAAGGGGCTTGAGTTCTAAAACGGGTGCCTCCACCCAGAGGTCAGGGTTGGTAGTGGTCAAGCTAACCTGGCCACAGCCCATCGGGACACTGTAACCCCTCTTTCCCTCTAGTGGCCTGAGCACTGTACAATAATCACTTTCACAATACCCCTGCTACACCACACAAGTACCCACACTGTTTGCACTCACACCAGGGTTGGTTCCTCTGGCTCCACCCTGGGAACCCCTGTAAAACAAGGTTAAGCACAGCAAATGGCAACAGTACAGTACTTTGAGCACAAACTGGAACCACAGTCAGATTACATGCAGAAAAATTTAGATCTGATACCGAGGTGGCCCATATGATTGTGGAGGGACCTCAGTACCAAATGTTTGAAGGCTGTGGGCAGCACAATTGTTGCTTGTCTATTTGGCCACCCGATCTACAGTCTCTCTATACAACAACTTGTTGAATTTGCCCAGGGACCCAAGGCCTAGGTATATACAAGTTCAGTTATATAGAATTGCTGATAGCTACCTCTATATATACAGTTGACTACGACAAGGTGTAAAAGGCTTGCAGAAAATACAAATGGCCAATAAATGACTGAATGAGGCTCACATGCAAGTTAATATGGCTAGCTAGCCAATGGCTGCCAGTGGTTAACAAATGAATGATACCACCATATTAATGCATGTATGTGGAGGCTTTAAATGGTTAACGGTTAAACTGAAGAAAATAAAATAAATTTTAAAGCATAGCCAAGGTCTGATTTAGAATTGTCTTATTCAACAATGCTGTATACCAAAACATGTCTTTTAAAAGGTTACAGCGAGAGATAAGAGTGCAGCTGCTAGTAACAGCAGTGGCCTTGAAGATTAAGTTCCCCAATTTGGCCACTGTCTGGTTTCATCTGTAGGCCAATTATTTTTGAAACAGTCACATCCCTCGCATGTTTTCTGTATCCTAAAGTAAGTATTTTTAACAAATAAAAATCCCTGATTACTTGTTTTCCATTTAAGAATGACTGAATGTCTCTGGCAAAGTGTCAAAGTATCTTATGACTGAGGTATCTTTTGGCCAGTGTATTTTGAACCGAGTCTTATGATTTGTTGAATGACCTATTGTCTGTGTTTAAAACTGCTGAGGTAGTTTTGGGAAATTCAACCTTTCATTTTTTCTAAGCTTGCTACACATAAATATGGGACCTATGGTTATGTCCAGCGTCCCTTGAGAAGATGCAGTCTCGGACAAGATGCAGTCTGAGACTATCCATAGATCTCGGGGATCCAGAGACATATGGTTCCATGTGTCTCTGAAATGCTGTAGCCCTAGATTGCATGTTAGAAACACCCCATTAGGATTGCCCTTTGGCTGTTTTACAACTAAATTGTAACAGAAACACCTAGGTAGTGGTGGACTACCTGATGTTTAAAAATAAATGTTAGCATGTATTCCCTTTTGTAAACTAGCACAATAGGATTTTTCTGGCTAATCTTATTAATACTATCATAATAAAGTACCACTTATTTGGCAAAGATATAGAGTGTTGGCTTTATTGAATTACTGAGAATTACCAACCAGGAACCTGTATAAACTGTATAATTGGATCCAATTAACAAACTGATTAAGCAGCTTCAACCTGGGGCCTTCTTTAAACAATAAAGCAGTTCTCAGATCAGAGGAACGCAACTTGGACACATCTTTTCCTGCACGAAGGCCAAGTGCTGACTGAATCATAGGATCTCGGGATTGAGCCCATTGAATGCTGTCATTGTCAAACTGAGGTAGTGCACTAATATCTAGAGCAGAGAAGAGGCAATACACGGCTGGTATGCAGGTGTCAGAGGGCCCAAGCAATCTACTAAGCAGTCTGCTGTGTCTGTAGACATCTGTTCATTTCTATCAAACTTTTGGCACAGTCCTTGGATGTCAGGTTCAGACAGCCTGACCCAGTCGCTCTTGGAAATGGGCCTCCGAGATAGGGCATCAGCATCAATATGATTCAGGCCTGGTCTGTATTAGACAGCATAAGCATCGCTGACAATGCAGAAAGCCACGGTGCCCCATGGCGTCTAACTTAGCTGAAGTCTGTACATAGGTCAACAGGTTGTGTCAGTTCTCACCAATATTTTTGCCCCATAGAGGTAACCATGAAACTGGTCAACAATGGCCCATTTTAACGCAAGGAACTCCAACTTGTGCACAGGGTAGTTTCGCTCTGATGGGGTCAAGCTCCTACTGGTGAATGCCACTGGTCTCAAACCATCCTCATGGTCTTGATACAGTACAGCTCCTGAACCCCTGCGACTGGCGTCAGTATGCAGCACATGGGGTTTGGTGGGATCAGCATGGCGAGGATGGGGGGTGTGGGTGAGCTGGTATATGACTTCGTGGAATGCTGCTTCACAGTCAGTCGCCCAGAGGACCGAAAAGTTCACCTGAAGCGGAAATATGCTTTGTCTGGTTCTTTAATGGACCCTTTTTGTATTTCTGATTGGTAGGAGGGTAACCCTGGGTAAGATTCAAGAGTGGCTGAATCACTTTGCAATAGCCCTTTATGAACCGGCAGTAGTAGCCACGGAATCCCAGGAAGCGTTGTAGTTCTTTCAAATTGTGGGGCTGGGACCAAGTAGTCAAGGCTTCAACTTTACTAGGATCAGTCTCTATCCCTCTGTAGACACTATGTGCCCACATACTTCACTGAAGTTTGGAAAAACTGGCACTTATCGATGGACAACGAGGCCGAAATCTTCCAGTCGGTCTAATACTTTGAACAGTCGACTCTCATGTTCCTCTAGGGAGCTCCCAAACACAATGATATCATCCAAGTTCACCAGGCATTCCAGCAAATTCATGTCTGCCACCTTCGTTCCATCAGTGCGCTGGAAGGTGGCTGGGGCACCGATATCTCCTGTGGCATTCTCAGAATTCGTAGAACCCCAAAGGATAGAGGAAGGCTGTCTTCTCACGATCCTCTCCAGAGCCACTGGAATCTGGTAATATCCACTGCGAAGATTCAACACTGAGAACCATTTGCTCCCATTCAAACAATCCAGAGCATCTTGTATACGGGCATGGTGTATTGATCAGGGATGGTCCGCCAATTCAGAGTTCAATAATCAACACACATTCTCACAGATCCGTTCTTCTTATGCACAATCACAATGGGAGAAGCATGGGCTCCTGGATTCTTGTATCACACCAGCGTGAGCATTTCCTGCAAGTGTCTTCTCACATCGTCTATGTCTGCAGGGGCTGGGCGTGGAGACATCTCGAAATGCCGTTCATCCTGCAGGCGTATGTGATGCTCCGCACCCTGGACACATCCCACGTCCCATTCCTTCAACAAAACACTTGATCTCTCTGGGCAAGTTTCTGGCTAAATCAAGTCTTCCATTCAGTTGGCAATGGGGTCACTAAAATCAAACAAGTCGGAGTCACTCTATCTGTCTTGCCAGAGTGCTTGTTGCTCTGCAACACTGCAGTGTCTGTGCAGTGTACCATAGCTAAGGTGCATCCTCTGTTCACCCGGATCTCCCGATCTGACACATTATGAATCTGGACCATCACTGTTGTGCATAGGCATGAGCATGAGCTGGCAAGATGCTGGGCTTAACCAATAATCCTTCGGGAATTTTCCACGCCTGAATTAAATCCAACATCAATATTTTGTTCTTGACATCTTTGCGGTGGACCTCCCCTTGAACTGTACACTGGGCGTTGAGGGCCGAGTACCATTCAATCAGGATCCTTCTTTCACGACTCCTACCGGTTCATCCTGGTCCACTCCTTGGGGTTCTGTTGCAAATCATAGGCTCTCTTGATCAGAGCAGGAATTCTTAGGGCCCTCCCAGTCCGTCGCCCTTGTTTCTCGCGACAGAGTTGTGCCAGTCTCCCAAACATATGGGCACTGGTCCCAATTACAGGGGAACCCCATCATACAGTCCAGTAGGGGATACACTAAGGCCAGTGTCTTGACTTGTTCCTCTACACCAGTTACAGCTGCAGGAAATGACAACCAGAGGTGGACATATCCTAGGTAGGGAGAAGACTTGTCCATCAGACCCCACACATGTAGGCCTTCCAGGGATTGTAAGGGCACAGCAGGTAAGTGTTTGTCATACCAGTCCCTAAATACAATGGTCACTTGTGACCCACTGTCCAGCACAGCCAGTAGAAATACCATTCACAGCCACCGTAGTCTCCATTGAAGGGCCCACTATTTTGGACCAGTCTGGAGGGACAGCAGCAGGGGCCTGAGGGATGATTTAGTCACATAGGGATTTGAGTTACTACTTCTTGAACCCTCACTGCGGTCATTTTGGTTACTCCTTGACCTCTGAGTCATTCTCAAGCTGCTTGAAGCCTGTATACAACTTTATCTAGGTCTTTTGTGCACGGCATTCTCTCTTCATGTGCCCATCCTTCCCACAATTATGGCAAAATATGTTTTCTGGGATTTGGGGTGGCTGAGGGCATCACACTGGGAGCTGGGCGGTGGTACTACCAACTGAAAACCTTGGTGCCATCTCTGTCTGCTGTGTGGTGAACATTTGGAGACATCTCATCAATTCTCTTACTTCCATAGTCAATGCATCGAGTTTCGAGCTGCTGTCAGCAGGAGATGCCTGGGTGGACACCCCACCCCATAACAGATGCAGTTGGATAAGGGTCAGTGCCTGTCTTGCAGGAGCGGTCTTCATAAAGAGACTGTTTTTTTTTTTTTCCCTGAACTCCCTCAGCAGTTCATCCCATGGCGGCACACCCTCATCGGTTCTCACTTTGGAAGGGCCTTCCGATGCCATGATCACTTGGGCTGCGCTCACCCTAGAATTACAATCCCCCTCTTCATCTTCAACCTCCTGGAGTTCTTTATCAAGTCACAATAGTCGGTGGGTCACCCCTTCTGTCTGGGAGCCTTAATTGAAGAAGCTGCAATTTAGAATGTTTTGCATGTTGCAGTATGTACCCCAACCTCACATGGTTTAAGTCACTGGAGGCTACCCCATCTTTTTGGTAAGCCTTTTGCAGCGCTCTTTCCAGATGAGTAACATATGCAGACAAACTTCCACCTGTCCATTGCTTTGTACCTCGAAATTTCCACATCAATTTCTCCCCTGACTCAATGCTCCCAAAATTGCCTTGAGTGCAGATAGGTACTTCTGGGCAGATGCATCAGGGTTTGTGGACCTCAGAAATTTAATGGCCTCCAGGCGAGACCCCTCAAACTTTCTATGATCCTTTTCCATTTCTCAGCCTCCGCACACTGCCATTCAGGTACCAAAGGGCAACACAATCTATCCAGGTCTCCCAATCACCCTCCCTTGGGGGTGGGAGGGTGCCGAGAAGACTCTCAACCTTCGAAGAGTCGTGACTGATGGCAGGTACAGACATAGAAGCAGCATTGGCATGGGC
The DNA here is from genome assembly GCA_016271365.2 of Neoceratodus forsteri. Classification (NCBI taxonomy): domain Eukaryota; kingdom Metazoa; phylum Chordata; order Ceratodontiformes; family Ceratodontidae; genus Neoceratodus; species Neoceratodus forsteri. The sequence continues at coordinate 827,871,327 of CM057453.1, read as the reverse complement.
ACAGGAGGGGCAATAACGGTGCTGGAGTGGGAGGGTGTTGGGGAGGAACACTCCCAGTTGGCAGGAATAATTTCTTTCGGTCCTCCACAGTTCTCCCTTTCTCTAGCAACAACAGCAAATTTCTCCTCAAAAGTCTCAGATAGTGGGGGGCTCATTCTCCCGGGTCTTTACTGTCTTTAGTTATCACTCTCCAGGCAGTGAGGGTTCCTTCGGGTGATAGTCTGTGGCACTCTGGAACTATCTACTGGGTCCTTACACTCTACTACTGCCATGAAACTTTGCTTTGTGCAAGCAGATTAGCCTGTCGACCCACCACCACAGGGTTTGTAAACATTAAACCTTGGAAAGTACTCCCTCTACCGTGTCCTTACTGGTACCCAGGGAATATCCAGGATAAGTATAGCATTTTGGGGTCAATCTCCTGCCCAGTACACCACCCCACCAACTGGTGTATAGCCACTTCTGTTGGGGTAGCCATTTATGTTTGACAATAATTCGTAGTTTGGCCACTATAAGACACAAAATTCCAGTGGTGAGCCTCCAAGATGTAACCCCTAGGTGGCGCTATCCCAAGGGCTACTACCCCTGCCTGCTTGGCTAGTAGCAGGTTAAGGGGCCTGAGTTCTGAAACGGGTGCTTCCACCCGGAGGTCAGGTGGTAGTGGTCAAGCTAACCTGGGTACAGCCCTCCGGGACACTGTAACCCCCTCTTTCCCTCTAGTGGCCTGAACACTATACAATAATCACTTTCACAATACCCCTGGTACACCACACAAGTACCCACACTGTTTGCATTTACCACCAGGACTGGTTCCTCTGGCTGACCCTGGGGAACCCCTGTAAAACAAGGTTAAGCACAGCAAATGCAAAAGTACAGTACTTTGAGCACAAACTGGAACCACAGTCAGATTACATGCAGAAAAAGTTAGATCTGATTTATTCAGAGGACTTGAACAAGGGAGGGGCAAAATCAGGTTAATTAGCTTAAGGTTATATCAATCAAGCAGTTATATATGCGCTTTGAGTCCCCCACACAGTCCACCTCTGGGTACCCAGGTAGAGAAGAGATGGGCTAGCCAGGACTGTTGCCCGGGTTGCAACTGGTTGGGCCCTGTGATGGAAAACACAACATGCACAGTACACAATATTTGTAATCCGAGCCAGAGGGCTCAGTTAAGTAAAGGAAACGAAACAACAAGACAATCAGATGACACACTCAGATTAAGCTGTTGTTGTGAGAGCTACCTGGTATTTACTCACGATACCCAAGACTGGACACATGCTGGACAAAAATCGAGACTGCAGGTGGTTGATCTGGAATGCCAGGAGAAGCAGGGCCCACATGAGTCGCAGAGGTGTCGCTCCTGTTCAAGCGTGGAGTAGGGGCTGATTCCCAGGCAGGTCTCTCGTCGATGGCCTCTCTGTGCAGTGGGTAGTCTGGCTGGGCCAGTCTGGCAAAGCCCAGACCAGTATGGAGACAAGTTCGAAGCAGTCCCTTTGGGCTAGATACAGCTTCCAGCAAGCAGAACACAGTTCACAGTGGGGAACTAACTCACAACCCACTAACAGCTCTATAGCACATTTACATGTACGAATTCTACTGTATTTAGGCAAAGCGCCCGCACAATCAAAGTTCCTGCACACACCACAGCTTAGGGTAGCTGGAACTCCTGACAGGCTGATCGCATTCAGCAAAATATTCGGTCTTCTTCAGGCTGAGCCTGGCCCACTTCAGTAGCATACTTTAGTCACACAAACTTGGATTTAGTCCAAAATAATTCTCTTCTCTCCCTCTCTAGCAGCACACCGGCATGCAGGCCAAAAACTTAGCCTTTTCAGAGTTCTCCCATGCGAATCCACTCAGGATTGCTGCTCAGAAACACTTCAGCTCCTTCCTGCTCAGCTTCCAGCTTAGCTCTAACTGAAAACTACAAGCAGCCCAGGACTTCCCAAGATCCAAAAGATTTGGTTGGCTGAACTGACTGTCAGTCAAGCAAGAGCTCCCCCTTCAGTTGCAAAAAGGCAAAAAGCTCCAAACTGAAGTTCCTACAGATTTTGAATTCAGACAGCTCCTATAGTCCGCTACATTTTAGGTCCCACGTACTGTTTGGTCCAATTTGCAGTCCAGGACCAAGACAGTGGAGACAAACAAAACAGTCCTTGCTACAAAGAAAGCAGGGTAGACAAACTACATTATCATTATCACTCTAAATGATTTTCAGTAAATAGTTACATCTTTCAACAGAGCTCCCTCTCAGATTACTTAAACTGCAATTAGGCAGCTCTTAAAGAGACAGTACACAGAGGCTATACATGCTCTGGTAATCACATTTAAACTGCTAAACATGCAGGACACTAACCTGGCAGTTAGCATTTAGGCAAGCTCAAGGAAGACTTTTTGAGAACCCCCATTTGTAGGGGTTACACTAATAATGAGAACATGATGTCACATCACCCATTTATACCATATATTTCTGTGCTGAAAGAACAAATATCCTGCAAAACTCTGAAAACACTTAAACTAAATGCAGTTTAAAGGGAAAAACTGCATTACAACTCAGACAGTTTGCAAAGCTAACTGAGGGAAAGTTATTTCACACCTTCCTGCAACTGGTTTCTTTGAAGTCTAATTAAGCAGACAGGCATACTATGAAGTCTAAACGGTGATTACACATCATGTTCTCATATGCTAATGCAGCTCTCAGGACAATGAGATTTTAACAACCAGCAAATGGAGACCCCAGAAATGTTACAGGGCCTAGTATGAACAGTGACAACAAACTAAAGTAATTGCATACATCTCTAAGGGTGACCTGGAACAACTTGTCAGGGTTTTGTTTAAACTGAGCCTTGGGTTCTGGGGCTGGTCCAGCACACTTAGAGCCCTTCTGCCTCCTGCCTCTGAATAAACCACTTAGCTAGGAGAAATCATATGCAAGGAGACTGGGGGAAAGTATCCCTACCTTCCTTCCATAAGGCCTGCTGGAAGTGGAGGCCTTTTCCTTCTCAGTATTGTTCTTTGTACTCCTCCACCTTCTTCATGTATGCCTCTTGTCTTGTCACCAAACAGGGAATTTCCCTCACAGGGAAAATCAATTGCCTTCATTTGAGTGTCCTGGGAAAAGTTGGTGGTTCTGAGCCAAGCAAACCTCCTCAGGGACACTGCATGAGCCATCACTCTGGCACCAATGTCATTCACAGTCACTGCCATATGGAACTGATACTTGGTGGCATCCACAGCCATCTTAGCAGTGTCTGCTAGATCTTGTGCCAAGTCAGCAGATGGTTTCTCACTCACAGCAGAAATGGAGCTCCACAGAGCCTTCTGATACTAGGCCATGTATGCCATGTAAGCTGCCTGTCTCACAAGTAGGAAGCTGAGGTATAAATGTTCTTCCCATGCTATCCAGTTTCCTGGAGTCCTTGTCCAGAGGCTGGGCATGAAGGGAACTCTGCCTCATCACTGGCCACTGCCTGGACCACCCCTCATGGTCAGGGTGAGAATACTGGTACTCAGCATCCTGTTTGTCCACCTGGTATTTTCTATCTCTTCTTATCGATACCAGGGATGGAGGTGGGCATTTGCCTGAGCTTACAGATTGCCTTCTTTAGGGACTTGTGGACCAGCAGAAGCAACTTCTTGGTTGAGCTTAACCTCATCATATACAAAATTCCACTTCATCCTCATCCTCCTGGGCAGAAAGTTTCAAGGTGTTAACCATTTGCTTCACAAAGGAATAATGTGAGGAGAAATCATACTGAGCACGAGAGGGGAGCCAAATTCCTGCTCTGGGGAACTGTCAGGCTTGATAGGTTCTCCGTCCTGCTCCTCCTCTTCATCATAGAAAACTCAGCCCTTTCCTCCTCTGGAACCAGGGTAGGTACTGGAACCAGGAGAGGGGGACAGGCATGCCATGAGCGATCTCACAGCCTGAAAGGCCTGGAAAAACTGCTGTGCCTTGGTTATGTCCTCCACTGAGGGCATTCTGTTCTTGTCCACTGATGTCTCCTTTCCTTCTTCAGGAGAACCGGCAGTGACATGCATTTATTTTATTTTTTTCTTTGCAGGCACCGCCTCTGGTATCTGCTCAGAGGCTCTTTAATGCTTGCTGGTTTCAGGGTTCCCCTGTTCAGACACCCTGGATTCTGAGCCATTTTAGCAGACTTGTCCTTCTGTGTACTGAGAGGCTAGACCCTCGTCTAAGCATTTTGTGACTGTGGAGGCAGACTGAGAAGCCATAAGGTCTTCCAAGTTTTAGCCCTTTTTGACAGTTTTAGGGCAAAACTTGATGCAAAGCTCACAGAGAAATCGTAATCTGGACCAAGGTACCTCAAATACAACTCATGGCAGCCTGCCTTAGCCTGGAAGCTTTTACAATTTTAAAGCCTGTAGGTCTTTTTTTTTTGGAGGGGGCAGGAGGTCTGTTATACATGTCAATTGAGGCAAACCCATATTCGGTTCAGTTCCAAACAGAAAAATGTTAGCTTGTGATTTGGTTCTACAAATAAAATGAACCACTAACTAAACAGAGGTTAAAATTTAAAATTAAATGAAAAACTCAATCGCATCTCGGTTCCCATGAAGGAGGGAACTGGGACAGACAACAACTGCAAAGAGGAAAAAAAGATAAGAAAGGGCTTGATTTATTTAGTCATTTATTTTTTTGTGGTTCCCAGAGCAGGGAGAAAAAGTGATTCAAACGCCTTTCTCCGGTTCCAGGAACTGAACAGGAACTGTAGAATAGCAACAAAACAATTAAAATGAACTAAAACAATCCTAACACAGAGATTCAAAGACTAAATAAATACTATGAAAATAAAGTAAATATGAAAACAAAACCGCAGCAGACTGAAAAAGGGAAGAGCTCTTCAGGGCGACTTCTTCCTCAGGCGGAGAAATAAACCTGACGTTTGAAGGCAGAGTGGAGCCTGACCACACAGCAGAGATTTGAATTTCATTCTAAGATTCATAATTAGCATAACATTCTACTCTCCAGGGCAGCTCAAACCAGTAGACTTAAGCGAAACACCAGTTAACCCAGGCAACAGGGCTATTTTACCTTCTATCCTCCAGTTCCCAATTTTCGTTGGCTCAAAGTCACAAGTCAGGTATTTTATTAAAATATCCTTCCAGTAAACCCCCTACACACGGGCGGTTCTCCGCCATCACGACGTGCAGTAGTAGGCTGAGCCTCAATGAAAGTAAACGGGAGGCCGCGTCAGACCAACCTTGTTGAATTTTTTGACTGGGTGACCAGGGAGGTGGATCAGGGGAGGGAAGTGGACATGGCCTATCTGGACTTCAGCAAGGCCTCTGACACTGAGCAGCATAGAAGACTATTACAAAATTGGGGAATATAGGTGTGGGTAGGACAGTAGTGTGGTGGGTAGGTAACTTGGCTGGGTGGCAGGACACAGAGGGTGGTGGTAAATGGCTGTCACTCCACAGAGGAAGAGTGACCAGTGGGGTACCACAGGGATCAGTGCTGGGACCGGTCCTATTCAACATCTTCATCAGTGACATTGCATGGGACCTATAAGGCAGAATTTCACGGTTCGCTGATGACACAAAGCTCCGCAACAGAGTAGACAGACCAGAGGGTGTAGACAGAATGAGAGGGACCTGCAGAAACTTGAAGAATGGTCAGGGTTTGACAGTTGAAATTCAATGCAAAAAGTACAAGATAATGCATATGGGGCACAAAACCCTCGATAATATATCAGTTGGGGGTGAGGATATAGCATGCACCAAGCAGAAAGGGATCTTGGGGTTATCATCTCTGATGACCTCAAGGTAGGGAAACAGTGTGACAAGGCAGCAGATAAAGCAAATAGGATGCTGGGATACATAGGCAGGGGCATCACCAGCAGGAAAAGGAGGTCATAATTCCGCTATACAAGACACTAGTGAGGCCCCACCTGGACTACAGTGTACAGTTCTGGAGACCTTACCTACGTAAGGATGTAGACAGGGTAGAGAAGGTTCAGAGGAGGCAACAAAGATGGTGCATGGATTGCATCACAAGTCCTATGAGGACAGGTTGAAGGAACTGAACATGTAGTCCCTGGAGAGGGAGGAGAGAGAGGGATATGATAGAGACATGCAAGTATCTTACAGGGAGGAACAGGGTGCAGGAATACACTATTTTAGCGAAAAGATGTTCCAGGACTAGAGGGCATGGGATGAAGTTGGAGGGAGGACGATTCAGAAGAAATGTGAGGAAGAATTTCTTCACAGAGCAAGGTGGTGGACAAGTGGAACACCCTGCCAGAGGAAGTGGTGGGGCTGAAACAGTCACAGGATTTAAGAATGCATGGGATAGACATAAAGGAATTCTGGAGGTCAGGGGTGAGGCAACAGACTTCTAGGAAAACATAAACTGAACTTACAAGCTCAAATGGGCAGACTGGGTGGGCCACAGGCTATCTGCCAACACTGTCTATGTATCTATTCGAGTGGGTGCATTTGTGTGCTGCCACTCTTATTCAAGCCGTGCCACGCTGTGCTTGCTCAAGGACCCCGCACTCCCGTGGCTGTGTGCTCTCACTTTGTATTTCCTAACTCTCAGTGCTGTGCCCTTTGATTTCTTTATTTTTTATTTGTGTCTAAGGGCCTTGAACCCAGCATGTATTCTTAGAATGCACAGCATGTCCCTTATCCAGTCGCTGAAATTAAAATGGAATAAATGACTTACTGCTTTAGTCGCTGGCTCTAAAGTGGATGTGGCATTCACAGCTGTTACTGCAATGAGGCGCCATAATGCTCGGGCATGCAGGTCTTGCAGGCATGGTGGTCAAAAACATAAACACAGCAGATGTAATGGCGCATCACTGTAGTATGAGCTATTAGCTACAGCGCCACAGCCAAGGAAACCCCCAGAGACCCTACACTCCCAGAAAACAAACAAAAGATGTACCTACCTGTGCACCTTTTCTTTTTATTTTAAGCGGAGATCACTAGAAACACCCTAGCATGGTGTATGTGGCCCCAATCCTCACATGAACATGGGAAAAAGGTGGGTTAGTCAATCTGAAAGCCACAGTTTAACAGACACGATTTTAATTTAGCGGTGCTCCCTGGAACCAGGCAGCCCCAACCTGTTATGCACAATTGCAGCCCCAAGAGAAAATCCTGAAATCCTGAAAAGTCTTGAAAGAAGATAAAAGTAACTCTATCCACTTTAAATGGCACAGCTGAACTGGGGAGTTGCTGCTGCTTGGAATCCTCATGTGCCCAACATTTTAAAGCTTGGGCTGTGCCATTTCCCTGTTAGTGGTGCACTATACCCAGTTGTTTTGGTTACCCACTGACAATGTGGAGTGTTCCAGAAACAAACTGAATTACTACTTAAAACAAACTGAAACTCATTTAATTCATCACTTAACCTTTAGCAACTTGAAGCTTAAAAAATCAGGTATTCTGCTCTGGCGTGAGTCAGAGCAAATCTTATGAGTTACATTCGCTTCAACCACCTATAGCATACTCCTTTTTCCGAATGTCCATGTTGTTGGCACCAGGACACAACCAAGCATAAGTGTGAAAGTGCCTCCCTGTTTCTCACTGGTCCAAACTGTTGATCCTCATCTGGTGGGTTAAATCCTCCTCGTTTTCTTCTCTTGCCTGTTTCACTGTGGTGCATATCTCTTCATTGGTCAGCACGGCGTCAGTGAGAAATGCACAGTCCAGGTCCACAGCTCTGCAAATTCTGCAGCTGACATAAATTCTGGCGTCACAACATCCTCAGGTGCTGATGACTGCCAGCTGAGGGTTCATCAGAAACTTGCTGCTATACCAGTTTTAAAGCAGTTCTCAGTTGTGGACTGCTTCACAGTGTTCCAGGCCTTTGCGACCATGTAGATGGCATCTAACAGTATCACTGATTTCGTGATCGCACATGCCTGTGCAGAGCCTCCTCATCAACCACACCCACAATTCTAGTTGCCATCAATGCCCTGTAGTGACCCTTCAGATTACGGGTAACTCTCATGTCCATTGGTTGAATAAGACTGGTGGTGATGGGGACAGGAAAACTATTTTATGTGGGAGAACTTGCCCACAAGCTCAGAAGGATCGCTGAACAACTGTCTAAAGACAGAAGGATGTTTAACCTCCTCCATTTCAGCTGCTGCTCCCAGGAGAACAGCCATTCGGTGAAGATCCAGCCCATCATCCAGGCATTGGGGAGGACTGAAAAGCAAGAGGCAGGGTTTTCAAATCTTTGGGGAGATGGCGTGGTCATTTGCCTTCCCTATGAGTAAGAGGGCGTTTGTCTGTGCCACTCATGTCTGCACAATCAAGCAGAGACCTCGTGGTTCTTAGCTGTTTTACCAGCCAACAATTCAGCGTCTTTGGGAGTGTGCCCGTGATCTGGTACTCCCTATAGAAGAGCCCGCCTTGTCCACATTGTCAGCAGTGTATTCATGGAGAAGTCTGGGCAGCACAGTTCCCACCCAGTACACAGCAGCATCGCTGTCCACATCCGATCTTTCCTCGCTTCTTTTTTTACAGATATTACTGGGATGCATAGGAGAGGCATCACCAGTAGAAAACAGGAAGTTATTATCCCTCTGTACAGACAGCTGGTGAGACCCCATCTGGAGTACTCGTGCAGTTCTGGAGACCCAATCTCATAAAGATATAGACACAGTGTTCCACACTGCATGAAAATATAAGTGGTGGTAATGGGAGGAGCCACATGGGGAGTTCACCAGGGGCGGAGCTACCAGTGGGCGGAGTCAGTCGGGATGCAATAAATGCATAAGAAACAAGAAATAAGAGTAATATGATGATCTGAGGCCTCTGTAGTGTGCAGTAGCAAAAGAAAATTGTGATAAAACATACTGGAAAACCTCTGCATTCTAGTTGCAGGCCAGGCAACAGTTTGTGAGAGTCTTGACATTTTAGTGCGGCCATACTACATCTCTTTACTAGTGCCTGCAAGGCCAAGATCTAATCTTGGTTTCGAGTCCTGCCCAATGAGCTGCAGCTTCCAAATAAGGAAACTGTCAATATCAGGGCCCTCAATTGAGATAAGCATAAGTGCATTTAACACACTGGCACTTAATCTATTACGTTCTTGCGTTTTTATTCGATTCAGTGCAGAAAAACCCTCTCACAATCTGCAGTTGACATTGGTATTATCATTGCCAGTTCTGCCAAAGTAGATATGTTTGGATACAGGTCTACATACTTAGTAGTTAAGCGTGCAGCACATCAGAAATAGTCTTAAAGGCCATCTTTTCCGTGAACTTGAGACTCGCGGAAGCCCATTCCAGTGCAGAAGCACCTACATCCACAACAGTAGCATACTGACCAGAATAATCTCAAGGCTATCATTACCATACCCTTCCAACTCTTCAATATCAACTTCCGGTATCATGCTGGGGTCAAAGATACTGAACGCATCAAAAGTTCTGTGCTTGGAAACCTTTGCTCAATTTGAGCAATTAGGGCCCTAATAAAGTTATCATGCACAGAGGTTCTGAAATGATGTAACTGTGGTTCGCTAAATGGCAAGTTCAGGCCATTATCATTCAGGAGTACTAGTTCAGGTGAAACGGAGGAGAAGTACTGACCAGGTACCAGTAGGCGTGCCTAAGAATCTCTAAAGTGGAATGTAAATGTCTCTTTATATCAGTAAAATTCAGAGCTGATGTTTGAAAGCATTTAGATAAGATGCTAAGGTGTGGAAGTATGTCACACATCATGCATAAAATAGAAAAAACTCCCAGTTTTCCACCATTTTTACTAGGCCCACAGCTTGGGATCATGCCTTTCAGAGGCCTCTCTATGCAAGGCGTAACAGCGGATGGGAAAATCTTCCTTAGTGTGTCACATGCTGCATCATGGGACAACCACCTAACTGCTTTGCCTGTTTAGGCTTCAAAACAGGGTTTTCCATTGCCTGCTGAATTTCTTTCAGAGCAGCCATGCGAACAGCAGAGTTTTCATAATATCTGTATAAGTGATCTAGTGTTTGATTAAACTTTTAATGGCGTTCACTTCATTTGCTGCTGCCTTTACAGCCAAGGCCTCCATGACCCACACAGTGATTTTCAACAAGAATTGGGCTGACTTCTTTCAGCTTTTAGCCACCCGCTTTGCCTGCCCAGCATAACGGCTGCCCATCACTGCCTAACCCTGCAAGGTGATCAATCGAGATTTGATTGTTATCAGAGAACTCCAGCATTTTTTTAACAATTGTGTCTGCCTTTCCATCAATTAGTTCCTCAAGTCCCAGGAAAGAAACTCTGGGTTTCCCTTCTTTGCAGTACATACCATACAAAATGAGCTGCTTCATAACAGCAATATCAGTTGTTTCGTCCACCAAATATGAAAAAATTTGGCAGCCTTCAAATCTGTAAGAACTGATCTCCTGACCACCTCACCCAGAGAGAGAACCATTTCTCTGATAGTTCGATCAGAACAATATTTAACAGCATCAGCAATATGTATATTGTCTAGGTATTTGCATCCCAATGATTTGGCGAGATCCAGCAGTGAGCCATATTTACGTTGTGTGAGGCAGCTAATTTTTATTAGCCAGTACATGCAACGAAGGGTTGCCACAAAAGCTTCTTGTTCCAGGGTCAGGGCCTGCTGCATTGCCTGCTCTATTCCACCTTTTGAAGCAGAAATTCTGCAGTTAGCTTCCAGTTCAGAAGCAACAACGTGAACTGAACTGTTCTGATGCCTTTTATAGCATCTTCTCTGAATGTCTTACACCCACTGAGTACCCAAACTGTTCCTGATTTGGGCATCTGTTTATGTTTTATGCAAAATGCACAAAACATGCCATCATTTTCTTTGTACTGTAACCAACAGTATTTGTTAAGCCAACCAATATAAAATCCTGTTGCTCTATGCTTAGAGGTGTTTTTTCTGTATTATAGGAGGAAGAAGTGTAGGGAGTTTTTGGACAATGGCGTCGATATCAACTGGACCAACTGGCATTGTCCCAATCGACTCACAATTGTCATCTTGATCAGGATGTTTCCGTTTTGAGTTAATTTGAAACCAAATTTAGTTAGTTTCTGCATTGTGTACAATAAAGCTTTTTTTGCTAAGTGTTATCGTGTGTTTATTTGTCAATATAGAGCGAGAGTTTGGTAATGCTGGTTGAGCCCCAAATATTTTCTCTCACACAAATATTTTTTGCTCCCCAAATCAGGGTTCAGAACAAGTGACCACTGATGAAGCAAGACTAAGTGCACAACCTGACTAGTGGTGCAGACCCTGGTGACAGTTAAGGAGACCAAATTTTTTTCTCACGTAAATATTTTTTGCTCCTGAATCAAGGTTCAGAACACAGACCACTGAAAACAAGACTAAGTGCACAACCTGACTAGTGGTGCAGACCCTGGTGACACAGTTAAGGAGACCAGAATTTTTTTCTCACACAAATATTTTTTTCTCCCGAATCAGGGTTCAGAACAAGTGACCACTGACGAAGCAAGACTAAGTGCACAACCTGACTAGTGGTGCAGACCCTGGTGACAGTTAAGGAGACCAGAATTTTTTTTCTCACACAAATATTTTTGCTCCCGAATCAGGGTTCAGAATAAGTGACCACTAGCGAAGCAAGACTAAGTGCACAACCTGACTAGTGGGCAGACCCCTGGTGGCACAGTTATTAAGGAGACCAGAATTTTTTTCTCACACAAATTTTTTTTGATGGCTACAAAACAAATCTCTGGTGGTCAGGTTTATTTTATTTGGTTTAATTCAGGCTAAGGTCCTTCCAGTTGATCTTCTGCACTGATCAGTGTGTTTTTTTTCTTACTGCCAGTATTTTTCCTACCTTCAGCAGTTCAAATAAAGCTGCTGCCCAGGTCCGCTGTGAAGACCACACAATGATTCTGCTCCTCTCAAATCAAACCCAATTAATAGTTCCCTCAAACCTTCAGATTGTTTTTATTTAAGTAAAATTGCCTACTCAGTCAGTTATTAAACACAGCCAACACTTCTCAAACAGTCATTGACTCACAGGCAATCTGTATTTTTTCAAGTCACTGCAAATTATTTTCAGCTGCAATCAAATCAGTGAAAGCTGCTAGCTGCTCTGTGGAGTCCACACAATGATCTTTCCTCCCTGCCCCTCACTCAGCCAACTTCAAAGTAACAGTAAATTAACAGCAAAGTTAAGTTAGTTTTCACTGTGATCAACACTGCTACTTCTTCAACACAGATTTATTTTTTTTTTTTGGGGGTTTGCCTGCTGTCACAAATCTATAGCCCCGACTTCCACATCTACAAATTACAAAACGAATCGATCATCTCCTTGACACACACTCAGTCACACTGGCAAAAACCTCAGTGGGCAGCAGACTACTTTAGTGGGACTTACCCTAAGTGTTGTAGCTGCTCACTATAGGCGTCTTAGCTGTCACTCTCCTGCTTCCTCCATGAATTGCTTCCCACAATTTGGCGCACTTGGTCTGCTGACTGCTAGACCATGCAACCCGCGATCACGACGGTGTAACTACTGACTGCGGTTGCGTGGATGAATACCTCCGTGACCGCTCAGGATGCTGGAATCTGCTGCCCTGCGTGTGTGCTCCCTAGTGCGATCGCCGAACATTTAAAGGGACAGTGGCTAAGCGCTACTAGGGCAGCCCAATCAAGCAGGAAAGAGTGGCGGCAATACAAAATGAGAGGCAGACATTCAAGATAGCATGGCAGCCCGCCTCTCATTTTTAATGAATGGGGATCACTGAGACAAGGATGGAAGCTGTCCAGAGGAGGGCAACTAAAATGGTGCAGGGTCTGCACCGGAAGACATATGAAGAGAGACTTAAGGAGCTAAATATGTATAGCCTTGAGGAAGGAGGAGGGAGGGGGACATGATAGAAACTTTCAAGTACCTCAAGGGAATCAACAAAGTCCAAGAGGTAGCATCTTTCAAAAAGAGGTGTGCAAGAACAAGGGCACAATTTGAAGATAGAAGAGGCGGCTCAGAGGTAATTTAAGGAAGGTTTTTTCACAGAGAGGGTTGTGGATGCATGGAACGGCTCGGAGGAGGTTGTGGAGTCAAAACAGTGGTGGAATTCAAGCATGCATGGGACAGTCATAAGGCAATTCTAGTGGGGGGTAGGAGGAAGTAGGCTGTTGATTAACTAGGATCTGCAGCTTATCCATCAGGTAGGAAATGGGCAGACTGGGTGGGCCAAGCAGTCCTTATCTGCCGTCAAAATCTATGTTTCTATATTAGCATGTCACAGCTTCCATTGTGACAACTAGCCATCTTGGCAGCAAAACTTTCATGTTGAAAGTGTGCAGCTAGCTCATCTGACTTTTTATTTAGGAGCAGACGGACAGCCGTGCTCCTCTGCTGACAGCATTTTGGAACTATGTCAGCAGTGTATTCTCCACCTCACAGTCCTTTCCCTCATGCTTTCTCTTGTGCTGGGGTTTATACTGGACTGCCATTCTGTGAGGATCTTCTCCCAGTTCTAGCTGATCCTGTCTGCATGGCTTTTGATATGCCAAAAGCCTTAGCAACCTGTGAAAGGGATGTCTTTGTGCCCTGGAGAGCTTACACAACCTGAACTGTTTCTGCAAGAGAGAGTTTGTTTCGCTTGCTCTCCATTCTGGAAATATTACTAATGCAGTACTGCTGCTGAACTTTACCTGTGACCAGCTTTTAAATGCCTAATTACCCAAACTGACCGTCCAAATTAACTTGAGATTTGCACACTTGAGAAAACAATGGTGTGCAGTTACACTCCATGGAAACATCCCAATTAACCACATCCCATTTCAGTGTGTAACCCCCTACAAATGGGGTTCCCAAAAAGTCTTCCTTGAGCTTGCCTAAATGCTCACTGCCAGGCTGGTGTCCTGTGTTTTAGCAGTTTAAATGTGATTACCAGAGCTTGTATAGCCTCTGTGTACTGTCTCTTTAAGAGCTGCCTAATGGCAGTTTAAGTAATCTGAGAGGGAGCTCTGTTGAAAGATTTAACTATTTACTGAAAATCATTTAGAGTGATAATGATAATGTAGTTTGTCTAACCTATCTTTGTAGCAAGGACTGTTTTGTTTGTCTCCACTATCTTAGTCCTGGACTGCAAATTGGACTAAACAGTACTGGTAGGACCTAAAATGCAGCAGGACTACAGGAGCTGTCTGAATTAAAATCTGTAGGAACTATAGCTTGGAGCTTTTCGCCTTAAGGGGAGCTCTTGCTTGACTGACAGCCAACTCAGCCAACCAAATCTTTGGATCTTGGGAAGTCCCAGGCTGCTTACAGTTTTCAGTTAGTTCTGAGCTGGGAAGTGAAATGAGAGGAGCTGAAGTGATTCTGAGCAGCAATCCTGAGTGGATCGCGTGAGGAAAACTGTGAAAGGGCTGAGTTTGGCTTGCATGTCTGCCTGCTGCTCCTGAGAGGGAGAGAGAGATTATTTTGGATTAAATCCAAGTTTGTGTGACTAAAGTAAGCTACTGAAGTGGGCCAGGCTCAACCTGAAGAAGACGAAGATTTTGCTGAAAGTGATCGGCTTTCAGGAGTTCCAGCTACCCCTAAGCTCTCAGTGTGCAGAGACTTTGCGACAGACCAGGAGCGCTTTGCCCACAGTAGAATTTCTATACATGTAAATGTGCTATGAGCTGCTAGTGGGTTGTGAGTTAGTTCCCCACTGTGTGAACTGTGTTCTGCTTGCTGGAAGCTGTATCCAGCTCAAAACGGACTGAATCAATTTGTCTCCATGCGGTCTGGGCCTTGCTAGACTAGCCCAGCTAGACTACCCATGGCACAGAGAAGCCATCGATGAGAGACCTGCCTGGAGATCAGCCCCTTGCTCCAAGCTTGAACAGGAGCAGCGCCTCTGTGACTCGTGTGGACCCTGCTTCTCCTGGCATTCCAGATCAACCACCTGCAGACTCGATTTTGTCCAGCCTGTCTCCAGTCTTGGGTATCATGAGTAAATACCAGGGTAGCTCCCTGCAACAACAGCTTAATCTGAGTGTGTCATCTGATTGTCTTGTTGTTTCATTTCCTTTACAAACTGAGCCCTCTGGCTCCGGATTACAAATATTGTGTACTGTGCATGTTGTGTTTTCCATTACAGGGCCCCAACCAGCTGCAACCCTGGACAACAGTCCTGGCTAGCCCATCTCTTCTCCACCTGGGTACCCAGAGGTGTGACTGTGTGGGGGACTCAAAACACATGCATAACTGCTTGATTGATATAACCTTTAAGCTAATTATCCTGATTTTGCCCCTCCCTTGTTCAAGTCCCTGAATAAATCAAATCTAACTTTTTCTGCATGTAATCTGACTGTGGTTCCAGTCTGTGCTCAAATTACTGTACTGTTGCTATTTGCTGTGCATAACCTTGTTTAGAGGGGTCCCAGGGTCGGAGCCAGAGGAACCAGCCCTGGTGGTAAGTGCAAACAGTGTGGTACTTGTGTGGTGTACCAGGGTATTGTAAGTAATTATGTACAGTGTTCAGGCCACTAGAGGGAAGGGGGTTACAGTGTCCCGGAGGGCTGTGCCCAGGCTTGTTTGACCACTATCAACCCTGATCTCCGGGTGGAGGCACCCATTTCAGAACTTAGCCCCTTAACCTGCTACTAGCCAAGCAGGCAGGGGTAGTAGCCCTTGGTATAGCCCACCTAGGGGTTACAAGTGGCTTCACCTGAACCCATATAATGTAAAGCATCATAGGCCTGTACATGCACATCACCATGATAATCAGTCTGGTTCTGCTATAAGCAGAAATGCATATGCAAAAGGCCTATTACACAAGCTGCAAAGGCTTAGAACAGAAGACAGATACGTATTTCATCCTACCCAGGACTCAGCAATGTGCCTCATCTGCATTCTACCCCAGCGAGAAACACAAAATAGCCTTTATGTGGTCTTAAGGGTCTGGATCATTGTGGACCTAAAACAAGAAAGTAAAGCATCATGGGATATACATGCAAATCTTTATTTATTTATTTTTTATATTTTGATTACGGGAAGGAGGACTAAGCAATTCTGCCGATTTTCAGCCTTGTCTTAGGGGCAGGGATACAAATGGAAACCACCTCACAGTGAACCAGATTAAGCTGCTGGTGGTATTTTTTGTGAAAGGGAGAATTTGTCCAGGACACCAGGAAATTTCACTACTCTTTGAAAAAAGGTGCCATGGGATCTTTAATGTTCATCTGAACAGACAGACTGGACCTCGGTTTAACTTCTCATCTGAAAGACAGATGAGAAATTATCATGAAATCCAGGTCATCTACATCCCATGATGCTTTGCATTATGAGGTATGTGAGTTTAGTATTCTCTGAAACCTGGCTTTGTTGCTAGTGCCCATTTGGGTAAGCAACACCCCTCAATGAAGAGGCAGTGCACCTCAAAGTGCTGGAATTCTGACCCCTCAGCAGTGTGTCTGTATGAGTGTACTTACTTCAATTAATAAATACATAACAATTTTCAGTCACAAAACAGTGCACTGGTGAATTTTGTTTTTAACTTCAGTTTAACCTGTACTACTGACACCGAGCTTTACTTGCAAGCACATCTTTTGTGTATTTTTGGTACCCTTTTTGGGTAACCTTTGCCTCGATGCTTTTGTCCTGAGGTTCTTTGTCCTTTTCATTAAATAAATGAATGGCTGTTTCAAACAGCAATAACGATGACAAAAGATAACATAAAGCTAAACTGTGATGTCAAAGGCTGGGAAACTGGGTGCATATTTAAGGACTAATGAAGGTAGACTGTCAGGGATCAATTATGATAGGCAGGCTGTCCAGCCCATCATCTTAAAAATTACAAAACAACAAGGAGAAGACAGAGACCCCTTCATGGTGATGTATGGTTCTGTCCCACTGTGACTACAGTATCAATTAATAGCATATCTAGAAATGCTACAGTCACCATGCATTCACAGGGCAGCTTCATTTTAATTCAGAACATTAACACCCATGTAACAGGTAAGCGATCCAACACCTATAGGCTAGTGTTCTATTTGTATGTTACAAAGCTATAATCAGGGTCCCTAGTTCTCTACAGCACTTTAGTCCTGATTTTTGCAGTAGGGCTTCTTGCCATACTGGTCCAGAAGCGGATTCCTTATCAGGTGGGGACGAGCTCAGGTGTTTGGGTTAGCTTGACGGGCATGGGCGTCGCTGATCACGACTGAATCAGCCTTGGGGTGTGACGAAGAGTCAATCCCTCGGGAGCCTGATACAGCCTATCCACCTTCCGAGGAAGGGGCTAAAGCGACAGTTGTTTCCAGATAGTGGAAGCGAGGTCGGTGTGAAGCTTGAACCAGGGTGGAACTAACGTGGGAGCCGACCTCGGGCAAATCCAAAGGGCAGCTAGCTTCTGCCTCTGTAGATCCAGCTTCAGAGATTTCCACTGATGAAGAGCCTAGATTTTTCTTAGCAACTCCGTAAATGAGGATCTTCCGGAGGGACTTGGAGGAGTCCTGGGCCTGGGCTTATCAGTAGGCTCGTCTGGATCGGAGCTGTCATCAGAGTCCTCTGACAAGTCCGAAGAAGAGGAGATGAAGCCCCTCTCCACTCGGGAGGAACATGGCCCCTAGGGGGCAAAGTGCCACCCAGCCTTAGACCCCATAGCAGTGTCTCTGGGGTTGAGGGAGGAGGTCTCTCGCCCCGGCAATGGGGATCCGGGACGGGTCCATTGGTTGGAGGTGGCTCTCCACCTCCCTGGTGTGCTGAGCCTTGGCCTCAGCCACCAAAGCCAGAGTCTCCCTCAGATCAACCGTGGCTGAGGGGCGGTGGGGACACGGATGCTGGGGTATCTGTAGGGCGAGTATCCATAGCTTGATGGCAGGAAGCCCGGCATGGGGTACTGAGGCACCGGGTACTGTGGTGTCGGGTACTGTGGTGCCGGATACTGTGGAGCTGGACAAGATGGCGCTGGATAAGATGGCGAAGATCCAGCGCCAGGGCTCTACCAGGGTAGACGGTCCTGGAAGAGGCCCTGCAGGCGGGCCAGGAACAGGTGGCCCATCGGGTGTCGGGTCTGGCATCGGGGTGACGTCCGGCAAGGGCGTCGGCGGCAACGGGGCGGCGTCAAAGGTCCAACGTCAGGCCATCTGGACCTCGGGAGGAGAGGCCTGACGAGGCGCGAAGTCCCAGTGGCGTCCATGGGGTGCCAGAGGATCCTCCAGGTCCAGCTGGGGAGCGCAGGGGCCTCGGACGGCAGCAGCGAGCAGCTGCAGGGAGCCAGCGGCATCAGGATCCAGGATCAGCCAGGCTCCATCGCGGCGACCGCCAGATGGGCGGTTGGCGTCTGACTGGAGGGATCCAGGCAGGCGTCAGAGAACCGACGTCTGACTGATCGGACCCAAGCGCCCAGAAGGCCGGCGCGGGGCGACAACAGCGGGTGGCTTGATGGCGTCGCTGCCCCAAGGGTCGGCGACTTAGCGGCGGCTCGGACGGACATCAGAGGAGCTGACGCCCGACTCTACTCAGAGAGGTTTCGAACTGAAGGGACAAGCAGAGGGGCGACCTTACTGGGAGCAGATGCTGCCTTTGTCCTGGAGGCTCCCAACTGGCTCAGCGAACCAGCCAGGGGACCGGCGCCGTCTCGAACACCACCCAAAGCGGCCCGTCGAGGCAGTCCCCCTGGAGGGCCGTTACCTGAGATGGCGACCCCAGCTGGAAATCGCCGCTGCCGCAGATGAGGAGTCCCGGTCCGGTGCTTCTCTTTCTTCTTCTTAAGGCCCTCGGGAGGTGGAAGCCTGTCGAAGCTTTTTCAGCTCCTTTTCCATGGAGGACATCTTCTTTAGGATGTGAGCTTTCAGGGACTGCTGCCTTGTTCTGCAGGTAGCCGTGTTGAACTTCAGGCAGTGCTGATAGGAATCCACAGGGGTGGTGAGGCCCTGGGCAGATGAGACCCCTAGAATGGCCATCCTTGTCTGCGGGAGTTGGGCGCGGACGGTCGCTTGTTTTATACTCAGACATGGTAGCGGACAACATACATGGCAGGTAAAGAATCCTGACAAATATATTAGAAAAATCGAAAAAACGTGGTTCAGCTACGGCGACAATTGACATGACGAGCAGTGGAACTTAACCATGAGGCGTTGTCGAAAGCTAGCGGGAAAGAACTGGAAGCGGGCATGAGGACGCCCCTTTATACGGCCACCTGGTGCCGGTCACCTGACATGGGGCGGTCCCTCGCCAGAGACTGCTAGCTAGAAATTTTTCCATGGGGTTCTGACGCCTGCCTGCTTCAGTCCTATATGTAATTACCTACTGCAAGATCCTCTCGAAGTAAGATCTGCCAATCTGATGATTTGATTGGCTGTTCACTTATGTCCATGGTATAATTGTTATTATTGGCAGATTGCAGTTCTGTTAAGTATTAAATGTGACATGACGTCATCGATGACATCACATGCTGCACCTATAAGAGGGCTTCAGGATTAAAAAGCCAAGCACAATGGAAAAACTGTATATTTGAATGAAAAATTACCCAGAGCAATGAATTCAGTGGAATAATGTATATTCTATGGCATGATGCAAGATCCATGAAAATTCACAGCCGTGGAATTGCAGAGTACTAAAGGGCCTTGCTATAATCAGAGAAAATGATGCCCTCCTCAAATATAGCCAAAATGCATTGTATCCACTGAATAATGGTAGGCTTTCACAAAATGCATTTTATCCACAGAATGAAGTAATGAGTTTGGCAGAATACAGTTTGCCTATAGAACCCACACCACTGTCTAATATCAGTGTGGAGTATAACCATGCTTGCCTCTGGAGAGAGAAAATTAAAAGTTGTGGGTTCTAGCCCCACAATGGTGTACTAGGGCTAATACCCATAACTTGACACTAGTGTGATACAAGTGGGTCTGCTGCACTGTTAAGGTGCTGCACTTTGAGAAGATGCTAAACTTCAGCCCCTTCTGCCCATCTCTGGTCACTGTCCAAGAAGAAGTTAAGGATCCCATGGCACTTACTGAAGAGATTGGAGACTTTCTCTGGTGTCATGGCTAACATTCCCCCAAAATAAAACAGTTCCATGTAACCCACCCCCAAGAACCCACTTGGAAATAAGATATCATTGCTCACTGTGCCTGCCTTTCCTAGTAAACAAAATGCAAATAAACAGATTTGTCCAAAACTACCCCACACCACAGTATCTGCCCCCAAAACATCATCTCATTATCTGCCATACAACTGCCTCCTAACTAAACCACAACCTTGCCAAACCCCAGTATCTGCTCCACAACCACCCCGTCCTAGTTTGTGTCTCACAACTACCCCACAACCCAGTATCTGCCCAACTACCTCACATACCTCATTATCTGCCCCACAACTACCCTGTATCCCTGTGTTTGTCCACAACTACATGGTAGCACTGCATCTGCCCAGCCACAGTACTGCATGAAGTTGGGGCTCTGACAACATGAATTTTATCCACAGAATGAATTTATGAGTGAAACAGGATAGTGAACCAGGTGACTACTTAAGGAACACACACAAACAGAGAACACTCCGGGCACCTGTTTAGTTTAAATAAAACTGCTTTACTTCAGCAAAAGAAACAAAGAGCTCAGATTCAGCCTTACACATCTTTCCTGAAGTTCAGTTTAAAGCGGTGTCTCAGAAACCAAAAAAAAATGATCTTTCTCCCTTGATCAGCTCCCCTTTATTGGTCTCAGGGTGCTTGTTAACACTCTCCCTATCCCTGAGGGCAGCCAGCAATTACAGCATGCAGAACACTGAGGTCTTAAAGGGCCAACTCTAAAGCAAAAGGGTTTGGTTCAAATCCCCTCCTAGCCCTAGCTAAACTTGTGCTGTTGTGGGGTTGTGATGGGGTTGGCAGTTGCAGGGGCATAGCGGACATATACTCCGTTACATAACCTCCCTCACAGGGTTGTGCCTGCAACACACATGCGAAGGGCCACCTCTCTAAAAAATCCATGCTGGGCACCTGCCCTGTGGTGCACATCAAATTAAAACTGCTGCAGCGCCACATACTACCTGATGACACAGGCATTGGTATCCCACATGGCATGTAACCACTTGAGGGCATGATCAGTGACACGGTGAATGTTCATTCATGCAAGTAGTAGTGCAGGGTGACCACTGCCCACTTATTGCCAGACACTATTATTCCTGGGTGGCATAGTGCTGTTCCCAGGAAACAGTTTGCGAGATAAATATAGGGTGGGGTGAATCCTGTCATTACACTGCCCCAGCCCCACCTCAGAGGCATCTGTGTATAAAATGAAGGGATGGTTGAAATCTGGACTTCGTATGACTGTTCCCTCACACAGCACATTTTAATGTCCTGAAATGTCATCTGACAAAGTGATCAAAGGACCTTATTCGAACAGCCTTGTAAGATCAGTCAGTGGGGCAGCATGGGTGAGACTTCTGGAATAAACCAGCAGCAATACCCAAAGTCAAAGAAAGGACCTAACTTGCTTTTTAGTAGTTGTGAGAGGGCAGTCAGCAATGGCCTTTACTTTGCCGATAACCGCTGTGAGTGGCCATTCCCAACCATATAACGCAGGTATTTTGTCTCCTGCAGCTCTAGGGCACTTCAATGCACTGGCCGTGAGACCTGCCTCCTTCAGTGATTAAAGTACAACAGTCACATCCAGCAGATGACTGTTCCATTTAAGACTAAATATGACAACATTGTCCTGGTGTCCAGGTATGCTGCCAAATACAGCCCATGGGGATGAAGGATGGTCCATCATCCTCTGGGATGTGCCAGGGCTCCATGCAATCCAGAGGAAGCACTGTAAATTGGTAT
Organism: Neoceratodus forsteri; assembly: GCA_016271365.2. Taxonomy (NCBI): domain Eukaryota; kingdom Metazoa; phylum Chordata; order Ceratodontiformes; family Ceratodontidae; genus Neoceratodus; species Neoceratodus forsteri. Next base: position 827,849,590 of record CM057453.1, on the reverse strand, counting down.
AGGCCAAACAGGATGACAGAGGCTGTTTTCCCTTGGGACTCAGGAGTTAGCAGAATTTGCCACTGCCACTTGGTCAGGTCATGGGTACTGATATAATGGACAGTCCCCAGTCCATCCAAACTTTGTCTATCTTTTGCATAGGGTAAGCCTCGAACTTGGATGCAACACTAACTTTCCGAGTCTATGCAAAACCAGGTTGACCCATCTGGTTTCAGGACCTGTACAATAGGGCTAGATCAATCACTCTGGGATTTCTCAATAACTCCCAGCCCCAACATAGACCAGACTTCATCCTGTACCACAGTGATGAAAGTGAACAGGAAGCACAGGAGCTCAGTTCCTGTACCTTTTGCAGCAGGAACTGAGTTCCTGTACTTCTTCCACTGACATTGAAATTCTTAAACCAGCAACACAGTGACAGTTTCAGGACCTGTGATCTGCAATCAGGGTTTCCATAACAACATTTGACTTGTACAACAATGCCATTTCTAGAAATACTTCAATATCTCTAACTGCTCTACTGCTGTCAAATTAGATAGTTGTGTCTTGACACGCTATCCTTTAGATTGAGGAGCTTCATTCTGCATTTCATAATTGCCAGTCGTGAGTTCCTGTACTTCTTGTCTACCACTCGCACCACTGCTGTACCATCTCTCAGATTCTTTCCAGTAGTCTGTACAGTTGTTCAGACACCTGGGTCTGTATCTATGTGGTGCTGGATCACACTGGTTCGTCCTGGTTTCAGCGAGAAACATCTGCACATTTCTACCAGCCTCTGGTCTTTTTCGTTTGGTTTTGGTTAAGCAGATGGTCCACAGGGATGGAGCTTGGTTCCTTTTGAATGTAGGGCCTAAGTAAGGGTTCCATCCTCAAAGAGCTAGTGTACTCGCTGTTTTAGCCACTGTACTACTACTGGAATCACTGATTCTTCACTATCTACGGTCATCTGCTTTGTGCATGGCAGCTGTCCCTAGTTGTAGTCCTTGAAAAATGTGACCCAGCTTGAATTCTGATATGAAGTGGGTGTAGACTGCTTGTTGCACACTCTGCCAGGCTGAGATGGAAGTGATGCTATGGGAGAAGAGCAGAAATATTACTGATTTCTTACCTTAACATCAACAGGACATTTGAATACTTAGGTTAGCTATTATCTGTTACTTTTTTCTTATCACATTATTTTATTGTGTCATTGCAGAATGTTCATTGTCCACTATTTACAGTTTTTTATTTCTTATGTTCACAATATAGCATAAACCATGAACCGAAGAGAAGGTGTGAGAGATGTTCGATCAGGATAGCAGTAGTTGCAGCTGTCACTTAATGATCATGTACTGTACTGTGTTAGTGTGAGCCTGTGAGGCACTGTCAAAGTGCAGTTACCTGCATATGAGTTGTTGGATATTTGTTTTAATGTTGCTATGAAAGTACTGAATTCCTCCCATGGCCTGTAAGATCACGGAAATGAGGTCAACTGCCTCAGAGTTGAACCAAGAGGGTGAACAGTGTGACTCCTGCACAATATTTACAGTAACATAAATACATATTAGTAATTGTTTTGTCATTTTATAACTCCCATGTTGTCTAATTCATATTTATTAATGTAGAAGTGATATTTATTTCCACTGTTGTCAGCAGTTGCATGTGACCCCTGCCCTATGCCAAACAACACTCCTCAGCACGTAGCAAAGCAACTGATCAGTTTGGGCATCACAATCCCTTTTGACTTCTTAATGTGTTTTTGTTTTCATGATTTTATATATTGTTTTCTGTATATCTTGTAGCCTAACACTGTGGGCCAATATTGGTAATGACCGTGCGACATACCAGCATCACTGTTTTGTTGTCAGGGTTCATTTTTGGGTGGGGATTGGGTCAATTGGAATACAGTTTTAATTCTGACCCACCTTTTGCCTACCTTGGGGACAACCTGCACACTGTTGTAGAGGTTTTAAACTGCTGTTTTATGAATCCGAGCTTAGCTGAACAATATGAGCCATTATTTTTCATTTGACACTTGCTTTTTATACTCAGTGGGCGGTGTCTCACACAGAGAAACTCTACTTTATTTACTGTTGTAAACTGATTAATTTGATGTGGCAATGCATTGTCTTTCAGTACTCAGTTACACCACAATACTCATTTTATATTTTTTAGATTTGTAGTACTCATTACAGCTGTCAATGGAACAAAGCTGAACACATTATTCCCGTCAAGCTTTGCAGTCTGGCTATTTTATGCCTTATTTGCAATAATTTGTCAGTGGTATGATGTGCAAATGAGGATTTCCTAATTAAAGTATTTGTGAGAGATAATCATGTAATCCCTGATTTATTTTCGCAGTTTGGTGTTGTCTTATGAGAGCGGACTGGTTGTGCATGAGTTATGGGGTAAGGATGAACAGTACAGTAACCTAAATCCCTTTATCTGCAGCCTCAAGATCGTAACCTTTACTGATCGAATTTGATACCATTGCATATACCATAGTAGAGTTTAGAGTAACTGATGGTTGTAATAATAAAATTATAAAAAGAAACAAAACAATTAAATACAAACAAAAAAAAGAATGACTGTGTACGTACAAAATACAGTATCTATACACCAAATACTTGAACAAAACAGCACAATTCACACTGCAGTGTGAGGCAAAGAGAGACTGCATTTAATTACTAAAGAAAAAAAATCGCACTGTCCAGCCCACAAATTTTGTTTCCAACATCAATATCTAGACTAACACTACTATTACTACTACTACTACTACTACTACTAAAGGTAAAAAAAAAATCTTTCAGTACAAGCATGTAACTGTTTTGGCAACAAAGCGGCATCCGACGGGTGACAGCAGTGTTAGTTTATAGCACGAGTCAGATATGTACACTACTAAGAAGAGATGAGAGATGATTGACATGCTTCCCCACTATGTCACTCCTGCTGCACACACCAGTGAATGGCGCTGGACAGACTGCTTAACCTCATACTTTGACAAATTTACTAACACAGAATTCAAACTTGAATAGCATAAGAGAGTTTTAAAAGCACTACTTTGGTACATTAGCTCTTCAATGTTCTCATAAGTCACCTGACATGGGACCCCTTTAGGGTCTTCTGGTTCACTGAACAAAACCTCCCTGTCTTTCCACGGTTTCAACAAATTAACATGATAAAGTTTTTTTTATTTCTGTCCAAAATTTGTTTTTATTTCTGACTTCATAATCAACTAGTCCCACTTTTCTGCGAGCTTCATATGGACCCTGCCCTTAGCCAGGAGTTTACCATCGAGCTAGGCAACAGGAGGAGGAGTACTTTGATGCCAATCTTGAACTCCTGAAGCCTGGCTCCTTGCTGATAAGTTATAAAGCTCTGGTCTGCAGTGCCTTTATCAAATTTTCTTTGGCAAATCTACCAACTGTTTCCAGGCCTTCTTTTGTTTGCAATACATAATGGAGCATGTTAGGGGCTCTATGCGTGTTCTTCCACATCTCTTTTATGAGATCCAACAGCTTCAAGGTTGTTGCCCTACAACTATTCAAAGGGCAAGAACCCAGTGGACAACTGTGGCACCTCCAAAATTGCAATATTCAAAGGATAACTATTAGTCGACCCACTGACACAGTGACAGCGGTAGTGCCTGCGGTGCCGATGACCAGGGTTCAAGAGCAGACCCTGGGTTGTTGGATGGCTGGTCGGGGAGAACGTTGAGCATTTTCAGGACTGCTCACCTTCTCCAGAGAAGGGATCTGGTGTCCAGCAGCTACTGACCTCTAGCACTGACTAGATGGGTAGGTGTGCCTGGGACCAGCACTAGAGGCCACACAGGTGAAGGCAGCAAATGTCTGCACCTCAGGGTGGGAATACGCACATGCCGTGTGCTGAGGTCATTGCACGCCGTCTTCATCCAAGGGAGGCCATGGAGAAAACACGTGAAAAACCCCTTTGACAACCAGCAGCATGAGGTTTGGGATCCTTGCAGGGACGCAGCAGTCTGAAGTGGGGGAGGGTTATCCCTAACTGCTGCCCGAGGTGAATAAAGTCAGTCAAAAAAAAAAGTAACAATCATCCTAGATTTTACCTCCATTAACACAAATTTAAACAGCATACCCTTTAACAATTTATTAAAGCATTCCATGATACACTAATGTTTGGATGAACTTAACCTTCAGTAAAGCACCCATCTCCTCGTAAGTTTTAACATAAAGTTGGTGCTTGATCAGTTAGAATCACCTTCTGTAGCCCAACTCAGGAAAACATCAACTCTTTGGCCACTGGATGGGCTGTAGTGGAATACAGAAGTATAGCCTCAGGGTACCAGGTAGCGTAATCCACAACCATCATACAGTCATACCCAGCTGTACATTTTATGAGGGGACCCACCATATCAACCCCAATTATTTCAAATGGGCGTCTGTTATGGGCTTGGGGATCAAGCATGGTATGGGCAAGCCTTAGTATCTACCTTCCTGCAGATGGGGAACCGATAACTGATAACGTAAAGTCCCCAGCTGTTTCTCAAGTACTACCCTGTACAAAATATTGTCTTTCAGTACAAACCTTGAAAACTTTTTTTAACTTAGTTTTATTGATTTTCATATTCCATTTCAAGTTACAATAAACTTCATTACACCAATATATAGGAAAGACATATATCTGTGTTAAAATTAACACCATAGTAACCAGACATCATGTTATCCCAGATTGTTCTGAATACAATCCTTGTTACTTTTTTAATCATAGAATTTATCACTTATTATGCTGTTTTTATTTTTGTTTTTGCAGGCTGGACCGACTAGTGGGATCTATTCCAACAGAGCATTTGCCCAATGACCTTTTCATATTTTTACGCCACTGGGAGATACTCCTTTCTGCTTCTCTTTCCTCCTGTCCAACTGCGCTTGCAATCCTTTAACCAGTGCTGTCTCAATAAACTAATATGTGATTAAAAGAAACAGCTTGTTGTCATGTGTCTTTCCTAGTTCCAATCCTATTCTTCTGCATATATAGCTAGTATAGTCTGTACATAAACTGATCTTATCCTTTTCTTAAAACAAACAAACAAAACGCCCCCCTCCCTCCCCTTGAGGGGTTGGCTCAGGTTAATATTATTCAAATAATTTATATCAGAAGATAAACATAGAATAAAATAAAGAATAAAATAAAATAGGGTCCTGCAGGCTGACGAGGAGATTTCAAAGGTTTCCCTTTGTCCAGTCAGGTCCAACAGCCTCACAAGCTTATCCTAGTAAAACTGATCTAAACCTTGGAAAACTTTGTGCTTTTCATTCATCTTCCACTTTTCCATTTACCACAGCTACTGTATATTCTGGTAGGCATTCCAGAGAACCTCATCAGCCTTTTATGCGGAAATGATGATGCTGGGGCTTGAAAATGTCTGGCCTGATCTCTGAAAGGATTTTGTGATTTCCTCACTTGAGTCACCTCTGAACTTCCTTTTATCTGGCTCCTTGCAGTCTCCAACCACTACAATCTAGAGGGGCCCTTCATTTTCTTTCTCCATTTCTGACCCCAGGACTTCTTAGGCTTACTTTCTGGGCCAAACAGTTCAGTCAGTAAAGAGAAATACGTGTTCCACTCCATCTGTCTCAGTGGCCTCCTGTGGACAGGCACTTTCAGTGTTGCTCTGCAGGAGTTGGGAAATTGATGGAAACACTATTAAAGGAAAGGATCGTGGAACACCTGGAATCTAACAGACTGCAGGACCTGAGACAGCATGGCTTCACAGAGGAGGTCATGCCAAACAAACCTAATAGATTTTTTGACTGGTAACCAAGATCGGGAGGGGCAGTGGGCGTGGCCTACCAGGACTTCAGCAAGGCCTTTGACAACGTTCCATAGCAGGCTGGTAAACAAGTTGGGTAGCATGGGGTGGGCAGTAAGGTGATAATCTAGGTAAAAACTGGTAAATGGAGTTCATTCAGAGGAGGAGAGTGACCAGCGGGGTGCCTCAGGACTCAGTACTTGGCCCGGCCTCTTACTGTCTTCATTACCAACACAGCAAAGAACTGGAGGAAGGTCTGCCTCTTTGCAGATGACACCAAGATCTGCAACAGACTGGACACTCCGGTGGGGGGTTGCAAAGGATGGAAAGAGATTTAAAATGGCTGGAGGGTGGTCAAAAGTTTGGAAGCTAAGGTTTAATGCAAAAAAGTGCTAAATAATGCACTTGGGTCACAGAAACCCATGTGTGGAGTACAAAATAGAGAGAGCGTACTTGCAATGAACAAGCAGAAAAAGAACCTGGAGGTAATTATATTGGATGACCTGAAGGTAGCCAGATAATGCAACAAACCAATTAGGAGAGCTAGTGGTATGCTGTGGTGTATAGGTAGGGGTATCACCAGCAGGAGGAAGGAAGTGGTATTGTCCCCATATAGGTCATTGATAAGACCCCACCTGGAATACTGTGTCCAGTTCTGAAACCACATCTCAGGAAAGACACAGACTGAGTAGAGGCAGTCCAGAGGAGTGCTACTAAGATGGCACAAGGTCTGTATCAAAAGCCTTATAAGGACAGGCTAAAGGAACTAAACATGTACTCCCTGGAGAAGAGGGAGGAGAGGATATGATCGAGACCTTTAAATACCTCATGAGGGTGAATAAGGTACAGGTGGGAGATATTTTCAGAGGAAAGGGTGCTCTAGAACAAAGGGTCATGATATGAATCTGCGGGGGTAGGTTCAGGAGAGATGTGAGGAATTATCTTTCATAGAAAAGTGATGGATGCCTGGAACAGTCTTCCGCTGGAAGTAGTGGCGCCAAAAATAGTGGTGGGATTCAAAAAGCCTGGGATAGGCACAAGGAGTCATAAGGGATAGGAAAGGGTTGGAAGAGAACGTGCGGAGACCTAAAGGGTCTGCAGTGAAAGCAATCACAACAAAAAGGGCAGGCTGGATGGGCCAAGAGGCCCTTATCTGCCATCAGTTTCTATGGGCCAGAGTTGCAAAGCCCCAGCGCAAGCTGCGACAATGGCAACTAAGCCCAGTGCAGTGCGCCCAGGATCATGTGCCGAATTTCTGTTCTCGGGTCCGGAGCCTAAGTCCAGCGGCTTGCGGCAAAGGGGTGCTGCGCCTGGACGTGTGGCGCACCCACCCAGAATGCCCAGCGGCTGTGGGAGTCTGCAGCACCCATGGACAGGGTCTGGCAACTGGGCACTGCCCCCAACACCACCACCACGCCCAGCGGTACCAGCGCCGCACTCCCGGTACCCTGGTGAGCTAGTGCCTCCCCACCCATCTCAGCATTCCCACCCCCTCCTATCCCAATCCGGCAACCAGCACAGCCCTTCACATGCCACTGGCGGCCGCCCGAATGGGCAGTCTGTCGCATGCTGTATACTGTATACAGTACCGCGCTCGGCTCATGTGCTGGCTGTGGTGGTGTGTGGAAGGTGTGCTGGTTGACAGATTGGGATAGAAGGTGGATGTTGAGATGGGTAGAGAGGATGGCAGACGCACAAGCGTGGGTGTCGGGACTGTGTTGGGGCTGAGGAGGGACCACTGGGCCACCAGGGATGCGCCCACCGGGGATGGATGGGGTGGTACGGTAGCACATAGGCGTCCCCAGGGCTGTCTAAGTCCTTAGACCCGCCCTTGCTGGTCTAAGGGCACTGGCACTTGGTTCCTGGGGGTTCTTTCAAATTCCAGATCTGAGGGCTGCGCAGTCTGGTCTGCCGCAGCCCCCAGTGCCATGATGCAGCCACTTTCATGGCGCAAGGATGGTGCTAGCACACTTTGGGGCGGACAGTCTGCTGGGTGAGGCAGGCTGCCTTTCAAATTCCCACTTACGCAGGGGCCCTTGGCACAAGGTGCCCTTTAAGGCCAGACCTGTTTGACACAAGCACCTTAAGGCCAATCTAAGGCCTTTGAAAATCCGCCCTATGTTTCTTAAACTGTGGCTGGTGGAAGAGAAGCATGCCATCTGTCTGCATGTGTTGTTCAAATTAACAACTTACACGACTGGAAAATCAACCAGATAAATGAGTAAGCCATAACAAAGGAAATATCAGTGGTCAGTAGAACAAGTCGAAGATGCTGTCACAGCAGGTGTTGATTTGTTGAAAGCATCCACAGCTTGTCTTGATGGCATCACAGTAGCAAACAGTTTAACTTACAGCTGTGTCATATCACACCAGTTATATTATATGGGTGTGATGTCCAACCATGTAACATTTAAAATGATAGTGTTTGTTTACAGGTTGATATTAAGTGAGACAGTAATTATTATAGTATATGACATATGTGTTCATAGGTATAATAACATTGTGTGGTAGATGCTGTAAAGTGAAGTATGCAGGTGTCACAATGCAATTTAGGAAGACAGGCACTTGCTAAGGAAAATAGGCAGGTTCCAAAGGGTTAAAATTGTAATATATATTTTTAAACATTTTGATTTTCATTCACATTCAGCATAAACAAATAAAATGGCATAGTTTTCCAATGGTTGACACCTTTCTAAAGTAGAGGCATGGTGTCACAAAAATCCATTTCCTCAACTCACCCATAATCTTCTGTGCCCGTAAGTACAGTACCTGCTCTGCACAGGTCTTTGGCTTGGCATATGTTATCAAAAGTCTAGTACTTGCCTCAAAAGTGTCTAAGGTTCAGCTGCCACATTTGAAGGTGCTCCAGAGCTGCTCAGTTAGATTGCTAAATCCAACCTCAACGAAGAACAACAAACAGGGCACTCTGTTTGAAGAAAAAAATACTCACTCCAGTCATTAAATTCGAGGTGAAGTTTATTCAGGATCTCCACATTCAGGACGCTGAAGCCAAATCCCTATTTAACTTCAGCATCCTGAACATGGACAAGCTGAATAAACTTCTCCTCGCATTTAATTAATGGAGTGAACATTTTTTTTCTTTAGAGTGCCTCCCATTTTTGTTCTCAGCTGCCATGTTGCAGTATTTTCATTGCATCCAATCAGTGCAAGATCCCTGAGTAAGCATTGGCTTCTTATTCATAAGGGGTATTTTGACAGGCAGAATCCCCAACGGTAGTACTGTGGCCTCAGAAGGTAAGCCTCAACGTGGCATACTGAACTCACAATGTGAAACTGGAGACTGTAAATATGACATCTTCTAAACACTGGGAATTGGGAAGTGCAACATACAAGGTTAAGAAAACAAAACTGCATTCATTAAACCCACTGATGACCAGATCAACAACCTGAAATCCAAATTTGTGGTCCTGGGACCCTGAACAATACATTCAAATGTCTATCACTTTAAAAAAAAAAAACTACATCTCAAAACTAAGTCTCATCATTATGCCATTCATTTTGGGAATCTCTACCAGACATTATCACTGTGTAGGCTATGCAGAAACTGTACCTTGTGCTAGTCGCTCTAGCCGTTTCCATGCTCTGGAGGCACTGCATACCTAAACAAACAAAAAAATAACAAAGGTTAACATAATGGTACTCTGATACAATATACTATTGCTTGCTCACTTTTCCTTCAAACTAGTAAAAATCTAGATGCACAAGATCTCATATGTTAGGATAGGACAGGATAGGATAGGCTAGGATAGGATAGGAACTTTATTTATGTAGCGCTCCTTCCCAGAGGCTTGGAGCACTTCACGACATTTAAAATATACATATTACAAATAGCACCTAATGCAGAGACTAATACACATTCCAACCTATTCAATAATTTACAATAAACAATACAATGGTAAAACAAATTAAAATATGAAATCATAATTCCCACACAAATGTTGTTAAATCGACTCTTACTGGACTGCACATCAAACACTGGTATTCCATTAACTTCTTCATGGATGAGGGACACTACTGTATTTTCATACTGAATTCAAGCCTTCTAATGAAGTTGTGTTATCACTATTATTTTATAGCCTGTTATTGTTACAACTTTACTGCCCTTAACTTCGAGCAAATGGTATTTCTGATTTACACACTGGTGATAACCACCAATTTAGAACTATGTGATGTAATTTTGTCCTGATTAAGCCCTACCATTGTTGTCATAGTGAACCTGTGTTCTACTATAGAAGTCTATGGCTAAAGGGACATAATACAGTATTATACAGTTATAAAATTAACAAAAGCATGACTAGGTGTGCAATAACACAGGATATTATTGCCTCGAGTTTACTGTGAGGTACGAGGCCATGGACCTGAAACTGCCCTTGAAGGGCAATATCCATGACATTGCACACCTTAAGAGTGAATTACTACAATTATTAAATTGATCCATTTTAATTGTCAAAAACTATTTTAAGAAGTTTGCAAATATTTTAAAATAGTTTTTCTATGTGTAGGTATAAATTTAAAAAGTAAGTTCCGCTAAGTTGCATCACGGCCAGTAGGGGGTTACTGTAGGGCTTTATATGAAACTACATGAACAACATCCATGTTCTTCAAATCCCACCACCCTACCTGTTGTTTCCGCTTTCAGCATTCCCCTTCTCCAAAAGCCTGCTAATTTCAATTTGTTTGTCCATTGTAGCTGCAGTCTCCCATTAGTAAAATGATAAACTGCATGCCCCAGTAAAAACTGCACTGTCTGTCAAAGTGGTCGGTTTAGTTTTTTTTATCTGTTTATTCAACTTTTTCACAAGAACATTAACAATATAACATCATATCAGCAGAACAAAACTGGTTATACATCACCTCCAGACCCATTGTTCTTTAAAGAGCTAGTGTACTGCCTTAAGCTAATATTAGTTTTTAAAACAGTCACCCATTACCTTTTGTATCTCATAGGTCTCATAGAGTTGTATGGGCCAAGATGGGCATATGCCCCATAACAACCGCCCTTTGCTCAAAGGAATAATTACATATGTCATTATTCTTGCACTACCGACTAATTTGGTCTTCCATTCCCTCATGTTGTTACTTCTCACCACATCTAGTGGAAGGCTATTCCATATGGCACAACCCTTTTGTTGAACCAGGCTGCTCTTCTAGGCGTTCAGCTTGTTTCCCTTTGAGCTGTACATGCGTGATCTAGTAATGCGTTCTCAGTCTTTAATTTACCCCAAGCTATCCCACAAATCGTCATTTGTGAGAGCTCCGTAAACTAGGCACCGATCCCCTCAATCTCCTGTATTCCAAAGAATACAATCCTAGTGTATTTAATCTCCATATAGTTCCGATGTTTCATCGAAGATATAATTCGTGGGGCCTTACGTTGTACTCACTCTAGCAATCTAATATCTGCTTTGGCACTTGGTGCTGCAAACTACCCATAGTACTCTAAATGAGACCTAACCAAGGAAGTGTACATTGGGAGTATCACCCTTTCATCCCTGCTCTCAATGTACCATCTGATACAACCTAGTATTCCGCTAACCCTTTTGGCTGTGGCTAGACAGTTTGATTTGAACTTAAGGTTACTGGATCTGATTATCCCTAAATTTATTTATTTATTTTGTTAACCAGGTAAGTGAACTAGATGTAGAAATGCCTATTTTCATGCATGATCCGGAGAGTACAACTGAAAACAGTTAAAATACAAATACATATCAGGTACAGGACAATACAGTACGGCTCATTGCCATTCCTCTTTAACTGTTTCTAAAATGTGTCCATTTAGTGCATATTCGCCCTTATATTATTCTTCCGTAAATGCACGATTGAACATTTCTCCTGATTAAATTCCACTTTATGTTTGATGGCCCATCTCTCTGCTTGTCCAATTCCTCTTGCAGTATATCGGCTTCACCCAGAATATGTATTACAGAGCCAGCTTTGTGTAGTTAGCAAACTTTGAAATCAAACTTCCTCTCCACAACTCATAGATGCCTCGTATGTATTTAAAGAGGTAAGGTCCCAAAATGGACCCCTGGGGCACACCACTAGTCACATCCACCCATTTTGATCTATGACCCCATTACATTCACCTGTTGTCTCCTTTCTATAAGCCACAATTCTATCCAGGAAACAATGTTCTCTTGTAACCCTGTGTTGAGTATGTTCTCTTGTAACCCTGTGTTGAGTATGTTCCTTGTAACCCTGTGTTGAGTAGGGCTTCAATAAGTTCTCTATGTGACACTTTATCAAATGCCTTACTGTAGTCCAACTAGACAACATCCACAGGGTCCCCAACATCAAGTGCCTTGCTAACCCTATCTCAGATTAGATACTTCTTCTTTTCCTTTGGGTAATAAGAACATTATTTACCTGATGTTAGTAGGTGTGATGTGTGGAACAGCACCATGCCTGGTAGCTTTCATATCTAATTCTATCCCCACTACATCATCAGCACTGTGACTTCACTGATTGTAACATCACAGGCGACTGACCTGGCAGCTACTGAGTGGCTCTTCCTGAGCACCTGTGATATCGCAGTCAGTGAGATCACAATGATGATGGTGTAGTGGAGGATAGGGACAGATATGTTAGCGGCCAGGCTGAGAGCTGTTCCACACATCCAGCACAATATTATCACACAGAAAACTTTCTAAAGAGTAAAAGGAAAAGAAAATACTTCAGAAATAAAAGTTACAACTGACTACTTAAAATCTGTATCATTTTCCTGTCTCGTCTGTTTTGGTTCCACTTTAAGAGTCAACACAGATCAGATAATCCAGTTAATACAATGCTGCATCGCATTGCTGATAATTGAGACAACAACAAAGCATACAACCAACCAATACCCAACACACACACAGACAGAAAGACAAAAAGCATACATAAGTTAATTTGTTATACTAAGCACTTAACCACAGCCCCGTGCCTAACAGTAATTCACTCTATCTACTGGGTCAGAAGCTATCCTTAATATGGAAATTATAAAAGGAATGAAAGTTAGAGTGAAGGTCACCATGCCTAAATGAAGCGAGATCAGTAAATTGAACAAGCTAGGTAACCCAACACCATTAATTATGTTAATCCAGCCTCTCCCAGCCTGGTCACCTGCCCAGCTAACCAACGTACTACCGCTTGTTCCAGAAGGGTGAAGCGAATCAAATACTTACCCCTTACTGTTACGTCAAACTTATCAGACCAGCTCTTTAGGGTCATATGTCAAATGCTCCAGTTGAAGCATTTTAAGAAGGGAGTCCTTCTACATCTGCAACGTAGGGACACGCGGGGAGACCCATGTATTCTGAATATAATGCCTTGCTAAGACCAACATAATCCTGATATGTCTAGGATAAAATTTCCAGTTCTCTGCATCTCTCACTTCCACCGAGAGAGCATATTCCAGGGGTCCGCTGGGATCCTAAATTGCATTACCTGGGAAATACATTCGCCACCTCAGTCCAATACTGACAAAGGTCAGGACATTGCCAGAAACAGTGATGATATTTACCTCTCCCATTACCACATCTCCTGCATAAGGGCAAGAGATTTGGAAGAAACTGGCTTAACACCACTGGAAGTAAATATAACCAGGGCAGAACTTTAAATTGGGCCTCTTTGTATCAGTTACAGATACTAAGTCTCATATGGGACTCATAAGCTCCTCCACACACTGTGGTATTGGAGCCCCAAGTCTCATTCCCACTTGGCCATGGCCTTCAGTGAAGCATCAGGCATCCCCACTTTAATATTATGATAATGCTTAGACAAGGCCCCTTGGAGTCAACCGTGCTTGCAAAACACCCTTTCCAAATCATAGAGGAGGAATCCTATGGCTGAAGACAGAGACAGCTAGATAGGGCAAAGAGGGAAAAGTTGCAGCTTGCCCAGAAATGACCCACTTTCCACAGGACAGTGGGTCCAAAGTGGTACACCTGTCTCTAACAATAGCTTATAGATGGAAAACTAAACAACAGAAAAGTATTTTCACGCAACAAATTTAAGCTTCTGTACTAGTGAAATTTCTACTTACGATTAGGTTTGGACCCAGCTGTTTCTCATTTTGACCCACATATTTTACACCTATGGGTCTAATTTTATCCATGTTTAAAACCCTAAGCTGTCACTGGCTGAAGACATCCATCTAACCCAGTCTTTAACTTGCATATAATGAAACATCTGAGAGGACTGTATTCCCAGCTTTTCCATGAATTCTTGATAAGTCTTGAACTCCAGACTACCATGTAGGTCCCCAGACAGCGAACCCTAAAGCCTCCCATCTCTGAAAGCCATGATCTTCAAGCTCAAGGAGAAATTCTAGACTAGAAAAGATCGGAACAAACAGAGTTCCCCAGATGCATTGCCCAAACAGTTCTGAATCTTCTCCCAGGCTTCCAGCAAATTTTCAACTAAAATACTCCTGGGGTTCCCAAGTGATATGCCTGCACCCTCCTGACCGGATAAACTGTAATGTGGTGCTGCTACCCATCCTGCTCTAAAGACACCCAAGCTGCACCTCTCGAACCCTAACCCAGTCTGTGATAAGTTAGGCATGTGCTGCAAGGTGGTAGAGATTAAAGTTTGGATAATTTAAGCCTGCCCCGGGAAATATTTTTGAACTTTTGAAGGCTAATTCTGGGTTTCTTACACAGCCAAATGAAGCTGACACAAGCTCTCTTCAGAATTTGGAGGTCCTTTTGTTTAATCCCACCAGGAGCATCTGGATGGGTATAACAACCTTGGCAACATATTCATTTTAACTAGGTTTATTACACCCAACCAGGAGACTGGTAAGCCCTGCCACCTGTGGAGGTCCCCAGGATTTTCTCAAGAAGGATGTGTAATTAAGTCTATAAAGAGAATCCAACCTTCTGCCTACCTGAATGCCAAGGTATCTAATATGGAGACCACAATCTTGAAATGGAAATGACCAAGTTTCAGCATGTCCACATTGCCTAAACACATCAGCTCTGATTTTCAAAATGTATTCTGTACCCTGAAAGGAGAACTCCTTGATCAGAGTTGTCAGCGGGGAATGGATTCCTCCAGTTGAGATTAATATAGCAAGACATTGTCCGTGTATAGTGAAATTATATGTTGAACCCCGCCCCCTGAATCCCCTTAATATCATCAGCCTCTCTAATCACCACCAACAGGGCTCAATCACCAAGGAGGGCAGAAGGAGGGACAAAGGGCATCCTGCTAAATGCCCTCACCAACCTGAATGCCTCAGCAAACCTCTCCATTTACTAAGAGGTTTGCCCTCAGGTTACTATAGAGCAATTTAATGTAATCCATAGTGATCACCAAGACTAAGGGTGTGATTTTAAAAGTCTGTGGGTGCCACAAGGGACTTGCGGCAGGGAGTTTGACACAAGTGGCAACTTGGTAAGCAATGCTGTAATTCCAATCTTACAAAACTCAGCTGCAACTCCCTGGTGCAAGTCCTGCAGCCAAAACAGGACTTAGACCAGCCCCCAGTCTACATTTGCACCGTGGAGGGGCCATTTTATCGGGCTTGAGCAAAACCAATGGCGCACACTGCGTAAGTGAGTAAATTGTGGCAACTGCACCACAGGTACTAAAATTTTGTGCAAATTCGTCAAGCTATTAAACACAACTAAGTCAAACTTTGTAGTGGTGCATGGGGCTTGTATGAAGCTCCCATCCACCTTTGTAAAATTGGGCCACCGAAACTACCCAAAACCTTTGAACAAGTAGCCCTTTCCACACTATTAAAGGTTTCCTGGCATCCAGAAAGTGCACACAAGGCCCCCCCAGGACACCGAGATGCGAGCTGCACCACCCCACCCCTAGTAGTTGCCTCACACTGTGGTACTAATGCCGATTTTTGATGAACCCTGTTTGGTCCTTTTGCACCAGAGATGGTAACACCACCTCAATCCACTTCACTAACACTTTTGCCAACACCTTAATAACAGTATCCAAGATGGAGACTGGCCTGTAACCGACACAACTGAAGGATCTTTACCATCCTTGCTTATAAGAGTAGTAGTAGTGGTCAGACTGCTAGTAGGTGATAGCTCTCCTCCTCCGAGCTTCTTGAAACATAATAAGCATGTGGGATCAGACTATGTCCTCCAGTGACCTACAAACTTAATTGGGAGCCCATCTGAGCCCTCCACTTTGCCTGCAGCAAGATTGGGAGTGGCCTTCTGAATCTCCCCTTGTCAGGGGCTGTTTAGAATCCCCAGCTGCTCTTCAGAGAGCCTAGGCAGCTACAACTGGTCCAAAAGGCAGCAATGGCAGCTTCATGGTCCGTACCAACCTCACTCGTGTACAATTTTGTGTAAAATCTTACAAATCATTCTTTTATTAGTTTAACATCTGAGGTCAGCTTACCCATCCCATGTCTAATTGGCAAGATCCAGCTGGGTTTACTTCTCCCTTCACTACCCTTGCCAACAGCGCCTGGGCTTATTGCCGAATTAAAAACTTTCGGTTTAGTATAAATGAGTGCCCAATTGGCACTACCAGTCAATTCCTTGTTAATGGCCTCTAACTATTTAAGCGCCCCACATGGCCTCCAGAGGATCCTGAAAGATGCTATTTCAAGTCTTCTAACAGCATTCTCAAGCTGTTGCAGCCACTCTAGTTTTTGTTTGTGAAGGGCAGCCATATATCCACCACTGCATCACTCATATATGCTTTCCCACCTCCCACAAGACTGTTTTGGATGGTGCCAAAGGGGCATTAGTATCTAAGTAATATTTCCAACTATCCACCAAGTACTCTTTAAATTTTTGATTAAATAACATGTATGTGAAACCACCACCCCAAAGTAGCCTTAACCTGTCCCAGAGCAAGTGTCACAACACCCAAGCGTGGTCTGAAATGGAAATGGACTATGGGCAAGGCCCGTAGTCACTGATATCAGCACCTTGAGAGCATTATATAATCAGTATGGGACCACGTGTCATGGGGATTAAAAAAGGTGAATTCCTTAGCCCCTGGACTGGCCTCCTCAATGCATCTACCGTATCTAGTTCAGCGGATCCCAATCCCCATCTCTCCTCTCTAAAATCAGAAGCCAAGCAATCCAAATGTGGGTCCAATATGCAACTGAACCTCCATCCCTTAAAATTAACCCGGAAACTGCTTCTTCTGCAGTAAGGCTAGAAGTTAGTCATAAAATACCAGATCCTTTCCTACCAGAGCAGAACAGTTGGACATACATTATGAGACTTACTGGTGTGAAGACTTCTGTAGTCGGTGGCTGACTGGCACGATCAGGTAAATTCAGCAGTCTAGTGGCAACAGTGAGAATGAAGCTGCACAACAATATTTAAATGTTGCGAGTTTCACAGGGCTCAAAATGTGGTGCCTGGCAACTGTTTGGCTTGATTAGGAGTGAAAACTGAAGGCGCTAACAGGCAAGATATATTTTTAAGTAGCTGCTTCTGTGGTGAGGTGAGGAGAGAAAGAAATACTGGAGAGCTGCTGTAATTGGTGATGTCAGGGCAGTCTCAGTGTTTCTGGGCAAAGAAGCAGTAGTAGTATTTATTTATATCTGGCACATTGTCGCAGTGTGGGCAGATCTGCATAAGGATCTTTAGGGAAGTTAAAAGTCTGATGGCAGGCCTACTGTCATCCCAGGATGATGTAATGAGACATTATCCTGACTGAATATGGTCTAGGCCAATCAGATTTGAGCATTTTGACCCTCCCTTTCATAATGGTAATTACAAACCATGTTTAAATCAGGAACACCCTTGAGTTTTCTACAAGGCTAGTAAAGATGCAACAAAAGTAGAATGAGAACCAGTAAAAGAGAGCTGGAGGCACAAGAACACTGTGGGAGCAAAATGCTTTCCAGGGAGGGAGCCAACACTGGGTATTGGGATTACCTTGGCATGTATCCAATGACTGGGTACTAAGAAAGTGGTCAAAGCTAGGTGAAAGAGGTAGGTGAGTGCTTGCAGGATGGCAGGGATATAAGTTTAACCGTTGCAGGATAGAGACCATCGCTGCCAGGGCTGCCACATTTGGGCAAGTTCTTTAATAGCTTTGCAGTGTCCTTAGGGGTGATTGTCCGGAAGTGGAATGAGGGTATGGGTGTTTTACCAGGAGTGGGGCAGGAGGATGATAAGGAGGTCCAGGGCTAGGTGGTCTCCAGGGGTGGCAGCTTGCTAAGGAGGCTGAGAGGTCTATGAACTTTTATTACAGGCCTCGGCGACTTCCAAAGCTCTGTCAGCCGGCAGTGGGAGCATCAAGGTGGATAATAGGTTGTGTGTTATGGGGTTGAGCAAGGAGCTGAGCTCGCTCCAGAAATGGTGGGAATCGCCAAAGCTTTCCTTTGTTTGCCCTGGAAGAAGGCATGCTTTTGGGCAAGGGCAGCCTGTTTATATTGGTTCCGTAAGTGTCTGTATAAATTCCAACTGGCAGGAGAGGGGCCTTTTTGTACGCTGACAACAATTTATCCTCTCTCTCATGACTGCTAGGAGGTCTTTAGTAACCCAGCAATTGCAACCTTCCCTAACTCTCGAGTGGTCGGGGAAAATGCAGATTTTGAATACAGAGGAGCATGGCAGTGAAAATCTTTCTGCCTCAGACATGTCTGAAAGTGTATATAAGGTTCACCCATTTATCGCCGGACATCAGTGAGGAGGGGAACGTCAGGGTGGTTGAAGTTATGGAAGGACAGTAGCTTGGGGGGCGCTTGGTCTTCGTGCCCCAGACCATGCAGGTGGGTGAGTGGTCACTCAAAGTATCTGATAGGGTTCCGATAGTAGAACCTTATCCTCATGATTGGTGATCACCCAGTTGAGCACTGTATGGTGTTGGGCAGGAGAGTTGTGCCTAGTGGGACTGTTATGATTTGGACAAGGTTATGGAGCATGAGCTGGTTAGAGTAGTCAGTTCCTGAGCACTAAGCCAGTCTAAATTGAAGTCCCAAGGAAAATGGTGTCCCTAGTAGGAGAGGCCTCACACCTTCAAGGTGGGTGAAGAAACCTTCAGTATGTCCCAGAAGGGGTTGTAGCAGCACCACGTGAGATCTTTTAGCTGAGCTAATGGTAAGCTCCACAAGACCCAACCACTAGGTGAACTAGGGTCAGAGGGGAGTACAGGGGCAGCAGAGAGGCTCATGGACATGGAGAGCTACCCTCCACCTCTCTTCCTACCAGGTCAGTCATGCGTCACCAGAGAGTATCCTGGGAGATAACAGGCAGCATCTGAGAGATGGTGTTTAACCATGTTTCTCAGATGCCAAGCACATGTTGTATAGTGCAACCGGGTTCAAGGTCAGTATATTTAGAGGGAGGCTACATAGGTTTATGTGTGTAAACTTTAAGCCAGTGGAGGAGTTCCATACAGGATTAGAGTGATCAGTGGAGTTGCTAAGGGGCCAGGATTGCTCTCAATATCTCCGCTAGTAATAGAAGACAGACAAGCAGAAATAAGGGTTTGGGCAAGGCTAGCAGGGAAATGGAGGTAGCAAAGAGGAGGAAGCCAAGGCGCGCCGTCTTGCTTGGAGAGAAATGCAAAGAATGCAAGCCATGGTGGTGCCCTGCCACCTGTCATTAGTAATCGGGGACAACAGGCTGAAGGAGGGAGTGAGATGGGGTAAGAGCTGCTGGTCTATCGTGAGTAAGGAAGACCCAAAATCCACTAGGAACAGGGTGCCTAGCAGTGAGGCTGCCTGCAGAGGTAGCATTGCCTGCCTCATCTGGAGTAAATGCTTGACTAAATACAGGTACTAGTAGAAAGGTCTTGGAGTGTTATAGAAGGACGGTAAAAGTTCACAGTTGAGTGTGACAACCCTGGTGGTGTGGCGGATAGGTATCTGCCTTTGGGATTGAGGATTAGGGGTTCAAGCCTGGGAGGGACAAGGAGAAATACTGTATGTCTAGGAGGTGGGACTAGCAGAGTATGTAAGGTAGGAGATCAGGGTGAAGAGGAGGCATAGGTACAATGCCTTGTCATTGAGGAGGAGGAACTAGGCAAGCTCAGCAGTGACTCCTACTGGACACTGAATATAACCAACAATAGAGAAAATGGGCAGATTACTTTAGTTCGGGTGTCACATGATGGATCATGTGACTTGAGGCATATACAAATGGAGATTCAGACCAGGGAGGAAGGTGCAGTTGCTGTGTAGCTACGATAGTTATCAGGGTCCAGCAACACATCGTGCCTGCTGCAGGTTAGCTACCTGTGAATTCTTCCATTTTAGGCTCCTCCGGTCAATGGCAGGGCTGTGCTCCAACAGGAGCTGATGTGGAACTGGACAGCCTGTAGGAGAAGCAGGGCATATGTTAGAAGGGGGAGTGATGGACACAAACAAGCCCCTAGTCAGAGCGGAATCAGAACAAAGAGCCGAGGAGAGTAGATGGGAGGGAGGGCTGCACTCCACCACCAGTATATGTTTCCTTGATACCACAGTCAGAATAGTTGATGACGGACATATACAAACTGCTGTTTACAGAAAACCCACTGACAGACACCGATACCTGCACACTCCAGCTTCCACCCAAGGCACACAAAAAATCTGTGATCTACAGTTAGGCAGTTCGACACCATCAGATCTGCTTAGATGAGATAACAAGAAACAGACAGCTCATCTCGCTTCATAATTCCTTCCACAGCAGGGCCATTCCATAAGACAAGTTGACAGAGAAATGGGATGTGTTATAAAAACACCACGAGAAAATCTACTGGAAAACAGGCAAAAAAATCAAACTGATCACATACCCCTAGTTGTCACACACAGCCCCATGCTAACTCCCTCAGCAAATGACTAAAGAACTATAACTGATGCCGAGCAAACATGAAAGACTTAAGGCCCATTTACACTGCCTGATCTGCACCATTGCAAGTGGATAAGATGAGTTCCAGCAGTGCAGGTCAAACATTGTAAATACCACAGAGACTGTAGCAGGTGGCTCCACAGTGGACGAAGCGATCAGTCTTTTGGTTGGTTTGTGTACTGGAACCGGCGTTTATTGCTGGTGTAACACACCACTGGCCTGCACCGTGCAGCCCTGTGACACACTACAACACACCCAAATGTACCTCTTTTATAGCTGACAGTCCTGTACAAGCTGCATCTTCTGCACTACCTGTCCTTGGATAAAGGCCCAGGGTGTCAGTAACCTGACCTCTGTAGATAAGGCAACTACCGCTCTGCCTCAGCACTCCATCCTAGGGATTTCTGCATTGTCCACGTGTGTGCGGAATGTTTTTATTTACTGTTTATAAGCATATAAACAACTCATTCTTATTTGCAAAATCCAAAATATAATAGCATGGCTTTATTACTCAGAGCGGACAATACATAAACCTAAGAGAGAGTCAAGGCAGAGCAGCGCCACCTTATCTGCAGAGGTGGGGTTACCAGGGCTGTTATCTGAAGGGCGGTAGTGCCAGAATGACTGCTGTGATGCAGGTGCATTCACTGCACAGGAACAAGTCCCACTTTGGCCCAAAGGCATCCTGATGGAATTACATTTCCTCTTGTCCACTTTCCTAGGGAAACACCATCTGCTCCAAGTCTCCAAATAGTTATTTCAAGCTCAAATCAAATGCCAACCTGGATCTTGTCCGGCCTTGGCAGAAATGCAGTCTGAAATGCAGAAGCGCTTCTGTCAGACTGCACAGGTCGCTGTGTGTAAATGAGGTCACTAGCAGTGCAAGTCAAGTGGCGGTGAGTGGTGCAGATGGAGGCACAACAGTCAGGTACATATAAACACACCTATTGAGACATTTTCCTGAACCACCTGTCATTGTCTACAAGCAGCCCTAACCTTTCTAACATAATATCGTATTTCACTGTTTAGAAGTCATGGCTTCTATTACATTTTTATTTTGAGCCATGGGCACTAAATAGGGGCAGCTTCTAATTGGGGCAGTTTTAATTTATAAGCTGACATCCAACATCCTTAATTTTTGTCACTCCTGGCGTTCAAATGTACACTTGGCTCTTATTTGATAGAAATGGTACTGAGAACTGCATCAACACCACTAGTAAATACCTGTCAGAGTACCTCTGAGTCCTGACTAGTTTACGCTCACAATCCTCAACCACACGGCCATCAGCTTTAGATGTCCCACATCACCAGCTTAACTGTGCAGCAGTAAATTGGAAACACTGTATTATGAAATGCTTTGGAGCGATAACTGTATGTTTTATCTGGAGGCACCAAGTTTGCAGTACTAAATTTTACTCTACCATCTGAAAATCATTCTGATATGTGCAGCAAAGCATGGGTGGAGCCAGACATGTTTCTTTGCTAAAAATCTAAAAGAGACTAGTCTGACATGAAAATTGCAACACGAGTTGAGCTGGGTAGCACATTCAAGATTTCAGCTGGTGAGCCTGCACATTTTTTCAAAAGTGGAATGTAGGCTTAGCGTTGCTCATGATTCTGGAATCTTTCTCTAAGATTTGGTTATCGGCATCTGCCTCTCTGTGCTCAAGGTTGTTTTTTGAGTGATGGCATCACATTTGCTGGACATCTTTGTTCCTGTAGGCTATAATCTACCGATTGCACTGTTTGAAGCCATTTAGAAGCCACAGCTTAAAAAGAAGGGCAGCTTTATTAATCTTTCTTTTGCCTACTGCTTCTAAATGGAGGGCAGCTACTAATCAGGGTGGCTTCAAAAAGGTGAAATACAGTAATTTATAGTAAACTCCCAGCAGATCAAAATAACCGTGACATGAGAGGAACAACATCGGCAACAATACAAGATGCAAGACCTGTACTCACATATATGCCCAGATCACCATTGAAACAGGACACAACACAATAAAAATAAATGGATCCTGTGCATGTCAATCCAGCAATGTGGTTACCCAATTCAGTGCAAAAAATGCACAAATGGATGCTATATAGGAAACAAGGCAACCACTGCAAACCAGGAGGAACCACAATATTTAACCAGATTATCAGCACACTAATAAGGCAGCATTTTTCCCAGCCGTTGTCTGTCCTAATACTAAAAGGCAACTTCAAAACATACAGGAGAGAAGAAAAATTACTCACCTTAGTAATGTTGTTTCTTCTAATGGAGTCTTGCTATATTATGACAATAGCAGTTAGCCACAGCACTTGAACTGCCCTGGAGAGAAAGAGTTAACTCATACAGGATGGAGTTCTGAGCGAGCGCCCTCTTAGAAGCTCTATCTGGCTAGTTTCAAATAGAAACTGTCAGATCTTACGGAAGCCAAACACTCACTAAGAGTCTGTGTGGAAAAAGTAACCTACACCAGCCCAATGGCTACCTATTAGTAACAACAACTACAACAATAACAACAACAACAACCAAAATCACCCTGACAAGCACTACTAGACCCCTTCCCCAAAAGACTCAAGTCCAGGAGGGGGCCAGAACACACAAACCAATAACAATAAAACCCAATTTCCCCAAATCCTAAAAGAAAAAGGGGGACACCTATAATGGCATGACACAGTGCTTGCACTAATTTGCCCACACCCTACCCAAGTAGAAGTTCTGAGAGGGGCAGGTTGGGGGTGGTCATAATATAGCAAGACTCCATTAGAAGAAACAACATTACTAAGGTGAGTAATTTTTCTTCAAACAACATGAAGTCTTGCTATATTATGACAATAGCAGACTACACAGCAGTACCTCCATGGAGGAGGGACAGAACCTACTTAGAATAGGCTCTGAAGCACGGTTGTGCTAAACCGAGCATCTCTCCTGGCCTGGACATCCAGGGAGTAATGCTTGGTGAAAGTGTGAACTGTTTTCCAGGTTGCAGCTTGACAGATTTCCAAAATAGGAATATCTCTAGCAGCCGCTAGAGATGCAGCTGTACCTCTGGTAGAATGGGCCCTCAAACCTGAGGGGGTTCTCTACGCAGTTTTTGGTAGCAAATTGGATACAAGAGACAATCCACCTGGCAATTGTCCTCTTAGTGGCAGTTTTCTTTGCCAACCTCACCATAGGTGAGAAAGAGTTGTGGGATTGAACCTGTGACCCTTGGTGCGTTCCAAATAGTAACTCAATGCCCTCTTAATAATCCAAACTGTGCAATCTCCTTTCGCCAGAGGAAGAATGCTCAGTGAAAATACTGGAAGGAGATGGATTGTTAAGATGGAAATCCGAAACCATTTTAGGCAAAACTTTCTGTTAGTCCTGAGGACTACCTTATCCCTGTGAAAAGAAATAAAATCATTTTCTACTGAAAGGGCTTGTAACTCACTTATGCGTTTAGCAGAAGTGATGGCCACTAGAAACACAGTTTTCCAAGTTAAGAACTTAAGGTCTGCCGAAGACAGAGGTTCAAGGGGTTGCATTAACTGAGCAATGCAAACATTGAGGTCCCAGGCAGGCTGGGTCCCAAAGGAGGGTTGGTATGGAGTAACCCCTCAAAAAACTTGGAAAACACAGGGTGAGAGGAAAGGGAGGAGGGCTTTCCTGCTGAAATAAAAGCAGAAACAGCTGCCAAATGAACTCTTAAGGTAGCTGGTCTGAGGCCCAGAGAATTAAGATGGACCATGTAGTCCAACAAATGGGTAATCAGCAGATTCTGGGGCAATATGCTTCCCAGAACACCAGATGGAAAACCTTTTCCACTTGGAATTATAACTGGCTCTAGTGGAAGGCTTCCAGAGACCTTTAAAATATCAAGGACACCTTGAGAAAGGTGTAAATCAGCAATTCTAACTCCTCAAGAGCCAGGCTTTGAGGTTGAGGGATTTGAGGTTCGATACCATACTTCCCTGGGCACAGGTCAGCAGATTGTGAATCCTGGGAAGGCACAGGGAAGGTGGACTGTTAGTGATAGCAGGAGTGGGTACCAGGTTGCCTGGCCCAGTCTGGTGCAATCAGAATCACCTCACAATGCTGGGATCTGATTTTACTAACACCTTGAAAAGAAGAGGAAGGGGGGGAAAGCATACAGAAACTTCCTTCCCAATCCAAAAGAAGGCATCCAGGGGACTGAGCCCATCACTGGGGCCTGCAACAGAACAGTGGAAGTTGGTGGTTGTCTGGGGCTGCAAAGAGGTCTATCTGAGGGGTGCCCCATCTGGCAAAAACTGTCCCCAGCACTGAGAGGATTCAGGGACCATTCGTGATGGCCCTGAGAAATCCTGCTGAGGGCATCCGCTAGGACATTGTCCTTCCTTGGCAGATGAACTGCTATTAGAGAAGTGTTCAGGGGTAAGCCAGAGACCACAACTTCATTGCCTCAGTGCACAAGGCCGACGACCGAAAGTGCCCCTTGTTTGTTGATGTACCACATTGTTGTGGTACTGTCTGTTCTGACCTGGACTACTTTGTTCTGGACAGATGCAGAAAAAACTTGAAGAGCTAAAAAGACAGCTCTGAGTTCCAGCAAGTTGATGTGAGCAGAGATTCCTGGGACCACACCCTGTGTGGAAAGGTCGCCCAGGTGTGCTCCCACCCCAGGAGGGAGGCATCCGTGAGTGAGGGTGAGGGAGTGGAAGATAGGAATGAAGGGGACCCTAGTCTTAAATTGCTCTGATCTTGCCACCACTGAAGAGCTAGGATCAGGGTTGGGTCACTGGAACCAGTTTGGTAAGGGAGTCCCTCCTTTGGGACCAAAAGGCCCTCAAATGAAACTGAATGTCTCATTTGAAATCTTGCTCCTTGTACTACAGCTGTGGAGGCCGCCATGTGCCCCAGGAGCTGCAAAAGTGTCTTGCTGGTCGAGAGCCTGCAGGGTGAAAAGAGGAGGCCAGGCAATCAACTTCTCTACCCTTTCAAGGGAGAAGGCCCTGGCCAAGCTGTGTCCAATTCGCACCTATGAAAGTAAGTACCTGAACTGGTTCTAGAACTGACTTTGGTAGATTTGCAGGAATCCCAGAGTGGTGAGAAGCTGCTGGGTGACTTGCAAGTGGATTTCACCTGTTCTGGAGACTGTCCTACAATGAGCCAGTCGTCCAGGTAAGGAAAAACAAGCAACCCTTCCTTCTTAAATGAGCCACTGCCACGGCTAGACATTTCGTGAATACCCTTGGAGCAGAGGTAAGACCAAGGGCATTGCCCTGAACTGGTAGCGCCTGAGGCAGTTCAACCTGAGGTACTTCGGTGAGAAGGCCTGATTAGGACATGAAAATAAGCATCCTTGAGGTCCAGGGAGGCTAGCCAGTCCCCTGGCCTCAGTGAGGGCAATATCATTGCCAGAGTTAACATTTTGAACCTTGGTTTCAAAAGGTGTTTGTTCAGATATCTTAAGTCTAGGATGGGCGCCATTCTCCTGTCTTTTTGGGGTAAGAAAGTATCTGGAGTACAGACCCCTGCCCTGGTGTAAAGAGGAACCCTTTCCACTGCTTTGCACTTAACAGGGCAGAGACCTCTGCTTCCAGAGCAAGGGTCTCTAGGGGCTTGCAGGTGAAAGTGTCTGGCCTCATCTTTGGAAACTGTCTGAAGCTGAGAACCAGACCCTGGCTTACTACTTCCAAGACCCATTTGTCCGAAGTTAGGGACACCCAGTTCCGACTGAAGTAAGCCAACCTGCCCCCTACTGGTACAGGAGAATAGGCCCTGGGCACCCCATCAGGGTGCCTGCTTGCAGATGCCTTAGGGCTGAGGGGTGGGGGACGGCTTACCTGTGCCCCGTCTGCCTCTGCCTCTGAAAAACCCTCTGAGCAAAAGCAGAGGAGGTTTGGGATTGATAAAAGGCCTGTGGAAAGGCCTGCCCCTACCTCTGGGTGTGTGTCTCTGGGGAGTGGCTTGCCGCTCCTTGGCCTGGGCACTTTTGTAGGTAGTTCTGTATTCATCCATCTTTTCATATAGTTCTCTGTCTGCTCCCCAAACAGAGAATTTCCTACCACAGGAAAATCCATAGCCTTAGACTGAGTGTCCTGTGACAGATTAGTGCACCTGAGCCATGCCAACCTACGGAAAGCTACAGAAGTGGCCATGACCCTAGAGGAAACATCATTAACATCAACAGCAGCATGAAATTGAACTTTGAGGCTTCAATGCCATCAGCAGCCACCTGTTTCAATTCACTAGCCAGCTGGCCAGGCCTGCTTGGCTAACTGCATAACTGTATCCCATCTAGATTTCTGATATCTAGCCACGTAAGCATATAATTTGCCTGCCTGAGTCCCAAAGAGGCGACAATACTGCTTTTTTTGCCATGGCATCAATCTTCCTAGAATCTTTATCAGGAGGATGTGAAGCCAGGAATGTTAGTGTCAACAGGCTGCAGCCTGTACCACTCCTACATGACTACACTGCTCAGAAAGGAAGTCTGTATCAGGGCCTGATAAGTATACCTCCTGTCCATCTTTTTATCAACAGGAGGAACAGAATTTGGATTTTTAAAATTTTCATTGTTTGCTTCCTAAATGACTTATGCAAAGGAATAGACAATCTCCTAGACTCTGGAATATCCATCATTTCAACATAATCAGGCTCCTCTTGCTCATCCACAGCCTCTTCTAAGGAAGCTGGAGGGTTTCAGCAACTTTCTTATAAAAATAAAATGAGAAGGGACTCAGACAGCATAGGGGAGATTCTAATGGTCTGTCTGGAGATGTCCGTTCAATGGGCACATCCAGACCTCCCAGCCACATACATACTGTTCATAATCCTCCTCCCCTCCCTCCTGTGGTTCATAAAATTCCTCAACATCATACTCTTGAACCACTGGGACGAACGAACCAACCTTTGCCAACTGATGGTGGTTGGACGGTCCCTGAGACAGTGACTGGACAATTTGTATGGCTTTGCTATCTCTGCAGCAGTTGGAGAGGCAATTTTGGACTCCAGACCTACTGATTTCCTAGATTTTTACTGGGGCTGGTTCCACAGAACCAGCTTTTCTTCTTGACAAGTCTCGCCCTGGTCAGAGGGCACTCCCTCTGGTCCAGTTGGTACTGGACGGGCTGGCCATCCGGTCAGCGGACTTTTGGCCTCTTGTTCCTGAGCCTGCCCAATCTTTTCCAGGGTGGCTGCAGGGAAATTCTTGCAAATCTGGCAGTCTGACTGGAGGTGGTCAAACCCCAGACAATAAACACATGTGGTGTGTGGGTCAGCCTTGGCAAGGCTTCCCCAAAGCATCACAGTGTTGAAACCAATGGGCGGTTTTCTTTTGGTTTTCCCAGACATAATGCCAGCCTAACCAAAAAACTTGCCCCTTTAATGGCAGTGCCAGGCAAGACACCTTTATCGGTTCCTAACCGTGTCACGGTATTTGAAAACTAAAATTAAAAGTTCGGTTATTTTAGAACCGATAAGAACCGAGAACCGCACTCTAAATTCATATACAATGCTTTAAAAGTATTTTAAAAGTAAACCGATCGGTTCAGAACCAAACCGATAAATAACAATTTCCACACAGACTAAAGACCTGTACTTACGTGTTACCAGATAGAGCTTTGAACCGAAATGCGGTAAAATAAACACTTTTCGGTTAATTTTAACCGAGAAATACTGATTTTAACCGAGAAATGAACCGAGCTGAAGGAAAGATCTCCAGAAGCGACTGTTCAGTGAGGCGGAGTATTTTGAAATTAGCCAGATAGAGCTTCTAAGAGGAGTCAGCCAGAACTCCATCCTGTATGGAGTTAACTCTTTCCTCCGGGCAGTTCAAGTGCTGTGGCTAAGTGCTATTGTCATAATATAGCAAGACTTCATGTTGTTTGAAAGACATGGGAATTAAAATATATTAAACAATTTAACTTGAACTGTAACAACTTAATTGGGACACTGGATATTTGACACATTATGGAAAACTAATAGTGTATGTTACTTTATACAAATATGTGTTTCTGTTTTTCTTTCTGTAAACCCCACCTCCCTTTTGTGGATCTCAGGTTATTACTATACTGTGCTCTTGTCAGGATACCTTTCAAATCAGTATTTCAAGGCACCCATTCAATCTCTCTTATGAGTATCTTAGCACTACTCGCTAGGCATTCCCTCACAGCTGTAGACCTGTTCCTATTTACTGTCCACCAACCCTTCCTTTTAAGTCTTCTCACTATCCTGGCATACTGTATTTTGAAACCATGCATCTCACTTTATATAACTTCAGCTTCTTTGCTTAGTTTGCTACTGCACCAAGAAGGGACCTGATGGGCCCAAAAGCTTGTGTACTATACCATCTTTATACAAAACATATGTTGGTCCAATAATGGGTGTCAAACTAGTGACTAATGGTAGGCTCTAAACATTCTTCCTCATAATTCTCATGCTACTCGGAATAACCCATTGCTCATAACTGTAATTAGAATACAGTACATAAACCTAGGGCGTAACAAAAAAAAAACTAGTTTTACAAGGCATGTGGCACTTTCTGGGATCATGTTCAATCCTTGTTTATATCTGAAATTAATAATTTAAATTCAAATGTTCCCTCCAGCTTCACGTGTTGTATCTGATTCTGAGATGCAAATAGTAGACTCAAACTCTCAATCAATGATAATTTGAAAACCCTGCAGTTTCTCAAAACACTTCATTATTACACATTATACAATGGCATGAAAGAATCCTGGACACTGATTGGTCAGTGTTGGCTGCACCCATGATGTTATCCAGTACAACATCACGGGTCTAGTCCCAGAACTCAGAAGACTGCAGCAACATTAGCGGAATTACTCAACGCATTTCACTGATCCTCGCCGACACACAGTGCAGTAATTCCTGCTCAGTAAGCTGTTTTCAATGTCAGACCCTAAACCCCAGGTGTTTTCCCAAGAAAATTATTTCTCCCTGCTCCCATGGCAAACAAGCATGACAATGTCACAAATAATGCCTAAACTCCAGAAGGTTACCCCTGCTCCCAGCTGCTGTGGTAAAGAAATTCAGCCCCTCCCCACATAGCCGCATGATATCACCCCGAAATACCAATTCTGTCAGCAAACTAAATTAAGATACAGTTTCCATATAAAAAAGTTAATATTAATAGCAGTTTTTTCTCCACGAAGCAGCTTCAGTGAACCATGGAGACCAACTGTCGTCGTGTGGTTCACTGACGCAGCTTGCTTCCTCCCAAAAAAGCTGGTATGGCAATTCAAAGTATTTTTATCTCTGAACGAGCTGGCATCCTCATTAACTGCCTTGCATCCCTCCACAAGTTAACTAAGATAAAGCCTCCTTCCCCACTACTTTCAAACCAACACCAATATCGGCTCGGAAATGTCTGGAGTGAGCGTGAGAGTGAGTGAGAAACCATTTCTCCATACAGCTAGTTTTTAAATGCTTGCTCTCTCAAGAAAAATTCTTCTTTTTTCTCCACAATGTAAAACAAATCCTCTCAAACATGCTCAGTACCACCTCCTACTCTAGCCACCTGCAGCAGGGGGCGGCTGATTGTAACAGTGCCAATCTCGGATTCCCACGAGCAGCAGCTTAAACAGCCAGTCAAAACAACAGAAACACAGGAAACAGAAATGGAAAGCCATCAGAAAACACACACATAAACACCACGCTGAGGCATATTAACAAAAACTATCTGCAACAAGGTTGCTGCAGAGAAGACCAAAGCCACTGCAAAAAACAGCTCCACCTAGGTTACCACCTGTCCTGATTTTCACAGGACAGTCCTGATTGGGCAGCTGCGTCCTGCAAAAATACATAAAAAATACTACATGTCCTGATTTTATAGCAGAAAAATATTTTTAACTTACCACTAAATGTTGCAGAAAACTACAATATCTTAACTAAAATTCCTTAAAATGATAAGAAACAACAGAATCAACTAAAAAATTACAATACTTAGCCTTAATTCTGGTTATGTAGACAAAAAGTCTGTTGCATTAGTTGTGGTTACGTACTGTCCTGTGAAAATCATGTTTCAGTAAAAATGTCCCTTTGGGCTTCTTAAAGGTGGGTAACCCTAGTGCCACCTACTGGCTGAAAAAATAAATCCGCACTATTTTTTACACAATATACTAACACATTAAAAATGACAAATAAATTACATTAAATGTATTTTTCATCTTTTTTATGTTTGTTCTAAATAGCCATTGTATAATAGCAATAATGCACTCCAGGGTGTGGGTTGTGCTGGGATAGCCTCACGCCTGAGGCACTGGATGCACTTGGCCTGTGGCCTTGTGCCCAATCACCCCAGTGAGGTTATCCTAGCACAACCCACACCCTGTTGGGCAGTATTGCTTATCTGTGGCGTTTTTTGACATGGTCACCACTAAAGACCACTTACCTATGTGGTCTGCCAAACCCTTCAGTTGCTGCAGGTGCTGCTGGTGAGGACCCCATCTGGACCATGCAAATAACTAGTCGGACGCATAAAATAAGGAATAAGGCAGGTTTATTTGCTGTACTGCAGATGTTCTCTTCATGAAGACAAGCCCCAGACTGACAAAATCTCTGACTGACAGGCATACATGGCACTGCCAGGCAGTGCAACAAATTATTACATGCAAGTTCTAAGTGCTGTTAAAGGGAGGCAGCTTAACATTAAACCCCATGCTTAATGCGTGCTTCATACTTAATTTGTTCACATATTTAGCCAGTCCAGCTCTCTATCCGCAAATGGATACTCACTCATCTGATGTGAACAAGATGGCTGAAAATTGGACATTTCTTGTACCCTGGGTCACTGACCTTTTCATAACTCCTAAATTTAATGCTGAAGACACTGAACACAATTACAGAGCCCTCAGCCCAAGGGATTTTGTCATTTCTCAGAAGAAATCAATTAGTGTAAATCAAGATTGTTTCTTTAAACTAAAAATCAGTTCAGATTCAAACATTTCACCTGAATACTGACACTAATTTTCTTCAAACCCTCACTCTAAAGTGGCACAAAGAACATATTCTTTTGCCAGCAATCAATGAAAACTATTTGCATAATAACTGGTAGGATATGATTCAACCAGCTAACAGAAGCCGTAGACTTCTGTTGTACATCGTGCGACATCACAAATCCTGTTATATACTGATACATACTCATGTATGATGGTATTTTGGATGGTTGAAAAGAAAAAAATTACTCACCTTAGTAATGTTGTTTCTTCTAATGGAGTCTTGCTATATTATGACATATGCAGTGAGTCCCAACCTTGAACTGCTCCGGAGGTGAAGAGTTAACTTTCCATGCAGGCATGGAACCTTGAGCGAGCTCGGTTGAAAACTCTGTCTGTTGTTCTTTAAACTCAAACTGTCAGATCTTTGAGCAAAACTCACTAAGGTTCTGTGTGGAAGCAAAACCTACACTAGCCCACTGGCTACTAAATACAAGAACACATTTTTCTTGGTCCCAAAACAAAGACTCAAGTCAGGGGATCCAAGAAAGAAAATTAAAACATAATACCCAAACACCCCAAAAGGGGTGAACAATAAGGTGGGCATCTACTAAGTGCCAATACTACACTGCCCACCCACATCCCAAAAGTAGAGGTTCTGAGAGGGCAGGCTGGGGAGGTCATAATATAGCAAGACTCCATTAGAAGAACAACATACTAAGGTGAGTAATTTTTCTTCAAACAACATGAAGTCTTGCTATATTATGACATATGCAGACTACACAGCAGTACCTCCAGGGAGGAGGGACAGAACCTACTTTGGAAATAGGCTCTGAAGCACAGCTGTGCCAACCGAAGCATCACTCCTAGCCTGGATGTCCAGGAGTAATGCTTAGTAAAGTGTGAACTGTTTTCCAGGTAGCTGCTTGACATATCTCTAGGATAGGGATGTCCCTGGCAGCAGCCAGAGGACGCATGTACCTCTGGTAGAGTGAGCCCTCAGGCCTGAGGTGGGAACCTTTCCCAGTTTTCATAGCAAAAATTGGATACAAGAGACAATCCACCTGGCAATGGATCTTTTAGTGGCAGGTTTCCCTTTACCAACCTCACCATAAGTGAGGAACAGTTGGAGGAGTCAAACCTGTGACCCTTGATACGTTCTATGTAGTAACTAGGGCTCTTTTGACATCAAACTGTGCAGTCTCCTCTCGCCAGAGGAGAATGGTCAGTGAAATACACAGGTAGAGACATGGATTGGTTAAGGAGGAAGTCTGAAACCACCTTAGGCAAAAACTTCCTGTTAGTCCTGAGGACCACCTTATCTCTGTGAAAGGAGATAAAATCAGGCTCCACTGACAATGCTTGCAATTCACTTATGCGCCTGGCAGAAGTGATGGCTACCAAAACACAGTTTTCCAAGTCAAGTACTTAAGCTCTGCTGAAGACAATGGCTCAAAATGGGGTTGCATAAGCTGGGCAATGCAAATATTAAGATCCCAAGCAGGGCAGGGTCCCTGAATGGAGGGTTGGTGTGAAGCAACCCTTGAAAACTTGGAGAATACAGGATGAGCTGAAAAAGAAGAGGTTTACCTGCTGATAAGAAAGCAGACACGGCTGCCAGGTGCACTTTTAGGGTAGCTGGTCTCAGCCTCCAAGAATTCAAATGCACCAAATAATCAAGGAGTGTAGGCAATAAGCAGATTCCGGGAAATATGTTGTCAGAACACCAAATGGAAAATCTCTTCCATTTGGAATTATATAGCTCCTGGTGGAAGGCTTTCTAGAGGCCTTCAAGATATCCAGTTCACCTTGGGAGAGGTGTAGGTCAGCAAGCTCTAACTCTTCAAGAGCCAGGCCTTGAGATTGAGAGATTTGAGGTTCGGATACCAAACTCTCCCTGGGCACAGGACAACAGGTTGCGATTCCTGGGAAGACACAGGGAAGGTGGACTGCTAAGGACATAAGGAGTGGGTACCAGGGCTGTCTGGCCCAATCTGGAGCAATCAGGATTATCTTGCAGGGTTGAGATCTGATTTTGACTAGCACCTTGTACAGGAGAGGAAGGGGAAAGCACAGAGAAACCTCCCTTCCCAACTGAGAAGGAAGGAATCCAGAGGGACTGAGCCCAACACTGGGGGCCTGCAGCAAAAAGGGAAGTTGGTGATTGTCTGGGGCTGCAAAAGATCTATCTGCGGGTGCCCCATCTGGCAAATACTACCTCCAGTACTAGGGGATCCAGTGCCCATTCGTGATGGCCCTGGGAAATCCTGCTGAGAGCATCTGCCAGGAGATTGTCCTTGCCTGGGAGGTGAACTGCCGTAAGGGAGGCGTTCAGGGAATAAGCCAGAGACCACAACTTCATTGCTTGATTGCACAAGGCCGTGAGACTGGGTGCCTCCTTGCTTGTTGATGTACCACATCGTGGCGGTGTTGTCTGTTCTGACCTGTACCACTTTGTTCTGAACAGATGTGGAAAAAACTTGAAGTGCTAGAAATACTCTGAGTTCCAACAGGTTGATGTGGAGCAGAGATTCCTGTGGGGACCACAATCCCTGGAAGTGAGTCGCCCATGTGAGCTCCCCACCCCAAGAGGGATGCATCTGTAGTAAGGATTAAGGAGTGAGACTGGGGTGAAGGGGACCCCTGTCTCAGACTGCTCTGGTCCTGCCACCACTGAAGAGCCTGGATCAGAGTTGAGTCACTGGGATCAATTTGGTCAGAGGGTCTCTCCTTTGAGACCAAAAGGCTCTCAGATGGAACTGGGCGTCCCTCATCTGAAATCTTGCTCCCTGCACTACTGCTGTAGAAGCAGCCATGTGCCCCAGGAGCTGTAGAAAATGCCTTGCTGGTCGAGAGACTTGCAGGGTAGCGAGGCCAGAGAGATCAGGGTCCTTGCTCTTTCCAGCGGAAGGAAGGCTCTGGCCTCTTTGTGTTTCAGTTCTGCACCTATGAAGGTGAGAAGCTGGACAGGCTCTGGGACTGACTTTGGAAGACTGAGAAGGAAACCTAGAGATGTGAGCAGTTGCTGAGTTACCTGAAGGTGTAGTTTGACCTGGTCTGGAGACTGGCCCACTATGAGCCAGTCGTCCAGATAAGAAAGATGGCAATATTTTGCCTTCTTAAGTGGGCAACTGCTACTGCCAGGCATTTTGTGAATACCCTCGGGCCAAGGTGAGGCCGAAGGCATTGCTCTGAACTGGTAATGGCCTGAGGGCAGTTCGAATCTGAGTACTTTCGATGGGAGCTTCTGATAAGAACATGGAAGTAGGCATCCTTGAGGTCCAGGGAGGCTAGCCAGTCCCTGGCCTTAGAGAGGTAAAATAATTCCCAGAGTCACCATTTTGAATTTTGGTTTTAAAAGGTGCTTGTTTAGGTATCTGAGATCTAGGATGGGCCGCCATTCTCCTGTCTTTTTGGGTAGGAAGTACCTGGAGTACAACCCTTTGCCCTGGTGTGAGGTGGAACCCTTTCCACAGCTCTGAGAGCCAGGAGAGTAGAAACTTCTGTTTCTAGGGCAAGAACCTCTGATGGATTTGCAGGTGGAAAGGACCTGGCTCTCATCTTTGGAAACTTTTGAAGCTGAGAACCAGTCCTGGCTTACTACTTCCAGGACCTTGTCTGATGTCAAAGACTTCCAGTCCTGGACAAAGTAAGCCAGCTGCTACCAGTAGTGGAGAATCGGCCCTGGCCACCCCATCAGGAGCCTGCTTGGCAGGGGCTTTGGGCTGAGGTAGAAGTGGGCTTACTTGTACCCCGGCCTGCCTCTCCCTCTAAAGAACCCCTCTGGGCATAAGCAGAAGAGGAGGCCTGGGCTTGGTAAAAGGCCTATGAAAAGGCCTGCCCCTGCCCCTGAGATGCTGCCTTTGAGGAGTGGCTTGCCTTTCTTTGGCCTGTGCACTCCTATAGGTGGTCCTATATTCATCCATTTCTTCATATAATTCTGTCTGCTCCCCAAACAGAGAATTGCCCACACAGGAAAATGCAAAGACTTAGACTAGGTATCCTGTGACAGGGTAGTACATCTGAGCCAAGCCATTCTGCAAGTGCTACAGATGTAGCCATGACCCTTGATGACACATCATTAGAGTCTACTGCAGCATGAAATTGCACCTTGGATGCCTCAATACCATCTGCAGCCACCTGCTCCAGCTCCTGGCAAGCTGGTCAGGACTTGTTTTGCTAGGGCCAGCACAGTATCCCATCTGGACTTCTGGTACCTAGCAGCATAAGACATATAATTTGCCTGTCTGAGTCCTAAAGATGCTGCCATGTACTGTTTCTTTGACATGGCATCCATCCTCCTAGAGTCCTTTTCAGAAGGGTGTGAGGCTAGAGGAATATTTGCCTTGACACAGGCTGCAGCCTGCACTACCCCACATGGCTGCATTGCTGAGTGAGGAACTCCATATCAGAGCCCGATAAAGCATACCTCTTGTCCATCCTTTTATCAACAGGCAGGATGGAGTGAGAGTTTTAAATTTTACTGTCTGTTTCCTAAAAGATTTATGCAAGGAATAGACAGTCTCCTAGACTCTGGAATATCCATCATTTCTACATAATCAGGCTCCTCTTGGTCCTCAACAGCTTCCTCAACAGGAGTTGGAGAGTTTCAGCAACTTTCTTATAGAACATAAAATGAGAAGGGACTCAGATAGCCTGGGGGAACCCTGACTATCTGTCTGGAGAGATGTCCGGTTCAATGGGCACATCAGACCTTCAAAATCATTCACTCTCCCCATACTCCTCTCCTCCTTCCTCCGGTTCATAAAAATCCTCAAAATCAAAATCTTGAACTGGTGGAACAGCTGAACTAACGCTTGCCTGATGGTGCTGGTTGGACGGAAGCGAGGAAAGTGACTGAACAATTTGAATTGCTTTAGCTATTTCCTCAGCGGTTGGAGAAAGAACTTTTGGCTCCAAACTAGCTGACTTTCTAACCCCTTTAGTTGGAACCAGCTCCTCAGAGCTGGCTCTTACATTGCCGAGGAAGTATCGCCCTAGTCGAGGCACTCCCTCGGTTCGGTTGAAACCCGAACCGGGCTGCCATCGGGTCAGCGGACTTTTGGCCTCCTTTCCTGAGCCTACCAACTCTCTTTCCACGGTGGCAGCAGGAAAATTATTACAAATCTGGCAGTCTGCATTGAGGTGGTCAAACCTCAGACAACATACACAGGTGGTGTGTGGGTCAGCCTTAGCAAAGCTTCCCCACAGACACCACAGTGTTGAAACCCAGTGGGCCCAGTTTTTCTTCTGGGTTTCTCAGACATAGTGCCAGCCTAACCAAACTTGCCCGTTAGTGGCAATCCGCCAACAAGACTCCTTATCGGTTCCCAACCGTGTCACGGACCGTGAAAAACGTAATGAAATCCATTTTTTTAGAACCGATAAGAACCGGAACCGCACTCTAAAGGACTAGAAGTCTTTTTAAAAACAACCTGATCGGTTCAAACCGAACCGAAAACACGTTACAAGTTCCACACAGAAGAAAATAAATGTAAGCCTATCTAATACTTACAATACCACAGACAGAGCTTGAACCGACGGGTTGCGGTTTCATTTCGTCAAAAACCGAAAACTAAGACTTTTAACCGACAAGCGAACTGAGCAGAAGGAGAAATCTCTGGAACGACTGTTCAGTGAGGCGAGTAAAGAATCTGACAGTTTGAGTTTAAAGAACAACAGACAGAGTTTTCAACCGAGCTTGGCTCAAGGTTCCATGCCTGGCATGGAAAGTTAACTCTTTCACCTCCGGAACAGTTGAAGGTTGGGACTCACTGCATATGTCATAATATAGCAAGACTTCATGTTGTTTGAAAAAGTGTATGCTGGAATTTTTCTCTTCCCTCTCCTGCTCCTTCAATACACAGTCGACATTAAGTGAACAACAATCAAATCCCCTCACCTAGCTATAGCTCTCATACCTGCTATCTGTATGAAAAGATGATTCTGTAACATGTTTTCATCATTGAATAAACAGTTATTATAGTACATAAAATCTGGAAGCAGTATTGAACAAACGCTTGAAGTTTTGAGGTCATCACAAACCTAGGCTGTCTAAAATTATACATGGCCATACAAACATTATTCAATAATTTTACTGCTGTTACTATCTACTTGTTACAATGCTTCAATACATCATTATGCATGGCCACTCATACATTATTCCATATTTTACTGTTACTACTGCTATGACTACTACTGTTGTAACTCTTATAAGACGAAGCCTCCCAGCACTAAGGGTGGCTCTCGATTCCATACCCACTACCCGTTTTTTTGATGGGGAGCATATGCTACAACCCACCCTTATCCGTGCAATGACTCAGGGTCCAATCCATATGGGCCAACATGCCCAATTTGTGCAGTTCTGGTCAGTGCAGCTCAATCCTCCAATGCTGCTTTACAAGTCAAGCAGACAGAGGCATCCACATCCTTTGTGAGTATGGAGCTATGTCTGGCAAAACAAGGCAGCCTGGAACCAGAGCACAGCTGACAACCGGCTGGGTGAGAAGAAGATTGTGGAATACATCATTCTGTCTTGGAAAGCCTTAATTGGTGGCAGAAACTTCTAAAGCCTCTAACTTGGGAAACCCTTCATGTCAGTCAGTGTTTTTCATCCCTTCTCCACCGCACCTCTAACCCCCACTCCCAATAGTTGCACTCTAACTGACCAGAAAGATAGGATGGATATTGTATCTAATTCCTCAGATGATGATGTCACTCTCATTTCTTGGTTAACCAGTAGGAGTGCTCAAGTGCAGAGAGGTCTCACACGCACACACCACCTGTAATACAGCTTTGTTTCCACCAGCCAAAACAGGAAGTTCAGGGTTTGTGCCAAATGCAAGATTCCTACCTGGTAACACAAATAAATTGGCATCAATCACTGTAATTTTAAAAGTGAGCTATACAAATTAAAAACAACTGATTACAGGGTCATTAACTCTCCAAGTACTACAGTGTGTAGACTGACACCTCAAAACTCCAGGATCAGATGGTGTGGACCTTAAACTAATCAGACTGGCTGCCAAATTATTAACTGCACTGCTAACCACAGTCAGGGGTTTTAGACAGAAGTGTGCTCAGTAGCTTTCGCTGAGGTGCTGCAGGTCTATGACGGGGAGAGAGGAATCTCTGCACCAGAAATTTCAACTCATGGTTGAAGGAATGGTGCAGAGAGGAGGTTCGCTACACTGGGACCAGGGATCCATTTGAAGGATAAGGTTCTATACAGAGGTGATGCCTGCATCCATCTGGGAGGGAACCATGATCTTCAGTGGACAGTAATGTTACTTTGATGAATATTTAAACTAGCTGAGAGGGGTGGCGGAAGATACGTGGGGGGGGGCAGGAACTGCACCCCTCACACAGAAAGCAGGATAGAGTGCGTATCAGGAAATGGAGAAAAGCAGGGAAAACAGTAAGGAGTACAAAGACACAAACTAAAGAGAGAATAGCCCAGGCAGTAATGAGAGGATAAAACATTTTTAGGTATGTATGTGAAAAGAGGAAGACCAGGGGATGGCTTGTAGGAAACTGTGCAAGAGAGACCAGAAAAGGCAGACACCCTGAACAAATACTTTTGTTCAGTGTTCACAAAGGAAGGAGAAGGAGGTCACAGAAAAGTGACTGAAGCATTGGAGGGACAGAGATGGACACTAGTCCATTTTCAGAGGAGAGTCCTGAAGGGACTTGCTAATCTGAAAGTGGACAACACAATGAGACCCAGACAGGGTGCATCCCAAGGTATGGAGGAATCTCAGAGAGTGCTAACTGCACCTCTGACAGTCGTGATTTAACAGCTCACTGGAAACAAGAGTGGTTCCAGAGGACTGGAGGAGGTGGATGTAGTCCCACTTCACAAAATTGGTAGACGGAGGAGGCTGGCAGTTATAGGCCAGTCAGTCTGACACTGGTGGTACAAGCGTTAATGGAATCACTGCTGAAGAAAGGATTGTGGAATACCTAGAATCCAATGGGTTACATGAGGCAGCATGGATTCATTGGGGGAATCATGTCAAACAAATCTGACTGGGTGACCAAGGAATTAGATAAGGGCAGAGCAGGTACGTGCATACCTACAGTATATTTCAGTAAGGTTTTAACACCTGCTCCACATAGGAGACTGGTAAGCAAGCTGGGCAGGAGGGTCCAAAAGTGGTAAACTGGGTAAGAAATTGGTTAGGGATAGGCGATAGAGAGTGGTGGGAAATGGAGTTCACTGCAAGGAAGGGAGGGAGACCAGCGGGGTGCCTCGGGGATCATTGCTGGGACCCATCCTCTTCAATGTCTTTATAAGTGACATTGCAGAGAAACTGGAAGGGAAGGTGTGCCTCTTTGTGGATGACACCAGAATCTGCAGCAGGGTGGGCACCCCAGGGTGGTGGAAAGGATAAGCAAAGACCCTGAAAACTCAGAGTAGTATGGCAGCTGGGCTTCAGTGTGAAAAAGTGCAAAATAATGCACTTGAGGCACAGAAACCCAGGGGCATAGTACAAATAGGTGGAGTGGTACTGACCACCAAGTAGAAAAGAAACCTGGGGTTAATCATATTGGATGACCTAAAAGTGGCCAGGCAGTGCGACAAGGCAGTTGGTAAGGCTAGTGGGATGCTGGGTTGCACAGGGAAGGTACCACAAGCAAAAGTGGGAGGTGGTGTCTCTGTATACATCATTGGTAAGACCTCACCTCAGTACTGTGTCCAGTTCTGGGACAGCATCTCTGGAAGGACACAGACAGAGTGGAGGCGGTCAGAGGAGGACAACTAAAATGATGCTATGACTGCATCAAAAGTCCCTACGAGGAGAGACTAAAGGACCTCAATATGTACACCCTGGAAGAGAGATGGGGGTATAGAGAGACCTTTAAATACCTCACAGGGATACATAAAACACAGTGGGAAGCATTTTTCAGAAAAAAGGTGCTCAAGAATAAGGGGACATGCTATGAAGCTCAAAGGGAGTGGATTAGTGGATTCAGGAGATGTGAGAAGTACTGCTTCACAGAAAGAGTGGTGGATTCCTGGAACAGCCTTCCAGCGGAGGTGGTGGGGGGCAAAAACAGCGGTGGGGTTCAATAATGCATGGTACAGGCATAAGGGAATCTCAGGGAAAGAAAGGAGGGGAGGAGAATGGGACAGAAATCAAGTAGGGTCTATGGTGTGATAAAGCAGGTAGGGAAAATGAGTAGACTGGGTGGGCAAAGCAATCCTTATCTGCCATCAAGTTCTGTTTCTATGTTAAACATAGGAGAAATAACTTTGCTTTGGAAGAAGTTAGTAATAACAGCACTCCTCAAATATGAGGACCAAAGAAACCCAACAGCTACAGACCTACTGTATATCAGTATTATGTACAATAAACTAAGTGATTGAAAAGACAGCCCACAACCAAATTCTCGCATTAGTTCTCACCAGCAAATGCAACCCAATAAACAATCAAGTTTTAGACCACCACACTGTACCATTACTGCCCTGTTAAAGGTAAAGGATTTTACAATGTTCTGCTTATCAGTTTCTACTCACAAATCCTGATACAGGTACCTTATGATCACTTTATGCCATTTTAAAAATTTCTTTGCAGTCATATTTGTGTGGAAGGAATGGTAGGAGTTTGTCCCCAACAAGGTAGCCAGCTGATCCCTTCCACTTCCTGATTTCTCTGTCGCTTGGCGCTCAGGCATGTAATGATGTGTGGCCAGGCCAGGGAGAGCGAGTGCACCCGCTTGAGGTCAACTGGGGTCAAATTCATCTGCATTTTAATACATAATAATGGCCAGCTGCCGATTAATGAAGGCCACCACTGAGCTAACAAGGACCTTGACAGAATAATTGGGAAACTGAAGGGATCGGCTTGCCACCTTGTCCGGCTCAAACTACGATCCTTTCCACAAAAAATAGGCTACAAAGAAGGGAGAAAGGGAAATTGTTTAACCAGGAAAGGCACACTAAGCCAGAGTTTTTCAGGTGTGACCTGGGAGCACAAGGAAGTTAAGTGACTTGCTCAGGGTCACACAGTATGCAAGTGGAAGCTGTGGATTCAAACCCAGGTCTGGTCTGCTGGATGTCACCAGATTTGCAGCTCCGAGCCTTAGACCACTGCGCTATACTGCCTCAAAAAATGTTAAAATGGCATAAAGTGACTTTCACCATCATAAGGTATCAGGATTTGTGAGTATAAGCAAAACCTTTTAAATCACATTAAGGAGGCAGTCTCAGGTTTCAGCTATTGCATCTTGCACACTGGCTGGTGGAATCTCTTTTTCCAGTTGCCCCCTACAGCATTTTATGCAGGTTCAGGATCACCATGCCGTGGTCTTCCCAGGAGGAGTCGTCCTTTTGGTGTACCTCGCAGACTTGGGTGATGACTGTCCAGCCCTAGGTCATGCTGCTTCCAGTGGAGTTCCCCAAGTTTTATTCCCAACCTTTTAAGTGCACAATGCTGCAGGGGAAGACACCAAGCAACGTGTGGTCACTCACATCACCAGCAGCATCTCTACCAATCCTTCACCAGGCATTGCTTTATGAGCAGCGGCCCTCAAGAGTTCAATGCCATGGAGCTGGCTATTCCTCTACAGCAGCTGGACTCTGGCTGTTAGACTCACCACTGCTAACTACAGTCTGCACCAGGCTCATTTCCCTACCTGAGCTGGGGTCAAAATTAAGTTTTACGGCCAGCAGCCAGAAGAGCTAGTGACTGGGAAAATCCACTAGCCCCACAGACTTTTCAACTATCCCAGCTGGTGTATGTATTGAAATATTACTTTCTTCAGTACAAGCTCAGTACAAAATCTACCAGCATTTGGCTAGTGGGCTCGTGCCAATTTCAACCCTTGCCTGAGAAATGTGATTGTCACTGTACCACCCTTATGTATAAGTGCATCAATAACCAATGCCCTGAATAACTTAGCCACATTCGAATCTAATCTTTTAAGCATTTATCATTTGAGATCCTAAGTAAAAGAACTTACTAAAGTCCCAATCCCAATGACCCATAGACAACAAGACCTTTGCACACACTGCACTGGTCACCTGGTACTCTGTTCCACAGGATACTGCAAGAAATGTACCCTTCCCCTCTTTTTAACCATTATGGCCTACCAGATAAACTATGCAAATGTGGTGCCTATGTACTAACCACTTGTCTAAGTAGCAATAACCCACAACAGGGTATGGGATTTAATGCACAGTTGGGTGCATTGTGAGAGCCGCAGCACAGGCTAGAGTGCCCTCACAGCACCAACCGTACATTAAATCCCCATAACAACTCTAATATTAGGTTATTGCACTTCTATAACATGGGCTGTCTACCCATACCACAGCGTACACACAGAAAGCCCTGTGTGCCTCAAAACAAGCAGAAACTGTACTGTGTCCTGCCGCATCAGAAAATAGTGTGCAACAAACAATGCATGGCGCAGTCATGGGCGTGAACAGCAATGGCAGAAAGATGCTGTGCTGGTCATTGCTACTGTCCCACGGATATATGCTACTGTTGCTGCATCCCACGACTGTCAGGATGCATTTCTCACTGTGTAAGGGGTCAGATATGCACCCTGTTCTGCATCGGACACCCTGTCGTTCGCTCTCTGCAGCAGGTGGTGTCATGCTTCCCTCTGTCATCACGGGCATACTCAGGATGTGCACAGCTCACTGCATGAGTGCTACTGTTGTGCCACCAAACCTCACCCTCCCAGAGTCCCTTGTCACAAAAGGAAACTGTGATCACCACTGTATTACGGTGCTACAGTGCCCTGATATTTCATATCGTCTCACTTCACTGCAGTCGCACTGATGCTTCTCTCCATCTGTCGTCTACAGGGGACCCATGTGGGCTAATGCTCACTCTGCTGCACAGCTTTTGCAACCTGAGGCTACCATGCAACCCCAAGAGTGCTGTCACTGTCCAAGGTGCTGCACTGATGCTTCTCTCTCTCTCTCTCGCTCTTGCTGGGTCCAAACACTGCACACTAAAGGAACACAAGGACAAGCGGAACTCTGACAGACACACAAGGTCCTCTGAAGCACCAACTCCAGTGCCCATTCTGCTCCCAGTTACATTGAACCCAACATTTGCCATACAGTGACATCGAATAATTCCTCACCACACAGCAGCTCCAAGCCAGCTAAACCTCCATCCCAACTCCTGTCATCCACAAAGGACAGCATGCCGATAACTCACCTGACGCGATTGCACTGACACATTCGCTGTCTGAAAATGGACTCAACATGTACAAATACATTCTTCTTTGGGGTCATGAAAATCACGACAGCCTGAACACTCTTGCACTGCAGGACACTTCTGACAGCTGCCTTGATGTAGGCAATGCGATTACAGCACTACTGTGGTATGGCTACTTGGAGGCTAATGACTGGGGTGTTAGCTTTCACTGAGAGTGCAATTCGGGGTCAGTACAGTTCCTGAAAGCTGGTTGAGCCTTGCAGACATATTACAATGGGGGCAGGGGCCTGCTTCGAACTGGATGGGAGGACAGACACAACAGTCCCTCTGTCTGACAGTGTCCCCGATCACACTTGTGACTGCTGGAAGGCAGGGAGAGATGTGACAGAGAGTAGCGGCACATGAAAACCGCTAGCGCTCTATGAGTCTCTCTCCCTCACTGTGGCACTCATTCCTTGAGCAAACACTGTAATGGCATTGGGGCCTCTCTCTCTCTGACAAGGACCTGTACTGGCAGATGGGTCACTGAACTGCTTGAGGGGACAGGAGAGCCAACACATATACTGCTCCAGCAGTCACCACTACATGACAGCGGTGGGGCTGTCTCACTTCCCCACATGTACTCATGGCTGTCGTTCAGCTTTTGCTTTCTCAAGGAGGAACAAGTGCTAATGGCAGTTCCCTGAGTCCCTCCATAGAACTGTGCATTAAAGGAATTTAACTCATGGCTACACAGGGACTGTACATCAATCACAGGATATGTTCCGGAGAACCCATGTTATAAACTACTTTGTGCAGGGCTATGAACCAGGAGTCACAAATGTGTATCCTACCAGTGCCACCTATTCAGTGTATGACCTTGAGCACATCACTTAACATCTCTGTGCTAAACATCCTCTCCTCTCTCTCAGTAATCCTGGTGTTGGAAACTAAAGTTAAAAAAAGTGCAGTCACCGGGCGCAACACCAATGCTGCTGACCACCTCCCATTCCAACACGGTGCCCAAGCCTGGTGTTGGATAGTAAACTACAAAACAAAAGTAAGCAGACACCAGGAGCCCA
Organism: Neoceratodus forsteri; assembly: GCA_016271365.2. Taxonomy (NCBI): domain Eukaryota; kingdom Metazoa; phylum Chordata; order Ceratodontiformes; family Ceratodontidae; genus Neoceratodus; species Neoceratodus forsteri. The sequence goes on along the minus strand of CM057453.1, from coordinate 827,804,898 downwards.
AACGTGGTGCCATCCACCCACCCATTCTGACACCGAGTGCCCAACTATAGTGTTGGACAGTAAACAAAAAAAAAACCTAAAACGATTCAGTCACTGGTGACCAAACCAAGTGCCAATGACCCCCGCATTCTGTCAAAGAATGTAAAACCGTTATGAGACTTTAGCAGTTAATAACCTTCCCTCCTCCCAATATGCCAAAAGTCCCATCACCCACTCCCCGCCCACACAACCTATACAAAGAATTAAAACACCCACTGCAGTCTGGGACTAGACCTGCCCCAGAAGAACTGAGATATCATTCTGTTCCTGGAAGTAAAATACGTCCATGAAGGAGAAACAGGAAGTATAAGATCATCGATAAAACATTTATATGGGTGGTCTCCACCTAGGAAAGAATCACGAGGAGCAACAGGTTCCGGTTATGTAAGTCAGCTTGTATTTGTGTGAGAGGACCAGCTCTAAATGATCTAGGTTCTGTGGTACAGAAACACCAGATACTTCAAGGTACTTTTATGGCATTTAATACGGAAACTAAGTTTGGTAGACGGAAGAGGAATGCAGTAAAACTGCAGGATCTCCATTTTACCTATATTTAGGTTGTATCCACTAACAACTTAAAGCAGGCACATTCAGAGTAGACTGCAGGTAGTGATTAGGTCAAGTTCAGCAGAGTTAAGAAACTATCATCTGCATAGAGGCCAGTCCACTCTGAATTCCATCCCCACGGCACACCTCCACCTAGGGATTACTCTGAATTTCCATAGTGACTCTATACAAAGGGCAAATAGAATAGGGAAGATGGAACAGCCCTGATGGGTGACCCACTCTAAGATAAAAGGATTAGCAGAGAGGCATTGATCTGAACTTATGCTTTCATTGAGGTGTACAGTGCGTGGAGAAAGGGCAGACAGAAGTGGAAATCTGACAGGGTGCCCCAGAGGAAACTCAAGACACCCTGTCAAATGCCTCCTCTGCATCCAGACTTAGAGGAAGGGAAGGAATCGCCTGTTATGAATACAGTCCAGGAGGTGGAAGGTCCAGCGCAGATTATCATGGGTATGACAGTGTAAAATCCGCCTGGTCTTTGTGCAGAAGCTTGGGGATGATTCCATCAGGCTACTTGGCCTAAACTGATGAGAACAATTTATAATCAGCGTTCAGAATAGATAAGGGGTAGTAGAAGAAAGGGGTACTCGGGTCCTTGTCAGGCTCCAAAAATGGCTGTAATGGTAGCATATTGACAGGTAGGTGGGGTAGGTCACCCTCCTGGAGGCCAGAAAGGTGCTATGCAAGGGAGAGATCAAATTATCCCAAAACACCTTATAAAACTTTATGGGAACCGCTGGAGCCAGTACATTTGCCCATTGTCACATGTGAGAGGGCCAGCTGGATTTCTGCAGTAGTAATGGACTCAATAAATTCATCCTTCATCTTACCTGAAAGGCAGGGAAAAGTAAGACCTGAGAGATACTGATGAATCACTGAAATTGGGGCAGGGTGAATATCAGAGTATAAAGCATCATAGGTCTGCACTCCAGGAATACGTTCAAAATAATGTGCTCTCACATAAAGTCCATTGCAAAAATTATTTAGTTTATTAATTGAAATGTGGCAAAAGCAATAACACAAAAATGAGGAAGCAAAGCCTATTATTTAAAGCACTCCCAGAGTGCAGGCCTATGTTATTTTACTGTCTGATTGGGTTTAGCCACCTAGCCTGCACCTTCGGTGATCCCAGGACATGCTACATGTGAATATTTGAGTATCAGAGTATAACTGCTTATAGCAGTCTCCGAGAATGCCTGCTGATGTCCTGCCTTGTGCTCCAGGTGACCTGTAGCGGGGTCCCGATGATGAAGCAGGTAGGCAGTTTTGCACCAGGCATGGAGTCAGTGGGACAAGGTTCTAATTCCTCTGACTCTGCCCTTCTGATATCTGAGTTTAAGATAAAGCAGTGTCTGTTCAGTCTGGTAGTCCACTACTTCCTGCAGGTCCTGTTTCACCTTGCTAATTTGAGGCTCTACTTTGACAAGCCCTCCCACAAAGGGCCCTAAAGACTGCAATAGGCCCAACAGGGAGGTGCAAGTCTTCTCCCTCCACTGGGTTCCTTGAAATATATAGGAGATTATTTCACCTCTGATCATGGTCCCTTGATCCCCCTCAGCTCCCATTCCCATGACACAATACAACACTCTCTGAAATGGTTATTGATCCTTGCAAGCACTAACAGTAAACAAAATCACAACTGTAAACTCACAACATTAAACCTGTAACCAGGTACCAACCTGGCAGCCCTGTAGCACAAGGTGGTAGAACATGGTCTCCAAGGTGGGGATCTGTGTTGAGCCTATGCATCCAGAAGGAAACTGAAGCAGAGGATAGCTGTCCTGTTCATGGAGAGGCCCCATAGTGTTTCCGCTATTCAGAAGAGGGCATAAGGAATTGGCATCATGGATAGGCAGTGGTCCACCCCACATTCAGTCCACGCAAGTTCTCAATGGCAGGGCCTGGCTATCCAAGGTGGTCGTTTGAGTTGCACCTTACCTCTGGAGAGAGCTCAGTGGGCAAGGGTGTCAGGGCCCACTACTCCGCCACCCACACCCATTATTTCCTACACCAATCCCCTGTCCAGTAAGGGTCACAATAAAACAAAATATCAGGTTTTCTGCTGGCTATCACCTCCCCCTCTCCACCCTCCCTCCCTCCCCATATCAAGATACTACCAGTAACTGTCCATTAATGACTTTTTTATATGAGTAAAGTTCACTGAAAAGTCCCATCATGTCCATTAAAACTGAAAAGAGAACACTGCTATAACCAGAAAGCCACAGAACAATCAGAATAAAAGCACAGAAAACCTCTGACCCTGGGGTTTGTAACCTTTCAGCACCTGCAGGTAACTTGGCATTATTTTATTTATTTATTTAGATCTAGGATTACAAATTACCTTTGAGCCAAGGCTCTTTACAAGGTTCCACGTCAGGAGAGTACATACATGTTAAACATGTTAAACAAGGGCATACAACATTAAAGAGAGCATACAACAATATTCATCAGTTCAGGTGCGACATCACAGTAAATAGTACACATGAATAACACATACAAAGAATCATTTCAGAAACCTAGAAGAAATCAGGAGGAAGCGTGAGAGGATAAGGAGTGGCAGCGAAAAGAGACTAGAGCAGCTCACGGCATTGTCAAAGAACATCAGAGAGGGTGGTTGATCTCAATGAGGAAGGGAAGTTAAGGGTGGCAGTCACATGAGCTGGAGGCTGTGAGATGATGGTGGAGACTTGATTTGAATATGCCCAGTGAGGAGGTGGAGGTGATGTGAGTGCTGAGGGCATTCATCCAGCTGGGTGCACGGTGTGCAAAGGATCTTTGGCCCAGAGTGGTGCAGCATCGGAGGACCTGTAGAAGCTGACGTTCAGACCCTCTGGTGTTCACGAGGATTAGTGTTTGGATGCAGAAGGGCTTGGACACTAGGTGGAGTAAGGCCCAAAGTATTTTTAAGCCATCAAGCAGGTAATGTACTTTATGCGGTTGGCGAGCTGAAGCACATCCGTTTGTGCGTAAAGCTCACATGTATGTGTGAGTCGGTGGGATCCAGTAAGCAGTCGACATGCCTTGTTTAGAGGTTGTTATGCACCTGAGTGCGGTAGTAGAGGCAGAGCCATAGATTATGAGGCCGTAGTCTATGACGGAGACCACAGAGCTCTGGATAGCAATCTTCAGTGCTGCCTGGGTAAGATGCTGTCTATTTCAGTAGAGAATTCCAATCGTGAGTTTACAACTCTGGCAACACTATCAATGTGGGTCCCATAAGATAGGCAAGATTGAGTGAGATTCCAAGGTATTTAAAAGATGACACTTGTTCAAGTGTATCACCAGCGCTTGTATTGATATCAAGGGGTATCGGCTGCGTTTGTTTGAGAGCTGCAGAAAAGCACAGATTTAGTCTTTTGTGGTTTAGAACCAGTTTATGTTTTGCTGAACTAGTTTTCAACAGTGGAGAAAGCAGCTGAGTCAGCAGTTTCCAACCAGCAGTAAAAGCTGAGATGGCATCCTTGTCTGTGAGCCATCCCTCATATAAGGGCAGCTGCGACCAGTGCTCCCAGCCCCACACTCCTCAGGTTGTAGTCCCCACAATGGCCCAGGCCACAGTCCCCACCTTAGTATCCTCAGACCACCCTACATCCAACTCACAGTTGTGCTGTTTCAATTATGTCTGCAACCCAGGTAATGTCTACAGGAACCAGCTCAATGTTACCGTGGCTACTGATCAACCTGAATTTTCTCCTGTTGCTGCTACTTACAGGAAAGGGTATGCATGCTGAGACTCTAGAGGAGGTGTCTCCAATACTCCCTGGAGATACTGAGTGCACTGGAAAGGGTAAGACCCCCACCCCCAAGTCCAAGCTGAATCAAGGCGTGCCTGTCCAGTCCCTTTATAAACCCTGCCACAGGGCAGGTCTCTAAGATAATTATTAGTCTGATGGGTGCCGAATAGGTGGGTGATGTCCAGCATACCTGGGGTGGGGGGCCAGTATAAGCAGAACTAGTAGTGAGGGTGTCTGAGTCAGACCCAAGGGAGCAGACTAGGGAGCAGGAACCCGGTCCCAGCAATCAGAAGAAAGACCAAGCCTGCCAACCAGTGGCCTAACAGGGGATGAAAGGAGGTGGCAACACAGAACCCAGCCACAAGGCTTATCCAAGATCAGAAGGCCCACTAGTCAATTAAGATGTGGCAAGAAAAATCGGCAAAGTAGCTGGCCTGTTGGCACAGTGGTAGGGCTTCCATCTCTAATGCTGACCTCCGGGTTCAGGAATGGACCGAGAGTTGGAGAGGCCGCCAGGGAGAAGGATGGGAAGGAGGGTTGAGTACCTAGCACATGACTGATCTCTGGCAGAGGTTGGGGAGCAGCTGCTGACACCTGCATCGTTGCTGGAGGCAGGACAGATGTCAGTGCATTCACCCTTGGCGCCATTGTACGTCCCACTAAGGCAGGAAAGCGGAAAACTGGGTCCAGCGGGCTGCCACCCACCTTGCACCATAGGTCCTGCACCACTGGAGATGAATCCTGGCATTCAACGGCAGGGTAAGCCCCTCCCCATGGCCCCAACCTGAAGGACAAGCCAGGGTGTAACCTCAGGACTGAAGCATCCCGGGGCCGTATACTGGCATTCAACAGGTGATAGGGCTCCTCCTGTGGCCTTGCTCTGGGGTGTAAGTCAGAGTGTATCTCCGTGGATCAGTCTGCAGGGCTGGGCTGATAGTGGCTGGTCCTTGAGGTGGAAAAAGTACAGCTAATTAAAAAAAATTGGCAAACTGCTTTCAAGTGGAAGGTGCCCCTGCCTAGTCCTGACCCTGTTTGCCTTGTAGATGCTGCTTTATTTGTTGCATCATCGCCACTGACTGCTGCTTCTTGGCTTCCATGGGATTCTATGCTTGTCAGGTTAGTCTGGTAGCAATGGTGAAGGAGGCAACTGCACCGTTCTGGGTGAGGGTGAGTCCGCACTGCTGCATTCCTTCTCTGGCCTGCTTGGCTGTTGTGAAGGTCATGTCCCTCAGGAAATGTGTAATCAGTTGGGCAGGGTATGCAGGGTTTTAAATAATTGATTAGCAGTTTTTTCTTGGGACAATGCTAACTGTACATAAAGTATTTATATAGGTTTTCTAGAACTGTTATGCTTGTTAAACACAGTGAGGCAAGTGCTATGCATTTTCACAATGTTTTAGCACTTTTATGAACAAATTTTGGAGTTAAATAAAACCCTGATATGGATTATACAACTTAATTCCCTGTGGTCAGAGTGCCTTCATTATCTGTATGTAAACACGTCTCTTCGTTGCAGAGAGGATGGGTAATCATTGTTAAAGAAGATTCTATGGTTCTGGAACATGACTAATTTGTGTTTCCAGGCTTTGCAAGAATCTCCTGTTTTCACTGCTGTGCAGGAAATGTGCTATAATGCAGCGTGGTCTGCTGTCTGAAGCCGTTTCGGACCTGAAGCTCAGGAGCACACTCAACCTCAAACATGAAGGTGTGGGGAGTTCCAGTGCTGACCAGTGAAATTGTTGTAGAAAAGACACTAATGTTGACCCCTCTGCCCTCTCAGTTTGCCATACAGATGAAGATTATTCCATCTATTACAGCTTTCAGCATCCTCGAACTTATCTTCAGTTTTCAGGGTGGTAGAGTGAACTTGTAAAGAGCCACCTGGCCTGATGAAAGAATTCTCTTCAAGATCTACTTTTACGGTAATGCGTAACCATCCTATCTTCTTCGAGGATCTCTTTTTATCAGGCCACACCTTTGGAATGAGTACCAAGCACTACCAAATGCTGGCAGTCTAGTCGGCTGGAGCCTATGGGCTTATGACAATAGGCCTTGTAGTACAGCTAGGCCAAAGCCAGCTCGTCTGCAGAGACAATGTCCAAACTGAGTGCTTAGTGAAAGTGTGCATAATACTCCAGCTGCAAAGATATCTGCAGCGGAAAAATTAGAAAACAAGCACAGGCGTGGACATGCCTCTTATGGAATGACCATGAACCACACCAGGAAGTTCCTTACTGTATTTACAGTAACAAAAAGTAATACAGTTTGCTAGTCATTTGGACAAGCACTATTTAGAAACTGGGGTGCCTTCTTTCCAGGGAAAACAAACCAAAAAGCTGCAAAGACTTCCTGCAGTCCTTCGTATGGTGTGTACAGTACCCGCGTATTCTATGCACATCTAAATATGGAGCAATGTTTCCTGGACTGGCATGCTCTGGATAACACACTAGTATGTGGATAGTTTGATTTAAGTAAATTCAGACACCAACTTGGGGAGAAATTTAGGATTAATACACAAGACACCTTGTCTTTGTGGAAAATCAAATAAGGAGGCTCACACATTAGAGCTTGTAGCTCTGAAATCCTTTGAGCAGAAGTGATTGCAACTAAAAATAACACTTTCTAATGGAGAACGTAAACCATTAAGTCACAGCTGGCTCAAAAGGAGCCAAAGTGAGCTTTTCCAAAATAAAATGCAGGTCCCAAGCCAGGACTGGATTACAAATAGGGGCTTTAGATGCAGAATGCCCCTTAAGAATGTACAGGCCACCTCCAGCTGAGCCACCATACATCCATCTATAGGCACATGGAAAGCTGAGATGGCAGCCAGGGTCACTTTGAGCAAAGAATACTGCAGTGCTGAATGTGATAAGGACAGCAAATACTCTAGAACCTGACTAACTGGACAGGTGAATGGACTGAGGTGGTGAAAAGCAGCCATAAAGCAAACCACTTCCACTTCATGAAGTAAGTAGTTCTGTTGGAGGGTTTTCTCACAGCCACTAGAACATCTGCCACGTTTTGGGAAACCCCAAGATGAGCTATGGATCTGTCTTCAAGAGAAATGTGTGCAGATGAAGAGACTTCAGGTCCAGATAGACTAAGTGTGCCTGTTCCTGTGACAGAAGGCCCTTGCGCAGGGGCAGAGGGTACTGGTGGTTCCACTATCTGTTGCAGTAGAGGAACCAGATCTGTTGAAGCCATAGGGGAGCAATGAGTATCAGAGTTGTCCACTCCATCTGCAGCTTGAATAGCACTCAGAATCAGAGGGAAGGGAGGAAAGGCATACAGAAACCTCCTTTCCAAGAGAGGGATGTGTCGCCAGAAAACTCCTGACCCTACAGCAGGCAAGCAAAAAAGCAGTAGTTTTGCATTGTGGGGATGCAAAAGTCAAACTCTGGCAAGCCCATCTTTTGAACAAGTCATCTATCACCAAGGTCAGCATTTCCCATTCATGTATCCTGTACGTGACCTGCTTAACTTGTCTGACAAGATATTTTGGATGCCTGAAGCATCCATGGCCGATCGTTCTAGACCATGTTTTAGAGCGCAATAACAAACTCTCATTGCTTTCCTGCACAGCGGACAGGAATGAGTCCCCCATTGCTTATTGATTTACTGCATCACACTGACATTGTCTATCTGTATTAGCAGAGGACCCGGGGTCAAGTGGTTCTGGAAGGCCTGGAGTCCGTACACGACAGCCCTCATTTCCAGAACACTGATGTACAAATACACTCCAATTGTGTTCACGAGTAATGTAGTTTAATGAGGCCCAAATGGGCCCCTCAGATCAGTTCCGAGGCATCCATGGTGAAGATCTCAAAAGGGGAGGAAATCAGGAATGACACCAGCTTGAGCAGATTGCTGTGTTCCATTCATCACTTGAGCACTTTCCCTGACAGCGGACTTGACTAGAACCATCTGTTCTAGATTGTCTATAAGCTGGTCCCATTGTATTCTTAGGGTCCACTGAGGAATCTGCATGTACAACCTGACCAGTGGCACTGTGACAATGGCCACTGCCATAAGTCTAGAAGATGTCAGAATGTCCTTGCTGAGACATATAATCGGCTGTCATGCGCTAATTGTACTTGGGAAATCAGATGCTTGTCCCTGTCCAAAGGTAGAAAAGCCGAGCCCTGGGTTGTGTGCAGGACTCTCCTATGTACTGCAGTCACTGGCAAGGCATCAACATTAATTTTGGTATGTTGACTGTCACCCCCAGAGCATAAAACAACTGTCTGGTTTGAGCTAAGGTCTTCAAGAGCTGGTCCCTGGAGTGGGCTTTCAATAGCCAATTGTCCAGGTGAGGGAAAATATGCAGAGCTTCCTGCAAAGTGCGTGCCACCACTGCCAAGCATTTGGTAAAGACCTGTGGCAAAGAAGATAAGCCAAAGGGCAACACTCTTAGTTATTTATTTATTTATGACATTTTGATAACCGGTGAGCCCACTGAGCCCAGCGGTCCCTCTTTCAGGGGCTTACCCGAATTAATTACATACAGTGCAAACAGGAAGTTCATGATATTACAGAACTACATGGTTCAGAAAGAATACATCAAGGACATCATTCAGAAAACACACTTATGCACAGGAAATTAGTTACATTCATCAGCTACACATTAGCAGCAGCAGGATATGTGAGATTCATATGCTAACAGACAGACCAGTCATAGTTACACCTTTAACCTATCACTTAGCAATCCCCATCAGGGCTCCGCGTTAGCGTGTAGCAGCTGCAAAGACAGTGTTCCAAGGAATAGACCTTTTAGACCAACCTTAAACCCTTCTAGGGAAGTGACTTTGGTTAAATTTTCTGGAAGGAAGTTTCAGTGGTAGGAGGCAGAGTAAGCAAAACTTTTACCTAGGTTAGTCCTTACCCTAGGGATCTCCAGCAGGCTGGTGTTTGATGAGCGAGGAGGCACGCCCCTGGCTTTTGGGGCCAGTAGACCCTGTAGGTGGGGAGGGGACGAGATCTTTGTGAGTTTGAAAGTGAGGCAAAGGAAAGGTTGAGTGAGTCTGTATTCCAGAGTGGGCCAGTTCAGATCAGAGAGTGCCTCGCAGTGATGCCTCCTGGGAGGCGAACTTGATGCAAATCAAGTGATTTTGTTGTACAGGACATTCAGTTTGAGTGCTTCAGCCTCCCTGAGGAATTACAGTATGGGGCACCATAGAACAGGGAAGGAGGAGGGTACTAATTGCAATTTTCTCTTCAAGTCAGCAATCAATGAGTTTCCCAGTCTATATAGTAGACCCAGTTTCTGATGCACAATCTTGTTGATGTGATGGCGTGCATTTCAAAGTCAAGTCTTGATCAAGATATACACCGAGTACTGTACCTTGTCCACTACATCTATCTGAGTCCCGTGAGTTGTAAAAGCGGCAGTAAATTTTTCTGTCTACCCCCAACTGCCTTGGACCAAATAAGACTGCTTTGGTTTTTGCTCATTCAGGACTAACATGTTGACAGCAAACCAGGTTTCAAGTGCATTCAGGCTATGAGCAAAGTTTACCTTAACTGAGCAGGGATCCGCATCCCTGCAGTAGATCTAGTGTCATCTGCATAGGAGAGCACATTCACATCACCACAGTGCTTACTGATGTTATTGACAAACAGAGAGAAAGTAGGGGACCAAGGATGGAGCCCTGGGGACTCCATCTGTGACCCCAGGCAGCTGGAGAGTGCCCCTTTCCATTTAACTTTTGAGATCTGCCAACTAGGTAACTGGAAAACCAGGACATGGAGTGTTTATCCAGACCTAACATCGCCAGCTTGCCAAGGAGTAATCCGTGGTTGACCAAGTCAAGGCCTTGGTTAGATCTATGAATATGGCCTCCTGTTGATATCACTTTGTCCACTGCACCCACTGCATCGCTCATGAGTTTGATAAGTACCGCTTGTCTGTCCCATGACACTTCCTGAAACCATGTTGTTGGTCAGAAATAAGATGATGTAGTTCGAGGTAGCCCTGCAGCTGGTTGAAGATCATGATGTAGTTCGAGGCTTGGCAGAAGACACCAGGAGAAAGGACTGCTGTGTGACTGAACTTCTCTGCTGGGACTAAAGTAGAAGAACTTTTGTATTTGGACCTTTAATTTAGGGTAAAAAACTAACATACAAAACAAAAAAAAAAAAGCGTGTGTTTGGGTTAACTGAACTGAATGGGTAACTGAAAAGTAATCTAGGTGTAAATCTCAGGTAACTGAAAGGACTTAACTGCTGTGAGGTTTAAATTACTTGTAGAAAGATCTGGTAAGTAGGGGATGGCTTAGCCAGAAGGAAGCTACATTTAAAGACTGCCTTAGAAAGATTCTATAATAGCTTGGCAGAAGACACCAGGAGAAAGGACTGCTGTGTGACTGAACTTCTGTGCTGGGACTATATTGCCCTCCTTCCCTCCCCTCCACCCCCACCCAAAGCTAGTTCTATTTTTATAGGCACAGGATTTGACTGATAACAGGAACTTCCTGTTTAGGGGCAGGAAGTGAGTGATCACAGAACCACCAAGGACCCACCATCCTAGAAGGGCAAGAGTAGCTCTCCGCCCCTCTAGCTGCTGGAGGTCTGCCTCTGAACACGTAAGTGGTCTACTGAGAAATATAGGATAATCTTGTCTCAGAACAGGACAATCAGGAGTTTAAAGGGCACACAGGTAGAAAGTAAGGAGAGAGAGAAAAAAAACAGAGGAAAGAGTAAAGATTGCAAACAGTTAAGGGGCCAGAAATAAGACATGATTGGAGTAGTGCAGTGCAGTGGCTGTGGAGCAGCAGTCTTCAGGAGAGATGTTCTGGAGGATGCGGTGTTGTCTCATCTGCAGGCACCTCTCTGGGCTGAGGGAGGAGGTTGCTCATCTCCAGGCTGAGTTGGCCAGGATTTGTGGGACCTCCTCTTCCATCCAGGGACCACCAGTGCCACTGCCGTTGCCTCAGAGGTTGCCAAGAAAGAGTAGCGGTTGGACCACAGTGGGCTCAGGGAGGGTGAGGGTGGTGGAACAGGCGCATCCCTCTCAGTTGTACCTCTCCACAATTCCTATGCCATTCTGGCAAAGTGTGGTTCCTCTATGGAGGCACCCACAGTGGAGACCAAGGAGGATGCTGGGAACCTCCACAAAGGAGACCCACAGGAGGTGGCAGGGGACCCTGCAGGGAAGGAAACAACTCCTGTGGGGGACTCCATTGTGGAAGGTAGAACTGGGCAAGGAAGGAGAGGAGGTAAGGTGCCTGCCTGGTGCCATGGCTTGAGGGACAGAGAGCGAATCCTCAGGATTGCGAGCAGCTGCAGAGGGAGGAGCTGGATGTCATTGTCCACCTAGGGACAAATAACCTGGCTAAGAAAGGGATTAGAAAGTGCAGGAAGAGTTTGTGGAATTGGGAGGGGCCTTAGTCAAGTAGCACGCACGGTAACCTTCTCGGAGGTGCTACCCATCTATGGCATAGGAGAGCTAGGGTGTTCCGTGCCATGGGATTCAATCAGTGGTTGAAAAACTGGTGGAGCTCCTCAGGGATTTGGCTTCATTGGGACTGGGGTCCACCTGGAGTGATGCAAGCCTATACTGGCATGATGGGTTGCATCTGTCCGGAGGAACCAGGATCATAGGTGATAGGTTTAAATGCTTCATTGTGAGCTTTTAAACTAGCCAAGGGAGGCACTGGAAAGGGCAGGAAAATCCTAGCCCCAAACAATCACGGTAGTAAGTGTGGCAAACACCAACATGGAGGTGTCGATAGTGAGAAGGGCAGGGGTAAATGGAGAAAGTGACAAAGGCAAGAAGGACAGGGATGGGGCAAAGGGGTAAGGCCATCAGGAAATGGAGGGTAATGAGTACCAATGCCCATAGTCTGGGCAACAAGCCCCTGAGCTGGTGGCCTAATAGAAGAGGGATGCCTGGATATCGTAGCAGTCACAGAAACATGGTAAGAGAACCATGACTGGGATGTTAACATACCAGGGTACATAACCTACAGGAGAGACAGGCAGTGGAGAAGAGGGGAGGAGTAGCTCTCTATGTAAAGGAAGAGATAAAAGCAACTGAACAAAAGAGTAAACAGGGAGGAGAGGAGGCACTGTGGGTCACCTTGGAGACTGGAAAGGGCACCACAATCCGCACAGGGGTTGTGTACAGACCCCATGTCAGGGGAAGGAATGGACAAGGATATGATGGAAGGCATTCTTAGAATGGCAGAGAAAGGGAGATACTGTTGATGGGAGACCTGAATATGCCAGATGTTAACTGGAGCACATTTGCTGCAGCCACATCCAAGAGCAGGGCCATTCTTGATGCCCTACAGGTGGCAGGCATTAGACAGCTAGTTTGGAACCCACTCGTGAGGGAGCAATCTTAGACCTCATACTCTCAAATTGGGGCAGTGAGAGGATCTCAGATCTAGAAGTGGGTTGCCATCCGGGGACAAGTGACCATCAAACAGTGTGGTTCACGTTAACTCAGCTACAGAGTCAAGCCATACAAAAGTGAGGGTACTGGACTTTAGAAGGGCTGACTTTGGCAAGATGGAGAGTGCCTCAGAAAAGCACTAGCAAACAGGCTAGAAGGAGGTGTGGAGCAACAATGGGAATTATCAGAACTGCCATCAAAGAGGCAACAAGCCTTTGTGTGAAGCAAATAAACAAATCAAAGCGAAAGAAAAAGCCACTATGGTTCTCAAGAGGTGGCTGTGAAAGTCAGGAAGAAAAGATAGCATTCTGGAAGTATAAGGAAACACAGAAGGAGCAGGACAGAGAGCTGTACCAGTTAAGGCAGAAAGAAGCAGGGAGGAAGTCAGAATAGCAAAGGCCCAAACTGAGGAAAAGATAGCCAACTCAGTTAAGAAGGGGATAAAACCTTTTATAGGTACATCAGCGATAGAAAAGACAAAGGGAGGGATAGTGAGGTTGAATAGAATGAGCGATGGGTGGGCAGAGGGACAGTGAAAAGCAGGAATACTGAGCGAATTTTCTGCTCAGTATTCACAAAGAGGAGGGAAGTGCCTAATCCAATTAACAGAAGCACTCTTGATAGAGGTCGATCCAGTCCTTTCACAGAAGAAAGGGTTCTGCAAGAACTCCTAAAACTGAAGGTGGACAAAGCAATGGGTCCTGATGAAATTCACCCCAGAATTATAAAAGAATTAAGGAAGGAACTAGTGAAACCACTGGCTACTCTTTTTAATAAATCATGGGAGGATGGTGTGGTACCCGAGGACTGGAGGAAGGTGGATGTGATTCCCTTCACAAAAGTGGGACCAAGACAGAGGCAGGAAACTACAGACCTGTCAGTCTGACCTCTGTGGTAGGGAAAGTGATGGAGTCACTTCTGAAGGAAAGAATAGTTGAGTACCTAGAGGTCAGTGGAGCACAGGATCCAAGGCAGCATGGGTTCACAGCAGGAGAGGTCATGTCAGGCGATCTAATAGATTTCTTTGACTGGGTGACCAAAGCAGTAGACCAGGGAGGGGCTGTGGACATGGCCTACCTAGACTTTAGCAAGGCATTTGACACAGTCCCACACAAAAGATTATTAGTCAAATTAACCAGCCTGGGAGTGGGTCCCAGGGTGGTAGCCTGGTAAAACATTGGCTGGACAACAGGACACAGAAGGTAATTGTAAATGGAGTCCACTCTGAAGAAAGGGTGGTTACTAGTGGGGTGCCGCAGGAGTTCAGTATTTGGTCCAGTCCTTTTTAATGTCTTCATCAGTGACATTGCAGAGAGGACTGGAAGGAAAAGTATGCCTTTGCAGATGACACAAAGATCTGCAACAGGGTTGATAAAAGGAGGCGTGGAAAGGATGAAAAGGGACTTGGCAAGGTTGGAGGAATGGTCAGACGTATGGCAGCTAGGATTCAATGCAAAAAGTGCAAATAATGCACCTGGGAAACAAGAACCCAGGGAAGAATACACAATGGGTGGGGAGGTAGTAACAACAACAAAACAGGAAAGAGACCTGGGGGTAATCATATCAGATGACCTTAAGGTTAGCAAGCAATGTGAGAAGGCAGTAGGGAGGGTGGGAGTATACTGGGATGTATAGGGAGGCATCAGCAGCAGAAAACAGGAAGTTGTTATCCCTCTGTACAGACAGTTGGTGAGACCCCATCTGAATACTGTGTCCAGTTCTGGAGACCCCATCTCCGCAAGGACATAGACAGGATAGAGGCAGTCAGAGGAGGGCAACTAAAATGGTGCAGGGTCTGCAAGAGAAGCCGTGAGGAGGAGAGACTAAAGGAGCTTAATATGTATACCCTTGAGGAAAGAAGGGAGAGGGGGAATGATAGAAACTTTCAAGTACCTCAAGGAATCAACAAAGTCCAAGAGGGTAGCATCTTTCAGAAAAGAGACTTGCAAGAACAAGGGACACAATTTAAAAGATAGAAGGAGGGCGGTTCAGGGCAATGTGAGGAAGTATTATTTCACAGAGAGGGTAGTGAATGCATGGAACAGCCTTCCTGAGGAAGTTGTGGGGTCTAAAACTGTGGGAGAATTCAAGAATGCATGGGACAGACATAAGGCAATTCTTGTGGGGGCAGGAAGATATAGGCTGTTGGTTAACTAGGATCTCGGCCTATCCTGTAGGTAGGGAAATGGGCAGACTAGATGGGCCTAGCAGTCCTTATCTGCGTCCAAAGTCTATGTTTCTATGTTCTATGAGGTAGCCCTGCAGCTGGTTGAAGATCAATCTCCCTGAATCTTAGCTAAGGGATAGAGGATTGATATGGGCCTGTAGTTGTTGAAGTTGGCCGTGCTCCGCTTTTGTATATGGGACCACCACAGCAACCTTCCATTTGGGAGGGACAACCCCTCCATGAGGGACCTATTGATAAACAACGTTACCAGGAGAGCAATAGCGGTACAGCAAGTTTAAGTAGTCTTGGCTCGAGTTGGTCGTATCCAGGGAAGAGTCAGGTTTCAACTGTTTCAGTAGGGCTAGCACCTTCAGATTTCCTGACTAGTCGCACATGGAAATGGGGTCACAAGGTAACTTCTTGACTGGTCCCTGCGCTGGTGTTGGCAGGTTGGATTTGTATTTGTTCAGATTTGTGAAATAGTTGTTAAAGGATTCCGCCACTGTTGTGGGATTATCGGCAGCAAGGCCATTGATTAAGATCCTCCTTCAGAAAATTTTGTTGCCTCTTAGTAGGGAGTTTATATGATACCAAAACTTCTTTGGTTCGCCAAGGTGTTTGCTTTGGAGACTCCACAGATATTGAGATTTTGCCGCCTTGGCCTCACTTTGTATTTATTTCTTAGATCCCTGTATTTGTCCCAGTTGGGTTGCAGGTATGTCGATTTGTAGTGCCCCCAGGCCTTGTCCCTTAGTATCATTAGTTTCTTTAGTTTATTGTTGATCCACTTATAACATTTATCCTTCACCCTAATTTTTCTGAGCGGTGCATGCCGGTTGGCTGTGGACATGAACACATTTATGAAGTAGTCAAGGGCTTCCCCAAAGCTAGGAGCTCCTGTATGGGGCACCAGTTGAAGTCCTTAAGTTCTGCAATGATGGTCCAAGCAGGAAAGTGGTGTAGTCCTGAGTGGCGAATATTCGTGGTGGAGGATTTTGAGTCCTTCTGAATTGGTAATGTTTCTCTTGGCGCAGGAAAGTACAGTTACATAGGAACTTACCGTAACAATAGATCGAGAGAGGTTCCTTCAGTAAGTCATCACATATAGACCTACTGCGGCAGACTTTTCTAGCAATACCTGATGAGGCCGCCACCCGGCGTCACGTGACCGACATCGGCGTGATGCTATATAGTGGGACGGTCCCCGAGCCACCCTCCAGTTCTCCACTGGAGGCTGGAATAAGCCTGACAGCAGGAGGAAACTGAGTCTGGAGTCCTAAATAAAAAGGGGAAGGAGGGTGGGAAAAATATGACCTACTGAAGGAACCTCTCTCGAAGATCTACTGTTATGATAAGTTCCTACATAACTGTACTATCTTACTTGAGAGGTTCCTTCAGTAGATCATCTATAGGACTGGATCCCAAACAGTCCCTCAGCAGAGACCCGAGAGAAACAAGGAGGAGGAAAAACTCCCACAACTAAGGAAAACACAGAGTGGAACCAGCCTAGGACAGAAGGCCCTGCAGGACAACTAGGCCAAAACCTGCCCTCCGCCTAGAAGCAATGTCCAGACTGTAGTGTTTGGTAAAGGTATGGACAGAACTCCATGTTGCTGCTGCACAGATATCAACTGCTGAAACACTGCACAGGAAAGCCGTGGCAGCAGCCATGCCCTTGCAGAATGACCTCTGACTGGTCGGCAGAGGCTTGTCATACTTCTGGTAGCAGGCGAATACAGTTGCCCAACCAATTGGACAGGCACTGCTTAGAAACAGCTTTGCCCAAAGATCTGGGGCAAAAGAGACAGACAGTTGGTCATCTTTATGAAACTCTTTAGTACGGTGAATATAGCATCGGAGGACACGATGCACATCCATATACATAGTGTGCAGGAGTGCCTCACCTCTATTCGCAGGGATGGAAAATATACAGGAGCTCCACATTGACTGGTTCAGTGTGACCTCTGAAACCATCTTAGGCAAAAGCGTAGGATTTGTCCTGAGGACTGCCTGGTCCCTATGAAAAATTAAATAGGGCTCCTTGCAAACTAGAGCCTGATGCTCTGAAATTCTTGAGCGAGGTAACAGCAACAAAAACAACATCTTCCAGGACAGGAAGCATAAATCACAGCTCATCGCTGGTTCAAAAGGGAGGCGTGAGCTTCTCCAAAACAAAGTTTAAATCCCAAGGTGGTGTAGGGCTGTGGATGGGGGTTTCAGATGGAGAATCCCTTTCAGACAGGTTTTGAGACTTCCAACTGAGCCACGGGTTTACCATCCACCAGCTCATGATGCACGAGAAACAGCCAAAAGATGGACCTTCAAGGAAGAAAGGATAGGCCGAATCTGAACTATGAAGGAGGTATTCCATGACTTCTGGGGCAGAACAAGAGAAAGGGTTCCAATCTTTGGAAGCCACCCAAATGGAAAAACTTTTCCACTTCATAGCATAGGTGGAATGCGTAGATGACTTTCTAGCCTCAGCAATTATCTGAGCAACCCGAGGAGACCCCAATGCAGGAAACCGCTATGTCTGCAGGCCACGCATAAAGATGTGGGGTCCTGAGCCCCGAGATGGATGAGCCGGCCTTGATTCTGTGTCAAGAGGTCCTGAGTCACAATGATGGGAGGCTACCGAAGAGGGTGTTGCGTAGTGACGTAATGCGCTGGTATCAGGGCTAGTAAGCATGGCGTCGGTTTTCTTCCTCTCTCCTCTGCTGAAGTTTGTTTCCCTGTAGAAGGTATAGGTTCTGTTTTCCTTCCTAAATGAAAATTGGAGGTTGAATCTCCTTACGCACTGGTAAATATATAAACATTCGAGCTAAAACTGTGTTTATATGAATGCCAGATTTAAAATAGCCAGAGACGCAGGTTGGCGTGCTAAAAGCTCTGACTGTAGAAGGTGTGGATTTTTTTTTTGAAGAAGAGGTGAAGTTGGATGCTGCCTATGTTGGTGTTAGAATCTGTGAGTTTTAAATCTCCTATAATTTGCACCTAAAACAAATAAACTACAATGACACAGGTTGGCGTTTAAAGGTCCCGACTGTGGAAGGCGGAAATAGCAGCCAAATTGATTTATTCAGCTTCTTGGGTTTTGGTCCATTTTTGAAATGGATGTTGTTTAAAAGCAACCTTTTGTGTTACAAGCTGTATGTTCCACCTTGTGAATTAAATAAGGATCAGGTTGGCCCACGGGAGCGTCTGGCATGTCATAAAGTGAGGCAGGCGCAGAGAGGTCTGAAAAGAAGAACCCTCCGCTGAAAATAATACAGAACGGTGACTGGAGAGTATTCACTCATGTAATATTTAAGAGACTAAAAAAGCCAAAGTAAGAAGCTAAACTCTATATTCTGAACTTGCAATAGCCTGTGTTAAAGGTTTTCTTTATTCTTGGAGCCTACCCTCCCCTTGACTTTATGTGAAGAGAAAAGAGGTTGTGTTTCAATTCATAAATATATATGGGTGAGGCACAGCAAGCTAAATTAAGCGAAAACAGGCTCTCTAAGCTTTTTTCCATATCGGAAGAAAACTTAAAGACTCAGAAAAACAACACCACATTAACAGGATCTGATGCAAAATTCAAGAATTTCAAAGAGTTAAAACTCCCGTTTAAAACTGTTGCAATCCGAGTGGTATCAAAGAGGTTGAAATGCTCCCAAATCAGAAGGTGACAAGAGAGAAAAAAGGAAATCCAGCTGTTAATAGCAGACAAAACTCAGGCCTATACAATGCTGATGGCCCTTCCCCAAAAGGGCAGCTGAGGTATTGCCAGCTGCCCTAGAAGATAAATCACAGGATCCTGATTTTGAGGTGGCGAACCCTCTGCTCAGTCTTCAGCCCCTCCAACTTAATTCCACCTCAAGGCCTGGAGGGACCTGGCTTTGCAGCACCATCAATTTCCACAATGGAAAAGCCTCTGGAATGAGCCCTAAAATTAATAAATATGTCAACTCTTCAAGCAACAATGGATAAACTAATTACATTACGGATTCTATCAGTTCACTGGCAGACAATATCCAAAAGATGGACAGTAAATTAGAACAAACTATAAACCATTTAAGAGATTTGGAAAAAAGCCATTCTGAATTACAAGATAACGTTTCTCCCCTAGAACAGGATGTGCAGAAATTAAAAAAAACAAACAGGTACTGTTCTGCGAGGCAAGTTTGACGAACAAGAAAATAAGCGAGATGATCTAATATTCAGATCTTGGATCATGGCTGACTGGGAAAAAGAACTGCCTTTAAAATCTATCTTATTTGATATCTTTCATTTTTGTTACCAACAAGTAGAAGTTACAGAAATAGAAAGGCGCATTGGTTAGGGAGAGGAAAGGCGGGCCAAATTTTGGCCAGTAATAGTAAAAATGTTGTCCTCAGAGGGCAAAGATATTATTATGCAAGCTTATTATAGGAAAAATCTTTTAGTTATAGAAGCAACGAGTGTACCTCAAAATGATTATTCCAAAGCATTAGGGAAAAAAAAAAAAAATTCATGGGATTGCAACAAAAATTATGGGGAACAATATTAAAGCTTATGTGATCTTTCCTGCAAAATTGAAGGTATTGTTGAATAATCAACAGCTGATTTATAACCCATCAGCTGAGACTTACCTAGATTTGAAAATCCATTTGCCTACAGTATTTGTTGGTTATGATAGCGGGTAGCCTTGGGGAAACATCAAGGGTTAAAATCAGAGTACTGATCAATTTTTCCCCATTTTCTTTTTGACATAGGTGATGTGCAATTCTTATTAGTGCTTTGGTCTGTAGCCTTTATTCTGGTATAAGAATTTAAGTAGTATTAGGGCAGGAAATAGTCTAATTTTTCTTTTCTGAGGGTTCACGGTAGGGAAAGGGGAGACTAGTCCTTACCCCAGCATTTGTCACCAAGTGGTTTAGGTTAATATGCCAGACTTTTGTCTCAGGCATAGGAAGAGGAGGGATTGAAGGGATGTGGAAAGTGGTGTATATTATTTTATTTGTCGAGCATCACGGTGAAAAGTCATGTGTGGAATTGCAAATAATATTAAATGTATTTTTCTTCCTTGAACTTTTCTAAAAGTTCATGATGGGATAGTTTAGGAGCTGTACATGGAATGTAAGCGATATAAATTCCCCAGTGAAGAGATCAAGAGTTCTGTCCAGAATTAAAAAATTAAATTCAAATGTGACCATGTTACAGAAACCCTTTTAAATGAAAGAGAATGGAATAAACTAAAGAAGAAATGTGTTAGTAAGCTTTACTTCTCCCAGGGCCATCAAATAAAAGCGCTGGGGTAAATTTTTGATAAAAACTTTAAAGGGAAATTTGGGATTTTGTTTTGGATAAACAGTGAAGAATTTTATTGGTCCTAACAAAATTAATGGTATATCTATTGTAATAGGATCAGTATATGCCCTTTTAAGGGTTATAATTTTTAGCAGAACTGAATACACTTATCTTCATTGGGGAGAAGTATATTACATTATTGGAGGAGATCTTAACTGCACCTTAAATGAGAAGCTGGATAAAACTTCTAAAGCTCAAGCTGGGATAAAACAAATCCAAGTTACTTCACACTTTTTGGATTTAAATAACTTGGTTGATATTTGGAGGAGCTGAATGCTGATATAAGAGATTATACATATTTCTCGGGTTGGCATTCAACTCACTCAAGACTTGACTATATTTTGGTCTCTAGGGACTTACTGATAAATTGTTTAGGGGATAACTCAAATATAGAACCCAGATTAATTTGAATTATAGTCCTGTAACATTGGACTTTTTCTGAGTTTTGAACAGTCTGGGAGAATTCGGCTTTGGCAACTGAACAATATCCTATTGCAAGATAAATTGTTTTGGATAAGATTCAACAAAACATAAAACTCTTTATGGAAGAGAATTTAATGGCCAAAGAAAATATTACTGATTCCTGGGATGCTTTACTTTACAGGGGTAATTACTTCAGAGGCGCATGGAGGAAACAAAAAGAAGGATGAGCAAAGGAAATAGAGAACAAATTAAAAATTTTAGAATAGGCTGTTAAGGAGGATATCTCTAAAATGGACCAATTAAAGGATCTGAGGAAGTTGATTGAAGCAACAGAGTTTTATGGCCTGAAAAGGCATTGGGCCTGGCATAATAAAAATTGGAAAACAAACAGTGAAGTGGTGGGCAGAACTCAAGTAAATAGGCTACAGGAAAGGAAAGGAAAAGAGGAGATCACCGTCATGGTTTCAGATGATGTCAAACAGTAAATGATCAAGCTGACGTTAGAGGTTTTTGTTCAATTTTATTCTACATTGTACAAATCAGGTTGTTCTCCTCTCAAAGAAATGGATCATCATGCTAGTTTTGTAGGTTCTACTCTAAACCAAAAGAACAAGACGAGCTTATTAAAAGTTTACACTACTAGAAATTAAAACAATAATCCATTCCATGCCAAAATCTAAGTCACGGGCCTGGATGGATTTCCATTGAATTTTATTTGACTATGGAATCTATTGTATTGTATTATTTACATATGTTATTCAATCAAATTTTAGTTAAGAAAAGATCCTCACTCTTTTTCTCACGCTTACATTCTCTGTAATTCCAAAATCAGAGAAACCTACAAATAAACCAGAATATATTAGTCCTATAGCAATCTTGAATGTAGATTACAAGATGTTTGCTAAGTTAATAAACAATAGGATAGCACCTTTATTTGGTTCTCTGGTTCATATAAATCAGTTGGATTTATTCCAACTAGGACGATTCAGTCTGGATTGTTAAGGATTGAATTTCTTATAGAATATTTGGAAACACGTCTATCCCTACTGCCTTTTGGTGCTGGATGCAACAAAGGCCTTGAAATGTTGGAATGGTCCTATCTTTTCAGCATGCTTAGGCCTTTACGTTCCCTGAAGACTTGATTACTGTTTTCCAAATTATTTATGCAAATCCTAGCACAAATCAAAGTAAATGGGAAGCTATCAAAGAAATAAAACTGTATAGAGGAGTTCATCAGGTTACCTCCTGTCCCCTTAGTTTTTGTTTTGGGTCTGAAGCCCTTATTAAATGAAATTAGATCCAATGATTCAGTCAGAGGACAAAAGATAGGTACAGAAGAAATAAAATTAAATGTTTATATCGGATGATATCCTGCTGTTACTTCAAGGTCCGTAAATAGCTCTCAGGAAATGGTTAAGATTATTGAAAGATTCTCAAATGTAAGATAAATGAGACTAAGTCTGAAATGATAATTTTTCATGTTCATGACCCAGAACAAATTAAGCAGCATTTAAATGTGGAATTAAAACAAGAAGGTATGAGATACCTGGGAATAAATATCCATAATAAAATTAATTTCTTGTATAAATTAAATTAAATTTCAAGAACTTATTACATCACTGACATTAAAACTACAGTGTTGGGAAAAGATTCCCATGATGTATAAACCATCAAGATGATGATAATGCCTTTTTTTTAGGGTTACAATCCATAGTAACCCCAATACCCAATCAATGGTTTGCACAAATAAATAAAATTTAAAAATCATTTATTTGGAATAAAAAGCAACAAAATTTTTTAAGATAAGTTGTGTCTGCCTATTGACAAAGGAGGTTTGGCATGTCCCAATGTAGGTAAATATCATTTAGCATATAAGTTTAAGTTGGTCTTGCTTTGGGCCCAAGGAAGAGCGGTTTACGAACCAGTTACATCTTGGATCAATAATCTGATCCAGTCCCTTTATCAAGAACAGCTTGACATTGCACAACTTCTTTATACAGTTAAAATATATAAAAATCCCAAAAGTCTTGTAGTGAGTCATGTCAGATTGTGTAATAAGATATACAAATAAGACTAAGAGGGCAATTCATTTATCCCTGATAATATCTGGGTAATCCCAATTACCAGATAAGAGGAAGGAGATAAAAATAAAACCTGGGAAAGAAAGGGATCAAAAATGGAAAGATTTGTTCTCTAAAAGGACACATCTATCGTGGGAAAGAATAAGAATGATCTATCATTTGGAGATTAATCAATTCTTGTATTTTAATCAACTTATCAGTGTTTATAAAAAAGACTTTGCGGCTGGTGCTGTGTGGGTCCCCGAGGCCTGGGAACCCGTCTTACTAGTGGCAGGCGATCCCTGGAGGAGGCGTGAGTCAACTTAACGGCAGGCGCAGTCGCGGCCGTCGGCTCGGAGGAGGACTTGTCCGACTTACCTTCCAACCGGCTTGGCCTTAGGCGGTGGCTAGCAAGAAGCCTTGTTGGTCGAGGGCAGAGAGGTTCTCGGCTGGGACATCTCCCGAGCTCCCGCTCCCTGTGTTTCTCTTTCCTATGTTTTGGAAGGAAGGAGTTGAAGAAGAAGATCGGATCCACTACATTTGCTTTTCTAAAGGCGCAGCTGGGTCTTCAAATGATGGGCCTCAAAGCCTGCTGCCTCCTTTTACGTGTGGCCTGGTTAAAGGCTGGTAGTCGGGCAGAGGAAACTGGGTGGTCTGAGTCTGGGCAGATCACACACTTCACGTAGCCTCTTTGTGTGAATTTGCATACCACAGGTGGAACACTTCTTTTTGGTGGCGACACAGAAGAAAATTGGAAAAATGGAAGGAAAAAAGCGGTGAAAACAGGCGAGAAAAAGCACTTTCAGCGGCGATTGCTTGGGAAGTCTGCAATGCGATTGACACGAGGCGATGGTGGGAAAGAACTGGAGGCAGGTGTGGAGACCGTCCACTGTATAGCGTTATGCTGACATCGGTCACGTGATGTCGGGTGGGCGGTCCCTCATCAGGTATTGCTAGCAAAAGTGAAAAAGATTAATACAAAACCAGTTCAAAAGCTAGAAAATATAAAGGACAGACTATAACCATGGCACAAAACTAGAGTAGGAAAAAGCAAAGAAGGTAAATGAGTGAAGAAATGATAGGAAGGAAGGAAGGAAAGAGAAAGAAAGAAAGAAGAAGATAGATATATTAGGTCAAGCGCAACTACAAGCAGAAAATGAGTAATGCTAATTTTATTTCCATAAAGCACATTTCTCAACTAGGAAATTTAGATGATGTTCAGTTCTGTTTAGTTTTAAATTGAGATGTAAATTTGAGAAAAATTATATGTATATATATATATATATATACATATACATATTACTTCAAAAACTGAGCCTTGATATCACAGTATTTGTACTTTTACAACACTGGGAATCATTCCAATTTCAGGTCAATATACAGTAATTATTGAGTTCCCATTCTGAAAAAAAATACTGAATGGTCTGCTAAGAATCTTTCTGATCTGGCACATACTTGGAAATATTGAAAGATACCACATTACAGAAAAGAAGACTACAACACAGGCATAGTTGTACCTATTTTAAGAGACAAAGTCAGGCTGTTTCTTAAAGGAAACATAACATAAACCTTGCTTTATCATTATTTTAATATAACTGGATGTTTGGTCACATGTGCAATCTACTAAATAGAGAATAGTGGATGGGCTACCATGCACAACCAGCCCTATTGTACCACAGAGGGTTCTGATTACCTCAGACCTCTAGGAAGCGAAGCTCGAAGTCTTAGTAATCAGAACTGATCGCATAATAAACTGATTAATATAGCCATCCACCTATTATAGTGTATAGGTTCACTTAAAAATATTTCAGACTCTCTTTTTAGTAAAATAAAAAGTTTAGCTGCTTTGTTTCAGTCCATGATGAAAAGCTGGTTGCTAGGGTCCATGGTGAGGTTGTTAGGTAGCGGCCGTCTGTTCGTGTGTAGCGTGGTCTTCTGTTGGTTCAGAGTTTCGTTAGGGAGGGCTTTAAAAAAATACATGGCGCCCGTTTCTCTCGCTAAGCGAGAAGTGTGTTAATAGTGTGTTTTTAAATAAATTATCTGGCTGATCTGCCTATTTCATGTTTGTTTGTGCGCTGCTTCCTCTGCTCATGCTGCCATCACCAAAGGCGTTGCTTATCTGGTTGATTCTTGGTTTGTGCTGGACAGTTAGTGTAGTGCGTGCACATAAACTGCTGGAACCTCTAGAGGTTCTCAAAATCTTGTTCTGCTTGGTGGGTACAATCACATTCCATGACCTTTCGAACTGCAGCAGAACAACATTTTGAGAACCACTGATTTCCATGCAGAACAGGGTTTACCATACACTATAGCTCCCTTTTGTACTTAATTCTTTTGTTCTCTTTAAAATAATCTTTTTTCTTTTGCAGGACTGTGTTTGATGCTGCCTTTTTACCTCCTGATATTCATTTTTATGTTGGCTCGGCTTGCGCAACCAGCATAATAATAATAATCTTTATTTTAATTAGCCTTTCAAAAATCAAGGCACATTAAAAATAAAGATTATTATAATAATGTTGCATATATTGTATTAGTAGCAGATTTGGAGATGCGGTCACTGTGGCGAATGCAGGGCAGCGCATCAGTAGGTGCATCCCTCATTCCCCAATAAGGCAGCTGCAGGCGCTGGCACCAGCAACACGTAAACTGGCCAACAGATCAAAGAAAAGGTCTGCTGCAATGAGCCAAGCTTCTCGCATGGCGGCATGCCTTCCTGGTGAACCAGTTTACAAACATGGCAACATGCTGCCGCTGGGTGCCCAACCCACTTCATTTGCCGACGGGAGGCGCACTCCCGTCGGCATAATGCAACCCTCCCATTTAAAGTGGTGTGCCGAGGGTGCCCAATCCCCTCGGCATCATGTCCCCCTTCCTGTAGTTTAATTTGCCGACATCCCCCTCATTTGTAGTGGCTGACAGGGGTGCCCAATCCTGTCGGCTACAGAACCCCCCAAAACCCACTCAGGTAGCACGCTGGGAGCCCACTCCAGCATGCCAAATGCCCTGTAAAGAAAACTGTTCAGCAATTTTTGTTTTGTTTTTATAAACCTGCAAAGCAGAAAATGGTCCCCGTCGACTCCGGTGGCCCCGCCCCAACCCGCACCACCCTTTGCACCCTGCCTCCCACCCACCCCTAACCCCATATACTTACCTCTGGGCATGGTGCGATAATCTTGGTGGACCAGGAACACGTCTGCACTCTTCAAAGCCGACCGCGAACTGAAGAAATGCCGGTAAGCTGTTTAATGGCATAAACAGGTTTTTTTTCAACTTTGGTGCATATCTTGGGCATTTTTTGGAATTGTGCCACAAATTTTCAACATGGGGTTACTGGGACCCCTCCTCATGAATTCAGTCACTATCATGGAGTTATTCAGTCCTGAAAGGTGATTTCACCATCACTGCGGCGGAATACGCCTTCGGGACTGAGTAACGAACAACAGTGCCACTGGTCATGGGGGCTCTCAAAAAGCCTACATTGCAAATTTGGTGAAAATCCTAAAATGGCTATTTTATTTATCGTATGCTATGCAGTTTCCACGCATCAGAATCTCATGAATTTGTAATATTTTCACTCTAGTTTTTCAAAATTGACATTTTCCACACCTCCTATGAACAGTACAGCTGTCATTTTACATATCCTGGCTGAAATGTGTTTTGCCGTCTGGTGCAGAATAGTGCGGTGCTGTCGCGAAATCAGTTTTCAGGACAGTTTGAGAAAATGATGGTGACACTGTTCATGAGCAGAAGGTCCTAAAATGCCTATGTTGAAAATTTGGTGACAGTCCATAAAATGGCTGTGTTACAAGCGTGTATTTGCGCGGTTCACACACACCCTTAACAGAAATTGCAATATTTTCATGCCAGATTTTCAACACTGGCATTTTCACATCTCATATGAATAGTACAGCTGTCATTTTTCACATCCTGCCCAAAATGTGTTTTCACCCTGTGGCGCACAATGGCGTGGTTGCTGGGAAATCAACTTTTGGGACAAATTAACAAAATCACAGTGCCACTGTTCATGAGGAGAGGTCCCAAAATACCTATGTTGAAAATGTGGTTAAGAAAATCCAAAAATAATTGGGTTATGGGCGTGTGTTGCGCAGTTTCTATGCCTGCTCATGACTTCACCAATTTTCATATTTTCACTCCAGATTTTCAGCATTGCCATTTTTTACCTCCTCAAGAACAATACAGTTATCATTTTCACATCCTGCCCAAAATGTGTTTTCATGCCTGTGTCACCAAATGGCACAGTCACTGTATAAAACCACCTTTCAGCTAACAAACTGATAGTGCCGCTCTTCATGAGCTGGGGTCACAAAAAGCCCATGTTGAAAATTTGGAGTAGAAAATACCAACAGGCGCCTATGGCGTTAGGGTTTCAACTATAACATCCACCTTGTAGAGACTGACAGGCATCAGGGATGTGACTTGGGATCATTGGCTGTAATGCTCATGCCATTCCACCCCACCCCCAACCCTGCAGCCACTGACAGGCATTGAGGTGTGCCTTGGAGTGTTCAGCCCTAAAGTTCACCCCATTCTCCTATACTGCACCCATCTCAGCATATTTTCTTATGGAATGGGGTAAGTATAAGGCACAAAGACCCCAATGCACACCACGACACTTGTCAGTGTGTCTACAGGGTAGGGTGAGGTAAAATGGCATGAGGTTATAGCTGATGACCAAAAGGCAGCCCCAACGCCTGTCAGTCTCTGCAGGGTGGGGTGGGGTTAACTTCAGTTCAATACTTCACTGCCATTCCTATTATGCATCTCTAACTCCTGCACAACCAATGCCAGCGAGACAACATTTGGCATTGACAAATGCTTATTATAATTACTGACCAGTTCCAGAAGCTGGTGACATCAGTTAAGTGGATGCTCTGCACTGAATCCTGTACTCTGAGCTTCTGCTCAACTGATGTCACTGAGTTCCAGAACTGCTCAATAATTCAGAAATGAACAGTAGGCAGGAAAATGGCAGAATCAACAAAGGATCCTAAAACAGTAACATCAGATTGCTTGCTGGCCACCCATCAGCACAGTAGTAGCATTAGTGCTTCTGACACGGTGACCGGGTTCAGGAGCGAACTCAGGTCATCGAGGGCTGGCCAGGGGAGTAGGACAAAGCGTCCCAGGAGACACTCTCCTCCTCCTCCTGGGAGGGGGAGGAAAAAGGCTGCTATGCCCCTAACACGTACTGCCACTGGTGGAAGCATGGGCAGCAGTCTCAGACTCACGCAGTCAGGAGGGCCCTGTTAGGCACTTGGCTGCAGCATGCATCAGCATGTTGTAAGTCTGACTGCTGCTCCTTCACAGACCCCAGTGCATCCCCTTTTGCTTCAAGACTATTACTATCGGGAAGCAGGGATATACCTGCATAAGGTGCTTGGTAAGTGGAGATAACCTTAATCTGAAACTAATCTCACTGTCTCAGGAAGAAATCCTGTCTCCCTTACCCATATCCTTAACCTATCACTCTGGTTCACAGTATTCCCTCAAAAATGGAAAGCCGCAGTAGTTACCCCTGTGTACAACAGTGGGGCTCGGGCCATGCCCGAGAACTGTAGACCCATCTCTATACTTCCGCCACTCTCAAGACCCTGGAATGAATCATCACGGACCAACTTGTCGAATACCTGGACAAACATAAGCTCCTATGCCCTGAGCAGCATGGCTTTAGGGCAGGACACAGCACCACTACAGCCCTCCTGGAATTCACAGGCTTCATCCATAAATCTCTCGATCTTGGATAGCTTGCTGGGGCAATCTATATCGATATAACAAAGGCCTTCTCGACACGGTCAATCATGCCTCCTAGTGGACCAACTCACTGCTACAGGCCTTGCCCCAAGGCGGTTGCATGGTTCCACAGTTACCTGCACTGCTGCTCCCAGCAAGTCAGGATAGGTACAGTCCTCTCAGACAGCAAACCTGTCTGCTGAGGCATTCGCAGGGGTCAATACTGGGTCCCTCCTATTCAGCTTATTCTTGAATTGCCTCCCCAAGCCAGTCAAGGCCACATCCTCCTTAAAGTAGATGGTGCGGTTGTCTTCTCAAATGGCTTAGACCCCAGTGCCCTTGAGCAGCAACTACAGAGCAACTTCACCAGTGTAGAGACGTGGTTCAAAGATCGTAAACTGATAATGAACTACAAGAAAACAAAATCATGCTGTTTTCCAGCTCTCTAAACAAACACAAAAATTACCCACTGTCAATATGCAATAGTGGTAGGGTTTCCCTTGAACTTCTTCAACACTTTCAATACCTTGGTATTACTATTGACAACTCGCTCTCCTATACTCTCCACATTGACAACACAGCCAAAGCTATCAGCAGCGCGCAGGGCTACTTCGTCCCACAAGCATAGCCTCTCCCGTGAAGCCCTCAGCATAGCTGTTCACAGTTCTCTGTTCCCTGGTGGACTACGGGCTGCCTATATATGGTTCTGCCACAGATACTGCTCTCCAGTGCATAAAACTGCACTCAACAAAGCCTGCTGGCTCACCTTAGGTGCCACCGACTGACTGACACTTGTGACTCTATGCCAGGGCACACTGGCTCATGCTCAATAGCTGACTAAAATATCAATCCTGCCTTCTGGCCAAAAAGATCTGCCTTGGTCAACTACAGCCAGAAGTCCAACAACTTCTGGTTCCAGCAATAATCCACTCGCACCCAAGCTCCAACACCAGTCCTTCCTAACTCAGAAATGTCGAGCATCTCAACGACAAAGGTCCTTTGCTTACCGTGCAACCGCTGTGGTTTCATTTCCCTCAAGGAGAATATTGCGCCTGCCATACTGGGTACTTTCAAAATGAACTTGAAGTTCCTCATGAATTAGTGTATCATAAGTTACATCACACAAATCTCGATGTGCCTGCCATTGCTAGCACCAGCTTTCCACTCCTCATCACTACTTCCATCCCCTGCCCCACAACCCTTCCCTCTCTCCCCTCAGTAGGCCCCTGCTGCCCCCACACCTAGCACCCTCTGCCTCCAATCTAGCCACCTTCCTCCGATCCCTACTGCTATACTGACATTACGCTGCGCCTTTGCGCATTGCACTCGGGCTCTCCCTTCACCCCTTTTTTTCTTTAGCAACGCTCCAAACAACCTCTTGTTTGCTGACAACTGACTGGTTTCACTGTTGGGCACTGTAAATTGTCTGTTTTCCTGTGACCTATACTTTGTTTGATATATTATCCTGTTTGTTTACCTTTGTATTTCTGCAATCCTTTGTATAATTTCACCTGTTTCTTGTACTGAAATGTCCTGACGTGGAACCTATGTAAAGAGCTCTGAGCTCAAATGGTTTTCAGCGTTGAGCAGCGTGATGCCAGGATCTGGATGCAGCAGGGGACCAGCCGTGAGTGCTGGAGATCCCAGTATGCTCGACCCAGTCGAATAATCAGGGCAGTATATCCCTATGAGCTTATCCAGGGGACAATGGAAATGCTCAGTTGGAAAGTAAAGAAGGCTGCACATGTGCTCAGATGTCAAATTGTATAAAAAAAAAGGTTTACGGTCTCTTTTAAGCAAATTCACAGAGCAACTCAGAAAGTCCAACCGAGCTGGTGAATTAGTGAAACTAAATAATAAAACTGTGTGATCACATTAGAGAACAGCCATAGAGGTTAAAGTGCCCAGAAGCCTCCATATCATACATGCTGTCTTCATAATAGCTCTGTTACACAAGAGTAAAATGCCTTGAATAATTGTGAGAAGTGGATTCAAGCCACCTAAGATACACAACATCTAGGAGAGAGCCTCAGATGCTTAAGGATGAATATTATCAACAAAATTAGACTACAAAAGCTATTAGCAGACAGATGGTGAGACTCGGCATTTTATAGTAATGGTAAGGCAAATTTGAAAAATCAGTTAGTGGCAGAAGTCAAAGCATAATGATACCTTAAATGATGGACCACAGTCTGTAACAGGACTCCTTCCTAATTAAATAGCAAAAATAACACCTACTATATTAGGAGGATCTTTGATAAAGTTGAGTAACTGAAATTTGTGATATCTTAGGATTTTAGACATTTTTGTATGGCCCACTAATTCATTCTTACTTGACCCAGTGACATTTCAGCACCAGCCTGTCTCCCTGTGAGGTGTGCAGAGAGTGCTGTGACATCCTAATAAAGTCCCTCCTCATGTTACAGTGGTGTTCAGAAACTGGCTCAGAAACAGTCCTGTTCAGCAAATGGTGACCTGGTCTGTGCAAAGTGAGAGTAATGATAAATGAGGACTAAGAGGAAGAGGTACTTATACAGCATGGACGAGAATGAGGCAGACAACTAAAAGAACACATGATACTCCTGTGCCCAGCATACGGCATGGTCAGATCAGTAGTGTTTTAGGATACAGTAAGAGATTCGGACCAAGAAACTTGAGATAAATGTCAGATGGAAATGCAATCATAAGACTGCAAAGTAATACTGCATAAGTACAGTAGATGGTGGTGCAGGCAAGGCTATAGCAAAGTTTACAGCAAAGAGAAAATGCTAATAGATGTAACTGACAACTGCACCGCTCAACGAATGAGAAACAATAAGGGTTTTACGTCCACTTGTGGGACTGCCCATGGTGGGGCTTAGCACTGTGCTGTGTGTTAATACATCTGTGGGAGCCAATCAGTGCAGGATAAGAGTGCTGTCACGCAAATTTATGCATGTGAGAGCACAGTAAAGCAGAATCAGCTATGCTGGCACACTACAAATGCAACTGGAACCACTCTTATCCTGCAAATGAGTAGCTCACACAGAAGTATTAAAACATTATAGACACATCAGTGCTCAGCATTTTCTTGTACTGCCTTAGTTGGGTTCTAGGCCTTAGTGGAGACCCTACCTCTCAAAATGTCTCTTAAAATGACAGTAGAGATTTGAGAAGTCTATGTCACTTCCTGATGTCAGTTTTTTAGATCAGTTGTAACTTGAATTGCCATTAAAATTGTAAATGGGGGTCCCTAATTTAAGCATACAGTATAAAATTTTAATCTTGCTTCAAATTACATCTGCCATATTGAAGAGGAGCGATAACCACTAGCTTTGAGTTCTACTTGAACTGTTGTTATACTTTTGACTAACTTGTGGACTGTGTTTTAATTACAATTCATCTAAACGCAAATGGATTGCCAACCTGATTCACGTAAGGAACACGCTTGTATGGTCATTCCTGCAACAAATGACTCAGCAGGCGAAACACTCTTATTTTATGAGTGTTTCATGCATAGAAACAGAAAATTTGATGGCAGATAGGACCGCTTGGCCCACCTAGTCTGCCCATTTCCCTACCTAATGGATAAGCTGCAGATCCCAGTTGATCAACAGCCTATTTCCTCCTACCCCACTAGAATTGCCTTGTGTCTGTCCCATGCATTTTTGAATTCCCTCACTGTTTTGACTCTCGGCCTCCTCAGGAAGGCTGTTCCATGTATCCACAACCCTCTTTGTGAAGAAATACTTCCTCACATTACCTCTGAGCCATCCCTCTCGATCTTCAAATTGTGCCCCCTTGTTTTTGCACATCTCTTTTCTGAAAGATGCTACCCTCTTGGACTTTGTTGATTCCTTTGAGGTATTTGAAAGTTTCTATCATGTCCCCCTCTCCCTCCTTTCCTCGAGGCTATACATCTTTAGTTCCTTTAGTCTTTCTTCATGTGTCTTCTGATGCAGACCCTGAATCATTTTGGTTGTCCTCCTCTGGACAGCCTCCACCCTATCTATGTCTTTGCGGAGATGGGGTTTCAGAACTGTACACAGTACTCCAGATGTGGTCTTACCAGCTGTCTGTACAGAGGGCCAACAACTTCTTGTTTTCTACTGGTGATGCCTCTCCCTATGCATGCATTAAATAATCGAAACTTCTCGTGATGGATACGTAAGACAGAATCTATAATGCAAAGACATTACCTCTGTTAATTCTCAATTACTATTCTTGTAAGGGAATTGAACAGGCACAGTTGCCTAGGTTTTAGAATAAGTAACTTGGAAAAAATTCAAAAGCCTTATTTGTAACCATGGCTTCAAGAGATTCTACTTTGGTTCAATGGTTTTAGAGTAAATTTTGTATAGGACGGATGTGGCTTCTTTTCCACTCCCCTGAATCCATCCCTTGGTAGTACCACCTCTTGAAGTAAGTCAGGGAAATGCACTAAAAGGTAGAACTGGAGGGCTGTGGGGCCTAGAGCCTTTCACCTTTGCTATGGATAAGGTCACGTCACTCCTTGCTATGTTCTTGCTTGCTGTCAGACTGCAGCAAGGAGAGATACTATAGGTATCATTCAATCTGATTATGCCAAATCGTCTCCTAAAGACAGTGCTCTAATTGGGTCTCAGAGATTACATCTTGAAGTGAGGTGCCTCTGACAAAATACTGTGAGTCTCATGAGGCTGAGAAAGGATCAAATCCCTCCATGTCCCATGCTCTTCTCTTCCGGAGGGACTGGAACTAAAACTACAATGTCTAGGAGATGATGAAGGTTCAAGAGATGGTCTGAAATGTTTTGTTTCTTGGAAACTAGAAATGAAAAAAACAGTCAATACGGCAGGGATGTGAATTATACTGCACATCATTAGAAATCTCCAGTCCCAACTTGTCTGATGACTGGGCCACTTGCACAGAAATGGACACCTTGCCTCCTAACTGATCCTGAGGTAAACGGACCCAGACACTGTCATGCTGAGGTGCAGCTAAGAAAATAGCCTGAGAAACCTGGCCCCTAGAAATCTGCATATCCTCTGGAAGCAGAGAATTTGGAAGACAGGTCTCCTGACTGGTAACAGGGTGTACAGGTTAGCTCTTCCAGTCCTGATGGGTTGGACTGGAACAGGTCAGGCAACTCAGAACCAGAACCAAAAATGCAATATACAGAAAAAAGCTACTTAGCAGCTCTGGATCTACAGGACTCAAAAGGTCAGTATGAATCAGGGGCTTCATTTTCTAGCTTGTACTCTATTCTGACCCCACCCAACCAATCTGGAGCCCCATAGGATGGGACTGTATGAACCATGAGACCCAGGTTCTAATCCCACCCAGGATTCTTAACTATCTAGTATTTCAGGACACCCTGTTGTGAACTTGGATAAAATCAGAACCCTACTGTAAATGAGATGCTGCATCTCAGCTGAGCTATTCTGGGTTAATGAACTGTAATAAACAAACAAATCTCTCCTTCCCACTTCTCTTTAGAAAATAAACCTGCCCCCATTGCCTCCCTTTATCCCCCACTTACCATGGAATATCTATGGGACAGCACAACAATGTATGCCCTCTGCCTCACCCCTTCACGGGATTTATTTTTTAAACCACATAATGGTGTACTTAAATAAAAACTGGGTCACAATCTTTAGGGGAGCAGCTGCACCCTCCACCATTACTCTAGTTCATATTAGCTGCTCACTCTGGGAGCAGCATTAAGAGAGTTGTACACGTGGTTAGCCAGGAGGGCGGAAAGAAGAGGCAGGTGACAGGACAGGCTGCCAGAATGATGCAGTGTGGAGTGGACACATGTAGAGCATCTAACTGTGGAGGACAAAGTGCATCCTGCCACTAGACCACATCAGGCAGAGCAGTAGCACACATACTGTAACTCTACCTCCCAAAGATTAGGACCAAGGGTTTTGTGCTGCCAGAGACTATTTCAGAAAATGATCCCCATCACAGATAAAAGGGTAGGATTGGGGGCACTGGCAACATGGGTGGAGGAACTGGATGAAGGAAGAACACAAAGGGTAGTACTTAATGGGAGTTTTCAGAGGTAAGGAAGTAACAAGCTGGGTATTTCGGTTGGTGCTGAGCTTGGTCCTTTCAATGTATTCATTTGTGACACAGGGAAGGCAGATGACACAAAGATATACACAAGGATGGACATGCAGGAAGAGATAAGAGAACTCAGGAAGGATCTGCACAGGTTGGAGAGCTAGTGAAAGATCTGACAGCTGGGCTTCAATGGAAACAAATGTAAAGTACTGCACACTGGAGAGGAACCCAAGGTGCAATATGGAATGGGGGGCAGTGGCGAGCCAGAGGGGGCTGGGGCGGTCGCCCTCCTGGCTGCCCCAGTGTGAGTAGTGGTGCCCTGCCACCATCTTTATTCACTGTTTAGTGTCCACTGTGGAGCCTGTGATTGACTGAATGGTCCTCCCTGGCTCCCAAATTATCCTAAACCTGGCTCCGCTACTGGGGGTGGAAAAAGACACCATGAAGGAGACGGACTTAGAGGTCATGCTATCAGAAAGCCTAAAACAAAACCCCATTGTAACAGAGCTGTAGACAAGGAAAACAGGATGCTGGGTTGCACAGGGAGGTGGATAGGGTAGAAGACAGGAGATGAACCTCCCATTGTACAGGTCACTGGTGTGACTACACCTGGAATACTATGCAAGATACTGGAGTCCATACCACAGAAGAGACTGCAAAAGGTGGAAACAATACAGTGCAGGGGAACCAGGATGGTCCATGGTCTTGAGATTAAGACATATGAGACACTGCAAGATTTAAACATGTACACACCTGGGGAAAAAAAGGAGGGAAGGGGCGACCTGATCGAGACATACATGTATCTGCAGGGGATAAACAGGGTGGATGCCAAGGAACTTTTCTCCTTGAGCTCAAATATAGGGACAAGAGAATTCATTTAAACTCACAGAGGAAGATTCAAAAGGGACGTCCATAAGCACTTTTTCACAGGAACAGTGGTGGACAAGTGGAACAACGTGCGGAGGGAGTGGTACAGGCCAAACCAGTGAACAGTTACATGCAGGGATGGGACAGGCATATGAGGATAAGTTAGAAAAGGAGAGCAGAAGCAAAGGGAGGGATGACCTAGACTCTGAACTGAGTCACTGAATGTATGATATACCCAACAGATCTTGATATACCTGTGTTACTTGTGCATTTTAACTAATTCTGTGTGTTTTAAACTGTAGCCCTGCTCCTAGTAAGGAACAGGAAGAGGGGTGTTGTAGTTCAGATTGCTCTAACGAGCAAACTACACACTCATTTGGGGATACTATTTTGGGCACTGTACAGCTTGGGCACAGTTATTTGGGCTGCAGTGATTATTACTGTAGTTGGGAATTTAAGCGCTTAAAATGTGCTGTTAGGCCTTGAAGGAATCGTGACCCCCACACTACTTCGGGTCACCAAACTACTACTTAAGCTGCCCTGCTGCAAGCAGGGTCGTAGAGGCAGGGCGAAGCAGGAACGCACGCAGACGACGTGCGTGAGCGCATGTTACATGTGTTAAGCGAGTTGAGGGATTGAGGAGGGCACGCCATAATAGACGGGACAACATTTAGTACTGTGGACTACGAGTTTGTGAGTGTTCATACATAAATAAACAGTAAAATATTAATGCAAGAGGGAAAATGGATCAAACAGTAGTCATTAAAGATAAAGTGGTAAAGTGGGGCGCTATGTACTAGAATCTAAACGTGACCTGTTCTCTGACATCCCAATAATTGACTTACCGTTTACATGCTTAAATGTAAACAGAATAAAGAAATGCATATAGAGATTTCATTATTCAGCACTAGATTAAAAGCATTGGAAATTAGTCAACAAGACTTATTTAAAAAGATGGTACATGGGGAAACTGATCAAATAAATACTAAGGATAAAGAAGGAGCAGTATCTATACCTGATGAAAGCTCCATTGTTCCTACTACCATATTTCCGCTTCACCAAAAAGTAGCTGAGTTTAATTCTGGCTTATGTCAGAATGAAACAATGTCTAGGAAAAGAATAAGAGAAAATGAAACACAGGAAAATACTAATAATGACTGGTATGACATACAAACTAAAAGGCCAGCCAAAAAGGAAAGGAAGAACAGCTGAAGCATTCAAATTACCACTGTTTAATAGCTTTGACCCCTCACTGTAGTATCAGACATAGATAGTACACCTCTTCCTGGATCATTCCCTTACCCATAAATAGCCCTGGAAATGACAATACAGTTACTCTGGGACCCTCCCTGACCCCAACCGATGATAGAGCCTAACGCCTCTGGATCAACTCCTTACTCATGCTAAACCCAGAAAATGACAGTACAGTTAATCTGGGAATTTCCCCCGCCTCAACCACTAATTGAATCCATTCAGGGATACCCAGTAAAAATTAATTAAATGGACCCACAATATTAGATGACTTAACTGAAGGACAGAGTAATGTTTCTAGTAACCAGACCAACGCTAGGGGGATAACTAATGAAATACCAGAACAAATATTTATATTGGGAGATTCCATCACAAGGTTTACTGACAGATATAAAACTAGAGGTAACAAAGAGAATGTAACCAGCTGTAGCTACAGTGGGCAACAATAAAATACATTACACAAATGATGCTGGGTATATTACAAAATGTGACAGGACCTAAAACAGTGGTTTTACATGCAGGAACCAACAACTTTGGAAAACAAGAAGTAGACAAAATTATAAGAGACATGGAAAGAGCAATAAAATGTATACAAGACCAAAATGCAACCCCTGTAGTATCAGAAATACTACCTGGAACCAAGGCAAATTATCACAGGACACACAATATTAAATGTTTTAATAATTGGTTGCGTAGGTGGAGTCTCATGAACAATATTCATTGTATAAGATCTTGGGAAAATGTGAAAATAAAAACAAACTTTATGGGTATGATGGGTTACACCTAAGCAGGAAAGGTTCAAGGTTACTGGGATGTACAATTTACAGCGTGATTAATCAAACAAAAACTAGGGAAGACGGGGCTAAGTAAGTAAAATTGTATTTTAAGCACTTTTCAAAACCAAAGCGCTGTACAATGACAACATTTAAAATTACAGACATAATATCAACAATAAAATCATTCACCAAAAGCTTTTAAAAACAAAAAGTTTTAAACTCAGATCTGAAACTCGACGGTCAGGCAGCCTCGCATCCGGCGAGGTAGAGAATCCACAGGGTGGGGGCAGCGAAGAAAAATGCACATGCCTCAGATGTCTTAAATCAACCCTGGGAATTCTAGTGATCCTCGTCAGTGGGATCTGAGTGAGCGAGAGGGACAGTAGAGTAAGGAGATCTTGCAGATACCGCGTCCCTGTTCATGTAGGGCTTTATAGGTCAGTAACCCGACCTTGAAGGTGATCCGCCACTGAACCGGCAGCCAGTGCAGTCCACGCAGCACTGGGTGTAATATGACTACTTCTAGATGTCCCAGTCAAAAGCCTGGCGCTGCGTTCTGCACCAGCTGCAAGGGCGGATATCAACCCCTGGTAGCTCTGGGTACAGGGTATTGCAGTAATCAGGGCGAGTGGTCACAAAGGCGTGGACCAAGGTAGGAAGGTCAGCCAGAGGAACCAGGTGTTTCACCCGAGCGATATTCCTAAGATGGTAAAATGAGGATTTGACAATGGCCGACACCTGAGATTTTAGAGTCAGGCCATCATCTACAATAATGTCCAGATTACGTACCTGGTCTGTGGATGGGAGTTGGACACCATCAAGCCATATGCCCGATGGAACCCCAGCCTACAACCTGCCTCAAGGCGACCTGGGTCCACAGCCAACACCTCAGTCTTATCCGGTTTAACCTCAGCCAGCCGGCACTCATCCAGTCTTTGATTTCAGATAGACAGCTGTTAAGCATAGAGATCGCATCTTCCTGTCCGGGATTGAAGGACAGATACAGCTGGGTATTATCTGCATAGCAGTGAAAACCCAGACTGTATCACCTAATAATGTCTCCCAATGGCAGCATATAAACAGCGAACAAAATGGGTGCCAAAATGGAGCCCTCGGCACCCCACAAGGCAGGGAGATGGCGTCAGAGGAATAAATTCCAGTGACAAACCTCTGCCTCCAACCCGTGAGGAAAGATCGAAACCAATGCAGGAACTGTACCAGTCAGTCACAATAAAGCCGCAGGTGCTCCAAAAGCACACCATGGTCCACAGTATCAAATGCTGCAGAGATCAAGAAGGACTAGAATAGTATGAGCCTTCGATCTCTCGCAATCAGGAGATCATTTAAAATCCAGACATAGAAACATAGAATTTGATGGCAGATAAGGACCACTTGGCCCACCTAGTCTGCCCATTTTCCTACCTAACAGATAAGCTGCAGATCCTAGTTAACCAACAGCTTACTTCCTCCTACTTCCCACTAGGACTGCCTTATGTCTGTCCCATGCATTCTTGAATTCCCCACTGTTCTTGACTCCACGACCTCCTCAGGGAGGCTGTTCCATGCATCCACAACCCTCTCAGTGAAAAAATACTTCCTCACATTACCTCTGAGCCATCCCCTCTATCTTCAAATTGTGCCCCTTGTTCTTGCACATCTCTTTTTCTGAAAGAGGCCACCCTCTTGGACTTTGTTGATTCCTTTGAGGTACTTGAAAGTTTCTATCATGTCCCCTCTCCCTCCTTTCCTCAAGGGTATACATACTAAGCTCCTTTAGTCTTTCTTCAGTATGTCTTCTGGTGCAGACCTGCACCATTTTGGTTGCTCCTCCTCTGGACAGCCTCCACTCTGTCTATGTCTTTGCGGAGATGGGGTCTCCAGAACTGCACACAGTACTCCAGATGGGTCTCACCAACTGTCTGTACAGAGGATAACAACTTCCTTTTTCTACTATTGATGCCTCTCCCTGTGCATCCCAGTATTCCCCAGCCTTCCTTACTGCCTTCTCACATTGCTTGCCCACCTTTAGGTCATCTGATATAATTACCCCCAGGTCCCTTTCCATTTTACTGTTGTCAGTATCTCACCCCCATTGTGTACTCTTCCCTGGTTTTTGTTTACCAGGTGCATAACCTTGCACTTCTTTGCATTGAATCTGAGCTGCCATACATTTGACCATTCCTCCAACCTTGCCAAGTCCCTTCTCATCCTTTCCACTCCATCTGGTGTATCAACCCTGTTGCAGATCTTTGTGTCGTTTGCAAAGAGACATACTTTTCCTTCAGTTCCTCTGCAATGTCACTTATAAAGACATTAAAAGGACGGTCCCAGTACTGAACCCTCGGTACCCGCTAGTAACCCTCCTTTCTTCACTGTGGACTCCATTTACTACTACCCTTTGAGTCCTGTTGTCTAGCCAATTTTTATCCAGGCTACCACCTTGGGACCCACTCCAAGGCTGGCTAACTTGTGTATGAATCTTTATGTGGGACTGTATCAAATGCCTTGCTAAAATCTAGGTAAGCCATATCCACAGCCCCTCCCTGGTCTACTACTTTGGTCACCCAGTCAAAGAAATCTATTAGATTCATCTGACACGACCTTCCCATTGTGAATCCATGCTGCCTTGAGTCCTGTGCCCCACTGGCCTCTAGGTACTCAACAATTATTTCCTTCAAAGTAATTCCATCATTTTCCCTACCACTGAGGTCAAACTAACTGGTCTGTAGTTTCCTGCCTTTGTCCTGCTCCCACTTTTGTGAAGAGGATCACATCCGCCTCCTCCAGTCCTCAGGTACCACCCATCCATCCCATGATTTGTTAAAGAGAGTAGTCAGTGTGTCACTAGTTCTACCCTTAGTTCTTTTAGAATTCTTGGGTGAATCCCATCAGGCCCACTGCTTTGTCCACCTTCAATTTTATTAGTTCTTTCAGAACCCTTTCTTCTGTAAATGGACTGGTATCGACCCCGTCTTCAGACTGTTTCTCTTGTTTGGTTTAGGTACCTCCCCTCCTCTTCATTTGTGAATACTGAGAAGAAATATTTGTTCAGTATCCTGCTTGTTCACTGTCACCCTACCCACATTCCCTCCCTTTATTAAGCCTCAGTATCCCTCCTTTGGTCATTCTTGCTCCCTAATTTACCTATAAAAGGTCTTATCCCCTTCTTAACAGAGTTGGCTATCCTTTCCTCAGTTTGGGCCTTTGCTATTCTGACTGCCTTCCCAGCCTCTTTCTGCTTTAACTGATAAAGTTCTCTGTCCTGCTCCTTCTGTGTTTCCTTATATTTCCTGAATGCTATCCTTTTCTCCTTAACCTTCCCTGCCACCTCTTTTGAGAACCATAGCGGTTTTTCCTTCATTGTGTTTTGTTGATTTGCTTTACACAAAGGCTTGTTGCCTCTGTGATGGCTGTTTGATTACTCCCCATTGTTCCTCCACCCTCCTTCTTGCGTGTTTGCTAGTGCTTTTCTGAGGCATTCTCTCATTTTCCCAAAGTCAGCCCTCCTAAAGTCCAATACTCTTGCTTTTGTATGGCTTGATTGTATGGCTGTGTTTATCATGAACCACACTGTTTGGTGGTCGCTTGTTCCCAGATGGCTACCCACTTCTAAATCTGAGATTCTTTCTCTGTCCCCATTTGAGAGTACCAGGTCTAAGACTTCCCTTCCGAGTGGGTTCCAATACTGGCTGTCTGAGGCATGCCCCTGTAGGGTATCAAGGATGACCCTGCTCTTGGATGTGCCTGCAGCAAAGGTGCTCCAGTTAACATCTGGCATATTCAGGTCCCCATCAACAATATATCCCTTTTTCTGCCATTCTAAGGGCCTTCTATCATTTCCTTATCCATTCCCTCCCCTGAGATGGGGTCTGCATACAACCCCATGCGGATTGTGGTGCCATTTCCTGTCTCCAGGGTGACCCAGAGTGTCTCATCTGCTCCCTGTTTACTCTTTAGTTCTGTTGCTTTGATCCCTTCCTTTACATGAGAGCTACTTCTCCTCCTCCTCTTCTTTTACCCTCCTGTCCCTCCTGTAGATTGTGTATCCTGGTATGTTGCCATCCCAGTCATGGTTCTCTGTGTACCATGTTTCTGTGACTGCCACAGGGCGGTCTCAGTGCTATGTCTTTTCCTAAATCCGATTGAAGAGTATCATAGACATTGTAATTTACAAGATGGTCATCCAATTGTAGTGCAACTACCTTTTCAATAACCTTATCCACAAAGGGCAGGTTAGAGACAAGTCTGTAGTTAGCTAAGCAGTCTGGATTTAATGAAGGCTTTTTAAGGAGTGGTCAAATGACCGCCTCCTTTAGGGGATTGGAAAGACCCCTGTCCAAGATTTCCAGACAATTTCAGCAAGGATTGGACAGATAGTATCTCATAACCTAATAATAGTGACGGGGGCCGGA
This sequence comes from Neoceratodus forsteri, assembly GCA_016271365.2. NCBI lineage: Eukaryota > Metazoa > Chordata > Ceratodontiformes > Ceratodontidae > Neoceratodus > Neoceratodus forsteri. Next base: position 827,763,098 of record CM057453.1, on the reverse strand, counting down.
TCAAACTATAGCTGGTTGGTCGTACAGTCTGGACAATCCTCACAATATCCATGAACTCCGGCTTACCAAAGTCAGACCAGGTAACACAGGTGTTTGTTTCCTCTGCCTATCACTGCAAACCCTTAAAGAGGAGCTGGGCGATACACAACCTGATGCTGGCAATCTTATCTGTGAAGAACCGAGCAAGCTCATCACATTTTATTTGTGAAAATCTCTTCCAGACTGCAGACAGAGTGGATTGCACAGTCTGTTGACAGTCTGAAAGAGTTGAGCCGGTCGGTTCCATGCAGCAGCAATCTCCTGGACAGGAATTCTGCCTTCTTATGGGCGATTGTTGATTGATAGGAACCATAATGGTCCATCAACCTAAGTCTGTCTGCATCAAGGCCAGATTTCCGTAAGCCCTCTCTAGCCTTCCCCACTCTCCTCAGTTCCTTTAAAGACTCATCAAACCATGGAGTCTTTGGGCACTGAGTGAGTGGTGAACCTGAGACAGGAGCAACTAAGTCCAAGGTCTCACCACCGCCTTATTATAGGCAAGAACGAGGTCCCTGGACCATGCACTCACCTGAAATATCCGATAGATCCAGTACCGCCAACAGACCTTCTGGGGCAACTCCTTAAAGGGTGATACTGGACCATCTCCATAGAGGCAGGCCTATTTGGGGTGCCCAAGCTGAATCTTATGGTATGATGGTCCATCCACGCATCCGGTTCCACCCCAAATGCGTGACCTCCAAATCCAGTAGAAACACTAGATCCAATGAGTGATCCCTATATGGGTAGCAGAGGTAACTACCTGTGAGAGGCCAAGCGTAGTCATAAGTTGGAAAAGATTCTTTCTGAAATGCGAGAGTTCATCGTCACCCAGGCATTGAAGTCACCCAGTATTAACCATCTGGGCAACTCCAATGCCATGTCGACAATGAAGTCCATGAACTCCTTCAGGAATTCTCCACCATCATCGGGTGGATGGTAGATGAGGAGGATCCTGAACCTGCACCTGCTCCCAAGATACACTCAAAGGATCAAGTGCCACCCACTGGCACATCCATAAGACTCAGCTCCATTCTAAAAAGATGGCTACTCCCTGCCTCTATGATCCAATCTCAGGCGGTGTATCACCGAGAACCCAGCCAGTGGCAGAGGCTAGTATAGGGTCTGCATTCTCATCAAGCCAGGTCTCGATGATACATGTCAGGTCAGATGTTGCAACAAGATCTGCAATAATTGCAGTCTTGTTCCTAATAAACCTGGCATTACATAACACCGCCTGGGTTGGATGGGTTTTCAGGAGGCGCAATGCGTGCCCACCATCTGGGAGCCCTTGGGTATGGGAATCAGGCAGGAGGACCCCTCTCCTGATCCCATTTCGCCCCAGGCGTCTCCTAGTCCCAACTATCCCTATCTGCCCGCTGCTTTCCATTCTCCCACTCAGACCAGCCCATCCACCTCGAATGCCTTCTCACTATCCCCAATGCACAACACTTACTAAAGACATCAGCAGATAAACGGGGACAGTGAAAGGGCAGAAGCTCCAAAGCAGAGTGGGAGAATAGCGCCTGACCGTAAAGCCTCCCAACACATCTTAAAACAATCAGTAAGAACCCAACAAACAAACTAATCAAATTAACTATCTCACTTCAAACCCAACCTCAAAATAAATAACCCTCACATAAATAATATTGTACTAATAACAATAACAAACTATAAAAGAAATAATAAACACATAAATTAATAAAATAAAATCTTCCTCTAAGCCACCCCAACATATACAAATAAATAAACTAAAATCCCTAAAATGTAGATTATTAAGCCTAACGTCAGAGTCCAAATCAAAGTAAGTCTGCAAAACACAAGTCACGGGAGGCGGATAATAAATCTTCAAAGCTGTAAATAAAACCAATAAGTGCAAATATTTTCCAAGCACAGACTCTCACTTAAAAGTGAAGTAGGTGCTAACAATAAAGTCTTTAAGTCCCCAGACACTCTCACTACCTGGAGAAAAAGGCATACTCAGATGTCAAAGCATAAAAATTAAATAATGAGTCTTAAGGCAGCCAATGTCTTCAAATCTTCAGATCCCCAGACCTCTCACAACCCGGAGATCAGAGAGAACACAGGCAATCTCACTGCCTCAAACCAAATGAGTATAAATCACTCAAAAAATAAAATTAAAGTCTGACCATAATCCATATGTAGATAGGCAGAAAGTCAAAAGAGCAGATCCAGATCCAGTGGTACTGAGGGCTCAGAAATCAAAGCGTGAGGAAGAATACCCTGAAGGCTACTAATCCAGGCGGATCCACAGCAATGACCCCAGAACAGTGTCCACCCACTGGTAGACCCTCCGGTAAGTCTAGGGAGATACTGGCAGCTTGGTCCCGCCCTTCAGCTAGCCCGAGGCCAGCGCCACCCGCCCTGAACCCAGTTGACAGCAACCACCCCAAGCAGCTCCCCAAAACACGCTGTCTCAAGAAAATCCAGTGCCAAAACCTGGGACAAACGATTTCCACAGCAGGAGCAAACAAATGCAGGCTCCTATCTCAAGCTTCCTGAATCTCACCGCACCAAATCAGCGAGTTCATGCTCTTCTCCCCCAGGACTCCAGCGACCATATATATGATAATCTGCCTCACGTTCCAATCAATATTCAGTTTACAATCCTCTGTTCCTTCTGCTAGTAATCCAAAAGATTCACTTCATCAAAAATTTCAGTCCAATTCAAAACTCGATCCAGCTCTACCGATGAATACTCATCCACAATTAATACTGGTAAACCATAACGCTTAACCCATTGAGGCGATCAGGAGCGATATAGCCGCACAAGTTGCCAGACCGATTCGGTCTCCGAAACGATAAAAATACCACAGTCACTCAGTCGATCAACAGAATTAAATTAAATGACAAATGAGCAAAAGGAATTATTAACAACTGATGTAGAAAATGATAGACGGAATAAAAAACTAAAATAAACAATAATACTAAAATTTCTTGGAGTAATAAATCAGGACAACATTTTTATTAACAAATTCTAAAATGCTTACATGGTACAAACCTGGATGAATTTCAAATAATGCTACATAATGAAGAAATTGATATAGTGGCAGTGACAGAAACCTGCGAATGACAGTTCTGAATGGAGCAAAAACATACCAGGTTACATAACCTATTATAATAATAGGAAAGATAAAAAGGGGAGGAGGGCACTATTTATAAGAGATAATATAAAATCTAAACAGATTACAGAATTAATAGGTGAAACTTCTGCTGAAATTGTTTGGGCAGAAATATTAGGTGATAGACAACCAAAGCTCGTGTAGGCTTATGTTACAGGCAGCCCAGTTCAAATTGGCAATAAATCAAGAAATTATGAATAATATAAATGATAAAACAAATTATAAAGAAATGATACTAATGGAGATTTTAACTTCCAGGGATACACTGGAAGGATAGTACAGGAAGCAATAATCAAGAAAATTTATTTCTAGATGTATGTCTAACAAATGTACTACATCAACTGATTCATAAACCAACTTGGAAAAACAATATCTTTGATTTAGTCCTAACAGATATTCCTGATAAGATCAATAATATCCAGGTAAACCCACCTCTACATAATAGTAACCATATGAATGTTACTTTCAAACAATACCTCAATAAAACCTGAGGCAGGAAAGACAGTCTTCAAAAACTATAGTACAGCTAACTTTGCTAAGTTAAAACAAGATCTACCAAATTGGAAATGGGATAATGAGTTTATCTCCTGTAACGACCTATGGTTAAGACTAAAGAACAAAAATTTTGGAAACAGAAAATAAATATGTTCCAACTAGGACTGTTTACAACAAAAAGGAAAGATTCCATCTTGGGTAACACCATCAATAGCTAAATTAATAAAACAAAAAATGTTTTTAAAGCTATGAAAAGAGAAGGTAGCAACTACAATACATGGAAATATAAAATGATTCTAAAGAAATGTAAAACTAAAATAAGAATAGAAAACAATAGGTTTGAAAATAGACTAGCGTATATTGAAGATGGTGGAAAAAGTTTTACTCCTTTATAAACAACAAAAAACCCACATCTAGAGCTATTGGACCTCTAATCATTAACAATAAAGAAATTGCAGTACAGAACACTACTGAGGAATGTAATAAATATTTCTGCTCAGTATTTAATGCTAAAACCACAATTGATAACAAGCAAACTACTATAATAACAGACAATGTAATAGAGATAACCAGGAAGAAATTTTGAACTAATTAAACACAATAAACATAAATAAATCACCAGGGCCTGACAAAATCCATCCGAGATTACTGAAAGAAATTAAGGAACCCTTTATATAAACTTTTAATATGTCACTACTTTCACTTAATGTAACAAATGATTGGAAAGTAGCTGCAGTGACACCTATTTTTAAAAAGGAAACCATGCAGATATAACAAATTATAGACCAATCAGCCTGACTAGCATAATAGGCAAAATCTTTGAATCATTACTCAAAACCAGATTAGAAAAAGAGTTATCTACAAAAGGACCAGTCAACAGAACTTAGCATGAATTTATGAAAACAGATCTTGTTTATCTGGAAATATGGTTTTCTATGTATATGTTAGTAAAAATATAGAAAATAATACACCTATGGATGTGGTCTACCTTGATTTTGTAAAGCTTTGACAAAGTACCTCATGGACAACTAATAACCAAAATGAGAGCATTGGGAATTAATAATCAAATTATTTACTGGGTGGAAGAATGGCTAAATGACCGTACCCAATGTGTATGCATTAGAGGAAACAGGTCTAGAACTCTCCTGTAAACAGCGGAGTACCCAGGGGTCTGTACTGGGACCAATATTGTTTGATATATTTATATCGACATGACTACTGATACAAATAGTTTTGTTATAAAATTTGCGGACGATACAAAAATAGCAGCAACAGTTGAAACACCAGAAGATTCTAGTAAACTTGCTAACGATTTGGAAAAACTTGACATTTGGTCGAAAAAATCTAATGTCCTTTAATATTGACAAATGCGAAATTATGCATTTTGGAAATAAGAATCAAAAATTTGAGTATAAATTATGTGGTAAAGCTTTAACATCTATAATGCAACAAAAAGAACTGGGAGTTATAATTGACCCTGACCTATCCTTTCAGAACCACTGTAATAATATCATCAATAAGACCAATAGTTTAATAGGATGTATAAAGAAGTCTTACCTCTCGAGACAGAGGATGTATATTACTATTGTGCAGAGCTTATGTGAGGCCACACCTAGTTACTGCTCCCCTTGTGAAGCCCATACCTCAGACATGATGTAAATCGATTAGAGGGGTGCAATGGAGAATAACAAAATGGTTTCGAATATGTGCAATAAAAGTTATGAGGAGACTAGAAGAGTGGGTATGTACTCTCTGGAGCAAAGAAGAAAGAGAGCTGACTTGTTATTTAAGCACAACATTTACACTGATGAGGACTTACTATCCCAGTTGGATATGTCTTATAATAGGCGCAATTGTAATCTCAGAAGTCACAATCATAAGTTGACATTAACTTACCCAAGAACAAATAAAGGGAGATTTTATTTCACTCAAAGAATAATCCCTTATGGAATGCTCTCCAAGTTCATTATTGGAAATTACAGACCATGATAAATTTAAGCATGATCTTGACATTCTAATGTTATAATATTTGTATGTACCAGCTTGGCTGGAGGCAGTGCTCATATGGACTTGACCTTCTGTATGTCTATACCTTCTTAGTATAACTCTTAGTATGACCATTAGAACAATGCAAAGTAGTTAGGCAGAGTGGGCAGACTGGATGGGCAAGCAGGCCTTTTCTGCCATCACTGTCTATGTATCTATTTTTCAAACTTTCATTTATCAGCATTTTGCAAAGTACAACCTACAATATGACCATGACAGAATATGAAGTCAATTACATAGACAACAATTAGCCTTCACATGAAGACTCTTGGAAGAAACAGGTAACAAGTACCTGTACCTGTCTGAGGGCTTAAATAAGCAGGTGTGTAAGCATATCCAAGGGACACCCTATTTGGGGTATCGTGATATTGTGCATTTATATTTGAAAACTGTACAGGTATATCCAGGAGTCCGTAACTGGGATATCCTTGTAATACAAATAAAATTCACTCCACTACAGTAAAAACCACAATGCAGGGGACACACTGGTGGGATGTAGTTTGGGGGGAGTGTAGGGTGTGTAGAACAGTGGTGAACAACAGCGTTTTTAGGAGTTTGGCCACCACTGTTTCAGCTGTAGGAGGTTCCAGGACATGAGGGTGGAGCTGGAAGCTGCAGAGCCAAATATGCTGCTTTAAGCTGAAGCCACCAGGTCACTTAGGGCATGTCTGCTACAGCCACCTCATAGGCCATCTCAGGCTCAAGAAGGAGGCTGGACAGTAGTGGGGGTTGGGAAGGGAAGAAGGGAAGGAAGCCCAAGCTTGAGGGATCAGTGCTGTGCAGCAGCAATATTCACTCTGTTGCAACAAGGGTCTCCCAGTCTCCCACAAGGAAGATGAAGGAGCTAGCATGCCCAGCAGGCTGGCTGCTAGAGAGCAGACTGAGGGAGGGTCAAGCCCCAAAGGGATGGTACATGTAGTGGGGGATGCAACAGTAAGGGGCACTGGAAGGAAGTGGGCATCATCCGAATGGCAAAGATGTGGTCTGCTATTATCCTGGGGCCACAGTGGAAACACCTAATGCCAGGAGGTGGAGCTCACGGAAGAGGAGGTGGAAAGGCCAGATCTGATTGTGCATGTCGGCATGAATGATCTGAGAAAGTGGAGCATGGAACAGCTGAAGGCAGACTATGTGCTTTGGGAAAGATAGTGAAGGAAAGAGCAGGGTGGTAGCCTTCTCCGAGGCACTACCACTGCAATACCTAAACGAAGGAACCGTTCCAAGTGTTCCAGTTCAATGCCATGACTAAAGGGATGGTGCAAGGAGGAGGAATTTCAGTTCCTCAGGACTGGGGCCCAACTTGGAGGATTGGAGATTGTTCAAAAGGGATGCCTTGCACCCCAATGAGGAGGGCAGGAGGGTCCTGGAGAAAAAGGTGGGCACAACGCATAGCTAGTTTAAAATAATAATGAGGCATCAGAGTGGCAAGGCACACAGAAAATGTCATGGGGGGCCTTTCTGGCCTCCGCATCATCACTGAAGTCAGTAGGATCAAGTAAATGCTGAACTCAGAAGAATCAAATAAACTTGGGCAGGGAGAGAAATGGTATGTGCCAACACTAGGAGTGCCAGAACATCAGTACTGGTCATGGACAGGAAAATGACCTGGTAGAGGTAATTGAGATGTTGGCAACCTCAAACCATGACTGGGACATGACCATACCAGGCTACACCCTGTTCATAAAGGACAGGGCAAAGGTCAGGGAAGATGGGGAAACAATCCAGACTGGGGTGGTTTACAGGCCACCAGGCCAGAATCAAGGGATAGACAGGGCACTGGGAGACACACTTAAGAAGGCAGCAAGTTTAGGGGAAGTGCTGGTGGGTGGGAATTCAACATGCTGGACGCGACTAGAAAGTTTCAGTCATGGCTAGTACAAGGAATCTATGTGCAAGGAATCCTTACCTGTACAGGTTTTTTCTACCTTTTCTCATTCCTCCTTACCACCTTCCACTCTCTGTTTCTAGAACCATCTGATCTATGTGGTATCGCTTACCCCTCCAGATGTCTTGGAGCCTTCTCTGCCTCCCCCAAGGCAAGATGTCCCCTAGGTCAATAGGGTCCCCAAACTGCTCCCTTTTCTGATTGAGATCATGAAGATCCAATATGGGGTGCCAGCCCCTGTCCGTTTGGGGACCAGAACATATCTGGATATGAGGTCCTGACTGGCCATGCAGTCCAGGACATGGGCTACAGAACCTGTCTGAAGGAGCTGAGTGATGTCCACCTGAAGGCAGACAACATGTCCGGGGACACTATGGCCTCCCATGGGGCATGGGCTCGATAGGGCAGGACAGCCATAAAGTCTAGAGGCAGATTGTGACCCACATCATCAAGCACCCATTTTACAACGTGATGATAGACCAGGTGTGCCAGAAATGGTGAAGCCAATCCCCCATGGAGAACCCAAGGCTGATGCAGGACGGGTGGGAGAATGACACCCCCAACCCAGCACTGGGCAGGTTTGCAGTGGCTCCAGCACTAGTTGCCAGAAGAGCACTGCCTCCCCAGTCTCCGGATTCTTAGAGCCAGAGGTGGCGGGCCTAGGCTTAGGTCACCACACCTGGGACTGCCCCAATGGGGCTGCGGTGGCTTGGACTGTGGTGCCAGGTAGGGCTGAAAATGAAAGGGCTTTTTATCTGGTTTCTGGCCCTTAGGGTCCTTCTGAGAGGCCGTAACAGAATCCAAGGTGGCACTGAATTTCTCAATCCTAGTGAGGTGACCGTCCACCCTCAAACCAAACAGGTCAATACCCAAGAAAGGGACATCCGCCAGCTTATGTTGGGTATCTGCCATAAAGGTGGAGATCCATAACCAAGACCAACACTGCACGGTGACTGCAGCGGCCACGGATCGGGTGCAGGAGTCGCCAGTGTCCAAAGCCATCTGTAGCTGCTGCTTGGCAACCAAACATCCATGGTCTTGTACCATATTAACTGCCAACTAAAAATCTGCATGGAGATGGGGAAGAACTTGGCCATCACGACAGCAGAGCTCGCCTGCCAAAGGCCAAGGGAGGAGCTTCTTCACCACACGGTCCAGTTTCTTAGATTCCTTGTCTGTAAAAAAGAAATGTGGTAGCCATGCTAGTCTAGTCAACGATGCAGAGAAAAAAAACAACAAATATGTTGCAGGTGATACCTTTTATTGGACTAAAAATATTATTTTTAAGACTAGCTTTTGAGAGATAAAATTCTCTTTCTCAGGTCAAAGTGAATTGTTGGGAGGTTGCCAGCATCCCGACATTGCCATCCACCAGAAAACCAAGTCCGCCACCAATCCTTCAGCTGAAGGATGGTCAATAAACCAGTAAGAGACCGGTGGGCACCGCGCATACTTACAGACCATACGGGCAAAAGGCACTGGGCAAGAGGTGGACGTTGCCAAAGCTCAAGAGCAGGACCAAACAGCTTCCACCACCTGGAAGGCAATCCTGGTTAAACAACTAAATAAAAAAAAAAAAAAAAAAAAAACCACTGGGGAGTCATCCCTGTCCAGGATTTTGGTCAGAGGTATCAGCCCGCTTTGCACCGGCTCCAAGGAATCCCCATGGATTCAGAGATGAGGCAGAGCAAAGCTCCAAAGAAGGCTGGCCTGTGCTTGGTTGTGAGCTCCTTGGTGGACTCTTAGTCAGAGGCTGGGGTGCAAACAGAATGCATGGAGGAGTACTCAGAGTTCAAGGACTTCAAACACCATCATTGACTCGGGCTCCCGTGGACCACCAGGGGCTCATCCGAATGTGTGATCCTGACGGTCAGCAGACCGGGAGACCAGAAGTGAGTCAGGCATCTCTGGACAGGGCCCCTGCAAGGGCTGTTGAGGCAGGGTTGCACCAGAATTGGAGGAGAAGCCGTCGTTGGCTTGGCTGGGGGAACCTGAATGGGTTATGGCGTGGGCGACCAGGGGCACGGAGGCTGTGGCATGGCACAACCATGGCCGAGGATCTACTGCTGCCACACTAGCTCCTCGTAATGACACCGTAATCTGCAATGGAGCCTGTCCTCGTTCAAAGACAAGGATGATAAGGGCGCCGTTGGCGCTTCTTGGTGAGGATCAAGAGTGGGAGCCGAGATCTCAATCTAGAAGCGAGACTGAGATCAGGTCCTCAACAAATGATGATCAGGTCAATGGGGGAGGGACTGTGTGCTCAGCAGGGTCCAGAGACCCCGGAACCCTCAAGGGGTTGATCTCCTAAGGGAGACTACGGGTCTGCTGGCTTGTCCAGCCCCTGCCAAGAGGAGCCGAGAGGACCGGGGTCGTAAGTGAATCATCCTCGCTGTCCTCTAACAAAGGGTTGACCAGGTTGAGAAAAATCTCGGCCAGCTGGTGGAGCCACGTACTGGATGGCAAGCCTGATGGGGACACTGAGGGGCCAGCAGCTTGGACTGGAACTCCAGGAGGGTCAGCCAAAACAGATAGCTTGACAGCCGTCCAGCCAGCTGCAGAATCACAGGCGTGGGAGTAGGAGCCCACTCCCGGTCCCACAACCTGTGAGGGGTCTTCTTAGACTGACGACCTAGACAATTTGGACCCTCGGAAGGCCCTCCCCAAGGGTAAGAAGGGACTGGCACAAGTCACAGAGCGGCTCCAGTAAATGAAGCGCCCAAGCCCACCGGGAGCAATGCAGAGACTGAAGCAGCACGCGCTCTGCTGGGCTATAGCCTCTTCGAAGTGGCAAACTGCACTGCTGAGCCTGCTGCCACCAAAACAGCCCTGTGTGGACATCTTTGGACCAGACCAGCAAGTCCCGTTTGTCTGGCCAGCCTAACAGAAGGCAGGCATAACAGTCCTCCAACGTGGAAGGCTACAGGGACTGGCACACGCTGCAAGCCTGCAGATTGTGCTGAGCCCAAGGCAATATACGCATGAGGTGTGAAGGTCGGTGTGCAAGGCCTTCTGGTTACAAGCGCATGCTGCTTGGAACCTGGGATCAGACTTCTGGTCATTGTGCTCCATTTGTAACAAAGCTAGAACTATGGAGAAAGGTCGCCTGAAGACATACAAAAATTGGCCTACAATGCAGGCAGAAGCTGCAAAGGAGAAGACCTGATGCTTCCAGTGAAAAGGAAGATCTGCTGTCACAGGGTGGAACTGAGGATACCACCCGGTCGGTGGGAGGAGCTTAGCTTGAAGATGTTCTGGCAAGATTTAAAGGGAAATGAAGACTGCCTAAGCGTGGATAGTGCACCATATTCACATCCCTAGAAACTGCTCTTTAGACTTTGCAAATGTAGCATAACTATCTCTAGATTGGACCCACATCATGCATGCTTCTACTCTCTAGATCCATTCCATAATATGGAAAATTGTGAGGGCTCCTTACTGAAGGTCAAACATATTCAGTAAGATAGGACTAAGCAGATGGCGTCAGAGGATCTACTTCTTAAGAGGAAAAGACTATAAAGCTTTCAATCTGAGGCGATTCACTGTGACTCCTTGTTGTCAGGTTGATCTTCTCCCTAGTCACCCTCCAGGCAGGAAGAAGCTATGGAGGGTATGGCATGTGACTAGGGATGATGAACAATGCTGTAAGGCGATGGAGTTGTCTTTGAACTCAAAATGTCAGCACTTTGCTCTCTACTGTTGATGATGGAGCAATTATGACTGGAGCCATTTAGGTGACACTGATGCCAGTGACCCTGGCTGTTTCGCTTCAGACAGTGTGTACCGTGATCGATACCCAACCAGTCCCTCACAGCATCACACTGGCATCAGTTCCACGTGAGGCTTTCTAGATGCCAGCAATGACTGTTTCAGCACCACTCTCAGCACACAAGTTGGTGCCAATGGGGCCTGTTTCTGTGGTGATGTGGGCATTGCCTTATAGCTTGTCCTTGCCTTGGGTCTTTCCAGCAGAGCTGCAGTTAGTTCACCCTTCAGCTCCAGGACCCTTACTCAGGGTAACTGGCCATGGCACACACACCTCTGTTCTGGGGCCCAAAACCTGCCACCATTCTCATTGCTGACTTTGTGCTGCTTTGGGATCAGCTGCAGCCTCAGCCCTGCCTGGTCTGGGGTTTCAGGATGAAAATACTTGACCCAATTATTTCCCAATTGCATCTGTTACTATAGCCCTGCCAATATGTCTATGCCCTTACTTCCCTTTATCTTAATGAGTCCTACTGACATGTACTTTTTATGCAGGGATAGTGTGTGTACATCTGCTGACTTGTTTCCAGTGATATAAGGCCTTGCTGTGGTTTTGTCTAAATACACAGTATCACCTGTCCCTCAAGACCATAATAAATTAATTATGCTTTTTCTATATGGTATATTTGTGAGTCATCTAAATGGCAGCACCACAGCCGAGGTGTTGCCCCAGAATAGAACTTTCAAGTGTTAAATTCAACCTCTGCTGTTTAGTCATACTCCCTCTGACATTCTAATGCCAGATTTATATAGCTTAAATCAGCAGTGCAACGAAAGCTGTTTTTCCAAAAAAGTACTTTCTTTCAGCTACAATTAATAAAAAAAAAGTCAGAATAACTGTCACATTTGCTTGTCTATGTATCTCCTATGTTGTGCACCACGAGGGTTGACAGTATAGTCTAGAGGTTAGAGTAATAAGCTGTGAATGAGCTTGGTATATCCAGCAGACCTGGGTTTGAGTCCCACAACCTCCACTTGCATACTCTGTGACTCTGAGCAAGTCACTTAACCACCCAGTGCTCCCGGGTCGCCCTTAAAACAGGCACTTGTGCCTAGTTGACCTTACCCAGTTCCCAAAGAATAAAAAAAATGAAGCTTTTATATTCATGATCCTAACCCTACAGGGCTATTTCTATGCAAAATGTAGTAGCCATCTTTTTCATAAAAAAGTAAATTAAAACATTTACAAAATACTCAGATGCTGGTAGAATTTGAAAATTGTACTATCAAATAAAATTGAAAGATGTGTGGAATCTTTTAGAGTGAAAAAGGTAGGTAGGGTAAATTATTTGCCCAATTTTGTTGCACTGCTGCTTTAACAGCAGTGACCACTCAACTAATCTAATGCTATACATTAAAATGCACTGTAAATGCAATAATAATAATAGTAATAATAATGATCTTTATTTAAAAGTGCCTTTCAGATATCAAGGCACTGAACAATAAACAAACATATAAAAAGCAGTAAAATACACAGTAATCAAACAGCAGAATAAACAGAAAATAAAATAATCAGTTTGGGTATGTTTTCAGCCATAGATGCATCTTCAGGGCCTTTGTAAAGCCCTCCACAGTCGTGCACTCATGTATCTGACAGGGTAAAGAATTCCACAGGGCTGGGGCTGCATGCATAAACACAAGGGCCCCAGATGTCTTAAAACTCACCCTGGGAATCTCTAGCAACCCCTCATCAGCTGGTAGCGATGCGCGCCGGGGCAGTAGAGAGACAGGAGCTCTTGCAGATAGTCAGACCCAGTCCATGTAGGGCCTTGAAGGTCAGGCGCCCGAACCTGAAGGTGATCCGCCACTGATAGGTAGCCAGTGCAGTTCGCACAGCACGGTGTGATGTGACTCACGTGGGTCCCCATCAACAACGGGCAGCAGCAATCTGCACTAGCTGCAAGCAGCAGATATCAACCCCTGGAAGCTCTAGATAAAGGGAGTTGCAGTAATCAAGGCGTTAGGTCACAAAGGCATGGATCAGTGTTGGAAGGTCGTTGGACAGAACAAGGTGCTTAACCCTGGCGATGTTCCTCACATGATAAAGAGGACTTAACGACTGCCGACACCTCATGAATGCAGTGTCAGCCCATCGTCAAGAATCACCCCATGTCTCACACTCATTCAGAAGAAGGAAGCTGGATACTCCCTAGACAAAGTCCAGTGGGTTGGCCAGCCCCAACCCCTCTGCCGGCCCAGGATCCACTACCATCACCTCATTCTTTCCAGAGTTCAACTTCAACCAGCTGGAGCTCATCTAATCCTGGATTTCATCAAGGCAGTTGTTAAATACCAAACATGCATTATCCTAGTCAGGTGCAAAAGACAGGTAGAGCTGGGTATCATCAGTATAGCAGTAAAACCTCAGCCCATACCCGTCTTACAATGTCTCTGAGGGCAGCATATACACTACAGACAACATAGGGGACAACACAGGCCCTGAGGGACCCCACATGGCAGAGAGAGATTGGTCAGAGGAAAAATCTCCAACACCACCCTCTGAGTTCTGCCAATGAGGAAGGACTTAAGCCATCTGAGAACTGTGACAGACAAGCCACAGATGAATTTCAGGCGGTCGAGAAGCACCCCATGGTCCACTGTGTCAAAAGCTGAAGTGACAAATCCCAACATGGCAAACTGTAAAACTTTAATGTTTTAAATTGCAAAATGATCAAGCAAGAAATTTTAAAACATTTGATGACTTGAAATGGAGACCTCTTTTTCATTTAGGTTCTAGAAGGGAAGTAGGAAGGGCTTGCATGACTCACAAATACACCCCAGAAGAAACATTACTGCAGTGGGTAATTTCTTCCACTAGTAATGGGCGTGCATTTCCAATGTCATACAAATATCAGACTCCAAGTAAAACCTCGGAAGGCAGGGCCTAGAATCAATTCAGGAAAAAGGTTCTGAAGCACAGAGGAACTGAAGCCGCTATCTCTTCTAGTTTGGATGTCCAGATAGTTGTGAAAATGGAGGTGTGTACTGTAGAAAGAATAGTTACATAAGAACTTGCCATAACTGTAGATCTTGAGGGGATCTCAGTCATCAGGTCACACCTTTGGAACTTCACCGTCAGTGAAGCAGGATCCATATGGAAGATTTTCAGCAGTACTACTGGGGCTGCCCTCGTCGACGTCATCTACCAATGTCACCAACCCCATAAAGGCGTGAGCGCCTCCGCCCCTCCTCAGTTCTTTCCCGGAGACTAAAAGAAGCAAATCCATGCCACAGGGGACTGAGGAGAGAAACAGGTGCTCAGGCCTGAATAAAAGGCTGGATACATCAGATAGCCAGTCTGAGACAGGAAACCAGAAAGGGGATGGTGGGAGGGTGATCTGATGACTGAGATCCCTCGAAAATCTACTATTACAGTAAGTTCTTATATAACTATTCTATCTTTTCTAGGGGTATCTCAGTCATTAGGTCATACCTTAAGAATGAGTCCCAAGCAGCCACAAGTAACGGCAGAACAGTCTGGGTGGCAGGCAAGCCGAGGCCTAAGACAGAAGGCCTTGAAGAACAGACACAACCAAAAGCCTGCTCTGGCTCTAGAAGCCAATGTCCAGACTGCAGTGCTTGGTGAAAGCATGGCGGTACTCCAGGTGGCAACAGCACATATGTCAGTGGCTGAGACCAACTGAAAGCGAGCCACAGAGGTAGCCATACCCATAGAAACATAGACTTTGATGGCAGATAAGGACCACTTGGCCCACCTAGTCTGCCCATTTCCCTACCTATTGAATAAACTGCAGATCCTAGTTAACCAACAGCATACTTCCTCCCACCCCTAGAATTGCCTTATGTCTATCCCATGCATTCTTGAATTCCCCCACTGTTTTTAACCCCATGACCTCCTCAGATTTCCTAGTTTCTATCATGCCCCCTCTCCCTCCTTTTCTCGAGGGTACACATATTAAGCTCCTTTAGTCTCTCTTCATATGGCTTCTGGTGCAGACACTGCACCATTTTAGTTCCTCTTTGAACTGCCTCCATACTGTCTACGTCCTTGGGAGATGGGGTCACCAGAAATGAAAATGACGTGACCTACCGTAATTCTTGATCTTTCTGTGTATCTTCACCATTCATCACATGTGGGTAGTGGGTGGAGGTCACAACCCAATGGAGCTCTTTTTTGATGGTGGTGCCAACATTCCAACGCATGCCACCTAGAGGCCGACGCACTGCAGGGTGTTCATGGGTTGGCTGTTAGGTGTCATCGACTCTGCCCTCCTGCCAGTTCTGAGTCGCCGTGAGTAAGAAGCAGGGTTGGGAGGAGGGAGGGACAAGTAGTCCAAGGGTCAGACAAAGGAAAAGATATATGAACTAAAAGAAGAAACAAAATGACTGAGAGGACAGATGAGGGAGAGGAAGAAAACTAAGTGGACTGGGAGGGGCCCCAATCTCCAGAAGAGGGTGGGAGAGGACAAACCTTAGGCTCGCTTTCTGATCCCTGATTTAGAGATGGATTTACTGCCCAGGAGTAGCTAGTGCAAATCTGTCAAAATTCAAGGCACAGGAATTTCTGACAAACGCATTCGCAGAACGACACTCAAGGTCATAAGGAGATAGGATAGGGACCAGGAACCAAAGGTTGTCCCTCCCGACCAACAAAATAAGGGTAGGGGATTAAAATACCCCTTCTTAAACAAGGAGAAAAGAATAGTCCCAAAGGACAAGGACTGAGGGAGGTGAGAGAGGAGCAGCCACAACATCCCACCCCAAAGGGTGGAAGCCAAAGGCGATGAGGAGGGCAGCCTCCCACTCCTCCCCCACCAGAAAGACAGAAGGAAAACTTACGTGCCCAAGGGCACCCCGCCCTGACCAACGGAAAGAGAGGGAGGAGGGCACACAGAGGGAGAGGGACCCAGAGACTGAGGCCCCAGGGATGGTGGGTGGGAATTGTGATGAATGCTGAAGATACACAGAAAGATCAAGAATTATGGTAAGTACGTAATTTTCATATCTTGTCTGTGTCAGTCCCCAAAGGGGTCTGAGACCCTAAGGGACTAAGACCTTAGCTCCCAGTGGGGAGACACTGGGAGGAAAACCATCACGACCTGGCGAGGCCTGAGACTGGGAGAGTGAGGCGGGGTCCCCAGAGGGAAAGGAAGTTGCCTCGACAGGCGCCATCTCATCTATGGGAGAAAAGATGGGTTCTCCGGTAGGCGGAGGAAATTGCCCCACGCTGGGCCAAGGATGACCACCGGGAAAGACGCAGTCATGCTGTCTGCCTAATGCAGCTCGCTGTCCCCACGACTCTGAAAGCTACCTCATTGGCATCGAGGATGCCCCTCGCTGGTGCCTTGCTAGCTCCAGGCCCCATGCAGAGAGTGCAATGGCTTGTCTGGTCACCTCCAAATCAGGCAGGAGGCTAGGGAGCTGACCAAGCCTGGACCACAAGAACCTATCATAGGAAGCATAGTGGGCCTGATGTGCAGCAACAACCATGCCGAGTATGAGGTCCTCCTCCTCCAGAAGTCAAAATCTGCAGTCTTGATCTGGCGGCTGGTCACGGTGAAGGCGCCAAGCCCATCAGGAGTGTCCAGTTGCATCAACCCTGACTGAGGGTGAGGTATATGACCTGGAGACTCGGGGTGGGGGCACAATATCTCTGGCTCAGATCCCTAGGGGCTGGGACTCTGGAAAAGGGATGTTGCCAGGCGTGCAGTGATGCCTCCTGAACAGGAGCAGTTCAGATGGGCACCACAAGGATGGCTGCACTGAAATCACCTAGAAAGGCAAGCATCAAATGCTTGGGATTGTGCTGAGTTTGGGGGTGATACAAAGGTCTTCCAACATACTGTGAGGAAAAGCTGATACTCAGCCAGATCAGCAGCAGAGGAGATGTGGATGGAAGGTTCCTCTCCTCTAGAAGATGAGGAGTATGAGGAAGCGGAAGACTTGGAGATCCAGGGGTCGGCTGCTCAGAGGAAGCGTGGAACACCCGGTCGCTCATAGCCCTGATGTAGGTGGGGAAGAGCAGCTGCATCCTGAACTGTACCCAGGTGAGAGGCCCCTAGGACCAGAAATACCGGAGAGAAGGAGATGGCAACAGAGGAATGGGGACCAGACCCACTACAGAAGAGGGATGCCCTCTGTCCGGCAAGACAGCCCACCGGAAGTCCCCAGGGTGGAGGAGTTCCGGACAACCCAACAGCCAACAGATGATCAATTGTGCTGGAACTGCCTAGACTGTGCCCTGAAGAATCCCCCATGAGATGACAGGGACCATGTGAGCCCCAAGGGGCAGTCCCTGCCTCCAAAGAAAAGGGCACTCTTGGAGGGAGACAGAGAAGGAAAGACCAGGGTCCACACTGCGGCACCTCCCCAAACCCGGTGGGTCCCAGAGAAGGGTCGCCACAAACTCAGGCCTCTCAACCCCTCTGACTCTGAAAGAGCCCTCCGCCTAAGAAGACCAGCCTAGGCAGCTGGCAACTCTGAGCAGCCCCCAGGAGATCACCCAGGTGGTAGCACCTCCCTTCTGTGGGTGCCCTGGTTGACCCTAAAATTAGGTGATCAAGCACACCACAGGAAGGGGTGCCCCAGCTGAGGAGACGAAAATCCACCAAGTCCAGGCTGCAGGGCAATGGCTGCCTGGACCGCTGCCTGCTAGTCAGAGCTCCTGATCCTAGACTCGGGACCACTGCCCGCTTCCTCAGAGGGAGGCTGGGTCCGACCATCAAAGCATCTACGGAGGTGCCCACAGAAGCTGCAGACTCTGAGAAATCCTGCATCCAGTCTGGATCAGACCCAGATCTGAAGAAGAAGAGGAGACAGAGGCCCGATGCCAAATCACCTGCAGACGCCTACTCCTAGCAGGACCAAGAGCGAACGATGCTGGAGTCGGAGATGGCGCTGGCAGCCCCTCCATGCGCAATGGCACTGAGAGCAAGAACAGCACCACCCACGGCACCGAGCTGGCAAGGTGCCAGCTCCAGTTCTGGCACCGTGAAAGGCGCTGACAGCAGAAACGGCACCGAGGCCCAAAATGGCGCCGATGAACAGCATCGAGGATGGTGCCAGCCCGGCCCACAGGCTCCAGGACACGACACTGGGGAGCCTTCACCCTGAAGGGGTGATAACCACAGCGTGTCTCCTACTCCGCCTCGGGGAAATAGACTGGGCTCAGTGACCATGAGGGGCACCCGCCAACAGCAAAGTCAGAAGAGGCAGGAGCCTCCTCCACAGTCCAGACAGAAGCAGAAGGGGACCCGGAGGAAAGGCAGAGAGACCGTGGCTTGGCCTAATGTGTGCATGTCCGCTCTCGACAGTCGGGGGCTCATCCGATTTCCCGCGCGCTGCTCAAGAACTTGATGGTCCATGGAAGAGCACGATCGCACAAATCCATGTCGGAAGCAGGCCAAGACACGAAGGCAATGATCGTAAGTAATGGTAACAGAATATTGACGGGTTGCACGGGCACCCACGCATGGGAAGCCGCCTGGGTTTTAGACAACTTTTGCCTCGCACCAGACATGATCGGCGGTAAAATGAAGTAAAAACAGATTTGACGTCACTGTAAAAATAAAGGAATGGTCTTACCAGTCAGCAGCGTCGAGTGGCGCGAACGAACGGGAGATTTGTTTTCAACGAGAAGGCCAAACTAAACACTAGGCCGGGTTGTAACAAAGATCTTCAAACTGGGCTCCACACGAGGTGCGACTTCTGGTGGGAGATGAAGAAATGGTGGGAGGGTGGGGTCGAAGACACCAACCGACAGCCCGCGACAAGCACAGCGCCGGCTCGGCTGTGCCGCCGGTGCATTGATTCCACCTATTCCCCCAAAAGAGCTCCCGTGGGGTCATGACCTCTGGTCACTACCCACATGTGCTGAATGGTGAAGATTGACACAGATAAGATCTGCAAGCAGTACTCCAGATGGGGTCTTGCCAACTGTCTGTACAGAGGGATAACAACTTCCTGCTTTCTACTAGTGATGCCTCTCCCTATGCATCCTAGCATCCCCCAGCCCTCCTTACTGCCTTCTCACATTGCTTGCCTACTTTTAGGTCATCTGATATGACTACCCCATGTCCCTTTCCATTTTTGTTGTTGTTGTTACCTCACCTCCCCACCATTGTGTCCTCTTTCCCTGGGTTTTGTTTCCCAGGTGACTTACTCTGCACTCTTTGCACTGAATCCAAGCTGCCATACTTTGACCATTCCTCCAACCTTGTCAAGTCCCTTCTCATCCTTTCCACTCCCTTGTGTATCAACCCTGCAGCAGATGTTTGTGTCATCTGCAAAAGGCATAATTTTCCTTCCAGTCCCTCCGAATGTCACCTATAAAGACATTAAAGAGGACCGCCCCCAGTACTGAACCTCGCGGTACCCGCTAGTAGTCCCTCTTCTTCGAGGTGGACTCTGTTTACCATTACCCTCTGTGTACTGTTGTCCAGCCAATTTTTACTCAGGCTACCACCCTGGGACCCACTCCCAGGCTGGCTAACTTGTTTATTAATCTTTGTGTGGGGCTGTGTCAAATACCTTGCTAAAGTCTAGGTAGACCATATCTACATCCCTTCCCTGGTCTAATGCTTTGGTCACCCAGTCAAAGAAATCCATTAGATTTGTCTGATGATCTACCGGGCGTAATGAGCAACTAGCTGGATAGATGTGCCTGGTTGATGCTCCGTTATAACAGTTGGTAATAGTTATAAAAGAACCCTTTAAAAATATACTTTACATGCAGTGTTTGGTAGAAACATATGTTGGAAAGAGCTATGGAGGTATTTGACTCCAAACCCAGGAAAAATCAGCGCCTGGCTGGCAAAACCCGAAGAAGTCGATGGCACCTCAGTGAGGTGGCTGGCGGTACCTATCATCGCTCTCGATGGCTGAGATGAGTGTGCTAGCTGTGAGGTGACTGGCAAGTAATTGTGGCGATGGAACCTTGACTGCTTAAGTTGGAGAGTAAAACTGAGTTGAAATTGCAAGAAGTCGAGAGCAACAAATGCAGCACAGCAATAGAATCGGAGAGGTGGAGGATCGAATATCCAGACTGGAAGACAAGACCATGGAGGTTCCTGGGCGAGTGGCACTAGTGCAAAAGAGATGGATGACCTGAAGGAGTCATTTGACTATCAGGAAAACTATCACAGGCGCCTCGATCTGCACCTGAGGGTCTCCCAGAGGGTGCAGAAAAGGGGTGCATTGAAATTTTGTGCCCAAACTCTGCCAGAATTGCAGGGTCTGCACTTAAAGAATGGGCGACCAAAGTTAAGCGAGCCACAGAGCTGTGATGCCTCGACTCTCAGTTGGTCAGATTATTCATTTCATGCATTTCAAGATCGGGAAGCGATTTTAAAAGCCTACCAAGAGAAAGGATCTGGGGAATTTGAGGGTGTCAGATTATATCTATCATAAGATTATTCACTTTGACTCCTTAAGAAGCATAAGATGTTCAGCCCATTAATGGCTCAGCTGAGAAGTCTTAAAGTAGAGACTTTCCTGATATATCTGGCTGTTCTTAAAATATGGCATGAGGAGCGACATTCTCCTTTGGCAGTTCCCTAAAGCCGAACAATTTGTGAAAGAATTGCAAAAGAAACTGGCTAAATAAAGAAATAGGCTTGGACTCGATGGTGGAGTTGTTTTACGATCTGCAGATGAACACTATGGCCTATTTAGCAGTTTAATACCTTTGAAGTTATCTGTTTTTTTTTTCCCACTCTTATTATGTTCCCTCCTCCAGAGTTCTTATATTAGTGGGTCATTGTTTTTGACTTTGAGGATTGGGGATGCAACAACACCCAGCAATGGGAGTCTGAGGGTACCCTTCAGAGAGTGCGACACTGACGAACCGGCCTCAGTAGACTGGATAATCTGGGCTGGCTCAGGAAGAAGAGACATGTCTGCAGGTCTTAAATATATGGAATAGGAGGTGAATGTCGGCAAGGACTTATATGGAGGGCATCTGTGATAATGAACCAAAAGACAGACCGAGATGGGGGAGGGGTTAGCGCATGGACTGTTGGCGTCCTGCTTCCCTCCTCGAGCTGTTTGGAAACTCCAAAGCTTCTGGATGCAAACGCCTTCTGGAGAGTTTAATGGTGGATGTTACCTATTCAAATGGTAACTAGAGGTGTCCCCAGAATAAAAAGAAACATCAAATATTTTAAATGATTATTTCGTTACATTGCCAGATTTGGACCTTATTGATCCAGAATTAGGGGATGAATCTATTAAGACATCATACACTAATATGCTGAGGTTTAGTTTTAAATGATCTCTTGTAAATAGGTAAAAGCAGAACTTAGGAAATTGAAAACAAATAAGGCTTGGGGCTTTGATCTTACAGAAAATCGATTTCTAGAGATTCAGTTCAGGTGATTGTTCCCATATTGACCAAGTTGTTTAACTGGTCTCTGACTGAGGGCATTTTTCCAGATGTCTGGAAGAACGCCAAGATTATTCCTATATACAAAGGTTCAGGGATTCATACCAACCAACAAATTATAGACCTATTGCTTTATTGTCTGGGATTTCAAAATTTTGGAAAATTAATTCAAGTTCAATTGGTTGACCATTTGGAAAGGTATTCATTAATAACCAAACAACAATCTGGTTTTGGAAGGGATGTTCCACAGGCACCGCTCTCACCGATGTGGTTGATGCTATTGCATCTAAATTAGAGGGGACGATCGGTGGAGCGGTGTTAGTGGATTTATCCAAGGCTTGATACAGTTAATCACAGCCTGTTGGCTAAACGTATGGCAGAAATTGGTGTTGATGGAGACAGGAAACTGGTTTAAATCTTACCTTTCAAAAGAACTCAACAGGTCTGCATTAATGGAGTGTTATCAAATAAATTAAATGTGCAATGAGGAGTACCTCAGGGCTCCATTTTAGGCCCAATACTGTTTCTGATTTATATTAATAAGGTCACGGATTGCATAAAACACTCTAGTATAAATCTTTATGCAGACAATACTCTGTTGATATCTAGTGGTCAAACAATTGATGAAATGCAAACAAATCTACAGAATGACTTTACTGGTTTATCAAATTGGTTAACAAAATCTGGCTTAATACTTAATAGTAAAAAGACTAAGTTAATGGTTTTGGAAGAAAGCAAACCCTATAGGTTTTGAAACACAAAGATTAATATAAAAACCTTAAGTGACGTAAATGTTAGAACAGGTTACAGTTTATAAATATCTGGGTGTTTGGATAGATTCATCATTGAAATTTGAACATCATATAACAGAGACTATAACTAAAGTAAATAAAAGATTGGGAGTTTTAGGCCTAGTTTTGTCTGAATAGATTAATGAGGGAACAAATTATAAACCAATTTCTCCTTCCAATTTTGGAATATGGAAATCACATATATGGTTTTGCAGCAAATAGATGGTTAATTAAGGTTGATCAATTATATTATAAGATGGCTAGATTTATAATACAAAAGGATTATAGGGCACATCACTGCCAAGTGCTTAGTGAACTGGGTTGGGTCACACAGGAAAGTAAACGAGGATCTCTTGGTTAACACAGATTTTAAGGTAATAAAATTTCAACAACCTGAAAGTCTTTAGATAAATTAGAACCAAGAAAATGTGTATATAATGACATAAATTTATAGGTTATGTATTCCCAAGGTCCATAAACGCATATAGCGCTCTTAGATTTCGGTTATTGTTAAAAATATAGGGGCCTTGAAATCTGTATATTGTAACCAGATTAATGATTTGAAGGTATTTTTAATAAGTTTGATGCCTGAACTAAAAATACACTGTGATTGTTATAGATGATTGTTTAGATGTTTTGTGTATTATATTGTGAATGATTGATCTATGTGTATTGTAATGTTTTGTTGTTATAACTTATGATCTATGTACTTACAGAACCATCTTGAAAATAGGACTTTGTCCTAACAATGTGATGTTTTCCATCCAATTCCTGTATAAAATAAAGGTTTTAACTAACTAACTAACTGAAGGAATATGTGAAGGAGAGGGGTTGGGGAGTGCTGAATTATGTGACATGAAGCTATTTTGGATTATGCAGATTGTGCTTATGGGCCAAAGGTGGAGGCTGAAGGGCTCTTTATAATATGCAATTTTCAATCTTTTTTGAGAAGGGTAAAAGTGGGGCTGACAGTTGTTGGAGCAGCAGGGCAATTTATCCATGGAGGGTTTACTGACACGCATGCTAGGACAGCAATTGGTGCCGCATAATGGGGCATGGGTATGGGAGGGGTGGAATGTTTTCTTGTTTGGTATGTGGAGGGGGGAAGGAGGGCGGGGTGGACACTTTTAATCAAGTTGGAGACAAAATGAGGAGGGTGGGTAAATGGGAGACAATGTTTAGCTTTATACTGTATATAGTTCATTGTTGTTTTATATATGATGCATTCTATGATGGACACAGATCTTTGCAGAGTCCAGATCAGATTTATGGTCTGGAATCCCAGGTGTGCAAGGTGGAGGATGGGGATCGAACAGGATACAGCATGGCTAATACACAGGAGCTGACAGTGGTCTCCTGGAATGTGCAGGGCATTAACAACCCGTCAAACGCACAACACTGTTAACAGCACTTAAAAGAAAGGGGTCACAGGTTGCGTTGCTCCAGGAGACCCATTTGTCAGATGTTGAACATGCTAAGCTGGTGCGGGGCTGGGTAGGCAAGTGCTTTGCTACCTCAGTACCCACTCAAAAGAGGGGTTGCCATTCTTTTACATAAGCAGTTACCAATGGAAATCACAAGAGTGGTGAAAGATCAACAAATGGGCTATATGTTTTCATAGTGGGGCAATTAAATGGGGAATTAATTACTTTTGGTAGTGTATATGCCCCTGCTGTATATGACCCTGGATTTTCCTTGAACTCCTGGATTTACTTACTAAAGAACAGTTCCCGGATTAATTATGGGTGGGATCTGAATAGTACAATGGATCCGGTACTGGACCATTCTGAAAGCTGGGAGGAGGACGGGGTACTGGGTCAGTGGCAGGAGGGAGTGGTGGATATGGATCAGGTTGATAGCTGGAGGATGTTGAACCCAGGGGCTAGAGAGTATACCTTTTCTCTAAACCACATGGGACATGGTCCAGGATCGACTACATTTTCCTGCCGTGGGATTGGCATAACAGAGTGGTGGATATAGCCCATAGCCCTATTCATATGTCGGACCACGCTATGGTTATAGGGAGGATTCAGATGCGGGTAGTTAGAGATTCCCTCCCAATGGAAATTCCTGTCGGACATGCTCTCAAACCAGGAGTTTAGGGAATACCTGGTAGATCAATGGCAAGGGCACGAGGAAACTAATGAGGGAACTGTGGTTTCAAAAGCTATATATTGGGATGCGGGCAAGGCCTTCTGAGGGGTGCTGTTATAGCAAATATGACTAAACACAAGAGGGAGAAACATGAAAAGAGGCAGGACTGGAGAAGAAGCTTAAAGATTTAGAAAAAGGGCAGCCTGGGACAGCAGGAGGAGGTGGTGTAATTATTAATCCACCACTAGGGAGGCACTGAATGCGTTGGTCAGAAGTGAGGCTATGACATCCTGGTTTTACTGCAAATGACAAATGTTTGAATGGTCTAATAAACCTGGGCCCCTTCTAGTGCGACTTTGAAGGAGGTAAATGCCTTAACCGGATAATAGGTATGGGGGTAGTGCATAGAGAACCCCAGAGGATAAAGAGTGCCAGGGCAAGAGACAAGAGATGATGGACTTTCTGGATAAGGCAAAACTCCCCAGGCTCTCGTCCACCCAGAGAAAAAATTAAATCAGCCTATAAAGAAGGAAGTAATTAAAGCTATAGGGAGGTTACAGAGGGGAAGGCAAGTAGTCCTGACGGATTCCTGTGGAATACTACAAAACTCTGGTGGGGCAAACAGCGGAGGTGTTGTGTAGGTTGATGCAGGTGGAAAAGGAAGGAGAGTGCCCACAGCTGCCCACTACCTGCTTTGATGCCCTGATATGCCTGTTACCTAAGCCAGGCAAAGATGAGTTGGAATGTGTCTCTTATAGACCAATATCACTTTAAAATTGCAATCTTAAAATTATAGCTAAGGTGCTGGCCATGAGGCTCGAGGATTGCTTGTCTGTGCTAATTCACCCAGAGCAGACTGGTTTCACAAAGAGGAGATTCTCCTAACATATATGAGAAGGCTCTCTTAATGAGATATGGAGAGCAGGACAAACAGATGAAAAGACGATATCATTTCTATGGACGCTGAAAAGCATTTGATAGGGTGGAGTGGAAATACCTCTTTGAGGTGTTGGGCGGATTGGTCTGGGTGAGTCATATGTACAGTGGGTATGAGGTATGTATTGGGCCTCTAGGGCTCGGGTTTTGTTTAATGGAGTGCCCATGAATGCTTTGGATTTGGAAGACGAACAAGGCAGGGTTGTCCCTCTCTCCTTGCTGTTTGCATTGGCGTTAGAACCACTGGCTATAGCGCTCGTCCAGTGCTCGGAGTTTCATGGGGTGGAGGGACTAGGATACTATGCATAAAGTGGCTCTTTATCGCGGATGACATGCTTTTATTTGTCGAAAATCGAGGTTTCTATGCCACCTTTGTTGGAGGTAATAGGATTCCTATGGAGTTCTCTGGTTATAAAATAAACCTTAGTAAGTCGGAATTACTGTGCTTTCCTGAAAAGGAGAAGGAGGATGAACAGTGGGGCTACAGGTAAAGTCTAAGACTATCACTTATCTCGGTATAATGGTGGGTAGGACAACTGGAACATTGTATTTGTTAAATTACACACCCTTACTTAAAAAGTGGAGGCAGATCTGAGGCGTTGATGCAGCTTCCCAATCTCATGGCTGGGTCAGATCAATCTGATAAAATGAACGCCCTGCCCAGAATTTTATATACCATGCAGATGACACTGGAGGGTCTACTAAGAAGGGATATTCAGCGGATGGAGAAAGAATTTACTAAATTTATATGGAGAGAAAAGCATCCGAGGGCTTGCTTACAGAGGTTGAAAGCTTTAACAGGTGAATGGGGCTAAATTTTCCAGATTTGGGGAATTACTATCTATTAATAAAGCAACATTATGTTGCGGATTGGGTACATATACCTGCTGTGGTTAGTTGGGTGGATTTAGAGCAATGGGGATGCCCGGGCGTCTCTTGGCATATTTGCATAGTAGGGGCCTCAGGGCATTCTCTGCTCAGGATAGGGGTATTCCATTGGCAAAGTCAGAGTTAAAGGCATGGAATTATCTCAGGAAAAAAGAGGGCTTGGTAGAGGGAGACCCTGCTCCTGCCTGGTAGATAACTCTTTTTCTACCGGGATTGGAGGATGGAGGTTTTAAAGAATGGGAGAATAAGGGAGTCCAGAATACAGGGATTTGGTTAAGCAGGGAACCCTGTGCCTGTTGGAAGATATTGTTCAAAGGCTTGGATTACAGAGGCAACAGGTATTTTGATACCTCCAGCTTAAGACATTTGTGTCAGAAATGGATAGGGAGGAGAGCAGGTCCAGAAATGGTGGGCGATGGAGTCATTGATATGTCTTAGGCAGAAAGACCCCAAAGGTTTTATTCGAAAGGCTGCAAAAATAGGGAAACAGGAATACCTAGACCATACCCAGAAAACAAGAATATTGTGGGAAAGAGACATGGGGGTGACATCACAGAGGGTAACTGGCAAAAGCTGTTAGAAGGGAATACAGGGCTCCTAGTGTGTAATAGATTCAAAGAAGCCTTTATAAATTTGTGCATAGGCTTTATTATCCCTGGTGGTAGTACATAGGGCACACCCAAATATATCTCCGCTATGCGTAGGTGTGGGCAGAGAGAGAGGGACGATATGCACTGGTTTCTGGGCGGTAGAGTTCTACAGACTTTTGGGGAAGTCATTGGGGAAGTAAGTCAATGGCAGGCTGCCCTTTAGGGCAGAACCTATTGTAGGTCTATTTGGAATGGCTCCAGGAGAGGAGAGGAGGGAGAATGGGAGCCACTACCACAATGGACGAGGGTAGTATTAATGTTGGCGAGGCATTGTATACAGAATACTTGAGTTACATGCGTAACACCGCTTATTGCGCAGTGGTGTAGACTTATGCTACAGACATTAGCCCTGAAAGATTGACCCTCATACTTAAGGACAGGGAGAATCTTTTATAGGGAATGGGTTCTGCCTGGCATCACTTAGTGGAGAAGAGGAAATTACATTACGGATGGGATTGGGATAGGAAATGTAGGATGATCAGGGACCTATAAACTAATGGCCGAGATAAATTTGGGAAAGAATGGAATGGAAATGTAAAAGAAATGGCACATGGTAGAAATGGGATGAGGTAAATATAATTAATGTATTGTTAATTTATTAATAACTCTATCTGTGCATCTGTCTGTTGTATGTCTGTTAGACATGTTTAGGTGGTTGTGTATTTTTTTAAATACTTTTGAAATTAATAAAAAGACTATGCAAAAAAAAAAAAAAAGATTTGTCTGACATGACCTTCCGCTGAGAATCCATGCTGCCTTGGGTCTTGTACTCCGCTGGCCTCTAGGTATTAAACAATTTTTCTTTCAGAAGTGATTCCATCATTTTTCCTAACACTGAGGTCTGTAGTTTCCTGTCTCTCTGCCTTGCTCCCACTTTGTGAAGGGGAATCACATCCACCCTTCTC
Source organism: Neoceratodus forsteri (assembly GCA_016271365.2). Classification (NCBI taxonomy): domain Eukaryota; kingdom Metazoa; phylum Chordata; order Ceratodontiformes; family Ceratodontidae; genus Neoceratodus; species Neoceratodus forsteri. Next base: position 827,735,122 of record CM057453.1, on the reverse strand, counting down.
TAGTCCTCAGGTACCACACCATCCTTCTATGATTTGTTAAAAGGGTAGTCAATGGTGTCACTAGTTCTCCTCTTAGTTCTTTTAGAATCCTGGGGTGAATCCGTTAGGCCCCATCGCTTATCCACCTTCAGTTTTAGGAGTTCTTTCAGGACCCTTTCTTCTGTGAATGGACTGGTATCAACACCCCTATCCAGAGTGTTTTTATTGTTTGGTTTAGGTACCTTTCCTCCTCTTCTTTTGTGAATACTGAGCAGAAGTATTCGTTCAGTATTCCTGATTTTCACTGTCACCCTCTGCCCAGGCCCCCCTTACTTAAGCCTCACTAGCCCTCCCTTGGTCTTTCTTCACTCCCTAATGTACCTATAAAGGTTTTATCCTCTTCTTTACTGAGTTAGCTATATTTTTCTCAGTTTGGGCCTTTACTATTCTGACTGCCTTCCCGCTTCTTCTGCTTTAACTGGTATAGTTCTCTGTCCTGCTCTTAATGTGTTCCCTTGTACTTTCTGGAATGTTGTATTTTTCTCTCTAACCTTCACCACCTCTTTGAGAACCATAGGTTTTTCCTTCATTTAAATTTTGTTTATTTGCTTCACACAAAAGGCTTGTTGCCTCCGTGGCGGCAGTTTTGATTTTTCCCCACTGTTCCTCCACCCCTTGTGGAGTGAGCTTTGACTGCCACTGGCAACTCTTTGTCATGTTTAGCGTAGGAAAACAATACAATGTGCTATGACTTTCTGCAATCCTTAGTTCAGAGCAGATAATACTTCAGGATTCGCGCACATCCAACATATGAAGCAGTGCTTCCTCTGAGCTGGCACTCTCAGGAAAATAAATTGGAAGGTGGATGGAGTGGGTCAAGGTAAACCCATACACCACCTTGGGAAGACACTTAGGATTCATGCTAAATACACCGCCTTTGTGGAAAAATTCAAATAAGGCTCCTCACACCAGAGAGCCTGAAGCTCGGAAATCCTTCGAGCAGAAGTGATAGCAACCAAAATAACGCTTCCCAGGAAAGAAAGCATAGCTCTGCAAGATGCAGCTAGCTCAAACAGAGACAGGGTCAACTTCTCAATTCAATTCAAATCTCAAGCTGGGACAGGAGGACGGACTGGAGGCTTCAGATGCAGGATGCCCCTAACAAAAGTGCAGGATACATTCAACTGAGCCATGGTGCAACCATCCACTGGCTCATGAAAGGCAGAGGTAGCAGAAAGGTGCACCTTGAGGGAGGAGTACAGAGACCTGAGTCTGACAGCAATGTCAGGTAGTCTGGAATCTAGCTCACGGGACAGGTGAAAGTGTCCAGATGATGTTTGGCAGCCCAGATGGCAAACCTCTTCCACTCTCATGGCATACACTGCTGTAGTAGGGGCTTCCGAGCTGTGATGAGGACACCCGCCTCTCTGGGACACCCCGAAATGGGCAATGACTATCTCCTCAAGAACCAAGCATGCAAACAAAGGGACCTGAGACTGAGATGGAACAGGGTCCTCTGAGTTAGGCCAGCAGATCCCTGCTGAGAGGCGGAGGGTTGGAGGTTCTGCCGCTAACTGTTACAGTAATGGAAACCATATCTGCTATGACCAGAATGACATGATCAGGATCATGCTGGCCCCCTCCATTTGCAGCTTGATTAGCACCCTCTGAATCAAAGGGAATGGAGGGAAGGCATAAAGTAACTCTCTGCTCCAGGAGAGAGAGACAATGCTTTCGCTAGAAAATCCTAGGCCCTGGATCTAGCAAGCAGAAACTGGCCAGTTTCAGTTATGGGAATGCAAAAGGTGCTACTCAGACTACTCCATCTGGTGAACAGATCTTCTGCAACAGATGAGAAAGACTCTCAGTTGTGCATGCTGGACTGCATCCTGCTGAGGCTGTCTGCCAGGGTGTATAGCATGCCTGGGACATGGACTGCTGAGAGAACTAGACTGTGGTCTATCGCCCAGTACCACACCCTTATAGCCCCTGCATAGGGGATACAAGTGTGTCCCCCACTTGTTCATACAGTAGACAACACTGAGATTGTCTGACTGGATCAATAGCGGACCCAGGATCAGATGGTCCTGAAAAGCCTGCGTGGCATACAGGACTGCCCGCATCTCCAGTACATTGCTATGCAGGGACAGCTCGATTGGGGACCAAGAGCCTGAAGTCTGAAAAGGGCCTAGATGCACTCCCCAGCCAGAGGCATCCGTGGTGAGGATCTGCTGGGGCAGGAGATCTGGAATGGATCCCCTTAACAGGTTCTGAGGGTCCATCCATCACTGGAGCATCTTGTGGACTGGGAGGAGACCAGCACTACTTGATCTAATTTGTCCATTCATTGGTCCCATTTCACCCTGAGTGTCCACTAGAGGACTCACATGTATGGCCTGACCAAGGGGACTGTGGCAAAGGCTGCGGCCATCATCCCAATAACCACAGCGACACCCTCACAGGGATATAGCGGCTTGGGCAATCTCCCAAGCCTGTGCAATGAGGCAAACTGCCTGTCCAGAGGTAGGAAGGCTTTGCCTTCACCAAGTCCAGGACCACCCCTATATACTGAAGCCTTTGGGACGGATCTGGACCGACCTGGGCAGGCTGACAGTAATACCCAGTAGAGAAACAGCAAGCTAGTTCTCCTTGAAAAGATATGCAGTGCAGAGGACAAGTCAAAGGCAATACCTTGAACTGGTAGTGTTCGCCTGAAAAAAGAAAGTGGAGGAATCTCCTGTGTGGAGGGAACTCCACAATATGCAAATAGGCATCCTGTATGTGCAGAAGGCACGGCCAGTTACCCTTCTTGAGGAGGGACAACAAACCCAGCAGAGTAACTGTAATGGGATTTGTGTACTGGATGTAGAGATTGAGGTCCTAGAGATCCAATATGGGCCTCAGATCTCGCTTTGTTTTTTGGGACCAGGAAGAACCTGAAATAAAACCCTTTGTTCCTGTGGCACCACTGGCTCTATGGCCTGTTTGTGCAGAAGGAACTATATCTCCTCCCGTGGGCGGGAAGATAGGCCAGTGGGAAGTTGAAGGGTACAAGAGGGTTCTCTGGAGGCATCTCTATCAGCTCCAGAGTGTGATCTCTCACTGTGATATGAGGAATCCAGGCATTTGAAGTAATGAGTCTCCCTTGATTGAGATGGAAGGAGAACCAACCTCCGACCACCAACTCTTGGTCAAGGACCAGAAGAGGGGGTCTGGCAAGGAGTCGGGCAGAGGTGGATCAGGCCCCTGGGGACGAGCCATCACCCCTGAGGTGCTTTGCTGTGGAGCCAGAGGAAGGAGTGGTGGAACGGAGGAGGCCCTTCTTTGCCCTATGGGGAGGGGGGCTGTTTCAGATTTGTAGACACCTTGTGAAAAAGGAGGGCACCGCCTGCTCTTAGGCTGAGCATGGTAGAGCGAATGGACAAACTTGATAGCCCTGCCAGATGCCTGTAGTTCATTCATGATGTTCTGGACATCTGGCCCGATAGCCTGAAGCCACTAATGGGGCCTTAAGAACCTTGTGCTGACATCAACCAGAAAGCCTGAGACCCCAGCCAGGAGTGCCTACGAGTCAAATGCCTGTGGCAGCAGCCCTGGCACCTGTGCTCAAAATATTGTAGAGGGCCCCAAGGAGGTGCTTGCTAATGTCCTCTGCAGACTGCAATCATGTGAGAACCTCCTATTTCTGGGAGAAATCAGGAAGGCCTGGGCTGCCACCATGCCCTTCTTCCAAAAGGCCCTCTAGTACTTAACCATGTGAGAGAGGAAACTGGCAATCTTCAGCCCCAGGTGGAAGAGATAGACCCTCTTACCCCAAAAGGTCAATCCTATGGGGTTTCCTATCGGGGAGGAAGGAGATGAGGTGCTTAGGCACCTTTGATCTGTCATGGGTAGCCTTTATGACAACAGAATACATTTTGGGAAACACAGTGTGGCAAGTCTTGGGGTGCAAGTATATCTTGTCTGCCCTGCAAGGCATAGCTTGAACCCTGTCAGGTATGTGCCAGGTGCAGCAACAGTGGCATTCCTTAGGGCTGGGAGGAGAAGAGGAATGACCTTGGGAGAAGATTCTGGGATTTCCAGAAAGTCCACCAGCTCCCTCTGGTAGCATCCTTCTCTGCTGTCTGAAAGCCGGTGGCTGTGGACAGCTACTTCATGACACTGGAGAAAGGTAAGGTCCTCTGCAGGAGACTTGGGAGTATGTGCATCAAGAGTCCTCGCCACTGAGGAGGCTTTGGACCCTTCTGAGGAACCGCCTAAGAGGCATAAGACGCATCGACAGCAGGGGACCCAGGGCCTATAAGCGCCTAGCTATTGGACCAAGACCATAGTAAAACTTAGTTAAAATCTCATTGGAGGTTGACGGCGATAGATGGCCACACCGACAGCAGGGAGGATGACGGTGCAGGGTGCAAGATTCTCTTCATCGGGCCTGAGGAGCCCGAGCCTGAGGGTCTGGAAAATGTCAGACCTTGACGGGAGGGCTGTCAGCAATGAGCCCATCATCAACGGGCAGAGGGTTGATAACCCGAGGCTTGACAACTGTCTGCCCCATGCGAAGCAGGCGGTGGTGCTGTCGGTATGGGTCAGGTGGGAACAGCGACATGGACAGCGACTGGTGTCGGCACCATGAGCTGCTGATGAGGAACCCCAGAGAAAGAAGAAGAGGCCATTGAGGAGTGGGAATTTTGCCTGGGGAGCAGTCCCAATCTCTGTCTTTTGTGACTTTTCTCAAGGACTTGACTCAGGCCTTCAGAAGCCTGTTAGCTTAGTGAGCTCGCTGGCGACTGGGAAGAAGGGACCTCAGAGGATCCCTGCCCAGAACTGGCTCCCTGTTGATTTTTTTTTGTTTTTGTTTTGAGAGTCTTTTTCCATTGCCCAAGGATGGTTTGATTGAAATCCCAGCAGAGTTCACAGCCCAAGGCATTGTGGCTAGGCCCAAGACAGCAAACGTGAATGAAAGTTTGAATGAACAGGCAATCTTCTTCCTGTAGCAGCAACAGAAGAGAGATATGAGAGAATTAACTCTCAACAAAAGGAGAGAGAGGGAATCTCTTTGACAAAAGAAATACTGAAAACTAAATAAAATAAAGCCGTAAGCAAAATTGGTGCAAAATAGTGACAAAGCTTCCGCAGAGACCCGTGTGAACAGAGTCGATGGCGGAAAGAACTGAGGAGGGCGGGGTCGCTCACACCTTTACAGGGGTTAGTGGCGTCAGTAGGTGGCCCCAGTAGTACTGCTGAAAATCTTCTGCGTGGATCCTGCTTACTGACGGTGAAGTTCCTAAGGTGTGACCTGATGATTGAGATACCCCTGAGGAAGATCGTGTGGTTACTTTACACATTTTTAGTAAGGGTATACCCTTAATGTAGTCACTGTGGCAGATATAGCTCTGGCAGAATGTGCACGAAACCCTTTGATGGCTCACCAGCCTTACCAACACGGATTCAATACAAAGAAAATACAAGAAGAAATGGTTTTATATATATATATATATATACTTTACATCTCCTCTGCCAACCGGCTCCCAGCCCTGTCACCCCAGCATCCACCAGTACTCACCTCATGGCTTTGAGGTGCCAGCTAGCCGGTGCGGAGCCTGCGAGGACCTGCCTCATCTACTTGGGTCAGTGGGATTTTCGTGCTCCATTATCCCATCCCGAGTGCGGCATGGCAGCGTGCAATGACGCCAATGGCCGAGCCGAACAGACTTCTGTATGTGGCACACCGGCGCCTGCTCTGCCTCCACCTCCTGCATCTATGGAGCCAGTGTGCCAACTCCCAGCTGCCGCTAGGGGCCAGGCATGCACCAGTCTCCAGGCCCACTGCCTCCTGGGAGAGGAGAGCTGTCCTCTGGACACTCAACTCTTCCTCGGCCAGCTGCACCGCCTCACCACCTGCCACCGGGTCGCCGCATAGTAGAAGGTAAGGCAGTGATGCTCAGCCATCCACGCCACTGAGCCAGCCCAGAAATTGTCTCTTAATAGCAGGCTTATCTCTTCTTACCTCGCATAAGTGACAAACAGTTGTCTGTTTTAAGTTCTGGACTTTTCTGTCTTTGCATGTAGAAACGCAAGCCCTATTGACATACAGGCTGTGAAGTGTCTCCTCTTACAATGGGGTAAGGCTTTGAGAAAACACAAGCAATGTTACAGATAGATTCATGTGAAACGAGAAAACCACTTACGGTATTATAGATTGGAAGGAGCGCCCTGATCAATTGAGCGCCCTTTCCCGCGCATGAGGCACTCTTTTCTGTGAAGAGCGCCTACACGCAGATGCCCTGGAGACAGGCACATTCTGGAAACAGTTTTTTTTAAATATATTATTGATCACTCTCAATCAATAATATATTAATACATCCCTGTCGCCATTCGTTGCTGAAAAAGAGTGGTTTCATTTGCCTTTCAGCTTGAGTCAACAGCTCAGCTTTGCTTCATTGTTCTCGCCAGCTGGAAGGCATGTGATACCCACTGGTTTTCAGCGATGAGTGGCCCGGGGAAGTATTAAGACATAAAACATTTCACATGTGTTGTACACACCACAGTATCCCCATGAAAAACGTATAATTAGGGTCTGTACTGTGTTTGTGACTCACTGGCCTTTCTTGCAGAAATAATAGCTACTAGAAACACAGTTTTCCAGGTTGAATATTTGAGTTCTGATGAAAATGTAACAACCCTTTTCCTTGAAGAAAGAGACACTGGTTGTTAGTAGCCAGGCCCACAATGGGAATGGTGCTGAAGCATCAGGCATGGCAGGGTAGCTAGAGTGGGAGGAAAATAGGTAAATAAACTAGCTTGCATGGCCCAAGAACAACAGTTATTTGGCAGGAAGGGAGAAAAATAGAGCCGAGGTCTAAGCAGCACAGAAGAGTAGAGAAGGCATCACAGCCCAGGAACGTCACCAAAAGTCGAGGAATAAAGTCACTTCAGCACCTGGGAGCGGCTAAGGGAAGTTCGATGTATGCCAGCTTTTACAGCTGGATACACAGGTCGACATGCTTTTTGCAAGGGCAGGCCAGAGGCAGCTCTTCCAAGTGACTGGTTTCCATTCAATGAGCCAGGCTTGTGCATTATCGGTAACAGGCTCCCACCTGGGATCAGAGGCTTAGTCACTTTAAGCCGAGGGTGACTTTAGGTCCAGACATTAAGTAATGTCAGGGGTCCTACAATATATCTAGTATCTGGCATGGCAAGAAAATGGACCCAGGCCTTAGATGTCTTGGCACTGAAAATATAATTGGAGAGACAAACCAGAGAGAGACAAACCAGTGATCTTGGGGGGGCAACTAGAGGTTCCCAAGAGGCGGCAGAGATCCTAATGATACAGTCACCAGGGGTATTGCCTGATGGCCCCAGGGCCGCAGTGAGAAGCCCTAGAAATGGGATTCAAAGGAGCATGATTGGGGTAAAAATGGAAGACCCAAGCAACCAGCAAGTGTAGGAGGAGGAAGCAGAGATGAAGCCAAAGACCAGAGCTATCAGCTGGGTTGGTAGGGAAGAGTGTCTCCAGGCAACAGGTAGAAATGTCTCCAAGAATGTGGTGAGGTCCCTGAAGATCAAGTAACATCTGTGCATTTGTGACTGCACAATGAGGAATTCCCGGATGGACTATGGTGTTGAAGCTGATGGGAGCCTTGGTACAGTAGGTGTCAGCACTGAAGTTCATGGTATAGCCAGGTTATAGTAAAAATTATACTGTACACTGGGCTATAGCTAGGTAAAATATATCTGAGCCGCCTTGTTTAGGTGTGTGAGCATATCATTAGCAAATCGCTATTAAATGAAATAATCCAAGGGGAATGAGCAACTACGTACTCACTGTAACTCAGAGATATTTGAGAGAATCTTTCATCAGACCACACCTATGGAACTACAAGCTGCCAGGTGCTAGGCCACATGGAAACCTCTTGCAAGCAGTCCATCATAAGCTGCCCATGATGACATCAGACTCTCCCATATAAACATGGGCGGCCTGCCCCTCCTCAATTCCCCACCGGAGATCATACTTAGAGGACCTCCCTATGGGGAACCAGGAGAGAACCAGGGCTCTGCCAACCAGGTGAGGCAGAGAGCAGCAGATAAACCCTCATGGAGAAGGAGACAGCATTCCCCAAATTCTCAGGATCCGACAGGAGTTGGAGGTGGAGTAGCATGGTATGATTAGAGAGATTCTCTCAAAGATCTACGGTTACGGTGAGTATGTAACCCCTAGGTTGCATTATCCCACGGGCTACTACCCTGCCTGCTTGGCTAGTAGCAGGTTAAGGGCCTGAGTTCTGAAATGAGTGCCTCCACCCGGAGGTCAGGGTTGGTAGTGGCAAGCTTTCAATTCGGCCACCGGGGACACTGTAACCCCCCTCTTCCCTCTAGTGGCTTGAGCACCGTACACAATCACTTTCACAATACCCTGGTACACCACACAAGTACTCACACTGTTTGCACTTACCATCAGGCTGGTTCCTCTTGCTCAACCCTGTGGGACCCCTGTAAACAAGCTATGCACAGCAACAGCAACAGTACAGTACTTAAGAGCACAAACTGGAACCACAGTCAGATTACATGCAGAAAAAGTTAGATCTGATTTATTCAGGGACTTGAACAAGGAAGGGCAAAATCAGGTTAATTAGCTTAAAGGTTATATCAATCAAGCAGTTATGCATGTGCTTTGAGTCCCCACACACAGTAACACCTCTGGGTACCCAGGTGGAGAAACGATGGGCTAGCCAGGACTGTTGCCCGGGCTGGTCGGCGTTGTAGCTTGGTTGGGGCCCTGTGGATGAAAACACAACTTGCACAGTACACAATATTTGTAATCCATAGCCAGAGAGCTCAGTTCAGAAAGGAAACGAAATAACAAGACAATCAGATGACACACTCAGATTAAGCTGTTGTTGCAGGGAGCTACCCTGGTATTTACTCATACCAAAGTCTGGACACAGGCTGAACAAAATCGACTGCAGGTGGTTGATCTGGAATGCCAGGAGAAGCAGGGCCCATAGAGTGAGAGGCGTCATTCCTGTTCAAGCATGGAGCAGGGGCTGATCTCATCAATGGCTTCTCTGTGCAGTGGGTTGTCTGGCTGGGCCAGTCTGGCAAGGCCCAAACCGCATGGAGACAAATTTAGATGTTGTCCGTTTTGAGCTGGATACAGCTTCCTGCAAGCAGAACAAAGTTCACACAGTGGGGAACTAACTCACGACCCACCAGCAACTCATAGCACATTTACATGTAAGGAATTCTACTGTACCAGGCAAAGCGCTCCCGGTCACAATCACAAAGTCTCTGCACACACCGGGGCTTAGGGGTAGCTGGAATTCCTGACAGGCCGATCGCATTCAGCAAAATCTCGTCTTCTTCAGGTTGAGCCTGGCACACTTCAGTAGCTTACTTTAGTCACACAAACTTGGATTTTGTCCAAAATAATTTTCTCTCCCTCTCAGGGCAGCAGACAGATATGCAGGACAAAAACTCAGCCTTTTCTCAGTTTTCCCATGTGAATCCGCTCAGGATTGCTGCTCAGACTCACTTCAGCTGCTCCTTCTTTAGCTTCCAGCTTAGATCTGCCTCAACTGCCAGCAAGCCTAGGACATTCCCCCGATCCAAAAGGGTTTGGTTGGCTGATTTGGCTGTCAGTCAAAGCAAGAGCTCCCCTTCATTTCCAAAAAGGTGCAAAAAGTTCAAAACTACAATTCCTACAGGTTTTGACTTCAGACAGCTCCTGCAGTCCGCTACATTTAGGTCCCACCAGAAATGATTCATTCAATTGCAGTCCAGAACCAAGATAGTGGAGACAAACAAAACAGTCATTGCTGCAAAGAAAGCATGTTAGACAAACTACATTACCATTATCACTCTAAATGATTTTCAGCAAATAGCTACATCTTTCAACAGAGCTCCTTCTCAGATTACTTATGCTGCAATCAGGCAGCTCTTAAAGAGACAGTACACAGAGGTTATACAGGTTCTGGTAATCACATTTAAACTGCTAAAATGCAGGACACCAGCCTGGCAGTGAGCATTTAGGCAAGCTCAAGGAAGACTTTTTGGGAACCCCATTTGTAGGGGAGGGTTACAAGTACATAACTGTTCTATCTTCTTTGAGGACTTTTATCAGGCCACACCTATGGATTGAGTACCAAGCATACTGACCATTAAGAGTCTGGGTGGCAGGAGCTGACAGACCTAAGAAAGTAGGCCATGGAGCACAACTAGTCTGAAGCCAGCCCTTTTTTTAAGCTGTGTCCAGACTGTAGTGTTTGGTAAAGATTTGGACAGTACTCCAAGTAGCAGCTACACAGATTTCCACAGTGGACACTTTTTAATACATGCAACAGATGTGGCCAGGCGCCTAGTAGAATGATCGTTAACAACTCCAGGAATTTCCCTTACTGTACTTCCTATAACAAAGAGTAATAGAATTTGCCAGCCATTTGGACAGGCACTGTTTGAAACTGGAGCACCCTCTTTTCAAGGGGTGAAGGAAACAAAAGCTGTGAGGACTTTGTGCAGTGTATATAGCACCTGAGTATTCTATGTACACTGAACATATAGGCGATACTTCCCGGATTGGCATGCTCAGGAAAATAAACTGGCAGGTGGATGGTTTGATTTAAAGTAAACTCAGACCCTACCATTGGTAGAAACTTAGAATTAGTGGCCGCCTTGTGGTACTGTAGGTTGAGGTGCTGACTACACCTCGCCTCCACACCAGCGACCCGGTTCGGAAGTGAGGTGGGTTGCCGGGCATTGGCAAGAGAGGGAGAGGAGGAGTGTATGACAGACTGCTCTCCTGTCCTGGGGAGGTAGGGTCGGCTGTTTCACTTCTTGGCTGCCATCTGGTGATGTCTGGGTGGCAGTAGCAAGTAGGGCTGTGGCCACGAGGCATGTGTGCACCTCCACGCCGCATATGCTTACATCATCATGGCATGGGGAGAAAAAGCAGGAGGAAATGGAAACGTGAGCTACATGAAGCCCTGCCTGCCTGCTCTCATCCCACTCCATTGCCAGCTTGCTGATACCCCAATCCAGATTGTGAGATTCCTGGGTGGGAGGATGACCCTCCCTTCCCAGCCCTGCCAAGTGGGGAAATCCTGTGAGAATGGGGCTCGCAGAGTCGGAGAGGCGTAGATGGACTTGGGCGGCAGGGATAGGGCTGAACTCAGCCGCCCATGGTGTGCCTGGCAGAAACAACCCATGTGAAAAAGAAAAAGGAAACTTAGAATTAGTACGTAAAGACACCTGTCTTTGTGGAAAATCAAGTAAGAAGGATCACATATTAGAGCTCATGGCTGAAATCCTTCAGCAGAAGTAATAGCACTAAAAACAATACTTTCCAAGAAAGAAAGCGAGACCATAGTTATGCTGGCTCAAAAAGGAGCCAAAGTAAGTTTTTACAACACAAAATTTAGGTCCCGTGCTGGGACTGATTATGGATAGGAGGCTTTAAATGCAAAAGCCTCTTAAAATGTACAGGCCACCTCTAGCTGGGCCACCATATGTCCTTCAGTAGGTACATGGAAAGCTGAGATTGCAGTCAAGTGTACTTTAATAGAAGAGTACTGGAGGCCTGCATCTGACAAGGACAATAGATACCTAGAACCTGATTTATTGGACAGGTAAAAGGGTCTAAGTGGTGAGAAGCAGCCCATAGAGCAAACCACTTCCACTTCCTGGATTAAGTGGCCCTGGTAGAAGGCTTTCTAGCAGCCACCAAGACATCAGCCACTTTTAGGATACCCCAAATCTAGCAATGGCTGTGTTTCCAGGAGCCATGCATGTAGATGAAGCGATCTGAGGTCTAGATGGCCCAGGGATCCCCTGCTTCTGTGACAGAAGACCCTGGCATAAAGGAAGAGGTACTGGTGGTTCCACTACCAGCTGCTGCAGTAAGGGGAACCATATCTGTCGAGGCCATAGGGGAGCAATGAGGGTTAGAGTTGCTCCTCCATCTGAAGTTTGAGTAGTACTCTTTGAATTACAGGAAAGCTGTAGAGGAACCTCCCTTCCAGGAGAGGGGCAATGCACCTTGCCAGAAAACTCCAGGCCCTGGAACAAGCAAGCAGAAGAAAAATTGCTCACCTTAGTAATGTTGTTTCTTCTAATGGAGTCTTGCTATATTATGACATATGCAGTGAGTGCCAACCTTCGAACTGCTCGAGGTGAAAGAGTTAACTTTCCATGCCAGGCATGGAACGCTGAGCTCGAGCTCGCTGAAAACTCTGTCTGTTGTTCTTCAAACTCAAACCGTCAGATCTTTATGAGCTAAACTCACTGAGGTCCTGTGTGGAAGCTGTAAACCACGCTAGCCAACTGGCTACTAAACATAAGAACACATTTTTGGTCCCAAAACAAAGACTCAAGTCAGGAGACCCAAAAAATGAAAACACAACACCAAGTCACCCAAAAAGGAGGGGTGAAAACAACTAGGTGGGCATCTACTAGTGCCAACATTGCACTGCCCATCCACATCCCAAAAACAGAGGTTCTGAGAGGGGCAGGCGGAGGGGGTGGTCATAATATCGCAGACTCCATTAGAAGAAACAACATTACTAAGGTGAGTAATTTTTTCTTCAAACAACATGAAGTCTTGCTATATTATGACATATGCAGACTACACAGCAGTACCTCCATGGAGGAGGGACAGAACCTACTTAGAAATAGGCTCTGAAGCATAGCTGTGTTAAACCGAGCATCACTCCTAGCCTGGATGTCCAGGAGTAATGCTTGTAAAAGTGTGAACTGTTTTCAGGTAGCTGCTTGACATATCTCTAGAATAGGGATGTCCCTGGCAGCAGCCAGGAAGCAGCTGTACCTCTGGTAGAGTGAGCCCTCAGGCCTGAGGGAGGAACCTTACCCAGCTTTTCATAACAGAATTGATACAAGAGACAATCCACCTGGCAATGGATCTTTAGTGGCAGGTTTCCTTTACCAACCTCACCATAAGTGAGGAACAGTTGGAGGAGTCAAACCTGTGACCCTTGGTACGCCTATGTAGTAACTAAGGGCCTCTTCACATCTATAGTGCAGCCTCCTCTCGCCAGAGGAGGAATGGTCAGTGAAGTACACTGGAAGAGATATAGATTGATTAAGGTGGAAATCTGAAACCACCTTGGGCAAGAACTTCCTGTTAGTCCTGAGGACCACCTTATCTCTATGAAAGGAGATAAAATCAGGCTCCACTGACAAAGCTTGTAATTCACTTATGCGTCTGGCAGAAGTGATGGCTACCAGAAACACAGTCTTCCAAGTCAAGTACTTAAACTCTGCCGCTGAAAGAGAAGAGGGTTTACCTGTTGAAATAAAAGCAGACACAGCTGCCAAATGTACTTTTAGGGTAGCTGGTCTCAGCCCCAAGTTATTTAGATGGACCATATAATCCAGGACTGTGGGTAAATCAGCAGATTCTGGGAAATATGCTTACCAGAGCACCATATGGAAAACCTCTTCCATTTGGAATTATAGGTAGCTCTGGTGGAAGACTTCCTAGAAGCCTTCAATATATCCATTACACCTTGGGAGAGGTGTAGATCAGCAAACTCTAACTCTTCAAGAGCCAGGCCTGAGATTGAGAGATTTGAGGGTCTGGTACCAAACCCTCCCTGAGCACAGGTTAACAGGTTGTGATTCCTGGGAAGACACAGGGAAGATGGACTGCTAAGGACAGAAGGAGTGGATACCAGGGTTGTCTAGCCCAATCTGGAGCAATCAGGATCATCTTGCAGGATTGGGATCTGATTTTGACTAACACTTTGAACAGGAGAGGAAGGGGGAGATAGAGAAACTTCCCTTCCCAATTGAGAACTAAGGCATCCAGGGACTGAGCCCAACACTGGGGGCCTGCAGCAAAAAGGGAAGTTGGTGATTATCTGGGGCTGCAAAAGATCTATCTGGGTGCCCCATCTGGCAAATATTACCTCCAGGACCAGGGGTCCAGTGACCATTCGTGATGGCCCTGGGAAATCCTGCTGAGAGCATCTGCCAGGACACTGTCCTTGCCTGGGAGGTAAACTGCCGAGGGGAGGTGTTCAGGGAGTAAGCCAGAGACCACAACTTCATTGCTTCGGTGCACAAGGCCGTAGACCGAGTGCCTCCTTGTTGTTGATGTACCACATTGTGGTGGTGTTGGCTGTTCTGACCTGTACAACTTTGTTCTGAACAGATTTGGGAAAACTAGAAGTGCTAGAAAACTGCTCTGAGTTCCAACAGATTGATGTGGAGCAGAGATTCCTGAGGGGACCACAATCCCTGGGTAGTGAGGTTGCCCATGTGAGCTCCCCACCCCAAGAGGGATACATCTGTAGTAAGGATTAAGGAGTGAGACTGAGTGACAAAGGAACCCTTGTCTCAGATTGCTCTGATCCTGCCACCACTGTAGGGCTTGGATCAGGGTTCGAGTTACTGGGATCAATTTGGTTAGAGGGTCTTTCCTTTGAGACCAAAAGGCTCTCAAATGGAACTGGATGTCCCTCATTTGAAATCTTGCTCCCTGCACTACTGCTGTAGAAGCAGCCATGTGCCCCAGGAGCTGTAGAAAATGCCTTGCTGGTTGAGAGACCTGCAGGGTGAATGAGGAGGCCAGAGACCAGGTCCTTGCCCTGTCCAAAGGAAGGAAGGCTCTGGCTTCCTTTGTGTTCAGCTCTGCGCCTATGAAGGTGAGGAGCTGGACAGGCTCTAGAACTGACTTTGAAAGATTCAGAAGGAAACCTAGAGAGCTGAGCAGTTGCTGAGTTATCTGTAGATGTAACTTGACTTGATCTGGAGACTGGCCTACTATGAGCCAGTTGTCCAGGTAAGGAAGATGGCAATTTTTGCCTTCTTAGGGAAGCAACTGCTACTGCCAGGTATTTTGTGAATACCCTTGGAGCAGAGGTGAGGCCAAAGGGCATTGCTCTGAACTGGTAATGGCCTGAGGCAGCTCGAACCTGAGGTACTTTCTGATGGGAGCTTCTGATGAGAATATGGAAGTAGGCTTTTTGAGGTCCAGGGACGCTAGCCAGTCCCCTGGCCTTAGAGAGGGTAGAATAATTCCCAGAGTCACCATTTTGAATTTTGGTTTTAAAAGGTGCTTGTTTAAATATCTGAGATCCAGGACGGGCCGCCATTCTCCTGTCTTTTTGGGGTAAGGAAGTACCTGGAGTACAATCCTTTGCCCTGGTGTAGGGGTGGAACCTTTCCACAGCTCTGAGAGCCAGGAGGAAGAGACCTCTGCCTCTAGGGCAAGTGCCTCTGGTGGATTTGCAGGTGGAAAGGATCTGGTTCTCATCTTTGGAATTTTTCTGAAGCTGAGAACCAGTCCCTGGCTTACTACTTCCAGGACCCACTTGTCTGATGTCAGAGACTTCCAGTCCTGGACAAAGTAAGCCAGCCTGCCCCTACAGGTAGCTGAGAATCATCCCTGGCAACCCCATCAGGGTGCCTGCTTGGCAGGGCCTTTAGGCTGAGGGGTGGAAGCAGGCCTGCTTGTACCCTCTGCCTCTCCCTCTAAAGAACCCCTCTGTGCGAAGCAGAAGAGGAGGAGGCCTGGCTTGGTAAAAGGCCTATGAAAAGGCCTGCCCCTGTCCCTGAAAGCTGCCTTTGAGGAGTGGCCTGCCTTCCTTGGCCTGTGCACTCCTATAGGTGGTCCTATACTCATCCATTTTCTTCATGTAATTCTCTGTCTGCTCCCAAACAGAGAATTACCCACAACAGAAAAATCCATGGCCTTAGTCTGGGTATCCAGTGACAGGCTAGTACATCTGAGCCAAGCCATTCTGTGAAGTGCCACAGATGTAGCCATGACTCTTTATGACACATCATTAGAGTCCATTGCAGCATGGAATTGCACCTTGATGCCTCAATACCATCAGCAGCCACCTGCTCCAGCTCCTTGGCAAGCTGGCCAGGGACCTGTTTGCTAGAGCCATAACAGTATCCCATCTGGATTTCTGATATCTAGCAACATAAGCCATATAATTTGCCTGTCTGAGTCCCAAGGATGCTGCCATGTACTGTTTCTTTGCCATGGCATCAATCCTCCTGGAGTCCTTGTCAGGTGGGTATGAAGCCAAGGGAATATTTGCCTTGTCACAGGCTGCAGCCTGCACTACCCCAACATGGCTGCATTGTTGTATAAGGAACTCCTCATGAGAGCCTGACAATGTGTACCTCTTGTCCATTCTCTTATCCACAGGAGGTATAGTGTGAGGAGTTTTTGAATTTTTACTGTTTCCCAAAAGATTTATGCAAAGGAATAGACAGTCTCTTAGACTCTGGGATATCCATCATTTCCACATAGTCAGGCTCCTCTTGATCATGCACAGCTTCCTCCATAGGGAGCTGGAGGGTTTCAACCACTTTTTATAAAACAAATGAGAAGAAGCCTAGGAGGAGACACTCCTGAAGGTCTGTCCGGATCAATGGGCACATCCAGACTTTCAAATCCACATTCACTCTCCTCATACTCTCTTCCCCTCCTCCGGTTCATAATATTCCTCTAAATCACACTCTTGAACCGTGGAACCGCCGAACCGTGACGCTATTTGATGGTGCCGGTTCGGTCGGAACCGGGAAAGCAACTGGACAATTTTAATCGCTATCTATTTTTTCAGCGGTTGAGAGGAAAGTTTGGCTCACACCAGCTGATTTCCTAGTCCTTTTGCTGGAACCGACTCCTCAGAGTCGGATCTCCGCTTGCCCGGGAAGTCTCGCCTTGGTCAGAGGGCACTCCTCCGTTTGGTTGGAATTGAACCGGGCTGGCCATCCGTTCAGCAGACTTTTGGCCTCCCTTTCCTGAGCCTACTAACTCTTTTCCAGGGTAGCTGCAGGAAAATTTGTACAAATCTGGCAGTCTGCATTGAGGTGGTCAAACCTCAGACAATAAACACAGGTGGTGTGGGGGTCAGCCTTGGCAAAGACTTCCCCACAGACACTGCAGCGTTGAAACCCAGTGGGCCCGGTTTTTCTTTGGGTTTCTCAGACATAGTGCCAACCTAACCAAACTTACCCATTTTATGGCAATCCGTGCTAGGTAAGACCCTCTTATCGGTTCCCCAACCGTGTCACGGGTCGTGGAAAAACGTAATAAAATCAGTTTTTTAGAACCGATAAGAACCGTAACCACACTCTAAATGACAGATTAATATATTTTAAACAACCTGATCAGTTCAAACCGAACCGATAAACCGCTTACAAGTTCCACACAGAATAGAAATTAATGTAAAACCTATCTAGTACTCACGATACCACAGACAGAGTCTGAACCCACCGTTGCGGTTTAAATTTGGTCGAAAACCGAGAAAAACAATACTTTAACTGACAAAATGAACCGAGCAGAAGGAGAAATCTCAGAGACTGTTCAGTGAGGCGGAGTAAAGAATCTGGACGGTTTGAGTTTGAAGAACAACAGACAGAGTTTCAACTGAGCTCCAAGCTCAGCGTTCCATGCCTGGCATGGAAAGTTAACTCTTTCACCTCCGAGCAGT
The DNA here is from genome assembly GCA_016271365.2 of Neoceratodus forsteri. Classification (NCBI taxonomy): domain Eukaryota; kingdom Metazoa; phylum Chordata; order Ceratodontiformes; family Ceratodontidae; genus Neoceratodus; species Neoceratodus forsteri. The sequence goes on along the minus strand of CM057453.1, from coordinate 827,717,678 downwards.
TCAAGGTTGGGACTCGCTGCATATGTCATAATATAACCACGACATATAACGGAAGACATATGAAGAGAGACGAAAGGAGCTTAATATGTATAGCCTCGAGGAAAGGAGGGAGGGGACATGATAGAAATGTTCAAGTACCTCAAGGGAATCAACAAAGTCCAAGGGTAGCATCTTTCAAAAAGAGGTGTGCAAGAACAAGAGGGCACAATTTGAAGATGGGAGGCGGATCAGAGGTAATTTAAGGAAGTATTTTTTCACAGAGAGGGTTGTGGGTGCATGGAGCGGCCTTCCGGAGGAGGTTGTGCAATCAAAATCAGTGGTGGAATTCAAGCATACATGGGACAGTCATAAGGCCATTCTAGGGGATGGGGGTAGGAAGAAGTAGGCTGCTGGTTAACTAGGATCTGCAGCTATCCAGTAGGTAGGAAATGGGCAGACTGGGTGAGCCAAGCGTCCTTATCTGCCGTCAAATTCTATGTTTCTATGTTTCTATAGCAAGACTTCATGTTGTTTGAAACATGGTAGTTTTATGTTGTGGAGAGGCAAAGGTCCAACTCTGGATGACCCCATTTGGTCGAACAGGCTATCCACTACTGACATCAGTAGTTCCAACTTCTGCATTTTGGACTGTGACCAACTAGGTCTGTATACCAGGACATTTGGGCACCTGGAACATGTACTGCCACAGTTCTATACTGTGTTTTGGAGCCAGTATCATACCCTTATTGCCTCCTGCATAGGGGCAAGAGTGAGTTCCCCTGCTTGCTGATTTAATGCATCACACTGACATTGTCTGTCTGTACAAACAGAGGACCTGGGGACAGGTGAGCCTGGAAGGCCTGTAGGCCATAGAGAACAGCTCTCACCTCTAGAACATTTATATGCAGGGTTCTTTCCATTTTGATCCATATACCCTGCTTCTAATGGGGCCCTAAATGTGCCCTCCAGCCAGTGTTGGGTAAGTTACTTTTTCTATTACTTTCTATTTCTTTTGGAAATATGATCCAGGAAGCTCTGTGCAGTCACTAGCAAGGATGGAGAAGTACTGGAAAAGAATACTCCTTACAGTTACAATTATGTATTTATTTTATACAAAACAATACAAAAATAATAAATAACTATAACAGATGACATTTATTTGAAAGTAATAGGTTAGTTACTAGTTACTTTCAAATAGGTGTAATCAGTATTACTTTTGTATAAAAGATATAAGTAATTGTAACTGTAAGCAGTATTACTTTTTCCACTACTTCTCCTTCCTTGCTAGTGACTGCATGGAGCTTTCTGGAACAAAGTTTCCAAACCAAATAGAAAAAGTAAGTTACCCAGCACTGCCTCCAGCCTGTTCCCAAGGCATCTGTTGTTAAAATCTGATGAGGGAAGGAATTAGAAATGGAACTCCCTTCAACAGGTTGCTGGGTTCCATCCACCACTTGAGCACCTTACATGCTGGAGAGGTTACTTGAACCTTCTGTTCCAGATCGTCTGTGAGTTGATACCACTGGACTTTCAAGGTCTACTGAGGATCCTCATAATGAACCTAGTCAGAGGTACTGTAACTATGGCCGGTGCCATGAGGCCCAGAAACCGAAGAAACATTCTGGCTGTGACATATCGGCTGTTGTAAACTAGCTGGGCCTGTGCCATCAGATGCTCGACCCTGTCCAGAGGCAGAAATGCTGAGCCTATGTCTGTAACCAAGATACTGCAGATGCTGGCAAGGAATCAGAATATACTTTGGAACACTGATAGTGATCCCCAGAGCTGAATAGTTGCCTGGTTCAAGCCAGAGTGTGTGTGTGTTGCTCCCTGGAGTGAGCTTTCAGAAGTCAGTCACCCAGGTAAGGGAATACATTAAGGCTTTCTCTGGAAGGCTGCTGCCACCACAGCCAAACATTAGGTAAAGACCCAAGGTGTAGATGACAAGTCAAAGGCAATACTCTGAACTGGAAATGTTCCTGAAACAGGAACCTTAAATATTTCCTGTGAGGTTTTGGATTTTGATATGAAGGTAGATATTCTTCATGTCGAGGAAACAGATCCAATTCCCTACGTGCAGTAGTGGTAACAAGCCTTGCAGAGTCATCATCCTGAACTTTTGTATTCTATGAAAAAGTTCAGGTCCCTGAAATCTTAAATAGGCCTTAGATCTCCTGTTCATTTTGAACTAGGAAGTACCAGAATAGAACCCTGTGTTTCTCTGTTCCAGAGGTACAGATTCCATTACTCTTTTCTGGGGCAAGGTGCAGTTTCCTCCAGAATCAGGGGAATGTGCTCTTGAGGATAACGTGTAGGCACTGGTTGATGCTCTGGAGGTAGCTCTAGCAGCTCCAGAGCATGTCCTTGTGCTATTATTTCCAGGACCCAGGCTTTACAGGTTAGCTCCTTCCACCGTCCAGATGGAGGGAGAGACGACTCAACAACCACCCCTGGAGGAAATGGTGTCTGGCGTGTGTGAAAGGAGTCAGGCTGATCCAGTTGTGGCTCCTGCTGCACTGCCACCTCTAGGGGCTTTTGAGTGGGACATGGAGTTGCTGCTAGAGTAGGCAGGGCTCCTGTTCTTTTACACTTACTTGATTACCTGGTGGTCATACAGTGTCTTGCACCAGCCGGACAAAAGACACCCACTGTCTGCTCCTTGGCTGGGTGTGACAGAGGAAATTAACTGATCTGAGGAGTTCTGCCGAAGGCCTACAAATTGGAGAGGACATTTTGCACATCTACACCAAATAATTTATATCCTCTGAAAGGGCATTTAGAATTGACTGCTGGGCATCATTTGCAAAGCCCACCACCCTTAGCTAGGAATACCTTCTTAAACATATTCTTGAGGCTGCTGCCCAAGCTGAAGCACCAATGTCACAGGCCGTATGCGAGGTGTTTGCCTACATCAGGCCAGCTGTTAAAGCCTTAAGGAGCTCTTGCTTGATGCACCTTCTGGAAGAGCTTGGGAGCTGCTTTAGCTTTCCTCCATAGTGTTTTTTTTTCCACATTTTACCATATGGGCCTGGTAGTTTACAATTTCGTGTCCAAAGAGGCAGAGGCATAGGCCCTTTTGCAAATCACATCTAGTCTCCTGTATTCCTTTTCAGGAGGAAGAGAACTAAAATGTTTTGGTGCCTTTGATCTGTCGTGGGTAGCGTTGATGACCCCAGAGTCAACTTCAGGTTGCACTGCAAAGAAAGGCCACCTGAGGGGGCCATATACTTTATCTGCCTTGCTGGGTATGGCAGGAATTATGTTTGCACAACAGCTAGTCTACTGGCTGTGCAGCCCTCCCTCACAGTCTTTCTCTCTCTCTCTCCAGTTCTCGGCTGAACTCCTCCCAGAACCCAAGGCACAGCTCATTATATAGCAGTCCCTTTCTCCCCACCTGACTGAAAAATCGTGGTCACTCAAGTAACAGAGCACTTACAACACTATAATCTGCTATCCCCTGCACAACACAGGTTCAGGAAAGTGCACAGCACAACCACAGCACTCATCCAATCTACCAATGACATAAAGATGGCCATGGACAAGGGCCTGTGTACAGGTGCAGTTTTTGTTGACCTTCTCAAAGGATTTGACCTAGTGGACCATCCCTGCTGCTAACAAAGCTGTCTACACTTGGCTTCTCTCATGACTCATCTTCCTGGTTTGCCAGCTACCTTGCCGGACATAAACAATTTGTGCAAATAGATACATTCAAATCCGATCTCTCTCCCACCAGTGTAGGGGTAATCCAAGGATCCATTCTCGGTTCACTGTTTTCTCACTGTTTATCAACAGTTTGCCAACCACAGCTGTTTCCTCCTCTACCATTCTATAAGCAGACAACACAGTTCTGTACTCCAGTGCCAAGGACATTGCCGCCATCAATTCTAACCTCAAGATGGATTTTAATCACCTACAATCATGGCTAAGGCATAACAAACTCCTATTAAACACCAACAAGACAGTTACCATGCTTTTGGTTCAGCACCCAGAATCAAGGCAAGTCCCTCTGCTCTAACTATACCTGGCCCACACAGCTCTCCGCTGGAACTGGTTGACTCTTTAAAATATCTCAGAGTAACCTTAGACTCTTTGCTGGATTTTAATCTACACAAATCAATGGCATGTAAAGCAGTAAATACAAAATTGGGTTTGGCCTATAAAATCAGATCTTCTCTTACCGCTGCAGCTAGACTGGACATTGCCCAGGGGTTCTTAGACTGAGCCTAACATATGGGCTTATGACACTGGGCTGGCAGTATAGCCTCACAGGTTAGAGGAACGAGGTGTGAACAAGCTTGGTACATCCAGCAGACCAGACCTGAGTCTGATTCTCACAACCTCCACTTGCATACTGTGTGACTCTGAGCAAGTCACTTAACCACCCAGTGCTCCCAGGTCACCCCTGAAAACAGGCACTTGTGCCTAGTAAGCCTTACCCGTTACCAAAGACTAAAATAAAACATTCCTGGATGCCAACAAATGGATCCTGCAAAAGTAGAACACATGTTACACAACATCTGCTGCTTTGCTCTCTATCGGTACCAGACTCACACATCACTGCATATTCTACTTGATCCTGGGCTGGCTCCCCAGCTTCCCATCATCAATACACCGCTGGTTGCTTCGATAGACAGCATCATTAGAACTGGTACTCCAGGGTCACTGGCCCACATGTTAACTCAAGCCACACAACTGTACCTACTGAGGTCTGCAGAAAGGTCTCTGTTCAGCTTACCCAAATGTGGTACGAAAATGGGGAACAGACCTCGCTGTATCTGCCCCCAAGCTTTGGAACTCCTGCCAACAACTGTTAGGCACTCCCAATCACACCTGGCTTTTAAAAAAGGGCTTCGTACCTTCCTTATGGTCCCTGACAAATGTTCATGTGCTGATCTGTTAGCTTATTATGTCTCTCTTTTACAAATCTTAGTGCTTAACTATTGATTTTCTTGTGTATTACTCCCACTCCAATGTTGATAAATTATCTAATTAGGTCCAGTATGTCTAGTTGTCTTGCACTGCTGTAACTGCTGTAACACCTGTAACACCTGTAATTGAGTCTAAATCTTGGCTAACCTGTGTATGAAATGTTGTACTGTATGTCACCTGTAATTTGCTGCTCCTACAGTATGTCTGTATTTCTCCCGGTTGTGCCTGAAATAGGCAAAGTTTTTGTCTAGTATACTTACCCGTAAACAAAAACTAAATAAATAAATACTTAGGAACAGGTTCTTCAGGACTACAGAGCCAAACCTGGCATATCTTCGGACTGAATGCCTAAACAGTAGTGCTTTGTAAAAGTATGTACAGTTTTCCAGCAGTGGAGGAGCCATGTTTGGGAGCTGGGGAGCCATTTAGTCAATTGTGGGCTCCACAATGGGTACTAAACAGTGAATAAAGATCATGGTGAGGCACCACTACTCACACTGGGGCAGCCAGGAGGAGTGACCGCCCCTCCCCAGCCATCCCTCTAGCTCCGCCACTGTTTTCCAGGTTGCTGCTTTACAAATGTCCAGTAGAGGAATTTTTCTTGCTACAGCCACTGATGCAGCTGTGCCACATGGCGTGCACCCTAAGGCCATGGGGTGGCTGCTTGCTGGCTTTGCCACAGCAAAACTGTATGCAGGCTACTATCCAGCGTGCAGTGATTCTCTTTGGAGGCTGGTTTACCTTTGCCCACTTCCCCATATGTCAGAAATGAAAATTACATACCTACCGTACTTCTTGATCTTCCTGTGTATCTTCACGATTCATCACTGTTGGGTGACTGGCTGGAGACAGGCACCCGCTGAAAATTTTTTTTTTTTTGGGAGGGAGGGCCGGTGCCATCGGCACCATCCATGAGGCTGACGTGCGTGGCACTCATGGGTCGGCCAGTAATGGCTATTGGATCCTCCTCCACCCCAGTTCTGCACCGGAGAGACAGAAGGAAAGAAGGCACAGAGAAAATAAGGGGGGCAAGGGAGCCCAAGAGACAGTAAAGGAAAAGGAGCAACTGAAAAGAATAAGCCGACGAGAGGACAGAGAAGGAGAGGGACCTGTTGGTTATGGGCCAAGAAGACCCAGTCCCTGGATGACCAAAGGCAGGAAGGGAGAGAGAGAAAGGGATAGAAAAAGAGAGGTTTGAGGGAGAGCGGACGAGGGAGGGAGGGAGGCCAAGACCCATCAAGACAAGGGCTGATTGGAGATCACTAACAGATGGATTCAAGGAGGCTCCGAGAATCGGATAGTCCGATGGGTAAAGCTCTCCCTAGCCCTGATCTCAACTCCCTAGGAAAATCCAGCTCAAATCACTCCACCCCCGCAGTTACCGTAAGGAGAAAAACAGGCTTTCGGGAGGGGTAGAGAAGGGACCCCTAAGATAATACCATCCCACAGGGGAAGGTAAGAGAGAAGATAACAAGGGGCAAGGGAGTTATGGCTAGCCCCAAACCACCCCATCCTGGAGACTGAGAGTTGGAACTCATGGGAGGCGCATCCCACAAAGCAGTTCAGGATAGAGGAGGGCCCACCAGAAGACCCTAAGAAAAAAAACTAAAGGGCCCCACTTGCCCCTTCCAATACCCTCACACTGCCTCCTGGCAGCCTGCCAGAAAGGAGGGAAAATCTGAAGGGGCGAGTATAGAGGTGGTATAGCTCAGGGACTGTGGCCTTGTTTATTTATTTAGTTTTTGTTAACCGGTAGGTGCACTAGCCATAAAATGACTATTTTCAGGCAGACCCGGAGAGTACAACAAAAGGAGAACAGTTGAACAACAGCAACATGGGTACAATAATACAAATAGAGGAACAGTACAGCAGTGCTACAAAAATACAATGGTAGAAAACAAAAATAATGGCAAGCATTATACAGATAATGGCAGTAAGATATATAATAAGTGCAGAAACCATGGACCCGACCTGTGGAGTGAAAGGGTTAATAAGATAGTAAGGTTATGTAGAGAGAAATATGAGGAATGTTCAAACATAACAAGAAAGACTGACAGAAGGAAGGTCGGGTGGTAATTGGCAAAACAACAGTGGATGGTCAGCAACAAGGTTCTGAGAAGGAAGAGAGCTAGTAGTCAAGAAGTTATTTACAAAGAGAAGGAAAAATATGGGGAGGGAAGAGACAACAGTCTTAGAACTGGATTAGAGCAGAGGTGACATTACTGGTAAGTGAGGGAAGGTGGGAGGAGAGGGAAGGTGGGAGGGATTCAGTAAAAATGGTGAAGATACACAGGAAGAGCAAGAATTACGGTAGGTACGTAATTTTCTATATTTTACCTGTGTCAGTCTTCACCAGTCATCACTGTTAGGTGAGTACCAAGCTCTCAAGGGGCCACAGAGAAACCCTGAAGGAATAACATCTCTCAGTCCCCCGAGGGGAAGAACCGGGGAGGGACCCTCTGCTAGTCGGTTAGGGCTGGGACTGGTCAGGACGAGGCAGGATCCCCTGAACCCTAGGGGAAGGAAGGCACCCTGAAGTTCTCTGTCCTCCCCATGGGAGAAGAGATGGGTCCCCTGGAAGGAGGAGGCCAGTAACCTGTGCCAAGACAAAGGTCACAACCTCGAAAGGCGAAGCCATGCTGTCCTACTAATGCAGATTGCTGTCCTCAAGCCATGAAGTGACCTCATTGGCATTGTAAGATGCCCTGACTGGGCCTCGCCAACCCTAGGCCTATCACGGAGAGGGCTATGGCTGGCCAGGTAGCCTCCGAATCAGGCAGCGATGCTAGTGCTTGGCCCAGCACGCCCACAGATGCCTGTTGTAGGCATGGTACACCTGATGTGACATGACAGCAGCTGATCAAACTCCCGAGAGTCTGTATCGGGGCTGGTCGGACCGGGCGCCTATGCCTGGACGGGTGTCCAGATGTGTCAGTCCAGAAGGTGGATGAGGCAAAGAGCCTGGAGACCCCGGGTTACACAATACCACCCGCGACAGTCTATAGGGGCTGGTTCTGAGGAGTATGGAAGCTGCCAGGTGTGGTACAACGCCGCCAGGAAGGGACCACCAAATGATGTGCCCCATATTCGCCTAGAAAGGCTTGCATCAGACGACGCCGGTATTGTCTCGAAGCATAACGAGAGATGTGAAGTCCCTGACCAGCCTTGAAAGGAAGCACTGATACTGGGCCTGATTAGTTTCTGAGGACAGATGGACAGAAGGCTCTTCTTCCCTGTGGAGGAAGATGAGGAGGTCAAGGAGCTTTTAGAGTCAGACTCTGGCTGCGGAGGGGAACTGGTTGGAAGACCTGCTCGCCCATGGCCCTAACATACTGAGGGAAAGCCACAGCCCGAGATCTGAACTGGTCCCAGGTCAAAGGCCCCAGAGTACCCACATGGCCTGACAGAAGGGGAGCTGGACGCAGAGGCATGGGCTAACCTGCCACCTGATGTGCCGTGGTCTCTGCCAGGGCTAGAGGAATCTACAGGAGAACTTGGCATCAGCAGGAATCTGCAGGTCTGTAAATTCACCAACCTGTCAAGGAACACATATTGGTCAGGACTTAACCCTGTAGGGTGAGCTACCCTATGAGGGGACCGGGTCGATGGATCCAGAAGGGCGGTCCCCAGCCCCATCCAATGAGATCTCCCTAGAAGAGGACTAAGGGAGGAGACTGGGCTCAGCACTAGGACTCCTGCCCCAACCCCAGATGGCCATGGCCTTGCCCTCAACCCAGTCGACTCCGAGAAGCTCTTTCTCCTCCTCAGTGCAAAGAGCCCCCAACTCAGGCGACTCCCCAAGGAGGTTGCAGAACGGGGGGGGTCGATCTGATTCTAAAAGGAGGGACAGCACCGGGACGGTAGCTACCCCTCACTCAGGAAACCGATCGTCACACCAGCAGCAGTGGGACCGCTAACTTGCAGCTGACCACCTGAGCCGCCATCGGCCCAGAGAGTCACATGCAGCCACAGTCACCAGAGCCGCAGAAGGGGGCAATGGGGAGGCACAAGGGTGAGGAATTCTCTGACTCCAAAGAGTCAGGTCTCCAGTCCGGATCAGCCTCCAAATTGTCTGACGATCAAGAAGTGCTCCAGACTGGTGGCCCCGGAGTTCCCCAGTCACGGGCGGCTGCAACCCGGCCCACACCTCTCGCAGCACCATCTCGATCATCAGTGCCACGAACAGCACTGGGATCCAAGATGGCACCTTAGGGTGGTGCCGAGGAATAACCTATGCTGGACCAGCAGCCATGGGCCCCGACAATGGGGAGCCTGCACCTCCAAGAGGTGACTGCAGAATGATGCTCCCGCCCGCCCAGACTCTGGCACCATGGTAGGAATCTCCACTATGGCAAGGCATGAAGAAGAGGAGGCCCCTCTTCACCGGACTGTAGGCCCAGGAAGGACCCAGAGGAAGGGCTGAGTGTCCTATGTTTGGACCGACATGAGCAATGCTGCCCTCAAAAGTCGGTGGAGCCCTGACAACTTTTAATGCACGGTGCTCCAGAACTGGCAGTCCATAGAGAAGCAGGCATTTTAGGAATTCATGTCATGTTGAGGTCCAAGGAAAGTGGCAAAGGTCATGCTGGTCGGTAATGGAGATCTGTCGGCCGCAGGGACACCGATGCATGGGAGGCCAACCTGCTTTCTTTGACTGTTTCTTGTGTCAAGGACCAGGCATGACATGTACAGCAACTTAAAGAGAAAACCCAGAAAAGACTCAATGCTGTAAAATAAAAGGAAAGGTCTTATCGGTCTGGAACAGCGCCGAGTAGTTTTCTGCAGCAGAACTGAGGCAGAGTCACAGAGGAGAAGGAACTGCATCAAGGCTTCAAGTTGTTGATGAATACTAGGCCATGTAGAGAACTCTTGAGCGAGGGTGCTGTCTCAACAGCGGAGAAGAGAACTGAGGTGGAGGAGGATCCAATGGTCGATATTGACAACCACACGAAAGTGCCATGCAATGCGTTGGTCTTTAAGTGGCGCCAATGGCGCTGGCCTCCTTCCAAAAATAAGTAAATAAATCTCCTGGGTGCCTGTCTCCGCCAGTCACCCAACAGTGATGAATGGTGAAGACTGACAGGTAAGATACAACTGTGTGTGTGTTCAGGCCTAAAACCTTAGTACGGTCAATGCAGTGGCTGAGTGCCCTTTGACATCTAGACTATGTAACCTTAGCCCACCTGAGCTCGAAAGTTAACTGTAAAAAGGCTGGTAAGTTTATGGACTGGTTCGGATGAAAATCTGGTACCACCTTAGGGAGGAACTTCCTATTGGTCTGAAGTACCACTTTGTCCCTGTGAAAGGAATGTAGTTCAAATCTGTACACAGGGCTTGCAACTCACTGACTCATCTGGCTGAGGTAATGGCCACTAGGAAGACAGTCTTCCAGGTCACATACTAATCCTGCCATTGCCATAGGCTCGAATGGAGGTTTCATTAGCTTGGCTATGCAAATGTTCAGGTCCAAAGGGGAACTGGCTCCTAAGGGAGGATGGAGATGAAGAAGAAGACCCTTAAAGAACTTTCTAAAGACAGAATGGGAAGCTAATGACTTGTCTTTGCCAGCTAAAACATATGCTGAAATGGCAGCCAGGTGAACCTTTATGGTAGAGGGCCTAAGGTTCAGTGAGTGAAGGTGGGTTCAGTATTCCACGAGGAAAGGCAGCCCTGCCTGTGATGGATCAATACCCTTGTTGTTACACCATAGGGAGAACCTTTACTCAACACTTCTTCAGAAAGCTGTAGAGTGGCAATCCTAAGTCCTCAAGATCCAGGCCTGAGGAGTAGTGACTTGAGGATGGGGTGTATAGTATCCTGCCCTGTGACAGGGTTAGGAGATTGTGCGCCTGAGGAAGATGAATAGGCTGAGATACTGACAGGGCAAGCAGGAGGAATACAATGGCTGTCTCACCCAATCTGGTGCTATTCGATCATAGTCACTGGCTGGGTCCTGAGATTTATTAGGACCCTGCAGCAGAGGAATGGAGAAAAGGCATAAATAAACTTTCCTGACCAATCCAGGGTCAGGGCATCTAGTGGCACTGTTCCCCGAGCTAGAGGCCTGCAACAGAACTGTGGCAGCTGGTGGTTGGTCGTGGAGGCAAAGAGATCTATCTCTGGTGTGCCCACCTTCCGAACACTGAGTCCAGAACCTGTTTCTTTAGTGACCACTAATGATGGTTCTGGCTGATTCTGCTGAGAGAGTCTGCCAAAATATTGTCCTTCCCTGGCAGGTGGATTGCAGACAGAGACACCTGCAGAGAATAAGAAAGGTTCCACACCTTCATGAATTCTCAGCGCAGCAAGGCTCTACCTGGTGACTCCTTGCTTGTTGACGTAGTACATGATGGTAGTGTTGTCTGTCCCGACTTGCACCACCTTACCCTTGACTGAAAGGAGAATGACTGCAATACCAGAAAGACTGTCCAGAGCTCTAACAGGTTGACATGGAGAAGTGACTCTGAGGAGACCAGGTGCCACTCACTGTCAAATCATCCAGGTGCACTCCCCACCCTAGGAGGGAGTCATCTGTGGTGAGGATGGCCGAGGAGTCTCTTGACAGATGAGCATTCCTTCCTGAGGTTGTCTCTGTCCTGCCACCATTGTAGGGCCTGCAGGAAGGGTTTTGTGATGGGCATTAATCTGGCCAAAGGATCTCTCCTCTGAGACCAAAGGGACCTGAGGTGGAACTGGAGGTCCCTCATTTGAAATCTGGCCCTGGCACCACAGCGTGGCAGTTGCCATGAGGCCCAAGAGCTGCGAGGAAATGCCTTGCAGGTCTGGGCCTGTTGAGTCTGAAAGAGCCTGCTAGCTCCAAAATGTTGTGCACCCTGTCCTGTAGAAGGAATCCTTCCCTTGCATTGTGTCCAGCTCTGCTCCTGTGAATTTGAGGACCTGGATGGGTTCCAGCTGGGACTTCTGGGCACTGACCAGGAATCCCAGAGACTCTAAGGTGCCCTGAGTGAGGGCTAGAGGGTCCCTGGTATGCTGAGGAGACTGTTCCATGACTAGCCAGTTGTCTAGGTAAAGGAACACTGTAACTCCAAGCCTTCTTAAGTGTGCCATTACCACTGCTAGACGCTTGGTGAACCGGAGAGGAAACCAGGGCACCAGCAGTCTGGAGGACCTGCAAACCTGCAGGGCTTTAGCAATGTCCTCTGTAGAGGGCATGGCCAATCTGTCCACTGAGAACTCCTTTGCTTTTTCAGCAGCAGGTACAGCGACATGTTTTTCTTTCTGTTTGCGTTAAGCAGGAACTGGTTCCACAGCCGGTTCTATAAGCCTCTTGATTTCGATGCCTCACCCTTATCGGAGATCTTGGGGTCCACCAACTCCTTAGATTTATCCTTTTAGGATGGAAGGAATAAGCTCTTCCATAGGCTTAGGAGAGGGAGGAGTAGTAGTAGGGGAAACCATTTTTGAAGCCTTTTGCCCTTTTTAAGTGTCCTAGGGCAAACGGTTTTACAAATCTCAGTTAACAAAAATGTGACTAGGACTGAAACACTCCAAAGATTGTGTCTGTCTGCTTTGGCAATGATCTGCACACACTGAATACAATTTTAAAACCATTAGGTCCTGTTCTCTTCTGGGAGTCTCTGACACTGAAATACTGAGCCAAAGGAGGAAAACACAAGATTGCAGTCAGTTCCCAAAACCAGAAGCAATAATAGCAAGGAGGAACAACATTTCGCTCCCTGACAGAAATTAAATACAGGAAACAACAAAAGCGCCGGTTCCACAAAAAAAAGGGAGGGAACTTCAAAAGCTCAAATATTTTAGAAAAACTTTACGATTCCCAGAAATAGAAACTGGAACATTTTAAAGTTTTAAGTAAAACTGTTGAAGGGACGGTTCCCCACGGACCATGGAACCGCTGAGGAACCAATAAAACCAAAGAAATTTGTAAAAACAAAGCTAACTAACCTGAAAATAACAAATAGGGTCAGCGCATATGAGTTAAATAACATAGAGGATAATGTATGGTCCTCTATTGGTAACTGGTCTATTAATCGCTGAGAGGTCACCAGGGTGACCATGTAAACCCTCGAGAGCGAAGCTTGAGAAATTTAAGTTGCCATGGCAACCTTGAGACGGTTAATAGTAACCAGTTGCAAAGAGGGACCATACATTGTTTTTATAGTGTATGGTCCCAAGAAAGATTGAAGAGGGCTCTTACTTTTAAATAAGTCACCGCCGCGGCTGCTCGGTCATTCCATCACCGCTACGTGCATCCACGGTTTCTGAGAAAATGTGTGCGCATATTACAAGAGATTACCTTAGTTGTTAACCCATCAATGTGATATACCATCGATAGGGTTAACAAGGATGAAACATCACACTGATGGGTTAACAACACTGGGAAATGATGATTTTGTGGGATAACAACATTCTACCATACATTATTAAGAGTTTAATACAATGGAAAACAAAGTTTCTCACAGATACTGAGGAGGGTTTCCAAGGCACCTTGACTAAGCAGGTGGAGAAATGAATCTGAACATTTTAGAATGCAGCAGCATCTGGGGCAGCAGTTTGTATTGTAGCACAAGCCAATGATAGTTTCATCATTTACATATCGTCCAATCTTCGAGACAGTTCAACACAGGAGGCTGACTGCATCAATTAAGCATACTGAGGGATTCCTGAGGTTTGAACAGTACATTTCCTCTTCCTCTTCACTGTTTGCACAGTCAGTTGGGTCAGACTGTAGAATTGGATCATTGTACAATGCGGGGTCAGGAAAGGTAGTTAACATCTTTTCTCTGAAATGGTTGCCATTTCTGGTTCTGGCAGGTCTCGGCCAAGACTCTGTTACAGTCTCTGAAGGGGCTGACCAATAGGCAGAAGGTGGTTCCGTGGATAGTTTTGACAATCCCTGGCCACATTCTTGACTGATGCGGACACAGGTAGGACAGTTAACTCTCTAAAACAACATATGACTCAGAAGACCAGCGGTCAGCTATCTTGTGCTTTCCACAGAGGTCAAGATTTCTTAGGAGAACTCTATCTCCCACTTACAAAACTTGATGATGCACTTTCTGGTCATACCTCTGTTTATCTACAGCAGTAACTCTACCAGCGGCTTCAGCAGCCAATTGGTAGGCTTCTTTCCAGTTGCTCTTTTAGGTGCTTTGTATATTCAAGGTAGGATTCTTTGAAATTCCATCAGCAGACACTACGAATGCTAGGTCAATCAGCAGACCAGCTTCTGACCAAACATTAACAGGTAAAGAGAAGCATCTTGTAGCACTGTTTCTGGTACAGTTGTGCTTGGCACCAATCTGGATGTGTTGGCTCCAATTCTTTTCTGTTCAGAGTCCAATGTACCTAACGTGACTAACAAGGCACATTAAACCTTTCTGGTTGTGGGTCCTCTTGAGGATGGTAGGTGTGGTGCATGACTACCAGATGCCATGCACATCGAGAAATTATTTTACTAAGCAGCTCTGAAAGTCAGGCCCTTGATCAGAGTGAATATGCTGAGGTATACCACAATGAGTTACAAACCTCAAGCTTCTCCACAACAGTCCGGGCTGTCTGATTCTTGGTTGGATAGGCCTGTGCATACCTTGCTTGTTTTGTGGTTTCCATGAGTAACAGATATTCTATACTTAATGTTCTGATATAGCTTCCTTCCAAAATTAAGGACCAAAATCTTTTTTCCAAGTTTGTAGTAGTGTGGAAGGAAACAAGGTCTCTTCAACCATAAAAGGGTGATTATTATTTTTATTCAGTTCTTTTTCTGCCCTGACGTTTCTCACTGTATCAGTGCTTTTCAAAGGGCTATTTGCAATCAAAAACACAGATAGAAATACGCTTTTCCTTCCACACTACTACAAACTGTGCATACCTTGTATAATGGTCAGTGATGACTAGAATGTGGCTGTAACCTTTACTATCTGGTTACAGTGACAAAAATCCATACACACCAGTTCCATAGGATCACTGCTTTAATGTTCTCAAGTGGTGCTGCTTTTGGGGCAGAGTCTTTCTCTGGACACACCAGGCACAATTCTTGCAGTGCTGTTCCATGTTGGACACCATTCTGGGCCAACAGAATCCATCGCACAAGGTTCAAGGTATGCTTAAACCCAAAGTGCCCCATGTCTTCATGAAGGGCTCTAAGGACAACTTTCTACTGGTACTTCCACGGCAGTACCAACTGGTTACAGGGGACCACTGTTTTCGGGTCTTAGTTCGTAAAGCAGTCCATCTTTCAAGTGTAACCCTAGGTGGCGCTATCCAAGGGCTACTGCCCCTGCCTGCTTGGCTAGTAGCAGGTTAAGGGGCCTGAGTTCTGCAACGGTGCCTCCACCCAGAGGTCAGGGTTGGTAGTGGTCAAGCTAACCTGGGCACAGCCTCCGGGACACTGTAACCCCTCTCCCCTCTAGTGGCCTGAACACTGTACAAAATCACTTTCACAATACCCTGGTACACCACACAAGTACCCACACTGTTTGCACTTACCACCAGGGCTGGTTCCTCTGGCTCAACCCTGGGGACCCCTGTAAAACAAGGTTAACACAGCAAATAGCAACAGTACAGTACTTTGAGCACAAACTGGAACCACAGTCAGATTACATGCAGAAAAAGTTAGATCTGATTTATTCAGGGACTTGAACAAGGAAGGGGCAAAATCAGGTTAATTAGCTTAAAGTTATATCAATTAAGCAGTTATGCATGCTTGAGTCCCCCACACAGTCCACCTCTGGGTACCCAGGTAGAGAAGAGATGGGCTAGCCAGGACAGTTGTCCGGGTTGCAGCTGGTTGGGGCCCTGTGACTGAAAGCACAACATGCATGGTACACAATATTTGTAATCCGAGCCAGAGGGCTCAGTTTGTAAAGGAAATGAAACAACAAGACAATCAGAAGACACAATCAGATTAAGCTGTTGTTGTAGGAGCTACCCTGGTATTTACTCACGATATCCAAGACTGGACACAGGTTGGACGAAAATCGAGACTGCAGGTGGTTGATCTGGAATGCCAGGAGAAGCAGGGCCCACAAGTCGCAGAGGCGTTGTTCCTGTTCAAGCGTGGAGCAGGGGCTGATCCCAGGCAGGTCTCTCATTGATGGCTTCTCTGTAGTGGTAGTCTGGCTGGGGCAGTCTGGCAAAGCCCAGACCACATGGAGACAAGTTTGGAAGCAGTCCGCTTTGGCTGGATACAGCTTGCAGCAAGCAGAACACAGTTCACACAGTGGAGAACTAACTCACAACCCACTAGCAGCTCATAGCACATTTACATGTACAGGAATTCTACTGTACTAGGCAAAGCGCCCCAGGCACAATCGCAAAGTCTCTGCACACACGGGAGCTTAGGGTAGCTGGAACTCCTGACAGGCCGATCGCATTCAGCAAAAGTATTGGTCTTCTTCAGGTTGAACCTGGCCCACTTCAGTAGCTTACTTTAGTCACACAAACTTGGATTTAGTCCAAATAATTCTCTTCTCTCCTTCTCAGGAGCAGCACACGCATGCAGGCCAAAACTTAGCCTTTTCAGAGTTCTCCCATGTAAATCCACTAAGGATTGCTGCTCAGAAACACTTTAGCTCCTTCTTGCTCAGCTTCCAGCTTAGTTCTAAACTGAAAACTGCAAGCAGCCGGGACTTCCCCAAGATCCAAAAGATTTGGTTGGTTGATTTGGCTGTCAGTCAAAGTAAGAGCTCCCCCTTCAGTTGCAAAAAGGCGAAAAACAAGCTCCAAACTAAAGTTCCTACAGATTTTGAATTCAGACAGCTCCTGTAGTCCGGCTACATTTTAGGTCCCACCAGTAGTACTGTTTGGTCCAATTTGCAGTCCAGGACCAAGATAGTGGAGACAACAAAACAGTCCTTGCTACAAAGAAAGCAGGTTAGACAAACTACATTATCATTATCACTCTAAATGATTTTCAGTAAATAGTTACATCTTTCAACAGAGCTCCTCTCAGATTACTAAAACTGCAATTAAGCAGCTCTTAAAGAGACAGTAAACAGAGGCTATACAGGCTCTGGTAATCACATTTAAACTGCTAAAACGCAGGACACCAGCCTGGCAGTGAGCATTTAGGCAAGCTCAAGGAAGACTTTTGGGAACCCCATTTGTAGGGGGTTACACAAGGACAACTTGCTCCACTTTCTCAACAAAATTGGAATATCAGGATGACCATTTGGCACTTTATCCGGCCTTCTCCTTTTCTAAAGCTGAGATTACCCTCTCATTCCATCATCTTGCTGCTGCGACCATCTTTGTTCTCTCCGTTTTGGCGGGCAAATGACTGATGTCCAGACCTTCAAAGTTGTAACAGGCTTCAGGTATAATGTCAGGGTGGCTCCCATAGCATCAATGGCCCTATTGTAGCAAACAGGCATCTCTCTGTCTGTGTCCACATATTTGGTACATACAACTTTCACAGTTGCAGAGGTCATATGAGTCCACTGGTTTCCCTCTGGAGGGTGAGGTCAGCAAGATGGGGTGTCAGAATCTGTATTGTTCAGGCCCTTCTGATACTCTAGTGTAAAGTCATAGGTGGAAAGAGCAGACAACCAACAGCTACCAGTCGCATTCA
Source organism: Neoceratodus forsteri (assembly GCA_016271365.2). Classification (NCBI taxonomy): domain Eukaryota; kingdom Metazoa; phylum Chordata; order Ceratodontiformes; family Ceratodontidae; genus Neoceratodus; species Neoceratodus forsteri. The sequence goes on along the minus strand of CM057453.1, from coordinate 827,700,217 downwards.
ACTTAGCAGTGGTACTGACATAGGTAAGAGGACAGTTGTCAGTTCTTACAGTAAATTTGGCCCCATAAAGAGTCGTGGAAACTGATCTGTGACGGCCCATTTTAAAACTTAAAACTCCAGTTTATGTACAGGGTAGTTCTTTTCACTGGGCCAGGCTCCGACTTGCATAATGCAACTAGTTTCAGTTCCTCTAGGTACTCTTTGATACAGTACGGCTCCCAGCCCATCCATGCTGCTGCCTGTGTGTAAGAAATAGTGTTTAATGGAATCAGCAAAGGCCAACACAGGAGCTTCCATGAGTCTCTTAATAATTTCTCTGAATGCATTTTATAGTCTTGATCCCATCATCCCTAAATGCCTTGCTAACCTTGTAGTACATCTTTGGGGTGTCTGTAAATTTGTAAGCGTCAGACCACCGTGGAGAAATCCTGGACAAATCTCCAGTAATAACTGCAGAAGCCAATAAAGGACTGCAACATTTTCAGATTATGAGGCCCAAGCCAGGTAGCGAAGGCCTTGGCCTTGTTAGAGTTGGTTTGGACTCCTTCTGCTGAAAGAATATGCCCAACATATTTTACAGAGGGTTGACACAACTGACATTTGTCAAATGACACTTTGAGTCCAAATTCCTTGAGTCTGTCCAGAACCTTCATCAGGTATTCTTCATGTTCCTCTAGGTGCATCCAAAAACAATCAGATCATTCAAACAGACTACTACTTGTGGCAGATTCTTGTTTCCATGGCTTTTCCATCAACCGCTAGAAAGTGGCCAGCATCCCAGAGATACCTTGTGGCATATGTTCAAGTTGATAAAATCCCAAGGGCAAATGAAAGCTGCTTTTTCTTTGTCCTCTTCAGCCATGGGAATCTCATAATACCTACTTCAAAGATCCAGTACGGAAACCATTTACTGCCCGTGAGGCAAGCCAGAGCATCCTCCACACATGGTACAGTTTGCTGGTCTGTTATAGTGTGCTTGTTCAAAGTCCAATAGTCAATACATAAATGGACAACCTCTTCTTCTTGCAGGCTACCACAATGGGGATGACATACGGGTTTCTGGATTCGGATATGATACGAGTGGCTAGTAACTCTTGTAAGTGTTTGCAAACATCTTTCAAACCGCTGGAGCTAGGTGTCGGACCTTTCTGAAAGTGTCGGTTGTCACTCAGATGTATGTGATGGTCTTCACTCGAGCGCATCCCACATCAAGCTCACTGGTGGAAAAGACATTAGTCCTCTCAGCCAACTTCTGTTGCAGTTGCTGCTTGTAAGATTCAGGTAGGTGCAAGTCTCAAAATTGAACAGGTTAAGGTTCAAGCTTTACTAGTGGCTTTGTTCAGAACCGCAAGTCCTACCGCCTTGCTTGGTAGACATGTGCTAAGGTCCATCCTTTCTGAATAGTCACCTCTTTGTCAGTCTCATTCCTCAACAGGACATTAATCTTCTGAACTCTGGCAGATGTCACAGGGGGCTGGCACTAACCCCTCTCTGTATTACCAGGCTATTCGGTCTCTCCATTAGAAGGCATGTCCACAATGTAAGCAGGGCTTCTGGTGGGTGACTCAAATTCCATTTCCATTACCTGGCACTCAGCACCTGAGGGTAAAACCAAAGATTGAGCATCTCTCTACTGAATCACTCCACATTCACTCGTCTTTGGTCTCTGTTTTACTGGAAGCGGGCCTTTCATATAGACACCTGGATCCAAGGGTGTATCTGTAGGCTGTGAATGGACTGTGGGCCCTCCATCTCTTGGCATAGCTGAGCCAGTCACTGAAACATGTTGGTGTTGGTACCAGCCAATACTGGTATCTCACCTTCATTGAGCACACCAAGGCACGAGTTTCTATCTGGGCCTGGACCCCAGCAACACGTTGGGGAATTCTATTTGAATGACAATGTACCTCACACGGGTAAGGCTGATTACTCATTCCCCAGACAGCCAGTCCTTCCAAAGGTTGCAAAGGCACGTGGACTCAAATGTTTCTGGTACCAGTCTTCAAATACAACAGTCATTTGGCACTACTATCTAGTACCACAGAGCATTCCATCCCTCAGTCTTGGCTGGGACCCTGGCAGATGGTCCTAGTAGTCCTGGGGGATACTGTGGCCAGTAATCTTAACAGGTTGTGTGGAGTATTCTTGATTCAAGACCCCAGCTCACTCCTTCAGTAGGTCCTGCTGGTGTTTCCCACCATAGGCCTCACTCAACAGCTTATGCACCACCAGAGCAAAATTCTCAGGCTTTTTGCAATATTTCTTGTGTGTCTGTCTTCACCACTGCAGTAACAGAAAAAGCATCAGTCATTGCAGTATTTACTTTCTCAGTTTCTGGAGGGCCGATTCACCCACTGAGAATGGAAAAGCACTTCACTGACTTAGTTCTGTGGTAGCCATAGCGTGGCTACCTGTTCAGTCAATTATTTTGCTTGTTTCTTTAAGTCCTCTGTTTCACTGTTGCGTGCCTGGGTGAGGGTGTTTTCCAGAGCAGTCTATTTTTCTCGAGGTGCTGCCATTGAACCTGTATTGCAGTTCTATCCTCCTTCTCTCGGACCTCATGTATCAGCTAACCATAGGAAGGGGGATTACTTAACTGTTTTCCAAATGCAGCTTCATCAAGACCATTTCTGACTAGCCAGCTCCCTCTTGTACTTGTACTTGTTCCAGCTGCAGCCAATTCATATCTTGGGCAGTCACTGTTCCCTATGGTAGGCTCTCTGTGTCAATTGCATAAGACATATCAATATTCAGATAACAGTTCCCTCTCACTGCACTGTCCCTTGCAACTTTTCAGAATATGTGTTCCACTGTCAGTGCTCCCAAACATTCCCTCCAGGATACTGAGGTACATTTGTGAAGTGGCATCAAGTAGGGTTGCTTGCAAGCTCCAATCCCATCCATAGCAGGTCCTCTCAAACTCTCCCACAGCCAACACCTCTTCTCAGCTTCTTAGAACACTGAAGATGTTGCACCAAAGGAGTGGTTTGACCCATCCATGTTTCAGTCATCTTCCTGGGTGGCACTGCTTTTCTCCGAGAAGGGTTTTAACTGGTAAGGTTCTGTTCTCCTCCCTCAGGCACCTCAAGCAGCAAACCAAGCCAGGGGTTGATCAGGCAGTGTGACACTGGCAGCTTTGTATAGTTCTTGTGCTTTTGGGGAGTCTTCCTCTCTTGACTTCAACCACGATTCAAATTTCACTTTAAAGTAATCTCTCATCTGAGGGATCTTGGGCATTTTCTGCCACTGTTATGAGTCACTATGGTCCAGGAGGACCTGCTCCCCCAGGAGAAAGTGGTGGGCAGCTTGATGACATCAATGTCAGTATCACTCTTGATCAAAGCACTCACACTTTTGCTAGTATGGTCGCACTTAGTCCTTGAACCTTTAAACTGTCAAAACATTCCAATGCCAACAGTGGTGCCTCCACATGTAAGGGAGGGTTTCTCTGACATGTGTTCCCAGCATCCCCTTACGATCGACCTATCTTGCGGTTGGCCTGGGTTCTTTTGGGTGCAGCACACGCCAGAATACCAGGAATAGGTTTTGTGTCTAACTGGTTCAGGGGTGTATAAAGGCTACCCAATGTGGCCCTAACTACCCCAGGAACAAATATTAGTTTCCCTCCACCCACAGTCAACTTTTCCCCACATCAGAGTAATACACACACAGCAATAACTGTGAACAATATTTATGAAGTGAAATAACTTTGATTTATTTTAGGAGGGGTAAAGGAAGCAAAACAAATAAACAAACAAATATGTTTCAACAGTGGTCCCTCACACAGTCCCAGTACCACCCCCATGAGTGCACCAGTTTTTCCCCACGGCCATAAGGACTGTCACAGTGGGTTGCAGTGGTACTTACCAAGATGCTGGTGGCTAGCCAGATGACATAAGGTGGAAGACAATTTGGGATACAGGGACCCAACAGTTTTTAAACCTTGAACTAGAAGAATTTTGAAAAGAGTCCCAAATCGTTTCCAAAATGGGTGCACTAGATGCAGTATGAAAATCTTCCACCTGAAGTTACCAAAGTCCTGTGCAGGACTTTACCCCTTTATATATCTAACTAGACTTACTATCTGATTGAAAACTCCTCGGGCCGCAGCCCAGAGGTATTCAACAGTTTGACACAGTCTCAGGGGTGATGAGGAATGCTTTGCATTGGCAGTACCACTCACTGGGTAGCAGACAGTCTCTACAGAAGCAGAAGATGCTAGCTGGAACTTGAGCAGGGGCTGGACCATTCACCCATGACAGACCTTTTCTCATCTTCACTGGCCTTTCATCATCTTCGCTATTAAGAGTCTTCTGCCTTTTCCTCTCAGGCCATTCATCGCCTTCAACAAGGGAACTACCTAGGCTTGTGGTCACCCAGGCCAGGGCTCCAGATAAGATCTTTAGGGATAAGTGCACTGCATTTCCTCATTTTGAAAGTGAGGAATGCAAACCAAATTCAGATGTGTACAAATGTCTGGACAGAGTGGGGTTGAGAAGTACATTTTAAAAACAGTGTAGTTTTTTTCTAGATAAGAACTGGTCAGGTGCCAACAATGCTCTAGATAATGTTGGTAGGTAGGAGTAATTTACTCACCAGTTTTAAAATATAGTGAGTAAAACACAATTGGGATGCATATGAGTACTGTAAATCTGGAAAAATGCTCGCTTTGAACCACTAGTTACGTTATGAAGCACTATTCTATGGAGTGTGGAGCATTTACAGATGCTGGGTTAGTATTTATACTCATTAAAAAACTTCTGAAGAGTATTTCCTAAAATGAGGTGAGTAAAATAGGTCAGTACACACCTTATCTGGAGACCTACCCAGGGCTGCTTGCAGGGTACACACTTCCACTAGAACTGAAGTTCTGGGCTCTTTACAGTCTCTGCCCAGCCCAACTATTTTTATTCCCAGCTAATAACAGTTCAAACAGTTCACAGGCTTAACAATTCAGAAAACAGCAATTAAAATAACTTCCCACGGAAAACCAGGTTAGCAGTCCACTTTCCAGCTGGGAAAATAAAATACTTGTAGGCACCCCACCCTAAAGAGACTTGACTCAGAGGGCCTATCTGCACAACAGCTAGCCTACTGGCCTCGGCAGCCCTCCCTCACAATCTCTCTCACCGAGTTCTCGGCTGAACTCCTCACAGAACCAGGGTATAGCCCATTATATAGCAGTCCCTTTCTCCCCACCTGATTAGCCAAAGTTTTCCCGGACAGCTGAGGGTGCCTCAACCTCTTCCCAGAAACCCCAGTGGCCAGGAAAACTACAGGAGGCCGCCATGTTTATTTACATATTTCTGCCTGCCTTGGCAACCTATAACATTTGTTATGAGCCCATTCATTAGCTAGCAGTTAGACATGCCCCTGGCCCCATTTTCTCTGATGGGCCAGGAAACCTTCATTTGAATGGGGGAGCCCTGCTTTACTGTTAGGGCTCCCAACAAGAGGCGCCCTGTTTCACGCCTGCATTATTGCGGGTGCGCACACGCACCTCACTTTAACTGTTCCTAGTCCCACTGCCAAGGGGACTGGGAAACCACCCCTCTATGCCCAGAGGTGTTATTTACTTATTTCCCGGCTCGCTGCCTGCCCAGGATCCGGGACATAGTTTACATTACTGCCACACAGCCAGCTACTCGTATGGGAGCCGCCGCTAATTGAAGTTTGGCTGCACATGTGCAGCTACAGCATGTGCAGCCATGTTTGTTTACATCCCAGTCCAGTTTTCAGCTCACACTGGACCGGGCAGGAAATTACCACAGCACCTGGAGGCGCATAAATAGCTTAGGACCTCCGCCTGTCTCTACTTTGGGGCCAAGGAACAGACCACCTGGCAGCACACACCATGAATCACAGCGAGGGCAGCCCTCACCCAAATCCCGCCAGGGCTCCTGAAGAATGCCCTCCGTCCCTATCCAGCAGTCCAAGGGACCAGAGGCAGAAGGTAGAACATACTGTGGCAGTAAGGGCCGAGCCCACCACAAGTAAGCCTCACAGTGAAGGATGGGTTTACAGGGGTTGTCTGTATGATATTATATGTGGTTCACTGAATATTGTGGACAGTCTGTCATCACTGTGCAGGACTGGTTGCAATTCTCTCATTATCTTATGTAGTGGCCTAATTGATGGGTTGTATGCCACAACCAGTGGTGTGTATTTTGATTCTTTTCTCTTTATACGCCAGTAGCTGTTCTCATGGTATTTGTCTAGCTTCATGCAATCTGTTTGTCAATTACATGAGGGGGTAGTTTTCTGATGAAGGCTCCTCGTATTTCCAAATTGTTGTCCCGGGTCTGACTTGTCCATGCATATAAGTTAGTATCCCAAGGCTTAGCTGTAGACAACTACTTTTTTGTATGGTTTGGGTGTGCACTAGAATGGTTTAGGTAGTTGAAATGATCTACTGGTTTTCTGTATATTCAATGTTTTTATTTTGCCCTGCTGCTGTTCAATTGTGGTGTCCAGAAAGATTATTTTTGTTGGGAGTACTCCATTTTTAAATTGATTAAGGGATGACAATTATTGAAGGCTCTGTGGAACTCCTGTAGTTTGTCCTCACTCTCTGTCCATACAGTATATAAAAAAAGTCATCAATAAAATGGTAGTAGATCAATGATTTTGTTCTCTGCAGTGATAGGAAGCTCTCCTCTAATACAGCTATGAAGATGATGGCATACTGTGGTGCCATTCTAGTGCCCATAGCGATGCCTGTTTTGTGTAGATATAGTTTGTTGTTGTTGTAGGAAAGTAGTTGAGTTTCGCATGAAGCCAGTGAGTTCCAAAACTGCATCTGTAATTGCCTGGTTGTTTGTCACGCTTGAGGTAATGTTTTGCATGCTTAGGCCATGTATATATGGTATAGAGAGACTCTACATCCATTGTGACCAGAAATGAGCCAGCAGGGAGTTCCTTTGGTTGTGAAGTCTGTTTAGGTAGTCAGCTATGTCCAGGATGAAGTTTGGAGTTCTTTGTGCCACTGGTTTTAGGATGCCCTCAACCAACCTGATATTTGTTCAGTAATAATGCCAATGCCTGAAATTATCGGCCTTCCTATAATTCCTGGTTTATGTATCTTTGGCAGTGTATAAAATATTCCTGTTCTTAGATTTTAAGGAATTAAACCAATTGTTGTAGGAAAAGTAGTTGAGTTTCGTATGAAGCCAGTGAGTTCCAAAACTGCATCTGTAATTGCCTGGTTGTCTGTGTCACGCTGTGGTAATGTTTTGCCTGAAATAATCGGCCTTCCTATAATTCCTGGTTTATGTATCTTTGGCAGTGTATAAAATATTCCTGTTCTTAGAATGTTTAGGAAACTGGGGAGGGGTCTCAAGGAAGTAGCTACTCTGTCACTTTCTCAGAAGTACTACTACCTGTAAGAGGCAAGGAGAGCACAGGAGTGCATGCACCAGGAACTTTAACTCATGGTTGAAGAACTGGTGCTGTGAGGAAGGGTTGGATTCATTGGTGACTGGGGACCCACCTGGAGGGATGGAGGTTTGTTCAAGCCTGATGGCCTGCATCCATCCTGAGGGGAATCCAAGCACTAATGATAAGTTTAAATGCTACATTGACAAGCATTTAAACTAGCAAAGGGGGTGGCAGGCCAGCAAGGAGGGTACCTACTTGCTCACCCCCACAGCTAGCAGTGGAACCAGTGAACCAGAGGAGGGCTATCTCTGCAAATCAGTGTGCAAAAGATGGAGATTAGTGCCCAAGAGGTGGATAAGCAGAAAAGGGCAAAATTCAGCAGAAGGGCAGACAGCAAGGAGAACCAGGGATAAATGACAACCAAGGAAGGGGCTGGAGTAGAACAGTGAAACAGTCTAGGAGGTCAAATCATGGAAAGCCATGTGTGCAAATGCCAGGAGCCTTAGCAACAAGATGGAAGATCTGAGGCTGTCATGGTACAGTCAGATCTGGACATTGTGGCCATCACTGAAACCTGGTGTAATGATAACCACGACTGGGAGATGGCCATACCTGGCTACAACATATTCAGAAGAGACAGAGCAGGCAGGAAGGGAGGAGGAGTGGCACTGTATGTGAAAATGACATAAGGGCCACAGAGATCCAGGAGGAACAAAATGAGGGAGAGATACTGTGGGTTAAGCTGGAAAGGAAAATGGGGACAGCTATCCGCACAGGTGTGGTCTATAGACCACCAGCCCAGGAGGAAGAAACAGATAGGAGCTGATGCTAGCCATTCAAAGGATGGCAGACAAGGGTGAGGTAGTACTGGTTGGAGACTTCAATATTCCAGATGTGGACTGGAGCATCCCAGCAGCAGTCGACTAGGAGCAGATTTATGCTGGAATTCCTTCAGGTGCCTTCCTCAAGCAACTGGTCATGGAACCAACCCGGCAGAAGGCAATACTGGACCTTGTGCTCACAAACAGGGACAGTGTGATGGGGATAACAGGGGAAGCACCTGGGAAACAGTGACCACCAGTCATTGTGGTTTGAAATCACAGAAAGAGTAGAACCAAACCACACAAAAACACATATTCTGGATTTTAGGGGGCAGACTTTGGGAAGATGGGGAGATACTTGAAAGAGGCATTAAGGGAATGGGACAGGAATCAGGGGTTGAGGAACAGTGGGCAGTATTTAAAATGGGGATTACAAGAACAACAGAATTATGCATTAAGCAGGTTAGCAAGAGGAAAAGGAAGGAGACCATTATGGTTTTCCAAAGAGGTAGCAAAGAAAGTGAAAGCCAAAAGATTGCATTCTAGGCAATACAAAAGACACAGGCAGAAGGATAGGAGAAGTACCAGGAGAAGCAAAGGAGGCAGGGAGGTCAGTAAGGGAAGCCAAAGCTCAGACAGAAGAACACATTGCAAAAATCAGTGGGTAGAGGGGACAAAACCTTTACAGGTACATAAGAAAAAAAAGACAAAGGGAGGGATAGTGAGACTGAAGGGGAGGATGGGGCCACGTGAGGATGACAACAGTAAAGTTGACATATTGAACAGGTATTTCTGCTCAGTCTTTACTGAGGAAGAGGAGGTCTGGGTCTGAAGGAGTACAAGGGGTGAGAATGGTGCAGAAATGGACACAAGTCCCTTTACACAGAAAGGGTCCTAAAGGAACTGGAAGTATAAGAGTTGATAAAGCAATGGGGCCAGATGGAGAGCACCCCAGGGTCCTTAAAGAACTAAGAGAGGTGGTGGCTGAACCTCTGGCTATCCTGTTTAGCCGATCACTGGAAACAGGGAGGCACCCAAAGACTGGAGGACAGCAGATGTAGTCCCCTTATACAAAAGTGGGAACAAAGAGGAAGCAGGGAACTAAGACCAGTCGGCCTCACCTCGGTAGTGGGGAAGATCATGGAAGCACTACTGAAGGAGAGATTGGTGGAACATCTGGTTGTCAATGGACTACAGGACCCAAGGCAGCATGGTTTCACCAGGGGAGGTCATGTCAGACCAACCTCGTTGAATTTTTTGACTGGGTGACTAGGAGGTGGATCGAGGATGGCAGTGGACATGGCCTATCTGGACTTCAGCAAGGCCTTGACACTGTGCCACATAGAAGACTATTGCACAAACTGGGAATATGGGTGTGGCAGGACAGTAGTGTGGTGGGTAGGTAACTGGCTGGGTGGCAGGACACAGAGGGTGGTGGTAAATGGCTGTCACTCCACAGAGGGAAGAGTGACCAGTGGGTACCACAGGGATCAGTGCTGGGACCGGTCCTATTCAACATCTTCATCAGTGACATTGTGCAGGACCTAGAAGGCAAGAATTTCACTGTTCGCTGGATGACACAAAGCTTTGTAACAGAGTAGACACACCAGAGGGTGTAGACAGAATGAGAAGCACCTGCAGAAACTTGAAGAATGGTCAGGGTTTGGCAGTTGAAATTCAATGCAAAGAAGTGCAAGATAATGCATATGGGGCACAAAAACCCTGGCACAATATATCAGTTGGGGTGAGGATATAGCATGCCAAGCAGAAAAGGATCTTGGGGTTGTCATCTCTGATGACCTCAAGGTAGGGAAACAGTGTGACAAGGCAGCAGGTAAAGTAAATAGGATGTTGGGATGTATATGCAGGGGCATCACCAGCAGGAAAAGGGAGGTCATAACTTACTTATACAAGACAATAATGAGGCTCCCACCTGGAGTACAGTGTACAGTTCTGGAGACCATACCACGTAAGGACATAGACAGGGTAGAGAAGTTCAGAGGAGGGCAACAAAGATGGTGCATGGATTGCATCACAAGTCCTATGAAGACAGGTTGAAGGAACTGAACATGTACTCCTTGGAGGAGAGGAGGGAGAGGGATATGATAGAGACATACAAGTATCTTACAGGAGGAACAGGTGCAGGAAAACACTATTTTTAAGCGAAAAGATGTTCCAGGACTAGAGGCATGGGATGAAGTTGGAGGGAGGACGATTCAGAGGAAACACGAAAGAATTCTTCACAGAACGGGTGGTGGATAAGTGGAACACCCTGCCAGAGGAAGTGGTGGGCTGAAACAATCACGGATTTAAGAATGCATGGGATAGACATAAAGAATTCTGAAGGTCAGGGTAAGGGCAACAGACTTCTAGGAAAACAAACTGAACTTACAAGCTCAATGGCAGACTGGGTGGGCTATAGGCCCTATCTGCAGACACTGTCTATGTATCTATGTAATTGCCAGAACTGATGCTTGGTGGATATTTATTAATCAAAGAAAGGAGTTCTTTCAGATAAAATCAGACGAGAGCAGCAACTACACATCAGATGACCCAAATAGTCACACAAACAAGGAAAATAACTCATTCAGGGCAAGGAGGACAGCGGGTTAATCAGGAAGGAGCGTGGGAATGGGGGGAGACAAAACACAAAATAGAGAGCCATGTGCACCAATGCTCGCAGCCTGAGCAACAAAATGTGTGACCTAGCGCCACAATAGTGGAAGCAAACCTGACATAGTGGCCATCACAGTAATGTGTTGCAACTACAGCCAAACCTGGGATTTGTTATTCTGGGACACAATCTATCTAGGAAGGATAGAGTAGGCAAAAATGTGTGTATGGGGGTGGCACTGTATGTTACAGACACCATCAAGGGGCAAATAGAGACAGTGTAATTAGGGAAAAGCAGAATATTATGGGTCACACTGGAGAAGAGAAAGGAACAGCTGTCCATGTAGGGGTGGTCTACAGACCCCCATCTTAGGATGTATCTATGGATAAGGAAATGTTAGAATTGATTAATAAAATATCAGATATGGGGAGGTGTTGATAGTTGGAGACTTCAACCTCCCAGATGTGGACTGGAGCCTGCAGACAGCTGCTACAGCTCAGCTAGGAATACTAAACCAGCTAATCACAGACCCAACTAGGGAAGGGCAATACCTGACCTGGGGCTTCAAACAAAGAAAATGTGGGAAAGGTCACAATAGGGAGCACCTGGGAAACAGTGATCCGTGAGACAGTGTGGTCTGGGGTACTAGCTGAGCATGAAACAAATCCCACAAGGACAAAAACCCTAGACTTTAGAAGAGAAGACTATGACAAAATGGGAGATATCATGAAGGCAGCCCTAGGAGGAGTCACAGAAATGTCAACAGTGGGGAGCAGTGGAAAACAATTAAGGCAGCCATAGAGGATGCAACAAAACTCTTTGTCAAACAGCTAACCAAAGGAAAGAGAAGAAGGAGGCCACTCTGGTTCTCTGGGGAAGTTGCTAAAAGGTTAGGGATAAGAGGGTGGCCTCAGGACTTACAAGCAGACCAGGCAGTGGAAGACAGGGAGATTTACTAAGCAAAACAGAGAGTAGCAGGGAAGGCAGTTAGGTTGGCTAAAGCACAAACGTAGAAGAGTTGGCAGGTTCAATAAAAACCACAACAAAACATTCTTTAGGTACATAGTTATAGGAAAAATCTTGGTGGGGTACTGTCAGGCTGAAAAGTAGGGAAGGAGGGTGCGGAGGATGATGTACTCAAGGCAGAAGTACTGAAAGATTATTTCGTTTAGTATTCACTGAGGAGGGGACGGAACGCCCATCTCTAAAAGTGAGGGACACAAAGGGTAGGAGGTGGACACTAGTCCATTCTCAGAGAAAAGGATAAAATAGATAAGGCAATGGGTCCAGATGGGGTGCACCAAGGGTGCTGAGGGTGGTGTTGGCGCACCACTAGCAGCTTTGTTCAGTCTATCATTGGAGAGGGGCAGGCGCCAGAGGAGTGCAGGAGGGCTGATGTGGTCCCACACATAAGAGTAGTAGCAAGGATGAGACAGAAGCTAAAGCCAGTAAGCTAACCTCAGTGGCATGGAAATTAATGGAAAAACTGCTGAAGGAAAGGATAGTGGCCCATAAGGCAGCGAACAGTCTCTAAGGTCCAAGACAACATGGTTCCTCCGAGGACAAGTCATGCCAAACGAATCTTGTAGAATTCTTCAACTGGGTAACATGGGAGGTGGACCAGGCAGGGCAGTGGATGTGGCATATCTGGATTTTAGCAAGGCTTGATATGGTACCACACAGAAGGCTGCTAAATAAACTAGGGAGTCTGGGGTAGGGTGCAAGATACTGAGATAGGTGAGGAACTGGCTAGGAAGCAGAACTCAGGAGGTGGTGGTAAATGGCGCATGTTCTGCAGAGGGAAGGTGACCAGCAAAGTACTACAGGGATCAGTGTTGGGCCCAGTCCTATTCAATGTCTTCACTCAGTGACATTGCTGAGGGGCTGAGGGAAGGTTTGCCTGTTTGCAGACCTACACAAAATCTGCAACAGGGTGGACACTCTGGATGGGGTGGATAAAATGCAAAGGGACCCAAAAAGACTGGATGACTGGTCTAGGGAGTGGCAGCTGGGGTCTCAGTGCTAAAAATGCAAGATTATGCATATGGGTAACAATAACCGGGCAGTGTACACTCTAGGAGGAGAGCACATTTCAAGTTCCAAACAGGAGCGGATCTGGGTGTCATCATCTCAGATGGCCTGAGTAAGGTCAAACAATGCAACATGGCAGTAGCAAGAGACAACAGGATGCTGGGTTGCATAGGTAGGGGTATAGCCAGCAGAAGCAGGGAGGTTATACGCCCACTGTATAGATCATTTGTGAGGCCTCACCGAGTATTGTGTCCAGTTCTGGATCTCCAGGGGACATAAACAGAGTGGAGGCTGTACAGAGGAGGACACCTAAGATGGTGGAGGCTACACAACAAACCCTATGGAGATAGGCTGAGGAAGCTGAACATGTACTCATTGGAGCATGACTGAAACATATAAATACTCACAGGAAGAAACAGAGTGCAAGTGGATGAAATTTTCCAAAGAAAAAGTGCTCAAGGACTAGAGGCCATAACATGAAACTGGAGGGGGAGGCTCAGAGGAAACATGAGACAGTACTTACACGGAGAGGGTGGTTGATAGATGAGATGACCACCTGAGGTGGTTGGGGTAGAAACAGTAACAGGCTTCAAGAAGGCATGGGACAGGCACATAGAAAGCCTGATGACACTAAGGGAGTAACCATTAGGCTAATCTGAGATTCACTAGATACTAAACAGGGCAGATGCGGTGGGCCTGTGGCCCTTATCTGCCGCCAACTTCTATGTTTTTATGTTTCAAAGTTTTCTTTTGATCCTCAATTATGGCATGCACTGATGCAACTCATCTCCACCACTCACAACCAGACAGATCAGGCAGCATAAATGGGGCTTTAAACAAACGTTTTATATCCCACAGCTGCTGTAGAAATGGAGCTGACATGTCAAGAACACAGATATTTGCAATATGAGGGTATAGTGCTCTTTACCATGTGAACTTATATCTGTTTACCCCAAAAAAAAAAAAAACTGTGATAGGAACAATAGGGCACAGTTTACTGTGTTTTTCTTTGAGTTTAAACAGTGCATAGCTTAAATGTAAATCTATTATTGTTTTTGTGTCCTGTAAGAGGTGCTGTACACCTTGGACTATGTCTAAAATCAATAAATGTATTTGACCAATAAAAGCATGTAAGACAGCCCACAATAACAATGTGATAAAAAGAAGCAATTATTATCCAGTGTGGCCTTTAGGTATTTGCAATCAGCTTAAAATGGCCAACGCCGCTATGATTGTTCATAATTTTGTTCTAAGTGGCACTGCACAGCAAAGCTAAGCAAATCAGACGCTAACAAAACTGAAAAGCTTCCCCTGCTGTACAGAACTACATAATATTAAAGCTAATTAAAGCAGATCCAAAGAAAAGACTGAAAGGGTAAACAAACAGCATTAATTTAAAGGAGGTGCTACGGAATGCAGTAGCACCACGTGCGATGCCAGCACCTTCTGTAAGAACTCATTTTAATTGGTAAGGGCTGTCTTTTGTACTGGAAGTCTAATGCATGCATACAGTAACACTCAAAATGTGAATCCTTTGCATAGTATATGGGTATGAAAGACAAGATTAGAAAGGGGGAGACGAAACAAATGTCTGACAGACGCCTGCATCAAACCAATCGATCGGGCTGACTGAAAGTAAACCCATCTAAAGCCTACTTACTTGTGATGAAATTCGATTAAGCAGGATCAGAATTTTAAGATGCTTAAAACATGAAACGGGACACAAAACGCCATCTGAAAAAGATGATCTACCCAGGTTTCTATTAAAATAACCCTATATGTTGCATGTTACACGGAGGAGGCAGCGAAGTATTCCATTTATGTTTTGCAACTATCATTGAAAATAAAATGAAACAAATTCCTGAATATGATGACGAAACACACATCTGCAAAGGCAGCTTGACAGCCAGTGATATATGTCACAGGCAATGCTAATAAGTGCAAACAGTAGTAATGTCAACTGATTAAATGCTGTAGTTTTGTTATTTTGTTTTCGCAGAGCTGCTTAGTGATTCAGTTAGTGATAAGTCTGCTGTTCAAAATAAAATCTTGATCTACATTAAAAAAAACAACAAGAAACCTTTCTGTGTCCCCAGCAACTAACCTGATAAGATGGGCATTGAGCCTTGTTTCCACACTGCAAAGCAGCTTTTTTTTTTATTCACCCAATTATTCTTATCTTTAGTAACAAGCAACAGGCCAAAAGCATCAAGAGTCCTATGCTTACTAACCAGATGGTTCTACAGATAGTGGATTACGCCACCAAATGCAAGCAAATCTAACCTGACAGCCAATATGTTACTAAGCAGGCCCATTATCAGACCAACGATCTGCAGTACAACCCCACTTCATCTGCTGACAGAACAAAACTATAGTAAAGGCAGCATGTCTCAAAGAGTTTCCCATTTATAATCAATCCTGTTACAAAGGGAATGGTAATCTTTGTCAGCTAGCTGGAACCGAGAAAGTTATATTTATAAATTAACTGTAATGGGACAATTATTTTACTGACACTAAGCTGCAAAATCTTTAGTCACCTCTACCCCATCTAGAGTCTGTTCAGCAAGTCTTGCGTTCTGAACTCCGACCCTATTAATCACAACAAAAGCCCAATTCTTTCACTCTAAACTTTTTAAAGCTTTAACAGCATTACATCCCAGATAAAGAGCCCTCAGAAATCCTGAAATCTATACCCTACTACTTAAAGCCATATCAAGGCACTGCCTAAAAATATTAAAGTAGCAGTCCATGTAACAAAATGTCAGTGGCAATACAGTACTGTATCTTTGTACTGCATTTTAGATCATCCACAAATGCCACCAACTTAGCAATAATTGTTTCGCCTGCTGGGCTTCTTCAGGGATGGTGATCTGTGCTCTAACATCCAAAGCCAAATTTCCAATAGTTTTAAAGGACTGTCACCTGAAAATTTCAGGTGCTCTAAGAGCTGCTGAATTGTAATTTGTATGGGAAGGCATTTCTAAGCACCTTTCTATCTTCTTGCAAGGTCCCCCCTTCAAGTCTGATTTAGCATTGTTCTAAATTAGAAATCATTAATAGTGAGCATCAGTAAACATGGCTGCCACATGGTTTTCACAATATTCTCAACTGTATGTGAATGCCCACAGTTTACCATCACTCTTTCTGTGCTAAGATGTACTAGCATGCAGTTCACAGTGCTCCTGACCTTCTGGGACACTGGGACATCAGAACTAACTCCAGGCCACGACACCTAAGCGCCAACATCCTAAACATGAATAAAATGGGGCACCAGTATAAATAGACTTGGAAACAAAACTGAACAGCAGGGATCAACATCAGAGGTAGTATCAAAGAAATGCATAATGAGGTATATAAACACATTTTAATAGTTGGCAGTTCTGATGCACTAACAGTGTTCCAGTGCATCTGTAGGTACTTACTATCATAAGGACAAGAGTCAAATAACCCTAATTTAAAAGCCAGGTCTAGAAACAGTGGTTTATTTCCCATTTGCTCCAATGGGTTCTAGGCAACATTGTTTCTTGTGCAAATTTTATGCCAAAGAGAAGCCCTCACCTCAACCACCAGGCACCCTCATATTTTGCCAGCAAAGTGTCACTTTGTGTAGTTTTAAAAAAAAAAAATTGTGTTTTACAGTGAAAAAAGAAAAAAACACATTTTACCATTGCCTACCCTTTTCCCACCACTTCAGTCATTTAAAAGCAATACCCCCACCCCATGACCCTCTAGAAAACTACCTCTCTCTCCCCTTATCTATCTCCTCTACCAACCCCCATATCTCAGTGATGTTGCATTTTCATAATAAACTATGTAAAGTTAAATAATTTCTCAGTTCCAGTTGGATACATAATGAAAGACAGAAACTCAGTATCCGGCTGCCAGCATACTGAGTCCACAAGATTGAAATTTCAGAGCCCGCATGTTACCACAGCCCGATACCACAATAATAGAAAACGAGTGTCATTGCAAAACAGACTGTTCCAACAAGCAATGTAAAACACGTAATGCGGGGGGACCCTGAAATAAATATAATCAACTCCGAGGTCGCACTCAAATTCAAGAAAAAAAAAAAGTATTTCAGAAGCCTGTTTTTGTCTGCCAGTGCAACTAATGAGATTTTGCTTTTTCACCATCGATAGTGGGAGGCTGCAGATCCAAACCCTTCCCTATAGTCCTGCCTACCTACCAGTCCACTACCCTAAACACTACACTATACGAACCCAGCTGCTGGAACACGCTCCACATGTAAACCTCATTAAACCCTTAAAACCTATTTGTTTAGCCTTGCATACAATGATTTTTAAATGTAGTTGCCCTAGATTAATTTTAATATTGTTTTAATTATTTATTGATTTTATTATGTTATGTACAGGTGCCTTGGTTTCGAAAGGCCTTTTATAAATAAAGTTTGCTTTGCTTTATCATTTCAGGCGGTAGTGGTTATCTGAGTAGTGCATGAGTAGTCCCGAGCGGTACTCACAGCATGAGACTCTTGTCCACTGTACTACTCCGCTGCAAAGGGACCACTTATGGAACCCTGGCAATCCTGACACTATACTGTTGGGACCACAGGTCGTGGATGCCGGACATCGGATGCTGGTGCCTGTTGGGCCTGTGTACTAGTACGGTAAGTGTTGGGACACCGAGTTTCATGATTTAAATGGATATCGCTCCTGCCTACCCCTAATGGAGCCCAAATCCTCCCCCACCCACCTGGTAATATGTTAAACAATTCCACCACCCCACCACCTCTGTCATACACCACCTTCTCTTTCCCACACTGCTCACCCACAAAAAGGATATAGCTACTGCTTAATACGGCAGAGCATAGGCTCATCCTCCCTCCCTCCACCTCAGACATCCGCTGTCTAATGAGAGCCACAGAAAGACCTCCCCTAAAAAAAAAAAAAAACAATCCAAAAATGTGCACTGCACATGAGCATGGACTTACCTTGTGTTTGTATTTAAGTTTTCTTTTCTCATAATTTTAGCATTGTAAAATATTTGTACACCAGATTTTCACTAATCTGCAAGTTACCACCCTCCTTCACAACCACATAAGTGGTACCTTATAAGCCCACCCAAAATGTGTTTTCTGAAACCCTGAAAATACATTTTGGGTGGAACCTCGCAGGTGTCACTTACAGTATGTAGTCATGAGGAAGGTGGTGTAAAAGTTTACTAGTGAAACATAACTCTGCTGGGCTGGGGGGTTAGGAAGAGGGTCATAGGGTGCTACAGTGTAGGGATATGCTTGGTCAGGCTGACAGTGCCAGAGGCACACTCAAAAGTAGTGCATCATTCACTAGGTAATTTTCCTTCCGATAGCCCTACTCCTGAGGCTTTACAAGAAGTCTGCTGGCTTAAGCCAAGCAGCCTTAAAAGAATGATCCTGCTATAAGTTGTTGCTGTTCAACCAACATACTGCTGTACAAATTAACCTACTTTAGAAGGTTCTGTTGACCAGCTTTCAACCATCAGCACTACACTAACATTTATCTAAACCTTTCAGCAGAACAGTGCTTCCTTATTGATTTTTTATCTCTGTGGAGTAGCTGGAGCGACATGATTTCTAAGCAATAGAACCCAGCAAGGAATGAAATTACAAGTGAATAACTGCACAACTTAGGTGCGCTTGTTAGGTACAAGGCACAGTCGAAAGTGCCAGTAAATACCCTTTGACCATAATTGCACATCCTTGAACTGTCTTATTGCACTTACAAAATATCTTAAAAAATGAAAGTTTTTATTAGATAAGAAATCCAACCCATATAGAGAGTCAGTGACTCAACAGGCTGTATGCTTGCCTCTGAGCTTGGAAGATAGGAAGGTCATGCGTTCTAGTCCCACACTAGGAACTTGGGCTAAAATCCAATACTGACACAGTAGTGCAGCACTGGGGGTGCACCATTGTTGAGGCACCATCCTTGGATGAGATGTTAACATGAAGTCTCTGCTGCCCATCTCTGATGGCTGCCCAGGTGAAAGCTAAAGATCCCATGGCATTATACAGTAGGGGATTGTCTTGCAACAGCCAATCTGGTGGCGCTGAGGGCTAAGGTGCTGGGTGCCTTACCTCATGCCATGCCTGCGCCCAGGTTCTGGAGCCAACTCGGTAGTCAGGGGTCAGCCGGGAGGAGAGGATTGAGCATCCAGAGGACTGCTCCCTCCCTGCGGGGGTTCTGGATCCCAGCATCAAGCCACCCCCAATGGAGACTGGGGGTGCTACAGCCAGGGGACACCTTGGAAGGGGATGGAGATGATGGCAGACATCCTGCAGGCGGGTGCAGGAATGTGCCTGTCTCTAGCTGGACATCA
This sequence comes from Neoceratodus forsteri, assembly GCA_016271365.2. Lineage (NCBI taxonomy): Eukaryota > Metazoa > Chordata > Ceratodontiformes > Ceratodontidae > Neoceratodus > Neoceratodus forsteri. Next base: position 827,681,053 of record CM057453.1, on the reverse strand, counting down.
TTGCACATCTGCACCTCCAGGGTAACGCCTCATGAACAAAGGAAAACCCTGGTGCCTGGTAGGACGACGACGAGCCCTACAGTGGCCACCATGCCCAATGCCGGATCCAGCCCAGTCAGATTTCCAATATCCTCTGCCTAACCCCACTTGCCAACTGGATTCATGGAGCACCAAGGTAGGAAGTGGAGGCCCCACCTCGGGGTGGGTACAAGCCGGGGTTGACCGAGGTGTGATGCTGGATGGAGCTCTGAGGGGACCTGACCTGGGGGAGGTCTCAGGCTAGGAGGGAGAAAGACGCCTGTAAGAGGCTACGCCTGAGGGAGATCTCAGGGAGTGGAGGGAAAAAAAAGTTAAAAAAACAAAAAAACACTCCCTGCAAATAAAAACAGATCCATGTAATTCAAGCCCCTGACACATCTGGAAATGAGATATGATAGCTCAGAGTGCCTTTAAATAGATAAATACATAAGTACATAATTAAGGTGAGATAATAGCAAAAGTTAGGAATGTTTATTAGTCAATCAAATTCTTCCATTCGTCTTTGCTACTTTTATAAAAACAGTTGGTTGACTGTAGTACAGGCCTTTAAGCTGAGCCTGGACAAATTTCAGTTTACCAAGGACATCACTGGGTTCCCTGGGCAGTAGAGTGGACAGGGACTCTGGAAAAATTGACACGTTTGCACAGCATATTCATTTCATCCTGCTTGTGAATGGGGGAGAGGTGACATGATGGACCTGGAGTCCTTACGACCTTAAATTACTATTGTAACCCCTAGATGGCGCATCCCAGGGCTACTACCCCTGCCTGATTTGCCACTAACAGGTTGAGGGGCTGGATCCAATGGCGGGTGCCTCCACCCAGAGGTCAGGGTTTGCAATAGTTAAACTAACTTGGTCACAGCCCTCTGGGACACTGCAAACCCCTTTCTTCCCACTAGTGGCCCACACACAATATATCAGAATTACCTTCACAGTATCACTTACCCCAGGTCTGGTTCCGCACTGGGACCTCCTGTGAAATGATACAGTGCAACAATCACAGTACAGTACTTAACATAGACAAATACCTCAGGCAGTATAACTTTGCTGAAACAAGCAGCTCTGATTTATTTAGGGATATAACAAGGACAGGGGAAATCAGGTAATTAGCTTATCACTCTAATAATCTACCTATGGCTCTGTGCACAGGCCTATCCCTATCAGTTACTGTCCCTGGGTACCCAAGCCCTAGTGGCTAGTCCAAACCGTGGCAGCTGGTAGGGGCCTTTCACACAAAGAAAAGGAGAATTAAACAGTCAGCAGTACAGTAATTCCATTTGGATTTAATGTGGCAATTCAACAGGGAGCTACCCTGAATTAGTACTCACGACCTCCAAATAAGATAGGGTCCTTCAATGTCAGCAGGGCTCACTTGAGGTACACAAACCTCTTCACACATCCATATAAAAGAAAGCACTATACCAGGCAGGCTGCATCTGTATCCCGATCGCACTACTGCACAATACCCGGAGAACACACAGCAGATTCAGTTCCTGACAGACCGAGTGCAATTTTCAGCAATTCTTCCAGTCTTCTACAGGGTGAGCCTGGTTTCTACTCTTCAGAGATCCTTTGATTCTTTTCACAGGACGGATTCAGTCCTAACAAGCTGTTACACAAGCTGCAGACCGGAACTTGGGCCTTACACACGCTTTTTTGACTAAACTGCACACTGAAAAGCACAGGGCTCCTTCCTTCTTCACTGCCAAAGCTCAACTGAATCTCCAACTGACAAAACCGGCACTTCCTTGAGTTCCTCCCAGTTCTTGACTGATTGGCTGTCACTCACAATAGACTGCTGCTGTTGGTCCAAAAGGCACTGAAGTCTAAACTACATCTCCCAGAGTCACTGCCCATACAATCCTCTTGTGGCTGGCTCAGATTATGAGTCCAAGTTCTGATTCGTCCAAGGCACCATTTTAGAGCTAGCTTACCCCACACTGATTGGTCCAGTTCAGCAGTTCAAAACTAGAATGGGAACTAGCAGACACAGTTCTGACTGCAAAGAAAGCAGGTTAGACAAACTGTAATTTCATTATTACTCTAAATAATTTCTGGCAAACAGTTATATCTTTCAGATAGGTTCCTTTGCACTCTAGTGACTGCAAAAATGAAGTGAATTGGCAGCAGTTCGAGTGGTACTCAAACAGAGAAGCACACAGTCCCCCCATACAAACTAATTATGTCTGCAAGCAGACAGCTCTTAAAGAGACAGTACCAGAGGCTCTAAAAACACTCACTGATAAATGGCTTAAATGCCAAACACCATTCAGGCTTGGAGCATTCAAGCAAGCTCCTGAAGTCTTTTGGGAACCCCCATTTGCAGGGGGGTTACACCTTCCTGGTTTGGGAAAGCTGACGTCTGCCACAAGGACTCTATAAGTTTCAACTGCAACCATATACATTTGCATTAGGCTCGCATACGTAATCATCAGTCAATATATCATTTTACCAAGAACACATTTTGAAACATTGGTAGTATCAATTTCACAGTATTACATACACATTGTACCATAACTCAAGTTATTACCTCTTGTACATGAAACCTGAAGAGAGGGGCCCTTCCTATCAGTTACCTTTGGGCTGGATGGGGCAAGGGCACCATACTTAGAGGGCAACACAAGTAACTTGAGTTAGCACTGATGCTCAGTTTGGGCAATGAGCTCGGGACACATACACCCTTTATGGACAACATTGAGAGGCAAGTCCACAGGCCTCCCAAGTGAATCATAACTGAGGTGCACCACAGGCTTTGCGCTCGACCAGTCTTTCTAGGGGAACTGTTATAGTCTCTGCACTCTGAGCCTCATTTTCAGCATTGTCCTCACTTGTCAGGGAGTCTCCATGGGGTAGAGAGGCTAGAACTTGGGGCACTTTCAGCTCCAGGAGTTACAGTTTCTGAGTCCACAACATTTGGCTCGCATGGAGAGCTTTCGGACACTGGCAGTGGACTGTCAGGCACTCAAAATACTCTTCTTGTTCGGTGTATCACCTGTCTGCCCCAATCTATCATTTTCCTCCTGAAAGCTCAAACAGTTCAACCATGCACAATGATTCCATTTCATCTGATCTGATGCTTTGCACTTCACTTTCTGGGAGCATTGGCTCCAGGGATGAAGCTGGGGCTTAGACAGTCCAGAAGGCCCAGCTTTGTCTCCAGTATTGACTAGGGATTGCCCTGAAACAATTGACTCAGTTCAAGAAGGATAGTATTCAAAGTCACTCTCACTTTCTTCCGATATGGACTGACAGTCATGCTCAACTGGGACTTGTGGAGGGAAACACTTAACTTTGCTTCTGTAGGTGCAGACTTTCTTGATCTTTTCTTAGCAGCAGCTCTAGTCACTGGTCCAGAGGGGCATCTTCTAGGGCTCAGACTCAATTAAGATTTGTCCAATGGGCAGTAAATGATTTCTATGCATTGTTTTACATCTTTTGAATTATTCTCAGGCCTTACTTTGTACACTGGCAGATCATCTAGTTTGCCCACTACAATGTGAGGGAGATGGTGCCATCTGTCACAATCTTGTGCTTGCCATGCAGTCCCAGATTTCTTAGCAAACCGATCTCCTCCTGGAGTTCCTGTGCTTTCACCTTTTATCATACCTTCTTTGTTGGCCAGATTTCTTTTGGCAGCCATGGTTTGAGCCAGTTGGTACGCATGAGTTAGCTGGGCCTTTAACTTTGCACATACTGTAAATAGTTGTCAGCTTGAACCCCATCAGGAGAGACCCAAAACACACATCTACTGGTAGTCGAGCTTCTCTTCCAAACATCAGGCGGCAGGGGAGAATCCAGTGGCATCACTTTTGGTGCAGTTATAAGCATGTACCAGGGTGCTAATTTGTTGGCTCCATCTAGGCTTGTCCTTTGGGTGCAGGGTGCCTAGCATATCTAGCAAAGTGCGGTTGAAACGTTCAGGCTGTGGGTCCCCTGGGGTGGTAAGGAGTGGTTCTGGACTTCGTGACTCCCCACAGAGAAAGCATCTCTTTGATCAGACGACTCTCAAAGTCTCTCCCTTGATCAGAATGGATTCTTTGTGGAGCCCCATAGTGAACAAAAAGTTTTCTACAAGTACTTTGGCCACGTGGATGCTTTCTGGTCTTTTGTGGGAAAGCTTGGGCATATCTCGTGAAATGGTCAGTGACCACCAGCACATTATGATATTTCTTTGATCTGACTCAAACTCAGAAAATCAATACAGACCAGCTCCATGGTGCACTGGTGGTGATGTTAACAAGGGGCAGCCCTCTGGGGCAAAGCTTTCCTCTGTAAGCTAGCGACTACAAGTTCGAATGTGTTGCTCCACATCAGCCCCCATCTTAGGCCAATAGAATCTGGATCTCACCAAGTCAAGTGTTCTGTCTATACCAAGGTGCCCCTGTGGTTGTGCAAGGACCTCAGTACTGAGTCTCGAAAGGCAGTGGGCAGCACTAGTTGTTGTTTGTCTATTTGTCCCCTCTGTCTACTGTTTCTCTGTATAACAGTTTATTGATCAGTTTCAACTTAGGACCTTCTTTGTATAACAGTGCAGTTCTCAAATCAGTGGGCGTAATTTGGACACATCTTTTCCTGCATAGAGGGCTTCTAAGCTGCTTTGATCATGGGATGCGGGATTGAGCCCGCCAATACTGTCATTGTCCAGCTGAGGCAGTGCACCAATGTCTATTGCAGAAAGTGGCATAAGCAGCAGTATGCAATTCTCAGAGGCTCCCAAGCAATCCACTATGCAGTCCACCGCGTCTGCGGGACATTGTTCCTCCTGTCAAACTCGGCAGAGTGCCCGAATGTCAGGTTCTGCCAATCGGCCCAATCATTCTGGGGAACAGGCCTCCGGGAGAGCATCAGCATCTATGTGGTTCAGACCTGCTCGGTATTCGAGAGCATAGTTATATGTAGATAATGCAGAAAGCCACCTATGGCCAGTGGCATCCAACTTAGCTGAGGTCTGCACATAGGTCAAAGGATTATTGTCAGTTTTACTAGTATTTTAGCCCCATACAAGTACTCATGGAATTGGTCAACATAGCCCACTTCAAAGCTAGGAACTCTAACTTATGTACAGGATAGTTCTTTTCGGATGGGGTCAGGCTTTACTGGCAAAGGCCACTGGTCTCAGGCCATTCTCGTGCTCTTGGTACAACACAGCCCCAACCCTTGCAAGCTAGCATCAGTGTGCAGGACGTAAGGTTTTCTTGGATCGGCATAGGCCAGCACTGGAGCATGGGTAAGTTGATATATGATCTCATGAAAAGCAGTCTCAATCAGGAGTCCAGCGGCCCCAAATACTTCACTCGGATGAAAATACACTCTTTCAGTCTTGAGGGACGCTGACTTTTGGTATTTTTGTGGGTTGGGGATACCCTTGAGTAAGGTTAAGTAAAGGGCGGATCACTCTTGAATAGTCCTTGATGAAGTACCGATAATAACCACAGAATCCCAGGAATCTTTGCAGTTCTTTAGATTTTTTGTGGCCAGCAGTGGTCAAGGCTTCAACTTTACTTGGGTCGGTCTCTATTCCCTCGGTGGATACTATGTGTCCCACATACTTTACTGATGTTTGAAAGAATTGACACTTATCAATGGACAGTTTAAGGCCAAAGTCCTCCAGTCGGTCCAATACCTTAAATAATCTGCTCTCATGTTCCTCCAGTGAGCTGCCAAACAATAACATCATCTAGGTATACCAGGCACTCTAGTAAGTTCATGTCCCCACTGCACGCTCCATCAATCGTTGAAAAGTGGCTGGGGCACCTGAAATCCTTGAGGCATCCTCATGAATTCATAGAAGCCAAGCGGACAGATAAAGGCCGCCTTCTCACGGTCCTCTGGGGCCATCGGGATCTGTAGTACCCACTGCGGAGATCCAGCACAGAGAACCACTTGCTCCCGCTTAGGCAGTCCAAAGCATCCTGAATGCGGGCATTGTGTACTGATCAGGATAGTCCGCCCGGTTTAAGTGCGATAATCCACACACATCCTTACTGTTCCATTCTTCTTCCTCACTACCACAATGGGGAAGCATAAGGGCTTCTGGATTCTTGTATTACACCAGCAGCTAACATCTCTTGCAGATGCCGTCTCACATCATCTATGTCAGCAGGTGCCAGGCGCGAGACCTCTCACTGAAATGGTCTTTCGTCATGCAGCCGGATATTGTGCTCAGCTCCTTGCACGCATCCTACATCCCATTCCTTTAAAGAAAACACCTGGTCTCTTGGGCAAGCTTCTACTGATCCTCACTTTCCATTCAGCTGGCAGCGGAGTCGCGAATCAAACAAGTCAGCGTGCACTCTGTCATTCTTCCTTGAACTCTTGCTGCTGGGTAGCACTGCAGTGTCTGCACAATGCACATTAGCCAGGATGCAACCTCTGTTTACTCGAATGTCTCTTTCAGACATTATGAACTTGGACCATTACCCTTCTGGCATAAGCATGGGCTCTAGCGGGCAAAATACTAGGCTTGACCAGCAGTCCTCTGGCAATTTTCCATCGCTGGTGCATCCAACATTAATATTTTATTCTTAACATCCTTTCTGATACGGACCTCTCCTGTAAGGTGCACTGGGCATTTGGCGCCAGGATCAGAGACTCAGGATCCTTCTTCCATACAATTCCGACGGTTCCTCTGGTTCTGTTTTTCAGCATCTCTGTGCCTCATAGGCCTTCTTAATTAAAGCCGAACTCTTAAAGCTCTACTAGTCTTTGACCCCTGTTTTCATAACACAACTGTGCCAGCCTTCCGAACATATGAGCATTTGTTCCAATCAACAAAGGGACACCATCATACAGTCCAGTGGGGACACACTAAGGCTAGGGTCTCTACTTGTTCGGCCACTCCAGCCACGGAGGTGGGAAAGACAGCCAAATTCGGATATACCGAATAGGGTAGGCCTTCTCACTTAACCCCCATACATGCAGTCCTTCTAATGGTTGTAAGGGTACAGCCTGACAAATGCTTCTGATACCAATCCTGGAACATAATTGTCACTTGGGAGCCACTGTCTAATACAGCTCTTGTAGACACCCATTCACCTTTACAGTGGTCTCCATGGAGGGACCCACTATTCTGGACCAGTCTGAGAGGCGGTAGTGGGGCCTGGCAACTGACCTTGCCACAAAAGGACGTGAATTAGCATTTTGGTGCCCTCACTGGGATCATGTCGGCACCTCTTAACCACTGATTTCTTCTCCAAGCTCTCCTTGTAGCCTATATGCAACTTTGTCAGTGTCTTTTGGGGACTGGCATTCCCTTTCATGTGCCCATCTTTCCCACAATTATAGCAAAACATACTTTCTGGAGTTTGAGCTGGCCGAGGCGCCACACTGGGAGCCAGGGCGGGGGTATTACTAACTGGAAACCTGGGTGCCATCTCTGTTCTGCGGCGTGATAAGCATTTGGAGACATCTCGTCAGTTTCTCCACTTCCATGGTCAAGGAATTGAGTTTGGAGCTGTTATCAGCAGGAGATACATGGGTGGGTACCCCACCCCATAGCAGATGCAGTCAGATATAGGTCATGGCCGTACTTGCGGGCATGGCCTTCATAAAGGGACTGTTTTTGAATTCCCGGATCTCTCTCAACAGTTCGCCCCATTGTGGCATATCTTTTTCCTTGTCAGAGCACTCATTGACTGTCAACCTCTGCCCTGAACTTCACTTGATGGGTCACCCTCAGTCACTGGGTCGTAGCCACAGCTGTTGGTGCAGGGGTACCCGAGTCGCCTTTTCTCAACTCCTCAATTTCTCTCATTAACTCATCATAGGAGGTGGGATTCCAGTCGATTTGCCAGGCGAACTGAAGCAACAGCAGTTCTGAGAAGGGGGCAGACTTAGGATTCTGTCCAGTCTGGTTCGGTCCAGTTCAATCGCTGGCAAACTACCCTTTCTGAGGCATTCTTGCAACAATTTTTCCAGCCGAGACATACACAGACAACAGCTCCCCTTGGTACTGTTGTGCATTTCTTACTCTCCACCATAGGTCCTCATCAGAATCTGGGCTCCCATACACATTCTCCAAGGCCTCAAGATAGGCCTGTGCAGTCGCTTCAGGGTTACTGGCCCGCTTAGCACGGATGGTAGCCAGGGCAGGACCTCGAGGCTCTCACTAACCCTCTTCGCCGCCCGAGCATTGCCATTCTAGCACTTGGGGCAACATAGTCTATCCAGGTCTCCCAGTCATCCTCCCCTTGGGGTGGGAGGGTGCCAGAGAAGATCCTCAACCTTCGGTAAGAGTCGTGACTAATGGCAGGTGCAGAAATAGGAGTCTGCATTGGTTCAGCCACCATTACGGGCACTGTAGCAGGAGAGGGTGTTGGGGAGGAACACCCCAGGTGGCAAGAATAGTTTCTTCAAGTCCTCCACAGTTTTCCCTCCCAGCAACCATTCAGCAAATTTCTCCTCAAAGTTTCAGATAGTGATGGGGCTGATTCCCCGGTCTTTACTGTCCTTAGTTATCACTCTCCAAGCAGTGAGGGCTCCCTCTGGGGTAATGGTCTGTGGCACTTTGGAGCTATCTATGGGATCCTTAAACTCTACTAGGGCCAGGAAAGTGTGGGTGAGCAGATTAGCATGCCGACCCACCACCACAGGGTTTTGTAAACCTTCCACCTTGGAAAGTACTCCTGCACAGTGTCCGTATGATACCCAGGGGATGTCCAGGATAAGCATAGCATTTTGGGGTCGATCTCCTCCCCAGTACACCACTCCACCAGCAGGTGCACAGCCACTTCTGTCGGGTACCCATTTTTTCTCAACAGTGGTTCGTAAATATGGCCACTAGAGGACACACAATCCCAGCGGTGAGCCTCCAAGATGTAACCCCTAGATGGCGCTATCCCAGGGGCTACTACCCTGCCTGATTTGCCACTAACAGGTTGAGGGGCCTGGATCCAATGGCGGGTGCCTCCACCCAGAGGTCAGGGTTTGCAATAGTTAAACTAACTTGGTCACAGCCCTCTGGGACACTGCAACCCCCTTTCTTCCCACTAGTGGCCCACACAATATATCAGAATTACCTTCACAGTATACACTTACCCCAGGTCTGGTCTCGGCACTGGGACCTCCTGTGAAATGAGATACAGTGCAACAATCACAGTACAGTACTTTAACATAGACAAATACCTCAGGCAGTATAACTTTGCTGAAACAAGCAGCTCTGATTTATTTAGGGGATATAACAGGACAGGGAAATCAGGTTAATTAGCTTATCACTCTAATAATCTACTCTATGGCTCTGTGCACAGGCCTATCCCTATCAGTTACTGTCCCTGGGTACCCAAGCCCTAGTGGCTAGTCCAAACCGTGGCAGCTGGTAGGGCCCTTTCACACAAAGAAAAGGAGAATTAAACAGTCAGCAGTACAGTAATTCCATTTGGATTTAATGTGGCAATTCAACAGGGAGCGACCCTGAATTAGTACTCACGATCTCCAAATAAGATAGGGTCCTTCAATGTCAGCAGGGCTCACTTGAGGTACACAAACCTCTTCACACATCCATATAAAGAAAGCACTATACCAGGCAGGCTGCATCTGTATCCGATCGTAATTACTGCACAATACCGGGAGAACACACAAGATTCAGTTCCTGACAGACCGAGTGCAATTTCAGCAATTCTTCCAGTCTTCTACAGGGTGAGCCTGGTTTCTACTCTTCAGAGATCCTTTGATTCTTTTCACAGGACGGATTCAGTCCTAACAAGCTGTTACACAAGCTGCAGACCGGAACTCTGGGCCTTACACACTTTGACTAAAACTGCACACTGAAAAAGCACAGGGCTCCTTCCTTCTTCACTGCCAAAGCTCAACTGAATCTCCAACTGACAAAACGGGCACTTCCTTTGAGTTCCTCCCAGTTCTTGACTGGATTGGCTGTCACTCACAATAGACTGCTGCTGTTGGTCCAAAAGGCACTGAAGTCTAAACTACATCTCCCAGGTCACTGCCCATACAATCCTCTTGTGGCTGGCTCAGATTATGAGTCCAAGTTCTGATTCGTCCAAGGCACCATTTTAGAGCTAGCTTACCCCACACTGATTGGTCCAGTTCAGCAGTTCAAAACTAGAATGGGGAACTAGCAGACACAGTTCTGACTGCAAAGAAAGCAGGTTAGACAAACTGTAATTTCATTATTACTCTAAATAATTTCTGGCAAACAGTTATATCTTTCAGATAGGTTCCCTTTGCACTCCTAGTGACTGCAAAAATGAAGTGAATTGGCAGCAGTTCGAGTGGTACTCAAACAGAGAAGCACACAGTCCCCATACAAACTAATTATGTCTGCAAGCAGACAGCTCTTAAAGAGACAGTACCAGAGGTTCTAAAACACTCACTGATAAATGGCTTAAATGCCAAACACCATTCAGGCTTGGAGCATTCAAGCAAGCTCCTGAAGTCTTTTGGGAACCCCCATTTGCAGGGGTTACACTATGTTACTATGGTCCATGTCAGATTTTAGGTACAGAAGAAGCATACAACTTAGATAGTGCGGCACTCTGTGAAATATGTTTTCTGTAAGCTTTTCAAAGGGTTTCCAGTATGAATTGTAAATTACTGCAAAAACATTCTAATCATTCTAGACTGCAGTTTTGATCACTTAGAGTTTTAGCAGAACCCTGCTTCATAAATTTTACATTGATTTTGGAAGTCTAACATTTAAAGCAGACTCTATTTTTCTTAACAAGAGAACCAAAGGTCTTCTAAATCAAGGTAAAGGTTAGTAAAACATCCAACTTGCCATGATTTGGGCTCGCCAAAGTGGAGGTAGTTGATGCTGTAAAGATCCATGTCTTCTGTATGCCACGCAATGTGGTTTTCCACATGCCAAAGTAAAGATAGGGAGTGTTCACCCCCTCAATAGAAATCCTACACACTTCTCCTACCACATCCAAGATAGTATTCAGGCGAGTAATATTCCATTCATCGACATCCTAAAAATAAGAGCAGTATGAAAGAACATTGGTCAACCACCATTTCAGAATCAACCACAACAGCCAAAGGGGCTTATAGTAGCAACAATGAGATATTAAGTGATAGTGCAAGGGTTTTCATACTGTTAAATATTGTGTTATACTACATCATGAGGCAACAAGAAGGAAAGCTCATGTTTGACTGAACTACTGGTGATGTTCGTTATTATATAAACATGTATCGTGATCTTTTCAATAAAGATGAAGTTGAAAAAAACATTTTGTTAACCAGGTAACTCCAAGCACACTGTGGACCTGGACATGTAACAAAACTGACAAACAGTAAGTAACATACAATGCAATAATATACAACAAAACGTCATCATACCTAATGAAATTCATGTACCACAATCTTAACCAACACACTGACATTTAGAACTGCCAATACAAAACTGTTCTGGATTCAGCTGAAAGAAGAATAAGACCTAGATTGATGTAATGTAATGGGAAGTGAGTTCCAATCTTTAAAACCTTATACACAAAAGGATACTGTGCCAGAGAAGATTTATAAAATGGTAACTTAAAACAAGAAGTAGACGCAGAACAAGTTGGAGTAACAAGCTGTGAATGAGCTTGGTACATCCAGCAGACCTGGGTTTAGAAACATAGACTTTGATGGCACATAAGGACCACTGGCCCACCCTGTCTGCCCATTTCCTACCTACTGGATAAGCTGCAGATTCTAGTTAACCAACAGCCTACTTTCTGCCACCTCCACTACAATTGCCTTGTGCCTGTCCCATGCATGTTTGAATTCCCCACTGTTTTAGCCCCAACAACCTCCCCAGGAAGGCAGTTCCACGATCCACCACTCTCTCCATGAAAAAGATTTCACATTACCCCTGAGCCGTCCCTCTCTATCTTTAAATTGTGTTCCCTTGTTCTTACACATCTTTTTGTGAAAGATGCTACCCTCCTGGACTTTGTTGATTCCCTTGAGGTACTTGAACGTCTCTATCATGTCCCCGTCCCTCCTTTCATCAAGGGTATACATATTAAGCTCTCTCAGTCTCTCTTCATATGATTTCTGATGCAGACTCTGCACCATTTTAGTTGCCTCCTCTGGACTGCCTCTATCCTGTCTATGTCCTCGGGTAGATGAGGTCTCCAAACTGCACACAGTACTCCAGATGGGGTCTCACCAACTGTCTGTACAGAGGATAACCACTTCCTTTTTCTGCTTGTGATGCCCCTTCCTATGCATCCCAGTATCCCCCTGGCTCTCCTTACTGACTTCTCACATTGCTTACCCACCTTTAGATCATCTGATATGACTACCCCAAGTCCCGTTCCATTTCTGTTGTTAGTACCTCCCTGCTATTGTGTACTCTTTTCCTGGGTTTTGTTTCCAGGTGCACTACTTGCACTTCTTTGCATTGAATCTAAGTTGCCATATGTCTGACCATTCCTCCAATCTTGCCAAGTCTGTTCTCATCCTTTATATCCCCCTTTGTGTATCAACTCTGTTACAGACCTTTGTATCATCTGCAAAGAGGCATACCTTTCCTCCATACCCTCTGCAATGTCACCTATAAAGATGTTAAAGAGGACTGGATCCAGTACTGAGCCCTGAGGTACTCCACTAGTGATACCCCTTTCTTGAATGTGTTCCACTCACTATTACCTTGTGTCCTGTTGTGCAGCCAGTTTGCAACCCAGGCTACCACCCTGGGACCCACTCCCAGGCTGGCTAACTTGATTATTAATCTTTCGTCTTGGACTGTGTCAAATGCCTTGCTATAGTCTAGTAGGCCATATCCACAGCCCCTCCCTGGTCTATTACTTTGGTCACCCAGTCAAAGAAATCTATTAGATTTATCTGACATGACCTTCCTGCTGTAAATCCATGCTGCTTTGGGTCCTGTGCCTCTTGGCCTCTAGGTACTCAACAATTCTTTCTTTCAGAAGTGATTCCATCATTTTCCCTACCATTGAGGTCAAACTTGCAGGTCTGTGGTTTCCTGCTTCTGCCCTGCTCCCACTTTTGTGAAGGGAATCACATCTGCCCTCCTCCAGTCCTCAGGTACCATCCCATCCTCCCATAATTTGTTAAAAGTGGTCAGTCGTGTCACTAGTTCCTCCTTAGTTCTTTTAGGATTCTGGGGTGAATCCCATCATGCCCCATTGCTTTGTCCACCTTGAGTTTTGGAGTTCTTTCAGGACTCTTTCTTCTGTAAATGGACTGGTGTCAACCCCTACCCACAGTGCTTCTATTGTCTGGTTTAGGTAACTCCTTCTCATCTTCTTTTGTGAATACTGAGCAAAAGTATTCATTCAGTATCTCTGCCTTTTCACTGTCTCCCTCTGCCCACCTCCCTTCTCCCTTATTAATCTTCACTATTCCTCCCTTAACCTTTCTATGCTCCCTAATGTACCTATAAAAGGTTTTATCCCCTTCTTAACTGACTTGGCTATTTTTCCTCAGTTTGGGCTTTTGCTATTCTGACTGCCTTCCCACTTCTTTCTGCTTTGATTGATACAGTTCCCTGTCAAGATCCTTCTGTGATGCCTTATACTTTTTGAGTGCAGCCTTTTTCTCCTTAACCTTCCCTGCCACCTCTTTTGAGAGCCATAGTGGTTTTTACTCCGCTTTGTTTTCTTTATCTGTTTCACAAAGGCTTGTTGCCTCTATGATGGCAGTTTTGATTTTTCTCCATTGTTCTTCCACCCTCCTTTTGGCCATTTGCTAGTGTATTCCTCAGGTATTCACCCATTTTGCCAAAGTCAGCCCTTCTAAAGTCCAGTATGCTTGTTTTTGTATGGCTCGCTCCATGGTTGTGCTATTAGAAGCACACTGTGCAGTGGTCGCTTGTTCCCAGATGTCTACTGACTTCTAAATTGTGATCCTCTCTCCATTTGAGAGTACCAGGTCTAGTATGCTTCCTCCCGAGTGGGTTCCAACACTAGCTGTCTTGCTTGGCTCCGTAGAGGAAGGCGTCTGTCTTTGGCGGACAACCAGGTGATGGCGGGTGAAACTGGGTCGGTTTGGCACCGGTTAACATCAACTGTTGCCACATTAATCCTTGTAACGTCAACGCAATCTTGCGCCTGAAGCCTCCTCACCTGAGGACATAGAATAGCGGCAGTGCCACTTCCCGTGGTGCCGTGAGCGGAGAACCGATGTATGTGGGACCAGCTCAACCCACGGAGGAAACCCTTTGATTCCCACAACCTACCACTTGCATACTGTGTGACTCTGAGCAAGTCACTTAACCTCCCAGTGATCCCGGTCACCCCTGAAAACAGGCAATTTGTGCCTAGTGGACCTTACCTGGTTACCAAAGAATAACAAGACAGATACATATCTGGAGTTGCCCAAATGAATCATGCCCTTTTTATAATTGAAGTTTATTAAAATTTTTAAACACAGAGTGGTACAGACAAAACACTTAAATTGGATAACGGTGGAAAACAAATACTGGCTTGGGAGTTACAGTCCATTGACCTAACCAGCTGGGGGTGAGACAGGCAAAACTTGTTATTCTCCACTGTTCTTCTACAGTAATTACTAGTCACACAGAGTTGATTTTGTATATTAACATGTAGAGTGAGGATGTCTCTTACAGAATAAGATGGCTACCTCGTGCTGTTTTGGGCAAGAGGACCACAAAGTGAAGCTGAGCAGTTCTGTTAGCCCAAAACAGCACGAGAATCTTCTTATCTCATAAGAGATACCCTCACTCTACATATTAATATATTATAAAGCAGTGGAACTGCTTCTAGCCAAAAGACGTATGCCCGGATATTCAAACTGCGCCAGGCTGTGGCGCAAGCCTGGAATTGCAGCTCAACTTTTGTTGCGCGGGGGTGTGGCCTGGGCGTTATTCAACGAGCTGCGCTTATGGTGCAGTTTTGAATATCGCACTTGGCCACCCTACTGTGCATGTCATAGTGGCACCGCGCCAGCGCAAGTGGCCAGAGGAGCATGGAGATGCACTAGTGCAAGTGCCACTGTGCCATGCACAGCACCCGCGATATTCAAAAGGGGACATGCAAATGGGGCCATAATTTATGATGCACATGGGGCCATTTGCATGTCATTATGGCCCCATTTGCATCCCATTAGCATACAGGTGCGCCAATCCCTGATGACTTGTGCCTGGCGCCTGCCAGGCAGCAGCCGCCGGGACCGACGACCCTGCAACCCGATTATGGGCATTCGCCTAAATGAAAAAACCTCTAATATCCCTGGTGGTCCAGTGGACGCTATGTGCCCGATTGCGGGCATTTATCTCACTGAAGAATCGCCTAATATCCCTGTGGTCCAGTGGACCGCTATGTGCCTGATTCAGGCATTTGTCTCACTGAAGAATCGTCTAATATCCCTGGTGGTCCAGTGGATCGCTATGTGCCCGATCACGGGCATTTGTCTCACTGAAGAATTGTCTAATATCCCTGGTGGTCCAGTGGACCGTTATGTGCCTGATCGCGGGCATTTGTCTCACTGAAGAATCGCCTAATATCCCCTGGTGGTCCAGTGGATCAATATGTGCCCGATCGCGGTATCGTGAGTAATTTCTCGCCAATACCCCTGGTGGTCCAGCAACGGGTCACGTTTCAATTATGGCATCTTTGAAATCACCTTCTCTTTGTCCGGTGGTTCAGGATATTGCTTCTCGATCGCGGTCTATAAACCAAGGTCAGCCTGGTGGTCTAGTGCACCCCTCCCATCCGCCCACTGAGCCCCACCACCGCTTCTCCCTGTCAGCCGGCAGCACCCCGCCTGCCACCCACCGCCCGCCGACCGACAGTTCGGTAGGGTTGCATGACCACTGTTCATAACGTGAGCCAATGGGCGCGTAGCCCATACCAGACACAGAGTCCAGATATGTGAATGAATCATTCGCATATCTGGACTGAGTATAGAGGTGCACGCCCATTGTCTCATGCTGTGAACCACTGGGCGGCAGCCCTACCGGCTGTCAGTCGGCGGGCGGCGGGCGGCAGGCGGTGGTGTGCTGCCGCCGCCGGACGCGGGGAGCGGGCGTGGGGCCCAGTGGGTGGTGGGGAGGGGGACACTAGACCACCAGGGTACTAGGACTGTTCTATGTTTTACAGATGCCCACAATCGGGCAGAGTGCGGTCCACTGACCACCAGGATATTGGCGGGGGGCGGCTTTCAAAAGATGCCCGCGATCGGGTCCACTGAACCATCAGGGATATTGCCAGGGGGTGTCTTTACATGGATGCCTGCGATGGGGCATAGGGGGCGCCAAGGTGTGGCAGGAACTCAGGTGGCCACCCACAGGTGGCAGCTGCCGGTTGGCGCCCTGCAATGTGGCAGCTCACCTGTGGGTGGCCATCATTTGTTCCTTTTTGGGTTTAACTTTAGGTAGGCGCAGGTAGGGGTTAAGATGATGACTCTGCACATCCCGGCTGAATATCGGCTGTGCAGGTTATGCATGGGCACGCCTACCTGTGACTGCATACATTACTGATGCGCCCTGGTGCTTCAGGATTTGTGCGCGACTTTTCCCTTTTGAATATCACACCAGGGTGCATCAGTGAGTTAGCATGGCGCAACACTGTTGCGCCATGTGCAACCCTTTGAATATCTGGGCCTATGAGTTTTGTTGACTATGTGTTTTATTTGTGCCCATTTTGTAGGTCTCCCCACTGTTTCATGTGCCAGTGGTACATTCCATAAGTGGTGTTTATGTGCCGACGTTGAAAAGGGGCTAATTTGGAGCATCACTTCTGTGGTGGCAGGGGGGGGAAAGGAGCGCTGATTAAAGCTTTTAATTTCTTTTAAACATTTTGCCAACATCTTCATTAATATAGAAATGACATACTAAATCCCCCACATGCTTAATGTACGTGATTTCTGTTTCCAAACTGCACATGCAGACTGGTGCTTGTGAATACAGCAACTGTACATTGCTGGCTGTCAGCAGTTTGCAAAGAACTTGGATGCTAGTACTAACCACATTACCAACAAACACAATGTTTTCTAACGGGTCCCAACAACTAAAAACTCAGATGACAGCTCCGGTTACTGTTGTTGAATGGTCCGTAGTAAATACAACCATGCTGCTTTGTGTGTGTGTGTGTGACTGTTGCTGTAGCTTTCACTAAACAGACTGCTGCCCCCTCCTTACAGTTCTGGATGCTCGTGTGACTCAGAGAGGTGCATCTGAAATACTGTGGTGGCAGTTTGTCTGGCTACTTTCTACTTTAATACACAGATTTTTTTAGCGAGATTCTTCTCATAAGTGATTCCCACCGCGGCAACTGACAGGGACAGTGTGACAAGTGAGAGTCACCATGGTAGGAATCATCTGTGCCGAGCAGCGTGAGGCAGCAATGAACACTCAATAAGAGGTACAGCAATGCTGAACTCTGATTGGTGGAGGCAGTTCCACTGCTTTATAAATTGTATGATAAATACTTATGGTACTAAATTGATGTTGGTATCTAATTAGTATCGAACCCACCGCTGCCAAATTTTCTCAAATACTTGCTGTTTATCTATTAACTTATAGGCTTGCCCTTCAAGTGGGTATATACAGTCAATCCCTGCTTCCCATTTGGCTATTGTGGGGTTAGGGGGTTTGAGCTAGAGATAGGTTAGTACCTTTTGCCCTTTGAAAGATGAGAAGGAGATTCAGTTGTCTGCTCCTAATTCTTATTTCTTACAACCTCTGCTGGAATTGACATGCATCAATGCCAGGGTAACCAGGTCTGGTACATCACACACCATATCAAGCACAATCCCTACCTGAGTCCAGTACTCTGTAATCTTAGGGCAACTCCAGATAATATGTAGCTGGTCAGCTTTCTGTTCCCCATACTCCCAGCAATGCTTCACCCATTTTTTTTGTATGCTGATCTTTTATCCCATTACCAGATGGCCCCATCTGCCAGATACCCCAGCCTCATCACCCTGACGTCCACCAGGACTTACCTGCCAGCCATTCTTCCCAGAGTTTGCCCCTCCAGGCAGGGCCGACGGGATTCCCAATCCCCACCAGAGAAGGATCCTGCTCCTTGCTGGTGAGCCCAGCTGGTCAGGTGTGGGGCCTGCAGGTGTTTGGTGCCATCCTACTGCCAGTTTCATTTTCTCTCCTCCTGTGGTTCCCCTGGAGAGGCATGGCATGCAATGACACCAGGACATGTGCCACGTGGCTCCAGTGCACTGCATTTCGGTATCAGCTATGCCCTCTATGCAGTCCCAGGTGCCTGTCCCCATCTTCCTTCGGATGCTCGATCCTCCTTCCACCAGCTAACCCTCTGACATCCGAGTTTGCTTGAACCCAGGTCATTGGCGCCACAAACGATAGTGCTACCACTGCTCCAGCGGCCGGAATGCCACTCTAACCCCAGGAATTTCATCAGGACTGCTGGTGTCTAAAAAAGCATGTTCTAAATATCCAAGATAATTCCCCAAGGTAGGGGCCATAGTGACTTATATGTTGAAAGAGTGTATTTTATTGTATTTGTTCATAAGTTTCAAACAGAAAACTTACAATATCATTTCAAAACAGAGGGATACATGGATTGTATACAGTATCCAACCATATACTTAAGGTAATTAAGACTCTCTCCTCTAGGTACATCATGGGGATGGCGGCCCGGTGGCACTGAGGTGAAGCGGCTGGACGTCACACCTCGCTCGCGGCGACCTGGAAATTTGGGAAGCAGCCTGGGTCATGAGGGGTCAGCAGGGAGGAGAAGGATCAGCGTCTGTAGGACTGCCTCCTCCGGGAGGGGATGAGATGCCTCGGTGGCCTGGCAGCTTCTAGCGGTGGCTGGGGGCTTGGCAGGTCATGGGCAGAACTGGAGGGACGCGCTGTGGCAGATGCTGGGATGAGGCACGGCAGCAGCAGGCTCTGGTCCCTTGGTGTCATTGCACGTCAGACATATGGGGGGAGAAAGGGAAAACCTTGGCGGTTGACTTGATGGCCGGACAAGCAGCACCGCCGCTTCTACTTCTGGATGCTCCTCGACCCGAAACCCCTGGATCCCGTGGCGGTGGTTGTGCCCACCAGGGCAGATCGCTGTGCAGGTTGGAAGTAAGGGTAGAGCTTGGGGATTGGGGGCAGAGCAGGGGCTGAAGGTCGAACTGGACTGGGGAACCATCGGTAACACCCCAGCTGCAGAGGAGGAGATAAAAAAGTATAGCAAAAATTATTCCAAGCACACAAGAGTTAATACTCAGTCATCCAGGCTTATCGCAGCTCAGATTACACAGGACAATGATATACAATATCAAATTAATATTAGCAAGTGCTACAAAACAGGTTGAACCCCTGTAATGTCTCTGGAAAACTGTGCTATAGTAAAACTCTACAGCTAAGGATGTCCACCAAAGTAAACCCAAACTAAAACTAGTCTTCCACTAAGAAAACAATCATAAGATTCATTAGGTTGCATTTAAACAGCAGGAACATTGATATTACTGTACACCCCCGCTAAATAATCAAAACAAGCCTCCATCCCACCTCCCAAATAACTGTTAACAGCTTAACCAGCACGTTAAATAATTGAACGAAATGCCAAAGCAGGTATTTCAGAACGAGGGTCCATACTATGAGTTGAAGAAACAAAATACCATTAGTGCCAGAACAGTACACCATACTAGGCACATTTAAGGGAGTAAGGGAAGAGGCAGCCCAAACAATTATATTCACTGCTAATTAAAGTTAAAACGCCTTTGGGAATAGCAATGCAGATCCAGCCAAGTCCACAAAAGCAGGTTAGAGGTACACATACTACAAAAAACGGGCTATTAGTCCTGTGCCAGATCAGTCTGCCCTTTGTTATCCCTCCGACGAGGACTTTTCTCCTTCAGCCATTTCGTTTCAATAACTGCAACTAATTTTTACGCATCAGAGGGCTTGTTAAACAGACAGGTGAGGTCATTCCAGTGAATCTTAAGCTTAGCAGGAAAAGAAGCTGATGATGATGAATTTTCAGCTTTTGAAATGTAAATCGACCCTATCAAACGCCTTCCTCCTTTGCCTGGTACAGAAGGAAAGATCTGGAAAGATCGAGATGTCCATTTCAACATAATGATGTTGACTCCTCCTTCTGGCAATACTTAACATGTGGTCACGGACACCCACCCCATTGCAGACCATCAGAAAGTCCGAGGGCACAGCACCCTCAACAGTTCTTTGGGGGTAATCCTGTAGCCTTTTTCCAAAGCGATTGCATGATCCTCTTCAGACATCTCCAAAGTTGAAGCAAGAAGGTTTGTGAAAGCTCAGGGCATCCTCACCTCCACTTGCTCTGGTAGCCCTATAATTCTAAGATTCTGTTCCAGAGTCTGATTTTCCAGATTCTCCAAACGTGCTCAGAACAGGGCATTTTCTTTATCAGTTTGGCTGTAGTCTCTGTAGATTTAAGAGCCAAGCCATCAGTGCGCTGAAGGACTGTTCAATAGTGTCCACTAGCTGTTCCAAGGAGTTGACTTTTGGAGATAGTGCATCCATTTTCATGTCTATATCTTGTACAGTTTGAACAAGCTGAACTAAGGTAGAGTGGACTGTAATGAGTGACACCTCATCCGTGGCACCACTCTCGCCTCGAGGCTCCTTCAGGCCGCCTGTCTCATGACTGAAATGGTTTAGGCTTGAAAAATCTGCAGAAGCTACTGAGTTTTTGACTTGCCCATATCTGTAGCTCCCAGGTCCACAGCATGTAGGGTAAGCGGAGATACTTCATTTATGCAGCCAAAATGTTAAATTTACACAGTTTTTGGAGTAAACTCAGTAGCGCTCAATTAAGGAGCATCTGCCCTGATTAGCTACTAAGCCCCCACAAGAGTGTATTTTAACTATTGGTAACAAACTAGGAGGCCCCCAGCTCCTCGATCTACTTAACACCGAGGCTGTGGTGTCCTGGAGTTTGCCGACAAAGTTTATACAGCTGCCCCACCAGATGTGTCCTAATAGCCTCAAACTGGTTTTGAAGCAATAGGACTCAGCACGGCAGGCAGTTTTTAGGTAGTTTTCGCCTGGCTTTGCCCAGGCTTCAAATGTCTGTATTGACCTGGAGGTATCTCAGATGGTATCCCGAGGCAGGTTATATATTTTCTCTTAATAAGTGAAAAGTTACAACTCCCTCCTGGCCCATGACTCACCGTAGGTATACCAAACCCTCCCTTGCCCAGCATCTGAGGAAGGCGCTACAGAGTTCAGTGGGTATGTAATGCCTCTTCTGAGGGCCTTTAGCCGCCTGACTGTCTTGAAAATAAGGCTCTTTTCAAATTACATGCCACGCTTTTAAGGTATGTACAGTGAAGTCAATAAACCTTGTATATGGTCAGAAGCTCTTGGACTGGCATATAACACCTTATTGATATTAAGTAGATCACGGAGTACAAATTTTATGTTCTTCCAATAAGCTGTATGTCCCTCCGCTGACTGCTAGCAAATCAAACACAGATGAGTTGTGACAGCATAGCCCTTTAGGTTAGGTAGATTTAATCCCCTTTATCCAAAGGTAGTTGTAGTAATGCGTACAAACTTAAGATTCCCCGCCATCCCATATGAAATGGGATGGAAGCCTGTTCCAGGACTGAAAGTAAAGCTGTTAGAGCAGGAGGGGTAGAGCCAACAGGAAATTTCCAGCTTATGGTAGAAACCCAAATTCAGGTGTTCTCACCTCTGAAGGTCAGCTGTAATCGTGACATTTAAAGGCTCGTAATTAAAGAGCTCAAGGTGTTACAGTTTTTCATGATGGTGATAAGTTATTTAAAGAATTCCTCATCCAATATTCAGCTGTGCCTTGACTGCTGAACTCGGTATACTGAAAGGTGAGTACTTCTGTTTTAGTGTGGTTACAGTGGTAGCCAGACAGGCAGACAATTGCTCCAGCATGTCCCAGACCTTGAAAAGAGAGGAATAAGGGGAGGTGAGCAGGACATCATTTGTGAAATGTGCAATTTTGCATTCAGCTACCCCAGTGGAACCCCTGGATGTTTTAGTC
Organism: Neoceratodus forsteri; assembly: GCA_016271365.2. NCBI lineage: Eukaryota > Metazoa > Chordata > Ceratodontiformes > Ceratodontidae > Neoceratodus > Neoceratodus forsteri. The sequence goes on along the minus strand of CM057453.1, from coordinate 827,659,113 downwards.
ATCTGAATTTTAGCGGCAAGGGGTTGGATGTAGAGACCAAATAAAAGTGGAGATGGGGAGGTGAGCCATTCACCCATATGTGGCCTGCAGGGCATGGTATGGGTCTCAAGTATGGTGATAAATGCTGAGGAAAGCCAAAAGATGGGGCAGGAAACCCTATTACAGTTCTTCTCTGCATCAAGACTGACCAGGACCAGGGGATGAAGTTTTGTAGTATGTTCAAGGAGCAGTACTGTGCATCTGAGATTGTCATGACAAGCTTAACGCTCTGACAAAGCCCACCTGATCCATGTCCAGCAGTATTGGGAGAAGGCCCTTGAGATGATTAGTCCAGACTGTCATACAGAGTTTGTAATCGTAATTTAAAATGGAAATGGGTCAATAAGATTGGGGTTTATGTGGGTCTTTATGGGGCTTCAGGATTGCTGACAGGGTAGTGTAGTTCCACAAGGGTGGGGTAGGTCTCCATTCCATAATGCCCTCAAGGCCGCCATCAGAGTGGGGATTATCACTCTTTGATGGCTCAGTGCTTGTAGGACTCCAAGGAGAACCCATCCGTACCCGCATTTTCCTTTTGAGGAGTTACCTATAGCTAGAAGGATCTCTTCCTAGGTAATAGGAGAGTAGATTGTTGGCTTTTTGGTCCTGTAGTTTTGGCAAAGGTATACTGTATCTTGAGGTATGAGGCAATCTGAACCCGTGGCTGATTGCTCTTCTTGTTGAGTTGGGAGTAGTAATCCATCAGGATCTCCTGTATTTTATGGGCATGGTATTCCAGGCAGCCTATCTTGGGGTCTCTTAACTGAGGGTATAGCTCTGCCTTTTAGAGGCCCTAAGCCTCTTTGCTAAGTTACAAGCACCTCTGGCCCCAACCTTATAATACTTGTGGCACAGGTAAACAAAGTTTGCTCCACTCGCTTATCAAGTATCTCCTGTATAGCAGCCTTCACCTGCAGAATGAGGAATTTGTTCTTCGAGAAGGTGCAGGAAGGCCTCATCCCATAGGTAACCCAGATGTAGACTGCAATGGGAGGACCTCCTCAGCAGACCTAGACTGAAGTGAGAGATTAGTTGGGTGTGGTCAGACAAGTGCAGTGTGTCAAAATGTTCTGTCATGACAAACAGACGATCTAATCTGGCCTAACTATGGTGTCGGGCCAAATAATAAGGATATTCTCTTTGTGCAGGCTAAGGTACCTCCATGTATCCACCACCCCAAAATGAGCCAGAACTACCTTCATGTGTCTCTGGACCTCTGAGAGGTGGAACCACCATGAGGCAACTGTATCGAGATCTGGTTGGAGGGTCCAATTCAAGTCCCCCCACAAATGATCAGCTCTCCTCTCATAACTTCCATCAGCAAAATAAATGTTGGCTAGTGTGATCAGGTTCCTGTACAGCATGCCCACCATCACAACGTAACACCCTCCAATCCTGGACCTACTGTTCTTTTTTTTTTCCATAAAGGCTTTTATCCTCCTTGACAGAACAGGTGGCTTCTCCTGTCCCTATGTACTTGTGGTTGTCCTTACATCCTCTGCAGTCAGAGATCATATCACCGCGGATTTCCACAATGGCAGGGCCAGGGAGGGAGGTTCATCCTCCCCAGTCACACATCCAGATTTTGTGTCCCGGACTGGAGCACCAGAGCAGGCCACAGTACACTGGCAGGGCTTCATGGGGTCCGTCCCTCCATTTTTCCCTCCTTTTTCTCCCTGGATGTACAGACGTGCAAAGAGCATGATATGCGGTTCTGCCTCCATGGAGATGCCCCCCAGTGCTGTGTGCATGGGAACGCTCCCACTATGTGGTTCACTTGTGCTGCCAGCCAGATACCTCCAGGTGGCAGCCAACAACAAGCCACAGAAACCTCCTCTCAAGGGAGGAGGGCAGTCCTATTGATGCTCAATCCTCCTCTCTCGGCAAGCCCCCAAGAGACCGAATCCATTTACAAACCCGGTCATTGGTGTAGGAGGTGAGGCGCCAGCACCTCAGCCCTCCATGCCACAGGCCGGCTATTGGACTTTATGTTCTAACTGAAACGGGATTCCCTGGGGATAAGTGTGAGTGCTCCTCTGCGCCACGCCAATTCACAGAAGGAAAAGCCGATCTGGTCAAACCCCAGGGACGAATTTGGTATGTGCCTCTGAGAAGAGATGTGTTTCTTGCAGAAATATAATACCGTATTTTTCTTGTTTAAAATACTAAAGTAATCTATAGCTCTTCATTGAGTTATGGACACCAGTTACATTAAATTAAATATTCTAGTGTCCTGATCATTTCTAACAACACAGATCTGATGTTTTGTGGCAGAGTAAGCAAGACCAGATGGGCTACCTATCCACCTCCCCAAGATAAAGCCACAGCCTGCAGCAGCACACCATATCTAACATGAAAACAACATGGACAGAATAGGGCCACCAACAGGGCAAGCCCAAGATAGTACACAGCAGTGAGAAGGTCCAGCTGCCAACTGGGCAGGCCAGCAGAATGAGGTGTAACATACAGTACAGTCCTGTACTTCCAAGGTTGAGAGTGACTATAGTACAGTCTCTCCTGCGCGGTACCTGAGGTGGTATGAATACTGCTGAAGGGAAGTCCAGCCTTGGGCTGGGCCTTCCAGGTGGGTGACAAACATCAGCCACCAAGTCCGGTCACATGAGTTTGTGGCAATGGTTCACTGTGTTCAGTGGTGGAGCTCTCTCATGTGCAGGAGAAAATTTGTCCGTGAGGCACAGGATCTGAGAGTGTACAAGTAGGGGACACCTATGTAAAAACAGTACTGGGTAAGCATATGCCTTTAGTTCAGGCTCAGCACATCCCTAATGAAAGTCTCCATACAGCCCTGGTGCCTGTTGTGGTCTCCTTGTCCCCGAACAAAATAAATATGCCCTCAGCCTGATAGGTCCACCAAGAAATTAAATTCTGGGGTAAGAGCCAACACTGCCGCTGACCCAGAGGAGGAGGTAGAGGATGGCCTGAGGCAGGACCACCCACCGAAAACACGGCAGTCCCCAGACAGGACTAGGTAAACCCAGCACCACTCCCTCTTAGTTATCTGTGGAAGCCGTGATATTAAAAGCAGGTGAGAAGCATTCCCATTCCCAGCCCACCAATATGCACCGTGGATCAACAGTTATGCAAATATCAGGGTCACCAAATACAAGGCAGATCTGTACCAGACAGAGTCTGTTACCATCAGGGAAAATTGTGGTCTGCAACTGAATAATGTGAGAGGGGCGACTATACCAGTATACCAGTGTCCCTTCTCCAAACTCAGACCCGAGCTCCATGATATGCCTTGTTTTTGTTTTTTGTTTTTGTTTTATCAATTATTTTTCCCTCCGGTCGCTGCTTCGGTGGGACTCTCTCAGGCATCCCGGCTTGTTCCTGCCCGCCTGAGACCCCCCAGCTTCAGTCTTCCCCGCAGTACTCCAACCCTTGCACCTACCTTGCAGCTGGAAACCCTGGCTTGTACCCCCAAGGTGGGGGCCACCACCCTTCTTTGAAGTCTAGATTCTGCTGCAGGCAAGGCTTGGGAGAAGGAATTAGGGACCAGGTGGGTGGGATCCGGCGGTGGGTATCGGGCCAGGTGCTGTCACCTACCCAACAGTGCAGGGTTTTTCCTTGTTCGTGCTCGCTGGTCCCCCCACCCCCAGGCACAGATGTGCAACAATGTCCAGGGCAGGCGGGCGCACTCCTGCACCTGCCTGCAGGACATCTGCCGACACCTCGCCCCATCTTGAAAGTGGTCCCAGGCTGCAGTACACCCAGCCTCCGCTGAGCATCACTAGCACCGGGAAACACACCCCACCCACCCCAGGAGAGGAGAGCTGTCGTGGGATGCTCAATCCTCTCCTTGCCGGCCAACCCCGTGACCCGAGCTCGCTTCCCCGAATCCAGGTCGCCAGCATGGTGCGATGTGTGGCGCCCAGTGCCTCAACCTCAGCCACCAGGCCAGCTTGATATGCCTTTGTTGGGGTAGGTATAGAGAAAAAGCATGCTCAATTAGAGAGAAAGGCTCATTGCTTGAAGGCTGAAGGATAGGGTCCCCACCAGAGTCAAGATTAGGTTGCTGAAGTGGCACATGGGCACAACAAAATACTGGATGGAGGCTCCTGAGGGACATGCTGACAGCCCCAGTGGTGAGCCCCTCCATAAAAAGGTCAAACAGCAACAGCACCCACCTGGGTTATCGTAGCTGACTGTGGTCTAATATTTCTGGTGTCTGCAAAGAGTTGCAAGACACTGTCTACAGAACTGGGTTAGGATGTCCTGGATGGCTCTCAGGTCCTGTGGCTGACATTGTTTAGCCCAGTCCACAGCTTTGGCAAAGTGCATGGCCAGGACCCAGGGATATGGTGTTTCGTGGTTCTGTAGGTTTGGGCGGCTTTCATCAGTTCTGTTGACTGTCTGCCTGGCATTGTGGTTGCTGGACTGGTATGCCTTGTTTTTGAAACTAGCCTCTGCTTCAGCTGTGAAGTGGCACAGTACTGTTTCTGTTGGGAAATGGGCTTGTAGCCTGGCTGGGAATGGGGTTCGAAATTTCACCCCAAACTGCTCTCAAGGCCTCAGGGTAAGGCATATGCTTGATGGCAGGCCTGGACAGGTGGGGCATGGTCCTGATCAAAGAGTAATCTGCTGTCACCCCCAATCTACAGTACCTTTTTTCCAGCCTGCTGCAAGGACCTGCTCTTTCACTCAGTAACTTAAAACTGCATTACAATAGATTGCAGCCTTTGGTCAGGGCTGGGTCGGAGGCCGAGGACCTGATGAATTTGCTCTAGCTGCAGATTCGGTGGGGTTCGAGGGCTGGTAGAGGAAGCGTGAGTGTATTCCAAAATATTTTGCCCTTCCTCCCTTCTGGGAGCCCAAAGATGCAAAGATTTTTATGTTGGAGCCTGCCATCTAATTACGTGTTTTTTCCTCCAGCTGCAGTTGTTTTCTATACAGGGCTAAAAGCATATCTGTATGCTGGTCAGACCACTGCTTAACCTTGAAAATTTCTCCTTGCATGTCCTTTTGTTCCTGCTGAAGCTTTCGCAAGGTTGGCCAAAGGTGGAGAATTGTATTTTAATCTTGGCCCTGAATGCTTGAAGTTCTGCCAGGATTAATGCATTAGTAGGCTCCTGCTGCACACCACTTCCTGTCGAAAAGGATGCCATGCTGCTGCCTGGAGAGACTAGGGCTCAGTGAGTTTTCTTTCAGAATCAGAATTGCTGGGTACCTGTTACTGTCTACCCACTTTTTATCTTTTTGGTGCCTCCCATGTTTGTAGATGGTCTTGATGGCTGATAGGTGTAGCAGCTGGTAGTTTGTTTGGACAAATTTCAGGACTTTTGACCGTTTGCCCTCTGAGCTCAGCTGCTAAGCCATCAATGATGTCACTGGAAATCATGAATAATGTCCTTGAAAGTTAACTTTACCAAAATGCCAAAATCTCCCAAAAGAAATCAATCTAAAATAAAAAAAAAAGATGCTAAAAGAAAAACAATTTAACACAGAATATAATGTAGAATGATGATGAGTTAACCTAGAACAAAACAAAACAACATGCTTATGATAGACAATTCTATTTAGAGAAGTCTCCACGAGACGAGTATATAGGGAGTCCAGAATTGATCACTGATAACATTAGAGACTGTACCAGCAGCTTTTTGTGAGTTATAAGAAAGACAGTCCCTAATTTATACAGTAAACCCAACCAAACGTTGACAGTTTTAACTAAAAATTCAATATAATAATTAGAGACAACAAATTAGCTAAATAAAACCCAAATTCTTAAAAACAATCGAGCCTTTCAATTTCAGCATTACGCTCATCCTTAATTACAAGCTGATTAGGTATAGTAAATACCGATTCCTACTTCCAAAGTACATTAATTTAGTTTTGGTCACATTTAATAATAATCCTTTATTACTCAGCCACCTAGAAACCAATTGAAGCTCGCTCTGTAAATCATAAGTCGAACACAATGTAACCCACTGTAGACGTGGACAGCCAGTTCTGAGTGCTGTAGTATCATTTTTGTAATATAAAATGGGTTATGGACTGTCTGTCATGAGAGATGCTGAGAAATCTGGTGCTCTTGGAGTGACCGCCACCCCCCTGGTCTCAGCTGAAAGATGAAAGCCATGAGAAAATACTGAAACAGCATGTGAGATCACTCACACACACACACACACACAGGTTTTAGATACAAGGTGTTACCTGGAAGGCCTGAAGCTAATTACAGGCTGGAAGAGGCTTGAGTTGAGCATATCCATTTTATGATGTTTCAAGAGAAGGAAACCCGTTTAGTAAACTGGTGCAAAATCATAAATGCTGATGTCTTTGTGAGAGGGAAACTGATCAATAGATCAAAGAAATGTCATTTGAAGAACATGAGTCATGCTGAGGTTGCAGAATTTAATACTTGGAGAATACATCCTGTTTTTATATGGCTATATATTTTTTTATATATTCTGACAGGGAGGAGCTAGGTGACCTCATGCAAAACAGGTGGGAAAAACAGCTTTAAAGATTATTCTGTTTTCTTTCAGAGACACTTCTACCTAGACTCCGACAAAGAAACATCTGTGGGCACTTTAAACAAGTATTTAGAAAGAGAGACAAATCTAAGTACGGTAGTAAGAATTGCACTGTTTAAAACCTTGTTCTTTAATATACTAACATACAATAATGTGCCAACAGAAACAGACCACCCAGTCTATCTAAGTCTGCTTGAGTGTGCAGTGAACACCCATAGTCTGCAGCTGCCCCAACCCCCCCTTTTGTAATAGATTTGTATGTCTTGTGATATAATAGTTCTGTATTTTGTGTTTTACATATTTTTATCTATTTTAGTAAAACTCTTTTAGAGCTTACTTGGTCTGTCTTTGAATTTCTTTCCTTATAAGTAGAGTATATATGGTTACAGCAGACACTGGGCATAAGCTTGAATGGTGATACCAAACTGGAAAAAGGTAAGAATAATTGGAGGTCTTTATTAAAGTTTAAGGGTTCATTTTGTACACCTGGTTGGTGCCTGTAGGCAAAGATATCTGCCCCCAAGACAGATATATCTGAGCCTGTGCATTGGGTACGCTTAGCAAGAGGTTCACAGTTTGAATCCCTCCAAGACTTGAGACCAAAGGTTGATTCAAACCCACAAAAACAGACAAGAGGGTTACCTTGTTCTGTTAAACTGTTCACAAGACTGTGCCTCGAGGTTGGCACTTTGGGAGTAGACGGCTGACCTGCTGAGTGGGTTTGTGACACCCACTACTATACAAAACAGTATCATCTGCACACAGTAACATTTTTGAAGCAGAAGAGACCGAGGGTAAATCATGAACAAAATACTAAATAAAAGGGACCTAAAATTGACCCCTGTGGAACTCCTTTATCAAGCCCAACCAGTGGAGACATTCCACCATCTAATAAAACTCTTTGTTTTCTGCAACTCAAATAACTATTAAACCAAAAATAACTCCATCAGTGAACTTTATATCCCCAAGTCTGGAGAGCAAGTGACTGTGGTGCACAAGATCAAAAGCCTTCTATAAATCCAAAAAGACAACAGCAGCTGTCTCACCCCAGTCCAAGGCCTCATGGAGGAAGGTAGTCAATTCCAACAGTGCAATTGCTCTTCTTAAATCCACGTTGAAAGGATGGCAAAACACTATACTGCTCTAGATAATCCATAAATTAATCAGAGACAACCTTTTCTAAAACCTTTGACAGTGGGATAGCAGACAGAGAGGTCTATAATATTTAACTAAGGTCTACAATTTTAGCCAAGGACATGCCACTATCTTACAGATCGGCACCACGGCTGCCCACCTCCAAAGCTCAGGGACCACTCCAAACAGCAACGAAAACAAAATGAAATATTTAAAGGTCTTAACACTAAGGGCCAGATATTGAAAACTTTGCCCGGGTTAAATTAGCACTGCCCGGCAGATAAACTTAGCCCGGAGCACGAAGCAAGCTATTCAAAGGAATAGCCCAGGGCAAACAGCTTCTGGATCTAGCATGGAATGAGGCCGTGCAAACTGGGCTGGGAGTGCAGGGCAAATGTAGCCCTGGAATAAGACAGCACCGAATACAGCAACCAGGAAGTGCAAACCACAACAACAACAACACAGTGCACAGTGGCGTGAGGGTAGGTAGAGGTGAACTATGTGGCCAATGTGTGCCAGCAAATGCGTGACTCAGTACAGCTGCAGGCAGCAGTGGATGTGAAAGAACAGCGTGCAAACTGCATAATATTCCCGAACCATTAGCGCTAAGCTAACACATTAGCACAGCTTTAGCGAGGAGCTAACAGTTTACCCAGTGCAAACATGTTTGCCCAGTGCAGATTTGCCATATTCAAAAGTGACATGCAAATGACCTTACTTAGGTAGCCTCTGGGCAAATATCCAGATTAGCATCTCATTATGCCCTGATTTGCGCGAGTTTGCCCAGCTGCTACTGCAGAGTCAAACAGCTCCACCTGTAGGTTAGTCTGAAGTACAGAGGCTGGCCAGGTCTGGCCACAGCTCCACCTGTAGGTCAGTCTGACAGTGCATGATGGTTGCTGCAGGCTACATGTATGCAGTACAAGCAAAGCACTGTGTACCCAGGGACAACACAGCATAGGCACAGGCGGTGGTGGTGGTGATGCATGCAACTGGTGCACTGTAGGGCATGCTACAGTGCATAGCAGACACCACAGTAGCAAGGGGCCAGTAGTGTGAGGGACACAGCAATGCCTATGGTGTGTAGGGTAGTGAAGACCACTGCACTGTACACAGTGGCAAGCCCATCTTGCAGATGTGTACTGCCAGTGGACATTACTGTCACAGTGTTGTGTGACCCACAGATGCCGCACTTTGGCATGGGATGCTCATAATGACATAGACACGGTTGGCTGGCTGTGCTGTGGTGTATGTACAGCTGTGCGGTATGTGACTGGGGCATGTACAATCGACAGCCACACTGGTATTGGGGGTATTCCAATACTGGCCCAATGCATTGCATGCTGTGTCCCAGCCTTGTGGCCGATCCGGTCTGTGGTGAGGCGGGCCACCCATACACCTCCCTCAACACCCACCAGGCCCACAGTGCTGAATGTGTGTGCTGGCATCTGTTGGTCACCACAGACGATAATCTGCAGGCTAAATCCACGCTAATGCCGCACAAGGCCACAATGTCGCAAAGCTGTTTGCCCAGAGTTAAGACTAGCTCTTCCTGGGTGGCAATTTGTACCACGCAAAGGGTTGCACTAAGTCATGCTAATATCCCATAGCACCTGTATTCATGTTCAGTTTGCCCTTGCATATAATTATGGTTTGCCCGGTGCTAATGTGGTTTGTGTGCGCTATTTGGCCTTTTGAATATAGCAGACCCACGCTAATCCCGCACTAAACTCGGCAAACGGTTTATGATCGTAAAGCTTTGACAATCTGTGCCTAAATCTCTTACACAAGAAAATATTTTTTTCTCTGCCTGCATCCCTGGTGCTGTAGGCATCTCCCCAGCCCCTCACTGACCCGCCTTATGGACGTACAGATTAATCATCACTTACACAGAGCTGCATCAGCAGATGGCCAGTCATGTAGGTCGTGCAATGCCTGTGGGGGCTGCTGAGTGAGCCGTGGCATTTTCCTTCATTTTCTCCCTGGGACATCTATGAGTGATGCACACATGTGTGCATACTGACACACTTGTGCTGCATTAATGCATATCACCCTAAATCTGCTGGTCTTGCCGGTACTGCCATCCAGCCTCCGATAGGTGGCAGGCAAGCGGTGGGACTCCGAGACTCCTCCCAAGGGAGAAGAGTAGTCTTGGGACACCTAATCCTCCCTCACCCAGCCAGTCCCTGAGTGGATCGCCGGTGTGACTGGAGGTAAGCAACAGCATCTCAGCTCTCCACACCACTGGGACAGCCATAAGAAAATCATTTTAGCTCAATCCTGCCATCCTCATTTCTGGTCCTAATGTTCATTTGTAAGTACCAAGCAACTCATTTATAGTCAGTTCCTTAAAACAGAAACATCTACTCCTCCCATTCTTCAGCATCATCCACAATTTCAGTCTGGGGGCACATGACCGTAAGATTATATTTTAAGCAATGGCAATTGTTGATTGGCAAAAATGTGATCATATAGTTCTTTCACAAAAGTGCACTTGTGACATCCTAAGATTCATCCTGCATATTTTTTCAGACATTTTTAAAGCAGCAGTTCTAACTAATCTTGTAATTAGAGACAGAAGTCACTAACGATGACTGCATTTCACAATTTTTATAACTCTAAGGTTCTGTGAGCAGAAGCCCAGGAGCAGTTCTTCCACTGAGAATACTTTTTTTTGTTTCTCTCTTTATACCTCCTCTGGCCCCCAAGCCCTGCTTCCTCGCATCGATTCTTACCCGGGATAGTCCAGTCACTGTCCACCCCAGCCGCTGCTGGCACCCTGCTCCTGCAGTTTTACCACCTGCAGGAGTCCCCAACTCCCACAGAACTCGGATCCAGGTGGGTGCCGGATCATGATGACGAAACTTGCGAACGGCCATCAAGCCGCCGAGCCAGGCGCCATCCCTTTTTCTTGGTTGTACTGCCCTGAGCTCAAGACGCAATGACATCTATGGAGGGGAATGCGATGCATCCGCACTCGCCTCCTCCAAATGTCTGCCCCCAGCTCCTCCCTATGGAGAGTGGAGCACGTGTGCTCCGCCCAGGAGGCAACTCTGAACTGATTATGCTGGACCCCTCTCCCCAGAGAAGGAGAGCAGTCCTTCGACGCCAGTTCTCTCCTACCCTGCCAGCCCCGGACGACCTGTGCTCATTCCCGACCACCGGCCGCATGCGTGGTGTGAGGTATGGTGACCAGCGCCAGCCCTCAGCGCCACTGGGCCAGCTTTACTGAGGAAACTATTTGAAGGTACATATACTAGATACATACTGCTACTGTATAAGGATGGTGCTACCCCATGTTTTTTTTAAACTTTGTCTTTATTATTTTTTTTAAAACAGTAAGAACCACATGAGTATACATCACATTTACATTCCACCATTGATCATCAGTCATGATGATTATAAGGATGAAAAGCAACAAAACCTATACAATTGTTAAATTGTAGATTGACTCACACTGAAGTCCTCGTATGCAAGCATTCAATGAAAATTAAAGTCCAAAAGATGTTTAAATATCTTTGTTACACTTATGTCCCATATTTGTTCCAGCTGGGTCATATACATAGGACAGTGATTCCTCATTTTATTAACAAAAATATCAATCACCCACCTATTCAGTGGTAGGAGCCATGCATTTGCTGGACCCTATTTAGAGTCCTGTAGTCAATGGTTGGCTATTACGCAAGACTGACAATGCAGTTTCTAGTTGAGTGTACACCCAGTTAGTGAAAGGAAAGGGAGGTAGTCTTCAAAGAGACAGAAGATAAGAAAACAGGAGGAAGACAGAAAACAGCTGGGGTAGTGGATAAATATTATAGAAAACCTACCCATAGGGTGTTTAGTAGGTGGGCCTTCCATACAGGGCTTGACAAATCCTATAGCCCGACGTCCCGGACTACCATTTTTATGTAGGGACAAGCAGATGCCAGAGTTCTGCTTGTCCCACGGACTACCATCTGCAGTTTAAAATCTGCAGGTTTTTCCTGCTTTCTCTCGCTGGCCACTAGATGGAGTCTTTGTGCGCATTACTGAATGCGGCACTGCGCACCACAGCCAGCGCATACCGTGCCCCATGTCCCGACTCGAATTAACTGTGCAATCGGGCACCAGCAGACACTTGGGGAGGCGCGAGGGCGGCGCCAAGAAGAAACGCTGCCAGACCGTCAAATAGCCAGACTGACAGGCTAGGCAGCCTACAGCTGATGGTACATTCCTGTCAGTCCTGGCTATTGGTGATCGCGTTAGGGTTGGACTGAGCTCTCAGAGTGGCAGTAGCACTAGCTCCGCGCACGCTGGCAAACGCGCCATTTCGCTGCTCGAGAGAGGCAGAGAGCACATCGCTTTGTTTGGAGCACAGTCAAACTGTGTATTTGGGGCTGATTGTCGCGAGTCACTAGCAAATCAGTAATAGGAGAGAAGTTAAGAATATAATACAAATATATATTGGGAATTTTGGAGCAGGAGAGTAGGAGGATCTGTAGTTTGGGGAGGGGATGTGAGAGGAGAGAGAGTTTGCTTAGAGTGGAAAGTCTGATTAAACAATCTGCTGATTATATATATATATATATATATATATATATATATATATATATATATATAAAAAAGAAGGGAGAACTAAGCAAAACACTGCACACTGAATTCAGGAGCTGTGTGTGTTGTTTGGACACGTGAAGTGAAGAAAAATAAAAGGATACACAGCTCTTAAATAAATAAAAAGGCAAAAACATGAGACTCTAAGTGGGGAAGTGATTGTGTGTTGAATTTAAGTTGTGGAATTACTAAACATTTCAATAATAATCGTGTGATAAGGGTTGGTGTGTGTGTGTGTGTGGGTGTGTTTGTGAGACAAGCCTGCCCTCCCTGAGAGAGAGCAGAGATCAGGGACTTGGACCTGACTGATAATGTGTGCCTCCTGCAAGACCACCGAACCTGCCCTGAGAGCCTAAGGGTAGAGTAGAGGAAATTGTGGAAGGAAAGAACTGAATACTTAATAAAGTAAACAGTCGAGTATAAAAAGAGATTGATACCAAAAAAAAGATAGCTACCTTAAATAAACTTATTAGCTAGTACTTTGTTTGTCCTACCAAGTACTTGGTGGAGGTGTGTGTGGCAGTGGGCTGTGAGTGAGACCTAACCTGCCCTGAGAGGAGAGGGTACAGGAATTTGGGAACAACTGGACTTCTTTCTTAGAAATATACTATAGGAAGGGGAAAGGAAAAACATTTTTGTGTGAAAACCTCCTGCCTCACAAATCAGGGACAAGGCTTAAAAATCAGGGACAAAGGACCAAAATCAGGGACACTTCTTCAAAATTGGAGTTATCCACCAGGAAGCTGGTAGAATAAAGGGCTTAGTGTAAAATGCATTATCTAAAGAAGAACAAGTCTGTAACTTAAATGTTTGACATTAGTTTATGCTTATAACCACCACTGTTTGGTCACGGAAACACAATTTTAGGAGGGACAGAGTAAAATTTTGAGGCAAATTCAGGGACGCCCCTGAAAATCAGGGACAGTTGAGAGGCATGAGTGACAGTGACACTACACAGAAGAAAATAATAAACCCTAGCTAGTACTTTTGGTGGAGGTGTATGTGTAAAGGGCTGTGAGGCCAAACCTGACCTGAGAAGGGAAAAGGCATTTTGGGGACACCAAAATAAAATAAACCTACCAGTACTAGCTACACTGGTGGAAGTGTTTGTTTGTGTGTGGCTGTGAGACCGAACCTGCCCTGAGAAGGGAAAAGCAATTTCCTGCTAGTACTCTGTCCGGCTCTGGACCCAGCCCTCCCACCTACCCACCTATAGGAAGGGAAAGGAAAACATTTTTTGTGTGAAAAGTGACAGTGACACTACACAGAAGAAAATAATAAAGACTAGCTAGTACTTTGGTGGAGGTGTATGTGTAAAGGGCTGTGAGGCCAAACCTGACCTGAGAAGGAAAAGGCATTTTTGGGGACACCAAAAATAAAATAAACCTACCAGTACTAGCTACACTGGTGGAAGTGTTTGTTTGTGTGTGGCTGTGAGACCCAACCTGACCTAAGAAGGAAAAGCAATTTCCTGCTAGTATCTCGTCCGCTCTGGACTCAGCCCCTCCCACCTACCCACCTCTGTCCTGCCCTCTTGTAGTGCTGCATAAGCACAACAGCTTAAGGTAAAAAATTACAGTAACACAACACACACAAAGATAACACAAAATAGAATTTTATTGTGTACAATAATACAACAATCTTTATTAGTTTATTTCACAATTGCAGCATAGAAGACAGTTAAAATAATGCAACAAAATAAGCCAAAGAAGCTACTCTATTTTCCCTTTGACAGGGAAAATCTTCTTCATCGGAAACAAAAGTAAAGAGCCTGACCCTGAGCCTTCTTCACAGTCTGAAAGCCAGCCCCAACCAGCCCCCTGGCCCTACTAGTGGTCAGGAAAAACGACCAAGGTTCTCGGTCTGGGTCTGTGTTTGTAGACATAACAGGCATCAGTCTAACTTGACCGTACTCAGTTTCTGAAACGAGTGAGCATAACAGTAGCAGCAGTTCAGTGCCATCACATTCTGGTTCAGTACAGGTAAAGCGACCTTTCATTTTAGATGATGAGGAAATAAACACTGAGAAAAGAAGCAAAGATAAAAATATGATGTTGAAAAAGGGCTCGAACATTTCAGCATCACTGGCTAAATCAGTTTACCTGGTTAAGGTATGATGACCAAAAATACATCATGTACTGCTCTGCCTATGAGAAATATCCCACTCTTGCGACTCCTGCTTATTCAAAAACCTAACGTGTTTGCCACTGGTTCAAATAATTTCAGAATTGAGTCCGTGAGAGCCCATGAGAAATCGAATCACATATAATTTGTGCAAACCACCATAGTCACGAAACTGGTCAACATGCAGTCAATTTTAACATATCTGAAACTGCAATATATCATGCATTTTCTCAGATGGAGGAAGTCACCAAAAATAAATGAGGCATTTATTTAACACCGCATATTCCTTGGCTAAAATTTACGCCCTTTCTCAGATATGGAGTGGCTTTGCACATTGCAAGAAAAATGGGTTAAACTCGGCAGCAATTACGCAAATGGTAAACGGGCCAGAGATTTCTGTAACGCAATATCAGCTGTCATGTCTACAACACAGATCCAGACTATCAAAAATACAAAATTGCTACCGCTCTTGCAGATGGCAGTACAGATGCAAGCATTGTAGAGTGGGAAAATGTCTTCCTTCGCTTTGTTGATGGCGCAGAAAAAAGTTACAACTGTGTTAATTAAAGCTGTACTCTCTTGAACATTCTCATGCAGATGGAGTTTTAAAGCAATAACTCTGCACTTGAGTCTGTTGATCTTTCTTTGTGACCTTAACGATGTGAGCAGACCTGGACCAGTTCTCATATGTGCCAACTTTGATGGTGCTAGTGTGATGATGGGCCATACAGGTGGCACCATAGCAAAAATCCGAGAACATGTCCCCACTGTAATACCCATGCATTGCGAGCCCACAAACTGGAGTTAGCAGTTCTCGACGCCATGAAAAAATCCTTTGTTCAAAAAGTAGAAAACACCTTGAAAGGAATTTTTAATTTTACCACTACAGCCCCAAGAAACTTCGGAACTGCAGGAAATAGCAGATGTCATACACACCGAGTTGGCTCATTTCAGTGCAATAAAGCAAGTGCGTTGGCTTGCAAGTAAGACACGCTCAGTTCATGCTGTTCAAGTCAACCTGCCTACAGTAATTCAGCATCTTGAACATGTGTCAAACTCTGCTGGTGATGATGGGCCAAAGCAAAGGCACTTCTAAGAGATGCACGCAGTACAGTTTGTAAAATCACTGTTTATCTTCAAGATTTTCTGCCAATATTGAAAAATTTATCACTTGAATTTCAGAAAGATGACCTACTAATATTAGAAGTCCCCAACTCGTTGAGACATGCTTACTTCAGTTGACTGAGCTAAAACAAGACCTGGAAAGTTTATGATATCATTTCTGAACCAATATAATCCTGCAGAGAAATGCATGAACTACCTCATTTCAAAACGTGGCAGTGAGGACAAGATTGTTCCTTTCACTTTCAAAAGGAACTGCCCAGAAGTAAATTTTACGACTGATACACAGCTGCACAGTTTAATAGATGCAGCAGTATTCACATTGATCAGCTGCTGAATTTCGGAAGAACTCTGAAATGGTTCAGTTGCTTGGATTTCAAAAATTTTGATCTGTCACGAGAAGAACTTGCACAATTTGGCACAACTGATTTAAGTAATTTATTAGACTACTTTCACAACTTTTTTCTGAAGATCATGTAACCAGTATAAAAGGGAGTATTGTGCATTAAAAGCAATGCTTAAGTCTGCAGTTGACAAGCCATATCTGCAAGTGTATTCACCCACTACTACGAGAGAAACCTGCCCAGCTTGCTCACATCCTTAACCTAATAGAAATGTTACTGGCTATGAGTGTGTCTACTGCTAAATGTGAGAGTATTCTCCATTCAGAATCTTATAAAACAAAATAAGAACAAGTTTGGCTGATGACACGCCCAGTCACTTCTGCATATAGCAGTTGAAGGCTCCTGCATTAGACAGCTTTGATCCGGATCAAGCTATCAACCACTGGCTACTATCTGGTCCTGGCACACGCCACATTCATGGTCATCATGGTCATGCTAGTTCAACTACTAGTTCTGCTGATTCACGCGAAAATGTCCCTGAGGCGGTCACTAGTCTTAATGACGACATGACTGAATATGATGCTCTGGCTGGAGCAAGCTCAGGCTTCCTGTAACTTTTCCCAATGCTGATGCTGTACTGTCTGCTACTCTGCTGTAATGATGTTCTCACTGTGCTGCAGGCTGGCACTCTGTGCTGCTGCTGCAACCACACTTGCTGTCAGTTCCTCGCTGCTAATGCTAATTCTGTCTATGCTCGCAGCCTCGCCATGCTGCTGACAAAAATAAAATCATATTATTTATTCTCCTTATTGTCTATTTCAACACTAAATAACTACTACAATAAATCCATTGAGTTTTCTGTAGTTTGATACTTTCCATTAAAAATATGCCATCTTATACCGGACTACCAACTCAAGCACTGGGACAACTACTTTTGATGAGCCACTTGTCCGTGGACAAGTACCTAATTTTAAAATTTGTCAAGCCCTGCTTCCATAGCATTCTAGTTACTGATATTTCACCTCAATGGTAATCGCCATGCCAAAAGAAAAGAGAAGAGAAGGAGGAAGGGGGAACAGACAGACAGACACTGATGTATAGAGGCCACAAACTAGCTAGTAAGTGAGGGTAATTAGGGTCCACCCGTCTATGGCACAAAGTCAGGGTAATGGGCTAATTGGTATAACACCCATTTCTGCCATCTAATTTCGAATAAAGGGAGTTTATCTAGGGACCTATAAGTCTTTCTCTCTATGTTTTATATATCTAACAGTAGTTCTCCAGGCTCCGAGAGTGGGAATTTTGGTGGTGTACCAAAGTCGAGTGATTACTTTCTTTGCAGCTACAGCCGCTATGAGAAGCATCTGAGTCTAATGTGGTCCAACCTAGTTTTGTCTAATGGAATGGCTAACAGCAGCAGAGACAGAGTAACTCTCCCAGGGCAATCAAACATATCCTCTAGTTGCTTTTATGATTTCCTGCCAAAGTGGTAGGACATGTGGACAATCCCAGAAAATATGCATTGTAGTTGCTGAGCGGTGGCCACATCCCTCCAACACACTGCCTTGGCCTGATCTGTAAATTCAGCTACAATATCCAGGTAGTAGAAATGTTGGGAACAACACTTCCACTTAGAATTCTCTAGTATGACGAGGTTGTAAGGCAAAAGCCTGGGTCGCAGTTAGTCCAGGTCTCTATGGTGTATGACGGCAGAGTTCTGAATTCCACCTTCGTAAAATAGAGAGTGTAGTTTCTTGGGATGTCTGCTGTAGTGCTTTATAGGCACGCACTAATGATATAGTCTTGAGTATGACCCTGAAGATAATGAAATTAAAAGTTGGGGAAGGGCAGGAAGCTTGTGTGGTAAACTGCGGTGATCTAGGGGCTAACCTCCTATATAAGGTCTTAACTGTAAGTATCAGAAGTGGTTTGTCAGTCAAGACTATATCTGGCCTGCATATACCATTGCCGCAGCGACTCCCTGATCGCTGAAGACCACAACAGCGACAGGAATCAGGCAAAATCTGCCAGTCGCTGTGGTGGTATGTACGCGCTGGGACTGTCTCACTGGTGTTTGGCCCCCCACCGTCCAACTCCAACTCGGAGTTAGAATCCTAGAGACCGGGGTGTGGGGTGGAGCCTCCATGGATACATGGAGGCATCCTCAACACTGCAATGCTGACAGTCGGCACTGCGGCTGTCTCCATGATAACTGTCACTGCGGCATGGGTAAACCATCTGGCCTGCAGGGTACCAAGCTACTCCATGTTTCTGATGGTAAACAGTAGAGAACCACACCAAGAAATTTAATTTTTGCATGGTGAATGTCATAAGAATGCGGAACTTTTAAAACTTCAAAATGTATCTCAGTTCAGGAATTAAAGAAAAGAAATGATAAATGATTACATTGATGTTGTTGCCTAAAAACATTACTACTGAAAAACTACATGGGGACTAACAAATACTGTGGCTTTACGATAATCCAACAACATACAGTCAATAAGAGCCGATGCATTCTAAGCCTGATCTTTCTATAATGACTGACCGATGAAACAGCATCCTGAAGTGTTGATTGGATTTGATAATGGGCAGCCACCTCAAGGATGGACTCTGACCAAGTTCCCCTTTGGCGCAGAAAGTGTAAACAGGGAACCAAGTATGTCTAAGGACCGTGGGGCCAGGCTCCAGTTGAAAGAAGGTAAGAAAGGGAGGACAAGTTGGAGAGAGGAGAAGCAGCTACCCTCAGAGAGAGAGGATGACCGCCACTGGTCTGCAATTGAGGTGGGGTCTGCCACCATGGACCGTGGAGCAGGCAGATATCGTTGGTGGATGAAGCTGTCACAAACGCACTCAGCAGGTCAGGCCCTCTGCTACCACAATGACAACCTCAGAGTGCAAGAGTGAACAGGTAACAGACAGGGTAACCATCCTGTCTGCTTGTGGGTCCGAATCACCTTGGTATCAAGTTCTGGGGATTCAAACTGTGAACCTTATGCTAGCGCATCTAAATGTACAGGCTCAGATAATATTCTCTTCGGGGATGAAATATATCTTTCACCTAAGGGCACCTAACCAGGTATCCAAATGAACCCTTAAAACTCTATAAAAGACCTTAGGTATATTCTTACCTTCTCCCAGTTTAGTCACACCATCAAGCTTTTCAACAGTTTTTGTCAGTCTTAACCCTCTATATGTCACATGCAAAAAAAGAACTGGCAGACCCAGGCAGTCTTTCAAAGTAATATATTTACTAAAATGGATACAAATATGTAAAATGTAAACACAGAACACTATATCAAAAAGCATACAATCACTTAAAAGAAACAAAGAAAACTACAGAAAAACTCCTACCACAATACAGTTAGACTTTTTCTATATAATGTATTACCTCTAAGTACTTATCAGACAGTTGTCTCTGAGTCCCAAAATGATAAATCACTAAACAGTTCAGACACAGTATAGTTTAAACTGCATCTCTCCACACCCTTCAATTAGTCATCTAGCTCCTCCTTTTAGAATATAAAAAAAATACAAACATGATGTCCTATCAGGAGCTATTTTGAATAAGGTGACATCAGCAAAACTCATTTTCCAAATGATAAGTCTTTCAATTCCCAGTTCCTTCTCCCAAGGCATCTCAAAGGGTTTTATAGCCTTTAACACCAGCTGATATTAAATGTTCTTCCTCTTAAGACGTCATAAAAGTTTCTGATTTTCATCCTCTGGCAGATTCATAATGTCCCATTTCGTTTCTTCTTCAAAGAAGAAACACGTCATAAAAGGCCATAAAATGAATTGTCTCAAGGAAGTTAATTACATGACAGAGATCTCCTGGTTTAATATACAGTATATCCTGTCATTTCACTGAAACCTGGTTGGGGGGTCACCTAGGAGCACAGGCTGTCCTATGTGAGACAATTACATACTATATTTTTATATTACAAATAGCATACAATAATCAGAACCAGCCCCTTTGGCGCAGAAAGTGTAAACAGGGAACCAAGTATGTCTAAGGACCGTGGGGCCAGGCTCCAGATGAAAGAAGGGCAGAAAGGGAGAGACAAGTTGGAGAGAGAAGTAGCAGCTACCCTCAAAGAGAGGGTGACTGCCACGGTCTGCAATTGGAGGCGGGTCTGTCACCATGGGCCGGGGGATGAAGCAGCTGGCTCTGAGGCAGTTTGCCTCAATTTGCCACACTGGCCAGTCAACCATCCCGTCACAGCCTCTTCTGGCCCCAGTGACATACATCTCCACACTCGCCAGGCAACCATCTAGAAATCAGTCAAACGCCTAGCCCATGACCACAGATGGGTCAAACCCATCAAGCACTGCTTGTATGAAGGCCTCAAGGTAATACAAATGAAGCCAGTATGTCCAAATGTAGCAGGATTCATCCTGATAGGAGACAGATTTCACATCTATCAATTGTAATTACTGGAAAGGAACTGCCACTCACATTTGTGTGAAGCCACTTTGTAGTCATCACCACAGGGCAGGATGCTTTTGGCCAAGCCACTGGCCAAGCATTTAACAACTTCATAAATTGCTGGAGCACTTAATGGGCAAGTTGTGCTCAAATTATGTTTTGAATGGACACACTGATTTCAGGCCACTGCCTGGGACTTTTGGACTGCTGTAGTTTTTACCATTATCCTACTATAATGAATTGAAATGCAACAACTGCTTTGTTGTCATGACCATGCTTGTCTCCCGCTGTACCAACTGCTTGCTGATTACAGATTGTTCAGACGCTGTATGAGCTGCTAAATAAATGCAGAAGCAGCATGCTTCTAGCTGAGTAAGTGAGTCTGTTGAGTTTCACTGGGGAAATAGCTGAGTAGAGGCATGCCTGGAGCATGAGGAGGAGCACTACATCAGACAGAATTTAGCAACCTGTTAGGACCACATGTGGTCCCTGGCACCTCAACTCTCCCTTTTGCTTCCATCCAAGAAGCATCTTTTGCATAATGACACCCTGCCCCAGAGCACCCCTCAGCTATCCCAGGCCCCTGGGATTACAACTTTTCACATATAATAATTTAGAATATTTTTTATTAAACAATCACGTAGGCATTACATTATGCATGGAGCTCACAAGCAGTGGTATGCACATGAATCACTCAACTTGAAACCCTAACTTTGATATATTTTTTTGAAGGTGTTCATAAACCATAACATTGCTTTAGCATAGCTCTTTAATAGAATTTCCTCTTTGTTTTCAGTCAAATTTAATTTATTCCCCCCTTTTCTTGTTTCTTCATGTCCTCTATCCCACCCCTAAAGGCTACTGTTGGTGCACCCTTCATCTGAAAAGATGGAGATGGAGTGGCTGCCTTCACTGCCAAAGTCAATGTCACTCCCACACTTCCCAGCAGGGGTGCTCAAATAATTCTTTTTACCTGAGAGCTGAGTGCTTTAAATGCACATTACACTCATCCCCCAGCATACTAAAGAGTAACAGTCGAGGACCTGCATGTGAACCCCAGACTCTCAGGCCGCAGCATGACTTGTTGCCACCGCACCACTAGAGCAGCCTGTAGTTTAGCTTAAACACACCCCAACATTTAGAAACATATAATTTGACAGCAGATAAGAACCACTTGGCCAGCCAAGTCTGCCCATTCCCTACCTGTTTGTATACTGCAGATCCTAAATGATCTTGACTTACCCTCTCTTTTCCTATCGCTAGAGTTCCTTTATATCTGTCCCATGTGTTTTGGATTCCCTACCATTTTTGTCCCTACAACTTCTGCCAGGAGGCTGTTCCATAGATCCACCAACCTTTCCTTGAAAAATATTTTCTCATGCTAACCCTAAGTCTACCTCCATATTTCTGTATGATAAGCATATGTTTTTTCGAACAACTGTATACAGTATAAGACAGTCTATATAACCAGCAATTTCTTGTATACAGTTTTCTGAAGAACCAAAAAGTGCTATTAAGCAGTGGCTGGATCACAAATGTGTCAGTCCTGCCACCTTTTCCACACTATAGTTAATATTTAAGAAACATGGTTGTGCTTGCTACCCCCAAGAAAAGCATACCATTCCCCAGCCCCAGTAGCACCCACAACCCCACCTCCTCCTCCCCTCCATTCAGAATTAAGGTATATGGTTGATCCTGCACTTCCCATCATAACATCAAGTTTATCCTGACCCCTATTTGAATTAAGAACCCCTTCCCCAACCCCTGTAACACACAATATCCCCACCTCCCCATCCCATACTGATCAAAAGATACTATCTGGTTACACACACACACTCACACACACTTTTATCTGGTTGATCCTGCCACATAATTGATACACCCTTTCCCGCAACCCCAGCTACACACTATTCCCCCATCTACCACTGGCCAATGACATAGCAGTCATCAAAATTCCTTCATTAGCCCGCCAAGTGATGCTGGCGAACCAGGTTTGGGAATTAGCCCGAACATCAGAGGGCTGAGGGGAGGGGTTGGATAAGCATCCTATGGATAGCTCTCCTCCTCCAGGGTGGGAGGGGCCATGACCTCCCAATGCACAAAAATGACACCCAGTGGAGACTGGGTGTACACTGGCCAGGTCCACCATACAATAGGGGCAGAGGTGCAGCGGATGTCTGCGGGACATATGTGAGAGCATGCATGCCCACATCCCTAGGGAAACTATGTTTAAAATGCTTGGGGACAACTGCACAATGAGGCTCCCTGGGCACCCTCCTGAATTTGCCGCAGGTGTAAGCCCCCAGCTGGCCTCTGATTGACCTCGGCCCTCCCCTTCCCCAGGGAACCCCGCTACAGGGGCAAGCTGCAGGCCCCAGTCTGGGCTTTGGAAGGATGCCAGGTAGGCTAGCCTAAGGGCCTAATAGGGTATATCCCCACCTGAACCAGAGAATTAAAACTAGAGTTGAAATAGAGTTGAAAAACAAAAACAAATCCTTCATTTACCTCCAAAGTCAGATGCCATGTTAAGTCTTTTAATGCAATATTAAATCCATGATGAGTATTCAGTTATAGGATGCAGAAGTGCCTTGCACATCTTTCCTAATATTGTTTTTACCGATTAGATCCCAGGGACCCTCATTTACCTGCCATGGTTTGGAAAGACTTGCCAGGAAATAGCATTATTGTGTTTTTAGGGACTAACATGGGGTGGGGTAGTTAGTAGCTAGCTAGCCCTATGGCGATGGGCTCCACCACTGCCAAAATATGAGTAATGCTGAAAGCTGGTTCTCATCAGCTCTTATAACTGAAGGAAGGGTGCAGTAATAGGGACTGCCATGGGAGGTGGGGGTGGGAAGGAAGCACAATCCTCTTTACTGAGGTCACTGACACTGAATCACTGCCACCTATGTAGCTTTATGAAACTGAGCTAATGAACACAGACTCATGAGTATTTGACTCACCCACCTTTTACAGATATTCCACTGCTTGTGCACCTAGCCCTATCTCGCGATTAGCCCTTACCCTGCCATTATCTTGCCTCTCTAGCCAAAACTCTGTCTCTTGTTGATTCCCTTGCTGTTGCAAATGTCTGATGTTTTATCCCACTGCTAAACACACAATACAGTATGCTTTTGCCCAGTGTCTGCTGTATCAACTTGATGTTCACCGTAATGATTCATTATTGTATGCAACTCACCTGACTTGGACAACCTTTGAAAAAGGGCTCTAGAGCTCAAAAGTCTTCTGAACACAATAAATAAATAAATAAACAATGAAATAAATAAAAAAACTCTGTCCATATTGTATTGCTTGCATACTATCTTTTTCTCCAACTATATCTCTTTTCCTTTCCTTGTTTTTATTCTTCTTATTCTTGTTTTCTTTTATACATTCCATCTTTATTTTCCTTTTTCTACACCCAGGTCACCAGCATGGAAGTGTGATGTGTTTCTGTTGGGCCATCACTCGGCTTGCCCTTAATCAATCTGACAGCACTGTGGTCTGATGCACTGACAGATTAAGTGATCTGCTCAGCGCCTCACAGTGAGAAAGTGGCTGTCTAACAGTGTCAGTGGCTTAGTAGGTTGCACACTCGCCTACAGGACTGGAAGATCGGATGGTCGTATCTTCTAGCCCCACCAGGAACTCTGGCTCATACCCAGTACTGACACTATGGTGCAGCAGTTGGGGTTGGTACATTACTGAGGTGCCATCCTATGAATGAGAAATTAAACTGAGGTCCCTTCTGCCCATCTGTGGCTGCTGTCCTGGTGGAAGGTAAAGATCCCATTGCAGTATCGTAAAGTGTGACATGGCCAACATTCCCCTAGCAGTAAAACAGGTCGAGGTAATGCTCCCCAGGATGCATTTGGGAACAAGCTAGCACAGCTCAGTGTGCCTTGCCTGCTACAATAATTGCACATGTAACCCCTCTACAAATAGGGGTTCCGAAAAGTCTTCCTTGAGCTTGCCTAAATGCTCACTGCCAGGCTGGTGTCCTGCATTTTAGCAGTTAAATGTGATTACCAGAGAGTGCCTGTATAGCCTCTGTGTACTGCCTCTTTAAGAGCTGCCTGGATTGCAGTCATAAGTAATCTGAGAGGGAGCTCTGTTGAAAGATGTAACTATTTGCTGAAAATCATTTAGAGTGATAATGATAATGCAGTTTGTCTAACCTGCCTTCTTTGCAGCAAGGACTGTTTTGTTTATCTTCACTATCTTGGTCCTGGACTGCAATTGGACCAATCAGTTCTGGTGGGACCTAAAATGGAGAGGGACTACAGGAGCTGTCTGAGTCAAAATCTGTAGGAATTGTAGTTTTGGGCTTTTGCACCTTTTTGCACCTGAAGGAGCCTTTGTTGTGACTGACAGGAGGATCAGCCAACCGAACCTTTTTGATCTTGGGAATTTCCCAGGCTTGCTGGCAGTTGAATCACATCTAAGTTGGGAGCTGAAGAAGGAACTTGAGACAGTCAAGCAGACGCCTGAGTAGTTTCACATGGGAGAACTGTGGAAAGGCCTGAGTTGTGGCCTGCATGTCTGCCTGCTGTCCCTGAGAGGAGAGAAAGAGAATTATTCGGACTAAATCCAAGTTTGTGAGAACGAAATAAGCCACTGATTTTACCAGGCTCATACTGGAAGAAGACCAAGATTTTGCTGAATGCGATCGGCCTTGTCAGGATTTCCAGCTGCTTTTGAATCCCGGTTTGTGCAGAGACCTTGCGATTGTGACCGGAGAGCGGTTTGCCTGGTGCGGTAGAACTTCCTTGCATGTAAATGTGCTGTGTATTGAAAGTGGGTTGTGATTTGGTTCCCACTGTGTGAACTATGTTCTGCTTACTGGAAGCTTTATCCAGCCTAATCGAACTGAATCCGGCTCATCTCCATCTCGTCACGACCATGCCACCATGGCCCTGCCAGACTACCCCACTGCACAGAGAAAGCCACCGATGAGACCTGCCTGGGGATCAGCCCCTGCTCCACGCTTGAACAGGAATGAAGCCTCTGCGAATTATGTGGGCCCTGCTTCTCCTGGTACTCCAGATTAACCACTTGCTGTCTCGAGTTTCACCCAGTCTGTGTCCAGTCTTGGGTATCGTGAGTAATCATCAGGGTAGTTCCTGCAGCAACAGCCTAATCTAAAAGTGTGTCATCTTGATTGTCTTGTTGTTTTCTTTTCACAGACTGAGCCCTCCGGCCCGGATTACAATTAGTGTGTGTGGTGCATGTTGTTTTTCCATCACAGGCTCTAACCAGCTACAACGCTCCTGACTAGCCTACCGCTCTCCATCTGGGTACCCAGAGTGTGTGACTGTTTATGGACCCTGAGTGCATGCATAACTGTTTGATTGATACAGCCTTTAAGCAAATTAACCTGATTACACTTCTCCCTTGTTCACGTCCCTTAAATAAATCAGATCCAACTCTTTTTGCATTTACCCTGACCGTGGTTCCAGTTTGTGCAAGAGTACTGTACTGCTGTTATTTGCTGTGTATAACCTTGTTTTCAGGGGATCCCCAGGGCTGAGCCAGAAGAAAGCCCTGGTGGTAAGTGCAAACAGTGTGGTACTTGTGTGGGTATATCAGGGTATTGTGAAAGTGATTACTGTGTATTGTTTCAGCCACTAGTAAGGAAAGGGGGGTTACAGTGTCCCAGAAGGCTGTGCCCAGATTAGCTTGACCACTACAACTCTGACCTCGGGTGGAGGCACCCATTACAGAACCTAGGCCCCTTAACATGCTACTAGCCAAGCAGACAGGGTAGTAGCCCCTGGATAGTGCCAACCTAGGGTTACACATAAATGAATACAATTAATAAATCTGTGGTTTTGAACCTGAGCTCCTCACTCACTGGCCTAAGGTGGTTACACAAATCCAGAAAATAGAGCAAGTTATTTTCTAAACCAGCAGCACATGGAAGCTTTCCAGAATAGGTGGACCAGTTGAGAGGTCTATGGTCTGGAGGATGAGGATTCCTCAGCTTCTGACCCAGAGGTTTAAACAGAGGAGGAAGAAGGCAGTGGCAGGATGGAGAATGGGTTTGTACATTTTGTAATATTAAGGTGTAGTGTGGGAGTGGTGGTTACCACACCTCTGATGGAATGTATGTTTGAAATAAATACCCAGTACTTTCTGGCAATAGGGCAAGCAGTTTTTTTTTTCTTTTGTTCATTATTCTTTATTAGCTCTACTCATTGCTGTATTACTGTTTCGTCTTGAACAAAGGTTGATCATCTTGTAGAGTTTCAACTTTGCACAATACAGGGCATAGAACTCAGGTGCCTGCTTGCCCACTCAGTCTGTTTAGACAGCCCCTGCCTAATCTGTCTCCACAGACCCTAACTGGTCTCCGGCAACCCTCCCTGCCCAGTTCCTAATATTTCCTGTGTCTATCCCATACATGCTTGAAGCCCCTACTGTTTTTGCCTCCATCACTTCTACTGACAGTCTGTTACAGGCATCCATCACTCCTTCAGTGAAGTAGAACTTCCTCACATGTCTCTTAAATGCCCCCCCAAGATTCATTGCAAGCCTTCTGGTCCTGGTAATCTTTCTCATTTGAAATAGATTCCCTCCTGCACCTGTTCCCTCTGTGAGGTGACTTGCAGGTCTCAATCATAACCCTTCTTGCTCTCTTCTCTTCCAGGGTGTACATGTTGAGATCCCTCAGTCCTTCTTGACAGGGTTTTAGATGCAACCCCTGCACCATTTTACTTGCCCTCCTCTGGACTGCCTCCATCCTGTCTGTGTCCTTTCTGAGGTGCAGCTTCCAGACCTGGACACAATACTCCAGGTGTGATCTCACAAGCAGAAATACCACCTCCTCCTCCTGCTGGAGATACCTCTCCCTAAGCATACCAGCATCTCACTGGTCCCACCTACTGCTTTGTCATACTTCCCTGCCACTTTGAGGTCATCAGATATCATAACCCCAAGGACCCTTTCCAGCTTAGTGACTGTCAGTAACCCCGGCCCCCAATCCTGTGCTCAGCTCATGGGTTCCTATGCCCTAGGTGCATGATTTTGCTCATTTGCCACTGAACCCTGACTGCCATGAGCTTGACCACTGCTTGTGTTTCCAAAGGCCAATACACATTCTCTCCACTCCTCCTGGTGTCCACCCTATTACAGATTTTGTTGTCATCTGCAAAAACACATCTTCCTTCCATTTCTTCTGTAATGTCACTTATGAAGACACTGAAGAAGATTGGTCCCAGTACTGAGCCCTGCAGCACCCGCTGGTCATTATCTTCTAATCAGAGTGAGTGCCATTAACCACCACCCTCTCTTGCCTATCCATTAACCAGTTCCTCACCCAATTCATCACTTTGGGCCCCACCACAGGTGGATCAATTTCTTTATCTGTCTCCTAGCGGCATAGTGTCAAAGGTCTTGCTAAAGTCCAGACAGGCACGCCCACTGCCCTCTCCTGATCTACTTCCTGGTCACCCAACTGAAGAACTCAAGTCAATTAATCTGGCATGCCCCCCAGGAATCTATGCTGCCTTTGGTCTTGTTGCCCACTGTATTCAAGATACTCTACCAACCTTTCCTTTGACAAGGTTTCCATTAATTTCCCACCACTGATGTGAGACTGACCAGCCTATAGTTGCTAGCCTCCTTGTTGCTGCTGCTCTTACAAAGAGAGAGACCATGTCTGCTCTCCTCCAGTCTTCTGGAACCAAGCCTGTTGCTTGAGCTGTTGAATAAGCCATCAGTGGGGCAGCTAGCACCTCCTAAGTTCCTATAGTACCCTTGGGTGTATCCCATCTGGTTCCATAACCCTCTCCACCTTCAGAGCTGCAAGTCCCTTCAGGACTCTTTCTTCTGACAATGAGCTGTGTCCCCCTTTGTTCCTGCTGCTCCCTGGTGGTTTGTCCCCATTCCTTCCACTGAGAAGGCTGAGCATTAGTACCTGTTCAGGATGTCTGCTTTTTCTTGATCCTCTGGCACAGTCTCCACCTGCGCCCTCTTTGTCCTCACTATCCCTTCTTTACTCTTTCTTCTCTCTCCCTTATGCACCTGAAGAAAGTCTTATCCCTTTAGCTACCACTCTGGCTGTCCTTTCCTCTGTCTGTGCCTTTGCTCCCCACTGCCTTCCTGCTACCCTCTGTTCTACTTGGTATGCTCCCTATTTTCCTCCTCTGTGTTTCTTTACACCTCCATGAATGTCATCCTTTTTCCTTCACCGCCATGGCCATTGCCCTAGGAACCATAACAGTCTCTTTTTTCTTACTTTTTATTCACTTCCTTCATGCAGAAGCTGGCTGCCTTAATTACAACCTCCCTTATTTTTCCCGACTGTGCCTCTACCCTCCTGGAAATCCTCTTTATAAGGTAGTTTCTGAGGCAGTCTCTCATTTCTTTAAGCTCTGCCCTCCTAAAGTCCAGGTCCCTCATCCTCATGTGGTTTGCCTCTGTTCCCATCTTTATGTTAAACTGCACTCGTACAGTCATCACTGGTAACTAGGGGACTGCCCTGTGACACTGGCACCTCCCATTACTTGCCATCCTGATGATGGCTTCCCCAACTGCCTTATCCATTCTCTACCTGTGCTGAAGGTCTGTACACCACAGACAGTGGCCCCGGTACCTGTCTCCTTGATGAACACAGCACCTCCAGCCCTTCTTTTTCCTCCAGGTGCTCCTGTACTTCCATGGCTTTGATTCTCTCCTCACATATAGTACAACCCTCCTCCTCTTCTCCTTCCCATCTCTCCTCAATGAGAGCAGCCGGTATGGCCAAGTCCCAGTCATGGCTGTCAGTGCACCAGGAGTCCCTTATGGCCACCAAATCCAGGCTAGCCTCCACGATGATGGACTCAAGGTCTGAATTTTATTTCCCAGAATCCTTGTATAGCCACACATGGCTCTCCATACCTTTCTCCCTCCTTGCCTGCTTCCTGCTCACCCCTGACTGTGCTGTTACCTGAAGCTCCCTCTGACCTCCATCTTCCCTTGTTACCTTTTCCATTACCTGTATCATGTACCTTTATTCTTGCTTTCCTGATTTATACCCCACGTATCCTCTGCCTTGTCCCCACCCCTGTCTTCTTGTGCCCCTGCCCTGGGGAGCTTACCCACTCGGCTCTCTCCCTGCTGCTTCATTATCTGGGAGGGCAACTGTGCCTCCCTGGTTTTACAGCCTCCCCACTGGCTAGTTTAAATGCTCATCCAAGTACAATTTAAACCTTCCACTAAGGATCTGTGATCCCACTTCTGAAAAGATATAGGCCGCCTCTCCCACAGAGGCCCATATCTTCCAAGTTGGTCCCCAGTCCCCAGTGTAGTGAAAGTCCTCCTCCATGCACCATGCCTTTAACCAATTGGTAAAACCCTGGTGCTGAGTGTCCTGTCCTCTCCCCAGCCATATACAGGTAACATTTCAGCAAAGCCACCCTGAGTACCACCTGCTTGAGGCCCCTGCCCAGCTCCCTGAAATTTCCTGCAGTATCCCTACTCTGTCCCTTCCCAGGTCATCTGACAATGACATCTGGCTCCCTCCCATCTTCTGTTGCCCTAGCAATCCTCTGGATCCGCTCTCTATCCCTCTAAGCTGAAGCACCAGGAAGGCACTTCACCTCCCTCCCTTGCTCCCCAGCTCCTAAGTCTGTTTCCATCAACAGAGTCCCCACCAGCAGCTGCTTCCTCCTCGGCTGTGGGCCTCTTCCTACCTCCTTGAGGCCTCCCATTTGAGGACCCCACTCTCCCTACCCACTACTATGGGTGCTTCCTCCCAGCTGCCCTGTCCTGTCAGTATGACAAAGGAATTATGCAGTGGTACAGGCTGAGAAGTGTGCACCCTTCCCATGTCCCCACCCTCCAGGAGCCCACCAAAGTCCAAATGCTCTGCCTCTGCCTAGGCATGCTCTGGGGAGCGACAACAGACTTGTTTGCTCCTGACTGTGGCAGACTGTTCTCTGCACTCTTGCAGGTTCAGCCCAAAGTCCAGCAGCCTCTGCCCTTAACCCAGATAGGTGAGTACAAATGAGGCAGTACTGCAGTCTCCAGAATGTCTCCCAAAGTCTACGGCTCCACACCCATTGCACTGCACCACCCCATGCTCTTTCCTTCCTTAATCTTAGTACTTGTTGAAAATTCCCTGTACCTTACTGCCTCTTTCTCTGCCAGTTGAATTCCTGCCTCTCCCTTTGCTTGTATGATATGCACCCTACCCAAGACATGGTGTCTCTTTATTTTTTCCCTTCTTAATCCAGCTACTGTTCTTGACTTTCTTTAAGTGTCCACAGCTCCTTATCCACTTGTCCAAATGTACTTGTTACCCTACCTTACAGAGGGTGTCTCTTACTTTCCTTTCCAAACCCTCTCACCTGTACCTACCTTATCCTGGTTCCTACTACTCCTTACCCACTAGATATTTACCCAGTACCTGTAGCAACCTACCTTGAAGCTGACTTCTTCAGTATACCAGAACACTGCAGTATGCTATGTCTTACCTTAGCCTGGTATTCCATCTGCAGTCTCTTGCAGACTGCGGGTCTCTGGATGCCTACAGATGCCTTAAGATATATGTTCCACTCCTGCATTGTTCCACTCACATGTTGTGATACAAGCATGATGGGACATGCTAGGCAAGGGAGTCTTTATAGTGCAAGCCCCTCAGCAGCTACACCCTGAATCACACACCTGATTCAGGGTTTTCTTAATCTACTAACTCCCAAGATTAATATCATGAGCAAGGTTGCCCACACTACTGTAACCCCTGCAAATGGGGGTTCCCAAAAGACTTCCAGGAGCTGCTTGAATGCTCCAAGCCTGAATGGTGTTTGGCATTTAAGCCATTTATCAGTGAGTGTTTTAGAGCCTCTGGTACTGTCTCTTTAAGAGCTGTCTGCTTGCAGACATAATTAGTTTGTATGGGGGACTGTGTGCTTCTCTGAGTACCACTCGAGCTGCTGCCAATTCACTTCATTTTGCAGTCACTAGGAGTGCAAAGGAACCTATCTGAAAGATGTAACTGTTTGCCAGAAATTATTTAGAGTAATAATGAAATTACAGTTTGTCTAACCTGCTTTCTTTGCAGTCAGAACTGTGTCTGCTAGTCCCCATTCTAGTTTTGAACTGCTGAACTGGACCAATCAGTGTGGGGTAAGCTAGCCTAAAATGGTGCCTTGGACGAATCAGAACTTGGACTCATAATCTGAGCCAGCCACAAGAGGATTGTATGGGCAGTGACTCTGGGAGATGTAGTTTAGACTTCAGTGCATTTTGGACCAACAGCAGCAGTCTATTGTGAGAGACAGCCAATCCAGTCAAGAACTGGGAGGAACTCAAAGGAAGTGCCCGGTTTTGTCGGGTTGGAGTTTCAGTTGAGCTTGGTAAAGAAGGAAGGAGCCCTGTGCTTTTCAGTGTGCAGTTTTAGTCAAAACGGTGTGCGCTCCAGAGTTCCGCCCGCAGCTTGCGTAACAGCTTGTTAGGACTGAATCCGCCTGTGAAAAGAATCAAAGGATCTCTGAAGAGTAGAAACCAGGCTCACCCTGTAGAAGACTGGAGGAATTGCTGAAAATTGCACTCGGTTTGTCAGGAACTGAATCTGCTGTGTGTTCTCCCGGTATTGTGCAGTAATTGCGATCGGGATACAGATGCAGCCTGCCTGGTATAGTGCTTTCTTTTATATGGATGTGTGAAGAGGTTTGTGTACCTCAAGTGAGCCCTGCTGACATTGAAGGACCTTATCTTATTTGGAGGTCGTGAGTACTAATTCAGGGTCGCTCCCTGTTGAATTGCCACATTAAATCCAAAATGGAATTACTGTACTGCTGACTGTTTAATTCTCCTTTTCTCTGTGTGAAAGGGCCCCTACCAGCTGCCACGGTTTGGACTAGCCACTAGGGCTTGGGTACCCAGGGACAGTAACTGATAGGGATAGGCCTGTGCACAGAGCCATAGGTAGATTATTAGAGTGATAAGCTAATTAACCTGATTTCCCCTGTCCTTGTTATATCCCCTAAATAAATCAGAGCTGCTTGTTTCAGCAAAGTTATACTGCCTGAGGTATTTGTCTATGTTAAAGTACTGTACTGTGATTGTTGCACTGTATCTCATTTCACAGGAGGTCCCAGTGCGGAACCAGACCTGGGGTAAGTGTATACTGTGAAGGTAATTCTGATATATTGTGTGGGCCACTAGTGGGAAGAAAGGGGTTGCAGTGTCCCAGAGGGCTGTGACCAAGTTAGTTTAACTATTGCAAACCCTGACCTCTGGGTGGAGGCACCTCGCCATTGATCCAGGCCCCTCAACCTGTTAGTGGCAAATCAGGCAGGGTAGTAGCCCCTGGGATAGCGCCATCTAGGGTTACATCTTGGAGGCTCACCGCTGGGATTGTGTGTCCTCTAGTGGCCATATTCTGAACCACTGTTAAGAAAAAATGGGTACCCGACAGAAGTGGCTGCCCGGCTGGTGGAGTGGTGTACTGGGAGGAGATCGACCCCAAAATGTTATGCTTATCCTGGACATCCCCTGGGTATCAACACGGACACTGTGCAGGAGTACTTTCCAAGGTGGAAGGTTTACAAAACCCTGTGGTGGTGGGTCGGCATGCTAATCTGCTCACCCACACTTTCCAGACCCAGTAGAGTTTAAGGATCCCATAGATAGCTCCAAAGTGCCACAGACCATTACCCCAGAGGGAGCCCTCACTGCTTGGAGAGATAACTCATGACAGAAAGACCCGGGGAATCAGCCCCCACCACTATCTGAAACTTTGAGGAGAAATTTGCTGAATGGTTGCTGGGAGAGGGAAAACTGTGGAGGACTTGAAGAAACTATTCTTGCCACCTGGGGTGTTCCTCCCCAACACCCTCTCCTGCTCCAGTGCCCGTAATGGTGGCTGAACCAATGCAGACTCCTATTTCTACCTGCCATTAGTCCACGACTCTTACAAGCTTGAGGATCTTCTCTGGCATCCTCCCCACCCCCAAGGGAGGATGACTGGGAGACCTGATAGACTATGTTGCCCCAAGTGCTAGAATGGCAATGCTCGGAAGGCGAAAGCGAAAAGAGGGTTAGTGAGAGCCTCCAGGTCCAGCCCTGGCTACCATCCGTGCTAAACGGGCCAGTAACCCTGAAGCGACTGCACAGGCCTATCTTGAGGCCTTGGAGAATGTGTATGGGGAGCCCAGATTCTGATGAGGACCGATGGTGGAGAGTAAGAAATGCACAACAGTACAAGGGAGTTGTTGTCTGTGTATGTCTCTCGGCTGGAAAATTGTTGCAAGAATGCCTCAGAAAGGGTAGTTTGCCAGCGATTGAACTGGACCGAACCAGACTGGACAGAATCCTTAAGTCTGCCCCTTCTCAGAACTGCTGTTGCTTCAATTCTACGCCTGGCAAATCGACTGGAATCCCCACCTCCTATGATGAGTTAATGAGAGAAATTCGAGGAGTTGAGAAAAGGCGACCTCGGGAGGTACCTGCACCAACAGCTGTGGCTACGACCGAAAGTGACTGAGGGTGACCCATCAAGGGAAGTTCAGGGCAGAGGTTGACAGTCAATGAGTGCTCTGACAAGGAAAAGATATGCCACAATGGGGCGAACTGTTGAGAGAGATCCGGGAATTCCAAAAACAGTCCCTTTATAGACGCCTGCAAGTATGGCCCTGACCTATATCCGACTGCATCTGCTATGGGGTGGGGGTACCCACCCATGTATCTCCTGCTGATAACAGCTCCAAGCTCAATTCCTTGACCATAGAAGTGGAGAAACTGACGAGATGTCTCCAAATGCTTATCACGCCGCAGACAGAGATGGCACCCAGGTTTCCAGTTAGTAATACCCCGCCTGGCTCCCAGTGTGGCGCCCGGCCAGCTCAAACTCCAGAAAGTATGTTTTGCTATAATTGTGGGAAAGATGGGCACATGAAAAGGAATGCCAGTCCCCAAAAGACACTGACAAAGTTGCATATAGGCTACAAGGAGAGCTCGGAGAAGAAATCAGTGGTTAAGAGGTGCACATGATCCCAGTGAGGGCACCAAAATTGCTAATTCACGCCTTTGTGGCAAGGTCAGTTGCCCAGGCCCCCACTACCGCCTCCAGACTGGTCCAGAATAGTGGGTCCCTCCATGGAGACCACTGTAAAGGTGAATGGAGTCTACAAGAGCTGTATTAGACAGTGGCTCCCAAGTGACAATTATGTTCCAGGATTGGTATCAGAAGCATTTGTCAGACGCACCTTACAACCATTAGAAGGACTGCATGTATGGGGGTTAAGTGAGATGGCCTACCCTATTCCGGGTATATCGAATTTGGCTGTCTTTCCCCACCTCCGTGGCTGGAGTGGCGAACAAGTAGAGACCCTAGCCTTAGTGTGTCCCCCACTGGACTGTATGATGGTGTCCCTTGTTGATTGGAACAAATGCTCATATGTTCGGAAGGCTGGCACAGTTGTGTTATGAAAACAGGGTCAAAGACTAGTAGTATTTAAGAGTTCCGCTTTAATTAAGAAGGCCTAAGAGGCACAGAGAGATGCTGAAAAACAGAACCAGAGGAACCGGTCGGAATTGTATGGAAGAAGGATCCTGAGTCTCTGATCCTGCGGCAAATGCCCAGTGTACCTTACAGGAGAGGTCCGTATCAGAAAGGATGTTAAGAATAAAATATTAATGTTGGATGCACCAGGCGATGGAAAATTGCCAGAGGGACTGCTGGTCAAGCCTAGTATTTTGCCCGCTAGAGCCCATGCTTATGCCAGAAGGGTAATGGTCCAAGTTCATAATGTGTCTGAAAGAGACATTCGAGTAAACAGAGGTTGCATCCTGGCTAATGTGCATTGTGCAGACACTGCAGTGCTACCCAGCAGCAAGAGTTCAAGGAAGAATGACAGAGTAGCTCTGACTTGTTTGATTTGGTGACTCCCGCTGCCAGCTGAATGGAAAGTGAGGATCAGTGAGAAGCTTGCCCAGAGAGACCAGGTGTTTTCTTTAAAGGAATGGGATGTAGGATGCTGCAAGGAGCTGAGCACAATATCCGCTGCATGACCAAAAGACCATTTCGTGAGAGGTCTCGACGCCTGGCACCTGCTGGACATAGATGATGTGAGACGGCATCTGCAAGAGATGTTGTCGCTGGTGTAATACAAGATCCAGAAGCCCTTATGCTTCCCCATTGTGGTAGTGAGGAAAAAGAATGGAACAGTAAGGATGTGTGTGGATTATACGCACCTTAAACCCGGGGACTATCCCTGATCAGTACACAATGCCCGCATTCAGGATGCTTTCGACTGCCTAAACAGGAGCAAGTGGTTCTCTGTGCTGGATCTCCTGCAGTGGGTACTACCAGATCCGATGGCCCCAGAGGACCGTGAGGAAAGACGGCCTTTATCTGTCCGCTTGGCTTCTATGAATTCATGAGGATGCCTCAGGGATTTCAGGTGCCCCAGCCACTTTTCAACGATTGATGGAGCGTGCAGTGGGGGACATGAACACTACAAGTGCCTGGTATACCTAGATGATGTTATTGTGTTTGGCAGCTCACTGGAGGAACATGAGAGCAGATTATTTAAGGTATTGGACCGACTGGAGGACTTTGGCCTTAAACTGTCCATTGATAAGTGTCAATTTTTTCAAACATCAAAGTATGTGGACACATAGTATCCACCGAGGAATAGAGACCCACCCAAGTAAAGTTGAGGCCTTGACCACCTGGCCACAGCCCAAAAATCTAAAAGAACTGCAAAGATTCCTGGGATTCTGTGGTTATTATCGACGCTTCATCAAGGACTATTCAAGAGTGATCCGCCTTTACTTAACCTTACTCAAGGGTATCCCCAACCCACAAAAATACAAAAGTCAGTGTCCTCAAGACTGAAAGAGTGTATTTTCATCCGAGTAAGTATTTGGGGCCGCTGGACTCCTGATTGTGAGACTGCTTTTCATGAGATCATATATCAACTACCCATGCTCCAGTGCTGGCCTATGCCGATCCAAGAAAACCTTACGCCCTGCACACTGATGCTAGCTTGCAAGGGTTGGGGGCTGTGTTGTACCAAGAGCACGAGAATGGCCTGAGACCAGTGGCCTTTGCCAGTAGAAGCCTGACTCCATCCGAAAAGAACTATCCTGTACATAAGTTAGAGTTCCTAGCTTTGAAGTGGGCTATTGTTGACCAATTCCATGAGTACTTGTATGGGGCTAAAATACTAGTAAAACTGACAATAATCCTTTGACCTATGTGCAGACCTCAGCTAAGTTGGATGCCACTGGCCATAGGTGGCTTTCTGCATTATCTACATATGACTATGCTCTCGAATACCGAGCAGGTCTGAACCACATAGATGCTGATGCTCTCTCCCGGAGGCCTGTTCCCCAGAATGATTGGGTCCGATTGGCAGAACCTGACATTCGGGCACTCTGCCGGAAGTTTGACAGGGAGGAACAAATGTCCACAGACGAGTGGACTGCATGGTGGATTGCTTGGGAGCCTCTGAGAATTGCATACCTGCTGCTTATTGCCACTTTTCTGCAATAGACATTGGTGCACTGCCTCAGCTGGACAATGACAGTATTCGGGGGCTCAATCCCGTGATCCCATGATCAAAGCAGCTTTAGAAGCCCTCTATGCAGGAAAAGATGTGTCCAAATTACGCTCCACTGATTTGAGAACTGCACTGTTATACAAAGAAGGTCCTAAGTTGAAACTGATCAATAAACTGTTATACAGAGAAACAGTAGACAGAGGGGACAAGTAGACAAACAACAACTAGTGCTGCCATGCCTTTCGAGACTCAGTACTGAGGTCCTTGCACAACCACATGGGGCACCTTGGTACAGACAGAACACTTGACTTGGTGAGATCCAGATTCTATTGGCCTAAGATGGGGGCTGATGTGGAGCAACACATTCGAACTTGTAGTCGCTGCTTACAGAGGAAAGCTTTGCCCCAGAGGGCTGCCCCTTGTTAACATCACCACCAGTGCACCCATGGAGCTGGTCTGTATTGATTTTCTGAGTTTGGAGTCAGATCAAAGAAATATCAGTAATGTGTTGGTGGTCACTGACCATTTCACGAGATATGCCCAAGCTTTCCCACCAAAGACCAGAAAGCATCCACTGTGGCCAAAGTACTTGTAGAAAACTTTTTGTTCACTATGGGCTCCACAAAGAATCCATTCTGATCAAGGGAGAGACTTTGAGAGTCGCCTGATCAAAGAGATGCTTTCTCTGTGGGGAGTGCGAAAGTCCAGAACCACTCCTTACCACCCCCAGGGGACCCACAGCCTGAACGTTTCAACCGCACTTTGCTAGATATGCTAGGCACCCTGCACCCAAAGGACAAGCCTAGATGGAGCCAACAAATTAGCACCCTGGTACATGCTTATAACTGCACCAAAAGTGATGCCACTGGATTCTCCCCACCGCCTGATGTTTGGAAGAGAAGCTCGACTACCAGTAGATGTGTGTTTTGGGGTCTCTCCTGATGGGGTTCAAGCTGACAACTATTTACAGTATGTGCAAAGTTAAAGGCCCAGCTAACTCATGCACCAACTGGCTCAAACCATGGCTGCCAAAAGAAATCTGGCCAACAAAGAAAGGTATGATAAAAGGTGAAAGCACAGGAACTCCAGGAGGGAGATCGGGATTGCTAAGAAATCTGGGACTGCATGGCAAGCACAAGATTGCTGACAGATGACACCATCTCCCTCACATTGTAGTGGGCAAACTAGATGATCTGCCAGTGTACAAAGTAAGGCCTGAGAATAATTCAAAAGATGTAAAAACAATGCATAGAAATCATTTACTGCCCATTGGACAAATCTTAATTGAGTCTGAGCCCTAGAAGATGCCCCTCTGGACCAGTGACTAGAGCTGCTGCTAAGAAAAGATCAAGAAAGTCTGCACCTACAGAAGCAAAGTTAAAGTGTTCCCTCCACAAGTCCCAGTTGAGCAAGACTGTCAGTCCATATCGGAAGAAAGTGAGAGTGACTTTGAATACTATCCTTCTTACGAACTGAGTCAATTGTTTCGGGGCAATCCCTAGTCAATACTGGAGATGAAGCTGGGCCTTCTGGACTGTCTAAGCCCCAGCTTCATCCCTGGAGCCAATGCTCCCAGAAAGTGAAGTGCAAAGCATCAGATCAGATGAAATGGAATCATTGTGCATGGTTGAACTGTTTGAGCTTTCTG
Organism: Neoceratodus forsteri; assembly: GCA_016271365.2. NCBI lineage: Eukaryota > Metazoa > Chordata > Ceratodontiformes > Ceratodontidae > Neoceratodus > Neoceratodus forsteri. Next base: position 827,620,699 of record CM057453.1, on the reverse strand, counting down.
GGGAGGAAATGAAAGTTGGGGCAGACTGGTGATACACCCGAACAAGAAGAGTATTTTGAGTGCCCTGACAGTCCTGCCAGTGTCCGAAGCTCTCCATGCGAGCCAAATGTTGTGGACTCAGAAACTGTAACTCCTGGAACTGAAAGTGCCCAAGTTCTAGCCTCTCTACCCCATGGAGACTCCTGACAAGTGAGGACAATGCTGAAAATGAGGCTCAGAGTGCAGAGACTGTAACAGTTCCCCTAGAAAGACTGGTCGAGCTGTAAAGCCTGTGGTGCACCTCAGTTATGATTCACTTGGGAGGCCTGTGGACTTGCCTCTCAATGTTGTCCATAAAGGAGTGTATGTGTCCCCGAGCTCATTGCCCAAACTGAGCATCAGTGCTAACTCCAAGTTACTTGTGTTGCCCTCTAAGTATGGTGCCCTTGCCCCATCCAGCCCCAAGGTAACTGATAGGAAGGGCCCCTCTCTTCAGGTTTCATGTACAAGAGGTAATAACTTGAGTTATGGTACAATGTATGTAATACTGTGTAAAGAGTGACGACTGCAATGTTTCAGAAATGTGTTCTTGGTAAAATGATATATTGACTGATGATTACATGTGCAGCCTAATGCAAATGTATATGGTTGCAGTTGAAACTTATGGTACTTGCTTTGACGCGACGCCAAGCTTTCCCAGGTAGGCCAGGAAGGGTGTAACCCCTGCAAATGGGGGTTCTAAAAGACTTCCAGGAGCTTGCTTGAATGCCCAAGCCTGAATGGTGTTTGGCATTTAAGCCATTTATCAGTGAGTGTTTTAGAGCCTCTGGTACTGTCTCTTTAAGAGCTGTCTGCTTGCAGACATAATTAGTTGTATGGGGGACTGTGTGCTTCTCTGAGTACCACTGAGCTGCTGCCAATTCACTTCATTTTGCAGTCACTAGGAGTGCAAAGGGAACCTATCTGAAAGATGTAACTTTTGCCAGAAATTATTTAGAGTAATAATGAAATTACAGTTTGTCTAACCTGCTTTCTTTGCAGTCAGAACTGTGTCTGCTAGTTCCCCATTCTAGTTTTGAACTGCTGAACTGGACCAATCAGTGTGGGGTAAGCTAGCCTAAAATGGTGCCTTGGCGAATCAGAACTTGGACTCATAATCTGAGCCAGCCACAAGAGGATTGTATGGGCAGTGACTCTGGGAGATGTAGTTTAGACTTCAGTGCCTTTTTGGACCAACAGCAGCAGTCTATTGTGAGTGACAGCCAATCCAGTCAAGAACTGGGAGGAACTCAAAGGAAGTGCCGGTTTTGTCGGTTGGAGTTTCAGTTGAGCTTTGGCAGTAAAGAAGGAAGGAGCCCTGTGCTTTTCAGTGTGCAGTTTTAGTCAAAAAGCGTGTGTAAGGCCCAGAGTTCGGTCTGCAGCTTGTGTAACAGCTTGTTAGACTGAATCCGTCCTGTGAAAAGAATCAAAGGATCTCTGAAGAGTAGAAACCAGGCTCACCCTGTAGAAGACTGGAGGAATTGCTGAAAATTGCACTCGGTTTGTCAGGAACTGAATCTGCTGTGTGTTCTCCGGTATTGTGCAGTAATTGCGATCGGGATACAGATGCAGCCTGCCTGGTATAGTGCTTTCTTTTATATGGATGTGTGAAGAGGTTTGTGTACCTCAAGTGAGCCCTGCTGACATTGAAGGACCCTATCTTATTTGGAGGTCGTGAGTACTAATTCAGGTGCTCCCTGTTGAATTGCCACATTAAATCCAAATGGAATTACTGTACTGCTGACTGTTTAATTCTCCTTTTCTCTGTGTGAAAGGGCCCCTACCAGCTGCCACGGTTTGGACTAGCCACTAGGGCTTGGGTACCAGGGACAGTAACTGATAGGGATAGCCTGTGCACAGAGCCATAGGTAGATTATTAGAGTGATAAGCTAATTAACCTGATTTCCCCTGTCCTTGTTATATCCCCTAAATAAATCAGAGCTGCTTGTTTCAGCAAAGTTATACTGCCTGAGGTATTTGTCTATGTTAAAGTACTGTACTGTGATTGTTGCACTGTATCTCATTTCACAGGAGGTCCCAGTGCGGAACCAGACCTGGGGGTAAGTGTATACTGTGAAGGTAATTCTGATATATTGTGTGGGCCACTAGTGGGAAGAAGGGGTTGCAGTGTCCCAGAGGGCTGTGACCAAGTTAGTTTAACTATTGCAAACCCTGACCTCTGGGTGGAGGCACCGCCATTGGATCCAGGCCCTCAACCTGTTAGTGGCAAATCAGGCAGGGGTAGTAGCCCTGGGATAGCGCCATCTAGGGTTACACTACTCACAAATTTAAGGAAAAGTGTCAAAGTACCCAAACACTGACTAAAATATCTTTCCTATCCACTTACACTGTTACTTTAAGTATGGAGACAAAATATAAATATATACTGTATATTGTCTCATATTATGTCTATGCCCTTAACTCTGACTGTATTTTTTCTACCTGTTACATTGTCTGTATCTCTCATTGTAACCTTCCAGGTCGCACCTGAAAAAGGCACTTTTGTCTAGTGTGCTCACCTGGTCAAAAAAGCTAAATATACATAAAGGTTACTCACCTGTGACCGTAGTTCTAGGAGTGGGATATGGTTCATAGTTTGTTTCAAGTTGTAGGTTTTTGACCATTAGGAACTGCCACCCTAAAATTCTTAGGGTGGTATCACATCTACACTCTGGCATTACCAATACCAGCAGTAAATCCACGGTGGAGGTGGTTCACACACCAGAGGGACAGGTGCTCACGCCTCAAAACAGCACCCAACCACCTTCTCCTGAACCGCCGTCTGCATACCAGCCTTTTGCCAGTAAGCAGAGATTGCTACCAGGTGCACATAAGAGTCATTGCTCCCTGTCTCAGCTGGGAAAGGGGCCAGAGGTAGTCCAGGCTGCTAGCCACAGGGCATGCCAAGGGATCAAGCCCCTTGCCCTGACACTAAATGGAAAATCTCTTCCATTTAAACACATGGCATCTGTGAGTTGATTATTTCCTGGAGGCCTCCACAACATGGAGCACGTTCTCTGAGAGCCAAGGCCTGGAACTCTAGCAGTTCAGAAACCAGGCCACGAGTGCAGGGATTGAAAGTCTGGGTGCAGGACCTTCCCCTGCTGTCTGGTCAGCCTATCCGGATGGAGAGGCAGTCATCCAGAGGTCTGTTGTTGAAGCCGAGGACATCCAGGTACCAGGACTATATGGCCAGTCTACAGGACTGTGCCCATGACTTTAAGAGCTCCTTGCAAACTATTTTTTTTACTTTTTTATTGGTAGCATTTAGTATATAAGCATACAGAATACTTCAATCTTGAATGGGTATACAGATATACAGAGATATCAGTAATCCATTACTTAGGATAAAGACTATCCATTCAGTTGGTACAGCATGAGGGGTTATCATCTATCAATTTAAGAGCGTAATAGTCACATCCATTTCAGGAGCTATAATGCAGCCAATGCCCAAACTATAGGGTAGAAATAATTGAACCAAGATAAAAACCAACCTAGAAGAGGTCTATTTATAGTTGTTAACAACTTTGGTATAGAAGAGAAGTTTCCAGTCCAGAGCTCCCTTAAAACTCAATGAGGGTGTAGGGTGCTACCCACAGCGTTCGGAAATTAGCCCCTAATAACTTCCAATAAGGAAGGATGGTGATGCCCTATAGAGGAAGATTTCACACGCACAAGACCAGCTTGTGCCCAAATGAGATGTATTAAGTGACACCAAGCTAGAAGACATTTACGTTTCTAGGGCTCCCAGGAGCAACTGTACTGCAGCAAAGATTAAGCTGCAATGAGGCAAATGCACTCGTTCCCACCTTTTGTCCAATGAAGAACATTACACTATATTTCAGCATTTATATCTTAACACATTTTAACAAGGTAGCCAGTGCAGTGCTTTCAATTGTAAATAGTTTATAAAGCAGATATTTTACCAGCTAAGCTCTAAAAGAGGAGAGTCCAATAACATCAGAAAGTATCAACTTTTCATAATGTCCCAAATTCTGATATGGTAAAAGTCAGAATCGTTCAAGACTTAGATAAAATAAATGTCTTATTGACTAATGTCTAAGATAAACAATGTGGCAGATTCAGTGAGGAAATTAAATCACCCATTTATATGCAGACCATAAAGCAGTTTTAACCTGACTCAAAGTCCAAAGCACTTTCAATCCCCTTCAGATTCTTCTCCCTCAAGGAACAGGGCTCCCTGCGTTTAACCATTATTCTCTCGATGCATGCACCAGCTTCCTTGGATCAAAAAATCGGTTTTGGCGTTGCTCGACAGTGAAACAAAGTTGAGCTGGAAAGGCAAGGAAATAAGTAATATCCAGTTCCGCAGTCGATTTTCACCCCATCAAATGCCTTCCGGTCTTATGCGGCGGCGAGGAGACATCTGGAAAAATAAAATACGAGCCTCGCCCACATGAATCTGTTCCTCAGGGATCCCAGTAGCAAATCCCATTCTCCTGGGGATCATAGAGTGAGTAATACAGTTCGGGGATTATTTAAGCTACTCTGGGATCTTCAGGGGTAATCCGGTATGCCTTAATTATTTTAAATTCTGAAGTATCAGACAGTCCTCTAGTCAAGTTTGGAGAAAGTTGATCAGGAATCCCCTCCGACTCCTCGGGAGACTAAGCACTCCGAATATTTGCAGCCCTCACTGAGTTTTCCAGTTGTTCCACGCAACTTCTCAGGGCAGCCTGTTCTTTTAAAGAGGAAGCCGTGGCAGCCAGGACCTTTTCAGCTGTAGCCTCCACGATTGTCACTTCTCCCATCGCTTCAAGTCTGTGTTCCACCGTTAGAAATGTTTCTGAAAAAGCCATCCAGTTTTGGTCCATTTGTTGCACCGTTTTAGTAAGGGCATTCACTGCAGTTTGAGCGTGGCCAGGGTAGCCCGGTGGAATCAGAGGTCGAGGCTGAAGTAGGGCCTGGTGGTTCGTCTGGCAGTTTGGCATTAGAAGAACGTAGTAGGAAAAAGTCTTGTTTATTTGTTTTGTTAGCCCCATTTTCGAAGTAAAGTTCAGTTCTCCAGGTGCAGTATCTCCAAACAATTAGAAGTTTGTCTGACAGCAAAATGATGCTTTTATTGTAAAAATAAAGCAGAATGTAGGAGCTCCAGAAAATTGTTGCTGCTGGCTGGGCTGCTAGCTCCGCCCCTCCCCATAAACTATTTTGTGGGGCCTGTCTTCCACCAAGGAGCATAAAATAACCAATAACATATATAAAATTTTTATAGCATAGGTTCTTTAGTATCAGTCCTGCAAAGCATCTGTAGTTTGTCTATGTTGCCACTTTCTCCCTTGCAGGATTAAAGAACTGAACAATGTAATTTGTTTTGATTGAGTAATGGGCCATATTGCTTCTTTGTTCTCTAACCGAAGCCCTTGAAACTGGAGCTGAACTCTGCAGCAAAGACCCTACAGCTGCCACTGCTGATAGACCCAATTTCAAATGGATAAGCAATGTACAAACAATATACAAAAGAAAGTTACAAATTTGTCTCTGACAACAAAAGGTTTCTTAATGCTTACCACTGAGGCAGTGGGTCCCCTGACAGTGTGGGCCCTACTGCACCTACATATCTTGCATCCCCAGCCATTGCCTGCCAGTCTGAAGCTAGCAGATCATCTGTGCCTTATCATTCCAGGCCTTGACAACCACTTTGTGCAGCAAGAGGAAGGAGATGGGGCACATGAGGACTGCGGTCCAGAGGCCTCGTGAAGGCATCCCTGAAGCAGTATCACAGACTGTGGTGGGTGGGCACAAAACAGCCTCTGTTTGGCATTCTCCTGTGAGGCAAACAGGTCCACCAAGGTATGCCCCACCAGGAGAACAAGTGGTTTACCACCTCCCAATGCAGGGACCTGATGTGTAACATTTCTCCTACCTGGCTGAAGAGCACCCACCAGCTGATTGTTCTCTCCTGCAACATGCGTCATCAGACCTGCACCTAAGCGGTGCATGATGATCCAGGTGGATGGCTTCCTGACACAAGGAAGGCAGTGAGTTCTGCCCTGCCTGTTCAGGGCAGAACAATGGTCGTGGCGTTGTCTGTCTGGACCCGCACAACCTGATCCCTGACTAGCACAGCTAATGGTATCAGAGCCAGATGCAGTACATGGAGCTCTGGCAGGTTTATGTGGTGACAAGATTCCCCAGGTGACCAGAACCCATGGGTTCTGTGGTCTTCAGGCACGCTACCCACACCACCAGAGATGCATCCATCATAAGCGACAGTTCTGGGTGGACAAAGAGGATTCCTTCCTCCAAGTGTTCTGGCATCAGCCACCACTGGATGGCATCCCAGTTCATCTGGGTCACTGTGACTAGCTGGTCCAAGCGGCCTAGGTGCTGGGACTACTGATAGTCCAGCTCCCACTGGAGGTGGTGCATCCATCAGTGGGCCCAATGAACCACGTTGGTGCAGGATGCCATGTTCCCCAGCAGCCTCAGGAAATCCTGAGCAGGACACTAGAGCCCAACCTGAAATGATAGTGCAAATGAGGTAAGATCTGATGCCTGGTCTGCAGGAAGGCAGGATCTGGCTCACAGGAGTCTAGTTCTGCCTGATGAACCTGATTACCTGCTTCGGTACCAGTTCGGACTTGTCTGGGTTGAACAACAGGCCCAAGCCTCAGCAAGTCTGGAGAGACAGATCTTGGACCTCCCCATGGCCTCTCTGGCTTGACTGGCTAACAGTTGGACATCCAGGTAGAGTACACATGGACCTGAGGTGCCACAGGCGTCTGCCACCAAGACCTTGGACACTGAGAAGAGGCAGCAGGGAATGACATGGACATCATACCGGACCTCTTCCTCTTGGAACTGGAGTACTGGCAGTGGGACAGATGGATGAGAATGAGGAAAACACATCCTGAGGTATAGGAGCAGAACCACAGTTTCTGCTCCAGTGATGGATAACCTGAGTCAGAGTGACCACCTGGAACTTGCGTTTCCAGATGAAATGATTCAGATTACACAGATCCAACAAGGTGCTATTCCCCCGTCCGTTTGGGACCAGGAAGTACCTGGACATGCAACACTGACTGGCCAGGGCATCCAGGACACAGGCTATTGCCTTTGCAAGGAGCTCAGCAGTGTCCTCCCACAGGGCAAAAGCATGCCCGTAACACACTGGACTCGCCAGGCACGTGGAGGTGGTAAGGCAGGAGAGCCTTAAGCCTACAATCCTCTACCCACTATGTCTAACACCCACTTACCCATTGTGGTAGTGGATCAACATGGCAGAAGTGATGTGGCCAACCTCCTACAGGAAGGCAATCAGGACAGGATGGGTTGGAAGATGACTCCTCAAAGCTGTCACTGGGCAGCTTTGGGGGCACCAGTGTTGCAGCCAGAGGGGCACCACTACCCTCCCTTGTTAAGACCCTGGGATGCTAGGCCTGGAACTGCCCCTAATGGGGCTGCTGCCGAGGAGGCTGTGACTGAAAGGACTAGTACTGGGAAGCCAGATTCTTAGGCCTCTTTTTCTAGTCCTTCTGTGATGACATCACAGATCCAGGGTGGTGTGGGACTTCTCAATGAGGTTGAAATGTCCTTCCACCCTGGGTACAAACAGGTCGATGCCCAAGAAAGGGACATCAGTCAGCTTCTGCTGGGTGTCTGCCATGAAGGTGGGCAGGCAAAGTCATGCCCTGTGACGCATGGAGACAGCTGCTGCCATGGCATGGGTACAACAGTCGCCCATATCCAAGGCCATCTGGAGCTGGTGTTTAGCCAGCAATTGACCCTGGTCTCTGATGATCACCACTGCCAACTGTTTATCCACAGGAGTGAGAAAGGATTGCATCAAAGACCCCATTAGGGAGTGACCAAAGTTGGCCTTTATCATGGCATAGCTAGCCTAATGGAGACCCAGAGATGCCATAGCATAAACCATTTTTGTGGCATGGTCAATCTTGTGGGACTCCTTGTCTGGAGGCTTGTCCATGCCCCCTAGTGTCCGGACTTGTGGAACACCCAATCTGTGACCAACCCTCCACAAATGGGTGGTCTGAGAATCCAGAAAGGTAACCCATAGGGACCACGTACTTGTGGATCTTGTGAGCAGAGGGTGCCAGGCAGGATGCTGGATGCTGGCAAAGCTCCAGAGCTGGTCCCAAGATAGCCTCAGTCACAAGGATGCAACCCTTGGGGATATGTCCTTGTTCAAAAGCGTGCTTGGCCCTCATCTGGACTGGCTCAAGTGAGACCTACATGGACTCCAAGATGAGTTGGAGAACAGTCCCAAGGATATCGGGCCATGCTTGCTGGAGAGCTCCTCGACCGAGCCATGGTCGAGCAGAGGAGTCCCAGAGAGGCCACGGACTCATAATCAGAGTTGTCTGAAGACCCTCAAAATTATCATCAACTGTTTCTTGCTGCCGACCTCCTGGGTATCCTCACCCAGTGTGATCCTCGCCAACAATCGACCTGGCAAGTCAGCTAGGCACATAGGCCTCCTTTGTTGGAGGGCCTAGCCTCACCCTATGGTGGTAGCAGTTCCAACCTAAGAGGTGAAGAAACAGGCAGGGGGCACCTGTCACCTGTAACTGTGGCTCTCATGGGGGTACCAATGGTGATGACCTGGTGGCTAAAATGTCCAAAAGGCACAGCTCTACCCTGCCCGCAATGATCCACTTTGCCAGAGGTGCTCCTTGTTCCACTAGGGCATCCTGCAGTGGTGCCTCTCTGCATCTGAGGATGAAGAAACAAGGCATGCCAATGGTGACATCGCCCAGTCAAGCAGGATTGAAAGCATAAATGCCTCGACCAATGACCGGTCAGTTGACAGTGAGGACAGCCTTCCAGCAGGTTGGAATAAACCAAATACCTGCCCGTTAAGTAACATGGGTGTGGAAGACTTGATCAGTGGTGGAGGCTGCTCTTGTTGAGGGTCAGATGGGGATACTAACTGGACCATGTCCTCTTCAGTGAGGACCAGGAGCACGGGTGTCTGCAAGACTGAATCCTCAACCTCATCTGAAAATGGGTCAACAGGCTCAAGAAAGATCTCGGGGACTGGGTGACTGGAGCCGACACCGAGTGGCTCGTTGGGGAACTGAAGAGCCTTGACTAGCTTGATGTTCCCCATGGCTGACGGGGTTCGATAGCCACTGAGTGGTTGGTAAGTCGAGGGACTGGGAGGACCACGATCACTCCCAGTCTCACGACTAGCACCAGCGGCGCTTATGTTTAGTCATGGTGGACAAGGCTCTCCATCAAGGTCTGGAGGGCCAGCCACATATCCTGAACCGACCATTTCCAGTAAACAGCCCTCCGATGCCTGCCCCAGGAAACAGTGCAGTGACCAAGGAGGTGCTGGTTGCAGCCACCACCACTTCCACCTCAAGGGCCACAAGCTGCTGAGCCAACCAGCTGCAGCCAAGGCCTTCTGCAGCTCTTTGGGTGGTCCTCTGAGGATCCTGTACTGAAAGCTGACCCAGCAAGACCCAGAGCTTTCTGTCCCTGAGGGATTCAAGAAGCATGCTTAAGCAGTTGCTGTACCCAGCCATGTCATGCTGCCTGTCCAGGCAGTACACACATGTCATGCAGATCAGTGACTGACATCTTCTGCTAGCACCATATACAAAATTTACATCCTGGCATCCACTGCTCCATCGTCATTTGTCAATGGTAGTCAAAGGAACCCAGAGAAAAGAGGCAGCAATTCAACTTAAAAGAAAGTTCGCCAATGCTGCATGTAGAAACCGAAGCAACAGCTGTGGAGAAAGTGACTTTCAGCAGAAAGAAAGATCTGACATCACGGGTGGAGTTGGGGAATACTGCCTGGATGGTGGGAGAAGCTTAGTTTAAAGATGTCGCCAATCAAACCATTCCAGTGGATCTACCAGAGTGTGGACAGTGAACCATAGCCATACTCCTAGAAATATATATTACACTGGAGCAGCAGTGCCAGTATAGTTAGGGTTGAATAGGGTGCTTAATGTTAAACCTCAGTTTTGCACCTTAATAACTTATGGTGTTCAACAAAATTGCCCAAAACTTGGCATGCATTATCTCGGAGGCAATATCTCAAGACATGAGAAGTTTTGTGACTGCTGCTTGCATGGTTTTCGAGATTTGGAATGTTGTTTAATAAAAGGAACTTTTTTCTTATACGTATGGCCTGGAAGGACTGACATCTGTCCCACTGAGAACCAGTGAAGGCAGCACTATGACTGGGGGCAATGGGTATGGAACCGATGCCCAAGGAACCCAACATGGTCAAGCTACATGCTGAAAGCCCATGGAGGATATGGGCCTGAAAGTCAGAGGCTGGAGAGCAGGAGACAAGTCCTCTTCCCCAAAACCGCTGCCCCATACAGCAATAAGGGCGGGTGGCAGAGCCCCCGGGAGACCGGAGAAAGAGAGGGCTGGTGGGGCCGACCTCAACAGGGGCAGACCTTGTCATGATCAACAATCTGTGGGGCGACTGAGAATGGGAAGCTGACTGGGCCCAGTCCCGTGTTTTCCCAGTGCTTGTGCTTCCCAGATTTCTCATTGTGAGAAGATGAAGAGGCCCTGAAGGACTGTGCCGGGAGGCCCAGGAGCTCCTGACCTGTAGCTCCTTCTCCATTGTGACCAACTTCTGCTTCAAAAGGTGGCTCTCCAGAGTTTTTGATGACATCTCTGAGTGGCCTGGATGAATTTTTGGCAAAACTGGCAGGCTTTGGTGTTGTGGTTGGGCCTAGGCAGATGAGAAATGCAGAGTAGCTGTCCTTTTCAGGGATCTGTTTGCTACAGGCACACTTAGAAGAGTGGTTGGAAGACAAGACTGGTGAAGAAGACATACACTCATTGAGGAAAACATTGAAAATTGATGTTTCAAACTTAGAAAACAAATAATAAAAAGTCGACAAGCATTGGAAATGGTGGTAGACTGTAGCTGCAGCATCTGCTAAGGTCCAACATGCGCAGGTTGATGATGGGAAAAAGAACTGAGGTAGGTGTGGGACTGCCCGCCAGTATAAACTAGGCTGACGTCAGCTGACTGGCGTTAGTGATTGAGCAGTTCTGTTAGATGCTAGCTAGCTAGAAGTTTTCTGTGTAGTCCTGGCACGTAATGGCTTAGTCCTACTGGTGTGCCTACTGCAAGAGCCTTCCTCGAGGTAAGATCTGCTAGTTATTTTCTTTATTAAGTTGCTAATGACTGCCAGTACAGGTAGTGTAACTGTTAACATAAAAGTCTGTAAAGAGAATTTATTTAAGCATGGGTTCACAAGGTGGAGATCATGCCAAACAAACCTGATTAAGTTCTTTGACTGGGTGACCAGAGAAGTGGATCAGGGAGGCGGTGGATGTGGCCTACCTGGATTTCACCAAGGCCTTCAACACCGTTCCAAACAGAAGATTGATAAACAAACTGGGCAGCTTGGAAGTGGGACCAAACATAGTACAATGGATAAAAGTTGGCTTAGTAACAGGAGACAGATGGTGGTGGTAAATGGGGTTCCGTGGAAGAAGGCACAGTAACCCGTGGGGTGACACAGGATCAGTACTGGGACTAGTTATCTTCAATGTCTTTATTAGCAACACAGCAAAAGCACTGGAAGATAAAAGTATGCCTGTTCATGGATGACATAAAATCTGCAACAGACTGGCCACACTGGGGGTGGTATGAGGCATGATCTGAAAAAGCTGGAAGATTAGTCAGGGTTTGGCAGTTAAGCTTCAGTGCCAAAAGTACAAAATTATACACTTGGGGCACAGAAACCCAAGAGCAACATATGGTGGGGGTGGTAACAACCACAAAACAGAGAAAGGGATCTGGGGGTCATCATATCTGATGACCAGAAGGTAACAAAGCAGTGTGATAAGGCAGTGGGAAAGGCTAGTAGAATGCTGGGGTGCATAGCGAGGGGGATCACCAGCAGAAAGCGGGAGGTAGTGCTACTCTTGTACAGACCAACGGTAAGGCCCCACCTGGAGTACTGTGTCTAGTACTGAGGCTCCATCTCCGAAGGACATACATAGGGTGGAGGCAGTACAGAGACAAGCAACCAAAATGGTGCACGGCCTGCATCAGAAGCCCCACAAGGAAAGATTCAAGGAATTAAATATGTACTCTCTAGAGGAAAGGAGGAAAGGGAGATATGACAGAAATATTCAAATACCTCACAGGTTTTACTAAGGCAATAGTTCTTAGACATTGTCACAGTGAGCCTCCCAAATCTATGGAAAGATTTGGAGCCTCCCAAAGTAAAATACCATACTGTACTTTGCGCAGTACACCATGAATAAACTGAAACCCTTCTGAATACTTGGCTCACATTCAGTTATTTGTCTTACTCTGATGTGGAACCTTTGAAAAGAGCTCCTGTGCTCAAAGGTGTTATCTGAATAACAAATAAATAAAATAAACAAATATTATTCATCTTATTGTAGCACACCACCCCCGAACAGGCCAGCCTACTTGCTCCACTATTTTCATTCTTGAATCATTGTTATCCCTTGTTGCAGTACCTTCATGGGTCAGACTACTTTCTTTGTTTCCTCTCTATATGAAATAACCTTCCTACGTACTTTGTCTCTCCCTCCTTCCCTGCTCCAAAACAATTTATCTGTGATTACTTTGCTCCTTCCTGCTATTGCACTTAGCACTTCTATGTTCAGCCCTTGTATCTGGGCTGTTCTGCCAACCATCTACAAACTGATCAATTACCACCACTCATTAGTTTACTGTTCATATTTGTTTACGCTACTGTTCATTGTGTATTTCTTAATTGTTTTGCAGTTACCTTTTGAAATGTATTCACTCCTACCCTTCCCCTGGTACACCTGAAACAAGCCTTCAGTCATTCACCTTCCTTGTCACTCATTAGTAAATACATAAAATCCACTTACTGTTATCCTCTTTCAATCTGTTTCATCTCTTCATACAAAATATATAAAAGTCAAAATTTAAATACAGTACTTTTTCAGACTTGCTTGAGCCTCCCTGGAACAGGTTGGAGCCTCCCAAGGAGGCTGGACTCACCATTTGAGAACCCCTGTACTAAGGTACAGGAAGGTGGCATTTGCATAAGAAGAGATGCTCAAGGTCAAGGGACATGATATGAAGCTGGAAGGGAAACTCAAAGGGATGTGAGAAATACTTCTTCACGGAAAGAGTGGTGGACATCTGGAACAGCCTCCCAGCAGAGGTGGTGGAATTACAATGACAGTAGGATTCAAACAAGCATGGGATAGACACAGGGGAACCTTAGTAACAGAGCTGGGGGGTGAGGCCAGAGATCTAGTAGGTCTATGCAGCACAAGTAGGTAGGGAATTTAGGCATACTAGGTGGGAAGAGGTCGCTTTTCGCCGACAGCTTCTATGTTTCTATGGATCCTCATGTGGTTAGATATGCATTTTTTTGTTTTTTTAATGCTTTTGCCCATATCTCCGGCGAAGGCTGACCTGCTGCTCTTCCACCCCCATGGAACCTCAGCTTATCTCTGTAGGAGAGGCAGTCGGCTTTGCCCCTCACCCATTCAGCTCATTGTGGGTTTGTAGCAGTGGCTTGAGATCGGCCGGGCTGAATATTTTTTTGAGTTCCTGGTTTGGGAGGTGTGGCGCACACAGATGCAACAGCACAACCATCCACATCCTCACGCCCCCAGCCTCAACCATTCCGTGGTCACCCAGGAGAACTACACCAGAAGGCATGTTCACCCCTCCTTCTCCTGGAGATGGAGAGCCTGCAGCTGCCACTGAATCCTCTCTCCCTGGCCGACCCTGCAACCACCCAAGCTCGCTCCCAAACTCAAGTTGCTGGCATCATAGCCAGTAGCACTACTGCTACGCCAGCAGTGGCCAGTTGGATATGTTTTAAAGCTGAACATATTTCCTTAAATGTTATTTTATAAATATGAGGATCTGGATTTAAATAGTGATTACAGGGGTGGGGGAGGGCTCATTTCTGAACAAAATTACAACAAATGTTTAGAGCCATATAAGTACATGTGACCATGCAGATGTTAGAGTAACCTGGGAAAGATATATGTTGATATTTCTATTGTATTATAGGACAAGCACCTTAATGGTATATTGCTGGTATGAGTATAAAGTTTTCTCTTGGTGGGGTAACATTATCCCTACATGTAGCTACACCCCACTGAGGTACAGAAAGTACAGTTACGTAAGAACTTACCGTGAATAGTAGATCTTGAGAGAGGCTCTGCACTAGGTATTTCATATAGGACTAAGCCGCCAGTTGTCAGTACCAAATGGAAACATTTCTAGCTAGCAGTCTCTGGCAGGGGACCACCCCACGCCAGGTGACCGCGCCATGCAACATTGGTATAAAGGGCAGTCCCCACGCCCGCCTTCCAGTTCTTTCCTGAAAGGCCAAAAGAGTCAAGATAAGAGAGAAGAGGCTATTTCCCATGAAAATGAAGCAAAGAAAACATAAGAATGTACGGGCAGGAGGCAATACCTTGCAAGAGCCTCTCTCAAGATCTACTGTTACAGTAAGTTCTTACATAACTATGCTATCTTACTTGAGAGGGCTCTTGCAGTAGGTATTCACATATAGGACTGAGTCCCAAGAAGTCTGGAACAAGGAAGATCACTCGGGAGGAGGACTGTTATCCGTGAGCATGGAACCTCAGGACTGAGCAGGTCTCATGAAATGAGACCTTGTAGGACAGCCAACCCAAGCCTACTCTATGGTGAGAGGCGATGTTCAAACTGTAGTGTTTCGTGAAAGTATGGACAGAAGTCCAAGTTATGCTACACAGATGTCTGCTGCTGACATACTTCTGAAACAAGCTGCAGAGGCAGCTACTTCTCTGGTGGAGTGACCTCTGACTTGACCCGAAGGGACTTGTTGTAACAGAAAGTGATATAGTGTGCCAACCATTTTGAGAGGCACTGCTTAGAGACAGCACTGCCTTTTCTTTTGTGAGCAAAAGAGACTAAAAGCTGATCTGTCTTCCTGAGATCCTTAGTCCAACTGGTGTATCTCAGGATTCTGTGAACATCCAAAGCATGCAAGAGGTAATCCCTTGATTGGAGTGTTGTGTAAAGAAAACGGGTAGCTCAGTAGATTGATTCAGCATAGATTCAGCCACAACCTCAGGGAGAAACTTAGGGTTGGGCATAGAGCCACACGCTCATTGTGAAATGTCAAGTATGGAATTTTACACATTAAGGCCTGCAGCTCGGAAGTATGTTGAGCATAAGTAATGGCCACAAGGAAGAGTGTCTTCCAAGAAAGGAACTTCAAATCAGCTGTTGCTGCTGGCTCAAGGGAGGCAGAGTAAACTTCTCCAGGATGAAATTCAAGTCCCATGGAGGGGCAGGAATGCTGATGGGGGTCTCAAATGGAGAACACCTCTGAGGAAAGTCTTAGAGACTTCCAACTGAGCAAAAGTCCTGTCTCCAAAGGGAATATGGTAGGCTACGATAGCTGCCATATGGACTTCAACGAGGAATGGCTGAGACCAAGATCAAGAGATGACGATGTAGTCCAGTACTTTATTGACTGGGCACGAGAAAGGCTCCAAGTCTCGAATTTTGCCAAACAGAAAACTGTTTCCACTTCATGGCATAGGAACCTGGTGGAAGGCTTCCTGGCCTCCACCAAAATGTCCACTACTAGAGGAGAGACTCCAAAGCAGGCTATAGCTACATCTGCAGGAGCCACGATGGAGATGAAGGGATTTGAGACCTGGATGAACAAGGGTCCCCTGATCCTGGGTCAACAACTGTTGCGACACAGGAAGAGGAAGTGGAGGTTCCTCTGCAAACTGTTGCAGAAGAGAGAACCAAACTTGCCTGAGCCAGAAGGGAGCAGTGAGAAACATTCGAGCTCCCTCCAATCTGAGTTAGTTCAGGACCCTTGGAATTAAAGGAATGGGAGGAAGGCATAAATGAATCTGTCCCTCCAGCTGAGAGATAGAGCATCCCACAAAAAATGTCTTGCCCTGGAGCGAGCAAGCAGAAGGTAGGAAGTTTTACGTTTTGGGAGAGGCGAAGAGGTCTATCTGAGGTGTTCCCCATCGCTGAAAGATGTCGTTTACGACTTGTTGATCTAACTCCAGTTCGTGGGACCTGGCTGAGGACCAACTGAGTTCGCCTGCCAGTGTGCTTTCCATTCCCGGAACGTGAACCGCGGTCAAGTGAAGGTGATGTTGGGCTGCCCAGTGCCAGACTCTCATTGCTTCCCGGCACAGAGGGTAGGCACGTGTTCCTCCCTGCTTGTTGAGGTACCAGACTACACATGTCTGATTGTATGAGGACGATGACTGGGGAGGATGAAGAAGAGTAGAGTCTGAAGGGTATCAAGGACTGCTCTCAGTTCAGTACATTTATGTTCAGGTTTTGTTCGAACTTGGACCAGCTGCCCTGAGTCCTGTGAGACCCTAGATGGGCACCCCAGCCTTCTCCTGACGCATCTGTCGTCAACATTTGGGAGGGGGATCAATGCAGAAGTCAACTCCCAGGCACAGGTTCTCCTGAACCATTCACCATGGCAAGTCCCTGATCATGGGATCTGATACTGGTACCTCTTGGTCTAGATTGTCCTTGGTCTGGTCCCATTGCAACCGAAGCATCCACTGAGAGATCTTCATACGACGAGCTGAACGGAATTGTTGGAATAGCAGCTACCATTAGCACAAGGAGACAGAGGACTGACCTGGCTCTGACCCTCCTGTGGCGGACAGAAGATGAGCCTGATTCTAAAGGGTGTCTACCCTGTCTGGAGGCAAGAAGTCTTTGCTGGTGGTCATGTCCAGAATCGTCCCTATAAATTGGAGCGTTGGCAGGGACCAAGTGGGACTTGGCGTGGTTGATGGTGATACCCAGGCTGGTAAAACCTGCAGGGTAAGGGAAAGAGAGTGCAGGAGTTCCTCCCTGGATGAGGCCGCCAGGAGCCAATCGTCTCAGGTATAGGAATACCTGTACTCCCTGGGCACGCAGGTGGGCTGCTACCACCGACAGGCATTTGTAAACACTGGGGATCGAGGAAAGATCAAATGGGAGGGCCTTGAATTGGTAGTGGTCCCCTGAAAACAAAACTGAAGGAATTTGCGATGGGAAGGGCATATGGGGATATGCAGGTAGGCATCCTGCATAGCCACTGTCCTAGCCAAAGCAGTGGTAGAAGGCTCTGCAAAGACAGCATTCTGAAGCGTTTGTACTTCACGAACATGTTCAGGGAGCTGAGGTCTAGGATGGGCCTCTGATCTCCTGTCTTCTTTGGAACTAGGAAGAAGTGGGAATAGTAACCTATCCCCAAAGATGAGTGGGGACTGGCTCTATTGCGCCTTCAAGAGAAGGAGATGATTTCCTCTAGGACCAGAGGAAGATGTTGCAGGGAGTAGGATGACTGGGGATGGTGGTCTTGGGCAGTTTCTGCAGAAACTCTATAGAGTGCCCTGCCAATATCAACTGGAGCACCCAAGCATCTGATATTATCGCCTCCCAACCCGGCAGATGGAGGAGAATCTCCCCCTACCAGTTCCTCTGGAATCTCCAGAGGCAGTGGGACAGGCAGGGAGTCAGGAGGTGTGGGGCAGCGCAGCAGCCAAGGCTTGTGCAGCTTTTTGCTGTGGGGAGTCTTGATTGCTGGAAGGGCCCGATGTTTGTTGGCATGTTTGCCCTGCGGCTTTTGTTTTGTCGGTTTTGGCAATGAAAAGGACGCTGCTGCCCTTGAGGGGGCCTGTACATAGTCTGGACAGACTTGAGTGCAGTACCATTCTCCTGCAGTTCGGTAATGATGTCCTTGACATTACCCCGAACAGCACTGAACCCCTGAAGGAGCATCCTGTATAGTGGATTGTACCTCAGGGACCAACCCTGACACGTAGAGCCAGGTGTGACGCCAGAGGGCCTACGGCGAAGGCCGAGCTACTTCCAGCTGTGTCCACTGCATCATAAGTGGCACGCAGCATGTGCCAACAGGCCGAGCTAATGGAACGGACAAGGTCACCCACTTCCTGCTTAGTCTGCGACTCAGGAAGGGAGTCCAATTTAGATTCCACCTGGCTGAGGATGGTCTTCTGAAATCCCCATATGAGCAACATAGTTAAGGGCCCTGATGCCTAGGATAGAAGAAGAAGAACAGATCTTCTTCCTGTACTGGTCCAGAAGCCAGGATTCCTGAGGCGGAGATGAGCTGAGGTGTTTAGGATTGGCAGAGCGGCCATGAGCAGTGCTGATGACAACCGAATCTGCCTTGGGGTGAAGGCTAGAAAGTCTACACCCTCAGGAGCCTGGTATAGCCTGTCTGCCTTCCTCGGAAGGGGGCTAACGCAGAAGGTTGTTTCCAAATGGTGGAAACAAGATCTGCGTGAGGCTCTAACCAGGGTGGGATCAGCGTAGGAGCGATCTCGGGCAGATCCAGATGGGCAGCAAGTTTTTACGCTGTGGGTCTGGCTCCACTGATTGCCACTGATGTACTTTCTGGATTTTCCTCAATAGCTCCACAAAGAAGGGTCCTCCAGAGGGACTTGGAGGATCACTCGGCCTGGGGCATTTTGGAGTGTGGGTTCGCCCAGTCCAGAGTGACGGATTCTGAGTCCAAGTCAGAAGTTTCTGACGAAGAGGAAGAAGACTCCTCCCTAGGAGGTGGAGGGACGACCCTCTGGGGAGTTCTCGGGTGCATATCCTCCCGCCTTGGGCACCGGAGGGCTCTCCTCTGGTGTCGGGCAGGGGAGGAAGTCTCCGTCTCCGGACGCAGGAGATCCGGTATTGGGTCTGGCATTGGGAGATGACTCTTGACCTCCCGGGTGAGCTAAGCCTTGGCCTCAGCCCACCAGAAGGCCAAGGTCTCCTTCAGATCCACCGCGGCTGAGGAGTGGGCGGGCGGAGGTGGAGGAGGTGGGGGATCACGGGTATTGAGGGTACCCGTAAAAGAGTATCTGTAACCTGACGGCGGGTGGCCAGCATCAGGAATTGAGGCGCCAGGTACTGTGGCACCGGATATTGCAGTGTCGGGTACTGCAGCACTGGATACTAAGGGGCCAGGTACTGCAGCACCGTGTATTGTGGTGTCGGGTACCAAGGCACTAGGGGCTCTGACAGAGCAAAGAGACCTGGCAGAGGCCTCTGCTGGCGGCCAGACCGTGGAAGCGCGGGCCCAGCGGGCTTCAGGCTCGGCGGTATACCACTGAGCTGGTTCTGACGGTCCTGACGAGGAATAGGTCTTCCGTCAGGCAAAGGGACGCCTGATGGCATCGGGTCGACCGGCATCTGAGGATCCAGTGTCAGGGGTCTGGTGCAGGAGGAGGAGCCCTGACGGCAGTGTCTCAAGGTCCTCTGTGATGACCAGGAAGGAGGGTTAAAATACCTGGGTGTCAGTCGAGGGACGAGGGACCTCACTGGGCAATGTGGTGAGACACTGCGAAGAGCCTAGGGCGTCAGACTGATCGATAGGGTGTGGTGCAGGCTTCTTTGCGGGGTTGTCGCTGGTGAAGCTGGCGTCGACTTATCGGCATGTCCGGGTGGACGTCGGAAGGACAGTGTCCGACTTATTTGACCCCTACCCAAGGAAAGCTGGGCGGCGAGAGGCGGCCTTGTCGGAAGGGGTTTTGGCTGGGCACTCACCCGAGGAGGTGAGCAGCTTAGCACCCTTGTCCGGGCATGCGTTGGTGGGACCGACGTCCGAGTTACTGGACCCACTCTGACCAGAAGGCCGTGAGGGAGGAGGGCTTAGCAGGGAGTGGAGGCCTCCTTTGCCCCAGAGGCTCCCGAAGGGCCAGTGCAGGCCCGACGGAGGAGAGATGCCTTCTTGGTATCACCAAGACAGCCGTTGGAGTGATCCCTGTGAGGGCATGTTACCTTGAGGGCCGTGACTTCAGTTGAAGTCCGGCTGCTGTGGAAGCCAATTCCGCTCCCAGTGCTTCTCCTTGTCACGCTTTTTCTTATGACCTTGAAGTGGACGCCTGCCTAAGCATTTTAACTCTTTTCCATGGAGGCCATTTTTCTTCTGAGGAAATGGGCTTCCAGGGACTGCTGCCTTCTCTTGGGTAGCAGAGTTGAACTTCTGGCAGTGCTGGCACTTCTCCACAGGGTGGTCTAGGCCCAGACAGAAGAGGCACAAGGAGTGGCCGTCCTTGTGTGGAAGCAGGGAACCACACGAGTTGCACTTGTTTTTATGCGATTCGGGCGTCAGGGACAACATACACAGCAATTGTTGATAGAAAAGTCAAAAATAGAGAAGTAGGTCGAAAAAAGGTTCAAAAACGTGAAGACCGGCGAATGACTGACGAACGCGGTTCTACCACGAGGAACTTTCACAAGTCGACGCTAAAAGAACTGGAAGGTAGGCATGGGGAACCGCCTTTATACTGACATCGCATGACGCTAGTCACTGGACGTGGAGCGGTCCCCCACCACAGACTGCTAGCTGAAAATTTTCCCGCTGGATCCTGACCCTGGTGGCTTAATCCCACATGTAAATACCACTGCAAGAGCCCTCTAAGTAAGATCTGGGTATACTATGTATCCTACTGTAATTATGAAGTGTTATTACTGTATATTGTGTGTTGTCATGTATACTGTGCATCAAGAGTACAGGAACTTTTGTACACTAATAAAAACAAAGATTAAAAATGGATTATCAGAAGCAACTTTAGAAGATTATGTGTGCCCAAATAAAAGTATTTATTTTCTGCCCCATCAAGTTAGATAACGCTGCTACATTTCTGATGTACAGCAAAATAAACAGAACATACTGGAAATAAACTGGAAAACGACTCATGTTTTACAGTTTTAGTATCTTATATTTAATGGCCACCTAAAAGGATAGTCTCTCTGACTCTCTACCCAGTGATGCAATGCTGCCATAGATACCATGCTGTACCTAGCATGTTTCCTCTGGCAGTTAATATCCCAGTTGCTATACAGAATTCAAAGTCTGGCAAAGGTCCTCAGTTTACTACTTTTTTGTTTTGTAATGCTGCCTTCTTTAGTACCGTAATCTGAGTAGGGAGTTCATGCAGAGAGTGAGGAAAGAGAGATGCGAGAGATGTTAGCATGGCATGGCCAGACAGGTATGGTCTGAGATATGCCAGTGTATCTGTTTCACCTGTCCCTTTTATGACTTTTAAGCAGACTAAGGTACCCACCCCAGTATGGCTTCATTATACCCCACCCTCCAGATTACTCACCCCCAATACATAGGTGGTGGCACCGGGTGCCCACTGCCAGTGCTGCCTAAGCTATTCCAACACTGGGACAATTGCCAGTGTCAGCTACAGTCCTCCTGCAAAAAAAAAAAAAGACTGCCTCTCACTGATTTTATTTTTTAAAATTTCACCTGAAAACATGAAAATGGTCTGTCGTTGATCTCGGTCCTCCCTCCACTGCCCATCCTCACCATTCAGCACCCACCACCTCACATCTCACACCCTCTCACTCACCTAAATATTGTCCCATGGCTGGCCAGCCCAGAGGCACAGAGGGCTGGGGCATTCTGCCTTACCTCATGTCACGCTGGCAACCCAGGTTCAGGAGCGACCTCAAATCACTAGGGAGCCAAGATGGGGAGGGGGGAGCAGGACTGAGGCAGCCAATGGCAGCTCTCCTCTCCGAGAGGCTGACACCCCCGTAGTTCTGCCATCATCGGGTGGTGGTCTGGTGGTGGCATTGGTGGGAGGGCAGCACGTAGGAGGGCGTCTTGAGCGAGGTGTGCACATGCCTCCACATGCGGGTGCACGCCCGAGACCGAGGGTGGGCGAAAACAGAGGTAAAACCTACAAAAATATAAATAAAAATATTGTCCCATGGCATAGAACCACTCTCTGATCGGAAAGATGTCCTCCTGCTGGAACCACTACTGTGATATGAGAAAATACTGTAATTCCAATTAATGTGGTTCAATGCAATTTGAACTTTACTCAAAACTTAGTCATTTTAAATATTTACTACACCAACTTTCAGCATAATGTAAATTCCAGAGTACTTACCTGTAATACCAAATAAAC
The DNA here is from genome assembly GCA_016271365.2 of Neoceratodus forsteri. Classification (NCBI taxonomy): domain Eukaryota; kingdom Metazoa; phylum Chordata; order Ceratodontiformes; family Ceratodontidae; genus Neoceratodus; species Neoceratodus forsteri. The sequence goes on along the minus strand of CM057453.1, from coordinate 827,598,766 downwards.
GAAATGAAATAAATGAAACATGGCCTTTTGGGACCCCACCTCATGAACAAGGTAGGTGAAATTTTTAACTCCACCCCAAAAGGTGATTTTGCAGTTGCTCCATGAAATCATCTTTTGGGCAAGATTTGAACATTTTCACTTACCAAGTCATGTGGTTGGATCATAAGAAGACTGCTGAAAATTTGGTGAAAAGTATGGTAAAATGACGAAGTTATGAATAAACATTGAAATATTTATCACTCACATAACTTTCGCAATTTTCAATACTTTTCAACCAAACTTTCAACATCGACTTTTGGGACACCATAATAAACACCACAGGTGAAATTTTCAAATCCGGGCTGAAGGTGATTTTGCAGTCGCTCCATAAAATAAAGTTTTGAGCAGTATTTGAAAATGTTCACCTATTGTGTTCATGACATGGGGTCAAGAAGACTATGGTATGAATACATGTCGAAAATGTTCCATGCTCACTCATAACTTTGGTAATTATCAATATTTTCAATCCAAACTTTCAACATAGTCATTAGAACTGTGTGGAATTGGAAAATTCTGAATTTGCAGAATTTCAATGAAATTTTGTGAAACTCCGTGAAATGTCACAGAATTTTACAGGAAGTTTGTGGAATTTTTAATTTAGTAATTTGGTCATAACTCAGCAATAGCTTAAGCTACCGCTCTGAAATTTGGCGTGCATACTTTTGGGTGGTGGGCCAATAACATTCTAAACACCATGACATTTGGATGGATAGTTTTAAAATGATAGGTGCTTCAAGTCTGTCATTTTATTTGTTTTGTGCAAAATTTCACGAAAAGGTTTGTCTGCATATACCTCAGCTATCTATTGTGTCAGAGATCTTAAATTAGTCATGATTCCTTGGTGATAGGTGTTCTAATAATGTGCCAGATTTCATGACAATATGATCGTATCAAAATGATATGTGCTCAAAATCTGTCATTTTATTTTTTATGGAAATTTTGTGAAAACTTTCAACTGCATATATAACTCGGCACCTTTGGCACTAGATGTGTGTAAATTAACATGGATAACCTTTTGTCATGCTTATAGAATGATTTAAATATGGAGAGAATTGGATTAGAAATATTTATAAAGAGGGGTTCAAATATTTACTATGTAAATATTTGCAAAATGTTGAAAACTCTCAAAAATGCAGACTTTGTAACTTCCATGCTCTTGTAGGCATAGACTTAACATTTGACATGCATATCCTTAGTCGGTGTATCCTAGTGTCTAACACAACGGAATAAATTGGTTTAGCAGTTTAAATTTGCAGTAGAAAAAAATATTGGTAACATTTTCTCACATATTTATAGTAGCATATAAAAAATCCAGAATTCTTTTTATGGAATTCAACATTCACAATGCATGTATCACTACTTCATTTGATAAGCTGGGCTGAGCTTTTGCAGTCCTGCTGATCCTCTCTGTTGCCCCTCCCCCACACTTCTCTTTTGGCACAGCCAGATTGACTCAGGAGAACTACTGATCCCACTGATATCCTCTTAGTTCTTTACAGCGACAAACTTCCTTAAAACATGAGTCACCCACTCCTTTTCCTATTGACCTACCCTGTTGGAATAGTCAAAATTCTTTCTTCTTGTTGCCCGTACATTGTCTTCCCCTCTACATCTTTTGAGTACCTCTAAGTCCCAGACTTTCATGTACATCAGGCTCCCAGGATCATACATTTACCGGATGTGATCCTTAAATATCCTGCATTCAGGTTGGAATTGTTGACACTATGTGCTTCCTTGCGCCAACCTGGGGGTCTACCTCTGTTGTGCTACCCAGTTCAGCTGTCCATTTCTTGGTGAAGCTCTGTCTCTAACTCCTGAACTTGGGGACCTCCTGCACTACATGCCTCTCATACCCTATCATTTAATTTGAATCCTCCAGATAAGGCTGAGTGAAATTGGCAAATTCCAGTTTTATGGAATTTTCATGAAATTCTACAATTTTCACAAAGACTCATGGGATCTGACTTTAAGTACAGATGATATTTTGTAGAGCTGTGCTAATACCTTCGTATTCGGGTGCCAGAGGCTGGCTTGTGCTGGTGCTCAGGAGGAGGATGCAGAGGTGAGAATCTCTGTATGGTCACAAAGGTCTCAAGAGGTACTACAAGATTAACATATGCTGTTCCCTTATATAATTGTGACCAATAATAAAATCATGTAATAAAACATAATGATTCCCTATAGGATAACACTGGAACTTTAACAGGCCATAACTCCATTAATATTTGGAGCTAAGTGACAATCTCTACATGGTCACAAAGGTCTCATGGGGTACTACAAGAATAACATATGCCATACCCTTAAATAATTGTGGCCATTAAAAGAGCAAGTAATAAAACATAACGATTCCTATAGGATAACACTGGAACTTCAACAGGCCATAAGTTAAGTGACAATCTCTGTATGGTCACAAAGGTCTCCATGGGGTACTACAAGAAATGATGATGATGCAAATGCAGTAGATAGATAGCGGCACTAGCACTCTGTTCTGACAGCAGTCAAGTAATAGACTGCTTATACAAGCAAAGGACAAACAAGCACACCTTGTTTTTGTCAGCATAATGTGCATCTGCTTCATCATTTCTCTGCTGTCAATGGTGCTTCTTACCCAGCTGGATCAGCAGATTTCTGTCAGAACAGTGTGCTGGTGCCGTCACTAAGTTTCAAGAAGGATTCCTGCTGTTCTGCCGGCACCTCAATCCTACTCTAATATGGCAGACGTGCAGCTTCAACTGAGCCACTGGAGTCCGCACTCTAGTCTCTCTCTCTCTATATATATTGGGCTGGATATTCAAACTGCGCTATTTTGTGGTGCAAGCCCTTGCGCTCACAAAAACAGTTCATAGGGGGGGTGTGGCAGGCGATGTTAAAAGAAGTTGCACTGATTGAGCAACTCCTTTGAATATCACCCCTGACCTCAGCCACTGCGTGGCGCGAGTGGAACTTGCGCCACCGCAAGTGGTCAGAGTAAACATTCAAGTTGCGGTGGCGCAAGTACCATTGTGCCATCGCCAAATTCCCATATTTAAAGGTGACATGCAAATGGGGCTATAATTCATGCAAAGGCGCAGGGGGCCATTTGCATCTATTTATGGACCCATTTGCATGCCATTAGCATGCAGGTGCGCCGATCCCTGAGGACTTGCGCCTGGCGCCCTGCCAGGCAGCAGCGTCGAGGACCGACACCCCTGCAGCCCGATCGCGGGCAAAGTGTGAAATCCCCCTCCCCGACTGGCGATTGCGGGCATAAGGTTAAATAACCCCCAGCCCGATCGTGGGCATAATTGTAAATACACCCTCCAGCCCAATCGCGGGCATAAGGTTAATACACCCCCCACCAGCCCGACTGCGGGCAGCACAGAGTCCCACCCCCAGAACATATCCCTGGTGGTCCAGTGGACCGTGAAGCCCAATCACGGGCAGCAAAGTGATTAAACCTCCCCCAAGGCCATATCCCTGGTGATCTAGTGTCCCCCACCCCACCCACCCACAGCCCCACCACCCGCCCCCGGCGGGCGACAGCATCCCACCCGCCTGCCGCCCGCCGACTGACTGCCGGTGAGGCCTGCACGCCCATTGGTGCAGAGCAAGAGCCAATGGGCGTGCAGCCCATACCGCATAAGGCAGTTCAGATATGTGAATGAATTGGTGGGATGCTGCGCCCCGACCGGGGAGCGGGGTGGTGGGCTTCGTGGATGAGTGGGGTGGGGACACTAGATCACAAGGGATATGGTCTTGGGGGAGGTTTAATCACTTTGCTGCCGCGATCGGGCATCACAGTCCACTGGACCACCAGGATATGTTCTGGGGGTGGGACTCTGTGCTGCCCGTGATCGGGCTGGTGGGGGACATTTAACAATTATGCCTGCGATCGGGCTGGTGGGGGTGTGTGTTTAACCTTATGCCCGTCCGGAGCTGGTGGGGAGGGATTTTCACACTTTGCCTGCGATCAGCAGGCCTTGGGGGCACAGGGTAGCTGAGGCCACCCACAGGTGGCAGCTGCTGTGTTGCGCCTGCTGGCGCGGCAGCTCACCTGTGGGTGGCCTCGACTTACTCCTTTTTGGCTCAAAGTTGTGCAGGCGCAGGTTGGGGTTGCGCCAGTACTCTGCACAGCCCGCTGAATATCGGGTGTGCAGTTTATGCATGGTTCCTCCCCTCCAGCTCAGCATGCATTCATTTGCATTGCGTTGTTGCTCAGCTTGCCTTGGGGGCGCAACTCCCTGCTGAATATGGCAGAATGGCGCATCTCGACTTGCGCAGGCGAACTCCTATTGCGCATGGCGCAACCCTTTGAATATCCAGCCCATTGAACTCTATGCTACACACTCAGAGTGAAGAGATCACATAGTGCTCCTGGCTCTGAGCTCCAAAACAACCTCAATCGTCCAACAAAGCTCTGTGAGATTTTGAAATCGAACCCACTGAATAGTACATCCCAAATAGTGGACTATTCAGAGCGTCCCATCGAATAGTTGCAAGCCTATTATTCGTGGTATTCGGGAAATACTATTCGGTCCATGCACAGCCCTATTATTTTGCAATTTCTGACAGCAAGCAATTAATAAAACTGGCACACAGTCTCCTTGTAAAGTCTAAGAATCTGCCAAATTTTATAATATTGCATTCTCTAGTGTTAAAGTTTCAGGGCATACATTTGTAGTTTACATTCTTGCAAATATAATTTTTAAATGTGAAAGTTTGATTACTTTAATTCATTCCCATTTAAAGCTGCAAACATGAACGTTTTCAGAAATGACCATGTGGTATAGTAGTTTAAATGCTTCAATGCTGGTTAAATTTGGATATGTTGTTTTAAAATTAGAGGAAAAACTGAAATTTAAATTTTGGCAACATGTTTGGTAGGCTATAACTCAGCTTCCACTGAAACTTGAGACTTAAAATGTGATGTATATCCATGTTGGGTGCTTCTCTAAATCCAGACATTGTGGGGAAATTTGGATAAGAAATGTTAAAATTATCTCAAAATAACTGAACATTTAATTTTGATTAAATGTTTAGCCATATACCTCTGCCCCTTTCAACCTCTGAATCTAAATTTGGCACACATTTGTATATCATTGTATTCTGTTAGCCTTCCAAATTTGGTGTTATTGGATGTGTACTTTTAAGATTATTGCAAAATAACAACGTTACAATCTGGAGAGATTCCACAGAATTTCCGTGAAAATTCCATGAAATTCCACAGATTGGAATGGGCATTCTACAGGTGGAATTTTATATTTTGCATAGCTCTAATAGTAATTTTTCACACCACCTCATAAAAGTGATAGATGTTTTTTTTCAAATCCTGGACAAAATATGTTTCGCACTGTGGTGTGAAGTGACATTTCAGACACTATTCTATAAATTTTTAAACATGTCATGTTGATAAGGGAGTCACAAAATGACTATCGTGAAAATCTGAGGTCAAAATTAAAAATAAAATTATTAAGAAATGTTGTGTGCACTGCAGGTGGTGCTTTGTGATCCCATGACCATGACATAAGTTTGGGCGAGCTCAGTGAGCCATGTGGATGGGTTGAGGCTGGGGTGAAGGCACTGTCATGTGACAATACTCCCTAGCCTGAGAAGGAAGGTGCAGGTTGCCTGCATGGGCCCAAGTACCATATAGTGAAGGGAACTCTTCTCTTGGAATAGGACCCTGCAACTCTGCACGTGGGCGCCACAGGGTCTGCACCTCGAACTGCTAAATGAACTTGTTGCCCTGTGCCACTATATTTGTCACCTACATGGTCCTGTTGCCACTAGCACACCAGAGAGACCCACAAATTCTTAACATCAGTTGCTGCACAGATGGACACTGCACTTCCATGAGCAGATGGATTCTTCCCTTGGCGCAGGGCCCAGAGGGCCCTGTGCACCTAATTGTTCACGAGGTCCTGAAGGACTTGCGTGAATGAGACATGATTCCACTCTCAAAAGAAAGGAAATTCTTTGTAAAAAACTGCATTAATGCATCAGTTGGGGTTCAATTTAATACCACAAAAGTAGGGAAAGGATAAGACCATACAAGCAACCACAGACAGCCATCAACATATAAGACAAACAAAATACAATTGTTTACAGATGACACAAATACAGCAGCACTGATGTGCGACCTCGTGGGTTTATATATGTGTGTATGTCATGTGGGTACCATGGTTTCAGCAGCAGATTTAGAAATTTTCAAGGGATAAAAGTTTTGTCTATAGGTGGCTCATTCCCCAAAAAGTAGAATGTTAGCTTTTAAAGCTCAGATTAGTTTTTGCTGGCCTAAGCAGATAGCAGGTAGTACCTAGCTACAGAGCTGGATCCCCTAGTGCATGGTTTCTACATGCAGCTGCAGTTCTGCAGACAGAAGTCAGTGTGTATGTCTTACACCTGTGGCTGAGCGTAGGCCCCTCAGTGGCCTGTGCTTCAGCAGATAGAAGTACTGTTGCAATTTTGGTACCATAGATTTCATGATGCCTGCACTTCTGCAGCCTGAGGTCGGTGTGTATGTTTTACACCTGTGACTTAGGGGCCTGTGCTTCTGCAGACAGAACTGTGTATATGTCTTACAGTGTGGATGAGTACCTGTAGCTACAGAAGCACTGGCACCACATGGGCCTGTACTTCTACAGACAAAAGAACTCCTGTAATTTGGGTATTGCGAGTTCTATCTGTGGCTGCAGGAGCCTGTGTTTCTGCACACAAGTAGTGCTGTGATATGAATATCATGGATTTCTGTCTGCAGCCAGAAGTGAGTATATGCTGTGGTGTGTGTACCATGTACAAATCCACGAACGTATCACATCAGCACAACTGCATTTGTGTCATTTGGAAACAACTGTATGTTGTTCATCTTACCTAATCATGGTTGTCTGTGGTTGCTTGTGGTCTGTTCTTTACAGCTTGACGGAGTTAACGACTAGAAACCCTAAGGCCAAATTCTTCTTTTGTGGCATTAAACTGAACCCTAACTGGTGCTCTGTATATATACCTATGCCTCTAGGTTATAGCTGTATTATAGTGGTGTGCTAGCACCACTATAGTTAGGGTTCAGCAGGGGTTTCTATGTTAAACCTCAAATATTACACTTTAATATCTTTGCAACCACTCAGCAGTTTGCACTAAAGTTTGCATGCATTGTCTCAGAGGGTAGATCTCTTGGCGTGCCAAGTTTCATTCTGGTCAGATGTGCAGACTCCAAGATCTGGGTAGCAAAAAAGTTAAAAATTGCTGCTTTTGCTGTTTTTTGTCATTGTCTAGCATCAGACGGTTTGGAATTTTGGTCTGAAAATGTCAGGGTGGAAAGGTATTGGTCCACAGATGTGCCTTTCACTTGTTTGGTGAAAAATATTAATCTGTTCCAAAGTTATTACATTTTAAAATTTCAGATCTGAGCATGCTCAGTACAGTCTTTGGATAGCAGCTTGGAAGCGAAAAAGAATTTGGTCCATATGAAAAAGGAACCTTTTTTGTATGAGGGTAATCCTTTTTCATGAGAAAAAATCTTTTCACATATGGCGCCACCTTATTTCCATTTTAAAAATCATAACCCACAAAAATGACATTGTGCACACACATCAACACAACTGCATCTTGCTAATCGGGACCCAGTTAGGTGGATTCTGCATAGCCGTCCCCTCATGTTCTGTATGTTTCCATGGTGTCTAGTGGCACCCCCACCTCCGATTGCCATCCAAGCATGTTTTGTACGTTTCCCTTGTATCTAGTGGTGCCTAACCTCCAATCGCCATCCCTCAGTTACTTAATGTTTCTCTGGTGTCTAGTGGCACCCCACCCTCAAATGGCTGTCCCATTACTGTATGTTTTTCCCCTAATGCCTAGTGGCCCCACCCCCAACGTCCCATTGTCATCCCATCTATTACTGTGAAGTTTCCCTAGTGTCTAGTGGTTCCTCCACCCTCCAACTGCCATCCCCTCCGTTAGTGTAATGTGTCCCTGGTGTCTAATGGTGCCCCACCCTCCCATCATCATCCACTCCTGTTTGTGCATTTTCATGGTGTCTAGTGGTGCCCCACCATCAGATCCCGCCCCTCATGTGTTGTACATTTCCTGGTGTCTAGTGGCACCTCCAATCACTGTTCCCACGTTTTGTATGTTTCCCTGGTGTCTAGTAGTGCCCCACCCTCTCACTTCCTATCCCCAGATTTTTTACATTTTCCCTGGTGTCTAGTGGCACCCCCAACCTCAATCTCCATCCGTGCATGTTTTGTACATTTCCTGGTGTCTAGTGGCACCCTCCACCCTCTGATCACTGTTCCTCAGTTATTGTTTGTTTCCCTGCTGTTCAGTAGTGCCCCATCCTCTGATCTCTACCCCTCATTTTGTATGTTTTCCTGGTGTCTAGTGGCATCCCCACCCTCCCATTGCCACACCGGCATTCTTAGCTGTAATAAAGAAACTGTCCTCAATGTTTTTTTAAACCTGTAAAAAAATGGTCCCCACCAATCTGACCCCCCACCCATCCTGATGTCTCACTGAGCACCACCAGCCCACACCCTCCACACACCCTTGCTCATCTGAACAGGTCCCAGGGTGAAGATTCCTCGCCAATCGAAGACATGTCTTGCTGCTGGAACCGGTGACTGCAGTATGAGAAACTAAGGCAAGTGCAGTTCAATATATTTCAACAGGGTTTTCAACTTTGATGTATAACTTTGTCAATTTTGCATATTTTGACCCAAAATTTTTAACATGGCCTTTCTGGGACCCGCCTCATGACTAATGGGGTGGAATTATGCAACTCAGGCCCAAAGGTGATTTCGCAGTTGCTTGGCAAAATCACCTTTTGGACAGGATTTGAAAAATGTTCACTGCCTTTGTTCATGAGGTGGGACCATAAACGTTGAATTGAAAATCTGAGGTAAAAATATTTAAAAATCATAAAGTTATGCTTATCGTTGGAAATTCTGCAACATATGCTCATAACTCTGGGAATTTTATATATTTTGACACCAAATTTTCCAGCATAGCCATATTTTCACATCACCTTGTGAACACGGCAACTGTCATTTTCAAATCTTGGCCAATTTGTGTTTTTGCTCCTGTGGAGCAGGCTATTGTTGATGTAAAATCCTTTGGGTGGGTTTTGAAAATTTTCTCCACCTTGTTAATGAGGTGGGATTATAAGAAGGCTATGCTGAAAATTTTGAATACAGATATTTCAAAACAACAATGTCATCAGCATATATCGAAATTTTACAGCGCATGCTTATAATTTAGTAAATGTAATATTTTCACCCAAATTTTCAACATTACCATTTTTTACATCACCTCATGAATGTAACAACTATCATTTTCAAAATCTGGCCAAAATGTCTTCTTGCACCTGTACCACAGAGTAGCGTTTCGCTGAGATTTGAAAATTTCATACCCAGTTCATGGCGGGTTCGTAACAAGGCTATGTTGAAATTTTGGGATCAAAATATTAAAAACAACACAGTTATGAAGGTACACTGACTTTTTCTATGCATTTTCATAAATTTGGTAACTTTTGACATCCAACACTGCACAGAGCGGAAGGATCAACAGGGTCCTGCACATCTACACCTGTTCATACAGGTCCTGAAGGGATCTGCATTAATGAAGATATGATTCCTCTATCTCAAAAAGGAAATTCTTTGCAAAACTTAATTAATGCATCAGCTAGGGTATCTTAATGCCACAAAAGTAGGGAAATGTGGCATTAGGGTTTCTAACCTAATTCCCACCCCACCCCAATCAGCAAAAGGAAAAAACATTAGGGTTTTGGTTCTCCGGTGTCTTGGCGAATCAGTGGTGGGGTATTCCTTGAGGTTGTCAACCCTAATGCTCCTCCTCTGCCCCAGCCGTAGCCTCCAATCTGAAGCACAAGGTACAGCTCAAGCCACAGCCTCATAATGATGCACTCTTCCAAGGTACAGAAGTATGTCTCGCCACATGTTGCCAACACAATTTGTTGTTACTTTCTTCATGCAGGGCCCTGTGTGAAGAAAGAAGATCATATGTGACGTTGTTTCCTCATGGAATGGGGTGAGCATTACTGCTGACAACCCCAAGGAAGACCCCACCACTGATTCTTCAAGACTCTGGAGACCCAAAACCTAATGTTTTTCCTTTTGCTGCTTAAGGGGTGGGGAGTTCAGGTTTGAAACCCTAACGCCACAATTCCCTACTTTTGCGTTAAGTTACCCTAAACTGGTGCATTAATGAAGTTTTTGCAAAGAATATATACCTCTACATTAAAGCTGGGTGCTTGTTCTCCTCTGTCAGCAATCCCAGCACTTCTAGTTCGAATGACAGGTTGCCAATGCTCCTGTGGTTGAGAAGTCTTCAGGCCAGACAAAGAAAGGACAACAGCTAGGTGCAGTGAAGGGGCAGAAAAACCTTGATTCAGCAGTCGGCTATTTCTTATGATGCCTTGACCGGCCCAGTTTTGGGAATGAGCCTGGGCTGTCAGGGACCAACCAGGGAAGGTGGACTGAGTGTCTCAGAAAACTCATCCTCCTCCTCCAAGGAGGGAGGGTTGATGCCTCGCTGCTATGCTGCAACCTAGGTGACCATGGGTGGCAGCGCGATAGGCAGGCAGGAAAGGGAAACCATCAGCTGCGTGTGGGACAGCATACCATTTGCGTGTTCCCATTTGCACCTCTAGCATGGTGACAACTATGGGAGAAAAATGGACAAAGATGGTCTGATTCTTAAGGTGGCGGGCACTGGTACATCTGGGCCCTATATGTCCCCACACTGCCATCTGGCGAGAACAATGAATTTAAGGATATATTCCCCAGGCACCTACCCACCTGGGGGCAAATCACGGCTCTGTGGAGGGCAGCTGAAGATGTTAAATGTGGGTAAGTCAGGCGTGCCTTATGAGTCGGGAGAGAGTGGGTGCAGAAGACAGAAGGGGGCATAGGTTAAAAAACAACAGTAAATAAAAAATAACACTTCCCAGGTTTCTAGATGAATAGCCATATTATTTTCCATGAGCGGGAACCAGCACCGCATTGCTGGGAATAGCATTTCAAAAACTAACAACAACCCTCTTGTACACTTAGGATGCAAAAGAAATCTTCAGAAGAGATTTAAAAATCCCTGTTTCAGATTACTTCTTCTCATTTAGTAACATCCAGACATGGGTGGCAACAAGGGAGGAATAGAGTGCTGCAGCCCCTAAAATTAACTTTTGGTGAACTATCCCATTGTTCTGGACCAATGCTAACATTTTAAAGACGAAGTCCCCTGTTCTCTAGGTCTTCAGCCTCCCCAACCAGATCCCAGATATACCTGAAATTTAGGCAAACATCAGGAAGAAACACCAGACAACTGTGAATCTATAGCACGTAATTTGCCTATAAGGGGACAGTTCATTTCATTTTTGCATTTCTAGTCCTTCAGTTGTAGATATACCGTAAATGTCACACACAAAATAAAGGTTTACATAGGCAGGTTTATGTATGTACCAGACCCTGAAAAGCCATTAGCAAAATGACTGCAGCAGCTGGTAGTCTTGACTACTGGCTGGTCACGAAATAGAAAATGAGTTTGAGACAGCGGTATGTGACTGATACCTGCTTCAGAAAAACTGTGTTTATCATTTGATTACTTGGTAAGAATGCCCAAAACTGGTGCCTTTTTATCTGATTTAGAACTTATTAGACTCCTGGGATTTGCTGTCACTGAATAGATTGATTTGAAACCCTGCTAGGGTCAACCACTGGAAAACTGTTCATCAAAGTGGTTTTCTAGTATCCAGAAACAAATGTTTAAAACTCTATTATTCAGCAGCCACGCAGCAGTAGTGCTCTCACTCACTATGCCCACAACCCAAGTTTGGGAACCAGCTTGGAGCACTAGGGCTCAGCAGGGAGGGAAAATGGGAAGTGAGCTCTGCTCTACTACTGCCATCTTGGGATTCTTGGGCAACAGGGCACTTAGAGTAAGGGGGGCAAAGCCTGATGTTGGTGTGGGCACACGGATACCCTAGTGTCCTTGCTAGTGACATTCAGAGGAAGGGATGAGAGAAAATCAGGAAGAAAAGAACCCAGCTGAAGCAGGATACAAGACTGGCTCCTTGCTGACTCCCTCGACAGCCAAGGTGCCAGTCTCCAGATTGTATCTTTTTTTTTTTTTTTTTTACAACAACCAAAGTGCCAGTCTCCCCAGATTTATATCTTTTGTTCTTTTTATTTTTCAGTCTTTGGTAACGGTAAGGCCCACTAGGCAAAAGTGCCTGTTTTCAGGGTGACCTGGGAGCACTGGCGGTAAAGTGACTTGCTCAGAGTCACAGTATGCAAGTGGAGGTTGTGAGAATCAAACCAAAGTCTGGTCTGCTGGATGTACCAAGCTCGTTCACAGCTCGTTACTCTAACCTCTAGGCTATACTGCCATCTGTCTATCTAACTGGCTATCTTGAAGGGCACAGCCAGCCCAGAAGAAGTCCCTGTCAGGGAACACACCACAAGGAAACTGAGGCAGGATAAATCCTAGAGAAGGCTGGTGATGGGGCTGGGGTGGGGGCGATCAAAGGGAGTAGGTTGGAGTCAGGTGAAGAATACAGAATGGAAAAAAACACCTGTACTATTCAGACACAGTTCTTCTTAAATGTTTTTAGTTTTCTGTGTTCATTCAGCACCAGTGGTGATACTTTTACCTTGATAAACTTTATTGTGCAACTCATCTTCCAGATAAATGTTTATCTAGAGGTCAGCTCTGAGAACAGAACCAATCAGAGAGCAGCTTTCAGAACAGTAACGTCATCCCAATAGCCCTGTGCTGTCATGAAGCCAGCCAATGATCTCAAAGAAAAACAGCTACATCTTTAAACAACAGCTGATTTAAAAGTTATAACTTTTACAACTGTTGTTTAGGAATTGAATACACAATGGTTTGACTTAAAATACACCATCTGTATACACTTTTAAAGGAGAACTGCACTGAACCTGCAAGTCCTTTTCCCTATAGAAGCTGATTTTTAAACACTGGTTTAATTTTTTACTGTTCCATCTCTACATGCTTTTGTTATCCTAGTGTGTTACTTATTTACATACAGACAGTAAGCACAGTTTTAGAACTGTATGATGTAATTTATGTCCCAGTGCTCAGCTCTTCCATTGCTGGCACAATACATTCATGTTCTACTAGTGTTGCTCAGATAGTGCCTCCATGGATCAGACTGTGATCCGTCCGAATGGCGGCACTATTGAGCAGAATCTGACCTGGGATCCGGCTGAATTCAGAGTCAGATCCCAGGTCCGATCGCGTTATCCGACCTGGATCCGAGTCAGATCTGCAGTCGGATAGTGTTGCTATCTGACTGAATCCGTATTCTGCTAAATGGCAGGCATTTGGTGGTATCCTAATTGCTAGGATACTATCCAAGCAATACTATGTTCTACTATGTAGTTCTCCCCCTCACCAGAATATTCAATCTCTCCCTCTGTTCTAGCAAATTCCCTAGTATATGGAAGGCTGCTATAATCACCCAGTGCACAAAAGTGGGGATAAGTCTCTGCCTGGTAACTATAGACCAATTTCAATACTCCTCCCTTATCAAAGGCTCTTGAGCATGTATGGTAGCTGACCAGCTTAAGACTACTGCAGAAATATAACATTCTTTGTGACCAGCAACATGGTTTCCAGACAAAGGCATAGCACCACCACTGCTCGAATTCTCAGGAGTAATCCACAAGGCCTTGGACAAAGGACTCCTCACGGAGCTGTGTTTATTGATCCAACGAAGGCATTTGACACTGTTCACCATGGCCTACTCATCAGTCAACTACAGACACTTGGGCTCTCCTTGGGCTCTGGTGCCTGGATAAAAGCTACCTTGCTTAGCACTTTCAGGTTGTAAAAATATCTGGAATCCTCTCAGACTCTAAGCCTGTCCTCTCAGGAGTTCCGCTGGGATCCATCCTAGGCCGCTACTTTTCAGCCTCTTTCTAAACTCCTCCTAAATCCTGCCGGAACAAATCATCCTCTATGCTGATGATGTTGTGATTCTATCCTCACACAAAGACCCTAACCTCTTATGCCACAGCCTACAGCCGCGTTTGCCAGTGTTGAGGAGTGGTTCGTTGGACACAAGCTAGTCCTAAACCACAAAAACAAAATCTATGCTCTTCGTTAGTCCATAGAACAAAGAAAAGACAAGCTCCACTTACTATCAACACTTCCTAGAATCACCCTTGAACAAGTGGCTATCTTTAAATATCTTGGAATCACATTGGATCAAGGCCTTGTCTTTGCATCACATATTGATGGTATTTCAAAACTATTAATCAGCGGCTCGGGATACTCTACCGTAACAGACAACTTTTCACCCATCCAGCGCTGAAGCTAGCTATTCAATCCTCAATCATCTCAGTCATCGACTACGGCTTAATTATTTATGGGTCCGCCTCCAGCGCACTGAAACGGGTCACAACCTCCTAAACAAGGCATGTCGGCTGCTTACAGGTGCTCATAGACTTACTCATACCTGTGAACTCTATGCTGATACTGGGTGGTTACAACTATCAAACCGTTTAAAGTTCTTCACCTGCCTAATGGCCAAGAAATCCATCATGGACCTCACCCACCCCTACATTCAAGACCTGCTATGCAGAACTCAAGTGTATGATCCACCAGAAGATCAGAAACCCAGCTTCTACAGGTCCCCTCTGCGGACCACACATGGTCACGATCATTTGCCTATCGTACCCCAACTGGCTAAATACTCAGCACCTCTATTACCTCCTCTAACTCATTAGGTGCTTTTAAATCTAGACTATTCTCTCACCTAGCCACTTCAAACTCCTGTGACTGCCTTGTTTAATCTCCTCTTCTATTCTCACCCCTCCTCCCTTGCCCTCTTACTTGACAAAGGCCTACTAGTGGATCCTTGTCTCCTACAATTGGTCTGCTCCTTCCTCCTACCCCTTTCCTCTTTTCTTACTTACACTGCCTAACTTACCTCCCTTACCTATCTTCCTCCCACTTGTTTTCTATTTAGTGAAAGTGCTTAAGTGATTTATCTGCTGTTCATAAATGTCATTAGATTTAGCTATTTTTTCCTTTTGTTTTGTCTCTGTCTATTTCCACAATGTTACCTACTTGTGCAACCCTGTACCCTATTTGTTTGTAACTGATTTTCTGTGCAACCTTTGTAAAAGAGCCTTGGCTCAAAGGTATTAATTCTAGATTTTACAAATAAACAATAAACAATAAACTATGGAACTCTACAGTTGAGAAGGACATAAACTATGTCATGTAGTTCTAAAATGGCACTTAATACCAGAGTGTAAATCAGAACACCAATGAGGTTTCTAATAGGCCAGTATAGATGGAACAATAACAGACTTGAAACCGGCATTTAAAAACAGCTACTGGGAAAATGATTTACAGGTTCAGTGCAGTTCTCCTTTAAGCAAGCAGGACTTTCATTACTCACTCTTGGCTCTTCCACTCATGTGTTATGATATTGCTCTGGCTCATTAGAGAGAAAGTGCATATTTGAGTCTGACCACTGCATATGTGTTTATCTTTGCTCGGATCTTAATAACTGAGGACATTTGCATGAAAACAGGAAGCATGAAAAATATGTTCATGCTTGTGCAGGAAGCTTGTCTGGGAGGAAGCAAAGCTGAAGGCACCAAGCGCTGTTCCTGATCCACTGCAGAGGCAATGCATCACTGAGCGTGTGAGTACTGCCTCTGCAGCACTATTGCAGTGAACTGGCCTGGTACTGGGAGTTGGGCTCATGACACAAACCCAGGTCTCCAGCATGGCAGTGCAACATGCTACTGCTGGCACCTTGGTTTTCATCCATTAATATATAGTTGTGGCCAGCAGCGTGTTGGTTTTACCCTGTTGTGTGATGTGGTGGATCAGGCAAGAAACTGTCATGGAGCAATTCATGTAAATAAAGGAACTTTTGTTTTCCTTTGTTCTGTTAATTGCCTAGCACACGCCTGTGATGCAATCTGCCAAACCACTCCGCAGCAAAACAAACAAAACATTGGTCACAACTGTAGGTGATGCTCTTCCCAAATTTTGAATCTGAAACCACTGCAGTTTGGGACAAATAATCCCCATTCAGAGGGTCAATGTTAAATGGTCTTACCTGCCTTCGAGCCTCACATGTCTCAAGACACAGGGCGCTTAGTGCCTCCACAAGGCCTCTGATTCATAAGTGAACCTGGCTCGACACACAGCTACATAATAGTTGCACAAAAGCACCAGGCTAAAACCACCGCAGTCAGGGACAAATGCATCCCTTTCAGAGGGTCAGTGTTAAAGGCTCTTATCTGGCTCAGGGCTTACCTGTCTCAAGGCACAAGACTCTACTTAGTGCCTCCACAAGGCCTCTGACTTGTAAATGAACCTGGCTCGACACAGAGCTACATAATAGTTCGCAAAAGCTACCAGGCTGACAGAGGCAGAATATTTTGCTTCCAACCTCTCAAACAATCTACACTGCCCTTCTAAGTTCTAGAAGGTTGTCCCTCACTGTTTGATTGCTTCACCAGTCATCTATCAAGGTCATGTGCTGGCCCCTTCCCAGTCTCACGATTCTGAAGCAATGGTTTTAGACTGGACAAAATACAAATTCGCACTCACCATATTTCTTGATCTTTTAAGAATATCTTCCCATTGCTTCACACAAATGGGTTCTGAGCCAGAGGTGTTAGGACCCTGTGGGAGCCAGAACTTTCAGGAGGGCTGGCACCGAGGTAAGTTGTGCACATGCAAGGTGCCGCAAGGGAGCTTGCAGCACAGACTTACCTTAGCAGCAACACCTCAACCACCTCAGTGCATTTCTTGCCGGGAAGTGCAGTATTACCTAAATACAGGTTACTCACCTGTAACAGGAGTTCTAGGAATGGTATATGTTGTTCATCCACACTTGTTGGCAGGTATCCTTGCGCTTTAAATCTGCCAGAAGGTCTTCAAGCTGGCTCCTCTCACCCACCAGTTGGTAAAACCTCGGCTCCGCCCCATGGCGCCAGATCTGGCCTGCTGGAAGCTCAGGTTGTGTGTCAAAGCCGGGAGGTCGGGTGGGTCGTGTGGATGAACAACATATACCATTCCTAGAACTCCTGTTACAGATGAGTAACCTGTATTTCTAGGGATATGGATATGTTGTTCATCCACACTTATTGGCAGACTCCTAGCAGTTCTCTGGGAGGAGGGAGGCACACACCCCTACTTAGGGAATAGAGACTGGAGAACCGAGGCCCCAAAACCAGCATCCCAGGCGTGACTCAAGGTCGATGTGGTAATGGGTGATTAAGGTATGTGCTGACTTCCAGGTAGCAGCCCTGCAGATTTCCTGGATAGGGATGTCCCTGGAAGCAGCCACTGATGCAGCAGTATGGCGGGTGGGAATGAGCTCTTATCCCTCTGGAGGCTCATGCCCGCCAACTTATCTTGAGATCTATGCAGGGGTGACCCACCTGCTTATCGTCCGCTTGGCTGCAGGTCTGCCAGAGTGCGGCTTCAGCGTGGGTGACAAACAGCGCTGGCGAACCTCTCCCAATTTCAGCCGTGCACTCCTTATAGTAGCGGCGCCCTTCAGGGTCCAGAGTATGGAGCCTATATTCAGCCTCAAGGTGTGATTGGGTAGAACACGGCGAGTCAACACCTGGTTAAGGTGAAACTCCGACACCACCTTCGGAAGGAATTTCGGTGGGGCGCAGGGACAACTTTGTCCCTGTGGAAGACCAGGTAAGAAGACTCGACGGAAAGCGCCTGGTGCTCTCCCATCCTTCTGGCTGACTGATAGCCACCAAGAAGGCGGTCTTCCACGACAGGTGAGAGATCACACCTGTGCATTGGTCCGAATAGCCTGCCCATGAGCTTTGCCAGTACCAGCAATAGATCCACGGAGGTGGAGGTTCTCGCACTGGAGGGAAATGTAGTCAAGGCCTTTGAAAAAGCGACCACCTTCTCCTGCGCCACTGACTGTTCCCGCCTGCGCCCGGTAAGCAGAGATGGCTGCCAGGTGCACCTTAAGGGTCGTCGACCTAAGCCCTTGCTGAGAAAGGGACCACAGGTAGTCCAATATGCTCGCCAGGAACAGGAGGACAGGTCAAGGCCCTTACCCTGACACCAAATGGAAAATCTCTTCCATTTGAAGCGTAACATTTCCTAGTCGACTCCATACGGGATGCCTCGTTGGAAAGACCCAAGGCCTGGAACTCTAGCCGCTCAGGAACCAGGCCGTCAGGTGCAAGGATTGAAGGTCCGGATGGAACACCTTCCCTGACTGACTGAGAGCAGGTCCGGGCGAGCTGGAAGCTGCCTCGGGAGTCTGGAGCTGAGGCTGAGGAGATCTGGGTACCAGAACTGGCGGGGCCAGTCTGGGGCTATCAGAATCACCTGTGCCTTGGCCCTCCTTGCTTTGAGAAGCACCTTGTGTATCAAGGGAAATGGGGAAAAGCGTGAAGAGGCTAGGGTCCACTGCCTGAGAAGGCATCCCCTGCAGCGAGCCCTGCTGAGGGGGGCGGCATGGAACAGCCTCAGCCGCGTTCTCCCTGGAGGCAAACAGGTCCACCTGAGGTGTGCCCCAATGGGAGAACAGATCTTGTACTACCTCCGGCAGGAGAGACCACTCGTGGGGCGCAGCCCCTATCCGGCTTAGGGCATCGGCCAGGGTGTTGGAGGCTCCTGCCACGTGAATGGCTAGGAGATCCGCCTCCAGGCTGCTCACGAGTGACCAAATGCGGAGAGCTTCCTTGCATAGAAGCATGGAGCGTCCCGCCCTAGGCGGTTTAGATAGTACATAGTGCGTGGTATTGACCGTCTGGACTTGGACCACTTGACCCCGGAGAAACGGAGCAAAGCCGGTGAGAGCTAGGCGGACCGCCAGAGCTCCAGCAGGTTGATGTGACATCGGGACTCCCGCGAGGGGACCAGAGGCCGTGCGCTGGGTGTTCCCCAGATGGGCACTCACCCATCAGAGAGGCATCGGTCGATAGAGACCGTCGGCTCGGGCAGACAAGCAGGATGCCTCCTGCAGATGAACTGAACGGTCCACCACTGAGAGCATTCCACATCCCTGGGTCACAGTCACTAGCTGGTCCAATGGATCGCAGCGTTGAGACCACTGGCTGGCCAGCCCCATTGAAGGGGCATGTTCCAGCTGGCCCAGCGGACCACGCTGGTACAGGCCGCCATGAGACCCAGGAGAAGCAGGAAGTCCCAGGCAGGGCGCGATTGTCCAACCAAAATGATTGGGCAAAGGAGGAAAGAACCTCGGCCCTGTCGCGGGAGCCGTGCTCTGGCTCCGAGAGTCGAGCTCTGCCCGATGAAAAGAATCACCTGCTTCGGCTCGAGTCCGACTTGGCCTCGTTGATGAGGAGGCCGACTTGAGAGAAAACCTGGAGGGACAGATCTCTGGACGCTCCACCTCCTGCCTGGAGGGGCTGCTATCAGCCAGTCATCCAGGTAAGTACACGGACCCTCGGCACACCAGAATGCTGTCACCACTGCCATGCATTTGGTGAAGACCCTGGGAACTGGAGACAAGCCGAAGGGCATGGCTCGAACTTCGAAAGGATCCCTCTGCTCGAGCGTAAGGAATCTCTGATGTGACGGACTTGATAGGACAGGAAAGACGCGTCCCTGCAGGTCCAGAAGCAGAACCACATGCAGCGTTCCAAGGATGGTACTATCTGAGCCAGAGTGACCATCGTGAAGGTCCGGAGACCTAGGAACTTGTTTAGAGTCGTGCAGGTGAGAATGGGCGCCAGCCCCTTGTCCGCTTCGAACCAGAAGTACCTGGACACAAACCCGGGTCTGAGGAGGGTCCGCTACCTCTGATCACTTCTCTGAGGAGGAGAGCGATGTCAGCTCGAGCAGCCGACAGTGAGACTGCGGACCCGAGGCCCCTGAGGTGCGACGGTTTGAAGGGTGGGGCCTGCTCGAACTCCAGAGGCAGGCCTTTCTGACCACTTTCAACACCCACCGTCTCATGGTAATAACGGACCAGGTGGAAAGAAAGTGGCGGAGCCACTTCAATGGGGAACCTGGGGTGAGGTGACGGGTTGAGCGACACCCTCAACCCGCCATTGGGCAGGCTTGGAGGAGGGACCGCCGAGGGACCTCCAGGGCCTTTACCTCCCTGCTTCCTGGAGGAGGAAGCCGAGGGCTTGGGTTTGGGATGCCAAGCTCGTGCCTGCTGGCCCTGGCGTTGCTGGGCCGGACGTGCCGTAGGCGCAGAGGACGAAAAGGCTTAGGCTGTGGTCTGCAGCCTTTGTCCTTCTGTGCGGATGAGACCGAGTCCAAGGTAGCACTGGACTTCTCAATCCTCTGCAGGTGACCTTCCACCCCAGGGCCGAAGAGGTCGGTCCCCAGGAAGGGACATCCGCCAACTTGTGCTGGGTATCCGAGTGAAGGTGGATATCCTCAGCCATGCCCGATGGCGATAGCCACTGCAGCCGCTACTGACCTGGCACATGAGTCTCCAATGTCCAGAGAAGTCTGAAGCTGCTGTTTGGCCACTGCCCTGCCCTGGTCCCGCACCTGCCCAACCGTGGTCTGGAGGTCCGCCGGAAGATGAGGAACTACCTCGTCCAGGAGCCCAACAGGGCATGAGAGAAATGTGCCATGAGTATGGCCGAACTGGCCTGGCGAAGACCAGGGAGGACGAGCGTGAGACTTTGCGCCGCATAGTCCACTTTCTTGGACTCCTTGTGGGAGGTTTGTCCACGCCCTAGCATTCCCGCGCAGACAAAAGCTTGTCGGTAACTAGCCCTCGGCTGAGGGTGTTCAAAACCGGACAAGGAACCGTAGGGACCACACTTCCTGGCCATCCTGGACGAGGGCGCAGGACAGGAAGAGGGCGCTGCCAGAGCTCCAAGGCGGGCCCACTATGGCCTCGGCCACCGAAAGGCCTCCGTGAATCCTCGTCCAGTATCTCCGTGAGGGGATACCTGGCCCGCTTAGACAGGAGTTGAGCTTCATCTCGGTGGACTCGAGATGAGCCAAGCAATCCCAGATAGGATGAAGGCTATCGTCCACCGACTGACCTCCAGAGGACTCCAAGTCTACTCGCCTGGAGAAAAGGAGGAACGCCGATGGACTCGGAAGAGTCCGCAAAGAGCTGCCTCGGCCTGAGCCACCTCCACCTGCTGAGGAGATTGGGAGTGAGGGTAACAGACAGCCTATGGGGCAGGCCCTGAGCCGACACAGAATTAGTCGACCCCAAATAACGGCTGTGGGCGGAGGTTCCACCGAATCGTGGAGCAGCTGGTTTTGGCCGAACAACCGCCTGGGAACAGGCCCTCGGTAAGTCGAGGGTTGTTTCGCCGCCCGTGACAGCCACTTAATGGCCGGGAAGGCGGCGCTTATTCACGGTCAGAAGGAGCTGCTGCCACATGAGGTCCTCGATCGTCCGACGCAATCCACGCCGAAGCCTCCCTCGCCCGAGGACGAGCGGCGAAGCTGTTTACCGCTGTGCCGAGACCAAGACCACCTATGACGGCGGATCGGCTGGACCGCCAAGAAGTCCGAGACCGAGAACCTTGGCTTTTCCGAGGATGGGGAGGGGACGGTGGAACCGCCTCCCTCGGCTCGGAGGGTTCACCTGAGGGCTCCGGAACCGGAGGCACTGGCAAGCCCACAGGATCCTCAACTCCCACTGGGGGAACTGGGAGAGAGGATTCTCGGCTTGCCTGGGACAACCGTCCAACGGGTCGAGAAAAATCTCGACTCAGGACGGAGTCTCGATCGACTGACCTGACGGGGCACCATGAGACTCAGTGGCCGGTCGAACGTATCAACCAAAAGTCGGACGGTCACAACTGGGAGCGGGACCTTCACCTCGCAAGAGTGTCGACGGAGGACTTACCCTTGTCTTTCTTTTGGACCGAGAAGAAGGTCCAGCAGACGCTGGTCCCTCTCCCTTAGTGGAGAGGGACAGATAAAACTCCTTAAAGGAAGCTGTATAAGAGGAACCAGGAGGCGGGATAAATGCAGCGGCCGAGGAAATCACGGCCAGCGCTGCCTTTTCTTGAGGGTGATCATCTGCTCTAGCTGATCCGCCCGAGCCCGCCCCCATGGAAACCCGCCGACCGGGCCTCTTGACTTCACCGGAGGAAAATGTTTCTCGACACCCCAGTTGTAAACGGGCAGCACAGTCTTTGAGGACGAGGGCTGAGAAGGAAGACACAGTCGTAAGCCTGCGGTCGTGCTCAAGGTCTAAACAGTAGACACACGTGGAGTGCGGATCCGTCCGAGACATCTTCTGCCTGCAAGGGCATCTCCAAAACCGAGTCGATTTGTCCATCCAGCCGCGAGAGATAGAAGACCGAAGTCTAGAAATGCAAAACATTTAAATTTGCAAAACCGAAGAATTAGGAACCAGTCTTATACACAGAGCGTTAAGGAGGGAACCTGAGCTTCAAGCAGTAAGGAAGATCTGGTGTCATGGGGTGGAGCCGAGTTTTACCACCCGGTGGGTGGAGGAGCCAGTTGAAGACCTTCCGGCAAGATTTAAAGCGGCAAGGATACCTGCCAATAAGTGTGGATGAACAACATATCCATGTCCCTAGAACTAACATTTATGCAGTAACATAAGAGTATAAGATAGGCCTGGTGACCAGTGTATAAGGGTCTGCAAATCAGAAACACAGTGTCTTCACAGCCCAAAACAAGAACAACAGGTGAAGACCAATAAACAGGCTAGGGTAAGCCAGACCCACAGTGAGTGGAGTAGGTGTGTGAATCAATAGCAAGGATATTCCTAGAAGATAAAGAAGTACAGGGAGTACATAATTTTACATCTTCCAGGAATTAATCTTCACCACTGATTCTCACGAATGGGTTGAGTACCAAGCTCGGGAGAAAATCCTCGGGTCAGGGTGGTGGGAGCTGAGGCTCACTCAGGAAAAAGTTCACTGAGGATGGCCCTGCCAAAGGAGGCATGCTGCTGGGCATAGATATCCAGAGCATAGTACCTGACAAAGGTGTACTGTGCTCCAAGTTGCAACTCTGCAAATATCACCGGTAGGCACAGAGAATCTCTGCCAGGAACGTAGCAACTGCTCTGGCAGAGTGGGCACGTGCCTGGCCTTCCAACTTGACCTGTGCCATAGTATAGCAGTGACAAAGGCAACTGACAGTCCATGAAGAAATGCATTTGATCACAACTGGCTGTCCCATCTGATAAAAACACAGAAAACAAAGAGCTACTTGAGTGCCTGAAGTTCTTAGTTCTGTCAAGGCAGAACTTCAGGGCTCTCCCGACATGCACAGAAAGGAGAATGAACTCCCTTCATTCTGGATGTTAGGGAAGTATGTAGACAGTACAGGAGGCTGATTTAAGTGAAACTCTGACACCACCTTGGGCAAGAACTTGTGGCCATGTGCAGAGGACCACCTTGTCTCTATGGAAAATAATATACGGAGGATACATGACCAAGCATGAATTTCAGAAATTCTGTGGGCATAGGTGATGGCCACTAGGAAAGCAATTTTCCAAGTTAGGAACTTCAAGTCACATGTAGCCATGGCTCAAAGGGCTTCCAGGTGAGCATGTCAACACAAGTTTGCGATCCTGGCTGGACCGGTGGCGTGGAAGGCTGATGCACCTGACCTCCTGTCATGCCAGTGACCCATGTTTGGAACGGACACGGGTTGCCAGGGAGGGAGGATTGAGGGTCTGGAGGACAGCTCTCCTCCCTCGGGGACACTGTGACTTGCTACTTCACTGCCACCTGGAGAATCCAGCTGGCAGCGTGTGCAGTAGCACCATATAGAAGACTCTACATCAAGAGCACCGGAGCATCTCTGCAGAGGTGGAGCTCGCATAATGTGATCATTGCATGTCTGTGGAGTTGGGAAGGAAATGGAAGAAAACGGTGGAGTACAGGCTTCATGAAGCCCTTTCCATTGTGCCATGACTTGCTCCGCTGCTCTGGGTCATGGGCAATCTGGTTGTGTTGATGGGGAGGGGGACAGCCCTCCTCCCTCTGGCCCTGCCGGTGGGAAGCAACCCATGGGGATTCAGCCCTGGACGCTGGGGCTGCAGGAGATGGTTGTGGACAATGGGAACAGGGGCTGATGCCAGCCGCCCTATCCTGCCAAGGAGGAATAAAAACCTATATAGAAAACAAAGTAGATATCCCAGATGGCACAGGTGTCCTGATCGGACGCCTTGTGTGCAAAATACCCTTCAAGAACCTCTTGAAGAGAGGCAGCTGGGCTAGAGAGGTTCTGTACAGGCTCATGGTACACTAAAACAGTACACAAGTGGACCTTAACTGTAGAGTACTCTTGTGCCTGCATCAGACAGGTCCATCAAGTATTCCAAAACCTTGTCTGGTGGACACTGAAAGGGTCCATACATTTTGAAGCACCACACAGAAAAATGTTTCCATTTGGCTGTGTAGGTCTTTCTGGTGGAAGATTTATGAGCGCCAAAAGAATTTTCTAAGACCCTCTGAAATACCTTATACTTGTTCACCTCTGTCTCTTCAGGAGCCAGGCCTGGTGGTGAAGGGAGCACAGACTAGGATGGACCAGTGACCTCTCGTCAGAAGGTCCGTCTTGAGAGGAAGAGCCACTCAGAGTACAGATTGACAGTCTATTGAGCAGAGGAAACCATATCTGTCAAGGTCAGCAAGGGATGACTAGAATCATCTTGCCCCTGCACCTCCAGCTTAAATAGTATACTCTGAACCAGAGGGATTGGCAGAAATGCATACAGAAAAGATTTGTTCTCTGCAGCCTGAATGCATCTTGACAGAAAATGCCATGTCCTGACTCTGAAGCAGAATCGAGGCAGTTTGGTGTTGGAGGGGACACAAAAAGGTCCACATCTCGGATTCCACACTCACAGAACAGTGACTGCATTCGCCTGGCACTAAGACCATCTTGAGGACTGGCTTCTGTTCTGCTGACCTCATCAGCCAGAACATCCTGAACCCTAGTTAAGTAGACTGCCTGGATCAGAACACCCTGCTAGTAAGCATTCTTCTTTCCAGGGAAGCTGAATAATTCAATGGCTTCAGGAATGCTGATAGAGTTCCCAGAGATCATTTAAACTTTTCTTGTTCTATGAACTTGTTAAGGTTTCTGAGATCAAGAATGGGTGCATGCCCCGATTTCTTCAGAACTAGGAAGTAACAGGAGTAGAAGCCTGTGTTGCACTCCATCTCTGCCACTACTTCCACTGCCCTTTTACTCAGAAGGCCCACAATCTCCTTCTGCCAGAAGCTCTGATAAGTGAGCGGAAAGAAGAGGTTGCTTTCTGGCAGATAATCAGGAGGAATTTCTGTAAAATTCAGGGAGTATCCTCTTGGATAATCCTGAGCACCCATTTGTTCCTCGTAATGGACTCCCATTGATGGTAAAACTGTGCAGATGCCCTCCTACTGGACAGGAGAGGTCTGCTTTGGGCAGCTGAGGCAGGACCGGGCCGGAGCTTCAGAGGGAGGCACTAGGCACTTCTGGGGCCTGTGACTTCAGCAGCGTGTTCTTTTGTGGCTGGGAAGGCTGGGACTTGATTTCAGCTCACATGCCTTTTCCTTAAAAAGGACTATTTACTGTGGTAGAAGCCTCACTCTTTCCCATTTGGGATTAGGGAAGCAGGCCTGGAAGTCTTGATAGCCGCTCTAGTTTTCCGAGAGGCCTCAAGAGACTGTTACACCTGCTGTCCAAACAGGTAACAACCATTAAATGGAACATTCACAACCTGTTGCTGGACATTGTTAGAGAGATGTCCAAAGCCAGGAATGCCTTCTGATACAAATTCCGCTGCAGCGAGGTGCAAAACAGTGTCAAGGTGTTCACACAGGTCTTGAGCTGATAACTATTGGACTCAATGCCATGAGTGACAGTCTGGAGAATCTTCTGTTTGGTTTCAGATTCGTGCAGAGATTCTGCAAAAGACTTAAGGAAGTCCAGAGGGCATACTAAAACTTGGTAACTGGCTGTTCTCATGCTAAGGGTAGCAGCAACAAAAGCTCTTTTCCCCATAGTGTCTATTTTGCATGACTACTTATTATTAGGGCGTGCAGCCACTTCCTGAGGAAGAATAGCTTTGTCATTCTCAGCTAAAATGACAATCTTGTCAGCAATAGGCTGAGAAGTCAAGATAGGCCTATCTTTAGGGCAGTATACTTACAGTCTATCTGTCTATAGAACAGAGGATAGACACAGGCCTATTCCATACTGCATCCAAAAGGGTCTCAAATGCAGGAGGAATGGGGTATGAGATTGACTGGCATGGTGGAAATGTTGAGCTATTTCAGACAAGGTATTTACCTGGGTCAACAGCTGAAGGTTCATAAGCAAGTGTAGCATACATGTTGCAGAGAAAAGCTTGAAAGAGAGGGACCTCCTGGGGAACAGAAGAACAACCTGAATCCAAAGCGTACAGGCTATAGAAGGAGTCATCATTCCGCCCTCAGAAATGATGAGTTCGGGTCAGTCTTGTCCCTCCAGGTCCTCCCGGGAGGGTCCAGAAGAGGTGGACTGCAGCTTCCCTAACCAGGTCCAAAGAGAAGGCAACACCAGAGACATTGGCACAGGCAGAAAGGGAGCCAGTGCCATAGGTGGCACCACGGTCAGAACTGTGTCCAGCACTGAGGGGCCCTCTCAGCACCAAGCCAGGCCCCAAGAGGCCTGAGCTCAGCGCTGAAGGTCCAGCTGGCACCTGAGTGACTGGCAGAGGTACCAGGGCTGGTTCCAAAGCAATGACACTGAATGGGGTGTGGCCAGTGAGGCAGGAGTCGGCGGGCGCTGTCACCAACAGAGGACGCAAAGACCGTTGACAGAGCCAAATGCTCTACCCAGTTAGAAGGCCCCTGCTGCAGCTCCAATGTCTCCAGCCTCGAAGGGCCTAGGACCAGCTCTGCAAGGAGGGACAAATGAGCCAGACGCTACACCTACTGCTCCACAAGAGCTGCCCAGTGGTGAAACTGCCCACCAGACTCCCCACAAGCAGACAGAGAAGGGCTCCGGCCTGAGACCTCGACCTCCCATGAGCAGAGAGTCCATCAGTGAAACCAACGCGCTGGGGAAGGCCTTCTGCTGTGATAAGCCAAGGACCTCGTGGCAGATTTCATAGAGGGTGACCTCAGTGGTACCATCTCTTTCCTTTCTGATGGGAAGAGGAAGAACTCATGTCCTAGTGGTACTGCGCTCATGACCGGATCGAGAACAGTCCTATTTCATTTTGTGTTTACAAGAGAGCTGTCCTCACTCCTGAACACATGACTGCCCATCATCGCACCTCCCATGGAGAGGAAGTGGGAAGTGGACCGAACACAGCCCTGCCACCAAAGCAGCCTGCCTGAAGAGGCTCACTGCCATCACTATCCGTGGTCATCGACTGTTGCTTGGTGGGGCTTGGAGAGCTGAAGAAGATATTCTTGTTTTGTTTTCTAAACTAAGCTGACACAAAATAATAAAACCTATGACTACAAGAAGAACTGAATGCTGTTGTTGAAGAGATGTGAAGTTTTGACTCCGGGGGTGACTGAAGCACACTCGATGGCAGGAAAAAGGGAACTGAGGTGGTTGAGGGCTGGTGCGAGGTAAGCCTGTGCCGCAAGCTCCCTCTCGCGCACCGCGCATGCACACACAACTTACCTCAGCGCCAGCCCTCCTAAAAGTTCTTGCTCCCCAGGGTCCTAGTACCTCTGTCCCAGAACCTTTTGTGTGAATCAATGATGAAGATTGATTCATAGAAGATGTCTGTTTCTGTTGCACTTCTTTGAGTTAAACGGTAACAGTCAGCACTAAGAGCCCCAAACCCAAGTGTGGAGCTAGTTGCAGCATTTTCTTTTACATACTGTTTACTGCAGTATAGTAAACTGAATTAAACTGATTCTGCTGACTTCAAGCTGAAATTTGCTATAACCAGAAATCCCAGAATACCCTGCAGCTGACTACAGAGCAGGGCTGCAGCAGTGGGAGAGTTAATAGCCTGCAGTGCGTGTTAAGAGATTTTATCGCTCAGATCAGATGTATGCCAGTCCGGCAATTCACCCATGGCCCTGTACAGTCCTCTTTGACTTTACTCAACCCTGGGAGGACAGCAGGACCAGCAAACAAAAGATCAGAGCAGCAGACTGCTACAACACTACCAAATAGCTTGAAAATGGAATTTTTTTAGTTCCTACTCCCACACCATTTGGGATTGTCACCACTGGACCCCTTTCCCACAACCGTCACCTCGTGTTCCAGACTCCTCCTCCAGGAGGAGCTGACTGTTCAGAAACCAAAGCTGGCCAGAACCATTCTCATCTATAGAGAAACAGAGCTAGGCAATCATGTGTACGGTAACCAAGGCTGTTGGGCTTGCACATGCCGTGACAAATATTTATTATTTAGCTTTTTTCCCGACCAGTGATCTAGAAGGGTCTAAATGGCACATCAGCTTGATACAGTGCAAAGGTTGGAAAAATAGGTTTTGGCCTGAATGTATCTTACTTCAACACATACAAGAAGGAAAATACGTTACTTTTTATAGCAGCAAACATCTGTATCTAATATGCAAGAACCATGTTGGTGGATATAAGATGACCAGGAAGTAAAATCTGAATCAGGACAGGAGACAATAATAAATCATACAGAGAGGTAACTGTTTTCCTTCAAACTTCTTTATTTTTTGAATACATCTGCTTCCAAAGTCTACTCAACAGGTGGCGGTATGGAAGGGCTCTAAACGTCTCATTAACCTAACCTTTTCTTTTAGATATGTGCTAGAATTTGGATCTACACCAAAAAGCTAAAATTTTTTCGACAATCAATATATTTTTTCTTCCTTAGCGTCATATTATACTCATTCCAGATATTTCATTTCTTATGAAACAGGTTTCTTGTAATTAATATGTTCACTTCACTGTAATATGTTGTATAGTCACGCTTCTCTGTATCCAAACCACCCTTTACAGATACATGGGGTTCTCCATCTCTCTCCTTGTCTATGCTGTTTTCAGACATCACTGGCCTTTTTTGATTTGATTATTTGTTTGGCTGTTGCACCAGACCACAGCTTGTAGAATGGCGCCATCTGGTGGACAAGAGAATGATGGCATATTATGGAATGGCATGTTACTTTTATTTGCTTTTCGAGTACACTGGAGGAAACAAGTGCTCTGCACATGCTCTTGAATAACAAAATGCCATTCTTACACTACAGTATTTATGCATTAGAACAATGTCTGATATATTTGTTTATTCGATTTGTATTTTTACTAAGAGATGCACAGAGCAATGTCACCAAAACTAAGGAAAATACACAGCAATAACCATGTACAGCTCAAATCCTGAAGTTAAAACAGTTTTGTGGGCTGTGCACTGGTACTTTAAAACAGCTGACGCCTTTGAAAAAACTTTGGAAAATAAAATAGCTGGACACAATTCAGCTTGTATTTCACATATCTTCTACAGATATCTCCTCTTCATTATTTGTTACTGAAGAAACTGCCACAAAAACAGGATCTTTATCCCTTACAGCTCATCTGCCTCTATAGCTACTCCTTACTTGACATCATAATGCTCTGTTATGACATCCCAGTCGGTTGCTGTGGGAATAACTGTGATGTCACAAGCACAGTATTATGACATCAGGTTGGGAAGAAGAAGCAGCAGGGCTGATGAACCCTCAGGGAACAACTCTTCTGTTTTCATGCATCTGACCTCAGTAATAAATAGTGGAAGAATAAATACTTATTATCTGAACATATGAAATTTGCCAGCAGATAAGGCCTAGAGGTCTATCAAGTCTGCTCAAATGTGCAGCTAGCACCCCTTATTCTGCAGCTGCCTTCCACCCTTCCCCTTCATTAACCTCCCCTTGTCCTGTCCCATCCTTGGTTGAAGCAGTCCACTGTTCTACTGCATACCACTTCAGCAGGCAATGCATTCCACCCAGCCACCACCCTCTCTGTAAAAAGTGTCTCCTCATCTCCCTCCTGAACCTTCCTCGCTCCAGTCTCATATCATGGCCCATGGTGGCCCTCCCTCCTTACTTTGAACAGTCCTCTGTACCCATTTTGTTTATTCCTTTCATGTATTTAAAGGTTTCAATCATGTCACCCTGTCTCTCCTCTCCTCCAGTGAGTACATGTTCAACTCCTTCAGCCTCCTCTCATTTGATAAGTCCCCAGCCCCTTGATCATCTTTGTGGCTCTGCACTGCACCCCTCAGTAACTTAATGTCCCTCTTCAGATACGACGCCAGTACTGCACGCAGTACTCCAGGTGTGGTCTAACTAATTACCTATACAGTGGCAGAATCACCTCCTCCTCCTCAAGGATATACCCTTGCAATACAACCCAGCATTTTGTTGGCCTTTGCAGCTGCCTTCCTACATTGTGCCAAGTTGTTCATTGACCCTGTAATGAGCACACCCAGATCCTTCTCCTCCTCTGTCTGGGCTAGCTGCACTCCCGTGGCTGGTAACTCCTTCTTGGGTTCTTCATCCCAAATGCAGCACCTTGCACTTTCTGGCATTAAAGCCCAGTTGCCAGGTGTCTGACCAAGTTTCAAACTTTGCCAGATCATCCTGCAACCTCTGCCATCCCCCTAGGTTATCCACCACTGCGCCTACCTTGGTATCATCAGCAAACAGACTGATCTTGCTCTTGATGTCCCATGATATGTCTGCAATGAATATCCCAAACAACACTGGTCCCAACACCAAGCCCTGTGGAACACCGCTCGTCACTGCCCTTGGGTGTGACAGCTCCCCACCCACCACCACCTCTGTTGCCTTCCCTGCAGCCAGTTTCCTCCCATCTCACTAGCTTTGCACCCACCCCTGTGCCTACTAACTTTCTTCCCAGCCTTCCATGTGACACTGATTTGAATGCCTTACTGAAGTCCAGATACAGGACATCCACTGCATAGCCCCTGTCCAGTTGCCTAGCTACCCAGTCATAGAACTCAACCAGGTTGGTTTGGCAGGATCTGCCACATATGAAGCCATGCTGTCTGCTGTCCTGTAGTCCTTTGGCCTCTAGGAGGGCCACCAGCCTCTCCTTCGGGATAGTCTCCATTAGCTTACCCACGATGGATGTGAGACTCACTGGTCTGTAGTTTCCCGGTTCATCCTTGGGGCCACTCTTGTGGAGGGGCACCACATGAGCCATCCTCCAGTCCTGAGGTACACACCCGAATGTAGTGAGGCATTAAATAGGTCTGCCAAAGGTCCTGCAAGGACCTCTGCCAGCTTCTTCAGTACCCTGGGGTGGATGTCATAGAAACATAGAAACATAGAAGTTGATTTAAGATAAGGACCGCAAGGCCCATCCAGTCTGCCCATTTCTTTTCTACCTTATAAATGTGCCATCGGCCTTTGCTCTGTCAGTGACCCATCTATTCATAGTCATTTGTATTGCCCCTTATGCCTATCCCATGCCTGTTTGAAGCCCTGCACTGTATTCATAGCCACCACTTCTTGTGGTAAGCCATTCCATGCATCTACCACCCTTTCTGTGAAAAGAATTTCCTCACATCCCCTTAATCGGCCTCCTCTAATCTCATGCTGTGTCCTCTTGTCCTGCTATTTTCTTATATTTAAACATGTTAGACTCTTTCACCTTGTTTATGCCCTTAAGGTGTTTAAATGTCTCGATCATATCACCTCTCTCCCTCCTTTGCTCAAGGGTATACATATTGAGCTCCGTTAATCTGTCCTCATATGTCTTCTGATGCAGTCCCTGCACCATTTGGTTGCCCTTCTCTGGACTGCCTCAATTTGGTTAATGTCCTTGTGAAGGTGTGGCCTCCAATACTGCACGCAGTACTCCAGATGGGGCCTAACCAATGTCTTGTACAGAGGGATTATTACCTCCTCTTACGACTTGTGATACCCCTACTAATACACCCTAACACCCCTAGCCTTACCTACTGCTTTGGAGGTCTGCTTGGAAGATTTTAAGTCATCAGTGATGATGATGCCCAAGTCTCTTTCTTCCTTTGTGACTGCTAGCAACTCCTCCCAGCCTATAAGTGGCTTCAGGGTTTCTCTTCCCTATGTGCATGATTTTGCACTTCTTTGCATTAAATCCCAGTTGCCACTCTTCTGACCATTTGCTAGTTTATCCAGATCTCTTCTCATTCTGCCCACCCCATCTGTATCATCTACTCTGTTGCAGATCTTGGTGTCATCTGCAAACAGACAAGCCTTACCCTCTAGTCCATCTGCGAGGTCACTAATGAAGATGTTGAATAGGACTGGCCCCAGGACTGATCCTGAGGTACCCCACTTGTGACCTGCATCTCTTCTGACTGTATACCATTTACCACCACTCTCTGTTTTCTGCCAGTCAACCAGTTTGCCACCCAGTTGACCAACTTCTGACCCACCCGAGCCTACCTAGCTTATTTATCAATCTTCTATGTGGAACAGTATCAAAGCTTTGCTGAAGTCAAGGTGGCGACATCAACTGCTCCCCTTGGTCCACCACTCTGGTTGCCCAGTCAAAGAAATCTATGAGATTAGTTTGACAGGACCTTCCTTTGTAAACCCATGCTGTCTTGGATCCTGTGCCCCTATGGATTCCAGGTGTTGCACTATCCTTTCCTTAAGGAGTGCCTCATAATCTTGCCCACTACTGAGGTAAGACTGACTGGTCTGTAGTTCCCCGCCTCCTCCCTGCTACCACTCTTGTGGAGGCGGGATCACATGAGTCCTTCTCCAGTCTTCTGGGACCTCTCCTGTGCTCAGAGACTCACTAAACAATTCTGCTAATGGCTCTGCTAGTTCCTCCTTTAGCTCCTTAAGTACCCTGGGATGTATGCCATCAGGTCCCATTGCCTTATCCACCCTGAGCTAGCAAGCTCTTGTAGGACCCTTTCTTTTGTAGAGGGAGTAGTCTCACCTCCCTCCCCTGTGTCCATGATGCTGAGCTGTGGGCCCTGCCCTACCTTCTCTTCAGTAAATACTGAGCAAAAGTATCTATTTAGGATAGATGCCTTTACAGGTCCTCCTCCTCACATGCTCCCTTTTCTCCATTAAGCTTAGCAATACCCTCTGGACTTTCTCCTTTCACTAATGTATCTATAGAAAGTCTTGTCACCTTCTTTTACTGTTATTGCTAGTGTTTCCTCAGTTTGGGACTTTGCCTGCCTTACTGCCTTCCCTGCTTCCCTTAGGGCAGTTTGGTATGCCTCCCTATCTTCATCTGCTGTGTTTCATATTTCCTGAAGGCCAGCCTTTTGGCTCTGACCTTTTGCTACTGTATTTGAGAACCAAAGTGGTTTCCTTCTTCTTTTGCACTTCCTTTTCTGTCTAACACAATGGGATGTTGCTTCAAGTATTGTATCCTTAATGCTTGCCCACTTTGCCTGTACCTCCTCACCTGTGTTTCTTTTTGCCAGGGCTAGCTTAACTCTGTTGGCCATCTTATCAAAGTCAGCTTCTCTGAAGTCCAATATTTTGCCTTGGAATGGGATGATTTAGATGTAGTAGCCAAATTGAACCATACCATGTGATGGTCACTGACCCCAGGTGACCTTCTACCTGGAGATCTGTGATCCCTTCTTTGTTAGTCAGTACTAGATCTAGGATAGCCCTGTCTCTTGTGGGTTGCTGTACCAGTTGTTTGAGGCCCTCCCCTGCAGGGAATCCACTATGAGTCTAGTTCTGGCAGATGTTCCTGCTGATATTGACCAATCTGTATCTGGCATGTTGAAGTCTCCCATTATCAGAACCTCCCTTTAGCTGTCATGTTTTGTATATCTTCTAACAGTAATGTGTCTATGTCCTCCCTCTGGTCTGGGGGCCTGTAGACAACCCCAGTTCTTATGGCTGTCCCATTTCCTGTTTCCAGGGTGACCCACAGTTCTTCTGGCTCCTTATGTGTATTCTGAATTTCTGTAGCTTTGATATTTTCATTTAACTTACAGACCTCCTCCCCATTCACCTCGGTCTCTTCTGAACAATACATAGCCAGGTACTGAAGTCTCCCAAGTGTGGTTACTGGTAAACCACGTCTCACTAATTGCTACTATGTCCAGTTTAGCCTCTGACATTATTGCCTGCAGGTCTGGGATCTTATTTCCCAGGCTGTGAGCATTTGTACATGATTTTCCATTGGCCAGATTTTGGTGTGTTAGTTGTTAGGTGAAGTTGGCATTACCCCTGTGCACCATGGGGAGACAAACCTTTTTCTTACCTGGTGATACAAATGAACGGCAAACACGCTGAATTCCTGTTTGACCACTAGCTGAGGGGAGGGTGTTCTTCCCATTCGACGTGGGGTGCTGCACCTCTCCCCATTTGCTAGTTTAAATATTAAAGACGCCAAACTTCTGCCCCAATGCACTGACTCCTCTTTAGTCAGATGCAGTCCATCAAATTTAAAGAACTTTCGCCCCAGAACTGTTGCCAGTTCCCACAAATCTGTGTCCTTTTCCTGGCACCAGTCCTTGAGCCACGTGTTTAGCTCCCCTATCTCCCCTTCTCTGACCTTCCATCCATCTGCTCCCTTCTCCCAGACTGGCAGGATCTCAGAGAAGGAGATGCGGACGAAATAGATGATAGTTTGTCACCCAGCTTAGTCAGGTGTTCCTTGGTCTCCACAACTGACCGGCTGGTGAGATCATTAGTCCCTATGTGTACTAGGACATCAATGTTTTCTCCTGCTTTGTGAACAATTTTAGCAATGCGGTCAGTGTCTCTCCATGCTGATGTACCTGGAGACATCTGACCATCACCCTGGCTGGAGATGGGTTTCAACTCCCGAATCATGGAGTCTCCTATGATCAGAAGTTTTTGATTTCCTTTGTGCTTGTTTAGTTTTGGTTCCTGATTTGGGTGAGCATTGTTGTCTAGCTCCTGTGCGCGGTATCCTGCTCTGCAGTGTCTTCTGCCTCTTTATTTGATTTCAGAGATAGAGGCAGATACCTGTTTTAGTGTTTATATGGTTTTGGAGGTAATGTGTTGAGAGCAGAGAGTGATGGGGCACCTGATTTGCTCCTCCTAACCTGCCAACCTCCTGGACCAACTACCCTCTGAGGTCGAGGTTTTTCTGTTGGATGCTGGGGAAATGGCGGGTGGTTCTTATAATGTATTTCCTCTTCAATATGAGATTTGAGGCGTGCAATCTCTGCCCATGCTGCCTGGAGCTGAGACCTAAGATCTCCAAAGGCCCAGCATGTAGGACAGTGTCCTAAATCCTGTAAGACTGTCCTTCTGAAAATTGTTCCACAGTACCTGCAGTTAATGAAATCCATTCCAAATAAGTTGCTGGGTTTGTAACCTAGTCAGAGTAATTAGAAGGAAAAAAAGGAAAAAAAATGCAAGTAATGGTTTTAATTGTGCTTTGTTTAACTTGTTATAACAAGTTAAATTACTAGTGCCCTGTAAATGAGATCACCTTGTGAGGCCCCACTGATCCGCCCCTTCCTGCTCTGCCACAGGAAATGTCACAACTGTGGTACCCTATAAAAGGAGTGTGGCGTGGGGTGGTTGGGGATGGGGTGGGTGGTGGGCCCTTCCCTGCCTAAAAGAAGAACCATGGACGAGAAAGAACAAGGAGGTAAGAGCAGAAACAATCAGTCAACAACAAATGCAGTAACCCTGAAAGCTTATCCTAATGTTAGATAAAACTGTAAAACCTGTAAAGCACCACCTGTAATAATTTCAGAGAAGATATACCCTGTAAAACACTTTGCTCCAGAGAAAATAAAGCAGTAACAGAAGATATACCTTGCAAAGACAATTTGAATCAGAAGATTACAGCAGTAATCTGTTAGCACACACCTGTAGGCACACCTTGTAATAATGCATCTGGGCCTGGCGCCTTGTCCACCCTCAGTGCCTTCAAACCCTCTCGAACTCTGCTCTCCATGATTTCCCCATCTGTCACCACTTCCCACCCTGCTTTTGCCATTTCTCCCACCTTGGTGTCACCCCCTCTTCTTTTTAGTAAATACTGAGCAGAAGTACTCATTTAGTGCTTTCGCCTTATCGCACCCTGCTTCCGCCCAACCCCTCCTTCCCTAATTCTTACTATGTGGTCCTTACAGCTCCTTTTCTCCTGATGTACTTAAAGAAGTCCTTCTCCCCTTCTTAATGCCTTGTGCCAGCCTGAGTTCGTAGATGCTTTGACTCCCTTACTGCCCTTGTCACCTCCTTGATTCTGTCAAGTACTCTCCTGTCCTCCCCCTCCTTTTTCTTTGTACTTCCTAAAGGCAGCTCTTTCCTCCTTACCTTTTCCATGACCTCCTTGCTTAACCAGATTGGTTTCTTAGCCCTAAGCCTTCTTGCTCTGGGCTTTGCAGCAGGTTTTGGTTGCCTCCACTATCCCCAGCTTTATGAGCTCCCACCTCTGGTTAGCGTCCATACTAGATTGAATTCTGGCCAGGTACCCTTTACCAGTCCTCCTCAAGTCCAGCACTATTGTGCCAGATTCCACCCCTTCCTTGCCCATATCCAATGTGAGCCATACTGAGTGGTGGTCACTCCTGACAGCGGTTCCTCCACTGTAAGTTCTCTCACAAAGTCCCCATTTGCCAGCACAAGGTCAAGGGTATTCCCTAACCTGGTTGGTTCACTGACCATTTGCAGCAGGAAGCTGTC
Source organism: Neoceratodus forsteri (assembly GCA_016271365.2). NCBI lineage: Eukaryota > Metazoa > Chordata > Ceratodontiformes > Ceratodontidae > Neoceratodus > Neoceratodus forsteri. Next base: position 827,562,210 of record CM057453.1, on the reverse strand, counting down.
CTGGAAGGCATTCAGCAGTACCTGCTCCCTTCTGTTCCTGGTTGTTGGGTGCTCCAGTCCACTCCTGGCATGTTGAAGTTTGTGAATATTATATTTAATATTGAATATTTATTGTTGAAATCATCTTGTAGCTGTTCTTTATAATTAATTGTTCTTATGTAAAATATATTGTTTTGTATGTAAATTCTTGTCTTTGGTTCTGGGTCGGAGCCTGAAAAAGGGCCTTTGGTCCAGTGTCCTTACCTTAACAAATGAATAAATAAATAAATAAAATAAAAATACATTGCTAATGAGAAATTTAAGCTGCTTTGTGTTCAAATATTATGTTTTTCAAAGTTCTTCTCGAGGCATTAGTGTCGCTTAATTATTAAGTATCACATATGACCTCAGCCTCCTACCAAAATGAATGGCCAAAGGCTCTGCTCTTTCAGTTGCGTTTCTCTTGCAATGTGATCATGTTTTATTGTTTGTTTTCCTTTTCTCACTCATGGCAAAGCTGAGTTAAAAAACAGGTAAATAAGACCAATAAGCAAACATTCGTGAAGAGCAGGATCATATAATTACATAATAAGGTATGAGATGGCATGGTTCACTGTGTGGTTTACCAAAGCCTTATGTGGCGTGGCATGACGATAGCTGAGTGTCTTAAATAGATGAGAGGTGGGTAAATCCCACAACAACACAAGACCAAGATCACCTTTTGCAATTAAGAAACTGGCATATCTGTTAAAAACACAAAACCCCAAATTAATACATTTTATTTAAACGTTTTTGTTATTAAAAACTGCAGTAAGAGGAAGCAGTATAGCACAGTGGTTAAGGGCACTGAGCGGCAAACCTTTTTTTTTGTTTTTGTTTTTCAAGTGGCTAGTTTTCCATTAGCAGGTTATACAGACCTGCCACTAGAGGATTCTTGGTCTTCTATATAAATCACTGTATTCATTCGTGGGCAATATGGCCTGCATTATCATTCTACTTCTTTCCCAGTGCTGCTACAAGGGGACTTGAGTCTGAAGGGTGGATGGCCACTAACTAAGCTGCTCCTGCTCTCCTTGTTCCCCTTCTGCTGTATTTTCTCATCTAGGTTTTAAGTGAGTACCTAGGTGGGCAAATTTCTTGCCTAGAAAATATTGCACTAATACAAATCGAGACCACTCAATCTGGGACCATGGCTCTCCTTATTGTGTTTTTATTGCTCCTTGGTTAGCTTTCAACTTGCTGAAACAATTCTAATCTTCTGCCTACTGTCTACCACTGCCACTGTAGCCTTAGGTGCTTCTCATAGCGTAGCCTCAGGACTTATAACTGTAGCCTGTGGTAAATATTACATAATAATTTAGCTCTGTATTAGCTGCCTAAATGTTAGTCATTGATATTGCTGACCCTACACATTCTAGGTGGTACTGTGTTGTAAGTTCTAATCCTGCTTTCTTCTGTGACAAGACAAAGTGCTGCGTGGAGTTACTGAAACAACCCAGCTGCCAAGTGTCTCCTGCCAGTTTTGCTCTCCCAGGCAGGAATTGCTTGTTGTACCCCTGGTGGTGGCCTGACTTAGTTGTTTCTTCACCTAATGACCCACGGCTAGTACTTTCTTTCTGGGATCCTGTTAATTAGGAGCGAACTGCTCTTGCTTTAGTTGCTCTATGAATCAGACTGCCGAACTTGCTTCTGCGCACTAACAGTGGAAGTGCAGTACTTGGGAATTTGACATAGGCTCTATCGCCTGTAACTAACCCTTGGCCTCCAGGCCCTGCTCTTACTATCAAGGCAAGAAGCACAGATAAGCCACGTCATGCCTCCTCCCTACTGGAACAGGGCATTATCCTGGCAACAATTTACATACTGGGCAACTTGGGACTGACTCTCTCATTAAAACTGCCTTCTGCCCTACGACACCCATGGGGGGTCGAGAGGGAGGATCGGACACTTTGCATGTCCCCTCCCAAGGTGCATTTCCTTCTCCTAGCAGCACATGAATTCTCTAAGAAAGGGGTCCTCTACAGGGTCCTTCTCTTCAGTAGGAGCCCAACCCCTAGTCAGATCACCCTGTCCATACCCCTTCCAACCCTCACTCTCCTGAGCTCAACTAGCTGCCCTCTACTAATGGCAGGAGATATCCAACCAAACCCTGGCCCAGAGACAGCAATGTCTCTATCTCCTCCCCTTGATAAGGCTTGGGACGGGCCAAGGGTCTGAGGTTGTGCATATGAATATCTGCAGCCTGAGCACCCAAGATCCAGGAGGTACTGGCGCATGGCAGTCTATAACCGAGCTATAGGTCTGGAGACAGAAAAAACCCCACTTCAGGTCATGTAATCTCCGGATGTCCTTGAAGGATAGACCTCCAAAAGAGAGGCGGTGTGCTGGTATATTGGGACAACATCTCTCTCTCCCTCGTCAGGCAGCCCCTTGACCTGTCCCTGAATGCTGAAGCTATATTCGCTCAGCTCAAAATAGGTGGGGCTAAACACTTCACTATTGGTCATGTATACAGCCCACCATCCAATGCTCTCGGCTCTGGATGAGCTCCTGAAGAGCCCAGTGGTTGACACTGCATCCGAGACTATCTTCTAGGCGACTTCAATTTAAACTGGGGACAGGAAGGAAGTCTGCCATCAACCAAACCCTACACGACTCCCACCTTGCTCAAATTATTACCCTACTGACCAGAATGAACCATAAATCAGGTAGGCACTCTATAATAGACTGGGTCCTGACCTCATCCCTAGTAATGCAAAGCTGGCCGGATCCTGGGAGATGCCTTGAGCGACCATTCGCCTATATTTGTCATTTGGAAGAATAATGTTATTAAAGTCCCTCCTAGATCTTTTACTACCAGAGACTACTCCAAATCCACCCTGACCAGTTCATAGGCTACCTAAATAGCACTTGACTGGAACTCCATTAGACACCTACCTAACCTGGAGGAAGCTGTAAAATTTTTCCAAACCACCTTCACTAAAGTCACTGACCTCGTTGCCCTATGAAAACCTATAGGGTCAAAGGTAGCTGTTATAAGTGGATCTCACCCCCTAAAAGCCCTGATGTCTACTGGACAAAGCGTGGAAAAAGTTCAGGAAATCTAAGTTTCCAGTGGACTTTGCTAGCTACAGGGCCCTCAGAAACCAATGCAAACTGGCCATAAAAGAAAGCCAAGAAGGAATATATCACCAATCTCCAAAAAGCTAACCTGGGAAACCCTAGATACTTCTGGTCACACATTAACGTAATCTCTTAAAAGGAGGTAACAACAACCGGCCCTATCCTGGCAGTAGGGGCAGTACTGGAAGAGGCGCCTCATTGCAGAGGCCCTAAACAGTTTCTTCACAAACCTGGATGCGTGCAAGGTGGGTCCCTTAGATAACAAGAACGAACCTAATAGGCACCTGCCCTTGAACTAGACCGCCCTCTGTTTCATCTGGCTGGTTAGGGAAAGGGAGGTTCTGCTCATCCTTAAATCCTGCGGCGAGAGGCACCGGGGGCCTGATGGGATCCAGACCAATCCTCAAGGAGGGCTCCCATCTTAGCCAAGCCCCTAACCTGGCTGATAAACGGTCCTTTATGGAGGGGTCTGTCCCTGAGCCATGGAAGCAGGCCCTAGTGATCCCCATTCACAAGGGAGGGGTCCACCGAGCCTATTGGGAACTACAGGCCTATCTCCTGTTGTCCTAATAGCGAAATTACAAGAGAAGCTTGTATACTCTCAACTACAGCGAATATCTGGAAACACACCAGATAATCTCTTCATGCAGCAGGCTTCAGAGCCAAGCATGGGACGGACACTGCACTAACCAAATTTTCAGCTGATATCCTGGGCAATAATGACTCAGGGGTCAGCACAGGCTGATCTTCATGGACCTGTCTAAAGCGTTTGATCTGTAAACCGCAACCTCCTTTTACAAAAATATGTGCTCTTGGCATGGACTGCACATGCCCTAGGAGGGTTTGCTAATTACTTCACGGGCCGGACCCAGAGGGTCAAGTGGAAGGACTATGTCTCCCAGTCTGCACGGCTCAAAGTAGGAGTACCTCAGGGGTCAATACTTGGTCCCCTTCTCTTCACTTTGTTTATAAGCGATCTGCACTTACAATGCGGGAAGCAGCATCATCCAATACGCGATGACGATGCTGTTTCGAGCCTCCCCTAACTTAGAGAACTGGGGAATGCCTCCAAGAGGACATTCTTCAGATGGAGGACTAGCTCACTCGGAATAAAATGGTATTAAATACCAGTAAACTAAAGCGATGTTGTTTGGGCCCAGATCCTTGGGAACCGAGAGGTCGCTGCTCCTTCAGCTGCAGTCCAGAGGGGTGATAAACTTGAGGTGGTTACCTCCACTAAATACCTAGGGCTAACCTTGGACCAAGGCTTCACCCTAAAAAATCATGTTGACCAACTCACCAAAGCCATACATGGAAAACTCGTATCCTCTACAGAATAAAGGACCAGATTATCCTGAAGCCAGAGTTGCCATCGCAACTAGCGCCCTTCTCCCCAAGCTCACTTATCGGCACCTGTTCTTCAAGGTGAGGCCTCTCGGAACTTGGCAGGCTCCAGACCTTATACAATAAGATTGTCCGATTTGTAACATTATCACACCCTAGGACACACCACTCAGAGGCTCAATCCAAGCTCAGCTGGCCGTCACTGGAAGCCCGCCTCATCTACCCCACACTATGTCTCCTTTTAAGCTTCTGGGGCCCTTACCTCCCCTAGTCTCAAAGGACTAGTAGTGTCAAACCAACCTGAGGAGTCTCCTTCCTCAGGACAAAACCTCCTTGTGGTCCCCAAAACAAAGACTAAAGCTGGGTCCAGGTCCTTTGCTTTACTGCACCTTCCCACTGGAACAAACTCCCACTGGAGAGTACGGGAGGCAGGGTCGAGCCCCTGCTTCCGGTCTAAGCTCAAAGCACACCTGCTCACCAGAGCATCTTGCCAATGCATAAGGAACTGACCTTATGCCACGGCCTCCTTCCTCTCCACCTCCGATTGTAATGCCATTAAGTCTTTCACAGTTATACAGCATGGAATTTGCCTTATGTGTGTTATCACTGTTAAATCATTTGGTATTTACGCAAGTTTACAGCTCTGCTTACCTACTTGTACTGTCTGTTTACCTGTATGTTATTTTACAGCTCTGCTTACCTGCTTTTACTGTTCTGTTTACCTGTATGTTACTTTTACCCTGGTGCCCCTGAAAAGGGACCTCCGGGCCCAGTGGGCCTACCCGTCAACAAAATTCAATAAATAAATAAATAAGTAAACCTGGAGACTTGGGTTTGAATCCCATCAGCCCCACTTGCATACTGTGCGACCCTGAGCAAATCACTTAACTTCCTTGTGCTCCCAGGTCACACCTGGAAACAAGCTCCGGCTTAGTGTGCCTTTCCTGGTTAAACAATTTCCCTTCCTTCCAATAAATAATGATGTGGTGCCACTAATCAATCAAACTGGCCCAGATTTAGGAGCTCCATGTAACTGGCAGTAAAGAACTAGTGTCACAGAAAGTCAAATTATATTTTTAATATTTATGTTTCTCCTCCTCTGCCTACATCTATTAAGGCCATTTTTCATTTCACTACCCCCAGTTAAGGCTGTCTGTCCTATAAAGAAACTGTTCCCACCAATCTGGAAGGCTTTATCAAAGTATCCACGCAAATGCATATCTGCAAAATGGCCACCCACCTCTAATGTCCTTACCCATTTTTTCTGTTTTTTATTAACAACATACCCTGCAGGGCCTGCATTAGCACTAGTGAAGTTGTGGTCAGCCTGAACCTCAGCATCAAATGTTGGGGTCAGATCAGAAAATCTTAGGGTCAGAAATTTCTTGAGTGGCTTTGCAGAACATTATCAGATTGTAGTGCTCCAGAGTTCCTGGTGCCCTCCAGAAATGGGCATCCAAGTGCTCCAGGACTCTGTCAGGGATTGGTGCCCCAGGAATGGTGCCTCATAATAAAAGCCCCAGCTGGACTTGTTTATAAAAATATTTTTCTGCTGTTTTCTCCCTGCCTGTTCCTTCTCAGAACCCCCTCCCAAGTTGCCAGGCACCAGGAACCTGTGCTTGTGGTTCCCAGGTGTGGGCAGGCAGGCAGGCAGGGTTGGGCTCCTGAGGATTGCAGAATGGAATCTTCAGCCCAGTTTGAATGGCAACAACCATTCAGTTTGTTTGGAGGAGAAAAGATGAAGCAGTCAAGTCAGGAGGAGAAGCAATCGCCAGCCGGGCACAGCCAAAGGAGGGACTACCTTCAGTTCCTGCATCCTCTCAATGTCCAGGCCAGTCTAGCAGCACAGCACTCTCCTCTCCTGTCCTGGGCAGCAGCAGTCTTGTGGTTCCCGGTGCCAGCGGCAGTGGGAAGTCCATCGGAGAGGCAGCAGTAGGAAAGGCCAGTCCGTCCTTTGAGCAACAGCAGCAGCAGTAGTCTGAGGAGGCTAGTAGGAGGAGATGGGTCCAGGCCTCCGTCCCAGTCCCTCTGTCCATCAGTCCTGGTCCAGAAAAGTGAAGTGGGTGGCACAGTGAGTGGCAGCAGCACACCTGCCATGTGCTGGCCACCAAAGGAACAGTTTTTGTTTCTTTTTTAAATAAAAACAAGTAAATATTGGACTTCCTTATGGTGCAGATGGAAGCAATGTGGCCATTTGGAGGCAAACAAGGTCCTGGTCCACAGACTGCCCATGGTGCAGAGTTAGAAAACTCTTCATAGGAGCCAAAGACTGTGGGGTGGGTAAGCCCACCTACTGAACTGCCCATAGCGTAGAATTTGAAAAGAGCTCCAGGAGCTAAGTAAATTGGGTAAGGACTATTTAAATTGAGAAATAAATATGTATGACGGCACTAGAAGGCCGGATTTAGAGGACAGAATACCTAATGTATGAACTGCCTGTAAGAAATACATGTTTAAAAGACTTTCTGAAGTTTTGGGGCCCCTGTAATCAAACTGTTCACTGCCCTGTGTGTGGTGCCACCAAGAGACTGATGCAAGCCTACTGCCCCAAATGCTGTGGCTACAAACTGTGTGAACTGAGTACACTTGAAAGCTTTGTTGAAATAACCACCACCAGAAATGTTTAAAAAAACAAGAACTTTATTGAGCTGCCATTCCAGTCTGGTGTGGTCCCCAGTGTGTCCCAGACCAACTTCATCCTCGACAGTTCCTTTAGGAGATTCTTTAATGTCCTTCATCCAGTGACCCAGGTTTGGTCTAACAGCTGGCATCTTTCTTCAGGTTCTTCTGTTTCTTTTCCTCGAGGGTAACCCATTCCGGTGGTCCGTGTGCGACCTGATGCCGATGATCCTCTCTGCCTCAGTGGAATGCAGTTCTTCAGCCAGGAAGGGTTACAAGTACCGTGGTCTCTACAACAGGCCCAAAACCGATGACAGGTATCCTTTGTATGGTGTTTTCTTTCTTCTTCTGCTTGAGTGTCCCTCCTGGAGTGGAACTGTCCTGGACAGAAAAAGGGTCTCCTGACCTTTTCTTTCCCCTAAAGGACTCACACCATGAATTTAGAGCCTTAGACCTAGTTAACATTATGAATATTTAAAGCATATAATTTAGAGCAAAAGTTATAATTTAGTTGATGTTACAGATCTTTTAGTGCTTAGATATTTAGTATAGATGTTGTTGCTATGTTAGAAGTGTCCAAATAAAATACTTTATTTGCGTTCAAGTCAACTTCATGCCTCTTTCTTGTATGTTCCAGCTAGTGGCAATTGGCCTGGATTCCGTTCCTCTAAATTCATGATGACTGCTTGCTGGGCATCACCTGAAAATCCACCTCTGGGTGGTTGCTGTAGTCGAAATTCATTTTCCTCCAAGATATAGCTGGTAGACCTGCCCTGACCTGACCTGTCTTGTTAGAATGCGGTCAGCATCAGCGGCCTTCTCTCATGCCTGTTACCAGATACTTTTATGCTAACGACATTGGTGCAAACCTTTCAATAGTCAGGTCAGTGCTGTAGCACTACTTTTATTTTTGTGCTTCAGAATCCTCTAAAAGCCCATATGGGGACTTCAGTAGGGGATCAAAGCAAGCCCTGGCCTTCTCTTGCAAACACAGCTGTCTGTGTACTTACGGAATCCACCAAACAAAAACCATGTGTGACAGTTACTTTGTAGAAGAATTACATTCATTACCCAGCTTATATTCCAAAAATTGCAAGCATTATTAATGGAAAGGCTACACTTTTAAAAACTATTAAACTTGCCCATGTTGGTGGTGGTGGTAGTGGTGGTGGGTTGTACATTTCTCCTGAGCAGGTTTCTCCAATCCCGAGTCCAGACAGTGTGCTTTAAAAGAGCACCAGTCATGCTCATTTCTATAGGGCAATGCAATTTTACTTCTAAAGAGCCCAATCCGGAGGCTCTGGGTGCCAAACATAATAAAAACAAATAGAGAATACAGAAAACATTAGTGCAGTAGCATAATCTTTAAAAGCGACATTCTCAGACAGGTAGCCTGGACCCAGCCGTAGGGCCTTATAGGTGAGTAAACCCACCTTGAAAGGACCCTCCACCTGATCGGCAGCCAGTGCAGGACCGAGTCACATGGCACGATCGAGACTGTCCCACCAGTAACTGGGCCACTGTGTTCTGCACCAGCTGTAGCCTGCAGAATGTCCCTCCCATGACCCGAGTAAAGAGTGTTACAGTAGTAGTCTGGAGGTCACAAGGCATGTACTAAGGTGGAGCAGATCATCGGGTGGAATGAGGGAGGCAGTCCTGGCGATGTTCCGTGAAGTGGTAAAAACACTCTTCACAACAGGCGACACCTGATCTTGAAGGTCAGTCTGCTGTCCAGGATCGCACCCAGATTACACATCCTCGGGAAGCAACCAACGGAGCAGACCCTAGAAAAGACCAGTGTCCGCTCCAGGCAGCAACCCATCATGCCCGCGACCCGACTCGACCACCAGCACCTCTGCCTTGTCCGGGCTAAGTCGCAGCCAGCTGGAAGCCATCCAGTCATTGATTTTAGCCAGACAGATGTTAAGCACATCAACCGCACCAGATGTCCTGGGGACAAAGGACAGATATAGCTGGGTGTCATCTGCATAGCGGTGAAACTCCACGCTGTACTGTTGAATGATCTCACCCAGGGCAGCATATACACTGCGAACAGCATTGGCGCATAAGATCAAGCCTGGTGGAACTTCACAGGACAGAGGCACTGGAGAGGAGGAGAAATTCTCTCACTACCCGCTGCACCCTGTCTGAGAGATAGACTCAAACTATCTGATAGCAACACCGGCGAGTCCACAAAAATTCACAGAGCCGATCAAGGCACAACGTGGTCCACAGTGTCGAAGTCAAGAGAGATCAAGGAGCACAAGAACTAATCTGTCTCCTCTATCTCTAGCTCTGAGTAAGTCATTATGCACCCTGACTAGTGCAGTTTCTGTGTTGTGTCTAACTTGAAACCCGACTGAAATGGCTCATAGATGTCGAAGGACACAAGCTGATCCATGAGCTGCTGTGCTACCAGTTTCTCAACAACCTAGCTCAAAAAGCAGATCTGAGATAGGTCGGTAATTCGCTGATGTCTAGTTCGAGGGAAGGTTTCTTTAGAGGAGTCTCACAAGTGCCTCTTTCAGAGGAGCTGGGAACACCTGGCTATCCCAGCAAACACTAGCTCAACAGCCTTGGCGATCCCATCAAGAAACGGGTCGGGCTGGGTCCAGTCCACATCACAAGATGTATGCTTCAGTCTAAGATCACCAAGTTACCTCAGACACCTCCACTGGCCTAAACTCTTCCCAGACAGGCAGAGTTCCTCTGCTCCCAGCAGACTGGCAACTGCAAGGCAGATGTCTACCTAGCGGAATCCTGACCAGATAGCCGACACCCTGTCAGAGAAGAACAGAGGTCGGCTGAAGAGCGCCAGATGAAGAAGCCTGTCCACAGTCTGAAAAAGCTGAGCAGGTCTGTTCCCTGCTGCAATCTCCTGAAAGGAACCTGCCTTCTTACAGGATTGCCTCCTGGTACTCACGATAGTGAGTGCACAGAGCCAGTCTGTCAGCATCTAGACATTGGTCTTTTCTAGGGTCTGCTCCATTGGTTGCTTCCCGAAGGTGTGAAATCTCGACAGCAGACTGACCTTTAAAGATCAGGTGTCATCTGTTGTGAAGAGTGTTTTCACGGGACTTCCGCCAACTACGCTCCAACTTCTGACCTGTGATTCAGATTGCCTTGAGATCCCCATCAAACCACAGGGATCTCAAATGAGAAGATCTAAGTCATATACAAACTGGTGCTATGGCATCCAGAGCTCAGACACCACCTTATTATATGTGGCCACTGCCTCCCAGAGCCAATCACACAAGCCTCCTCAACCCCTAGCTAGGTCAGCTACCGCCAAAAGTTCTTCTGGGTCTAACCCCCTTAAAGAGCGATAGCTAACCATCTCCACAGGAAAAGGACTATGGGGGACCCAAATGTGAACTCCACTGTGCAGTGATCGGACCAAAAAAGGATCAATCCTGAGGTTATCAACCCCAAGACCCAGCTGGAACACCAGATCGAGTGTGTGACTGTGCTGGTGGGTCACAGAAGCAACCGCCTGTGAGGCCCAATGAAGACATTAACTGGAGGAGGTTGTAATTGAAACACGAGGATTCGTTGTCAGCACAGGCGTTGAAGTCTCCCAGGATTAAACACCTGGGGAGTCCAACACCTGGTCGAGAACGAAGTCTGCTACCTCCTGCAGGAATTCTCCTCCAGGCCCAGGCGGTGGTAAATGAGAAGAATCCTGCAGTCTGCACCTGGACCCCACGAATGGCAACGACTCAAAAGACCTGGTGTTACCAACTGAATGCACAGTGAAGCCCAGACTGGCTCTAAAAATGATGGCCACCCCACCCCTCCGATCCTTTCTCGGGCAGTGCACCACGGAGTACTCAGTGAGGATGGTGGCTGCTAAAACTGGGCCAGCACGTCACCCAACCAAGTCTCCCGTGTACAAGCCAGGTCGACCGGAAATCAAGTCCACAAAATAGCAGTTTTGTTCCTATCGACCTGGCATTGCAAAGCACCGCCCAAAGAGGATTAGGGTAGGTGGCGAGTCCTATAGCTACCTGCCCACTGGTCTGGTGGGACCCCTGGGTATAGGAACCAAACACGTCAGACATCTCCCACTGCCCTGTTTAAACCCAGGGCATCTCCTGGACCACAACCTCAATGGCCCTCACCACCTCATCCTCCGCTGCTCTCCACCATCAACCACTCAACCGCCACCTAGTTATTCGACCTCTCTGGACATAATGCCACTTTGAATAGGAATAAGATAGACGCTGGTATAACAAAGAAGGGAAGCCCTCAGAAGTTTATTTAGTTAAAAATATACATCACATATATGTAGGCAGGGTTTTAAAGGTCAAAAGATACTAATGTGTAACTGGGAACAATGGATTTAGTATAGATGCTTAAAATATAAACCATCCATAAATAATTAACTTCCAGTAGTGATTCTGCACAGGTAGGAACAGATGCTTTAAATATGCTCTAAATATCTTCTCCCATATCATTGTGATTCCCATTTTTTATTTATTTTCTTTCCCTTCTTTTCCTCACTTCACCCACACATAAACCCTCCCTTTCCAGTTCCTCTTCCCTCCCCTTTTCTCTTTCCTCTATGCTTTCCTTCTTTTCTGTTATCCACTTTTTCCTTCCTTCTTTGCTTTTTCTTTCTTTCGCCTACTCCTGTTTTTCTTTTTCTTTTTGCTTTCTTCTTCTTTCCAGAGGAACCATATAGGTTACTGTAATTTTTTCCATCTTTTCACCTTAGCCAATTTTGTGGATAGCTATATTGTTCAAAACATAAAAATACATTTAATATATAACTATAATAAAATGGACTATGAAAAAGCATAATAGTTATATTTAATATATTGTTGTAGATATTGATTATAGTTCACAGAAATATTAGCTACTACATGTTTTAAAACAGTATTTAATACTTGGTATGAGGTTTATTTATTCCACTTAATATGCAACAGGGTATCAAAGTAGGTAATTTACAAATCCACGATTGTTCTGCACTTGTCACTTTGTTAACTGTGATCCTTTAATTAGGCAGCTTTTGATAGGTGGATGGTGATTTTAAAAGTGTTTGATCTCCTCACAAGTGTTCCCTTGAAGCAAAACCAGTTGGGAATATTGTCTGCTGTTCTTGAATTGTCTATACAAATAAATAAGCTATATTTTGATCTAGTGAGTCCTGGTGCCGGTTTGTTTGTTGGAAGAATTTTGGAAGATTACGTAGCATAGGATGCTGGAGTGGAGCGTGTTTGCTTTGATAGAAATGGCAAGTTGCAAATAGTTTGGAAAACCAGCTCACTCAAAGCTTTATCAGAATAGAAGTGTTTGCTTTATATCGAGCAGCAGATAAGGAGAAGTAAAGGAGAATTTTTGATGCACCTGAAGTAAAATAGAAGTAACTGATGGAGTGGACAGATCATAGGAAAAGCCAAATGAGGAGAGACACTGTGAGAGATGCTGTTTTAAAAGTGGAAAGAGGAGGCTGATAAATATTGCCTTTTCTCTGTGTGAGTGTGCTTTCTTGCATTCCCCGCATTAAACCAAGATTTATATATTGGACATACGCTGGTTGAATGCTTGCTGAATACTGAAACTAATTTTTCCTCCCTCAAGTTTGCAGTCTAGAAGAACCAGAACCACCTGCCTGCATATTAAAACGGACAACGTACAAAACAAAATATGGAGAAACAAGCAAGAGTGTGAGTGAATTAAGCAAATATAGAAATTATTTTAACAATGGCATACTGTCTTTCTGAAGTATTGAATATTGGTACAGGAGGGCATGCACAACCTGCTATTTCCAGACGAAGGTGAGGAAGGGATTTTTGTGAAGGCGTTCTGTCTTCAGATGGTGTTGGCAACGTGGAAATCGGGTTAACAGGAATATGGGGAAGGTGAAATGATGATTTATAGTGCCTTACAACAGCTTGAATGAACTGCTTTAAAAGTGAGGTGCCACTTCTGGCATAAAAGTTATTTAGAGGTTGCTTTAAAAGTGGAAAGAATTCCAAGAGGGTTAAGAGTTACTAAAAAGGCAGGATATGGACAAGAGAGAGGAATTTCAAACAAATTGGGAGACAGCACAACAGGAAGGCTCTATAGCATTAACTAAATGTGTGGTGAGAGATTATATAAGACAACAACCAGCATTACAGGAGGAGTTGAAACAGTGAGAACAAATAGCGAAATTTAAAGAAGATCCTCAGTTTAAGGAGTTAGAAAGAAAGTTAAAAGAAAATTAGATAAACAAGATACAAAATTTAAGAAATAAAAGAAAGAAAAATATGAGAGAGACAGAAATGACTATGCTCGGGGAATGTATTTGCATGGCCTAAACCAAATTATAATGATAAAAGGAATTATAATAAAATATAACAAGAAAAATAAAAACTATCTAAACAGCCAAAATCCATTTTAAAACCCAAAGTCCTTCCCCAGTACCTCAAATTATACTTCAACAAGTGCTAGTGGCTCTGATAGTGAAGGACCGGAGGATTTTTCAAGAAAGACATGACACCAATGGATCCTTATCCGGGACCCCATATGAATTTGAGAACACAACAAACTCTGAGCTTTCAGAGTGCCAGACAAGTAGCAGGAATGCAGGGACAAAAATAACCCATCATGGAGGGAAGAAAAGAACAACCACGCAGAGGCCTGGGAATGGGGAGGGGCAGCAGGTCAACAAAGGAGAAATAAATATGATTAATTTATCAAGTAGAACACTAAACACTTTAGAAATAAGAACATTATATAAAGGATTGACTTTTGTTCCAACCTCAGAAACTTTGCCATTTGAACAGTTTATGGACTTTAAGCGGTTTACTAGAAACTTAAATTTGAAAGAATCTTGTAGTAGAAATGAAACTATGGAAATAACTGATAATCATCCTAAAAATGCTGATGATCAAGCAGAAATATCCAGTGTGGGGAGTGGTTTAATGGAAAATCTGTCTATTTACAGTACTGGCGGAGATAGTTTAATATCAGAAGAGGGAATAAGTCAAAAATATTGGTTCAGGATGTGGATTTGCAGGAGTTTAAACCACGCTCTAGTTTTTGTCCCCCTATAATTTTAGTGTTTCAGTATTTGAGAGAGTGCGTGAGGCGGAGTTTAGGAAAATGTTTCAAGAAAAACAGGAGAACAAACAGTATGGGAATGTTACCAAAAGGAGAGAGAAATAATTAAACAACTAGAAGCAGATAAAACTATAACTATTAAGAGGGCGGACAAGGGTGGAGCAGTGGTTATACAAGACACATATAGATAGGTTCAAGAGTGTCTTAGACAACTCAATAATAGAGACCACTATGAACTAATGAAAAGAGACCCACACCTTCTTTTAAGCATCTAGTAGGCAGTTTACCGAAGAAGCACTGGATAAAGGAATTATTTCTCAAACTACGCATGAAGCTTTGAGGTAATACATCCAGTGAGAGCCTGTTTCTATATGCTCCCTGAAGTTCATAAAGGTTTAATTGAACCTCCTGGATGACCGATTGTGTCAGGGACAGGAAGCCTATAAGAACCAGTATCCCAGTTTGTGGATGTACACATAAAGGACCTGGTGACCCGGTTATCAGGTTACTTGAAAGATGCAACTCAGGTTCTGAAAACTCTAGATGAAATACAGTTGGAGCAAGACTGGTATTTAGTGACATTTGATATAGAATCACTTTATACAAATATTCCATGAGGATGGAATTTAGGCTCTCAGATTCCGGTTAGAATCTGGCACAGAATCTGATCCTGGTCTGATTGATTTTTTATGTGAAAAAGCCCATCTGGTGCTGAAGCTGAATGTATTTTTATTTCAAGGCCTCTACTATCTGCAAGTTAAAGGGATGGCTATGGGGCTACTTTTGCCCCAATTATGCCAAACTATACTTAGGATATTGGGAGAGAAAATGTCTATTGCCCCAAGACTAATCTTTTTATCATAAGATAGATCTTGGAGGCGTTTATAGACAACATTATTATGTGTGGAAAGGAGGCAGGAAGAACTGGATGAATTTAGGGAATGGATGGAACATACCAACCCTAATTTAAAATTTACAGTTCACATGAAGTAAGAGTGAGGTGTGTTTCCTAGACCAGTCAATATCTAAAAAATAGATGGTACAGTAAGGACCAAGGCGTACCGTAAGGAGACAGATAGGAACACCGTCCTTTAGGCGACAAGCTGCCAGCCACAGCATATGAAAAATAGCATCCCCAAGTCCCAATTCCTAAGAGTCAAAAGTAACTGTAGTGAGGAGGAAGATTTTCAAACAGAATGTAGAAATATGAGACAGAGGTTTCAGCACAGGGGGTACTGTCAGGAAGTATTAGACCGAGGCGGGAAATGGAAGTGAAATCAAGCAATAGAGATGAATTGATTAAACAATCAAACGTGAGAGAGTCTCACAGCCTGAATTTCATTATGACTTATGGAAATAAATCAAAGAAGTGAGGAAAAAATTATGAAACATTGGAACATCATAAGTTCAGATTCGATACTGGGTAAGACTTGTTAATCAATGCCTAGATTTAGCTATAAAAGAGGAAGGAATCTGGCAGATATGTTGACACACAGTCTTCAACCAATAGAAAATAAAACAAACAGTCGTGGCTACCGGATCTGCCTGCAGGCAACTGTAAATGTAGTAGATGCAAATATTGCTCTGTGATGGAGAAAACTGTACTATTTACCAGTCCTAATGCTACCAAGGTATATAACATCAGGACTTTTATTAATTGTGACAGTACATATGTGGTGTATATGGCAACATGCACTTGTAACAAGTTCTATGTGGGTAAAACCACTAGACAGTTGAAAGTGTGTGTGGGAGAACATATGAGGGGCAATAGAAAATACTGATCTTAGGAATGCACTTGCAGCTCATGTCTTTGAAAGTAATGATAGAAATGCCCATAGGTTCAGCTTTAAAGGCATAGAGAAAGCCTATGTAGGGAAAAGAGGAGAGAACTTAGAAGACATGTTATTATACAGAGAGGCATTATGGATTTTCCAGTTGGGAGCCCACTATGATCCAGGTTTAAACAAGAAACTGGACATAATGCCACTTCTGAATGAATAAGTATAGATGCTGATATAACAAAGAAGGAGAAGCCCTCAGAAATTTATTTAGTTAAAAATATACACCACATGTATGTAGGCAGGGTTTTAAAAATCAACAGATACTTATGTGTAACTGGGAACAATGGATTTAGTATAGATGTTTAAAATATAAACTGTCCATAAATAATTAACTTGCAGTAGGGATTCTGCACAGGTAGGAAACAGATGCTTTAAATATGCTCTAAATATCTTCTCCCCATCACTGTGGTTCCCCCATTTTTTATTTTCTTTCCCTTCTTTTCCTCACTTCCCCCATAAACCCCTCCCCTTCCTTTCCTGTTACTCTTCCCCTCTCCCCTTTTTCTCTTTCCCTTCTCTTTTCCTTTCTCTCTTTCTTTCCTTCTTTTCTGTTATCCACTTCTTTCCCTTTTTCTTCTCCCCTTCCATTTTTCTTTTTCTTTTCGCTTTCTTCTTCTTTCCAGAGGAACCACATAGGTTACTGTAATTTTTCCATCTTTCCATCTTACCAAATTATGTAGGATAGCTATATTGTTGAACGAATAAAAGACATTTAATATTTAACTATGATAAAAATGGATTATAAAGAAAGCATAATAATAGTTATATTTAACATACTGTTGTAGATATTGATTATAGTTCACAGAAATATTAGCTACTACATGTTTTAAAAACAGTATTTAATATTTGGTATGAGGTTTATTTATTCCACGAATATGCAACAGGGTATCAAAGTAGGTAATTTATAAATCCAGGATTGTTCTGCACTTGTCACTGTCAATTAATTGTAAGCCTTTAATTAGGCAGCTTTTTTGACAGGTGGATGGTGATTTTAAAAGTGTTGTTTGATCTCCTCACAAGAGTTCCCTTGAAAAAGCCAAACACGGAAATCGGTTAGGAGTATTGTCTGCTGTTCTTGAATTGTCTATACAAATAAATCAGTTATATTTTGATCTAGCGAGTCCTGGTGCGGTTTGTTTGTTGGAAGATAAAGGAACAGAGAAACATAGACTTTGACTGCAGATAAGGACCACTAGGCCCATCTTGTCTGCCCATTTCTCACTCTACAGGATAGGCCGCAGATCCTAGTTAACCAACAGCCTATTTCTTCCTACCCCCACAAGAATTGCCTTATGTCTGTCCCATGCATTCTTGAAATCTCCCACAGTTTTAGACCCCACAACCTCCTCAGGAAGGCTGTTCCATGCATCCACTACCCTCTCTGTGAAATAATACTTCCTCACATTGCCCCTGGAACCGCTCTCCTTCTATCTTTAAATTGTGTCCCTTGTTCTTGTAAGTCTCTTTTTCTGAAAGATACTACCTCTTGGACTTTGTTGATTCCACTGAGGTACTTAAAAGTTTCTATCATGTCCCCTCTCCCTTCTTTCCTCAAGGGTATACATATTAAGCTCCTTTAGTCTCTCCTCATATGGCTTCTCTTGCAGACCCTGCACCATTTTAGTTGCCCTCCTCTGACTACCTCTATCCTGTCTATGTCCTTATGGAGATGAGGTCTCTGAACTGGACACAGTACTCCAGATGGGGTCTCACCAACTGTCTGTACAGAGGGATAACAACTTCCTGTTTTCTGCTGCTGATGCCTCTCCCTATACATCCCAGTATACCCCCAGCCCTCCCTACTGCCTTCTCACATTGATTGCTAACCTTAAGGTCATCTGATATGATTACCCCAGGTCCCTTTCCTTTTTGTAGTTGTTACTACCTCCCCACCCATTGTGTATTCTTCCCTGGGTTCTTGTTTCCCAGGTGCATTATTTTGCACTTCTTTGCATTGAATCCTAGCTGCCATACTTCTGACCATTCCTCCAACCATGCCAAGTCCCTTTTCATCCTTTCCACGCCTCCTGTGTATCAACCCTGTTGCAGATCTTTGTGTCATCTGCAAAAGGCATATTTTCCTTCCAGTCCCTCTGCAATGTCACTGTAGAAGACATTAAAAGGACTGGACCCAATACTGAACCCTGCGGTACCCACTAGTAACCCCTCTTTCTTCAGAGTGGACTCCATTTACAATTACCTTCTGTGTCCTGTTGTGCAGCCAATGTTTTATCCAGGCTACCACCCTGGGACCCACTCCAGGCTGGTTAATTTGACTATTAATCTTTGTGTGGACTGTGTCAAATGCCTTGCTAAAGTCTAGGTAGGCCATGTCCACATCCCTCCCTGGTCTACTACTTGGTCACCCAGTCAAAGAAATCTATTAGATTTGTCGGACATGATCTTCCCTGTCCAGAACCCATGCTGCCTTGGGTCCTGTGCTCCACTGGCCTCTAGGTACTCAACTATTCTTTCCTTCAGAAGTGACTCCATCACTTTCCCTACCACAGAGGTCAGACTGATAGGTCTGTAGTTTCCTGCCTCTGTCTTGGTCCCACTTTGTGAAGGGGAATCATCCGCTTCCTCCAGTCCTCGGTACCACACCCCTCCCATGATTTATTAAAAGAGTAGCCAGTGGTTTCACTAGTTCCTCCCTTAATTCTTTTAGAATTCTGGGTGAATTCCATCAGGACCCATTGCTTTGTCCACCTTCAGTTTTAGGAGTTCTTGCAGAACCCTTTCTTCTGTGAAAGGACTGGGATTGACCCCCTATCAAGAGTGCTTCTGTTAATTGGATTAGGCAATCCCCTCCTCTTTTGTGAATACTGAGCAGAAATATTCATTCAGTATCCTGCTTTTTCACTGCCCCCTCTGCCTACCCCACGTTCATTCTATTCAGCCTCACTGTCCCTCCCTTTGTCTGTCTCAGCTGATGTACCTATAAAAGGTTTTATCCCCTTCTTAACTGAGTTGGCGATCTTTTCCTCAGTTTGGGCCTTTGCTATTCTGACTTCCCTCCTGCTTCCTTCTGCCTTAACTGGTACAGCTCTCTGTCCTGCTCCTTCTGTGTTTCCCTTATACTTCCGAATGCTATCTTTTTCTTCCTGACTTTCATAGCCACCTCTTTGAGAACCATAGTGACTTTTTCTTTCGCTTTGATTTGTTTATTTGCATCACACAAAGGCTTGTTGCCTCTGTGATGGCAGTTTTGATGATTCCCCATTATTGCTCCACACCTCCTTCTAGCCTGTTTGCTAGTGCTTTTCTGAGGCACTCTCCCATCTTGCCAAAGTCAGCCCTCCTAAAGTCCAGTACCCTCACTTTTGTATGGCTTGACTCTGTAGCTGAGTTTAATGTGAACCACACTGTTTGATGGTCACTTGTCCCCAGATGGCAACCCACTTCTAGACCAGAGATCCTCTCACTGCCCCGTTTGAGAGTCATGAGGTCTAAGATTGCTCCCTCCAGTGGGTTCCAAACTAGCTGTCTAATGCCTGCCACCTGTAGGGCATCAAGAATGGCCCTGCTCTTGGATGTGGCTGCAGCAAATGTGCTCCAGTTAACATCTGGCATATTCAGGTCCCCATCAACAGTATCTCCCTTTCTCTGACATTCTAAGAATGCCTTCTACCATATCCTTGTCCATTCCCTCCCCTGACATGGGGTCTGTACACAACCCTGTGCGGATTGTGGTGCCCTTTCCAGTCTCCAAGGTGACCCACAGTGCCTCCTCTCCTCCTGTTTACTCTTTTGTTCAGTTGCTTTTCCCTTCCTTTACATAGAAGCTACTCCTCCCCTCTTCTCCCCTGCCTGTCTCTCCTGTGAGGTTATGTACCCTGGTATGTTAACATCCCAGTCACGGTTCTCTGTGTACTATGTTTCTGTGACTGCTACGATATCCAGGCATCCCTCTTCCATCAAGGCCACCAGCTCAGGAGCTTGTTGCTCAGAACACGGGCATTGGTACTCATTACCTCCACCTCCTGATGACCTTACTCCCTTTGCCCCATCCCTGTCCTTCTTGCCTTTGTCACTTTCTCCATTTACCCCTGCCCTTCTCCCTATCGACACCTCTATGTTGGTGTTTGCCGCACTTACTACCGTGATTATTTGGGAAGGGCTAGGATTTCCCTGCTCCTTTCCAGTGCCTCCCCTTGGCTAGTTTAAAGCTTACAATGAAGCATTTAAACCTATTACCTAGGATCCTGGTTCCCTCCCGGACAGATGCAGCCCATCATGCCAATATAGGCTTGCATTACTCCAGGTGGACCCCCAGTCCCCAATGAAGCCAAATCCCTGAGCTCCACACCAGTTTTTCAACCACTGACTGAATCCCATGGTGCGGAACACCCTAGCCTCTCCTATGCCATAGATGGACAGCACCTCCGAGAGGTTACGTGCATGCTACTTGTAAGGCCCTCCCCAATTCCATAAACTCTTCCTGCACTTCTCTAATCCCTCTTAGCAGGTCATTTGTCCCTAGGTGGACAATGACATCCAGCTCCCTCCCTGTGCAGCTGCTCCAGCAATCCTGAGGATTCGTCCCTGTCCCTCCAAGCCATGGCGCCAGGCAGGCACCTCACCTCCCTTTCCCTTCCTCCCCAGTTCTACCTTCCTAACAATGGAGTCCCCACCAGGAGTTGTTTCCTTCCCTGCAGGGTCCCCTGCCACCCTCCTGTGGGTCTCCTTTGTGGAGGTTCCCAGCATCCTCCTTGGTCTCCACTGCAGGTGCCTCCATAAAGGAACACACTTTGCCAGAATGGCATAGGAATGTGGAGAGGTACAACTGAGGTATGCGCCTGTTCCACCACCCTCACCTCCCTGAGCCCACTGTGGTCCAACCGCTCCTCTTTCTTGGCAACCTCTGAGGCAATGGCAGAGGCACTGGTGGTCTCTGGATGGAAGAGGAGGTCCCACAAATTCTGGCCAACTCAGCCTGTAGATGAGCAACCTCCTCCCTCAGCCAGAGAGGTGCCTGCAGATGGGACAACACCACATCCTCCAGAACGCCTCCCGGAAGACTGTTGCTCCACAGCCACTGCACTGCACCACTCCAATCATGTCTTATTTCTGGCCCCTTAACTGTTTGCAATCCTTACTCTTTCCTCTGTTTTTTTTTCTCTTCTCCTTACTTTCTGCCTGTGTGCCCTTAAGCTCCTGATTGTCCTGTTCTGAGACAAGAATATCCTATATTTCTCAGTAGACCTCTTACTTGCTCAGAGGCAGACCTCCAGCAGCTAGAGGGGTCGAGAGCTACTCTTGCCCTTCTAGGATGGTGGGTCTTTGGTGGTTCTGTGATCACTCACTTTCTGCTCCCAAACAGGAAGTTCCTGTTGTCAGTCAAATCCTGTGCCTATAAAAGTAGAACTAGCTTTGGGTGGAGGGAGGAAGGAGAGCAATATAGTCCCAGCAGAGAAGTTCAGTCACACAGCAGTCCTTTCTCCTGGTGTCTTCTGCAAGCTATTAGCAGAATCTTTCTAAGGCAGTCTTTAAATGTAGCTTCCTTCTAGCTAAGCCACTCCCCTACTTACTAGATCTTTCTACAAGTAATTTAAACCTCACAACAGTTAAGTCCTTTCAATCACCTGAGATTTACACCTAAATAACTGTTCAGATACCCATTCAGTTCAGTTAACCCAGACAAACACACACTTTTTTTTGTTTTGTATGTTAGGTTTTTTTACCCTAAATTAAAGGTCCAAGTATAAAAGTTCTTCTACTGTAGTCCCAGCAGAGAAGTTCAGTCACACAGCAGTCCTTTCTCCTGGTGTCTTCTGCCAAGCTAGGGAGGTTGGATATGGGGCAGAAGTCGAGCAGCAGAGGCAGCATATGTGAGTCTAGCAGGGCCAGTGCCTAAACACATTTCAACCAGGACTATCCCATCCAACCTTTAAACAGCAAAAGCCTCAGCCAAAAACTAGACGATAATAAAATCACACAAAACCTCACTCACACTTCATGCACACCACAACCATACACACCATAGACACCAAGCACATATC
Organism: Neoceratodus forsteri; assembly: GCA_016271365.2. NCBI lineage: Eukaryota > Metazoa > Chordata > Ceratodontiformes > Ceratodontidae > Neoceratodus > Neoceratodus forsteri. The sequence goes on along the minus strand of CM057453.1, from coordinate 827,540,252 downwards.
CCGAATAAACCAGCTTCAAAATCTTAAGCCCACCCCACAGTTCCAAACACTCATTACACATACAAACCCTGTAGATCTAAAACCAATAAATATGGGAGCGCATTTATAAGTGCACCGTGCCATAAAACCAGTCCAATCCATGAAGGGATTAAAGTCAAATTTCAATTTGAACAGAAAACGATTTCCAAAAGCGACACGAGCAATCAGTCCAGTCCTGGCAACGGGATCCGTAACCAGTTCCAAAGTCTCAGGTGAAGGAGAAAAGGGGAATGGCACTCACACTACCATAACCAGATGTAACAAGAGATTGCTAACAAGCAGTGTTAGAAGGAACTGTAGTCATCTGGAAGCCCCCACCAGTAGCTTACTGGCATCAGAGTTTCACTAAGCATGTTTTAAAATGTTTCTTTTAGGCGCGGTAAGCTAGTAGTGGGGAGCTACCAGAAAGCACGAAACTGGTGCTCGCTTAAGAATTACAGGAATATTTTAAAGCACATTATCGTGTTGCCTCTGCACATTTACCTGTTCCCCACTGCCACCTTTCTTTATATTATTTCTTTCCTTCCAACTGCTACCCCTCCCCCGGTCTTTCCTCGCACTGAATATAAGGAATGACTGTTTACTATAGGATACGATAATTCAAAATTCTACATGATTTTGCTGGCAGAATGTTCATCCCCCAAGAAATATTTACCATGGAATACAAAATTTAAACTGCATAATTCTGTTGACAGGGAATGTTTATTTCCATGCACACACACACACACACACACACACACACACGCTTTACGCACACACACACACACACACTCACTACTCACACCTCCACACTCACTCACCTCACTCACTCACACTTTCACAACAGAAACTTTTAAGGAGCCAGGCATCGGTTTTGCCTGTAGCAGGGTAAGCAGAGACTTCTAATCATCACATATCATTTTTTATTGTGTTAAAGGAACACTAGAAATGAAATCTATCATTAGTACTTTGCTTTCTAAATGTGTATGTGTGTGCAGTACTAAGAGGATAATAAACTCACTGGTACACAAATGCAACAACAGTCACGGCACTTATCCAGGGCATAATAAAAAGACAGTTCCATGTCCATATGAGTTCAGCTCAGTGTTCATTTATTTTATGCCTGCAAGCAATAAAACATACTACCTCCAGGGTCAGGGAAGCAAAAGCGTGCTCTAACGTTTCAACTCTTACAGTCTTTATCAAAGATACTGCCCCATATGGTGAGCCGCATATAGCATTTCAAAACAGTCACATGGTGTACAAATTCTTAAATCATTTAAAGTGCTAGTGCTTCAATTGTTGATCCCAAATAATCATTTCTTACAGCACCATAAACTTACAAAAACCACTAAAATGTGCAACAACAGCCAACACAGTGCATAGCTGCTACAACCCCACCACCAACTGGAGACACATTTCAAAGCTCTTGCTAATATATACTTGCACTAAACATTTAAATCTTTCCTGGGACTTTCTGTTGTCCCTCACATACTATTTTCAGATTAACTAATGTCATACAAAGGGCAAGAATAAAGAGAAAGCACCGAGAGGCTATAAAAGTCAACTTAATTATTTGCAGCTAGATTAGATAGCCAAATTAGAATGTGTCACTAAAGTATGGATCGGGCTACCAGAAAGGATCAAAGAGAGTCATTTATAGATCCAGTATGCCGTGACTGTTGCTGAATATATGTTTAAGTAGCTTTCACTGAGCACCCCAGGTCACCTAGTGCAGCTCTGTTGGAATTTTGAATCACTGGGAAAAAATGTTTTTAATTTAAGGGAATTTGGTTTGTAAGGCCCAGCTGAAGGTTTCTAGTGTGGGAACAATGGCTCATGTTTAAAAGTATTTAATATGTAAAAGTTCCAAATGATAGCATAAGGATTTTACTGACAGTAATAATGCCAACTGGTACTTTTATCGAGGGTGTTACAAAATTTACTCTACAGTTAAAGACACAAACTGGCCAATCAGATTGCAGGATTTTTCCTGCCCATTTCAGGATTAAACAGAATCCTGGGGACATGATCATTCCATGTGAGTCAGCCAGCCAGTTCACACACAGTACCAAAATATACCAGTAATATTCACGAACCAAGGTGAGCCCTTTGAACCATACAGTATATAGATACTCAATTCCTGAAATAAAAGAAATATGTATGTAAGCCCCTTTTTTCAGGGGCATACCTTATGGGCTCACAGGCTCCCATGTTTGCCTATTCCAGCCCCTTACAACACTCTTCACCCTCCAGCCCCCAGAACTGCAAGACGGGAACCAACAGCGTAGCTGGCAGTGTCAGCCCAGGGTTTCAGCTATAATCAGGCAGGGGAGCCATGGCAAAGACTTGGGAGTGCTATACAGCACAGGAAAAAACAGTTTTCCCAGTACCAGGGAAGGCAGAGAGCTGAGATCAGTAGCAAAGGTGTGCATGTATAAGAAGACAGAGAGAGAGAGCTAATCCATGGCCATCTCTCTCTTCCCAATACCCGACACACAAATGGACTAAGTGCCATAAAGTATGAACACAATCCTGACCTCAGGCAGGCAGTGGGTCAGGTCATGAGGAAAGCAGCCCCTAAGGGCTGTCAATAGTGCGACAGACACCAAAAAAAAATCACTTCAGCCCTCCGACTCTGAAGCAACTGCTGGAAGTTTGCACCACAGCCTGCCTGCAAACCCTACTTGGTGGGCCAACATTCCAAAGCTTGCTTTGGCCAGGAAAAACTGACCCATGTGGCATCACTATTCAGCCTGAACTGTCCTTATGATGGGGCGTAGACTCCATCTTGAACGCTGTGTGCCTGATGAGCTTGTTTAAGCGATTTAAGTCCAGAATGGAGCAACAGCCCACCGGACGCCTTAGGGAATACAAAGTATATTGAGTAGAACCTCTGTCCCTTCTTGTGGGTGTAACTGGGGTGATTGCCTCTATTTGGATAAGATGGTACAAGGTTTGATTCACTACCCATCTATTTAGCAGGTTCTGGGATACTGGTGACTGAAAGAAACAATTTCTTGCATGCACGATGGAGGACTTTAGAAATGGGTTTTTATTTCCTGGCATCTGATTGGCTAGTACCTTGCCAGAGGGGTACATTAACTTTCAATAGATGCCCAGGAAACAAAAAGTACCAGTCTAATGCCTCTTCACCCAGGATGTCTCCTGGTGCTCACCCTGCTTCCTAATTGGCTGCAAGACCTCATTAAAAATTTAAAAATGCCGCATTTTCTTCCCTCGCTTAGCGAGAGAGCCCCACCAGCCATCAGTCCTTAGCCCAGACATAGTATAACCAGCACTATAGGAATGGAACTTTCAACAGCAACACTGTGAATGTCATTTAAAACAAAATCGTACTCTGTTATTGTTGTACTTTTCCCGGTTTAGCCATAATGCCTCAGTTCAGATGGTACAGCTGAGTGATGAAAAAAAAAAAGCAAAAGATACCGACCGACTGTCACTTAAACGACCACAATCACACTAACTGTATGCCACATTTAAGACTCTTGCTCGCCTCCACCCACTCTTACCACACAAGGAAGATAGTTATTATTTTCACAACTGCAGCCTAAGGCAGGTCACGCACCTAACAGCGCATCTTCTATTTTAAGCCTTCTTACTTGTTTGAAGCGTGTGTCTACGCGCTGGCGTGTGGGGGTGTTACTATGACAACCAAACTGGCACGCCTGTGGACTGAGCAGTACTTCCCAGTTGTTTCATTGAGCTCGCTACTAATTAGCCCACTTGTCGCCGGGCTTGATCTTTCTGTCGCACACAACACCCACTCTGTAATACAGAGTTACTTTTTCCGCTCACATCAGCGCATTTTTCCGCTTACATCAGCTCGGCATGCCGGAGGTAATGGGTACATCTTCCCAGGCACACACACACTTGAACAAAAGCCTTGTTACTTGTTTTAAGCCACGTGTCTATGGTGGTGCGATGGGGAGTGTAACTATGCATGTCTGTGGACTGAGCAAAAAAAAAAATCAGAACTATTACAAATAAACAAAAACAATGCCATACTGAGTTCATCTGTTCTTCTGCAATGTGTCCTGGGGATCACTTCAAGAGAATGGCTCTGATGGAGGGGAGCAACACATGAATTAACAGCATAAGGAATCAGAGGGACTACTTTACCAACAACACTTTTTCTTCTAGTTTTTCTATTAATTTTAAACTACTTTCCTCTGTTATTTTACTTTTTAATTAAACTTGACACAGATGCCCATTTTTCTAAGCGCAATAATGCCCTCCAGGGTGGGTGGTATGGGCAATACTCGGGCGGCTAAGTGGCTATAAGGCCCTCCGCCTCGTGCGTTGGGCCTCATTACGCCTTGGCCAGTCCGGGTATTGCCTAATACCGCCCACCTTGTCGGGCATTATTGCTTACCTATTGCATAACCTAAACCCACAATCTCCAGAGCTCAAGCATCTGTAGTAGTCTGGGCTCATCTCTAGTAAAAATTTTAAGATGTTCACCGAGAGAATTGGGGCATAGATGGGCCCATGTATCTTCACTGTAAAGACCATGCCTTCTGCCTGCACCTCTATTGTGTCTACCAGTAAGAACATCTTTGTTGTAACTGAACTTCAATTTGAAGTACAGTAGGATACCTTATCTCTCTGGGTGCCAGAGTTCAAAAGGCAAAATCTGCCCCTCACCTGCTTAGAAGGACCCAAACTGCTTCCCTCCACAACTTGATTTGTCTTCTCCTGCTGTCTGGACACTGGCAGCTGTCCATTCGTATCCTGGATGTCCTTCAGGATCCTGTCCATTTCTGTGCTGAACAGCACATGGTACAACTCTGTCTTAGAGCCCTGATTTGCAGACATGTGGTGGAGCTGTACCCTTAAATAGACACCACCATACAGCAACTTGTGCTAACAGACATGCGAAGCTGTCAACTACCTACCTCCTACAAAGGAAAAAACGCTTGAGATGAGGTGCAGAAAGATAGACCCTGACAGTCTTATGGCAGGACCCTGCCAGAGCAGATACCCAAGAGCATAAGGTTCTGGGAATTATAAAGGATGCATACGCTATTTCAGGTTAGCTTCGCTAGATGCAAACACCCATCTACAGGATGAGTCTACCCTCGTCATGTGCATCTGACAGAGATGCTGAACTTTCCAGGGAAACAGTCATGTGCATGGTAGCATTGCATGCTGTCTTGTCTGCTACAAGAGGACCTTCCATTTCTAGGAGAACTCCTTCTGAAAGGATAACACCTCACCCTAGACCTAGGGACTGTCAGATCGTGTGTACACCTGCCCATTCCCACTTGATTATTTGATCACTGTGTCAAATATCTAGGAAACTCTAAGGTGACAAATCCGTGCAGACAAAACAGGGTTAGTTTCTAATGTCTCTGTGTCCTGGGCCTCCTATAACTGCAATGTCCTACATGCCTCTGTGATTTACTAAGGCAGCATTTTCCTGTCAAATGTGTGGGGTGGTGGAATCTTTTCTTAGCTTTTATCCCCCTAATTCTTCCTTATACAGCTATTTCCTTCAGTAGATGGAACAGGTTCTGTCAAACCAGGGTCTTCACCATCAATCCTTTGTCTTTATCTGGGTCCCCAAGTTTATCAAGGTCGGGATGTCTATAAATCTGGGTGAGCTGAGTTTTCATGCTTTGGTGCATCTGGACCTGCCTGTGGGGACCCCATTGGCCTGAGGGCCCAGTTTTTATTTGAATATCTTCACAAATGTTACCTGTGGAACATCAGCATGTAGCATTTCATTCTAGAGGGGAGAATTAATTTGTGCCACTCAGCCTTACCATTGGCATTCTGTATGACAGGAACACCACTACCACCCCAAACCAGGGTTCCGGTTGTGGGACCAAAGCAGACATGTTGGATAGTCTTACACAAAAGAACAGAATGAGTCTGTCGATGATGGTCTCATAGTCCTGTGGCAAGTCGTACACTTTTTAAAACCACGCCTGTGATAGGTCATAGTGACAAAATATTAGAACACGGCAGACTGTTTTATCTGTTTTCTCTCTCCAATTATTATTAGACTGGTGTTCTTTGCTGTATGTTCAGAAAACTAACTGCGCTCTAAGCAGGGCTACTGTGCCTTTCAGTCCTTTGCCCTGATTGCACACACTGTCCTACCCTGAAGGAACCTGCTGTTGTAGCAATACTGAACACCACAAAGAGATTGGACTGCTTGAGCTCACCTTCCCTTAACAGGGCAATACCTATGCTGCCAAATGAGTCCCTATGCTTAAAGGCTTCCAGACTGCAACCAGTAATGATGCAGGGAACAGAGCATCCTATGTGTTGCTCCAGACGTTGAATGCATGTGTGACATCAGGTTGCACACCCGTGCCTCTGCTTGCTGCTGAAAGGGGAGTGCTGGACCTAAGCTAGTTGATGAAGTGAGTGCACCAAGCACCACGATATAAATAGCATAAAATGGTGCTGCAGTCTTTGGAGTCAGAACAGTCACAATGTCCACACGCAACCAGCCAACACTAATCCGAGGAGGAAAAACAACTGTGCTCACAGTCACTGCAGGGAGGAGAGACCTGCCTGACCAATCTTTAAATAAAAAAACCCTCACTAACATGAGGCACCAGAAAAGAATTTCAGCAGACCCAGATGATACTTTAAACACACTAGAAAATGGCAAGTGGACCTCATGCAGGCTTTGCCAGGCTGCAGTTAGAGTTTTGGTAGCAGGTTAGCCAATTTGAAAGCCAAAGCACATGTGTAGAATTACTAAATTTCAGGGTGTTCCCTATCACCAGGTAGGCCACCCTCCCCAAGTCACACTATCCAAAGGAAAAATAAATAAATAAATATGACAAAGTTTATGCTGAGTCTAAGTCACACTCTAGCAATATGTCCACAATGTCCCGTTGGTTTCAGGCCAACTAACTCCGGGTCAACACAAAGAAAACAGTATCCATGACCTTTGGTTCTAACCAGAAACTGTCCAAGCTTGCCTCCTCCTTCCTTCACCACCCTAGATGGCTCTCCCTTGCAGGTCCATTCTTATAAGTACTTTGGTATGTGGTTTGATAGCCAGCTTGACTTCTCTGCCCACATTGATGCCATTCACCAAACTTTGTCCCAAACTTGAAGCCCTGTACCATAATAAAGACTGCCTGTTTCCGCGATGTCCGCTGGAACTGGTTACCAAATGTGCTACCAGTCACTGTCTACGCTGATGTGGTATACTATACTGCTCCATCCTCTCTTGCCAGACTGGACACCCTCTGAAATGCCTTCTGTCATTTGCCACAAACGCACCCTCCTCGCACGATCACTGCATATTCTACTCTTCCCTATCCTTCCTCGCTCTTCCCTCTCATCACCTGCATCACTGCATTTGTTTCATCTCTAACTACTGGTTTGAGGAACTGCCTCATACTTATCCACTACCATCTCTCCATCCCATCTGCCCCATAGCCCTTCTTTCCAGGGAGACCTGCACCTTCTCCTCCTCCACCCTCGCCCCTCAGCTGGGCAGACAGCTTTCCTATTGTCTTGCCTCCTCTGGAACCTCCTGCCTTCTGCATTCCATCTCTCACCCTCCTCTACCTCTCTAAGCACCAGCTTAAACTCCTCCCAACTCCCTCCTGCCCCTGTCAGCTCCCTTCCTGACCTGTATTTCCTCCTCCTCCCAATTTATGCCCTCCTCGGGCAGTTATTTGCCTTCCATTTCTCTGCACTGTGACTGTTTTCCAGTTGCTTGATTTTTGTTTCATGATGTAGAGCGCTTTCTTCTCTTTGATACCCATAACTTGTAATCTTGTACCGTCTCACCAAATCACACTACTGTTGTTTGCACTTTATCTGTTTGTTACCATCTGTTTCGCTGTATTTGCTTTATTGTTTTCTCTACCCTTTCACCCGGTCACTCCTGGAAATGAGCCTTGTCTCAGTGTGCCTTTCCTCGGTACCAATTTTTAAATAAATAAATAAATGGTCAGTAGATGGCACTGTTATAGTAGGGTCCACAAGAGGGATACCTCTCGAGGCTGGATGCTGGTTGGCATCCTGGTCTCGGCAGTGGTAGCCCAGTGCATGAGAGTGCAGCAGAAGCATCAGGTAAGGTGTATTAGAAACCTGGGACGGGAGAGAGAGATGTGCAGCAGTGCTTGTTCTGGCCAGATCGGGCCTTTTTAAAACACTTTGATGATGAATAAATGCCAGGGCAACAATATTATGTGCTGGCAGGTGGAATACTGTGCTGTGAAGGTCTGTGAGCAGGTTGTTGGCTGGCACTTTTTCCCTACTGTGGGCATGTGCAGGATGCCACCACAGCTGTTAGCCAATCAAGTCTCTGTATTTGTTTTAGTCATTGGATAATTATGCTTCTTTACTACTGGCACTGCAAGTGTCACTAAATGAATGGGAGACTAATGCAGATTTACTTCAGTGAAGACCCCAAAGGGATTTCAAACACAGCTCTCACTTAATGAAATGCATCATGAAAACTGATGGTTCTATGGAAGCAGCCTTTTAAATTGTGCTAGGCACTACTCCACCATTGAAATAAATTTACTTTGGGTTCCTATTAGTTTAAACGAAAATCCTAACACGAAGGATCATCAAATAGACTTGACTGAAGAGCACATTAATGATCACTGGTTCAGTCTCACAGCTATGCATCTGAGCCTGTTACACAGCCAACTGTTTTCCTCAAGACAAAATGAACTTGGAGTATATACTGCATTATTCTGATGGGTTTGAATGAAGGCCAAAAACTTACGCAATTTTCTTGGTAGGTGTGTTTACCATACATAAACACACAAGCATACACATTAACAGTCATATACAGGGCTCGAACTGAGGGGATATGGTATATAGGTGGTTTAAAAGAATGCCTCTTCCAGCCCCCATGTACCTACATCAGTCTTTCTGATCCGATTGAGATACCCCAACCTTCCCCCAACTTCAATCCCTGATTTTACATTACTGCAACAATGAACTACTGTACTTGAAAACAAGGAAGGCCTCATTCTCAGGTACACTGGGTGGTGCATACTGGTTGGTGTAATTAGTGGCACCACCAGACATTGCAACTGTGTCAGTCTATGCTCAATAGGCGTTGTAACTTCTCCAACTGGGTTCATAGGTCTTTGTGACAGTTCTAGAAACTGGGGCAATGGCCGCTATGCAAATACATAGGAAATTCATGCAGAAAGTAGTACAGTATGGAGGAGTCCATCAAGTGTGCAAGAAGTGGATAACCAATTGGCTGACAGGTAGGAAGCAGGGAGTGGTGGGGAATTGTCACTGATCAGTGTGGAGGGATGTTCTGAATAGAGTGTACCAGAGGTTGGTTCTGGGGCCTCTGTCCTTTTATTTATGCATTTTATTTATTTATTTGAGTTTCGATTAGTATTTATGAGCCAAGGGCTCTTTACACAGGTTCCATTTCATGAGATACACAGAATGGTACATATAGTGAGCAGTTTCACATTTTCAAAAGTCAGTAAACAGTAATTGTGAATGTACAAGTAAGACTTAACATAGTATATTTACAGGGTAATGAAGTACATTTGCTAAGGCAACAACTAGACAAAATAGACCACAGTAACTAATGTGCCTAGGGACTCAAAGTAAAAATTATAAGCTTGCAGCCAAAGGCCTTGTCAAATAATGTGAGACAGAGAAGGAGGCAAGAAGTAGGGGCTTTAAGTAATAGTTGTGAGGGCGAGAGGACAGAGGAAGGGGCCAGGATGAGGTAAGAGCGTGGTGAAGGGGAGGGGAACAGAGAAGAGGGAGGGGTAGAAGTAAGGAGGGTACTAAAGGCAAGAAGAGGCAGAGAGTTGTGGGAGACCAAGCTCTGAATTAGGTGAAGCAGTCACAGAGGCAAAAGGAGGTACAGAGTTGAAAGAGGTCAAGCTCTGAGTTAGGGAGGCAGCCACAGGTAGCAAGAGTCACTAGGTGTTGATGTAGTTTGTGTTTGAAAGAGCTAAGAGTGGCACTGTTAGTGACCTCATGGGAACCGAATTAAACAGTTGTGGGCTCTACCTGTGAGCGACCACTGGCCTTGCGATGTCTGCAGCGCAGGGACTAGCAGTGCAGAATTTCCAGAGCTTCTGGTAGGGTGGGCGCTGGGGAAAGGAGCTCCTGTAACCCAGTGGGCATGAGACTGAGGGAGGCCTTTTGTTACCAGACAGGTTTGGTACGTGATTCTTTTCTGGAGCTGGAGCCAGTGCGCCTGTTCATAAAGGTCACAGGTATGCATGCAATAGGGAGCCCCAGTAGCTGGCATGTCTTGTTCAGTGCAATAGAGATCCACCAGATGGTAGAAACAGGTCGCCTCCATAGATAACATGCCCATATTCTATAGTAGAGACAACTGAGCTCAGATGGCTAGGTTGAGGGTTTCAGGAGTCAGAGTGCTTATGTTTGTAAAGCAGGCGAATACGGATATTCACTGATTTGGCCACAGTGTCAATATGTTGGAGATGGACAGTGTGCTGTCCAGAGTCACACCTAGGCATCTGAACACTTGCATCTGTTCAAGTGCATCTCCAGAGCAGTTTCTGACAGTCAGCTGTTTGGCTTTGTGTTTATTATGCGTGCCATGGAATAGCATAATTTTTGTTTTTGGTAATTGAGGACTAGCTTCTGAGAGATGAACCAGGCCTCAACATCCATAAATCTTTTCTGGAGCTGGTTCTCCAGGTGGGAGATCAGTATCTTTAGCAAAATTACCGATCATCCGCATATAAGAGGCTATGATCAGGGCAAGATGCTGGGAGTTTGTTAAGGAAGAGACTGAAGAGCAGTAGCCCCAATATTGATCCTTGAGGGACACCGACCGCATTGTTATTTTAGACGCGAACATTTCCTATCTTTACCTGTTGTGAGCGGTCAGAGAGATAGCTGTTGAGCCAGTTTAAAGTGTCAGCGGATAAACCCAGGTCAAATAGTTGTTCCAGTAGCAGTGGATGGTTGACTGTATCGGTTCTACCAACCGGTTCGACATACTTTATGTCGACCGGCATTTACTGATAGGAATCGCGTCGACTGCAACCTGCGGTCGGCATGATTCCTGTGTGTCTTCCGGTTCTGGCTCTGCCTCTCCAGCCCCCGCTCTTTTTGGATTCTCAACTCGAGTCAGAGTTGAGTCGGGTGGGGTGCAGGATCGAAGCAGTATGCTCCTGTTCCTGGCACACCAACACAGCGACCTGTTGGCAAAGTGTCGATTTTGCTGACAGGTGTGTTTTCGTTGTTGTTGCTATAAGGGGGTATACCAACCGATCAAAAGTCAGAGAGGTAAATGAGGGTAGCACCAACTAGTTGCCCTTGATACAAAGCCTGGTGAATGAAGCCAGTAAATTCGAGAAGGGCAGTCGTGGTAATATGCCCTTTATGAAATATGTGTTGCTGTGTGCATTGTAGGTTGTATTCTTCCATATACTGAACCAGCTGGTCTGCAGCAATTCTTTCAAGTACTTTGATGAAGGCAGAAAATGGAGATAGGTCTGTAATTTCCAAGTTCAGCCCTATCACCACTTTTATGGATTGAGGTCACCAGGGTGGACTTCCACTTGAGGGAAACTGGGAGAGCATGAGGGATCGGTTGAATATCTTGGTTAAGGGAGCAGGATTGCTTCAAGGGTGAGGACGAGGAGTTTCAAGTCAAGTGAGTCCCCACTTGTTCTGGTTTTACCGAGTACTTTAAGTAAGTATTTTCTAACTTCGCTCAGTCACTACTTTAAAATAGAACTGTGGACGAGTTTCTTTTCCAAGATTTGGCATGCTGAATGGTCATAGCGGTGGGAACAAAGAAATCAGCAGACAGTACATGACTGAGATCGTGAAAGCTGAGTTGAAAGTATTGACAATTTCAGAGTAGTCATGGCTAATAGTGCTGGCAATATTTGGCATGTTAGGGGCATTTTGAGTCCTTCCCTGTTATATCAGCAAGGCTGCTCCAGAATTTTTCCGTCTTTCCATGAGTTAGATAGGGCATTTCTACAGTAGGTGGCTTTTTCCAAACGATAGCCCTGGTACAGGCATTCCTGACTGCCTTATTAGCCTGGATGTTGGTTTGACTGCTAGAATCCCGCACCTGAATGCTTTCATTTGTGCAAGGAGGTTGTTAGAAATCCAAGGACTGTCTGCCCTTAATTTTTCTCTTCTTATATGGAGTGTGGATATTGCAGGCTGCATTGAAGCGGAGATGAAATACTCAAGAGCCGTGTCAACATAGGTAGCAGTTTCAATATGGGAAAAATCTTGTTGTCACAGTAGGGTCTTTAGGGCTCCAGGTGTCCGTAGATAAGTACCCTGCTGTTGATGGTTCTGGCTGGGGGTTCACGAATTGATTTGACCATAGGCATTGGATGGGGGAATGATCACTTATCGAGTCTGAGAGGACAGTAGGCTGAGTGATATGAGCAGGGTAGTTTAGGCAACCAGTCCAAAAGTGTACTGGTTCCTGATTTGTAGTTTATTCTAGTAGGTGAGGTAATAAGCTGGGAGAAATTTGCCACAGATATGGCATCCTTATAGGCACTTGCACTGGAAGACAGCCAGTTTACGTTGAAATCACCAAGCATTATGACTTCAGAGTTAAGCTTCAGGTTGTTAATGCAGCTAAAAAAAGGAGTCAGTCCTGTTGATGTCAGTGTGGAGGGATGTAGACTGATGCAATGGTCAGCACCTTATTGTGAGCTCCAAGCAGAACCTTGATGGCTACAACCTGAATGTCAACCCCAAGACTAGGCAAGGTCAGGATATGGCCCCTTAGGGATTCTTTTGAGATAAAGGGCACAACTAACCCCTCTTTTGACAGTCTATCCTGTCTGAAAACAGTGTACCCTGGAATAGCAATGGAAGTATCTGGGACAGCAGGCGATAGCCACGTCTCAACCATTGACAGTGCATCTGGATTATGTTGGGAGGCCCAGGCAGTTAGTGCATCTACTTTTTAAGAAGGTTGCATACTTTATGGTAGGCAAGGAGAGTGCATCAGATCTGACTTTGACAGTAGGCTGGCTCAGGGGTGGCCTGGATTGGGGTGTATGTTGCCCGATATAAGCAGGAGTATCAGTATTAATCATTTTAGAAGTTCCTTAAGGCATCTGCTATGGGACAAGCGTAACCTTTTCCTTGTAAACTCTTTCCTTGCTGTGCCCTGATTAGATGGAACACCGGAGAGCATGAGCTAGAGCAATATGGAGTAGGCAGGGTCCCAAAGGAGCACAGTAGTGACCCTGGGGGGTGGTAGGGTAAGAGAAGTTGTACTGTTCATAATCAGGGCAAAAGAAGCAGTCCCTCTTCTGTGCAGGGGATATTTTTCCAGGCAGCCATGGTTGAGAGAGGGTGCTCCCTTATTTGCAGTGCGTGAGGAGGTTGTCAGTAGGATCAGTGCAAGCAAAGAAAGGATGAGAGGAGCTGACAGCATTGCCATCTGTAATCAGGGCCCTCGCTGTGGCTAGGACTGGATACAGGGTAGGACAGGTGCAGCAAAGGCTGACAGGCTTGAGGGGAAACAACACGGTGGGTACTACAGGGACTAAGATGAAGAGATAGCAAGCATAGGTAGTTACCTGAGAGAGTAATCATTAACACTGTGGAAGGAAAGATAAGGGGTGTTGGAGTATTGCTAAACGGTGGTAGTGAAGTTTAAGGGTTAAAAAGACTGAGCACTACCCTAGGGCCAATGGGGAAATGGGAAGGAAAAGATTATTGATGCAGGGTAGGGGTCAGCAGCAGGCAGTCAAAGTTTGCTAATAACACTAAATTGTCAAGAAAAGTGAACATGGCAGAGTAAGGGATGCAATACAGGAGGACCAGACAACATTAGGTGCATGGGCTTAGAATTGCGGGTTTAGATTTAATGTGGGTAAGTTCAAGGTACTAAATCTAGGTGCAGGGAATCTGAATACGATACACCCTTGGTGCAACTGTGGACAGGACAACTGAGGTAGGGTAACCCTTAATCTAGGGTAATTGTGACAGTAAAATCAGGCAGGACCTATTCAGCTGCTGTAAAGAGCAAATTAAATGTTGAGGTACATCAGAAAGCTGGTAAGTGAGGGCAGAGCTAGCAGACAACCTGAGAAACAGCATTTTGAGAGCTCCACAACAAATTAACTAATTTCTCCAATTTACTCATCGTAAACTTGTTTAAAACATTTTTTCATGATCAGCTGCAACTACTGATTCTGCATTAACTGGACCCATTTTACTGAGCCATTGTGGACAATGGAGAGAATGGGCCAAGCAACAGAAGGGCTGGAGTGGAGCGAGGAAGCCTGCCCATCGGAGGATTGAGCAGGCACCAGCAAACCCGAGAGCAGACCCTGGCCACAGGAAGCCATCAGCCTAACAACAATGCTGCACTTTTAAAGGCAATTCAGGACTTGGACAAAAACATGAGACAATTATAATGTATGCCTATACATTAACTGTTCTAGACACTACACTGATGCTAGTTAAAAGGAGGCACAGTTGTCAAGCACAGCAGCAGCCAGGGCACTCACCACAAGCACAGGGTTAGTGAAAGAGAATGTGCTCCTACGACGCACTAGAAAATATGGAAAATTCTCAGCATGTAGCCAATACCAGACTTACAGGATTTCCAGAGGGACCTGAGGATGAAAACCCCAGAGAATCTGTAGCTAAACAGATGGAGGAGATGTTAGTTAGTTTTGTTGACCAGGTAAGTGCACTAGACAAATCCTGCCTATTTTCAGGCATGACCTGGGGAGGGAGATGCAGATGAATGCCAACTGACCTTGAACCAGATTAAGCTGTTGGTGGTATTTTTAGTGAATGAGGGAAATTGGCCAGGACACCAGGGAAATTCCTCTACTCTTTTGGTAAGTGCCATAGGATCTTTAACATCCACCTGAACTACCACCAATCCAGGCAGATGGGTCCTCAGTTTAACATCTCATCAGAAAAGACGGCACCTCAGAAGTGCAGCACCCTCTCATGCCGCACTACAGTGTCAGTACTGGGATATTAACCCAAGTGCTAGATGTGGGAACTGAACCCACAGCCCTCTGATCTCCCAGCCTCAGAGGTGAGTGTACTACCTACTGAGCCACTGTCACTGACTGATGTTGCAAGTAGCAGAAGACATTATAGTAACTAAGGCTTACTGAATCACACCTTGAGGTACATTATATCATATTTTTATAGCCTTTAGTTGACTGCAAGGTAACTTTGATAGAACAGTATCACAGAGGTACATTTTGTATAATTATTGGAGTGAAGTATTGCAGAGGAACATTGTTTTATACACTCCTTGTTTTAGAAGTGTATGAAAGTGGTACTTTTTTTCCCTTTACCTGTTTACTCGCTCACGCTCCAATGCTCCCTCCCTCTCCTTCGGGCTCCACAGTGCTCCTGACTCACCAGCCATCCTCTTCATGGGCTCACCTCGATCCCCATATAGCAGCTGACTTCTGAAGGGTATCCCAGTGTATCCTTCACCAGGTGTGTCCCCTCCTCCTCCGAGGAAGGCACCGGGAGGCCACCCAGCGCACTAACTGTTAGGTCCCCCGGAAATGCCAGGTAGAGGAGGCCCGCAGAGGTTCCAGTATTGTTGCAAGAGCAGGAAGCTGTCATCTGGCTAGCACAGGAGCTTTTTTCCCATTTCCTGGTGTTCTCAGATTGCGCCGCTTGAATAGTGCCCCCAGTCTCCACTGGGAGCCACTGTTGAGCGAGGTGACCTGATCCCCACCCCAAGAGGAAAGCAGTCCTCCGGACACTTAAATCCTTCGCCCCCTGCCGACCCCTCGTGCCCCAAGTCCATTCCTGAACCCAGGTCACCGCATGGTTTAGGTGTCGTGTCCAGTGCCTCAACCTTGCGCCACTGGCGATACTTTTTTTGACAACTATTGGCAGAGACATTGCAGAGGGAAGAGTTAAGTCTACATAATTAATTATTTGGGGATACACGGCTTGGCTCTGTTTTATTATATGCAGTGAACTGGTATAAAAGATTTTACACTTACAAACTGACCTATGTTTATTTGTCTCTAAGAGGTAGTGAGTTAAGATAAAGTATTTAGTCTGCCTCAGGGTATTAAATAGCTGGTACTGAACAGCAAAACACTACACAAAACGGGTAATGCTAACTGTTTCTGGAAATGCATAGCAGTAGACTGCTAGCCATTTTGAATGAGTCCATGGCACAGTTGGCAACATAAATAAAATGTTATTTATTTATTTGAGTTTTGGTAACCAGGTAAGTCCAATGAAACAATTACAGTCCCTTTTCAGGGTTGACCCAGGGTTGTGGAACAACCATGAGGTTACAGTTAAATCATCAATGCAGTTCACTTGTTACAATGTTGGCATTAGGCAGAGAACATGTCAAGACAAGATATTGCAATAAAACAATCAATTTCAGACTTTCTTTTGCCGAGCGATGCAAGCCTAGATAGAGGAGGCTATATACAGTGCAGTTATAGTACAAACTTTGTATTAAACAGTAGCAATATAACATGGGAATGGCTTGGATCAGCGATTCCATACATACTACTTTCAGAGTTATGCTAGGAAGGAGCAGTAGGGGGTGAGAGGAAAGGCATGAGGCGGCAGCCGTGTGGAAGGAGTAGAGTTTCTGGCAGGCACCTTTCAGCTAAAGCAAGAGCAGGTAGCCGAATTAGATTGGAAAGCAGACAGATGTGTCTGGAATTGTGAGAGGAGGAGCAGGAGAGAACGGAGGGTGGGACGGAGTTCCAATCTGTTATAGCAGCATAAGAGAAGGAACATCTGGATACAGCAAGACATAATTTAGGTACAATGAGCAGGGGAGAGAGGCAGAGCAGTGAGCGTGGCATTTGTCTGAGGCAAATAAGTTCTCTGAGGCAAGGAGGAGTGAAGTTGTGGACTAGCTTGAACACGATACTCAGAGTGGAGTATCTCAGTTTTGTTTATATGAGGACCACCTCAGAGAGGCGAGAACATCACGATGGTGAGAGCGGGTAGGGGCCCTAAGGCAAAGCGACCAACCCTGTGGTAGGCCTGAGAGAGGAGGGACATGGAGGTGATATTACTACCAAGGAGGTTGGGTGCAGCATAGGATTGGGGAGGGATGCAGTGGCTACTTTTTGGTAGGAGGCAAGTGTGAGGTGCGGGCATATGCGACAGAGGAGGCCGAGTTTCTGGTTGAGGTTTTTGATAGTGTTTGAGACATGGGAGTTGAGCGAGAGGGCAGAGTCTAAGGTAACACCCAGATATTTGAGGAGTGGACCACCTCTAACGAGTCTCCCTTGATAATGGAGATGCTGAGGGAAGGAGGACTAGGCTTATGCTCAGTCGATGGTGGAAGACCATGCATTTTGTTTTTTTGAGTTGAGAATAAGATGATTAGACTGTAACCAGTCTTCCAGGGAAGTGAAGTCTGATGCAAGGTCTCATTGATTTGGTCTATAGCTGGAGAGGAGCAGTAGATGATGGCATTGACTGTGATAGATGAACTGTGGCTCCCGCAGAATTTGGGGAGGTCTTGATAAAGAGCGAGAACAGCATGAGGCCCACAATGGAGCCTTGCGGGACACCATGGAAACTGTTTTTGTTCAGACTGGGAACCATTCCATTTAAGTTTCTGGATCTATCAGATAGATAGCTCTTGATCCAAAGCAGTGAACTGTGGTCCAGGCCAAGTAGATGCAGCCGGTGAAGCAGAAGCCGTGGTTCACGAGGTCAAATGCTTTTTGTGAGATCCACCGAATGTGGCTCCAGTGGCCTGGTCCTTACCCATAGCTTAGAAGATGTCAGTTACTTTTATGAGTGCAGTGATAGTACTGTGACTCTTTCTAAAGCCGTGTTGACAGGAGATAGCAGATTGTGGAGTTTATAATCTTGTAGATGGTTATGTGCTATACGCCCTGTATTTTAGCCAGGTGTGAGAGAAGAGATATAGGCATAGTTTTCTATTATGGATTTAGGTCCCCTTGTGGACTGTAACTATGTCTGCTACCTTCCACTTATCTGGCACAATGTTGGAGAGGAAGGACCAGTTAAACAAATCGCGGATGGGGCGAGCTAAAGCAGGGCACCTAGCTTAAGAAATTTTGGTTCCAGTGAGTCGATCCGGAAGAGTCCTCAGATTTTAAATTGGATAGAAGTTGCTGCACCTCTTTGAGTGTGGAGTCAATCAATCAATCAATCAATCAATCAAAATCTTTATTTATCCAGGCGAACATCATTGAGCAGAGCTCTTTACAAGATGGACCTGGTTAGAACAGGGTCGGTAACATCCATCATAAAAACATATAAATACATGTAAATAAGTATATAAACAAACACAATGGTGCATTAATAGGGAGTCAAATGATAAAGGAAGACAAGGCAAGCCATAACAGAGGAGGATTCAAATACAAGGGGCAGGTCCACCACTGAACCATGCAACTGTATATAAACCATGTTCTCTGTATAGAAGTACCAGTTAGTTCATTTACCAGGGCAGTCACTAGTACTAGCCATGAAAATGGCTTGGAGAACCACCAACTAATGGCAGATGGGATACCAAGGAGGATATGTAATATGTAAGCATAGGATAAACATTGTGAGAAGTGAAGTCCCAAGGACAGGTTAGTAGAACTGATGCGGCGTGGGGCCTACGGGAGAGGAAAAGGAGTTAGGACTTTTATAGTATGATTGCATGTAGATTGTGGATGAGTGCAGTACAGAGTTATGAAAAGAAGGCTGGAGAAAGCGGAAGATAGACCAGTATCAAAGGGAGGACAGAAGCATCAAGGTGTTACACGAAAGCATGATGACAGACCAGGGCCAAGGAGGAGACAAGCACTAGAAGTAATTGCTCATGGTTAAATGGTACAGGTTAGCATGATGACAATTCATGGTCATGGAAACAACTGCACTGATCATTTCTGAGATGTGAATGTAAGAGCTTGAAAGATGAGATGGCGATGGGTGACCTCAGATTTCATTTTTTTGCAATTTATTCCACTAGGAGGACAGTGTAAATCTTATAGCAGCCCCAAGCAAGCAGAGTTAACTTTGGGAACCATCAGTAGGAGAGATCTGCAACTTCTCAGGGCGTAATTGTCTATTGGTTTTATAGGAAGACAGTCTGTAATGTATTGGGGCAGTTTTTTGAGATGGCTCTCAGGATCCATAAGGCTGCATTTTTATCACGCCTGAATTGAAGAGAACTCCACCTCACTGATTGATATAGGGAGCAGTGGTGAGTGGATTAAGGCAGGCCTGTGATGAACCTCAAAGCTCTATGATATAATGTGTCAAGTTGGGTGAGGTAGGAAATGGGACAGTGACTGTAGAGGATGTCAGCATAATCTATCAAGGATAGAAAAGTTGATTGTACCAGCTGTAGTTTGGCATCTCTAGTTAAGAAGTGGGCTATCCTAAAGAACAGGCCAAGTCTCTGTTGTAATTTTTTGAGTAATTCTTCAACGTGTTCTATAAAGGCGAGCCTATGGTCCAGCCATACTCCCAGGTATTTGAATTTGGGGACAAATTCCAACTTCTCGCCAAGAATTGTAGTAATCTGCAGCAGAGATCTGATAGGGCTGAATTTACCATTCAGGCAGAGGGAGGAAAGAACATTGCTTTTGTTTTCTTGGCATTAAGTAACAGTTTTTGTTTAGGAGTTGGTGTTGCAGCAGGTTGAACTCAGATTGAAGGTCATCACATACAGATTGTAATGACGGTGGCTTACGTAAGAACTGTGTCATCTGCAAACAGATGAATGTTGTCCTAGTTATGCTTTCATCAATATTGTTGATGTATATTGTAAGTAAGATCGGTCCTAAGATAGAACCTTGGGGAACACCTCTTAGGAGAGGCTTGAGAGTTGAGAGATCTTCCTCCGCTTTCACCTGCTGGAAACGATCAGAGAGGTAGTTGTTGAACCACTGTAAAGATAATGGGTCAGCACTTAGTGAGGTCAGGGAAAGGAGTAGCAGAGAATGGTCGACAGTGTCGAAGGCCTTACTCAGGTGCAAGAATATGGCGTAGGTGTAATTCCTGTTGTCTAGCTCTTTTGCCAGTCATTAGTCACTTTGGCAAGTGCTGTGATGAAACATAGAAACATAGAATGTGACGGCAGATAAGGACCGCTTGGCCCACCTAGTCTGCCCATTTTCCTACCTAACAGATAAGCTGCAGATCCTAGTTAACCAACAGCTTAATTCCTCCTACCCCCACTAGGACTGCCCTATGCCTGTCCCATGCATTCTTGAAGTTCCCACTGTTCTTGACCCCATGACCTCTTCAGGAGGCTTTTCATGCATCCACAACCCTCTCAGTGAAAAAATACTTCCTCACATTACCTCTGAGCCATCCCCTTCTATCTTCAAATTGTGCCCCTTGTTCTTGCACATCTCTTTTCTGGAAGATGCTACCTCTTGGACTTTGTTAATTCCTTGAGGTACTTGAAAGTTTCTATCATGTCCCTCTCTCCCTTCTTTCCTCAAGGGTATACATATTAAGCTCATTTAGTCTTTCTTCATATGTCTTCTGGTGCAGAGCCTGCACCATTTTGGTTGCCCTCCCTGGACAGCCTCCACTCTGTCTATGTCTTTATGGAGATGGGGTCTCCAGAACTGCACACAGTACTCCAGATGGGGTCTCACCAACTGTCTGTACAGAGGGATAACAATTTCCTGATGTTGCTGTGTTTAGCTCTAAACCCTGACTGGACTGGATTAAGCAGGTTATTAGCGCCTAGATACTGCCCTCAGCTGGTTACTTATGACTTTTTCCAGTAATTTTGACAAGACCAGGACAATCAAATTGGTCTGTAATTATTTAGATCACAGGGATTTCTGGACTTGGAACAGGGTATGATGTGCGCTGTTTTCCATATTGAAGGAATGGATCCTTGAGTTAATGATAGGTTAAATAAATGGGTTATGGGCATGGCTAACACATGGATGGCCACCTTCAAAAATATGGGTCGAGGGTATCCGCACCAGCACTTTTTTTGCATCCAGTTTTAGCAATAGGTCTTCAACTTCTTTCAGAGCAGTAGGACGCAAGGAGAAGACTGAATTGGTGACACTAGTATCTGCACCTTGATTATCCACCTGAGAGCATATCAAATTCACTGGGGAATTGTCAAGGCTAAGCCTGGAGTCACAAAGTGATTATTGAAGGCATCCAGAATTTCCAGTCTGTCACTAATGGTGTTATTGTTTAAGGAGATTTCATCAGGTAGTGAGCCACCGGACGTGTGACCAGACAAGTCCTTGATGGTTTTCCAAACTTTTGTAGGATTTTTGGAGGCAGAGAAAATTCAGAATGATAGTATGCAGCTTTTGTATCTCTAACCATTCTAGTACATGAGTTTTGTGCCCTTTGAACTTGCACCAGTCTGCAGCAGACTGGGTTTTATGTTTTTTCCATAGGTTATCTCTTTCAGTCAATGCAGATTTTAATAATGGTGTGAACCATCTACATGCATTTTTTGCTATTCGCACCTTAACTATAGGGGCATATTTATTAAGGGCATCTAGGATAATTTTGCTGAATATTTCGAATGCTGATTGTGTGTTTTTGCCAAATAGAACTCTTGCCAATACAAGGAGTGTTTCAGTTAATTTATGTAGGCAGTGAGATCAAAATTCCGTCTAGATCTCTTGGCAGCAAACTCGTGAAGTAGTAAGTTTGTTGCTTGATCTTATGCAAGCAATAAATGAGTGATCACTGATATCACTGAAGAAGGTGCCGCAAAGGAGCAGAGATGTGGTTTATTCACTAGGATAACATCTAGCAGGGAGCTGTTATCCACGTTCTTTTATTTACTCGTGTTGCTCGACAATGAGTTGTGATAATCCATGGGTGTCACAGAAAGCTACGAGAGGAGGCGGTTTTAGATAGCCAGTCTAAATTAAGATCCCCAAGAATAATTATTTCTGAGGATTGTTGTTCGATGATATTACTCAGATGAGGTAACAACTGTAGATCAGCAGAAGGAGGTCTATAGCACCCTATGATACATAATGTTGAAGTGTGCGAGATGGTGACTCAAAGAGACAGACATTCATAACATTTGCAACAGATAAAGCACTCAGACAGGATGCAGATACCTATCTTGACATAGATGGCAACCCTCCACCCCTGGAGTGTCTGTCTGCTCTAAATAGTAAACAGTTAGGGATATTGACTTCCCTGTCGGAGGTGGCGGTCTAAGCCAGGTTTCTGAAACCACTAGGATGTCTGGTCGAGTATGGAGGATCCAGGTCTGGATCATGGAGAACTTTTAACAGACTGCATACATTAATGTGGAAGAAACTTGCCTTTCAGTGTGGCAAGGTGAGAGGGCGTGTGATTGCAGCTGGTGGCCCCGGATTGAGCTCCACATTTCCTGAGCACAGGAGAAGAAGGAGTAAAGTTTTCTTAGAGTGGCAATAGTAAGCTTCATACTGGTAACCCTTTACGCCGTTGTAGGCCATCGTCCTGGGGCGAACCCAACATTTTTGCCCTTCCCACTAAAGTGGCAGAGACAGACTCTGACTGCTATCTGTAGAGGTGACGCCAACATGATGTTGGCGGAAGTCATAAGCTGAGGTGGTAATTAATTTTGTGTACCAGCATTAAAGGTAATATGAAAATAGTGTTGAGGAATTGGGAGTTAAAAGGCATATATCCACTAGGGGACAGGAACTAGCTACAGAGCAGATCAGATTAGTATCCACAGTAATAAAGGCTTGAGGTGACGTATATTGGGCATGCGATATGAGATAGAAGAAGGACCAGAGCGGATCCACAAATTGACACACATAGTGGAATATGGATGGAGGGGAGCTGAGAGGAGTGAGCTGGAAAGCCGGGCAGGGTTTATGTGTATTTAATCAGGACTGGGGGCCGAAAACACTGGCAGCTAGGCTCCCTTCCTGGAGGTAATCAGTCCCTGAGGGCAAGTCCATGCCTGCGTTTCTGTGAGGGGCTGGTGGCTTCAGACCTGGACTGCGGGTGGCAGTCTGGCAGGTCGGGTTACAGAGAACCACGACTGTGGCTCTCAGACTACCTGCATTTCTGTGAGGGCTGGTGGCTTCAGACCTGGACTGCGGTGGCAGTCTGGCAGGTCGGGTTCATCAGAGAACCACGGCTGTGGCTCTCAGACTACCTGCGCTTCTGTGAGGGGCTGGTGGCTTCAGACCTGGACTGCGGGTGGCAGTCTGGCAGGTTGGGTTGCAGAGAACCACGGCTGTAGCTCTAGACTACCTGCATTTCTGTGGGGGCTGGTGGCTTCAGACCCACACTGCGGGTGGCACTTTGGCAGGTCGGGTTCATCAGAGAACCACGGCTGTGGCTCTCAGACTACCTGCGTTTCTGTGAGGGGCTGGTGGCTTCAGACCTAGACTGCGGGTGGCACTCTGGCAGGTCGGGTTCGTCAGAACCACAGCTGTGGCTCTCAGACTACCTCGCGCTTCTGTGAGGGGCTGGTGGCTTCAGACCTACACTGCGGTGGCAGTCTGGCAGGTCGGGTTCTGCAGAGAACCATGGCTGTGGCTCTCAGACTACCTGCGTTTCTGTGAGGGGCTGGTGGCTTCAGACCTGGACCGCGGTGGCAATCTGGCAGGTCAGGTTCATCAGAGAACCACGGCTGTGGCTCTCAGACTACCTGCATTTCTGTGAGGGCTGGTGGCTTCAGACCTGACTGCGGGTGGCAGTCTGGCAGGTCGGTTCATCAGAGAACCAGGCTGTGGCTCTCAGACTACCAAGTTTCAAATGGAATTCAGGACAATCCCTAGGTTAAGCGGGGAAGTCGTGTGAGGTGGGGAGTTGTGGAAGATTGAGGTGTATTTTTGTACTGTAGGTCAGTGAAGACATTGTTAAATTCAGTGGCTCTGGAGAGTGGGTCATCAAGGGTGGAGCCATTGACGTAAAAGAGTTTGGATTTTCTACACTCTTCCTTTTACTAGAGAGTTAATTTGTCTCCCAATTCCTTGGGATTACTAAGGTACTCGGTTTGGAGAGATTTAAGGTGGTATCTCTTAGCTTTATGTACCAAATTTTTACATTTATTCCTGAGCTGTCTGTACATAAGCCAGTCCGAGGGGAATCCACTTTGTTTGTACATTTTCCATGCTTTATCGGGAGGTCATAAGGGATCTGATATTCCCGGACAACCACAGGGCTTTAAACATCTTGGATCTGCATTTTTCTTAGGGGCGTGTTGGTTGACTATTTTGGTGAGAGGAGATTAGGAAGTCTAGAGCTAGGTTTATGTCGGGAAGTGTATTAATGGGGCTCCTATCTGTAATGCTAATGGTGACAGGAATCTGTTGATGTCAAACTTGGTCATATCCCTCACCAGAAATCTTGGGTGGAGAGTTGGTATAGTTGGTTCTCCATACACAGAAGGTGGGAGAGTGATCACATGGCAATCTGAGAGCGTGCCAGCAGCTTTGACTTTAAGTGGGCAGTTGGTGACCATCCAGTCTAGCAGGGTATGATTGTCAGATTTTGGATTGACACGTATGGTCATGGATTAACTGGGTGAGGTTACCATCAGCAAGTGATGTATTGCATTTACAGTATTGGGGTGGAACCAGTCAATGTTGAAGTCCCTACATAGGATGAGGTCGTGCTTTTAGGAGGCTGCCTAAGGATGCAAGGAGAGGAGGCAGGCTAGACGTGGCAAGGCATGGGGGCATGTATATACACCCTATGATGGTTTTTTAACATTTCCAAGTGTAAGGTGACATACAGGGACTCAATGGGAGGAGGTGAGGAGACAGGAGTGGGAGGAGAGTGACATTGAGGCCTGTTCTGTAGTAGATCATTACCTCTCCCACCTTTTGCCTATCCTATTGTATCTAAAGTTGCCGTAGCCTGGGAGGGTCACCTCATGCTGTTTGATGGCAGGTTTTAGCCAGGATTCGGATGCATAGATGTCGGGGCTATCTGTGATAGCCCAGGCTTCCAATTCAGACATTTTGTATGAGGCTGCTAATGTTAATGTGGACTATTTTTAGACCTTTCATGAAGGTGTAGAAGCTGCAGATTGGTTCATGGGAGAATGCAGAGCAGGTCCAGGGTTGGTTTCAATGTCCCCAGCCTGGAGCAGCAGGAGGAGAGTGGAGACAGTTATCCAGGGCAAGGTGCGGTAGATAAAATTCCAAGGACCAAGTAGCATTGTGAGTACTGAGTCATTTATGAAGCCAGTATCCAAGCATAGCTGTATCAATGCTTAGGCAGACAGGGGTGTAGAGAAGTATAGTCAGGGTTCTGGTTCAATGTGGGCTGGCGGGAGGTGAAATCACCCTCAGGATGTTGGAGGCCCCAGCTATCACCCAGTCCACATACCAGCATAAAGCATAGACAGAGCAAATGAGACTAACAAAGTTATACTGCTCATGATAGTAGTCAGGTCAAGCTGGGCAAGCAGGCAGAGAGTAGAGTGCAGGTGTGCTGCCTAATCTTGGAGCTCTGGGTTCAAAGGTGTCAGCAGGAGACAAGAGCCAATGGGAGGAGACTTTTCTGAAAAGGAGGAGCAGCAGGCGTATTGAAGGTGGCCTGGGGGACGAAAACCATGCAGACAAGGATAGAGCTACGAGCCCCAGCTACCCGAATTCAAGCTAGAGAACTGGGCAGAAAGGCGCACCAATCGGGAGTGATTCTCCTAGTGGCCGCCCAATCAGATGTCTTCCGGGAAAGTCATGGTTAATGAGGAGCCGCCAAACAGGCTGGCTCGAGACTCAAATGACGCGCACTTAGTTACTCAGTCTGGGAGTCGGGACCAGGCGTCCCTGTCTGACAAGGGTGGTGAAGTCCGGGAGGTGGCGGCCAACGAGATGGCCGTGAGGTACCGCCTGATGTGCTGTGCACCACTCGGGAGTGCTCCGATCTGAGGAGAAAACAAACAGAAAGCGAGTGTGATTAAAAGTGCGGTAGAACAGGAGGGGGGCTGGCGACAGAGAGTCACTGTGGGTGAGGTTGATCAAGGGGAACACAATGGCAGAGCACTTCAGTGTTGCTGAGGGAGGGGTCTGAATGGGACATGAGAGGGGAGGACAGAAGGTAGAGTGTAAGGTTTCAGCAGGAAGGGAGGGCAGGATCAGGTTCAAGCTGAGGCTGCAGAGATGGAGGTGCTTAGTTAGAAAGCAGATTGTGGGAGGGATAAAGGAATGAGGGTTAGGTAGCAGGTGCCTAAGGTCACAGTAGAGAAAAGATACAAAGGAAAAAGTAAAGAACAAGTGTAAGCAGGAGAGGCAGGATTTCGGCAGATGAATGAAACAAATACTTTCCTACACTGCAGAAATTTAGCTAGCATGTACTGTATTATAAAATCTCACTGTTTCTACATTGCAGCAAATTCACTATCATACAGATTAGCTAGACATTCTAGATCTAGATCAATTCAAGGCAGTTCAGCAATATTGTATTATACAGCAATATTGAAAACCATGCAGACAAGGACAGAGCTACGAGCCCCCAGCTACCTGAATTCAAGCTAGAGAACTGGGCAGAAAGGTGAAACATAGAAACATAGAAGTTGATGGCAGATAAGGACCGCAAGGCCCATCCAGTCTGCCCATTTCTTTTCTACCTTATAAATGTGCCATCGGCCTTTGCTCTGTCAGTGGCCTATCTATTCATAGTCATTTGTATTGCTCCCTTATGCCTATCCCATGCCTGTTTGAAGCCATGCACTGTATTCATAGCCACCACTTCTTGTGGTAAGCCATTCCATGCATCCACCACCCTTTCTGTGAAAAGAATTTCCTCACATTCCCCTTAATCGGCCTCCCTCTAATCTCATGCTGTGTCCTCTTGTCCTGCTATTTTCTTATATTTAAACATGTTAGACTCTTTCACCTTGTTTATGCCCTTAAGGTGTTTGAATGCCTCGATCATATCACCTCTCTCCTCCTTTGCTCAAGGGTATACATATTGAGCTCCTTTAATCTGTCCTCATATGTCTTCTGATGCAGTCCCTGCACCATTTTGGTTGCCCTCTCTGGACTGCCTCAATTTGGTTAATGTCCTTGTGAAGGTGTGGCTCCAATACTGCACGTAGTACTCCAGATGGTGCCTAACTAGTGTCTTGTACAGAGGATTATTACCTCCCTCTTACGACTTGTGATACCTCTACTAATACACCCTAACACCCCCCTAGCCTTACCTACTGCTTTAGAGGTCTGCTTTGATGATTTTAGGTCATCAGTGATGATGATGCCCAAATCTCTTTCTTCCTTTGTGACTGCTAGCAACTCCACTCCCAGCCTATAGGTGGCTTCAGGGTTTCTCTTCCCTATGTGCATGATTTTGCACTTCTTTGCATTAAATCCCAGTTGCCACTCTTCTGACCATTCTGCTAGTTTATCCAGATCTCTTCTCATTCTGCCCACCCCATCTGGATCGCCTACTCTGTTGCAGATCTTGGTGTCATCTGCAAACAGACAAGCCTTCCCTCTAGTCCATCTGCAAGGTCACTAATGAAGATGTTGAAGAGGACTGGCCCCAGGACTGATCCCTGAGGTACCCCACTTGTGACTTGCATCTCTTCTGACTGTATACCATTTATCACCACTCTCTGTTTTCTGCCCGACAACCAGTTTGCCACCCAGTTGACCAACTTCTGACCCACCCCCGAGCCTACCAAGCTTATTTATCAATCTTCTATGTGGAACAGTGTCAAAAGCTTTGCTGAAGTCAAGGTAGGTGACATCAACTGCTCCCCTTGGTCCACCACTCTGGATACCCAGTCAAAGAAATCTATGAGATTAGTTTGACAGGACCTTCCTTTGTAAACCCATGCTGTCTTGGATCCTGTGCCCTATGGATTCCAGGTGTTGCACTATCCTTTCCTTAAGGAGTGCCTCCATAATCTTGCCCACTACTGAGGTAAGACTGACTGGTCTGTAGTTCCCTGCCTCCTCCTGCTACCACTCTTGTGGAGCGGGATCACATGAGCCCTTCTCCAGTCTTCTGGGACCTCTCCTGTACTCAGAGACTCACTAAACAATTCTGCTAATGGCTCTGCTAGTTCCTCCTTTAGCTCCTTAAGTACCCTGGGATGTATGCCATCAGGTCCCATTGCCTTATCCACCCTGAGCTTAGCAAGCTCTTGTAGGACCCTTTCTTTTGTGAAGGGGTAGTGCTCACCTCCCTCCCCTGTGTCCATGATGTTGAGCTGTGGGCCCTGCCCTACCTTCTCTTCAGTAAATACTGAGCAAAAGTATCTATTTAGGATAGATGCCTTTACAGGGTCCTCCTCCTCACATGCTCCCTTTCTCCATTAGCTTAGCAATACCCCTCTGGACTTTCTCCTTTCACTAATGTATCTATAGAAAGTCTTGTCACCTTCTTTACTGTTCGTGCTAGTGTTTCCTCAGTTTGGGACTTTGCCTGCCTTACCTGCTTCCTTAGGGCAGTTTGGTATGCCTCCCTATCTTCATCCCGCTGTGTTCCCTTATATTTCCTGAAGGCCAGCCTTTTGGCTCTGACCTTTTCTGCTACTGTATTTGAGAACCAAAGTGGTTTCCTTCTTCTTTGCACTTCCTTTTCTGTTTAACACAATGGGATGTTGCTTCAAGTATTGCATCCTTAATGCTTGCCCACTTTGCCTGTACCCCCTGACCTGTGTTTCTTTTTGCCAGGGCTAGCTTAACTCTGTTGGCCATCTTATCAAAGTCAGCTCCTCTGAAGTCCCATATTTTGCCTTGGAATGGGATGATTTAGATGTAGTAGCCAAATTGAACCATACCATGTGATGGTCACTGGCCCACAGGTGACCTTCTACCTGGAGATCTGTGATCCCTTCTTTGTTAGTCAGTACTAGATCTAGGATAGCCCTGTCTCTTGTGGGTTGCTGTACCAGTTGTTTGAGGCCCTCCCCTGCAGGGAATCCACTATGAGTCTAGTTCTGGCAGATGTTCCTGCTGGTATTGACCAATCTGTATCCGGCATGTTGAAGTCTCCCATTATCAGAACCTCCCTTTAGCTGTCATGTTTTGTATATCTTCTAACAGTAATGTGTCTATGTCCTCCCTCTGGTCTGGGGGCCTGTAGACAACCCCAGTTCTTATGGCTGTCCCATTTCCTGTTTCCAGGGTGACCCACAGTTCTTCTGGCTCCTTATGTGTATTCTGAATTTCTGTAGCTTTGATATTTTCATTAACATACAGGCCACTCCTCCCCTTTTTGCACCTCGGTCTCTTCTGAACAATACATAGCCAGGTACTGAAGTCTCCCAAGTGTGGTTACTGGTAAACCACGTCTCACTAATTGCTACTATGTCCAGTTTAGCCTCTGACATTATTGCCTGCAGGTCTGGGATCTTATTTCCCAGGCTGTGAGCATTGTGTACATGATTTTCCATTGGCCAGATTTTGGTGTGTTAGTTGTTGGATGAAGTTTGGCATTACCCCTGTCGTCAGTATGGGTTTGGGATTGGTGCACCAATCAGGAGCGATTCTCCTTGGGCTGGCCCAATCAGAAGTCTTCCGGAAAGCCATGGCCAATGAGGGAGTCACCGAAACAGCCTGACTTGAGATTCAAATGGCGGTGTACCTTAGCTACTCAGTCCAGGAGTTGGGACCAGGTGGCGGTCTGACGAGGTGGTGGAGTCCGGGAGGCAGCGCGGCTGAGACAGCCATAGGTACCGCCTGATGTGCTGTGCGCCCTGGGGTGCTTTGATCTTAGTTATTCAGTCCAGGAGTCAGGACCAGGTGGCCAGTCTGGCGAGGGTGGAGGAGTCCAGGAGGAGGCGGCCGGCAGGGCGGCCCGTGGGTACCACCTGATGTGCTGTGCGCGGCAGGGGCGCACGGTCCTGGTTACTCCAGTCTGGGGTTGGGACCAAGGGGCCGGTCTGATGAGGGTGGTGAGTCTGTAGCAGCGCCAACCAGACGGTCAGAACTACTCGGCTGTGCTGTGCCGGTCAGTTCTTGATCTTAGTTACTTCAGTCCAGGAATCAGGACCAGGCGGCCAGTCTGATGAGGATGGAGGAGTCCAGGAGGCGGCGGCGATGAGACAGCCAGAGGCTTCTGATGTGCTGTGCGCCTCAGGGGAGTCAGCAGCCAAGAGCCCAGGACAAAAGGCCCTAAAGAACTGCTAGACCGAAATTGGCTCTGCGCCTAGAGGTGATGTCCAGATCTGTGAATGCTTGGTGAAAGTGTGACAGAACTCCAGGTGGCAGCTACACAAAAGTCCACAGCAGACACATTCCTGAAAGAATCAGAGAGGCGGCCATACCCCTGGTGGAATGGCCCTTGACCACTCTCAGAAGGGTCTTGTTGTACTTGCAGTACAATATAATTCACTAACCACTTAGACAAACACTGTTTGGAAACAGAGGTGCTCTCTCTCATAGGGGTGAGCAAACAAACAACTAATCATATTTCTGTAAATGCTTTGCATTCGTATAGTATCGCAAAATTCTATGTATAGCCAAAATATGGTGCAAAGCCTCCCCTGACTGGAATACTTAGGAAAATAAACTGGAAGGTGGATGGACTGATTCAAAGTAAACTCTGACACCAACTTGGGTAGAAACTTAGGATTGATACGTAAAGACACCCTGTCTTTGTGAAAAACAAATAAGGCTCCTTACACAACAGCCTGGAGCTCAGAAATACTTGAGCTAAGATAACAGCAACTAAAAAGAGCACCTTCCACAACAGAAAGCGAGCTCACAACTCATGGCCAGTTCAAAGGAGGTAAAGTGAGTTTTTCCAACATAAAGTTGTGGTCCCATGGAGGGACCGGTCCCAAATAGGAGGTTTCAGATGAAAGATGCCCCTCAGAAAGGTTCAGGACACCTCCAGCTGGGTGAAAGCTTTGCCCTCAATAAGTACATGGTACACAGAGATGGCGGAAAGATGCACCTTGAGCGAGGAGCACCCAAGCCGGAGTCCGAAGGGAAAGAAGGTACTCAACACCTGATCCATCGGGCAGGTGAGACGGTCCAGTTGGTGAGCAGCAGCCCAAAGGGAGAAATGCTTCCCTTCAATGATGAAGTGGTTCTGGTGGAGGGCTTCCTAGCAGCCACCAGTACATCTGTGACCTAGATGACACTCCATAGTAGGCAACAGCTAGGTCTGAAGGAGCCATGCATGGAGATGAAGGAACTTGAGATCCAGATGGACCAGGGTGCCTGGTCCTGGGACAGTAAGCCGGTGCACAGGGGCAAGGGCACGGAGGTTCCACCGCCAATTGCTGCAGCAAAGGGAACCAAACTGATGCAGCCAGAAGAGAGCTATGAGAATCATCTCCGCCCTTCCAACTGAGCTTGAGAAGAGCCATCTGTAGAAGTGGGATGGAAGATAGGCATACAAACCTCTCCTTCTAAGACAGGGAAATGTGTCTCACCAGAAAACTCCTGGCCCAGGATTGAGCAAGCAGAAAAGTGACAGTTTTGTTTTGAGTGGGGCTTACAAAGGTCCAAATCTGGGCATCCCCACCTCTTGAAGAAATCTTCACCACTGAGGTCAGAAGTCCCCACTTGTGAGTCTGCAACCTGAAGCAGCTGTGACTGTCGCCAAGATGTTTTGGTCACTGGAGAGTACAGTTACGTAAGAACTTACCGTAACAGTAGATCTTTGAGAGAGCTCTTGCAGTAGGAATTACATATAGGACTGGCGCTGGCAGGTGTCAGGACCCCACGGAGGAATTTCTAGCTAACAGTCTCTGGCGAGGACCTTCACGTCCAGGTGACCCGATGTCATGCGACGTCA
Source organism: Neoceratodus forsteri (assembly GCA_016271365.2). Lineage (NCBI taxonomy): Eukaryota > Metazoa > Chordata > Ceratodontiformes > Ceratodontidae > Neoceratodus > Neoceratodus forsteri. Next base: position 827,508,611 of record CM057453.1, on the reverse strand, counting down.
GTATAAAGGGCGGTCCCCATGCCCGCCTTCCAGTTCTTTCCACCAAATGCCCAAAGGGTGAGATGAGAGAGAAGCAGATATTTCCAACCTGGAAAAGGAGCTAAAAAGCTTAGTGGGATGGAGGGCAGGAAGGTATTACCTGCTGAAGAGTCTCTCAAGATCTACTATTATGGTAAGTTCTTACTTAACTGTACTATCTTACTTCGAGAGGGCTCTTGCAGGTAATTACATATAGGATTGAGTCCCAAGCAGTCTGGAACAAGAAGAAGCAAAACGGGAGGAGGAAAGCTACTCAAAGTAGGTCCTCTAGCTGTGAAGGCCTTAGGAAAGGAGGCCTTGCAGAATAGCAAGCCGAAGCCTGCTCTCACGGCGAGAGGCAATATCCAAACTGTAATGTTTTGTAAAGGTATGGACAGAAATCCAAGTAATGGCAGCACAGATGTCCACTGCTGAAACATTCTTGAAACAAGCCACCGAGGCAGCGACTCCTCTGGTGCTGGCCTTCTCACTTGACCCGAAGGGTCTTGTTGTACTTGTCATAACAGAAAGTGATACAATGAGCCAACCATTTGGACAGGCATTACTTGAAACAGCATTGCCTTCTCTTTGTGGGCAAAAGAGACAAACAGTTGATCAGTCTTTCGAGATTTTTTGTTCTGTTAGTGTAGTATCTCAGAATTCAGTGAACGTTCAGAGTGTGTAAGAGATACTCCCTTGATTGGAGTGCTGCGAAAGAAAGCAGGTAACTCTATGGACTGGTTCAAAGCAGACTCCACTACCACCTTTGGGAGAAATTTAGGGTTGGTGCAGAGCCAGATGTTCCTTTGTGAAAAATCAAATACAGGATTTTACACATCAGGGCCTGAGCTCGGAAATCCTCCAAGCAGAAGTAATGGCCACTAGGAAGAGAGTCTTCCATGAGAGGAACTTCATGTCTGCTGAGGATGCCGGTTCGAAAGGAGGCAGAGTAAGCTTCTCGAGGATGAAATTCAAATCCCAAGGAGGGCAGGAACCCAGATAGGGGTCTCAAGTGGAGAACCCCCAAGGAAAGTCTTAGAGACCTCCAGCTGAGAAAACATCCTGCTGCAAAGGGACATGGTAGGGTCAATGGCCGCCATGTACCTTCAAGGACGAAAGTGACTGAGACCCAGATCAAAGAGGTGGCGAGGTAATCCAGCAGCTGCCCAACAGAGCATGAGAAAGGCTCAAACTCTTTGAAGCAGCCCAGACTCAGAACCGCTTCCATTTCATGGCATAAGTAGACCTAGTGGAGGGTTTTCTAGCCTCCACCAAAATCTCAGCCACTCTAGGTGAAACCCCAAATCAGGCTTGAGCTCATCTGCAGGAGCCATGCATGCAGTTGAAGAGACTTGAGACCTGGATGGACCAGGGTCCCCAGTCCTGGGGTCAGTAAAAGTCATGACAGAGGAAGAGAAAGAGGAGGTTCCTTGAGTATTGTCACAGAAAAGAGAACCAAACTTGCTTTAGGCCAGAAAGGAGCAATCAGTATCATTCAAGCTCCTTCTGAACAGAGTTTCTGCAAGACTCTCGAAATCAAAGGGATCGGGGGTGGGGGAAGCACAGACTAATCTGTCCTTCCAATCTAGAGACAGAGCCGCCTCCAAAATGCCACGCTCTGGAGCGAGCAAGCAGAAGTCGGAAGCTTTGCATTTAGAGGTGAGGCAACAGGTCCACCTGTGGTGTTCCCCAACGTAGGAAGATATCGCCTAAGACCCCTGATCCAGTTCCCACTGTGAGAATGAGCAGACGAGCGACTGGGTTTGTCTGCTAAGGTGTTCTTGACCCCGGGATGTGAACTGCCGTGAGGTGGAGGTTGTGCTGTACTGCCCAATCCCAAACTCGCATTGCTTCCCTGCAAAGAGGGTAGGAACGAGTCCTCCCTGTTTGTTGATGTGCCATACCATACATATTGTCCGTCTGTACGGCTAAATGGCCGGAAGGAGATGCAAAGCTTGAAGAGCATAGCACTGCCCAAGCTTGAGCACATTGATGTGAAGCGCTTCAAGCTTGGACCAGGAGCACTGGGTCCCGTGGAGGTCCCGAGATGGCTCCCAACCTCGCCTCGAGGCGCCTGTGGTCAGAGTCTGGAGGAGGAGAAAGACAGAAGGAAACTCCCACAAAGGTTCTCCTGAACCATCCACCACTGCAAGTCCCGAACCATGGGGAGGAGACTAGGACAAGCTGGTCCAGGTCGCCCACCAACTGATCCCACTGAGACCGAAGCGCCCACTGAGAGATCCTCATGTGAAGCCGAGCACGACGGACTGTTGGGATTGCAGCCGCCATAAGCCCGAGGGAGGCGGAAGGACCGACCTGGCACTGACCTGCTCATGCCAGACAACAGGCTGACTTGAGCCTGGAGTGTGGCCGCCCTATCCGTGGCAGGAAGGCCCCACCAGAAGTTCTGTCCAGGATCGCCTGATAAACTGGAGCCTCTGGGACAGGATCAAGTGGGACTTGGAGTGAGCATCCTGCATATACAGAGCGCACAGCTACTGTCCTGGCTAAAGGAGGCAGGAAGCCCTGCAGGAGAGCATCCTGAACCTCTTGTACTCCACGAATAAGTTCAGGGAACTGAGGTCGAGAATCGGCCTTACATCTCCTGTCTTCTTCGGGACCAGGAAGAAGTGGAATAGTAACCTGTTCCCTGAAGAGAAAGGGGACGGGCTCTATCGCCTCCTTCAGCAAAAGTGCTGAAATCTCTTCCTGGACCAGAAGAAGGTGCTTCTGAGAGTACAATGACCTTGTGGGGGAGGTGATGAGGTGGTTTCTGGAGAAACTCTATTGAGTGTCCTTCTGCGATCAGCTGGAGCACCCAGGAATCTGAAGTTATCCTCTCCCAACCCGGGAGGTGGAGGAAAACCGCCTCCACCGTTCCTCTGGAAGGCCCAGAGGCTGTGGGAGAGGAAAGAGTCAGGTGGGTGGGGCAGCGCCGCGCTGAAGCACCTGCTGCTTTTTTGGCGGAGGGGGCTTGGTAGCCGGAGGGCCCGACATTTAGCGGCCCGCTCTCTGGGGTTTCGCTTTTCCCAATTCCGCCTGCGAAAGGGACGGCGCTGCGCTTGATGGGATGATACATGCAGTCCACAGACTTCAGTGCAGTCCCTTCTCCTGCAGATGGGTGATAATGTCCTTCACATCACCACTGAACAGCACCGAACCCCGGAAGGGCGCTTCCAGAATAGCGGACTGCACTTCCGGGACCAACCCTGACACATGGAGCCAGGCATGACGCTGTAAGGTCCTACCAGCAGTGTCCACTGCATCATAAGTAGCACGAAGCATGTGCCAACTGGCTGAATGTGCAGAGCGGACGAGGTCAGCCACTTTCTGTTTGACTTGAGAGTCCGGAAGGGAGTCCATTTGAGTCTGCCTGACTAAGAACCACCTTCTGGTAATCCCCCATGTGACCGACATAATTTAGGGCCCTAATACCCAGAGTGGAAGAAGCACAGATCTTCTTCCGTACTGGTTCAGAAAATGGGATTCTTTGTCAGGTGGAGACGAGCTCAGATGTTTCGGGTTAGCTGTCCGCCATGAGCGGTGCTAATCACAACTGAATCAGCTCGAGGGTGAGAATCTAAAAGTCAACACCCTCAGAAGCCTGATAAACTGTAGCCTGTCTCGACTTCCGAAGTGGGGCTAAGTCAAGGCTGTTTCCAAATAGTGGAAACAAGATCGGCATGAGGCTCAATCCAGGGTGGTACCAAGGTGGGAGCTGTCACAGGCAGATTCAGATGCTCAGCGAGTTTCTTACGCTGGGGATCCAGCTCCAGGAATACCACTTATGAACCTCCTGATTTTGCGCAGCAACTCAGAAAGAAGGATCCTCCGGAGGGGACTTCGAGGAGTCCTGGCCTGGGCTTAGATGAGAGCGGCTGGCCGTCCAGCTCGGAACAACCGCCGGAGTCGCCCAAGGAGGAAGAAGATGATGAAGGAAGACTCTCTCCTGGCTTGGGAGGAACGGACCCTTGGGAAGCCCTTGGGAAGATGTCCTGCCCCACCCTGGAACCGGAGGGTTTGGCCCTGGTGTCCGGAGGTGGGGAGGGGAGTCTGTCGCTATGGGACGATGGGAACCAGAACTAGCACTCGTTGCCGGGAGACAACCCTCCACCTCTCTGGTGAGCTAAGCCCTGCCTCAGCCCACCAGGAGGCCAGAGTCTTTCAAGTCCACCGCAGCTGAGGGGCGGTGGAGGTGGAGGAGGAGGGATACTGGTATGGATTATACCTGTAAGGCGTAGATCCATAACCCGACAGCAGAAAGCCTGGCATCGAGGCACCGGTACCGCGCGCCGGATACTGTGGAGCCGGGTAAGACAGGGTCGGATACCCGGGAACCGAGGGGTCTGCCGGAGCAGACGGCCTGCTGGAGGGCCCACGGGTGGGTCTGGAGCAGAAGGCCAGGTGGGCGGACGGCCCGCGTGAAGCGGCATCCAGGAGCAGATGTCTGGCCGACGGCAAGACCGCGCCAGGGCCGGGCGGTCGGGAGCTGGTGTCAGGCCAGTGTCCAGGGAGCCGACGTCAGTCGGTCGCCCAGCGGGCAGACGGTCTGACGGGTGCAGCAGGTACCTTGGCATCACCCAGGAGGGAAGGGAAAATCCTCGTCAGGCTGAGGAGACCCAGGGTCCCGGAGGGCCGTGAAGGCTGCAAGGAGCCGAACGGTGGATGTGGAGGGTCCAGCGCCGCTCAGCCGCTGCGGGCGGATGTCGGGCAAGCCGACGCCTGACTTATCAGCAGGGTCCAGGCGGACGCCAGGAGCCGACATCTGACTTAATGGACCCGCCGCCGAGGCAGGTCGCCGAGGGAGGGGTAGCCTGGTCGGGTGGAAGAGGGCCGTGCGCTGCCCTGAGGGGTCGGGCGACTTATTGACTGTCTCCATGCAGGTGTCGGAGGAGCAGACATCCGCCTACCAGAACCACTCGAAGCAGTAGGCGGCACAGTGGCGGCTTTACCAGGAGCGGAGGCCTACAATAGCCTGGAGGCACTCAAGAACCCGAGCACTTGACTAGAACAGCTCTGGGGTCCTGACGCCTGCTGGCACTCAGTCCTATATGTAATTACCTACTGCAGGAGCTCTCAAGTAAGATCATGTACTACTGAGAACTCCAGACCATGCGTCATGGCTCAATGCCAGACTCTCATCGCCTCCTGACACTGGGGGTAAGACTGTGTCCCCTCGCTGCTTGTTAATGTAATATACCACACACTTGTTGTTCATCTGCACCAGCAGTGAACCAGGGAGGAGATGGATCTGAAAGGCCTGCAGAACATAAGGGACCACTTGCATCTCCAGGACACTTTATTCCACGTCCATCCAGGTCCCCTGGGTCTGGTGATTGGCCACATGAGTACACCAGCCCAGGCTGGATGCATCTGTCATAAGAATCTGATGGGGGTAGAGAGCTGAAAGGAGACCCTCCCAAAGGAGACTGACTGGATCCAGCCTCCATGACAGAACCCACCTGACCGGGTCAGAAACCAGGACCAACAGGTCCAGGTCATCCATGCATTGGTCCCACTGGACCCGCAAGGTCCACTGAGGAACTGTGATGTGCTGGCAAGCCAGGGGAACCGTGGCAATAGCTGCTGCCATGTGGCCCAGAAGGCGAGGAAAACCCCGTGAGGACCTACTGGCTGGAGGAAACCAGAAGTGCTTGCTCCATCAGTTACTCTGCCCTGTCCCTAGGCAAAAGGCTCTTGCCATGGGCAGTATCTAGGATCGCTCCTATGTATTGAAGATGCTGGCAAGGAGAGAGGCAGGACTTCGGCAGACTGATGGTGATCACCAAGGCCTGAAATAGACAGAAGGTGTATTCCAGGGTCTGTACCAAGTGATCCTGGAGGGCTGTTAGCAGCCAATCATCCAGGTAGGGGAACACATAGAAGCCCTGCCTCCCTCGGAGCAGCCGCCACCACTGCAAGGCACCTGGTAAACTCTCGGGGCTGAAGAAAGGCTAAAAGGGAGGGCTCAGAATTGAAAATGGGTTCCTGAAATGGAAGCAGAGAAAGTGACGATGGGCAGGAAAATCTGAATGTGCAGGTAAGCATCCTGCATGTCCAGAGAGCAGAGCCAATCCCCTGGTGTAAAAGGGTTAACAGTCCCTGGAGAGTGACCATCCTGAAGTGTTTATACTCGATGTACAGATTCACATGGCTCAGATCCAGGATGGGTCAAGATGCCCAATCTTTTGGGGACAAGGAAAACATGTGAAACCCCATTCCGTATTGAGGTGGAGGAATGGGCTCTATGACTCTTTTTGCAAGACAGCCTGAATCTCCTCCCAGATGATGGACAGGTGGGGTCAGGGAGTAAAAGGAGTGTACCAGAGGATTTTCTGGAGGCCAGTCTAGAATCTCCAGCATGTGACCGTGTTCTATGATCTGGAACACCCAATTGTCTGTGGACACTCCCACCACCTCCAGGTGGAGGGAGAACTGATCCCTTGACCATCTTCTCCAGAGTCTCGCAGAAGAATGGGATGGTCGATGAATGAGTCAGGATGTGGGGTTGGGCACTGGCAGGGCAGCTTCAGGTGCCGGAGGGCTCTGCGGCTGCAGCTTCAGGGCCACTGTGGCCTTTTGCTTGTTCTGGCCCTTGCACGACTGGTTTCGGGGCCACTTATGGGAGGACCGACAAAAGGACTGATGGTCGCCTAGAATGAGTGTGGCAGAGTGAATTAACCGACTTAAGGGCTCGCCTGAGTCCTGCAGGGTGGAGATGATGTCCTGGACATCCCCCATAAAGGACAGAGCCCGGAAGGGGCATCCAAGACACTGGCTTGCACATCCAAGGCAAAGCCAGAGATCCAAAGCCAAGAATGGCGCCGGAGGAAGACCCCTGCAGCCACCCTGTGCCCAGAGGCATCCACAGCAACATAAGCAGCCCAGAGAATGTGGTTGCTACGCCCGAGCCTGACTTCAAGAGCTGGGCGAGCTGCATCTTGGTGCGATCTTCCAGCAAGGTCTGCCCCAGGTCCCAGAGGACATTCTGATATTGGACCATATGGGCCAGGTAATTAATGGACCAGATAGCCGGGTAGTAGAAGCGAACATGCAGTTACCCAGGCGGTCCAGCTGCCAAGACTCCCTGTCTGGAGGAAGGGTACTAAGGTGCTTGGGCTTTTGGTATGGTCATGCGCCACATTTATGACAACTGAATCAGCCTTGTGGTGACTCCCTAAGAAGGGTTTACCAGCAGGGGCATGGTAAAGGCAGTATGCCTTCTTGGGCAACGGAGAGGTGAAAGAGGGGAGATTCCATGCCACCCTTATGACATCCTCATAGGAGTCAATCATGGGTGGCACCACACAGGGGGCATCCCGCTGCCTTAAATATACGGCCAGGTGATGCCACTCTGGGTCCTGCTCCTCTGTTTCCCAGCCCATAATGGACTGTATGTGGTGCATGACATCCATAAACATTGGGTCGCTGGGGAGGATTTAGGGCCTCCCATCTGAAGACTCCCAGGCGAGGAGGACGACCCAGAAAGCCTGAGTCATCCTCACTGGTCTCGCTGTCTGGGTCCGATGCCAGTGGCATGTGCTCATCCCAGCAATGGCCAGAATTGATGTCAGGTCGGGACCCAGAAGACCCCAACATCCAGGGTTCACTAGCGCCAGTCTGGTCCAGATCTTGAGGCGATGGGTCCCAGGGAGGATGCTGGTGGATGCCGGAGGGGTGGCCCTTGAGGAGCGTGGGTCTACCTCTGACAAAAGACCAGCAAGCTGAGAATAAGGCACTATAGTCCACTGGGGCTGGACAATTATGCACTGGTGGGTAGGGATAAGATGGTGTCGGTATGTGTATGTCAGTGGTGGGGCCAGCGGCAGTTACCAGGGTAGAGCCACCCGTGCCGGCTGAGGATTCACTGTCAGGCCAGCGGGATAGGCTGCGTGGGTTGAGCAGGGGTGATGCCAGCTTGGGCCCACAAGCTGGGGCAGTGGCAGTACTGGCAGCAGCCCAGCGGGTGTCACCTGGGAGCATCGGGGAAGGGTCCACTGGTGCAGGCCTAGCCGGAGAAATAGGATCCTGGAGGAAAGGAGATCCCTTGGCAGAGGCGATGCTGGAGAAGAAGAGGTGGTGGTAGCCTGTTGTGGGCACTGCCTAGAGGCAGGGACCAACAATAGCAGCGCTATGGCTGGTGGGGGGACGATGGTGGAGGAACCGATACCAAGGAACCAACACCGGCCAAGCCACCTGACTGAGAGCCCCTGGAAGATACGGGCCTGAGTGACAGGGACTGGAGGACAGAGACAAAGTCCCTCACCCGAGAAGTCGCCAGAGATGAAACAGCAATGAGGATAGGTGGCTGAACCACCAGGAGCCCAATAAAAGAGAGGGCTGGAAGGGCTGAAGGGGCCGACTTCCATGGGAGGACAACTCCGCTGCAGTTGATGGTTTATGGGCGACTGTGAGCAGGAAGCAGACTGGTCCCAGTCCTGGTGTTTATCCCAGTGCTTGTGCTTCCACCGGATTTCTAAGAAGAAGATGAGACCTTACTCCAGTGCAACAGTCCCTCCTGATTTCCCCACTCAAAAGCAGAGATAATATCGGTGATCCGACCTCACTGTTAGATAGAGCTCCTGGACCTGATGGTTTCTCCCAATTTTTATAAGGAATTGGGGAGGAACTGGCTCCATGGTTGCTTCATCTGTTTCAATATATCCTGGATGGGAGTCCAAGACCCTTACTCTCTTCGAGGCTTTGATAGTGGTTTTGCACAAGGAGGGAGAGATCCGGAACAGGTCTCGAACTACAGACCAATCTCACTCCTGAATGACGATATTAAGATTCTAGCAAAATTATAGCGTAATAGGTTGGGTCAGGTTATGCCTCTCTGATTTGTGCAGAGCAGGTCGGATTCATGACGGGCAGATCCTACTCAGACCATGTGAGGAAATTGATCATATTTTCTCCACGCTCCAGAGACAGCATATCTGCTGCAGTGTTGGTGTGTCTGGACGAGGAAAGCGCTTGACAGGGTGGATTGGTGCTTCTTATTTAGAACACTATATAAATTTGGTTTCCTCCTCTTGTGCAATGGATTAAAGCCCAATATACTAAACCTTGTGCCCAATATATTGTAACAGAAGTGTTTCCTCTTCCTTCCCCTTTATTCTGGTACCAGACAGGGTTGTCCCCTGCCCCCTTTTGTTCAATTTTGTACCTGGAGCCACTGCTGACGGATTAAACCTGGAAAGTCAGGGATCATTGTAGGCTCTCAGGAATTCAAATTGTCAGCGTATGCTGATGATATACTCCTCCATCTATCAAACCTGAGGGTCTCGATTGAAAAGACTCTGACCCTGATTCAGAAATTTGGATGTCTCTAATTATAAGTTGAACCAGAGAAAACTATAATTTTCTATCTCAATATGGTTACTCATAAGCAAGAGGTCGATGGATTGGGTCTGCAGTGGGACATAAAAACTAAAGTATCTGGGTATATATTTGACTAGAGACCCCAGAACCAGGAAGGATATCAACCTGGAAGTCCTGGTGAAGGTAATCCAACAGGACTTAGACAGACAGATGATGTTGCTTTTATTGCTCTGGGGCAGAATAAGTTTAATTAAAATGAATATTCTACCCCGTATTTTTATACCCTTAACATGTTGAACTTATGTCTGCCCCAGACCTGGTTTATTAAACTGCACTCCCTGATCTGGAACACCCAACTGTCTGTGGACACCTCACTCCCTGATCTCCAAGTTTATATGGAGGGGTAAGAAAGCCTGTAGGGCCTGAAGCAAACTAATGTTACCTAAAGTCAAAGGACGGTTGAGGCTTCCCATTTCAAACTGTACTACTTGGTGAGCCAGGCTGCAAAATACCTGAGATGGACTTAAGGAACCGGGTTACAGGCACAGCTCAGTACAAACCTTTATGGCTTACTTTGGAAAAAGCACTTATCTCAGCTCATGGCCTATCCCCCATGCTCTTGCATATTCTTTCCAAATTGCTCCCATTATCGCTAGCTGCAACACTGATTGGTGTCTCTGTGAAGGCCCATATGCAGTTGTGTGCCTCCTGTTGTATAAACACTCTCAAGACCCTGCTCAACCTTTAGTTGGCAATCCAAACTTTAAGGTTGGGGGGAATGATTAAAGCTTCATGGTTTCCACAGTTGGCAGACATCTCCATTGTTGACCTATGGCACAATGGACAGGTTCTGTCATTAGGGGAGATTATCAGATCCCACAATCTTGTCCCCAATCAACTTTCAAAGTGTTTCAACTCAGGCATATGTTGGTTAATTCCCAGTTAAGTCACAAAGCATTGGAGGGGGGTTCCTGCAAACTCTCAATCTCATTGCCATGCAGCCTCATGCTGTTTCAGGTATTTATACCATATTATTAGACAGGGCCTCACCTCAGCAGGATGGGTCTTCCAGCTATTGGAATGCTCAATTCCCAAAGAAAACATTTAGTTGGGAAAAGATCTGGAAAGACACTCATAAGTTCATATCTCAGGACAGACTGAGACTGATGCAGTTTCAGATAATTAACAACATGTATTACACCCGTTAGGATGTCCAAGATGAACAAATCTCTCTCCCATTTGTAGACGTTGCAGGCAAGGCGTGGGTTCACTATATCACATTTTGGGAGTGCCCTAAGATTGCCCCACTTTGGACCCTTATTAAACAGAGGGTAGACCCTTTACTGGGATTAACTGAGCTCACTGAACCGGTTGCCTGTTTGATGGGGACTACTCCCATATATCTGTCAATGAAAGGAAACACTATTTAGCCATGATGGCAATGTCAGTTAAGAAGTTAGTTCTCAGACACCGGCAGGATACTGAAATTATAACCTATTCAGAGTGGCTGCAGGAGTTATTGTTCAACCTATCAGTGGAGAAATTAATTGCTTGTGTACATAACAGGTTACCTAGATTGAAAAATACTGGAGTAAATTACAAACACTATACTCTATATAGATGGTACCATCTATGTGTGGAAGGTGCATCATTTATGTTGGCTTTATCTTAATTTTTTTCTTTTCATTATGCTGATACCGGGGATCTATTTGTTTTGTTGTGTATTATATTGTAATGTTGTTTTCCTCTGTGTTCAAATGGCCCCTATAGGGCTGAAGAAAATCAATAAAGTATTTTGAATTTCAAAAAAGGAAAAAGAGGCCCCAGAGGACTGTGCTGGCGAGTCTAGAAAGCTCCTGCAGCTCCTTTTCCATCGCGACCAACTTCTGATTCAAAAGGTGGCTCTTCAGAGGTTTTTAGATGGCATCTCAAAATGGCCTGATTGAATTTCTAGCAAATCTGGCCGGCTTCAGTGTTGTGCTTGGGCTTAAGCAGATGAGACACGTAGAGTGGCCATCTTTTTCAGGAATCTGTTTGCCACAGGCACACTTAGTGGAGTGGTCGGAAGATGAGGCTAGTGGAGAAGACATAAACTCATCAACCAAACCCCAAAAATTCGATGTTTAACACTACAGAAAAAGGAAAATAAAAGTACGGCAAGCACAGGTAATGGTAATCGATCAGCTGCAGCATCCACTAAGGTCTGACATACGTTGGTCAATGGCAGGAAGAAAAATGAGGTAGGTGTGGTGGAGCACCTGCATTTATAGGATAGGCTGATGTCAGCGGCTGATATTGGCGGTGGGCGGTCCCCGTAATAGACTGCTAGCTAGAAGTTTTCTGTGTGGTCCTGGCACCTAACAGCTTAGTCCTACTGGTGTGGCCTGCTGCAAGAGCCTTCCTCAAGTAAGATCTATTTGGAGCCTCAAGTGATACTCTGGAGCAGGTTAGCTCCTTTAAATATCTAGGGCTTCATCTTGACAACACCCTATCATTTGGAGCACATGTTGACCAGGTTGTAAAACTGCGAATGCAAAACTGGGTGTCCTCTTTCGCCACTGGCACTCAATGACCCTGGATGCCCTGAAACTGGTCACATGTTGCTCAGTCTTGTCTACCATATACCACAGTCTTGTTATCTATGGGGCTGGCTCAGACATTGTCCTCAACAGGGTGAAAACTCTACTTAACAAGGCTTGTCGCCTAGTTCTTGGAGTGGATCACTGGACTAATACCTGTTCCCTCTATCAAGAGATAGGATGGCTCCCCATCGCCACCGGATTGTCTACCAGACGTGTTCTACTTGCAAAGAAGTCCTTGCTAGGACGCACTCAGATCTACCCCAGCCTATTCGTAACTGCTCAACCTAACATTAGGACCCAAATGCGGATAAAGGTGGGCTAGTGGTGCTGCTCAGGAGGACAACTCAAGCACAGAGAACCCTCTCCTTCCGTGGACTGAAGTGGTTCAACAAACTCCCTAAGGACCTGCTCAACAGGAGTAAGATTAGCCAATTCAAACAAGGCCTACGTACACATCTGGTCCATGAGAATGTTTGTAAATGTCTTCTCAAACCATAACCTCTCTCCTGCAAAGCTATTGCAGTGCCCTCAGGCCCTTATCATAACTTCCCTTTCAGCCACTAGTATTTGCTTACTAATACCCCCGCCTCCACCGCCTCACCCTACTCTTCATCCTTTCTTTCTTATACCCAACTCCCCGAGCCACCTGCCCTTACTCACCCTTCCCACCCTCGGTTCTTCCCCTCCTCGCCTCCACCTAATCCCCTTTCCCACCTCTCTCTCTGTCTTCATCCCCAGTATTCCATTAGCCTCTCCTCCTCATGCACCCCTTGGACTCTGGCTGCTCCACTCGACCTTGAGCCAACTGAGACATCACTGGTGGCCCTAACAACTGAGCAAGTCTAGCCCACGTATATCTTGCTGTACCTATGCACTTATTCTGATAAGGCCATACTTCTCATCCTACTTCTGTATTTTACATCACTCTCCTCATGCACTCTACTGATCCAGTAATGTGGAACCTAGGAGCCCTGGACTAAGACTGACCGCTACAGCTAATGCTTAACCTTGGACTATTGTAAAACTGCATCATCCGTGTACTTGTAAACTTTGCAACCCTTCAGAACCTATGTGTTGTCTGTTCTTGTCTTATGTAACTGTATCACCTGAACCTTTGTAAATGAGTCTCAGACTCAAAGGTATTAATCCCAATCTGAAATAAATAAATAAATAAAAATCTATATATTTTCTTTTTAAAGTTTCATAATTAATTTGTGCCAAGTGCTATGTATTTTGCAGCTGATTAGCACTTTCACGCATAAAACTGCTAATATTTTTTAGCTTATTTTATAGCCTGTTGTCTACTGAAGATTAGTAATCTAAATTATCTACTACAGAATTTAGTTTTAATAGATTTCATTGTCCCTAGGCCCATCTGCCTTTAAGAGGTAGCAAGTTAAGGTTAGGTACCTAATCTGCTTATTGAATATTAGTCATTTAAAATGCTCACTACAGAATTATTCTTACATATAGTTTCCTTTATATCATTAGAGAAATAATAATGAATAAAGTGGGTAATTTAATGTATTTGGAAGTTATTATGTTTTGTATTACTTAAAAGGAAAATATGATGAAAGCATTAATAAATGTAATGGTCTCCTGTATTAAGTAAACATACTACAAACTGGAGTGAATTTTCAAAAGGTGCTACGATAGTGTTAATGATCAAGTATCACAACCTACTGAACAGTGGTGTTATTATAGTTTAGCTAATTGTAACATTTTAAAAACTGGATTACCTGAAGTAAGTAAGTGTTATTTTAAATGCCATTATACAATGACAGAAAGGATTTGAGGCTTATGATTGGTCAGTGGCAGCTTGCAGAGTGATGTTATCCCAGCACAACATCGCTGTATCAAGGTCTGGTACGCAACTGATCTACTTCCACAAGGAATCATGCAGCTCTCCGATTCCTGCTTCCCACGAAAATTAGACAAAACTTCCCAATCTCAGGTATCCAGTTACGCAGTGTATCCACTTATTGTATGGGCATTTCAAGTACCACTGCCAAACAGAAGTGGAACTGCTCATACCAGAAACCACAAAATTATTTCAAACCGCCACTGTGAGCGGCTTCAGGTTTCCTCTCACAATTTGGGAGCACACGCTACGCTGCCCATGTCTCAGAAAAAGCGCAGGTTGTATGGTTTCTTTTATTGTACAACAGCTTACTTAAATAGCATAAGATATATTAAATACAATTTCTTCATCTCCTACTACCCACCTCCTGCTGTCCAGCTCACTCTGATTCACTCCCAATGGCTTGCAACAGAAGTGCAGTCGCATGGTTTGAAGCCCTACCTGCTCCGCATCTCTCCTGATCTCAGCGACTGCAGCTCCTCTTAACCAAAACTATTTTTCCCAGCTATATTGCTTCCTGTCGCTGTGGCATAGGGAGGGTAAGAAGCAGACACTTGCTCCTGGGTGTGGTAGGAGAGCCATACAATACTACAGCAGTATTCAGCAGCACCACCTACTGGCCAAAACAGTTAAACAGAACTATATATATATATATATATAAAATATATACACTGTATATATAAAATGGGTAGGAAATTGCAGCAATATTATTGGCTGAACAGCATCACATGACCGGTGTATATCAGAGCGCCGGCGACACCTCAGAGTGGTTTATCTATTACTTACATAAATATATATATATATATATATATATATATATATTTTAATAAAACGTGTAAGAAAAATTATGTCTGCTGATTTGTTGGAACACATCACATGACCGTCGCGATATCAGAGCGCAACCACACATCTGCACTTTTACCCCTCCAAAACAATTTTGACATTTTATAAGATAGATAAACCACTCTGAGGTATGTCACGCTCTGATATCGCTGTACTTAGGTGAGTTGACTTGGCCTGCTGCCTCATCATGTAACAACGCACACCAACGTGCATATATCAGAGCCCTGTAAAATGTACTTAAAAAGGTTATTTTATGTATTTTTATATTTTTTTCTTCTTTACAAACAAACCATTGTGTAATAGCATTAATGCACTCCCAGGTGTGTGTCATGTTGGGATAACGTCATTTCTTGGGTGTTGGACCACCCGGCATGACATTATCCCAGCACCGCACACACCCTGGAGTGCATTATTTTAATTATGCAACAGTGAGCCTGATCCCTTTAATGCTACTATTGTTGGGTAGAGATGTGAAAGAAACCCAGGACCATTCTTGTGCGGCTTGGAAAATACCATAGAGCTGGCTTAGCAAAATGGATTTAAGTTTATTCATTTAAACATCAGGAACCTATTGGCCCATGTAGTCAAAATAAAAGTTTGGCTGGATTTGGAAAATGTTATATTCTCACCTGCCTCCTCCCTAAGGAGAACTACGCTTAACCAGTGCGTTTTCATAGAAGAAGCTGTTTTTAAAAACTGGTTCAAATTCTGTTATTATTCCATCTATAGCTGCCTTTTAGTATTCCCCAGTGGGTGTTTGTAATTTACACCTGGTGTGAAGTGCCATTTTAGAATTGCATGGTGTAGTTTATGTCCCTGTCCATCCACATCACTCTAAAGTAGAACACAGATGCATTGTTCCAAACAATGGAAGAACTGAGCAAGGGACATAAATTACATCACACAATTCTAAAATGGCACTTATTATCTGTGTATAAATCAGAAACACCCACTAGGATAACAAAGCAGCATGTAGAGATGGAACAGTAACAGAATTTGAACTAGTACTTAAAAATCAACTTCTACAGTGAAACATGACTTACAGGGTTCAGTGCAGTTCTCCTTAACAAAACATAGCAAGAAGAACAATCCCAGTTGGCTTTGTCAGCATAATGAACTACACAAATTAAATTAATTAATTAAGTGGTGGATAAAGAAGGAGGAGTGATCATTTAATTTTTATTTTATTTACTGATAGCTAGGATTACAAATACCTTTGAACAAGGGGTTCTTTTACAAAGGTTCCACGCTTAAACAAAGATAGATACAAAATAAAAATGGAAATTACGTGCCTACCGTAATTTTTGATCTTTCTGTGCATCTTCACCATTCATCACTATTGGGTACCTGACCGAAGTCAGGACCGGAGCTTTTTTTCCCATGGCGGAGCCAATGCAGTGATGTCAGCCTACGAGGCTGACGATACGTGGTGCTCACGGTTGGTCATCAACTGTCATCGGCACCACCCCTCGCCAGTTCTGAGTCACCGTGAGAGTGAGAAATAGGGAGGAGGTGGGACAGGGAGTCCAAGGGATAGATAAAAGGAAAAGATATACTAAACAAAAGGAGGAATAAATGGCTGAGAGGACAGACAAAGGAGGAAGAGGAATCTAAGGGATTGGGAGGGCCCCAATCTCTGGGAAGAAGAAAGGAAGGAGGAAGGAAAACATTTTCTTGTTAGGAGAGAGGTCAATGCCAACTGACCCTAGTGGTCTGGACCTCCCAAATTAAGACTAAACAAGTTCAGACCTTCTGCCCAAGAGGAGTGGAGTAACAAGAAAACCTGGCAATGCAAGCAAGGTTAACCACAGAATTAACAACTCCTGGTAGAGGACGACTATCCCCGAGGGATTAGTCATAAGCTCAACGCACAGCTTAAGAAGTCCAGGAGCCATGGCATGTCCCTCCCCTAGCGAAAGGAAAGTGGGTGGAGGAACTCAAGAGAAGAGCCTCCCAAAATAATAAATTGGATTAGTCCCAGGACAAAGGAGAAGGGGAAAGAGGGGCTCTAACTGCAGCACCCACCCCTAAGAAGCCGCAGGCGATAAGGAGAAAGCCCCTCCTATCCCCCCAGCCTCTAAGCTGTAGAACTGGGGTTCCCCATGTGTCTCTCAAGGTCCCCCATTCCTGGCCAAAGGGAAGGAGGGAGGGAGGAAGAGGCACACCGAGGGAGGGGATCCAGAGATTGAGGCCCCAGGGGATGGTGGGTGGATTTAGTGATGAATGGTGAAGATACACAGAAAGATCAAGAATTACGGTAGGTACGTCATTTTCATATCTTTTCTATGTCAACCTTCACGCATTCATTACTATTGGGTGAGTACCAAGCCTCGCGAAGGGGCCCCAAGAACCCTAAGGACTAAGCCCCTTGGCACCCAGTGGAGGACACACTGGAGGGGAGAACCTCATGAGCCTGGTGAGGTCCCAAACTGATCTGAGTGAGACGACCGACCCGAGGGGGAATGAAGGCACCCGACAGCTGATGTCTCACCCACGGGAGAAAAGGTGGGCTCGGTAGGTGGAGGAAATCTCCCACAGCAGGCCATGGTGACAACCGAAAGACAAAGCCATGCCGCCTGCCTAATGCAGATTGCTGTCCCTACGACTCTGGAAGCTACCTCCTTGGCATCATAGGATGCCCTCGCTGTGCCTTGCTAGCTCCTGGCCCTGAGCAGAGTGCGATGGCCTGTCTGGATACCTCGCATCAGGCAGAGAGGCTAGAAGCTGACCTAGCCTGGACCACAAGAACCTGTCATAGGATGCATAGTGGGCCTGATGAGATGCGATGGACAACAAGATCCGTGCTGAGTAGAAATCCTCCTATCCCAGAAATCAAAATCTGAAGAGTCTGAATCTGGGGTCTGGTCACAGTGAGGGTACGAAACCCAGAAGGAGTGTCCAACTGCCAAACCAGCAAGTGGGTGAGGCATGCGACCTGGCAACCCGAGGAGCGCAATATCTCTTGGCGCACTTTGGGGCTGGAACATTGAAAAGGATGCAGCCAGAAATGCAGTGATGCTTCCTGAAAGGGACAGGCAAGACGGGAACCACCAGGTTGGCTGCACTGAACTCGCCAAAGAAGGCGCGTGTCACTGTTCTGTATTCCTTTCCAAGCTAGGGGTGATCCGAGATTGTCCATCAACCT
Organism: Neoceratodus forsteri; assembly: GCA_016271365.2. Taxonomy (NCBI): domain Eukaryota; kingdom Metazoa; phylum Chordata; order Ceratodontiformes; family Ceratodontidae; genus Neoceratodus; species Neoceratodus forsteri. Next base: position 827,490,841 of record CM057453.1, on the reverse strand, counting down.
CATGAGGAAGCACTGATATAAAGAAAGATCAGCTGCAGGGGAAATGTGGACAGAAGGTTCCTCTCCCTCCGAGTAGGGGGATGAGGAAGTGGACGAGTCCAGAGATTCAAGGGTGGTTGCTCGGGAGGGGTGGAACACCCTTTGTCCATGGCCCTAACATATGTTGGAAATGAGCAGCCGATCCTGAACCGCTCCCAGGTCAGAGGTCCCTTAGGACTGGCAACACCATGGAGAGAGGGAATGGAGACAAAGGAATAGGGCCAAGTCCTTCAAAGAAGAGGAACATCCTCTGCCCAGGCAAGAGGGCCTAGTGGATGCTCCCAACTGGGAAGGAGACCCGAAAGCACAGCCAACAGCTGATCAACCTTACTGGAACTGCTAAGACCGTGCCCTAAGGAAGAATCCCCTGTGAGGCGATCGGACCATGAGAGTCCAGAAGGACAGTCCCTGGCCTCCAAAGAAGAAGTCTGACTCAAATAGAGAGAAGGGAAAGGTGAGAATCCTCACTACGGCTCCTCCCTGAACCTGGGTGGGTCCCAAGAAGAGGCCGCCACACAGAACTCAGCCCCTCGACCCTTGGACTCCAAAAGAGCCCTCTGCCTCGCAAGCACCAGCCTAGGCAGCTGGCAACTCAAGTGGGCTCTGAGGAGACTACCCAGGGTGCAGCACCCTCCCTTCCATGGGTGCCCCGAGCCGTCCCAAACACAGACTGTCCAGGCACGCCAAAGAAGGGGTGTCCCACCTGAAGGGCAGACAACCCCCAACTCCAGGCTGCGCAGGAGGCCACCTGGACCACTGCCGGCTGGTCAGTGCCACTGACCCCAGAGTCAGGAAGAGTTGTCCGCCCCAGAGGGAGGTTGAGTGGGGCTGAAGAGGTAACCACTGAGGGGTTAGAAGACTCCAAGGAGTTCGGGAGCCAGTCCGGTCCGACCCCAAAGCCTCCGAGGAGGAGGTGGAAACCAAGGTCCAATGCCAGACCACCTCTGACCCCTGCCCATTCCAAGGCCACAAGAGGTGCAAACCTCAGTCCCGCACTGTGGCTGGCACCACACCCTCCCTGGCACCGTGAATGCACCAGAGTCGGGAGGCGGCACAGTGATAGTGCCAAAGCCACAGTCAGTGCCGGGCACTGTGCTGCCTCCTCCCCAGCACCCTCGGATGGCACCGAGTCAGAGATGGCGCCGACGCATAGTGATTGACTCTCCCCAGCACCGCTAACGCTCACTGGAACCAGAGATGGCACCAACCTCATGCTGTCCCCTCCCGTGCCACAAATGGTGCCAGAGTTGGAGCCTGGCGCCCGCCCCCAGTCCGGCACCAAGAACAGCACCAGGACCAGAAACAGCCCCAGTAACCAGAGGTGTACCACCCACGGAATCATTCCCATCATCGGTGTCGTTCACAGAAATGGTGCTGAGAGATGGCCCGCGCCAACCACAGCACCATTCAGGTCCCCAGCACTGAAGCCCAAAATGGCGTTAGTGGACATCGTTGAGGATGGTGCCGGCCTGGACCCATAGGCCCTGGGTTGTGACACCGGGAGCCCCTTGCTTCCAAGGAGATGATTGCCAGGCGGTGCCCCCCGCCGACCCCCGAAGGGATGGGCTGGGCCTCCTGCACCACGGAAGGAGCCCCACCGCAGCAAGGCTAAGAGAGGCAGAGGCCCCTTCCTCCATGGTCCATACAGAACCGGAGGGGACCTGAGGAAGGGTCACATCTGTACCTTGGCCTTTGACTGCGCACTCATCCCTGAAAGTCAGCAGCACGCCCCTACTTTAAACACGCGCAACTCAACGACTCGGCAGTCCATGGAGAAGCAGGTGTCGTAGTTATCCATATTGTGGGTTGGGCCAAGACAGGCGGAGACACCCGATCATGAAGGTCCATGACAGAGAAAAGAGGCGTCCACAGGGGCACCGGCATAGGAGGCCACCCATATTAGACGGTTCTTTTGCCCCTCGAACCAGACATGATCTACCAGTAAATCAAACAAACACAGTACTCGATGTCGCTGGAAAAAGAATAAAGGAACAGTCTTACGGACTCCAGCGGCTTCGAGCAGAGGAGGGCGTAACAGAACCGATGGGACTTTTGATCACAATAGGCCAATTGGAAACTAGGCCGCAGAAGTTAGGTCACAGTTTCTCAGGCTTCTCAGGGGTCTGACCTCTATGGTGGAGACAAAGAACTGACGAGGGGCAGCGCTGGACGATAGTTGACAACCAACCTGTGAGTGCCACGAGTATGTTGGCCTCAAGGGCAGCGCCTGTCAATGCGCCAGCTCCACCCATGCAAAAAAAGCTTCCTGCGATCCTGACTCTCGGTCAGGTCCTCAATAGTAATGAATGGTGAAGACTGATACAGAAAAGATCAGGGGTTACAAGTTGAGGTGATTACATTGCAATTTACATACATACTACATCGAACATACGAAGAAGCCAGCAGAAGAAGGCCATTGGGTCTATCAAGTCTGCTTGTATTGCAGGGTCCACAACTTGAGCTAATGTCCCTGCCTCACTCCCTCCCACTCCTCCCATCCTCCCTACCCATGATCCCTACTTCTCCATATGCCTATCCCAGCAGCCTCTTAAAGCTGCCCACTGTCTTCAACGAGAAGACCTCTTCCGCACTACATTCCAAGTGTGCACACCCTCTCTGTGAAGAAGTGCTTCCTGACCTCCCTCTTAAACCTCCCACCCTCCAGCTTAAGACTGTGCTCCCTAGTGTTATGGTTGCCACCTAGCTTAAAGAGACTCTCCTTATCAACCTTATGTATCCCTTTCAAGTACTTGAAGGTCCCAATCATGTCCCCCTCTCTCTTCTGTCTTCCAGGAGTACATGTTCAGTGCCCTCAACCTCTCCTCATATGCCTTACCCTGCTGACCCACTATCATCTTTGTAGCCCTCCTCTGGACCTTCTCCAGTAGGTTAATATCATTTTGAGATGTGGGCACCAGTACTGAACTCCATACTCTAGATGTGGCCTTACCAGTGACATGTACTAGGACAGTATAACCTCCTCTCTCCTCCTCCTACTACTGATTCCCCTAGATATGCATCCCAGCATCTTGTTTGCCTTTGCTGCTGCTTTCTTGCACTGCGGAGTGCTTCATGTCACTAGTGATCATCATTCCCAGGTCCTTCTCCTCCTCCTCTGATGCAGATACTGGACTCCACCCAGGTAGTACTCTGTCCTGGTATTCTTGGCTCCAACATGCACAACTTTGCATTTCTTGGCATTAAAAGCCAAGCTGCCAGATCCTGGACCACCTCCCAGCTTTTCCAGATCTTCCTGTAGGTCCTGTATCCCTTCAGCTGTATCCACTCTCCCGCACAGTTTGTGTCATCTCTGAATAGGCACGCTTTTGCCCTTAATGCCATCCCCAATGTCATTGATGAAGACACTGAACAACACCGGCCCAGCACAGACACCCTGTGGGACTCCATTGGTTACTCTCTGATATCAGATAACTCTGCCCCCACAACCACCCTCTGGGTTCTGTCCTCAGCCAGTTTTCCACCCACCTGGACATCTTTTCCCCAATTCCAAGATACATCAACTTCCTGATCAACCTTTGTAGGGAACAGAGTCAAAGGCCTTGCTGAAATCAAGATAGGATGTCTACCGCTTGGCCCCTGTCTACTGTCTTAGTGACACAGTCAAAGAAGTCAATCAGATTCATTTGACACAATCTCCCCACTTCCATCCAGTGGCACCCGACACATTATTTCATGTACTGTATATGCTCCCATTTGTGAGCACCAGATCACGAATTGCTTCAGCTCTTGTTGGTTCAGTGTTGCCCTGAGTCAGGAACCCACTGCAGTCCTTCCAGGATCACCTGACTCCTAGTACATGTTATGGAGGGTATACATGTTATGGAGGGTATGCTCCAGTCCACCTTGTGCAAGTTGAAGTCCCAAACAATTACCATCTCCTTTCCCCACAGCCTCCAATATTTGTGAGCTCAGTTCCCTGTCCCTCCCTCATCCTGACTGGGTGGTCTGTAAACCACCCCCAACCTCACCTTTCTCCTCTATTGGACCTTAACTGAACCCATAATGCCTCCAGCTCCCTTCCTTCAACTCCTCCTCGCAAGTTACTCCTTCCTGATATAAACTGCCATCCCTCCCCATTTCCTACTACCCTGTCCCTCCTGTATAGTTTACATCCAGGGATCGAAGGTCCCAGTCATGGTGTGATGTTGCCCAAGTCTCGGATACTGCAGCTATGTCCACCCTCCTGTCTGTTAATAGTGCCTGCAGGTCATCTAACTTGTTTCCAAGACTCACAAGATTCAGAGACACCATCCTCCACCTAAAATCTGACTTTCCTGCTCTTCCTTTATTCTTCTATTCACATTTATTCCCTCTGGGTACCCCTCCACATACCCTTGTTATGTGCTTCTCTACCCTCCACCCTTTGACAACTGTGTTCTCGACCTTCCACCCTCCTCCTCCAGACCCTTCCATCACTGGGGGTCACTACCTCCTCCTCTTGGAGTCTGTGAGCCTGCATACCAGCTGCCCCCTAGTAGTTTAATTTAATTAATATGAAACCAAATACAAATATGTTACAAATTGTAATAAAATAGGGTAGACCTGAAAGTGCCTCAGTGCAGGAAATTTAACAGTCTGAGCATGACCTAGTCAAAATAAGTGCAAGTACTGCAAATTAGAGCAAAGGCATAGAAGGTGGGAGTGGGGAATGGAGGGAGAAAGAGGGAGGGAACTGACAACTTAGACAGCCTAAAGCAGATATAGGTGAGGGGAGGGATGGGAACAGGGGTATGGCAGAGGAAGGGGGAGGTAAAGAGGAAAGGGAAAGGAGGGAGGAGGAGGGCAGAGGGGTAGATGGAGGGACAGGAATGGGGAAGGCTAGGAGACATAGAGAAGACGGAGGGTAGGGCAGAAGGGAAAATGGAGGAGACACGGTATAGGGAGGGATGGAGGTGAAGTGAAGGAGTGGGGGGGATGAAGGGGAGGGGAGGAGAAGACAGAGCCGTGAGGAGAGAGGGAAGAAAAATAGGAGGTAGGGTAGGAGGGATGTATGGAAGGGTGGACTACCAGTTGCCTAACTAGACAGTGCAGTCACAGCTGCTTAGTGCAAGGAGATGTTAACAAAGTTTGAGTTTGAAAGAGCCAAGCTTTTGTTCAGCAGTGTCGTCCGGTGGGAGGCAATTGAGCCATGTGGGTACCTGTAACCAAAGGACCCAGCCTCAGAGTCCTACAGAAGGGATGAGATATGTCTGCTTGGAGGTACTACGTGTACAGCGTGGTTTGGGTGTTGCCATTATTTATGTAATGGAAAACATAACATCTGAATTTAAAACATCCAAAGGTAAATCAGGAGTTTCACACGTATCCCCCAGTTACTGGAACTCGCTGCACCTCGCATGCACGCTTGGCCCCTAGTCATACCACATTTAAGAAGAGGCATCACTCCCTCCTTGTTGGCATGCCCAGTGCACCTGTTTCAACCCTCTCTAGGTCATGGCTCCTGCACTATGCTGCTCCGTAGTTTCCTCTTGTGTTAATGTCACCCTGCTTCTGACTGCTTCCCCACCTGTCTACCCTACCTCCTTTCCCCATCCCCTCTCTCTATGTCATATCCTACAGTTCCAATTTTCCTGCCTCTGCTCCTCTTTCCTTAGAATGGTGTATGTAGCTAGCTGATTATATGACATAGTCGATGCTCAAACTTTACTTTGGCACGCTTACACTTTAAATTGTCTACTACCTTAACTGTAAACATGGGCACTTACCATACGCTTCTATAATATCCTTATTGTGCCTTGGTACTGCAACTGTTAAACTGTTATCCGCTCCTCCTGTAATTCCTATACAAGATATGTTGTATATTTTGACACTGTAGTTGCTTTGTGCCTGCACCTCTCTAAGTTGTGCCTCCAAGGTACGCCTGAAAATAGTCACTTTTGTGTCTAGTACACTACCCGGTTATCAAAACTAAATAAATTGAAACCGCTTAGCGATCCTTTTTATAGCAATCCTGTAGAACACTTAACCATTAAGCTTACATTAGGGGGTATAATGGGTACCAATGTGTCGTCTTGTGTATATTTGCCACCTAAAACAACTAGAACTGATGTTTCAGTGTTAGAAAAATTGTATTAGGGGAAACAGTCACCATCAAAGGCCCCATACTCAAATGTGAGGCTGGTCCCAATGTGCATGTTGTGCAAAACGTTCTTTTGGTCTACTTAGGGTTTACTGTAGCATAGTAGATTGTATCAGACTAATTTTGCTTAGTTCTTGGCTGTCATCTTCTGTTACTACAAATCCCAGAACCCCTGTACATGACATCAGAGCAGTGGAGTGCAGTGAGAAGATTCAATAGCCTGCAATACATATTAGAGTTTATATAAACTCTAATCTTCTGTTTGCTAATCACACTGTTTTCCACAGGCGTGTACAATCACAAAAGGACTGTCCTTAGCCCCAACAGAAAAGCAGTCCCGGAAAACATCTGGACTGGAGATTACAAAAGTTCTAACATGCACTGCAGGCTACTGAATCTCCCACTACTATCCGACTGCTCTGATGTACGCTGCAGTGATTCTGGGATCTAGTAAGTCAAGATGTCAGCCCACAACTAAGCAAATTAGTCTGATATAATCTACTCTAATATAGTAAACGGTAAGTAAACCAAAATTATTTTGTCCAAAAGTGCATATTGGGACCAGTCAGACTTCAGAGTGTGGCGCCCCTTTGTGGTGACTGTTCCACTTAATAAACAAAGGGCAAAAGAGCACAAAGTAATGAAAGACTTAAATATAGATTAGGCTACATTAACTACAAATAATGTCAAAAATATTTTATTGGCTAATGGTTTTAGTCAAATAGTTAATGAATAAACTAGGAAAATTACAAAACAGGAGGTTGAGTGTTAACTGACTAGGTACTAATAAACAGTCCAACTTTCTTAGCCAGTTCTGGAGTCTTGGTGGATTTTATATCTGACCACTGTGCAATATACATTATAAGAAAACAAAAGGAGAAAGTCAATAAGGTGTTAATAAGAGACATTAGGTCCTTTAAAACTTAAGTGACAAAGTATTTATAAAAGAAGTAGAAGACATAGACTGGTCACCCTATATAAGATAGGTCAGATCGATAAAGCTGTGACTTTATTAAAAAATATTAAACATAATTGAATGGGCTGCCCTGGAAAACAGGCAGTTGTGCCTAGTGGGTTTTACCTGGTTAACAAAGAATACATTTCGACTTTTCCTCTTGGGCTGCTTTGGTCTCCCTGCCTCTCTCATCTCATTGGACTCCTGTCTTACATCACTCACTACCTGCTTCTTGGCTCTCCCACTTGACTATTGTCTTATATATTTTTTTTTTTACATCATGCATTAATTTAGTAGGTAATTGTATAATAATTGATACCTATCATGATTTACTGATTGTTTTTTCAGTCTCTCATTAATTTTACTTTCCTGTGTTACTTCTTCTGTTCACCAATGATGTCTGTATATCCACATGGCTTGTACTCATTGTATAACTTGTCACTACCTCTGTAACTGCAACTTGTGGCCGGTCGTGTTCTGAAAACGGTCCCCTGGATCAGTGCACTTACCTCGTTACCAAAGAATAAATAAATAACAGTATGCTCCTGTTAAAAAGTAAAAGATACAGTCACATTTACCATGGTTAAATGAAAATTTAATTAAACTGATAAAACAAGGGACACTCATACTGATTTAAATGCTTACCATAGATATCATAATATTTGTAAAAGGTGAGATTAAAAGAATCCAAGCAAACTTATTGTAAAGAGAAACAAATTTAAAGATGTTGCAAATCACAGAAGTTTGGGGATTCTTTTAAAGACTTATAAACACCCTCAAACTAGGCATGGATTGACAAAATAAAGATTGGAGACAAACTTATTTTTTTAACTCTATTTGTAGCCCCCAGCTTGAACTCTCTCAGGCCACTGCTCTCACCAGCTTGCTCTACCGCCCACTGTGTTCCCCTGTCATCTTCAAGTACGTTACAGTTCCCCAGATCAGGGAGGACAACCTCGGAGATACACGTGGGGGCAGTGGCGAGAGAACCAGCATTAGGCGTGTGAGGTAGTGGCACTGGCAGGGCCGCTACCTATCCAGGGCTGGAGGGTGTTTCTTGTAGTGAACCCAAGATCCCCCTGCATGGGCATGTCTGACTCCGCGCATGGCAACCCTGCCTACGCCAGCCACGCCTCATGTGCAGCCCAGCCTGCTCAATAGTACCTCCGTCTCCACCGAGGTCGCCAGAGCACCAGGCTTCCCCAACTCTCCCACACGGACAGGAGAGCTGCCCGAGGCGCCAATCTGTCTCCTCCCCTGCCGACCTCTGACTCCCGAGTCCGCCCCTAACTGGGTTGTCAGCACAAGGTGTATGCTCAGTGCCCTAACCTCAGTACCACTGGGTCGCCTGATTGGAGACAAACTGATAAGCAACACTGTGATAATTAAAGAAACATTTTATGATTTTTCTAAATATGACTGTCTATAAAATCAATAAAGCGAACTCTTGAGAGAGTTAGGATTTTAGTTTTTGAAATCTAGTGTAAAATTAAAAATTTCTTTAAAATGACTGAAAATGAGATATCTGATGTGTTCATAAAATTAGAAGGTAATAAAGGGGAGGGTTGATGGACTTTTACCAAGGTTGTTAAAATTGGTGGCAAAACAAATAACCAAGCCTGTGGCTTATTTATTTAATTTGTCTTTCTGTACAAATGAAATTCTTGATAGCTGGAAAACAGCAACAGTAACTCCAATATATAAAACAGGTGATAAACAAATAATTTCAAACTAATGACCAGTATCCGCTTTATGTAATTTGGCACAACTATTAGAAACAAATAGTATTTGAACAGTTAACTAAACATTTAGAAAGTAATAATCTGCTTACTGCTGATCAGTATGGGTTCTGTGAGGGTTACAGCATATCACACCTTGGCCAAGTTGACTAGTGACAGCTACAATAGTGGTTTACTCACTGGAGCTATGTTTGTCAACCTGACCAAGGCCTTCAATTTGTTGGACCACACCATGTTGATAGCTAAACTGGATAGTACAGAAGTAGGGATTATATTTGATGGTTTATAAATTATCTAGCTACATGAGAACAGACAGTAAAATAGGGTCAAAAAAGTCTAAACTTGGTGAGATAGACACAGGAGTACCACAAGATTCAGTTCAGTTCTGGGTCCGCTCCCATTTCCAATTTTTCTAAATGATCTATCAAAAATCTGCAAAAATGTGTCATCAATAATGTATGCAGATGGCATACTGCTTCTACTGTGCAGGAGAACAAGAGTGGACCTAGAAATACGTATGCTGTCTATGTAGACTGCACTACAAACTTGGTTTGTTACAAAATAAATACTACTAAATGAAAAAATGGTATTTGGAACAAAATAAAAGATTGAAGCAAAGGAAATACTATGCTTATAACAGGTAAATGACCATAGGCTGGAGGAGGTACCTAGTTTCAATTATTTGAGGATAACTCTGAATCGATCATTAACATTTCAAGAACATATATTATTGTAATGCAGTAGCTAAAGAACAGTTATGAAGAACTTACCGTAACAGCAGACCTTTGAGGAATCTCTGTCATCCATTCACACCTATGGAATTTAGCCATCAGGCTTTCCTGCAGCAATCTACTAGGGGCTGCCTACACCAACGTCCAGACTCCATCACACACCCTATATAAGAGTGGTGGCCCACTCCCTCCTCAGTTCTTTCCCTGGCTGGAGGCCATGGGAGACAGGAGTCCCACCAGGAACCGAGGAGAGAGAGAAGGTGCCCAGCTAGCAGAAAGGCTGGAGTCACAGGACAGCAGAGCTGTAGAGAGAGAGAGAGAGAGAGAGAAAAAAGGAGAATGGAGGAGGGTGCATTACCTGATGACAGAGATTCCCTCAAGATCGACTGTTACAGTAAGTTCTTATATAACTATTCTATCTTCTTTGGGAGATCCCTGTCATCAGGTCACACCTATGGAACAAGTCCCAATCAGTGCTGAAAGCAAGGACAGTCTGGTTGGCAGGAGGCCAGGGCTTAAGAAAAGGTCCTGAAGCATAGCTAGGCCAAAGCCTGCCCTTCTGGAAGCAATGGCCAGATTGTAATGCTTGGTGAAAGTGTGGACAGTACTCCAAGTGGCAGCAGTGCAAATCTCGACTGCAGACATGCCTCTGGAGCAGAGCACAGAAATGGCCATACCCCTTGTGGAATGGCCCTAACAACCCAGGACGCTCTCTTTTCACTTCCTGTAACAACAAATAATACATTTGGCCAGCTATTTGGACAATCACTGTTTCAACACTGGATTGCCTTCTTGCCAGGGGCAAAAGAAACAAAGAACTGAGAGGACATCCTGCAGTGCCTTGTACTGTGTATAAGTAATGCAAAATCCTATGCACATCAAAGTATGGAGGAATGCTTCCCTGGATTGGCATGCTCTGGATAATAAACAGGCAGGTGGATGGACCATTTAAGGCAAACTCAGACATCAGCTTAGGAAGGAACTTAGGTTAGGACGCAAAGAAACCCTGTCTTTGTGGAAAATCAAATAAGGCTGCTTACACATGAGAGCCTGTAGCTCTGAAAATCTTAAAGAAAAGTAATGGCAACTAAAAATAATGCTTTCCACAAAGAAAGTGTAGCTTGCAAGATGTGGCTGGCTCAAAATGAGGCACGGTCAGCTTCTCCAAACAAAATTCAGATTCCAAACCAGAACTGGGTAACGGGCAGGAAGCTTCAAGTGGAGAATGTCTCTCAGAAAAGTACAGGCCACATCCAGCTGTGTCACAGTACAGCCATCACTGGGCACATGAAAGGCTGATATAGTTGATAGGTGCAGTTTAAAGGAGGATTATTTGAGACCTGCATCAGACAAGGTCAGCAGATACCTCAAAACCTTGTTCACCGGACAGGAGAAAGGGTCCAGGCTATGAGAAGTGGCCCAGATAACAAACTGCTTCCATTTCATAGAGTAAGTGGCCCTGATGGAAGGTTTTCTGGCAGCCACCAGGGCAACAGCCACCTTGTGGAACACCCCAAACTGAGCAATGGCTATGTCCTCAGGAGCTATGGATGCAGGTGGAGAGACTTGAGGTCTGGATGGACCTGGATCCTGAGCCTGAATCAGCAGGACCCAGCACAGGAGCAGAGGAACTGGAGGTTCCACAGCTAATTGTTACAGTAATGGAAACCACATCTGCCAAGGCCAAAACCAGGCCACCAGAATTAATGTGGCACTCTCCATCTGTAGCTTGAAGAGAACCTCTGAATCAGAGGGAAGGAGAGAATATGTGAAGAAACCTCCCTTTCCAGGAGAGGGACAACGATTCATCAGAAAACTCCAGGCCCTGGCTCTAGATAGCAGAAAGGTGGCAGTTTTGTGTTGAGTGGGAGCGCAAAAGGTCCAACTCTGGATGACCCCACCTGTCGAATAGGTCTTCTCACCAATGTCAGCAGTTCCCACTCATGCATTTTAAACTGTGACCTGCTGAAGCTTACCGCTAAGCATTTTAGGTGCCTAGCACATGGACGGGTTTACATTTGTGATCATGATGTACAGCCTAGTACCAGACCCTCATTGCTCCCAGGCACAGAGGGTAGGAATGGGTTCCTCTTGCTTGTTGATGTAATAGACCACACTGAGCTTGTCTGACTGCACCAGAGGAGGACCCATACAGAAATGGTTCTGGAAGGCCTGGAAGGCATACAGAACTGCCCTAATTTCTAGGACATTTATGTGGAGGTGAGTCTCCTAGTGACCAGAGGCCCTGAGTCTGATAAGGGCCTAGATGGAATCCCTAACCCAAACCCAAGCATCCGTGGTGAGGATTTGGTGAGGAGTGGGGATAAAAGGGACCCCCTTAGGAGACTAGCCAGGTCCATCTACCAGTGAAGCACTCTGCAAACTGGCGAGAGACAAGGACCAGCTCATCTAGATCATCTTAGTACTGATCCCACTGAACCTGAGGATCCACCGGGGATCCTCATGTGAAACCAGGCCAGAGGGACCATAACAATAGCCATGGCCATTGGGTCTAGTAGCCTAAGGAATGTCCTGGCTGGACATGCCAGCTCTGAGCCACCTTCTGTGCCTGGATAATAAGGCGGTCCACCTTGTCTTGAGGGAGGGAGGCCTTGCCCTAAGCTCTTGTCTCTGGGAACCCCTCAGGGAGAGCCTGTGCAGCAGCTTTGCCTTCCTCCAGAATGTGTAATGGTACTTAATCAGATGAGCCAAATAATTGGCAATCCTAAGGCCCAGGGTGGCAGAGGCAAAAGTCCTGTTGTCCCAGAGGCCTAGCCTCCTGGACTCCCTCCCAGTCCGGGACCAGGGAACAAAGGTGTTTAGGAGCCTTAGTTCTGTCATGAGCAGCCTTAATAAACCACTGAGTCAGTTTCAGGCTTAGCAGCATAAAACAGCAACCCATGAGGCACCTGGTAGAGCTTGTCAGCCTTTCTGGGCATAGATGGTACCATGTTGGGCCTGCACCAGACCACACTGGCAGCATCATTCAGTGCTGGCACCAGGAGAATGACTTTGGGTGGAGACTGGGAACCTCCAAGAAGTCTACCAGATTCCTCCTGGTCTCATCCTCTTCCTCTGTTTGAAATCCCATGGTGGAGGAGAGCTGCTTCACAATATTGAAAAGGAGGGGTCCTCCAGGGAGCACCTGGAGATATGATTAACCGATTCCTCACTCCTGGAGGAGTCCACTTCAATATCTTCAGCCTCATCCTCTTCCTCAGGAAGATGAGGTCAGGGTGGTATTCTCTTCAACGTCAGCCTGCTCTGAGGCAGGTAACAATGGGCAGAGTACCAACGTCTCTGGAAGGCACAGAGCAAGCGGTCGGACAGGCATTGACACCAAGGCCACACCTGACGGAGCTAGGGCTGTGGAAACAAAACTGCTAAAATGAGAGACGTGGTAATTCAGGAAGGGATAGCTCTGAGGTCAACAGCAGGATATGGAATCGCCATTGACACAGGCATCGACGGAAGGAGTGCGAGCCTTGGTCTGACTACAAAGGACTGCTAGTAGTAGTGGAAGTGGTTGGGCCCAGTGCCTGAGGACCCTCATGGATCGAGAGGTCTCGATGGTGGGGCAGGGGCCAATGACACAGGTCAATGGTCCCTTCACAGCCCTGTGAAGGCTGGAGAAGAGTCCACCATTGGGGGCCTGATCATGACAGAGGCCTGCAGGTGGTAAGACGCTGACACCGGAGCAGTCAACAGGCGCATCCTGGAGAAGAAGGGGAGGAATCCGCTGGCACCAGGATCACCAATGGTGGGAATGATCCTTAGGTCTATCCTTGTCCTGTCAGGAGTGTTTCAAGGATTTGTCCCAAGGCCTTGGTGGTCTGACAGCCAAAAGACCGACGATGGCGACTGGGTGGGGGGCTCGGAGGGACCCTGCTCTCCACTGGCTGCCTGTGTGTGTCTCTAAGAGGAACTTCTGCAGGGTTTTCTTGCATCAGCCGGGTGGTGAGGTTAACCTTCAGGTTGGACTCACAGGCAAGAACATTGTGCCTAGGCCCAAGACTGCAGACACAGAGTTTGTGTTCATCAGTAGGGGAAATCTTCTTTCTGCAGCAGCAGCAGTGGAAAAGAGCCAATGAAGGGTTAGTGCTCGACATACAAAGGACAAGGAATCACTATAAACCAGAGTGATTCAAAGGTAAATAAAGAAAAAGTGAAGACATTTTGGCGGTCGAAGTGACCACTCTAAGCCTGCAGGGTCCATGTGAATGGTCGACAGTGGGAAAGAACTGGAGGAGGGAGCAGGGCTGCTCACGCTTATATAGAGTGTGTGACATCAGAGCCTGATGTCAGCATGGGAGACCCCTAGCAGACTGCTGCAGAAAAGCTACCGTGGGATCCTGACACCTGACGCTAACTTCTATAGGTGTGACCTGATGACAGAGACATCCCCAAAGAAGATCTACAGTTAGAGTTGAGTAGGCTGTTTAATGTTAAACCCTAACTTTGCCCCCATTCATTAGATTTGCCTAAAGTTTTGCATACATAGTCTTGGGGCAAGACCGCTGACAGAGATCTTGCCAAGACAGAGATCTTGGACTCAAGGCTGAGCTGGCTTGGGTTTGGAGCCTACTCCCCACCCAAGGACCACCTGGTCCACTTCTGCTGCCTCAAGGAAGCCAAATAGGAGAGTGGTTGGACAATGGTAGGCTCGGGGAGGGTAAAGGTAGTGAGCACAAGCACACACCCTATCCGATACCATTACAAAACTCCTATGCCATGCTGATCAGGTGGAAATGTCCCAAAGAGGCACCAGAAATAGTGATCGAGGTGGATGTGGAGAGTCCTCCATAGTGGAGACCCCAAGGGGGGCAGAGGACCCCAGAGGAGGAGAAGGAAGCTAATCCTGGGGGAGACCTCCACAGTGAGGGGATACAGTAGGGGCAGGTAGGGATGAGGAGAGGAGGTTAGCTGCCTTCCTGCTGCCATGACCAAAGGGATGGAAAGAGGATCCAAGAGATCGCTGGGACAGCAGGAATGGAGGAGAGCTGGACATCATTGTCCATCTGGGGACTAATGACGGGCTAGGGATGAGCCAGCAATAGTTCAGGAGGAGTTCAGGGAATTTGGGAGGGTCTTAAGCAATTAGCATGACCTGTGACCTTCTCAAAGTGGTACCTGTCTATGACAGGGTGAGTACAGGATTCTGTGCACCAGGAACTTCTACGCTTGGTTGAGGGAATAGTGCAGAGAGGAGGGATTCTGATTCATTGGGGACTGGGGCTCCACCTGAGGCCTAAAGGCCTGTCACAGGGCGATGGCCTGTAACCATGCAGGAGGGGAACTGTGATCCTCAGTGAATGGTTTAAATACTACATTGAAAGCATTTAACTAGCCGGGGGCAAAATGAGGCAGGGAGACATGAACTGTACCCCCCCACAGGCCTTACAAGGTCAGTAGTGGCAATCTGGAGGAGAGAAATACCAAAAGGAACCAATTAACATAAGAATCCAGGGGTAGAAGGAAAGGGAGAGAGTAAGAAGACAGTGGAGGAAAACAGAAGGACAAAGGGCAAAATGGAGGGGGTGGCAGTACAATCTGGAGAGCCAGAAGTGCAAATACTCAAAGTCTGGGCAATAAAATTACAGACCCAAAGGCTACCATGACAGAGCAGACCTGGACATAGTTGCAACTACGGAGTCCTGGTGCAATGAAACCAGGACTGAGATGTAGTCATACTAGGTAATGCTCTTCTAAGAAGGGACGGGTAGGTAAAAAAGGGGAGGAGTGGCTCTTTTTGAGGTAAAACATAAAAGCTACAGAAATACAGGAGGAGCAGAGGTACTGTGGGTCACCCACGGCGGCTGCTATTCATACAGGAGTGCCTCTATAGATCTTAGCACAAGAGGGAGATGTGGATAAGGATATGCTGGAAGCAATCCAAAGGGTGGCAAGCAAGGGGAGAGTATTGCTGTTGGGGGACTTCAATCTACCAGGTGTGGATTGGAGCCTCCCAGCCATGGAAACAGTTAGAGGTAGGGACATTCTGGACTCCTGCAGGGGCATTCCTCAGGTAACTAGTTAAGGAACCCACCATGGGGAGCAACACTGGACCTGGTACTGACAAACTGGGACAGTGTTGTTGATGTCACGGTGGGTAGCCACCTGGGGACCAGTGATCATCGATGGTGTGGTTCAATATAAGAACTGGGCCAGAATCAAACCAAACTAAAATGAGGATCCTGGACATCAAGAAGGCCGATTTTAACAAAATGGAGAATGTCTCAGGGATGCCCTAGCAGGCATAAGAAACTGGGTGAGACAAGGAACAGTGAGCAAAATAAAGCAGGGCATTAAGAAGACAAAAATCTCTGTGTCAGGCAGGTTAACAAGGGCAGGAGAAAAAAAGAGACCACTATAGTTCTCTAAGAAGTGGTGAAGAAAGTAAGGGCAAAGAAGCTAGCATTTTAAAGGTACAAGACGACACAGAAGGAGGAGGATAGGGAGGATATCAGGAGAAGCAAGGGAGGCAGGAAAGCAGTTAGGGTGCAAGGTGCAAACTGAGGAAAATATTGCCAAGACATTAAAAAGAGGTATAAAACATTATTTAGATATATAAGAGAAAGAAGAAGACCAAAGGAGGGATAGTAAACCTAAAAGGGAAGGAGGGGCTGTGTGAAGAGAACCAAAAGAGACATACTGAACAAACACTTTGTTCAGTATATATGGAGGAGGGGTAGGTGATGGGCCACAGATAAAGGACAAGGGCAGTAATGAAAGGGAGGTGGACACTAGTCCTTTTAGAGAGAAGAGAGTTCTCAAGGAACTAGCACAACCTAAAAGTGGGCAAGGCAATGCGGCCTGACGAGGACACCCTTGATACAGAGGGAGCTCAAGGAGGTGATGGCTGCACCTCTGACAGCTGTGTTCAACCTGTCACTAAACACAGGGGAAGTTCTGGGGACTGGATGGGACAGATGTAATCCCACTTCACAAAAAGTGGTAATAGGGAGGAGGAAGCAGGGTTTTATTTTCCATAAATTGATTAGCGTTTTGCTCATAAAAGTTCTAAAACATGATGAAATGCATAGCATTTGCCTCACTGTGTTTAACAAACATAACACTTCTAGAAAACCTATATAAATACTTTCTGTACAGTTAGTATTGTCCCAAGAAAAACTGCTAATCAATTATTTAAAACCCTGGAAGGAAATTACAGACCTGTCAGCCTGACGTCAGTGATGGGTAAATTAATGGAATCACTACTGAAGGAAAGGATTGGGAATACAGTACCTTGTGACCAATGGTTACATGATCTGAGGCAGCATGGTTTCACAGGGGAGATCTTGCCAGATGAACCTGATCAAGTTCTTTGACTGGGTGATCAGAGGCGGAGCAGTGGTTGTGGCCTACATGGATTTCAGTAAGGCCTTCAACACTGTTCTACACAGAAGACTGGTGAGCAAGCTGGGCAGCCTAGGAGTGGGTTCAAAAATAGTAAAATGGGTAAGAAATTGGCTAAGCAACAGGAGTCAGAGGGTGATGGTAAATGGTGTTCACTCTGAAGAAGGTAAGGTGACCAGCAGGGTGCCACAGGGGTAAATGTGACAGGGAGCTCCTGCCACTCTTGAGGACTGACCTTTTCTTAAATCTGTTGCAACAATTCTTCTATTTCTTAGCCTACTCTATCCTTTACAATTTCTAGTCCATAAGGTTGGCCACCTATGGGCACCCCTTCCGTTCTTGACTATGCTATAGTGTCCTCTTTAATTTTCCTTTTCCCTTGTAGATCCTTGTACAGGAGGTTATTGTGGTGACCTCCAAGCGTATGTAAAACAGGTTGTGTTTATCATTGTTGGATTTAGTATGTAATAGCACTATGTCATAAAAATACCTTGATGTATATAACTTATGTTTATGAAACCTGTAAATGCTGAAAATACCATGGCACTAGGTGTTTTTGATAATGGTAAAAAGTACTAGGTGACTATTATAAAATCAAGTTAGTTGTGCTATTTAAAATGCATGTAAATTGCTGTAAACTGAACAAGTCTGAAATATCATGGTGATTTGCATATATCCCACGATGCTTTGCATTATGGACGATGTATGAGGTTGTGTTTCTTTGAAACTTGGCTTACTGTCAATGCCCTTTGGGTAACCCATGTTTCAGTGCTTCTGCATTGAGTTTCTTTGTCTATGGCTTATTTTTTTTTATTATGATTTTATTTGAGCCCCACTACTCAAGCAAACAAGGCCCACATGGGGTGGAGGCTGAATCTCAACTACTGAGTTAGATTAGAGATCAGTGTCAGTTGGTGCTGGCTAAGTGCAGAGAAAGGACATACATAGTTTGTTACTGCAAACTGATGTACTGAAGAAGGGATATGCTATTCCCTGTATTTTTAATAAACATCACACAGAGATTGTGTATTGAACTTGAAGTTCAGTGTCTGGTCCATCTATTATCCCACAACCCCTCCACAGTCAGTACTAGGCCCAGTCCTCTTCAATGTCTTTATTAGCGACATTGCAGGAGGGCTGGAAGGAAGGTTTGCCTATTCGTGGATAACACAAAAATCTGCAACAGAGTGGACACACCGGGGTGGAAAAATGAGGGACAATCTGAAAAAGCTGGAAAACTGATCAATGGTTTGGCAACTGGGTTTCAATGCAAAAAGTGCAAAATCATGCACTTGGGGCACAGAAACTGGGGAGGGGCCAAAGTACCAACTAAGCAGGAGGCATTGAAACCACAAAACAGAAAGGACCTGGGGTAATCATTTCTGATGACCTGAAGGTAGCAAAGCAGTGTGATAAGGCAGTGGAGAAAGTTAGCTGGATGCTCAGGTGCAGAGAGGATATACCAGCAGAAGAGAGAGAGGTGGTTTACCCCTGTATAGATCGATGGTGAGGCCCCATCTCGAGTACTGTGTCCAGTTCTGGAGGCCCCATCTCCAGAAGGACACAAATCAGGTGGAGGTAGTACAGAAGAAGGCAACCAAATTGGTGCAGGCCCTGCATCAAAAGCCCTATGAGGAAAGACTCCAGGAATTAAATATGTACTCTGGGGAAATGGAGGAAAGGGGCCATTACAGAAACATTCAAATACCTCACAGGTATTAATAGGTACAGGAGGGTAGCATTTTACATGGAAAAGGGTCATGCTATGAAGCTGGAGGGGTTAGGGAGACTCAGAGGGATGTGAGGAAATACTTCTTCACAGAAAGGGTGATGGATGCCTGGAACAGCCTCCCAGCAGAGGGTGGGTGCTAAAACAGTAACAGGATTCAAGCATGCATGGGACAGACACAAGGGACTTAGAAATAAGGCATGGGGAAAAGACCAGAGATCGAGTAGGGTTCTATGTGGCACAGTATAGGTAGGGAAAATAGGGCTGACTAGGGTGGGGGCAAGAGACCCCATCTGCTGACAACGCCTATGTTTCTATATGCCAAGTTTGTTCCAGTCCGATGTGCAGATTCCAAGATCTGATAGTGAAAAAGTGAAAACTGTTTGTTTTTTCTGTTTTTTAGTCATCGCCTAGCGTCCAGCCAGTTTGGAATTCTGGTCTGAAATGTATAGGCTAGATAGGGCTTGGCCCAGAGTGGTGCCTTTCATTGGTTTGGTAAAAAATATTAATCTGTTCCAGAGTTACGAGGTTTGAAATTTCAGTTCTGAGCATGTTCAGTATGCTCTTTTGGATATCTGTTTCATACAAAATAAGAATCTGGCCATACAAAAGGATTCTGTTTCATATGGGGGTAATCTTGTTTTGTGTGAAAAATTATTTTTCATATGACCACCATCTTGTTTCCGGTTATTGTTTTGTAATTTTCTGAAAACCCATAAAAATCATGATCATGGAAACACATCATCACAGATATTTTGCTAATCAGGACCCCATTAACATGATTCTACAGTTAGTTTCTGGAAAATGACCCAGAAATATGTTTTTAACGAGCTTCTTGGCCATAGGAATAACATGAAGAGCATTTGGACTTTGTTTTTTTCACATTCTTTTAATATAAAGGACTCTCTTTCATGAGAATGACACAATCTCACAAAATAAGATTCCTTCATACAAAAAATAATTTGTTCTTAGTTTTTCTCCCCATATATCAACTTTAACAAGCCATAACTCCATCAATATTTGCAGTTATGGGACAATCTATATGTCAAAAGACAGGTCTTACTTGAGTACAACAACACTAAATGAAATAGTACCCTGCAACAGAATTCAGGGTCTCTACAAAAATATAAACATTTTAAAATTACAATTCCATATGATAATATTGCAACTTTAAAGAAGCTGTAAATCTGTCAATCTTTGAGTTAGTATAACATTGCAACTACAACTCCATCAATAACTGGAGTTAAGGGACAATGTATATATTAAAAAAGGTGTCAATGGGTATTACAACACTAACGCATAACCCCCAGACATTCATGGGGTACACACTGCAGCCCAAAACTACCTCCAATCTTCGCTGTACTGCTAAGTCCACAATGAAAGTCTGATCATCATCAAAATGCACCAAAGTTGTATCTCATCTTCCACCACAAGTGTAGCAAATTTCAGAAAAAATGACAAAATTTACTGACTTCTGTGTTAAAAAACAAAAACAAATTTTGCCCATATACAATCAACTGCTGGCAGTTAAGAGGAACACCTAATATATTTTTTTCTTTTAAGTGAGTTTCACAAAAAGCAATTACAAGCAAGCACATAAACTGCTTTTCTGAGGCATGGAACACACAGCCATACAGCTGTTTGCATCTATGAAAGAATGAAGACACGATCCTACTATCTCAAAAAGCAAGGAAATTCTTTACAAAAACTGCATTAATGCACCAGTTAAGGTTCAGATTAAAGTGACAAAAACAGGGAAATGTGGCATTCCAACCTAACACCCACCCTCACCCCAAGCAACAAAAAGAAAACATTTGTACAGTTTTCGCTATCCTGAATGTGGCAATCGGATAGGGTTTTCCTTGGGGTTCTCATTCCTAACACTTAGTCATCACATTCCATGACCAAATAAGATGACATGATATTTTTTCTTCAGGCAGAGCCTTCAGGTTGTTGTCAACAGTACTGTTCGTTTAAAGACTATATCACAATGGGGTGAGCGTTAGAGTTGAGAACCCCAAGGAAGACCCACATCTGATTCACTAACAGTCAGGACAACGAAACCCGTAATGTTTTTCCTTTTGCTGCTTGGAGGGTGGGGATGGGGATGGGAAATTATGGTTGGAAACCCTAATGCCATATTTCCCTACTTTTCTCTTTAATCTGAACCCTGGTTTTTTTTTAAAAGTATGTATATATGGCTTCAAATAATGTGACCTACACATGCTAAGCAACTAGTTTAGTGGCTACTCTTCCCAGTCTCCTGCTCCTGTTAATCCCAATCTCGGACAAGCACTGCATACCTATGGTAGTTCTATTACCTACCATTTTGCTTGGAAACTGCTCTTCGGGCTGCTTTGTGGAATAACCAGTGGAAATATATTCGAGGCAGCAGGTGTTGTTGGCACTGTGCTGGTGTCTCACTGGAGTGGTCTGCATGTCGGAGATGGCTCATCAGACTGGAACTGCAGTGGAGTCGGCAGAGGAGAGGTTGTCTGACCATGCTGTTGTGAGTTTGATGCTAGTGTTTGTTAGAGTGACATTCTAACTCCCTATGCTGTTCGAACTGCAGGACTAGGAAGGGACCGATCTCCCAGCTTGATGGATGCTGTCTTGAGAGATCAGTGCCTTGGGCAACTAACCTACTTAGGTTTTCAGTCATGTGTGCTCTGACCCAGTGAGAAGGTTGGGGTGTATGTTATGGTAATCTGATTGCCGTGGAGATTGGTACATTCAGTTTATTTAAGCAAATATATTTATAACCTTTGTTCCCTCCACACCTGGTGGCAGCAGGTCTAGTTCTAGTTTCAATACATTTAAACTGTGAATAAATATATCTGAATATCTGGGCATCCTCATAAAGTATTATTTGCTTCTCTGCCTCAGCTGTATGTTGAAGTGGGTCAACCACAATTAAGAATATTGCCTTATTCATTTAAGAATACTTTAAAGGACTTGATGCCCTTCAATAGCCTGACAAGTATTTTATATTTTACCTGTAAATTGCTTCTAATTTTATCAGTTTAAATTAGTCACATGGTGTGGGTTCTGTTTAGTTAGTTGCTTTTTGTGAACTCTGGAGTGCCTCAGTGTAGGGAGTGTATGGAGGACACAGTGTGTTCAGTGTAGGGAGTACACTATACTCACTTCTATTTCAGTGTACAATATCTATTTTGTTGGTTTGGGTCAGGACTGAGTATCTGGTTTAGAGTTAATTATTGTAATTTTAGAAGGAGTGACTGTGGTGTGAATGTGGGGGTGAGATAGGTTTTGGTTTTACTTGGTTGATGGGGGTTGGGATTGGTTTTGTGTTTCCTTCTATTTTCTTAAAGGATTTACCAGGATTATGCCACTACTCACACATTGTGCCCCTAGGCTCGGCATGTAATGAGGTGCCATTCATTAATCTTCAACTAGCCATTATTATGTGTAAAAGGCCACTGAACTGGACCCCACTGACTTCAATGGGGAACACCAACGCATTCTCCTGGCCACATGTCATTCCATGCCTGAACGCTGGGTGTGTGAATCAGGAAGTGGACGGATCGCTGGCCAATCGTCAGCCAACCACAATCCCTTCCACAGAAATACTGACTGTAAATGAAATTGTAAAGTGTATGTAATGACTATCGCCGCATCAACTACCACGCCAGTGTGTGTCTTTTGTGTCTGGCAGGAGAAGGGGAGACAGGCCAGGAAACTCAAAACACACATCCTGACAGTAAGTAGTACCTGCAAGGTACAATACTGACACCAGGAAGTACGAAAGGAGATATTTTGGGTGAAAACTAGTGCTCTAAGAGCAAATGGACTATGTAGTAACAACAATACAAGCAGACAGAACAAATGAATGGCTATGGATGACAATAACTCCCCAAACAACCTCCTTGATCTACTGTGTAGTGAAAGCTCAATATCTAGATGCTGTATTTGCAGAATATATGAAGTGGAAGTGTCAGCACCAAACAACCTGTTGTATAAATGTAATACATGTGTGCAAATAAGTCATTTATTAAATGAGGTGGGAACACTGAGAGAACAATCCAACCACAGCAGCTCAGTGGGACATAGCTCTAACTCCATAGATGAAGGGCAC
Source organism: Neoceratodus forsteri (assembly GCA_016271365.2). Lineage (NCBI taxonomy): Eukaryota > Metazoa > Chordata > Ceratodontiformes > Ceratodontidae > Neoceratodus > Neoceratodus forsteri. Next base: position 827,468,096 of record CM057453.1, on the reverse strand, counting down.
GCAATGTGGGGAGAGAAGGACATCACTATAGCAGATGAATCAGAAATTCCTCTAGATACTGATGGGTAGATTGAAATGAAAACGGCTGAATGGGCCACTGTAAAGGGTACCAAACAAGGAAGGGAGAAGAGCCCTGGGTACGGCTGAAATTGAGTTCATAAATAAATATACTGTGTTAATGCCTGTTAACGACGTTAATGATGAGACGCTTGGAGTACCAGAAGAATCAGCGTCACAAAAAAGATACTGGTTGTTAGGACTCCATCCCAAGAAAACAGATAGCATAATTCGTGAGGGGATAAGGCCAAAAGAATGGTAAACTGCTTACCAGCTGCCCATATAAAATATACCAAAGAATGCCTACCTCGGGTGATAGACAGGAAACCGGATAGCCAAATCATTGTACTACATGTTGGAACCAATAATATAGGAAAGACCACAAATAGATGCAGTCAAGGACATTATGGAGCTCAGTGCACTTAAAAAAGACTAAAGGCAGACCCAGTAATATCTGGAATCCTTCCTAGAATAACTTGTCACAAAGAGAATAATACCATTCAAAGTATTAATGCCCACCTACAAAACAGATGTGAAGGGAAGATGTACATTTCATTAATTTGTGGGATACATTTTACCAAAAAGCAACTTTATGCCAAAGATGGGCTACAGCTGAGTGTAACAGGTATGCACACATTAGCTACAATAATCAAAAATGCAATATCTACTAAACATTTAAACCAACTTCTGGGGTATAGACAGGATGCCACACCCAAACAAAAAACAAACCATTACAACACAAAAATAGAAGAGGTATACAAGGTCAAATGTTACTTAAATGCCAGGAGTCTTCACAACAAAAAAGATCGAGCTGGAAGCAATGCTGCACCCCCAGTGAAACAGATATGGTTCATAAATGAGATCTGGTGGACAAGAGAGGAGGACTGAGGTAGGGAAATTTCAGGATACCACTATTTCGCCTAGACAGAAAGAGAAAGGAGGAGGAGGAGTAGCAGCATATATCAAACACATTTAAATCTACTAATATGTCAGACCAAAACCAAAGATAATAAAGTAGAATTATATATATGGATCAGAATTGACACATGAAGTAGTAATAATAATATACTAGCTGGGGTGGGTTACAGACCCCTTGGAATTAATGGAGGTTACAGAGCAGATAAATAAGGAACTGGAAAAGCCTGTGAACTAGGTAGAGTAATGTTGTGGGAGATCTGGCATTCAGTCATAGCTACAAATAAACAGAGTACTACCTTCCTAAATACAGTGAAGCAACTTGGACTTAGGGAACCAACAAAGGTGACAAACTACTCAACATAGTCCTAACCTCAAATTACATCAATATCACAAACTGTGAAGTGATAGAACCAATGGGAAATAGTGACCACAATAGTATCCAATTCACCCTAAAAGATCACGTCTCAATAACTAAGGGTTATAGAGCTGATTTATGATTTTAACACTGCAAATAACGCCCTTATTGAGGAGGATCTCAATAAAAGTAACTGGGAAGAAACCTTAAAACATAAATCCACCCATGAAATGTGGAGCACAATAAAGAAACAAATATTCATTATATGTGCAAACATATAAAGAAGGTCAAGAAATATGATAATAGAGACATCAAACCTAAATGGCTAACCAAATCCTTAAATAAACTCATAAAAAAGCAGAGGATGTATTTTAAATAAAACAAAAAACTGAATCTAATACCATCTGGGAACAATATAACTTTCTCCAAAAAATATAAAAACATGATCAAGAAGAACAAACAGAAAATGGAGAAAATGATAGCTAGCTCAGCAAATAAAAATAATATGCAACAATTTTACAGATATGTGAACTCATTTCAGAAATCAAACTCAAGGCTGTGCTCTATTATGGCAGATAACCAACTAATCACAGAGCCTGTAGCAATGACAAACAAATTTAATTCCTACTTTGGATCCGCTTTCTCAAAACATGCACAGTACTCAGTGAACCAGCCCAAACAACCTGAAACTAATATAGTCATCACAAAGAAAGTATCATTGATAAAACAAACTGAGAAATATACTGTATACTCTGCATGGCCTGATCCCCTAAGGCGTTAAAACTACTCATGCCAACTTGCCGGTGGTGCTGGTGGCGTGGACCACCAGGGGTTGGCAGGGAGGAAGAAATGAGCATCCGATGGCATGCTCTCCATCTCGGAGGGGGCTGACCTGCGGTTGGTGCACATCTGACCCCTGGCGGAGGCTGGAGCTTAGCGCTACTTGCTAGAATGTGGGACAGGAGCATAGTAGACGCTTGGCGGTGGCACGGGTGTGTGCATGTGCCCACTGCTGGCATCAGTGCATCCGAACTCCTGCAAGGGAGAAATGGGGAAAAGACCCTGGTGGCCAGTCGTTGCAGCTGATGGCTGTCCCGTCGCTCCGTCTCCAGGGTGACAACTGAACTGAATCCTGGATCAGTGGGCGAATGAGGGCTCCGCACTGCCCGCCATGGGGTAAGTCATGGGAGTTATAAGGGTGAGGGCCTGAAGGAGGTGGAAGTGAGGGACAGCAGCTGGATGAGGGGCCGACCCGGGGCAGGGGGGAAGAAATAGCTAAAAACTCGACGCACCTAATATTGCAACCCACTACAAATACTTTTTCAGAAATCGCTAACAGATAAAGAGGTTCCACCTGACTGGTTATCCAGCGAATGTGGTGCTTATACATAAGAAGGGAATAGGGCAGATTACACTTACTACAGGCCTATTAGCTGACCTCGGTACCAGAGAAGTTAATGGAATCAATACTTAAAAGATATAATAAACTCTCAGCTTAGATGTTTCACGGCCATAGGGACACTGAGCAGCAAGGGTTTGTGTTTGGTAGATCATGTGTGACTACTCTACTATGCTTTTATAAAAAATATCTGCAGCTTTGGATGGTGGGGGCCGTGGATTGTATCTACTTGGACTTAGCATGAAGGCGTTCAATAAGGTCCCGCATGGGGCGTTTTCCAAAGCTTGTATGATATACAAATTGATCACATAGTCATAGGATGGATAGCAGGGTGGCTGGAGGAGAACCCAGAGGGTCTGCATAAATGGCTATTACTCTGCCTCTGTGCGGTCATGGGCAACACACAAAAAGCTGGTTAAGTAAATATCACGGATGATACAAAACTTGCGGTATAGCCACATATAGTGCTAACATAGCAACTATACACTAACACAGGCCTCTGCCTGAGTCTTGCTAAATACCCTGCCTTCTGGATAGACAGTGTTATATGCATATGTTCTGGATAGTCAGTGTTATATACAAATGTTCTCTATTTCCTGTATTATCGTACCTATATTTACCTAATACAATGAATGTTCAACTGTGCTATCATTATGTCACCTTACCCTGCATCATTTGACTGTTTGTTCATGTACTATCTTTGTATTGTCAATTAACATGGATCCTTTGAAAATGAGTCTCTGACTCAAAGGACTGTCATTCTGAATTACTAATAAATAAATAAGACCTAGACAATATCCAGAAGTGGGCCCACACTCAGAAGAATGAGTTTCAATGTGGACAAATGTTGTGTCATACATTTAGGAAAAGAACGTAAAGGAGTATATTATATGAATGGTCAGCCTCTAAGGGTATCTAATGAAGAAAGGGATCTGGATATAACAATAAATAATGATCTCACCTATGCCACATTGTGATAAGCAAATAGCTAAGGCAAACAAGATAATAAGCGCCTAAGGTGAAACTTTAAAGTAAGGATGAGTACACCATAATGCTACTGTATAGGTCATACGTAAGACCTCTGCTGGACTATAGTACCCCAGTATGAGGGCCCAATAAAAAGTGGCAGTACTAATCAGATCAAAAGAATCCAAAGGCGTACCAGAAAAATGATACATAACCTAAAGTCGAGATCATATAACAATACGCCTACAAGCATTAAACCTAATGACTCTAGAAATGAGAAGAACTAGAGGAGACCTGCTATTATGCTATGATATAATGCAGGACAACTACTGCAAAGTGAGCCAAACATGGAATTCAAAAGCAGCAGAATAAGCACTCGTAGACATCCACTACAGTTAAGACATAAAAAAGATTAATACAAACAAAAGGAAGGCCTTTATTACCCACAGGGTGGTGAAACCGTGGAATCAGCTACCATTACAAGTCATAATAAGTCAAAATAAGCAACAGGTTAAAAGAAGACTCGATGCTTATATTTCAGAATGGAACGCACTGAGGTATTATGCGTACAAGATATGAGCTAATATGGGCTCACTGCCTTTCACGCCCCTCACAATCTTAGTATGAATATATGAGCAGTGGCTGATCTGCACAAAGTTGTAAAATCACTATAAGTTGTTGTTACTGTATCATTATGTGCTTTCTTTGATTTAACATCAGCAAAGTTTACTCCCCAGACTAACTCCAGCAGCTGCCACTGGATTCCCTATGGCCCCACCAGCTGCAGTTCTCTGCCACTACAGAGGGCTGGGAATCCTAAGACAGTGTGGCCATAAAGAAGTTATGTAAGGACTTTCTGTAATAGTAGATCTTTGAGAGAATCTCTTTCATCAGTCACACCTTTGGAACTTACACCGCATCAGCACCAGAATCACACAGAAACTTTCATTTGCAGTCAGCCAGGGCCACCACGACAATGTCATACATCCGCACATCCATATAAGGCATGGGTTTCCCCTCTCTCAGTTCCCTGCTGGAGATTATGCTCCAGGACAAGTATCCATGGAACCAGGAATCATGCCAGCACCTCAGCCAGCAAGCGACACTGGGTACAGTGAAAATCAGCTATTGGATGAAGCAGGGCAGAAGCAACCTTAGTCAATGCCTGCATGGGGGATTGGGGGATGTGATGGCATGACGCGGATGAAAGAGATTATCTCTAAGCTCTACTGTTACGGTAGGTTCTTACAAACTTTTCTGTCTTCCTCGAGGATATTTCTTTCATCAGGTCACCCTCTCGGAACAAGTCCCAAGCAGTACCAAAAGCTAGGAAGAGAAAAGAGGCACCCTGGAGTCTGCCTTGTTGGACAGTGCTAGTAAACCCGGTCTCCTATGGGAGGTACTGTTTAGATGGTATGATTTAATGGAGGGTGCACTGTATGCCATGGAACAGCTGCTGAGGTGGTGGCAGCAGGACAGAAAAAGAAATACAAGGGATGTAGCCACATTTCCAGTTGACTGGTTATGAACATCACCAGGAAATTTCCTACTGTACCTCCCTATCACAGAGGGTAAAAATAAGAGCCGAGCCAATTTTGTACAGGCATTTGTGCAAATATGAGGGCACTCTGTCCCCTAAATGAACAAAACAATGAGTGACAATTTTAAAAATTTTTTGTAAGACACTGGATTGACAGGTTCCTTTTACCATCAAAAGTGGATGGTCTAGTTTAATGCAAGCAGACTCACCACATACAGAAAAATATATAAGCAGTATTTCAGTATGCTGTTGCTTGGTATAGCACCATAAGCGGTTCCTATAGTAGAGCCCACATGTCCAGATCCCTAAGGAGATATAAAGTTAACTAAAAATATGCCTTCCTAAATCTGAAGCAAAAACCGCCACTCATGGCTAGCTCACAGAGAACCTACTGAAGGGTCTGTAAAAAACAAAATACACGATCAGTTGCATTCTATGAGAAGTGGACTGCATCAACAGGGATATGACAGGCAGCCACAGACATAAGTGCACGTTGAGCGAGGGATACTATAACTGTAGGGATAGCGACACAGTAGACTCACTTTTGTTAGGGATCTACTGGATCGATAAGTCAGAGGTATGGAAGCCACACAAAAACCACCACTGCTCAGACATTATGAAGGTCTGTATAATGAAGAGGGTGGACTGCTAGCCATGAGAGCTAGACAGGATTAAAAGAACAGAGTCGTCCCTCAGTGGACCTCAGGATTTAGATGCCTAGTGAGGAATGAAAGGAAGGGAAGAACGACATGAAAAGCCCATGCCAAAGAGGAATAATAGACCTCTGTATAAACATCAAGTGCACAGCCTCTGCATCAGTGTGAGCTAGCACAGCAGGAAGTAATGGGTGTGCAAAACCCAATCATCCGATAAGGATTAATGTGAATAGGTTTGGAGTTATTACCTCAACCAGCACCAGAAGAGACACTATGCTGGACACACCTGCTACAGGGCCCAAAAACCAAGTGGGTGACAGTCCCCTGCCATCAGAAGCCACAGGCATGACCCTTGAGGGGCTGAATGGAGACATAGGAGCAGATAACTTGCCTTACTATTAGGATAAGCAGCTACTACCCTACCAGTTGGGTGTGTGGTAGATAGCTCAAGCTTGAGTGCTAGAACTTAAAAAAACTGTCACTGGATACCCTGAATTCTTTATCTAGAGAAAGGGCAAAGTACAGCCGAGCTGAAACCCTATGTCTCATAATGGGGATCAAGAGGATAGCACACATGAACCCCAAGCCTTAGTGGCCCATGTCGCCATGTTGATCCGTGTATCTGGGATATATGGAAAAAGAAAAAGGGAACCCCAGCCTGGAGAAATGCCAAAGGCAGCAGAATGAAGTCTTCTGTAACAGTATCCAGTCGCTCAAAGTGAGCACTCTCCACTGAGGCAGTCCAACGTAGATATGACTCCCTGTAACTGCCCCTATGCCCAACGATGTCTGGGCGCCTGCTCCACCACCTGTTTTCAGTGGTACTGTCTGGGCCCTTGAGGCTGGGAAGACATTTAACCTCTGGCTCTTCTGTTAGGGGTGGGAGGTTTAGCCTCAGTGTTTAGCTACAGGTAGGTGAGAGTGTCCCTGTATCGCTACCTCTCCTAGAGTGATGTGTCACAATTCTGACCAATTTCAATTTTACCGAGGGCTGCTGGCTTTTTAGGGCCTCTTCCAAAACAGCCCAAAATTTTGGGCCTCCGAAGGTGCATTCAGCACTGTTGCTGCACATGTCTGGCGAATCCTGTGACTCTGAGCCACGAATAATGCTGCAGGCAAATTCTAGAGGCAATAGCCCTTGCAGAAGCATCTAAGGCATTGTAAGCAGAGCAGAGTAAATGTTTGCCACTGCCTCTCCTGCCTCGAAGGACTGTAATAAGTCCTGTAATGGTTCCCTCAGGTAACACCTTGGCTACAGCCTGTACTTTCCTCCAAAGCATATTTCGATACTTGATCATATGAACTTGGTACCTGGCAACAGGTAGGCCTGAGAGCTGACACGTGGTCGTTCCCAAATGTATCCAATCGTCTGGATTCCTTTGTGGGGAGGAACTGAGATGGCTATGTGCTCTAGAGCTATGGTGGGTTGCTGTAAGGACCACTGAGTCCACTTCAGGTTGGTGTGCATAATCGGGTCTGTTGGATGGGGCAGGGTACAGCTTATCTGCCTTCCCTGGCACCACTGATACTGTGACAAGTCTGTACCAAGTGGCATAGGTAGCGTCCTCCAAAACTGGATATAGAGAGAGATAACCACCAATGGAGTCTTAGGAAATTCTTAAAAATCCAGGAGAGACCTCTTAGTAAAGTCTTACTCTTCCAAGCTAAACCCATGGCGGCCTGCATGTCCTGCATCATGGGTGGAAAGGAGGATTCTCTAGTGGTGATCTTGGTGTATGGGCCACTGAGTCCTTGCTACAGGAGAGAGAATGGAACTGTTGCCATGTGTGAACTGGCTGTCCTCCGCATACTCCTCCTCTCCTTCCCATCTGACTCCAGTCTAAGATCAGGATGGTGGGACAACTCATCATCATTGCTGTCGACAACTGGCAGCAAAGATGGAATGGTAAGCAGTGGGATCGATCTTGGTGTCAATGGACCAGAGTCACGGCAGGGCCTCCTCGACTGGATGACTGGGTGCTGGGGTAGGTCTGGCATGATACATTTGATCACATCCAAAATAGAACAGAAAAGTGCCTGGGTATTGACACCTACTGTATTAGAAGCTGGAGCAGGTAGCATCGATGATGAAAGGAAGCCCTGGGTCAACTGTGTCATACTGGTCATGGAGGGCTCAGTAGTGGATAAGCCTGGTCTCAGCCTAGAAGTCTGGATGACAACCTGGAGGGAAGCCCTGATGGTGCCTACAACAGCTATGGTAGATGTAACAAGTGTAGATGTTGACGGAGGACGAAACCCTGTCACTGACAATGTACCATCCTTGATGGGCACAGTAGAGCCAATGCAAAACCCCAACCATGATATCTGGTTGAAGGTCGGGGGTAGAAGCCAACATATTGATGACTCCCATATGAGGGGCCTCAACCTGGCATGTTAATGGCGGTGTATACCCGACAATGACAGTGAGCTGCCAGCCCTAATAGTCCCAGTAGTGCCTGAGTCATGCCCCAACTTGAGTGTCCGAGGGTTGATTGGGGAACAGAAGTTACCATCACTGAGGCAGATGGCGATGAAGTGGAGACAGGCTCACTACCCACCATGGTAGCCTGGATCTCAATGGGAGTCTTGATCCCTGTGTTTGTGATGTTTCTTGTGCCTTTGGCTCCCCAAGGACTTCTTTTCTTTGGTCTTGACGACTGGGGCTCAACTTGACAATGCGAACAACACGGCTCTTCCTGCAACTGCTTCTCCATAGCTGCAACAGTCTTCTTTAGGAGAAAGGTCTCCAGAACTCCCTGTCTGCATCACCTGGTAGCTGAGTTGAACCCCAGCAGGTCTTGCATGCCTTGAGGTCATGAGAGAGGCCTAGGCAGCACACACATCTCATGTGCGTCATCTTTATTGTTTGTTTGTTTATTTTTCGCTACAATTGCAGTATTGAAAAGCTTAGATGCGACTTTCGGCAGCATGAGGTTTAAGGTGAAAATCACTAATGTAACAGCCCCTCTTGTCTCACTCACCTGGGCTGCTCTGGAGCCCTCAGAGTCCTCAACGTACTTCCCCAAGGGGCGGGCCTGAGTCCTGGCTGGATCGCCAATGGTGACTTGGACCTGGGGCAATGGTACAGCCTCCTGTGGGCAAGATAGGTTACCACCCCGAGGAACAATGATATATCCCTTAGTGACTGACCCCTCTGGCTGGAGTTAGATCCACACTCCCACCCCAATAAGGATAACAAGTACAAACACTATGTAAGATAGCAAACAATAATCTCTCTTTATTTAAAACAATCTAAGACAGAGGAGGTGAAGGCTACTCCCTCAAGCCTCCATAAAATCAGGCACACAACCTAGTATGAGTCCCCCCTCCCCCAGGTGCACCCAAAACAATCACAGATGGTGGGTACCTCACCGTTCTCAGTTGCAGGCCTGCAGTCTCGTTGGGGCCCTTGCAGAAACAACACAGGTTCAAAGAAAATCAGTCTGTCATTAGGGGTGAGGCTGTTCCTCTACCCTCCTAGCTGCCTTAAAGCGAAGAATCCCCAGAGCTGCAGCTAGGGTACTCAAAACTTCCCAGGAGGATGATGGTCTCCCTGATTCAAGGATATGCATGGAGAGTGGAAGAGCTGCTGTTCTTCACCTGCCTGGCCTTTCCATCTTGCCCCAATGGCCTTTGTATACAGTATTCACCAGGCAGGCCTGTTTGTCCTTCTGTCTTTCTGGTCTCTACTGCAGTAGCGGATTCACACTGAAGACACAAGGCTGATCAGCATTCCCTCAGCCAGACCTGGGCTAGTGACTACCCAGCTTCCAGGGCTCTCCCGGCTGGAATTCAAGGGCCCCTCGTGGAGCAGTCCCCAAAACCCAGGCTCACTTTAACTGTCCCTTCCAGTCCAGTCAGTCAGCCCCAGTCCCTCAGGGAAACCTGCTCTCCTTCTCTCAGCAGCTCTCCCTTTCTCCTCCTCCTGCTTCCTGGAGGGAGGGGTAATGAGAGCCTCCACTCAGCAGGAAGCCTTCCTCCTGCTCTTGCTTTTGGAAGGGGAAGGGGTAGCCAGAGAGCCTACATCCCAGTTTGTTTGTCTTTTCTCCTAGCTCTTGGCTCCCCTCCTCTCAATCCTCTCTCCTTTGTTCCCCTTCTCTCCATTGCACTTTTCCCTGGCCCCTCTGCAGGTAAGCCCATTTGGGGGCTTACACTAAAATTAGTGATTTAGTGAAAAAAGAAGGAAAAAAGAGTTTGCTAACATTTCTGTTTCCATAGTGGGTCTAATGAACATAATCGACAGTGGGACTACCCATGCCTTGTGGGTGCATGGCGTTATCATGGGCAGCCCTAACTGACTGCTGGTGAAGTTTTCCATGTGGTCTTACATAGAAACATAGACTTTTGACGCAGATAAGGACCACATGGCCCACCTAGTCTGCCCATTTCCCTACCTAGAGGATAAGCTGCATATCCTATTTAACCAACAGCCTATTTCTTCCTACCCCCACATAAATTTCCTTATGTCTGTCCCATACATTCTGAATTCTTCCACAGTTTTAGACCCCCAACCTCCTCAGGAGAGGCTGTTCATAAATCCACCACCCTCTCTGTGAAAAAATACTTCCTCACATTGCCCCTAGGCCACCCCATCTTCAAATTGTGTCCCTTGTTCTTGCACATCTCTTTTCTTAAAGATGCTACCCTCTTGGACTTTGTTAATTCCACTGAGGTACTTAAACATTTTATCATGTCCCTCTCTCCCTTCTTTCCTCAAGGGTATACATATTAAGCTCCTTTAGCCTCTCCTCATATGGCTTCTCTTGCAGACCCTGACCATTTTAGTTGCCTCCTCTGAACTGCCTCCATCCTGTCTATGTCCTTGCGGAGATGGGGTCTCAGAACTGGGCACAGTACTCCAGATAGGGTCTCACCAACTGTCTGTACAGGGGATAATGTGCTGATGCGGTGTAAGTTTCAAAGGTGTGACCTGATGAAAGAGATATCCTCGAAGCAGATGTGTAATTCTGGATTAGAGCAGACACTGGTGAGGGTCCATCAGGTGTAGTAGTAGTTACTGTTATACAGCACCCTTTCCAGGGGCTCGGAGTGCCTTGCAAAGAGGTATACAAACAACAAAAAAAACAATAAAAGCATCCCAAGCTTTAAAAACAAAAGTATGTTGTAAAGATTAGGAGATGCCCTGGGAAGAACTGGAATCAGAACAGAGGATTCCCTGCCTGATTACAATCCCAAGCATTATAAGCAGGGGCCAGTGGACCAGATGACCCTGCTCCTCCCTTCAGCCAGTTCTGTGTAATGCCAAGTCACTAAGGAATAAAACCACAGATATTGACAGTTTTATTGTGAATTCCTCAGCTGGTCTGGTATGTATCACGAAACTTGGCTGGGGGATGACTCCAACCCTGTGCTGGAAGATTCTATATCATCTCGGTACTCTGTGGCCATTGCAAGAGGTAGCAGTTACATAGGTTTTTACAGAGCTCTTAAAAGACCAGTGTTAGTTGCACCTCGCCAAGATGCTTCAACTATACCCAGAAATTTTATTAGTAACCAGATGGCTATCCAGTTTGTTTTGAAGTCTGCCATATTCTTACTAGCGACTACCTCAACTGGAAGCCATTCACGCCTTACCACTCTTAGACTAAACCAATGTTTCCTTTTGTTGGAGTCACGGTATCTTTCTCCGTTTAGTTGTAATGGATGTGCTCTTGTGCAGTAATTCTGTTCCCTAAAACCAGGCCTAGCTGATTCCATAGCCTTGTGTCCGATAGGGCTTTATAAATCAGACACTTGTCGCCCTTAGCCTGTGGAACTCCAGGAGTACATCCCCAACTCTTCCAGCCTCTTGTCATATTCCTTGCCCCAGGCCTCCTTTATTGTGCATGTGGCTCTTCTCTGAACCCGTTCAAGTGCTTTGACTTGGCCTTTCCCCTGATGACCAGAACTGGGCACAATATTCCATATGAGGTCTCACCAATGAGGTATACAGTGGAAGCAGCACCTCCTCTCTCTGCTCTAATACGTCTATTAATGCAATACAATACACTGCTAGCTTTCTTAATCACCTGATTACAGTGCAGCTTGAAACTAAGGTAATTACTAATTCTAATTCCAAGATCCTTTTCAACTATGACTTCACTCAAAACTGTCAACCCAGTACAGTGTTTAGTTTTTTTGTTTCTGAGGTGCATCACCGTGCACTTGTCGGTACTGAATGTTAACTTGTATTGTTTGGCCCAGTGCTCAAACTCCCTAATGCTTACTGCAGGATATCTGCATCTTCTGTGTTGTTTACTACTAGCCCTAGCTGGGTATCATCAGCAAATTTTGATTCCTAAACTCTTGTTTTGGCTGTCATAGAAATATATATATATTGAATAAACATGGGCCCAATGCGGATCCTTGCAGTGTGCAGTGGGAGTGGGATGGCCACCTGTTTTACATTCACTCAGGGAATAACGGCATAACCCACAGGAGTGACCAAGTTATTTGAATGCGTGGCACTAAAAGGTGGGTTAGCTGAAACTAGCAGGATCATTCTCATGTACCGTCACCCAGGGCATAAGACTGAGTTACAGCAGAAATGGGCAGACTTCATGGCCAACCTTATCTTTGACTCCCCAAACTTCTGTTATTGGGGGACTTCAATGCTTAGGTCAACAATAAGGCCTCACATTTTGGTCAGTGGTTCCTAAAGTTGATGACATCACTGGCCCTCACTCAGGCAGTTGCCTCTGGGACCCATCAGCATGACCACAACTTGGATCTCATCTTCTCGTTGGGTCTTGACATTTGCAACATCAAAACTGATCAAGTCATTTGGTTGGATCATCATGCTATGTGGCTCCTTCAGTGGAGATGGTCTGCTACCGTCCTAAGCATAATCTGGACTCTATCAAAATCTTGGTGGTGCTGGTTGTCGAGTATAGTGATAGCTTTTGCTGACAGAACCAAGAGGCTGCGGAGGCCTACATCATGGCTCTTATGGCTGCCTTGGGTTTCTGGCTCCCTAATATATCCATCTTCGACCTCCTGCGCAGCTCACCATAGTTTAGTGATGAGCTAAGGTAGTTGAAGACAAAGGAATGGAGGTTGCAGCACTCCTGGAGGAAGTCTGTGTCCATGGAGGCTAGATTAGTGCTGAGGACTCACTATAATAAATACCAGCAGGCAATTACACTAAAAAGACAGAGTTCCTGTCAAAGATGATTGCTGCAGGGAAGAGCCATTCAGCTCAACTCTTACACACCATTAACAGGTTGCTAAATCCACCCTGTCTACAGTCTGGAAGATTATTTTCAGCTGAGAAATACAAAAGTTTAATCTTCATTGACAATGTATCTTCGATTAGGACTGGAACCTCTGCAGGTGGCCTGTTATGGGCTGGTAGCTGCCAGTCAAGGATGAGCACAGGTACTCTGCCATCCAAGGGGCGGTTTCTACTGGTTTTGGTTTTGGTTAATGAAGTGTTCTGGGTGATCTTGGTGCTATGCACAGCTTACTGTTTATTTAACCCTGGTCCTACTTGGTTGCTTGTTAGCTGCTGGATGGTCTTGGTTCTTGTCATCCTGGAGATTATCAAGTGTTCCTTGGAGTAAGGTGTCTTTTTGACTGCACTGAAGAAGGCTGTGATGAGACTCCCTCCTAAAGAAGTCATTTTGGACCCTGATGTTCTTGCAAATTACAGGTCTGTCTCAAGCCTTCCCTTCTTAAGGAAGCTGATTGAGAAGGTGGAGGCAGTGCAGCTGAAGAGGCACCTGGAAAAATATGCCATCTATGAACCTCTCAGCCAGGTTTCAGGCCCGGCACCACCCAACGTTGCCACCATTAAGGTGTTCAGTGATATCCTCATGGCAAGAGACACAGAGACAGCGGTCCATCTTGGTTCTTCCTGACCTCGTCAGCATGGGATGTTATTTTATCGCCAGAGGTACTAGGTAGGACTCATGGGTATAGTACTGCAGTGGTTTGATTCCTACCTCATGAGCACAGCACAGCAGGTTAGAAGGTAATTCCATCTTTGGGACAACTCTGCCCAGCTACAGAGTGTCACAGGGCTCAGTTCTAGCCCCTATGTTGTTTGCTGTGTATATGCTGTTACAGGGTGAGATAACAAGGCAGTATAGTCTGGAGTTTCATTGATTTGTTGATGATACCCAGCTGTACCTGTCTTATATATCGTAAAGGGATGATGTGATCCTGTGCTAAGCCATAATCTAGATAAAAGTGATTGCTGGATGGCCTTGAGCTGGCTCAGTTTCAGCCCTGGTAAAACAGGGGTGTTACTTGTCAAACCATGTCTACATGGGTTAGCAGTGATGGGGGACAGTGTCACTTTACCATCTTTGAATGGCACTGCACTCAGAGATGTGTATGGAGTGAAGAATCTGGGGATCATTCTGGACTGAAAATTGACAATGCCACTAGAACATCAGGTATAAACAGTAGTCCAAAATTGCTTTTTATCAATTTACAGACATAGGTCAGATTAAACCATATCTAGTGCCAGGGAATTTGGTTATGATAGTACATGCCTTCATTACATCCAGAGTGGCTACAACAATACTCCTTAACTAGGTTTATCTGGAGGTCTGTATATGCCACTGGTAACTAATCCAGAATGCTGCAGCTTGACTGATTGCTGGGACCCCTCCATCTCAGTACATCACTCCACGCTGCATGACCTGAACTAGCTGTCTATTCAGTGGTGCATCAGCTTTGAGATAGGCTCTTAAGTTGCAAGGACCTTGGCTACCTGAAAGATCTGTCTGTATTTGTTCTTGTCTGTCCTCTCCACTGAGATAGGCTTACTCACTGTTCCAGCTCAATTCGATCTTAGGTCGGTGAAATCATTTGCAGCACCAATTGAAAATTAAATTCTAACCAAAGGTTGTAAAATCATTGCGACAGCTTAAATTAATACAACAGCTCAGGACTCACCTCCCACTTGGTTCTCAGCCAGGACAACTCACTTAAGGTTATTACACTACTGGAAGCAGATGGTGGGCCAGTGAAACAGTCAAGTTTGTCTGCGATAGTAGCTATGAAGCCAATTTAATACACGGAATGTACTGAACCTTGCTCATGTTTGTTCTGGCATTATTTAATATCACAGCCATTGATATTTGTTTGCTTTTGTACTGTGGGCTTTTCTATTTCACTTGTACTGCTTAAAAGTATTTGCTGTTATTACTAGTTGTATTTCACCTAGAGCTACCCAAGTACAGTTTGAAGCTTCTAATCCCTGTAACTTTCTCTGCCCCTCTCACTTCCATATTGCTCCTTTCTCCACCCTTCCTCTAGCTCCTCAAATTACTGCAATTCTTGATACCTTCTGAACCATATTTAATCCATTTGTACACCTTCTTCTCTCTCCTTAGCCCTGCTTCAGGAGCGCATCCTGCCCTAGAGCAAGCTGAGCCAACGTCCAAAGGCACTAAAGGTAATTTGTCAGCTATTGGAACAGCGCCCATAAAGCTTTCTGCAGCCTTTGTCTGCTGTTTTGAATCTCGGCACCTTTTTGAGACTACTACTCTGGGCTCCAGCCATCTCTAAAAACTCCAAGGAGTTGCTCCTTTGCTAATTAATGAGAAATAGCAATTGTGTGCTCACCAGGCAAGGATCTAAACTATAAACCTAATTCCTGAGTGACTAATGTAAATGGTAGTGCTGCCTACTGTAGAAAGGAATCTGGTGCCAGTTTTAAAACTCTGATTCCCCTAGCAGTACTTGGTAAAGCTACTACACCAAAGTAAATGCTTTCTGCAACCCGGAGCTACTAGAATTAGGAGCCGTATAAAATATAGTTTGCTGTCCTGAGTTAGTGTGCTACCACACTTGGAGTCTTATAGCAGCACGGAGTTAAGCTTTGGTTATCTCAGGCAATTACAACTGGGTAGCCATTTAAAACATAGCTCCACTGTCCCGGGTGATATTTGTGCCTTCTCGGAGACAAATTGCAGCACAATTTTGTTTAATTAATTCAAACAACGGCTTAAAATCATTCACTGCACAAGTGTAAAATGCAATTAGAACTTAGGTTGGTGAAATCATTTGCAGCACCAATTGAAAATTAAATTCAAACCAAAAGTTGTAAAATCGTTGCAGGCGGCTTAAATTAATACAGCAGCTCAGGACTGACCTCTCCACTTGGTTCTTAGCGAGACAGGTCTCTTAAGGTTATTACGCTACTGGAAGCAGATGGGCTAAGTACTCCTTCCAGAATGCTATCGCTGCTCCCCACCCACAGCTGGCATTTTCTTATATAGTGTGAGGCTAAGACAAGGCCATGTGAAGCTAAGATAAGGCCACGCCCAGTGTGTGGGGAGTTTTTAATGATCTCTTCACTTTCTCATTAGCAGCTTATATTATATCGCCACCAGATGGTGTCTGAATTCTTCTTCCTAATCCATATGACTTCCACGTCTTTAGCCTGACAGCGTAAATAGTGTGTTTCTGCCCTAATCCTCTAAATCAGCCCTAATTTCCTCATCTAATTAAGCCATTACCTCACCACAAACCCATTCTACAAATGGCCAACTCACTGACAAACTGCATGGCCCTAAATCCTTGTGCAATTCTCCTAGTAGTCTCTGTTCTTGCTCCTCTCACATTGATCCCTTTGGTAAGCTGCCCACCCTCCTGGAATGTCCACCATACACATCCTAAAGATTTTATTTTTTCAACATGCTATACAATCTCACTTGCCCCAGCCACCTCACCACTTTTGCCCCTTACAGGTTCATTCACCCGTTGCCTATACCCTTCATAACTCCTTTCTTTGCAATCCCACCCTGCCCACCCCTTTCATCCATCGTAAACTGCAGTACCTGCTCCTTCTAGCACTAATGCTAGCAGGGGATACTGAACTCAATCCAGGACCTGAATGTAATATCTCCTCTCTGATACAACCTGGAAGGACATTAAGGGTCTCGCATTGTTCACCTGAACATCAGGAGCCTTCCTCATAACTTAACTGAACATGAGGCGTGGGTTACTCAATATAACCTGACATTCTATACTTGTCTGAAACCTGGCTAAAACCCTCCACCCCTGATCACCTACGCCTACCTAATTACAAAATAACAAGGCAAGACAGGCCCTCATCTAAGCGTGGAGGTGCTGTTGCAATCTTCTATAAATCTCACCTATTACTACACGCATTGTCTCATCCACCCTCTGTCACTGTGAATCGATTCACGCAGACCTTACAACTAGGCTCTAAGAAGCTGCACATAGTGTATGCTTATGACCCTCCCTTGGTGAAATCACTGGTCTCGAGGAACTCCTTTCCCAGGTGGACACAGCTGTCGGACGAATGAGGTCCTCATACTGGGGACCTAAACCTAAACTGGACTGGTAAACAAGTCATTCCTTCCACACCATGGTACAAGGCCACAACCTCCACCAATCGCAGACCTTACCAGGTCATGCACCTCCATCCAGCACACTAATTGACTGGGCCCTCATGAACCACCTTGATAATATAGTCTCTGCAGGTACCCTTGCAGATGCTATAAGTGATCACTCTCCAATCTTCTGCATCTGGTGCTCAGCTAGACAACCATCTCCTCCTCCGAAACTTATCACCTTCTGCAACATGGCTAACTTTTTCAGGCACAGTTTATGCAGGATCTCTCACGACTGACTGGTCACCCATCTTCGCCTCCTCAAATGCTCAGTCAGCCCTAGACTACTTCCTTATAAGGTCTGGTTTTCTCCAGGACCTCCATGCTCCCATGTCACATGCTGTCTAAGGGAACACAAACAAAGTGGCTTACCAAATCAGGGCTAGGGACAAAGTTGGTGGCATTTCAAGGCCTCAGGGCTACTGGCAGATTACAATGACTACAGGGCCCAGAGAAACTCCTGCAAAAGGAATATTTGCCTAGCAAAAGCTCTTTCTGTAAAGACTTATTAAAAAAAAGAGGTGACTCCAAGAAATTTTGGTCAGTCATAAAACTCTCCTTGGAGTCAAATGACCACTACAAACAATGTGCTGCTAAATGGTATACATTGTAACAATCTGTGACCATCACCAATTAATTCAACTGCCACTTCTCGGACCTATCAAGCTACTTGGCCTCTTTCCCCACTGGACACCCCTATCCCCCATGAATCGGAACCCCTGCTCGCTCATCCATCTTTCCGCTTCAGACCATTACCAGAACTGAAGTTCTAAAGTTGCTACTCACCATCCCTGACAGCACTAGTTCTGGCGCTGATGGTCTGGAACCCAAGCTCCTGAAAGTCGCTGCCCTCTCATTGCCTCTCCCTTAACCAAAGTCTTTAACTTGTCGTTATGCCATAGCACAGTTCCCAAAATCTGGAAGACAGCTAGAATTACTCTTATTCTTAAAAAGGTGATCCTAAAGACATTTCCAATTATCAACCCATAGCCATTCTTTCTATGCTCAGTAAAATCCTTGAAAATGAGTGGCAACCCAAACCACAGCGTATCTCCAGAAGCATAACCTCCTCTCTGGTTCTCAGCATGGCTTCTGCACAGGCCACAGTACTTCCACTGCCCTCCTAAAATTTACAAATGACATTTATGCTGCTATGGAATCTGGTCTCTTGACAGGTGCTGTCTTCACTGGACTTAACCAAGGCATTTGACCTGGTTAACCATACCCTTCTCTTTACAAAACTTTGTTCCTTTGGTTTCTCCAGGTTTGATAGCTATCTTTCCAACTGGAAGCAGGCCATAGCATTTAACTCAGCCATGTCCCATCTTTCTCCCATACATACTAGCGTTCCCCAGGGCTCCATACTTGGCCCCTTACTGTTCACAATTTTCATAAATGACCTCCCATCGGTTGCACCAACCTGCTCTTCCTTACTCTATGCAGATGACCTTGTCATCTACAACAGTGCTAGAAATATCTCAGGATATAAACCACTCCCTAGCCTCGGATTTCTTAAGCATACAATCCTGGCTAACTGAAAACAACCTTGTTCTTAATGTAAGCAAAACACATTCCATGCTCCTCGACTTTCCTGCCAGACTCAAAGCAAATCGAAACTCCCTCAAAATATCATGTCTGATGGTTCCCTTTAGTTTGCACTAGCTCCTTCAAATACCTGGGCATTCTTCTCGATGAATTCCTGGATTTCGATCTCCATATCACGCCACCTGCAAATCACTTAATGCTAAAATCAGAGGTGCCTACCGAACTAGCTATGCCCTAAACCCCTATCGGCCGACTTGCCGCGGGCAATGCCTTTCTGCTCCCTGCCCTGGCCTTATGGCTCAGGTCACCTACCTAGGCGCAACAAAGACCTTCCTCCATAAGTGGACACCACCTATAATAACATCTGCCACTATGCCTCTACACTGCCACAGTACAAACACCACTGCCAGCTCTATGCTGACCTAAAATGGCCCAGTCCTGCTGCCTCTGACTGCTGTCCTATGGCTCTCTAATTCATGATATAACAGATCAAGCCTCCCCCAATCCCTTGCCTCCTTGCTTCACTCCCAAACCCCTCCTATGGGCTCCGACCTAATGATCAAGCCCTTCTCTACATCCCCAGGCACTAAAATCACTATGGGTGCATAAGCTTTCTCATACACTGCCCCTACATATTGAAATTCTATCCCGAGCTTCGCTTAGCTCCTACCCATGCTGGTTTCAAGAAACTCCACCGTGATCATCTACATGCTTCAAATCCCTGCACATGCTTCTGTCCACCTTAGCTCATCCATCCCTCTATCTTTTCACCTTGCCTTCCCTCACCTCACCTTCTTATCCTCCCATACACTTTCATCCTTCTCCCTTTTCTCTGCTTCCTACCACCTCCTCCTCCTTTCTACTCTTTCAATGCTTAGTGGCCTCATTATGGCACTTACTGTATACTGTACATAACACCTGATTCACCCAATACTGTACTGTGTATATTCACTTGTTTTGTACTTGTTTATATTTTGACTTTGTCCTAACTGTATGGTTTATATTTTGAGTTTGTCCAACTCTGCATTTCTCTAATCTCTAACTTGTTTGTATTCTGTCCTCCTTCCCACTGTTTAACCTATTCTATGTGCTGCATCACATTGTATTGCTCATGTATTTGACTTGTATCCTCCCAGGTCGTTCCTGAAAATAGGCATCCCTATGCCTAGTGCACTCACCAGTTACCAAAAGCAAATAAATACATAAGGTTGAAATTATCTAAGGGACAGAGCCTGTAGTGGCCACTCTTCTGGCTTGGAAATCTTTACCATCTTAATGTTCATGGTGCCCTTTGGCAAGGCTTCAAGAAAGCATTCAAATCCTGCTCATTTGAATTAGCATACAGTAACGTTTATAACTGCTTTTGATGTATGAATCTCATTATACTTACTATTTTAATTGTTTTGATTAGTGTAGCTGTCTGTAAGGTGCCCTGAGCCTTAGGGATAGGGCACTGAAAACTGCTTTGTTTTACCTTGTCTAGTGTCCTGGTCCTACTATTTGTGAAGTACCTTCCCCATCACCTTGAATTCCATCTTATTACGGTTACTATTACCCACGGAGTACCCAAACTTTTACCACTCTAATTATGTCATCCCTACTACTCAGTAGCAGATCAAGAACCACAATCCCTCTTGTCTCCACGTGTGACATGCTGAATAAGGAGACACTCCTTCACAACTGAAAAATTCTCCCTGCTCTCTCTTGGACATTTTCTACTTCCAAATCAGTGTCAGCTAGGTTGAAGTTCCCCATGAAAACCATGGACCCCATAGTTTTGCCCTTTTAAATTTGCCAGCTCCAAGTCCTGCTCTGCTGCACTACCTGGATGTCTGTAACATGCTCCCAGTATTGTCTTTTTGCCCCAGTGGATCTTAAGTCTAGTCACAGGCTTTCAGTAGGGCTCCCATCCCTCCTCACTCCTATTTCTCACTTCAGTCCAAGCTTTGATATAGCAAGCAACCCTTCCACCCCTCTAACCCCCTTGCCCATCCTGAAAAGACTGTAGTCCTCTACCCTTGCATCACAGCTTATTCCTTCCATCTACAGCAGCAGGTCTTTATGAGTAATCTAAGCCGAACTCACAAGGTGTTTAACCTTCTGCCTGAAGGATAACCTGTATCCAAGTAAGCAAAGACACAAACTTTCAGATCGTTGGAAAAGCATTAATAATAAGAATTTTCCCAAGTTTCTTTGAGGCTTTATATGATAACCTTGCTTAAATATTGCACAAAGTAACTTACAGAATTTTTGGGGATGGGAAGTATTAAAAGTTGTCTTTTATTTTGTCAGGTGGCTGGCTAATTTCCTAAGCAAATAGTTATAGTACCAGTGCTTCCCACCCCACGTTGTTGAAAGCCTGCAACTCATTTAAGTAAATTCAGTTCTCTTACTTTGTCTTCATTTCATCATTTTAGCATTTCAAGGGGCTCTTGGTCTCATCATTCAGCCAAATCACAATTTGTCTGACCCCGCCAACAAAGGTGATTCCTCTTCGGTCACATACCTACACTTTAAATTTTAACATGCCAGTATGTGCTGAGGCCCCACTGCTGTCTCTCTGTTGTGTGTGGAAACCACTCTCTGGCTTCATCCTTCGTAATGGTGTGCTTTGGCCGCATAAGGGGCTCACTGTTGACCACTGGGAGCTCACTAATTGGGAGAAATTACACGCCAGCTCCTGTTTCAAATGCAGCGTTAAAGGCTTAGAAAGGTCAACCCTGGCTAATACACAGAGATTTATTCACGCTGTTACACATTTTTCTTATTTCCTAAGCATCTAGGTAACTGATCTGTTATCATTTTCTTTCCATACATAAACAGAATTTAATTGGGACTACAATACTGTCACTTAAACTCCTGAGGATCAAAAGAACATGTATTCTCTACAATGAGCTGCTGAATCCTTTGGGAAACTGTTTACATGTTTGCAGAAAATGTAGTTGATATGATTTTGATTTAAAAGTGCCATTTTCCATATCACACTATTAGGAGACAATACCTAGTCAAATACAAAACTAATTAATGTACACCCAAGAGTGAACTCACTTCATCATATAGGCTTCCATTAACATCTGCTCCATAGATTGGTGATATAAAGGTCAAGTTCTTCCAATATTTCACTCTAAATCTTCATAGCATATGTACGGGAGTGCAGTACCTGCAAAGAGGAATTAACAGATAAATGCAAAGTTCTCACGAGGAGATAAAACGGCAGATAATCTTGATTCTCTTTTCAACAGACACACACACACACACACACACATTATCTGGATCTTCTGGCTACAGATTCACATCTTAGGAATGCTCCGTCTACCAACATCATAACGTGAAGTGGGTTGTATTTAGGGATGGGGCAGGGACATTTTACTACAGTACAAAAGTGTCCTCTTTATATAAAACCAAGGTCACATCTGTGCTGCACCACCAGGAAAACTATCTTCAAAGTAGCATGGTAAAAAGATATTGTGGTGACAGGAAAGACTAAGTGCTCAACCTACAAAGGTGTAGGAGATACACAGAAAACATGCAGAAATACCATGCACACATACATGGCACAGAGCAACTGCACATCTAGGCCACATCCACAGTGGCAGAGATGAGGAAAATGGGTGTGTATGCATGTGCAGAGCAACATGTAGAGGTGTAAGGATGACAGGAGCAGGCCATCGGCAAATTAGGTTCAGTTTCACTTTGGCATACACGAATTCAGTTTGGCTTTGATGCTTTGCCTGAAATACTCTGAGTACTTGGTATGGGGTATAGAAGCTACACAGGTAGGGGTGGTGGACACCTCCACCATCCCAATCACTTCATTCTACACCGCATGCCCGTTCCCCATTTTGTTGTTTGTTTGTTAAATAAATAATGCCATCTCCTAGGCTGGCTCAGTTCCAGGAGCTGGCTTTTTTTGTTTACAAAAAAAACAGTCTGGAAGTCGGAGGAGGAGTGAAGTTTGGGAAGAGACTAGGGTGGGGAGGGATGACAATAGATCTAGCCTTAGCCATCTAAGAAGGGCAAGAGTTTCTTTGTTTATCAATCTGTTGAAAGGTCAATCTGGCAGCCCGAATCAAAGGTGAAAATGCTGATTTGCCATTAGCTCTCCCTTATACAGGTAAGGGGAATCTGTGGAGATCCTGACACACCCATTACCACAACATCACCCCACCATATAAGGAGGTGGAACAACCCAAAGAGGTCCAATGCAGACATGTCAATTTAAAAGTGGCAGCACTTAATACTGAAGTAGAAGCCACTATAAAACCATTGCAGGTGATGACTGAATCACTGAATCTATTAGCTACACAACATGCAGCCATATAGAAACCTCAGGAACACAACTCAATACATGCACCATCAGCCCACCAATGATGTCAGCACTACCATGCTGGGAGGACTACTCGGACATAAGTGGTATGCAGAATCACACTCGCTCCCCACTGGTTCACCACTGGACAAATCAAACCTATTTAATAAGCAAAACAATGCTCAGTTACTTATAAAACACAGTAAACAAGCTATACATTGTCCCTTAGAAAACCTTACCACCCCTGCATAAATCTCAACTATTTATTCCTGAAAAGTGGGACAATGACTCACTATGGGAGAATATGTTGGGCATTGGTCCACGTAAGGAAAAAGGCACATCATCAGACACAGGCATACAAGCTCAGAACACTGTGGAAATAATTGCCTTAATTTGTGCATGAGTGTACATTTGATGTGGTGTCAGTGGCTCTGTAAATTGCACTCTTGCCTACAGGTCGGAAGGTCATGGATTCTAGCCTACACTAGAAATTTGGGCTAACAGTAACCCAATATTGACACAGTAGTGCAGCACTAAGGAGGTGCTGTATTGTTGATGTGCCACCTTTCTGATGAGACATCAA
Organism: Neoceratodus forsteri; assembly: GCA_016271365.2. Classification (NCBI taxonomy): domain Eukaryota; kingdom Metazoa; phylum Chordata; order Ceratodontiformes; family Ceratodontidae; genus Neoceratodus; species Neoceratodus forsteri. The sequence goes on along the minus strand of CM057453.1, from coordinate 827,444,399 downwards.
ACCAAGGTACCTTCTACTCTGCCCTTCTCTGGCGACTGTCCCAGTGAAAGTTATAGATCCCATGGCGCTTATCATAAGAGTAGGGGATTTTCCTGGCATCCTGGCCAACATTCCCCGTCAATAAAACAAGTCAATATATCCCTGACCTTCTTGCCAGGCAGTGTCTAGCAAGTATCCAGTCTTCTCCAGTCTTTACGACTTTGGATAGTGCTCACCTGGAGGAAGTCTCCTCCTTTAAATACCCGGAATCTGACTCAACAGTCTACTTGATTTCTCTGTCCATACAGATGCCATCCACAGCAAGCTTCTACTCAAGTATGATGTGCTATTCAGAAACAATGCCTGTATTCTCCTGGCTTTGATTATGGGATGTGGCATTCAATTTTGCTTCCAAATCCAGACTTGCCAGAGTGGATGCCTGCACCATTCCTTCTGCGGTTTTTAACCTTGACTGCTGTCCCCTCTCCCAAAAGCCGTCACCTCTCCCACTGAACCTTCCTAATATCTAAGTTCTGGTTTAGGTCTCTCCCTTGCTCTGCTACTACTCCCTATCTGGGGTAGGCCTGCAGGGCACGATACTATGGGACTGTAACTACTCCCTATCTGGGGTAGGTCTGCAGAGGCAAGATACTAGGGATAGTAACTACTACCCATCTGGAGGAGCTCTGCAGAGGCAGGATACTAGGGGATTGTAACTACTCCTATGTGGAGAAGGCCTGCAGAAGCAGGATACTAAGGGATAGTAACAACTGCCTAGCTGGGGTTGGCCTGAAGAGGCAGTATACTAGGGAATTATAACTAAACCCTATCTGAGGTAGGCCTGTGGAGACAGGTGAACTAAGGGATTGTATCTACTACCTATCCAGGGTTGACCTGAGTAGACAGGGAGCTAGGGGACTGAAACTGCTTTCTAGCTTTTTATTTTATTTTGTATTTAAAAGTTGCTAGAATACAGGATGAGTTCTATGAGAAACAAACCCTGTTTACAGAACGTCTTAAGTCATAAAGATAACAAGACAACATAAAGTAATATACACAAACTAGACTAAAACAATTACAATTGATTAATTGTTCTTGCAGCAGCAATCTTTTCAAAACATGTTTAAAAATACCAAGGGTGGATGAATTTAAACTGAGGAGACAAATTATTCCATGAAAAGGGCTGCATGTGAAAACATTCTTTGCTAAAGTATGTATGAAACTTGGGCAAGGAGAAACCATGCTGAGGCACGGCTCTGAGGCTACATTTGTGAACAGGAATAGTTAGTCTTTCAAGGTAAATAAGTAGGGTCTGATTATTTGCAGTTTTATAAATAAGGGACAACCAGTGGAAAGTGTGCCTGGAAGAAGGTGACAACCAGTTTAGCTGATGCAATAAAGTACAATTATGCTCATCCCATTTTGATTTCAAGATAAACTGAAGTAACTGATAATGAACGGTATTTAAAGGAACAAGATGTGAAGTAGGCGGTAACGGTAAATAGTACCACCATAATCCAGGATGAGGAGAATGGCTGCCCAATAATATGTTTACAATCTGAGCTTGACAACTTGCATGGCACATTTTAAGCACCCCTGGCACTGATGGACTTTGAAACTGTTAGTCAATATGTTTTAAAGAGCAAGGAGGAATTAAAGATAAGACTGAGATATTTACATTCATTCATAAGCTCAAGTGGATGATTATTTAAACCAAATGAAAAAGAGGAACTTGTCTATAACAGAGAATGCTGGGACCCAAACAGCACAGCTTGAGGCTTTTGCTATTTAAGAGTAACAGGCTGTCAGAAAACCATTTCACAATTTTGTCAAAGTTGCCCTGGTGAGTCAAAGAATAGAAAGATGGAGATTTATGAGCACAGAAAGTACCATGTCGCAGCATAAAGTCTGACTGAGCAATGATCCACAACAGAATCAATCACTCTTCAATCTCTTCAATCACTCTCCCCAGCTATGCACTATACTTGGAGAAAATCTGGAGTATGTTGAAAACTTCAAATACCTAGTGTGTGGATTGACAGCAGACTGACTTCACTCATCATCTAGAAGAACTGTTAAAAGCTTCTCCAAAGGCTTGGCCTTCTCTATAGATTAAAACCCTTCCTTAACAGAGACTCAAAGATGAGGTTAGTCCAGGCCATTTTTCTATCAGTTGTTGACTATGCAGACTTCCTTTATAGTCACTGCCCCATCTCCTACCTTCACAAGTTGGATACCTTATATCATAGAGCAATAAGGTTCATTATAGACCTGCCATATAATACCCATCATTGCTCTCTTTATGATGCAGCTGGATGGGTTTCCTTCATATCAGAAGGAGCAGAAATGCAGCACTATGGATCTATGACCTTATCAAAAAAATTCCAAACTATATCCTGGACTGCTTCACCCTGACCACTCCCTAGCTCCTATGCCCTAAGAAGCAACAACATCATCCTGCTCAAATTGCCCAAATTCAACACCAGGCTAGGAGGCAGCAATCAGCTATTCTCTAGATATAGCATGGAACACCCTATAAAATCCCTAAAACTGTCCATTATCATTCCATTTGCATCCTTTAAACAGCATTGTGCAGTCTTCTTCACAGAAATGTCAGTTGCTACCACTAGGGCTAAATTGTCATATCACAAATCTCACTCCAAACCATATATGGCATATTCCTTCCAGACAGGCACCCCATCTTATGGCATCCAATAATACCTTCACCATCCTAGTATTCATTATGTTGTGTGTCTGTCATGGCCCCCATTGGGATATGTATGTACTGTACATACTGTAAATATTAGCTTAACCTTTCTGTAACCGAGTTTTATCATGTGAATTCACTGTACATCATTGTGTTATAAATCTATTTTCCTCTGTATGTATAACTGTCTTATAAAGTGTATGATGTATCTGTTGTGTATCAACTATTGAACCTTGACCTTATCAGGTCCATCTTGTAAATGAGCCTTGCTCAATGATGTTCGCTTGAATAAATAAAGATTTGATTGACTGATTGATTGATTAAGAAGGTAGAAGGTCTATAATGAGACTGAATAAAATACGACCAGGTATAGACCCTGAGGAGCCACCGTGGAAATGGAAAGAGGAGAGAAAGACAACTATTCCAGGAAACAGATTTGAGTTCTTTCGTATAGACAGGAAGAAAACCAGGTGGTAAAATTTGAAGAAAAGCCATATGGAGATAGCAGAGTTAGAAGCATGGAGTGATCGATCACATCAAAAGCTTTTGACAGATCAGTGAAGGCACAGCATACAAAATGCCCATTGTCCAGAGTCCTAAAGACAGTCGTGAAAATCAATCAGTGCTGTTTGGGTGGAAAATTTGGGCCAGAAACCTGACTGAAAATTATAAAGAACCTGATAATTAGCCAGATATTTAGTAATCTGAGATAGAATGATTTCATAAATTTAGAAATTATGAGAAGCAAAGAAATTGGATGGTAATTCTCTACCAAATGTTTATCCCCACTTTTGTGTAAGGGATGACTAATAAATACTGTAAAATTGTTAATATTAGCTTCAGCTTTATTTTGTGGGTTAGCTACAGCTGCCGTAAGCGCTAATCAATTTTCATGCCAAATGGAACAGCTGACACTGACAGTGAAGCTCTGATCATTTGATTGGCTGATGAAAATGACAGCTTATAAACTGCAGCAGTTAGGGTAGTGCAGATACTGGTTACCATTTGCTGTGTTACCTGAAGCTGTTAGTCACATCTCTGCATCAATGACTGTCCTGTTCAAAGACACAGAAAAGGAACGTAAGACAGATTTTGCTGTTGTTAGTGCTCTCACCCGAAACTCTGAGTAAAGTCGCTAATGTTTCTGTCATTGTTGCAGAAAGTGTTGTTTGAGAATTTACTGAGACCCAGCCTCCCTGCAAAAAGCAACATTCTGAATACAATCAGTACCCTCCAGATGTTCGCTTCCACTGGCACATGCAGCTGAGTCTGGTATTATGAGTGCTGTACAACTACTACAGAAAGCACATCACTACTATAAACAAAAGTACAGTATGCAAATAAAGGCAGACTACCTTGATAAGCTATGAGTAATTCCAGACCCCACTCAGTTAACCCAAGTATTCCTCTAAAACAAGAAGATGTCCACTATCTTGGTAGACGAAATTGAAGCAGGGCATAAAAAATCATACAAAGCTTGTGTTTTGAAGGGCAGTTGTTAATGCACGGGTGGTTACTGATGTGGTAAAACAATGAAGTAGTAACCCTCACAGAGAATAGTGGAAATAAATCATATTACAAGGCAGTGAGCATGGCAGTTCCTCAACTGTATGGGGTATTGTAAGAGGAAAGATACCAAGGCTAGGAGAGAAAGACACCAGAAGGTTCTGATACACTGAAGGCAAATTTCATTGCCAGAATCATTAAGACTGCAAGCCAGAAATGATCCCTGCAGAGATAGTTATAAATATTAATGAGACGGGATAAATTTGGTGTTATCTCACAGTGGACAATGGCAGATTCTGTAGCCAAACAAGTGGAGGTGACTAGTTTGGGTGACAAGTGCCATGTCTCACTGGTTTTGGGGTACATTAGATGGTAGCTTTCTCCTTCACAAGTCATTTATCAGGGCAAGACTGTAAACTGTCAACCAGCATACTGTTTTCCAGACAACTTGAGTATAACCCATTCAGAAAAATCACTGGGCTAACACCGACACAATGCTGGCATTTACCGATGAAATTCTTGTGCCATATGTACAGTCCATAAAGGATAAAAAGATTTGCCACAGGAGCAATGCTAGAGAGGCAGTATAGCGAGTGGTCTAAGGCTCTGAGCTGCAAATCTGGTGACATCCAGCAGACCAGACCTGGTTTGAATCCCACAGCTTCCACTTGCATACTGTATGACCCTGAGCAAGTCACTTAGCTTCCTTGTTCTGCCAGGTCGCACCTGGAAACAAGCTCGCTTAGTGTGCCTTTCCTGGTTAAACAATTCCCTTTCCTTCCCTTTGATTCTTGACCTTTTCAGAGCGCAAACGACTGAACCTGTCCTTGAAAACTCAAAGGACTTAACATCATTCCTGTTTTCGAGCAAGCATCATGTACTGATATGCTACAACCTCTAGACCTTACAATTAATAACATTTTCAAGGACTTTATGAAATAGCAATTACACAATGGTATACCGACTCTTATTTCTAATCAGCTTAAACAAGGAACACTACCATCTGACATCAAGGTAGACCTGCGAATTACCATGCTGAAAACAAAGCATGTGCAGTGGCTTGGTTACAGTGTTCAGCAAATTGTGTGGCTAATCCAATGACTGCATCGATGGATTCCAAATGTCAAGGATTCTCGACATTCACACAATGCCTCAACAAAATTGTGAGTGAGTATAAGTTTCATCTATTTTGAGACTGCTTACGATATATGATTGAGACTTTTGAGACTGTTGAGATGTTTGACCCATCAGAATATCAATCATCAGACCAGGGATTGCAGTGTCAGCAGTTTACGATGTGCATGGATGTTTTTTTTTTTTTTTCGGGGTAATTTTAACTTTTAGTTCAATAAAGATTTTGAATGACTGAATAATATAGTATTTAATACAGTAATTCACAGTACTTTCTTTGAATTATGCGGTACCATGCTAGCAGCATTGATGTGGACGCTACTTGAAAATGGCATTTCCACTGACCATGCAGTTTACCTAACTGTAGGGTCAATGTTTAATGCAAGTTTAACTTTGTGGGGGTGTCATAACCATGAATACAGTGAAATTAAATTGGCAATAAACATTAACAGTTCTACAGTATTTCCAGGCTGAAGGAAAAGTTTGAGTGCTATGAGATAAATTAAAATGAAGGTTAAAAGGGGAGCCAGGAGGTCAGCTGCATTTAAGTAGGAATGTATCTAAGTTGTCAAATCCCTTGGCAGTGTCTTCTCTCAGCAAGGATGGTAATTTAAATAATCTGTCAGTTTTAATAGATCTACAATAAAATGTAGACCTTGAGAGAGGTAGCATTGCAAGGGGATCATGGGATAAGTTATAGAGGATAAACCAGCCTAGTTTAACAACACAGCAGGAGCCTCAGAAAAAAAAAATCAGATAAACATAGCACAGACACCCTCCTTGGAGTACACAGTGGAACCACCATAGGATTCATTTGTAGTAGAGGACTCTGAAGGTACCTTCCAAACAGAGACAACCATGCACCAGAATTTATTGGGATTATTTCTAACACTAACTAAATTGGTTTTGAAAAAGAGGATTTAGATTTCTGATTATTGAAACATAATAATTCTGAATTTCCAAAAGCTTGCCATGCTCTGGAGTATCCAATTTCTTGGCCTTTTGGTATCATTTATCCTGAGACTTCAACTGTGTAAAAATAAAAGGGTAACCTAGGAACATGTTGGGATTTAACTCCTTTTTTCAAAAATGGGAGCACGCTGGTCACAGACCAAATTAAATGGTTTGAAAAATAATCCCAGGCAGAATACACATTTGAAAAAGACCCTACCCCCACTTAATCTTAAACAAACCAAAACAAAAACTCCAAATTGAAACTCTTAAAACAGCAAAACTTAATGATATTATAGATAGGTTTGGCAGGGGAAAGCTTAACCATACAAAAGGTGATAGCATGATCGCTAAATAGGTTTCCCAGCAGCCAGAAAAGCTGATTGGGAGCTTGGGAGAAAAAACTCAAATCCCAAACAGTAGAAACCTTGCAATTAAAGTTATTTCATGTGGGATCTTTAAATAACTGCTACAAGCAGAGGGGGACAAGGAAGACTTCAGTCTAAGACCCCTGCTAGAAGGCCAGTTTGCACTGAAGTCACCCATTAAAACTGAATGTAGAAAATCACCCATACAGTGAATCAATGAATGGGATATACTTGTGGAGACAGGGCACTAGGAGATAGTAGCTATCCCCTAGCTAGGTAGGCCTGCAGAAGTGGGTTAACTAGGAGAGTGTAACTACTCCCTAGCTGGGGAAGGAGGGTGTTGGGGAAATATAGGACTACTTCCTACCTAGGGTACAGTAAAAGAATAGTATGGGGTAATGCTACACATATCAAGGGTTAATCCCACGAGGTGGATAGGAAAGGAGTAAGATGTCAGGACAGCTTGAGGGGAGGGCAGGGTGGTCTGTTGTAGGGTGTGGGCAGCAGTATAACTGTTGATAATGTGAGAGACAGGGCTGCCAGTGTAAAGGAAGATAAGTTTTGATGGTTGAAGTACACATGCTAAGGAAAGAGGTGGGAATACTGGTAGGGAGGAGAGAGAGCGGGCTGAGCAACTGGAAGGAGTTAGGTGAGGGAGGGCAGAGGAGAGGGAGTCCAGCTGCATTGGGACCTCAACCTCAGAGGGAGAAGAAGCTTGAGAGGTTGGCTGGAGAACCATGGGAGGGAGGGAAGAGTCTGGGGGGGAGGAGGGTTAAGGTACACCTATGGGATTACCAGTGAGGAACTGATTCCAGCCAATTAGTATAGGGAAGAGGGGTGACCTAGGTGGAACACAGATAAGGGTGGGGCAGTCAGCCTGTGGAGGGGTTAAAGGAGGTTACAAGGAATATTGAGGTGGAAGGGGCAGAGGCAGGAAACTGGAGTAGGAAGGATGTGGGGGCAGAAAGGAGGTGAAGTGAGAGGCAGGAATAGAGTTTAAATGGAGTGGGGATGTAAGTTGGCAACTAAGAAGTGAGGTGGGGAAGGTAAGCAGACAATCGAGAAGCGAGAAGGAGGGAATGGGGAGGGTAATGGGATGCAGGCAAGGAGGGTAGAAGAGGAAAGAGAAAAGTCAGCAGGTAAGGGATAGGAGAAGGGAAGAGAAGGGTGGTGGTAGGGTCATAGTACTGGGGGGTCTCAAGTGAAGGGGTGAAATGGGACATGAGGTGGGAAGCACAGCAAGGCAGGAGAATGTGTGCCTTCCAGGCATGACAGCAAAATGCATATGCCCAAGACAGGCCCACTCACATGGAGTTGAATGAAATCTCATATGACAGTACACCTAGATTAGAATGACCTAGTGAGATGTGAGGAAGGTTCGTTGCAGGAGAGGTTCAGGGAGGTGAGACAGATTTGCAGGGGGGCACCTAGGTTAGCAGCCTTCTCAGAAGTGTTGTCGGAGCTGAGGGCCTGCACAGTGAGGAAGTGCAGGATAGAGGATTTTAATAGCTGGCTGAGGAGTGGTAGAGAAGGATTTGGGCACATTGGGATTAGGGAAGAACACAGAACAATAAAACCACACAGGCTGCATCTGTGGGGAGATCAAGAATACCTGAGGACTGAACTGGGGAATATATTAGCAGGAGCATGAATTTAAACTGAAGGGGGGACAGAATGGGTCATAGCACCCAGGGTCTCCGGGCGGAGAAGGCAGCCATGCCCTCCCACAGTTAAAATAATGGAAAGAACAGGAAGGAAGAGCAGAAGAAGAAATGGGGTGGGGGCTTCTAAAGGAGGGACAGTTATATAATGGGCACAGCGGGGTCAAATAGGGAGGGAGGGAGGGAAAGAGGAGGGCTAGTGGGCTAGAGAGCAAGGAAAGGGCCTAGGGATGAAAAGAGATGAGGCAGGTAATCAGACAGAGTACAGGTGTGGCACATGGTCAAATGAGAAGGAAAGGTACCAGGAGTGGTGGAGTGTGGTGTCCTCAATGCTAAAAAATCTAGGGAACAAAATGGATGAACTGCAGGCATTGATGGCGGAGGGAAGGTGAATCTGGTAGTGCTCACACAGACATGGTCTACTCGAACCATGATTGGGACCTCTGTATTCCAGGGTATACTATAAACAAGAGACAGGAAGGGGGGTGGGTGTGACACTTTACATTAGGGAGGCACCAATGCCGCCAGGGAGGATACAGAGGAAGAAAAGGTAGAGGTGCTGTTGGTACACCTTCAAACAACAAAGGGAAGGAAAGTGAGAGTAGGCATAGTTTATAGGCCACCAAATGAGGATGAGGAAAAGGACAGGGAGCCGGTGCCATGATCAGGATGGCAGCGGACAAGGGTGAGGTGGTAATAGTAGGAGATTTCAATTTGTCCAGGATGGACTGGAGGGTACCATCCACTGCCTGTGCCAGAAGCCAGCTGATCCTGAATGTAGTTCAGGGCGGTTCCTGGTTTAGGGAGGTTACTGAACCTACACAAGAGGAGGCCATCCCGAACCTGGTATTAACTAACAGAGAACATGTCATTGACATCAAAGTAGAGGAACCCTTTGAAGGTAGTGCTCACCGAATGGTGTGGTTCTAAATGGATATTGGTAGGAAATCCACAAGTTTTATGCATAAAGTGCTGACTTCAGGAGGGCCGATTTTAGGAAGATAGATGAGATACTGAGGGAACACCTAGCTAGCCTCAAGGGCAGTATGGGAGTGGATCAGAAGTTTACAGTCATCAAGGAGGGATAGCAGCTGCCATTAGAGCATGTATTAGACAGAAAGGAAAGAACTCTAAAGCCAGGAGACCAAGCTGGTTCGATAGGGACGTGGGCCAGGCAATGAGGGCTGCGTACAGGAAGATTATAAAGTCACAAGGGAATAAACAGAAGGTGGATTACTCGGAGAAAGCTAAAGATTGGTCAGTCAAGCCAAGGCCAAAAGGAGTTACAAACTGCAGAAGGGATCAAGGAGGAAGAAAAGCCTTCTTCCGTAAATCAGTGAGAAGAGGGACAAGAAGGAAGAAATAGCTTATGTGCACCAATGCCCGCAGCCTGGGTAGCAAAATCCTGGAACTTGTTGCATTAATGGCCTCTGTGAACCTGGGTATCATGGCAGTCACTGAGACATGGTGCAACAGCAGCCATGCTTGGGAGCTAGCCATTCCAGGGTATACGCTGCACAGGCGGACAGGGAAGGCAAGAAGGGAGAGGGTGGCATTATGTCAGGGAAGGGATAAAAGTGACAGTCCCACAAAACAAGGGGAAAGCAGAAGCACTGTGGATAACCCTGGAGGTGGGGAGGGAACAGTACTTAGAATGGGAGTGATATACAGGCCCCCAGGGCAAGCGGAGGATGTAGACAGAGAACTGCTGGAGACTACAGCGAAATGGAAATTCGTACCTACAGTAATTCTTGATCTTCTCTTGTATCTTCACCATTCATGACTGCTGGGTGTAAGCCAGAAGCTGCGCACCCACTATGGGAGCTTTTGGGGAGGGAGGGTCAGCGCCCGCCCAGAGTGGCCTGCCTAGTGGTCTTGAGGGCAGCTGTGAGCACCGCGAGACTCCTCCTCCATCCCAGTTCTGTAAGCTGGAGGCTAAATATAAAGAATTAGAAGAATAAGAGCAAGACAAGAGAGCCGAGGATAGATAAAAGAAAGGAACAAACTGGAAAAGGAATAAGCCAAAAAGAGAACAGGAAAGAGAAGAATCCACCCTAAGGGACCGCAGAGGGCCCTTCTTTGGGCAGCTCTGAGGAGGAACAGATAAGGAAAGGAAGAAAGAAGAAAAGGAAGACGAAGAAGAGGAGAGGATAGTGGGAGGAGGGAAAATACTGCCACAAATCGTGAGTGAAATTGACTTGAAGCTTATCAGCTCAGATCGTAAGCAAGGATGCAAGGATCCCTTCAGACAAAACTGGTTCTGGATGGTTCAACGAACCTCTACATAACTTGAAACGAGAGAGGCAGATTTCCACAATCCTGCTATCCTATTACCCATCACTCAAGCTGAGAGCTCACAGAATGCCAAGGCAAACTCTGTTCCAGAGAGGAAGAGCCCCAATTAGGTAAAGGGAAAGACCCCACTAGCACCCAGATATGTGCTAGTACTAGGGAGGAGGAGGAGGGAAGCCCTAAGAGACAGCAAGCTCTTTGTAAAGATGGACAGAGACAGAGAAGGAGCTCTTCTCACTCCCTGGAGAAGGCAGGGCCAAATGGACCAGACCAGCAGTTCAAGATGTATTCACTAATCGGCTAGAATATGCTGACTAGCCCCGGGTCCACATTACCAGGTAAATCCATGGACACCAGCTAAGTCCAAAGACTGAGGGTTAGAGGACTGCCTCAGAGACTAACCCTGTTGTCCAGAGATTGAGTTAATCTGGCCCGGAAGGTGTCCCCAAAGGCAACCCTCCAGGAAATCAGAAAGAGTTCCCTCAGATGAAAAGGACGGTTTCACCCACTTCCTCCTACCAAATCCTTCTGTATGTTTTTAGAGCAGAACAGAAGGCCCTGAGGAACCAGAGGATTTAGTCCCTGGGGGAGAGAGGAGGATGAGCAGGGTGTTGGAGACGCCAAGAAATGAGGCCCATGAGGGAAGGTGGTGGATTCAGTAATGAATGATGAAGAACAAGAGATGATCAAGAATTATGGTAGGTACTGTAACTTCCATATCTTCCCTTGTCAAGCTTCACCATTCATTATTGCTGGTGAGTACCAAGCTCCCCAAAGGGGCCTGAAATTCAGCCCTGAGGGAACAGATCCCTCAGCCTCCTACTGGTGGAAAACAGAAGGGGAGACCCTGACCAACAGATTAGGACAGTCTAAGGTTGCTGAGGGTGAGAGGGGTCCCTGAGGCCAGGGGATGGAGGATGCCCCTGAAGAATCCTCCTCACCCTGAGGGAAAACAGGTGGATCCCACCCCAGAAAGCAGAGTAAATTATCTCACGCCAGGTAAGGGTGCAGTCTGACAGATGAAGCCATGCCGTCCGCCTTATGCAGATCGCTGTCCCTCACAGTCTGGAACCACCTCTTGGCATTGTAAGATGCCTTGCTTGGTACCTGCAAGCTCCAGACCCTGTGCGAGAGGGCAATGGCTTGTCTAGACTGCTGTGTATCAGGCATAGATGCCAGAACCCGCGCCTAGCATCGACCACAAATGCCTGTTGTAGGCAGCGGTGTGCCTGATGAACCTATACACATTAACACATGAACTGAAAAGAAGACTCTTCATCCCCACCAATCTAATTCAGCAGAATCCGGATCCGGGGTTCACTGTGTTCCAGGCTCCGAGACCTGGAAGGAGGACCTAGGACATCAAGCCCGAGGGGTGGGTGAGATAGGGAATCTAGAGACTCACGGGGCACAATACCATCTCCTGCAGTCTGCCGGGCTAGAGAAGGAGCAGCTGGAGACTGCCAGGTGCAGATGGACACCTCCTGGATGGGGATCGCCAAGAAGTCCATGAGGTGCAAGCACTGAATTCAGTTAGGAATGCATGCGCCTGCCACTCAGTATTGTCCCTGCAGATGAAGGAGATACTAAGTCTCAAACCAGCCTCGAAAGGAACCAATGATATTCAGTGAAATCAGCATCGAGGATAGGTGGACAGAAGGTTCCTCTTCCTCAGGAGAGGAAGATGAGGAGGAAGTGGAGCTTGAATGTTCAGAGAACTCCTGCAGCGGGGGGACAGGAGGAAGACCTGTTCATCCATGGCCCTGACGTGATGAAGAGAAGGCCACAGTAGCTCTGAAAGTCTCCCATGTTAAGGGGCCCCATAGGACCCACATGGCCCGGGAGGGGGTGGTTGCAGAGGGATGGGTGAAAGGCACCTAAGAGGACATGCCTGGCCTCTGCCAGGGCTCTGAGATCCAGGGAATGAAGCCACCAAGACTGGGGACCTTGAGATCATACAGGGTTGTGAGGAGGTAACTTGAGAAGGCAAACCTGAAGAGCCCAGAAGGGAATCTCCTGTACGACAGAGGTTGCATGTGTCCAAAGGGCAACCTCAAGACTGCTACCAGAAGGTGCTCTGGAGACCTCAAGAGAAAGGTGAGGTTCAGCGCCACGACTCCTTCCGACATCATGCAGGGCAGTGGGAATGCGCCGCTCCTCACCCCAACCTCTCCAACCCTCTGACTCCAAAGCAGCCCTCTTCCCACGACACCAGTGCTGGAGCTCTCACCCTGCAGGCTCCGAAGGAGGCCCCAGAAGTAGGTCTCCGCCTCTTCCCGAGGAGCCTCAGCAGCACCAGGGATGGCAACTACCTGGGCCCCTCTCAGAAGAGGGCATCCTCCCTAGAATCCCAGAACCATCACCCCTAGAAGGTCCCAGGCCACCCCTAGCCATGGGACCCCCATGGTGAACCTGCTCCAGGGACTCGGGAGAGGAACACTGGGCCCTGACACCCCGCCTCATAGAGAGTTCAACCAAGACTCAGGCCGCCAGTCTATGTCCACCTCTGAGTCACCCTCCTCTGAAGAGGAGTCAAGAGTGACCTCCAGAGAGGCAATCCCAGAAACATCTCCCGATGGCACTGGGAACAGCACTGACGTAGGGTCAGAATGCCACCAATTGCGCTGCTCAACCCCGGCCCCGCTGGACGGTGTCGACCCACAATGGCACCGCCAAGTCCCCGGCTCCACGGATGGTGCAGGAACCTGCTAGGCAGCATTGAGGGTCCACCAGTGCTAGACCCCACAACCAGAGGCCACGACATTGGGGAGCCTGCACCTCCGAGGAGGTGACTGCCAGGATGGTGCAAAACAATGCAACCCCAGGAGAGTTGCACCATTCCTCTGGTGCCAAAAGGAACCTCCTCTCAGCAAGGCTGGAAGCACAGGAAGTTTCCTCTCGCTGGGCCATATAGACCCGGAGGGGACCCGAGGAAGGGTCAAGAGATCTGGCCTGGGAGGCCCATGGGCGACGTCGTCCTTCAAAAGTCGGTGGAGCCCTGATGATTTTAAATGCGGATTTCCAACACACAGTGGTCCATGGAAAACAGGCGCTGCAGTGGTCCATATCATGGTTGGGTCCCAGGCACTGAAGACAAACATCATGCCGATCCGTGATGGAAAACTGCTGGCCACAAGAGCACCGATGCATAGGGCACAACCCGCTTGGATTTACGCTTGGCCCCAAATCGACATGATGCAAAATTATTTTATAAAACAGCAAAGATCCCAGCACCGCCGAATATAAAACTGAAATAGTCTTGCCCCTTCAACGGCGCCGGGATGGAGAACCGGGATGAAGGAGCCAAATGAACAGCGCCGAAAACAAAAGGCCTAACATGCAGCAGCAATTTCTCTCACTCACACAGCAGGTGCAGCCTTGATGGCAGGAGAAACAGAACTGGGATGGAGGAGGAGGCGCTACCTAACAGCCACCTCTCTAGCACCACGCAGTGCATTACTCTGCGGCGCCATCGGCACTAACTCCTCCTCAAAAACTCTCAGAGCGGGTGCGCACTTCCAGCTAGCACCCAGCAACAATGAATGGTGAAGACTGACATGGGAAGATCATGGCAACAAAGGGTGAATTGCTGCTGATGGGTGACTTCAACTTGCCAGATGTGGACTGGAGCATCCCAGCAGCAGCCTCAGCCAGGAGTAAGGGATTCCTCAATCCTCCCGGGTGGGTCTCACTTAAGTAGTCGGGGAGCCTACATGGGAGAATGCAATTCTGATCTTGTCCTAAGCAATGGGGACAGGATAAAGGAGTCACAGTAGGGGAGAACCTAGGGACTTGTGACCATCGAAGCTGTGAGGTTCACCATAAGGATGGTGCAGGAGGCTAGATACAAGGAATAGAATCCTGGATTTCAGGAGGACAGACTCGTAAGAAGGACAAACGTAATTCAGGAAGACTATACAGGGATACATGACATAAGGGAGGGTGGAACAGTGGATAAGATAAGATAAGGAAGCCCTGCACCTAGTAGCAAACCAAGAGCAAAAGAAAGAGGAAACCACTGTGGTTCTCGAGGGAGTATCAGAGCTAGTAAGAGAAAAAGATGGCATTTCTGAGATACAAGGAAACATAAAGCAGGGAGGACAGGCAAGAATACTTGGAAAAATGAGAGGAAGCAACAAGGCAGTAAATGCTGCAAGGCCAAAACCAAGGAACAGCTAGCTAAATCAGTGAAAGAAGGAGGGATGGCATTCTTTAGGTATTTTAGCGAGAAGAGGAAGACGGGGTGGGGATTGTGAGACTAAGGGAAGAGGGAGGAAGGGTAGTGGAAAAGGCATTGACAAGGTGACCATTCTCAACAAATACTTCTGCTCAGATTCACGGAAGAAGGCAATGGGATGGTCCCTCGTTAATGGAAAAGGGCAAACAGGGAGAAAGGGTGGACATTAGACCTTTGCAGAGGACTGAGTAAAATAGCACTAGAACGGATTAAGGGATAAAGCTATGGGGCGGATGGGATACACCTGAGGATCCTAAAGGAGCCGGGAGGAAATGGCTCAACCTCTGGCTAAGCTGTTCAGTGGATCACTGAAACAGGCATGGTTCCAGAGCAGTGGAGGAGGGTACAAGTGGTAATCCTGCACAAAAGGGATAGCAAGGAGGAGGTAGAAAACTACTGCCCTGTCATTTTGACCTCGATTGTAGGTAAACTGATGGAAGCCCTGCTTAAGTAAAGGCTGGTGGACTACCTAGAGACAAGGAGGCTGCTGAACCCAAGACAACATGGATTCACAGCAGGGAGGTCATGCCAGACCAACTTGATTGATTTTTGAGTGGGTGACGAAGGAAATAGACCAGGGCAGAGTGGTAGATGTGGCCTATCTGGAGTTCAGAAAGGCTCAGTACACAGTCCCACACAGGAGACTAATCCACAAGCTGGCAAATCTGGGGGTGGGGACAGAGGTAGTCAAGTGGGTTAGAAACTGGTTGAGCAATAGAACACAGAGTGGTGATAAATGAGGTTAGCTCATGGGAGGGATGGGTAACAAGTGGCATACCCTAGGATCAGTGCTGGGACCAGTGCTCACAATGTTTTCATGTTTATATTGCAGAGGGTCTAGAAGGAGGGTTAGCCTGTTTGTGGATGATACAGCTATGTAACAGAGTAGATACACGGGATGGTATAGAAAAATCTGAGATCTGAAGAGGCTAGAAAACTGGTCCAAAAGAATCGCAGTTGGGTTTCAATGCAAAAGTGCAGAATTATGCACCTGGGGAGAGGAGATCGAGTATGAACTACATGGGGTAACACTGGAGGCCACCAAAGAGAAAGGGATCTAGGGTAGTCATAAAGACAAAGCCTCAAAGTGGGTAAATAGTGCAACAAAGCAGTCAGAAAGGCTAACAGAATACTAGGGTGCATAGAGGGGTATAACAAGAAGGAGGGAAGTGGTGGTACCATTGTACAACTCCCTAGTAAGGCCTCATCTGGAGTACTGTGTCTGGTTCTGGGAGGGCCCCATCTCCAACAAGACATGGACAGGATGGAGACGGTACAGAGGAGGTGACAAAATGGAGTCCAGAATGCAGCATAAATCAGTACGAGGAGAGACTCAGAACTCCTCAATATGTACTCCTGGAGGAAAGGGAAAGACAGGGGAACAAGATAGAGACCTTCAAGTATCTGAAGGGGATCAACAGGGTGCTGAGGGGAGCATCTTCACATGAAGGGAAATAGCAGAACAAGAGGGCACAGCATGAAACTAAAAGGGGAAAACTTAAGGGAACTTGAGGAAATTCCACTTCACTAAAACGGTGGTGGAGAGATGGGAACAGTCTCCCAGGAAGTTGTGGGTGGCCAAGGTCTCAGGGATTCAAGAATACGTGGTATAGGCACATGGGAATTATCGCTAGGGTGAAAGGAGGGAACCTGTCGGCATCTAGGGTATCTCAAGCATTAGAAAGAGGATAGGGCAGACTGTATGGCCAACAAGGCCTTATCTGCCAACAACATCTATGTATCTAGTTATGTTAAAAGAGGGAAGGGGTGGAAAGCAGTACAGAGATGGCAGAAGTATTGAATGAATACTTTGCTCTGTCTTTATGAAACAAAAAGAAGGACCAGTGCTGTAAGGGAGGATGGGGAGGGGAGAGGAGGGATAGAGTTCAGGATAGAATTCCAGAGGACAGGGTGAGGTAAGGATTCATGGCCTCAAAGTAAACAAGTCCCAAGTCCAGAATGATATTCACTCAAGGGTGTTGAGAGAGCTGACGGAGGAACTGGAAGGTCCAATGGTGGATCTACTCAACAGCTCACTGGATATAGTGGTGGCACTGCAGGAGTGAAGAACAGCATGGTGTCACTCCACAGAAGTGGGCCTAGAGATGACCCCTGGAAACTTCTTTCTGGTTAGTTTGACCTGCATTATTGGTAAACTAATGAAGACTATTTTAAGGAAAGACTAGTCAGGTTTCTAGAGGCAAACTGTCTCCAAGATATGAGGCAACATGGGTTCCTGTCAGGAGATCATGTAAACCAACCTTATCAACCTCTTTGACTAGGTCATGAAGATCAGAACAATGGCCAAGTGTTTAACACACTACACTTGGATTTCAGCAAGGCCCTGACTTGGTACCCCACAAGAGGTTGATCAAGAAGTTGGAGAACCTAGGGGTGGGAAGTAAATTGACAAGGTGGGTAGCAAATTGGTTAAGGTAGGCCACAATGGGTGGTGAGGGGAAGCTCGGCACAAGGATGTCACCAGCTGGGTCTGGCAGGGACCACTGCTCGCTTGGTGTTGTTCAATGTGTTCATAAGTGACACTGAGATGACATATAAGGCAAAATCTGCCTTTGCAGAATACACCAAGCTCTCTGGGAGGTAGACACAGTTGTGGGGTACAAGACCTTAAAGAAGACCTAGCAAAGCTGGAAAATGGTCTGGCATATTGCTACCAGGTTCAATGCTAAGAAGTGCAAAGTCATGCACACAGGATGAAAGAACCCGAGGAACGAGTATAGCCTTGGTGATCCAGGTCACCAGATCCAAAGAGGAAAAGGACTTGGGATTGCCACCACCAGCAACCTAAAACAAATAATGCAATGTACAAAAGCAGCTGCCAAGGCAAACAGAATACTTGGATGCGCTGAAAGGGGTTCACAAGCAGAAAAAGGTTACACTGTCACTGTACAGATAAATGGTGCGACTGCACCTGAATACGGCATGTAGTACTTGAGCCTCCCCTGAAAAAGACATCAAACATGCTTAAGGCAGTCCAGAGGATGGCGGTGAAATGGTCCAAGGCAGCAGAGCAAGGCATATGAGTACAGACTGAGGGCCTCAACATGTACCGCTTGAGGAGAAGAGGGGCATGTAATGACTGAAACCTTCAGATACCTGAAAGATGGGACCTCTTCTACCTTAGTGGAAACAAGACCACAAGGGGGCAATGCTACAAAAGCTGATGGGGGAAGGTTCAGGAAGTCGGTCAGAGACATTTCTTCAAAGAACGAGTGATGAGGGGTTGAATGAACTCCCAGTAGTTCTCTAAAAGACAGTGCATGAGTTCAACATAGGCTGGGACAGTGTGAAGGAAGGGTCAGTGATGGTGGCTACTGGGACAGACCACATTAGTTACTGGAGAAGGGCTCTGCAACTGAGCAGACTTGATAGACGACAAGTCCTTCTTCTGCTAGCTATTTTGAATGTTTGTATCTCTGCTCCCTCATCATGCCCTGCACCCTCTTCCTACTCCTTCAGTCTTACTGACCTTCACTCTTTTCTGCCCCTTGGACCAAAACCACTGTAGGCCAGTCTGTGTTCTCCTGCAGACTGCCTCGTCTCAGTCTAACCTTCCCCTCTATTCATTCTGCTTCTTCACACCTAATCCTCCAAAAACATTTTCCAGGCTTACACTTCCTCATCTGCACCTGCTACTCTTCTTATGTTCGACTTCTGTTGTCCCTACTGCATATTGTTACAGTGCCCAGTGAACTTTCCAGTTCACCGCTGTGCTGCTTTTTATGCCTGTTTTTGCACTCCATTTTGATTTTGATTATTATTTAGTTATTTTGAACTGTTACTATTTTATATATATATATATATATATGTAATCATGACATGTGTGGGTTTTGTATTTACCCATGCCTGGTGTGGTGTGTCACGAGGTTGCAGGTCGACTGACTTTTAACCACACCAGAAGTGGGTAATCCACAACCCACACCCTGTCGGCATTATTACATATATACCTGTATATAAAGTGACTGGAGGTGTGGAGGATGGTGAAACAAATGCTGCTGCCATAAGGAGGTCCTGGCCTCAGATTACTGTTGCCATTACCCAGGGTGGCCACCTAGCCCAGGAAGTAGTTGAGAAGAAGGGTGGAGGTCTTCATGACCACGATGGAACCACCAGCAATGAACTGTTTGTGACCCTATTGTGGACTCTTGGGCCCAGGGATTAGTTTTGTAAATATGTTTTGGACTGGCCAGTTTCCATGTATTAAATGGGACCCCCATTCCAGCGAATTTTGGTATGCACATTCAGTTTTGAAATGGTTTTGTGCTAACCCCTTTCTAGTCCTCACAGCACAGCACTTTTAGTTGCCACCCCCACTGCAATGAAGACACGGCCACAACTTGAAGCCATTTGTTTGGTAAAGGCTCTTTTACAGTATCTCTTGACTGTACTCAGGTCTACTGTTGTGACCCCCTTGCAATTACCTGCTGGATACCCCTAGACAATGGATGGGGCTACAATTATGGGAATACCTTCCTCTGTTGGGAAAATAGCCTTAGTAGGCAGCTCAAGAAGGACAAAAATTTTTGTTTTGTTCTAAGAGCTGTCTCCCATCTACCTTTCCCAGTTCAGCAGTTACAGTTTTTAATTTAAAGATTGTGTGTGAGGAATGTAGTGAAAAATCAACCTGTTTCTGCTGCTGTTCATGTTGCACCACGAGTGGATTCAACCCTTGTGAGGAGGCATACACCAGCTTTCATGTGCCTCTGAAATGAACAGCACAATACTGTGGACAAGAATGTCTCTGTTGCTTACAGTATAGTAGCAGCTGATACTGAGCTTAATCCCAGCCCTGCCGTGCCATCTCCTCTCATCTCTCCAAAGAACTGAAAGTAACTCATCTCAATAGCTGAAGCTCTTCCTAAGATTGACCAGCGGCATCCAATCATGGTCAATCTCGCACTTGATGTGCTGGTGATCTCAGAGTCTTGGCTCTCCGCCAAGATTCCAGATTCAGCTGTTGCCATCCCTGGATACACAATCACCTGGCAGGACCGTGCTAAGAGGGGTAGTGGTGTTCCTATCCCTAGCATCCAGTTCAAAACTGTGCTGTCTCCTCCTCTGCCTGTAAGCTGCCTCCTCAAGCTCCTCCTCCCTTCTCTGTCCCTATAGTCACAGCTGGTGCCCACTGCTGTCCTGGCTTGTCCCCACCTTAGTCACCAAGCTTCTCACCACTATCTCCTCCCATGCCTCCTCTGGTGAGCTTCTCATCTTCAAAGACTTTAACCTGAATTGGTTCTTCCTCCCTAAATAAACTGCCAAAACATAAAGTCCTCCAGTTTTCCCCAGCTGATTACTGACCCCACCCAGCACAATCACAGTCCGCTCAATCACTCCCTCCTAGACTGGGTTCTGCTTCAATCCCCACTGTATTGTGGATGCTGGTACCCTCCCTAACACTCTCACAGACCACCATACGGTATCCTGTGTGTGCAAGATTCATCATCCCAAAGCCACCCTAAGTTCATCCAGTTCTGGTCCTTCAGGTCATTGGACTTGTTCTCCCTCCACACTGACCTGATGCCTACCAACTGGTCGCCCATCTCTACAGTCACAATATAAATTCCACCCTCCAATATTTCAACTCCAAATTCATGCCTGCCTCAGATCTACATGCTTCCCCTTAGAAAAGCTAGGGTCCAAGATTCACACCTCCCATGGATCACAGCAGAGTTGCTGGCCTGCCTCCATGTGCTAGACCCTACCTAGCAGACTCACAAGTCCTCTGGCCCCTGTTGACCTAATCCAGTACCAGACCCTTGCGTAGCCAGCACCAGGGCTACCTTGCTTGCTAAGTCCAAATTCTTCACATCCATATTGCACAACTTTAATCACCCTCCAAGTTCTGGAAAGGAATCCATGCCCTTTCTCCCTCAACCCTGCCCCTGTCCCCATTCTAAAGGACGGTGGCATTCCTATTTCTGACCCTCTTCTGTTGCCTCAGTTTTCAACTCCTTCTTCACCTCCTGTGCCTGCTCCTTCCTTCCTTCCCCTCCTCCCATACCCTCCCCTTCTCCCACTAGCCCACCCCTTCTCCCTCTCCTACCACTCCCACTGTATCCCTTAAGGCCCTCCAGATCTCCAAACTCCCACAAGGATGTGAGCCCTGATGATCTAGACCCCAAACTCCTGTGCCTCATTGCCCCTGCTTCTATGCTACCTATTACCTCACTCTCAACCTCTCTCCTTCTCCTTTCCTCCTTAGCCTCTGTCCCTGATTCTTGGAAGTAGGCTACAGCTGTCCCCTTCCAAAGGAGGTGATTCCATCTCTCCTGGCAACTACTACCCTATTTCCCTCCTCCCCACCCTGGCTAACCTCCAGGAACACCTTGTGCTACCCCAGCCTCCCTCCCACTTGATTCTTCACTTCTTCATGCCTTACCAGTCTGGCTTCTGGAAATCTCACCTCACTCCAACCCCTCCTCCAGCTTACTGACTCCATTTTATCTGGCATGGATTAGGGCCTGGCCACTCCACCACCTCTGTCGACTTGACCAAACCCTTCAACGCTATTGCCCACCCCTTTCTCCTGGACAAGCTCAAGGCTGTGGCTCTCCAACTCCTCAGTTGGGTGGTTCCACTCTACCTTGAGGGAGGTCTCAAGCTGTCCACATTAGAGAAGCCATCCCCCCATCAGCTCAGGTGTGCCCCAAGGATCCATCCTTGGCCCCATACTCTTCTCCATCTTCCTAAATGACCTCCTTGCTGCCTGCTCCTCTGCATCCATCCATATGTATGCAGCTGATACGCCATCTTTGCCTCCAGCTCCTCTGCCCGTGACGTCATTGCCAGGCTCCAACTGGACTTTACTAACATCTAGCACTAGTCCCTGTAAATCAGCTGCCCCTCAACACCACAAAACAGTCTCTATAACCTTTGGCACTCGGCAGAGACTCACTAGGCTCTCCCTCCACTCCTTGCATACTCTTGATGGGCAGTGATTGAGGATGTCTCTCATTTAAGTACCTCAGTGTCTGACTGGACAGGCACCTCGATTTCTCTGCAGATGTGGATGCCATCCACCAGACGCCCACCCAAACTTGGTGCACTTTACAGGACTAAAGAATATATCCCGCTCTGCCCATACAGAGATCATCTCAAGATGATACTCTGCATCTTAGACTATGGTGACATAGTATACAGTGCTGCTCTTAAGTCCACCCTAGCCAGACTGGATCCCCTCTTCACTCCTTTTGTCGCTTTGACCTGGACTGTCCCACCCCACCCCTACACTCACCGCTGCTGCCTATACTCTCTCTTTATTCCAGACAACTCGCCATTGTGCTTCCTTTTTCTAAGTACCCACTCTGGCTTCCTCCTCCTACCTTGCTTCCTCCTCACCTCCCCACCACTTCCTACTCCCATCGCAATTCTGGCTCTCGCTTCTTGTACTCCTTAAAGGACATCCACTGCTGGTCAAACTGTCTTCTTCTAGTTCCCAAACTTTGGGGTTCCCTCCTACCTGCCATAAGCTCTGCCCTTCCCACCACTTACCACTTACTCAGCTCTCCTCCATGGCTTCACTATTCACTCCTGCAGTTGCCCGATACTGGACCCATGGATGCTACTCTCCACTTTCCTACTCCTGCTCCCCCGTCACTCCCCTTCATCCTGCACCTACAACAGCGCAGTCCCTTGTCCTTCCTTCCTTCCTTCCCACAACAAATGTCCCCTTCCTAAACTGAGTATTGCCTTCTGCACACTGTAAGTGTTGTTATCCTCCAGCGCTTTATTGTACTGCAGTGTATTTTACTGACACAGAATCTGTGTCCTTGCACTTTGTTACTTATAATGCTTGCTTACCTATTTGTATTAATTATATTTGTATTTATTGTTCTTAGTGTACCTCTTTATTCCCTTCCTCCACCCAAGGACACATCTGAAATGAGCCAATACCAGCTCAGAATGTATTGCCTGGTAGAACTTTTGAAATAAATAAATGCCTGCTTTGTACTCCTGTATTTGACCACTTTTAATTTGCAATATGTAAAATCACATTATATGCGTATGGCATTCACTTACCATTTTGTTACTACTGTTTTGCTTCACCATGTACCCTCCCCAGGTGCCTCTGAATATACAGTAGCTGTTCTCGCCTCAGAAGGCCTTTACTGCTAAACCTTTGAATAGATAAATGTACCCCTCCTCCCCTGTAAGGCATAGCTCGGTGTTCCTTTCTTGGTTAGAAATTCCAAATAAATAAGTAAACGTTCAGTTCACCTTCTCACTGCTCCCTCCTTCAGAACCTCTCCCTTCCATCCCCTGAGGCCCATCATTTGCCCCACTGCTCAGCTGTTCTGGATAAATATTGGCTTACCACAATTCCCTCCTACCTCTCATCACCTCCTTTAACCCCATCCTCATACTCCTTTCACTCATCTGACACTCGCTTTTCTATATCCCTTGCTGCAAAGCCTCCTTTGGTCAGTTTGCCTTTTCTGTCAGCCTTCCAACTCTGGAATACCTCCCTATCTATTCCTCTGTCGTACTCACTCTGCTCTCTTAAACGCCTCCTGTTGTCACATCTCTCTCAACCCTGCTCCAGAAACTAGCCATTCTCAGCAATTACATCTGGCTCATTCCTAATCCCTGGCTACAACTGCACACCTCATTTTTACTGTTTGTATAAATTATCCATTACCATGGAATAATGACTGTAATTCTTTTAAATTTGGAATCGTGTGCCTACCTGATATTTGACTCTGTACAGTACATGCATTTGTTGCCTTTACTGTTCACTGTATTTTACACCCTAATGATCCCCACACACCTCCTGGGTCACACTTGGGAATGAGCTCCAGCTCACAGCCTTCCCAGACATTACATTGTAAATAAAGTATTACAAATATCTGCTTAGATGCCCAGTGTGCAGCAAACTCACTTTTGTGGCAACTAACTGTTGTGTTCATGTGGTAGTGATGTTGTATGGACTATTTCTGTATCACTCCACATGGTCACTGGGATAGTCATAATGAGAGTTAGTCATCTAACTAGGGCGCTAAAGCACGTATACATAGCTCGTGACCTGCACGACTTCGTCTGACTCAGTGTTCCATTCACAGAAGCTAGTTTTAGATTGACAATCAGAGGGAGAAGCTGCTACTTGGCTGCTCACCTTGAACTCTGCTTCAAAAGTGTTATTGTTTTCATCCCTTAATCCCTTTAGTAACTCACAGCAGCGAATCTGTGTTTACTCTCAGCAGTCATTTTAACAATTAAAAGTGTGACATTTTCATAGTTTAATTAGCTCTGCTGTTTTTTTGCCATGGCTCCCAGGAGCTCATGATGTTTTTCAGTCTGCCTTCCTAAAAATATTTAAGGGTGTCAGAATCATATTAAAACTTCTATAGTGGCCTGCCTCCCAGCCTGGTATCTGATGTGTCTTTTTTGGGGTATTTTATTTCACTCAGACAGTCTCTCTCCTTAATGTCATGTGCTTCAGTGTTCTTAGTAAAGTGTTTTGGGGTTGAGCTTGCAGAAAAGGGATACAAAGTTACCTTGAGGGTGTGCTATCAGGCCCCCAAACAGCTCAGTGGAACATGATGCCCAGTTGGTTATGGAAATTTACAGAGTGACCAAATCAGATGAAGCAATGACCCTGAAGGACTTCACTCTTCCCACTAGGGATGCATGGATACCGAATTTCTACTGATATCGGATTTCGATATTTGGTTCTGACAACTGGATTGGGTCGATATTAATTCGGTCGGAGAGTTAGAAAAAACACCGCTTTAAAAGGCAGTGTCTATCTCAAAACAAAGGCAGTGTCAGTGTGAACCTTTATCAGCAGACAGAAAATTAAACTCAATTTAAAAGTCAGTGTCTCACTCTCTTTAAAAGGCAGTAGTGCTGGCCCGGTGGCGCTTAGGGTTGGCGCTGGATGCCACCTCGCACCATGCCAGTGACCTGGGTTTGGGAGTGGACTCAGGTCGCTGGTGGGTCAGCCGGGAGGAGATAGACTTGAGCATCCCATGACAGCTTGCCTTCTCCGGGAGGGAACAGGTTGATGCCCGACACTTGCATGACTCTGAGCGTGGCTCGAGTACTGCAAGCCCCACTAGAGGGATGGTGGCCGCTGTAAGTGTGGACATCGCGCCTTTGGCGCCATGATGTCGGGGAGTAACACACTGTACGGGAGGGTAGAAATGAAAATAGCCTGCCACCGCTGGGGAGATAGGGAACCAAGACGTGCTCCACGATTTGCCTGGCGCCCACCTGACTTAACCCTAGACCGACGAAATGTAAGTTACGGGCATCTGTGTCCTGCCTCTCGTCTGCCCGGGGTAAACCGCAGCTCCATGGGGCTCTGGGGTCCATTTGGGTAGGACTGCAAGCAGTGAGATGTCTAATGTCTCCTTGATGGGTCGGGGTGGCAGGCTGGGAACAGGCGGAAAAAGAATAAAAAAATAAAGGCAGTCTTTATCTAAAAGACAGTGTCATTTTGAGCCCTTCTCAGTATTCACTTTAAAAGGCAGTGTTACTTAAAAGTCAGTAGCAGCAGTAGACAGTAACTTTTAGTTTCAACATCACACGCTTTATATTAGAAGAAAATGATAACTACTATCTCTTTGTAGCAGAAGCATTCCTGACAGGGCAGTAGCTTTCTTTCTGTAGTGTTCCCAGTCTCAGAGGGAAGGGGAAACAAACGAGCAAAAGCAGCAACCAGATGCTAACAGCCAGTACGGGATTACAGCATTTATTTTTCTTTTAGGCAGTAGCCTTTTCTTACTAAAGCGTCCGGATCTCAACACGCCGCATATACCAGCAACCTGAAGTTAAAGACGCTGTTTTTCTGAAGACCGGTGGTTTTAATAGTAGCAGCGACACCCGAATGGTCTTGACTCTCAGCTGTGATGTGTTTCATACAAGTGGCAGCCCATGAACACCAGTAGTCATTTAGTTAGTTACACCTGCTTTAAAGTCCTCAGGCTAACTCATCACTGAAACATCACCAGCTAGTTGAATTAAAGATTTCTTTTTTTTTGCTTTACTACTGACTGATGGGGCAGTGGATGGTTTACTGAGCAACCTTCTGCCCTATTTTTATTTAACATTTATAAATCACCCAGATTTACCAATCCAAATATGTGGATCACAAGCTCTGAAGTGCATCAAGTGCACGTCACCAGGAGGAGACTATCCGACCCATTTATTTTATAGATATCCGCTGGGCCAGATCTTACAGAAATGCCAGCTATCCGCCGGATCTGAATACCGGGTCGGATATCCATGCATCTCTACTCCTGGTCATAAACTGGCAATTTGAGAAGGCTATCAGTAGGGTTGAGACTGATTTCCTGTCCACCTTCAAGGACTACTTCCTAGAGCAGCACATCCTACAGGAACTAGATTTGAGGCCACCCTTGACCTTGCTCTCAGCAGTCAGGATGGGGCCATCTGCACTGTGAACTTCCAAGCACCAATGGGAGGCAGTGACCACAACTCGGCATCCTTCACCTGTGAGACCATATGTGAGCCAGGTCCCAGCAATCGAGACCTACTGTAGAACTTCAGGAAGGCAGACTGCACCGAGATAAAGTACCTGGTGTTTAAGAATCTGGAGCAGCTGCATGAGATTGGTAATGCAGAACACACCTGAAGCATAGAAACACAGAAAGTATGGATGGAAAAGACTAGGGACAGATTTACAAACAGCTGAAAACAGCCCTGGGACTAAGTCTTGTGTCACAGTCCACCAATATGGAAAAATATGCGCACTGGCAGACATTCCTATTTTCAGCCCATACTCCACACAGGTAGCAGTCACAAGTTCGGAGGATGTTATGCCTGGTTCAACCAAAAACATCCACAATCATGGAGCCAGTGGCAGAACAGCTCTGTGATCAAAATACAGCACATGCAGATAAACTCTGCAGACCTGCAAGGTTTTCCACAAGGGTGCCAAAATGGTCACTCTGAAATACCAGCCTTAGAAGTCCAGCAGTCTGCCTTGAGCCCCATACCTCACATTACTCATTGTTAGCCACACTCACTCAATTCTCAATTACCCCTCTCCAATATTTGCTCTTCCCTTTGCAAAGAACACCTTGAAATCAACCTGCTGTTCCATGAAACCACTGATGGTCTCCAAATTAACCACAATGCTAGGTAAACTGCTCTTGTCTACTTCTCTTTCTGTGACCAAAATGTTTCCTGATATCCTTTTAGATTCCTTAACGTAAGTCTAAGATTGTGTCCCCTGATGGTTGAGCTGTTCTGCATGTTTAACAGTTTAGTGTAATACACTCTACCACTTAAAAAGCAGGGTTCTCATTTTACTAGTATGCCTCCACCCTAAAAACATACACCAAACCTTACCTGGCTCCAGGTTGACTCCTATGAAACCTTTTATTTATTT
The DNA here is from genome assembly GCA_016271365.2 of Neoceratodus forsteri. NCBI lineage: Eukaryota > Metazoa > Chordata > Ceratodontiformes > Ceratodontidae > Neoceratodus > Neoceratodus forsteri. Next base: position 827,417,191 of record CM057453.1, on the reverse strand, counting down.
CGTGTCAGGTCTGAGCAATCTAATAGATCACATTTTATTCATGCAGTCGATCGGCAAAATGCTGCAACTTCCCTATTCTGAGACCAGCACCTGCGCTAATCGTTTCATGGCGTCGGTAAATGGACAGGCGCGGTATCTATGAACAAAAATAAGGACCTTTTAACTTTTTTAATCTACTTTAAAGTTGCGACAGATGAAAGGCCACTGCTCAACTAATGCGGTCCTTGTTAGTTGAGCGTGACCTTGATTTGTCAAAATTGCAAATTTAAAGTAGATAAAAGAGAAGTTAAAAACATCCCTATTGTTGTTTATGGAGCACATCCCCGCATTCTCCATTTACTGATGTCATGAAATGTGCTAGCATGGGGGTGTGTCTCGAACAGGGAAGCTGCAGTGTTTTGCCTATCAGCTGCACAGATAAAATACAGTATATTAGCTTGCTCAAACCTGACTGAAATAAAGCGCTTGGCGGAAGTCCACTTAGCTGGTAAGGTCTGTTATATGTTTGAGGCTGACCAGACTAAGAACCTGCGTTTTAAGATCACGAATAGCTCCTTCATATCACCCTCTCTCCTGACATCTAGCAAGTATATAATGAGATACATTAATGTCTCCTCATAGGTACTACCCTGCATCTCGTGAAGCAGTTTTGTCCCCAGTCTCTGTATTGTCTCCCATTCATTCTGCTCCATCATAAATCTGGCAGCAAAACTGCACACGGTATTTCTAATGCAGCCTAACCAGCGACTTCGTGTAGTGGCAGAATCCCTTTCCTACTATGACTGGAAAACACCTACTGATGGAATCCATCATTCTACTTGCTTTCCCATGCACTTTGCTACATTGAGATGCACATTTCGATGATTACAGCACTAATCATTACCCCAGGTCACCTTCCTTGTTTGTATGTTTAACTTTACCCCATTTCTCCACGCTCCAACTGTAGATAGCTGCACCCAGTACGCATTACTTTGCACTTTTGGTACTGAATTTGAATTACTATATGCTTGACCACCTTTCCAGTGTCTCCACGTCCCTCTACATAATGTTAAAGAGAACCTTCTCATTTTTTAAAATGGTCAGACAACAAAGAGGATGCTCCCTCACCTCAATGGGAGTTCCTCTTGCTCTTCTTTAATTTTGAAACAGCTCCCCAAGGAAGAGTAGGGACTGTACTTTGCCCCTAAGTGGCTCACTGTGCAATCTCTGTCCACTTCCTAGTAGCCCGCTCACAATTTATGATGTTGGTATAGGGAGAGTGACAGGGTATGCCCCTTCACTTCTATGGGCATCATTTCTAAAGCAGGTTTACCAATTTTAATGAATTCTGGTAAAACTCGATTCCAGGGTTCAACTAACAAGGCTATTAAGTGGACCCTGGAATCAATCTTTGCAATTGGTAAATCTGATTTAGAAATGATGCTGCATAGAAGTGAATGGGCGCCCTCCACTCTTCCTATACCAACACCATAAACGTCAGAGTATGGTATGGAGCGGGTTAGCAGGAAGTGGAAAGGGACATGCATTGAGCCAGTCAGGGTAAAATTATGATCCTTCCTTCGCTTGGGAGCTGAACTAAAATTTATTTAACATCACAGAGGAGCTCCTTGTTTTTGCTGAAAGCACCAAGAAAGGTGCTTTTAATTCCTTTATCACCATCCTCTCTCCCACACAATTTTTTTTCTGTAATTTCATTTTAAGCCCCTCACTCCAGCACTGTCACCCAACTATCCCACTGGACACCGAATAATTTCTCCCCCAAGGATTCCCACAGAGCCTTAGCTTACCACCCAGGCAGGGATGGGACTAGCCCTGAGCCCCACATACCTTGAATCTCATTTGGGGTCCTCCTCATGGGTCATGGCACTCAGTGGGTGAGGGCCATATTGGACCCTCTCATTGGTGTCGATTGGGGCAGAGTGTTTTTTTTGTATGCCTCTGGAGGCGTGATGTGGCTTACCCCAATGTCTGTCACGCCTCCCCCAAGAACAGATTTGGGTAAGCTGTATCTCCGACCACCGCCAGAGGCACGCATTGAGTTGGTGTACCCCACAGAGGAGAAGAACAGTCGCTTGGACACTTAGGCCACCTCTCCCGCCGCCTCCCATGGCCCAGGCTCATTCCTGAACTGTCACCAGCGAGCAGTAGCGCTACCGCCGCTGCTCTCCCACATGATTTTGTATCATCAGCAAATCAACTAACTTTCTGCCGTAGCCCAACCCGAATGTCAAAATATACAACTGAAACGAGAGGTCTGCCCTGAGGCATCCCTCGCCTCACATCCATTATCTTGGAGACCTTACCATTAAGGTTCACCAAATATTTCCTACCCGATAACCACTTCAATCCACCTTGTGAGTCCTTTTCCTAACCCCAAGTCACCCACCTTCTGAATCACCTCCCACGTGGCACAGGTCAGCTACAGGGTTAGGCGGCTGAGCCAGAACACTGATTGCTCATGCTCGTTTTTATTTATCAAGTCATCATTTTGTTCTTTTCTTTGTGAACTTTGAGTTTAGGCCACTCCCTCAGCTGACAACAGTCTGATACGAGCTGGGTTATTTAGACAACAATGTAAACAGAATGTAAGGTCTGTACTCAACTCAAATATTTTTAAAATTTTATTTTCTCATTCTGTATCAGATCTGGAATACTTGACTCAAGGTTTCATGAAAACTACCAACTTCATCAGGGAGATATTCACAGCTCTATAATGATTTAAAAATGATTTCATTTATATTCCGTTTGATAAATGTCACTGGCAGTGGACTGATTAAATACTGACTGTTCAAATCTAAATAGCATTTATTCACTCGGTATGTGTCATTCTTCACTTGGTGAAATTTATTTTCATGTAACAGTTTTTTATAAGTAAATATAGAAACAGTACTGAGTACATTTCATGTTTCAACATGCTGAGGATTTCTAAAATATTCTGTATAAAGTTATTATAATACATTTATATAAACATTATAATACATTTATATAAACATAATCAATATAATACATTTCTTGTTATGCACCATTCCTTTTCAAGTATTTGCATGAATTGGTGAATTCATTATTCTTATTCTGTCTAGAAACAACATTTAGTACTAATTAAATCAACTGCATATTGAAAGGTGTAAAACAATGTTGATTTTTTTACATCAACAAAATCATTTAGATAGGGATCTGTCTACCTCAATTATACATTTGCACTGAATGTGTCTCAGGTAAATTGGTTCCTTTTCATTGTTACCTGTACACAATGAAACACAATCAATTTGAAGCAAACAGTAATAGTCAATTACTGTCCCAATGTTTTTATTTACAAACTACTGCATTTGTTTTAATATTCCATTCTATGTGCCATTTATTTCATGCTCTACTTATGTTAAGAGATGAGTCTAAACTATTTGAGCTTACTTTTAAACTTCTTAACGTTGTTTCAGTGTGGCGACTTACTATGACGCACTGTGTAAAATGTAATTTTTATTTATTGATTATCACAATCGAATTATAGCCCTTTGAATCATAGACTCTTTTGCAAAGGCTCCACGTCTTGGTACAGAGGTTACAGAACATTGTGAACATTACAATCCAGTGGGACATAAATGAGAGCAAAACTCTAGGGTCAGGTAACCCAGCGTCTGGGCATAATGATGTGATGGCGCTACTTAAATGCATTTCCAAAAGCTTTTGATTTTTATCATTTGCCTCAATAAATTAAAAATACACTCATATCTTAATGCAAAAAAACAAAAACAGACAGGACCGTTCAAGGAGATGGGTGGAGTACTCATCTACTTGTCTTGCTCCACAGCTTCTCTGTAAATATCTTTGAAGCTTCCCCAATTTCACACAAACTAATTTCAGCAGTTCTCACTTGTCCACACTCTATAACATTACAAATAATGGGAGTCTACTGCATCCCTGGTAAAGGATATACTACACAAAGTGCTGGACCCCTTACCCAAAGGTGAACATATCATGCTTGGTGACTGTGACAGGGTTGAATAAGGCTCTGTTCCATTTGTTATGCAGAAAGGGCTTATATGCAATGATCTGTTCTATCCTCTCCTTTTTCTGTCGCTTGTCTGTCCAGTTGTGCAGCCAAACGTTCGTGGAGACCCAGGAACTGATCACTCATGGTCTCGCGATTCTATGCCTCTCACTATCTCTGCCTCACTTGCTGCTTCTGTCTTTTCTTTCCTTGCATGTTTGCGGTTATAAAATATATTTGAATCTTTACGTGAAACTGGGATCCTTGGTTTGAAATGTATATGGTTATACTGTTGAACTGATGGCAAAAAGCTATTTGGAATTTCGGGTTAACCTGAGATGCAGTTTGAGCTCCTCTTAAACTCTTTTGCAGACTAGTCAGCAGGAGGCCAGCTTGGACACTGTTCTATTTGCAAGCCTGCTCTGCAAAGAAACTGAGAAGAACTCTGATACATTTTGTGAGAAACAGGATGTCTCCTAAACGAGCTCAGGATGAAGAAGTTAATTGTCAGGCAAAGACTTGTTATATGAAGAGCAGCAATATTTTGCTGGAGAGACTTCTTGAAACTGGAAAGAAACCCTCAGATGAAGGACTTTTTTTTCTATTTGTGCTGTTTTGTATTTCACTATCTTGAACAATTTTATTTTTATTTTTGTTCTATTGTAATTGAAAATAACTTGCAAATTTTATAACTGCTCCTGTTTCTCCTATGCTTCCTGACCTATGCCTCGACGACAGTGACTTCAATATAAACTGGTCTCCTGATACCAAGGTATCTGCTCCCTCAACCTCCACTCCAAAATCAAAGCACTGAATCTACCCCAACTGATTTCTTTTGCCAACCCAATTCAATCCCATCTCCTCCAATCACAAAATGACGGGTGGCACCTATCTGATATCTTCAGTGAGCACTGCATGACCTACTGTGTGTGGAAAATTAAACACACAAAGCTCTCCAAAAAAAAATGACCTTAACCAGATTGTTTAAAGCTTTGTTCAGATAGATTCCTCCAAGACCTCCTTTCAATCAACTGGGCCCCAGTTCTCTCGGCCGAACCCAGAAATGGCCCTGGTTCACTTCTCCTCAATCTTTTGCCATCTGTGATAAAACATACCACTCAGACAGTCTTGAGTCCGGGTCACCACCTCCCTGGATAACCCCTGACCTAACTGCACTCTTTTCATCAAAGAGACTTGACCTAGGCCAAGCAGAAATCTAGTGGATATCCCAGGACAGGCAAGCCTTTGCCTCCTCCGAATCAATGTACCAGGAGAATAAGACTAGTAAAGGCAAACTATATCCAGAATAAGCTAGCCTCACATGCCCTTGACTCTTCTAAATTCGAGGTCAGTCAATACCTTAATCAACTCCCCAGCATCCTCAGTTCATCCCTAACCACCGATGACCTCAACAAACATTTCACTGAAGGGTCCAAGTCTCTCTTAACAACTCCTTCACTCTACACTGCCCCATCTGTCCACCAGTCAATTTCCACCTGCAGGCAATCTTGGCTGATGCAGTCTGTAAAGAACCATTGGCTTTAAATACTGTATCCAGTTGTCTGACAACATCCAGCCCAGATTCTCAAACTTGGTGCCTGGGCAATAGCTGTCCCTCTTGCCCACATTTCAATCGGTCCCTCTACACCAGAACATTCTCAAAAGCTAGAAATATGCACTGGTGGTACTCAATCCATATGGGCAATCCAGCTGACTCTCCTCCAACTACCATTCAATTTCACTTCTACCCATTCTCCAAAACATCTGAGAGGTTTGTTAGCAGGCAGTTATCTAGGTACCATGCAAAATCCAATATACTAACACCATTCCAATCTGACTTCTGCCCAGACCACTCAATCTCCACCTCCCTTCTCAGGGTCATAGACCATATAAACTCCAACTCTGACAAGTTTCTGGGCACGGGACATATTCACTGACCTTGCAAAGGACTCTGACACTGTAGACCACCCTCAGTTTCTACTTAAATTACAGACTTTGCAGTCTCACTAACAGCCTTGGCTTGATTCCACCCCTAACTGGACAACTGCACTCAGTCTGTCAAGTTAGGCCTGATACTCCCAACCCGACCTGTTTCCTTGGGCTCCCCAAGGCTCAGTCTGGGACCCCTGCTCCTCACCATATTCATCAACCATCTCCCCTATCCATCTCATCCAGCAGCATACACATGTATGCAGATGATACCATAATTACATATCCAGTCCCTCTGCCCTAGCAATAGAGGTACCCTTCAACAGGACTTCACAGCAACCAAAATGGTTTACTGAGAACTGGACTGTCATGAACCAAAAGAAGACGGTGTCCATGGTGTTCGGCTCCACACCATGGATAAACTCCACCTACTCCTCTCTGACCTTATGCACCTCGGATAGGGCTTGTCTCGATTCAGTCGACGCATAGTACCTGGGCTCCACTTGGACCAGCACCTGGATTATACCAAGCACATTCCCCAGGTCATAGCCAAGTCCTTCACTAATCTTGGTGCCCTTTACCTTGTAAAGAACTGTCTCCAATTATAAGTAAGGGAAACAGATAGTGGAACAATAAATCCTTCCCTCCTGTGCTATGGAGATGTAGTTTATTCATGCGCTAACTCCACCTCCTTGACAAGAAGCACCACTTGTGCTCACAACAAATTCCCCAACATCCCTGCACAGCAATGGAACAATACCAACACCAGTATTGTGCCATCACAAAAGGAAGTGTGTTTTACAGGGGCTCTGTCCCCGACCCCTTCATTTATTTATAATCAACTCCAGGTCAGAGTTGTTTCGGGAGGCAGAACACAGAGAGAAGCCGATTATTGAAAACAGCCCATTACAGTGATTGTCACTGTAATGGTCTGTGTTTGGGTTTTGCTCACAAGTGGGCCACTGCCTTAACAGAGTGACCACTTTGTTCAATGCTCTGTGCAGATTTGCACTGGCTTACCCTGTATGCATCACTGTACTATACACAATGAATTCGTGACCCCGCACAAGACAGATGATGCACACTACCTTCATGGGAGCAAATACTGGGCTGGTAAGCTACCCAAATAGCTATCTGACATATTCTCTCCTCTGTAGACCCAGCCTACATGCTCAGATCCAAGGCAAGCTGCTGTTTCCACATCCCTTCTACAAGCACAGTCTAAGCCAAGCCTCCACTAGCTACTAACTCCATCACATGGAACAAGCTCACCAAAGTCACAGTCCCTCCCCTCCTCAAACCCAGCAAGTCCATGGTCAAGGCCTTCCTCAAATCTGTGTTGACTTGCTGTCGATGCCAGGCTTACCTCTATTGTGTCTAGGGTTCGTGATGTTTGAAGACAAGTAGTCCTTTTCTGACTGGGGTCAGGGGACACACTAGTTTCATGGGAATAGTTCTGAACCTTGTAAAATGAGTGGGTATTGTAATCTGCACCTTTGTCACATCCATTGATTTTGCTACCTTGAATGTTATTATTTGTTTTCTGGGATGGAAATTATTTGGTGATGTATGTTTATTCAGTTGTAACTGTACCCTCACATTCCTTATACCCACTTCACCCAGGTCACAATTGAAAAGAGTCCTGGGCTCTGAGTGCTTACCTGGTAAATATGTTTTAAATAAATAAACGAATATAAAGAATTAGCTACATGTGATTTCCAACACTGGAACAAATTTATCTCACACTTGCTTTGAATGGGATCCAGCCCAATATAGCTTATAAGAAATTGCAATTATATAAGAACAAAGGAGAGTTGGTACTCCCAGATTTAAGCCTTTATGCATACTCAGAAGTCATGCAACATGTCCTGTCATGGACTCAGATACCCCCACGCCTAAGATGGGCAGACACTTATTCCAGCCTTTCATCTTATCTAAGGATTGGCACCAACTTCAGATAAAAGGGGCAAGCAGCATACTGACAACAGGTATGCTAAGACACTGGCATGCTCTATTAGACCTAGTGGACTATTGTAATGGTGCCCACTGTCTCAGAACCCCATGCTTAGATAAATGGTTCCTGCCAGCTGTCAGAGACAATACCTTCCGGATATGACTGAGGAAGTAACATTCCCTTGACGCCTACCATAATGATATTTTAAAACTTTTTCCCAATGTCAATCAGAATCTAGCTTCCCAATAAGAACCATTTCTGGTTCCTCCACATTAGGCACCACCTGCAACAGCCATAGGCCTTCAAGTAGATGAAGCCCAGCTCTTGCCCTTATACACTTCATGAAACAAACAATGCAGGGAGCACGACCTTAACACTTCATATCTCACTGCTACCAAGCCCTGTTAGGAGGCATGAGCTCCTCAACAGAGTCGACTACCACTGCATGGGAGGTAGAATGGTCAATCATCCTAACCACAGCAGACTGGACCAGGATATGGTCCAGACAGCACAAATAACCGGCTCATACCAGTGGAGGAGTTTGGCTGGAAAACAGTATAAGATTTTTTCGTACTCCACTAATCACAGCCAAATTCCATGTAACCTCCTGCTTGGTGGGGATTGCGGCTGAAGTAGCCACCCATACCCATATTTTCTGGTCCTGCCCAGTGCTTTCCCTCTTCTGGAAGGTGGTGGAAAGGCGATCCAGATGTTAATACCAACACTCGGATCACTGACCCCAGAGATGGCATTATTATTACATACATGCCCAATCTCAAAGACAAGACTAAAACTTACCTCCTAGGCATACTATAAACAGTGATCAAAAAGTCAATTGCAGGACTGTGTCTTAAACCCCACATCCCCCACCACCACCACCACCACACACACACACACACACACACGATTACTCAGTGGGAAGATACCATCTAGGACATCTAACAAATGGAAAAATAATGACCCAGCTTATAAAACAAACCAACTATGCCGAACAGATGGAATAGCTGGCTCCTGCATATAATGGGGAAAAGACAGACATTATCTCCTCAATTCATTGGCTTTGGGCTAAGACTGGGAGGGGGCTATCCACACAAGAGTTACACACTGCTCCAGGTAGAGCAAGCGGCAGTCCATTGACAAAGTACTAGGTTGGCATATAAATAGTTTAGAGGGTCTGGATGAGTGCCCCACCCTCTCCACATTTGGTTCCCTTTACTGATCCCACTACAGGTCACTTTCAATACCTATAAAGTACAGAAATTAGGAAACAATCAAACGACAACAACTCATGGGTCCATACAAAGTTTACGCTTACAGCAAAGTCCAGTGTAATTCCACTCTGTATGACTTGTACTGTTTTACGTTCTTAACTGTAATTGCCAGAGAAAATAAAATAAACTTCAAGTTAAAAATGAATTTGTTACATGTAGTAACTGGGGTACATTTGTACTGATTTGTAACGGGCCAGTTTTAAGAATTTCCAAGTTGCTTGGCATCTTACATACAAAAACGTTTCTAGTATCCACATAAATAAACAATGCTCCCTCTTGTGTCATGAAAACTATTAGAGCAACTTTATAGTGATCATTACTTAGTAATAGTTTAAAGTGTCCTACTTATATGCTAGCCAGTATCATTTGCACATTATTTATCAACTCATGTAAACCAAAGTCATTTACTAATGTTCCGTTTTCAAAACAACAAATTAGTTAATGTGGAATTTGCAGAGAACACTAACTATGGTGAACAGTAGCTTATTCTCACTTATGTCAGTTTTCAGAGACAAAAGTCTCTTCTTGTTGAATTTTCAACTTTCATGGTCATTTGCCATTGGCATTGTGCTGTCACATGTAACAACATAACGCATAATGTGGTGACATCAAGAGCTCAACGTCAGTTGTTAATGCCCTTTGGGCTGCTTCAGGTAGTTAACATGCTACCCTTTAAGGGATATTGTTGCCAATGTGACCTTAATTACAAATTTGCACATTTCACACATGAATATATTTCCACAGAAAATTATCAGTATACTTTCAAGGAAATTTTGTTATACAGTGACTTCCACTTAAATACAATCCTGATAAGTGCACATTCTTGATAAGTGCATACTTTTCCATTTCATGATTTTTAAATACAGAGCCATATTAATAATTTTGGTTTAATGCACACTGGTAAAGTGCAAATTTTGGTTAAGAGTGCACTTTCACACTATCAGCATACTATCAGTCCAGGAATAATTATTCCTGATAAGTGCACAATGAGGTGCTAACAGATGCAACTAGGTGCTACCAGTTGTAACTGGTACCTGGACTTAACAGTCTGTCTCAAATCTCATCAGGAGGAAGTGAGAAACAATGGATGTGTGAGAAACTGTTTAATGAGGTGAGAGAGTGAGAGAAAAAGGCAGGAACCACCAACGTGGAATGCCCACTGTGGTTCCCGGCTGTTTCATGTTTCAGTATACAGAGCATACCGACTTGACCGCCTGACCTCCTGTGGTCCCAATCAGCCCCTGTTAGGCATAGTGCAGGGTGTACAGCTGCCTGATATGAGCAATCAGATGGGAAGGAATACAGATCAGCTGTCAGTGAAGTGACAGGATGGGAGGCATGGTGCTAGTTTAGAGACACTGCCATATCTAAATTTTAAAAATATTAATTCAAAATGCAAATCTAATCTGTACTTCTTTCACCACTGGAAATTACTGAAATGCATTTTAAATGAGCTGATGATTTTGAATGATATAATATCACATTAAAGATTATTATGACTTAAACTAGTGTTTGCAAATGTTTTCTATGCTGGCCCTTTATTTACAATGTAATTTTGGATAAGAGCACATTCCGCTTGAGTGCATAGTTTGGACTGACAAATTGGTTGGCTAAGCAGCATCCACTGTACAAAATATGTATTGACAACCTCATAGTGGTCTGGTAGGGCACAGAACAAAGTTTACTGGATTTTTTCATTCTTTTTAAAGTGTTTTTTTTTTTCCAGCATATAAAGCAATAAAAACTGTATTACAATGAAATACGTTACTTAACAAAGCAAGCAATGAAACATATTTTATCAATACAGGACAGGAGAAATATATTTCACAGTGGTACCACATCCGGAGGCAACCCAAAATAATTAGTCTAATTTGATAAGACAGTATAGCTATGTTGCAGTCAATGCCTAAGATTTATAGCTCAAACATTATTAGGAAAAAGTTAAAGGGACGACTGTAGCTTTGCCCCTTCGTTTTTGGCTAAAAGCATACAGTGTTCTATTGTTACACAACACTCAATATTGTATTCAGAACACTCTCATAGATTTAAGATCAGATTTTACCTGCTCTCCCTGCTACATATATATACTTTCAGTGTCCTGATGTTAAGTCCCACAAACTAGGACACATCCAGGTTGAGACTATGCCTGCCACAGGCACGGTCCTTAAGTTGTTTATTTTTTTCAGAAATGTTTTTGAAGTCATAGCCTTTCTGTCCCTTGTGTTAGCGCAGTTGTTGCAGCTATTCACCATAGATGAAAGTTTAGCACTGCGGCAATATTTGCATTTGTACAGGTCAAATCCCATACATGCATCAATGGCATGCTTTACACATGCACGAGATATTTTGTGCATGGATCTTGTAGACATGCAGGATTTCGCCGTGGTGTGCAAATACAAATAATGCCACTTATAGTGCTCGCTTAGACGCAGATAGCTGCAACCTTTAAATAACACAAGGACTGAGGCAATATGACTCCAAGTACTGTTTCTGAAAAATCATATTTTGGGACTGTGCTTGTGGTAGATGCGCTGGCCCCACCTGGATGTGCTTCCAGTTTGCAGGGACTTAACGTCAAGACGACTGAAATTATATTTATGTAAAAGCAGGAAAGCAGGTAAAATCCTGATCTTTAAATCTCTTTGGGGTGTTCTAAGTACAATACTGAGTGATGTGTGAGCAACAGGAACACTGCTTGCTTTTTTAAAAATGAAGGGCAAAGCTTATAGTGCCTCTTTAACCAAGCCAAACATGGCTTTTACTTATCCAAACCTTTAAGAGAAACAATTTGGTAGAGATGCCTTGACTAAACTCAGGGCACTCATGCTGGTGGCAGAAACACCAGCCAGCCAACCAGTACTATAAATGAACCGTCATGCCCAGCATTTTTATAAAACACAATTTGTAAAGCTGCTGGATATAGAAACCTACTGTATGTAGACAGGGATCGCTTGAGGGGGAATCATCAAAACAGGGGCTTCAGGTGCCTCTTTGCGCCTTGCTGAAATTCGAGATGCCACGTGCCTTACTGAGCAGCAGAGCTCCCCTGTCATTTGTAACCGGGGACATGTGCACCAAAAACACGGGTGTCTACAGGAGGCTAAAATTACATCATTTTATGACACCTTGAGACTTCCCCGCCTTGGCCAACTGCCGTTTGCAATGTAAAACACATTAAACAGGAAACTTGAGCTGTCATGTCTCCCGCTATACTCTTCATATCCTTCTGCGCCCAACAGAACAAAAATATCTAACCCACTGAATTTAAAAAGAAAGTGGGCAAGCATCACTTAGTAAGCTACACAATTAGAAATGTGGTGGAGGCTATACAGACAAGCAGTACAAATAATAAACTACAGTTCTAAGCTCTAAAGTCCAAGTCTTTTACAGGTCCCAGACATGGTAGCTAAGAAAAGTGAACAGACAGGTAACATACTGTTCAGTGGGTACTCACGAACTTTAAAGTTCAGTCTTTCTCCTCAGCTGAGGTATGTTCCAGCAGTTTCTCCACACAAGTACCTGCTGCTTTCATTATCAACAAAGGAGTACATTTTGTCTCTAATATAGAACTGCAACCACGCCAGAAAGCTAAACCAAAATGGAACTTCCAGTTCCTTTAATCTATTAGTGATTCCTTCAAACGCTTCCTATGGGTCCTAGTAGTGAAGGAATAATCAGGAAAAAGAATTCTGCTGTCATCAATCACAATGGGACCATGCTCCCAAACTGCTTTTTAAAGCCTGTCTCTGGTCACCGATGAATCCAACACCATTAATAAAGTTCTCGGCCTTCCTCAGAATGGGCTCTTCTCAGAGAAACCAGTAAGCACGGCTCAATCTTGGGGTGAACTTCAGTCCCAAAGCCTCCAGTAGCCATCACTCAAGGAATGTGGCAGCGTCCTCCCTTCTGTCCCTCAGAATCCTGAGAATTAGATACAATGGCTGCCACGAACAGCATTCTCAAGTTGTTCAGTCACGGAGCAAAGCAAGCCTTGCTCTTCATAGATGCTGCTGTTGCTGCTAGAGCTTTCCCTGAAGTTTCTTTCGCTCCACATGGTCGGACATATTTACCAACGTTTTCAACCACTGTTACGCACTCCATGTATGCATCCATTTTTTATCCATATTCCTGACTGTGTCAGGGCATTCACTGCATCTGCAGTGTGTCCAATGTGATGAAGTAGCCTCCCCAGTGGTGTTGACAGCAGCCCACCCGAAGCTTGCTTTGAGGGCTCTGGTTGTACAAAGTCCGTTTAGCTACTGATTTTGTCGTCCCATCTCACAAGTTGCACTCAGACACCAACAAGATATATGTCCAACAGTTACTACAGTGTTTAGCACCAAAATGTGCTGCAAACCAATTGTTTTATTACCGAATGAAAGTAAAATAGTGGAACTCGGTCTAAATGCATCTTATCAGCTAGGCTGCTAACCATCCCCCGGATTTTTTCAATTTTTAAACACTAGGTATTCAAAGGTTAGCATTGACACTAATGGGTTTGTGCCTACACTATCCAGGTTTGCACCCTGTTTTGGGGTTGAGTCAATATTCTGAGGTCCCTGTAGCATGGGCTAAACCTGTTAGTGCTCAGGTGCTAACATAACTCTGCACCCAGGCAAATAATGGTCTCTTCCTGCATACAAGTGCAGTGGCAATTTAAGTGTTTGCAACTGCAGTAAACAACAGCCAAAGTGGTGCTATTACCACCTCCAAAACCTAGTCTTAACCAGGTGCTAAGCCCACACCCCCATCCCACTGATGGCAGGGCAGCTGCAACCACCATCATGCCACTGAGAATGCAGGTCCTGGTGTCCAGTGGCAACCCCCATCTCTCCTGATCACCCATCCCTACATGATAATCTTGTTCCTGGTGTCTAGTGGCATCCCACCCCAGTCATCTGTCCCATATATAATCACCATATCCCTGGTGTCTACTGGACAACCCCACCCCAATCACCTGTCCCATATGATTACTGTATCCCTGGTGTCTAGTGGCACCCCATCTCCCAATCACCTATCACACATATGATGACCGTAGATCCCTGGTGTCTAGTGACATCCCACCCCGATCACCCATCTCATATATCATCACCATATCCCTGATGTCTAGTGGCACCCCTGCCCCCAATCACCCGGCCCATATATGATAACCATATCCCTGATGTCTCAGTGGCACCCCCTGCCCCCAATCACCCGTCCCATATATGATAACCATATCCTTGGTGTTCTAGTGGCACCCCACCCTGATCACCCGTCCCATATATGATAACCATATCCCTGGTGTCTAGTGGCACCCCCACCCGATCACCCGTCCCTGTAGATTATGACCTTAACCCTGATGTCTAGTGGCACCCCCACCCCGATCTCCAGGCCCACATACCCCATAATATCCCAGGTGTCCAGTAGTTCCCTGCCCCCATCCCCCCAATGCCGATTGACAAATGGACTGGCAAACACTGGTGATCCAGTGGATCCCCACCCACCCCGCTCTGCACCCAGAAAACCATCCATCCAACCCCGTTACCAGGTTCTCCAGGGATGTTCCTCACGTCCCAACACGGTGACTGTCGAGCCCATCACTCACCTCCCGACCAGCCGCTGTATGAGCTGACAGTGCATGCATACAGTTTTTGCAAACCTCTGCACCATGCTTTGCACCCATTTTTGAATATCTGGCCCCAGGAGAGACAACTTGAAGTTCACAATACATGTATGTAATTATACCTATCTATCATCTACCCAGTTGAACATTTTAGTTATGCACAGGTAAAATTAAAAGGAATTAACTTTACCTGAGAGCGCATTCAGTGCAAAATTATAATTAAGGTAGGCAGATCCATATGTAAATGATTTCTGTCAATATCAAAAAGAAGTTTCCAACATCCTTTTATACTTTTCAATATGTAATTAATATTGAATGCTGTTTCTAGAAAAATAAGATTTATCAAATCATACAAATGCATGAAAAGGAATGGTGTGTAACACAAGAAATGTATTAGATGGGTTTGATTATATAAACATATTGTAATAAATTTAAACAGAATATTTTAGAAATGTTCAGCATGCTGAATGTACATACTATTGTTCCTATATATTACTTAAAGAAACCAGTTACAGTACATGAAAAGAAAAAAGACGTCACCGAGTGAAGAATGACAGATACTCAGGTGAATGGATGCTATTCAGATACAATAACTGGTGAGCCCTTTATCACAGTGATTATCAGTGTGCCAAATGCCATAATAACTGGGTATGATGTCAAATCCTATTATTAAGGTATCTGGAACACTCTGTGCTTCACATTCACTTACAGTACAACGGTGGGAAACACACCACTTGTAAGTCCCTGCACCATTTATTACAAGAAATAAAACATAAGCCACTGTGTGCTCATGAAGTTTTTTTTTTTGTTTGTTTTGTTTTTACACACCCTCGATGTATGATGACCACATAAACAGCCCCTCACACACACACCCCACTTCTCATTTTATTCCATGGGTCAAATGTATTAAGCAATGGCATGTCATGCAAGCCACCACTGCAAACATCTAACCTTACCTAGTGGGGTGCAACATTTTATTCAATTTTTATTATTATTTTTGCATTATTATCAGTTGCTGTTGCACTTGTTTCCATATAACCTAGACCTATTATGTTTGATACTGTCTTCAGCATACTGGGCCTCCTAGGAAGGGCACTATAAAAATAAAATTGACTGGACTGGAATAAATGCCCCTCAAACCACCACGGGGGCTCTTACACAACAACTATATCCCTCCCTCCTGACAGCTGAGAGCATCCTATGGGACATTCTGCCCCTGCCAGCTCCAGAAGCCCCAGGTTTAGGATATGAACCGGATTCCATGGCTTGCTTAGTGACAGCTCTGCCACTTGAGCCACAGGCTAACCCACCTGGTGATTATCTTACCTTTAGCTTCAGTTTTCAGACTCTCCAGCACATGGCCAGAGCATGCTGTACAAAGATGATGCCTGAGAGTGTTTTCCACACTAGAAAAGGAGAAAGCAGTGGGACCACAGCTCATAATGACATGTTAAAATTTAAAGTGGATACCTGACCGATGAGGGGTCACCTTGTTGGCGGTGGTCAGGTTAATCACCATTTAGTTGAATGATGAGACCAAGAACCCGCTTTAAAATGTTAAAGGATGTAATGAAGACAAAGTAAGAACACTGAATGAACTTAAATGAATTGCAGGTTTTCAACCAACTTTGTGTTTGTGTGTGTGTGTGTGTGTGTGTGTGTGTGTGTGTGTGGCGGGGGAGACACTCTTACTGTAACTATTTGATTCTGATTTTGGCTTTACCCCAGGCGCACCAGTGTCAACATTTAAGAAAAATGTATAAGAATGTGATAAAATCTCTGTGTATTAGCCAGGGTTGAGCTTGCTAAACCTGTAACAACTTCAGACTCTCTAGCACCCCATAAAACCAGTTCAGTTTTAAAAATTGTTGGACTGATTCGTCAGTTGTGTTTGTTTTATCTTGTGGCCCCTATTTCCAGTGCACTCCAAGGAACATCGGCCTCATTCAGTTTTGACAGTGTGATTACCGTAGTTCTTCTGCTCCTCAGACTGCACGGTGTTTGCCTTCTCTGACTAAACTGACAGCCCCTACAATGAATTCATATTACAGCTGACTTTTGATGTAAACATTTGAAATATCAGTAGACAGAATCAATACTCTTAGCTACCTTGTCACTTTCTGCCACCATTCCAAACAGACATGCTGTGTACACTTACTTGTCACTGTTAGCCAACCGCCTGAATCTTTCACAGTCACTGGCTTTTTCTGAATGTTGTACTGAGTGAAGAGACCAGACTGACCCGTAACCATCTGCTGGATTGGAGCTGGATAACCAGGTCATCAATGTCATCATAGTGCTTTCTTGGTCGCCAGCCCTTTGGTGGAATCACCTTAATTGAAACCAAACAAATTCACAATGGTGGATGATGAAACTCAGTCATGCGGTTCAGAACTTTGTTCACTGTGTCTCAGTTCAACAAAAGTTATCGAGCTGTGCATCGTTACTCAGTGACCTAAATCTGTAGCTAGGTGCAGCAGTGGGGTTTAGTGGTTGGCACACTTGACTAAGGAACTGGAGACCACAACCGTGCATTCCACCACATATACTGGCTAACTGTGTGACTGTAAACATGCCACTTGACCACCAAGTATTCAGTCCACCCAGCTAGAAAGTTGGGAGATGCAGGACCCCTAAAAACAAGATGCATCTCGGTTCAGCTGTCCTAAGCAAAAAACACAAAAAGATACTTAATGAGTAGTAGGAGTTATGTAGATCATTCAGAAAACCTGGCCTAATCACATCCCTAGGTGCAATATATTGTGCAGAATATACAAAGTCTGAAAGGAACAGAGTATTACAATTGGTGAAACAGATAAAGAAAGCAGTGTCATGTCTGTGGAGCAGGCTTCCAGCACACAAATGCTTCCTAAAATGGAGTGCTCGGTCTGCCCAAACCCAGAAGAGCAAGCGGTTTTGCCTGTCCCCCAAGTTTGATACTGTCAATGTATCCCAGCTGATAGGACACTGTAATGAACTGTCATAACTATACATAATCCGTAAGTAAAAGAGCCAGTACACAGCATTTTTGGAGCACTGCATACAAAGTTCCAGTAAATTAAAGAAATATCCAGTATAAAAACACATTTCATTTTACAAAAATTTCAGGTTTCTGGCAAAAGATTCACGTTGGCATCAACAAAACTTAATTACATAAAATTCCCCAAAATATCATTTCAGGGCCTTCCATTTTTTACAGGATCTTCTTCCTTAGACTTCATCTGTTTATGTTATTAAACTGGCAGTAAAGTCATAATCAGTTAAGTCACAGGAATTATTTTAAAGTCACAAGTAGAGGATTGGAGGTGGGCAGGTCAGAGCAGGCTCGAGCATGGCTCAAGACTAGTGCTTGGATTGACGTGGCTCGATCTCTATAAGTGACTGGGAGCCAAGGTCAAGTCGAGCTAGTTATGGTCAAAGCAAACATTTGTGCCAGCCTGAGCAATTAGTGCAGTGTCTGAAACTTTCAACTCCTCTTGTGCGACTCATGAGGACATTGGCAGTATCACAGAGAAAAGACTGCAGCAGCCAAGGCTTGACTTGTGCTTTGGCTTGTAGACTTAAGCCAGACTCCTGGTTCAGCTCGGCTTGGCCATGAGGTGAAAAATACCTGTCTTGCCCACCTCTAAAGAGGATTAGGACTGACAAGGCAGGAAAAGCAGCATAAACAGATGAAGTATAAGCAAGGCCCTGGATTCTAAGATTCTGCGGCTGTGGAACTTTCCTAGAATTTGCCTCATGCCGCAGAATTTATAGTGCCGAGAATTCATTGTTTTTGGTGAATTTTCATTCAAATATACAGTTTTTCCATAGTGCCAGGCTCCCACTCATCTTGTTTATCCTGAAGCCCTCCTCTATGCTTGATAGGTGTTGTCATCAATGACATCACTTCATATTTTAGCAATGGCAGGGCTGCATTCTGCCACAGAAATGAATAAATCATGCCGCAGAAATCAGAAAATGCTGCCACAGAAGCCTAGGAGCCCTGCCACAGAAATCAGAAAATTCTGCGCAGAGCACTAGGGGGCCCGAGTATAAGGAACAAATAGCCTGTTTTCATGCACATAGCATTAGTGGTAAAGAATGCAATGTCCTGAAATTCAAATTTGAAGGAAATGTTAGGAAATCTGAGTTCTGTCAATACCAACTGCAAACTGGAAAATTACTTTAACGTTATCACAAAAGTGAGAGATCACCATCACTTGCCTTCAGACTGTTAGAACACAACAGAACAGAACAGAATAGAATAAAAGAAAACTCCTAGTGATCTGATTGGCCAAGAGCATCATATGACTGTCCAGTTATCACAGCACAACCTAACACCTCAATCTTCATGACAGATTTTTATTTATTTAGCTTTTGTTGACCAGGTAGGTACACTAGACAAGACATTTGCCTATTTTCAGGTACGACCCAGGAGGGTACAGGAAGATTTTTTTCATTTTTTGAATACTTTATAAGCAGAATAACACAGTTCAGGGTGCCCTGTCGGTATGAGATATCTGAACACGTTTAGTGGTTGAAAGTACTCCACTGTGCCTTATGCTTAGCAACTCACTGGAAGTGTCCTTATATTTTGGTACAACCAGACACCTAGACGTGTTCTCCTTACACAGAGGAGAGGAGAGGTGTTTAGGTTATAAGCTGAGGCAGCTGCCTTCAGTTCATCACAGCAGACTGTCACTACAGTACATTTCTTTTGTAAAACAGAGTCCCTTCAGTCCCTCCCTGCTGGATGTCTAACTGTAATAGTGAGAGGGAGAGTTGGTGCCTGGGCCCGCAGCCTGAAAAAGGAGTGCTCAAAAACTGTATGTCCCTTCACACCTCACACCAGGATTTCTAACTTTACTGGTGTTGGGGTGGCTTCACTGGCTTTTAGGCCCAGAGTCCCAGAAAAGTGCACTATGCTGGAAGAGGGAGTGAAAAGCTAATGTAACCCCTCAGCCACCAAAGTACCCTCAAAATGCCCCTACCACACCAGCATAGACTTTCCACAATAAAGTGGTGACCACAGTCAATGTCATAGGAGAATGCAGCAGAGGGAGCTGTACAGCACCTATAACAGACGGAAATGGCAGCAGCAGAGGTAAGTGCCATCAGCGTGGTGGGGCAAAAGAAAATACAGTACACCGTGTTCTATATATGTGTACATACGAACATACTATAAAATGGCAGCAGAAACAGGCCTCACGGTCTCACCGAGTCTGCTCGATTGTGCTAGTCCCTCAACTTGCAGTTGCCCCACCCTTCCCTCTGCTCCTCACAGTCATCCCCCCACACTGTCCCATCCTCTTGAAACAGCCACCGTCCTACAGAAAACCACTTCTTCAGGTACAGTGTTCCACTTGTCTACCACCCATTCAGTGACAAAATGTCTCCTGACCTCCCTCCTGAATTTTCCCTCCCGCCAACCTCAATTGATGCTCTCTTGTATCCCTCCCTCTTCTGATCCAGAATATCTCTCCTGTATTAGTTTGTTTATCCCCTTCAGGTACTTAAAGGTCTCAATCATATTCCCATCCCTCCCTTCCTCCAGGGAATACATGTTAAGCATGTTCAACTTTCCTCAGAGGAATTCTCCAAACCTTGGATCATCCTAGTTGCTAGGCACTGCACCCCTCCAACAATCTGATGTCCTTCTTCAGGAACGTGGACCAGTACTGCACACAGTACTCCAGGTGCGCCTGACCCGTGACCTGTACTGGGAAGGATCACCTCACTACTTCTAGAGAAGATCCCCTCGCATACAGCCCAACATCTTGTTGGCTTTTGCTGCTGCCCTCCTGCACTGAGCCGAGTTGTTCATGTTCCTGCTATAATCACCCCCAGATCCTTTTAATCCTCTGTGCTCCCCAATTGTACCCCTCCCAGCTGATGGCTCCTCCTCTGGTTCTTAGCTCTGAAATGCAGCAATTTGCACTTCTTGGCACTGAACCCCAACTGCCATGTTTCTGACCACTCCTGTAATTTAGTCAGGTCTTCCTGCAGTCCCTTCCAGCCCTCGATGTCATCTACCACAGCTCCCATCCTGGTATCATTCCAGAACAGACTGATCTTACTTGGGTCCTGTGTGAGATATCTGCTATGGATATCCCAAACAGCACCGTCCCAATACCAATCCTTGTGGCATGCTTGTCATCGCTCTTGGTGACAAGAGTTTCCCTCCACCACCACCCTTTGCTGCCTGCCCTTCAGCCAGTTAGTGATCCATTTGACCATCTTAGTACCGCCTCTACATGTTCCAGCTTCCTCCCTAGCCTCCCATGCGGCACGGAATCAAGGCCTTGCTGAAGTCCAAGTACAGGACATCCACTGCACGACCCTTGTCCAGTTCCCTGGTCAATCAATCACAGTATCAATCAGGATTGTCTGGCATCTGCCCGAGACAAACCTGTGTTGTTGCCTCGTCCTGGAGACCATTTTCCTCCAAAATGTCACCAGCCTCTCTTTAGGATTGTCCCCATGAGCTTTCCCACAACTGATGTGAGGCTCACTGGTCCCTTCCTGATCCACTGAATCTCTGAACAGCTTTTTCTTAGCCCACACCCCTCCATTACCTCCAGGGTCAGCCAACTGGGCTTTTGCCCTTCCAGTCTTACTTGTGCCCTAGTACATGTCCCAGTAGCCTCTGCCAGCCCTGTCTTAATTATATCCCATTTTTGACTGGCATCCATGGTTGGTTGGATTCCCTCCAGATGCCTTACCAGAATTTCCTATCTCGCTTAAGTCTGCCCCAGAAATCAATCACCTTGGTACCCAACCTCCAGTTTGTTTCCTCATTTTGAGCGTGAACCATACTGAATGGTGATCACTCTCAGCCAGAGAATCCTCCACCTCCAGGTCCCTTATGGCCTCCCATTTGATAGTACAAGGTCCAGAGTCCCTTCCCAAGCTATCCTGAAATGCCCCCAATATGACCTGCTCCCTTGCACTTGTGGTGGTTGGTGTGCTCCAGTCCACCCCAGGTAGGCTGAAGTCCCCGCCAGCACTGTGTTCCCCTTTCTGCAAATCCTCTTAATTTGTTCTGCTAAGTCCCTGCCCAGCTTCTCCCTTGAGCTGGTGCCCTATACACTACCCCCATTCTCAGTGCCCTACTCTGAGTCCTGAAACTGCATCCACAGGGCCTATGTTCCTCCTTCCTCCCCATCTTCCCTTATGCACCTTATTCCCTCCGTACATAGATTGCCACCCCAATCTTTCCTGTTTGCCCTGTCCTTTCTAAAATATCCTATACCCTGGGTTCATCATATCCCAGTCCTGGCACCGGGTGGCCCAAGTTTCTTATGGCTGCAATGTCCACCTGCCCCACTGCCAAAAGAGCCTGTAACGCAACTGATTTGTTTCTAGGCTCCTCACGCTCAGTGACACCACCCTCCAACTGGTTCCTTTCCTTCCCTCCTGATTAATCCCCTTTTGTCCCTACCTGATACCCTCCCTATAGCTTGGGGGTAAGCTTGTCTGTCTCCTCTCTGGAAACCCTGCCTACCAGCTGTCCACATGCCACCCCCACCTAGTTTAAATCTACCTTGTTGCTATGTACCCCTCTATCCTCTGTTTTAATACTCCTTACTCTCCCCACTCAACTGTAGCCTGTCCTCTGCATACAGTTCATTATTGTCCCAGGTTCTGCCCCAGCCACCTACTAACCCATACCCCTTGGTACGACACCAATCCCCCAGCCAGGTGTTGAATCCCTATCCTTCCCTTTCTCCCTGTACTTGCACAGGGTACTGGGAGTGCCTCTGAGAAGGCCACTAATCTCCCCACCTCCTCATACAGCCTTCCCAGCTCTTCAAACCTTCCCAGCTCCTCAAATTTCTTCCTTACTACATCCACTGCTCTCCTGCCAGGTCATTCGTACCCAGTGCACCACAACATGCGGTTTCTTCCTTCGCCTCCATGTGCACTTGAGAATGGACTGCCTCGCCCTGCCTGCTGTCAACCCATGAATAGACTTGACTCATATGAGACTATGTCTTTCCCTTTACTGCCCCATCTGATCCCTTCAGTACAGAGTCCCCAGCACTAGTACACCTCCCTCCTCATGGCCGTTCCTCCTCTCCTCCATTTACCACTATATCTATTACTAGAGTCTGCCTTCCTTCCCATTTATGTCCCTGCGCTCTCCCCATGCTCCCCCCTCCCCGACCTGTCTTCCCCATCCCCTGGTCCCCACCATCATCCACCTCCTCCCTTCCTCCACTGGCCTCTGCCCACCTTTTGCTATGCTCCTTGTGCACCCTATCAGTACTGGCCCCCTCCCTTCACCCCTGTTGCCCTGCCCTCCCTTTCAGCTGTGCCCTTCTCCCTGCCCCTGCTACCCTCCTTCAAATGCCTGTCCCTTGCGCCTCCTTACTTTTCCCCAGCCTCCCCTCCTGAAGCTCCCTTACCTCCCCTCCTCCCACCATAGCTGCCAGCACTGCAAACCTACTACCTGCCACCCTGCACTGCCTCCTTTCCCGTCTTGTCACTGCCTCCAACGCATGACCCGTCTGATGTGATCTCGCACCCTCCCTGTCCCTCCCCAACCTGATATTTTTCCCTTGATGTGCCCTCCTGCTGCTCCTTGGGAGAGGCCCTCCTGCCCCATATCCCACCCCGCCCACACCCTCTCTAACTCACCTCCAAGTCACTGCACTCTTTCCTCCAGACTCCTTAGTCTGTGCATATTGGACACCCTCCTAGTCTCCATAATATGTTCATCCAAACAGCTGTTCCACACCCATTTGCAGCCCACTATTCTACCCATGGTGCGCCCTCTTGTTTCCGCTGCCCCTGTACTACCCACAGCCTCCACTATAGCTGTTCCACCGCTAGTGTGTCCCTCCCTGTCATGTTCCATTTCCTACTTCTATGTTGCTATAGTCCTTGTACACCACTGATGGTTAATGTTGTCCCTAAAGCCGACTCTTTTGTTAGACCTTCAAGTGTACCTCTCTAATCTACAATGCACCCCTCCTCTGACTAACAGGTTTCCCTGCATGGATACACTCCCAGGTACTCACCATCTGTCCTGATGAGGCTGAGCACCTTAGTGACTGCACCTGGCCATGCTATCCACCAACAGTACACTGAGAATAATGTAGCATCCACCAGTAGCAGAGCAGCTGCACAATATATCTGGAGCATCCGGGGAGGGTGGGTTTAGGGCTGTCCCCTGACTTACCGACAGTCTCCATAATATGTTCATCCAAACAGCTGGCCCACACCTGCTGCAGCCCACCATTCTACCCATGGTGCCCCTCTTGTTTCCCACTTCCCTGTCCCCCACACTTCCATTATAGCCTTTCCACCTGCTAGTGTGTCCCTTCTGTCATGCTCCATTTCCTACTTCTATGTTGCTATAGTTCTTGTACACCACTGATGGTTAATGTTGTCCTAAAGCCTACTTTATTGTTAGACCTTCAAATGTACCTCTCCTAATCTACAATGCACCCCTCCTCTGACTAACAGGTTTTCCCTGCATGGACACACTCCCAGGTACTCACTGTCTGTGCTGATGAGCTGGACACCTTAGTGACTGCACCTGGCCATGCTATCCACCAATAGTACACTGAGAATAATGTAGCATCCACCAATACAGAGCAGCTGCACCCCAATATATCTGGAGTATCCGGGGGAGGGTGGGTTTGGGCCGCCCCGACTCACATAAGAGTCTAACAGAGCAGCTCCTGCCAACAGAGCCCCTCGGCCCTTCTCTCATGGCCACCGCTCACAATCAGAAGTATAAAATTGCTGATGGAGCTGCACTCCTCACCCGAGTCAGGCACCACTCACCCTCAAAGCTCCATTCCCTCCGCTGCTCTCCCGGTCAGACCCTGTACCTCCTTTTGCCCTGCCGAATGAAAGGAAACACCCTCGCCCCAGACAGTAAAACAAAAATAATATAAGATGTACACTTCCCTTTAGTCCACGAAGTCCTCCTGGCTGCCTTCTCGGTCCCTTCCCATCCTCAGCAGCACAGCAGCAGCCCGTTGGATCCCCACGGAAGAGCGCCCTCCTGGTGCCTGCGGCCTGCTTCAATACTCCCTCCCTCACTCCTTGCTCTGCTCCGTGTAGTGGTAGCTACCTTGACTATTCACACTGGTTAGTATATTCCTATTTTTACCCTTGCTGCTTCTCAGTCGTGTGTACCTAACAGGCATATTCAGAAAACTGTTTTCATTAGGTATTACAGCATGTGAATGCACAGGCAACTAACTTTAGGGTAGCTGTCTCCGTAGTCATATGCCATAATACCTAATAGAAGCAGTTTTCTGAATACACTGGTCAGTGTGAGAACCACAGCTCCTTTCCTTTCCTGCTGTTGCATTTTTGGCTATGGCACCTTTACAGGCTGTAGTGTGTACTCCTTTGCACTCTGTCTCTGTCCTCATTGTGTGCATATGCCATTGGCAACAATGGCACTTGTGTGTTCATTATTGTGTTTGGTGGGTGCAGGGTAGCGGCAGTCTGGTGGTACATGGATAACTTTCTTGTGAGCAGGGTGTGACTCTGGCAGTGTCTACATGTGCAAACTTGTCATTCTGAAAGTGTGTGTGTGTGTGTGTGTGTGTGTGCGTGCAGCATGTATGTCTTTCACCAGAACAAGATTCAGTTCCTGGGGCTGCACCTTGTAAGGTATGCTGTGCCTCTGTGGTTTGAGTGGAATGGGTAAAACAAGCTATTGTGTGCATGTGAGAAAGAGGTGTTGCTGCACTAATAGTGTATGTGTTATGAAAAGAGAGAAGCTGCCTGTATGTGTGTCTCAGTGCATGCATGAAAACAGCACACACAACTAAACTGATTACTACCAATACAAAAGGGTGGAGGGGGAGCATAACTCCTTCGTGGTGTGCCTGACTCTCAGCATCCTCTTGTCACTCCTGGATCAAAGTCTGGCTTTGCTAACTGAACCACTGCTGTCTCAAGACAATCCACCTGCTGGTTGGTGAGAGTGAGCTGCATGTCAGTACTGTTGGCTTGGGTGGTAAGTTTTGCCGCCA
Organism: Neoceratodus forsteri; assembly: GCA_016271365.2. Taxonomy (NCBI): domain Eukaryota; kingdom Metazoa; phylum Chordata; order Ceratodontiformes; family Ceratodontidae; genus Neoceratodus; species Neoceratodus forsteri. The sequence continues at coordinate 827,391,465 of CM057453.1, read as the reverse complement.
CTTTTGAAAGCAGTTAAGAGTGCCTTTATATCTGCTCAGAGACAACCAGATAACTTCTCAGTACTGTAAAGCTACTGTGAGACAATTTTAAAACATGATGGAAATGTGAAAGAAAAAGTGTGACCCACTGGGATTTGAACTCAGACCCCTGGCATACCGTGCCGGTACACTAACTCACTACGCTATAGGGTTCATGTGATTAGCAGGTCTCTGGGCTTTCCCTTCAGTCCCACTGTACTGAGAAGTTATCTGGTTGTCTGATATGTGCCTAGATGCTGGTTATGCAACACACAGAAAGGAATGTGGAGCCTGAAGAAAGCCCAGAGGTCTGCTAATCACGTGAGCCCACAGCTTAGTGGTTAGAGCACTGGCATAGTATGCCAGGGGCCTGAGTTCAAATTCCAGTGGGTCACGCTTCCTTTCACATTTCCATCATGATTTAATCTGCTCAGAAATTGTAAAACTCCCAAAGTATCCAGTCTAACTTCTTGCCCTTCTTAGGAGTATTCCTTGGTGAGGTATGACCAGTACCACACAACACCATTGAGACTGAGGCCAGGAAGAACACAGAGTCCGAGTCTCAAACAGCAATCACGGCTATCTTCCACTCATGGCTGTAGATTGTGTCTGTCTAGCTTCTACACTGCACACAGTAACTCTATATAATAATACATGTTTAGATTTGCAGAATTTCTCAATTTTCAACATGGATTTAGAAAGAACATAGTACCCTTATGGCACTTGTGGAACTGATTTCCTTTCTCCATGAGGCCTTGGACAGGGTGAGACAGCTGCTGCAGTCTTTCTTGCTTTATCGAAACTTTTGACCTTCTGCATAGCGGTCACCAGCTCTCAAACTGATGGACTCAGGAAATTGGATTTACTGATGAGGTGGTTGCCTGGTTTGAAAGTTACTTGAACAAGGCATAAATTAGTGTCAGGAGCTTGATTAGCAGTGATTGCTAATCCAAAACATTTGGATTAGCAATGACTTGGTTTTGAGGACAATTTTTTACGTTTTGACATTGAACATATTAATAAATAAATGTTTCCCTTACCCCAGTCTCCTAAACCGACACAACTCTCTCACCATTTATCATCTGGGCCTGTGCTTACCGACAATCACAATGACCTAAGCTTCCAAGCGTTTTCAGCTCTTACCTCGAGGCTGAACGATTTTCAGCCTCACCAATTTTCTCTGGCACTGCATGCATCATGCATGGGGGCATCAAGGCGGCGGTGATAGTGATAGTTTTATACACCCTCTCAGCTGGATGCTCCGATCCATTCAGGACGTTCAACTTCATTTGTGTTTGTCACGACTGGGCTACCGACGCATACACCAGAACTTGCTATCTTAACACAATGAGTAGGCTACTTAAGGAAGAAATGGCAGGAAAGGGAATATAGGGGATGTGGAAGAGTTATAGGAAACTATCAAAGGGGGGGGGGCTGAAAGCCACTGAAATGTGCATTAAGAAGGTGAGGAAGAACAAGAAAGGAGGAGACCACTCTGGTTTACAAGGAGGTGGCAGGTAAAGGGTCAGGGAAAGAAAGAGGGCATTCAGAAAATATAAGATGACACAAAGGAAGGAGGACAGGGAGGCTTATAGGAGAAATGGAGGCTAGCAGGACAGAAGATAAGGAGGGCTAAAGCTGACATTGAGGAGAAAATAGCTAGGCAGGTCAAAGGGAGATACATTTTTAGGTATGTGGGAGAAGAAGGAAGGCGAGGCAGAGGATAGTGAAGGTTGAGGGGGGAGGAATACAACTGAGGAGGACTTTGAGAAAACAGGTATTGAATAGCTACTTCTATGCGGTCTCCATGGAGGAAGGGGCAGGTAGGGGACTCAAGCTGAGGGGAGGGTGGGAAGACAAGAAAAAATTACTCACCATAGTAATGTTGTTTCTTCTAATGGAGTCTTGCTGTATTCAGACATAATGCAGTTAGCCCAGCACTTGAACTGCCCCAGAGAGGAAAGAATTAACTCTATGCAGAAGCATAGAATGTTGAGCTCAATCTCGGTTTTCAAACCTCTGTCTGTGGTACTTCCCAGTGTAACCGTCAGATTCTTAAAGAGCTAACTAACTAGTAACTAAAGTATGGAAATTGTTCAAAGTATAGCCAAGGGCAAAATATATCTTCTTGGGCCCAAAAGACTCAAGAAGAGAACCCAAGAAGGAAAGGTAGTGACAATGTTTAGTAAAACACCAGAAAAAATAATGATAATAACATCTACCCCACCCAAGAGGGAGGGTACAAGGTACACCCTGAGGTGCAACACTGTACCTGCCAGCACACTTCCCAAAACAGGTTCTGAGAGGGGAGGTGGGAGGAGGTCTGAATACAACAAGACTCCATTAGAGGAAACAACATTACTATGGTGAGTAATTTTTCTTCAAACAACATGAAGTCTTGCTGTATTCAGACATAATGCAGACTACCAAGCAGTTCCCTATGGAGGAGGGAATGCAGAACCTACTTTGGGAAGAGGCTCTGCAGTACTGCTGTGCCAAACCTAGCATCACTCCTAGCCTGGATGTCCAGGGAGTAATGCTTGGCGAAAGTATGTACTGTTTTCCAGGTGGCTGCTTTACAGATCTCTAACAAAGGTATATCTCTGTCTGCAGCTAGAGAAGCAGCTGTACCCTGGTCGACTGAGCCCTCAGGCCTGAAGTGGACGTCCTACCCAACTTGTCATAACAAAATTGTATACAAGAAACAATCCACCTGGCAATAGTTCTCTTAGTGGCATGCTTACAATTTCCACTTCACATAACTGAGAAACAATTGAAGACAGTCATTTCTATGTGCCTTAGTATGCTCAATGTAGTAGCTAAGGGCCCTCTTAATGTCCAGACTGTGTAACCTTCTTTCACCTGAAGAAGAACGGTCAGTGAAAAACACAGGGAGCGTATACAGACTGGTTCAGATGAAAACCGATACCACTTTGAGCAAGAACCTCCTATTGGTTCTGAGGACTACTTGGTCCCTATGGAAGCAGATGAAGTCAGGTTTCACTGACAGAGCCTGTAACTCACTAATCCGCCTGGCAGAAATAATAGGTACCAGGAACACAGTTTTCCAGGTCAAGTACTAATCGTCCAAGCCAGAGGTTTAAAGGGTGGCTGCATTAGCTGAGCTATGCAGACATTAAGATCCCAAGGCGGAGTGGGCTCCCTAAAGGGAGGGTTAATGAACCAGACCTTGAAAACTTTCTGAAAACAGGATGAGATGCCAGGGAAGAGCCCTTCCCTGCTGAGAGGAATACAGAGACAGCTGTTAGATGAACCTTCAGAGTGGCAGGCCTAAGGCCTAAATCATTGAGATGAACTAGATAGTCTAAGGTTGTGGAAATGTCTACAGAATCAGGCAGGATGCCTTTCTGACAGCACCAAATACTGAACCTTTTCCATTTGGAGTTTAAGTTTTCTAGTGGAAGGTTTCCTATAGACCTTCAGAATATCCAGAACTCCCTGAGAAAGATGTAGAGGCTGCATATTCTAACTCTTCAAGAGCCAGACCTTGAGATGGAGAGACTGGAGATTGGGGTACCAGATCCGCCCCTGGGGAGGACAGGAGATTGTATGTCCTGGGCAGAGACAGGGATGTGACACTGACAAGGACAGCAGTAGAGGATACCAAGGCTGTCTGGCCCAATCTGAGCCACCAGTATCACTGTGCAGGGTTGAGTCCTGATCTTGATCAGAACTCTGAACAGCAGAGGGAAGGCATAGAGAAACCTGCCCTTCCAGTCCAAAACAGAGCATCCTGGGAACTGTCCCCAGGACTGGAGGTCTGCAACAAAACAGAGGAAGTTGCTGATTGTCGCGTGCTGCAAAGGGATCTATCTCTGGAGTTCCCCACCTGTAGAAGATGACCTTCAGTATGTGAGGATCCAGGGACCATCTGTGGTGTCCCTGTGAAATTCTGCTCAGAGCATCTGCTAGTATGTTGTCCTTCCCAGGAAGGTGAACTGCTACCAGAGAAGTCTGAAGAGAATAGGCCAGAGACCACAGCTGCATTTCTGTGCACAAGCCGAGGACCCGAGTGCCTCTCTACTGCTGACATACCACATTGTGGTGGTGTTCTCCATTCTGACTTGGACCACCTTGCCCTTGACTGAATCCGAGAAGCTCTGCAGGGCTAGGAAACTGCCCTGAGTTCCAGGAGATTGATATGAAGGAGAGACTCCTGTGGAGACCGGAGCCCTTGAGCTGTCAGGGCTCCCAGGTGGGGCTCCCACCCTAGGAGAGAAGCATCAGTATTTAAAAATACTGATGGGACTTGAGGAGAAATGGAACCCTTGTCTGAGGTTGTCCTGGTCCAGCCACCATTGGAGAGCTTGGACCAGAGTCTGAGTCACTGGAATCAGTTTGGTAAGTGAATCCTTCTTTGAAACCAAAAAGACCTCAGATGAAACTGAATGTCCCTTATCTGAACCTTGCTCCCTGCACCACTGCCATGGAAGCTGCCATGTGGCCCAGGAGCTGGAGGAAATGTCTTGCTGGGCGGGAGACCTGAGGCTAAAGGAGGAAGCGAGATCCACTAGGGCCTTTATCCTTGCCAGGGAAGGAAGGCTTTGCTTGTACAGTGTCCAACTCTATGCCTAGAAGGGTGAGAAGTTGAACTGGTTTGAGTACAGACTTTGGAAGACTGAGAAGAAACCCAAGGAGCTGAGTAGGTCCTGGGTAGTTTGAAGAGCTGACTTGACCTGTAAATGAGACTGACCCACTAACAGCCAGTCGTCCAGATACGGAAAGATGGTGATACCCTGTCTTCTGAGGTAAGCCACCACTACTGCAAGGCACTTTGCAACACCCTTGGAGCTGATGTTAGACCGAATGGCATGGCTCTGAATTGGTAATGGCCTGAAGGCAACTCGAACCTGAGGTATTTTCTGTGGGAGCACCTGATAGGAATATGGAAGTAGGCATCCTTGAGGTCCAGAGATGCTAGCCAATCCCCTGGCCTTAGAGAGGGAAGGATTATTCCCAGAGTTACCATTTTGAATTTGGGCTTTGAAATGTGTTTGTTCCGATACCTTAGGTCTAGGATGGGTTGTCACTCCCTGTTTTCTTTGGGGTAAGGAAGTAGTGTACCTGGAATACAGTCCTTTCCCTTGTGCTGAGTAGGAACCTTCTCTATAGCTCCGAGAGCTGAAGAGAGGAAACCTCTGCCTCTAGGGCAGGGTTTCTGAGACTGATGCAGGTGGAAAGACTTGGCCCTTCTTTTGGAAATTTTTTGAAGTTGAGGGCAGTCCTGCTTTACTACTTCCAGGAACCACTTGTCTGAGGTCACAGACTTCCAGGCCTGGAAGTAGTAAACCAGCCTGCCTCCTACTGGAAATGGGGAGTCGACCGGGCTGACACATCAGGGTGTCTGCTTGGCAGGAGACTTAGACTGGGAGGAGGAGGAGCAGCCCTGCTCATCCCCTCCTATCCTGCCTCTGAAGAATCCCTCTGTGGGAAGGAGAGGAGGCGTGGCTGGAAAAGGCCTTTGAAAGGGCCTGCCCCTGCCCCTAGACTGCTGCTTGTGCGGAGTGGCCTGCCTTTCCTTGACCTGTGCATTCCTGTACATGGTCCCATATTCATCCATTTTCTTCATGTAAGCCTCTGTCTGCTCCCAAACAGAGAGTTACCTACTACAGGAAAATCCATGGCCTTAGTCTGGGTATCCTGTGAAAGGCTAGTTCATCTGAGCCAAGCATGTCTTCTGAGAGACACAGATGTAGCCATGACTCTAGATGCCACATCATTGAGTCCACAGCAAGCATGAAATTGCATTTTTGATGCCTCAATTCCATCAGCAGCCACCACCTCTAGCTTCTTGGCTAGCTGGGGAGAGGCCTGTTTAGCCAGTTCCAGAACCGTGTCCCATCTGGATTTCTGGTACCTGGCTGTGTAGGCCATATAAGTAGCTGACTGAGTCCCAAAGAGGATGCCAAATACTGTTTTTGGCCATGGCATCCACTTTCCTGGAGTCCTTATCTGGGGGGTGTGAAGCCAAAGGAATGTTAGCCCTGTCACAGGCTGCAGCCTGCACTACTCCAACATGGCTGCAATGACTATAAAGGAACTCCATAGCTGAGCCTAATAACGAATACCCCTGTCCATTCTCTTATCCACAGGAGGTATTGAATTAGAGTTTGTAAAATTTTTGTGTCTGTTTCCCTAGACAGCTTTTTGGACTCTGGGATGTCCATCATTTCCACAAAATCAGGCTCTTCATCCTCCTCTGCTGCTTCAGGGTTTGTGCCACCTTTGTAGAACAAAAAGTGTGAAGGGGACTCAGAGAGCCTGGGAGGAGAGACACCTGAGGGCCTGTCTGGGAGATGTCCGGTTCAATGGGCACATCCAGACCCCCTTCATCGTCATCACCAGGATAGTCTTGTCTCCTCCCACACCTCTATAGTAAGCATCTGGGTCATAATCCGAGGGGACGGATCCCCTGAACCTGAGCGCGAACCGCTGTATCGGTTCAGACGGAACCGGGTCCAAGCGACTGGACAATACTAATTCCGACGGCTATTTCGTCCAAGCGGTTGGAGAGTGATGCAGGATCCAAACTGGCAGACTTGTGCTTTTTCTTGATTAGAACCGACCCCCTTGGGGTCGGCTCTCCTTTGACTGAGGAGGTATCGCCCAGGGTCAGTAGGCACCTCAGGTTCGGGCCGCAACTGAACCAGGCTGGCCATCCGGATCTACAGACTTCTCAGCCTCCCTTTCCTTCAGCCTACTCAGTCTTTTATCTATAGTGGTTTTAGGAAAGTTCTTACAGATTTGGTAGTCTGACTTGAGGTGGTCAAACCCCAGACAATAAACACAGATGAGGTGGGGGTCGGCCTTAGCAAAGCCTCCCACGACTCAGTACAGTGTTGAAACCCAGTGGGACTGGTTTCTTCTTGGGTTTCTCAGACATGGCCAACCTAACAAATTACCCTATAGAAGCTTTCAAGCCAGGTAATAAAGCAACCGATCGGTTAAAAACTGTGTCACGGGCTTTTAAAAGAACCAGCAAAGTCCGGTTCTTTGAAACTGATCAGTACTGGAACACCACCTAATCCCAGAAAGAGAAACATTTTCAAAGTCGGTTCCAAACCGGACCGACTGGAAAGAAAACCAAGAAAGACAATTTTCACTCTTTTACCAAAATAAAACACAGTCACTACCTATCTACATACTACCTGTACACGCAGACAGAGGCTGGAATCCGAAAATAACAAAAATATGCGGTTTAAACGAATGCTTTATTTCCTTTTACCGAACCTAGCAGAGGAAATCACCAGAGCAACTTCACTGTTGGCTGGAGTAAAGAATCTGATGGTTACACTGGGAAGTACCACAGACAGAGGGTTGAAAACCGAGCTCGAGCTCAACGCTCTATGCTTCTGCATAGAGTTAACTCTTCCTCTCCGGGGTAGTTCAAGTGCTGGGGCTAACTGCATTATGTCTGAATACAGCAAGACTTCATGTTGTTTGAAAAGGTGGATCCTAGCCTGTTCAGCATAGACAGGGTTAGGGAGGAACTAGGCAAATTAAATGTGGACAAAGCAATGGGGCCGGACGGCTTGCACCCGGGGTACTCCGGAAACTGAGGGAAGAGCTGGCTGTCCCACTGATGAGACTGTTTAACTTGTCCCTAGATACAGGTGAGTACCAAGGGACTGGAGGAGGGCAGATGTGGTGCCACTGCACAGGGGGGCAGTAAGGAGGTGGCGGAGAATTATCGCCCGGTCAGCCTCACCTCGGTGGTGGGTAAGGTAATGGAGGTACTAATAAAGGAAAGGGTGGTGACTACTTGGTGGATAGCGGCCTGCAGGATGATAGGCATGGCTTCTAAAATGCTAGGTCATGCCAGACAGACCTGATAGAGTTCTTCAATTGGGTGACACAGGTGCTTGACCAGGGAGGCCGGTGGGCGTGGCCTATCTAGACTTCAGTAGGCCTTGACACCATTCCTCACAGAGAGCTAGTAAATAAGCTGGAAAGCTTAGGGATGGGATGGAAAATAACTAGGTGGGTGGAAAACTGGTGTGCGGTAGAAGCCAGAGAGTGGTGGTAAATGGGGTGCACTCCAGGGTGGGGGTGACAAGAGGGGTGCCCCAGGGGTTAGTACTGGACCCTTCCTTTTAATATCTACATCAGTGATATAGTGGACTGGCTGGAGGGAAGGGTGTGCCTATTTGAAGATGATATGAAAATCTGCAATAAGGTGGACACTCCGGGTGGGGGAGGCCATGAGGCAGGACCTGAAGAATCTGGAGTGGTGGTCGGAAACTTGGCAACTGAATTCAATGCCAAAAAGTATGCTGTGATGCACTTGGGGTGTAAAACCCATTAGCAGCTTACACTCTGGGGTGAGAGAAAATCAAAAGACAGAGCAGGACAGGGATCTGGGGATTATAATATCAAGCAACCTTAAGGTAGGTAGCCAATTGCAGAAAAGCTGTGGGAAGGCAAGTGGAATGTTGGCATGCATTGGGAGGGGCATAACTAGCAGAAGAAGGGTGGTACTGATGCCTCTTTACAAAGCTATGGTGGAGCCGTAACTGGGTATGGGGTCCAGTTCTGAAGACCGCACCTAAGCAAGGACATAGATGGGATAGAGAGGGTTCAGAGAAGAGCAACCAAGATGGTGCATGGTATGCAGGGGAAGCCATATGAGCAGAGGTGTAGGGAACTGGATCTGTAGCCACTGGAGGCCAGAAGGAGAGGGGGACATGATTAGAACTTTTGAAATGCGTGGAGGATCGATAAGGTGAATGAGGGGAGCTCATTTAAAAGGAAGGAGAGGGCTAAAACTAGAAGGCATAGCCTAAGATTGAGGGCGAAGATATAGAGGCAATGTTAGGGGCGATTCTTCACGGAGAGGGGTGGTGGAGGCCTGAAACAAACTACCAGAGGAGGTGGTGGGGCTGAAATGTTGGAAGGATTCAAGAAGGCATGGGACAGACATATGGAGTTGGTAAGTTGGGGGAGGCCCGTGGAAAAAGGAGATGAGTGGGGGGAGGGGCAGACTCGATGGATCATTGGGGTCCTTTTCTGCCATCAGATTTCTGTGATTCTGGGATAGATTGTGAACATTTCACTTTGGATGTATGGAATGAGTTTCAGCTTGTTACCAAGTGACTGAGTAATAACGGACTACTTTTAAATGTGTCTAAAACTAAATTTACGTACTTTGGAATGAGGAATCGGTTGTCTGCTATACCTTTATCACTATACCTTATCAGCTTGTAATTAAGGATGGACATAATGTTGAAACTGAGAGGGTAGATTGCTTTAAATATTTAGGTTCTTTATTTGGATAGTTTATCGTATAATTTTCATGTTGATTGTGGAGTTAAAACCATAAATGTTCTGCTAGGTTTATGTTATAGAATTAGACAAAATTCGAAGGTGTTGGTACAGTCTTTGGTTTTATCAGTGACTGATTATGGACTTCAAATTTATTCTTCCACAGCAGAGACTACATTTAATAGAATAAGAACTGCTTATCATAATGAGTGTCATTTTGTTTTGTCATGTTAAGATTGACTCACCATTGTATTTTATATTCTTTAGAATGGTTTGCATTTGAGTATCCTTTTTATTACAGATTGATTTCACTGTGGAGATTTTGGTATGAAGAAGCTCCACCCAGACATCATGAACACAAGCTTTTTGGCCCTTAGGGGCTTTGCTGTAGCTGTGTGAACTGCTGTCCCTTCATGCTCTGTCTCTTTCATTAGCATGTGTTGTCTATGCTATACCGCTGTTTCTGATTGCTGCTATATGGTCTTGCCTTTTACCACGCACACAAAGTTGTACCTTGTATTTTGTTTTAAACATTATTAATTGTATTCCTATAAATATTTTTTGCAACTAAATAAATCCTTTTACATGGTTTGGTTTACAGCATTCCTTCTTTCAGTTGGTTGGAGCTGATGCTAGACTTTTATATAGCTTTCCAGAATGGAAGTGCTTCCAGGTTTGTTTTTTTTTTTAAGTATGAACGGAATAAAAAAGTAAATGAAGGTAGACTATTCAAAAGGAAAGAATGAGTTAAAACAAGAGATCATAATTTAAGATTGGAAGGGGAAGATTTAAGAGCAATGTAAGATGTTGTTTCACTGAGAGGGTGGTGGGATCCTGGAACAGATTACCTAATGAGGTGTTGTGTGCAGAAACAGAGGAGGAATTCAAGAGGGCATAGGACAGACACAAGGGGTTGGCTGGTGGGCAGAGGAAAATATCCCTGGAAGTGGAGACAAGTAGGGCGGGTGGAAATGGGCAGACTAGATGGACCAGGATGGTCCTTTCTGATGACACATTACTATGATACTATGATACACAAAAGTGGTCTCACAAATTTTCCTGTGAACTAATCGACCAATCTCACAATTCCCAATTCTCTCTAAAATCCTCAATAGACTGTCCATGAGCAACTATTAAACTACTACTCCCTGCACTCTGTTTACCAGTTTGGGTTTCCAGCATCCCACTCTACATCAATCACTAACTTTATCCTCACTGACATGGGCAATAGCCTGCCAACCAGTGTCATATTTTTCAACCTGGCTAAATCTTTTGACACAGTAAATCACATCCTTCTCCTAGATAAACCTGGTGCCTCTGGTCTCATCTACTCTTCTCTCTCCTAGTTTTCCTCCTATCTGCTCCGACCCAGTCCATCTTTACTGGCTTACCCTCGACTTCAGGCAAGTCATTATGGGGATCCCTCAAGGCTCTGTCCTAGGGCCTCCTTTTCAATATCTCCATTAACAACCTCCCACGGACTGTAAATTCCTACAGTATCCAGTGGTTGGACCTCTGCAGACATCTGTTACTCTGCAATCTGACTTAAACAACCTATTTGATTGGTTTAGATCAAATTGTTTAGCTCAAAAAAGTCCAAATCAGTGTCAATGCTTTTGGCTCTAAAAAGCCAGTTGGCTGCCCTAACCTACACACAAGCAGCCAGATGGACGACCCGAAATCTGTGTCAGAATAACACAGAAACAGAATTTTTCAGCAGAAAAGGACCACTTGGCCCACCCAGTGTGCCCAAATGGTCCCTTGCCTAATGTGTCTCCATAGACCCTAACCGCCTCTGGCCCTCCCTACTTATTTACTAATATTCCCTATGCCTAGCCAGCACATGCTTGAAGCCCCCAACTGTTCTCATCTCCATCACTTCTGCTGGCAATCTGTTCCAGGTGTCTACCACCTTTTCAGTGAAGCAGTATGTAGTGCCCCAGAGTCCTGGTGCCCTCCAAATATGGGCAGCCAGGAGCTGTATGGTGGTAGGCAGGGAGGTGCCCCAGGATGTAGGGAGGCCCCAAAGTTAGGTGCCCCGGTCCCAGTAGGCATCCCCCAAACATGAAGCCCCAGCTGAGCCCCCATTTTAAATAAATAAAGTTGTTTTCTAATCGTTTTCCCTGCCTGCTAGAGTTTACCAGCCCCCGTTACATTGCACAGGCACCTGCAGCGTGGGCCCAGTCGTGGAGGGCCAGCAGGCGGGGATGGGCTCATGAGTTCCGTAATAGAATCCTCAGCCCCTTTGAGCGGCAGTGGCCATTCATTCCAGTGGGAGAGCAGTGAGAAGTAGCAGCAAGTGCGAGGCGGGCGCTAGGCCAGCTGGGGCTAGGCAGAGGAAGGACTCACCTGATGTCCTGGGGTCCCTCCGATGTCCTGCCCAGTCCTCAGCCAATCGCTCCCTCTCTGTGGTCAGCGGCTCTAGTTCATTGGGTTATTCCGGTGACGCGGCAGCGGTAAAGTGTTGTCGGATGGGCAGCAGGTCCAGGCCGGCCCCTCCATTCTTCACCAGCAACACAGTGGTCTTGCTGGGAGGCGGCAGCAGCAACCCCAGGCTAGCCCCTCCAGCACCCAGCAGCACAGCAGTAGTCCTACTGGGAGGCGGCAGCGGGTCCAGGCCGGCTCCTCCAGCACCAGGATCATCAGGATGGTCATTGGGAGGGCAGCGGCAGTAGAGGTGAGCCATCACTCCACCAGCAGAGCCTGTAGCAGCCCAGTCAGGAGGGCAGTGGGGCCAGGCTGGCCCTCCAGCTTCAGTAGCAGTGGGAGGTGTTCATGGAGGGTGGTGGGTCCAGGCTGTCCCTTCTACTTCAGTCCGGTGGCAGGAGGTCCTCTGGGAGGGGTGACGGCAGCAGCATCAAGCCGTCCCTCCAAGCCAGCAGCCCAGCTTCAGTGGAGGCCTGTGGAAGGAGGTGGGTTCAGGCCTCCCCAACAACAGCAGTAGATGTCGGCCCAGGAACACATGGAGGCGGCGGGGTGAGTGGCGGCAGCACTAAGTTAGGTGCTGGCCACTGAAGGGAAAATAATTTTCTTTGTTTTAAATAAATCTTTGGCGTTTCCAGGTGCTGGCAGTAACTGTTGGGCCATGCAAGGCCCCGAATCAAGAGACCGCCTACAGGGGCGGAATAAGAAATAGCTCCGTAGAGCCAGGGAAATGTGGGGGCGAGCAAGGCCCAGTGAAAGACCACCCATGGGCGGAGTAAGGAGAAGGCTCTGAGCCAGTGACTGGAAGGGCGGAGCAGCATGGGAAGGCCAGGGTGATTGACAGCAAGGCCCAGCCCGCCCGAGAAATTTAAAGGGTGATGACAGATTCCCTAGAGTTAAAAAGGCAACGACAGGCCCCTCCAGTCTCAAAGGGGCCAGGAACTGTATAATGATACATAGATACATAGACAGTGTCAGCAGATAAGGGCCTATGGCCCACCCAGTCTGCCCATTTGAGCTTGTAAGTTCAGTTTGTTTCCTAGAAGTCTGTTGCCCTTACCCTGGCCTCCAGAATCCTTTATGTCTATCCCATGCATTCTTAAATCCCGTGATTGTTTCAGCCCCACCACTTCCTCTGGCAGGGTGTTCCACTTGTCCACCACCCGTTCTGTGAAGAAATTCTTTCTCATGTTTCCTCTGAATCGTCCTCCTCCAACTTCATCCCATGCCCCTAGTCCTGGAACATCTTTTCGCTTAAAAATAGTGTTTTCCTGCACCCTGTTCCTCCCTGTAAGATACTTGTATGTCTCTATCATATCCCCTCTCCCTGCTCTCCTCCAGGGAGTACATGTTCAGTTCCTTCAACCTGTCTTCATAGGACTTGCGATGCAATCCATGCCACCATCTTTATTTGCCCTCCTCTGAACCTTCTCTACCCTGTCTATGTCCTACGTAGGTATGGTCTCCAGAACTGTACACTGTACTCCAGGTGGGGCCTCACTAGTGTCTTGTATAGCGGAATTATGACCTCCTTTTTCCTGCTGGTGATGCCCTGCCTATACATCCCAGCATCCTATTTGCTTTACCTGCTGCCTTGTCACACTGTTTCTACCTTGAGGTCATCAGAGATGACAACCCCAAGATCCTTTCCTGCTTGGTGCATGCTATATCCTCACCCCCAACTGATATATTGTGCCAGGGTTTTGTGCCCCCATATGCATTATCTTGCACTTCTTTGCATTGAATTTCAACTGCCAAACCCCGGACCATTCTTCAAGTTTCTGCAGGTCGCTTCTCATTCTGTCTACACCCTCTGGTGTGTCTACTCTTTACAGAGCTTTGTGTCATCAGTGAACAGTGAAATTCTGCCTTCTAGGTCCTACGCAATGTCACTGATGAAGATGTTGAATAGGACGGTCCCAGCACTGATCCTGTGGTACCCCACTGGTCACTCTTCCCTCTGTGGAGTGACAGCCATTTACCACCACCCTCTGTGTCCTGGCACCCAGCCAGTTACCTACCCACCACACTACTGTCCTGCCCACACCCATATTCCCCAGTTTGTGTAATAGTCTTCTATGTGGCACAGTGTCAAAGGCCTTGCTGAAGTCCAGATAGGCCATGTCCACTGCCCTCCCCTGGATCCACCTCCCTAGTCACCCAGTCAAAAAATTCAATGAGGTTGGTCTTGACATGACCTCCCCTGGTGAAACCATGCTGCCTTGGGTCCTGTAGTCCATTGACAACCAGATGTTCCACCAATCTCTCCTTCAGTAGTGCTTCCATGATCTTCCCCACTACCGAGGTGGAGGCTGACTGGTCTGTAGTTCCCTGCTTCCTCTTTGTTCCCACTTTTGTATAAGGGGACTACATCTGCTGTCCTCCAGTCTTTGGGTACCTCCCTGTTTCCAGTGATCGGCTAAACAGGATAGCCAGAGGTTCAGCCACCACCTCTCTTAGTTCTTTAAGGACCCTGGGTGCACCCCATCTGGCCCCATTGCTTTATCAACTCTTATTACTTCCAGTTCCTTCAGGACCCTTTCTGTAAAGGACTCTGTGTCCATTTCTGCACCATTCTCACCCCTTGTACTCCCTTCAGACCCATTACCCTCCTCTTCCTCAGTAAAGACTGAGCAGAAATACCTGTTCAATATGTCAGCTTTACTGTTGTCATCCTCCACCTGGCCCCCATCCTCCCCCTTCAGTCTCACTATCCTCCCTTTGTCTTTCTTTTTCACTTATGTACCTGTAAAGGTTTTGTCCCTCTACCCACTGATTTTGCAATGTGTTCTTCTGTCTGAGCTTTGGCTTCCCTTACTGACCTCCCTGCCTCCCTTTGCTTCTCCTGGTACTTCTCCCTATCCCCTTCTGCCTGTGTCTCTTTGTATTGCCTGAATGCAATCTTTTGGCTTTCACTTTCTTTGCTACCTCTTTGGAAAACCATAATGGTCTCCTCTTCCTTTTCCTCTTGCTAACCTGCTTAATGCATAATTCTGTTGTTCTTGTAATCCCCATTTTAAATACTGCCCACTGTTCCTCAACCCCGATTCCTGTCCCATGCCCCTTAATGCCTCTTTCAAGTATCTCCCCATTTTCCCAAAGTCTGCCCCCCTAAAATCCAGGATATGTGTTTTTGTGTGGTTTGGTTCTGCTCTTTTGTGATTTCAAACCACAATGACTGGTGGTCACTGTTTCCCAGGTGCTCCCCCACTGTTGCCCCCATTACACTGTCCCTGTTTATGAGCACAAGGTCCAGTATTGCCTTCTGCCGAGTTGGTTCCATGACCAGTTGCTTGAGGAAGGCACACTGAAGGAGTCCAGGATAAATCTGCTCCTAGTTGATGCTGCTGCTGGGATGCTCCAGTCCACGTCTGGAATATTGAAGTCTCAACCAGTACTACCTCACCCTTGTCTGCCATCTTTGGATGGCTAGCATCAACTCCCTATGTTTCTTCCTCCTGGGCTGGTGGTCTATAGACCTCACCTGTGCGGATGGCTGTCCCCATTTTCCTTTCCAGCTTAACCCACAGTATCTCTCCCCATTTTGTTCCTCCTGGATCTCTGTGGCCCTTATGTCATTTTCACATACAGTGCCACTCCTCCTCCCTTCCTGCCTGCTCTGTCTCTTCTGAATATGTTGTAGCCAGGTATGGCCATCTCCCAGTCGTGGTTATCATTACACCAGGTTTCAGTGATGGCCACAATGTCCAGGTCTGACTGTACCAGGACAGCCTCCAGATCTTCCATCTTGTTGCTAAGGCTCCTGGCATTTGCACACATGGCTTTCCATGATTTGACCTCCTAGACTGTTTCACTGTTCTACTCCAGCCCCTTCCTTGGTTGTCATTTATCCCTGGTTCTCCTTGCTGTCTGCCCTTCTGCTGAATTTTGCCCTTTTCTGCTTATCCACCTCTTGGGCACTAATCTCCATCTTTGCACACTGCTTTGCAGAGATAGCCACTCCTCTGGTTCACTGGTTCCACTGCTAGCTGTGGGGTGAGCAAGTAGGTACCCTCCTTGCTGGCCTGCCACCCCTTTGCTAGTTTAAATGCTTGTCAATGTAGCATTTAAACTTATCATTGAGTGCTTGGATTCCTCCAGGATGGATGCAGGCCGTCAGGCTGAACAAACCTCCATCCTCCAGGTGGGTCCCCAGTCACCAATGATCCAAACCCTTCCTCACAGCACCAGTTCTTCAACCATGAGTTAAAGTTCCTGGTGCATGCACTCCTATGCTCTCCTTGCCTCTCACAGGTAGTACTTCTGAGAAAGTGACAGAAGTAGCTACTTGCTTGAGACCCTCCCAGTTTCCTAAACTCTTCCTGAACTTCCTTTGGCTCCCCATTTGCCAGGTCATTAGCATCTAGGTGGATGACATCCAGCTCACCCTCCGCCTTGCCTGCTCAGTGATCCCCAGGATCTTCCTTCCATCCCTCCATGCCGTGGCACCTGGTAGGCACCTCACCTCCCTGTCCTCCCCCTCCTGTGTTCCTAGCTGGATCCCTCTTATGATGGAGTCCCCACCAGGATTCGCTTCCTCCTCCTCTGGGGTCCACTGCTTTCCCGCTGAGGTCACCTCCTTGGCTAACCTCCATCCTTTCCTTCCACTTCTCTGGGTACCTCTATTTGGTTGTCCTCATTTGCCAGTGTGCATATGAGTTCTTGAGTGGAATAGGATCTGGGATGTGCCTCTGCCTGACTGCTCTAACCCTCCCTGAGCCCACTGTCATCCAAGTGCTCCTCGTTCTTGGCATCCTTTGAGGCAGTTGCATTGGACTGGGTGGTCCCTGGATAGGGTGATGGTACTCCTGACCCAGTTTACTCCGCCTGAGTCTGGCTACCTCATCCCACAGTCCAGAGAGATGCATGCAGATAGGGCAGCACCTCAGTGTCCAGAAGGTCTGCCTGAATATGGCTGCCCCACAGCCACTGCATTGCACCACCCCCACATTATACTGCAGTTCCACTACTTGTCTGCTACTGAAGCTCTCCTAGTTCCTTTTTATTAATTTACTGTACTAAAATCCTGCCACTGATCCTCAGATAATTTTTTTTTAAAAAAAAGAAACCAATAAATAAATAAATGAGTCAAAACACTTGTCGTGCTGAGGGTGGGCTTCTTCCCCTTATGCCCTCCTACTTCACACCCTTACTATACTCTGTGTTTAGCTCCTGTCAATCAGATTTAACAGGGCATATAATTAAGAGCTGGGGAAGGGGAGGGAGGAGGGGGGCATAAAATTGCAGCAATTAAAGACAGCACAGAATTACACCACCACTATGTTTTAAATTTTCAACAGCCCAAAACAATTATAAGTAAAGACAACAAAGAAAGTATAGTGTCACTAAAAGCCCACAATCTAAGTTTAAAAGAAAAATAGCAATTTCCAGTTACTCTAAAGCACTGAACTGAATTGAATTGAACTGAATTGAATATGTTTCCTTCCTTACCCTTTGGCTTCTTCTGACTTCTGATAATGACTAAATGAATATTTGTTATTACTTCCAAAAGTGGCAAAAGGGCAGAATAAATGCCAGGTCCGTAAAGCAAGGAACTGTAAGTAAGGAACTGTATACCTTAGTGTGGATTAATGCCAGACACCTGAATCCAGGTGGCCTACACAGAGGCCAGGTTTAAAAGGGCAGCACTCTCGAAAGTAAAACTGCTTGTAAATAAATGTACTTAATTGTTTTACTGCAATGCTTTTGGGGCCCTGTGATGACATTGTCCCTATGCCAGTATCTGTGTGCCAGCTGAAGATGGCTACGATGACAGTGCCCTTGCGATGTTATGTAATCTGATAACCTGAATTATTTTAACTGTTGATAAAGTGCCTAAGTAGTAATGTTAGCTAGAAATAAAGACACAGACACAAGGTTTTAATAGAAATGTTTATTGTGCCACCACCCTTCAGCCTGTGTGTGATCCCAGGTGCCCCAACCCCATTTTCCCGACCAGTTGTCATGTCCTTGTCATCCTTGTGTCCCAGCAGTCCACATAAGGGCTGTGGCTGGGTGGAATTTGCAGACTTTTTCCTGGAGGTGTCATTTCCAGTGGTCTACAGAGACCTTTGTGCCGATGACCGACACCACCTCAGAATAGTCCTGGCCTGTGTCCTGTTCTGTGTTTTCCCTGCCCGGACAGCTGGTTTCCTGTCTTGCTTTCTCCTTCCAGTGAACCATAGGGTGGCTGGCTTAGGTATTCATGACTACTTCCTACTTCACATATGTGAGGTAAAGTAAGAATTTAGTGATGTTATTTGTAGTAGGGTACAGCATAATTTAATAATGTGTAGATATCTTATCTTTAGGTTTTGAATTTAATAATGTCCTACTAGTCCTTTAGAGTTTTGGGCCCAGATATTCAGATTGAGCCGGCAGTGGCTAAGCCTGGGCACAGTGCAACTGGGCTGCCCCAGGGCCAGGACCAGGTGATATTCAGCGGTGATGCGCCATGGCGCAGCACCGTTGAATATGGCAAGGTCGACACACAAACTACACATGGCACAGTGGCACTGCGGCTGGTGCAAGCCACAGAGAAGAACGCGAGGGATGGTGCCAGCGCAGAGTGCAGTTGCGCTAGGTGCATCACCTGCCGATATTCAGCAGGGGCATGCAAATGAGGCCATAGGATATGCAAGGGCGAAATGGGGCCATTTGCAAGTCAATATAGCCCCATTTGCATGCCTTGTGCAGGGCAGCTCTGGTGACTTATGCCTGACGCCTGCACAGCATGACATGTGCAGTGGGGATCCTGGGGCATCCCCCCCCTGTAGCTGTGATCACCGCAATGTAAACAAAACAAGCCCTGGTAGTCTCAGTGCCCCCCCAGTCCCCGATTCCTCGAATATTGTACTGACAGATCACCCTGGTGATCAAGTGGTTCCCCTCCCACCCAAGTGCCCAAGTATTGTACAATGACTGCCCTGGTGGCTGGTGGACCCGCCCCAGCCACGATCGCGGTAATCCGCCACTTAGAACAGCCCTGGTGATCCAGTGCGTGCACCCCCTCCCACCCACAATGCACCTTGCCCACCCGCTCCCCGTCATGGCGGGCGGCTGCAACCTGCCCGCGCCACCGCCCATCCACCCCGCCCGCAGGCTGACGGGTGCTGGTATGGGCTGTAAGCCCATTGGTCTGATGTGGACCAATAGGGCTTGCGGGCATACTGTGATAGACAAATATGTGAATGGAGTCACATGGTGGGACTGTCTGGTACAGTATGCACTGCAAGCCTGTTAGTCCACACTAAAAGAACAAGGAGCTTACAGCCATCTCTCTACTCAGTGAGCGGCCGAGTGTAGTGGGAGGGTTGCAGCCACCCACCCATGATGGGAAGGGGGCGTGTGGGCAAAGGTGCGGTGTATGGTGTGGAGGGGTGACACTGGATCACCAGGGATTCGGGACCGGGGCACTAGATTACCAGGGATTGTTTTGTTATCATGGCAATCGAAGCAGGGCGGGGGGCCACTTGACCATCAGGAATGTGTGCACTTGCCAGCGGTGTTCTGGGTGGGCAGGTGGCCACCATGGCTGGGCTGCTGTGTTGCGCCCTGCAATATTGCATCCACCTGTGGGTGGCCAGGAGTTGTGCCATCTTTTCTGGGGCTCAGCTTTGAGCCCCTATCGTCGTCAATGCAGGGTTGTGCTGGCATATGGACCGCACTCCCAGGCTGAATATCAGGATGTGCCGCATATGCATGGGCCGCCCCTGCATTAGCTGCATACATTGGCATTGTGCCCGGTGCGTCGAGGTTAGTGCTGCGCCAGGCAGCCTTCTCAATATCCCGCCGGGCACACTGCGGGTTGCACCAGAGAATACTGTTATGCGCTTGGTACAACCTCTTTGAATATCCTGCCTTAGAGTTTTTAGTGTAGATATTTAGGATAATGTTATTGTTTAGTCATGTTTAATAAACTTTTACATTGTTGCTTGCATTCAAGTCAGCTTCACGCCTCTCCTTGTGTTCCCAGTAGTGGTATTTGAACTTGGGACCCCTTCCCCAAAACTCTCCGTCACCCACTGGCGGGAGTCAAACAAAATTCACCTCCAGGTGGTTGGCGTAGTCGGATTACCTTGTGTTTTTCCCTTCCAAGTTGTAGCCAGGGTGGACCTGTGCCTCGACCCAACCAGGCTATTTTGAGAGCAGTCGCATCAGGAGCAATACCCCTCACCCATTACTTTCACATCCCTCTTAGACCTCTCCCTCCAACTTCATTGCATGCCCTGGTCCTAGAGCTCTTCTCATTTGAAAGAAGTTCCTCTCCTGCACGTTGCCCCTGTAGGATACTTGTGTAACCCCCTACAAATGGGGGTTCCTAAAAATCTTCCTTGAGCTTGCCTAAATGCTCACTGCCAGGCTGGTGTCCTGAGTTTTAGCAGTTTAAATGTGATTGCCAGAGAGTGCCTGTATAGCCTCTGTGTACTGTCTTTTAAGAGCTGCCTGGATTGCAGTCATAAGTAATCTGAAAGGAGTTCTGTTGAAAGATATAACTATTTGCTGAAAATCATTTTGAGTGATAATGATAATGTAGTTTGTCTAACCTGCCTTCTTTGCAGCAAGGACTGTTTTGTTTATCTCCACTATCTTGGTCTGGACTGCAATTGGACCAATCAGTTCGTGGGACCTAAAATGGAGCCAGACTACAGGAGCTGCCTGGAGTCAAAATCTGTAGGAATTGTAGTTTGGGGCTTTTGGCGCTTTTTGCACCTGAAGGGAGCCTTTGTTGTGACTCACAGACATCAGCCAACCAAATCTTTTGGATTCTGGGAAATTCCCAGGTTTTCTGCAGTTTGAGTCAGATCTAAGTTGGGAGCTGAAAAGCAACATGCTTGAGACAGTCAAGCAGCCATCTGAGTAGTTTCGACGTGAGAACTGTGGGAAGGCCTGATATGTGGCCTGTATGTCTGCCTGCTGCCCCTGAGAGCAGAGAAGGAATTATTTCAGACTAAATCCAAGTTTGTGAGAACAAAGTAAACCACCGATTTTTTACCAGGCTCATACCTGAAGAAGACCTAAGATTTTGCTGAATGCAATCGGCCTGTCAGGATTTCCAGCTGCTTTTGAATCCCAGTTTGTGCAGAGACTTTGCGATCGTGACTGGAGAGCGGTTTGCCTGGTACTGTAGAATTTCCTTACATGTAAATGTGCTGTATATTGAAAGTGGGTCGATTTGGTTCCCCACTGTGTGAACTATGTTCTGCTTGCTGGTACCGTAGAATCCTTTACATGTAAATCGCTGTGTATTGAAAGTGGGTCGTGATTTGGTTCCCCACTGTGTGAACTGTGTTCTGCTTGCTGGAAACTTTATCCAGCTTAATCGGACTGAATCCACATTAATCTCCATTCGCCTGGGCCATGCCACACTGGCCCTGCCAGAAAACCACCGACAGAGACCTGCCTGGGATCAGCCCCTGCTCCACGCTTGTGCAGAAAGCAGCGCCTCGGCGGCGAATCATGTGAGCCCTGCTTCTCCTGGCACTCCAGATTAACCACCTGCTGTCTCGATTTTCATATCCAGCCTGTGTCCAACCTTGGGTATTGTGAGTAATCATCAGGGTAGCTCCTGCAACAACAGCCTAATCTAAAAGTGTGTCATCTGATGGTCTTGTTGTTTTCTTTTCACAAACTGAGCCCTCCAGCTCCGGATTACAAATAGTGTGTGTTGTGCACGTTGTTTTCTTCCATCACAGGGCTCCCAACCAGCTGCAAACTTCCTGGCTAGCCAACCATTCTCCATCTGGGTACCCAGAGTGTGACTGTTTATGGATCCTGAAGTGCATGCATAACTGTTTGATTGATAGAGCCTTTAAGCAAATTAACCTGATTATGCCCTCCCTTGTTCAAGTCCCTTAAATAAATCAGATCTAACTCTTTTGAATTTACCCTGACTGTGGTACCAGTTTGTGCAAGAGTACTGTACTGCTCTTATTTGCTGTGTATAACCTTGTTTTACAAAGGTCCCCAGGGCGAGCCAGAGGAGGCCCTGGTGGTAAGTCTGAAACAGTGTGGGTACTTATGTGGTGTATCAGAGGTATTGTGAAAGTGATTATTGTGTATTGTTCCGGCCACTAGTAAGGAAAGAGGGGGGTTACAGTGTCCTGGAGGGCTGTGCCCAGGTTAGCTTGACCACTACCAACCCTGACTTCCGGGTGCAGGCACCTGCTTAGAACTCAGGCCCCTTAACCTGCTACTAGCCAAGCAGACAGGGGTAGTAGCCATTGGGATAGCGCCACCCAGGGGTTACACTTGTAGGTCTCTATCATATGCCCCTCACTATCCTCTCTTCCAGGGTGTAAATGTTGAAATCCTCAGCCTCTCCTTATAGGGCTTTCATACAACCGCTGCAACATTTTAGTTGCCTCCTCTGGACTGCCTCCAACCTGTCTATGTCCTTTCTGAGGTGGGGCTTCCAAACTGGACACAGTACTCCAGGTGGTGTCTCACCAGTGAGTGATACAGTGGCAACACCACCTCCCTCCTGTTGCTGGAGATACCCCTCCTTATGCACAAAGCATCCCACTAGTCCCACGTACTGTTTTGTCACACTGCTCTGCCACTTTCAGGTTGTCAGTTTGATGACTCCAAGGTCCTTTCCTGCTTAGTGACTGTCAGTACCCCCCACCAATACTCTGCTCCTGAGTTCCTAGTGTCCTAGATGCATGTTTTGCACTTTCTGGCACTGAACCCTAACTGCCCTGCTCTTGACCACTCTTTGTGTTTTCATGACCCTGTGCATTCTCTCTACCCCTTCTGATTGTCCATCCTATTATGGATTTTGGTATGATCTGCAACAAGGCATATCCTCCTTCCAGTTCCTCTGCAATGTCACTTATGAAGACATTGAAGAGGACTGATCTATACTGAGCTCCACAGCGCTCCTCTGGTCACTCTCCCATCATTAGAGTGAGTGCTGTTAACCACCACGCCTGTCACCTATCCGTTAGCCAGTTTCTAACCCAATTTACCACTTTGGACCCTACCCTAGGCTGTTCAGTTTCTTTATTAGTCTCTGTGTAGCACAGTGTTGAAGGTCTTGCTAAAGACCAGATATGTCACAACTACTTCCCTCCCTGATCTATTTCCCTGGTTACCCAGTTGAATAAATCCATCAGATTCATCTGGCATGATCCCCACCCCCAATTAATCCATGCTGCCAGTGGTCTTGCAGCATACTGGATCTGAGATACTCTGCCAGCCTTTCCTTAAGCAGGGTTTCTATTAATTTTCCTCCCTACTGAACTGAGGTGGCCGCCTATAGTTGCTAGCCCCTACCTGCTGCTGTTGTTATGCCCAGCAACCACATTTGCTCTTCTTCAGTCCTCTGGAACCAAGCCTGTTTCAGTAAGCTGTTGAACAAGGCTGTCAGTGGAGTAGCTAGTTCCTTTTGTCCAGTCCTATAGCCTTGTCCACCTTCAGAGCTGCAAGTCCCTTCAGGACTCTTTCCTCTGAAAATGGACTTGTGTCCACTTGGTCCCACCCCTTCTGCAACTACTGCTCCCAGGTGGTCCCCACCTCTTTGTGAAGACTGAGCAGAAGTGCCTGTTCAGTATGACAGCCTTTTTGGTCTTCTTCTGCAGTCTCCCACAGCCACCCTCCTAATCGTCACTATCACTTCACTTGTTTTCCTCTTCTCACTTATGTACCTGAAGAAAGTCTTACCTGCTTCAGCTACTCCTCTGGCTATCCTTTCCTCTGTCTGCGCCTTTGCTCCCCTCACCACCTTACCTGCCTCCCTCAGTTTTACTTGGTATACCTCCCTGTCTTCCTCTCTCTGGCATTTCCTTATACTACCTGAATGCCACACTTTTTCCCTCCACCACCTTGGCCACTTCCCTAAAGAACTGTAATGGTCAATTTTCCTTCTGTTTTTATTCACTTCCTTTGCACAGAGGCCGAGTGCCTTAATTATGCCCCTTACAGTCCCCACTTTGCTTCTACTCTTCCCTGGCAATCCCCATGAATCAGTTTCTGAGGCAGTCTCCCTTTCTTTAAATCCACCCTCCAAAGTCCAGGATAAGTACTTTGGCTTACTACTTGATCAATCTCTGGATTTTCTCTTCACATCAGACAATGTTGTCAAAGCCTATAGGAAGCTTGGGGCCCTCTATAGAGTAGGTGACAGCCTCTCCCAAGGTGTGAGAAAGTGCTTGGTTGAGCGTATGATCCTACCAGTAACCGATGTAGTCTATGACATTGCCCCTAGTGCCAAATATGCAAGCGTGATTCCTTACTAAATGCTCCTGCATGTTCATTCTCAGTTGTCCTATTCGGAATCACCACTGCACACTTTATGTTTGTCTAAACTGGCGTCACTGAAGGATAGTTGTGTGCAGCATGTGACTCTTTACATAGAAACACAGAAATCGAGCGACAAATAAGGGCTGCTTGGCCCATCTAGTCTGCCCATTTTCACTGTGATTGCTTATGCTGCAGACCCTCCTTGGTGGGTCTTTATGAGTTCAAGTACCAGTTAAACAAACTTTCCAGCTACCTGTGCACTCTTCTCATCCTGCTGACCCCTCCAGCCACAACCTTTACTATAGGACAGCAAGTCACCGGATTGTTTCCTTTGAGGGAAATCCCTTGGGGTTTGCATACCCTTTGGTGGTTCCCCACATACTCCCCTTCTATGAGCATCTCATATGGAAACAGCTTCCAGCTCCCAGGTCCCAAGGATCCATCCCTGGTGCAGAAGATCCCTCCCTGGCAGTTTACATGGGTCTAGGGTGAAACTGTCTTTGACACCCACAAATCATTGAGATGTCTGGGACTGGGAGTACAAGTGGCATAGTACCTCCTGATGCACAGACCACTTGACTGACATCTCTTCCATCCAGTTGAGAGCGTCTGCTAACTGACTGTTCATGCCCCAAAATGGATCACCAGGAGATTGGCTCCCAGGCTGTGCACGAGTGTCGGTGCGAAGGCACTCCCACAGGGAAAAGGAGTGAGTTACACTCTGCCTGTTCAGGTTGAACATGATTGTGGTGTTGTCCATCTGGACCAGCACAGCCTAACCCCAGATCAGAGGAGCAAACTCCATGAGAGTCAGCTACACTGCACAGAGCTCCAGCAGACTGATTTGGTGACAGGACTCCAGGATGACCAGAACCTGTGGGCTCTGTGGTCTCACCGGTGTGCTCCCCACGCCACCAGAAAACACATCCGTCATGAATGTGACAGACAGTCCTGGCTATACAAATGGGATTTCTCCTCCAGATGATACAGGACCAGCCGCCATTAGATGGCATCCCACACTGGCTGGGGCACAAGGACCAGCTAGTCCAGATGACCTAGGCACTGAGACCATTGGCAGCCCAGCCCTCACTGCAGGTGGCACATCTTCCAATATGCCCAGCGGACCATGCTGGTTATGGATGCCATGTACCCCAGCAGCTACAGGGAATCCTGGCAGGGCCCAACCTGAAATGATCAGGCAAAGGAAGTAAGGTCCTGGACTGGTCCGCAGGAAGATGGCCTTGACCCACAAGGAGTCCAGTTCTGCCCCAATTAACTGGATCACCTGCAAGTTTGGACCTGTTAGGTTGACCAACAGGCCCACATCTCTGCAGGTCTGGAGGGCCAGATCTCTGGACTGCTCAATGGCCTCCTTGGAAAGCCTAGCTCTCCGCTAGTCATCCAGGCAGGGAGACACCCCAACGCCCTTGCACCTCAGGAAGGATGCCATCACTGCTATGCACTTGGTGAAGACCCTGAGCGTGGACAAGAGGGAGAAGAGCATGACCTGGAACTGATACAGAATTCCTTCTGCATGGAACCAAAGTACCACCAGTGGGACAGACATACTGGGATGTGAAAGAGCGATTTGGAAGATCCAGGAGCAGACCCACAGGGATAGTATAATCTGGTTCAGAGTGACCATCCAGAACTTGCACTTCTACATAAACTGATTTAGGTTAGCAGATCTATTATGGAGTGCCAGCCCCCCGTCTGTTTGGGACTAGGAAATACCTGGACATATACCCTGACTTGCCAGGGCATCTGGGACAGTGATTTATTGCTCCTTTGACAAGGAGCTGAGTGATGTCCTCCCACAGAGGTGGACAGCATGTCCTGTGACAGCCTGGACTTCTGAGAAGCATGGAATCGGTAAGGCGGGACACCTTTGAAATCCAGAGGCAACCCTCTACCTACTACGCTAGCACCTACCTGCCCACAGTATGATGGACTAATGTGGCCACAGCTGCACAGCCAATCCCACTGGGAGCTGGGTCAGGGACTGGACAGGTGGAGGATCACACCCATCACTTGGCAGCTTTAGAGGGCACCAGCTGCTGGAGCTGGAGAGGCACCACTTCCCCTGCCACCACCTCTTTTGGCCCCTGGTCGCTGAACTTGTGCTTCGGGCACTAGGCCTGATATTGCCCCGATGAAGCTGCTGTGGTGGAAGGACCTATGCTAGAAGGTAATTTTTTAGGCTTCTGGTCCTTGTGTCCTTTTATGATGACACCACAGACTCCAGGATGGCACTGAACATCTCATTTCCAGTGAGATGTCCCTCCACCCCAGAGCCAAAGAGGTCAGTGCCCGGAAAGGGGACATCAGCCAGTTTGTGCTGGGTATCTGCCATGAAGGTAGAAAGCTGCAGCCAGGCCCTGTGATGCATCGCAATGGCTCATGCCGTGGCAGAGGCAGAAGAGTCACTGATGCCCAAAGTCATCTGCAGCTGGTGCCTAGCCAGCTTGACCCTGGTCTCTGACAAACTTCACAATAAGCTGGCGGTTAGCAGGAAGGTGAAGGATGACATCATCTAACACTCCCAATAGGGAGTGGCTAAAGTTGGCCATCATGATGGAGTAGCTCCCCTCGCAGAGACCTAAGGATTCAGCAACATAGAATGTTTTGGTCACATGGCCAAGCTTCTTAGATTCCTTGTCTGGGGCTTGTCCACATCCCCTTGGCCATCAGACTTCTGAAGGCGAGTTCAAAACCAATCCTTCGGCTGAAGGATGGTCCAAGAATTCTGAAAGGAACACTATTGAGACCGCACACTAGAGACCCATACGAGTGGAGGGTGCCAGGCAGGAATAAGCTCCAGAGCTGATCCCAAAATGGCCTCAGCCACTGGAAAGGAAACTCTTGGGGACCTGTCCCTGTCCAGGATGTCAGTGAGCCCTCTTCTGACTTGGCTCCAAGGGCACACTCATGGATTACAACATGAAGCAGAGTAAAGCCCCCCATGACACGGCCCATGGTCAGTGAACATTTCTTCAACTGAGCCATGGTCAAAACTGTGGGTCCTCAAGGAAAGCATGGATGACCCTCAGAGTCATCTCAGGACTCCTTAAAAGGTCCTCAATGGTTGTCTGCTGTGAACCACCCTAGTGTTTTTGACTGGGTGATCTCTACTGACAGCTGGCCTGGCAAGCCAGCAGCACCACAGGGAGTCCTTTCTGGGAGCCCCACTGAAAACTGCTGTAGTAGTGGTGGTTCCACCCTTTGTAGTGGAGAAGCAGACACCGAAAATGTCTGCTTTTGTGGGCTGGCTGCTGGAATGACTGGCAGTTGGCAGTTCATCAAAGATCGGGAAGAAAGAGCCCTACCCCACCCCACAATGGTCCACTGCTGCCAGAAGAGCTCCTCGTAGCATCTTCACATCTTTCGATGGTGCCCTCCTTACCTGAGGACAAGGAGGTTGAAAAGCATCAATGGTGGCATCTCCAGTCAAGCAGGGTGTGAGCGTCTTGACCTTGACCACCGATCCAGGGGCCAACATTAAGAAAATTCCTTCAGAGGGTCGTGGTAGACATCAGTGGCTTTGGAGGCAAAACTGTTGGTTAAGGCTAGTCCCAGAGTGACCCAGTCAGGACACCGATCAAGCCATGTCCTCCTGAGTGAGGACCATGAGTACGGGGTCTGGGAGACTGACTGCTCATCGAGCTCCTCCAACAAATGAGCGACAAGCTCGAAAAATCTCAACCACCTGCTCAACTGGCGTCAAGGTTGGCAAGACCGATGGGGGTACCAAGGAGCCTCAACCTGGCCCCTCAACTGAAACCAGCTCGACTAGGTTCAGCATTCAGGAACTGAGGAGCAGGAGGATCTCAATCTCTCCCGATCCCATGACTGGCGCTAGCGACACTTGTGCTTCTTGCCCCAGTGAAAGAGGTTCTCCCTGAATGTCTGGAGGGCCCAAACATTTAATGAAAATTGTCCGTCAAGGACCCTCCAATGCTGGGTCCAGCTGGGAGCAACACTGAGACTGAGAAACTCACCACAGCTGCAGCCAGCTCTTCCTCAGGGGCCACAAGCTGTGAAGCCAATTCAGCAGCCGCGAGGCTTTCTAGTAGCCTTAGGTCGATTCCTTGGGGTCCCTCTCCGAAGGTTGACCAAGGATGAGCCTGGCCTGCCAATATTTTCAGCAATACTGGAAGCATCACCTAATGAAGGCTACAGTCCACCATGTCATCCTGCACTCCCAAGCAGTAGAAGCAGGACATGGGGGTTAATGTTCAACATTTTGTCAACACTAAATGCAGAACTTAAATCCATGAGATTTTCTCTCTTCCATGCTGAAGATCAAGTTTTCAAGGCAGAGCCAGAACAAGCAGAAGTTGAGTTGAAAGAATCAAAGCTTTATTTTGCCAAAAGTGCTAAACACAAGTAGTCCCTAATGCTGCAGAGCTGCAAAGGAGGATATCTGTCCAAAGAAAGATCTGATGTCAAGGGGCAGAGCTGGAGGATATACTGCCTGGGTGGTGGGAGGAGCTTAACTTGAAGACATCCAACATACTAGCCTATTCCAGGGAACTGCCAAATTGTGGAAAGTGAAGTGTATCCACACCCTTAGAAAAGAAATCTGACATCAGGGGTATCTCTTTGCAGAGGCCACACCTATGGAATTACAGTATAGCCACAGGCACTAGAACCACACAGAAACCTTTCTAGCTAGCAATCTACCAGGGACCACCCACTCTGGCGTCATATGCCAACGTTGGCCTATCATATAAGAATGGGTGACCCGTGCCCTCCTCAATTCTCTTCCCACTGTCAATCATCAAACACATCAGACTTCACGAGATCCTCCAGCTTCAGTCGACTGCCATTTTTACAAAGATTTTGTTGAACCTTTACTTTTTATTTTCTCTCCTAGTGTGCATCACTTTAGCGAAAAAACTGATTTCTCCTCTCAATTTACGCAAGCCCCACCTCCAGGAACTTCTTCAAAAAGTGTGCCTGCAGCAGATGAACCCTGAGAAGGATGATCACAAGGCTTGTGTCTGCTGTTCTAGGCCCAGAACACAACAATCAGGCTTGCGTTATCTACCGCACTTCTCCAGGCCACCAGAAAGCGCCGAGTGCAGGCCCTCAACACGCTTTGCTGAAGTAGAAAGTGCCCAGATGGAGGAAGGAGCCAGGCCCAAATAGAGGGCGATGCCACCACCACGCTTACCATGGTCCTATCAAAAGAGATGCAAGTCAGTGAGAGCTAGGCTGGAATCAGGGACCCTGGAGGGCAATCAGTTTTCAGTGATGCACAAAATATCTGGGGAGGGTTGGGAGACCCAGACTTTCAGAGAGTCAAGCTTAAGGAGGAGACTACTTGCATTGAGGGGGGGAAGGTGAGACCTTCGGCAGAACAGGGGAGAGACGGGAAAGGGACAGAGAGACGGGGAGGAATAGAGGTTGGATTCAATGTCTCCAGAAAGAAGGAGGAGGAGGAAAAGCAGAAGGAGAACTGAGGGACTTCCACCCTTTGAACAGGGTGGTGAGTGAGGGAGACAGGAGACATCAGGAAAGAGACAAGCATGATGGAGGACTTCAATGTTCAGGAGAGGAGAATGTAGCAGACCGGGATGGATGGGGGAGGCATAGGAAAGGACAGGTGGTGAAAGAGATGGAAGGAGTGGAGGAGTGGGTAGAGTGTGGAGAGGAAAGGAATTGGGAAGATGGGAGGGATGGAGAGTGAGATGGGAATGA
This sequence comes from Neoceratodus forsteri, assembly GCA_016271365.2. NCBI lineage: Eukaryota > Metazoa > Chordata > Ceratodontiformes > Ceratodontidae > Neoceratodus > Neoceratodus forsteri. The sequence continues at coordinate 827,361,795 of CM057453.1, read as the reverse complement.
GCACACTGGATGAGAGAGAAGAAGGGATATGGGTGGGAGGTGGAGAGAGCCAGGTAAAAGAGGTAGGAAGGAGCATGGGGAGGGGTGGCAACTAGAAGGAGAGAAAGCAGGTTTTAGGGCAAAGCATATTTAGCAGAAGTGACTAAACAATGCGCCTAACCTAGAGAAAAGTTAATAAAGAGCATGGATCACACTGGGTAAGTTATGCAGTAGTCAGAAGAACAATACTAGGGAACTCGTCACAGAGATCTAGACTGAGAGAAAAGATCAGGAGGAGACTGGAGCTGTGCTAGAAAACAAGGAAGTAAAACAAGTTGAGAGCTGAGGAAGGGTAGCAGTAGTTTGAGAGAAGGAAAGAGCAGTGGAGGAAGGTGGATAATAGAGGACAGGACAAACACATCCCAGGATAGGAATAAAGCAAGGCAGACCCTGACTAGCTAGGGTAAACAATGCAAAAAGCCATTGAGTGGTTCATGAGGTCACAGTACATCAGCACAAGGATCCAGATAAGCAAACATGCAGTGTTCCACATCAGCCCTGGAGCTGGGGTGAAATTACAGCAAGGTACAGGGTAGTCCCAAGGACAAGAGTCAGGTACCAGTGGACAACGCAAGGTGCAGATTGGTAGGTGGTAGCCAGTAGAATTGCTGGCAGTTGCACAGGTGTTAACAGTGCCTTGCAGTGAGGAATCGTGGTGAAAAGGTCGAGTAAGTGCTACAGGAAGGACTGCGGAGAATAGTGGCTGGCAGGCGGCAGACACTATGCTGACTCAGTCGATATCCTTAGTGCAGGTCCTTTGCACGGAGGCCGCTTGAGCTAGAGGCACTGAAAGGGGGGGGCATGAATATTTTTTACAATACACTATAAAAATACCAAATGTGCAACTTCATGCACAACCAGCCTGAGCTGCCACTTCAGGATTCTGATTACATCAGACCTCTTGAGCTTGTGCTCTCAATGTCTGATGTAATCAGAAACTCTCTGTAGCAGCAAATGCTGGTTGTCGTGGTTCTTTTCCAGTATTCTCTATGTAATTCTCCCAGAAGTGGTACCACCAATGGGTGCATCAAGTTTCACAACAACTGCATAAAACAACTTAAAGATGTATGCCAAAAATTGGTACAAACCAGAATGCCAATCAAATGTCAGAACACAAGCGAAACAGTTTGGCATCTCCATGACTTCAGATCTATTTGAAACAGTATTAGCAATGTGTACCACATTTGCTTACAACTGGGCAACCTGGATCAAGATATAGCTAAACAGGTAATCATCCTCTAAGGATGTGCCTTGTGAACCCATTAGACGGAATATATGACACCCAAAAAGTGACGCATGTCACTTTAATTTAAACTCTTTAACACTCACCAACAGTTGAAAAAGATTCAACATTTTCTGCCAAAGGTGCAGACAAACTCTGAAATGTGTGTTACAGCTGCATACACCACAACTGGGGGAACACTCATAGCACAGCTTATTGGGCAGTACCATGGGAATGGTTCACAATGATCCACAATATAAATACAAAGTTATGCCCAAAAGCTCACTGACAGAAGCAACAAAAAGCAATAGGTATCCAGAAAATGTTTGGCATTTTTTGGCCTCTATAGTTAGGGCTAAATGAGCACTTCTATGTTAAACCCCTATTTTGCATAGTTTATAGCCCAGTCATCTTTACACGAAGAACCTGAAAATGGCATACTGTGCACCCTTTGTGTCAAAGATGATTTCCAAATCATGTAAATTTGGTAAGAGTTGGTTCAGTAACTTATAAATATGAAGTGGGCTGGCCAGTGGCACTAAGGGTTGAGGAGCTGGATGCCATATCTCACACACATCAGTGACCTAGGTTCAGTGCAGGACTCGGGTTGCTTGGGGTTGGCCGGGGATGATGATCAAGCATCCGAGGGACTGCTCTCCTCTCCTGGGAGGGGGGTTTGCTGGACCAGTCTCTGACTGCTACCAGGTGGAGGCACAGGCAGCATGTAAGTGTGAGACTGTGGCTTTGTGATGCATGCAGGCCCCCCACACACGCGTAATCATGTTAGCTGCAGCAGGAATGGGGTAGAAAAACAGAAAACAAGGGAGCTGGGGCTTCATGAAACCCTGCATGTCGGTTCATGGATTCGGGCTGTCGCCCAGGACCGCCACTGTCTGAACTGGATTTGAGTCCGAGGTAGGAATGGGCCTCCCCTGTCCCTGCCATGGGTGGGGGAATCCACCATGGGAGTGCCCTGACTGCGGGTGAATCCCAGGAGACATAGGCAGGTCCATGGGGACAGGGACAGAGCTGATAAGCTATCTCAGTCATCCCACGGAGAAAAACCTCTACGGAAAAATAAATATGAAGTGTACAGAAACATTATCAATTTTAAGATGCTAATTTTGCCCCAATTACTAAATAAAGGGCAAAGGAGTCATGTGACACGACTAATGCAACAGGAGCAACATGAGAGAGCTCTGCTCCGACTGTCACTTCAAACATTTAAAATGTAAGTTTAACTAATCCTTGGTGGCAGTCAAAAGAGCTTAAATAGTTACGGGAGCACATGGACATGATGGAGGAAGAATCAGGAGACTTGAGCAGCCTGGAATCTGCAAAACAACCAGCGAAGAAGCATAAGGCGTAACCCCTCTCAGCTCAGTGACATGGAAATACTCAAACAGCTCAAATGGCTGTTCACAGAAATTAAGACCTTGCAGTCTTCTGCCATGGAGACCCTTGATGAACTAAAGCAAATGAAAGGGACTGTGGCAACCCATGAAACCCACATCTCAGACACAGAAGCACGATTTCTAGCCTTGAGTGCCCTTGAAAGGGAGAAGCAGAGCAACATAACAGCTAGCCGCAAACTAAAGAATTTTGATGAGAGAGCAGAATACCAGGAGCATCACTCCCACTGAAACAACCTGCTCTTATTTGGCCTGCCCTAGGGAACCCAAGGTACCAACCCGACTATGCTCCTCAACAAGTTGTTTAAATAACTGTTTAATCCTCTCCCAACCAACAGGACTACATGATCAAGAGGGCACAAAGAAGCTTTAATGCCAAGTCGGGACAGAAAGAACAGCCCCATGTGCTCATTATGAGATTTCTTAACTTACAAGAAGAAATTAATGTGCAGAGGAAGACTAGAGATGTTCAAGCCTAATGCACCAAGGGCTAAAGTTCAGCTGTATAATGATCTCAGCCAAAGTGTCAGATAAAAGAAAAATTAGTATGCTGATGTTAGAAACATAGACTCTTTTGGCAGAAAAGGACCATACAGCTCACCTAGTCTGCCCATTTCCTACTTAGTTTGGCAGTCCCTACTCTTATCTGAACTACGGCAGGGTTGCATAAAACTGGGACTAGGTTTCTTTTAATGTACCCTGCTTGGCTGAAGATCTGGCTGAAAGAGGGGCAGATAACAATTTGGTGGAGGAAGCAGAAAAACATTAAAGAGTTCCCCTAACACTCCTATTATTGAAGACCTGACCACCCCATGAGGGAAACCTTGGGGCCCAAATAGAATGAGATGTAACCAACCTGCGTTTAAAACAAGAGACAGCCTCCTCAGCATCGTGTAGCTAAAGACAAGGACCAGAAACTGAATGAGTCCTGGCCTACCCACATGCAGCGACTGTCATCAAGGGTCTCCCATCCAGCCAGCCACCAAGTGCCCACCCAACCTGGAAGCCAATCACAAACTCCAACATCAATCAAGCAGCTTGTGGCCATCTCAGGTGCAGCCTATTCTTTACCTTCACAAAGCATGTGGTGAGCCCCATCGCCACAAAGTCTGGTGCAGCAACAGAAATGTTATAGAGAGGCTCTCACATTGGACTGATCCAGGCAGCTACATAACTTAAAGGGACATGAGTACAGTGCTGGAGTTTTACAAAAAAAGGCTTAAGGAGGAGGCATCCTTCACTGCAGTCAATGTGAGGCCAATATACTGACAGAAGACCTGTCCACAGCTTGGATATGAGGCATGTGAGTGGGCACTCAAAGGCTAATGCCCCCTTCATACACACATTCCCTCTTAATTTTCAACTATGACTTCCAATTGCAAATAATGGAACTTATTGTTGATCAATATTTGGTGACTGGCGTGCCCCACCCATAGCCTCCAGATGGAGAGGGAGGTGCGAGACAGGTGGTGAGGCTCGGATCTAAGACTCCACAAGGGGTCCCTTAAACATTATAATGTGGCAACATCTGAAGTAGCCTACTACAATGGCATTACAGCATTATGACCACCCCCCCAAAAATACACAATGAGGTAACAGAATTGCCCCTGCAGTCCTGGGGAGGGAGGAGAAGAGGTTCTACTCTAAAACTGGATGTTTGTTCTTACATGATGTATGTTTTGAATTGCTGAACAAGTGTTGAATTTTTTATCAGTTTGTATTATAGAAGTCTAGAAATGTTCTGCTGCTATTAATGTTTTGCAAAGGTTACTCTAACTTTTATAACTAGCCAAAAGGTTAAATGGTACCACTTTTACCTGGTACTACTGCATAAAGGTTTCTGAGCTAAATAGCTAAAAATACTGACCATATAGAAAGTTACAATGGCCACTACACATATTTATGTTTCTACTGTCTCGATTGGGGTCAGGTGCATGGGTTCTGTGTCCAGCACCCTGAGTGAAACCAACATCCATAATAGCTACAGCGGAACTGGAGAGATAGATCTGTTACAAGTTTTGAGGCAGAACAAAGACAAAGAGTGCACACAAGGCTGTGGTGATCACAAGTGAAATTAAGCATACACACAGAAGCAACTTGGGCACTCACCACCACATTTGAATGCTGACACTGTTATACAGTTTTAAAGGGAGACTTTATTGCTGGCCGGTGGCGCTGAAGGTTGAGGAGCTGGATGCCACATCTAGCACCACGCGGTGACCTGAGTTCGGGGCGAGCTGGGCACAGGGTCAACAGGGGAGGGATTGGATTGAGCACCTGATGGGCTGCTCTCCTGTCCCAGGGGGAGGATTGGGACACCGGTGCTCTGGCAGCCCCTGGTGGAGATCGTGGGGGCAGAGGCAGGCGACATGTAATGGCGTGCCTGATGCTGGCAGGGTTGTCGTGCGCCAAGTGTCAAGGGTGCACACATAGGGGAAGGGAGAGGGCCAGAAAAGGAAAAACCTGGCTCGAGGGATAGGCAACCACACCTATCCTCCATGCATAGTGCCGGGTCTGACTCGGCTGGGCCTTATTACTCTCCACCTGGGCCCTGCCCACTTCTCTGAGTCTGCCTAGTAAGAGATCCCAAGGTAGGAGTTGGGCTACCCTCCCAAGGTGGGTCAAACTGGGGGTGCTGGCAGCTGGGGAGGAGAGGGCACAAGACCGCAGATGACCTCAGGCGGGCAGGCACAAGGAGGATGACTGACAGAGTACCCTCAAGCCGTGACCGGAGGAAAAGACTTACAAAAAAAAAAAAAAAGGAGAATTTATTTACATAATTAAAAGCGCCCACCTTTGAGAAAGGGTCAAGTGGTGACCTGAAACGTGTCAGGTGGGCGCCTTTCAATTATGTAAATAAATTCCTCTTTTAAAAATTGTATAACGTGTCAGCATTCAGATGTGCTGGTGAGTGCCCAGGTTGCTCCTATGTATAAGTTTCTGAGGCAGCATATGCCAAGACCAAGAACAGTTGTGCAGCAGAGGACATGAAGTTTATTGGACTGCAGGAGCTAGTGTATTAGGCAACACAGATCAAGGAGCAGACATTTGGAGTGCAACACAAATATTAAGATCACAGTGCAGGATAAGTACAAGAGGTGGGAGAAAAGTTAAAAGACATCTATTCAAGGGGCAGGATAAGAAAGCTGTCTTATTTCGTTCATCAAATCACAACCGATTATGGGTGACATCCATCTACACCTAATGTTGTGGAATGTGAAAGGAATGCAGATCGATCCTAAGCAAGAGCAAATCTTGATGCACTTAAACAGAAATAATACCCAAATAGTGTTATTACAAGAAACCCATATGAAAATGGATGATGCACAGAAAATGAGAGAGAAGTTGGGTAGGATTCTAAGTATGGAGTAAGTGCCAGCAACTAAAAGAGAGTTACAAGTCTTCATACACAGATCCCTCAAATTTTCTATTGAAGGAGTCTGAGACACCCAAAGCGCAGAATACTAATTGTAGCAGGGTCACTCCATTCCCACAAGTTGGCAGTAATGAACGCCTATGGCCCTAATGCCAAAAGCCCAGACTTTTCTGCAGACTTAACCAATCAGCATGCCCAATATCCAGATCATACCATCATCATTGGTTGTTTATTGTGCATTCTTTTACTACCTCTGTATGTATGTTGACCCTCATCCTTTGACGTGGAACCTTTGTAAACGAAAGCAGTTTCTGCTCAAAGGTATTTGTAATCCGAGAATTTAATAAATAAAAAAATAAAAAAATCATGGAGGAGACTATAATGTACTAAACCCAGTGGAAGACAGTACTAACCCAAATAGACAGATAACCAATGCATCCCGCATGCTGGCCAGAACCCTTGAGGAACATCAGCTGATTGACCTACAGAGACTCTTACACCTGCATGACCAGGCACTCACCTTCCACTACAATGCTCATAAAACAGCATCGCAAATTAATTATTGTTTCACTCCCAAAGAGCTTATCCCCAACATCTTCTACTACCATCCTTCCAACCACCATCTCAGACCAGACCATGATAGAATTGCAAGGGAAGCTAGAAACCAGTAAAAAGTCCCGAGATGGCATCTTAACAATGTTACCATTAGCCAAAAGGAACACCAGGAAGAGCTCAGGCAGCACATACAAGACTTCCTCATCCACAGCATACCAGACAGAATCCTCCTAGGCCAGCATTTGGGAGGCTCTCAAATGTAACCTCAGAGGCAAACTGATTGCTATGAGAGTGAGACAGAAAAGGAAGCTGTAGCCCAAAAGGAGGAACCGATTGCCAAGACTGCCAAAGCTGAAGAGCTGCTAAAAACCTCCGAAATGATGAAACCTGGCAAGCCTGAGCCACGGCACAATAAAAATATAACAACAATTTACAGGAACTGGCCAATTTTCAACATACAAAAGCCAAACTTACATATGTCATGAATGGCTCCAGAGCCACAAAAACCTTAGCACTGAGGATGAAGCAGGAACTGCAAAATCTGCATTCCTGGCTATTCAAAAGGAGCCATCTGCCCAGCTCACCTCCAATTAGAGAAGTATTAATGGAGAATTCATCATATTTTATAAAACTATACACTTCATGGAGTAACCCCCATAGAAGTCTATGACAACTTCTTAGCAGAGATACCCTGCCTAAGGTAACTGAGGAACAGACAGAAGAGCTGGGAGCTGACTCACCACCGTGGAGACACATATCACCCTCAAATCTCTTCCCAAAGGAAAGTGCCTTGGACCAATAGGTTCTCCCAGATTTTTATGTTACATCACCAAGGAGCTGGGTTCACTCTGAAGGACGCTCACGCAGAAGCACTAAAAGAAGTCCTACCCAAGACCACGACTAGTGGACTCTCATCACGGTCCTCTCTAAGCTGGAGAAGGACCCTAACATTGCTCAACAATGATGCAAAAGTCTTGTTAAATTCTTAGCAAACCAGTTACTAAAAGTTCTCCCCACGCTGGTGAGCCCATCACAAACTGGCTTTATGCTGGGCTGCCACATCACTGACAGTTCGAGAAAGGTGACACATACTTACATGGCTGCTGAACTTCTGGATCATCCCACAGTCCTTATCACTCTTGATGTCAAGAAGGCTTTCAACCAGGTGAAATGGCCTTACCTCTTCTGAATTATGAAGTGTATAGATCATTTAATCCAGTTCTTTACCCCTCACAAGTACAGGTATCTATCAGGTCTTGAGGTATGGATATGTAAGCGGAATGATTACACATAGTATTGGTTTATTTCTTTGATTTTCTTTGGCTATTACCAATGTAAGGTAAATCCCACAATCCTAAGGAAAGGTTGACTGTATTTTACAAATTGGTTTATTTCTTTGATTAATACAAATTCAAATCTCTTCGCTTATGATGGCTATATGTGCTTATAGGGCAATGACCTCCTTACTTTGCTTTAATTACCCCTATGGGGTTTGGGCCTCATTATATGATAGGAAAGTAAGTTAGATATGGCACAACATTACATTTTGTTTTGTTTTACTTGGTTATTTCCATGCTTTGTAACAACTGCCCCTGGATACTGCTATGGCTGTAATATTTAGTTTCAGCATTCTTTACCCACATATGATATGCATACATGGTCATATACTTTGAAAAGCTGATTCTAATCCAATGTGTAGCAGTTGTCTTGAAGACACACAGGTTAACAGAACGTTCATCAATAGTATACGCTACTCAAATGGTTCTCCCTCTTTACTTGGCCTCTTTGTGCCCTTAATCATACTGCCCGCCATGGACATTCCTTGTCATAGAGATTCAACACACGGAAGATCTTCTGTTATTTGTTTATGTATGTTGTATGTATCTATGTATTCAGTTAATTCTTGTTTACCACGTAGTGTACACTAAGTAAGGAAGAAACAATTACTCACCAAGTAATATTACTTTTTCAGGGTATTCTTTAGCATTATTGACAGGTGCAGTATGCCAGCTGGGTTCAGCTGCCCGAGAGGAGGATTCACTGCAAATGAGGAAGGCATTGGCAAATCAGAATACAGTAGAGTGCTGCCTGCAGTCAGCCTGAGGGACCTCAGAATGCATTTCGAGCTGAAAAGAGCAAAAACTGTGCCCAACAGGGGCAAAACTGTTCACAAGAACCAACCGCCTATTCTAACCCACTATTGTGAAAGGTATTTTATTACATGAATTACTAACAATCATCAGATTTGACTAAATCCCATAGCAGAACCTTTTGAAAAGGTTACCAGGGAAGAGCAGGGAGTGTCAATAATGCTAAAGAATACCCTAGAAGAAGTAATATTAATTCGTGAGTAATTGTTTTTCTCACCCAGGAATTCTTTAGAATCTATTGACAGGTGCAGACTTCAAGCAGTGTAGTTGGGATGTGGGCACAGAAACCTACTTTGAGAAGAGGCTCTGAAGTACCGTCCTGCCAGATTTGACATCCTATAGGACTACACATCCAGGTAAAAAGCTTATTGAATGTGAGAATCACATTTCAAATAACTGGTCTTCACACTGCTAGTAAGGATATAGCCATGAACGCTGCCCAGGAGGCATCTGTTCTCAATGAAGTTGGCCCTAAGCCCGAGAGGGCTGATTGTCAGCCTTGCTGTAACAGAACTGAAATATGGAAAAAGCAGTCCTGAAGGAAAATATTTTCCTTTCTGGCACAACGCAGGAGAGGAAGAGATGATAATGGCAGTACCTGAACTGCTAGGAGCGCTGAAACGGACCGGCAGGAAAATCTCATACCCAGTCAGAGCAGCTTGAAATAGCTTAGACAGAACTTGCCTGAAGACAGTACAGGCAGAGAAAAGGACTGAATACGGTGGAAATGGAAGAACACCTCGGAAAGGATTTCCTATCCATCCAGAGGACTAATTTGTTCTTAAGGAGACTGAGGATAAAGCCTGAGTGAAGGACTTGAAAGTCTGAAACCCATCTGACAGAGGAAAAAGACCAGCAGAAAGGCTGTCTTTGAAGTTAGTCTCTTTAGAACAGCATTGCCATAGGTTCAAAGGAAACCCCTGAACTTGACAATGCCGAGGTTTGTGTCTCAAGGAAAACCTCGGTCCTGTAAATGGTTCAGAAATGAAAAGGGGTCCCTTGCAGAACTCCTTGTAATGGTCTGAGAAATTACAGATTTATCTTGCCTAACGGAAAAAAGGCAGAGAAACCCTAAGTGTTCTTCCAAATATAGGCTCCAAAGCCCTACTGTAAGTAGGGCAGTAAAACCTTTATCTTCATGCAGGAAACAGGACACAAGGACTAAAATAGTTCTGTTTACAAAACAGTAATGCCTGGATATGAACTCAATAGTTCAGTCATGGGAGGAAAAAGAAATGAAAAACTCTAGGGTCTTGTCCTTGTACCAAGGAGGAAAAACTTCCCACTAGGAAACTGAGGTTTCCGTGCTACTAATTTGTTTTCCTTTTTTTTTCGCTTTCCAGGCCTTGTGAGGATACAGGGCTCTAAGGAGTTCTAGTTCTCAAGAACCAGGATTGAGGGGACAAAACTGGAAGTTTAAAACCCCACTCCTGGATGAGAAGGAAGTAGCTTGAGGCAACGAGCTGCTTGAAGGCTGTTTGACTGAAAACATTTTGAACAAAAGTACCAAGACTGTTCCATCTCAATCAGAGCCACCGGATTCGCCATGGCTGGAAAGTTCCTTAACTAGAGAAGTACTTTAAACATAAGAGAAACACAAAACGGGAGGAAGAAAACTTCCCTGACCAGTCAAGATGAGAAAATCTGTTGAAGGACCCCAGAACTGGGGCCTGCCACCAGAAAAAGGAAAAAATGGAGGTTCAGACTGGAGGCCAAAAATTCAGATCTGGACCTGGCCTTACCTCCTGAGCGTTGTGCTAGGACTTACGGGCCAGGGGTCCACTTGCGGTGGCCCTGGCTAGTGCAACTCAGGGAATCCACCAAAGTGTTGTCCTGTCCGAAGATGGATAAGCGACAAAACACACCTTCAAAGATGTAGGCTAGAGATAAAACTTATAGCTATTGTGGACACATTGAGGCCTTGTGTCCCACTGCTCGTTGGTGTGAAACAGGGCAGGTGTATATCCATTCTTATCCAAACTAACTGACCTCTGGACTAAAAAGTGAAGGCCTGATGGAGATGCTCTGAGATTCCAGGACTGATGGAAAAGGACTCTCTCGGCATCCAAGACCCAATGATGGAAGCTCCCTGCAGGGAGGCACCTGCAGAAAGAAAACCTCTGTACCAAAATTTTGAAGGAAGAGGTGAGAAATTCAATGATTCCTTATGCAGTCCAGAGCTTGTAACAGAGTTCAAGCTTCATGAAAAAAAATCTTTTTGGGATCCGTCCAGGAGGACTGACCCCTGGAACTCAGAGATAAAAATATGCCTATCACAGAGAAAGAAACTTCCCTGAAAGGAAGAGCATTGCCCTCTAAGACTTACGGATTTTGGGATGCTAGGGAACTTTTCCTGGCAGGTGCAAAACCCAAGACTGAAAGAATAAAATGTCAGACTTAGGGCTTAAGAGCCAAAGTAAAAAGAGTTGGCTAAACATAGCCAAGCTTCTAGGGACTCCTGTCTCTGTGGTGAATCACCAACCAAACCAGATACCGGTGAACAGCCTGTTTTTTTTTTTTACCAGTATCTGACAGCACTCTGGAGGCAGTCTAAACGGCATGGATGTAAGCTGGTAGTAGCCTGAGAAAAACCCAGGGCTAAGGAACTGAGAACATAAACTGTATCAAGGGTGACTGAAAACCCTGCGATTGAAAAGAAAGACCTAAGGTAAGGAAAATCCTGAACCCAGGTTGTAAAAATCGATAATGATTCGCCTTCCCCATTTTCCTTAAAATAAAAGTAATAGCAGGAAAAAGAAGTCCAACTCCCCAAAGAGAAGGGACCCTTTCAAGATTTTGATCCTCACCAGAGTCCAGTGCTCTAATTCCCACTGTTGACAATCTACAGGAGAGAAAGAGACAGAGACTGCAGCAATTGGTCAGAATTTTAGTTATTTATTGACTTATCACGTGTCTATATAGTACATACATGTGTGTGTGTGTGTGTGTGTGTGTGTATATATTAATTCTTTTTTCCACACCTGAAGAAAGGGTATAAAATTGAATCAAGAGGAAAAGTAACTGAAGAAGAGATACCAGGAGTGGAAAAGAGCACCCTGGAAAAACCCTCCCATTTGTAGAATTTTGAATGTATTGGGTAGGAAAACAAGGTGAAAGGGAACATAATCCTGACCTGTAGCCCCTTTACCCTAAGACTTCTGGGAAAGGAAAAGCTCATCTTTAACTGAATTACTAGGAGAGTTAAACTCATCCGTTTGTGCCTGTCAGCTTCAGTTTAACTCTCAAATGGGAGATGTTACCAAGAAGACAAGCCACAATTTGCACGAGCACAGCCTTAAAAGGCTAGGATTTCTCAGACAGGCAAGGCCTGAGCCTCGCCAAGACTCTAGAAAGTGCAACGTTATGACTTAAGGTTAGTAAAGCATAGTGCTTCCCTATGCCACTTGAGTATTTCAGAAACACTCCCTGGCCCAGATATGTAAAAGGTTGCGCCATGCGCAACAGAGATGCACTAGCACAAGTCCTAAAATGCGCCTATTGTGAGATATTCAGCGAGGCAGCTGCGCCCCCAAATCACAATGCCCAAGAGCGCAATGATAATGAATGCATGAGCAGCTGAAGGGTGAGGAACCATGAATAAATGGCGCAGTGCGATATTCACAGTATGCGCCTATGCGCAATAGGGAGATAGCGGAAGTTGCGCATAGCGAAATGATCCAAAATAAAAAGGAACAAGAGAGAGGTCAAGAACGCTACAGGGAAGCCAGAGGTGGGAGAAAGGTGACAGCCACAGAAGACAGGGAAGCAGTGAATGGGACAGAAAAGAGCAGGACAGGGCACACCTGGGAACATAGAGCAACAGGACAGGAGTGGGGAGCCTGTGCCACAGTGGACTGAGGGCAGCGGCAGTGGGCAGGACAGCCAAATCTTGGAGGTGTTCCCGGTGCAGGGAAGTAGCACAAAGGACAGTGGGGAACAGAATTACAGCTGCCGGGAGGGGGGGACACAAGCCAGGACATGGCCAGTGCCACCATTCAGATGGAGGCATTAATGAGGGGTGTGAGAAGGCAGGCGGCAGGCGGCCGTGGAAGGGCCCGTGGGCGGTGTGCCCAACAGGCGGTACTGAGCCCGCACCAGCTTTGAGCACTACAGTGACACCGAGATTGTGGGCCGGTCACCGCCTGAACCGGGCGATTCTGAGGTGACTCTGTGAGCTGTGCAGTGATGAGATGCAGGCACCCACATGACGGAGCCATGCTCTGTCAGTGGAGACAAAGGTACAGCTGTCATGTGCCTGCTCGCCATGGGCACCTTCCAGAGACCAACAGGGGACACAACAGACACAACCCAGTCGGCGCGCCACGCCCCACTCACACATCCTCAGCGCACTGCTGCCACATGCTGCGGAGTAAATCCGCTTCCCCAGCACACAGGCGGAATGCACAGCACACATGCAAGAGTTCCACAGGGTAGCACATGTGCCTGGCCCGGAAGGTGCTGGTACATTACTCGGAAGGGCTATGCCAGCATCAACTGCCAGGTGGTGTGCGATGCTAGGGGGCGATAACCAATGTCTCTGCCACGCACCCTAGGGAAGCCACATGATGCCTTCATCTGGCACCAGTCTGCACTGTGCCACAGGTTCGAGAGTGGAATCCCACTGGCCACCTAGTGGGTGAGTATGCAAATCACGCAGAAAGACATGGATCGTGGAGGGCATAGTCAGAGGTGACATGGGTACTGGCCTAGATGGCCCATGGCAGGGCGACACTGATCAACAAACTAATGTCCACCCTCTACACACGGTGACAGTGGATATCCACTCGTCCCTGGCTGCTCACACCATACCGGGCGCTCGCAACCCCATTGCAGCAATGGTACAATGAGACACATGCCACCACACGCAATGTCACAAAGCGAAGTGTGGGATGCTGAAGGCACGCTTGCTTGCCTGGACACATCTGGTGGTGCCCTTACAGCACAGCCTCTTGAAGGCCTGCGGGTTATTCCTGGCCTGTTGCATCCTGCACAACATGGCCAACAACTGTGGGATAGCTGTAGAGGTCAAAGAGGGGACAGTGATGGGGACAATGAGGATGCTGGTGCAGATGGTGATGGGCAGCCCCCTTTTCGAAGGGACCCCGACTGATCAGGATGTCGCAGCTGCACCGGACACCAACACAGAGAGCACTTCAACCAACCGAGATAAGTCATGGGGTCATGTGAACCACCAATGGCAAGGGCACAACCCACAAACACGCATGAACAAACCCCAGGGGCGATGGCGTGAAGGAATTGGCTGAGCGTGGAACTGCACACGCTGGCAGGGATGGGCAAGGCCTAACATGGCAGGCGGCCACACACACACACACACACACACACACACACACACACACACACACACACACACAAGAATGCAATAGGGTAGGAGGCGGCTGACCCCAACCGCCACCCCTAGCCACACACACGCCCACAGACCACCACGCCCAGTGCCTGTCATTGTGCGTGTCTCAGATGCTGGGCACCATTGCACAGTGGCAGACAGCGCACCACAGGCATCATCATGCACACGCCACAGCAGCCAGCAGCCGGGAGGGTGTGCACATGGGACGGTGTGTGTGTGTGTGTGCAGTGTCGGTACCCCACCCATGCACTGCATGTTGAACAACACACTGCACACAGGGCCATGGCGGAGACAGGTCAGTCACGGCACAGTGCCACAGCCGCCACGGATGCGTGAGCTGTCCCGCCGAGACCCGCCAGCTGTGACAGGCTGACCATTGGCCTCTGGGGTGGCACCGACAGTCCCCAGGGTTGCTTCTGCGGAACACGACCATTCTCGAGCAGGGTCTGCAGCTCACCAAACATGCCTGCGCCAGGCGAGCTCGATGCCCACAGCTGAACCCGTGTCGACAAGGAGGGTGTCGCACGACGCCAGGAACGGGGGTGGACATGGCACTGCGCAGTGTCTGCAGCGCATGGGCAAATAACTGTGTGCCCATTGTGGCATGACAGCTGTGAATGTCTGTGTTCGCTGTCAATGGCGGCGGTCACATCCTCCTGCAGCCGTCCAATCCTGCCAGGAGCAGACCGGTGTCCCTGCAGCACCGCTCCTCTGCCTGGTGCAGGACTACACTGAGTGCATCCACCGCCGCACAAGCCGCAACTGCTCATCCACTGATTCACGGAGTATGCGGGTGTGCTCATCTAAGAGGTCATCCGCCTGATTGGCATGCTGTCCCCTCAGGTGTCGCGTCGCGCTGGGCAGCACCCTGAGGTTGACGCTGCACGCCAGGGCCATGCCTGGCATGTCCACAGGCGGTGCACTGACGCTGCCCCGACATTGTCCCCCATCGCTCATTGGCCAACTGCTGACACTGCCCCTCCGGATGCCGCTCCAGGGCTCAACAGTGCCGCTGCAGTGGCCGCAACAGCACCACTGTCCTGGACGCACACCAGTGCTGCCCCACTGGCATAGACAGGCACAGGCTGGGACTGTGATGTCACGCAGGCCTCCACAGCGGCACCACCCACTGCAATGCCCATGCTGTTACCTGCCGCGCCATCCCACGGCCCACACATATCACTGTCCATGATCTGAGCTCCATCATCAGTGACGGATCCGCACCAGTCCGAGTCTCAGCATGCTGGCATCCATGGACACTGTCACGCTGGGACACGGGCAGGGCCTCCTCTGCACCAGCTCCACCAACATCAGTCCAGACAGCCAGGCAGGCCCACTGTCATTCTGACCCTTGACACCTGTGGAGGTGGATGGGCCCTCTCTGTGTCCAGGGTATCACCCTCAGTGGACGAGCCCACCACCGCTGACCCATGTAGACGCCAGGAGCTGTAAGGGAACATAGCAGCATTAATGTATCTGCACTACCCTGTGGCACCCCCCTCAGTGACAGATCACGACTCACTATGCAGTGACGGGCTACCACCCGCCTGGAAGCCACCACCTGGAACACCGTCGAGGCACAACGCCGCATGCTGTCAGCAACCCGCCTTCATGTGGCATCAGGCGTTGCACGGCCAGCTGTCCCCACCAGTCGCAGCCCGTGCTGCCCTGATGGCAGCCACCTTATCTTTAATCCTCCTCCTGTCCGTGCCCACCTTCTTCTTGCACTCCTGCATGGACCGGTGGCTGCCATGCTGGTTGACAGCACATGCCACCTCACCCCATGCCGCACCACGGCCTGTGGTGTTCCCCGCTGTCCGCTGAGCAGTGGTTCCTGGTCAAGGTAGGCCTCAAACAGGGCATCTGATTCTGCCTTGGTAAAGTTGGGCCTCCTCCATCTCCCACGCCTCTGTTCCTCCTCCTCCACCTCACGCTCGGTCATCATTGATTCTGTGGGAATGACAGGTGTTACCTCTGACTGTGCAGTCCCATGCATCTTCCACACACACAGTCCACATTGGCAAACAGCATGCAACTCACCACAATAGACTGCAGTACCAGACTATGGCCTCTGCAGCCCCATGTCGCATTTATATAGTGCAATGCATGCAAATGAGGCGAGGCTCAATTTTAAGTGGATGCTAATGCAGTAGCTGTGCCATTAAATTGCTGATGAGCTGATTTGCATATGCCGCTGAATATCGCGCTGTTGCGCCTTGCGTAATGTGCTGAGCGTGTTCAGGCAAGGCGCAGCTCTGTGACGCGCAGTAGACACCAAACGGCGACGCCCAGGGTGCTGACACCAATGTCTCGCCGTGCTGCTGATGTGCTGAGCGTGGGAGGCAGTGCAGGGGCCACGTCCACCACTGTGCCAGTGGCGCTAGTGCGCTGTTCACAATATGGCGCTCTTGCATTGGGCGCCATAGACGCCATGGTGTGAAAGTGTGGTGAGGCTACAACAGGAAGTGCCACACAGGCGCCTACCATGCTAGACGCGTGTGAGTACCAATAGTGCTGTAGTGGTCCGTGCGCGAGGGATCCTGACCCTGTGCCGACCTTTGCCCCTTAGGGCGCCATGTGTCCCCATGGTTGCACCTCTTATCGTGCTGTTCAGTGACAGCGCGATGGTGAAAGGCAGCACAGTACGCGCAGCATCCACACATGGCGGACATGTGCTACGGAGTGCCATTTTGATACTCAGTGCTTGGAAGATGGCACGGAGACGGGCACCAATCTGAAGCTGTTGAACTGGCTAACCTCGTGTCCCTGGTTGAGCCCCATGCTGCTGCACCTTTGGGAGACAGCCTGGACAGGGCCAGGAGTGCCGTGGTGGGAGGAGGTGGCAGTGGCCCTGGAGGAGGCGACAGGATCCAAGGTATCCAGTGCACAGCAGAGTAGTGCAGGCACCGGTATGGGAACCTCCAGTGGAGGGACCGGACAGGCTTGCCGCCTGCGGGCATGCGCCAGGAGGAGGGCAGGTTCCACGGCCAGGTAGGTGCGACCATCCATACACTGGTTACGCCCATATGCGGTATTGCGGTGAGCATGTGTCCAGTACACGGTGGGAGGGATCCGCCCAGTGGGGCCGTGGTGGTGGTGGTGGTATAGGGTGGGGGGCAGATGGGTTTGGCTGTGTGGATCGCACACACCGGGGCGAGGGCCTTGCTACCGGATTGTACTGATGTTCCTCTCTCCATGTTTGCACCCTAGGCCCTGAGGAGCGCCGGGCGAGCCAGGGAGGGGCAGCTGCAGCGTGAGGCACGGCAAGATGCCAGAGCACCCATACCAGCCCAGCGCCGAGACCAACCTGATGATGGTGAGTGCCTTACATCCAGGATTTTTGTGCATGCTGTAGCAGGGGGCATGGCCACCATCCACTGACACCACTGCTATGCACACCACATGGTACAGTCAGCACTGTCCAGTAGCATTGCATGTCTGGGAGTGCATCAATGGTGGTCCATGCATGCACTGGGTACCTGGCTGTGCCACTGCCTTCGCACCCGCAAGGCCATGTCACTGTACAGCCACAGTGGTGCTGTTATGGACTTGGGCGGTGGGTGTATACAGCAGTCCACATGGCTGTGTGCGCCTGGTGGGCAGGTCTTGTGGACATGATCACTGTGGGTGGTGCACACCATCACAGAGGCGTGTCCCATGGCTGTATGCCATGCACAATGGAGTGGGCTGCAGGGGCTGTGCATTCACGCCACTGACTCTGCCTCCTTGTCCTAGGTGGACGGAGGATGGTACATGTGGAGCGCGCTGCAGGAGCTGTTGCAGGTGGCCAGGGCCTCTGGCCATCCTCGAAAGGATGAAGCGCCACAGTGTGAGGTGACGCATGCCAGGAGCGCCACAGCGGGAGTGGGGCTCCCGATGAAGATGGACTCCGTTACATCTTGGAAAGCACCAAGGAGCCACCCTCACACCCTCCTTCCTCTCCCATTTGTTCACCCTGCCCCTTACCTACCTCCACTCTGTTTGTGTCCCTCACCCCTTTCACATGTATGTATTTGTACATAGTTTTGTTACCACTTTTATAATATATTTGTTTAGTTATGCCTACTGTTGTGGTCTCTGATTTGCAGTGGGCTAATGGTGCTCAGCTGCAGTGGCGTCATGGTGTCGGGTGAAAGTATCACGGGTGTGTGTGTGTCCATAGGGGAGGCAAGTGTGGTGTGGGCGTAGCTCTCAGTCATTGTCTGTGGTCTATGTTGTTCCCTGTGCAATGGATGATTGTGCAGTGGTACATGGTGCATGCGCTGTGTCCATGGCGCACCCTATCAGACTTCCATGGCCCGTGCAGCTGCCACCCTGCATGTCTGTCACCTGCACAGTCCGCTGGCATGTCAGTGGTGGCTGCCCATGCTGGACTGCTACTGTACCCAGCGCGATGCCGTGTTGCCTCCTGTCACTGGTGTGGTGCACGTCTGCCTCGGGTGGCACTGCTGCATCCGCTGTTGTTGTCCCCATCGATGCTGTCATCTGTGCCTGTTGCAGGGGATGTGCTCCACTGTCTGTCACTTGTGCTCCAGCCACATGCTGGTGGCGTACAGCGTAGTGGTGCCTGCACAGGGTTGCTGGCACATCCTGTGCCGTGGATAGGTTCCGAGCCGTGTACACAGCTGCCGTGGGTCACATGCCGGGGCTTGGTTGACCCGCCATCTGTGTCCCTGTGTTGGTGTGCTCTTAGGTATGGGCGGTTGTTTGTCTGTGCACTGTGTTGCATCCTGTGTGGTGCAAGCTTCCATGAAACACTGTGGGTGTCTGCACTGGCTGTTGTGGCCAGTGCTGGGACGAGTGTGTCCTTGGGAGGGCGGGCAGGGGTGCTGTGACACTGGTGGTGTGTTCTGGGAATGCCCTGTCCGTGTGTGTGGTACCTCGTGTGCTGGCGCATGGTCGGCCTCACAGTTTACCTGGGGGACATGTGTGGCGGCACTGTGTCTGCAGCCATTACTTCGCTGTCTGCTGCTGCTTCCCACTGTTGGGTGCTCGTGGTGGGGCTGCCTTGCATGGTTCTGTGGTGCACAGGGTCGTATTGTCACAGTGGGGGTGGTGGCATGCATGGGGTGTCCTGCATTGTTGGGCGCTACTCCTGGGCAGGGTGTATGTAGATCATGGTGCAGGGTGTGCTCTGCATTGGTGGGTTGATGTGGCATGGGGTGGACGGGCATCCATGTGTGATGGTCCCAGCTTGCAAGGGTGTGCGTGCACCGTGCCACGTGATGGGTTTCTTGCTGGTGTCCCTGGGCCACTGGTTCTTCCTGCTCTCCTCCAGTTGTGCAGTCCATGGGGGTGATGTCTGTTCTGCTGGCGCTCCTCTGCCCATTCCTACCATGGGTGGTGGGTCCCTGCATCCTGTCCCAGCGCATCCCTGGTTGTGCTGTTGCGCTGCTGCCCTGCTCCACCTAGGCATCCCTGGTTTTGCTATTGCGCATCTGACCTGCGCCACTGCATCCCTGGTTGCGCTATGGCGCGGTTGCGCGATATTCAGTTCGTGCGCAGGTATTATGACCCGCGCCTTGTTTGAATATCGCGCCGTGATGCACATGGGCGCAGGACTTGCACTTGTTTCCTGCTGTTGCGCACTTGTGGCGCAGTTTGAATATCTAGGCCTGTGTATAGTGCTCCAGAGCTGTAGCACTATGGCAAGGACAAAATACATCAACACTCTTAAAATTTGAGATTGTATGTTGTAAAGGTAGCTAAATAAAACAGAAAGAAAATTTACCACAAAATTTCTTACTCATAGTATCGGATTGTCTAGAGCCTATCACTGGAGGGAGCAGACAGTGGCACCAAGGCTGAGAAGAGAGGCCGCTGCTTGCCCTAATCTCTTTAATCTGCAAGTGACAGAGAAAACAGCAGAACACTTACCGAGCTGGTATTTCCTCTGAATGCTTCTGTCAACTCCAGAAGAGAGAGAGGTTTCCAAAACCTACCTGTAGGTCTCTACAGAGATATCAATTTCTTTGGAGGAGAGCAACCACCAGATCTATGAAGTCGTCAGTCTGCACTTCTTGATCGGTGTCGCCCTGGAGGGGAGTCCAGGGAGTCCACCAGTTGAATGTAGATATGTGAGACAGAAAGAGACCTCATCTATATCATAGCCTGAACCAACCCCGGTGACCGACTGGAAATAGTGTGTACGAGGGAGTTCATAATAGAAAATCCTCTCCCACACTAATAATAATAATAACAATATCCTTGGACGTAAGGATTAACATGGAGAGGATTACTCGGACCTGAAAGACCTGAGAACACCCAGAAATGTAAAGTCTGGAATAAATGCCAAGCTCTAAAATACAGTTGCAGAGGACATAATTTTATCAACATCTGATGTCTCCCTAAGTCCTTCTGGAGGGAGGGTCAGACGAGATTAATCTCTAGCTTTGTGCAGGGGTAGATGACACCCTACTAATCTTAATTTAAAGGCTTGGACAGAATAAATGCTACTACAGTACAAGACTTAATAATAATAATAAAAGTCCCAAGGGGACTTGTTATTTCTTTGTGTTAACTTGAGGTGCCCTCCTCAGTGCCTTTAGAGGAGGAGGAGGTAGAATGAAAGCCAAGATAATAATAGATAGGCCAAAGGTTAAACAAATCAAAATCAACTCAAAGAGATTTTGTTTTATTTTATTTCTTTTGTTTTCACAAAGAGGAAAAACCAGAACCACCTCCACACTCGTCAACAAGTCCACTGCACATCAAACAAGAGGTCTCACCCTAAAAGAGAGGAGAGTACCCTTCAAATATCAACCATTTTGAATTTAAATAGAGAAAAAGGTTCCAAGAATTCACGCAGTGTACAATGGAAAAATGTGTACCTTAGAAAAAAATCAATGATTTTAGCGCAAAAGTGTTAAAACCACTGATAAATACTAAAACTAACCAATTAAATAAAACTATGCAATTTATTGCACATGCAGGTGATTTTACTCAGAAAACCGTAGAAGGGGAAAAACATTAAAAACAAATCATGCGGGAACCCAGCACAGATGCGGTAAAAATAGATAAAATGAAGAAAATATACAAAATACCTTAAAAGCAGCACTCAAAAGAAAGAAAATGGCACAGGAGGATCTCTGAAGAGGACAGCTCCAGGGCAGTGCTGCCAGTTCAGCAGAGAAAATTTTGAGGTCCCTCAGGCTGACTGCAGGCAGCACTCTACTCTACTGTATTCTGATTGGCCAATGCCTCCCTTATTTGCATTGACTCCTCTCTCTGGGGCAGCTGAACCCAGCAGGCATACTGCACTTGTCAATAGATGCTAAAGAATTCCTGGGTGAGAAATACTTATTGTCAGGTACGACTCGGGAGGACACAACAGTATGAACAAACAACACAAGAGTCATAGTGCAGAAAAATAGCCTGGGGTCAGGCAAACAGTATACAACAGAAACATTGAACAGTTCAAGAAATTTACACACAGTTTTGCAAGTATAAATATATAATCAATTCAGGCCCTGGTGTTCTGGCGGCAGAATTTTCTGATTTCAAGTGCAGGGCTCTTGGACTTCTGCGGCAGCATTTTCGATTTCTGGCGGCATGATTTATTCATTTCTCTGGCAGAATGCAGCCTGTCATTGGCTAAATATGATGTGATGTCATCTATGACATCATATCCTGAGCATAGGGAGGGCTTCAGATAACAAGGTGGGAGAGAAAGCCTGACACTATGGTAAAACAGTATATTTATATGAAAATTCACCAAAAACAATGAATTCTGCGGCACTATATATATTCTACTGACATGATGCAAATTCTGCGACAAATTCTGCAACCCATTAGAACATGAGAATTCCAGGAGCATGAATCAATTATATAAAATGTATTCAGTTATATATTATACAGGCCATAGTTTACATGGGCATACTGTGGCTGGGGAGAGCACCAGGCCAAGTGGACACACAAAATGCATAACTCAGCATGGGGAGAGAGTTGATTAGCATAGCTGGGTAAGAGGACACCCCAAATGCTGCCTAAAAGAAAGCAATTTTGAAGAGCCCATGTGAGAGAAGATGACTAAGCTCTGATGGAAGCAAACGACTGTGAAGGCCTGATCCCCATTTTAGACGAGCATCTGGGAACTTAGAGAGGGCAGCGCCATTGGATCTGGGCAAATAGGCCTGGCTTGGTGCAAGGGGAGGGAAAAGGAGGTGTGAGAGATCTTAATAATTTATCAATAAACATCCCAGGGAGTAGGATTGGGCTGCTGGAGGGGACAACCATGCCAGGGAGGTATACAGAGCATAGTGATGTGTGAGTCATGGGGAGACTAGGGAGAAGTGATAGAGCGTTGTTGTAGGACATCTCCCTGTTACTTAGAGCAGTTTTTGACACATGGAAGAAGATTATCTGATCATACTGAAAACGAGGGAGTAGGATACCCTGGCGCAATGGCAAGTCTGGCCTTGGGTATGAGGGACATCAAGCATAGTAAGTTAGGCCAGATCCTGTGTTAACTGCCTTGCAAGCAAGGGAGATATGAAGGAGAAATCCAGAGCAGGGTCCAGGGTGATTCGAGGTATTTAAAGTCAGTCACTGATAATACTAGGAGCCATCTCAATAACGGATAGAAAAGGGTATGGTACATGACCACAGTCTGGTCTGTGATCCAAATAGCACAGCTAAGGCTCAGAGGAGTTCAGGATCAATTTGTTTATGATCAGCCAGTCCTGAACCTGGGAGAAATTCTCCTGTAGCTGTGAGTTAATGGTGGTGATGGAGGAAAGCAGAGATACAAAACAATATCATCCAGCGCACATGATTGATGCACAGTGTGGAGTGTACCAAAGGAAGGTCATTTATAAAAACTGAAGAATGTAGTGGACCAAGAATGGAATGGTAGGGGACACCAAGATTTACCTTGGCGTGGCAGAAACTGCATTATTAAAGTGACATATTGCTGTCTCCTGGAGAAATACAGAAAACAGAAACATAGAATTTGACAGCAGATAAGGACCGCTATTCCACCTAGTCTGCCCATTTCCTACCTAATGGATAAGCTGAAGATCCTAGTTAACCAACAGCCTACTTCCTCCTACCCACCACCAGAATTGCCTTATGTCTGTCCGATGCATTCTTAATTCCCACTGTTTTTGACTCCATTACCTCCTCAGGAAGGCCAATCCATGTATTCACAACCCTCTCCATGAAAAATACTTCCTCACATTACCTCTGAGCCATCCCCTCTATCTTCAAATTGTGCCGCCTTGTTCTGCACTTATGGTCAGAACTACGATGATATCTAATCGCCTTCTAACCTCCGACTTTCATTCTTGATTAATGAAAACATCTTGGCAAATGCTTTCGATTTTGTTTGTCTTGCACCGTCCAAGAATTTCACCTAGTGGCACAATATGAATGCCCCGGCCGCCCTCTTTTAATCATGGCCCCAGTTATGGAAACCAACAAATAGAACTCGGAGTCCTGTTCCATTATTCATAGCTGAAGTATTCTAGCAACCGCCTGCTTTGAACACTCTAATTTTTTCAAAGTAAATGCTTCAGACCCCAGGACACCCAGTTAAGAGCATCAAAGGGCACCAAGAGGCAGGGGTTGGGACAGGCGGTAGCTCACCTCACGGTAGACCGCCTGCCTGATCCCAGATCCAACTCATGAACCAAAGGCTGCGTAGTGTGAGAGACCACCAGAAATTAATTTGGAGTGGAAAAATGTATGTGATCAGTGGTATGAAAACCTTGATGAGGTCAATAAAATACTCCAGTAAAAAGCTCATATCCATGGCTTATTTGATGTCACTGGTAAGATGGGTCAAGGTTATGGTGGTACTGTGCTTTTTCTTAACTACACTGGTTAGTGCTAGCCTGTTATTATGCCTGCAGAAAGCTGGACAATTAAGAGGCTACAACCTTTTCAAGTAATTTACTAAGTAGTGGAGTAGTACAATGGGTCTATAGTTATTGAGAAGCTTGGAGTCATCTTTTCTTAGAACCAGGGTAATTTTAACAATTTTCCAATCTTGAGGCTGTGCCAGAGAAAAGGATAAAGTGAAAATGTGCATAATAGGAGAGGCAAGTATAGGGGCACCCAGGCAAAGCAGTCTTGTTAGTATCCTGCTGAGACCTATGCACCTCATTGGGAAGAGACCTTAATAACTTGGAAGATCTCCCTGAAACACCAGTTTTAAATAAAGGGATGGGTTCGGAGGGGTGGGAGGGAGCTGGGAGAGACTGATCGTTACGCAGAGGCGAGAGGTCTGTGAAGTGAGAGTTGAAGGCACTAGCAATGATTTTGGGGTTATTACAGTATGCCCCATCAATTAAATCACTTGATTGGCTCTTTGATGGGCAACCAAAAGGTCTTTGATGTGCCCCACAAACCTACATGAGTTCCCAGCAGAGAGGCAGTTAGTAGTTGCTCGGCCAATACTGGCGCTAGGCAAGGCGCGTGGATCTTTTTACATAGGTTGAATAAGTATCAGTAGGCAAGCCAGACTGCTGGGTTACTGGAAACTTTGAAAGTCAGACAGCTTTGTCCCTGGATTTGAACAGGAAGGAGGTCCCTGTGATGCCACCTGCTAGGGACCTTTAATCATTCTCCTGGCGATAGGAGCCATTTTGTCCTGGATTTTCTTACTCTCATAAGATACACTTTTTCTCCCAATGGGAGTTTAAAGGGACACTGCCAACTCTTTTATCATATTATTTCTAGTTAAAACCCACACTTTATGATTGTTTACTGTCTCTAAAATTCATTAATGTAGCTGGTGCTTTTATCTGCCTCCTGTTTAGCAGAATTGAAATTTATGGTAATGTAGTTATACCCAGCCTTGTTTTGTTTCAAGCCCTTGATCTACTCCTATTGCATATTTCTTAAACATTCAAAACACCCCAAACAGTGCAGCCAGCCATGGTACAATAGTCTTCTACTCCACATGCATAATTAGTGGCTATACTGTGTCTGGAATGTTCACAAGTCCAGAAAAGATGCAGTGGAGCTGATCAAGGAATGTAAACAGACATGTTTTTGTAGTAACACCAGTATTGTGGGCAGTCTGTTTTCACTTTTTTTTTTTTTATTTGTTAACATTATTTACCCATTCTGTGCGCCTCGATGCCGAGGCATCTCTCTGGTGGACCTGCTTGGCCTTGCCTCCACTGCCCACCTGAACCCCTTCCCCGACCAAGGAATCGGGTAAGCTGGGTCCCCTCTCCTGCCGCCTTCGAGAGGAGGCAGAGGACCATGGGGAGTCAAGTCAGGGTTGGGGCCAGCACTGGGCATGTAGGCTCAGCCACTGGGTGTCCACTGTTGTCTCCCTGGCACTGGGAATTTCCGCTTTTTCAGTGGCTCCCCGATGCAGGACATACAATGCCATCCAGCACGTGACATGCACAACCGCCACATCCACAGGATGGCTGCCTGACGACGCCCCTGCAAGGTCCTGAACTGCAGTGCACCCAGTCTCCACTGGGTGCCACTAGTGTCGCAGGGACACGGACCCCTCTCCCTCCCGGGAGGAGAGCAGCCCATCGGATGCTCAATCCTCTCCTCCTGACTGACCCCCGGTGCTCGCGCATGGTGCAAGGTAAGGTGGATGCCTCAGCCTCAGCACCACCAGGCCAACTTGTTTTTCACTTTTAAAAAAAACTAATCAGAATTACACTACCGCTACATCAGCAGTTTCTACAGAATGTGAACAATCACAACATGTGTTTTATTTTAAACTAGGGACTCTTTGAGTCCTAAAGGTGTAGACAGTGTCCCTTTAAATGAACTAATATTTACTTGTTGTGTCTCCAAATCTCGAAATTTTCTGTACAGTTACTAGTAACAGCTAAATGTAGATGCGGTTTTTGTCCGTGAGTTTTTTTTTTTTAAGATGCTTATCATTTACCTGCAGCCATACATGATGTGCAGTAGTAAGCTAACGAAATCCTACATGTGTGTTTAGTTTAACTGACTATTATAGTTCTTCTTGCTCTTGCCTGAATCTACTATTGTAGTTATTTTTTTTCATAATACAATATTTAGAATGGTGCTTCCGTAAACATTAATCCACGACAAAGAGAGGCTCTACTAACAAATTAATGCCTGGTTGAGGGCAGTGCCTCAACCACCAACCAGGTATTAATTCCCTAGTAGAGCCCGACTTTGTCGTGATTAATGCGCTTGTAATAGATGGGCAAGGAGTTTGGTGCAGTGTTAAAAGTAAATAATATGTGGGATACAAATGAAGAGCAACTCATACTATTGCTGAATGCAGTATTATATGCTGCTCAGGCAAGCACTTTTCAGTTAGCAGATGTCTAAATGTCTGACTGTCGCTGGCATGTTCAGTACACGATATATATTTATATTGTGACTGCTCCTTTTATACAGTTTGTGGCATAATGTTTCCCATTTCAGAACACAGAGATATAACAAGCCATGTACTTCTCTGTACTAATGAGTGGTGTATTCCCTTTCGTTTCACCTTGATTCACTAATGCATTATGGGAAAAGTACAAATATTTGCATATATGCCATCTATTTGTACTATCCCCACAATGCATTCTGGATTCAAAAGAATACAGGCTGACGATCCATTCCGTCTACAGTGTAACTTTATAGTTCTCTTTACCGTGCATGTCTTTTCTACGTTCTGTCTCTCTGTGGCTCAATTTGGATTTTTTGGTGCTAAAGTTGATCGATGTTTCTCTCAGGTTGGGGTGAATGAGTATGAGTCACCAGTATTCACTGTGCCTGTCAGCATCGCGCTACAGTACAAGCGCCACCTATATCGAGTGCTGCAGCGGTTTAGTAAGCGCACTCCCAAGCACATGACAGAAGTTGGACACAGCATTACTGGAGTTGGAGTGGGCATTACTTGGGAATTAATGCCGTGTCAACTTCTATCATGTGATCCATTTCAACCAATCCGCTTACTCATTTTCACACTCCTAAATTTTGCCATGCTACAATGTTAGATAAATTATTTCACAAAATCTCTTTTATTTCCTTGTTGACCACTGGAAGGCAACAAATGCACACTTCTGGCAAAAGATTATTAGATGTGGAACTATTCAGACTGCACATTTAGTGGCAGAGTAATGTTATTTTTATTCTTTTATTTTACTATTTTTGGTATGTCACCTTTTCAATCTCTCTCAGTAAAAACTGTCTCAATATACTTTATAGCTCATAGCGCCTAAGGCTTTTCCCTTTTCACTTTGATGCAGGGACTTACCCTTCCTTACTCATACACCACAATCGTTTTGTTTCTTTGGTGACCAGGTAATGCCACTAGGCAGGAGTGCCTGTTTTCAGGGGTGACCCAAGAGCACTGGGAGGTTAAGTGACTAGCTCATAGTCACACAGTATGCATGTGGAGGTTGAGAATCAAACCCAGGACTGCTGGAGGTACCAAGCTCATCCACAGCTCATTACTCTAACCTCTAGGTTATATTGCCAGCTCCATATTATACTGAGTTACTATCCCTTTGTCACAGCTGTTTGCTCTTCTTCAACTTTGGGGGGTCTTAGAGGGAAGGGAGTTGGAGTCATCACCAATTGGTGATTTTTCTTGTTGAGTGCTGGGTTGACACCCAGTGTACATGTCCCAAGACTGGTGCACCCATGTAGGTGGGCTGGAGGCTAACTTGTTCAGGACCTGAACCTATCAGGTTCAAATCAATGAAAGCAACAGTTTTTCCTTTTTGTTCCTAATTTAGGATTTCTTGTCATACCTCCCTGTTGGAGAGTTCTTGTTAACTAGAAAACTGGCCAAACTTTTAACTTATGTTTGCATGAAGCTTTTATATTTAGTTAGCACTCTCACGCTGGTACCAAGGTCTTGTTAGACCAGTGACACTATTTCTACTGCTTTATTCACAATGGCTGTATCTCCCTTGGGTAAAGTACACTTGTTATCGTATAATGTGAAGAGTCTTAACTCCATTGTTTAATGGGTTAAAATACTGAAAGAATTAGTCTGACTGAAAGGAGAAATTTGTTTTCTACAGGAGTCCCATCTTACCCAAATAGAATGCCAAAAATTGGCCGAGAGTTAAGTGGGACAAGCGTATTGTTTAGCTCATCAGGATCGTAAAAAGCGGTGTAGCTCTACTGTTGTA
This sequence comes from Neoceratodus forsteri, assembly GCA_016271365.2. Classification (NCBI taxonomy): domain Eukaryota; kingdom Metazoa; phylum Chordata; order Ceratodontiformes; family Ceratodontidae; genus Neoceratodus; species Neoceratodus forsteri. The sequence goes on along the minus strand of CM057453.1, from coordinate 827,333,595 downwards.
TAAAAATTTGCCATTGAATAGTCTTCACATTTATAGACACAGAAGGTTGCTTTATTAAAGTACAAGGCACTCTCTATGGGAAAAATTCCATTATTGTCCTAATATGGACGACCCCAGCTTTATTAGACAAGTTTTCTGGGACAGTCCAGATGACCCACAGATAGCTGCAACTCTTGGTGGAGATTTTAACTGTGTTCTGAATGCCAGTTGAGGTGATCCTTAGCTAGACACCAGACTCATGCTAATATGTCCTGAACTTTAAACCACCTTTCCACTGAGAATGGCTTTTAGACATCTGAAACTTTATAAAGAGGTCAGAAAGGGACTTCACTTTTATTCCAATCACATAAATTATATTTGAGAACCGACATGTTTGTCTCCCAAGCACATCTTGCAGGTTCTCTAAAACAGAGATTCACCCATACTATACTCTGACCATACCCCATCTCAGTTTGATTACACACCTCTGTACCCACCCACCCCCACCCAGACTACTTCATCCTGGAGATTTAATACTTCTTTACTCACAGATCAGATCCAGAAGCAAACAGTTTAATACCTTTTATTGGACCAACACAGATGTTACAGAAAGAAAACAATGTTGGTCCAAAAGCTAAGAAATTGTTTTCTTTTGTAACATCGATGTTGGTCCAATAAAGGTATCAAACTATTTGCTTTCTGGATCTGTTCTTACAAGGACCAATAGCCAACTAATCTATTTCTGTATTACTTACAGATCCTAATTTTAAAGAATACATCCAGAAGGAGATACAACAATATTTTCAGATACTTGCTCAGTAGACATTCCTCAAAATTTATTTGAAATGGCTTCAAGGCTACAAACCAGGGCTGTATAATCTACTTTTTTTTAGGGAGGAAGCATGAAGAATGGAGAAACACTCAGAAGGACAGCTCACTCACTTGAGGCGTGGCACTAATATTTTTGAACAACTGCAGAAAGTCCTCTAAGATATAGTATATTAGACTATCGTATCCCCATGCCAGAATTAGAGGAAGTGGTAAAACCTGAGTGTTGCCCTGGGCCACCTGATGGCTCAGCAGGTAGGCGCTGTGCACTCCTGTGCCAGCAACCCGAGTTGAAAGCAAGCCTGGGAAGCTGGCTGGGCATCCCAAGGGCTGTGGGAGTAATGCCACTTGGCAGCGCTCCCAACTCGGAAAGGCAGAATGTGGGCCCGCGCCATAGCAACCCCTGGGGATGGGCCTGGATATCTCCTTCACAGGGATGTCAGGGCATGACAAGGCTTGTAGGAGCTATACCCGACATCAGGGAGTTGGGCAGGATCAAGAAAACCAGGGAGAAAACATCGCAGAGGTCAGTAGGCTTTGTGGCTTGTCTGCTGGCCCCTCAGATACACCACTGGTGAGCCAAGCTGCCATTACTGGATTGTCCTCCGGGAGGGGTGCCCTCCTCTCCTGGCCCTGCCACGGGGAAAGCCATGGGGTGCCTGTTAGATAAAGCAGGGAACTGGGTGCTGGCAGGGGCAGCAAGGACAAGACTGAGAAGCCGCCTGCTGACCACGAGGGAGGGAATACAATATGGGAAAAATGGAAAATCCCTAGTCCCAGTGGGTTTGTCAGGAAGTTCTTTAAATCTGTTCAAACGGACATGCTTACCTGTATCATTCACTTCTGAATCACTGTCTGACGGATGGTGAATTTCTGAACTCTTAGGTAGAAGCCACAATTGTGGTTCTTCTGAATCCTGATTAGGACCCTACCTCTGTGAGGCATTTCACTCTTAATTTAAATTAAAAAATATTAGTGACTTAGTTAACCTCGATGAAATGGCTTTATTCCAGGCAGCCAATTGGAAAGTTTGGTTCTAGAATTTTCAATATTTATATCTACTTCCAGAAACTCACCTATCTCCGACCTGGCAATATCAGTTGATGCAGAGAAGGCATCTGACCGTCTTCATTGGCCTTTTTATTTCTTAACCTTCAACGTTTTAACTCTGGTCCCAAGTTTTATCGGGCACTTCAACTATTATACAAGAATGCTAAAGACTGTATTCAAACAAATGGTCTTACTTCCCACTGGTTCCCAGTTTCTAGAGACACCAGCCAAGGCTGCCCCTGTCTCCCTGCTTTTGCTCTCGCTACTGAATCTCAAGCTACCTTGATCTGTAACTCTCTAGGGTTGACTGGTATCCAAAAGTACAGTTACATAGGAACTTACCGTAACAGTAGATCTTGAGAGGGTTCCTTCAATAAGTCATCACTTATGGGACTGACGCCACCTGGCATCGGGCATACGTGGGCACTCTAGCAATCCCTGATGGTAGACCACCCACCCGACGCCACGTGACCAACGCCAACATGTCTGTATACAGTGGGCGGTCCCCACGCTCACCCTCCAGTTCTCCCGCCATAGCCAGGAAGAGGCCTGACAGCAGGAGCGAACAGGATTGGAGACCCTGTAAAACACAAAATTAGGGGAAGGAAGGAGGGAATAGGACCTACTGAAGGAACCTCTCTCAAAGATCTACTGTTTAAGTTCCTACATAACTGTACTATCTTACTTCAAGAGGGTTCCTTCAGTAGGTCATCACTTATAGGACAGAGTTCCAAGCAGTCCTCCAAAGAGAGACTGAGAGAAACTAGGAGGAGGAGGAAAAATAACTCCAACAGAAAAACTGGAATCTAGAATGGACCCAGTCTAGGACAGGCCCTGTAACACAGCTATGCGAAACCAGCCTCCGCCAAAAAACAATGTCCAGACTGTAATGTTTGGTAAAGGTATGGACAGAACTTTTGCAAAAGGCAGCAGAAGAAGCCATGCCCTTAGTAGAATGTCCTCTAATGGTACCCAGCACAAGTTTTTCATACTTCAGGTAACAATACCTAATGCAGCTGCCTAACCATTTGGAAAGGCCCTGCTTAGAAACCGTTTGCCCCTCGATCTGGGAAAGGAAACAAAAAGCTGAACATAGTTATGAAATTCTTTAATCCGTAACGTGTAACACATGAAGAATCCGATGTACATCCATGGTATGGAGGAGAGCCTCACCTTTGTTAGAGGGGACAGATAGTACATGGGAAGCTCTACTGATTGGCTCAGCGTGGCGCTGACACCACCTTGGGAAGAAACTTCGATTAGTTCTGAGGGCGCCCAGTCCCTGTGGAAAATCAGATATGGCTCACAAAACCAGAGCGTGAAGCTCCGGCCCTCCGGGCTGGACGTGATGGCAACCAGAACAACATTTTCCAGGAAAGGAAAATGCAGTTCACAGCTCAAAGCTGGCTCAGAAGGAGGAAGGGTGAGCTTTTCAAATGAAGTTCAAATCCAAGGAGGAGGAGTTGGGCTGTGGATGGAGTGGGTTTCAGATGGAGAATCCTTTCAGAAAGGTTTTTGAGACTTCCAACTGAGCCACGGGTTTACCATCCACTAGCTGTGGTATGCGAAATAACCCTAAAGGTGGACCCTCAATGACGAATATGAAAGACCGGAGTCTGACAGGTGAAGGAGGTATTCCATGACCTGAGGGCAGAGCATGGGAAGGGGTTCTAACCCTTGGCAGTCGACCAGATGGAAAACCGTTCCACTTACGTAGCATAAGTGGAATGAGTAGAGGGTTTCGATGAGGACCTGAGCAACCCGGAGGAGACCTCAAAGTGAGAAATCACTATGTTTGTAGGAGCCATGCATGAAGATGCAGAGTTCTGAGCTCGGATGTAGCAGTCGACCTTGATCCTGAGTCAGGAGGTCATGAGTCACTGGAAGTGGAACCAGTGGTTCCCAGGAAAGCTGTTGCAGCAGCGGAACCAGATCTGTCTCGCCAGAGAGCAGCGAAGAGAATCTTCTTAGCTCTCTCTCTGCTTGGAGTTTGAGGAGGAACCTCTGGAGAATGGGAAATGGAGGAAGGTGTACAAAAATGTCCCTGTCCAAGAGACAGACAGCATGTCGTGCCAGAAAGCACCATGCCCTGAACGAGCTACCAAAAACTGGGAAGTTTTATGCTGAATTTGGAGGCGAAAAGGTGGATTTCAGATGCCCCCAATGTAGGAAGATGGATTCCGCCACTTCCTGATGTAATTCCCACTCTTGAGCTAGGGTCCGAGATCTGATGAGACTGTCTGCCAGGACATTTAATATGCCTGGTCATGCATGGCCATGAGGCCAGATTGTGCTGGACTGCCCAATTCCATACCCGCATCGCTTCCCTGCACAAGGGATACGAGTGGGTTCCTCCTGTTTGTTGAGGTACCAAACTACCGATATGTTGACCATTTGGACCAGCAGTGATCCCTTGGAAAGGAGGGTCTGGAAGGCCTGGAAGGCATCGACAGCCCTCATCTCCAGAACATTGATATGTAACGTGATCTCAAGCTGGACCACAGTCCTTGATCTTGAGTTCCCTAGATGTGCTCTCCATCCCACGCTCGAGGCATCCGTGGTCAAGGATGCTGAGGGAGCTGGGTTCCTGAAGGAAGACCCAAAGAAAGGTTGCAGGGATCCCTCCACCAAAGCAATTCTTTCTGAACCACTGAGGAGACCAGCACCAGATGGTCCAGGTCGTCCAGGAGTTGATCCACTGCACGCGCAAGGACCACTGAGTGACTCTCATGTAAGCCTCATGAGGAAACAGTGGTGATGGAGGCCACCATCAGGCCGAGAAGGCGCAGGATCTCCCGGCTGGGATGTTCCTGGAGGAAGCCATTTGGAAGCCTGACAGATCAGTGTCTCCACCCTGTCTGGAGGAGGAAGGCTCTGCAGTGGACCGTATCCAAAACTGGCCCAATGAACTGAAATTTCTGGGTAGGGGTCATAGAAGATTTGTGAATCCTGACAATAATCCCTAGTCTGCTGAATAGGTCCAAAGTGAAAGAGAGCCTCTAGTAAAGAGTCCCTGGATGGGGCAAGAAATCAGCCAATCGTCCAGGTAAGGGAAAACCACAATACTCCTGTGGTGAGAAAGCCGCAACCACTGCCAGGCACTTGGTAAACACCGAGGTGCCGAGGACAGGCCAAAGGGAAGGGCTCAGAACTGGAAGTGTTCCTCTGGAACTGAAACCACAGGAACTGGTGGTGGCTGGGAAGACAGGGATATGCAGGTGAGCATCCTGCATGTCCAGAGCTCACAACCAATAGTTCTCCAGAAGGAGTGTAAGGAGGCTCTGGAGAGTCAGCATTTGAATTTTTTTGTACTTGACAAACTGGTTTAAGTTGCTTAAGTCAAGTATGGGTCTGAAATCCCCATCTTTTTGGAACCAAGAAAATGGGAGTAAACCCCTTATACCTTTGCCGGAGGGGAATGTGCTCTATTGCTTCCTTGAGCAAGAGACTGTTCACTCTTTTGGACAAGAAGAGTCTGATCCCTTGAGTAGGAGGATCTTTTGGTGGAGTTTCTGGATGAAAGTCCAGAAACTCTATTGTGTGTCCAACGGACACTAGCTGAGGACATTATTCATCAGCGGGTAACGCCTCCTCCCAGCCATGGCGGGCGATCCCCACCTGCTCCCCATTGGGAGACTGGGGAAGCAGTGGGATGGGAAGTCAGGAAGTGGCCAGATGTTCAGGGGAGGACCCCTGCTCGTCTCTGGTTCTTGGAGGCAGGAGGGGTAGCTGTACCCGCGGGCCTTACGCTTCCCTGGTGGTGTGCCAGGGCTTGCTTTCTGCCTTCAGGTCCTCTTCCAAAAGGGCTGCTGTTGTTGGGTGCCTGATCGGCTACCGGACCTGAGGCGAGACCTCTGTCGTGCAAGTCCGTAATAATGTCCTTTGGTGTCCCCAACCAAAGAGTACCGAGCTCGTATGTGTATCTTGAATCGCCGACTGAACTTCATTAGCAAGTCCAGAAAGGCGGGTTAGGAGTGCTGCCTAAGGGCAACGGCAGTTGCCGAGGTGCATGCCACAGAATCGACTGAGTTGTATGTGGCCTGTAAAGCATGCCTACACGAGAACTTGAGGTGAAGATCCTTGACAAGCTCCTCCTTCAAGGCCAAGGGATCCATGGCTTGATGCAAGCCTCTAACCTGGCCAAGGTAGCTTTTGATGAGACACCATATGGGCCACATAGTTAAGGGACCGAAGGGCTATGTGGTGAAGAATAGACCTTTCTCCTGAACTGGTCCATCTGCCTCGACTCTTTGTCTGGAGGAGAGGTGCTCATGTGCTTTGGTGCTGGGAGCGGTCATGAGCAGCGAAATGACCACAGAGTCAGCCTTAGGATGTGTTTAAAACGGGCACCCTTTCAGTGCTCCAGTAAAGCCTGTCCGCCCATTTGGGGACAGCCAGAATGGAATGAGGCATCTGCCAGATGGTAGTGGTGAGGTCTTGATGAGGTCCAATCCATGGAGGAATGGGGACCAGAGACAGAGACTCTAAGTCCAGATGTTCTGCGAGCCTCTGCCTCATGGGGTCCTGATCCTCTGACTCCCAGTCAAAGAAATCCTTCATGGACCTCAGAAGGTCCGAAAAGCAGGATCCTCTGGTGGTGATTGGGGAAACCTTGCCTGTCGGGTCCTCCAGTTCCTCTGGGACCTCATCCGAAGAATCGTCAGCCCTCATCATTATAGTCTGCCCTTCGACAGGACGGTGATGGATATCGGAAGAGAGACGCTCTTTTTTTTTTTATTTTTCTAACTCTATTTTCACCCTTACCTCCCGAACTCTCTCCAGCAACCTCCTGGAACCACAGTCTCTACCTCCCAACGTGGCTCGGTAGTCACAGGCTCCTCTCAGCACCAGGCATCCCGGGTCTACCCTCCAGGGAAGGGCCGCCCCATGGGACACTCTTTCTCTAAGTGTGGAGACACGGGCCGAGGAGGAGGGATACCCTGAGATCGAGCCCATATCTGGGAGTGTGGTCTGTGGAGGAGGAGCCTTCACCTATCAGCGGTGAGGTTTTTCCTTTGTGTACATTGCCCCGTGTGGAGCCCGGCTACCAAGGCAGGGCACGCTGTGGCTCCACCCCTAGCATATGCCACACGCCTGCTTAGCTACCCCCAGCCTCCGCCAGAGGTCACTCACTGAGCGTCCTACCCCAACCCCTCCCAGGGAAGAGAGAGCAGTCCTCCAGACGCCAATCCCCGCCGACCCCAGCCGCCCGGTCCATTCCCCAACCCTGGTCGCCGTGTGACGCGAGATGTGGCGCCCAGCACCAACCCTCTGTGCCACCAGGCCAGCAAGAGAGACATCCTGATGAGTCTTCCATGAGACATGTACAGTAAGTTACGAAAGAACTGCTTGGGGAAGGGGACCTGGGAGACCGTGGGAGAGGGAGTCTCGCCTCCAGGTCGTAACTGACTCAGACTGAGACCCCTGCCACCAAGACTGAATCAGGGTCTTGAAATCTGGGGAACCAGAGGAGGTGGAGGGGTGGCAGAGTTGGTTGAGGCTGAGGTGGAGGAGGAGACGGAGGAGGCGGCATTACCAGTGGGGAAGAGTAATGATGGAATCCCTGGTAGTGAGAGTAGGGATTGAACCCAGGGTAAACTGCCCATAATGACTCCAGTCTGGAGGGGGCCAGCCGGGTGGTGGTCCCCAGGGAACCCATGGGGTGGTGAGGGACAGTTTGAGGTCTGGAGTAAATCTCCATCGTTAGAGTCTGGCAGCGGGGGTACCCCATCGGACCCGCCCTGGTATATGGGTTGGGGGTCCAGCGTCGGGACAGCCGTCAGGGGACCAATATCGAACTGGCACCACCCAATCCGCACTGGAAAAGGATCTGGCGCCGGAACTGATGAAGGGGCCCTGACGGCAGGACCGGATCTGACATTGGGCCAATGGCTGAGGCCGATCGATAGGTCCAGGTTGAGGACTGTCGTCGGGACATCCAGCGTCGGAGCCAGTGGCTGGGGCCAATCACTAGGTCCTGGATGAGCAACAGTCGTTGGGACATCCAGCGCTGGAGTAAGGTTCACCGGATCCTCTGGCGGGATGCTGAATGGAATTGACGTTGCAGGAATCCTACTAGAAAGCGGAGGAGGGGCCTCCACGTTAAGGCCTGTTGGCTTAAAGGCCTCCTTCCCCTTGACCCCGAGGAGGAGAGCGAGGTTGACCCATGGGATCGAGTACGTTGAGGGTTCTCCGCTGCTATTCACTGGAGGTACCTGCCAATGAAGTTGAGGGTATGGTTGAAGGAAGAGAGGGAGAGGGCTTTCCCTGGTCTCACGGACATCGGGTGAGGCCGTTAGGTCTCGACGAGGAAACCACACCCGTACGGCCGCCAGAGATGGGTGTCTTAGCAGGTGGCATCAGGCGGCGGGCAGGAGCCCCCAGCCGCTTATCGACGGGTGCCGGGCGGTCCCACTGACTGGGGAGCCAGCTTACTAACTGTTGCGCGGTCCCCAGAGGAGCTGGAATCACTTTATCGGCTGGCATGGTGCGGTTGTCGGAGGGGTCAGCGATCGACTGACCCACTGCGGTCTTACCAGACTTACCATCCGATTTTCTGGGCAGCGGTTGGGCCTTGCTCATCGAGGGCCACATGTCATCCACGGAGCGCCTCCACTCCCTAGACTTCTTGTGTTTCTTCGATGGAGAAGATTTATCTGCCGAGGACTCTCTTAAACGGTCATCTTCTTTTCTAGAAAGCGGGTGGGTTTTCAAAAGATGGGCCTCAAAGCCTGCTGCCTCCTTTTCTTCGTGGCCTGGTTGAAGGTCTGGCACACACGGGCAGGAGGAGACAGGTGGTCTGGGCCTGAACAGAGAATGCACTTGAGGTGACCGTCTTTGTCGGGATCCCACGTGCCACAAAGCGAGCACTTCTTGGTGAAGATGTAACCCCTAGGTAAGGCGCATCCCAAGGGCTACTACCCCTACCTGCTTGGCTAGTTGCAGGTTAAGGGTCTGGGTACTAAAATGGGTGCCTCCACCCGAGGTCAGGGTTGTTAGTGGTCAAGCTAACCTGGGCACAGCCCTCGGGACACCTGTAACCCCTCCCTTTTAGTGGCTGGAACAATATACAGTAATCACTTTGCATTGACCCTTATTAACCATGCAAGTACCCACACTGTTTGCATTTACCACCAGGGCTGGTTCCTCTAACTCGACCCTGAGACCCCTGTAAAACAAGGTTATCCACAGCAAATAGCAACAGTACAGTACTTTGACACAAACTGGAACCACAGTCAGGTTAAATGCAAAAGAGTTAGATCTGATTTATTCAGGGGACTTGAACAAGGAGGTGCGTAATAAGGTTGATTGGCTTAAAGGCTATATCAATCAAACTGTCATGCATGCACTTCAGAGTCCCTAAAGTCACACACTCTGGGTACCCAGGTGGAGAAGAGGTGGGCTAGCCAGGAACATTGCCTGGGGTAGGCGGCATCGCAGCTGGTTGGAGCCCTGTGATGGAAGAAAGCAACATGCACAACACACACTATTGTAATCCGGGCCGGAGGCTCAGTTCGTGACAGAAAAGACAACAAAGCAATCAGGTGACAACACTTTGATTTAGCTGTTGTTGCAGGAGCTACCCTGATGTTTACTCACGATACCCAATACAGGACACAGGCAGGACAAAATTGAGACTGCAGATTGTTGAGCTGGAGTGCCAGGAGAAGCAGGGCCCACACGAATCACTGAGGCGTTCCTGTTCAAAGCATTGAGCAGGGGCTGATCCCCAGGCAGGTGTCTAGTCAATGACTTTTCTGTAGTGGGTAGTCTGCAGGGGCTGTGGCAAGGCCCAGGCAAAATGGAGATGCAAACGGATTTAGTCCGTTGGAGCGAATGCCACCTCCAGCAAGCAGAACACAGTTCAGCACATAGTGGGAACCCAATCACACCCACTAACAGCATACAGCTCATTTACATGCAGAAATTCTACTATACCAGGCAGATTGCTATCCAGTCGCAATTACAGAGTCTCTGCACAAACGGGAGTTCAGAGGTGACTGGAGATCCTGACAGGCCAATCACATTCAGCAAATCTTGGTCTTCCTCAGGTAGGAGCTTGGTCACAATTCAGTGGCTTAAATCGTTCTCACAACCTCGGATTCAGTCGAATCAACTCTATTTTCCCTCTCAGGGACAGCAGGCAGAAAGGCAGGCCAAAACTCAGCCCTTTCACAGTTCTCCCACATGCGAAACCTCATGGGACAGCTGACAGACTATCTCGAGCTGTTACTCCTTCACTTCCCAATTCAGAACTGAATCAAGCTGCAAGCAACCTGGGACTTTCCCAGGATTCAAAAGATCGGTTGGCTGATTCCACTGTCAGTTACAACAAGGGCTCCCCTCCAGGTTCATTTATGTGCCAAAAGCCCAAAACTATAATTCCTACAAATTTTGCTCCCATAAGACCCCTGGGGACAGGCTCCATTTAGAGTCCCCAAAGGTACTGATTGGCCCATTTCGGCAGTCCAGGACCAAGATGGTGGCGATAAACAGAACTGTTCATGCTGCAAAGAAGGCAGGTTAGACAAACTACAATATCTTTACCATTCTAATAGATAATCAGTAAACAGTTACATCTTCTAACAGAGCTCCTCTGCGCTAATAGCGATGGCAGAATGGAGCGATTATCTGGCCAGGGAGGGACTCGACATAAAACACTCAGCCCCTCCCAGATTAATTATAACTGTGATATAGGCAGCTCTTAAAGGGACAGTACACGGAGGCTATACAGGCACTCTCTGGCAATACATTTGAACTGCTAAAATGCAGGACACCAGCCTGGCAGTGAGCATTTAGGCCAGCTCAAGGAAGACTTTTCAGGAACCCCATTTATGCAGGGTTACAAAGACATCAATGAAGAGTTGGAAAAAGGAAGAATTTTTGGCGAGGAAAATCCAACACAAGATACTTTCACGATGATCGCTATATGGAAGTCTGCAATCGACTGACCTGGGTGACGGAGAGAGAAAAGAACTGGAGAAAGCGGGGCGTGGGACCGCCCACTATATACTGAACATGCTGATGTCAGTCACATGGCGTCGGGTGGTCGGTCCCTATCAGGGATTGCTAGAAAAGTCTGCCATGCAGCCCGACACCAGTGGCACCAGTCCATTAAGTGAAGACCTACTGAAGGAACCCTATCAAGTATGATCACTTAATATTGAATCTTTCATTTTAAATGCTTTACAGATGTTTTGGGTTGTAGAAGTATTGGATAATTTCACTAGGTCAGAGGAATTCAATCCAATAAAATTTTCTGAAATATGACTGGAACAATTTCCTGCTGGATTCAGATAACCTTATTATCCAGCATGCACTGATCAGATTGGAATTTGTCTGTCCTGTCACCACTACTGCTGACCAAGGAGCCATACTGGTGGTGACTGTAAAGACAGCTCGTCCACAAATCCAAGCAGTGTGGCCCTCAGTACCTAAAATAACAAACAAAAACTGGGACGGATCTGCTCCACAAACCTCAGAACCAAGTGAAGTGAATTAGCGGAAAAATGGGCCACTCACTGGTTGCATTTAAAACTTTATTCAACAATAATTTTTTTTTTTTTGCTTTTGAATAAAAGCGTAAAACTGCAACTTGTAGTGGGTGCATTGCTCCACCCTTCCAACTAGAAAAGTACAGCCACACCAGTTTTCAGCGTTGGGTGGGGGAAAACTGTGAAAAGAAAAAAGTGTTTGAAAATTTGCTAACACATCCACGTTTCAGGGTTAAGAATATCTGACCACATATTAAAACTAAGAGAAAGAGCAAGCATGATTGATCACATTGTGATTCAAATGTACTGCCCCAGAAGGCACTATTTATTTATTTGGAATTGAAAATACCTTTGAGTCAGAGACTCGTTTACAAAGGTTCCACGTCACAGAGAAGGGTACAACACAGTGATAAGGCAAGATACAGTACAGGAAACAGGACAGGCTAGATACAAAGTAACGATACAATACAATGCAGTTAAAGGCTCAGAAGAAGTTCTAGCACTAGCACAATAGTGCTATGTTTACAAAGCCAACAAGTGTTTTTTTTTTGTTGTTTTTTTAAATCAGAGAATGTATTTAAAATTTAACAGAGACAGACACTGCCCCATTTTGATGTTTACCTTTGCAAGGCCTGCTCGATGAGCACCTTAGGATTCCATGTACACCAAATACTTGTTGAAGTCTCTGAACTCCTCCATGGTGGGTGTGAAGGTCATGATCTTGCAGCCTGCATTTGTGCCGTGGCTGGCACCTTCGCCGCCATTGTGGCGAATCCTGCTCTCTTACTTCCACCTGAAACAGTACAAAGAAAATGGAAACAACTGTACCCTGGTCTAGTGTGCCAAACAGTTTGACTACACTCTAAACAAGCAGTATGCACCCCAAAAGGCTTATGAAAGGTACAAGACTGTCCCATGATCACAACATCTTAAACATATACTTAGCAGAGGAGGAAGGTGGAGAAGTAGATGCTCTAAAATGTTGCTGGAAGTTCATGCGGCTTTCATTTTCTGAGGCTGAAACAAAATTGCTGTGTTTATTCTTTATTTCCATATTACTTTTTACCTTGGGCTTGGCAGGTGGCTCGGCCCCTCTCAGAGGGGCTCAGTTCCTCTTCCACGGCTCGCTTTCCCCAACTCCAGGTTCCCCGACATTCCCCATGGATTTTCCCTCCACGGTAGGGTCAGAGGGAAGGTCCATGCCCCCTAAAAGCACAATCCAGATATCTGGGGCACCCGAGTCAGGTGTGTCACCGTGGCATCATGGAGCCTGCCAGCTCCTGTTCCCGCTTTTCCTCATACACCTCCTGCCCCTCACGGCATGAATGTGTGTGTGTGGAGGCACGTGCATGTCACATCTCCGCACTCCTGTGTCTCCCAACCTCTGGTACTGCCCTCTGGCCTCCACTAGGGGCAGCTAGGGTGGCAGGACACAGAGGGTGGTGGTAAATGGCTGTCACTCCACAGAGGGAAGAGTGACCAGTGGGGTACCACAGGGATCAGTGCTGGGACCGGTCCTATTCAACATCTTCATCAGTGACATTGCACATGATCTAGAAGGCAGAATTTCACTGTTAGCTGATGACACAAAGCTCTGTAACAGAGTAGACACACCAGAGAGTGTAGACAGAATGAAGCGACCTGCAGAAACTTGAAAAATGGTCAGGGGTTTGGCAGTTGAAATTCAATGCAAAGAAGTGCAAGATAATGCATATGGGTACAAAACCCTGGCACAATATATCAGTTGGGGGTGAGGATATAGCATGCACCAAGCAGGAAAGGGATCTTGGGGTTGTCATCTCTGATGACCTCAAGGTAGGGAAACAGTGTGACAAGGCAGCAGGTAAAGCAAATAGGATGCTGGGATGTATAGGCAGGGGCATCACCCGCAGGAAAAGGGAGGTCATAATTCCGCTATACAAGACACTAGTGAGCCCCACCTGGATACAGTGTACAGTTCTGGAGACCATACCTACGTAAGGACATAGACAGGGTAGAGAAGGTTCAGAGGAGGGCAACAAAGATGGTGCATGGATTGCATCACAAGTCCTATGAAGACAGGTTGAAGGAACTGAACATGTACTCCTTGGATGAGAGGAGGAGAGAGGGGATATGATAGAGACATACAAGTATCTTACAGGGAGGAACAGGGTGCAGAAAACACTATTTTAAGTGAAAAGATGTTCCAGGACTAGAGGGCATGGGATGAAGTTGGAGGAGGACGATTCAGAGGAAACATGAGAAAGAATTTCTTCACAGAGCGGGTGGTGGACAAGTGGAACACCCTGTCAGAGGAAGTGGTTGGGGCTGAAACAATCACAGGATTTAAGAATGCATGGGATAGACATAAAGGAATTCTAGAGGTCAGGGTAGGGAAACAGACTTCTAGGAAAACAAACTGAACTTACAAGCTCAAATGGGCAGACTGGGTGGGCCATAGGCCCTTATCTGCTGACACTATCTATGTAGCCAAGGGGGCGGGACAAAAGCCCTCCCTCCCGGGAGAGGAGCAGTCCATCAGGCGCTCTATCCTCCCCTCCCTACCTACCTCCCTCCGACCCAGGTTGCCGGCGTGGCACGAGTTGTGGCATTCAGTGCATAAACCCTCAGCGCCACTGGGCCAGCTGTGTTTATTCTTTATAATTTAAATAGTAACATAATGATTTAAGGACAAGAAGGGCCTCTAAGTTCATCAGGTCCATCCCCTGCTTCATAAGCAGAGAGGAATAAATAAGTTGTACAAACATGTACTCATTTTAAGGTGTTCCCTATCTACTCTACTACCCAGCATATACTGTGAGTTCCTTGATAAGTAGGATTGTGTCCGGGCTTAAAGGCTGTACTGTCTTCATGACCACTGTCTTCGCTGGTAGGCTGGTCCACAGGTTCATCATTCCCTAGAATAAGTAGTGTTTCCTAGTATTAACCCTGAATTTATCACTTCATGTTCAACGGAGGATGCCATATCAAACAACTCTGTACATTTAGTCTTGCTGATGCCTCCAGTATGAAGAAGGCTGAGATCATGTCCCCCTCAGCCATCTTTTTCTCCACGTGAACCAGTTAAAAGCCATCAGCCTCCCCTTGTCAGCCATATCCTGACTGTTTTAGTGCCCCTACGCTGCACCCTTTCAGCCACCTCAATGTCCTTTTTGTATTGAGGAGCCCAGAACTGCTCACTGCACTCCAGGTGCGGTCTGTCCAAGGCCTTGTAGAGCGGCACGATTACTTCACCTGCACCGCCAATCACGCCTTATTAATACACTCCAACATTTTGCTTGCCTTCTAACAGTGATCAGAGACTGCTTGTTATGCTTTAGCCTTCTGTCTGTTATGAATCTGAGGTCCTTTTCTTCCTCAGTTGCACCAAGGAAACACTGTGTAGGTCCTAAATCTGTTTTTTATTTTATTTTATTTATTGTAGTATTCAGAAAGACCTTTGAGTCAGTGACTCATTTACAAAGGTATCACGTCATACATAAAAGGTACAGGGACAGTACTTAAAATACAGATTACAGGACATTACAAAATAAACAGTCAGAGGTTACATAGTTGTTCAGCTGTCTGCTAAATACAGGTTACTCACCTGTAACAGGAGTTCTAGGAATGGTATATGTTGTTCATCCACACTGTCTGGCAGGTTCCTTGCCGCTTTAAATCTTGCGGGAAGGTCTTCGGCTGGCTCCTCCCACCCACCGGGTGGTAAAACTGTTTCGCCCCATGGCGCCAGATCTGGCCCGCTGGAAGCTCAGGTTGTCGTGTCGAGCGGGCGGAGAGGTCAGGGTGAACAACACATACCATTCCTAGAACTCCTGTTACAGGTGAGTAACCTGTATTCTAGGACATGGATATGTTGTTCATCCACACTGTCTGGCAGACTCTAGTAGTTCTCCGGGAGGAGGGAGGCAAGCACACCCCTACTTAGGGAATAAAGACTGGAGAACCAGGGCCCCAAAACCAGCATCCGGCGTGACTCAAGGTGATGTGGTAATGGGTAATAAGGTGTGTGCTGACTTCCAGGTAGCAGCCCTGCAGATTTCCTGGATAGGACGCCCTGGAAGCAGCCACCGATGCAGCAGTATGACGGTAGAATGAGCTCTTATCCTCTGGGAGGCTCCATGCCCGCCAACTTATACAGAGATCTATGCAGGAGGTGACCCATCTGCCTATCGTCCACTTGGCTGCAGGTCTGCCAGGTGCGGCTTCAGCGTAGGTGACAAACAGCTGGCGAACCTCTCCCGAATTTCAGCCGTGCGCTCTCCTTATAATAAGCAAGCCCTTCTA
Organism: Neoceratodus forsteri; assembly: GCA_016271365.2. Taxonomy (NCBI): domain Eukaryota; kingdom Metazoa; phylum Chordata; order Ceratodontiformes; family Ceratodontidae; genus Neoceratodus; species Neoceratodus forsteri. The sequence continues at coordinate 827,317,960 of CM057453.1, read as the reverse complement.
GGGTCCAAAGTATGGAGCCTGTATTGACCTCCGAGGTGTGATTGGGGTAGAACACCGGCAGAGTCAACACCTGGTTAAGGTGAAACTCCGACACCACCTTCGGAAGGAATTTCGGTGGGGCGCAGGACAACCTTGTCCCTGTGGAAGACCAGGTAGGAGACTCGCAACGAAGCGCTGGAGTTCTCCCATCCTTCTGGCTGACGTGATAGCCACCAAGAAGGCGGTCTTCCACGACAGGTGAGAGGTTCACACCTGTGCATTGGTTCGAATGAACCTTCTCCCTGTGCCACCGACTGCTCCCCGGCCGCCCAGTAAGCAGAGATGGCTGCCAGGTGCACCTTCAGGGTCGCCACCCAAGCCCTTGACTAGAAAGGGACCATAAATAGTCCAAAATGCTTGCCAAAGAACAGGAGGAAGGGTCCAAGCCCTTGCCCTGACACCAAATGGAAAATCTCTTCCATTTGAAGGCATAGCATTTCCTGGTCGACTCCTACAGGGACGCCTCAGCAACACTGAGGACCTCGTCGGAAAGACCCAAGGCCTGGAACTCCTAGCAGCTCAGGAACCAGGCCGTCAGGTGCAGGGATTGAAGGTCCGGATGGAACACCTTCCCCTGATTGACTGAGAGCAGGTCGAGGCGAGCTGGAAGCTGCCTCGGGAGCCTGGAGCTGAGGCTGAGGAGATCTGGGTACCAGAACTGTGGGGCCAGTCTGGGGCCATCAGAATCACCTGCGCCTTGTCCTTCTTGCCTTGAGAAGCACCTTGTGAATCAAGGAAATGGGAAAAGGCGTAAAAGAGGCCTGGGGTCCACAGCCTCAGAAGGCATCCCCTGCAGCGAGCCCTGCTGAGGCGGGCATGAAACAGCCTCAGCTTCACGTTCTCCTTGGAGGCAAACAGGTCCACCTGAGGTGTGCCCCAGTGGGAGAACAGATCTTGTCTACCTCCGGCAGGAGAGACCACTCGTGAGATGCAGCCCTATCCGGCTCAGGGCATCGGCCAGGTTGTTGGAGGCTCCTGCCACATGAATAGCTAGGAGATCGGCCTCCAGGCTGTGCAGGAGTGACCAAATGGAGAGCTTCCTTGCATAGAAGCATGGAGACGCGTCCCGCCCTGGCGGTTTAGGTAGTACATGGTCGTGGTATTGTCCGCCTGACTCGGACCACTTGACCCCGGAGAAACGGAGCAAAGGCGGTGAGGAGCTAGGTGGACCGCTCGGAGCTCCAGCAGGTTGATGTGGCATCGGGACTCCCTTGAGGGACCAGAGGCCGTCGCTCGTGTTCCCAGATGGGCACCCCAACCCATCAGAGAGGCATCAGTCGATGCAGAGACCCGTCGGCTCGGGCGGACAAACGGGATACCCTCCTGCAGATGAGATGGAACGGTCCACCATCGGAGAGCATTCCACATCTCCTGGGTCACCACCACTAGCTGGTCCAATGGATCGCAGCGCGGTGACCACTGGCTGGGTCAGTCCCCACTGAAGGGGCGGCATGTGCCAGCGTGCCCAACGGACCACGCTGGCGCAGCCGCCATGAGACCCAGGAGATGCAGGAAGTCCCGGGCAGGCGCGATTGCCCAGCCAGAAATGATTGGGCAAAGGAGGTAAGAACCTAAAGCCCATCACGCGGGAGCCATGCTCCAGCTCAAGAGAGTCGAGCTCTGCCCGATAAACAGAATCACCTGCTTCGCTCGAGTTCCACCTCTGCCTGATGAGAAGGCCGACTTGAGAGCAAACCTGGAGGGCCAGATCTCTGGACCGCCCACCTCCTGTCTGGAGGGGGCTGCTATCAGCCAATCGTCCAGGTAAGGTACACCTGGACCCCTCGCACCGCAGGAAAGCTGTCACCACTGCAATGCATTTGGTGAAGACCCTGAGAGCTGGAAACTGGCCGAAGGGCATGGCTCGAATCAAGAGGATCCCCGCCGAAAGCGAAGGAATCTCTGATGTGACGGACGGATAGGGACGTGAAAGAACACGCCCTGCAGGTCCAGAGAGGAACCACACCGTGTTCCAGAGATGGTATATCTGCACCAGAGTGACCATCCTGAAGGTTCAAGACCCTAGGAACTTGTTCAGGTCATGTAGGTCGAGAATGGGGCGCCAGCCCGTCCGTTCGGAACCAGGAAGTACCTGGACACAAACCCCGGTCTGGCGAGGGGGGTCCGCTACCTCCTTGATCACCTCCTTTTCGAGGAGGAGGCGATGTCAGCTCAGCGAGGCGACAGTGAGACTGGGCGGACCCGAGCCCCCGAGGTGTGGCGGCTCTGAAGGGCGGCCTGCTCAATTCTAGAGGCAGGCCTTTCCCATCACCTCTAGTACCCACCTGTCCGTGGTAATAACGGACCAGGCGGAAAGAGAAGTGTCGGAGCTGTCCCCCACGAGGAGGCTAGAAGTGGTGGCCACGGGATGGGGCAACACCTCAGCTTCGCTCACTGGGCAGGCTTGAGGAGGACCGCCGAGGACCTCCTGGGCCTTACCTCCCTGCTTCTTGTTGGAGGAAGCCGACGGCTTGGGTTTGGGATGCCAAGCCCGAGCCTGCTGGACCCTGACGTTGTTATCACAGGCCATGAAGCGAAGGACGAAAAGGGCTTAGGCTGTGGCTTGCGGCCTTTGTCCTGAGCGGAAGAGACCAAGTCCAAGGTAGCATTGGACTTCTCGATCCTATGCAAGTGACCTTCCACCCCAGGGCCGAAGAGGTCAGTCCCCAAAAAGGAACATCCGCCAACTTGTGCTGGGTATCCGAGTAAAGGTGGATATCCTCAGCCAGCCAGACCCGACATGGCCACTGCGGCCGCCACAGACCTGGCACATGAGTCCCAATGTCTAAAGCAGTCTGGAGCTGCTGTTTGGCCACTGCCCTGCCCTGGTCCGCACTTGCCTGACCGTAGTCTGCAGATCCAGCGGGAAGATGAGGGACGACCTCATCCAGGGAGCCCAACAGGGCATGAGAAAAATGTGCCATGAGGATGGCTGAACTGGCCTAGCGAAGGCCGAGAAAGCAAGCATAGAACTTTTGCCCGCATAATCCAATTTCTTGGATTCCTTGTGCGGAAGGTTTGTCCACATCCCTGCCCGTTCCGGGCCAGCAGCTGATCGGTAACCCCTCAGCAGGGTGTTACGAAAAACGGACAGGAACCGGTACGGGACAGCTGCTCTAAGCCATCCTGGCCAAGGCGCAGGGCAGGAAGCAGGGCGCCGTGAAGCTCCAAGGCCGGACCCACTATGGCTGCTCGGCCACCGAAAGAACTCCGTGGGGAGATCCCCTCGGTCCAGAATCTCCGTGAGGATACCTGGCCCGTTTAGAAATAGGTTCGTGCTTCATCCTGGTGGACTCCGAGATGAGCTGAAGCAATCCTAGAAGGACGAAGGGCTATACGTCACTGACTGTCCTCCTGAGGACTCCAAGTCCATTCGCTTGAGAAAGGAGGAATCATCCTCGGACTCAGAAGAGTCCTCAAAGAGCTACCTCGGCCTGGGCCACCTCCACCTGCGAGGTCTACAAGGGTGGGGGTGACAGACAGCCTATGGGGCAGTCCCTGAGCCTACCGAGAATTTTTGGTCGGAGCCCCAAATAACGGCTGTGGAGGTGGAGGTTCCACCTGAATCGATGGGGCAGCTGGAATTGGCAGACAGCCGGCCTGGGAACAGGCTCCTCGGCTACAGCGAGGGTTGTTCGGCCGCTCCGGTGACAACCACTTAATGGTCGGGAAGACGACAGGGTCGGCTTATTCCCAGCTAGAAGGAGCTGTTGCCACATGAGTTCCTCTATACCTCCAGCGCACTTGCGCCAAGCCCCCTCGAGGAGGAGGAAGAGGAAGAGCGGCAGCACGCTGTCAGCGGTGCCGAGACCAGACCGCCTATGACGGGAGGATCGGCTGGACCGCTAAGAAGTCCAAGACTGAGACCCTTGGCTGGGCGAGGGGCGGTGCGGGAGGTGTCGGGAATCAGCACTCCCCTCAGTTCGGACGATTCCACAGAAGGCTCCGGAACCGGAGGCACAGGCAGAGCCGACAGGATCCTCAACTCCCACTGGGGAACCCGGAGGAGGTTCTCAGCTTCTCCAGCCGACAACCCGTCAGCAGGTGAGAAAAATCTCGCACGTCGGCGGAGTCTCGGTCAACTGGCCTGGCAGGGGACACCGTGAAGCCAGTGGCGGCTGAAGGTGACCGAGAAGTCGGCTATCCGACAACTAGGGGAGGAGGATCTTTCCCGCTCCCAAGAGCGTCGACAGTGAGACTACACTTTGTCTCTTTGTGGACCGAAAAAGGTCCAGAAGAAGTTGGACCCTCACCTTTCGTTGAGAGGGTCAGACAAAGCTCCTTAAAAGAAGCTGAATCACGAGGCACCGAGAGAGAGCAGGACAAATGCGCAGCCAAAGTAGAAGCGGCCTGCCTCCTCTTAGAGGCGATCATCTGCTCAAGCTGATCCACTGAGGCCAGCACCTTCAACCAGGCCTCTTTAGATTTAACCGGAGGAAATCTTTTCTGGGACGCCCCAGCTGTAAGTAGCAGCACGGTCTCGAGGACGAGGCCGAAAAAGAAGAGCACAGGTCGCAAGCCCGCGGGTCATGCTCAAGGCCTAAGCAGTAGAAGCACGTGGAGTGCGGATCCGTCCGAGACATCTTCTGCCCGCAAGGGCATCTCCGAAACCGGAGTCAATTTGTCCATCGCAGCCGAGAGGAGAAGACGAAGTCTTTTTAGCAAAAACTTTTGATTTTGAAAATTAAGAATTAGGAACCAGTGTTATCGAAGGCGTTAAGGAGGAACCTGGTTTTCCAAGCGGTAAGGAGATCTGGCATCATGGGGCGCAGCCGAGTTTTACCACCGGGTGGGTGGGAGGAGCCAGCCTGAAGACCTTCCGGCAAGATTTAAGCAGCAAGAAACCTGCCAGACAGTGTGGATGAACAACATATCCATGTCCCTAGAACAGTAGTTTCACTTTTCGTTTAGCACAGCCAAAGGTTACAGAGAGCTCTGTAGAGGCTGATAGTCATATAGTTTCATAGGTGCAAAATGGTATGGAGAATCGACAGTTGTTAGTTTGAAAGATGCATAGGTCAAATCTGGTGTCAAGGGCAGTCACATTGGTTTGAGGCCTGAAGGTATTTCCTTAGCTTGGATTTATAAGGGCCAAGCCTTGGTTCATTTGTTATATGACTTGGGAGGCATTAGTCCAGGAAGGGGCTCTGTAATTGAAAGTACACTGGAATTGGGAAGTCCAGCCACAGGGTACCCATAGCAGCTGCTTGTTTGAGCTAAAGGTTGTTCTGCCTGGAGGTGTTGGGAGGATAATTTGGTCAAGGGTAGGTGGGGTGAGGCCTAGTAATGCCTGTTTGGTCATAAGGCAGGTGTGAACCTAAGTTGGTTATCGAAGTTTAGCCAGTTTGTGCTGCTGTATGAGGGCAGGAGTGAGTAAAGCGATCACATCCAAGGATGAGGCGACAGGCTTTGTTAAGCACGAGTCAGAGTCTGTTTAGGGTTGTGGATGGTGCGGCACTGTAGATTAGGATGCCGTAGTCTAGCAGGGAGAGGATCGAGGAGTTTATGGTAAGTTGTAAGGCTTCAGGGTGAGACAGTGTTTGAAGCGGTATAGTACACCCAGTCTGGAGCTAAGAGCTGCTGAGAGGTGTAGGATATGTTGATTAAAGCTGAGGTGGGGTCTAATGTGATCCCTAGGTATTTAAAATTGCTTACTTGTTCTAGTGGGGTCTGATTGGCAGTGAGAATTTGGGGCAGAGGTTCTTGAGTGGGTTCTGAAGGTGGGCGAATATCATGACTTTTGTCTTATTGTAGTTAATAATAAGGCGCTGGGTGGTAAGTCAGTCTTCGATTTCACCCGGAAAGAGTGTTGGGGGAGTTTGGTGGAGTTTGAGGGGTGTCGGGTCAGAGGCGAACAGGACCGCATCATCCGCGTGTAGGAGCATATTTCGCGGGCATGGCGATGGGAGGGAGTTGAGGTATAGGCTGAAGAGTAGGGGGCCAAGTATGGAGCCCTGTGGGACACCAGAATGGACTGGGAGGTGGGGGTGACAGAACAGGGCCTACCTTGACCATCTGTGTTCTATCAGAGAGATAACTGGTGAACCAGTTTAGGTGTCATTGGAGAACCCCGTGTAAGCTAGGGTGTTCAGTAGGAGGTATGGTTAATGGTATCGAAGCCTTAGATAGTACGAAGATGGTGCCTGTGAGGTGGCGGTGGTCCGGGGGCTGAGTGGACATGGGAGGTAAATTCAAGGAGGGCGGTGGTGGTGCTGTAGCCCTTACGGAACCTGTGTTGCTGTCCGTATAGGCGGTTGTATTTATTTTAGGTGGTCAGTGAGCTGGTGATGGAAGCTGTGCGTTCTAGGGCCTTAGGCAGGGGTAGGATAGAGATGGGCGGTAGTTGTTAGTGGATGTCGGGTCACCACTTTTATGGATGGGTGTGATGTAGGCCGATTTCCAGAGGTGAGGGAATTTCCCTTGACAGAGGAGTGGTTGAGAATGTGGGTGAGTGGTGCTAGGACTTCCTGGAGGGTGAGACGGAGAAGTCTGAGGTCCAGGAGTCATGACTATAGTGATTTGGCCGATAGCTTTGGTTAGGTGAGGTTTGGCCGCCTGGGGTAAGAGACTTGCAGGTAGAAAGGTGAGCAAGGGGAAGATGTGGGGTGATACGGGCAGTGAGGATCAAAAAAATTAGTAGGCAGCACATGGGAGAGATCTAGTGAAAGCGGTGTTTAGAGGCCAAGGCTATACTAAAGAGTCGGAGGAAAGGTTACCATTATTAGAATTTGGTTAGGGTGGCAGATTTGGGGCTTTGCCACACAGTTCCTTATGCTTTCCCAGAAGTTGCGCCCAGTGTCCCAGGTAGAGGTTAAGGTGGCTTTGTAATAGTTCCTGGCGGTGCATATAGCCCAGGTGCATTTGTTTTGGGACTCGATACTGTTGCCTGTCCAGAGGCTTTGGGTCTCATTAGCAAGGTGCCATAGTGTGTCACGTGGCGTAGTAAGCCTTGGAGGTGGTCCACGAACCAGGGTCTTGATTCCTTTGGTCATTGTTTTGGTGAGGGGGGCAGAACTTGTCACAGGCAGCATTAAAGGTGCTGATAAATAGTTCAAGGGCGTGGTCCGGGTCAAAGGTGTTTGTTAGAGGTGCCCTGTCCCATTCTCTGAGGTGGGCCTTGATGAGAGCTAGTTTACCAGGCCCAAGTTTGCATTGTGCAGTAACTTTGGGAGAGGTTTGAGGGGTACCAGACCAGTTGCATAGTACTGGTGAGTGGTCACTTAGGGTGTCAGGAGGACTAAGGTGTTGGTTATTTTGTGGGGCAGTTTGTGAGACTAGGTCTAATAGGGAGGATGACCCGTGGAGCGTGTAGCCTGGTGGGGTTCTGGACGACCTGTGTGAGATTGAGGAGCTTCAGCCTCGTTGATGTATGGGGTGGCTTTTTTGCCCAACCAGTTTATGTTGAAATCCCCAGTAGTATTTTTACGTGCTTTGGGGGTAAGGTTCAAGGTAGGACATGATGGACTGGAAGTCTAGCTAGCTTCTGGTTCCTGGGAGGACATAAGCCGTGGTGAGGAGGAGGGATGTAGACTACCTGGGATTAATTTTAGGGTGAGGCCTGAGCCCTGTACGTTAATAATGGGCAGAGGGAGTAGGTGCCAGAGGCGAGTCCTTGAGGTAGACACAGCCACCCCTCACTTTCCCACTGGTCAAAGCAGTAGAGGTGGTATCCAGGAGGTTTACTGCCGAGTCAGGGACAGAGGGAGAGCCAGGTTTCACTCACGCAATGATGTCAGGTGATTCTGGAGTACCCAACACTAAAAGAGTCCCATTTTTTGAATGCTGCAAATGTTTAGTGAGGTGATGCAGGCCATTTCCTGGAGATAGGTGGGATGGTGGGTGATTTAGTGAGCCAGGGTTAGGTGGACATAGCCAGTCAGAAGAAGGAGAAGGATGAGTGACCTGAGGCGGTTGCTGTTAGCTCAGTAGTAGGTCTTTGGCATTTATGCTGCGTGTGACGATTGTGAGTGGGGGCAGATGGGGAGGGTAAGTTGAAACAGGGGATTTGCTGTGTTGTAGATGGAACGAGGTTGGCCAGAGAGGGAGCTCAGTGGGTTCTTGCCCTCAGTGGTGGCACCCTGGGGTGGGGTAGAGGTGTCTATGTATGTGTTGTAGATGGGGGTAGGTGTTGTTGATAGGTTTGCCCTGGACGGTAAAGGCAGGTGCAGTGGGGGCGAGGGCTGGGGTGCCAGGCTGCATGCTGACAGAGGGTTTCATTATTTCGTTAAGGAGTGGAAGGCGAGAGTGCCTGAGGAAATTGCAGAAGGAGAGTGATGAGTGTAAGTGGGAGCATGGTAGGGTGGAGAGTTAGGAAGTAAGTGACAGTACTGGAGATAAAAAAGAAAAAGTAAGGGGCCTCTAGGTTATTTTGTGATCATGTGATCACCCTAAGTGTAGCACTTTGCATTTGACTTTGAATATGAAACTTCAGAAGTTTAATCTATCACCCAGTCTGTTCAGGTCCTTCTGAAGTTTGTCCCATCCTCGAGGAAGTCTACCACCCTGGAGAGATTAAGTGTCACCAGCAATTTCAGTTAGCTTCTATATAATTAATGAAAATATTGAATTGGTTCCATTTCTTGCCAGATAAGGTGTATCCAAAAGGGTCAAACTGGATGACTAATACTGAACTCGTCAGATTACCATGAATGTATGGTTAAAATGCCCTTACTGACCAAGCCTGGTGTCGGCTGGAAGTAAGGCATTGCACTACCATGTGGAAGAACCAGCAGCACCCTGTGATCCTGACTTGCAGCCTGAAGAGGCAGCAGGAGATTCAAACTCCTGGGAATGGTGAAGCTCAGTCCACAACTTGAGTGCCTCCTGCTCAGATCTGACATCAGCAAGGTGTTCTAGCATAAGCAGGAAAGTGGAAGGGCCATTCTCAGCCGGGGGCCCTAATCTGGTGAGCATGAACGCCAGCCCAAGTACCCATTTCACAGGGCCAACAATGCCTAAAACTCCCTACCCCACTGAGAGAACATGCATATCTTCCAGAGCTGATACCACAGTGCACAGCCCAAAGTGAGGGGGTACTGGTGGGCACAGGGCCAAGTGTCCAAATGGGTCAATGCCTATGGACAAGGCCAGAGTAAGCCAGAGCAGAACAGAAGATAGTCAGCTGGGGTACAAAGTGAGAATTAAAAGAATTCCACTTTTCCATGTAATCTGATATTCACAAAAAGCTAGGATTCTGATACCTGAAGCATGAAAGCAGGGTGAAGTTGTGACCTCACTTTGAGTAAAGAAGCCAGGCTGCTCTACCATAAATACTAGATCACATGTCCCCTGCCTGAATACTTCCATTGGTCAAGTGGTCAAGGTATAGGAGCTGGGTTTCAATGCGAAAAGTGCAAAATAATGCACTTGAGGCACAGAATCCCCAGGGCGGAGAATAAAATGAGTGGGGTGGTACTGATGACCACCAAACAGGAAAGATACCTGGCAGTAATCATGTTGGATGGCCAAAAGGTGGCCAGGAAGTGCAACAAGGCAGTTGTGAGGGCTAGTGGAATGCTGGGGTGCATGGGGTAGCACCAGCAGAAAGAGGAAGTGGTGTTGCCTCTGTATAGATCGTGTGGCAAGACCCCACCCAGAGTACTGTGTCCAGTTCTGGAGACCACATCTTCAAAAGGACATAGAGTGGAGGTGGTCCAGAGAAGGGCAACTAAGATGGTGCAGGGTCTACATCAAAAGTAAACTGAGAAACTGAGGAGACTTAGGACCTGAATATGTACACACTGGAAGAGAGGAGGAAAAGACTATGATACAGACCTTTAAATATTTAAAGGGGTAAATAAGGTACAGGAGGGAAGTACTCTTCAGAAAAAAATGTGCTGAAGAACAAGAGGTATAATGTGAAGCTGGAGTAGGGTAGAGTCCAAGAGATGTAAGTAAGGAAGTACTTCTTCATAGAAAGAGTGGAGTCCTGGAACAACCTCCAGCAGAGGTGGTGGGGGGGAAACAGTGGTGGGGTTCAAGAATGCATGGGGCAACAAGGGAATCTTGGAGGAAAGGAAGAGGGGAAGGATAACGTACCAGAGATCAAGTAGGATCTATGTGATACTGTAGGTATGGAAAATAGGCAGACCAAAATCAAAGTTTATTGGCAGGAGATAATCCGCTGAGCAAGCTCATTTACAAGGAGGTTCTGAGCGACTAAGAAGGCTCAAAACATAACAATTATACATTCAATAGGAGGGTAACAACAATAAGGTTTGCAAGTGAGTAACAATGAGTAACAATAACAATAAGCTTTGCAAGGATATGTACAGTAAATACCTATGTACACAAGTTTAGGCCATGGTGTGCTGAACAGTGGGGTTAACAAAAGTAAAAGATAAGAAAGGTGATAACATGAGGTAGACATACAGAGCATAAGGGATAAACATTTGGACAGATTTGGTATGAGACAAAGGACAAGTAGGGATTTTTAGAGGAAAAGAGGGAGGGTGAGGTGGAGGGTAAATAGGGAGAGGTGGTAGCAGATGAGGGGAGGAGGTAGTGTGTGTGGTGGGGCAGGAGATGCAGCAGAGAGCAGGGAAGTGGGGGATATCATGGGGAAGGGTGTTGAGGGTGAAGGGCAGGGTAAAGGGTGAAAGGGTGGTGGCAGAGGAGGGCTTGGGAGGTGGGAGGTGGGGCAGAAGGCACAGGGGAGAGCAGGGATATAGGGGAGTAGGGGATGGAAAGCTAGGGAGGGTGAGGGATTATAAGAAGGTGAACTAGGAGAGGAGGGGAAGACTGGGGAGGGTAGTTGGGAAGACGTTACAATGAGGGAGGTGATAATGAGGAGAGATAGGAAAGGGCAGGATTGAGTGGGAGCCGAGGGCTCAGTGGCACACAGGAGTCACAATTTTGATGGAGACTAGCGCCTGAAATTGTGTAGGGTATGAGATTTAGAAGTTTGAGGCAGGTTGTGTTTTATTCCAAGCAGTCGGAAGGGCAGACTTATGGCCATATCACTGAGGCACAATGTGAAGTAGGATACTTCTAACATAATGTCATTATTTCTCCGTGAGGAGTATATGCTGGCAGTTTGATGGAAGAGAGTTGAGATGTATAGGGGAGCTTAGACAGAAGGGCTTTATATAACTAGATGGAAACCACTCTAGGTGGGCCAAGCAGCCCTTATCTGCTGACAAACTCTATATTCTGTCTTACTTTCCCCTACTGAGAGACCACCAATGAGTCCAGCTCAATGCAGTATTCTTCTAGAAATTGGGAGTACCATAGAACCAAGATTAAAAAAAAAAACAGAGGCTTACACCAGCTGTCATTGTTTTTTTAATTGTTTTTTGTTTTTTACGAATTTTGAAATGTTTCCAGTTCTAATGTGCGTTACTTTTTCTTGTTTTAGTCTTTGTTCCATGTACCACTGCCACGACAACTGAATAAATATCCCTGAATAACTTCATTTTAAATAACCAGAACAATGGAAGAGTAACAGCATATAACAAGACTGGAATTTTAGCAAAGGTATTCTTGTGACATAATGAATCTTAGTGGTTTATGACAACACCAAAATTCCAAGTTGAAACTAACAGTCTTGTTATGTTTTGGATACATTTCCGTATTTATAGATCTGCAAATATTGTCAAATTCAATTCATGTGAAAAACAACATCAGTCTATGAGAAAAAAAAACTAGAAGTGCATAGCTTTCAGTTACTTCAGTGAGAGGATTACAGGAGCAGCAGTTACAGCATGAAAGAAAAAGATACTTTAACAATGTTTCTTCTAGTGATAGTTATCCATACAACCACAGACTTGGCAGAATCCAGCTTTTGGTCCTTGCTAGAGAACTGTTCAGTAAGTAGTAAGAAACAATGGGACAGAGGTTGTCATGGGATAAACTTACACCCAGGTGTACTGTGAGGCCCAAGGGCTATATGGGAAACACCATTGCCTAACTCAGAATATGCCATTTTCTTCATGAGGCGTGGAGGGGAGGGGCAGTACTAAAAGTCGCGGGCAGAGCCACAAGTGAGTTCTGAAAGTCCTGCCCTCACAAGGGATGATAAAGGTCATATTCAATAGGAGGCCATTGGCATCCAATTTATACAATATAAATTGTTGAGCTTTCAGACTTTTAATGGAGATGCAACTGTTTCTGTTTGATTTAGTTGCTCAGTTTTGAGTGCAGCAGAGGCCACTGTGATGTCATTCAGCATTGTTCAACTGCTCTCCCATTGGTTAACATCTCCATGTGACCCACCTAAAGTTGAAATAATTGTTGATGATCCGCCTAATATTGAATTAAATGATTTACTTTAATTTAGAATGCTTTGGTAGCAAAATAAATCATTTGCCTGTAAGGTTTAACTCTCCCTACATTGTACAAAATGGGTTTGCTGGCAAAAATTTTATGAAATAAAAACATGTAAAAGTTTTGAAATAAAAATGTTGTTAGAATCAGGGAAGGTAGTCCTCCATAGATGAAATGTCATTGAGGGTACAAGCTGTAATGGGAAAAGTATGAAATGGCAAAATCAGATCCCCAAAAAAAATTCCATGAGTACAGCAGAACTAGGCTCTTTGTTTGGTCTGTAATTAAAAATAAAATGTGGTATTTTACTGCCAGCCCCGTGACATGGAGAGCTGAGGCACTGGGTGCCTTACCTCCTACCACACCAGCGACCTGAGGTCCAAGGAATGGACTGGTTGCTCAGTTGATGGGGAGAGAGAATGATTAAGCGTCCTAAAAGCTCTCATTCCTACGGGAGAGGTTAATGTGGCGCACTGCTTACCTGACACCCAGCAGTGGCTGTGCCAGCACATGCATGCCACCACGAGGGAAGGATCTCACATTCAGGACACCGGGGCCATATCTGTGGAGGGCAGAGCTCGGACACTGCAACCACTGCATGTCCATGGGCCCAGGAAAAAAAATCAGAGAAAAAACACCCAAGGCGTCAGGATGAAGACCTACCCCCACAGGCCCCAACAGTAGCCAGACAAAACCACAATCCAGTGGCAGAGCACAGTGAAGGTACGGTCCAGGAGCTGGTGATGGAGTTGGGGGATGATCAGAAGGGTGCTGCCAGGGAGATCAGGAGATAAAATGTATATGGAGAAACAAAAACTGGTATTTTGGGGGCTCTTGAAAGTGGAGCAGAGACTTCAGGAAAAAAAAATGGAATGCAGGCAGTTTGGGCTCCAACAAGTATTGTGAGAAGGAAGGTTTTTCCTATAACAAGGTGGCTGCTTCTTGGTAGCATGGTATCTCAGTCTGTTGGCATTCTGGTTACTGGAAGGGTTTTGACCTGGTGGTTATCATTCCATAAGGCCCCTAGTTCTGAACCCTCTCAGCCAATCAAGATGCAGGAAATTCCCTATTCATTTTAAAACAGTTTTAAACCATGTTGCCTGGCTCCCTTCAACCATCAAATCTTTCTCATATCAGGAGCCACAGACACCAAATGCATTAGTCAGGGAGGTGTATGCAGCTGTATATGAATGCACATGAAATATCATTACAAGCAGTACCATAAGAAACATAGAAACATAATTTGACAGCAGATAAGGACAGCTTGCCCACCTAGTCTGCCCATTTCTCTACCTGATGGATAAGCTGCAGATTCTAGTTAATCAACAGCTTACTTCCTCCTACCCTCCCCCACTAGAACTGCCTTATGCCTGTCCCATGCATTCTTGAATTCTCCCACTGTTCTGACTCCACAACCTCTCCCAGGAAGGCTGTTCATGCATTTACAACCTCTCTGTGAAAAATACTTAACATTACCTCTGAGCAGTCCCCTCTATCTTTAAATTGTGCCCCTTGTTCTTGCATACATCTTCTTCTGAGAGATGCTACCCTCTTTGTACTTTGTTAATTCCCTTGAGATACTTGAAAGTTTCTATCATGCCTCCTCTCTCTCCTCCTTTCCTCAAGGGTATACATATTAAGCTGCTTAGTCCCTCCTCAGATGTCTTCTGGTGCAGACCCTGCACCATTTTGGTTGCCCTCTGAACACCCTCCACTCTGTCTACGCCTTTGCGGAGATGGGGTCTCCAGAATTGCACGCAGTACTCCAGATGGGGTCTCACTAACTGTCCGTGACAGAGGGATAACAACTTCCTGTTTTCTACTGTTGATGCCTCCCCTGTGCATCCCAGTATCCCCCAGCCCTCCTTACTGCCTTCTCACATTGCTTGCCCACCTTTAGGTCATCTATATAATTACTCCTAGGTCTCTTTCAATTTTTGTTGTTGTTATTAACTCACCCCCATTGTGTACTCTTCCCTAGGATTTTGTTTCCAGATGCATTACCTTGCACTTCTTTGCACTGAATCTGAGCTGCCATATTTGACCATTCCTCCAACCTTTATGATTCCTTTTCATCCTTTCCACCTCACCTTGTGTATCAACCTTGTTGCAGATCTTTGTGTTGTCTGCAAGAGACATCCTTTCCTTTCAAGTGCTCTCCAATGTCACATATAAAAACATTAAAGGGACTGGTCCCAGTACAGAACCCTACGGTACCCCACTAGTTACCCTCCTTTCTTCACTGTGGACTCCGCTTATCATTATCCTTTGCATCCTGTTGTCCAGCCAGTTTTTTATCCAGGCTACCATGGGACCCACCCAAGGCTGGCTAACTTGCATATTAATCTTTTGTGTGAGACTGTGTCAAATGCCTTGCTAAAATCTAGGCAGGCCATATCCACAGCCCCTCCCTGGTCTACTACTTTGGTCACCCAGTCAAAGAAGTCTATTAGGTTCATCTGACAAGACCTTCCTGCTGTGAAACCATGCTGCCTTGGGTCCGTGCTTCCACTGGCCTCTAGGTACTCAACAATTCTTTCCTTCAGAGTGATTCCATCATTTTCCCTACCACTGAAGTCAAACTAACTGGTCTGTCGTTCTTGTCCCTGCCCTGCCCCCCACTTTTTGTGAAGTGGAATCACATTTGCCCCTCAGTCCTCAGGTACCACCCCATCCTCCATGATTTGTTAAAGAGAGTAGTCAGTGGTGTTACTAGTTCTACCCTTAGTTCTTTTAGAATTCTTGGGTGAAT
The DNA here is from genome assembly GCA_016271365.2 of Neoceratodus forsteri. Taxonomy (NCBI): domain Eukaryota; kingdom Metazoa; phylum Chordata; order Ceratodontiformes; family Ceratodontidae; genus Neoceratodus; species Neoceratodus forsteri. Next base: position 827,302,905 of record CM057453.1, on the reverse strand, counting down.
CCCATCAGGCCCCATTGCTTTGTCCACCCTCAGTTTCAAGAGTTCTTTCAAATCCTTTCTTCTGTGAATGGACTGGTATCGACCCCTTATTCAAAGTTTCTCTCTTGTTTGGTTTAGGTACCTCCCCCTCCTCTTCCTTTGTGAATACAGAGCAGAAATACTCATTCCGTATCCCTCCTTTTCACTGTCACCCTCTGCCCACATTCCTCCCTTTTTAAGCCTCTGTATCCCTCCCTTGGTCTTTCTTTGCTCCTAATGTACCTATCAAGGTTGTATCCCCCTTCTTAACAGAGTTGGCTATCTTTTCCTAAGTTTGAGCCTCTGCTTTAACTGATCAAGTTCTCTGTCGTGCTCTTCTGTGTTTCCATATATTTCCTGAATGCTATCCTTTTCTCCTTAACCATCCCTGCCATCTCTTTTGAGAACCATAGTGTCTTTTTCCTTCGCGTTTTGTTTTGTTGATTTGCTTCTCACTAAAGGCTTGTTGCCTCTGCGATGGCTGTTTTGATTATTCACCATTGTTCCTCCACCCCTCCTTCTTGCCTGTTTGCTAATGATTTTCTGAGGCACTCTCATTTTCTTAAAGTCCAATACTCTTGTTTTTGTCGGCTTGACTCTATGGCTGCATTTATTGTTTATTTATTTATTTAGCTTTTGTTTTACCAGGTAAGTACACTGAACCAAGTAGTATGCCTATTTTCAGGAGACCGGGAGAGCACAAAACATACAGTATGCATACATGGCAACATTGGCGAAACAGCATGATACAGTAAAATAACAGCTATAACAACACTTGTATAAGGGCAGAGATACTGCCACATAGTACAAATTGTTACAGGACATAGATAGACATTAGAATCACTGAACCACACTGTTTGGTAGTCACTTGTTTCAGATGGCTATCCACTTCTAAATCTGAGATCCTTTCTCCTTCCCCATTTGAGAGTACCAGGTCTAAGACTGCCCTCCTCAATGGGTTCCAACACTGCTGTCTGAGGCATGCCCCTGTAGGGCATCAAGAATGACCCCACTCTTGGATGTGCCTGCAGCAAAGGTATTCAGTTAACATCTGGCATATTCAGGTCCCCATCAACAATATCTCCCTTTTCTGCCATTTAACAATGCCTTCTATCATTTGTTGTCCATTTCCTCCCCTGAGATGGGGTCTGTACACAACCCCCATGCGGATTGTGGTGCCATTTACTGTCCTCTAGGGTGACCCATAGTGACTCATAACTTCCTGTTTACTCTTTAGTTCCTCTTGGCTTCAATCCTTCCCTTCCCTTATATAGAAGCTACTCCTCCTACTCCTCTTTTACCCACCCTGTCCCTCCTGTAGACTGTGTATCCTGGTATGCTGACATCCCAGTCATGGTTCTCTGTTTACCATGCTTCAGTGACTGCCACAATATTCAGGCATCCCTCTTCCATCAAGGCCACTAGTTCAGGAAGCTTGTTGCACAGACTGCAGGCATTGGTACTCATCACCTTCCATTTATTTTTTTATGGCCTTACCCCTTTCAGCCATCCCTGTCTTAGTGCCTTTTACTGCATTTACCCTGTCCTGCTCCCTACTGACTTCTCTACCTTGTGTTTACCTCTCTAACTACTGTGTTTGTGGGGGAGGCTTGGTTTCCTGCTCCTTTTCAGTGCCTCCCCACCTGGGCTAGTTTAAATGCTTGCCAATGAAGCATTTAACCCTGTCACCTAGGATCCTAGTTCCTCCTGGAGGATGCAGACCATCGCGCCAGTATAGCTACATCCCTCCAGATGGCTCCCCAGTCCCAATGAAGCCGATCCCTGAGCTCCACACAGTTTTCAACCATTCATTTGAATCCCATGGTGTGGAATACCTAGCATCATCCTTGCCATAGACAGGCAGCACCTCCAAGAAGGTTCCGTACATGCTACTTGTCTAAGGCCCTCCCCAACTCACAAATTCCTCTTGCACTGCTCTAGTCCCATTCACAGCCAGGTCATTTGTCCCTAGGTGGACAATGACATCCAGCTCCCTCCCTCGTGCAGCTGCTCCCATGATCCTGAGGATTAGCTTCCTGTCCTCTCGAGCCGTGGCACCAGGCAGCCACCTTACCTCCCTATCCCCTTCCTCCCCACTTTCTACCCTACTAATGACTGAGTCCCCACCAGGAGTTGTTCCCTTCCCTGTGGGGTCTCATGCCACCCTCCTGTGGGTCTCCTTTGTGGAGGTCCAGCATCTTCCTTCGTCTCCACTGCAGGTACCTCCGTGGGGAACCCTCTTTGCCAGAACAGCATATAAATTGTGGAGGTACAACTGAGGGATGCACTTCTGTTCCACCACCTCTAGCTCCCTCCCTCAGCCCACCTTGGTCCTCTTTCTTGGCAACCTCTGGGAGTAACGGTGGTGGCCTTGGTAGTCCCTGGGTGGGGAAGAGTTTCACAACCTAGGCCGGCCAGCCTGGAGACAGGTAACCTCCTCCCTCAGACCAGAGAGGTGCCTGCAAACAGGGCAGCATCGCAACCTCCAGAATGTCTCTTGGAACACTGCTGCCTCACAGCCATTACACTGCACCATTCCCATCTTGACTTATTTTGTGTCCCTCTCCTGCGTTTGTATGCTTACTGTCTCCTCCTCTATGTATTTTACACTTACTTTCCTACTGCCTATGTGCCTTACAACTCTCGGCTCTTCCTGTTCTGGGACAGGAACTTCCTGTAGTCTTCAGTAGTCTCCTTCTTCCGTGCTTTGATTCAGACCTCCAGCAGCCGGGGCTGAGAAAGAGTTATTTTTTAGGTTCCTTCAAGGTTGATGAAACTAATGTCTCAGTGATCCTTCCTTCCTACTGCCAAACAGGAAGTTCCTGTTGTCAGTCAAATCCAGTGGCTATAAAAGTAGAACTGGCTTAGGGTGGGAGGGGTGGAAAGGAGGGCAATTAGTTAAAAATCTGTAGTTCTAGACTGCTGTTTCTTGCTCTGAAACCAAAGTTCAGCTGATCAGCACGAAACCAAAGTTCTCCTCTCTCAAAAACAGCAGGAAGCTGTAATAGGAGACAACTTCTTTTGTACTCCTAAACTCCTAAGCCACACCCCAATTAAATTCACCCTCTGCTCTGACTAAGTAAATTAAGCTGATACAGCCCTTCCTCAGAGAAACACACAGTGAGAAGGGAAGAAGGAAAACTAGTGTCACTTGGAGAATAAGCTTTTAATGTAGCAGAAATAAAATCTCCCCATCATCCCTCGAGACTGTACATTAATACAGTAGTGAGAATTGAAAGTATGTTTAGTTGCTCATGTAGTCACTCTGTATATCTGCCAAGGATACAGACCCCAAGGCAGTATGGCGTGGCCATACCCTTAGTCACGCGGCACAAGAAATGGTACTTTGAGTCTGCTACTCCAGAGAACATCACAAATCCAAACTACTGGATCGACTGCAATAGGGAGGGCAGGGGTAGAAATAGAAGAGACCTGGGGGTATCCAGGGGCGGCAACGCAGAATCAGTTCTATGCACTAGCAGAAGCAGTTCAGGATAACTGTCCTGAAAAGGATGCAGCTTTTGGTACCCTGGCTGGGATGGCTTCATCCAGCAGATGGAGAGTCCGTCGTGAGTGGCAGCAGAGGGGAGAGAGCGTACATCTAATTGGGAACTCCAGTGTTAGAGGGTCTTCAACTATTGACATTTTTAACATAGTGACGTAGGCAGTGGACTGGGGTCAGGCTGTGAGTGTCCTGTGTGTAGACTTTGAAAGATCTTCTACTCCATGCCACATATGAGGCTGGTGAAAACATGAGAGACCTAGGAGCTCAGAGAAAGCTTAGCTACTGGATAAGAAAATGGCTTCAAGACAGGACACAGCGTGGTGGTAAATGGAAGTCACTCACAGATCAGGACGGTGACTAGCAGGGTACATCAGGTTTCAGCCTTGGACTGTACTCTTTCAACATATTCATCTGTGACATAGATAGGACTAGCTTGCTGCCATACGATACAAAAAATATGCAGCAGAATAGTCACAGAGTTGGAAATCAAGGAACTAAGGAGCCCAAATAAAACTGGAGAAATTGTTCGATTTGGTAGCTTACATTCAATGCAAAGAAATGCAAAATCATGTATATTGGGAATAAGGACCCCAAAGCAGAGTACTGGTTTGGAGGTGTCAGTGTAAACTGTATTACAGAGGAACAAGACCTTGAGGTAATCAGCAGTGACAGCCTCAAGCCATCAGCCCAGTGTAAAAGGGTGTGTGCAAAGGTCAATGGGTGCTATGCCGAATGGGTAAGGGTATCACCAACGGAGGTGATTCTGCCCGATATAGGTCTCTGGTAAGGCTGCACCTGGAGTACTGTGTGCAGTTTTGGAGTCCCATCTGAAAAAGACTGTGATCACTTGGAAACAGGAGCATCTAGGCAGCGCAAACATGTAGCCACTTGAGACAAAAGCAGAGAGAGGAGATATCAAAAACTTTCAAACACCTCAAAGGGATTAATAACGTGGACTGGTACACACTATTCAGATGCAGGAAGGGTCATGCCAGGGCCATATAGCCAAATTGGTTGGGGATAAATTTAAGGAGATGCAAAGAAGTATCTCTTCTCTGAGAAAGTGGTAGATGACAGGAATCACCACAAAGTGAACTGGTAAGGACAGAGACAGTCCATGGGTTTAGGGTGGGAGGTGACAGGTACAAGGGACTAGCAGCTGTGGGAAATGGGGTGGGGGAGGGACAAAGCCAAAGAACAGCCGATAATGGAATTACTTGGGGGGTTGCCAGGGCTCAGCTCCCATAGCTCTAAAGTTCCTCCTGGTAGCACATGCATCACTGCCATTGACTTATAATGGAAGGGGTCTCAATTTAAAATTGGACTCTCATGGGTCCCCTATTAATATCAACACTGGACCAGATCAAGCTCACAGTAGGGTGCTTACTTTAAGGCCACATCAAGTAGGCTAGAGTGTTTTTAAGGTAGAACCAGAGCAGACTTGATGGACTCAGTCTTTTCTGCCTGTAAATTTTCTGTTTTTACAGATGGGAGGCTGGGAGCAATTAAATAACCACTTTGCCACCACAGGACTTGTCTTCAATACATTTCCAGCATGTAACCTTCCCACAGCCTTTCCTTACTGACCCCATCCCAGCCACCCTCCCGGACACCCAACCTCCTTCCAAGTTTGGCTTCAACTTCATTTCATTTAAACAGGTAGAGGATCTTTTACTCACATTAGACGTTTAAAAATGCCGGTGTTGATCAGCTAGAAACTGCAGTTACAAGAACTTACCATAACAGTAGATCTTTGAGAGAGGCTCTTGCAGTGAGTAATTACATATAGGACCCGGCGATGGCGGTGGCAGGACCCCACGGAAAAATTTCTAGCTAGCAGTCCCTGGCAGGGACTGCCCTCATCGCCAGATGACTGGCGCCAGATGACATCGGAACAAAGGGGCAGTCCCAGACGCCCGCTTTCCAGTTCTTTCCCACCACAGGCCCGGAAGGCCCGGACGAGAGAGAAGCAGATATTTCCCTCAATGGGAAAGGAGCTGAAAAAGCCTAGGGGATGGAGGGCGAAGGTATTATTTACTGCAAGAGCCTCTCTTGAAGATCTACTGTTACAGTAAGTTGTTACGTAACTGTACTATCTTACTTTCGAGAGGGCTCTTGCAGTAGGTAATGTATATAGGACAGAATCCCAAGCAGTCTGGAACAAATAAAAAGGTACCGGAGGAGGAACTACTCCAAAAGCAGCAAACAACCCTGCAAACCTCAAGATAGGAGGCCTTGCAAGACCACTAACCGAAACCTGCTCTCGGCGAGAGGCAATGTCCAAACTGTAATGTTTAGTTAATGTGTAGACAGAGTCCAAGTGGCGGCAGCACAGATATCTGCCACAGACACATTCTTAAAACAAGCCACAGAGGCTGCTACTCCTGTGTAGAGTGGCCTCCTGACTTGACCGGGAGGGTCTTGTTGTACTTGTCATAACAGAAAGTGATGCAATGAGCCAACCACTTTGATAGGCATTGCGTGGAGACAGCATTGCCTTCCCTTTTGGGAGCAAAAGAGACGAACAACTGATCAGTCTTTCTGAGATTCTTCGTCCCATCGGTGTAGTATCTCAGGATCCTCCAGGACATCCACGTATGGAGTAAGTATTCTCCTTGGTTGAATACTCATGAAAAAGGCAGGTAATTCAATAGACTGATTTAAAGTAGACTCCGCTACCACTTTGGGAGAAACTTAGATTCGTGGAAGAGCTACCTTCTTTGTGAAAGATCAGATAAGGGATTTTGCACATAAGGGCCTGAAGCTCAGAAATTCTGTGAGGCAGAAGTAATGGCCACCAAAGAGGCATCTTCCACGATAAGAACTTCAAGTCTGCGAAGTCGAGACTCAAAAGGAGAAGGTAAGTTTCTTGAGAACAAAGTTCAAGTTCAGGGGAGCAGGAGTCCGCAGGGGTCTGAGATGAAGGACCCTCAGAAAGGTCTTTGATAACTCCAGTTGGGCAAATGCCTTATCAGCGAAAGGAACATGATAGGCTGAAATAGCCATCATATGGACTTTCAAAGAGGAGTGACTGAGACCCAGGTCGAAAAGATGATGCAGGTAATCAAGCAGAATAGCTACAGGACAGGAGAAGGCTCCACGTTCCTGGAAGCAGCCCAAATGGAAAACCTTTTCCATTTCATGTGCGGCGGAAGTGGACCTAGTGGAGGGTTTTCTAGCTCCACCAGAATCTCGCCACCTTAGGGAGAGACTCAAAGCGAGATTGGGCTAGGTCTGCAGGAGCCATGCATGAAGTTGAAGAGACTTGAGTCCTGGATGGACCAGGGTCCCTGATCCTGAGTCAGCAATCCTTGAGATAAAGGAAGAGGAAGAGGAGGAACCTCTGAGTATTGTTGTAGCGAGAGAACCAGATTTGCCTGGGCCAGAAAGGGTGATCAGAATCATTCTCGCTCCTTCCAAAGCCAGTTTCTGCAACACATGAGGGACTAGAGGAATTGGGGAAAAGCATAGATGAATCTACCTTCCAGTTTAGAGACAGAGTGTCGTTCCAGAGCGCCTCGCTCTAGAGCGAGTGAGCAATAGGCTGGAAGCTTTACGTTTTGGGAGGAGGCGAACAGGTCTATCTGTGGAGTCCCCAAATCTGGAAGATGCTTTTAGAACTTTTGGTCCAGTTCCCACTCATGTGGCAGAGCGAAGAACGACTTAACCTGTCTGCCAGGACATTGTCGACTCCCGGAACATGGATTGCCGTGAGGTGAAGGTTGTGGAGAGTTGCCCATTCCCAAATCTTCATCGCTTCCCTGGATAGCGGGTGGGACCGAGTCCCTCCCTGCTTGATGATGTACCACACCACGTATATGTTGTCTGTTTGGACGGCTAGGTGACCTGGAAGGATGTATTGGTGAAGGGCATGGAGAGCATACAGCACTGCTCAAGCTCTCAACACATTGATGTGGAGAGCTAACTCAAGTTTGACCATAGGCCCTGGGTCGGTGAGGACCCAGATGGGCTCCCAACCTTCACCTGAAGCGTCCGTGTAAGAGTCTGAGCAGGGGGAGGATGAAAAAAGGGACCCACCGAATAGGTACTCTCGGACCATCCACCATTGCAGGCCTCTTATCATCAGCGAGGAGATCAGTACCAGATGATCTAGGTCGTCACGAGTTGGTCCCACTGAGAGTGGAGAGTCCACTGAGAGATCCTCATGTGGAGGCCGCATGCAGGACCGTCAGGATGGTAGCCGCCATAAGCCCCAAGAATCTTGCCGAACCCGCCTGTGTTCCGATAGAAGAGAGATCTGGGACTGAGGCGGCCCCTGTCCGGAGGCAGGAAGGCCCTGCACCTTGTCGGTCGAGGATTGCCCTGATGAACTGGAGTCTCTGGGAAGGATCCAGGTGAGACTTGGAATGGTTGATGGTAATACCCAGGCCAGCAAAACCTGCTGGGTGAGGGAGAGAAAATACAGGAGTTCCTCCTGGACGGGGCCGCCAGGAGCCAGTCGTCCAGGTAGGGAAAAACCTGAACTCCCAAAAGTACGCAGGTGGGCCACTACCACCGCCCAGGCATTTGGAAAGACTGGGAGCCAAGAAGACCAAAAAGGAGCGCCCAGAATTGGTAGTGGTCCCCGGAACGAAACCTGAGGTACTTTCGTGCGAAGGGCTAATGGGATGTGCAGGTAGGCATCCTGCATATCCAGGGCAAAAGCCATTGGCCCGGCCAAAGCAGGGGCAAGAGGGTTTGAAGGAGAGCATCCTGAACCTCTTGTATTCCACATATAGGTTCAGGGAGCTGAGATCGAGAATGAGTCTGAGATCTCAGTCTTCTTTGGTAAAAGGAAGAAATGGGAGTAGTAACCTCGTCCGTGGAGGTGAGGGATGAGCTCTATAGCCTGCTTGGCGGAGGAGAGCAGAGATTTCTTCCTTCCTTGAGTAAGAGGAATTCAGAGGGGGTGACGTGGAGTTTCTGCAGAAACTCTATGGAGTGCCTCTGCTATGATCTGAAGCACCCATGAATCGATGTTATCTCTCCCAACCCGGAAGGTGGAGGAAAATCTCCCTCCTACGGTTCCTCCGGGCATCCGGAGGCCAGGTGGGAGAGGAAGGAGTCAGGTGGTGTGAGGCAGGCCGCAGCTGGGGCACCCGTTGCTTTTTAGGCGGGGACCTGGCAGCTGTGAGGCCCGGCGTTTAGTGCTTCGCTGAGGCCAGTTGCGTCTGCGAAAGGACAGCGCTGTGGGGATGGGGATGGTACACTGAATCAACAGATTTAAGGGCCGCCCCTTCCTGTAAGTCAGTGATGATGTCCTTGACATCACCGCCGAAAAGCACAGAACCCAAAGGTGCTTCTTGAATTGCTGACTGCACCTCTGGGACCAGACCTGAACACGGAGCCATGCATGACGCCGAAGATCTAGAGCTCCATCCCGCGGTGTCCACTGCATCGTAGATCATCCTCAGAATATGACAACTGCCCAAACAGAGCAGAATGGACCAGGTCGGCTAACTCCTGCTTGACTTGGGAGTCAGGCAAGGAGTCAATCTTAGATTCCGCCTGGTAAGGACAGCCTTCTGGTAATTCCCCATATGTGCTACATAATTAGGGCCCTAATCTCCAGTGTGGAAGAAGCATAGATCTTCCTTCCATACTGATCCAGAAGCGAGATTCCTTATCCGGGAGACAAGCTCAAATGTTTGGTGTGCTGACGGCCGTGAGCAGCGCTAATCACAACCAGTCTGCACGGAGGTGAGAGTCTAAAAGTCTACACCCTCAGGAGCCTGGTAAAGCCTGTTGGACATCCGAGGAAGTGGGGGCTAAGCGATGGTTGTTTCCAAATAGTGGAAACAAGGTGGGCGTGAGGCTCGATCCAGAGTGGCACTAGAGTAGGAGCCATGAGGCAAGTCCAGATGTTCGCGAGTTTAACCCATTGAGGACCTGGCTCTAAGGACGCCACTGATGAACTTCCTGGATCTTCCTGAGCAACTCCGTGAAGGAAGGATCCTCGGAGGAGACTTGGAGGAGTCCTCAGCTGGGGCTTGGACGGAGGCGGCTCGTCGTCTTTCTCGGAACATCCATGGAGGCCTCGAGGAGTCCGAGAAAGAAGAAGAATTGAGAGCAGAGTAAGACTCCTAACTTCGTCTAGGGAGGAATGGGTTCCTTAAGGGGATCCCGAACATGTGTCCTGCCCTCTCTGGATCCCGAGGCAAAGCCCAGGAATCCAGAGGCGGAGCAGGTGTGCCGTCTAGGGGCGTCGTGAGGCAGGGGTGGCACCGCCGCCCGTAAAGGCGGCTCTCGACTTCCTGGGTGAGCTGAGCCTTGGCCTCAGCCCAGGAAGGCCAAGTCTTCTGGAGATCCGCCAGCGCTAGGGGCGGTGGAGGAGGAGGGATAGTTATGCGGATGAAATCCGTAAGGAAGTATCCATAACCCGGCTGCGGGAATACCGGGCAGGGTACCGCAGCGTCGGTGGAGCTGGTCGGCGCGGTACTGCGGCGCGCAGGATATTGAGGCCTGGGAAAACCCGGCGTCAGATAGGGGCAGCGGATACACCCAGGCACGGAGAACTGCTGGAGCAGACGGCCCAGTCGGGACGCCAGGCGGATCCAGCTGTGATAGGCCGTGGGGTGGAGGCCCGATGGAAGAATATCCCCGCCGGGCGTCGGAGGGGCAGTGTGCCCGGAACCGGCGTCGGCGGGCAGCGTCAGAGAGCCGACGTCAGATCTGGCTCTGTAGGAAGAGGATCGGACCGGTGGCCAGGATCCGGAGCCTCGTCCGGGGACAGAGAGAAAAATCCAGGGATCGGGCAGGGGGACTCTGGCTCCCTGGCGGCAGCGAAAGCTGCGGGGAGCCTAGTCGACAGGCGGAGCAGGGTCTGCCGTAGGCTCGAGGCCTAGGCGCATGTCGGAGGAGTCGACGTGTGACTTAGGGGCGAGTCCGCGGGCGCCAGAAGACCAGCATCCGACTTGGAGGTCCACGTCGGAGCAGGCGAGATGAAGAGCCCGGTCAGATGGGGACACTGCGTGCCGCCCGAAGGGTCGGGCATCTTAGCGGCTTCTCCCAGCGGGCGTCGGAGGAGCGGCGTCCGGCTTATGGGGCGCCGCACCAGTAGGCCGCAAGCCTGCAGCGTACTGGGGCTGGGCCTCCTTTTGCCCGAGAGGCTGGCAGGCTTTCGAACATGAACCCGACAGGTGGGCTGGAGGCTGCCGTCGGGCGATCCCTGGAGGATGTTACCTTGCCCGTGACTCCGGCGGAGTCGCGGAGGAGGAGCCTTTTCCGGTGCCTTTCCTTGTCCCGCTTCTTGTGCCCTTCAGGGAGGTCGACGCCTGCTGAAGTTTCTTCAACTCCTTCTCCATCACGGACATCTTCTTCTTGAGGAGATGGGCCGAGAGACTGCTGGCGTCGTCTGCGGGTGGCTGCGTTGAAAGGAAGGCAGTGCAAACACTTGCCGACCGGCGTGGTGGAGGCCCTAAACAGAAAAGGCAGAGGGTGACAGTCTTTGTGAGGCAGTTAGGCGCCGCCTGAGTCGCACTTATTTTTTGAAGGGACGACATATACCGGCGTTCACCTGACGATAGAAAATACAAAATACAAATTACTGAAACTTTTGGAAAAACAAGCGAAGTAACAGGACTGGCGATATGAACTTCACCGCAAGGCGCTGCCTGAGCCCCAATGGCCCGGAAAGAACTGGAAAGGCGGGCATCTGGGACGCCCTTTGATCACCGACATCATCTGACGCGGTCACCTGATGTGGGGGCGGTCCCCACCAGGACTGCTAGCTAGAAATTTTTTCCATGGGGTCCTGCTGCCTGCCATCATCAGTCCTATATGTAATTACCAACTGCAAGAGCCCTCTCGAAGTAAGATCTCTTGTTCCTTAAACTGGGACACCATTCCTAACTGCACCCATCACACTCACCTGTTCAATTTGTTACTTATACAAGGGTGCCTCCTTCATCCTGGAAAATAGCGCATATTATCACCCCCTTTTTTTACAACTTTATTTATCACCCTTACCTACCTGAACTCCTTCCAGAGTGGTCTCTCGGTGTCTGTCCTGATCCCGCCCATCTGAAGCCTCTTCTTTCCTACTCCAGGCACAGCCTCTCCACTATCTCCCGCTTAGCCACCCGACCCCCGCTCTGAGTCCCCAAAGGTGGGACCGCCAGATCACGCCTCCTGGTGCTCTATCTATAATCTAGTCGGGCTGCGAGGAGGCGGAGAGCAGAGGAAGTGCTAGGTGGAGCCTGACATTGGGCATGTTGGACCTGACACCCTGGACCCTCTTTCAGCTACCAGGAGGCAGGATTTTTTTTAAGTTACACCCTCCGTTCCCATCCCCATGCCGATCCCAGATCGGCAAAAGAAACTCAGGGATGTCTGCCACAGCTCAGCGTCCCTCTACTAGTGTCCTAGGCATTACAGTACCTCCGGTCTCCACCGGGCCACTGCAGAGCTGGGCAGAACCCTGGATTCCACCCTCCCCAGAAAGTAGAGCTGTCCTCTGGTGCTCGATCCTCTCTCTCCTGTCAACCCCGACAGCCCGGGCTCATTCCCGAACCGGGTGCGCGGTGTGGCACGGGTGTGGCATCCAGCACCTCAGCCCTCAGTGCCACCGGGCCGCCATTATCCTCCTTTTAAGTCTGGTGATCCCTGCAACCTCAATAACTACAGGCCCATATCTTTGCTTCCCATCTTATCTAAATTACCGAAAAATTAGTTAACATGCAGCTACGACAGCATTTGGACACTTCTAATATTCTCAGTCCCTTACAATCCAGTTTTAGGTCACAACATAGTATGGTATCTGCTCTGGCTAAGGTAACTAATGACTGGCAGACCACACTTGACACCAAACACCATAACAGTGAAGTCTTCTTGGACCTGAGTAAGGCTTTGACACTGTGGATCACCGTTGGCAGTATAGCGAGTGGTTTAAGGCTCTGAGCTACAAACCTGAAGACCTGGGTTTGAATCCCACAGCCCCCACTTGACAATGTGTGACCCTGCGCAAGTCACTTAATCTCCTGTGCTCCCAGGTCACTCTGTAAACAAGCTTCAGCTGTGTGTCTCTCTGCAAAATAAATAAACAATAATACTTCTTCACAAGCTAAAAATATCAGACTTGGACGCTACCACCATGCAATGGTTTTCATGTTACTTCACAGATAGACAGCAACAAGTAAAAGCACAAGGTGGCGTCTCCCCTTAAAACTCTACCAAGAGAGTACCTCAGGGATCCATATTGGGGCCTTTATTATTTGTAATTTTTATAAACAATATCAATTCTAATGTCAGACGGCAAACGCTCATCTCTCGCCGATGATACAGTGCTATACATTGCTAGGCCTTCCCAGAACTTGCCTGTATAGACCTGCAACAGGACTTTCATCTGCTCCAGCAAAATCTCTTCCATCTTAAATTGTTGCTAAATGCAAAAACAAAATCATGCTCCTTTCCCCCATGCCCAAGTTGGAAATGCATGTACCCTAGTCCCACCTATCGGATAATGATCCTTCTTGGTGAATCGCTCGAGGTAGTGGACAAATTTAAATATCTGGGGTTTTGGTTTGACTGCCAGTTATCATTCTCAGCTCACATTGAGAATTTTCTAAAAAACTAAAGCAGTGGTTAGGCCTTTTTCAGAATCAAGCACCTACTTAACCACAAAGCAAAATAAGGCTGGTCCAGGCCACCTTCCTTCCCTTATTGATAATGCTGATTTTATTTACAGCCATTGTTCCAAAGCAGCCCTTGTTAGACTGGACACACTTTATCACAAAGCACTAAAATGTATCATCAATGCCCATTTAGAACTCACCATTGCTTCCTCTATGCCCAACTTGGTTGGTCCTCGCTCATATTAGAAGACTAAAAATGCCACATTATGGTCTTATAGAGCCATCACCAATAATCTCCCTCCTATATCACGAACTCTTCAAGTGTACTCTAGGTGCTTACTGTGAGGAGATATTCCACATACTGCTAGACATACCTAGGGTAAGGTCCTGTTATGGTGAATCAGTGGTCAGCCATGTCCTTCCCGACATTATGGAACTTCTCCAAAGGTCACTGAAACTCACTAAAATGATCTGTCTGCAGACCTTTAAATCCCTATTGGATCGCTATCCACAGGAGAACTGTAATTGTTATTTATGATCTGTACTCATCACTCCTCTGAGGATGCCTGCTCTGTGTTGCATTGCCTATATAGCACTTGAAGATCCTTATCTATATTTGCTGTAGTGTGTTAGATATTCCTATTAAAATTATTTTATGTTACTGCCTATATATAATGTATGTATTACCTACAAACAATGTATGTACTGTTATGCCTACTCTTGTGCTGTCCTTCCAGGACCATCTTGTAAATGATGAATCAAAAAGACGAACTGCACTCCACAAAAACGAAGGTGGGCACAGACCAGGATGCCAACCTGCCAACTTAATCTAACAGAACAAAGGTGTCTGTACACCAAACACAGGAATGTCCAAGCATGAATTATTCTGACTATAATTAATGGGCTTCCTTTTCCCATTGGGAAACCATAGGCGTAATTGTCGTAAGTAAGGAGTGTTTATTACCGGCAAACACATACGGTTTCCCTCACTCTCTGCCTGTCCATCCTGCAGTTCCTCATTCTGCAATCGCTCGCTCGCTCACCTTCACCTTCCAAATGAAACCACTAGACAAGCAGAACTAGGCGGTTATGTTTTTTTTTTTATTTTAAACTCAATGGGGAAAAGAAAGCACTTCTTCAACTGAATTTGTTAAAAATCAGATGGGACGGATGTGCAGTGGCAGAAAACAGAACTGGAGCATGAGTGCACCGGAAGGTCTAGTATTTTATATAATCGCTGTGGTGAAAAAAGAAACCCAGCAATTATATAAAATAAAAAAATGGGTAGTGTGTGGAAACTAGAGATTTACACACCCATGAGGAGTAGATGCTGTAATAAACCCTTAAGCATACGCTTCTCTGGGTGTATGTAGCATCTAACACCTCGTGGGTGTGTAAACATCTTATTACACACCACCCCATACTTTATTCTATTTGTAATAAATTTAATAATGGGTTACAAAGTATAGGTCACAGGCAAATCTTGAAACCAGATGCCCCTGAGTTTCAACCGTTAGGTCTTCATCAGGGGTGGGCTCTGGTAATTGGTAAGCACTTAAACAGTAACCATTTCATGACATCTCAAACACAAACTTATAGCTGTACTTAAAGTGCTATCTTCTGTTATTTCAAGAAAACATCAAACAGTTATATAACGTTCTTGAATTACACATTATTCAAAACAAAATTAGTTAACTTTCTAAGCGTAATAATGCAGGCCTGATAGTAGTACTGGCTCAGAAACGGGCACAACAAGATAACGTATCATTTGAACATAATAAGAATCCCTCAAATCACAAAAACAGTGCATTTTTTTTTGTAGGACCTCTTGGTGCCCCCACTTAGTATATATACTAACATTTTTAGATATACACTATATTTACATTTATCACAATCAGAATGCACAGTTTTGTGATTTGAGGGATTCTTATTATGTTCAAATGATACTTTACCTTGTTGTGCCGTTTCTGAGCCAGTACTACTATTAGGCCTACTATTATTGTTTATGTTTAGAAAAGTTAACTAATTTTGTTTTGAATAATGTATAATTCAAGAATGTTGTAGAACTGTTTGAC
Organism: Neoceratodus forsteri; assembly: GCA_016271365.2. Lineage (NCBI taxonomy): Eukaryota > Metazoa > Chordata > Ceratodontiformes > Ceratodontidae > Neoceratodus > Neoceratodus forsteri. Next base: position 827,287,735 of record CM057453.1, on the reverse strand, counting down.
GCTTTCTTAAAATAACAGGAGATAGCACTTTAAGTACAGCTATAAGTTTGTGTTTGAATTTTGAATTTGCATCAGTTGTAATTAATTGTGATGGCTACTATTAAGTGCTTTTGCCAATTACCACAGCCCGCCCCCTGATGAAGACCCTAACCAGCTGAAGCGTAGGGTCATCTGATTTCAAGATTTGCCTGTGATTTTTACTTTGTAACCTACTATTAAATCTATCATCATTCAGCATAATTTATGCTTGGACATTCCTGTGTTTGGTGTACAGACAGCTTTGTTCTGCCATCCTGTAAATGAGCTTGCTCAATTGTGTTATTCCTGGTAAAATAAAAAATGATTGATTGATGGTGTGTTGCTCCAGCTAGAAGAAGAGACCCATACTGTGTCTACCAGGAACAACCAAAGACATGATAATCCTATGGTTAGAGAGGCTGACCAGTGTTAAAATGGGGCAAGCCAGTCATAGTGAGTACGTGTAAGTACAAATGACCCGGCTTCACGCAGTGTAGAAAATGTTAGGGAAATGTTAGGGGCCTAGGTGATCAGCTGAAGCAGCTGCAAGCATGATAGTCTTCTTCAATGGCACCAGTTCCACACAAAGAGGTATAGTTAGGGAAAATAAGGAATTTAACACGTGGCTAAATATGTGATGTGGTGTGGTGACAAGGGATTTGTTTTGTTTTCCAGGCACTGGGAGGGTCCTTTTGGTATGACTCCAGCCTGTCTGCAAAGTACTCTGAGCAGGATCCGTGCACTAGGGCAAAAACTAGATACAGCAATTAGAAACTTTTAAACCAGGTCAGGAACTGGCAAATATGGAGTACAGGCACCAATACTGAAACACAGAGAAAGCAATGCAGTTCTTCCCCAGTTTTTATATCACTAGAAACTGTGGGCCAGGCAACACAGTAGTAAATAAAAAAGGAATCCTGGTGGGGTGGGAAATGGAAGAGTTGTTTCAAACTTAGGGGACTGGGGAGGGGTGAGAAGTGGATAATCTTATGTACAAATGCTACAAGCTTAAGCAACAAGATAGAGGAGCTGCAGGCCCAAATAGTGTCAGAGGTATTAGATATAGCAGCCATCACGAGCATGGGTAACACAATAACAGCTGGGATCTCAGTTCCAGGTTATGGTATGCCCAGTTCAGAAGGGACAGAGAAAATGGTAGGAGTGGGGAAGCTGTGTATGTCAGGGGCTTCTATCAGGGTGGTGGAGAACAAAACCATAACAGCCCTTTTAAAGGAAACCTGAAATGGCCTATTGTAATCTGGCCCCTTTAACTGCCAGCTGGTGAAATGCATGGGTTTTGTTTGTTTTTTCATTTTATGATTATGCTAAAGTGGTTAAACTTAAGATTTTAAAATACTTTGTGCTATGAAAAATAACACAGATTTCTGATCTAAGTACATCCAGACTGCTTGTGCATGATCCTACCAAAACTGAAATAAAACAGCAATTTGCTGGTCATGCAAACGTTTGGCATTTGGGGTCCACTGCACAGTCATAAAGTGGTAGCAGAGAATACCTTGTGCCCATAGTAAGTTTGATACCCTACCAAGTCATTCTCAACAAGGTCAGACTACGTAAACCTTTCCTAGGAGTCTGCAAATGTGCTATAATAAGTCCTTTGTGAGCCTAGAAAAGAGGCAGGCAGAGTAATACAAATGTCCCACTAAGTAATTTACAGTGAACTGCCACACTCTATCCTGGGCCACAGGCTGCAGCACTCTCCTGGAGTAGGTAATATGAGAAGAGCACTCAAAGCCACGGGATCTCAAAAGTCATCCACAAGGAAAAACAGTTCCAAAATGGGTAAGAATCTCAGTCTGGTGTGGGAACAACTACTATTCAGCTAACAAGGCAGGACGTTGCGTTAATTTTGGTATATTTACATTTTAAGTCCATTAGTTTAAGACCTACATCTTTAAAGGTGCATTTTTCTGCTATTTTGGTATTCAGTGTTAATGCCTCAAATGGAACTTAATTGCACATCTGGGCCCTATGCATTAAAGATATCCCAGACCTACCGTCTATTATGTGGCACGATGGGGCTGGAATACGCACTATACCAGGTATCCAGCGGACACCACAGATGCACTACCGGTGCACACCCACTGCACACCTGCCCAGGACCGTGCACAGGAATTCCTTGCAATTAACATGGCACGTCCTGGCAGAGGGAAGGGAGGTGCTGTGCCTGTGGAGGGCTGGCACAGCACGGTATGCAGAATGCTGTTTGTGCTCTGCCAGGCTGGTGTTGGGTAGGGGCTTTCCATTATGCTAGCCAGAGGGCTGCTGCAATGGCTGTGCACCTCCCTCCAAAGTGCCAATACAGGGCACAATGGTGCCCCACAGCCACTGACCCCAGCACCACCACCACTGTCACAAAGGCTAGTGGCAGGCTGCAGGGCACCAACTTCTAAAGAGGTAACATTTATTACTTGCTGTTGGGGACACGCAGCAGGTACCCAGGCCGCCATATCCCAGGATTCCCTGCTCTTGCAGAGGGTGGGAATCCACTCTGGAGAAGTCCTGTCAGGAGCTTCTGACCTGACAGCTCCTGATCTGCCCATGTCCATCCCACCAGTTGGCCATGCTCCTTGTGCGGAGCTAAGCAGCTCGTCGGGACACCCAGGGGTTCTGCATGCCAGCTCTTCACATCCCACGGCAGCTGGCTATGCGGCACGCAATTGAGTGGCATGGTGCGTGTTCTTACCTGCATGTACAGGGCATATTAGTGAATAGAGCCCCTGTGGTTAAGAAGGTCTTAAGGGCCTCTCTCATACAGTATGTATTTTACTATAAAGAAACCTATACCATCTTGGGACTTAATTTGGTTCTTAGTTAATAAACACAGAAATACAGACTTCCCTCCTCCGATTAGCACTGGAGTCCCCAGGGCTCGGTATTAGGGCCCCTCTATTTTCCATCTTCTTAAACGACCTTCCCTCTGTTTGCTCCCCATCCTCCACTATACATATGTATGCTGATGATACAGTCTTGTATGCATCTGGTGCCTGTCCTGATAAGGTTACAACCAGCTTACCGCAAGATTTGACAAGGTTCAGTTCTGGTTTGCTAACCATAAACTTTTCCTCAATGCCAAAAAAATCTCCATGACCTTTGTCACAAGGAAGAGACTCTCTAGGCTTCCTCCTACCCACTTTTCACACCCTTGAGGGACTTTAGTTGAGGACACATCCTCCTTCAGGTACTTAGGTGTTTGGTTGGACCAACACCTAAACTTCTCTGGACATATTGACGACATCCAGAAAAACTGAGCCCCAAGCTTGGTGCCCTGTTCAGGAACCGTAGTTGCATCCCTCCTATGGCTAGGGTGTGAACTTGTTTAGAAGATGATACTGCCCATTTTCGACTACTGTGACATAGTCTATGGTGCTGCCACTAAGTCCTCCTGGCCAGACTGGACACCCTCTTCAATTCCTTCTGCCGCTTTGCACTGGATGTTCCCCTCACACACATCACTGCAATCTTTATCGTGCCCTATCCTTGCCCTCTCTTACAAACAGGCGACTCTCCCACTGTACCACATTCACCTCCAAGCACTGGTTGGGTGAGCTCCCTTCTACCTCACCTCCTCCTTTATAACTCCCCCATCCTCCCATTCCCTTACATCAACCGACTTCTGTACCCTGGTTGTCCCCATAGTTCCACCCAAATTGGCCAATCTGGTTACTGTCACTGCCTCCCAAAAATTTGGAATTCCCTCCCCCTCAAATCCGGCACTCATCCTCTGCCTACTCCATCAGCTCTACCCTCAATAATTACCTTGCACCTAGTTGCTCCTGCCATGTCCCTCCCTAATTTCCTCACCTTCATTTACCCTGTGCCACCACCCCCAAATCTCTAGCCCTCCTCCACTTCCCTAATTGCTCTCCCTTACTGGCCTCCCTTGATCTCTCACAGAATGTAAAGGAACCCAAATGCTCTCCATGGGTCCCTCTCCTACCCCCAGGGCTTGTATCACTCATTTACTCCCTTCCCCACCATCTTAAAGAGGTCTCTCTGGGAAACTGCCTTATACCCTTCCTCTGGTCCCCGCAGTCCCCTTCTGGGGTTTCTTGCATCCTGAAGGGGTCTCCAGGGACATGAATCTTCCCTCCCCACCTCACTCCTCCTCTCTTTCCCCTTCTCTTTCATGTAAGCACTTGTTTATTTATTAATCTGCACTTATTATTGTCCATTCTATCTACATGATACGCACAACACTGTTATAACACTGTTTGTAACACCTGATTTACAACTGTATGTTAATGTTGATCTTGTAACTTGAATGTTTAATGTCTCATTCAACTGTACCCCTTCTCCCCCAGGTCGCACCGGAGATGAGGACTTGTTGCTCAGTGTGCCTTCTTGGTGAAACATTTCAATAAGTAAATATAAATAGAAACATTAGAATTTGTCAGTAGAAAAGGACCAGTAGGCCCATCTAGTCTTCCCTATTTTCCCCTGCCTATTTCTACACTCTGGACCCTATTTGGTCACAGGTGTCCCTCCCCCTCCCTATTCTGCCCATTTGCCTATCCCACACATGCTTGAAACTCTCTACTCTCTTCACCCCCACCACTTCTTCTGGTAGGCTGTTCCTGGCATCTGTCACGAACCCACTCCGTGATGGGGGGCAGTGATACCCTCCTCATCCTTTTAGAATGCTCGCCAAGGTCATGACTGCACCTCTGCCATGAGGACCCACGGCGTCCCTCTGACTTTGAATAAGTGCAATACCAGTCTCAAGTCTTGTGGCCAAATATGAACCCCTCCTTGGCTATTACACAAGGAGGAAGACCCAGGCATCACACACTCTTTGGGGTAGCAGCGTAAACCTGATTTGGCCTTCTCCTATAGGACATGCAACAGCCTGGTTCAAAATCCTGCAGACCCATCCTGAGACTCTGGTATTCTCCTATCCTTCCAGATCCCTTACAGACCCTTTTCCCAATTTGGTTGCTTATGGTGACCCTCTAAGCAATTAACAGTTGCCACAGATTATTAATACTGTTTCACAATTCACATACCAATATAGATAAATCTCACACAGGCAGAATTTCTTCTAAACAAAAGTTTTTACTAAAATACTTAAATAAATACAGTTACAACTAAAAGAACATATACAAATTTGGGTTATAGTATACATAAACAAAAATGGAAAAATATACAGTGAAACACACTAAAACTGTTAGCTGAAAGTCTACCTTATATTTGCAGTAAATTTATGTCCAGAAATAGTGGGCGAAGGTTTTCAGTTTCCTTTAGTCCTTAGCAGCCACACTGAGTCTCTGCTGTTTGGCTTCTGGTGTGTGTCAAGCAGAGTGTTCAGATGAAAATGTGGCGTGTAAATGCCCTGATCTGGGCTACTTAGATACCTATCTGTGGATAGGGGCTGGCCCTTCCATGTTTGACCACGGGTATCACTCTTCGCTTCCACAACACAATGTTCTGGCTCAATAATTAACCAGTAACATGACTGTCAAAGTTAAAACTTTGATGTATCAGTGTACACCTATAAGCTAATACACACTGTCCTGTTACAATTTCACACAGGTTTGCTAGAAGGAGGTTTTCTTTCCTGTTACCTCATAAAATGTGATATATTATAACAGCTTCCTTGGATCAAAGTATTCTGCTCCTGTGTGCATGGTTTTATGACCCACAAATTGATTTTGGCATATTTCTGTTAACAAACCTGAGAATACAATCTCAGTTCCTGGCAAGCAGCTGCCTTGTAGGTCAAAGGAAGGTCAAACCTTTTTTTTTTTTTTTTAAATCCAGTCTTTCTCTGTGTCCCTTGAATTAACACTGGCATTTTGTGGCATACACAGAATTACATAAAAAAACATATATTTATTTATTTTATTTAGCTTTTGTTGACCGGGTAAGTGCACTAGACAAATCCTGCCTATTTTCAGGCACGACCTGGGGGAAGGGATACAGATGAATGCCAACTGACCTTGAACCAGATTAAGCTGTTGGTGGTATTTTTAGTGAATGAGGAAATTTGGCCAGGACACGGGGAAATTCCTTCTCTTTCGATAAGTGCCATGGGATCTTTAACATCCACCTGAACTACCACCAACCCAGGCAGATGGGACCGGGTTTAACGTCTCATCCGAAGCGGCACCTCAGAAATGCAGCACCCTCTCATGCTGCATTACAGTGTCAGTACTGGGATATTAACCCAGGTGCCAGATGTGGAACTGAACCCACAGCCCTCTGATCTCCCGGCCTCAGAGGCGAGTGTGCTACCTACTGAGCCACTGACACTGCTACAGAATTATGCCTACAAATAAGGTCTAGCAGTGGGGTAGCTCACCACAGCATCCACCATCCTTTCTGAAAAGTATTTTCTCCATCCCTCTTAAAATCCATCCTATCCCAAAGCTTCATAGCATGCTCCCATGTTCTGGTACTCCTCCTTTTCCACTGAAGAGACTTCTCTGTGTGACACGTGGACAGCCAGTTCTGGGTATACTATGATTTTTTGTAATATAAAAATGTGTTATGGACTGTCTCTCATGAGAGATGCTGAGACAGCATATGAGTTCACACACACACACACACACACACACAGGTTTTAGACACAAGATGTTACTTGGAAGGCCAGAAGCCAATTACAGACTAGAACAGGCCTTAATCAAGAATCTCCTGTTTTTCTAAGTTAAATATAGCTTTAACTGCTAAGAGGAAATCAGTATCCATTTTATGTTTCGAGGAGGAAACCAGGTTTGGCACACTGGTGTGAAATCATAAATGCTTTGATGTCTGTGTGAGAGGGATACTGCTCATAGATGAAAGGAAATTTACAGACTTGACTGGGGAAGTCACATGGGAAAGGAGTTTCTGCTGATGTAACCTTAATTAACTGTCCTCCTAAAATGATAAAACCTCCTGGGTGTATGATTTTAACAAAACAGACAGGAGGGTTACCTGTTTCTGTTAACTGTTCACAAGACTGTGCTCGGGGATGGCACTTTGGGAGTAGAGAGGCTGACCTGCTGAGTGGGTTTGTGACAGATTGGTTAGCAGTAGTGCGAAAATCTTGGTATTACAAGCTTGTATTGTTCAGTGTGTCAGTTTGAGACCGTCAGCTCACTTGCAAAGAAAGAAAAAGGCAGTGATTTATTATTTTAAAAAGGAGACAGAACTATATCACTTGGCATACAGTCAAGTTCCTACCATAGCAGTAGTTAGGGAAGATGGCTTCCAACTACAACAGGCACAATGTAGACTACTTAAAGCAGTTGTGCGGGGACAGAGGAGTCCAGTTCAAGGCGAAAGCCAGCAAACAGAACCTAGTGGATGCCCTGATGGTAGTAGATACCCAGAGCACCGAGTCACAGACCGTGACTGAAAAGGACCAAACCTTGAGTGTGGCAGGCTGGCGGCCAGTGCAGTGTCCAGTTCTGATGAGAAGGGCAACAGGGTCACTGTCAGTGGCCTACCTTCCCTTTCTTGGCACGGTGATAAGACCTGCAATACTCCCTTCACCTGCTGGGTGAAGTTAGGCTAATAGAAATTCTGGACCAACACGCTGCATAGTGTCGCTGATTCCCAGATGACCAGACAAGGGACTATCATGTGCAATCTTGAGCAACTGCTCACGATTTCCCTGAGGAGCGACAAGCTGCCTGCCTAGCACCCTCCCTCTGTCATCTACGGCCTGAGTATACACAAGTCCATTTTCCCAATAAACCTTATGTCTGCCGTCACCTCCTGTGCGCCGTCTGAGTCTGCCCAAGCCTTCAGCTTTCTAAACTAGGGTCATTCTCTGGCAGCTGCGAACCCTCATACATTCCCAAGGCATAGGACAGGTCCCCTTCAGTCGCTAAACTAGGGTCCCTAGCACTAGCGTCAGGGCCACAGCAGCAGGGAAGGTCACCAGTATCCTGGATTCAGAAGTACTCAGGCTGCAAACTGAGTTGCACAGGATGGAGCGGGAGTTCCACAAGAAGAGAGAACGAGAAAGACAAGAGGCAGAGCAGGAACAGCGGGAGGCAGACCGTGAGGAGTGTGGAGCCAGCGAGCTGCAGAGGAGAAGAGAGCGAGAATGCCGAGAGGCAGAGCGAGAATGCCAGAGGCAGAGTGAGAACAGAGAGACACTGACCGTGGAGGAGCAGGAGCGCCAGAGGCAACACAAACTGGAGAAGCTACGACTCCAACCAGTGGCACCAGAGTAGGTAGGTGGCTTGGGTTTAACTGGGACTGCAGAACTGGGTTACAAATTGAACTCCAAATTGATAGCTCAATTTGAAGAGGGGAGGATATGGATACCTTTCTAAATTCTTTTGAAAAAGTTTGTATTCAGGCTAAAATTCCTAGAGAGTCCTGGAGCTTCCAGCTATCCCTGCACTTACCGGAAAGCTCAGGATGCATTGGGTCAAATGGACAATGAGGACAGTGATGATTACAGCAAACTTAAAGCTGCACTGTTAAAAAATTTGAACTAACTGCTGAATCATACAGAGCTAAATTCCGTAAGCTCAGGAGAAGCCTGACATGAGCTACAAGGAGCTAGCCATGAAACAACGTCTGTTTTTAAAACGTTGGTGGGAAGGAAATGAAGCAAACTCTGTTGATAAAATTGAAAATGTGAGTTTGTTAGAACAGTTATATTGGGCATGCCCAGCAGAGCTAAAACCTGGCTGGAGGACCGAGATCCCAAAACAGTGCAAGAGGCTGCTGAACTCTCGGACCGGCTTTGCCAAGAGCAGACCTGCTCTAAGAGCAAATGGGCAGGCGTGGCAGCACAGAAAGGAAAAGCGCACCTTCAGGGCAGCTAAAACCCTCATTGCCTCCACCAAAACCAGTTAGTCCCAGGTTTCAGAGAAAAAGATTTTCTGAAAAAGAAGTGAATGTTGGTTATGTAAAGAAACTGGGCATATTGCCAGACAGTGTCCCAAAAGAATGAGCAATAACACGCAGAATGGTACTAGAAAAGAAGTGGGTTATTGTGTGTCCCTGGAAGCATGCCTGTGAACATGAGGGAACACATGCACCCAGTCATGGTGAATGGTGTAGAGGCGCAAGGGTTAAGGGACACTGGGGCATCCTCGACCTTAGTAAAGGGGATCTAGTAGAGCCTGGTCAGCTTATACCCAATAAATACGTGAAATGTACAGGACTTTACTGGTGAGGCAAAACATTGCCATTGGCTAGTGTTCTCCTAGGCTGGGGTGAAACAGGAGGAACTGTGCAATAGGTGGCTGTAGCCAAAACTTTAGCAGTGGAAGTGATCCTGGGCAACAATCTAAAACAGGGATGGTGTGTGCAGACCTGTAGCTAGCGGCAAAGAAAATTGTAGTTCCCTGAACCCCACAGAAACCATTGTGGAAGCTACACTGAGGCTGGTTCCCCAGCCTGTCTCTCCAGATGGGGAGACTAATGAAAAGGTAGAAATTTCCCCAGTAGCAAGTAACCACACAGCTACAGAGGGTTACTCGAAGAGGAGGGTGACCCATTGTCAGAGAGTTGGAATTGACAGTGATCCTGAGTGCCCTGACGCTAGTGCTAGGGACCCTAGTTTAGCGACTGAAGGGACCTGTCCCATGCCTTGGGAATGTGTGAGGGGTTCGCAGCTGCCCAGAGAAGTGACCCTAGTTTAGAGAAACTGAGGGCTTGGGCAGACTCCAGACGGCACACAGGAGGTGACAAGCAGACATAAGGTTTATTGGGAAAATGGACTTATGTATACTCAGGCAGTAGCGACAGAGAGAGGGTGCTAGGCAGGCGGCTTGTCGTTCCCAGGGAATCGTGAGCAGTTGCTCAAGATTGCACATGATATTCCCTTGTCTGGTCATCTGGGAATCACGCAATATGCAGCGGTTGGCCCAGAATTTCTATTGGCCTAACTTCACCCAGCAGGTGAAGGAGTATTACAGGTATTATCTCCGGTGCCAAGAAATAGGGAAGGCAGGCAAGAAAACCCAAAGCTCTGATTCCATTGCCCATAGTAGAGAAGCCATTCCAGAGGGTGGGAATGGATATTGTGGAGCTTTTAAATACCCCAGCTCCTCAGGGAAGAGATTCATCCTGACTACGCTGGATTATGCCACCGTACCCAGAGGCAGTTGCCCTATCCTCACTGAGGACAGACAAAGTGGCAGAAGCCTTACTGGATTTTCTCCCTGTTGGGTTTCTGCAGGAGGTTATCACCGATCAGGTGGTTCCTTCATGTTGAATCTGATGAAATGTTTATGGGAGAAGTGGGGTGGTGCAGAGATGCACGACACGTATCACCCACAAGCCAATGAGCTTGTGGAAGATTCAATGGTACCCTGAAGTCAATGCTCCGGCATTGCTGAACAGCATGGGAGGGAATGGGAATGCCTTCCCCACCTGCTGTTTGCATACAGAGGAGGTGCCCCAAGAGTCGACAGGATTTTCCCCTTCAACTCTTATATGGACACTAGAGTACGTGGGCCCCTAGACTTGATCTGGGAGAACTGGGAAGGCAAGCACGCCACCCAGGGAACTCCCATTGTGGATTACGTCCTTAAGTTTTGGGATAGGCTGAAGGAGCCAGGGGACAGCCCAGAGCAACCTGGCAGCTGCACAACAGAAACAAAAAGTGGTACTATCGCAGAGCCAGAGCTCACCGCATACGGTGGGTCAGGAAGTCATGGTCCTTATTCCGTCTGGAAAGACAAGCTGCAGGCTGAGTGGGCAGGACCATACAAAGTGGTGAGGAAGGAAATGATGTGAACTATATTATACAGTTACCTGACCGAAGACAGACAGAAAAGGTTGTACCATGTCAACATGATGATGCCATATGCAAATAGCATCTCGGAAGTATAAGGAAACACAGAAGGAGCAGGACAGAGAGCTGTACCAGTTAAGGCAGAAGGAAGCAGGGAGGGAAGTCAGAATAGCAAAGGCCCAAACTGAGGAAAAGATAGCCAACTCAGTTAAAAGGGGATAAAACCTTTATAAGTACATCAGCGGGGAAAGACAAAGGGAGGATAGTGAGGCTGAATAGAATGAACAGTGGGTGGGCAGAGGGAACAGTGAAAAAGCAGGAATACTGAATGAATATTTCTGCTCAGTATTCAAAAGAGGAGGGAAGTGCCTAATCCAATTAACAGAAGCACTCTTGATAGGTGGGTCGATCCCAGTCCTTTCACAGAAGAAATGGTTCTGCAAGAACTCCTAAAACTGAAGGTGGACAAAGCAATGAGTCCTGATGGAATTCACCCCAGAATTCTAAAAGAATTAAGGAGGAACTAGTGAAACCACTGGCTACTCTTTTAATAAATCATGGGAGGATGGTGGTACCCGAGGACTGGAGGAAGGCAGCGTGATTCCCTTCACAAAAGTGGGTCCAAGACAGAGGTAGGAAACAACAGACCTGTCAGTCTGACCTCTGTGGTAGGGAAAGTGATGGAGTCACTTCTGAAGGAAAGAATAGTCAAGTACCTAGAGGCCAGTGGGAGCACAGGACCCAAGGCAGCATGGGTTCTAGCGGAAGGTCATGTCAGGCAGAATCTAATAGATTTCTTTGACTGGGTGACCAAAGTAGTAGACCAGGGAGGGGCTGTGGACATGGCCTACCTAGACTTCAGCAAGGCATCTGACACAGTCTCACACAAAAGATTAACAGTCAAATTAACCAGCCTGGGAGTGGGACCCAGGGTGGTAGCCTAGGTAAAACATTGGCTGGACAACAGGACACAGAAGTCCATTCTGAAGAAAGGGGTTACTAGTGGGGTACATGAGGGTTCAGTATTGGGTCCAGTCCTTTTAATGTCTTCATCAGTGACACTGCAGAGGAACTGGAAGGAAAAGTATGCCTTTGCAGATGACACAAAAATCTGCAACAGGGTTGATACACAAGGAGGCGTGGAAAGGATGAAAAGGACTTGGCAAGGTTGGAGGAATGGTCAGGCGTATGGCAGCTAGGATTCAATGCAAAGAAGTGCAAAATAATGCACCTGGGAAACAAGAACCCAGGGAAGAATACACAATGGGTGGGAGGTAGTAACAACAACAAAAAGGAAAGGGACCTGGGGTAATCATATCAGATGACCTTAAGGTTAGCAAGCAATGTGAGAAGGCAGTAGGGAGGGCTGGGGGGTATACTGGGATGTATAGGGAGAGGCATCAGCAGCAGAAAACAGGAACCTGTTATCCTCTGTACAGACAGTTGGTGAGACCCCATCTGGAGTACTGTGTCCAGTTCTGGAGACCCCATCTCCGCAAGGACATAGACAGGATAGAGGCAGTCCAGAGGAGGGCAACTAAAATGGTGCAGGGTCTGCAAGAGAAGCCGTATGAGGAGAGACTAAAGGAGCTTAATATGTATACCTTGAGGAAAGAAGGAGAGGGGGACATGATAGAAACTTTCAAGTACCTCAGTGGAATCAACAAAGTCCAAGAGGGTAGCATTTTTCAGAAAAGTGACTTGCAAGAACAAGGGACACAATTTAAAAGATAGAAGGAGGCGGTTCAGGGGCAATGTGAGAAGTATTTCACAGAGGGTAGTGGATGCATGGAACAGCCTTCCTGAGGAGGCTGTGGGGTCTAAAACTGTGGGAGAATTCAAGAATGCATGGGACAGACATAAGGCAATTCTTGTGGGGGTAGGAAGAAATAGGCTGTTGGTTAACTAGGATCTGTGGCCTATCCTGTAGTAGGAAATGGGCAGACTAGATGGGCCAAGCGGTCCTTATCTGCCGTCAAAGTCTATGTTTCTATGTTTCAAATAGGACTGACATGGTGTTTGCAGTGTGCAGTCCTGGGGAGGGACAGACGAAGGAGACCCCTTCTGGATTTGCTTGAAGAAAGTAAGCAGGAGTTCTTTGTGGAGGCAGTAAAATTGTCTCCCCAGCTGGTCCCGACCAGATCCAGAAAGTAAGGAAGGTTTTAGCAGACTTTGCCCCATTGTTTAGCGCAAGCCTGGACTAACCCCTTAGCGACACAGATGTGGAGACATGGACACAGATGCCCATACGGCAGACAGCATATCGGTGTCAGAGGCTGTCCAAAAGGACATTGGGAGGGAAGTGGAGGAGATGCTGGATTTGGGGTAATCCAGAGATCCCCAGCCCCTGGGCCTCACCTGTAGTCCTTGTGCCTAGCCAGATGGCTCTACTCATTTCTGTGTGGACTATCGTGGACTGAAAGCAGTCACAAAGTCAGACGCCCACCCGATGCCCCAGACGGACAAACTCCTGGACAAGTTGGGAGGCGACCTACCTTACGACCACTGACCTGACCAAGGGTATTGGCAGGCAGAGTTGACAGACAGAGCTAGGGAGAGGTCAGCCTTCATCACTCCGATAGGTTTATTTGAGTTTAAAGTAATGCCTTTGAATGAAGAACGCCTGGTCACTTTCAAAGGTTGGTGAACCAGGTGTTAAATAGTGCTGAGGAGTACGCCATGGCATACCTGGATGACACTGCCATCTTTAGTACCAGCTGGGAGGAACACCTTTCCCACGTTAGGGAAGTGCTGGGGAGAATACAGAGGGCCAGGCTCACTGTCAAAGCTGAGAAGTGCCAGGTGGCCATGGGAGAGGTGGCATACCTCAGGTATGTGGTAGGCCATAGACAGCTCCATTCTAACCAAATAAAGATAGAGGTAATCCAGGCGTGGCCCAGACCAGAAATGCAGAAGCAGGTCAGGAGTTTTCTAGGGACAGCAGGGTACTAGAGAAAATTTGTACCCAATTACAGTGCCTGGCTGCTCCCTATCTGACCTGACAAAGAAAAGGATGCCCAAGAAAATTACCTGGGGCCCAGCCTGTGAAGAAGCATTTACCAGATTGAAGGAGGCACTGTGCAGTGCTCCTGTTCTGACAAGTTCTGACTATAGCAAACCCTTTATAGTTCAGACTGACGCCTCAGACGTGGGTACTGGGGCAGTACTGAGTCAGACATCCAGCCAAGGACAGATCACCCAGTAGTGTACCTGAGTAGGAAGTTACTTCCCAGGGGCGGCATACTCCACTGTGGAAAAAGAATGCTTCACATAGTGTGGGCCCTAAAGAAATTAGAGCCACACTTATATGGGCAGCATTTGTGGTGCAGACTGACCACAACCCCTGGTTTGGCTGCGAGATGGAAAAGAACAATTGTAGATTACTAAGATGGAGTCTTGCTTTGCAAGGTATGATACATATGACAATCGTTACATAGAGCTGGAGCCAGAAACCAGAACTCAGATGGGCTGTCTCGTGTGTATGAGGGTGAACTGATTTGGGAGCTCATCCCATACGAGGATAGCCCCAAATTCATTTTAGGTGAGGAGGATTGTGACACGTGGACAGCCAGTTCTGAGTACACTATGATTTTTGTAATATAAAATGTGTTATGGACTGTCTCTCATGAGAGATGCTGAGACAGCATGTGAGTTGACACACACACCCAGGTTTTAGATACAAGGTGTTACTTGGAAGGCCAGAAGCTAATTACAGACTAGAACAGGCCTTAATCAAGAATCTCCTGTTTTCTAAGTTAAATATAGCTTTAACTGCTAAGAGGGAAATCAGTATCCATTTTATGCGTTTCAAGGAGTAAACCCGGTTTGGCACACTGATGCGAAATCATAAATGCTTGCTGTCTGTGTGAGAGGATACTGCTCATAGATGAAAGGAAATTTACAGACTTGATTGGGAAGTCACATGGGGAAAGGAGTTTCTGCCGATGTAACCTTAATTAACTCTACTTCTGAAATGAGAAAAACCTCCCTGGCCGTATGCTTTTTAACAAAACAGACAGGAGGTTACCCTGTTTCTGTTAACTGTTCACAAGACTGAGCTCGGAGGTTGGCACTTTGGGAGTAGAGGCTGACCTGCTGAGTGGGTTGTGACACTCTGTTGCACTTGTTCATCCCATAGGGTACTTATAGGTCTCCATGATGTCCCTCTTGTTCTCCGTTCCTCCAGGGTGTACACACTGAGCTCCCACAGCCTCTCCCCATACAGTTTCTTGTGCAACCCACGCACCACCTTGGTAGCCCTCCTCTGGACCACTTCTACCTTGTCAATGTCCTTGCAGAGATCGTCCTCCAGAACTGTACACAGTACTCCAGGTGAAGTCTCACTAGAGAGTAATATAGTGGCAACACTACCTTCTCTGCTAGAAATCCCCTCCTATGCAACCTCCAGCATCTGGCTAGCCTTGCTTACTATCTTGTCAAGACTGTCCTGCCATCTTGTGATCATCAGATACAATTACCTCAAGGTCCCTGTAAGTCCACACACACACACACACACACACACACACACAGCCCCTAAGTTTCCCCTCCCAAATTGCATGACTTTGCACATTTTGGCATTGGAAACCCAGCTGCTACACCCTAGACCTCTCCTCAAGTTTCCCCAGATCCCTTTTCATTTTCTCCACCCCTTCCAGTGTCCACCTGTTACAGATTTTGTGTCAACTGCAAAGAGACACACATTCCCTCCAGTTCTTCAGCAATGTCACCTATGAAGACACTGAAGAGGACAGGACCAGTACTGATCCATGTGGTACTCCACTGGTCACTCTCCCATCCCCTTTCTCCCAATCCCCAGGTTGCTAATTTTCTTTATTAGCCTTCTATGCCGCCACAGTGTCACTACTGAAGTCCAGATAGGCCACATCCACTGCCTTCTTCTGGTCCACTTCCTTAGTCACCCAGTCAAAGAAAGCTAAGAGATCTGTTTGAAATTACCTCCCCTGTGAAACCATGCTCAGTGGTCTTGCAACCCATTTACCTCAAAGTACTCCATCAGTCTGTCCTTCAGCAGGGTTTCCAGTACTTTCCCAACCACTGATGCGAGACTGACTGACCTATAACTGTTAGCCTCCTCCTTGCTGCCACTCTTGTGCAAAGGGACCACATCAGCCCTCCTTCAGTCCTCTGGAACTAACCCCATTGAAAATAATTTGCTGAATAGTGTTGCCAGAGGATGACTAGCACTGTTCTCAGTTCTGTTAGTATCCTTGAGTGGATCCCATTTGGCCCTATGGCCTTATTTACCTTTGAGCTTCCAGTCCCCTTTGGACTTTCCTTCCCGAAAATGGACTTGTGTCCCTCCCACCCCAGTGCCTGCTGATACATGCTGGTACATCCTCTCCTTCCAATGTAAAGGCTGAGCAGAAGTACTCATTTAATATTTTAGCTTTTTCTTGGTCTTTTCTACACAGAACCCCTGCCCTTCTCTGGATACTCATCATCCTACCCCTTGATTTACTCTTTTCACCCACGTACCTGAAGAAAGTCTTATCCCCTTTTTGACCAGCTTGTTATTCTTCCTCTGAGTGTGTGCCTTACCTGCCCTCACTTTCCTTTGTGCCTCCTTTTTATCTAAATATTCCTCTCCGTCACCCTCCATCTGAGTTTTCTTGCACTTCTTAAATGCTGTTTTTCTCCTTACTGCCTTAGCTACCTCCCTTCAGAACCATAGTGGCCTCTTCGCCTCCTACTCTTGCTTATTTCCTTCAAACGTTTGCCTTATTAATTCTCTCCTTTATCCTTTCCATTGTTCCTCCATTCCCCGAGCCAACTTCCACTTCAATGACTTTACTAACGCATTCTCCCATTTCTTTCAAATCTCCTCCCGATGACCAGGACCCTCGTCCTAGTGTGTTTTTCTTCTGCCTAATCTGTTTGATAAACCATACTGTATGATGACACTTGTACCCAGGGGCTACCCACCATGACTTCTGCAATGCTGTCCTTGTTCAACTATCCATTTGAGTCTATGGCCACTACTGAACTGAAGTACCTCACCTGGAAAACTTTATTCCCAATAGCTGCTACTTCAGCAAGGAGAATCAGTGAATTACAAGCACTCCACATCAATCCTTCATGTCTGCAGCTACTTAAAGACTGAGATGGGGAGAGAGTTAAATTGAGAGAGGCCTTTTACAGTTTTAAAGTACTAAAACTGCATTAAATCCTAATTAAATAAATGCAGTTTTAGCACTGATGTAAACAACAGCCTTTCCTTTCAACAGCTATGAATCCATTTTCTTAAACTTCATAAACAAAAAGGGGGTTAGGTATACTATAAGAACCTCCATAATCTGGCTGGAGGGAAAACAGAAATTCTTTTTTTAATTTACAGTAATATGCTTTGTCGCCTTTTCGCCCAGTTAACCTCGTTCAGATGTTCCTCCAATCCCAGCCCAGTCACCTGTCTTCTCCCTGGGCTTACCTACCTCCTGTTCCTCCCAGACTTACCCCCCACCGGCAGGGTGCATGCTTAGTGGGTAGGACCCACCCAGAACTCAGGCTCAGTGCAGAGGCAAATGCCTTGGTCAGCAGTGGACAGCTTCATGCTGCAATGACTGGAGGGGGTTCCATTCACACCCTTCCCCTCAGATATTGCGGATGAGCATGCTAATAACACTCACGCTGTGTGTGCTTGTGCCAGGTAAGGCAGTGTCCACCTCCCCAGCATCTCTCTTGTGCCACAACCCATGGTAACCATGGTGGAGTGTGTTGCAGCAGAGCTCACTACCCACCATCCCTTGCAGGGGAAGGAGGGGACCACCTGCTGGGAAGTGAGATCCTCCTCCCCCACCCGGGCTGGTCCCCCACAACCCAGGTTTGTTCCCAAACCTGGGTCCCCAGCACTGCAAGTGGTAGTGCTACCACCACGCGAGTCATCTTAAGTCAGAAACTCTATCCCTCAGGAATCATGATATCAGGTGAAGGAACTCCAGGTTGGGATGGTTCATATTCCCTTTGAGATTATCACATCTCGATACAGAGGTAGCAAGTCTTTTGGAATATCTAAAATAACAAAGATCACCATAGCTGTCTGGGCCAGTCTGGTGCTTTCAGGATCATGGTTACAAAGAACATCTGAGATTGTCCCTTGAGACAGAACTCTGCAGCAGAACAGTGTAGCTTCTTGTTCCCAATGATGCAAAAGTTCCACCTCTGGAACACCCCATGTCCTGAAAACTGAATTTAGTCAGCCTGCGGTGCAGAGGCAGTGTCTCATTCATGGCACAATGATGACCCGGGTTGGAAACAGACTTGGGACATCGGAGGGCTAGCTAGGGGACAAGGACTGAACTTCCTTGGGGCTGTTCTTCTCTGGGGAGGGGGTAGTGTGTCCAGCATGTCATGGACCCCTGGTGGAGGCTGGGGGATCCATTGTGCCGGCGCAGTAATCTGCAGGGTATGGGGTGGACACAGGACATCACTGCATGTCCCCACCCCAGGTACAGCCCGACAAAAAAAAAACAGCCCCAGCATGAAGCTCAGCTCTTCCACCTGCCCCCACTGCCAACAATGTCTGCCGAGTAGGGTCCTGCTCCATGGCCCCACCTTGAGGGGATAGCCAGGGCTCGTTACCATGAACTGTGGTGAGAGGTGCCTGCCTGGTGGCCCAGCCCAGGAAGGTAAGCCTGGCATGTGGGAGCGGCAAGCAGTTTGGGCCTGAGTTGCATATGGGGAGTGGGAGCTGGAAAAAAAAAATGAAAACAGAATTTAACACTGCCTGTTTTAGGTACCACTCGTGTGTCACATGACCCATCCTGCTGAGCGAGCTTGCCAGTATATTTTCCTTCCCTGCAGCATGAACTGCAGAGATATGAACATTGAGAGTGTAGACCAGCTCCCAAATTTTCAGCTTCTTTGCATAACTCTGAGCATCTTGCACCACTGTTTATGTAATACATTGTGGTGGTACTGTCGTGTCTGCAGAACTTATTTTATTTGTGAACCTCTGAGTGTACTATAAGGCTGGTGTTGGTACTGCCTGTAATAGTACCCCTTTTCCATTCTCTCCTGCCATAGGGCCTACAGTGACCTCAGGATTTCTCTTTCTCTACCAAATGTGTAAGCAGTTTTGTTCTTATGAGCGTTGTTCATATAACTCTGTATCATCTTCAACACAGAAGTATCCTCAAAGAGAAGTCTGCAGCTTTACTGGGGTTCCACAAAAGACCTATGGTCCTTAGCAAAGCATACCTTCTGGTAGATTCTGCATTTGCCAAAGCCCTGGCTGCTGTACCATTTATGTCCAAAGCCATCTGCAATTGGTGGTTAGCTATGTGCAAGTCAGTCTTCACATGGTGTAACAACTGTATGTAACAACTGTGCCCAAGTGTGAACTGCCAGATTGAGATACTGCTTTCTAGACAGCCTTCTGGTAGTGTGATGCATGACTAATAAATGCTATCTGTTTCATAAAGAGGGTGGCAGAAGAGTAAGACTTTTTTGCTAATGTGTAAATTTTTCCTTTGTCAGGGGTGTTGATGAAAACGTTGCTTTGGCTTTTTCACATGCAACAGCCTGAATTCAACCAGGAGGTGAGGGATGGGTAGGATATGGAAAACAAAGAACTCTATGCAACTGACAGGGTACCTAAGTGGGGAAGGGCCTAGAGTCCTGAAAGGAAAACTAGAAAGCTACTTAAAAGACAAGATATATTTAAACTGAATGGGGGCAACAGAGGCAAGGAGCTGAACACAGGAATGGGGAACCCAAGGGCCCCCAGGAAGAACAACAAAAGGCAGGGAAGTACAAGGAGGGAGCAGAAGGGAAGGGGTTGAGGCACAGCATAAACAGGGGCAACGTGAGGGCCAAGGGATGCACCAGAAAGTAGTGACCTGAATGCTAGGAGCCTGGGAAACAAGATACCAGACCTCCAGGCACTACTGGCGGAGGGTGAGGTGGATATAGCTGCCATTACAGAAACATGGACAACACCATTTCATGACTGAGACCTAGAAATCCCAGGTTACCAACCGCACAGGGAAGGACAGGACTAAAGGGGGGGCCTTGTATAAGAGAAGGGATAAAGTGTAGTAGGGAGGAGGGGAAGAGGGTACGACAGAAGCCCTTTGGACAGTCTGCAGAGAATACTGATGGCAGAAGAACTCGGTGGGGTCAATCTGCATGGGAAGGAGGCTACCAGGACTAAAACTATGGTTGTAGACTTTAGGAAGGCAGACTTTAATAAAATCGGTGCACAGTTAGGGATCATCTGGCAAAGATCAAACCAGGGATGAATATGGACAAAAATGGACCATCATCAAGATGGGGCTGACTGAGGCTACCAACACTAGTAAAAAGCCTAGGAAAAGAGTGCCAGAACCAGGAGGCCAAGCTGGTTCAGCAACAAGGTGGCAGAAAAGGTAAGGACAAGAGGGCAGCCTTCCTGAGGTACAAACGTGCTGCACGGGAAGAAGACAGGGAAACTTACTCAGAGAAATGCAGGAAGGCAGGAAGAGATGTTCAGGCAGGCAAGGCATAGAAAGAACTAAGACTGGCTCAGGGATTAAGAAAGGGAAAAGGACTTCTTCCGCTACATTAAGGAGAAAGAAGTAGGAAGGACAGGATAGTCAGGATCAAGAGGGAGGAGGGTGGGTAGAAGAGGGAGTGGAGCAAGCAGAGACACTTAATGAGTATTTCTGTTCTGTCTTCACCAGGGAGGACAGCGGCACATGCCGAAAGGGAGGGTTGGGAAGCCCATTAAGGAGGGGAAGGAGTATGGGGGAAATTGAGAAGACAGGGTCTTGAGAGGACTTAAAGAACTGCAGGTGGACAAGGCTCCAGGCCGGATGGGGTGCACTCAAGGGTTATGAGGGAATTGGCGAGGTATTCACACAGCACCACTGATGGACCTTTTCAACACCTCACTCAAGGAGGGTGTGTCCCCAGACCTGGAGAACAGCTCATGCAGTGCTATCCATAAGAGTGGCCCTAGAGATGAGTCGGGAAACTACAGGCCAGTCAGCTTGACCTCCATAGTGGGCAAGTTAATGGAGACCATTTGAAGAACCGACTTGTGTCCTTCCTTAAAGATAATGGTCTCCAGGATAACAGGCAACAAGGATTTTGTCAGGGGGTGGTCATGTCAAACCAACATGGTGGACTTCTCGACTGGGCCATGAGGACCTTGGACAAAGGGCAGGTGGGGACGACTTTATCTGACTCAGCAAGGTTTAACTCTGTACCCCATGGCAGGCTGGTCAGCAAGCCAGGGACCTGGTGGTTGGGGACAAACTACTGAAGTGGGTAAAGAGCTGGCTGACTGACAGGAACCAGAGGGTAGTGGTAGCGGGCAAGCTGTCCACACCCAGGCCAGTGACCAGTGGTGTCCCACAGGGATCGGTGCTGGGACCTGTGTTGTTCAATATATTCATTGGCTACATAGAAGGGGGGTCAAGAGCAAAATCTGTCTCTTCGCACACAGTACTAAGCTCTGTGGAGGAAGGATCTAAGGAAGGACCTACAGTAGCAAGGCTGGAGGAATGATCTGGCATTTGGCAGCTGGGTTTCAATGCTAGAAAATATAAGGTGATGCATGTGAAGCCAAAATCCAAAAGCGAGGTACTGTCTAGGTGGAATCCAGGTGACATATGAACATACAAATCTGCCAGCAGAAACAGGCCTTACGGCCCATCAAGTTAGGCTGTTCAATGCACAGCTAGCACCCTCATTGCAGCCGCCCCCCTCACCTTCAACCCCTTGCACCCTGTCCCATGCCCTTTAAAACTGCCCACTGTGCTACAGGATACCACCTGTAGAGTGCTCCATTTCTCCACCGCCTCTGTGAAAAATGCCTCCTCATCTCTCTCCGATATCTTCCACCCTCCAACCTGAGACCATGCCCCTGGTGTCCCTTCCTCGCCTCAGCTTAAATATCCCTTCTGTGCCAGTTTTGTTAATCCCTTCAAATATTTGAAGGTCTCAATCATATCCCCGATCCCTTCTCTCCTCCATGGTGTACATATTCAGCTCCGTCAGCCTGTCCTCATAGGTTTTGCCCTCCAGCCCCTGGATCATCTTAGTTGCCCTACGCTGCACCCACTCCAGCAATCTGATATCCTTCTTCAGAAAGGGACGCCAGAACTGCATGCAGTACTCCAAATGTGGCCTGACTAGTGACCTGTACAGCGGCAGGATCACATCCCTATTTCTGGATGAGATTCCTCAGGCAATACACCCCAGCATCTTGTTGACCTTAGCTGCCACCTTCCTGCACTGAGCTGAGTTGTTCATGTTACCAGCTATGATCACCCCTAGGTCCTTCTCCTCCTCTGTGACCTCTATCTGAACCCCTCTCAACTGGTATCTCCTCCCTGGGTTCCTTGCTCGAAGTGCACAACCTTGCATTTCTTCGCACTGAAGCTCAATTGACACTTTTCCAACCACCTCCTCCAGTTTGATCAGGTCCTCCTGTAGCCCCTGCCATCCCTCTATGTTATCCACCACCACCCCTATCTTGGTATCATCTGCTAACAGACTGATCTTGCTCCTAACACCATGTGAGATATCTGATATGAATAACCCAAACATCGGACCCAGGACTGAGCCCTGCGGCACTCCGCTTGTCACCGCTTTTGGGGAAGAGAGTGCCCCCACCACCACCTGTTTCTGCCTCCCTTCAGCCAGTTCACAATCTAGTTTACCATCTTTGTCCCTGCCCCCACATGTTGCAATTTACCCCCAGCCTCCCATGAGGCACTGAATCAAAGACCTTGCTTAAGTCTAAATACAGCACATCCACTGCATGGCCTTTATCCAGTTCCCTTGTTACCCAGTCGTAGTATTCAATTAGGTTGGTCTGGCAGGATCTACCAGAGATGAATCCATGCTGCTGACTGTCCTGACAGTATCAGAAGAAGAGAAAGACTTGGGTGCTATGGTACATGGTGACATGAAACACATGGCACAGTGCCGTAAGGCAGCAGCTAAAGCAAATAGGATGCTGGGGTGCATAGCCAGGTATCACTCAAGGAAAGAGGAGGTTATTCTTTCTGAGACCACACCTGAATATTGTGTCCAGTACTGGTGCCCCTACCTTAAGAAAGATATCAAATTACTGGAAGCAGCGGAGAGCAACCAAATTGATACAGGGCATGGGGACAGATAATATGTGGACAGACTGAAGCAGCTGAACATGTCTTCTCTGGAGGATAGGAGGAGAGTGGGGACATGATTGAGACCTTCAAATACTTAAAGGGAATAAACAAGACCAGCATCGAGGGAATCTTTACCTAAGGAAGGTGCAACAAGGGGCCAAAGCCTGAAATTAGTAGGGGGCAGTTTCAGGAGGGAGATGAGGAGGCACTTTTCACAGAAAGGGTGGTGAAGGGGTGGAATGAGTTGCCAGAGGAAGTGGTAACAGCAAGGTCAGTGATCTGCTTTAAGAGAGTTGGGACAGGGTAAAGAAGAAGGCTAGACCAGCAGGGCCCATGGGGAAAATGGGCTGCAGAGAAGGGAGAGGAGAGGAGGACAACTCCAGAAGCAGTAGGGGGCAGTTACTTAGTATAAATAGCTGCACACTCAAGCAGACTCAGTAAACCTTTAGGCCTGTATCTGCTGGCAATTTCAGATGTTACGTATGTAACAGTTCTGGGCTTGGATGTACATAAAGGTACTTACACAAGCAGGTGAGGATAAAATTTTCCTGATGAATGTAACCTTCTAAAAATGTTGGGCTTATTTGGGTCATTTCTAAGTATCATGCTGTTCCCTGCCTGAAAGGGTCTCAGTTGGTGCTCTGCCTTTGAGAGCCTAGCCCATATCCAGTAATGTGAATAGTGCATTCCATTATAAGGTATTGCTGTATCCATAGCCTCTGCACGAATGTGCGAATTAAATACCACCGCACTGTGACTTTAAGTGGTTTAGCCCTATGTATATCGTATATAGAATGTGACTGGAGTGCAGGTAGAACAAGGCTCATGAACAGCAAGGTAGTACGCTTATAGGCCCCATTGTACAGTTGCTTACAAAAACAGATGCAGCCCTATTGAATGCTATAAACATTTATTTCTAAAGCTGAACTGTTATGTTTAAAAATGAACTTTAAAATTGGGACTGTTTACATTCTGGTCAGCCAGCGCCATATTGATACTTTGACCCTGCTGGTGAGCCAATCAGAACTCAAGGGGTCCTAATGGATCCTTTCACTATGGCTTCTGGGAGAAACTGTGAATTATGTGCTTGGTGCCCATGTTTGTTTGTTTTTACAGTTAATTTCTTTTCCGGTGGCACACCTTCAAACCTGATCCCCAGCCTACCTTCCACTGTCCTCCACAGCTTGCCTCCCATGGAGGGGCAGTGGGGATCCCTCAACCCGCTGGAACAGACCTGGTGCGGAGGTTACCACTATTCAGGAGCCGAGCCGGGATCAGCTGTTATTGTGCCACGCCCAGGACTCTTTTCCACTTTTTTCCCCTAGGAGAGGAGGTGTGCAATGATGCCCTAAGGAGAGAGACCGCATGCATCCGTACTTGCTCCTCCAAGTGTCTGCCTCCTCTCCTCCCTTTCAGAGCATCAGTGTGCTGTCCCCACCGCTGCTAGGGGCCAGTCGACACGGACTGCTGGTGACCCCCACCCCGGAGAAGGAGAGCAGTCCCTCAGATGCTCGATCCTTCTCCTCCCCTGCCAACCCTGGCGCACCAGTGCCTCCATTCCCGAACACGGGTCGCTGGCGTGGCGAGATAAGACGTCCAGTGCCTCAGCCCTCAGTGCCACCAGGCCAGCTTCTTGCACCCATGTTAACCAATCAGTACGCTAGAACTGTGACTGACAGTCTGGGCAGCCAACCGGATTACAGAATTCCTTTACAGTCAGTCGAAGAAATGGCTGAACAGTCAGTCTGTCTCGAGCTTCTGGCCGGTGAGCAGCTTCTGTTCACAGATCGGGAATTTGGGGAGAGGCCTGTCTACCTCTTACCAGCCTGAAATTTGGTGTAGACTGTTGAACTGCCAAGTACTGCAGACTATGTTAAAAGTCTCCAAAAGGAGAGAAAGATGTGATTTTCCCTGATCTAAAATCTCAGACTGAAGGGGTCAGCGATTTGAAGATCCCCTGCTATATCTCTGTGAAAGACCTGTTGGTCTCAAAGACTTTACTCAAACAAAGCCTGGGGCTACCAGAATTGTCTCCAGTTCTATTGCTAAAAGAGGGAGACCGACATTTCTATTTTGCCAGCTTACATACCAAGGGCTAAAGATTGCAAGCTTAAGAAGCCAGCAGCCTAACTAAGATTGTGTCAGGGTTTTGAACTTGTAATGCCAAACAACTTTGCTAAGAGACTGTTGCCACCTGTGAGACAAATGCTGCTGGAAGACCACTTTGGGAGTCAGCTTCATGGAGAAGATCACTATGGGTTGTGGCCACCCTTGGGGAAAGGCCTTGATGTAGGGGTGAGTCGTGTTAGCCCTGGTCCCTGTATCCTGGTTCTTGACAAGAAGGATGAAACCTGCAGCCTGCAGGTAAGCATCGATCCTCAAGAGGAACTAACCTGACAAACCATTCTAGATCATGGGGTCCTGGTTCCATAACAGGGCTTGTCCCTGCAACACAAAATAGAAAGTGTTTGCCATCTGAGTTCCCTTGAAGTTCAATCTGTGGTTTAGATTGCTTTTGCAGGCCATCGGGCCTGAGGATTACAAGTTGCAGAGGGTTCTGTTTCTGTTTCCATTGTTTCAGCCAAGTACAAAAAAGAGCCATAATCATTATTTTATTTAAGGGCCCCAACCAGCTGCAACGCTGCCAACCAGATGCTA
Organism: Neoceratodus forsteri; assembly: GCA_016271365.2. Classification (NCBI taxonomy): domain Eukaryota; kingdom Metazoa; phylum Chordata; order Ceratodontiformes; family Ceratodontidae; genus Neoceratodus; species Neoceratodus forsteri. Next base: position 827,262,235 of record CM057453.1, on the reverse strand, counting down.
CACTTCAGGCCTGCCACCAAGTAAAATCTGGGTACCCAGTAGTATTAGCTGGACTGTCCAGGGTGTTAAATGGGGTATTTGTGTTATAAAAGTTAAACAAATTGCATTACACTAAATCTTGATTTGCATCCCCCTCCCTTGTTCAACATCCCCAAATTTTTATTGTTTGAATGCTACTCTGCTCTATGAGCATATTATTATTAGTGACATCTCACTGCAGGAGCTAAAAGGTATATTACTGTCACTAAAGATCATCCTTTGCAGGTGCACAGGGTGTATTTGAGAAGTCCAGACCCTGTTGGTAAGTGTGGTTACTGTGAGCATATTATTAGTACTCACCACTAATTGTACTATTGAATGCAAAGTGAATTGTTTTACGCTATTCCATGTGTAGGACCACTGGTTGGGGCAGTGGTAGGTACAACTTCCCAGAGGGTTGTGCTAGCTTAACATCAAACCCAAGTAAAAATCACTCTGAGTGGAGACACCACAAGAAACAGCATTTTTGTTGGTACTGAGTCCCTGTTATCAGCCCAACCAGAACCCAGGGCCCGTCAACCTGCATCTAGGGCGGCAGGCAGGGGTAGTAGCCAGTTGGGAGGTGGCACCGGGTTACATGAATGTATCATGCAGTCTAACCTCCTGATAAACATTTGTCTAGAGGTTAGATACAGTATGTCACAATCACATTCCTTGTAAACATTTATCTAGAGGTTAGATACAGTATGTCACAATCACATTCCTTGACCTTTGCAGAGAACAGAAATAATCAGAACGTGGCTAACACAATACTAATGACATCGTAACAGGCCTGTGCAGCACTGAAGCCAGCAATTCAAAGAAAACCATTAAAATCTTCACACAAAAGCTGATTTAAAAGTTTTAACAGTTAAACTGATGTTGTATAAATTGAATACATAATAGCTCACCTCAAGATATACAATTTACCTAGACTTGTGAGGGACAAGACTGTTATAATGAACTTGTGATTTCACCACTTGTGAGTTATGGTCTTGCCCCTCATACTTGAAGTAAACTGCATATTTTGAGTCAGGCCATTGAGCATCTCCTATTGAGAACACGGCCTGGACACCAAATACCTCTTTTCCACCTCCCTGTCAATTGCAGATGCCGCAACGGCAAGATTGTCTTACCTGCTCTTTAAAGGTTTTATGGATAGCTATGCAAACTCTTTTGTTGCTGAGGTCAGGCCCAGCACTTTCAAGAATTCTGCCTCCCAATGTCTGTGCTGGTTTCAGGAAGTCCGATATTAATCACAGCAGCCACTAGTGTTAGGAAAGTCAAATAAGATGAATAATTTTTATTTATTTATTGAAATGTTTCACCAGGAAGGCACACTGAGCAACAGGTTGCTTGTCTCCGGTGCGACCTGGGGGAAGGTACAATAGGGATAAGACATTTTACATTCAAGTCACAAGATCAACACAGCACAATTAAGGCAGTTGTTACAAACAGTGTTGCATACATATGCAATTTGTGAGAACAATTAATAAAGCGCCAATGGTAATAAGTGAACAAGTGCTGTCGTGAAATAAGTGGTGAAGGAGTGAGAGGATGAGATGACAGATAGTGCAGAGTCATGTCCCAGAGAGACCACTTCAGGATGCGGGGAACCCTGCAAGGGGACAGGGGACTAGAGGAGGGCTTAGACAGGGAGGGAGGGAGAGAGAGAGAGGAAGCAAGTGTGAGTAACACCTAGGAGGAAATAAGGCCTGATCCAAAAGAGAACCCTTCGGGTTGCAATGAACCCTACAAGGGGACAATGCAGCCCGGCACTGAAGCCCTCCTGTGGTTAGGCTGCCAGAAGGTACAGGACAGTGAGAGGAGGGGAATAAGAAATAACACCTGGAAGGGGGTAAGGCCTGGTCTAAGGAACCCTCCAGGATGCTGGGGACCCTGCAAGAGGACCTGGAAGGCCAAGGATAGGTAGATGAGTGAAGAAAGGTGGCAAGGCTAGGCACTATAGGACCCCTTCAGGATGCTGAGAACCCTGCAGGGGGTGTGAAGGCTAGGGAAAAGGGGAGACAGTAGGGAAGGAGAAAGGCATGACAACTAGCACCTAGGGAGGGGCTAGGGTCAGTAGAGGCAGTAGAGTCAATATAGGCATTGGCAAATTCAGGGGGACGAACTGTAAGGAGAGACGAAGGAAATTAAGGCGGTGATAACAAGAATAGTTAGGTGCAAGATAGTTGGAGAGGCAGTGTTGATGGAATAGAGGGAGGAGGAGTGTCAGATTCAGGGAGGTAGAGAGTTCCATATTTTAGAGGAATGGTGAGAGTACCTAGACTGGCCGGAGAGAGTGGAGCGGCAGGGGACAGTTATTGTGAGAGTGTCGGTAGATCTGAGGGAGTGGGAAGGAAGAGGGTGTGTTATAAATGAGGGAGAGGCAGGAAGGGAGTTCACCCAGCTAGTGTTTAGTGATTAATTTAGCGCAGTGTGAGAGGCATCTGTTTGTAAGGGAGGGAAGGAAAGGGCTCAATAGAGGTCACAATGGTGGTGCTAGAGGGACATCAAGGGCAAAGTGGCAGAAGGAGTTGAAAAGAGTGTCCAATCTAGTCAGGAGAACTTAGGAGCAGCACTATAGACTACGTCGCAGTGAGTCAAAAATGAGAAGATCATCTTCTGGACAGCTCTTGCCTAGCCGCAGGAGGGATCCAACTGTAGTTCCTGAACAAGGCACCGAGCTTGGGGCAATTATTTCTGGATGGCGTCAATATGTCCAGAGAAGTGGAGGTGTTGGTCTAACAAACCCCAAGGTATCTGAAAGACAAGGTGTCCTCAAGTAAAGTCCCATCAAGAGTGCTGAAACTGGACAGGGAGGGAAGCCTACAGAGACTCTGCCTTGTGCCAAAGGTCATGGAGACTGTCTTCTTGGCGCTGAGGAATAATTGATGGTTTGCAAACCAGAGCTGGACCTTGTTGAAGTTGTGTTGCAAGCTGGATGTAACCTCAGCTGGGCAAGAGCCAGATGCATACAGGACAGTATCATCAGTGTACATGTGTATGGTGGAGGAGGAGCAGACAGATGGCAGGTCATTAAGGAAGATGGAGAATAGAAAGGATCAAGCATGGAGACCTGAGGGATACCAGTGCAGATCAGGAGGGGTGGCTGAGATGGCATCTGCGATCTTAACTGATTGGGTTCTACCAGTAAGGTAGGCCTTAAACCAGTTAGTGGCAGAAGGGGTTAGACCAGCAGATGAGAGGAACCAAAGAGAAGGGAGTAGGAAACAGTGTCAAAAGCCTTGGCAAGGTCAACAAATATGGTTGAGGTGATTTGGCCATTGTCCATCCCGAGAGGATGGAGTCAGTGAGCCAAAGTGGGGAGGTGGTGGTAAACTGTTTTTCCTGAAACCAGACTGGAACAGGGTGAAGAAGGAGGTATCAGATGAAAGGAGGCGAGTTGAGAGAGGACTAGATGTTCTTGTAGTTTGGCTAAGGTAGGGAGTAAGCGAGATGGGCGACAGTTGCCAGGGGATGAGGGGTCTCCTCCTTTAGGTAGGGGAGGACTATTGCATGCTTCCATGTGGTAGGAACATCGGAGGTTGAGAAGGAGAGATTTAGGATTAAGGAGATGGGGTAGGCAATGGTCGGGGCTGAGAGAGAGGAGTTTAGGGTTAAGGCCATCTGGCGAAATCTTTGAGGGGTTGATGGTTAGGAGGGCATTTAGAGTATCGGTGGGAGAGACTGAAGAGAGAATAAGAAGGAGGGTGTGAGGAAATAGGAAGTGGAGCGTTTTTGGTGGGGAGGATAGAGGGCAGCGGTGACATATGGGGGAGGGGTATTAGGAGGGACTTCAGCAGTTTGATTGCACAGGAGATATAATAGGAGTTAAATTTCACAACCACGGCATGGGAGTTGGCTACAAGATTGCCACTTACCTTTAGCACTGGGGAAGGAGGGCAGGACTGAGGGGCAAAGAGGGCATGAATCACCTTCCAAAACTTGGAAGGGAATTTATGTTAGTGAGGAAAGCATTTTGAGTAATTGGATTTGGCCAGACTTGCTGCCCTCGTACAGAGCTTCGGAGCTTACGGTAGTCCATGAGGTCACGCGAAGCTGGGTGGATTTGTCACGCTTCCAGGCATGATCTCTGCCCTAAGACAGGCTAAGAGTTCTGGAAAAATCGATAGTAGGTGATTACCCCAACCCTGGTTTGTTTGAGAGGGCAAAGACATTCCAGTTTGCAAGGAATATTTCTTTGAAGTAGGCTACAACCTTATCAACAGAGAGGAGGAGACTAAGGAGAACAGTCAGAGTGAGACAGGTTGTGTAGGAGAGGTTCAAAGTCTAGGGATTCGAAGGAGCAAAGTGGCAAGGTTTTATCGCGGAGATTTTGGTCTATGGATTTACCTGACAAAGAATATTGGGTTGTGGTTGCTGAGAGAATCTGGGAGGATGCCAGAGCTAATTACTCTGTGGGGGTGGGAGGCAAGAGCCCAGTCGATTAGGGAGTGATTTTGTGTCTTATGGTTAGGGGGGTGGATTCCGAGATCAATTAGAGGTTCAGGGCTCCAAGATCATTACATATTTTGGATGTCTTGGGAGACAGCCAGTTTAAGTTTAGGTTAACTAAGATGTATAGTTTACCAGAGCGAGAAAAGACTGCGATGGAGGTTATAGGGTCAACAGCAATGAGGACTGGACATTTGGGACAGTAAATGCCAGCTATAAAGATGGAGAGGGTGAAGGCAGCATTAAATGAATAGCCAGTGCATCATGGGACGCCACTAGTGGATGAATAAATAATAGAATACTGGAGGAGGTAAGAATGTACATGGCGACGCCACCACCTCTACTTTCTCGGTCTTGCCTCAGGAGGGAGTAGCCAGGAATGGAGACCGAGAGATCCGGGATCATGCTCTTTAGCCAAGTTTCTGTGATGATCAGTAAGTCAGGTTTTTGAGTGGCCGTGGTTTGTAGAAGGTCAATTTTTGCAACAAACTACGTATATTTAGATGAAGGATCTTGAAACCCTTCGGAGGACAGCGGGAGCAATAGAAGAGCAGCGGTAGATAATAAGAGCATTCATGGCATGAGACGAGATGGACCAGGGTTGGGGTGGATATCTCACAGGAGAGCAAGAGTAAAGCTAAGATGAGGAAGTGAAGCTTGGGGCATTTAGAGTTAGATGTTGAGGAACCAGTGAAACTGGCAGGGAGTGTGCATGAGAGTAGGGGAGCAGATGAAGAGTAGCCAAGAAGGGTGAGACAGTTAGTAATGAAGCATGAGGGATAGAGGAGAATATGACCATAGTTCAAAGGGTGGGAGGGGTGATAGCGAGGATGGAAGTAGGAGATTGGAGATTGGAGATAGGAGGTGTGTAGGCGAGTTATTTGGCATTTGCAGTGAGAGACCAATTGGAGGTTAGGGAAAGTACTAGGAGTAGAGAAAGAGGGAGAGAGGAAAGGAGTTTCATGTTGCAGGACATGATATGTGTAACAATATGATCTCTATAAAAGAGCAGCAATTCTGCAAGTAGGGGTAAGAAAAAAGATGGGAGGAGCAAGGCGAGGGTACTAGGTCTAATTGTCTTTATTTAACAAATGCTTAAATAGAGCAATGGAGAGGTATCTATATGAACAGGCAGGGATTGCTTTAGATAAAGATTGTATCCCTCTAGTGGCAGTACAGTACAACTTGCTAATGGGAAAATGGAGAAAAAACCGATGCTAAAATTACTGATTGAGCTAAGAATTCAAGATATTAAATATTTAGTACTGTAACAGTTGTTAACTGAACTACTGGGCTGAGAATGCAAATTAAAAAAAAATAGAGGCAGTAGTTACAGCTGAAAGCAGAGCTAGATAGATGGAGAGAAGTCAATCCAATCAGTCAGCAGAGACAAGGTTTTAGTGTCCAATGAAGGGCCATCTTCTGCCAGAGTGCAGCAATCAACTGTGCAGCTTAGGATCGAGCACCCAGCTGAAGCAGTTACTTGGACAGGCTGTGGGGCAGGTGGGCAGAGATGGTCACTGTGGCCAGCCAGTAGAAACGCTTGGAGCCACAGCCATAGCAACGATGCCTGCTCAGGGCAGTCCTGGACAGACTTTGGGGCAGGCGGCAGAGATGGTGAATGGCCAGCCGGTAGGAATACCAGAGCCACAGCCATAGCAGATGCCTGCTCAGGGCAGTCCTGGACAGACATCAGGGGCAGGCGGGTAAGATAGTGAATGTGGCGGACAGTAGGATGGCAGAGCCACAGCCGTAGCAGCAATGCCTGCTCAGGGAAGTCCTGGACAGACTTCGGGCAGGCGGGCAGAGATGGTGACTGTGGCCGGCCGGTAGGAATGCCAGAGCCACAGCCGTAGAGCAGCGATGCCCACTCAGAGCAGTCCTGGACAGACTTTGGGGCAGGCAGAGATGGTGACTGTGGCCAGCTGTTAGGAATGCTGGAGCCACAGCCATAGCAGTGATGCCCGCCAAGGCAGTCAGCTGAAAGCAGAGCTAGACAGAAGGACAGAAGTCAGTCCAATCAGTCAGCAGAGACAAGGTGTTAGTGTCCAATGAAGGGCACTAAAATGAATAATCTTCTAATGCTCTGGAGGTGAGTATATCTCACCACCAGTGACCTCTGTGGTGAGAGACTCCTCCTTTCTTCATCATAGCCCATATATTCTCTACAACTTTAGGTGTATTAGAGGTAGGGATCTTAGTGGCTTGCTCCTTCGTTGTTTGGAAAACTACCACATTTGTTTAAACTCCTCCACAGAGGGTATTTGACAGTCACCAAGAGGCTGGACAATAGGGTCACATGCTTTCTTTTTCAGGTTCTAAACTGTTCTCCTTTCCAGTCTTTTTCAGACCAGAATGAGAAGTAGTCTCCTCAGCAGTGCATGGCTTTACTATGAGTCCTATCCTGGGCATACTGTACCTCAGCCAAGGATCTGTGCGCCTTGCTATGCTTCCTTGCAGACTCAGCATTAGACTGGTCTTTAGGAGAGGTTGATTCTGAAGACATTTTTACAAAGATGTTCTTCACTTGCTTAATATGGGAACACACTTTGCTGTTAGAGAGACTGCAGCTGATAAAGACTTATTTTTGTTTGTCTTCTTTCAGGACAAAACTTTTCACAAAAAGCAAATTTCCAAATCATAAATGGAGTCCACTCTGAAGAAAGAGGGGTTACTAGTGGGCACCGAGGATTCAGTACTGGGTCCAGTCCTTTTAATGTCTTTATAAGTGACATTGCAGAGGGACTGGAAGGGAAAGTATGCCTCTTTGCAGATGACACAAAGATCTGCAACAGGGTTGATACACAAAGAGGCGTGGAAAGGATGAGAAGGGACTTGGAAAGGTTGGAGGAATGGTCCAGGTATGGCAGCTTGATTCAATGCAAAGAAGTGCAAAATAATGCACCTGGAAACAAAAACCCAGGGAAGATTACACAATTGGGGGAGGTAGTAACAACAACAGAAATGGAAAAGGACCTGGGGTAATCATATCAGATGACCTTAAGGTTGCAAGCAATGTGAGAAGGCGGTAGGGAGGGCTGGGGATACTGGGATGTATAGGAGAGGCATCACCAGCAGAAAACAGGAAGTTGTTATCCCCTGTACAGACAGTTGGTGAGACCCCATCTGGAGTACTGCGCTCCAGTTCTGGAGACCCCATCTCTGCAAGGACATAGACATGATGGAGGCAGTTCAGAGGAGGGCAACTAAAATGGTGCAGGGTCTGCAAGAGAAGCCACGAGGAGAGACTAAAGGAGCTTAATATGTACAGTATACTCTTGAGGAAAGGAGGAGAGGGGACATGATAGAAACGTTTAAGTACCTCAGTGGAATCAACAAAGTCCAAATGGGTAGGTAGCATCTTTCAGAAAAGAGATGTGTAAGAACAAGGGACACAATTTGAAAGATAGAGGGAGGATGGCTCAGGGACAATGTGAGGAAGTATTTTTCACAGAAAGGGTGGTAGACATATGGAACAGCCTTCCTGAGGGGTTGTGGGGTCTAAAACTGTGGGAGAATTCAAGAAAGCATCGGACAGATAAAGGCAATTTTTTCTGGGGGTTGGAAGAAATAGGCTGTTGGTAAAATAGGATCTGCAGCTTATCCTCTAGGTAGGGAAATAGGCAGACTAGGTGGGGCAAACAGTCCTTATCTGCCGTCAAAGTCTATGTTTCTATGTGATCTGATCCCTTAGCACTTTTAGCACTCTGTATACCTATATGCTTTGGGCAAACAGCAGCCACAGTTTTGGCACATTCTGAAACTTGTGAGCCCAGTTTCCTTTCAGTTCTGACATGGGACCAAAAGTCTGCACCACAGTAAACACTAACTTCAGTCATTGAGAGACACTTTCAAACGTTGACCACAGTCATTGTGAGCTGACCAGTATGTCTTTTATTCAACTTCAGTCACTGTGATCCAAAGTAAACAACTTGCCTTCATAAAAAGGAAGAAGCATGTTTTAGCAGTTTTTGTAAAGCAGAACCATTAAACAGGACTGTTAGGCTGTTAAATCTACACCACAAACTCCACCACAGTCACTGTGTGCATAGTGTAACTTGCAGTTTAGGCCAGAGCTCCTGGAACAATTTGGGAACTTTGCAAAAACCCAAAATAACTTCTGTACTAAAGCATGGTTCAGAATCTAGAGCAATAATTAAACTAATGTTACTTTACACCTATTTTAAAATAATAAAATCTGTAGGACCTAGCCATGGAATAGCAGCAGCATCCAGGGAGACCACGTCTTCAGTGGAAACTAAAGATCTGTCGCAGTAACGCCGGGAGGCAGAGACCAGCACAGTGAGACAGCATCTTTGAAAACATTCTGAGTGCTGAGCCATCATGCACCAGCAGGAGACGAAGCACAGCTTTGACTAGCAGTTCTAACTCATGCTGTCAGAAGATAAAACATTTCAGAAAGTATACCAGATGGCCCAGTTGAAAAATCTATGGGGCCAGCACAGTTTCCCAGTGACCAACCCTGCCATTTAGTGGCTGCAACACTTAATTCCAACCCATTATTATATCCTCCATGTATCTGTGGGTCTCTATCATGTCCTCACTCTCTCCTCTCTTTCAATGAATAAATGTTAAGGTCTGTGAACTCTCCTGGTATTTCCTGTTTTGCTGCCCCTATACCATTTTAGTTGGTCAGATTGTATTCTTTCAAGTTTACAGTATAAACTCATGTAGAGTTGTGACATGCACCTGCCACATGTCACTGTATGTGCAGACTTCAAATAAATTCTTGGCAAGCATTATCCCTCATAATACCTGTTTTGCATAACCCCATCTTGTCACTGTAGACTGAGTACCCGTTTGGGTGGAAAAATACCTGGCCAGAATTTCTAGGGGAGCATCACCAACATTTATCACTGTTCAAAATTCTGGTAATGGGTCATGGAGCCTTTCACCTCTAGGTCACTGGTTCAAATCTGGCACATGTTGGTAGTGGCGAAAGCCCTTACCACCGAGAGCTGTTCACTGGACAATGTGAAATGAATTGGGGTGATCTCAGTCCATTTCCCAGTGGGCAGGTGTCCACATCACAAAAACAACCAACACAGTTGGCACTAACTGGCACCCTTGTTGGCAGTCTCACATGAAAGGTCAAGAATTAAATGAGTATGGAGTCTGAACAACCCTCTCACCATGTGGCGGTCCCTCCGTGGCAGGGCTGAGGCACACTGGTGGGCAATGTGGAGAAGCCTGCACTGTGACTGCCCATGATGTACCTGTCATGTGGACAAGCAGTGGAATTCAGGTTCCAGTGCTGTCAATCCAGCACCTTTCTCGAGCAGTAAAATGTGCACACAGAAAAAAAATATACACACACACAATATATATATATATATATATATATATATATATATATATAGATAGATAGATGCACTGGCAATGCATCTAGAAATGCTGAGAAAGCATTTTCCACCAGAAAAGTGATGTAAAATTTCCAGAAGCAATCAAATAGCACGTGCAAATCTTTAATATCTGCCCTTTCCAAAGCTAACTATTTCTCAGTCAGCCTAATTATCAACCTGACAGTGTTCACGTACAGAATTATCTGATTAAACACTTTAAACGATCTAAAAAAATTTTTTAATTCTTGAGCAAAGCAGTGACAAAATTCACCAACAAGGAAATGCTTTGTGAGATGACACATCTGACAACAGTAACAAAAAACAAAGTCTTACCACACTAAGTTACAGTGATGTGCAGCAATATTCACCCTTGCTTAGATGTGCACACAGTGAGGCACCGGAGGTCAAAGGATTTCCATCTGCATTTCACATGTTGGGCTCCAGGGCCCTCTTCTTCCTGTTTGGATTCAATAGAAAGTATCACAATATGGATTATGAAAGCATCTGTATAGCAGTTACCATGTTGTTAAACTTCATGACATGTCTTAGTACTGTGTACCAAAAAGTGTTCCTTCTTTAGCACAGCAACAGGTGTTCTATAGTTGGCACTGACATAGCAGTGCAGAGATGCATTCACGTTGACCCTTGTTGTTGGGAAGTGGTATAAGAGACAGCTGGCTTTTAACTTGTGGATGGGGTCTGGGGACAAGGGTTATTTCAAGGTCAAGTGGTACTCCATGATGTGGTAGGGAAAATCTGATTCTTCTTCGCCAAGGACTAGGTCCTCCAAGTCAGTGCCTCAGGGATTTCCAGCAATACGCTTTGTCTCCAATGAGGGCAAGTGATGGAAGGGGCAGCCTAGAGAACAAACTGCCATTCGCTCCACCAAGGCCGGTGCTGCTGTGGAGTGGAAACAAGAAGAAGACACAAAAGCAGCACACACAAACTGGCATGTAAAGTGCAAATACATTCTTACTGCATGTTTTGTGCAAATTAGGTACAAAATGCAGACATAGACATAAAAAAAAAAAAAAAAAAAACAGCCTCAGGAGTGGCAGTCTAACATTGATATGGGGGAGGGGCAGGAGCATCCAAAATAGAAAGATTTTGGACTGTCCTTTTCTTTGAAACATTTTGTTTCATTCTTAACTGTTTTACCAGGAAGTGAACTGTGCTGCTGTCCCGCTTTCCGTCAAGCCTGGGTATAAATACAAATATACCAAGCACAAAAAATACATTAAACAACATTCATTCAACTCACTCAAATAATTAAACAGCCTGGGCCGGATTTTCAAAGGCAGAGAATGACGCAGAGTGCTTGCGTCCAAAACAACTAACATAAGGGTAAGATGTGTGTGAAAGCGTCGTCAATTCTGCTTTTCAAATGGTGCTTGTGTCAGAAACAGGTCTGCCTGTGCCAAAAAAATGGCTGCACCATGTCCAGAAGGATGCCTGCGTCCACAGAAATGATGCACCATCCCCTCTTTGGGATTTTCAGGAATGCAAGTCCTGTCTTTTGCCTTAAATGCATGTTGCTTTTTTAGACCAGCCAGTACTAGTCTAAGGACACTAGAGCATATAAAGAGGCCCACAGCAGGTGGGCAGACCATGAACATGCTGCTATTAAGAGCCAATATTCCCCTGCAGGATTAGTTTTAGAACATTTTTGGGCTTAGTCTTGGCCATGTCGTCTGCTGTTATTTTGTTTTACTCAGCTTGTGTCATTCTCGTCCTTGCATCATTTTTGACTCAACTTGCACCATTTTTTGACTAAACTTATGTCATTTTCGTTTTTGAGTTATTTTTTGACTCAACTTATGTCATTCTCATTCCTTGAGTCATTTTTCTACTTGCACCATTATTTTGGTGCAGCTTGCATCATTCTCGTCCCTTGTGTCATTTTGTTGACGAGTGGACCTCTTTCGCAGTTTCCACAGAGAACGCTTTTCTTGCAAATTATGGCACACAGCGTTTGGTGCACCTGGATCTGATGCAAGGTGGTTGTTTTTACTCAGCTTTGCGTCGATCTAAGGCCCTTAGAAAATCTGGCCCACTGTCATATGAAGATTGCAATTGTAAGTAAATAAACTAAGCAACACATCAAAATACTTTTTAAATTTTATGTTAAGGTGACCCAATCTTTACAGCATAAGAAGAATGGAACTCAAACACATATAGTATATCGTTGTAGCAGTGTCAGTGGCTCAGTAGGTAGCACACTCGCCTCTGAGGCGGGAGATCAGAAGGCTGTGGGTTCAGTTCCCACATCTGGCACTTGGGTTAATATCCCAGTACTGACACTGTAGTGCAGCATGAGAGGGTGCTGCACTTCTGAGGTGCGTCTTTGGATGAGACGTTAAACCCGAGGTCCCATCTGCCTGGATTGGTGGTAGTTCAGGTGGATGTTAAAGATCCATGGCACTTATCGAAAAAGAGTAGAGAATTCCCGGTGTCCTGGCCAAATTTCCCTCATTCACTAAAAATACCACCAACAGCTTAATCTGGTTCAAGGTCAGTTGGCATTCACCTGTATCCCTCCCCGGTCGTGCCTGAAAATAGGCAGGATTTGTCTAGTGCACTTACCTGGTCAACAATAAATAAAATAATAGATATTGCAGTTTCTTACCTGGAAACTTTGGCCTAAAGGAGATGGTCAGGCAGGTAGAGGCACTCTGGAGTGCTGTGATTGACAAAAGACCATTCAACTGGCACTGTACCATGCAGAGACCCCCATGGGTATTGCTAACATCTGATAACCCCTCCCTCAGCTACTAGGCACAGCTCCAAAGTGTGTCATTGCAACAGGGAGGTTGCTTGCATCCAGTTATGCAACGCCACACTTTGTGACTGTATTGGACTCTAATATTTTTGCAAATCTTAGACCTGACTAGGACCATAATAATATGAATCAAGCAACTGTTTACGGTCCCACATTAACACCTCTTTTTTCTGTATACATTTTATGCTACTGGCCAGCTTCCCCCCACCCCCAACCATGGCAACTTCTCAGCCCCATCAGCACCTATTTGCATCCAGTCCTATGGAGGATCCAAGGGAAACATGTGGCAAAGGGTATAGTTGTCATACCAACGCCATTTTTCCTCCTGCTTTGTCCCCGAAGCCCTTTGACCCTCCCACCATCCATGTGGCAGCATGCCAGCCTGTGTCAGCCTCAATCATGTACAGCAAACCCCTGTGGAGGAGCACTTAGCGGACCACCACAGGGATCATTGTAACAACAGGCTTTGGTGCCTTGCTCAGGGGACTGGCTGCACTGCCTAAGGCAATGCTGCCTGAGCAATGGCTGGCCTGATCTGCTCCCCATATTCACTCCAGAACCTGGGTCACCAGCACAGCAAGGCAACGCATCCCTGCTGAGTCATCAGGTGCCCAAGCACACATTTTGATCTAGTCAGACTGTGATTAAATAAATAACAAGAATACAACTATAAAGGCCTAGTAATGACCTACACTCTAATAGTCTGGGCTATTTATAGCTTTCTCAACGCCAGACCCTAAGAGAGAATTTATTCTCTAATGTTACAGCAAGAGTCTTAATTTCTAATAATTATTTGGCAGATATTCGATCAACCAAACTCTCTTCATATTACAATCTTAACAAAAGAAAAGCCACAAAACAATACCTCTCCATCCTAATAAACCTGCTCCTAAAAAGACTCTCTCTGGTATCCAGCAATGGCATTTTATTGTTCCATCCATGTCACAGTCAAGGTAATCAATAAACATAATTTCATTTTTTTTTGCTGCCGACTGGCTCTCCTTTTGGTTTGCCTTCCCCAGCACCTCACCCCATCCCCAGGACTTACCTGCTGCCTGCCTGAGTGCACCTGCATTACCCCCAGGGTGAAGTCATCAGGGAGTCCCTCTGCTACTCCCCAAACAGTGCCATGTCGTGATCCAGTGGCAGAGTGCCTTGGCCAGCTCGTGGGGCTTGATGAGGGCCAGATGCCCTCCTGTATCAGGCTGGTGATGTTTTTCCCTAGTTGTTGGGAGGTGCAGCGTGCAATGATGTAGAGGTGTATATGCCAACATCGGCACACCACCCTACAGCCTACAAGCTTGGCTGCAGCACCCCTGACCTCCACCAGAGGCCAGTCAAGCACCAAGTGCTACCCCACCCTCCCCGAGGAGGAAAGCAGTCCATCGGACACCGATCTTTCTCCCCAGCCCGCCTCCAACTCCCCTGGCTCACATCTGAACCCTGGTTGTCAACACTGCAGACAGAAATCCTACCACTGCCCAATGGTCTGGCACAAGCATAATTCCTAAAGGGACTGATCCCCTTGACAGGGTAGTAAACCAGGTGGCTTCTCAGGAACACTCTCAAACGGAACCTTCTGAAAACCAGTTTAAATCAAATGAAATCTGCTTTATTTTTCCAACAGAAAAGAAGCAAACAGCTTGTATTCAGCTTAACAGAAACCTCCTTCTGCTTTTTCACCCTTCACCCTTTATTGGACTCAGGTGTTGCTTGTTAACCCCCCTTGAGAGATAACCAACAAGCTGAATAGCCAGTGCAGTGAGATCTTGAAGGGCCACCTTTAAAACAAAGGAGTTTGGTACAAATCTCACCACAAGCCCTGTTAAACCCCTGCGCTGCCTGTGTCGCAGGTTTGTGAAGCAGTTTACTGGTGAAAGGAGTGACAGACATACAGTTTGTCACATACCTCCTCCTAGGTCATGCCCATGGCACACTCATTAAGGGCCATCAGAATCCCACCCTCCCAACTGAAAAAATCTGCATTACCATGCTGGGTACCTGCTAGGTGGCACACATCAAATGAGAAAGGCTGCAGCATCAAATACCATCTGTGGACACGGGCACTGGTATCCCGTGACATCATGCAAACTACTTGGGGAGGGGGGCCATGGTCAATGATGAGGTGAACTTCCCAAGAAGTAGTAGTGTAGGGCAATCACTGCCCACTTTACTGCCAGACACTCATTTTCCACTGTGGCATAGAGCTGCTCCTAGGAAAAGTCTGTGAGATAGATATAGGATGGGGTGAATCCCATCCTCTAACTCTTCTGATAACACTGCCACCAGCTCCACTTCAGAGGCATCTGTGTACAAAATGAAGGGATGATTAAAATCTGGACTCTGTATGACTGGACCCTCACACAGCACATTTCTGATGGCCTGAAATGACGTCTGGCATTGAGGTGATGAACGGACATTATTCAGGGTGGTTTCTTGGTTAGATCAGTCATTGGGGTAGCAAGGGTTGAGAACTCAGAAATGAACCAGTGGAAATACCCTACCCTGCAAGATCAAGAAAGGACCTAACCTGTTTCTTAGTAGTTGGGATCGGACAGTCAGCTAAGGCCTTTGTTTTGTCAATAACCAGGCATACATGGCCGTTCCCAACCACATATCCCAAGTATGTTGTCTCCTGCTGCCATAAGGCACATTTCGAGCACTGGTCGTAAGACCTGCCTCCCTGCATGACTGAAGTATCACAACCACATCCTGCAGATAGCTGTGCCAATCAGAGCAAAATATAACATCATCATCTAGGTACTCTGTTGCTTACAGCCCTGGAGACGGAGGATGTGTTCTGTCATTCTGTGGAATGTGGTTGAGGCTCTATGCAATCTATAGAGAAGCAAAGTAAATTGATATAGACCAAACACGGTTACAAAGGCCGTTTTCTCATGGGACTCAGGAACAATGAGATTTGCAAATACCCCCTGGTCAGGTCCAGGGTACTAATGTAACTAGTCAGCCCCAGCTGGTTCAAAAGTTCATCTACCACTGGCATAGGGTATGCATCTAATCTGGAGACAGCATTAATGTTTCAGAAATTTATACAAAACTGGGTGGTCCTGTCTGGTTTGGGACTAGCACAACAGGGCTAGACCATTCACTCAGGGATTCCTCAGTGTCTCCCTGGCTCCAACATAGACTGGATATCCTCTGCACTGTCTCTGGATTCTTTCCAGTAGAGTGTACAGCTCTTGGCAGATCCAGACACCCGGGTCTGTGTTTCTGTGGTGCTGGATCACATGGGTTCATCTGGGCTTTGGGAGAATACAGCCCCAAAATTCCCTACTAGCCTCTGGGATTCTTGCTTTTGGGTCTGGTTGAGCCAGCTGTCCACGGGACAGCTCCTGATTCCTTTACAATTTTAGGTCCCAAGTCATAAGGTAGGCCACGTGGGTCATCCTCAGGACCCATTTGGTGGATTCTACAGCACTGGATGCTGTGTGAAATGGAACTGGGGCACAGTTTCTTTCTGTATTGCAGCACCTGCTTCATAAGCTCCTGCTGCTACTGCTCTCTCTGCACCTGCAATTGTGCTTGCTGGGCTATCCAGTCTCTTTGCATCTGACCTGTTGTGCCAGTTGCTGGTCTCTCTGAGCCTGCTGTTGTGATTGCTGAGCCATCCAGTCCCTTTGAATCTGGGTCTGTTGCGTGTGCTGTTCTGCCAGCCATTTCATTATTTTGTCCAAGTTCCTCTTACCCTATTTAGACACGGGAGAGTCTGATCTCACCGCTAAAGAAACCACGTGACAAGGTAGTAAACTGAGCGGCTTCTGGGAACACTCAACAAGAACACTCCAGACACTAGTTTAAATTAAATCTGCTTTAAATTTCCAGGAACAGAAAAAAGAAACAAACAGCTTGTATTGAGCGTAACAAAAACTATTGCAGATCAGTCGCTCTGTCTCCATCTAACTGAAACAGAAACCTGCTTCAGCTTGTTACGCCTAACCCCTTTACTGGGGTCAGACTTTGCTTGTTAACACTCCTCCCTGAGAGATAGCTAACGAGTGAACAGACAGTGCAGTGAGATCTTAAAGGCCTACTTTAAAGCAAAAGGGGTTTGTATAAATCCCACCATAGCCCCCAAAAAAAAAACCTGTGCTGTTGTAGGACTGTGAAGCGGTTTATGGATAAAAGAAACATGACAGACATATATTTGTAACACACCCACAAAGGGGTGTGTGGGAGGACTATTCTCCATACCTGCAATGGCCAATGCAAACACACCCATCCGGAGATGCACCCACTGCAGGGCCCGCCCTGATTTGATCTGTGCCTTTATTTGGAGAGGCGGGCAAAGGGACTGTTGTGCTCTATGACCCACAGCACATCTCATGCTGTACTGAGAGATGGCGGAGGGCACATATGGTATACTGGGGGACTCCTGCCATAGCCCTTATGCAGCCCACGAGCAACAGCCTCAATGGATTATTCCAAGCAGAGTAACTAAAGCTACAGTGAAAATAACATGTCACTGACCCGGAGGCGGATTTTATAGCTTTATGGAGGGTTGAGGTTTTGTTCATTTTAGGTGGGTACCCTTTTATAAAATTGTAAAGCATGAAGGACAGAGGCATAGAAAAGTCAAGTAACTTGCTCAAGGTCAAACAATAAACCAGTTGTTGAGGTAGAAAATGAACCTGTAATCTAACAGCTGTTTGTTCATAGACACTGCTACACATGGAAGCTGTTATCACTAGAAATAATCAGAAACAGAATAAAATAAAAATATGGGTTTAACAGTAGAATGAACAAGTCACTGAACGTCATAAAAATAAAACTGCACATATATTGAAAGTTCCAGCAGGCTTCTGTCTGGTAGACAGGGGCTACTCTGGCTTTTCAGTTCACCTGACAGGGTACCAGACAATGTGTGTGGGGCGGTGGCCGAGGTTCACCACACTGGGCCATTCCTGGATTGACAGCACTGTTCTACTGCTGACTGAAAATCATCAAGCCTTCATGGCGAGTATTTTTTGTCATCAGTCAATGGCATCAAGTCTTTTTTTCCCATATGCCATTTATTCTCCCCAGAGGACGATGACTCAGCCCAGTCCCCAGAACCCTGTGCAGGCTCCCTCGCTTCCCTCTGCCACCTTACCTGGTCTTAGGGTTCTTCATGAATTCGCAGGGCCAAGGAGAGAGGGCTGTCCTTCCCTGTACAGTATATCCGAGCTGAAACAGCAAGGTGACTGAGCGGCAGTGCAGGTACGGGGTCAGCTGTGCTAGGATTCATGAAGCCCTCCAATACCCTTTCACGATTTCCTGCCCACCCCACTGCACAGTGTCGGACTCGTGCATCGAGGCGCACTGCCCAACGCTCACCACAGTTCTTTCCGCACATCCAGCTCTGGCATTGCTCTGTCTCCAGGCCTCCATCTGGGAGCAGCCTAGGACAGGGAAAATGACTCCCCACTCCAGGAGAGGAGAGCAGTGCATTGGACACTTGATCCTCTCTCACCGGACGCCGATCCTCTCCCTCCCCCAGCCAACCCCCAACGATGCGTAGTCTGAGTTCAAACCAGGCCAGTGTGGAAAAGGTAAGGCACAAGGTGCTCAGCCTTCTTCTCGCTGGTCGGGTTTGGCACCAAATATTTTTACAACTGCCAACCAGGCATAAAATACGCGGTGTGTAGTGTGTGTGTGTGTCTGTCTGTCTGTTACAGTAGTGGTGTGCGGCAGCATGAGTAATGGGTAGTGCCCACCTACAGAAGAAACCTAAGTGGTCAGTTCTGACCATTTTCAAAATTTTAGTAGAATTTTCCTTATTTTGACCATTAAGAGACTGAGTGTATTGATCCTATATTTGTAGTGTTCAGTCTTTCATGAAGTGGGAACTCCTATACATCCGTAAGAACAGAGGGACTGAGTTCCTTTGGCTTCCTGCCCAATTAATCCAACCAGGAGGTCATTAAAAAAAAAAAGCTTGTCTATAAGTCCAATGCCAATAAATAAAATAAAACAAATAAAATAAGCTGATCCTTGGGATTTACTATACCTCTTGTTATTTAAAAAATACCTTTACTTTGACTCTGTTGTGCATGAATATTTACCGGATTATCCTGTCACAAGAGTCAGCATGGAGTTTCTGAACCTGATTTCCCCGAACAAAAGATGACGTGAGCTGCTTTTGTTGTTACAACAAATTTAAGCCTGTGGAGGAAAAATAATAAAAAAGGTTTGCCTGTTGCTCCAGGAAAATGGCTTGAACAATCCAAGAATCAACATATCATTCTTTCAGGTCTAACCACCAACTAGTGAATGAAAGCCTTTGGACTGACAGCACAGTCAGCTAAAGAAGGTGCTTCTCTTGGCCAGAATGTCTATCCTGAATTATCCAAGCAGCTATTTTGGACATCGTGTTAATTTGTGCCAATATTTATTTTAAGCCTCAGTAGCTGACATTTTTATATTTCCATTTTGCTCTGCAGTTATTACAGAAACAAAAATCAGAACAAAATAGTTAACATTCCGTTTGTGTCCTGCTATTGTCAGCAAAAATAAATAAATAAATCAGAAAAAGTTCATTCAATAAAAACAAGAAATACACAAGATAAAAAGAGAATAGTAGACAGTAAAAGAAATAAAATTTTCCTGAATTCATAATTTAACTAACAATATGCTTAATAAAATATTAAGTTTTGTCAGACTTATGGCTGGTGAATTCAAAGATTATGGGTTGTAGCCAGATTCTAGTTCCATACCAGGCATCTAGGGAAATACACATAACTGATATTGTTGTGTAGTATAGAGGGTGTTGCACTGGTGAGGTGCCATCCTTCAGATGAGGTGTTAAACTAAGATTCCTTCTGCCCCTCTCTTGTCACTGTCCAGGTGGAAGTAAAAGATGCCATGATGCTTATTAAAAGAGGATGTTTCCCCAGTGTTACGGTCAACATTCCCGTCAATAAAACAAGTCCATGTGCTAGTATATCGTGAATAGCACAGTCAAATGGCGAATGCATTGTGCATAAAATTTTTTCATCACGCACAATAGTGTGCTTGTATTTAAAAAGATGAGAGTTTCTACAGGCTCTACTATTGGTGGGGGTGGGGTTACACAGTAACCACAGGACACAGGCTAAATGTATAGACTGCTCCAGTTTTAGCAGCATCGCTATACAGGTTAAATGTGATGTCTTTTGAAAAAAAATGAAATTTATAATGAAATGTTAACTGCACCTTATGTAAATAGGGGATTGTATGTATTTGTTTAAATGTAATTGCACTGTTATGTTGTGTTTGGTTCTCTTCATATTAACAATCTAATACAATGTATTAGAGTCAGAGCCTAGAGCTACTGTCACCGGAAGTGTGTCTCCCATAAAGGGAAGGGAGGGAGGGCAACTGCTGAGTAGGGAGTAAGCTGCAAAACTGAGCAGACTTGATAGACCTTTGGGCCTTTATGTGCTGGCAACTTTCATATGTTCATTATATTCTAAACCCCATTCTACTCATTGGCTATTACCACCCCCACCCATGTAACTCGAAAAACATGCTCCAGCTATGAATTACTTATGACAGATGCAGGGCTCATTTTAGAGCACGGGACTCGCCATTGACGTACATTTCACACAAACTGTCCCTGTTTACAGTTGCCATGGCGACACAATGACAGCTGTTCACTCACTTTCTATCTTGGAGAAAGCAATGGAAGCAGGCGAAGAGTGTCTGTGGGTGGGCTTAGGAAAAAAATATACTTCTTTTCTTGCAGCCAGGAGGGAGGAAGTCCAGAGGTGGAGTCATCTCAGAGCGGTCTTGCCCATGGGAGGAAGTCCGGAGGTGGAGGGTTCATTTCAGAGCATGGTCTTGCAGCTGGGAGGAAGTCTGGAGGTAGACCAACCACAAATTACTGCTGTGGGCAGGTCTTCAGGCAACTGAGACTGCTGTTTCAACCAGTTGAGCTGGGAGGAAGATTGAGGCGGGCTTACAAGAGGACTCTCTGTGTGCAAGTGGTCATGGGCAAAGAACAGCAGCAGTTAAAATTAATAGCAATTTCAATTATGGATTTATCCCTTAATTTCACAGTTTGTCCACCGATTTTCCAAAATGTCCCGATTTTTACCCTAAGTGGAGCGTTATCCCGATTAAAATGTTTTGAAATTAACCCTGCAGGTGACCTAAATCTGAACTGGCCAAAGCTAGACGACTCGCACTGCCTGTTTGATGTCGCTCCAGTCTGGGGTTAATACACTTAATCAAGACGCCCCCACAGATAAATATGAATAGCCCAGCTTCCTCCACAGTGCTGGGTCACATTCTCACTTACAAGCCTGACCAAACTGCACAGTGCGGTGTCCTTCAGGCTCTTTAGCGATCACCAGCTGAACTTCTACATCAGGGGAAAGTGAAACCGTAGGGTCATGCAAAAACAAATGAAGTCCCAAGGTGTCTGTACTCCTGTCAAAGAGAACTGGTAGCCAAAATGCACCTTACACCAAATTAAATTTAAAGCTTTAATAAGCTGTAATAGCAGTGAGGGTAAATACAAAACCACTGCCACTCAACCCAAAGACACCTTAGGACTTCAATTGCTATCTAGGCTTGCTGCCTTTTTCTGCACCCTCCTTCATGCAAAAACTGCATCTTTTAGTGCCTGTAAATGTTTGATTACCTCAGTCCTATAGAATGAGGTTATGACAGTGAACAAATCAATAGGACCTTTAGGAAACAAGAAATACAGATAGACACTACACTTTGCAACCTAGAAATCAGAATGCTACCACACATAGTAACAGACCTAACTTTGTCACTACTTATTCATTACCGGCTTTGGGGTAGGAGATTTTAAACATAAATTGGACTATCTTGACAGGAGATATTGGACTGAAACAGTATCACACAAAGACCCCAGATTTCCTAAAGGCGAGTTACTTAATCTCAGGGACATGCTAGTTCACAGTAGGTAGACTGTACAATTGCAAACTACATGGCTCACAATAACACATTGGCTGCTGTAAGTGCCAAAGATGCACTATCACCACCCAGTGTCACAGGTGAAGGAATTCAGCAGTCCTTGTGTTGTGGACAGTAGCCACTGTAATTGTAAAACTTCTTCTATTAGACAACTTCAATCAATCAATCAATCAATCAAAATCTTTATTTATCCAGGCGATCATCATTGAGCAAGGCTCATTTGCAAGATGGACCTGGAGATAACAGGGTCAGATAAAAAGGAAATACATTACATATGAAAATACAAGTACACACATACACAATTATTATACAATTTACATCTGAGAACAAAAGTAACGATGAAGATTGTGACACTAGTGGAGTAATATATCAGGCGAAGTGCAAGTGTGGTGTTTTCTATGTAGAAAACAAAGCGCTTATTCAAACAGCGATCGAGGAACATTGCAGAGCTATGAAAAACAGCAATGAGACTTATTCTACAGCTCTGCATATAATGAATGCACCCAACAAAAGTGATCATCAGTTCTGCTTCATGGTATAGAAAAAATGTTCCTAAAGCTAGAGGGGTGACTACAATAATCTGATCCTCCAAAGGAAGACTTTGGGATTTTACATTGAAAGCCTATAACTACTCAGGCCTCAACGACAGATTTGACCTGACACCTTACCTAAAATAGAAGCACACCCCTAAACTACACTTTGCCCATTTTAGTTAGTAACAGCAACATCACAGATGAAAAGAGATCCAACATTAAGATTATGATAGATATCTTACAAGTATGCATAGTTTACAGTTTAAAATTGCCCTTGAATGCTTTACTATAAATATGATATTTTGTATTCTCTTATTCTAGATAAATATGGTACCTGAAAATATTCGAGTGAGCCACTCCCTACGCACCAGTCTGTGTGTCTCCACCAGACTTTCTAGGCATATAATGGACTCTCAGGATTTTAACCATTTATTTTTCTATTTCTGTTTTATATGTATTGTGGGTGATGGTTAGTTATGCTACTTGAGCCAATATGAAATGGTATTTATTTATTTTTTCAGTTAATTTCTTTATCCGCCGGTCCCTGGCAGCGATGCCTCCTATCGGCTTCCCCAGCCCGGCCCCCGCTAGCAGCTTACTCCTCCAGCTGCCCAACGGCTTGCCCCATGGTGGGGGGACGGGATCCCCAACCCGCCTAACTCTGGATCCGTGCTGGAGGGATTACTGCCCATTGGGGGTCGGCGCCTCGCGGGACCGATCAGCCATTCTGCAGCGCCAGTCCCTAGATTTTCCACCTGTAATCTGTCCCGTAGACAAGGCATGCAATGAAACCACAAGGGCGAGTGCACATGCTCTCGAATGCGCTTCTCCAGTGTCTGCCTCGTCTACCCCATTATATAGCGTTTGGTTCCTACCCCCTACCCTACGCCAGGGGCCAGTCATGCACTGAAGCCGCAGGTTCCCCCTCCGTGAGAGGAGAGCAGTCCTACGAATGCTCAATCCCTCTCCTCCCTGCCGACCCCAGTGGACCATGCCCATCTCAACACGGAGCCGCAGTAGCACGAGAGTAAGGTGACCAGCGCCCAGCCCTCAGCCACTGGGCCGGTATGAAATGCTATTTATAATGTTTTAAATCACTGCACTGTTGGATGACACTTCTTGTCCAGTCTTGATGATGTCGTACTTCTGTATTTAGGACATTTTGTATTCTGTACCACATGTCTTTTGATAAAGGACTTGCATCCGAAGCAGCGTCAAGGCGTGTGATGTGTCCTGCACTGGTACCTCAATAAAACTTTTGGTACCTATGGAAGTTTGCGAGCAGCCTTTTTCAATATGAGTGGTGGTGAGTGCAGGACTTTCTACTTTGTTCCTGGATATTCTGATTCTGTCTCGCACCCCAGCCTAGTGCAGCTTGCCCACCCTGAACTGCAATCTTTTACAGCCTGTAAAATTTTTGATTACCCCAGTTTCATGACTGACCTGGAAAACTTTCCCTGGGACCGAGAGGAGGTACCCATCACAGTAGGAGGGAGGAGGAGATGGTGGGTCCTCAAGTGGAGGCCCTAGAAGGAAGGGAGAAGCCCTCAGCCTAAGAGAAGCAGCTGCTGGTGGAGGACTCTGTCTGAGGGAGACAGACTTGAGAGCTGGGTGGGGAAGCACAGGAGGTAGTGAGCCTGAGTGGTGCTTCAAATTGAAGGGATGGAAAGTGCCCAGAGGACAGCTAAGGTAGCAAGAGCTGGGAGGAGCCAGACATCATTATCCAACTTAGGACAAATGACCTGGCAAGGAAGAAGGCAGGAGTAGTGCAGGTAAACTTTAGGGGAGCTAGGAGGGCCTAAAGCAGGTATCACGATGGGTGGCTTTCCAGTGCTACTATGTATGGTCAGGAGAGGAAAGGTAATCCATTCCAGGGCATTTAACGACTGGTTGAAGGATCGGATGCATTATGGAGGTACTTGTCTACATCAAGGACTGAAGACCAACAATGTAGGATATGGGCCTCTATATGGGAGACAATTGCCACCCCACCCCAGATAAATAAAATGTGAGAAATCAATTACCTACCTCTCATGGTGGAGTCAGTCCTCCACACCTTCTCAATTATGCCCGGTGTGCCATCTCTACAGAATTTCTTATTGACTCCACCTAAAAACTCAATCCCCTTGGAAAGCAACTGAATTTGTCCTCAACAACTATATAATGCAAAGAATTTTTTTTTCCCTGCACTGAATGAACCTCGGTTGGCGCTTTTACCAAATTCATGGTGAATCGCTTAGGATCTGGTTTCAATTGCAACAGCTTCCCATTTTTAGTTTTTTTTTTTTTGTCAATTACTGTCCACTGATCCAAACTTTCACCCTCCCCAAAAAAACCTCTGTAACTTTTACTCGATGGTGTCGGCTTGGGCTTTTGCACATCTTACAATTTTGGATACTTGTTAGGTACTTTCTTTGAAGGCCTGCAAACGACACATGGTCTCATGGGACATGAACAATTCTGGTACCCTGAGATCCGAAGTATCTTCTTCATAAAACGGAAGATCAAACTAAACTACGGACCTGGGGCCACTTTTCCTCACTTTGTTGAGAGGGGAAATCAGTGGCATGGACTGGGGCCATTTAATCAGACAGTTTTATAGGAGACTCCAGGACCTCCTGGGAAATTCCACAGGGTCAATCCTTGATAAATGGAATAAGGAACCAGGCACAGCAATTACTTATGACATATGGCTTCTTCATGTTCTCCTGGCTTTAAAAATTACAGTCTCTAATAAATGGAGGAGTTAGCATGAAATTTCAATACAGATTTTTCTGGACCCCTGCGCTACTGGCAGAATACTTACTACCTGAATGTTCAGTCTGCTGGTGCTATTATGGCCACTAAAATGCTATGCACTCTCATATTGTTTTGTCTTGCCGGTCTTATCAGCATTTTAGCAAGATATCCAATGCAGTTCCAATCACTTTCCTCTCACAGGATCTTATCTCCCCTATATTGGTACTTCTCTAGATCCCACCCTCAGGCATCTGCCTTAATAGGTGCCCATCTACTTATTTGTATATTCTTGTAGCTAAGAAAACAATAACTTGACTGGCCCAGTGGCACTGAGGGTTGAGGCGTGGACACACACCTAGCGCCACACCGCAACCTGGTTTGGGAATAGACTCGGTCATCGGGGTCTGCAGGGGAGGGAGAGGATCGAAAGGCCCACTGCTCTCTCTTCTCCCGGAGAAGGATTCGGGATTTCTCAGGCACGGCAGTGGCCTCTGGTGGAGACCAGTGGCAATGCAAGTGCATGGGACGTGAGGGAGAGGGAAGGGCGTCAGCAGGCTCCTGTGGCAGGCGCGTGGAAAGATGGCCGCACTGGAGCCATTGCATGCCACGATCCTGTGGGAACCCTAAGGAGAAAACCCGTGCCCCTGGATAGGGCGTGTGCCTCCAGTGCCCTGTTGCAACACAGCCAATACCGGGCTTTCCCTTGCTGGCTCTCCCGATCCCCTGGTCTACCTAGTCCCAACGAATGGAGTCCTCACCAGGGCGGTGGGCAGGGGAGTGTCTGTCCTCTCTCCCAGCAGGGTGGCTTCAGGCGGGCGGTATATGGAGAGTGGATGCCTGAGAGAGTTCTAGGTGGGTGGTGATAAACAGAGTAAAAAAAGAGCAATAACTCATCTGTGGATTCAGGCAGCAACCCCCAGTACACTCCTAGAGCCATTATTTTGGCAATTTAAAACATGGAATGCCTCACAGGAGCTTTTCATGGCCAGCAGGGCACCAATGAGTGAGGTGGCAAGCCTGGATTCATTATTACCTGGCAGTTGACAGTCCCTTTGTACCCTAGGATACTCTTGCACTACCAGTACTTTTCATGCCTTTTTACATTTCTGGAATGGCATATTCTAAGTAAATTTCCAATGAACCCTGGGGATCACCCTTGAATCCTATTATTTGTTCTGCAGATGTGCAGATCTGGTGTTATACTATGCCAGCCAGTTGGGCTTTGCATTATGTATAATATATATCATGTTCTGAAAATTGTATATGACCTATCAATCAGATGAGATTATGTTGATATTCTGTAATACATGATTCTTTTTTTCACTTTTTTCACTCTCTTATTTTCATATTTTCCAAAAGTACAAACTATTACCAAAAATAATAATAATCACAATGATAGATCTAGAAGCATCAACTATACATGGTAAAATACAACAAACATACAATTATTCCTAAATCACAACCTCCCCCATACAGGAAAGTATTTATCAAATAGAGCTATATACTTGGATCTACCGGGTTATTGAATATAGCAGTTATTCACCTTCTGTATATATAAAAAAGAAAGTATCCTAAATGTCTAGAGCCAACTTAAGCCATGTTGTACCAACCTGGGGTAAAATAATTATACCAAAAGATTGTACTCTACCCTACTTGTACTAGGTAGCTAGATTATTATGAAATAGATGGATTAATCTTGTTATCTGAAGGTTAAACAGAGTATTCATATTCCATTCCTTTAAACTTAAATTATTTTTGTCTAACCAATGCTTGATTATTAGTTGTTTTGTTGAGCTTGTTATTATTGAAAAAGTTGCTTTATTGGCTTTGCCATAAACCGAGTTTAAAATCCCTAGTATACAAGTTTCAAAGTTGAATGCATCGTGTAAAGACATTTTTTTCCTATATTATTTTAACTAAGTTCCAAATATGTTGTGCATAGGGCAGGACCAAAAATATGGCTGATCAAGCCTCCTGTAAGGTTGCATTCAATACATGTTTTGAATCTGATAATCGAATCTAAAATGTTTTGAGGGTCAAGTATGTGTTGTATGTAAAAGTTTGAAATGGATTACTCAAATTGTCTAGGGGATATATTTGTAGATACTGCCCCATAAATTGTTCCAGTTCTGGGAAGACTCTTTGGTTTCCTTTACCTAGTAGGAGGAGTTATATTACAGGGTCTAAGGAATATTTTTGGTTCACCAAAGTCTGATATAGATTAGCTATAGGGTGCTTATTAGAGGCCTTTTGCAACATATCCGCTATCCAGTACTGAGATGTAATATTTGATTCTGCTCTCTTAGTAAACTTGTAATACAAAAAAAGTGTCAGGAGGGAAAGCCCAAGGAGAAAACTCACCTAGGTACAGACACAAAAGGCATGGACAGGAACAAGACAGAAGAAGGGATATAACTCAGGGAGGAAAAACAGAGGATTGAGGGACATCAGGAATGTTGAAAGTAAATGGGAATGGGGCACACAGAGGGGCTTCAGAGAACAAACACAGGCAGCAATGGGAGGCGAAGCAGGGCAGTTGGAAGTGGGGAAGGAGGGTGTGGAGAGCCTATGCGCTAATGGAGAGGAGCCTTGTAAACCAAATTCGAGACTGGAAGCCATCATGGAGAGGCTAACCTGGATTTAGTGGCCATAATAGACTTGTAGTGCACTGAGCACCACAACTGGGACATGGCCATCACAAGCTACTCTCTGTTCAGGAGAAACAGGGTGGGAAAGAGGATGAGGTCTGTATTGTAAGTGAAGGAGGAATTAAGGCCACAGAGGTACAGTGGATCCAAGAGGAAAAAGAGGGGTTGGAAGTGCTGTGGGTCATCCTGAAGACAGGCTCTGAGACTGTAGCCCATACTGGAGTAGTGTAGGCCTCCATCACAGGGCAAGGAGATGGATAAAGCACTTAGACATCATCAGAATGACAAGTAAGGAGGAAATGCTGCTATTTGGTGACTTCAAACTGCCAGGCGTGAGTGGAACCTTCAACTGCAGCTTCAGCAAGGAGCAGGGCTATCCTTGACTCCTTAAAGGGCTTTCTCAGGCAGTTAGTCAAAGACCCTAGGGATAGGCAGTGCTGGGCCTGTGCTTATAAACAGGGACAGCACTGCAGATGTCTGATGGCCAGTCCCTAGGTACCAGTGATCACTGTACAGTGTGGTTCAACATAAGGATAGGACAGAGCCAAACCACATGAGGACAGGGTCCTGGACTTAAAGAAGGCAGGGTTTAAAGAAATGGAAGACTGCTTCAGAAAAGTACAGTTATGTAAGAACTTACTGTAATAGTAGATCTTCAAGAGAAGCTCTTGCAGCAGGCTATTACTACTATTAGGACTATTGCGCAGGCCTTAGGACACACCGGAAAAAAACTTAGCTAGCAGTACCCAGCAGGGACTGCCCCTGATGTCGGCTCTGCCCGATGTTGGTCAAGCTGCAAAGAGGCAGACCCAGGCTCACCTCAGTTCCCCATACAAGACCCGCTGAATGGATCTCAGCGAGAAAACCTGGGGCGGAGGGTGGGAAAGCAAGCGCCTGCTGCAAGAGCTACTTTTGAAGATCTACTGTTACGGTAAGTTCTTACATAACTGTACTATCTTACTTCAACTGGGAGCTCTTGCAGCAGGTTATTACTATTAGGACAGAATCCCAAGCAGTTCCGCACCAAGTAGGTGACTAGTCCCGGGAGGTAGGGTGACAGATAAAAGATGTAAAAGCCTAAGGCTGGAATCAGCAAACTAGGACAAGAGTCATTGGAGAATGCCAGGCGAAACCAGCTCAGCGCCTGGAAGCAATGTCAAGACTGTAATGCCTCACGAAGGTATTGCAAATTCAAGCAGCTGCACAGATGTCTCGAGAGGAGACATTTTTAAGGAGGCAAAGGAGGTAGAGACTCTTCTAGTGTAATGACCTCTGACCAAGCCCGGTACAGGTTTGTTGTACTTGTTATAATAGTACACTATACAGTGTACCAGCCATTAGAAAATTGTCTGTTTTGACACCAGTTTGCCCAAATGCTGAGGCGCAAGGCCACAAACAATCGCTCTGATTTGCGGTGTACTGCTGTCCGCTTAAGGTAATACCTCAGCACCCTGTGGACATCCAATGTATGCAGAAGAGACTCTCCCTGATTGGAAGGGTAGGAAAATAGACTGGAAGGTCAACCCGACTGGTTGAGGTCAACTCAAGATCACTTTATGTAAGAACTTAGGAATTGTTCTGGGGGAGACTCTTTCCCGATGAAAAATAATATAAGGCTCCTTACAATCAGGGCCTGTAGCTCAGAAACACTTTGGCCGAAGTAACAGCAACTAAAAGAAACCTTCCAGGAAAAAGCAGCTCACATTCTGCTGCGGTTCCAAAGGGGAAGAGTCAGTTTCTCCAGCACAAACAGGAGATCACAGGGAGGATAGGATCCCTGATGGGAGGTCGTAGATGCAGAATGTCCCATAAAAGGTGCGGGCCACGTCCAACTGAGCCAAGGTCCTGTCTCCGAACAGGACATGATAAGCAGAGATGGCCCACATATGCGCCTTTATGGACGAATAACTCAGGCCTTGCTGATATAAAAGAGGAGATATTGTAATGCTGAGTTCACGGGCAGGGAAAGGGATCTAGGCAGGTGGAATGCTCAAAGGCAGAACAGGCTTCCACTTCATGGCATAGGTAGAGCGGTCGAGGCTTCCTACAGAAATGAGAATGTCCGCCACCTCTTGTGTAACCCATACCTGGATTTGGCTTCGTCTGCAGGAGCCAAGCATGAAGGTGTAGAGACCTGAGATCTGGGTGCACCAGCTTGCCCTGGTCCTGGGATAGCAGTTGCGAGTCTATTGGCAGCGGAATTGGAGGTTCTGAGGACAATCGCTGAAGTAGTGGGAACCAAATCTGCTGGGCCACAGCGGGCGATCAGAATCATTGAACCCCTCGGCCTGTACCTTCAGCAACACTCACTGAAGGGAGGAAGGTATAAAGAACCTCCCTGCCCAACAAAAGGACAACTCGTCTGGCCAGAAAACACCAGCGCGTGCTCTCACAAGCAGAAAACTGGCAGTTTGGCGCCGTGTGAGACCAAAGAGGTCCAGCTCTGGATGACCCCATGTGTCGAACAGCTGGTCTGCTACAGACTGTAGCAGCTCCCACTCATGCACCTTGGACTGAGACCTGCTGAGGCTGTCTGCCAAGTCATTTAGGGCACCTGGAATATGGAAGGTGGACAGCAAAATGTGATGCTCCAGCCCAATACCAGACTCTCATCGCCTCCCTGCACAGAGGTTAGGAGTGAGTTCCCCTTACTTGTTGATGTAAAGACAACCAGCCATGTTGTCTATCTGTATGAGAGAGCATGGTATGAGGTCCTCCTGAAAGGCCCTTACGGCACTGAGGACCGCCTGCATTTCAGAACACTGATGTGGAGGACGCTGCCTCTGGAGACCAGACATCCTGAGTCTGGTGATGCCGAGTGCGCCCCAGCCCAGTCGGAGGCATCTGTTGTCCAGAGTCCGGCCTGGGGGCTCCTGTCGAAAGGAATCCCTTTGTCGAGGATCAAGGATCCAACCACCAATGTGGGTCCTCCTGACTGGCTCTGAGATCTGGACAACATGGTCTAGACGTGGACCCTGGTCCCACTGCACCCTGAGCATCCACTGTGGGACCCTCATGTGGAGTGGGCCAAGGTAATACCAGGATGGCCACCGCCATATGCCCAGAAGTCTGAGGAAGGTCCTGGCTGGAACCTGAGGGTTACTAGGACCGAGTGGCCACCTCTCTCAGGTGGTCTCTTTCTCGAGAAGAAAGGCCATACCCTGGAGTGAATCCAGGACTGCCCCTATAAAGGTGAGTCTTTGGCTGGGCTCTGGGGAAGACTTTGGTAGATTCAGGGTGATCCCCACCTCTCAGAACAATGTATAAGCATCTCCAAGAGCTTGAAGCAGGCGCTCTCTCAGCAGGGGCTGCTAAGAGTCAGTCATCGAGGTAAGGAAAGGCGTAATGTCCCCTGTGCATTAGAGCCGCGGCTACCACTGCCAAGCATTTGGCGAAGACTTGAGGAGTGGCGGAGAGGCTGAATGGAAGAACCGGGGAAATAATGCTCCCCTGGAAGCAGAACCTCAGAAACTTCCTGTGGGAGGAAAGCCCCAATGTGCATGTAGCGTCTTGCATGTCCACAGAATGAGCCAGTCTCACTGGTGCAGCAGAGGAATGAGACCTGGAAGGGTCACCATCCTGAACCTTCAGGTATTCTATATAATTGTTTAGAGAGCTGAGTCAGGATGGGCGAAGAACTTGCATTTTTTTTTTTTTTTTTTTTAGTCTTTTGGTAACCGGGTAGGCCCACTAAGCACAAGTGCCTGCCTTCTGGAACCAGGACAAAATGTGAGTAGTATCCCTCTCCCCGCTGTCGCAGAAGAACTGGCTCTATTGCCTTTTTCTGCAAGAGGGCCTTGATTTCTCCTTCTAGCAGAGAAATGTGAGAAGGAGGGTATACGAGGACTTTGGTGGAGTTTCTGGAGGGATCTGGGTGAACTCCAGCGTGTGACCTCTCCTTATGATGTCTAACACCCACTGGTCTGATGTGATAGAGCTCTATCCTCCAGATGGAGGAGGTGACCTACTGCCTCCCTGGAGGGTGGGTCAGTGGCAAGTCACTGGGTGGAGCCGGAGGGGGGGGAGAGAGGTGTGGGAGGACTTGGGACCTTGAAAGGTCGCCACAAGGCTGCTGGTTGCCAGCCTTCCTTCTGAAGCCACCTCTCTGTCCCTGGTTGCTACGGGCTTGCTGGCCTGAGGATTTCTGAAATGACTGTTTTGGAGCGTCTTTGGTCCCACTGTACATCTGGCGGATGGACCAAACAGACTGCCCGACTCCTGGAGACAAGAAATCAAAGCCTCGGTTTCCTGCCCAAAGGGACGGAACCATGGAGCGGAGGTCCCTGATTCTGGACTGCAGATTGTTCTGAAAGCCAAAGCATCTCAGCCACGCATGGCGGTGAAGGCAGAACCCTGGCGCTGACACCCTGGCGCGTATCTACAGTGTCATACAAGGCACACAGAACATGTGTGACCTCGTCCTGAAACCCGATTTTATCGTCCAGAAGTTCCATCTTTTGTGCAGAATCTGGTAAGGCACTGACAAGCTCCTGTTCCTTTTCCCAGAGCACATTTGGCACCGGACCATATCGTGAGGAAATTAAGGGATCGGATGGAGCAGGTGGAGGCAGAATAGACTTTCTTGCCCACCTGGTCCGAAATGGGACTTCTGGTCAGGAGGCTGGGAGCTTAGATGCTTTGGCTGCTTTGACTTGTCATGAGCAGCCACAATCACTGTGGAATCCGCCTGAGGGTTTTCCTTCAAAAGGCTCATCCCTTGGGGCCCTGTAGAGCCTATCTGACTTTTGGGGAACAGCCAGGACTGAGGCTGGATGCTTCCAAGTTGTCCTGGTAAGGTCTTGGAAGGTGTCGACCAAGGAGGCCACCACAAGGGGTTTGGGCTCCTTCTGCCTCAGGTAGCAGGCAGTCTCCGGCGCTCGGATCAGATCCTCTGTCTCCTATTCGTTAGTGGCCTGGATGTGCCTCATGATGTCCATGAAGGTGGGATCGTCTGGAAGCGACGGGTAGATCCCTGTCATCTGGAGATCCCCAACTCCTGAAAAAAGAAAGGACCTGCTCCTGGTCCTCGAGCTGTGTCCGAACAATGTTTACAGGGACTACCCTCTTCAGAGCGTCGGTGACTCCTAGACCGGCGCTGGTCCTGGGACGATGAAGGCTCCTGGACTGATGACGGAGGAGGGACCGACACCCGTCCTGGGACGGCGTCAGCTGCAGAGCGAGCCCGCCTAGAGGGGCGCCTCTTGGTGGCTGCGGGATCTGCTCCTGGGCTCAGACCAATGACAGGTGACCGACCTTGAGTGGTGCCGTCTGCGGTCTCTGGACCGTGACGGGAATGTTTTGCCAAGGGGCGAGTAAGGAGGGCGTGTGCTGGTCCTCAGGGGTTTTTGCCGGTGAGCAGAAGGGCAAACCCCTAGTCTCCTGGTTGTCGGTCAGTCTGGAACGGTGCCAGTTCAGGTTAAGGTGGAGATGCGTCTTTGTGGACCTGACTCCACCAAAATGAAAAAAGTTCTCCCAGCTCCTCCCTAATTGAAATGGGCTGCCCCATTGGAGATCGAACAGTTGGGGGCTCGGAATGGTTCGTGGGGAGGAACCCAAGGATGAGCCTCCAGAGTAGTAATAGTACAGGCAGTGACACCCTGGATCCTTGTATCCAACGGCTGGTCTTAGACACAGTCCTTACCCGATCACATGCCTCATCAACCACTCTCTTTGCCTGGGGAAGGTTCCAACTGCCTGGAAAGTCGCCACTGTCACCCCTATCTTTAAAGGTGGTGATAGGACTGTGGCTGGAAACTATCGACCGATCTCCATTCTCTCTCCTCTCCAAGGCCTTGGAAAAGTGGTGGCCTCTCAAATCTCTGACTACCTCTCCACCTACAATGTCCTTTGTCCTGAGCAGCATGGCTTCCGGCGGGCCACAGTACCAACACAGCCCTCTTAGAGTTCTCCAACTTTCTCCTCCTCCTTAGACACTGGTTCTCTGGCTGGTGCTGTCTTCATTGACCTCTCGAAGCTTTCAACACTGTCTCCACCCCTCCTTCTTGATGCCCTTAGTCTGTCTGGTTTTGCTGCTGGGCCTATCTCCTGGTGCACCAGTTATCTGTCTGACGCTCACAGCGTAAAAATTAATGGGACCTACTCAGACATCTGTCCCATCTTTTCTGGGTTCCCCAGGGCTCCATTCTGGGCCCCTTACTATTCTCCCTTTACCTTAACACCCTTCCACGCTCTTGCTCGGGAACATTCTATTGCTGGGATGATGCAGTCATCTTTGCCTCAAGTCGTAATCCTACTGCCCTCCAGGACTCGCTGCAGAAGTCCTTCACTGAAGCCGAGGGCTGGTTCAAGGAACATAGATTGGTGATAAATCTTAAAAACAAAACCATGTTCTTCACTCATCCCAAAACAAGTCCTGCAACTTCAAACTCCTCATTCCTCTGGGTCCTCATTCCCCTCGAACAAGTTTGCTCCTATAAATACCTAGGGATCCATTTTGACCCTCCCTCTCCTTCCATGGACACATCGCTGCCCAGCTACTGCCACTAATATCCGATTGGACATCTTACATCGGTATAAACACTGCCTCCCCGAGGCTCTTCGACTTCATGATCACCTCCTCTATCCTGTCCCTAGTGGACTATGGACTGCCGTGTATGGTGCTGCTGATCAGACCGCACTCCATAAAATTACGCACTACTCTGAATAAGGCCTGCAGGTTAATTACTGGAGCACCTAGGATGACACACACCTGTCTACCGTATGCTAAACGCTGGTACTTGATCTCGGAGCGCCTCAAATATCTTACCTGTACCCTTACAAAAAGACCCTCCTTGGCTTTCCCCACCAGGATTGATCACCACCATACGCGCTCTGTCCCACTAGTTCATACTCGGACCTCTGGGAAAACCTCTCTTGTTATCCCTAGAGCTAGGACCTCTCACGGCCAAAGAGCCTTCAGCTTTAGGCCCCTCCTGGTTCAACACACTGCCCTCCGCTCGAAGCTCCAACTATATCGTGCTTTCAAACTTCCTTACGTAAACCCTTTATTAACATCCGATGCTGTAACTGCCACTAGTCAAAGCCGTATCAATACTTATGACAAAGCTTATTACTAAGCTGCTAAGGATGACATAACTCTGGTATTGTTTGCATCCATCCTACCTGTACCAGCTTGTTTGTATCTATGTCTTAATTTTACTGTTATACTTATGTTTGTACTGCTATACTGTGTATTTTTGGTTTGTCTTACTGTGACAAAGGTGCCTTTGTAAATGAGCCTATGGCTCAAGGTTTTTCAAACTGCTGTTTAAATAAAAAATAAATAAATAAAATAAAGAGTAGAGGCCGAGGGCCGACGCCGGAACCTTGACCGGCCAGCGCCAGCGGTACCCTGTCAGCCACAGGCATCTTGACTTGCACCAGTGTCTTAGCCGTGCCTGATCTAATGTGGCTGACTTAGGAGGGCGGGACCCAGAGGAGGCCTTGGCCTTGGGGTCAGGTCCTTGCCAGATGGCTTACCGGAATCTGGTGGAGCCATAGTCAGGGGCCTTCTTCGGCAGGGCTAAGGCTTGTGCCAAGGAAGAGACTTTTTAGTCGACCCATAGGGCGGAGGACATGCACAGCAGCGTAGCCTTCAACTTGATGGCTTAGAAGTAAGCAGCTCCCGACGGGACTGATGCTGGTGTTTTGGCAGAAGCTTCAGGCCTCAACTTCTCTCCGTGTCTGGAATGCTTGGAGCAGTCGGACCGCCCAAGCCAGAGGAGAGGCCTTCCTGTGGAAGCGGGATCTTGAGCAGTGATGGGACGGCTACGGTCCTTGTGCGGGACTTTTTGCGATTTCTCCTGCTTTTGCCTTTGTCCTCAGGGGAAGACTGCAGAATGTCCATCCCTTTTTCAATCAGGTGGGTTTTCAAGGCCTTCAGATGCCTAATCCTGCCCTGCTAGTAAAGCTTGACAAATCTCGCAGGTCTTCAGGTCGTGGTCTGGTCCCTGACAGAAGACACACTGGTCATGGCCATCCTTGGATTTGGCAGCCACAGGCGCACTTCATCTTCTTGGGACTGGAGGAGGAGACCAGCGATGGTGACACATGCGTGTAGTGAAGATTTGAGGAGAGGAACGAACTGCAGGAGGAAACGAATATGAGAAGGAACAATAAATCCGAGGGGAAAAAAAAAAAACAGAATTTGCTGGAACTACTGTGAAAAATCACTAAGAACTTTCCAACGTGAGCGGTCGTATGGAAAGAACCGAGGTGGAGTCGGGTCCACCCCTTTTTAATGATGACTGACGCCGAGTGAAGCAGACGTTGGGGCAGTCTCGCTGGGTACTGCAGTTAGCAAGTTTTTACAGTGGGTCCTAAGCTCATGGCAATAGTCCTAATAGTAGTAATAGCTGCTGCAAGAGCTTCCACTTTCAAGTAAGATCTGCCTTGAAGGAGAGAACTGCCAGGGAGGGGTAGCAGTGCAGAGGGATAAATAAGGGAAGGTATAATTAAAGAAACCAACCTCGTGTGAAGGAAGTGAACAAAAGCAGAAAGAAAAAGAGACCACTATGGTTCACCAAGGAAGTGTCAACAGTGGTGAAAGAAAAAAGGTGGCATTCAGGAGGTATAAGGAGACACAGAGGGAGAAGAACAGGGAGATATACCAAGAAGCAGAAGGAAGCAGGCAAGTGTTAGGGGAGCAACGGTGCAAACAGAAGAAAGGTTTGTCCAAGGGGTCACTAACTTTCTTCAGATACATTAGTGAGAAGAGGAAAGCTTAAGTGGATGAAACTGCAGAAAGGGAATACGTAAAAGCTGACTTCTTAAGGTGGCATTTCTCCTTAGCCTTAGAGGGAAAGGAGGAAGGATGGACCATCAGGGAGAAACAGGAACAGGGAGGGGTGGACATAAGTGCATTTTCAAAGGAAAGAGTGCTAAAAGGACTTGCAGCCCTGAAGAAGGACAAAGCCAAGAGACTGGACAGAATACACCCCAGGGTTCAGAAAGAAGGAAGATGCTAGCTGCCCCCAATGGCCTTGTTCAACAGCTCACTAGAAACAGTCGTGGTTGCAGAGGAATGGAAAAGGGCTGATGTGGTCCCTCTACATAAGAGTGGCAGCAGGGAGGAGGCTAGCAACTATGGGTTGGTCAGTCTTACTTCAGTGGTAGGAACTTAATGGAAATCCTACTGAAAGAAAGACCAGTACAGCATTTATTACAGGCACGATAGGGCATTGGTTGTGCTAGTTTTACCTCACTGTCAGGGGCATTGTAAGGCACGACATGCCTTCAGCCCCTAAAATTAGGGTAAACTTAGTACAGCCAACGTCTCCTTGAAGTGCCTTATTGTTTAATATCAAGTGGGCCCAGAGGCAACTTAAAAAGTAACACGCTAAAAGTTTTGAAAGCCACAAAGAATATAACAAAATGTTGCTAACAATGTAAAATAGTTCCTCCACAGATGTCTTTCACCTGTCTGTCTGTCTGTCTTTCTTTCTACACATTCAATACACTGTGTGAGTGTTTACCATCATGGAATAGAAGAATTCAAAGCTTTGCATTATTCCAGTAGTAGAATGCCCCCTCCCCTAGTAGGAGCACTAGCGCACACACACACACACACACACACACACACACACACACACACACACACAGACACACACACACACGCTTGTGAAGTTGAGCCAGAACCTCAGTTTTATCTACTGCAGGGTAAGAGCAGGAGTCTCTGGCAAACTGGCAGAACTGAGGATTTTCATGGTCATCAAAGAAACCAGCAGTGGAAACTCTGCATAGTACTTGATTTTTAAATGTATGTATATGTGAAAGGAAGGGCTCATGAGTGTAAATAACACTAAATTATTTACTACATTGTTTAATTTAATGGACTTTTATTTGTAGGGCCTAGTTGAAGGTTTTTATATATCAGTAAAGGTGGCAGCCATGTTTGTGATGGGAATTATGAAGTAAATGGCTTATGAATGCTGTATGTGAGTTGCCCTGGTTCATGGACTTGTTTTTAGCCACTTGTAGTTGTTTATTACAGGCCATGGGATGGCTAGAACCAAGTACTGGCAATCAGAAGTCAGGAATTTCCTTACCCATTTTATATTTTGAATCCAATAAGCTGCAAGGTCACAGACTATACAGTGGAAGGTCATGGTAATGAATCTGATAAGATTTCTATGACTGGGAGACCAGGGAAATAAACTGAGGAGGGTAGTGGACGTGGCCTATCTGGACTTTAGCAAGGCTTCCGACACTGTTCTACACAGGAGGCTGATAAAGAGCTGACCAGCCCCAGGAATGGGGTCCAAAGGGGTGAATTCGATTAGGAAGTGGTTAATAGGAGACAGGTGATGGTGGTTAATGGCACTAGCTCTAATGATGGGAAAGGGACCAGCAGGGTACCACAGAACTTGTTACTGGGACCAGTCCTCTTTACTGTCTTCACAGGAGACACTGCACAAGAGCTGGAAGGGAAGGTATGCTTTTTTGCAGTCGACACCAAAATCTGAAATAAGGTGGACACTTAGGAGGGTGAAGAAAATGAACAGGGATCTTGGGAAGCTAGAGGAGTGGTCAAAACCAAGGCACTTGGGGTTCAATCAAAAAGTGTTAAATCAAGCACCTAGGCATAGGAACCCTGGTGATGAGTATAGGATGGGGGGTACTGACCATCACTACGCAGGAAAGGGACCTAATAGTTATTATATCTGAGGACCTTAAGGTGGCAGAGCAGTGTAACAAGACAGTGAGTAAGAATAGTGGGATGCTGGGGTGCATAGGAGGGCATCTCCAGCAGGAGAAGGAGGGTGGTGTTGCTGCTGTATTGCTCACTATTGCAATCCCACCTGAGTACTGTGTCCAGTTTTGCAGACCACACCTCAGAAAGGACATAGACAGGTTGGAGGCAGGTCAGAGGAGGGCAACTGAAATGGGTCAGGGTCTGCACAAGAAGCCCTATGAGAAGAAACTATGGGATCTTAACATGCACACCCTCTAAGAAAGGAGACATGACATGATTGAGACCTACAAGTACCTCATAGAGGTGAACAGAGAGCAAGTGGGGAGTCTCATTCATATTAAAAAGACACCAGAACTAGGGGCATGTATGAAGCTGGAGAGGGAATGTTCAAGAAAGATGTGGAAATATTTCTCCACTATAAGGGAAGTAGAGGCCTGGAACTGACTAACAGCAGAAGTGGTGGAAGGTAGAGCAGTGCAGGACTTCAGGCACGCATGGGATAAGCATAGAGGTATATAAGAAATGAGGCAGGAAACCAGGAGGGTCACCAGAGACCAGATAGTGTCTGGCGGAGGAAGAATAGGCAAGAAACATCTGGGCAGACTGGGTGGCTAACCTGTTCTTTCGCTGAAAATTCTATGTTTTATAGGACAGACTTCACGTAATCCTTAACATGCATGATGTTCAGCCCTTCTTTAAAAAGGAATTCCTGAATCATGCAACAGAGTTGCACCACCTTGAAACAAAAAAGTCAAAGGCGGGTAATATACCCTTGTACTCTTGTCAACTTATAAACTACAGTGGCAGAAGAACAATGTCTGGGTTAAAACAAAAATGTCCAGTAGTCAAACTGGCTGGGACAGGTTTAAGCACTTAGGAACTCCTACGTCTGGGGAGGTAAAAAGGTTAAAGATCAAATACCAATGTTTTACAGAATTACAATATAATTAATTCAAGTCCCTGTGTCATGATTAGTGTTTCCTGAAAATATCATGCTTTTGGTTTTGTGGTTTTCTGTAAATCAGCATTTGTTAATGTGTTCTGCAGTAACTGGAAACAGTGAAGACCTTTCTGTCCCTATCGGTGAGTGTGACATCATTCCTGTCTGTTGTTGCAGCAATGAAATCATAATTGCCTGTAGCAGCTGTTGCACTTCTCAGTCAAAGCAATCTATGTAGGGCTAATTGTCTTTACTCCAAGTGTGTCTACTAAGCCACCTGGTTTGTGTTTAGATAAGTGAGTTACAATCAGTCATTCTGTTTGCATAAAAAGAGTTGGTTATTTGTGTTTCAGTGGGTAACTGAAGTGGTATAAAATGAATGTGAAAATCTCCTGCCTGTATCACAGCTGAGTTATGTCACATAAAAAACACTGCCTTGATTTTGCCTATATAAATCAGAGTTGTCTAATGGATATAAATAAATCTAAAGTTTAAGTCACAGAAGTAGTGTGTCCTTGATGTAGCTTCAATATATGTTCATTTGACAACAATATTGTTATGTCAGATTGACAAACAGGTGTCTGCCACACTTTGCTATTTCAGGAACATGTACTGTATGAACTCACAGAATTCATTTCTCTGAGGGATTCTGAGTGGAAATACATTGTGTGTGTGTAACTAGACATACTATATGTCATCCTGATGCCCTGTCTCTTGCCCTCCGTTGAGGCTACTACACCCTGTTTCCTCTGCCCCCCAGTCAGGGCAATGCCATCCCTGTTGCCCCCTGTTCCAGTCTCCACAGACCACGACTGCTGTGCTCTGCTAATCCCTAGAGTCCCAGGGCCTCTGTCTCCACAGTAGGATGCTGCACCATGCTACCCTCTGACCACACCCTATAACACAAGATGAAATTGTTTGTTTTTTTTCTTCGAGCAGCTTGGGTAGTGTACCAAAGGAGCTCACTTGGTGGCAGGGAGCAGCATGGTGCAACAATCCTAACTGTGGAAGCAAGAGGCTCTATGGTGCAGCAGAGCACAGTGGTGGCAGGGGGCAGAGGACAGTTTGGTGCAGAAGTTTTTACTGTGGGGAGGACACAGTGGGCATCAGGGTACAGCAACCCTGACTTTGGAGACAAGGTGCACATGTTGTAGCTGCCCTGCCCATTTGGGGCAGTGCAGGGTGCAGCACAATCCCCATCTTTGTTGGCCTTGTGCAGCATGGTGCAGCACCCCAACTGTGCAAGCAGAGGCCCTGGGACTCCTAGGGCTTAGCAAAGCAGCAGTCCTGTCTGTGGAGATTGGAACAGGGGGGCAGAATTCTGCCGGGGGCAGAGGGAAGCAGCCTCAACTGAGGGGCAAGAGATAGGGTCATCAGGATGACATATAGTATGCCTAGTTACACATACATGATATATTTCACACAGAATCCCTCACAGAACTGAATTTTTGAGTTCATACAGTGCATGTTCCTGAAATAGCAAAGTGTGGCAGACACCTATTTGTCAATCTGGCATAACAACTATATTGTTCTCAAATGAATATATGTATGGAGGCTACAACAAACTTTAGATTTATTTTCAGGGTTTTAAATAATTGATTAGCAGTTTTTCCTTGGGACGATACTAACTGTACAGAAAGTATTTATATAGATTTTGAGAAGTGATGTGTTTGTTAAACACAATGAGGCAAGAGCTATTAATTTTCACAAAGTTTTAGCATTTTTATAAGCAAAACGCTTAATCAATTTTTAGAGTTAAATAAAACCCTGATTTTATATCTGTTAAACAACGTAATGTTTATATAGCCAAAATTCAATGCAGACTTTTGATGTGAAAGAACTCAGCTGTGATACAGACAGGAGATTTCTCACAAACATTCATTTATACCACTTCAATTACCCACTGAAACACAAATGACCAACTCTTTATGAGAACAGAATGATAGATTGCTAACTAATCTATCTAAACACAAACCAAATGAGTTAGTAACACACTTGGGCAAAGGTGATTAGCTCTACAGAGTGCTCTGACTGGGAAGTGCAACAGCTACTACAGGCAGTTACGGACTTCATTGCTGCAGCAACAGGCTGGACAGGAATGATGTCATCACTCACTGATAGGGACAGAAAATCTTCACTGTTTCTTCACTGTTTTCAGTTACTGCAGAGCACATTAACAGATGTTGATTTAAAGAAAACCACAAAACCAAACAGCATGATATTTTCAGGAAACACTAATCATGACACAGAGACTTGAATTCTTGTGTTTATTGTGAATCTGTAAAAAATTGGCATTTGATCTTTAAGGCACATGTCCTATCCACCAAGTTTGCAGCCAGCCAGCACTATAGCCCAAGGGACTCCTGAAGGCAATTCAACGTTCTGCAAAACCCAGCTTCCCTGCCTGACTGCCTCAAGCTTGATGGTGTGCAGCTCACTAACCGAAAAACAATGCTGACCATTTAATACGATTATTTGTACCAAAGGGCTCTGTAAACCCCCAATAGATGGACAGCAACCAAGATGAACTACGTGAACCAACTCATCTGTCCCTCCCAATTATAACACCCTAGGGTCTAAGATAGCAATACCACACAGGGGCAATCAAAGTAAACCTATCTGCCTATTACAGTACCTGCAGTGATGGCTACTTGCAATAAACTTGAACAAACCTGGTGGTATGGATGGTATGCCTAACAAATTATAAAATTTGGTGCACCCATTATCATCTATCCCTTAACACACATACTCAATCTATCTCTAACCCAAGGGTACTCCCCACTGAATGGAAGCAGGCTCTGGTCACCCCCATACACAAAAGCGGTGCTAATAACTTAATTGGTAATTAGTGCCCTATTTCTTTGCTTCTTGTGGTTGCAAAATCTTGGAGAAACTCATGGCCACTTGTATAAATCAGTTAGTACCAAAAATAACATTTGAAACCCACATCAATCCAGCCTTCATCCCATGCACAGCACCACCACAGCCCTGCTGAAGGTAACCAGGGACCTCAAACTGCCGGTAGGGGCTCTTGACAAGGACCGTGTTACTGACCTGTCCAAGGCATCTGACTCTGGACCACATGCTCCTAAGCTAACTGAATGTGCTGGGCAATACAGTTCCAAGACAAGCTGGCTCAAAAATTATCTCTTGGACAGGCACCACGGGTCAAATATTCAAAACTTTGGATAGCTTGCAAAGTGACTGCACCTACTTTGCATAGGGACTGCGCTGAAATTCCATATTCAAAGGGGTGCACAGCATGCACTGAATCCATTTGCAAAGAAAATGTATGCAGCAGGGCAAGGCTGGGGCAGACCATGCATCCGCACAGCACGCCATTGAGCATGTCAGCACTGTGCAATGGCGCGAAGGTTGCACCACTTTAGTGCCGCATAAATTACCACCTATTAAAAGGCTGACTTAAACCCAGGCAAACCCCAGAGATGGGCAGAGACACTGCAGGCAACAATACAAGATGGTGCTTGGAGGAGCACACAATGTCTACATGCTGCAGCAGGCTGTACAGGAGGAGGAAAGGCAGCTGTCACCTCAACCCATATACAGGTCGCATAGGTGCTATGCTGCACACAGACATTACCTCCATGAGTCACATATGAAACCCCCAGTGATGAATAGCTCATGGGCCGGTAGAGCTCAACAGACCCATGCTCAGGCAACTGTGTGAGCCCTGCATGACTAGTTTCAGACAGACACCCAGCACAACCATGTGTTGTCCGCTGAGCTCAAGGTGATGGCTGCAATGTGTTTCCTGCCACAGGAACATTCCAGACAGTGGTGGGGGACACCACCGAATCTCACAGTCAGTCACCTGGCCTATTGGGCCAGTTCCTAGATACTTGCTGGACCATGCTGGTGAGCTTATCAGATTCCCCAGCACCCCAGCAGAGTAAACAGCAACCATGTAGCAGTTCCATCGAAACAGTAATCTATCATCTGTACTTGGTGCCACTTATTGCACCCATATTGCCATCCGGGCACCCACTGGTGATGGAGTGGATGCTTATTTCAATAGGAAGGTTATCACTCCATCAATTGCCAGGTAGTGTGTGGATGCAACAGGGCGATCATCAATCTCCTGGCCAGTATCTCGGCAACACCCATGATGCCTTCATGTGGCACAACTCCATCTTGTGCTGGAGGTTTGAAAGTGGGGACATTCCTAGTGGCCACCCCTGGGGACTCAATGAGTATACCCCACAGGCCCCCAAGTCCCATATGGATAACAGGCCCCAGATGTGCTAGGGGGTCAATAGGCGGACTGGATGGACCAACTGGCTGTTGCCTGTACACAGAAATATAGAGTTGATGTCAGATAAGGACCGCAAGGCCCATCTAGTCTGCCCATTTTTCCCTACCTTATGAATGTGACTTAGGCCTTTACTCTGTCAATGGCCCATCTATTCATATTCATCTGTATTGCTCCCTATGCCCTATCCCATGCCTGTTTGAAGCCCTGCACTGTATTCACATCCACCACTTCCTGAGGTAGGCTGCTCTATGCATCCACCACCCTTTCTGTGAAAAGAACTTCCTCACATTACCCCTTAATCGGCCTCCTCTAATCTCATGCAGTATCCTCTTGTCCTGCTATTTTTCTTATACTGAAACATGTTAGACTCTTTTCACCTTATTAATGCCCTTAAGATGTTTGAATGTTTCAATCATACAGTGCCTTCAGAAAGTATTCACCCCTTGAGTTTGTCGATTTTGTTGTGTTACTACCAGAATTTTTAATGCATTGAAATGATTTTTTCCCCTTGATTCATATATTCAACAATTTAAAGGGACAAAATATTTTTATTGTGTAACAAACATTTATGAAACATTAAAACTGAAATATCTTGTTTACTTAAGTATTCACCCCTAAGTCAATACTTTGTAGAAGCACCTTTGGCAGCAATTTACAGCTTTGAGTCTTCTTGGGTATGTCTGTATCAGCTTTGCCATCTGGATTTGAGATTTTCGCCATTCTTCCTTGTAGATTTGTTCAAGCTCTGTCAAGTTGGATGGGAAGCGCCAGTGAACCGCAATCTTTAAGTCTTTCCACAGATTCTCAATGGGATTCAAGTCTGGACTTTGGCTGGACCCACCACCAAGGACATTCACCTTCTTGTTCTTGAAGCCACCCAGTGTTGCTTTGGCTGCATGTTTGGGTCGTTGGCCTGTTGGAACGAATCTTCGCCCCAGTCCAAGGTCTATTGCAGACTGATGCAGGTTCTCCTCAAGGATGTGCCTGTATTTGGCTCCATTCATTGTTCCTCTATCCTGACAAGTGCCACAGTCCCTGCCGCTGAAAAGCAT
The DNA here is from genome assembly GCA_016271365.2 of Neoceratodus forsteri. Lineage (NCBI taxonomy): Eukaryota > Metazoa > Chordata > Ceratodontiformes > Ceratodontidae > Neoceratodus > Neoceratodus forsteri. The sequence goes on along the minus strand of CM057453.1, from coordinate 827,217,814 downwards.
CCCCATAACATGATGCTGCCACCACCATGCTTCATGGTAGGGATGGTGTTACACAGGTGATGAGCTGTGTTCGGATTGCGCCAGGCATAGCGCTTGCATTCAGGCCAAAGAGTTCAATTTTTTCATCAGACCAGAGAATCTTTTGCCACATGGTCTCAGAGTCTGCCACATGCCTTCTTGCAAACTCCAGGCATGCTGTTATGTGGCCTTTTCAGGAGTGGCTCTCCCATAGAGATACATCTGTGAAGTGCTGCAGAGATTGTTGTCCTCTGACAGGTTCTCCCATCTCAGCCATGGAACTCTGTAGTTCTGTCAGGATGGTCATTGGTTCTTGGTCACTTCCCCGACCAAGGTCCTTCTTGCCTGGTTGCTCAGTTTGGGAGGACGGCCTGCTCTAGGAAGGGTCTGGGTGGTTCCGTAATCTTTCCATTTCCTAATGATGGATTTGACTGTGCCCTGGGAACTTTCAACACCCTAGAAATGTTTTTTATACCCCTCCCAGATCTATGCCTCCTCACAATTCTATCATGGAGTTCTATGGACAGCTCCTTGGTCTTCATGGTGAGTTTCTCTGACATGCACTGTCAACAGTGGGACCTTATATAGACAGGTGTATTTCCTCTGAAATCACGTACCAACATTTGAACTGACCACAGGTGGGCTCCATTCAAGTTTTAGAGTGATCTCACAAGGAAATTGGATGCACCTGAGCTCAATTTGGAGTGTCATAGCAAAGGGTTGAATACTTATCAAATCAAGACATTATAGGTTTTTATTTTAAATTACATGTACAAAAAATTCCAGAAGTTTAATTCCACTTTGATATTAGAGTAATTTGTGTAGATACGTGACATAAAAATCCCATATAAATGTATTTTAATTTGAGTTTGCAACATCACAAATGTGACAAAATCCAAGGGGGTGAATACTTTCTGAAGGCACTGTATCACCTCTCCCTCCTTTGCTCTAGAGTATACATATTGAGCTCCGTTAATATGTCCTCATATGTTTTCTGATGCAGTTCCTGCACCATTTTGGTTGCCCTTCTCGGACTTCCTCCATTTTGTTAATGTCCTTGTGCAAGTGCGGCCTCTGGTACTGCATTCATTACTCCAGATGGGGCCTAACCAGTTTCTTGTAAAGAGGAATTATCACCTCTTAATGACTTGTGATACCCCTAATAATACACCCCAACATTCCCCTAGCCTTACTACTGCTTTAGTGGTCTGCTTGGATAATTTCAGGTCACCTGTGATAATGCCGAATCTCTTTCTTCCCTTGTGATTGCCAGCAACTCTCCTCCTAACCTATAAGTGGCTTGGGTTTCTCTTCCCTATGTCATCATTATTCATGTGTCTATGTCGTTATGTGACATTAACCTGCCTTTCTTCATGCGGGGACAATGACTATCCTCTGCATCCTGGTTCTCACACCTGTCCTCCACCCTGCATCTGTTGTGGAGGGCAGGTACAATGTGGCACGCACTCACCACACACATCATCATCAGCATGTCTTTGGCATGCTCAAGATGCAGTTCCAGTGCCTTGACCATTCTGGTGGTGCCCTACAACATACCCCTCAGAAGGCCTGTGCAATACTCCTTTCCTGTAGTATACTATACAACATGGCACTCAACCATGGATATGCATGTTGACCACTGAGGTACCGCCTGCATCAGATAATGGAGCCAGAGAACCAGGAGGAAACTGAAGCAGCTCTACAGGCATGATCCCAGAATGGTCGGGACAGCCCAGGAGTATAGAGCCTGCATCTTACATGACCCCATGGACATGGCAGGTGAGTACAGACCCACAGGAGACTGTATGGTTCAGTGATGTATTATGGCACAGAAAGGGCACCAGCAACAATGCAAGCAGTGCAGTATGCTAGGCAACAAGGTAACATGGTGGGCATAACACAAATGCTCTGCTACTGGGCAAGTGGGGTGCAAATGGAGAACATGCAAGCAGATAACCATGGTCACAGGTGGTCCTAGTGAGTACTGTGTGCAGTTCTGGCACCCATATTTAAAGAAGGACATTATGCTCCTGGAGCGGGTCCAGAGGGGAGTCAAAGATGATCATCAGGATGGGGATAAGCCCTATGAGGATAGACTTAGAGAACTAAACATATACACCCTGGAAGACAGAAGGGACAGACGGAACATGATCGAGACCTTTACACACTTAAAGGGTATTAACAGAGTAAACACTGAGGGTTTGTTCATACTGAAGCGTGAAGGACAATGAGGGTCATAGACTAAAACTGGTTGGGGATGTATGAAAGAGACCGGAGGAAACATTTCTTCACAGAGAGGTGGTGGTGCCGCCTTTGGAATGCACTACTTGAGGAGTTGGTATGAAAGGAATTAGTGGGAGGTTTTAAGAAGGAATGATAGATACATGGGCAGGGTACAGGTAGGGAAGATAGGGACCAAGATAACTGAATGGGAATCAGGAGGGTGGAAGGGAGAAGGAGGGAAGCAGCAGCTATCAAACTGTGAGTTGCATCTCAAGCAGACACGACAGACCTCAAGGCCTAATCTGCTGCTATGTTCGTATGTTTGTAACAGAGGTAAATGCCATCCAGGCTGAGGAGGGAGAGAGTTATGGCAAACATGCCCATGCATGGGAGCAGCACACGGGACACACAAACACAAACCTTGTGGGGGCAACAAGGAGCTCTACAGGGATACCCACCAGTCAGGTGGGGCAGGTGCTATACAACAAATCATCGATGCCAGGGGTTGGACAGCCTAGGCTTCACAGAGCAGCTGGAGGTGTCTCAGTGGTACAGTGTGTGTGCTGGGATACCCTGGTGGTGGGGGTGGCTATGCGCTACCTACATATGCTCCCACCACCACCCCAGATACAGTCTGCCTGGGCACAGCCCCTGTGCGGTGGGGTGGACCTCAGCTACAGTATGGGGATGTCCGTGGAGACGGTGTCACCCACACATGGGCGCAGGGCTCACAAAAAACTGCCCTCAAGGAGGGTCAGGCTGCCATCTGGTGTGCGCAGTGTCCCTGGTGACCTGAGAGTCACAGGCATACTGGGCATTCTCTTCCCTGGCTCTGTGTGGCGTCAGCATACGCTGAGGTGGCACTACTCACAATGGAAAGGCCAGGTTATGGCCAATCCCTCACTGTGCCTACCACCATGGCTGCACCTTCCAGACAGCACCACAAAAGTCCTGCAGGACAGTAACAAACTCCATGTGCCATGCATCTGCCCACTGCTCGGCACACTGCATGTCCCTCATGCAGCATGCGGTGGAGGTGTGCCATCTCCTGCTATGCAGACTCTGTGCCTCCATAGCAGCCTGCAGCAGCTGCCTGTTCTTGGCGACATCCCACTGTCCAGTGGGGCAGGGTCTTCTGCACTCCTTGACTACTACATGGGCTGGGACTGCACCACAGTGAGCAAGGCAACCCATGGTTAACACAGCAGGCTGGCTGTGTTTCTGGCCCAGTGTGATGGCCTCAGGGCAGCAGGGCTGTGAACATGCTGCTGGAGGCATCATGGAGAGGCGAGCAGTGGCTGGCACCTGGTGTCGGCGGGGGTGGTAGAACACTTTTCATGGTGGGGTCCTGGGGTGGCACAATGAAGGCTGTGCCAGAGAGAGACGTGGCAGCATCCCTGTGTCCACTGGGCACATGGTGACAGCAACTGGCCCCAGTGGTGTGGTGGCTGGCAGTGGGGGATGCCTGTCCCAGTCTGGGGCAGGTTCCACCTGCTCCAAGCTCTCAGTGTAGGCTTATAGTCGCTCACTCCACAGCCTCCTTGCTGCTGTCCCAGGCTGCGGACAGGCGGCAGTGGGACCTCGCACATGCCAGGTGTCCTCCTCTGTGTCCAACCTCTTGGGCTGTACTGTAGGGAGATGAGAGAGAATTGTATAGCATCGCACTGGACACAGCGATGTACAGGCTGAGATTGCATGCATGCCCTGGCATAACAGTGTCATGAGTCCATCCACTATGTGCAATGCAGAGGTCGTACCCACAGGGAATGGCACACCCCTACACTGGGAACACACACACTGTCACAAAACTGTGCCAGTGTCCACACGCCCATCATCAATGTGTGCACACATCACACACATATACATACATCCAGCACCACTGTATACATATCCTACCACCAGTGATCACACACCCAGCACCAGCGGCATACACCCCAACACCAGGGAACACACACTCAGCACCAGTGGACACACATCCCAGCTGAACCAGACACACCCCATCACCCTACTGCACACATCCCAGCTCTGGAGGGCACATGGGCAGCACCACATGGGGCACTGTTGTGGGTATGTACACATGCACACTCATTGTGTGACAAGGACAGAGTAGTGCTGGCCACACCTCATAGCTATCTGCCTGGCCTCGCCGTGCACCCATACCACTAGACACCCACACCAACACATATGGCCTATGGGACATCGCACTGACAGTCATTCAGATGGCTCAGCAGGTCCCACTTGACTTTCATATCCGCCACCTGGCACGCCAGTCACCTCCACGGGTCACAGAGTGAATGCCATGGCCTCCTCCACAGGATCCAGGGAATATGAAGCTTCCTGTAGCATGCAGTTCCCTGTGTGCTGTTGCCATGGCCTCTTCTGTCACCTCTTCAAGTCCCAGAAGTGCTTCCTCACCGCTTCAACATGCCTGCTCCATCTGCTGATGGCATTCACCTCCTCCATGATCTTGTCCCAGACCTGCCAGACACGAGCATCAACACTTTTGTACTGGGACATGACAACTTCCTAGCCTTGTAGGCCTATGCCAGCGTATGCAACTCCCCCACACTGAAGCAGTGGGTCCGAGTAGTCTTTCGGTATCCTCCATGGTACCTGCCGGACAAGGGGTGCAAGATGGGAGACTGGTGAGTACAAGCAGCAGCACACAGCTGAAAAGAACAGTGGTACCCCCGGTCCACACAGGCATCCCAGCACCACAAACCCTCCCACAGCCCTAGGCTTACCAACACCGACCTTCCATGCACGCATCCAGCTATTGTGACAGTCACAGACAGCCGGGTGGACAGGAGCATGACCCCATGTACTCCTTGGGCCACTACCATGGACACATGTCTGTGAGGAGGCAACCCTGCAGCGGTGTGCACCATGGATTGGGGATGCCCCTCCCAGACACGGGCAATGCCACAACTACTGGATGAGGGTGCCAGCACAACTCTGCTATATGTCCACGGTACAGCTGCACAATCATCCACACAGGCTATGATGCGTGGGTATCCCAGAACCTGTGTCTTGGCATGATCCCAGCACTCTGCTGTCAGGTTCACCACCGCCATCATGCATCCCCAGGTACACCACTTGTTGACAGATGACATCCCCACAGCACAAACAACACCTAGTCAACAGGATGTGATGAGTCTCCACTGCAGCACATTCTCTGTTCCTCACAACTGTACAGTATGTCCCGTAATGTACAGAGGCATTTACATGTGCCATGGACAGTGTGTCCATGGTGGTACAGCGGATACACAGGTACTTTTCCTACAATGTCCACCAGAGCACAACATCAATCAATCAATCAATCAATCAAAATCTTTATTTTATTTCAATTAAAATCTTTATTTTGCCAGGTGGAACTTCATTGAGACAAGCTCATTTACCACGATGGACCTGGGGCAAAACAATTGCCAACAGGGTTAAGACATAACAGGTTGAGTGAGCGTACATAACAATTACAATATGTAACCCTAGGTGACGCTATCCCAAGGGCTACTACCCCATCTGTTTGGCTAGTAGCAGGTTAAGGGGCCTGAGTTCTGAAACGGGTGCCTCCACCCGGAGGTCAGGTTGGTAGTGGTCAAGCTAACCTGGGCACAAGCCCTCCGGGACACTGTAACCCCCTCTTTCCCTCTAGTGGCCTGAACACTGTACAATAATCACTTTCACAATACCCTGGTACACCACACAAGTACCCACACTGTTTGCATTTACCACCAGGACTGGTTGCTCTGGCTCGACCCTGGAGACCCCCTGTAAAACAAGGTTATGCACAGCAAATAGCAACAGTACAGTACTTTGAGCAGAAACTGGAACCACAGTCAGATTACATGCAAAAAAGTTAGATCTGATTTATTCAGGGGACTTGAACAAGGAAGGGGCAAAATCAGGTTAATTAGCTTAAAGGTTATATCAATCGAGCAGTTATGAATGCGCTTTGAGTCCCCACAAAGTCACACCTCTGATTACCCAGGTGGAGAAGAGATGGGCTAGCCAGGACTATGCCGGGGTTGCAGCTGGTTGGGGCCCTGTGATGGAAAACACAACACGCACAGTACACAATATTTGTAATCTGGAGCCAGGGCTCAGTTAAGTAAAAACTAAACAACAAGACAATCAGATGACACACTCAGATTAAGCTGTTGCAGGGAGCTACCTGGTATTTACACACGATACCAAAGACTGGACACAGACTGGATGAAAATCAAGACTGCAGGTGGTTGATTTGGAATGCCAGGAGAAGCAGGGCCCACAGCAGTGTAGAGCATTGTTCCTGTTCAAGTGTGGAGCAGGGGCTGATCCCCAGGCAGGTCTCGTCGATGACTTCTCTGTGCAGTGGGTAGTTTGACTGGGCCAGTCTGGCAAGGCCCATACCGCATGGAGACAAATTGGATGTGGTCTATTTTGGGCTGGATACAGCTTCCAGCAAGTAGAACACAGTTCACACAGTGGGAACTAACTCACAACCCACTAGCAGCTCATAGCACATTTACATGTACGGAAATTCTACTGTACCAGGCAATGCACTCCCCCGGTCACAATCACAAAGTCTCTACACACCGTGAGCTTAGGGGTAGCTGGAACTTGACAGGCCAATCGCATTCAGCAAAATCTTTCGGTCTTCTTCAGGTTGAGCCTGGCCCACTTCAGTAGCTTCATTTAGTCACACAAACTTGGATTTAGTCCAAAATAATTCTCTCTCTCCTCTCAGAAGCAGCTGGTAGACATGTAAGCCAAAACTCAGCCCTTTCACAGTTTTCTCAAAATCCACTCAGGATTGCTGCCCAAAATACACTTGAGCTCTTCTCATTTCACTTCCCAGCTCAGAACTAACTGAAAACTGCCAGCAGCCCAAGACTTCCTCAAGGTCCAAAAGATTTGGTTGGCTGATTTGGCTGTCAGTCAAAGCAAGAGCTCCCCCTTCAGTTGCAAAAGAGGTGCAAAAGTTCAAAACTACAATTCCTACAGATTTTGACGTCAGACAGCTCTGTAGTCCTGCTACATTTTAGGTCCCACCAGACCTGATCAGTCCAATTGCAGTCCAGGACCAAGATAGTGGAGACAAAAAACAGTCCTTGCTATAAAGAAGGCAGGTTAGACAAACTACATTATCACTCTAAATGATTTTCCGCAAATAGTTACATCTTTCAACAGAGCTCCCTCTCAGATTATCTAGGCTGCAATCAGGCAGCTCTTAAAGAGACAGTACACAGAGGCTATACAGGCTCTGGTAATCACATTTCAACTGCTAAAATGCAGGACACACCAGCCTGGCAGTGAGCATTTAGGCAAGCTCAAGGAAGACTTTTGGGAACCCCATAGTATAATAACAACATAATAACATATAACCATCATACGTAACAAGATACCTCCACCAGAACATAGCAATAAGTTCAACAAGAGGTAGTGCCATTTAAATACAATTGCATAGATACAGATATATGGACGTAAGGTAATGAGCTAAAGTTTATACAGTAAACATAATTGGAGGAGTCAGCAAGAATAGTAAGCAGGAGTGGCAGTTCCTCTAGTGTCAAAGTGCGAAGAATATTGAGATGCATGGCCTGGCAAGTGGGGTGGGAAGGGGGTATAGGGAGTGGGAGGGAAGGTCAGATGAGATAGGAGAGGGTTGAACATGATGGCCTAGGGAGGAAGGACTGTTCTAAGGGAGAAACACGACAGATGCCACAGGCAACATGGAAGGTTCTGGAAAACTGCAGACCCAGCCCAGTGCTCCCGTACTGCTGTGCTATGCTCCTGTAGCTCCAAGCCACATCCCGTTTCCCTTTATGCAAAATGGCATATGGCCACATGCAGGTTGTCTTGTCCAATGGCACCTCACAATGTCTATGGGGACAGGGGTCCATTCCATGGCTCCAGCTCCATGTACAGTACACAATGCCCAGCAGATCAGCCACCCCATCTCATACACGAGTGCTCCCACAGTCATTTTGGTTCAGCAGGACAGTACAGCACGCTGGTTAGCATAGCATGGATGTCCACCACCTGAACACATGAACATTGCCCTAGGGGTACAGGGACATTGCTGGAACATTCCATGTCCACTGAACATGCCAAATGCATCTGGTGTACATGCTGAAGACCAATGCATACACAGTCCACTGCATACACCTCTCATTCTAGTGCATTCACAGGACACTTACCTCCATTCACCTGGAGTTCCACTGTGCTATCTAGGTGGTGCAGTGTGCTCTCTTAAATAGCCCAGGCATGATCTGGCAGCTAATGTATGCAGAACTACCTGTAATGACATGCTAATGTGGCTGCTTGCCCAAGGACTGCTTAATGACCTCATTTGCATACCCTGTTTGAATACTGCAGGTTTGACTGCCATACTAACAAGGTTTGCACCTACACACAGGTTTATGCTGCATGGTGACTCGCACCCTACAGCCGTTGTAGGCATGATGTCATGTACCACCTATGATGTCATCGGGCTGTGCGGCCATGTGCACGGCAACACTGCGCAAACATGCAGTGTAGCACATGTGCATTCTGTGCATGTGCCACCCCAGTCCAGCTGCATAGTAGGATGTGGTCCCTCCCTCCATATCTTGCCCTGTCCTCTCATCTCCTACCTTCCAGAGCTGTGCACTGAGGAAAAGCGACTCGCGTCAACTGTCCATTCCACTCATGTCAACCTCGACAGGCAGCATTCACATACTGCATGCCCCAAACTCTGGAACTCACTCCCCTCAGATATCCGGCATGCCTCCCCCAGTCAGCAGTGCACCTCAACTCCTTTCTCAAAAACACTTCTACCCCATCTGCACATTGCACCCATGTGTGCTCATGACTAGGTAATCAGGACCATCTGAAATAGTGTTGAAACCTTACTATGTACTGTTCCTTTATTTTTCCTGTCATATGCCTCACCACTGTAATATAACCTGTAGCCATATTTTATTGTCCATATGCCTTGTACAACTGCCTGTAGAAATGCACTTTACCTTGTATGTTTATCATGTAATGTGTCTGAACATGTAAAATGTGTCTGTACTCCCTCTCACCCTACCCCAGGGCACATCTGGAATAGAGCAGTAGTCTGCTCAGCATGCCTTTCTGGTAAAACCTTTAAATAAATAAAATAAATAAATGGTCAAAAGTACGGCAGCTTGGATTCAATGCAAAGAAGTGCAAAGTAATTCACCTGGAAACAAAACCGAGAGAAGAGTAAACAGTGGGGGTGGGAAGGTTATTAACAACAACAAAAATGAAAAGGAACCTGGGGATAATCATATCAGATTACCTTAAGGTAGGCAAGCAATGTGAGAAAGGCAGTAAGGGGCTGGGGATACTGGGATGTATAGGAAGAGGCATCACCAGCAGAAAACAGGAAGCTGTTATCCCTCTGTACAGACAGTTGGTGAGACCCCATCTGGAGTACTGCGTCCAGTTCTGGAGACCTCATCTCTGCAAGGACATAGACAGGATGGAGGCAGTCCAGAGGAGGGCAACAAAAATGGTGCAGGGTTTGCACCAGCCATATGAAGAGAGACTAAAGGAGCTTAATATGTATAGCCTCGAGGAAAGGAGGAGAGAGGACATGATAAAGCGTTCAAGTACCTCAAGAGAATCAACAAAGTCCAGGGGTAGCATCTTTCCAAAAAGATGTGCAAGAACAAGGAGGCACAATTTGAAGATAGAGGGGGACAGCTCAAGGACAACGTGAGGAAGTATCTTTTCACAAAGAGCGTGGTGGACGTATGGAGCGGCCTTCCTGAAGAGATCGTCAGGTCAAAAACAGTGGGAGAATTCAAGAATGCATGGGACAGACATAAGGCAGTTCTGGTGGTGGGGGTAGGAAGAAGTAGGCTGTTGGTTAACTAGGATCCGTAGTTTATACAGTAGGTAGGGAAATGGGCAGATTGGGTGGGCCAGCGGTCCTTATGTGCCATCAAAGTCTATGTTTCTATGCCTCCGGCCCTGACCCCACCCCAGATATGCATGCTGTGCAGTGCAAAGTGATGTGTGCAAGCCCAATGCAACATACCGTGCACACACACATCACAGGCCCAAACAGGAAGCAGCATGGCATCTGCTTAGTAGTACATTATAAGTAGCAGCCATTGCTGGGCTATTGCTCAGTGTGACCACAGGCGGTCATCAGTCGAGTTGGCAAACATCATCAACCTTGTGGTGACATGGGAGGGGCACGAACTGCTGGGAGAGGGTGACGGGGAGGGGCAGGCCTTACTGCGAGGTCTGGACCACAGTTGGGCAATGCCTGTCACACAGAACGGAGGTCGCCCACACTGGGGACCAATGCTGCCACCATTTCAATGACCTGCAGTGGAGGCAGGTGCGCAGGTTGTGCGAACTGCAGGCCATGGTCACCAGTGGCACCTTACCCAGGCCAGGTAAGAACTGGTGGTGTAAGGAGGTGTGTGTACAGGCTTGCAGGCCATGGTACTATGTGTTAGGGATACCACTCCCCCACACTGTGTACTCACCTGTGTGCCCTCACTGTTCTTCTGTGTGCACTGGAATATGCCCCACTGCTTGCCCAGGCGTATGTAGCTGGCCAGGCACCCTGACCCACGAGAAGTCCGTCTGCCTTCTGCGACGACTGGACCTGCTATGGATACCTGAGGGGTGTACCGCCATGTCTGCAGATTGGGGCTATAGGTCCATGGCGGCAGGGTCACAGGCATGACAGCCCTCTGCATAGTGGTATGGCATAGATGGCAGGGACAGTTAGCCACCAACAGGGACCCTGACATGTCACTGTCTGTCACCATATATGGCTGAGACAATAACACGTGTCGAGCGTTTGGCTGTCCAGTGTGCCGTACCAGCAGGATATGGCACTGTCTCCTGGTGATGTCATACACTGTACATACTATGCCTTATGGCCATGAGCCTGCATGTTCTGGGCACCGCATGGAAGTGCTATGGTACTGCATTGGGGTCTGGACATGTACTGGCACTTATGGGCACATGCCTAATGTATCCAGGCTGCCCAGCTGTTGCACCACTATGCTATGCCTGCCCTTACTGTGTGTTAACTAGAGCACCATGCATACCCATGCCTACAATGCCTGGACAGGGATGGGGCAGGCATGTGAACTCGGTGGTACAGGGCCGGGGACCACCTGCTTGCGGCCACAAGACAGGGTGGCGACGCCATGGCTGGTTCACCTCACATGGGGAGGGGGCTGACATACCTTCTGTGCATGTGTCAGAGCACACATGTGCGTAGCTACAGGTGATGCCATGGGTAACTTACAGACCTGCTCGGCCTATCCGGGACAGGAATATGTTGCAGCTGGGACAGTTTACAGGCATATGGGTGGTTATACTGAGTAGTGTATGCTGAATGTGGCATTGTGTACCACTGTTGGGGACTGACCACACCTCCCAGTTCCTCCCTCAAATCTCGACACCCAACCGGCCCAGGACAGGATCCAGCTGACACGGGGCCAGCGCCATCCTGGGAGGTCATCAGGCTGTGACAGAGCCCATGTCAGTACTGCAGAGGAGTGGTGAACAGGTGAGTAGCCTGCGTTATGTGTGATACCTGGGGCAACATGTGTACACGATAGGTGCCAGTACTGGTGGCTGTGCAGTGGCCATGCCCCTATCACCATCAAGGGTTTTGGGCCTGGCCCTCCCATTGTACACATGGGTATGGAGGACACTGGCTGAGTGTGCCTTGCCAACGTCACACATGCTGTCCAGGGAGATCTGGACACTGCACCATCTGTGTGGCCTGATGGGTGGTGGCAGTATAGGTGTTGATGTACCCAGGAGTGCAGCTGGGGCAGCCATGGTCCTGTCCCTCTGGGACATGGCACAATGGGCAGGGATTCATGGCGTCTAAAGCATGCTAGGTCTTGGGGGTACAAGGTACAGAGTACCACCGTCGGGTGAGTGGGGAACTGCAGCACTCCTGTTCACCCACTCGGCCCGGCCCTATGGACGATAGCAACTCTGGGCAGGGAGTTGGGATGTGCACCTCTTGCATCCCTGGTTAATGTCATGCTGATCTTTCCACTACACATCCACACAATGCTGCCTCTGTCGGTGTCTGGAGATGGGTGTTTCTGTGTGGACCACAAGTCTGGAAACTTCTCTGTGGGGACATCACCTCAAGGATTCTGGTGGTGGACAGTCACCATGCACATAGGGCAGTGGGCCAACACTGACACAGTCCTGTGTCACTTTGTGTGCACTCCACCATGGAACACGTACATGCCACTGATATGCTGCCCTGTGTCTGTCTAGCATACCATGCTATCCCCCACTGTGCGGACATGAGCACCAGGTCCCACTGGACAGATGCGGGGGATACTGCCAGTGCACACAGCTCTGGGTGTGGCCCCTCACAGGTGGTCGGGCCCATACCCTGGCATCTGGGACAGTGACTGCGCTTGCTACAGTGGCAGTCATCTCTCCATCGCGTTGTTGGTACACCACCAACCAGCCGTGTGCCATAAACATCTGCCGTGGTAGTCCCTGCGTTGCTGGACTATCTAGTGCCAATGCAGTGTGTGGCATGCCCCAATGGTGCACTGATGGCCGCAGTGTGCTGACTGGATATGACAACCCCACTGTATAGAGGATGGGGCCATACATCGGACGTGACTGGGTGGTGCAAACAGAGACCTGCACAGGCCCTGTGGTGGGGATATATCACAGTTGGTGCAGGGTACAGGGTCCCACCTAGATAGTGGCTATAGGGACCCATCGGGACAATCAACGGGTTGGGCCGGGTTAACACAGTCACACACTTGGGCAGTGTCACTGTGCTACCGTGGTGTTGTGCCATCACTGTAACAGTATCTACAGTGGCCCCTCAGCCTCAGGTAAGGTACCGCTGATGCATGCAGTGAGTGTTGAGTATTAGGGTGGCCAAATATCACCGGGGCCTACCTGGATATGTTTAGGTATCCTGGTGGCCTAGTGTGACTCTGGCCACACTTTAAGTACAGTGTATCAGTGGCTGGTGAGAGGTCAGACATGTCCAGGCTGCAGCTCATCGTATACTGATGTTGTGGTGACCGTGCACAATGTGTCCGGTGCCCCCATGTACACCACTACTGTGGGAATAAGTGTGCACCATGATTGTTGCACACAGTGCCACCTGTTGGGTCCAGTCATGCTCAGCAGCACATTGTATGCCCCTGTGCCCTGTCCTGGCAGCAACCTGGGAGGTACCTGGATGTCCGCGCCCCACACGCTGAAGGTGGCCTATGCACTGGATGCCTGGTCATCAGTCAGGGTGTGTGGGTGTCCCTCCCTGCCACTTGGTCATGACACCACATATCTACCTCTGGCATGGTGCTGCTGATGCATGATGCTGTAGGCATACCTCCGCTATGCCTGCTGACAGTGTGTGTCCACCATGGCCAGGCCTCATCTGGTGCTGAACAGCATGGTTGTTGAATGTGCACCCTCCTGTATGGCTACAGGGCTGTCCCTGGTATGCCACGCCTGATCCATTGTAAATGACAGACACCCGACATCCCTGTGTGGCATGCTCACACATGTGCCACATGAGTTTACCTTGGCCACGATGACATACAACAGCTGCATGCCCCATCCTGCATGCATAGCTGGTTGAATTCATTGTCTTTCTGTCCACAGATGCCTAGAGACCTGCCAGACGTTGGGCAAGACTGAAGATGGCACAGGATGGGATGACCCGCTCTGGAGGCTGATCCACCTGCAGAGGCTGTTGATTACAAGGGTGGAGAACACCCAGACCATCAAGGAACTGGCCCAGGCAACCCGGCAGACGTTCAGCCACCATCACAACCTCTGGTGGTGCCTCATGTGGACCAGCATCTGCGGGGCACAGGTGTTCCATATATTTTCTGCCCACCCCCCCACCCGGGTTATGGACAGTATCCCCAGTTTGTTTTCCCCACCCCTTTTGTGTCACATGCTGGTGGTGTTTACTGTTGCAGTGTCTGGTCCGTTGCCTATTTCATACATTAAAGTACATTTTGTTACATATGCTTGCTGTGTTGTGTGTCTGTCACTGGTACCTCCTCTCCACCCACAGCACCCCAGTGAGCAGCGTTCAGTACCAGATGCTCTGGTCATGACTGCACAACTCCTTGCCTCCATGTGCTCAGCATTATCCTCAGCTATATTCAGAGCTGTGAACTGCATTGTGCTGCACAACCTCCAATTGTTGCACCATGTGCAATCCTCCTGTCACTTGCATCGCACACCATCTGCCCTATATTCAGACAGCACAGCACTGGCGCTATGCCTCTGAATACAACAGCCTGTGGGATGGGCACAAGGCGCCAGTCAATGGCGCAGCGTACACACTGCACCTCCGCATTTGGAATATCTGACCCCAGATCTTTACAAGGGTAAAATCAAAACCTGAACCCACTGTGTCAGTCTCCACCAAGGTTCCATGCTGGGCCCAATCTTGTTTTCACTCTTCATCAATGACTTACACTGTGGGTCTGGGAATGTCTACTTCCACCTATGTGCAGATGGTATGATTCTATATACCCAAGGGAGAAATATGCCCTCAGTCCAAGCCTCCTCAGCAGGGTTTGGACATGATCCAGTCATTCTTTGTATAAAATAATCTGACACTTAATACAGACAAAACCAAATAATGGATTCTGGGTCCCAGGAGAAACTCAGATGCACTGACCAACAGATAGTTATCAGTACCCTATATCATCATGAGCTCCAGCTCACTACTGTATACAAATATCTCGGCATGTGGTGGACCCCCATCTCAGATGGAACCTACAAATTGAGAATCTAATTAAAAACCTGGCCAAAAATTGGATTCCTGTACAGGAATAAGCCTTGCTTTCCTACTCCTACACGCATCACACATTGTGAACACTTAAGACTATGGGGAATACCATACAGTGGGGCCAACAAATCTGCCTATGAGCTAACTGCTCTGCACAACAGAGTTGCTTGCTTTGTACTAAATACATCCCATGATAGACACTACTGCACACTATATCGTTGACTGAATTGGCTGAACCTAAGTGACCAGAGATGATTTCTTTGCTACACCTCATGTACATGTACATGTACAAATGTACTGCAGGTAAGGTACCTGACTACATCCTGCCATGCCAGCCCAGACCAGTCCAGGAGGGTTACACTTGCAGCAGGACTGCAATATATTGTCCCTCACATGAACACCAGAGGGCTCTAGCTGCTTCTCCCATGCGGCCTATTGGCTTGGAATAACCTGCCTCTCGGTTGGGCACTGTTCATCCCCTCACCCCGACACCATGTTTGGCCCAAAACAAGGATAAGACTTTCTGCACTGCTCTCAGACTAGACCCTGTTGTACCTGAGCAAGCTCAGAATGTCATGGTATGGGTGACTACACCCGTAATGACTTCGTCATGTGCTTGATATGATGGTAGTTTTATCTTTCCTTATGAGACGTGACATGGAAGGTAACTGTAATCTGATGCAGTCTAACAGTTGGGTACTAGGTTCTGCCCATCTCTGTCTGGTCAATATTCAGATAGAAGTAAATGATCCCTGATGCTTATCGATGAAGAGTAGGGAAGTTTACTACGAAAATCCAAAAGACAGCACAAGAAATACAGGTTACTCACCTGTAACAGGAGTTCTAGGAATGGTATATGTTGTTCATCCACACTGTCTGGCAGGTTCCTTGCCACTTTAAATCTTGCCGGAAGGTCTTCAAGCTGGCTCCTCCCACCCACCGGGTGGTAAAACTCGCTCCGCCGTGGCGCCAGATCTGGCCGCTGGAAGCTCAGGGTTGTCGTCGAAGCCGGGAGGTCGGGAGAGTCAGATGAACAACATATACCATTCCTAGAACTCCTGTTACAGGTGAGTAACCTGTATTTCTAGGGAAATGGATATGTTGTTCATCCACACTGTCTGGCAGACTCCTAGCAGTTCTCCGGGAGGAGGAGGCGAGGCGCCCACGGCCTACTTAGGAATAAAGACT
Source organism: Neoceratodus forsteri (assembly GCA_016271365.2). Lineage (NCBI taxonomy): Eukaryota > Metazoa > Chordata > Ceratodontiformes > Ceratodontidae > Neoceratodus > Neoceratodus forsteri. The sequence goes on along the minus strand of CM057453.1, from coordinate 827,201,613 downwards.
GGAGAACCGAGGCCCCAAACCAGCATCCGGCGTGACTCAAGGTCGATGTGGTAATGGGTAATGAAGGTGTGTGCTGACTTCCAGGTAGCAGCCCTGCAGATTTCCTGGATAGGGATGCCCCTGGAAGCAGCCACCGATGCAGCAGTATGGCGGGTAGGAATGAGCTCTTATCCCTCTGGGAGGCTCCATGCCTGCCAACTTATAGCAGAGATCTATGCGGGGTGACCCACCTGCTTATCGTCCGCTTGGCTGCAGGTCTGCATGGTGCGGCTTCAGGCGTGGGTGACAAGCAGCTGGCGAACCTCTCCCAATTTCAGCCATGTGCTCCTTATATAATAGCGGCGCCCTTCTGGGGTCCAAAGTATGGAGCCTGTATTCGGCCTCGAGGTGTGATTGGGGTAGAGCACGGCAGAGTCAACACCTGGTTAAGGTGAAACTCCGACACCACCTTCCGGAAGGAATTTCAGGTGGGGGCGCAGGACAATCCTTGTCCCTGTGGAAGACCAGGTAAGGAGACTGATGCAGAGTGCCTGGAGTTCTCCCATCCTTCTGGCTGACGTGATAGCCACCAAGAAGGCGGTCTTCCACACAGGTGAGAGAGTTCACACCTGTGCATTGGTTGAATGGCTTGCCCATGAGCTTTGCCAATGCCAGCAGTAAATCCCATGGAGGTGGAGGTTCTCGCACTGGAGGAAATGTGATCAAGGCCTTTGAAAAAGCGCCAGACCACCTTCTCCTGTGCCACTGACTGCTCCCCAGCCCGCTACCGTAAGCAGAGATGGCTGCCGGTGCACCTTTAGGGTCGCCGACCTAAGCCCTTGACTAGAAAGGGACCATAAATAGTCCAAAATGCTTGCCAAAGAACAGGAGGAAGGGTCCAAGCCCTTGCCCTGACACCAGGTGGAAAATCACTTCCATTTGAAGGCATAGCATTTTCTGGTCGACTCCTTACGGGACGCCTCAACAACATTGAGGACCTCGTCGGAAAGACCCAAGGCCTGGAACTCTAGCAGCTCAGGAACCAGGCCGTCAGGTGCAGGGATTGAAGGTCCGATGGAACACCTTCCCTGATTGACTGAGAGCAGGTCCGAGCGAGCTGGAAGCTGCCTCGGGAGCCTGGAGCTGAGGCTGAGGAGATCTGGGTACCAGAACTGGGGCAAGTCTGGGCCTATCAGAATCACCTGCGCCTTGTCCCTCCTTGCCTTGAAAAGCACCTTGTGGATCAAGGGAAATGGGGGGAAAGGCGAAAGAGGCCCGGGTCCACAGCCTCGAGAAGGCATCCCCTGCAGCGCCCTGCTAAGGGGCGGGCATGTGAAACAGCCTCAGCTTGCTCTCCCTGAGGCAAACAGGTCCACCTGAGGTGTGCCCCAGTGGGAGAACAGATCTTGTACTACCTCCGCAGGAGAGACCACTGTGAGATGCAGCCCCTATCCGGCTCAGGGCATCAGCCAGGGTGTTGGAGGCCCTGCCACATGAATGGCTAGGAGATCGGCCTCCAGGCTGTGCACGAGTGACCAAATGCGGAGAGCTTCCTTGCATAGAAGCATGGAACAGCGTCCCGCCCTGGCGGTTTGGGTAGTACATGGTCGTGGTATTGTCTGTCTGGACTCGGACCACTTGACCCCGAGAAACGGAGCAAAGGCGGTGAGAGCTAGGCGGACCGCCGGAGCTCCAGCAGGTTGATGTGGCATCGGGACTCCTGCTGGGACCAGAGGCTCGGGCGCCAGTGTTCCCCAGATGGGCACCCCAACCCATCAGAGAGGCATCGGTCGATAGAGAGACCGCCGCTCGGGCAGACAAACGGGATGCCCTCCTGCAGATGAGATGGAACGGTCCACCACCAGAGAGCTGCCCACATCTCCTGGGTCACCATCACTAGCTGGTCCAATGGATCGGAGAGCTGTGACCACTGGGTGGCCAGACCCACTGAAGGGGTGCATGTGCCAGCGTGCCCAACGGACCACGCTGGTACAGGCCGCCATGAGACCCAGGAGGCGAGGAAGTCCCAGGCAGGCGTGGATTGCCCAACCAGAAATGATTGGGCAAAGGAGGTAAGAACCTCGGCCCTGTCCGCGGGAGCCGTGCTCTGGCTCGAAGAGAGTCGAGCTCTGCCCCGATAAACAGAATCACCTGCTTGCGCTCGAGTTCCGACTTGGCCTCATTGATGAGAAGGCCGACTTGAGAGCAAACCTGGAGGCCAGATCTCTGGACCGCTCCACCTCCTGTCTGGAGGGAGCTGCTATCAGCCAATCGTCCAGGTAAGGGTACACCGACCCCGGCGCCGCAGGAAAGCTGTCACCACTGCAATCCATTTGGTGAAGATCCTGGGAGCTGAAGACAGGCCGAAGGCATGGCTCGAACTCAAGAGGATCCCTCCGCCGAAAGCGAAGGAATCTCCGGGGTGACGGACGGATAGGGACGTGAAAGAACGCGGCCCTGCAGGTCCAGAGAGCAGAACCACACGCCGTGTTCCAGAGATGGTATTATCTGCGCCAGAGTGACCATCCTGAAGGTTCGAGACCTTAGGAACTTGTTCAGGTCGTGTAGATCGAGAATGGGCGCCAGCCCCGTCCGTTCGAACCAGGAAGTACCTGGACACAAACCCGGGTCTGAGGGGGTCCGCTACCTCCCTGATCACCTCCTTTTGGGAGGGAGGCGATGTCGGCCCGGCAGGCCGACAGTGAGGCTGGCGGACCCGAGGCCCCCGAGGTGCGACGGCTCTGAAGGCGGGGCCTGCTCAATTCTAGAGGCAGGCCTTTTCCCACCACCTCCAGTAACCACCTGTCCGTGGTAATAACGGACCAGGCGGAAAGGAAGTGTCGAGCCGTCCCCCAGGGGAACCTGGGGTGAGGTGGCGGGATGGGCGACACCCCTCAGCCCGTCACTGGGCAGGCTTGGAGGAGGGACTGGCCGAGGGACCTCCTGGGCCTTTACCTCCCTGCTTCCTGTTGGAGGAAGCCAGCGGCTTGGGTTTGGGATGCCAAGCCCGAGCCTGCAGCCCCTGGCGTTGCTGGGCTGCGGCGCGGGCGCAGAAGGGCGAAAGGGCTTAGGCTGAGGCTTGCGGCCTTTGTCCTTCTGAGTGGAAGAGACTGAGTCCAAGGTAGCATTGGACTTCTCGATCCTCTGCAGGTGACCTTCCACCCCAGGGCCAAGAGGTCAGTCCCAAAAGGGACGTCCGCCAACTTGTGCTGGGTATCCGAGTAAAGGTGGATATCCTCAGCCAAGCCAGACGACGCATGGCCACTGCGGCGCCACAGACCTGGCACATGAGTCCCCAATGTCTAAAGCAGTCTGGAGCTGCTGTTTGGCCACTGCCCTGCCCTGGTCCCGCACCTGCCTGACCGTAGTCTGCAGATCACGGAAGATGAGGGACGACCTCATCCAGGGAGCCCAACAGGGCATGAGAAAAATGTGCCATGAGGACGGCTGAACTGGCCTGGACGAGGCCAAGAGAGGACACAGCACAGACTTTTACGCCCGGCATAATCCAATTTCTTGGATTCCTTGTTGGGAGGTTTGTCCACAGCCCTGGCGTTCCCGGTGCGCCGAAGAGCTGTCGGTCAACCCCTCAGCAGAGGGTGTTCAAACCGGACAGGAACCGGTAGGGACCGTATACTTCCTGGCCATCCTGGCCGGGCGAGGGCAGGAAGCAGGGCGCTGCCAAAGCTCCAAGGCCAGGCCCACTATGGCCTCGGCCACGGAAAGACCTCCGTGGGAATCCCTCGGTCCAGAATCTCCGTGAGGATACCTGGCCGCATTAAAGCAGTTCAGCTTCATCCCGGGGACTCCGAGATGAGCCGAAGCAATCCTAGGAAGGACGAAGGGCTATGTCCACCGACTGTCCTCCTGAGGACTCCAAGTCCATTCGCTTGGAGAAAGGGAGGAATCACCCTCTGACTCGGAAGAGTCCTCAAAGAGCTGCCTCGGGCCTGAGCCACCCTCCACCTGCCGAGGCTTATCGGGAGTGAGGGGTGACAGCCTATGGGGCAATCCCTGAGCCTACCGAGAATTTTTGGTCGGAGCCCCAAATAACGGCTGTGGAGGCGGAGGTTCCACCAGAATCGGTGGGGCAGCTGGAATTTGCTAACAACCGGCCTGGAAACAGGCTCCTCAGCCTAGCGAGGGTTGTTCGACCGCTCGGTGACAGCCACTTAATGGCGGGGGAAGGCGACTGGGTCGGCTTATTTCCGGTCAGAAGGAACCTGTTGCCACATGAGTTCCTCATACCTCCGATGCAACTTGCGCCAAGTCTGCCTCGTCCGCGAGAGGAGGAAGAGGAAGAGCGGGCGCGTTGCTGCACGGTGCCGAGACCGCCTATGGCGGCGGGGATCGGCTGGACACGAGCGTCCGAGACGAGAACCTCAGCTAGGCCAAGGGCTGATGCGGGGAGGTGTCGAGAACGGCACTCCCTCGATTCGGAAGATTCCACCGAAGGCTCCAGACCGGAGGCACAAGCGAGCGGCGGGACCCTCAACTCCCACCGGGGAACTGGGAGAGGGATTTCAGCTTCTCCAGCCGACAACTCGTCCAACGGGTCGAGAAAATCTCGACCGTGTCGACGGGAGTCTCTCGGTCAACTGGCCTGACGGGGACACCGTGAGCCAGTGGCCGGCCGAGGGTCGACCAAAGTCGACTGTCGACTACTGGGGAGGAGGATCTTCCCGCCTCCCAAGAGCGTCCGACGGTGAGATTTACTTTTTGTTTTTGGACCGAGAAACGGTCCAGAAGAAGTTGGACCTCACCTTCGCTGAGAGGGTCAGACAAAGCTCCTAAAAGAAGCTGAACACGAGGCACCGAGAGAGAGCGACAAATGCCGCAGCCGAGGTAAGGCGCCCGCGCCGCCTCCTCTTCGAGGCGATCATCTGCTCGAGGTGATCCGCCCGAGCCCACCGCCGCGGACACCGCCAACAGGCCTCTTTAGACTTAACGCGAGGAAATCTTTCTCGGGACGCCCCAGCTGTAACGGGCAACACGGCTTTCGAGGACGAGGTCGAAAAGAAGAGCACAGGTCGTAAGCCTGCGGGTCATGCTGAAGGCCTAAGCAGTAGATGCATGTGGAGTGCAGATCCGTCCGAGACATCTTCTGCCCGCAAGGCATCTCCGAAACCGGAGTCGATTTGTCCATTGCAGCAGCGAGGAGAAGACCAAAGTCTTTTAGCTAAAACTTTTAATTTGAAGATTGAAGAATTAGGAACCAGTCTTATCGCTGGCGTTAAGGAGGAACCTGAGCTTCAAAGCGGTAAGGAAGATCTGGCGTCATGAGGCGAACCGAGGTTTCACCGGTGGGTGGGAGAGCCAACTTAAGACCTTCCAGCAAGATTTAAAGCGGCAAGGAACCTGCCAGACAGTGTGGATGAACAACATATACATGTCCCTAGAACTAATAATTTAACTTGTTATAACACGTTATACAAACAAACAAACAAAACACAAAATCAAACTTTTGCTTTATTTTCTTCCTTCTAATTTCTCTGACCAGGTTATAAACCCAGCAACTTATCACGGAATGGATATCATTAACTGCAGGTACTGCAGAACACTTTACAGAAGGGCAGTCTTACAGGATTTAGGACACTGTCCTGCATTTTTATTTTATTTATTTAGCTTTTGATGACTCGTGAGGGTGCACTAGCCATAGCAATGACTATTTTCAGGCATGGCTCGGGAGGATACAAGACAGAAAAAAATCAGATAACAGGTTGCTCCAAACAGCAACCCAAACAAATGCACTACTCCAAGAACCAATAAAACTTTCATATCTAGATCAGAACAGTGCCTTATGACCCTGTATAGATCCCATATTCGACCCTATTTGAATTACGGATCACCTTTTGAGTCCTTACTTAAAGATTAATGTTAATAGAATTGAGCAAGTTCAGCGTAGAGCTATCAAATCTGTCCTCACCTTGCTCATTTAGATTACAGTACCAGACTACAAAATATAGGATTACATACACTTAAGAGAAGAATAATTAGAGGTGACCTTTTGCAGCTGTTTAAAATCCTCGAATCTCCTGTTCAAATGAAAACATGTGGTATTGCATATTCCACAAGAAAACTAGGGCTTCCACACTGGTGTAAAATAAATGTGAACAATTTTGTTCTTACGTGTGGTTTGTCCATTTCTTCTGTCACGCTACCTTTTGGAACTGTGCTTCACTGCAGACAGCTGGAAGTTAAGAAAGCTAATAGTAATAAAAGATTAAACTTCTTTACCATTAGAACACCCAGAATATGGACTACATTACCACAGGATATTGTAGAGTCACCAAATATTACAATATTTAAAAACAGAATTGACAAGTGGATGGAGGATCAGAACTTGGGATAATGTTCCATGTATATGGAGGACAAGCATGATGGGCAAAATTCCCTCCCTTTGACCTATAAACCAAGTAACTAAAGTAACTAAAAGTAACCAAAAGTAACCAAAGGTTACAATATATGGGTTCACAATATACAGACGGAAGAGTTTGAACAGGCTAGAGTTTAAAAACAGGCTAGTAATATGCTTAAACAAAGTTAAAAAAGAAACAAAAGTAAGGAGAGAAAACATTACAATAAGGCAAATATCAGTTTGCTTAGGTCATAAGTGCTAGCCGTACTATGGAATTCAAGGAGGATTATAACTAGGTGACAGAGGTATCATAGTAGACAATATAGTACAGGTCAGTAGAGATTAGGGTTGAGATAGGAGAAAATATTAGATAGGGAAGGATAAGGAGACAGGGAAGAAGGTAAGCCAGTGCGAGATAGAAGTCACAAGGTTATGAGAAGGCAGGAAGCAGGTGTAAAAAGCAAGAGCTAGTCGTTGGTAAGGGTCAGTGAACTATGGAGTGGTGTAGGTTCAGTAGGCATAAGGAGGGAGCCAAAGGCTAGGGTGAATGGAAAAGGAGCAACTGCTGGAGTCTACAAATAGAGTCAAGTAATTTTTTTAAAGGATGCATGGGATGATGCTGAGCCAATATTCAGGGGAGGGCTGGGCCATTGGAGATCTTAGGGCTCAGCTCCAGGCAGCATGGGCAGAGATTAGCACCTCAAATTTCATATTCAAGAGGAAATACATTATAAGAACCATCCGCCATTTCCCAACATCAAACAGAAGCACCTCGACCGCAGAGGGTAGTTGGTCCGGGAGGCTGGCAAGTGGTTAGAGGGGCAAATCGGTGCCCCATCACTCAGTGCTCTCCAACATATTACCTCCACAAACCATATAAAAACTACAAACAAGTATCTGCCTCTATCTCCAAAATCAAACAAAGGGGCAGAGGACACTGCAGAGCAGGACACCGAGCACAGGAGCTAGCACAACAAAACTCGCCAAAAGAGGAACCAAAACAAAAAGCAAAAAGGAAATCCAAAAACTTGATCATAGGAGACTCCATGATTCAGGGAGTTGATACCCATCTCCAGCCAGGGGTAATAGTCAGATATCTCCCAAGTACATCAGTGTGGAGAGACACTGACCGCATTGCTAAAATTGTTCAGGAAGCAGGAGAAAACATTGACATCCTGGTACACATAGGGACTAATGATCTCACCAGCCGGTCAGTTGTGGAGACCAAGGAACACCTGACCAGGCTGGGTGGCAAACTATCATCCATTTTGTCCAGCATCTCCTTCTCTAATGAGATCCTGCCAGTCGGGGAGAGGGGGCAGATGGATGGAAGTTCAGAGAAGGGAGATAGGGAGCTAAACATGTGGCTGAAGGGCTGGTGCCAGGAAAAGGACACAAATCTGTAGGGAACTGGCAACAGTTTTGGGAGTGAAAGTTCTTCAAATTTCATGGACTGCATCTGACTAAGGAGGAAGTCAGTGCACTGAGGCAGACGTTTGAAGTCTTTGCAGAATATTTAAAACTAGCAAATGGGGAGAGAGGTGCAGCACCCCACAGCAAATGGGAAGAACACCCTCCCCTCAGCTAGTGGTCAAACAGGAGTTCAGCATGTATGCAGTTCATTTGCATCACCAGGTAAGGAAAAAGGTACAGCTCCCCATATGACCACAGGGAAATGCCAGACCTCACCCAACAACTAACACACTGAAATCTAGCCAATGGAAAATCATGTACACAGATGCTCGCAGTCTGGAAACAAGATCCCAGACCTGCAGGCAATAATGACAGAGGGTAAACTGGACATAGTAGCAATTAGCAAAGGCGTGGTTTACCAGTAACCACACTTGGGAGACTTCGAAACTGGCTATGTACTGTTCAGAAGAGACTGAGGTGCAAAAAGGGGAGGTGGAGTGGTCTGTATGTCAATCAAAATATCAAAGCTACAGAAATTCAGAGTACACATAAGGAGCCAGAAGAACTGTGGGTCACTCTGGAAACAGGAAATAGGACAGCCATAAGATCTGCGGTTGTCTACAGGCCCCCAGACCAGGGGAGGACATAGACACATTACTGTTACAAGATTTACAAAACATAACAGCTAAAGGGGAGGGTCTGCAATGGGACACTTCAGCATGCCAGATACAGATTGGTCAATACCAGCAGGAACATCTGCTAGAACTAGACACGTGGTGGATTCCCTGCAGGGGAAGGCCTCATACAACTGGTACAGCAACCCACAAGAGACAGAGCTATCCTAGATCTAGTACTAACAAGGAAAGGATCACAGATCTCCAGGTAGAAGGTCACCTCGGGCCAGTGACCATCACATGGTATGGTTCAATTTGGCCACTACAACTAAATCATCCCATTCCAAGGCAAAATATGGGACTTCAGAGGAGCTGACTTTGATAAAATGGCCAACAGAGTTAAGCTAGCCCTGGCAAAAGAAATACAGGTGAGGGAGTACAGGCAAAGTGGGCAAGCATTAAGGATGCAATACTTGAAGCAACATCCCATTGTGTTAGAGAGAAAAGGAAGTGCAAAAGAAAAAGGAAACCACTTTGGTTCTCCAAACAGTAGCAGAAAAGGTCAGAGCCAAAAGGCTGGCCTTCAGGAAATATAAGGGAACACATGATGAAGATAGGAGGACATACTCAAACTTCCTACGGGAAGCAGGGAAGGCAGTAAGGCAGGCAAATGCCAAACCGAGGAAACAGTAGCACAGACAGTAAAAGGAGACAAGACTTTCTATAGATACAATAGTGAAAGTCCAGTTAAGATTTGATCTTAGCTATTGCTAAGATCAAACGAGATAAGGGATGTGTCAGGAGGAGGAGGAGGACCATGTAAAAGCATCTATCCTAAATAGATACTCTGCCTGTATTTACTGACGAGAAGGTAGGGCAGGCCCACAGCTCAGCCATGGACACGGGGGAGAGGTGAGCACTAGTCCCTTCACAAAAGAAAGGGTCATACATGAGCTTGATAAGCTCAGGGTGGACAAGGCAATGGGACCTGATGGCATACATCCCAGGGAACTAAAGGAGCTAAGGGTGGAACTAGAAGAGCCATTATCAGAACTGTTTCTTGAGTCTTTAAACACAGGAGGGTCCCAGAATACTGGAGAAGGGCTCATGTGATCCCGCTCCACAACAGTGGTAGCAGGAGGAGACAGGGAACTACAGACCAGTCAGTCTTACCTCAGTAGTGGGCAAGATTATGGAGGTACTCCTTAAGGAAAGGATAGTAACACCTGGAATCCATAGGAGCACAGGATCCAAGACAGCATGGGTTTATAAAGGAAGGTACTCTCAAACTAATATAGTATTACAGATTTCTTTGACTGGGTAACCAGAGTGGTGGACCAAGGGGGCAGTTGATGTCGACTTCCTTGACTTCAGCAAGGCTTTCAATACTGTTCCACATAGAACATTGATTAATAAGCTGGTAGGCTCGGTGGGTCAGAAGTTGGTCAACTGGGTGGCAAAATGGTTGACGGGCAGAAAACAGAGAATGGTGGTAAACGGTACACAGTCAGAAGAGATGCAAGTCACAAGTGGGGTACCCTCAGGGATCAGTCCTGGGGCCAGTCCTCTTCAGTATCTTCATCAGTGACCTTGCAGATGGACTGGAGGGTAAGGTTTGTCTGTTTGCAAGATGACACCAAGATCTGCAACAGAGTAGATGATCCAGATGGGGTGAGCAGAATGAGAAGAGATCTGGATAAACTAGCAAAATGGTCAGAAGAGTGGCAACTGGGGTTTAATGCAAAGAAGTGCAAGATCATGCACATAGGGAAGAGAAACTCTGAAGCCACCTATAGGCTGGGAGGAGCTGCTGGCAGTCACAAGGGAAGAAAGAGAGACTTGGGCATCATCATCACGGATGACCAGTAATAATTTAAGCAGACCACTAAAGCAGTAGGTAAGGCTAGTGGGTTGATAGGGTGTATTAGTAGGGGTATGACAAGTCGTAAGAGGGAGGTAATAATCCTTCTTTACAAGACACTGGTTAGGCCCCATCTGGAGTCTGGCAGTACTGGAGGCCACACCTTCACAAGGACATTAACCAAATTGAGGCAGTTCAGAGAAGGGCAACCAAATGGTGCAGACTGCATCAGAAAACATTTGAGGACAGATTAGTGGAGCTCAATACGATACCATACAGAAAAGGAGGGATAGAGGTGATATGATCAAAACATTCAAACACCTTAAGGCATTAACAAGGTGAAAGAGTCTAATATGTTTCCAATATAAGAAAACAGCAGGGACAAGAAGACACAGCATGAGATTAGAGGGAGGCCGATTAAGGGGTAATCTGAGGAAGTTCTTTTCACAGAAAGGGTGGTGGATGCATGGAATGGCCTACCTCAGGAAGTGGTGGATATGAATACAGTGCAGGGCTTCAAACAGGCATGGGATAGGCATACAGGGAGCAATACAGATGAGTATGAACAGATAGGCCACTGACAGAGCAAAAGCCGATGGCACATTTATAAAGTAGAAAAAGAAATGGGCAGACTGGATGGGCCTTCGTATGCCCTTATCTGCCATCAACTTCTATGTTTCTATGTTTCTAAGACACAAAAACAAAAACTAATTTCGAATACCATGAGAAACAGGCAAAGGAAAATTATACAAAGTCTAAGTTCAAGTATAAAAATGATATCAGTTTCAAGTATAACAAAATAAAAGAAAGAAAAAGCAAACAGAGTCACATACAAAATGTTAGACCTCACATTTCATCAGCAGGTGCATTGGAGACAACCCAGTCCTGTACCAATCAATTTTATTCCAGGCTTTTGTAAACCATAATTTAGTTTGGGACCTAAATTCCTGTTCCTAGATTCAATCAACAGCATGGGATGCCATCCTTAAAATATCCCCAGGGTGAAGGAAGTAGGGGAGTTTTATTAAAAGAAATCATAAATTCAATTCAATGTTATACCACTCAACTGAAGAAAGAAAAAAGAACAAAAAAGAAACAACAGCAAAACAAGGATACAGAATTATGAAAAATAAACTACACAAATCAGGAATGGTTCTCAAAAGAGGTGGGGAAGGTTAGGGAGAAAAGATAGCATTAGGAAGTATAAGGAAACACAGAAGGAGCAGGACAGAGAACTATACAGTTAAGGCAGAAGAAGCAGGGAGGGAGTCAGAATAGCAAAGGCCCAAACTGAGAAAAAGAGATAGCCAACTCGGTTAAGGAGGGGACAAAACTTTTATAGGTACATCGGGGAGCGAAAGACAAAGAGAAGGATAGTGATTGAATAGAATGGACGGTGGGTGGGCAGAGAGGGACAGTGAAAAAAGCAGGGATACTGAATGAATACTTCTGCTCAGTGTTCACAAAAGAGGAGAAGGGGAGGCGCCTAATCCAAAATAATAAGAAGCACTCTGGATAGGGGGTCGATCCCAGTCCTCTTACAGAAGAGAGGGTCTCCTGAAAGAACTAAAACTGAAGGTGGACAAAGCAATGGGGGCTCGACAGAATTCACCCCAGAATTCTAAAAGAATTATGGGGGAACTAGTGGACACCACTGACTACCCCTTTTAACAAATCATGGGAGGATGGTGTGGTACCTGAGGACTGGAGGAAGGCGGATGTGATTCCCCTTCACAAAAGTGGGAGCAAGACAGAGGCAGGAAACTACAGACCTGTCAGTTTGACCTCTGTGGTGGGGAAAGGGATGGAATTACTTCTAAGGAAAGAATTGTTGAATACCCTTAGAGGCCAGTGGGGCACAGGACCCAAGGCAGCATGGTTTCACAGTGGGAAGGTCATGGCAGACAAATCTAACTGATTTCTTTGACTGGGTGACCAAAGTAGTAAACCAGGGAGGGCTGTAGACATGGCCTACCTAGACTTTAGCAAGGCATTTGACACAGTCCTACACAAAAGATTCATAGTCAAATTAATCAGCCTTGGAGTGGGTCCCAGGGTGGTAGCTGGCAAAACATTGGCTGGACAACATGACACAGAAGGTAATTGTAAATGGAGTCCACTCAAAGAAAAAGGTTACTAGTGGGGTACCGCGAGGGTTCAGTACTGGGTCCAGTCCTTTTAATGTCTTTATAAGTGACATTGCAGAGGGACTGGAAGGAAAAGTATGCCCTTTTGCAGATGACACAAAGATCTGCAACAGGGCTGATACACAAGGAGGCATGGAAAGGATGAGAGAGGATTTGGTAAGGTTGGAGGAATGGTCAGAAGTATGGCAGCTCGGATTCAATTCAAAGAAGTGCAAAATAATGCACCTGGGAAACAAAACCCAGGGGAAGATTACACATTGGAATGGGGGGGTAGTAACAACAACAAAATGGAAAGGGACCTGGGGGATAATCATATCAGATGACCTTAAGGTTAGCAAGCAATGCGAGAAGGCAGTAGGGAGGGCTGGGGGATAATGGGATGTGTAGGGAGAGGCATCACCAGCAGAAAACAGGGAAGTTGTTACCTCTGTACAGAACAGTTGATGAGACCTCATCTGAGTACTGCATCCAGTTCTGGAGACCCCATCTCCACAAGGACATAGACAGGATTGAGGCAGTTCAGAGGAGGGAATTCAAAATGGTGCAGGGTCTGCACCAGAAGACATACAAGAGAGACTAAAGGGAGCTTAATATGTATACCCTTGAGGAAAGGGGAGAGGGGCGACATGATAGAAACTTTAAGTACCTCAGTGGAATCAATAAAGTCCAAGAGGGTAGCATCTTTCAGAAAAGAGATGTATAAGAACAAGGGACACAAGTTGAAGATAGAGGAGGGACAGCTCAGGGGCAAAGTGAGGAAGTATTTTTTCACAGAGAGGGTGGTGGCACATGGAACAGCCTTCCTGGGAGGTTGTGTGGTCTAAAACTGTGGGAGAATTCAAGAATACAAGGGACAGACATACGGCAATTCTTGTGGGGGTAGGAAGAAATAGGCTGTTGGTTAACTAGGATCTCTAGCTTATTCTGTAGGTAGGGAAATGGGCAGACTAGGTGGGCCAAGCGTCCTTATCTTCCATCAAGTCTATGTTTCTGTGAAATGAATATATGCAAGCAGTATCATTACATAACACATACTCTGTACCATGAACATAATAAAAATAAAGCCATGATCAAACTGGTCCACCGGAAAGACAACAAGTGCTACACCAGTACACACTCAGCGAGTATGGAAAGACCACCCATAAAATCAATTTCACAAAGAATGCAGAGTGACAGCCTGCAGAGTTGCACTTCTGCATCACATACCTTTCTCACAGCATGACAAATCATTCTAGTAGCCATTTCTGGATCACTATATTTTGCTGTACTAATTGCAATGCACACTGTGCCCACCACAAGTAAAATTTACAGCAGGCAAAACACACCTCTAAAGTGGAAGGGCAACATTTCCTTCATGGGGCTTGGTATATTTCCAACACCATGGATTGGTAATCAACCTTTTCAAATAAAGGTTCTTTCCATTTTGCGCCAAATGGTTTCAAAAGGAAACTGCGACTGTCATTCGAGTAATAAATGGACTGAGTTTCTGGATATTGATACAGGAATATCTGGGATACTTTTGCTCCTTTGATCTTCTTATATTTGAATGAATCCTTTACTGGCATTTTGTTGTGGATTTGTGACCATAATGTGTCCCACATCTGTCTCAGCATACAGGAATTGTGCAGTTGGCCAGCTCTCCTACCTTATAATCTGGATAGCCCTTCAAAATTGTGTGTGTGGTGGGGGGCAAGTGGAAATAATGTGTTAGCATATTTTCTTGTTTTGGTAGTCAGCATTTCCAAGGAAATATTCCATCGCTGAATCTACCTAATGGCCAAGTACATTTATTGTGGAGAGCTATGTATTTAGTCCTTCAGTTGGTTAACCCAACGACTCTGCCATTCTACTAACCAAGGGTGAGCCAATCTAAGACCAGGGGACCACAATTTCTTCATATTTTGGAGAGCAACAGAAATGTTACGCTGTATAAACAAAGAAAAAGAAAACAAAACAATAGCTTAACCATGTTTTACCCCAATTTCTCTAATGCTTCTATAACGAACTTCCCGCTTGATAAGATTTAGCCTGCTACCCCATAAACCCTGAAAAAGATGCTATATGTTTTAACTCCAAAGCAGCAGAAAGTGGAAAAATCACACTTAAATACAGGAAACAGGGGAGCAAGAGAATACAGATTAAAAAATCTCTTTTGCTTGGATAAAGGCCTATTTTTCCACAAGGCTAGTTTCCGTTCAGCAGACTTTCTGCAGCGAAGCCAGTCAATCGTGACAGTCAACATGGATGAAAGTCACTCCCAGGATTTTGATGGGGCTTCCTTTATGGCAATGCCTACAACAGGCATACCATGCACAGTCAGGCGGGTTGCCAGTCGGTATGCCTGTGCTTTTAGAAAAGTTTACAGTTGCCCCAGCTACATTAGAAGATTTCCGTAGTGTCTGCTGCAGTACATTCCTGATTCTGCATTCTGTAGAAGTATGCAGGGATCTTCCCATAAGCTAGGGCAGCAAATTCTGGAGTATTAGGGGACATCCAAATTCCTTTAATCTGCGACAGCAACCAAATGAGGGGTCCACGGTAAATATGTGAAGAGCAGGGACTGAGAGGACACCCTGCCTCACCTCTCCGGACTGCTATTCTTAAGCCTAAAGCAAGATTAACATACGGTTAACTCAGAGAGTCATCATACAATGCTGAAACCATTTCAAAACTGTTCTGTTGTGCCATAATGCCTCAAAATGTTGATCAGGTAGCTACGTGGGACCCAATCAAAGGCCTTTTCCTGGTCTATAGTTAACAGGTAGCCAACCACTGCATTTTTCTGCCCTCTTTCCCACAGTTCTCTAAGAATAATAAGATTATCAGCAATGTTTAGTTGTGGAATGGTTCATTTATGCATCTCAGCAAGCACAATAGTTGCTGCTTGAGACAATATTGTGGCTAGCATTTTGCCAAAATCTACAGGTCAGTATTTAGAAACAAAGCGAGTCCAATTTTAAGGTTAGTCCAATCCCCTTCTTAAACAGGAAGATCAGGATGGCAGCTTGCATTGAATTTGACCATTTCCATATCCAATACAGAATTTAAGACCACCTATAACACTGACTCAAGAAATGGTAGAAAACACTTAAAATTCTGCCGGAGCCCATCTAGGCCTGGGGCAGTGTTATTGCTTAGATGTTTTACTGCAAAGTCAATTTTTTCCAGCTGTATCGGGCGTATAAGCTGTGTCACTACATAGAAACACAGAAACAGATTTTGACAGCAGATAAGGACCGTCTGGGCCACCTAGTCTGCCCATTTCCCTACCTACTTAAACTCCAGATCCTAAATGATCAGCAGCTTATCCTCTCTGTCCTATCACTAGAGTCACCTTCTGTCTATCCCATGCATTCTTGAACTCACCAATTGTTTTAGTCTCTATGACCTCCACTGGTAGACTGTTCCATGTATCCACTACCCTTTCTGTGAAAAATACTTCCTCACATTACCCTGAGTTCCCCCAGCCTCAAATCGTGACCCCTTGTTCTTGCACATTTTTTTGAAAGATGCTGCCCTCCTGGACCTTGTTGATTCCTCTGAGGTACTTGAATGTCCCTATCATATCCCCTCTCCTTCCTTTCCTCCATGGTATACATACAGAGGTTTTGTCAGTCTTTCCTCATATGTTTTCTGGTGCAATCCTTTCACCATTTTGTTGCCCATTCTGGACCACCTCCATTCTTTCAATGTCCTTCCGAGATGCGGTCTCCAGAACTGTACATGTTCTGGAAATGTAGGTATTTCATCCACAGGAACCACAGGAGGATCCCATAACGAGTGTAAAGGCAAACCAAACTGGTCAGAGACATGAGAAATGACTGTGTTCACAATATCATCAGGTGATGTTAAAATCTGGTTTCCACCACCTCTATATTGCCCAGAAACATGTCTATTCTGAACCTTGGTTTGACAACCAGTAAACATGTCTAAGTGGCGGCATGCCCCGAGTTCCAAATTTAATGTAACTGTGTAAAGAGGAAGCCTTCATATTGGAGTTTTTTCATTTGCTCTTGAAGTAACCCCATTTGCTCCAATAAATCCAAGTTTTCTGTATGCATATCTGAAATGAATCAGTGTAATTTGATCAAGTTTAAGGTAGTGTATATAATTATCGATATTACCATTCTTACCAATTTTTGAAAAGAGATCAAAAATCCTTTTGGAGTCTTCCACCATTCACAAAAATTGTCATCAGTCGGTAATACAGAACACCTGGCTTTAAACAGATCCAGCCACCTATTTTGTACATCTTCCTTTCTAGGAGTGAACTATTAATTTCCAGGGTCTGTTCTTAGATGGAGATAATGGGCCAGTGTTAACAGCGGCATGAGGCTGCCAGACAGTCTGAAGTCTCAGCGCCATTGTTATTGCTGAGGTGACTTTCAAGGCATCAGACAGAAATAGGAACTCTATTCTAGTTGACAGACTATCTTTAGTAAAAGTAATTCTGCCCTGTGAAACTTGGTTATAACATCCATCTTTTAGGCAAGCAGTATTAATCCTGGCCTTGAAACATATGGATTCATTACATAGCTTACCAACTTTTTTACCCCTATCCTGCAGAGAAAGGCCACAGTTAAACTCTCCCTAATACCACCAATTTACTTGTATGGACAAATGATCTCACTTCCTAATAGAGCCATCCTTGTAATCTTAGTCTGCAGCACAAAATATTGATCAAACAGTAACAGTGACCATCTAAAGACACATCTAGCAACAACAGCCTTCCTGGGTCTATTTCAACCAATTTTTGGACTTTAATCAAAGCATCTTTAAGTAAGATCCCCACCCCATCACCTCTGACTGTTCCCTGTGACCAGAATGATCGTCCCTCATCCACATTTTTGGTGGAAGAAACCTCAAATGAAGACTTAATGCAAGTGTCCTGTATGAACAGAACATTCCCTGGCAGGGTTTCTAAAGGGGACAGTGTGGAGACCCGACTAGTATAAGCCTTCAGGCTATTCATTTGAGGTTACAGGGGATACAGATGTACCAATACATATGTTATGTAAGTATTAGATTGGGTGAGGCAGGACAGCAGCTCTTACTTGAGACTGAGTCCTTCTCCTGCCTTTTTGCAGCTAATGTTTCTGGAATGGAATCATTCCAATCTGAGGACAGGTCTGTAGCCAAGGAGGCAATGGAGGCCTGGGAGTTGCCTTCTTCCTCAGTGTCACTCTACTACTAGTGGAAGCAAGGCAGCATACCTACTGCTAGTAGGAGTGGGGCCAATTTAACAGTCTTACTCTTGGCATTTTTTCTCTTGCCCCACGGTGCTGTCACTACTTCCGCTTCTTCCTTGTCAGGAGGAGGAAGTGGCATTACAGGCTGTGAAGGGCCAGAGATCACGCCTTATGTGATCTGGGGACAGTCAGAGACAAGATAAAGCTCATTCCGAGGAGGTCTGACAGGACTAGTAGGTTGTTCACAACTGGGAGGCCTGGTATCAGTCACATCCATAGCTGATTGGGCTCAGCAGCTGCAGCATCTCCAGTACCACTACCAGGACAGCGCAGGTCTTCTGATCCTCTAGCATTAGGGTCATATCGGGGTGTCATTGTGTGCCATTTCCTCAAATCTCTTAGCAACTGCTTGTGCTGCCCTGGACTTGCCTTTTAAGATATAGTCTTCCTGACTGATGCCCACTGACCTGTTGTGAGAGGCCCATGGACCCTGCCATAGTACATCTCTGCTCCTCACATAAGCTGCACTTGAATGGGCTTGGGCATCTGAAATTCAGATGTCCATACTTAGAACAGCTATTGCAATGATCAGCATCACATGCTGCGCTCATGTGTGTATGAGCCCCACACTTATGGCAGACTCAGGGCTGCCCAGGAAGAAACACATACCCCCATCTCGCCCCCAGGAAAAAAAAACTCCCAGGAAGGTGGTAAACCCCTGTGCTTCTTTGTCTGAGTTATACTGGAAACTTCCACCCCCTGTCCAAACCTGCTCAGTATCAGTAACAGGAGAAGGCATATTTAGAACTCACACCATTGCCTAAGCCACTGTTCGATATCCTGCAGGCTCACCCCTCATTTGTAAACAAAATCATGATGGTCTTAATTGCATGGTTGGACAGGGATGGCTATAAAGGGAGACCATAGGCATTTATCTTTTAGTTCATTATATTTGACCTAAAACCTGTCCAGAGTCTTCAAAGTTTTGAACTCATAGCAATCACAGTTTCACCTGACACATGTATCACAGCATAAAGTTCTGCCGAAAAAAACATGGACTCATTAGAGTTCAGCTGACATAAACATAGTCAGACACAGCAGTTCGAGTCCCCTTTATATTTTAGTCTTATTGCATTACATTACTGGAGCGGTTCCCTTGTGACACAAACAAGTCAGACATCTGGAACTGCTTGGCCTTTCTTGCTGTGGTTTTGGTTGTCAGTCCTCTCTGTAGCTGTGTTATCAGAGGCAGCCCCATCCAACTCCCACACGGAGCCCATAACTTCCTCATCCATAGGTTCTGAGGCCCAGTGTCATGGAGGGGGGAAGTGGGGAATGTCCTTTGCAGAAAAATGTCCCTGGTAAACAGACACAACAGGGGGCTGGGGTAAGTCTTTCATTATTTCTGCAGCTCTTAGGGACCTATTTTCAAAAGGTTAGCATGGCACAAACCCGGTTATGCCACGCTAACCTGAAATAACTACCAGCACTGTGGGAGGCATGCCCATATCCAATGACACATAGTGCTGGGCGCACTTCCAACAATGTTACAGACAATATTGTGCTGCGCTATGCAAATGAGAGTTCCATCATGCATACAGAGCGCAGCACAATACTGAAAGTTTTCAGAAGTGCAACAGCCACTAGCAGTGGCGCAGTTTAATTTTTTCTGAAACTCAGCCATTAACAGTGCGGACACCCATCTGGCACTGTCAAGGGCTGGGTACCCTGGTGTTCAGTAGTCCCTCCCCGCCTCCAATCCCTGTCCCCATATAAATGTAAAATTCACATTGGTGGTTCAGCGGTCCTCCCTGCCCCGATCCCTGTCCCCATATAAATGTAAAATTCACATTGGTGGTTCAGCGGTCCCTCCCCTGCCCCAATCCCTGTACTCATATGACTGTAAAATTCACACTAATGGTTCCGCGGTCCTCCCTCACCTGATCCCTATCCCCATATAAAGATGAAATTCACATTGGGGATTCAGGGTCCCTCCCTGCCCCAGAACCTGTCCCCATATAAATATAAAATTCACACTGGTGGTCCAGCAGTCGCTGTAACCCACACCCCAGGACATGCCTGAAAATAAGTTATCACAGCTTAGTGTGCCTTTCCTGGTCAAACGTTGTAAATAAATAACTAATGTGCCTCTCCACTTGTGAGGGACAAGTTTAACGTTAAAGAGCTACTAACACCTCAAAGAAAACTTGAAAAAAACTTAAAGGTACAATTCTCATATTCCATTTATGGTCTGTATATTTCTCTCCCATTATTACTGAGGAAATTTTCATGAATAAATTATGTTTATCCCTTAGAGTTCCTTTAGAGTTCATCTGCCTCTACAGCTTACTCCCAATTTCAAGTCATAATGTTCTGTTGTGACATCACAATCTGTTGCCATGGGGTAACTGTGATGTCACAAGCAGTGCATTATGACATCAGGTAGGGAGAAAGCAACAGGAATGAATGAAATCTTCTGAAACAAAGATCCTGTTTTCATGCGAATGACCTCAGTAATAAATAAGGGAAGGAGGAATACAGAACTAATGTGAAATACAAGTAAATGTGTCTAAATATTATGTTTATAAACAACTGTTGTAACTGTGGTAAAATCTATGTTTGTACTCGGTCTACAATGCATAAATTGTACCTTCTCCAAGCTGAAATCAGCTCCTGCTGCAATTGGAAACTGTTGTAAATGAGTCCCTGACTAAATGTATCCGCTTCACATAATGAATGATAAAAATGTAATAACAATTTTATTTATTTTTGTAGACCAGGTAAGTGCACTAGACAAATTCTGCCTATTTTCAGGCACAACCCGGGGGACAGATGAATGCCAACTGATCTTGAACTAGATTAAGCTGTTGGTGGTATTTTTTAGTGAATGGGGAATTTGGCCAGGGCACAGGGAAATTCTCCTACTCTTTGTGAGAAGTGCCATGGGATCTTTAACATCCACCTGAACTACCACCAGAACAGGAAGATGGGACCTCGGTTTAACATCTCATCCATGGCTGCACCTCAGGAGTGCAGCACCCTCCTCATGCTGCACTACAGTGTTAGTATTGGGATTTAAGCCAAGTGCCTGGTGGGGATAGAACCCACAGCCTTCTGATCTCCTGGCCTCAGAGGCAAGTGTGCTACTTGCTGAGCCACTAACACTGCTACAGCACACACACACACGAAAAAAGAATTTCATGTAATCCACCTCCGGGATGCACCTGGAAATGAGTTATCACAGCTCAAAACAGAAGTAAGGCAGCGTCTATGTGAAAGGCTGTATGCAAAAGCCAGCTTATTACTGGCAGCACAGGATACACACCTAGTATAACAAAGCATCCAGCACCCAGGCACTTGGAGACAGTATCCCATCAAGTCTGAGCGGACCAAAGAAGCGTGGTCAATAGTATGCAGTCAAAATCGCGATATAAAGAAGAGCCAGGCAGGCAAAATAGACTTTGGTATGACACAGGAGCAGGGCGTGGTGTTGTAATAGTAAATATACACGGAGGAAAGAAATTCACTGTATTGCAGATCCATGGCAGTGTCCTAATAGTAAATCTACATGGGAACAATCTTCCTGCAGCCTTTTTTCATTGAGCAGTTTTGCAGGGGACGGAGGTTTTGTCTTGGGCTTTTTTACCACACTGTTTAATGTTAGCAGTTCTGAGGTGGACCGCTTGGGAGGCCACGCCTGTCTGGCCAGCTCCACCCGCTCCCCATGCACCTGAAATGAGTTATAAAATTTAGTGTGCCTTTCCTAGTCAAAACAAATTACAAATAAGTAAAAGAAAGTCTTACTGTCTCAAGAAGGAAACCAGAGTTTCAGATTTTTATTATTGCTATTCCAGAATGGACAGTAAATATCAGTATTATTAATCTGTTTAAGATCACTGAGACAAGCACAATCTAGGGCTTAGACTGAAAAGTAGTTGGAATTCTTAAATAATAATAAAATATTGCTGATCTTCTAACCACAGTCAGGCATTTTTCCTTTTTCACTCTTGGAACTAGAAGTCTCAAAAAGAGACACTGCTAATACCTACAAAGGGGTTTGGCAGCCTGAAACTGCTTATTTTTGTCTGCCAGCTGCCAACAGTTTTATTTTAGAAACATAGACTTTGACAGCAGATAAGGACCGCTAGGCCATTCTAGTCTGCCCATTTCCTATCTACAGGATAGGCCGCAGATCCTAGTTAACCAACAGCCTATATCTTCCTGCCCCCACAAGAATTGCCTTATGTCTGTCCCATGCATTTTTGAACTCTCCCACAGTTTTAGACCCCACAACTTCCTCAGGAAGGCTGTTCCATGCATCCACTACCCTCTCTGTGAAATAATACTTCCTCCACATTGCCCCTGAACCGCCCTCCTTCTATCTTTAAATTGTGTCCCTTGTTCTTGCAAGTCTCTTTTCTGAGCGATGCTACCCTCTTGGACTTTGTTGATTCCCTTGAGGTACTTGAAAGTTTCTATCATGTCCCCTCTCCTTCTTTCCTCAAGGGTATACATATTAAGCTCCTTTAGTCTCTCCTCATACGGCTTCTCTGCAGACCCTGCACCATTTTAGTTGCCCTCCTCTGACTGCCTCTATCCTGTCTATGTCCTTGTGGAGATGGGGTCTCCAGAACTGGACACAGTATTCCAGATGGGTCTCACCAACTGTCTGTACAGAGGGATAACAACTTCCTGTTTTCTGCTGCTGATACCTCTCCCTATACATCCCAGTATACCCCGGCCCTCCCTACTGCCTTCTCACATTGCTTGCTAACCTTAAGGTCATCTGATATGATTACCCCAGGTCCCTTTCCTGTTTTGTTGTTGTTACTACCTCCCACCCATTGTGTATTCTTCCCCTGGGTTCTTGTTTCCCAGGTGCATTATTTTGCACTTTTTGCATTGAATCCTAGCTGCCATACGTCTGACCATTCCTCCAACCTTGCCAAGTCCCTTTTCATCCTTTCCACGCCTCCTTTGTATCAACCCTGTTGCAGATCTTTGTGTCCTCTGCAAAAGGCATACTTTTCCTTCCAGTCCTTCTGCAATGCCACTGATGAAGACATTAAAAAGGACTGGACCCATCATTGAACCCTGCGATACCCCACTAGTAACCGCCCTTTCTTCAGAGTGGACTCCATTTACAATTACCTTCTGTGTCCGTTGTCCAGCCAATGTTTTACCTAGGCTACCACCCTGGGACCCACTCCCAGGCTGGTTAGTTTGACTAATAATCTTTTGTGTGGGACTGTGTCAAATGCCTTACAAAGTCTAGGTAGGCCATGTCAACAGCCCTCCCTGGTCTACTACTTTGGTCACCCAGTCAAAGAAATCTATTAGATTTGTCTGACATGACCTTCCGCTGTGAACCCATGCTGCCTTGGATCCTGTGCTCCACTGACCTCTAGGTACTCAACTATTCTTTCCTTCAGAAGTGACTCCATCACTTTCTACCACAGAGGTCAGACTGACAGGTCTGTAGTTTCCTGCCTCTGTCTTGGTCCCACTTTTGTGAAGGGAATCACATCCGCCTTCCTCCAGTCCTCGGGTACCACACCATCCTCCCATGATTTATTAAAAGAGTAGCCAGTGGTTTCACTAGTTCCTTCCTTAATTCTTTTAGAATTCTGGGGTGAATTCCATCAGGACCCATTGCTTTGTCCACCTTCAGTTTTAGGAGTTCTTGCAGAACCCTTTCTTCTGTGAAAGGACTGGGATCGACCCCCTATCAAGAGTGCTTCTGTTAATTGGATTAGGCACTTCCCCTCCTCTTTTGAATACTGAGCAGAAATATTCGTTCAGTATTCCTGCTTTTCACTGTCCCCTCTGCCCACCCACCGTTCATTCTATTCAGCCTCACTATCCTCCCTTTGTCTTTCTCTCGCTGATGTACCTATAAAGGTTTTATCCCCCTTCTTAACTGAGTTGGCTATCTTTTCCTCAGTTTGGGCCTTTGCTATTCTGACTTCCTCCCTGCTTCTTTCTGCCTTAACTGGTACAGCTCTCTGTCCTGCTCCTTCTGTGTTTCCTTATACTTCCCGAATGCTATCTTTTCTTCCTGACTTTCACAGCCACCTCTCTTGAGAACCATAGTGGCTTTTCTTTCATTTTGATTTGTTTATTTGCTTCACACAAAGGCTTGTTGCCTCTGTGATGGCAGTTTTAATAATTCCACTGTTGCTCCACCCTCCTTCTAGCCTGTTTGCTAGTGCTTTTCTGAGGCACTCTCCCATCTTGCCAAAGTCAGCCCTCCTAAAGTCCAGTACCCTCACTTTTGTATGGCTTGACTCTGTAGCTGAGTTTAACGTGAACCACACATGTTTGATGGTCACTTGTCCCCAGATGGCAACCCACTTCTAGATCTGAGATCCTCTCACTGCCCCCGCTTGAGAAGTACGAGGGTCTAGATTGCTCCCTCCTGAGTGGGTTCCAACTAGTTGTCTAATGCCTGCCACCTGTAGGGTGTCAAGAATGGCCCTGCTCTTGGATGTGGCTGCAGCAAATGTGCTCCAGTTAACATCTGGCATATTCAGGTCTCCCATCAACATTATCTCCCTTCTCTGCCATTCTAAGAATGCCTTCCATCATATCCTTGTCCATTCCTTCCCTGACATGGGGGTCTGTACACAACCCCTGTGCGGACTGTGGTGCCTTTCCAGTCTCCAAGGTGACCCACAGTGCCTCCTCTCCTCCCTGTTTACTCTTTTGTTCAGTTGCTTTTATCCCTTCCTTTACATGAGAGCTACCTCCCTCTTCTCCCCTGCCTGTCTCTCCTGTAGGTTATGTACCCTGGTATGTTAACATCCCAAGCATGGTTCTCTGTGTACCATGTTTCTGTGACTGCTACGATATCCAGGCATCCCTCTTCCATTAAGGCCACCAGCTCAGGGAGCTTGTTGCCCAGACTACTGGCATTGGTACTCATTACCTCCATTTCCTGATGGCCTTACCCCTTTGCCCCATCCCTGTCCTTCTTGCCTTTGTCACTTTCTCCATTTACCCTGCCCTTCTCCCTATCGACACTCCATGTTGGTGTTTGCCACACTTACTACCGTGATTGTTTGGGGAGGGCTAGGATTTTCCTGCTCCTTTCCAGTGCCTCCCCTTGGCTAGTTTAAAATTTAATTTTATAGTCGGTTTGTCATTTTAACCTTTTTCAAACACACCCTGCTTCACAAACCTGCTTTGTAGTTAGCTGCTAAGACAGAGTAGAGTATTCAACAGCAGCAACAAATTTAGTTGTCATACAAAGTTAACCGGGTGTAGGCAGCATCCGTTTAATTTGATTTGGTTACTAAGCATCCATCATTCCCAGTTTAAAGCTGCACTCACAGGGTCCACCAGAGCTCATAGAACAGGAACCAGGGCTCATGAAAACTTGGGCTGGCAAGTTAACTGGAGTCATGGAGCAACTGAAACAAGTATGGTCTGAGAAAGTGCCACAAGGTGAGGAAGTAGGGGCTGTGAGCCAGAAAATCCTTGCTTGAATCCCAGTTCAGACATTGGCTACAACACATATTTCAATCAGGATTCATTCTGTTTGCTGTCCAGGCCAACTCCAGGGGAAGACCTTCAAAAGTACAAAATTGCACAGATGTAGGAAAAAAATGCATGACAGGGTACCCTTGAGCAACTGCGATTTTTGCCACACGTGCACAATTTTCAAAAAGTTGCCTTTTGAGACCTTTTCCACATTTTACAGCAGCTTGCGCCAATAGTTAGTGCAAGTGCTACACCTGGTATGAGCCGGCATAGCGTAGTGCAAAAAAACACGCTCTAAAGATAATATCTTCTCCAGTGAGAAGATTTTATCCCACACTGGCAAGTTAGGGAAGGAGAGGCACTTGGCAATGCCAGGCCATTTGAAAAGCAGGACCCAGGTCTCTTGCAACCTCCAGAGCCACCAACTGCACCCCATCAATTATGGGAGCTGGAGGCTGTCCTTTACAGGTATGATCTCTCGAGCTGAGTCTATCAACAACCCAGTCCATAGCCATATCTCCTGATAATCCCTCCAAAAGCAGCATATATGTGGTAAAGAACACAGAAGACAGTGTAGACACCTGAGTAACTCACAACGCTTCTATCACAACTGTTTGTTCCTGATCAGTGAGGGAACACTGCAACCATGTTAACATCATTCCAGGTAATCCCAGTACCCCTTAGCTAATCAGCTAGTACCCAAATGATCTACTTTATCCAATGCTGAGGAAAGGTCAAGAAGAATCACTATTGCTATCTCTCCCCTATCCCCGTTATAAGGAAATCATGAAAACCCTAACTAATGCCATCTTCATGCTGTGACATAGCCTAAAGCTAGATTGGAATGGCTCACACATGTCAAAATACTCAGTGTGAGCAAAGAACTGCATCATCACAACCTTACCCAAAAAACATAGCATGGGTTAAAAGCTGCTCACACAGTGTGGTGCTCAGAGACCCACTACACACTCTGTTCATGCAGAAGGTCCAGAACTCCAGTCCAACGGGTCTGACGTACATGTTTTATCTTAGAAAGGTATCTAGTGGCCAGCCTGCGAGGCGCAAGCAGCAGTGCTATAGCTTGCGGCGCCAACAACCCGGGTTCGGGAACGAGCCTGGAGAGTCGACTGAGTGAGGAGGACTGAGCCTCCAGCAGACAGCTGTCCTCCCCTGGGGTGGGTGGGTTGCGCCCTGGTGATAGTTCAAAACCTTAGCATTGGCTAAGAGTCAGTGAGCCAGAGATCACAAAGAGAAGGGGACTGAGCAGCCAGACATCGGTGTATCAGGCGTGGAGCACTCTGACATCACTCAGGACATCACTGCACACCCTCTCCTTGGGGGAGGCGATCACACAAGTCAAAATCCTTGATGGCAACGCAGCATGACACTCTTAGGCCGGCTCCTTCCCAGACTTGGGACCACCCCCAACAAAGTCTAGATGCTCAAGACCAGTGGGAGACAAGGAGACTATTGTATCATGAGAGGCTGTACTGTTTGAGTGTGTTCCTAATGTTCAGGAAGTATGTAACAAGTGTTGGTGAAGATTTAAACAAAACAGGGTTGGGTATAATTACACAATTAGCATGCATGTCAGTTACATAGAAACATAGAATTTGACGGCAGATAAAGACTGCTTGGCCCACCTAGTCTGCCCATTTCCTAACGGATAAGCTGCAAATCCTAGTTAACCAACAGCCTGCTTCTTCCTACCCCCACTAGAATTGCCTTACGCCTGTCCCATGCATTCTTGAATTCCCCCACTGTTTTGACTCTACAACCTCCTCAGGAAGGCTGTTCCATGTATCCACAACCCTTTCTGTGAAGAAATACTTCCTCACATTACCTCTGAGCCGCCCCCTCTATCTTCAAATTGTGCCCCTTGTTTTTGCACATCTCTTTTTCTGAAAGATGCTAGCCTCTTGGACTTTTATGATTCCCTTGAGGTATTTGAAAGTTTCTATTGTGTCCCCCTCTCCTCCTTTCCTCGAGGCTATACATCTTTAGTTCCTTCAGTCTTTCTTCATATGTCTTCTGACAGACCCTGCATCATTTTGGTTGCCCTCCTCTGGACAGCCTCCACCCTGTCCATGTCTCTGCAGAGATGGGGTCTCCAGAACTGTACACAGTACTCAGATGTGGTCTTACCAACTGTCTGTACGGGTCTGGTATGATTTCTGACTTGCATTCTCCTTTCTAATAGTATCCTGATGTTATTTTCCGACTACATTAATCCTGCCTGCACACTTGCCTGTGGTACTGTTGGCTGTCACATAGTGTCACTACACTGCGTATCAAGATTAGCAAATACACTGATATACTTATACACTTGTTCCCAATTGAATAAACAAATACAGTACTAATTGTTTCCTGAGCAAGCAGCTTCATGCTTGAAAGCTGTCGTTTGATCCTTGTCTTAACCGCTATGCAGAAATACTTGAGCTGCATTAATTACATACGGACACTTTAAACAAAATGGCAGTCCTGCAGCCTCTTTTCGTGAAGTTGAATCTGCAAAAGTTGGCTGGACAGGTGCATTGCAGACGCCAGGATTAATTACATACGGACACTTTTAAAATGGAAGTCTCTTTTCAGCCAATTTGAAATTTGCAAACAGTCTGCTAGCATGAGCAGTGAAGAGGCTATCGTTTGTGTTGTTGTTCCTTCCAAGCACGGGCATGACAAGCTGTCAGTTGCTGGCTACTTATATGTTTAGAAAGGAGCTGGGGGATTTGTTTTACTGGTGCTGCCAGCTGCGAAATCTTCAGGTTGTCGCGGACATGCATCAACTACCTCGCCGGTGGACAACACCATTTAAGAAGCACTGCAGAGCACAACCATTCCCCTGATGCAAATGACAGTCATATTGCAATTTCTTTAGCCTCGCTTAATCGAGAGCGTTGACAACTAATGACACTGGCTCAGCCGATACAAAACGAACTGTCTAAAGTGTCTGAGGAGGTGGCATAACAAGCCTAGTCGCCAGTGCCTGCAGCAAGTTGTCAAACGTGCAAGGAGAGAAAACATGCCAGTAGAGCCACAAACATTGGCCAACATAAGCATTCAACCCAATTACAAATTGTGAATGGGAAGCAATTCCTATTGAAAGATTCAGCGTTGGTACTGATAGAGTTTTGCTGTTCAGCACCAAAAAATATTGAGAAATTAAGCTGCTGATTTGTGGCTCAAGGATGGCACTTTAGAACAGTTCCCACACTATTTTGGCAGCTTTATTCGATACATGCCCTGTAGGTACTCCTGAAACAACTCATTGTGCCACTGGCATATGCCTTGATGTCTCGAAGTCTAACGAGTGCTATCTAAAGCTGTTCCAAGATTTAAACGATGCAGCAGATGAATTTGACTACAGCCTTTCTCCAAAATTCATTTTAAACAGATTTCGAGCAGGCTGCAATCCACGCTACTAAAGTTGAATTCTCTGATGCAACAAACAAGGGTTGTTTGTTTCATTTGGGACAGATGGTGTGGAGGAAAACCAGAGCTGCAGTCTAGCAGTTACTTATGGCTCTGATCCCGAGTTTAGTTTACTGATGCGACAACTAGTAGCACTGCCTCTCCTTCCACCAGATGATATCCCAACAGTGTCCAGTGAAATGCCTCCTGTTAGTGTGCCAGTCCTTGAGTGGTTCAAAGAGACATACTTGTTTGGCAGAGTATGCAGGAGGATGCAAATAACATGGTCATCAGAGCCAACCCCTGTACCCACCGCAGTTCTGGTCAGTACATGATCTTACAATGAATGGGCCCAGAACTCAGAATATCGCTGAGGCGTGGCACCACGCCTGGGCACACTAATTGGAGGCTCACATGTGGGGGTAACAAGATTTATCAATGAACTGAGGCATGAGCAAATGATAACAGACTCCACTATCGAGAAAATTAATCGTGGACTGCGAAATCACCGTTAAAAGAAATATGCTAGCGGGAAGAGAAGATTAGCAATATTCTGTCAGACCGAGAAGCAAGATCTGGCAAAGACTTTGTGCGAGGGATTAGCAAATATGGTGCTGTAAGGAGTGTAACAAATGACTTGAGCGATTTTAATCTTCTACAATAAAGATATGACTTGAGCGATTTTAATCTTCTACAATAAAGATATAATTTTAATTTTGGAATATGACGTCTCACCGTAAATGCTTTATTTAGAATTACAATTGCTCTCTGTAATAAAAGGAGTTTCTACATGCTTTAAAATGTATGTGGCAATTTTCGAAATCAGTTTCTGGCGCTTTTTATTAGTTGTTTCAGATGTTTCCCATTGGTAACCTGCTAATTCTCAAATGCTCTAAAATCAGTTTCTGCAATTTAGGATGCAATTGCTCTCTGTACTAAAATCAGTTTCTATGTTGCTGCTGCAATGTGCTTTAAAATGTTTCCCATGTGGTTCTGCTGCTTTGTATACTACAGATGTTGGGAAAACGACGTTCGGGAAATAATATGTCGGTAAACATGCTATATCAGGCAACCGACATCGGTCAATTAATTGTTGGGAAAACACATTACGGGCAACTGTACAGATCCCATCTGGACAGAGGGACAACAACTTCCTGTTTTCTACTGGTGATGCCTCCCTATGCATCCCAGTATCCCCCAGTCCTCCTTACTGCCTTCTCACATTGTTGGCCCACCTTTAGGTCGTCCCTTTCCTTTTTGTTGTTGTCAGTATCTCACCCCCATTGTGTACTCTTCCCCAGGGTTTTGTTTCCCAGGTGCATTACTTTGCACTTCTTTGCACTGAATCTAAGCTGCCATACATTTGACCATTCCTCCAATCTTGCTAAGTCCCTTTTCATCCTTTCCACTCCACCTAGTGTATCAATCCTGTTGCAGGTCTTTGTGTTATCTGCAAAGAGACATACTTTCCTTCCAGTCCCTCTGCAATGTCACTTATAAAGACATTAAAACGGACTGGCCCTAGTACTGAACTCCCGCGGTACCCCACTAGTAACCTCCTTTCTTCACTGTGGACTCCATTTACTATTACCCGCTGTGTCCTGTTGTCCAACCAGTGTTTTACCAGGCTACCACCCTGGGACCCACTCCCAGGCTGGCCAATTTGTTTATTACTCTTTTGTGCAGGACTGTGTCAAATGCCTTGCTAAAGTCTAGGTAGGCCATGTCCACAGCCCCTCCCTGGTCTACTGCTTTGGTCACCCAGTCAAATAAATCAATTAGATTTGTCTGACATGACCTTCCCACTGTGAATCCATGCTGCCTTGGGTCCTGTGCCCCACTGGCCTCTAGGTACTCAACAATTCTTTTCCTTCAGAAGTGATTCCATCATTTCCTTACCACTAAGGTCAAACTGACAGGTCTGTAGTTTCCTGCCTCTGTCTTGCTCCCACTTTTGTGAAGGGGAATCACATCCGCCTCCTCCAGTCCTCAGGTACCACACCATCCTCCCATGATTTATTAAAAGGGTAGTCAGTGGTGTTACTAGTTCTTCCTTAGTTCTTTAAAATTCT
Source organism: Neoceratodus forsteri (assembly GCA_016271365.2). NCBI lineage: Eukaryota > Metazoa > Chordata > Ceratodontiformes > Ceratodontidae > Neoceratodus > Neoceratodus forsteri. The sequence continues at coordinate 827,171,087 of CM057453.1, read as the reverse complement.
GGGGTGAATCCCATCAGGCCCCATTGCTTTATTCACCTTCAGTTTTAAGAGTTCTTTCAGCACCGCTTTCTTCTGTGAAAGGACTAATATCAACCCCTATCCAGAGTGCTTCTATTGACCGGATTAGGTATTTCCCCTGCTTTTCCATTGTAAATACTGAGCAGAAGTATTCGTTCAGTATCCCTGCTTTTCACTATTGCTCTCTGCCCAACCACCTTCCTCTTGTTCAGCCTCAGTATCACTGCCTTAGTTTTCTTTGTTCCCTAATGTACCTATAAAGGTTTTATCCCCTTCTTAACCGAAAGTTGGCTATCTTTTCCTCGGTTTGGGCCTTTGCTATTCTGACTGCCTTACCTGCCTTCCTTCTGCTTTTAACTGGTACAGTTCTCTGTCCTGCTCCTTCTGTGTTTCCTTATACTTCCTGAATGGTATCTTTTTTCCTTACCTTCCCTGCCACTTCTTTTGAGAACCATAGTGGTGTTTTCTTCATTTTGATTTGTTTATTTGCTCCACACAAAGGCTTGCTGCCTCTGTGATGGCGGTTTGATGTTTCCCCATTGTTGCTCCACCCCACCTTCTTGCCTGTTTGCTAGTGCTTTTCTGAGGCACTCTCCCATTTTGACAAAATCAGGCCTCCTGAAATCCAGTACCTTCACTTTTGTGTGGCTTGACTCTACAGCTAAGTTTATCATGAACCACACTGTTTGGTGGTCGCTTGTTCCCAGATGGCTACCACTTCAAGATCAGAGATCCTCTCTCCATCCCCATTTGAGAGTACCAGGTCTAAGATTGCTTCTCCCGAGTGGGTTCCAAAACTAGCTGTCTGAGGCATGCCCCTGTAAGGCATCGAGAATGGCCCTGCTCCTGGATGTGGCTGCAGCAAGGTGCTCCAGTCAACATCTGGCATATTCAGTTTTACCAAGAAAGGAAGCCGATAAAGAAAACAGCAATATCAATGAATTTTAGAGAAGGAAAGCAATCCTAAATGTGGGTTTCACCTAAAAATAATACGATGCAAAATGGTTGACAGTTTTCCTTTAATCCAAATGGGTATTTGAAAATCCTGGTCAGAAGACCTAGTCCATTGTGAAAATAACAAATGTACTGAAGAACACAGTGGCCTCCCAGTGCTATTATTCGGGCCTGTGGGACGGGAGACCACAGTGCAGATGTGGGCAGGTACACAGCATCAGAGCAAATATAACAGCACTCTGACTGTAGCGCTCACAGACAAAAGATACAAATCCACTGCAACAAAAGTCCTGTCACATACCACCCCACAACAGGGAGATGAATGTTACCCCAGGTTCAGTTTGCATAAAGTTAGCTAAAATGCAGGTATGCTGACACAGGAGCAAAGGGAGACCAACGTTTAGCAGCAGACCTTCTGCACTTTATCAAGGTCCTTTAATAAACTTTATGCAAACTGAACCTGGGATAGCATTCAACTCCCTTTGTGGCGTGGTATGTGCCCAGACTTTTGCTGCAGTGGACTGGCAGAGCATCCCAGAGAGTTGTACTAACCAGACACCAGGCCCACTTAAATCTTTTCTCTGGGTGGCGGCAATGCACTATTTCTTTTATCTGGACATGAGCCCCTCACTAGTAAGTTTAGTAATGGTGAAAATGAACCCAGGAGCCACCTAAACATCTATGGCAACCTGGTGACACTGTGAGGTAGCAGTGCCCTCTACCCCTAAGCTACCTGTGAGGATGCCAACCATACAGAGGCCTTTCACAGTTAGTTCTAATAATGTAACATTGTGCTGTTCATTTACTGCTGGCAGGAGTAAATGAACAGCACATTGACAACGTGGAACAACACAGAAAACCACCTTTCGAACAGCTTCCCCAGGAAAGGCAGATTAGACACTGGTTTAAAACTGTGAAGATCACCGTGTCAAAGGAGGGTTTCTTTAACAGGATCCTAACTATGGCTTTCTATAAGGACCAAGGAACCAGCCTTCTTCACAGTGAACTATTCACAGTTTCCAGCATAACCAGTCTATGCAATTCCCTGCCCCTTAAGGAGCCATGAAGGACCTGGATCAAGCTCACTGGTGGTTGAACACATCCCAGCCAGTCAGCCAGTCAGTCAGCCAGTCTCTCTCTCTCTCTCTCTCCCCTTTAAAAAAACGTGCATCACAGTTAGCCGTAAACCACAAGTTGATCATTCTGACAGCAGGAGTTTCAATCACGTTTGCAAAACCCATGTTACCAGAGTTTCTAGCAGTCATCTTTTGCCACTGCCCACACAACTGTGTTACATTTACTGTATACATTTCTGTGCTGTTATCTGTTAAGTCATTCCTCCAATACATTTATTACAATTACATGCATCCAACAGAAACACGCGCTGCTCACTGATTCAACAGCAAAACTGGAAGAACCAAACCTGAAGGACTTAGGATTACTGCATTCTGCTTATTAAGACTCTTTATCTACAGAGCGGAAAATGTGTTTGCTAGCTGTCATTTCCATACAAAGAAGGAATCTGACCACTAAAATTTTGTGTGGAATCCTTACAAATCATAAATGGGGCGACAGACCCTACCCCCCCTACCCCACAAAACAGTAGCTAGATACTGTGGATACCAGAAGCCCTGTTTAAAAGTATGCATGAGAGGCAGTGGTGGGCATGTAAATTAAAAGTGCTAGCAGTGCTATGATGAAAAGTGCCAGTACCCTTCCATAAGACTTCAAAACCATTCCACAGTGCACACTGTATGATCTGTTCGGTATTGTGACAGCAGTGGTACTCAAAACTGGCAAGTACTGTACAGGCCCAATTTGACCACGGAGGAGAGGTGTCAAATGGCAGCTAAGTTCATTTGTTCCACTTAAAGGAGCACCCAAGACAAGTAAGATGTAATACAGACATTATGATGATTGTAGGTTCATGTCACGCTCTGGGCATGCGTTAATACCGAACACAGACACTCACAGTTCTGCACTCTTGAGGCAGGGATGGAAGTAGGAGGGAATCACCTGAATTCCTGCGTGTTGTTAGGAGAGGCCACTGGCAGTGTGTACGACCTGGATGTACCAGGGTCTGCCACCTGCTGTACTGGGGCCCATTTTCAAAGATTTTGCTGCTCCCCACCTTCTGGACATCAGCATGTATGGGGCTCAAACTGAGGTGCACCTGGTGGCATGCCAACCTTGGGCCCAGCCAATATCCACCCACACAGCCTTTCACTGCACTGCCACCTGTGGTCACCCAGCCAGCAGCACTCAGCACAGGCAGTGACCCTCCCTTCCCAGAGGAGAAGAGCATCCTCAGGCTCGGTCCCAAACCCGGTCACCGACACTGTGTGCAGTAGCTGTGCCACTGCGCCAACAGACGGCCCTTTTCAGCCCTTTTCAATTCTGTGTTCTTTTCATTTCTCATCTTTTTAATCTCTTTCCTTTATTTTTGCATCCTTCCAACCTTTTCCCCTACTTCTAGTCAGGTGACATCTATGCTGCAAGATTGATTTATCAATTTTAGAATGTTGACAGCACATAAAAGTAAAAACATCAGCACATCATGACTGGAAGAAGGAACAAAACAAAATAAACCCATGTGCATGGCTACAATAAAGGTGCTGCCAGCTCTGACCACCAGCCGTGAAGCCATAACAAGAAAGAGAAAGCAGTGCACAGATCAAGGCATGCCATTGTGCTATTTTGTTGAAAAAACAGCAAGTACTTTGGTACTTTGGCATTTAAGGAGTAGGAGTGAACCAGAGGTGCTTCTAGCCCACTCTCCACTATACAGTGGCAGTCCACAAGTATTCCAGCTGTCCATAATAGTACCAAGATTCTTTTTAAACAGTCAGTGCTAGTGGATTTCACAACATATTGTGGCAGGTTGTTCCAAAGTTTAACCACTCTCTGTGAAAAGAATGAGCCTGTTTTATCAGTATAGGATTTGCCCAATAGCAGTTTGTTGTGGAATGGGAACAAATGGCAGTTCCTTAAATGCAAGACCCATGGTAGACATTAAGTCACTATTTTAATTACCTTATGTACTAGAATAAGGTTGCCCCAAGACATCTCCTCTCTAGGCTGTATACATAGTAACATAGTATTTAATGGCAGAGAAGGCCCGCTAGACCCACGTAGTCTGCCCGTATTCCCTGCCTGCATCAGTGGTCACCGACCTTACAGGGTCATTGGCTTTAGCCTTTCCTACCCACCTCTAGGGTTCCTTGTGCCTATCCCATGCATGTTTGAATCCCCCACTGTGCTAGCTCCCACTACTTCCTGGGGTAGGGCTATTCCATGCATCTCCACCCTTTCTGTGAAGAAAAACTTCCTCACATTCCCTTTATCCTGCCTCCTCCAATCTTATATCATGCCCCTTGTTCTTTTATACCTCTTATACTGAAATATGTCACCCACTTGCACTTTGTTTATGCCCTTAAGATACTTGAAGGTTTCTATCATATCTCTCCATTCCTGTTTCTCTTCCAGTGTATACATATTGAGATCTTTTAATCTTATTATTATTACAGTCTTTTGGTAACGGGTAGGCCCACTAGGCACAAGTGCCTGTTTTCAGGAGCAACCTGGGAACACTGGGTGATTCAGTGACTTGCTCAGAGTCACACAGTATGCAAGTGGAGGTTGTGAGAATCAAACTCAGGTCTGATCTGCTGGATGTAACAAGCTCGTTCACACCGTGTTCCTCTAACCTCTAGGCTATACTGCCAGCCCATCTCTCCTCAGATGTCTCCTTGTGCAAGCCCTGCACCATCTTTGTTGCCCTTCTCTGAACTGCCTCCACCCTGTCTATGTCCTTACAAAATGCGGCCTCCAGAACTGACACTGTACCCAGATGAGGTCTCACCAGCATTTTGTACAGTAGCATCACCACCTCCCTTCTTCTGCTGGTGATACCCTTCCTATGCACCCCAACATGCTACTGGCCTTCTCCACAGCCTTGGTACACTGCTTGGACACTTTTAGGTCATCTGAGATGATTATCCCTAAATCCCTTTTTCCCCTGGTAACCGTCAGCAACTTGCCTCATCCTGTAACTCTCCGCAGGGTTTCTGGACCCCAGGCGCATGACTTTGCACTTCTTTGCATTAAATTTTAATTCCATACATTGGACCAATTTTCCAGCTTTCCTAGGTCCCTCCTCATTTTCTCGACCCACCGGTGTTCACCCTGTTGCAGATCTTGGTGTCATCTGCAAATAGGCAAGCCTTCCCCACCCGCCCTTCAGCAATGTCACTAATGTAGACATTGCAGACATTTAAAAGGACTGGTCCCAGGACTGATCCTTGAGGCACCCGCTGGTCACCCCCTTTTCATATACCCAGACCAAGAGATTGCAGCCTATCTTCATAAGTAAGATCTTTAGACCTTTGGCTGATTTGGTGAACCTCTGTTGTATCCTTTCAGGTTTGATTTTGTGTTTTTGAGATGGGGTGACCAAAACTGGGAACAATAATCAAGGTGAGGCACACCACACATCTGTATAAAGATAATAGGACATTTCTATGTCTACTTACAAAGTCTCTTTTTACAGCCCATGATTTTGGATGCCTTAGAAGCTGCTGCTGAAGTTAGATCTAAAGGATAGGTTTTGTTGTATCACAATTCCTAGGTCCTTCTGCTCCTAACAGCCTTTAGCACAGATATTCCCAAAGAGTACACAGTACAGGAATTATTCTTGCCTAGGTGTAATACTATACATTTAGCTCTGGAGGCTGGAGGGTCGACTGGGGAGATGGACTGAGCAGCAATGCATGCTCTCCATCTCTGGGAAAGGGAGGGTGGGGCCATGCCTCCCAGTGCAATTCCCTGAATGACCACAGGGGCAGCTTACTGGGGGACGAGGTTGAGGCTGGGAGGCATGCGATGGTAGGTGGGGCCCACCACCAAGGCCATTGCACACCACACACCTCCCGATCCCAGAAACTGAAAAACGTAAGTCATAGCCCCGACCAGCCTCCTTGCCGCCACCTAAAGGCCTGCCCAATGCCTGGATGTGTTGAGGGCATAGCCAACCACCCTTGCCCCTGCCCAGAGGGTCAACCATGGCTCTGTGGGGGACGGGTCATGGCGGTGGGCTGGAGGGCTGGCTGAGATTCAGGCTGCTTAGCAAAAATATAAATAAAAAAATACTACACATTTATCAGAATTGAGTTGCATTTTCCATTTCTTACACCAGTCATAAAGCAAGTTGAGGTTAGTCTGTATTTGTGCGACCTCAACAGTGCTGGAGGCAGCACCACTGATTTTGATATCGTCCGCAAATTTGTTGACATATCTCTATCAACCATGAGACATATCGTTGACATACATATTGAACAGTACTGGGCCCAACACAGAGCCTTGTGGCACACCGCTAGTGACACTGATATAACCAGAGTTGCTACCACAAATTCTAATCATTTTTTCTATTTGTTAGAAACATAGAAATCTGTCAGAAGAAAAGGACTCATCGCCCATCCAGTCTGCCCTTCCCCTCAGGTATCACTGATACCCCATCTTACTACAGCCTTTGTTCCCCACCCCCAATATAGCTTCCAGTCTCCTTTATCCTGTCTGGGTGCTTAACCTTCCATTTCTTGCTTAAACCCTTTTGTTAGCCAATTCTTGAGCCAATCTATAATTATCGCATACAAATTAAGACTTTTGAGTTTGTTATTAATTTACCATGTTGTACTCTGAAAAGAGAGGCAGTATAGCACGGTGGTTTAAGGCTCAGAGCTGCAAATCTAGAGACCTGGGTTTGAATCCCACAGCCCCCACTTGCCTACTGTGTGACCCTGAGCAAGTCACTTAACTTTCCTGTGCTCTAGGTCGCACCTGTAAACAAGCTTTCAGCTTAGTGTGCCACTCCTGGTTAAACAACTGGAAAGCATAAATCTAAATATATGCTGTTGCAGGAATATTACTAAGCATTCGCTGATGGGCTCATAGAATGAGATCAAGTTAGTGATGCACAAGTGACCTCTAGTAAACCGTGGTGGGAGTTATCTGTTTTTCCTGTACTGTTTATAACATCCAAAATTGGTTCCTTAAGTATTCTCTCCATTATTTTGCACATAATTGAGGTTAGACTAATTGATCAATAATTATTTACAATTGTCTGCGACTTTTTTGTGGATAGACACAACAGTGGCCATCCAGCCAGTCCTCTGTACCACACCTGTGCACATATAACCTAATCTAATGGCAGGACATGGTCTGTCCTGCCGTGACTATAGGTTATCTGTGCACCTGCGCTTATTTCAATAAAACAGCAGTTTCACGCCTTGGTCTGTGCACTGTTTTCACTTTCTTGTTATGACTGGAAGCAGACTGGGGCCACTGAATATCAAGGGGGCCCATCATGTGGTCCCTGACCCTTATTATTAGTACCACTACATTAAACCAAGGTCCCTTCTGTCTATCCCTAGTGGCTGTCCAGGTGGAAGGAAGTTAAGCATCCCATAATAGTTTTCAAAGAGAACAGCAGTTATCTCTGGTGTCCCAGCCAACACTTAATCTCTCAATAATACTAGTTCTGATGTAATACGGCTGTACATGTTGCACTAATGCACTTAATGTCTGCTTCGGGTAAACTATATCTAGGGGTGTTCTGTTTTGTGCTCTCTGGCTATGTTCTGTTTTGGGTGCAGAAATAAATAAGCACTTCTGCATGCAAGTTTTTTGAATTATTGCTCCCTGTGTATGTGCAGCCATTTGGGTTGCTCTTAGATTCAGTTTTGGCATCAGAACTCGTCATTCCTAAGCATGTCCTCTCAAGTGTGTGTCTGCATACCACACACAGCCCCTCGCTACCTGTATCTCCAATCTCCTCTTTTCAATTTCCTGCACTTGTCAGCGTGGCTCAGTTGGTAGCACATCTGCCTCTGGGCCAGAAGGTCGTGGGTTCTCGTCTTACACTGAGATTGGACTCTACATCTAAATACTGGCACCCGAAAGTGCAGTACTGGGGGTACTACTGTTGGGGTGTGCTGTCCTTCAGATGAGATGTTAAACTAAGGCCCCTTCTACCCATCCTGGTGTTGTCCACGTGGAAGTAAAAGAACCCAAGGCACTCTTTGCAAAAAGAGTAGGGCTTCCGGTCTCCTGGCCAATATTCCCTTCCGTAAAATGGTTCATGCAATTATCCAGGCTGTGTGTGTGGGTGATGATGTGCTATATGGCCACCACTACACATTTAGTCACTTCACTACCAGTCTAGCATTGCTTGTAAAGTGCTTTTGGATACAATGTGTATGAAAAGCACTATATAAATGCTGATACTTCTCACCTGGCATATTTTTGCTTTACTCTTTAAATTTATTATATAGTTATTTTATCTTTAACAGTACCCTCCCTATTATGTTCTGTCTCCTTTGTATGACTGTTATTCCTGACGATGTAATGTCCACTAATATGTGTTATTGTACCATATTTTGTCACTGGACGATGTGAAAATGGGCAATTTTGCTCACATGCTTTTCAGTATAAACAATAAAATTACATGAAAATGAAATCTCAGCCCACTGCTTGAAAAACACTTTGGGAAACAATGTGTATGTAAGGAGCTGTTTAAAACCAAATGTTATTCTATTCCTGACTTGATGGAATATATGTCCATCATGCCCCCTACACCGACAACCCCATCACAACCCAAGAAGCACAAGTTTTGCCAGGGGCCAAGATAGGACTTGAACCAAACCCTCTTGCTTTACAATGAGCCCTTTAAGAACTAAGTGCTCTATGTGCTCTAATTGCTGGCTGTCCTCAGAGGAGAGAGTGTTCCAGAGGTAGTGTTAACAAGCAACACCCTGAGCCCAATAAAGGGTGAGGGTGAGCAAGGAGAAAAAGTTTTTGGTATTGGACTCAGACAGAGTCTGAACTGCAGTAAAGATGTGTAAGCTGAATACAAGGTCTTTGGTTTCTTTGGCTGAAGTAAAGCATTTCTCATTTAATTTGTTAAACTCTGGAAAGACAGGGAGATCTTGCTAATTGACCCAGAAGACCCTAAAGAAACCCCAAGTCATGTGACAGATGAGGACACTGAGGATGGAAATTTGGATTTAGACACAAACTTCTGAAAGGAACCGGCGCCCCAGTGGATGATCAGCTCAACCATACCCAAAAGCAAGAAGCCCAGAGGCCGGCAGAGAATTTCAAGGATATATTTTCACCAAAACCAGGAAGAACTCAAGTGATCCAACACACACACAGACACAGACCCAGGTGTTAGATCCACCAGCAACCATACAGACTACCAGAAAGAATCAGAGAGATAGTACTGGAGCAAATCCAGTCTATGTTGGAGTTGGGAGTCATTGGGAAATCCCAGAGTGACTGGTCTAGCCCTACTGTACTAGCCCCAAAACAAGACAGGTCCACCCAGTTTGCATGGACTTCTGGAAAGTTAATGCAGCATCGAGTTAAACGCTGCATCTTATATCAAGAGTAGACAAACTTTTGGGCTGACTGGGAAGGTTTCTTGCATCAGTACTCTGGACCTTCCAAAATGTTATACTAAGTTATAATCCTCACATTTGGATCCTTCTCATCCCACTCTGTCAGACTTCATGGACTACTCCCTCTTACCTATCCTTATCCAGGCCCAAGAGGACTCTTTAGATCAGCCGATTACTAGGCAAGAGATAACAGCTGTGATCAAAGTCCTGCTGAAGCAGAAAACACTAGGCTCAGATGGGTTCCCAGAGTTTTACAATAGTGCGAGGAACAGCTGAGTGCTAGCCTTCTTAGAGTCATTGAGGCAGTCTTTGAGACCCCCATGGCTCCTAGGTAACACTGCTAGCCTGTCCCCATCTGACCACGTGAGGAAGGAATGGATACTCCCAGCAGCACTGGGGCAAACGCGAGCTGCTACTGAAGTGGAGAACATGAAATCCCCACTCTGCAAGAATGGACTGCTGCCTTGTTTAAACTGGCAGAATACAAGTAAATGTCCCATGTTTCCTGGAACAATATTAAAAATTTCACGCCATCCTGGGACCCCTTTTGAAGGTCCAAGCTACGATGCAGGCTTCCACTCAGGAAATTAGTTCTTCCTTGCCCCAAATGGTGGCAAACCCTCCCTGTCTATGCCTTAGTTTGAAAATGGTGGTATGTAAGTCTTCAGTAACTTGCAGGTGCTCTTGAATGTAAACTTATAGGGATCAAGGACAGATGATTCATTGTTTCAGCTAATGCTAAATCTTCATATCACCTGCTTTCCTTTTTACCTTCTGCCAGAGATCTGATACTGGGTTTACTGTTCTGGGCAACAATGATTCTACAATATGTATTTCTGTCTGGACTTGTTCTTTTAAAACAGTCTTTGTTTAGGTTAGGTTCTTTGTGCTTATTAAGGATGTAACTGGTATTTGTATATCTTGCAATTTTTGATGTGTAACATAGAAACATAGAATTTGATGGCAGATAAGGACCGCTTGGCCCACCCAGTCTGCCCATTTCCTACCTAATGGATAAGCTGCAGATCCTAGTTAACCAGCAGCCTACTTCTTCCCTACCCCACCCCTAGAATTGCCTTATGACTGTCCCATGCATGCTTGAATTCCACCACTGTTTCTGACTCCACAACCTCCGGAAGGCCGCTCCATGCATCCACAACCCTTCTGTGAAAAATACTTCCTTAAATTACCTCTGAGCCGCCCATTTTCAAATTGTGCCTCTTGTTCTTGAACATCTCTTTTGGAATGATGCTACCTCTTGGACTTTGTTGATTCCTTGAGGTACTTGAAAGTTTCTATCATGTTCCCCTCTCCCTCCTTTCCTCGAGGCTATACATATTAAGCTCCTTAAGTCTCTTCATATGTCTTCCAGTGCAGACCCTGCACCATTTTAGTTGTCCTCCTCTGCACAGCTTCCACTCTGTCGATGTCTTTGCGGAGATTGGGTCTCCAGAACTGCACGCAGTACTCCAGATGGGGTCTGACCAGCTGTCTGTACAGAGGTATAATAACTTCCTGTTTTCTACTGGTGATGCCTCTCCCTATGCATCCCAGTATACCCCCAGCCCTCCTTGCTGCCCTCTTGCATTGCTTGCCCACCTTTAGGTCATCTGATATGACTACCCCTGGTCCCTTTCCATTTTGTTGTTGTTAGTATCTCACCCCCACTGTATACTCTTCCCTGGGTTTTGTTTCCCAGGTGCATTACCTTGCACTTCTTAGCATTGAATCTAATCTGCCATACATCTGACCATTCCTCTAACCTTGCCAAGTCCCTTCTCATCCCTTCCACCCCACCTTGTGCATCAACTCTGTTGCAGATCTTTGCGTCATCTGCAAAGAGACATACTTTTCTTCCAGTCCCTCTGCAATGTCGCTTATAAAGACATTGAAGAGGACCGTCCTAATACTGAACCTCATGCGGTACCCGACTAGTAACCCCTTTCTTCAGAGGGACTCCATTTACTATTACTCTCTGTGTCCTATTCTCCAGCCAATTTCTTTACCCAGGCTGTCATCTTGGGACCCACTCCCAGGCTGGCTAACTTGTATATAAATCTTTTGTGGGACTGTGTCAAATGCCTTGCTAAAGTCTAGGTAGGCCATGTCCACAGCCCTCCCTGATCTACTACTTTGGTCACCCAGCCAAAGAAATCTATCAGATTTGTCTGGCATGACCTTCCCCGCTGTGAATCCATGTTGCCTTGGGTCCTGTGCCCCTCTAGCCTCTAGATACTGACAATTCTTTCCTTCAGAAGTGATTCCATCATTTTCCCTACCACTGAGGTTAAACTAACAGGTCTGTAGTTTCCTGCTTCTGCCTTGCTCCCACGTTTGTGAAGGAGAATCACATCTGCCCTCCTCCAGTCCTCGGGTACCACCCCATCCTCCCATGATTTGTTAAACAGGGTGCTCAGTGGTGTCACTAGTTCTACCCTTAGTTCTTTTAGAATTCTGGGATGAATCCCATCAGGCCCCATTGCTTTGTCCACCTTCAGTTTTAAGAGTTCTTTCAGAACCCTTTCTTCTGTAAATGGGCTGGTATCAACTTCTGTATCCAGAGTGTTTCTACTGTTTGTTTTAGGTACCTCCCTCTTCCTTTGTAAATACTGAGCAAAATATTTGTTTAGTATCTGCTTTCCACAGTCACCTCTGCCACCCTCCCTCCCTTTATTAAGCCTCACTATCCCTCCCTTGGTCTTCCTTCGCCCTGATGTACCTATAAAAGGTTTTATCCTTCTTAACTGAGCTGGCTATCTTTTTCTCGGTTTGGGCCTTGCTGTTCTGACTGCCTTCCCAGCTTCCTTTTGCTTTAACTGATACAGTTCTCTGTCCTGCTCCTTCTGTGATTCCTTGTACTTCCTGAATGCTTTCTTTTCTCTTGAACCTTCACTGCTACTTCCTTTGAGAACCACAGTGGTTTGTAACATCGCTTCATTTTGTTTATTTGCTTCACACAAAGGCTTGTTACCTCTGTGATGGCAGTTTTATTATTCCCCATTGTTCTTCCATCCCTCCTTCCTGCCCATTTGCTAGTGCATTCCTTAGGCACTCACCATTTTAGCAAATCAGCCTTCCTAAAGTCCAGTACTTTTGCCTTTGTGTGGCTTCGACTCTATTGCTGTGTTTATTGTGAACCATACTGTTCGATGGTCGCTAGTTCCCAGATGGCTACCCACTTCTCCATCTGTGATCCCTCTTCATCTCCATTTGAGAGAACCAGGTCTAAGATTGCTCCCTCTCGAGTGGGCTCTAATACTAGTTGTCTAAGGCATGCCCCGTAGGGCATCTAGAATAACTCCCCTCTCAAGTGCTGCTGCAACTGCACTCAGTTAACATCTGGCATATTCAGATCACCCACCAGCAATATCTCCTTTTTCTGCCATTCTAAGTATACTTTCTATCATTTCCTTGTCCATTTCCTCCCTTGAGAAGGAGGTCTGTATACAACCCTGTGCGGACTGTGGTGCCATTGCCGGCCTCAGAATTGGCCCACAGTGCTTCTTCTCCCCTGTTGTTCTGTTGCTTTGTTTCCTTCCCTTATGTAAAGAGCTACTCCTCCTCTTTTACCCTCCCTGTCCCTCCTGTAGATAGTGTATCCTGGTATGTTTACGTCCCAGTCATGGTTTTGTGTGTACCATGTTTCTGTGACTCCCATGATATCCAGATGTTCCTCCTCCATCAAGGCCACTAATTCAGGAAGCTTGTTACTTAGACTACGGGCATTGGTACTCATTGCTCTCCATTTCTTGATGGCTTTACCTTCTGTTGCCGCATCCCCCACTGACCTTTCTACCTCAGTCTTTTTCTCATTTAGTACCCTGTTTTGTAGGGAGAGGCTGGAATTTTCCTGCTGCTTATCAGTGCCTCCCCTTGACTAGTTTAAAGTTTCAATGAAGCATTTAAACCAATTGCTCAAAAGACTTGTTCCTTCCTGGACAGATGCAGACCATCCTGCCAGTATAGGCTGGTGTCCCTCCAGGTGGAACCCCAGTCCCCAATGAAGCCAAACCCTGTGCTCACACCATTTCTTCAACCATTCATTAAACTGCATGGTGCAAAGTACCCTCGCCTCACTCATGCCATTGATAGGCAGCACCTCTGAGAAGGATACTATGTGTGCTACTTGTCTTAGGCCCTCCAAATTCTACAAAGTCCTTCTGCACTGCTCTAATCTCTATTTTGAGCCAAGTCATTTGTCCCTAGGTGGACAATGACGCCCAGCCTCAGACTCCTATGCAGCTGTTCTCGTGATCCTGAGGATGCGCCTCTGTCCCTCCAAGCCATGGCACCAGGCAGGCACTTACTTCAGTTTTCCCTGCTCCCCCAGTTCTATCCCCACAACTGAGTCCCCACCAGGAGCTGCTTCCTTTCCTGTGGTGTCCTCTGCCGCCTTCCTGTGGGCCTCCTTGTGACAGTTGTCCTCAGCCTCCTTAGTCTCCCCTGTGGGTGATCCATAGGGGAGCTATGCTCCCAGAATGGTGTATGAATTGTGAGTGGAACAACTGACTGGTGTGCCTCTGTTCCACCATCCTCACCCTCCCTGAGCCCACTGTGGTCCAACTGCTGTGCTTTCTCTGCAACCTCTGAGGTAGTGGTGGTAGCTCTGGTGCTCCCTGGATGGGGAAGGTTCCTTCCTACTGTTCAGCGTAGCCTGGGGGAAGGTTTCCTTACTACTGTCCAGTGTGGCCTGAAGACGGGCAACTTCCTCCCTCAGGGCAGAGAGTTGTCTGCAAACAGGGCAGCATCTCAGCCTCCAGAAAGACTCCCGGAAAACTGCTGCCCCAGCCATTACATTGCACTACTCCCCACGCTTATCTACTTTTTGTGTGTGTGTGATTGGCGTGTTTTATAGAAATGTATATATTATACAATGTGTATGCTTATATTGTCAGTGTAGTGTGCTAGAGAAAATATGACAGTGATATGCACCTTGCACTCTTGAGGAAATGATGTCAGAACCCCAGGTATAAAGGAACTATTTCCGGGGTGGGTGGGGTGAGTGATGGGAAGGTTGGGCCTAAACTGTGTTTCCACAAAACAATCAGCTAAAAGCTCTGACCCACTGCTGCGATGAGTGCCTTCCTGTCAGCAAGATGCCCTACACAACAATTTGACAGAGAAAATACCCTGCTAATCAAACAGAGAAAATCTAGACATCCAAGTCAGACAGAGGTAAACCTCCCAGCCCCAAACAGCCTGGTAGTTTGTGTTTGAAAGCAGTTAGCCACAAAATAAGTCATAAGTGTATATGTTGAAAAGTTCAATAAAAAGTTTTGAAAAAAAAAAACAGCATTCTGGACCTGAACAAGTGGTACTGGCAAACCCATTAACTGTTAAGTCCCATGAGAAAACAGCCTTGTCACCTCCCTTTGGCCTGTATCAATTTACTATGTTTCCTTCGACTGCACGGAGCCCTGGCCATGTTTCAAAGGATGACGGATAGCATTCCTAGTTTCCGTGGGCTGATGTGGTAGCATACCTGGACAATGTTGTTAGAGTTAGCCTTGACTGGGACAACCACCTGTGGCATGTGTGGGCCATGCTACTTCACTCATTCAGAGGCTGATCTCCTGATCAATGCCACAAAGTGCATGTAGGGCTGCAGGAGACAAAATATCTAGGGCACATGGCTGGGAATGGCCACGACGCCCAGTTATCGACAAAGTAAAGGCCCTAGCCAACAGCCCTCCCAACCATCAGAAGCAGGTTAACTTTTCTTGGACTTGTGGGGTATTCCTGCCAGTTTATTCCAGAATTCTCGACCCTTGCTGCCCCACTAATTGGCCTGACCAAGACGGTCACCCAAATATGGTCCACTGGTCACCGACTGTCAGACAGCCATTCAGGCCATCAAAATGTGCTGTGTGAGGGCCCAGTCATACGAAGTCCAGATTTCAACCATCCTTTCATTTTGAACGCAGATATCTCTCAGGTGGAGCTGGTGGCAGTGCTGCCGATCACTGATTCCACTCAAAAGGGGGCTGGTGTTTTTGTTTTCATTTTCCCTACCCTGCGCTAGAATATGGCATAGTGTTGGGTGGGTCGATAGGATGAGTGTCAGCCAAGCAGTTAGCCTGTGAGACTGCCTGTTGGGCCCATGGCTTGGTGTGTGCTGGGGTGCTTCAAGGCCTGGCACATTCTAAACACAGAGTGCCACCACTGGAGGTTTTGGGCACAGTCAGAGACTAAACTATAAAAGGATGTGTAAAACTGAATGCACATGCTTTTGTTTCTTTTGCTGAAGTAAAGCAGTTTTCATTTAACCTAAACTGGTGTCCGAACGTTCTCTCTGTGGACTCTGTGAGATACCTGAAGTCACCTGGTTCGCTACCTTTACACTGACCAAACAGCACAAGGATGAGTACTCTTGTTTGCTTAACTCTCAAACAACAGTACCAGATAACAGGTCTTCTGACAACAGGAATGAAAGAATTGTGACTTGTTGCATAGATCTGGTACCCGGGCCAGATTCCACATGAGAGCACTACATGTTTTCCTACTGCACCACTGTGCACAAAAGTTACAGAACTTTCAGCACCGACTCAGGATAACACACACAGTCAAAATTAGCCTTAATTGGTGGTTTGAAAAACTGGCACTTTATCAACAGTATCCCACTGTAAAAGCTACAACCAGCCATACTGATGATGCATGTCATTGTCAAGTTCTGGGGAGGAGGGGTAACCTCAGTTGTCAGATTTGTACAAGAACTCGGGACATGGCAGGAAAATAAACTTCCCTCCAATGTTTTAGAGATGAAAGCAGTATTCAAGATACAACTTGCCTTCAAAGCCTGTCTAATGGGAAGAGCAGTCCTCACTCCTCACATGCTTTGAAAATTTAGCAACAGAAGCTTACATCAAAAACAAGGGGTGTGTGAGGAATCCACAAATGATTCAGGAGACTTACTTTTAAAGATCCTCTGGCAGGTACAGAGGTTCCTGTTCAACACAAGAAACAAAGGTGACTGTACCTGCTACTGCAGGAGTGACACAAACACTTCCAGCACTGTGCTCCTGCACTATCACCAACAAGTCTACTTCAAAGGTAGACGGATATGCAGCAAAATACATTTTTATTTGGGTAGTGTGCAGCCACAGCTTTGTCTCCCTGCTTGCTATGCACCATGTATCTAGTTCATTTTACTCTGATTTTGCATGGATAAATTTGTGTGTCGCACCATTTATTGGAGTTGCTATCAATCTGTGAATGTGTGGATATTACACTTGGACAGTCAGAAATCAGGGTTGGGCTGTCCTGCCAGAGTAATCTCAGCGGAGGCTGGGTGAGTGCCATATTCCTTTCTTTTAACATTTTTATTCCATGGATAAAATAACAGTAGCCGAACTGTTACACCTTTGGGAACCTCAGACAAGGCAACACGGTTCGACAACTCCAACAGTCCGTTGTCCCAGGCTACATGTTTTATCAGGAAGACAAGCATTTTGCAGCAGCAAGTTCTCCAATGGACAATCAACTTAGTGATCCCAAGGTAGTGTTTTTTTTTTTTACCTTGCAGCGCAGGTCCTGTCCCAACCAACTAATTGCTGCCTGGCATATCGCATCAGCTCTGCTTCTTCATCAAGGACTGGCTGGCGGTCACATGGTGGTGAGAACACAATGAGGCAGCATCATGTGGAATCCGGAGGGAGTCGCTGTTCACATCTTGAACCTGCACAGGAGCGAAGTTAAGGACCCTTCCCACCCATCGCAGCACCACTAGCACAACATCTTCAACAGGTCTGACAGGTGAGTCAGCCAATAGTAACTAGGAGACAACCTGTCAGTCCTTTGCAATTGGCTGCAGCAGTGGTGAGGGGTGGCAGGTACAGAAGGACAGACACTGGCACTCATGAAGAAGCACCATTTCACTCTTCAGTTTGTCAGCGGACGATCATTCCTTTCACTGTGGGCGAGTGATCTTTGGGCCAGGGTACTGTTAGGATGCCAAGAAAGTGACAGCAAAGGAAAAAAAACATTTAAATCAGGGGAAAAACAAAATAGAAAGCAAAAGAAATAAAGTGTTTCCTTAGTGGAAAGGACTGAAGTTGGGGGCAGAGATCGTGGAGATTGAGAACAAGAACGTAGATGGAAAGGACTAAAGTCAGGGGTGGAGGGAGAGTTTGAGATCGTGAGATTGGGAACAATGCACAGCAAACCAAAAAGCATTCAGAATTAGATAAAATAAGAAAAACAAAACATTTAAAAAGAAAGAAACCTGAAATCAGTGTGTGGGTGGGTGAGATTGTGGGAAACAAAGGTGGTGTGTACACGCCAGAACCGGTTCGCAGACAACAAATTCAGTACCAAACAGAAAAACTAAACATTTTAAATTATCAAAAGAAAGAGAAAAGGAAAGGTTTTTCAATACAAAAGGAAAAGAAGTGAAGTCAAGGGGAAGGGGCTATATTGTGTGGTTGCAAATATAACACACCAGGGTCAGACTAATTGGTGTGCACTGTGGAAGAAGGAAAAAATACAAAAGAAGAAAAGGTGTTGCAGTTGTTGTTTCTGTTTTGTTTTTGCCTAAGGGTGTGCTGCCACAGCCACTTGTCTTGACTCTGCTAACAGAACTGTACTAAACCTGCCTAACTAACGGTGCCTGCTGCTGTGGCGGTGACTTATTTTGACTGATTTCTCTGCAGCAAAGCAATAATGTATTTATCAGTAAAAGCTTTAATAATTATAAAAAAGTGTGCAGAGCCATTAAGAGCAGCCAACTCCTGAAAGGAGGAACTAAGGCTGAAGTGGTGTGGTGACTGCTGACCGCCAGTGCCAATAGCACGCCTATTTGGTTTTTTTTGTTTACCTAAAGGCCAGGGTAGAGAGCTACCACTGCAACTTGACTCTGTACAACTGTCCTAAACCTGCTTAGCCTTACTAGCGTTGCTGGTACACACCATGTACTTTGTTTCTACATAAGTTTTTAAAAACTTACATTGAAATGTACTGGCCTATCACTTGAAACTCAGGGACTACCATCTTTGGCAAGGCCAGTTGTCCTGGACTAGCAAGCCATTTTAAAATTTGCTGATCCCTGCAAGGCAAGTGGATTTGTTGGTGACAGTGCGCTGCCTCAGTGTTGGAAAAGAAGTTCCTGTTGTCAGTGACAGCCATCACCTTACAAGAGCCCCGAATGTGCATGCAGGCTGTCCCAACTGCTAGAGGATCCACCCAGGAATAGGAACTGAACCAGGAAGTGTGGGATACGCCTCCAGAAAGTGGGACTATCCATAAGTAGATCTCATGGCCTCAGCTCACGACTCCAAACTTCCACGCTTTTTCACCATGTTTTATCATAACAACATTAAACCGATGCCCTGTCACAGACTTGCAACTGGCTCATGCTTTTCTGCCATGGCTAATGGTCTCATAATTCATTTAGAAACTGAAGGAGGAATCACTGATCATAATAACAACTCCAACCTGGCTTAGATACCCTGATACTCAGACCTAATGACACTGGCAAAGAAAACATTGGCAAATTATGACCCTGCTTGGCTTGGAAGATATGCAAAATGGATCCAACTTCCCAAGTCTTTTTATGTTTCCTTCCTTACAGCATAAGCGAACATACTACTATTATTGTGTAAAGGACTTTTGGGGCTTGTCCTCTCCACCAATCATAGGTTTAAGCTTAGCGATCTCTTCGAAGACTGCCCACTCTCCGCCTACTCTCTGTGGACACTGATCTACTTCGCTAATCACAGAGCTGGAAAGTGCAAAACAGAAGCTGTTGTGGCGTGTATTACCTTGAAGGTTCAAACTAGGAACATTTATTGTGCGCTTTTTACTGTACAGCTATCTCTTGCAGCCACTCAATGGCACCTTCCGTTTTCTTTCTGCCCAAACCCCCACCCCACTCCTGGTATTAGCTGCTGTGATAATATGTACTGCCATGAAGGTTCCTACTTGGAACATTTGTTGTGCCTTTTATAGCCGTACAGCTGTCTCCTGCAGCTACTTGGTGGAACATCCTGATTTCTGTCTACCTCCCCTCACCAATCACAATCCCACGCCATCTAGGCAGTGCAACGCCTACTTGGCAAATACAACCAAACATGATTGGCACTGACCAATGCTTGTTAACTTATGTTTATGCTACTTGAATTTCTGGGAGCTCCCAAGATCCCCTTTAGTCACATCACTAGTCCTTTTCATGTCCTGTATAACCTACAGCCACATATCCCATGTGGCTACCACCGAGCTGCTGTAAACCTCTGTAGCTTTTATTTGGTGAGGGAGGGGTTAAGTGAACTGTGAGAGAGGTGACCCTGGTTGACATGGGAGCATCATCTGTGGCCCTCACTCTTTCACTGCAGTCCCTCCCCTAAAACACTGCCCACCTTGACACAGCATTACCCTCCATAACACACTACCACATAGCCACATTACGTTAGTCTATGTATGTATGAAATTTTGATAAGATTTGTACTTTTTACTATGTAACCACTTGCTTATACAGGACAACTTTGTAAAGCAGGGATTTGCAGTCCTAAAGGTTATCTCCTGTTAAAAATAAACATTTTTATCTATCTATATATATCCTGCTCACCCTGCATAAGTGCACTTCAGAACTACATCATCATACTCAATCAGTGGTCACCCAGATGGTGGTAAAGCAACAGGAGCTGACACTCACCAGAGGGAACTTCCTCTGAGATGCTTAATCTTTGGTCTGTGGCCTTCAGTGATATCATAAGTGGGTCAACAGCATGGCAAGCAGCTTTCCCAACAGGAATAAGCCTGATAACATGAATATCTTGCCCTGTTTTAATTACCCTCTGGCCATGCTCCTTATCTCAATCCATGGATACTAGGAGCCTTCCTCAGATTCTTTTGTGCATAATAGCCTGATAAAATGAATATCTTGTCCTGTCTTAATTATCCTCCAGACAAACTCCCTATAAACCATTCTTAGACACTTAATGTGGGGCAAAACAAAACACAAATGTGCTCCTTTGCAAGGCTCACTAAGCCCAAAAAAACAGGAAGCTTTCCAGGTCCCTGATTTGAAACTCAGCGACCAAGCAGCACAACAAGTTGGCCAATGCCTAAGGTAGTTAGATGACCTGGTAACTTAAACTGATGGAAGGGACCTCACTCAGTGACTTCTGATGGAATGAGACCTTTGCAAGTCTTTTATCTCTTTCCTTGAAGGCCTGCTTCAATGTCAAAGAATTTCCACATTATTGAGATCTGTACCAATGGAATTGTTTCTGTGTTAAAAATCTGTTCAACTTGCTTAAATTTCACCGATTCTTCCGGACAGAACACCTGCTACGGCACATCCCCAACTTTCTAATGCACTAGAAATCACTTCTTCTCAAACGTGATATAAAATAGATTAGGAGAGTGAACCAGACAGCAAAACACATATAGTATTAATGAATTAAAGATCTTCTGTCAGTATGGCCTGGGTTCCAAAGAGATTTTCATCCCCTTCAGACTACTCACTTCTTGGTAGCCCACTCTGGTGAAGAGCTAGGAGGCAGGAATAAAACAATGTCCATACATGGGATAATTTATGTGAGCCCAAGTAAAAGACTCATAAGCTATCAGTACTGTACAGTCCTACACTGCGAAGAACCAGAAGTTCTCCCTAAAATCCAACTCTAGTGGGAAGGCAACTCCAATCTCAGTAGCTGCATTTACGCTTGCCTCTTTCTTTGGAAATAGGTGTTCAGTCCATTTGTTTCAGTCCTTGCACATTCATCAAATTAGCAAACATTTACTATACCCACCAAAATTAGCCCAAATGGGTTGGCAGGGTTTGGGATTATGCAACAGCTTTCTATTTAACAATGCTACTCTTGAACATGTCACATGGTTATGTTCAAGGGTGTAGGCAATACTCACTGTACACATCTGCAGTCTTATTTTGAGTTCCACCCAAACCATATGCCTTTTGTTACCATTATCATTCTAATCTGGCATATTTGAGTCTGTGTAGGCCACTTAGTGTTTGTATCTGTTTAAACTTCTATTGTTTAGGATATGCCATACATGTTCAGGTTTATTGCAGGAAGACTCCATTGAGCAAGCTCATTCACAAGGAGGTCCTGATGGTTATACACATACAGTGACACATTATATAGTACAGCCCTGGTAACCAAATATACAAAGTGCACTCAAGGCTCAAATCAGGTATTACATAGCAAGGTACAGCGTTGAAGATATATTTACAATTAAAGGGACATTTTTGCAAAAATGTACAGTCAATACAGGTAAGGTTTAACACTTTATCACTGAATGATGCAATAGACAAACATGATGTGATAAACACCTGAGAGGAAGGATAGGATAATTAGGTGAACAGGGTTGGAGGGAAGGGGTAGGTTAGCAGAGGATAATGTATAAGCAGGAGTCCTAAGGTAGGAAAGAGAATAGCAGAGGGCAATATGAAGATAGAGGGCCTAAGGAAGGAAGGGTATAGAAACAGAAAGCAAAAAAAAAGAAAGGATCCTATAGATTAGTTAGCCAAGGAAGACATCTTGCAGGTTTGAAAGTTTAAGATCTCAGTACGGCAAGGGCCAAAAGAGACAATAGACGAGAAGCACACATAAGGATGGGAGGAGGGGCTTAGTGGCAGTTACAAGTATATTTTATTTTCAATGCAACTAGCACTCTGAAGAAGTTAACCGAGACAATGTTAGTTAGTTTTAGTATAGATTGGAGTTGGTTCCATATAGATGGAAGGGCATACGTAGATAGTACGCTTCAAAGGAGGTACGTAGTCCTAGGTACATCGAGTGTGATAAATTCAGTTTTCCTGAGGGAATATGCACTGCGGGAAATGCGGATTAAAGATGTTAGATAGCATGGTAATTTCTGCAAAAGCAACTTAAGGGTCCAAAGACCAGCGTGGAACAGGCGTCTAGTGGTGAGAGATGTCCAAGCAGCAGCTGCATATAAATCACAATGATGAGTACGGTAGGAGGAGTTGGTAATGAATCGTAATGCTCGGTGATAAAGGACGCCCAACTTGCTTAGGCTTGAAGTTGCAGCTGTAGTGTAAATTAGGTCGCCTGAATCGAGTAATGGGAAGGAATGTGGCCAGGAAGAGCCTGATACGTGTCTCAAGGGGACTAGAGACCAATTTCTAAAAAGAATCCTAGTCTTGCTTTGAGCCTCCTGGATAGTTCATCAATGTGGTCATTAAAGAGAGTTTATTATCTAACAAAATACCCAGGTATTTGAATTTAGGAACAACTTCCAATGATTCGCCTAGTGCAGTAACTATAAAATCATTTGGTAGGACAGGGAGGGACCAGAGGAGGTACTACGAGAGAAAAATCATTGCTTTCGTTTCTTAGCAATAAGGAGAAGCTTGGCTTTTATTAAATTGTTTTCGAGCAGAAGCAAGTCAGCTTATAATACTTCCTGACCTCCGATACCGTTGATCCAGAGGTATACAGAACAGTATCGTCTACAAAGAAGTGCAGGCTGGAGCTAGCTATATGGAGTCAAGATTGTTTATGTACAGAGAGACAGGATTGGGCCTAGAATGGAGCCTTGGGGAACTCCTCTGACTACCGCAGGAGGCAGAGAATAGGCTATCCGCTTTGACTTTCTGTGTTCTCCCTGATAGATAACTAGTGAACCACTGAGTGGTGGACTGAGTAGCACCTAGGTTGGACAGGCAAGAGACTAAAAGGTTGTGATCAACAGTGTCAAATGCTTTACTAAGGTCCAAAAGACTGCACCAGTAACCATCTTAGCATCGACGGTGGAGATCCAGTCATTTGCAACTTTTGCCAAAGCTGTGATAGTGCTGTGATTTGCCCAGAAACCGGATTGAGCTGGATTAAGGAGGAAAATGTTTTGATGTGAAGTTTTAGTTGGTTATAGACCAATTTTTCGAGGACTTTAGAGAGGATGGGCAAGATGGAGATGAGCCTGTAGTTGCTCAGGTGCCGGGTCCCCTGACTTAAATAGGGGAAGGATGTGGGCAGATTTCCAACAGGTCAGAACTAGAGCAGAAGAGATAGAGAGGTAGAAGATATGAAGGATGGGGGCTGTGAGGTGGGCATAGCCTAGTCTTAGAAAGAACAGCTCAAGACCGCTGCCCCTGCACTCTTCCTGGTATCATGTTTAAGGAGTGCATCTTCACTTCTTTAAAGTTAAACAAGCGCAACTGAAAGGGGCAGGATGGGGTTCAGGTAGACGGGAGGAGCTAGGCTCTGACTCTTAGCAAAGCTAGCACAGGGTGAGGAGTCAACACTAGACCAGCTGTAGCAAAATGGGAGTTGAGTTCTTGAGAATTACTTTTCACAATCCTGCCATTTGCACGATCTTGGTAGGAGCAGAGGGGCAGTGGGCCGCCTTCAATAGATTTGAGTGTCCTCCAAATTTTACGTGGGGTCCCTGCTTGCCTGTTCAAGAGAAGAGATGCAGAAGTAGGCTTTGGCAGTGCAAACACTTTTACACAGGAATTCCTAGCAGCTCTAAAGGCCTGCCAATCTGCAGAGGCTCTTGGATTGCCTAGCTTGGGCCCAGAGCTTGTCTCAGTTGGTGAGAGATGCCTTGAGTCCTAGGGCAAACCAGGGTGAGAGTTTTATGCACCTGACTTTGATTAGGGGCATGTTTATTTATCAGTGTGCAAGGCTGTCATTATGACAAAGATATGTGTGCATATATACAGTATATTATATATAAATATATATGTGTGTGTGTGTGTGCACTGCCTGTTTAGAGATTAGATGATTCATCTGATAGGTTCTGAAATGGGTGCAGCAGTTGGAGAAGGTGTGTACATTTTTTTTGGTTTTTTAACAGGGGCAGTAGTTGAGAGGATGTGTAAATTTTTTTAACAGGGGGCAGCAGTTGGAGAGTGTACAAAACGGAAATTTCTGCTACACCCAAAATTCAACCCTTTCCAGAATCAAGAAAGGAATACCATAATCCACTCATTGGTTTTGCTGCCTTTTTCACAACGTGTGTGTACCCTAGGTAACCTTCACAAAGATATATTGGGACCGCAGGCAAATCACATGTCCCTCATTAAAACTGTAGCAAAATGAAAATCTTAAATCACTGGATTGAGAACACTACGCACCCCTATAGAGAACAGGACAATGGATTGGGTTTATTCACTTAAAACACTATCATTTAGATTCATTCTGCACAGCATACTTTTGGTCCCTTTTATGAAACAGGTGTGCTGGATTGACCTGCTGTCCCTTTGCTTCCAACCTTAAATTTCTATGCTAATTTGTTACTACACTCTCTCTCAATTTGGAAAGAAGACTACTCCGTCTAAGTGTCACAAGATGAGTAGCTGCATAGCTGCATGCTTTGTTCATATTCAGGACCCGATCCTCAGAGGCAGCCCAGATACATGCGATTTGTGAGCATCTGGGATGCATTGACTCTGGAGCTGCAGAAGCCAATATGCCTGCTGGCATCCACAACCCTTGATCGTTGTATTCCACTGATGCAGATTCACATGTAGAGGCAGAGGAGAGGCAGAGATGTACTGACTACAGGCCTGTAACTGGATGCCCAAAAGAACTGCCAGTGGATCCCTGCCGCCACTAAGAGTGGGGGATGATGGGATATTGCAGTCCTCCAAGGACTGCCGTATCCCTACCAGAGTGTTTACCTAACAGATGTCTCCAGATGGTGCTAGTACTTCTCCAAGCCCACTGTAGAGGCTCGAGGGCTGGAGATGGGAGCTGATCGGGCCCTGTGGACATTAATGTGGCAGAGAGGAAGGGTGCACAGCCACTGCAGCACTTAGGGCTGTGTAGCCCTGCCCACCTTTGTCAGCCCTCTCCAGCATGGAGAATTCTTTGGGATGGGGCTTATGTCCGGCCCTGTTCCTGGCCTGCCCCATCCCGTGCCCACATAACCAGGCATGTGGTTCAGGATCGGGTGCAGAGGGTGTGCACATCCCTCTACAACAATGACCCAGCCTTTTCTCCCCAGCCATGTTTTTCAGCAACATACCCTGTTCCCAAGGATATACCCTGTTCAGGCCTGTCAACCTGTCTTCTCCGGTTCTTGTCCACCCAGACATTCCCCACAGTCCTCCCACCTGTAGCAGTTCACTGTGTGGACCAGGATCAAGTGATGGCTGGAACTAGAACACAGAAGAGTTCTCAAACACAGGCTGTAATATAGACAGTCATGGGTTTTTCTCCCCAGACTTCTCCTTGTTTCCTTCCTCCTCCCTGGTGTGTGGTAGCCTTGGCTGCACGCAGCGACATTCTGTGGTGCAGCCGGCTCCCCTGGCCCACCAGAGGTGTCACAATGGCCCTGGAGCCTAATGCCATCTCTCCCAAACCATATTGCAGCACACTGCCGAATGGCAGCTGCTATAATCTGGCCCACCTCCTGATGTGGTGTCCCTAGCTCACTCCACAACTCAGATCGCCTGCACAGCAGCGTGTTACATTGCCACTGGTCCATAGAGGCGGCCTTTTAGATGTAAAACATTTTGACTTGCATGTGTACTTCCCTTTGAGATTCTACACAGCTCAGCTAGTAGGTTCAAGTGACTGTTAAAAAGTGATCGAACCCAAGCATCAGAGGGTTAGCCAGGAGAGGAGGACAGAGTATCCATCGGAGAGCTCTTCCTTCAGGTGGAGTGGTGAAGGTGCTCGGCAACATTCTGCCTCCTGGTGGTGGCCAGGACTCAGTGCGCTTGAGAGTCTCAGCAATGCTGGGACTGGCAGCTCTGGCAGATGTCAGCACACAGCATGTGGGGTGTGCACTGCATGCCACTGACCTCATTGCATATCCATGCTGCCAGGTGATAACACCACAATCTGTGATGTTATCACCTGGCAGCACAAACAAGAACAAATCCTTAGCCACAGTACCATGAAGCCCAGCTCCTGGCTCCTCTCCTTTGGGTGCTGAGAGACTGCTAGGGTTGATTAAGGGTACCTCCCACCAGCTCAATGGAGCTAAAACTACAGTTAAAAAAACTGATACACATTATTTCTACTTGCTACACTGTACTGCTAATTTATTTTAAATACCAGTCCACTGTATTGTTTCATTGATATTATTATAATTGTAACTTTACTGATGTAACTTATTACTGCACTCTCCTCATCCCCTTCCCCCAGGACACATCTGGAAACGAGCTATTTAGCTCAGTATGTTTTTCCTGATGAAATGCTTGAAATACATGAATAATGATATCTGTATACTGTAGTTGGTTTATGTTGCCGCTGGCATTTTGTAATTAATTCCGGGTCACACCTGACAAAAGGGACATCGCCTCACCAGGCTACCAAAATCCAATAAATAAATACTACAGTACAAGCAACACATTTGTGTTCAGAAACAGAAGCATGCTTCTTAAAACAGTGTAAGAAAAAAACTACTAGAACTCTAACATGGACTTCAAGACTCACTCTCTTGTTCTTCCTTCCCTACAGGAGGCACCCAACCAGCTTTCCTTCTTAGTTCAGACTGGCACAGCGCCAGCTGCCATTGTTGTCAAACACTCCCCCAAACCAAAGGCAGCTGGGGCATAGCACAGGTGTCAGCATCTACTGCAGTAGGTCTGCCACATTTCAAAACCCTTTAAATGCAACCTCCACAAGACCTAATACTATAAAATGTTTCTTTTCATTAGAGAAACAACCTGTCCAAGATAGTTGTGGAGCTCTGCACCTACAGCCACAATACCCAGGAACACACACAGAACTTGACTGTAACACCTCCAGTTTGCATTCTACTGTGAAACTGGTGCATGAGCGTCAGAGGGAGAACCAACCAACAGGCGATGTGCCACACTTCTACCATATGGTCCAATTTCAGACAGTACTATCAAGCAAGCAGGTGAACACTCTATACAGCTGACAATAGGGAGTGGACACACCACCACACGGTCTCTCTCTCCTCACACATACGCACACATACACACACGTACACTTCTCTCAGCTCCTCTCCTGTGGTCTCTCTCCTGTTGTTTCTAGATGGACACAAGGACCGATGTTGAAAACACCAGCTGGACACAATGGATATGCACCGCACAAGCTCCACTACTAACAAGTAGATCTGCCAACACATCAGCAGCAGCAGGCCTGCCTGGCTGTCCTCGAACACCACCAGCGGCGGCACAGCAGCCAAGACTGCTGGCAGGGTGAGGAGCAGCCGGACACTTCACACTCACCTCCCCATCGCCACAACTTACAGCCACTGGGGACGCGGAGAATGGCCGTTGAGGTCGGGGATGTCAGTCTGCGCTGAAGGCTCGCCTGTTAGTCTCAGGGCTCTTGGTCGCTCGCCCTCACCTGGGGTCGCCCCCGCCGAAGTTGTGTGGTGGTTTGTGTATTTTGTTGTTCCTGAGTTTTGTCAGGCTGACAGCAATCCCGAACAAGCCCGCCCTCTCATGGACAGCTAATGTGAGGGAGCTTGCCGAGTCTGCGCGCTCCTAATGCTGGCCGGTGTGCTGAATCCTGTGCTTTCTCTCTAGTTCTGTGGCTCAATCGTTCTGCTTTGTATGATTATTCAGAGAACGCATGCGCATTGCAGAACACTTGACGGTTTTCGCCAGCACAAAATAGTTCTATGGTCCCCAGTAAATTCATAGTTGCGTAACTTGCGTTCATTCATATCTCTCAACCTCTTGGCATTAAAACCATAGCACCGGCCCTCAAAAATAAAGAGTAAGTGGCCCGAATGTGGAGCACTTTCTTATTTTAAAAATAATATGTCTTAAATTGTGGAACCCGTATATTTAGTGCCAACTTAAGGAATGTTTCTATCAATATAATTTAATGATTTAATAGTTTGCGTGTCCGGAAATAGCTCTAAATATTGTTAAAACTTTGTAAACCTTTGCCGAGCAAGGGTCAATTTGAGTGTAAAAATCATAGCTCTATGCTAAATGCATGGCAGTTGAGATGTAGGGTCGCGTTCAATGCGCATGCGGACCAGATTGCACCTTACTTCATGTGGGCTTAGTGAACTAAGTTGCAGCTGTTACTTGCCTTTCTTACTTTGTGCTGTGCTCCAGTACTGCTGGGTGCCGTAAGGATACAGTGCACCAATCAGGATACTCACTGTCTCTAACCTAGTGGTTATGCCAAAGTGCTGCATAAGTGTAAATCTTCCTACACCATGTTGTACCCGGTAATCCTTTCTTTGTATTTTATACACAGATATGTACTAGAAGTTGAGGGCAGAGAAAGTCTCTCTCTTTTTTTTTTTTTTTCAACTTTCTTCGCTCCAGTCGCAGCTTGTGAGGACCTCTCTCGGGCATCCGGGTCTTTATCCTGCCCGCCAGAAACTCCCCTGGACTGTACCTCCTCACTTCCCCTGCAGTCGGCACCCTTGGTATCACCCACCTGGGGAGGGTAGCCCCACGCCTCCTGGGTTCCTTGACAAGGCAGACTCTGACTGCAGGTGGGCCCTGGAGGGAGGATGATGGAAGGCCATCCGAGGGAAACCCCGAAGGGCATGGGGACCGTGCCGTCACCTGCTCCACAAGCCGGGTTTTCCTGTGTTCTGTTCCACCCACCCCTGACGCAGATAGGCACACAGCAACCCCTGCCTTGTCCGGGCACGCCATTATGTGCAGCCTACACCACTGCAGCTCCCACGATCTCCACCAGGGCCGCTGAGCGCCAAGCTTCCCAGTGCCCTCCCCGACAGGAGAGGAGCCCAGCAGGCGCCAATCCAGTCCTCCCCGCCGGACCCCTGGCTCCAGAGCTCGCTCCCAAACCTGGGTCACCTGCGTGACACGAGGTGTGGCGTGCAGCACCTCAACCCTCAGCACCACCGGGCCGGCAGAGAGAAAGTCTCTTGGCCCATCAACTCTGCCCATCCTACCTAACTATTCTGTCTTGCCCTTGTGGCAACCTATCCCTTCATGGATAATTTCTTTATGCCATGTGCAACTGTGTGTTTATTTCACATTTAAAATAGTCACACTATATTCTTATTATAGTCTACTACCATATCTGTCAAGTTCATATTGATGGACTATTTGAATTACAGTTCACTAGTGTTCTTCAAACACTTAATGCTGGACTTGGTGGAAACCAGACTGCTGTACCCAGATCAGACCACATTGGACAAAGCTGCCCTGGCCAGCTGGGTGCAAGTTGCCCACATATTGCTGGTCACGCATCGACTTTTACCAGTCTAGTCAGGTCCAATTATGGTGGTAGGTTGTTCACCTTGTCCAGGCCATGGGTGAAAACTGGACTGGACTACATCAATAAAAGCCGGACCAGCCTGTCTGGTAAAACCAGCAAAATTGAGCAACTTGTGACCAGTCTGGCCACACCGCCAGTCCAGCTTTTAACTGATCTGGCCTGGTCCAGATTTGGGAGTCTGGTTTTCACCCATACCCTTAATCCCAAGCTAATCAGGATTAGTGCCATGCTAACTGTGAATAGCATGGCCAACAGCCTGTTAGCATAGCTGCTGCTATATTGAAAAGCACATATAGTGTAGCAGTAATCTGTTGGCATGTTAGCTTATTACCATGTGCCTATGCAACTGTATGCACCTAATGCACAGTGGTGTATTTAACCTTTAACAGAAGCATTAATAGGCTACCAGTGCAACACTAGTTAAAGGAAAACTATATGCAAAATTATGAAAACGCATCGCTCGCTTTTTTTTTGTTTGTTTGTTTCTCTGATGAGCCCTAGCATTTTTTTTTTTTTGTTTGTTTGTTTTACTTTTCTCTGCAAGTTATACGGGTCTGGGGCAGCCATTCAGGCTTCTTTTATTGCCTTTGATCTGTTGGAATTTTCCCAGAATGCCTTTGGGAATGATGTGAATTAGACCATGCATTAGAACTAAGAACCCAGGATCCTAGTTATAATCTACTCATACCATCTAACTCCAACTGCTTGTGAAAGTTAGCTGCTTTGAAAAAGTGCACCCCTCCCCAACCAAAGTAAAAAATTTTAAGTGCCAACTTGTTCTGGATGTGTGGCAATTTTCTTTTAGTGCCAACTTGTTATTCTGGATGTGTGGCAATTTTCTCTGTAAAGTGCTGTCACTGGGTGACACTAAAGTCGAAACATCTTTGAAGGACGTGAGGTCTAATTCCCTCATTCCAATAAAAATTCTGGGAAAACTCCAACAGATCAAAGGCAATAAAGAAAATCTGAATGGCAAAACTGGCAAGGGAAAGGGAAATTGTTTAACCAAGAAAGGCACACTAACCCGAAGTGTGTTTCCAGGTGCAACCTGGGAGGACAAGGAAGTTAAGTGACTTGCTCAGGGTCACACAGTATGCAGGTGGGGCTGTGGATTCAAACCCAGGTCTACAGGTTTGCAGCTCAGAGCCCAGACCATTACGCTTAAATCATTTATGAAGGCCACCACTCAACTCAACATGGACCCTGTTAGTCAAGTGGTGGCCTTCATTAATCTTCAACTGGCCATTAGTGGCATAAAATCTCCAACTGGCCATTAGTAGGCATAAAGGCTACTGCTTCCTGCAAGGAAGAGTAACAAAAAAGTGTCACAGACGCGTGAAACAGAGTGCCAGAATCAGGATCTGAAAATTGAAAACACAATGCACAACATATGATTTTTTTTTCAGTTCTTGCATGGAGTTTTCCATTAATGCTGATAGGAACCATGTTTAACAATGTGCTAATTACAGCATAGTGTTAAAACAATGGAACCCTACTCTGACCTCGAGGCCGCCCCAACAATGCAGGAAACTAAAGAAAGCCATCCCTTAGATGGTCAGCTAGTGCAGTGTTAGGGCTACAGCTCATGATGCTGGCGGTCTGGTTTTAGGAATGAGCCTAGATGTTGGCTGGATAGTTATGTTAAGAAGTTAAGTTATAGGAGTATCTAACTCTGACCTCACCAAAGGGTGGGGAGATGGATTTTGAAAGGATCAGGCATCTGAGGGAAACAGAGCTTTTATTATGGACTCAAGAAAGACTTAGTTCTCTGGACTTTAGACGCACTTTATGGTAATATCTAGCTAGGCAAGAACTTTTAAGTACTTGTGGTAGGTGTATTTGTGTTCTGTAAATTCCCATTTATTTTATGTGACTGTAGTTATTGATATGAGTGTTCTGTGTTTGATTTTACCTGTTTTACAATTTTAGTAAATAATATTTTCTTTAAAATACTGCCTGTGCTTTTTCTCAGCTCTTTTGCATGTGAATGCTGAACCTGTGTTTAAGTCTGACAGCTGTTAAGGGCTTGAATGTGTTACTAATCTTGCTGAAGGTAAGAATATAACTAGGTCTCATATTGAGTCGTGAGCGTACATTTTGAAACCTGGCTGGGCACCACTAGGCAAAAGATTGTACTGCATTCCCGAAGAGGGTACATATCTGAGCCTGTTAACTGGGTGCACTAGCATAAGGTTCATTTGACCCCAGGACTCGAGGCTGGTAGGTGATTCAGACCCAAAACAGACAGGAGGGTTACCCTGTCTGTCACCTGTTACAGTATCGCACTTTGAGGCTGACATTGTGGGAGCAGAGGCCTGACCTGAGCACGTTTGTGACAGACTCGATTGACAGTGGTGCGATTAAAAGTAATTGGTAATACGAGCATTAACAGTTCAGTGTGTCAGATTAATCTGTACAGCTCACATTCAAAATAAGGCAGTGATTTTTAAAAAGTAAACAAAACTATATCATTCACTAAAAATACCACCAACAGCTTAATCTGGTTCAATTTTAGTTGGTTACCATCTGTTTCCCTCTCCGGTCACCTCTGAAAAGGGACTGTAAGTACAATTTATTTATTGAATTTGTTGACCCGTAGGCCCCAAAAAAAATAAATAAATTATACTTACAGTCTAAATTACCTGTTTCATTTTTTTTTGAGTGCAAGTTAGTATAGCTGTAGTTAGGGAAGAAGATGGCTTCCAACTACAGTGGGTACACTGCAGACTACCTGAGGCAGTTGTGCCAGGAGAGAGGAGTCCAGCATGAGGGAGAGTCAACAAGCAGAACCTCATAGAGGCTCTGGTGGCAGCCGATGCCCAGAGCCTCGAGTCACAGTATGTGACTGAAAAGGACTGAACCTTGGGTGTGGAGGGTCCAGGGTCCAGTGCAGTGTCCAGATCCAGTGAGGAGGACAGCATGGCCAGTGCAAGCCAAGGTTCACAGCAGCAGGGAAGCTCACTAACATTCTGGAGCCAGAAGGGCTCAGGCTACAGGTAGAGTTGCAGAGAATGGAGCTGGAGTTCCAGAGAGAAGAGAGGCGAGAGGTGAGAGGCTGAGCGAGAACAGCGGGAGGCTGAGCAACAGCAGAGAGAGGCAGAGCAAGAAGAGCATCAGCGACAGAGGCAACATGAACTGGAGAAGCTACGACTCCAAATCCCAGCACCAGAGCAGGTAAGTGGCCTGGATTTAACTGGAACTACAGGACTAGGTTCCAAACTAAATTCTAAATTGATAGCCAGATTTAAGAGGGGAAGATATGGATGCCTTTTAAATTCCTTTAAAAGTATGCATTCAGGCAAATAATCCTAGAGGGTCCTGGAGCTTCCAGCTATCCCCACTACTTACTGGAAAAGCTCAGGATGCATTGGGGCAAATGGACAATGAGGACATTAATGATTACAGCAAACTTAAAAAAATGTGAGCTAACAGTAGAGGAATACAGAGCTAAATTCCGTAAGCTCAGGAAAAGCCCTGACATGAGCTGTGAGGAGCTAGCCACTAAACATCATTTTAAAACGTTGGTGGGAAGGAATTGAAGCAAACTCTGTAGAGCAAATTGAAAATGCTGTACTGTTAGAGCAGTTTTTGGGGGCATGCCCAGCAGAGCTGAAAACCTGGCTGCAGGATCAAGATCCAAAACAGTGCAAGAGGCTGCTGAATTCTCAGACCACTATGCCAGAGCAGACCTGCTGTGAGAGTGAATAGGTGGTGGCAGTGCAGAAAGGAAAAGCTGCCCCTCTGGGCAGCTAAAACCCTCCCTGCCTCCACTGAAACCAGGTAGCCCCAGATTACAAAGAAAAGATTTACCTGAAAAAGAAATGAATGTTGGGTTTGCAAAGAAACTGGCCATATTGCAAGGCAGTGTCCTAAAAAGGGCAAACAGTGCACAGAGTTGTGCTAGGAAAAGTGGAGTTGTTGATGTGTCCCTGAAAGCATGCCAGTAAACCTGAGAGAACACATACACCCAGTCACTGTGAATGGGGTACAGACACATGGGTTGAGGGACACGGGGTGTCCCTAACTTGGTAAAAGGGGATTTGTAGCCTGGTCAGCTAATACCCAATCAATCTGTGACTGTACAGGATTCACTGAGGAGAAGAAAACATTGCCATTTGCTAGTGTCCTCCTAGTCTGGGGTGAGACGGGGAACTGTGCAAAAGGTTGCTGTAGCAAGACTTTGGCCGTTGATGTAATTATCGGCAACAATCTCAAACAGGGGATGGTGTGTGCATTTACCCACAGCCAGGCAGTAAAGGAAAATTGTAGTTCCATGGACCCCATAGAAGCCCTGTGGAAACCACTGGGAGGCTGGTTCCCCAGCCTGTGTCTCCTGATATGGAGAATAATGAAAGGAGGTAGGAATTCCCCAGGTAGTAGTTAACCAAACAGCTACGGAGGGTTACTCCGGGAAGGAGGGTGACCCATTGTCAGAGGGTTAGGGATGGCAGTGATTCTGAATGCCCTGACGCTAGCATTAGGAACCCTAGTTTAGACACTGAAGGGAACCTGTCCCATGCCTTGGGAATGTGTAGAGCCTGCAGCTGCTCATAAAAGTGATCCTAGTCTAGAGAAGCTGAGGGCTCAGGCAGACTCTGACAGAGCACAGGAGGTGACGGGAAACATAAAGTTTATTGGGACAATGGACTGATGTATATGCAGGATGCTAAGACAGAGGGAGGGGTGATAGGCAGGCAACTTGCAGTTCCCAGGGGTACCATGAGCAGTTGCTCAAGATTGCACACAATATTCCCATGTCTGGTCATCTGGGAATTGCATGCATTATACAGCGGCTGGCCCAGAATTTCTGTTGGCCTAACTTGCCCAGCAGGTGAAGGAGTATTGCAGGTCTTGTCACCGATGTCAAGAAATAAGGAAGGTGGGTAAGAAACCCAAGCTGCCCTAAGTCCCTTGCCCATAGTGGAGGAGCCCTTCCAGAGGGTGGGAATGGATATTGTGGGGCCTTAAATACCCCCAGCCCTCCAGGAAGAGGTTCATCCTGACTGTGGTGGATTATGCCACCCGTACCCAGAGGCAGTCACCCTATCCTCACTGAGAACAGACAAAGTGGCAGATGCCTTACTAGGGATTTTCTCCTGTGCTGGGGTTCTGCAGGAGGTTATCAGCAATCGTGGGGGTTCCTTCATGTCGGACCTGATGAAATGTTTATGGAGAAGCGTGAGGTGGTACAGAGATGCATGACACCTTATCACTCACAAGCCAGTGGGCTTGTGAAAAGATTTAATGGTACCCGTAAGTCATTGCTGCAAGCATTTGCTGAACAGCATGGGAGGGACTGGGAGAAATACCTTCCCCACCTGTTGTTTGCATACAGGAGGTGCCCCAAGAGTCGACAGGGTTTTCCTCCTCAAGCTCTTATATGGACGCTGGGTATGTGGGCCCCTAGACTTGATCCAGGAGGACCGAAGACAAGCACGCCCAGGGAACTCCTATAGTGGATTATGTCCTTAGGGTTTAGGGAAACGCTGAAGGAGCTGATGGGGACAGCTCAGAGCAAACCTGGCAGCTGCCCAACAAAAACAGAAGGTGTGGTACAACCGCAAAGTCAGAGCTCGCTTGTACACTGTGGGTCAGAAAGTCATGGCCCTAATCCCGTCCGGAAAGATAAGCTGTAGGCTGAGTGGTCAGGACTGTACAAAGTAGTCAGACAGGTAAATGATGTAAACTACATTATAGAGTTACCTGACGGACGACATACACAAAGAATGCACTATGTCAACATGAAGAAGCCATATACTAAAAGGGCTGACATGGCACTTGCAGTGTGTAGTCCTGGGAAGGGAATGGACAGAGAGCCTCCTTCTGGACTTGCTGGAATAAAGCAAGCAGGAGTCCTCTGTGAAGGCAATTAAATGTCGCCTCTGTTGACCCGGACCAGATCCAGGAAGTAAGGAAGGTTTAGCAGACTTTGCCCCACTGTTTAGCACCAAGCCTGGACTAACCCCTTAGCAACGCACAATGTGAAAACAGGGAAGCAGACACCCATACGTGCGGACAGCGATTGGTGTCAGAGGCTGTCCAAAAGACATTAGGAGGGAGGTGGAGGAAATGCTGGATTTAGGGGTACTCCAGAAATCCCACAGCCCCTGGGTCTCACCCATAGTCCTTGTTCCCAAGCCAGATGGCTCTACTTGTTTTGTGTGGATCATGAACTCAGTGCAGTCACGAAGTCAGACACCCACCCAATGCCACGGACGGACAATCTCCTAGATAAGTTGGGAGGGCGACATACCTTACAACTATTGACCTAACAAAGGGGTATTGGCAGGTAGAGTTAACAGCCAGAGCTAGGCTGAGTTCGCCTTCATCATTCGATAGAGTTGTTTGAATTTAAAGTACAGTCCCCCCCATATATCTCCCACGGCTAATTCGCATTCGGTTTTAGCGGCAATTTCTTTATTCCAAATGCCAGCTCCATTGAAAGCAATTAGAAGCATTAGTGATATAATGAACACTGGCGCCATCTATTTCGACACGATTTGTGTTAGCAATCACAACTTTGAAAAGGTGTTGTACGGTGTTAGTACCCTATTATCAGCTGTAGATAATTCACTACATCCATTAAAGCACAACTGTGTTGATTCCTCACTATTCCTCACTATTCCAACGTGCTGTGTAACAATGTCCTGCAAACATAAAGCCATGACTCTTAGTGAGAAGGTAGAACTTCTACAAACAATTCATAAGTTACCTAAAATGAGTCAGGAGACTTATCTCAGCACTTGTCCTTGCCTAAATCAACGCTGGCTGATCTTTTACGGCAGAGAGAAAAATCCTGTCCGACTGGCATACGAATGTTAATCCTGATCGGAAAAACTGAACTTGCTGCTGCTCTGGGCCACAATGATTTCACTCCTTCAGAGGTCTGGTTGCACCGATGGAAGGTGAGACACAACATCACTTTCCGCAGACAGCATGGAGAGAAACAAAACACTGACACAGCTAGTGCAGACCACTGGCTAGCTAATGTTCTGCAGGTCTCCTGTCATCATTTCTCCCTAATACATTTTCAACTGTGATGAGACCGGCTATTTTCCCATGCATTGTCAACTCCCGATGGAATGACACCAGATGAGTTCCATGAACTATGTATCCTAGGAGATGGGGAGGAGGAACCACTGAGCGATGACATCAGCGAGGTTGTGGGCAGTATGCACACCGAGGAAACAGAAGCGAGGGACGGTGACAACGATGGTGAAAACAAGGATGATGAGAAGCCAGAGTGCGACAGAGCGACAGTGACAGCTGATGATGTTACTAAAGCACTGTTTACTCTGAGAAGAGCCATGGAGCAGAATGCTGAGGTAGAGCCCGATTGGTGTGCACTCTACTGCCGACAGGGTATGGGCTCTGTACTGCAAGAAAACAACACGGCAGAGTAAAGTATCTGATTTCTTTAAATAAACTAAAGAGCTGTAATCGCCAAATGTTGTACATTTTTCTCACTAAGGTGTATGTGGTAGCATTGCTTTTCTGTGTCTGTTGTGGGCTTTGCAATAAAACCATTTATCGCAAACAAGTTTTTTTATTTTTACTTACAGCTACCAATGCATATAATGGGCAGTTTGCGATGCACATTAGTGCCCGTTATAAGCGGATTAGACTGTAATGCCTTTTGGAATGAAGAATGCTCCAGCCACTTTCCAAAGGTTGGTGAACCAGTTGTTAAATGGTGCTGAGGAGTACGCCATGGTGTACCTGGATGACATTGTCATCTTTAGTGCCAGCTGGGAGGAACGCCTATCCCACCTTAGGGAAGTGCTGGCTAGGATACAGAGGGCCAGGCTCACTGTCAAAGCTGAGACATGCCAGGTGGCCATGGCTGAGATGGCATACTCGGCATGTTGTAGGCGGGTCGGCTCCATCCTAACCAAGCGAAAATAGAGGCAATCAAGGCATGGCCCAGACCAGTAACACAGAAGCTGGTCAGAAGTTTTCTGGGGACAGCAGGGTAATATAGGAAATTTGTACCAAATTACAGTGCCCTGGCTGCTCCCCTATCTGGCCTGTTAAAGAAAAGGATGCCTAAGAAAATTACCTGGGAACCAGCCTGTGAACAAGCCTTTACCAGACTGAAGGAAGCACTATGCAGTGCACCTGTATTGACAAGTCCAGCCTATAGCAGACCCTTTGTAGTCCAGTCTGATGCCTCAGATGTGGGTATTGGGGCAATGCTGAGTCAGAAGTCCAACCAAGGGAAAGATCACCCCATAGTGTACCTCAGTAAAAGTTCTTGGGGAGAAGGCTTACTCTACTGTGGAAAAAGAGTGTCTTGTCATGGTGTGGGCCCTAAAGAAGTTAGAGCCATACCTATACGGGCAGCATTTTGAGGTGCAGACTGACCACAACACCCTGGTTTGGCTGGCACAAATGGGTAAAACGAATGGTAGGCTACTAAGATGGAGTCTTACCTTGCAAGGGTATGACATGACTGTCTCACACAGGGCCAGGGCAGCCAGTGAAAATGCAGATGGATTGTCGTGTCAGTATGAGCAATAAACTAATTTGGGGAGCTCATCCAATGCCAGGGATAGAGCCCCAAATTCAGTCTAGGTGGGGAGGACTGTGATGCTCTGCCATCTGCTTATTGTTATATTGTATAATATTTGTGTTATAAATAAAATGTGTATGATATGTGACTGCCTGCTTAAGGTTGGTAGTCAGTGAGAGAGAAGTGACCTTTGACCTCCAAGGTGTCAGTGTTGCTGAAGTAGCATTATGTTAAACTGACCAAGGAAACCCCTAATTAAAAGCCTTCCTTCCAGAGGGACAGTTTATTACCCCTTATAACCTGCTCCTGCTTTTGAAGTTGGAAACTAAATATGAATTTTATGACCCTAGCAGGAAGGGAAGCCATCTGGCTGATCCTTTATGGTTTCTCACCTAGCAGAGAACTAGTGACATGATTGTGGGATTGTGAAGCATCAAAGGTGATGTTTTGATCAAAGACTGTCATATTTTGGGAAATGGCTAGTTACTGATTTTCACAGTAATAACATACATCCTTGTGGATAGTTATGTTAGGAAGTTAAAGTAGAGTTAGTCGGGTGGCACTGAGGGTTGAGGCACTGACGCCACACCTAGCGCCATGCTGGTGACCCAAGTTCGAGAGCGAGTTTGGGTGCTGGCGGTCGGCAGGGGAGGGATTGGATTGAGCACCCAAGAGCTGCTCTCTGATCCTGGGGAGGGCATTGGGGTGCCCGCACTCCAGCAGCCCCTGGTGGAGATCAGGGTGCCACAAGTGCAGGCAGCACGTAACAGCATGCCCGACGCTGGCAAGTTTGCCATGTGCCAAGCATCGGGGAGGGCACAGGAGGGAGGGGACGGGCAGAACAAGGAAAACCGGGCTCGCTGGGATAGGCGACGGCACCTATCCTCCATGCCCAGCGCTGGTTCATCTAGGTCGGCCTCATCACTCCTCCACCTGGGGCCCTACCTGCACCAGAGTCTGCCTTGATAAGGAGCCCAAGATAAGGAGTCAGGCTACCCTCCCCGGGCGGGTCAAACCAGGGTGCTGGCTGCAGGAGGGGAGAGAGAGGGCATAGGCTGCAATAATCCTCAAGCAGGGCAGGCACAAGGATAAGGTTGCCTGAGAGAGTTCCCATGAGCCGTGACCGGAGGGAAAAGAATATAAAAAAAGAAGTTAAAGTTATAGGAGGATTTAACACTGACCTCACCAAAGGAGGTGGGGAGATGGATTTTGAAAGGATCAGGCATCTGAGGAAAACGGAGCTTTTATTCTGGACTCAAGAGAGACTTAGTTCTCCGGACTTAAGAGGCACTTTTGGTAACATCTAGCTAGGGCAAGAACTTTTAAGTATTTGTAGTAGTGATTTGTGCTCTGTAACTTCCCGCTTATTTTATGTGACTGTAAGTTATTGATATAATTGTTCTGTGTTTGATTTTACCTGTTTTACAATTTTTAGTAAACAATATTTTCTTTAAAATACTGCCTGCACTTTTTCTCAGTTCATTTCCATGTGAATGCTGAACCTGTGTTTAAGTCTGACAGCTGTTAAGGGCTTGAATGTGTTACTAATCTTGCTAAAGGTAAGAATATACCTAGGTCTCGTGATTGAGTCGTATGGGGAAAAATTTTGAAACCTGGCTGGGTGCCACTGGGCAAAGATTATACTGCATTCCTAAAGATGGTACATATCTGAGCCTGTTAACTGGGTGCGCTAGCATAAGGTTCACATTTGACTCCCAGGACTCAAGGCTAGCAGATGATTTGGACTCAAAGCAGACAGGAGGGTTACCCTGTCTGTCCCTTGTTCACACTGTCGCACTGTGGGAGCAGAAGGACTTACCTGCGAGCACGCTTTGTGGCAGTTAGCTGCTTCAAAAAGTGTTTGCCCTCCCCAGCCAAAGTCGAATTTTTTAGTGTCAACTTGTTGCTCTGGATGTGTGGCAATTTTCTTTAAGTGCCAACTTGTTATTCTGGATGTGTGGCAATTTTCTCTGTAAAGTGCTGTCACTGGGTGACACTAAAGTCAAAACATCTTTGAAGGATGTAGGTCTAAACCCTCATTCCAATAGAAATTCTGGGAAAACTCCAATAGATCAAAGGCAATAAAGGAAACCTGAATGGCAAAACTGGCAAGGGAAAGGGGAAATTGTTTAACCAAGAAAGGCACACTAAGCCAAAGCTTGTTTCCAGGTGCGACCTGGGAGGACAAGGAAGTTAAGTGACTTGCTCAGGGTCACACAGTATGCAGGTGGGGGCTGTGGGATTCAAACCTGGGTCTCCAGGTTTGCAGCTCAGAGCCCTAGACCACTACTCTATACTGTCTCCGATGAAGGCCACCACTGACTAACAAGGACCCTGTTAGTTGAATGGTGGCCTTCATTAACTCCAACTGGCCATTAGTAGTCATAAAGGGCTACTGCTTCCTGCAAGGAAAAAAAAAAACTTGGCACAAACACATGAAACAGAGTGCCAGAATCAGGATCAAAACAGTGAAAACACAATGCACCAACATATGATTTTTTTTATTTTTGCATGGAGTTTTCATTTAATGCTGATAGGAACCATGTTTTAACAATGTGCTAATTACAGCATATTTTTAAAGGAATGGAACCCTACCCTGACCCTCGAGGCCAGCCCCAACAGTACAGGAAACTAAAGAAAGCCATCCCTCAGATGGTCAGTTGGCACAGTGTTAGAGCTACCGCTCATGACGCTGGCGGTCTGGTGTCAGGAATAAGCCTAGATATTGGCTGGCCAGAGACAGGAGGACTGAGCATCCCATTGGAAGCTTAAAGTGATTTTCCAAGTTTGTACATCAGCTACCACTCACATATTCAGATAGCTGATGCTGATGACAGTCATTCCAGCTATTTTAATACTTTTATTTTAAGTCATTATATTTCTGAATGGGATCGTAGTTTGGCCTACGAGGTGGTCAGCCAATCCCTTCCACTTCCATAGCTCTGACAACCCCGTAATGACATGTGACCAGGGAGAGGTGAGGCGTGCCCCATTGATGTCAATGGGGTTCCATTTCAGTAGTTTTATGCCTACTATCGAGTTAGTTGGAGATTAATGAAGGCCACCACTTGACTAACAGGGTCCTTGTTAGTCGAACGGGCGACCTTCATTAATCTCCAGCTGGCCATTAGTAGGCACAAAATGCTTTTGAAATAGAGCCCCATTAACTTCAATGGGGTGCGCCTGCACTCTCCCTGGTCACCTGTCATTACATGCCTGAGCACAGGGCATGTCAGAGCTATCAGCAAGTGGAGGGAATCAGCTGGTGACCTGTAGGGTGAAACTATGAGCCCTTCCACAAAATAATGACTTAAAATTATTAAAAGTAACTGGAATGACTATCGCCAGCATCAGTTACCAGAATACATGAGTGGGGGGATCTTTGTAAATCACTTAATCCTCCATGAAGAGAGGGCAACAGTTGTCACCTTGTGAGTGCCAGCTGGGTGAACAGTGGTGAAGCTGCAGGTGGCCCAGTTAGAGGGAGTGGGGACATTGGCTGGCACCAGTCATTTACATGCTTGCATGCACATGCATGTGCACCCTAGTCCCGACATCCCTGGGAAGTGGGAGAATATGGGAAACACCTATACTGATGCAGGATGAAGCTGGCCTCTCTCGCTGGCACCCAAAACCGGAAACCTGGCACTCTACTGGATTTGGATCCCAAAGGGCTTGAGCACACCTGCAGCCCCACAGTGAGGATCAACCAAGGGACAGAGGCAGGAGTAAGTCTGGGAGAAGCCAGGTGTTGGGGTTGAGGAAACCAGTGCAAGGAGGAAGGTGGAATAAATATAAAAAATAGAGCCATTCCCTGGTGCCAGTAGTCCACCCTCCCTCTCCCTGGTCCCAGTACAAGTTAAAATAAAATATTCTGTGATGTTAGTGCTCCCCCATGAGTCAGCTATGGTCCTAATACAAATAGGAGCACAGTAGGGGTA
Organism: Neoceratodus forsteri; assembly: GCA_016271365.2. Lineage (NCBI taxonomy): Eukaryota > Metazoa > Chordata > Ceratodontiformes > Ceratodontidae > Neoceratodus > Neoceratodus forsteri. Next base: position 827,129,080 of record CM057453.1, on the reverse strand, counting down.
GGGAGGGTGTGGGGACAAAGTAGGAGGAAGGTCACTTCTGGGAGAAGACAGACATCAGATGGAACAAAACAGATATGGAAAGTGATGTGCGCTAATGCCAGGAGTCTGAGAAACAAAACCTATAACCTTCAAGCAGTAATGACTGGGGCAGGTTTGGATATGGTGGCTGTGATGGAGATATGGGCAACTCAGAGTACCATAAGTAGGAAATGCAAGTACCAGGGTATACATTGTGCAGGACAACTAAGGAAAAGGGAGAGGAGGCAAAGTGGCATTATATCTAAAGGAAGGTATCTTTGCTTCAGAAACCAGGAAGTAGAGCAGGGTTGAAGGGACTGTATGGGCAGCTGCAGGAGGAGGGAGGGTAATTAGGATTGAAGTGGTGTACAGGCCACCAGCACAGACTGAAGAGACAAACAGCTGAGATATGAGGAAAAACAGGAACTTGTGGAGGTATTAATATTGGGTGATTTCAGTCTTTCAGATATAGACTGGAGCACCCTGATATCAGTGAGCACAAGGAACCGGCACTGGTAAAAGAATACAGGAGGCATTCCAGAGCAAAGAGTCATGAATCCTACTAGGAAGGGGCCATATTAGATCTAGTCCTGACAAACAGGCACAACATAGGAAATTAATGTAGAGCAAATCCTGAGTTCTGTGTATTAAGTAGCTGGTATAGCATAGCAAAATGCTACACAAACGGGTAATGCTAACCATTTCCAGAAATGCATAGCAGTAGACTGCTAACCATTTTTAAGTAAGTCCCTGGCACAATCGACAAAATGAATAAAAACATATATATTTTTTCAATTTTGCTAATCACTCTGTGCTAAGTGCTGTGCATTTTCACAACTGATTAGCACTTTCCCGCAAAGAATTGCTAATCAATTTTTCAGCTCATTTTATACCCTGAGTTCACGAGTCACAGGACCATGTGAGCTGAGATCAGTTTTGAAGCTAAGAGGATTCACTGCAGGACTAAGGTCATGGACTTTAGAAGGGCACATGTTTGAAGGATGAGGGAGATGTTGTGGAATAAACTATGGAAAGTAGAGTTGGCAGCAGGAATACCCAGAAAATTTGATCTGATTAAATGGGGATCACTGGGGTGAAATTTCTGTGTAAAATGGTGGGGAAGAGCAGAAGTGAAAAAAACCACTGTGGTTTTGAGTTCTGCAGAAGCAGTAAGAGAAAAAAAGAAAGATATTTATTAGGTATGAAAGGAATCAAACTGAGGAAGACAGAGCGACACCAGGAAGAAATGGTGGTGGCACACAGGGCAGTAAGACAGGCAAATGCACTGGAGGCAAAACTAAGACTAGTAGAAGGGGTTAGGGAGGGTGACAAGGCATTCTTTTACTATATTTTTTGCTGTATATGAGAGCACCACAAAACCAAGGGAGGCATGAGCAGGCTACAAAAGGGTGAGGAAAAGGTAAAAGATGAGAAGGGTAAGGTATATCTACTTAGTGATTATTTCTTTTCAGTTTTCACCATGGAGGATAAGGGTCCCCAGCAAACTGCAGCATGGCTACCAGCAGGGGTCACTAGCAAGTGTCAAGAGAGGAGCCCATGACAGAGCAGCGTGCTGAAGGGACTTCAAACACTTAATGTGAATAAATAAATGGCCCAGATGGGTTGCACTCAAGGGTGTTTAGAGATAAGGCAGGTCCACTTTTGGATCTCTCCAACTGCTCTTGGAGACAGAAGTACCAGAGGATTCGGGACATCAGATGTGGTCCCACTATATAGAAGTGGAGATGAGGGAACTATAAACCAGTTAACAAAACAAGATGGTAATTTTAAATGCACACTGAAAATAGAAAACAGAGTTAGAATCGATGTGTTGACCATAGGTCTTCTTCAGAAATTATCTAAAAGAGAACAAATCAGTTAGTGGACTATATATAGTGAATTATAAACCAGTTAGTCTGAAGTCTGTAGTGGAGAAACTACTTGAGTCTATTAAGGAAAGGATAGTGGACTTCCTGGAGGCCAGTGGCTTGCAGGTTTGCAGATGGCATGGATTTGCCAGTGGGAGGTCATACCAAATGAACCTGATTAGATTCTTGGACTGGATGAGAAAAGCCATGGATAGTGATCAGGCAGTTGATGTTATGTACCTAGACTTCAGCAAAGTTTTGACTCAGTCCCACATGGGAGACTGATAAAGGAGTTCGGTAACCTGTTGACAGAGGACAAGATTCCAGGGTGGGTGAAAATTAGTTGTGTGGAAGGACACAGAGGGTGTTCCTAAATGGAGAACCCACAGTGGAAAGGGAAGTCATGAGCAGGGTGCTTTGATGGTTTTAGGACCAACCCTCTTTAACATATGTATTTGTGATACATGGAATGGGATTCATAGAAAGATATGCTTCTTCACAGATGACACCAACATCTCTAGAACATAGGACACTGAGAAAGGGATGAGGGCCATAAGGATCTGGAAACTCTGGAAAGGTGGTTGAGAGTGTGGCAGCTGAAACTGAAAGCAAAAAGTGCAAGATAATGCACACAGGGACCAAGAATGGAGTACAGAATGAATGTGGTGACAGTGGAGAGCACATCAGAGGAAATGGACCTGAGGTGTTAATTATGGAGAAGGTATCAGCAAAGCGTAGTCAGGCTGTGGGCAAGGCACATCAGATGCTGGGGTGCTGAGGGAGAGGCACAGTAGCAGAATGAGAGAGGTAATACAACCACTGTATAGATCCTTGGTTCACTCTTACTTGGAATATTGTGTGCAGTTTTGGAGTCCACACTTGAGGAAAGATGGGGCTACGCTGTAGGTGGTGCAAAGACAGCTGTCAAAATGATACAGGGGCAACATGGTAGGTTCTATGAGAAGTGCCTGGAGGCTCTAAATATGTGCACGATGGAGGACAAGAGAAGGAGATGTGACATGATTGAGATGTTCAAGTACCTCCACAGAATAAACAAGGTGGACAGCTGTGAGCTGCTCAAAGTGAGTGGTAACATGGCTACCAGGAGTAACTCCTGAGACTGGGATGGAGGACATTCAGGAAGGATGTCAGGAGGCACTTTTATACAAAGATGGGTGCCAGACTGGAACAAACTTCCAGAGGAGGTCATCGGGCTGAAGCAGTGGGAAGGTTTAAAAGGGGATGGGGACTTCCGTGACGTCACGGAACTAGCAACAGCACACTGAGATGAGCTCCTCTCCCAAACCTCTAAAAACCCAAAATTTAGAAGGAGATTGCACCCAAAGCACTCAAATGGCAATGATGAAGCCGCCCAAAGACAATCGGAACAGAACCAAGTTTAAAGGATACTCATGGAAATCCAATGCAGTAGGATTAAAACCGCCACCTCGAGAGGCCAGCAAAGCCCATCTCCAGCAAGTCTGCAAGACACAGATGAAGAACAGGAACAACTAACATGATCGAGATTCGATAAACTGTTTCATGAAATAAAAGCAATGCGTGTGAAAATAAAGCAGAATTTAAACAGCTAAACCAACATTTCCAGGGTCTGGAGAAAAGAGTGGAGGAAGCGGAGGGCTGACTTAGCACTACTGAAGATACCACTGCTAAAATGAATCTGGCTATCCAGGTACTCCTACAATAACAGAACAACTACAAAATAAATGTGTGGATCTAGAGGGTAGGTCCAGACTAGAAAACATACGCATACATGGATTGTTCAAGGATCGGAAACTGTCCGAATGCCAGAATTTATTGCTGATTTAATAAAGGATGTACTAAATCTACCACCAGGATTCCAGCTTGGTATAGAGCAAGCACATCGAGCTTTACAAGCAAAGCCACCCCAGATTCAAGACCTCAGTTAATCATTATAAAATTCAATAGCTACAGAGTAAAAGAGGAGATACTGAGTACAGCGTGGCAACAAAAGTAAAATACCTATCCCACAGACTGTATTTCGATCACAATTATCTGCCTGAGATACAGAAACAAAGGCTCCAGTACGCCCATCTTGAAGGTCCTGTACTAAGAATATCAAATTCAACACTCCTTATCCAGCTCGGCTTAAATCCTGTGGCCAGAAGGTACTAAGACATACGAGATGCCTGAGGAAGCTGGTAAGGCCTTGGTCTCTAAAGGCCTCATGGAAGCGCCACTCCATGCTCTGCAGAACTCGGATTCTAGCAGGAGAAGTGTTCGCCATCTGATTGCTACTGGCAGCCTCTAAGAGGAAACGAGAGTGCAGTCTTCTGTTGTCATCACTGGTGCCCTCATGACGGTCCGCAGTGCTTTTGAACTCGCAGACAACCACGATGATTCAAACTGAAGATACACAGGACTGAAAAAGAAAAGTACAAAAGAGACACGGGCATTCTTCAGAACTTTGCGAGATGTGTGGCTGGTGCAGTTTAACAGACTGATGGTCCCAAATATAGAGCTCAAGTGATCTGAACCTAAACTACTGTCTAGATTGAATCTTTAACTAGATAAACTCCAGGGCATGATGTTAAGCTCCATCCTGGTAAAGCATTCGATCAGAAATTATGGAATGCTAATAAAATTCAAGGAAAGCTTGAAATTATAGGGCGGATCACATCAGAAATAATAGAGTGGGCAAATTACTTGTTTAAACTGAAGGGGGGATGAGCTTTGAGAACATCCAAGTCTCAGACCTATAATATTTTGTGCTAGCACTGGCGTGGTTTAGGAACCGACGCCATACACTGCACTGAACTCTTCAGTTGCAAGAGCCTAACTAAGATCGCTGCAGGCTCATAGGAGAGGCACTATTTTAGTGGCAAGAAGAATTTTCTTCATCTCCCCTGCCAGGGACCCACTTTTAAGTGTGTGAGAGAACTGGCAACAGAGATCCACTGGAAATTTAAGTGGATCTCCACTTTGGATGCTATTAGATGATAGAAAACATTGTAAAGTTATGGATTTTGAAAAATCCACTTGTTCTGTTGTTGAGTTACAGGGAGAGGGTTTTACTGTCATGATAAAATGTATGGTTAATACTGCTTGTGGATATAGAAGGGTAGTGGAGAAATCAAGATGGTCTATATTAATAGAGAGCCACTACTGACTTATAATGGTTAGCTCAGATGTGCAAATATTATCTTATAATGTCAATGGCTTAGCCCACCCTATTAAGAGAGCCAGAACTATGTCTTTTTAAAGAAATCTGGAGCAGCTTTCATTTTATTACAAGAAACCCACATGAATAAACTAGAACATGCAAAGCTCCTAAAATCTGGATATAAGAAAATAGTAGCATCTGAATACAGTAAAGGTCGAGACGGGAACAGACATTTTAATTCGAACTCTACCTGCTTTGACCTTAAAGATACAATAGTAGATAAGCAAGAAGATATTCAGCCATTAAGGGACACTATAATGGGTATATGATTACACTAATTTCATTATATGCACCACCAGGAACTGAATTTACCTTTGTACCATGATTTCCTTCTTAAGGTGATGCATTGGGAGGAGGGTTACTTAGTAGTGGGAAGAGACTTAAACTTAAAACTAAATCCTGTACTAGACTCCTCAGGACAGCCTCCTAAAGAAGAAAGGGGTGGCTAAGAAGGTAGATAATTTACTGGGAGAACTTGGCCTAACTGATGTTTGGCATGCATACCATAAAAATATTAAACAATACACATACTTTTCTCATCCCCACCAAACGATTCAAGGCTAGACTATTTTCTTGTTCCAAAAGAGTCACTGGGACTCTGTAGATCGGTGAAATAGGATCAAGCTTACTATCGGACTACCTCCCCTATATTTTACGACTTGCAATAGGCCCCCTAAAGCGATCATCACATTCTGAGATTAAATCTCTCTCTCGCCCAAACCAAAGAGAATCAGGAAATCATAACTCAGACTATAAAACAAACAATACAAGATAATCAACATCCTGATGTTTCTGGGATTCTATGGGATACAATTAAAGCCCTTATTCGAGGGAAATTTATTGAGATCTCAGCAGATCAAAAAAACAAAGAGAAAAAAGACAAAAAGATTTGCAAGATCAGATAGCTGAATTGGAAAACAACGACAACAAAAACTAAATAAAGAACGGGAAAGCAACTTAAAAAATTTGAAAACAGAATTTATAAAAATCCTAGATTATCAGGTAGGGCAAAGACTAATCTATACAAGACAAAGATTTTATGAGGGAGGACCGAGATCCCTAAAACTCTTGACCGGTAGGTTGCGCCAACACAGGAATAAAGCCACAATTACCAAAATCAGAGACCCCATCAAACATATGCTTCAGTATAAAATTGAGGACATAGCTGAGTCCTTTAGGACATACTACTGGAATTTATATGCTAAACGAACCTCTCCTCGGCACAAGAAACTAAAGAGTTCCTAACCCCTTAGGGCTCCCAAATCTCACAGAGGCGCAGGAGAGACATTAGTAGACCTTTACTTAACAAGAAATTTCGAGAAATTAAGAACTTAAAAGCAGGAAAATGTCCAGGCTAGGACGGACTGCCAGCAGAATTTTTTAAACAATTTAAAGAAGTGATCTCTCCTTTGCTCTGTAGAACATACAATTATGTACAAACAGATGATGGTAAGATGCCCCCATCGTGGACGCAGGCAATAGTGTCTGTTATACCAAAGCCGCCAGGGATACCACCAATTGCGCATCATATCATCCCATCTCTATCCTAAACACTGACTATAAGATAACGACAGCCATATTGGCCAGAAGGGTGGAGGAGTCCTGTCTGGACTCATACATATGGACCAGGCAGGCTTCATCCCAGGTAGACAAACATTGATAATGTCAGAAGGACTATTTTTTTTAATTCTTCTTTTTATTGAGGTTTCAACTTATATACATATAAGTCATCGATGCTCACATATCTCAAAACATTTATAGCTTTCCATATTTAACAAGCAGATTGTAAAAGCAATATGTAATTCATACAGACCTTTATGCATTTCTTTACTTCACAGTTACAAACTGGGGCATTTAATCCAGGCCTCCGACCCATCAAGTAAGGAGACTGTCTCTCAAGACTTGGAGTTCTATGGAAGGCTTATTCACAGCCCTGTTGTGGGTGGTACCATAGTATGGTACCTTAGCTCTCAATGAGCCAGTCTCGAGTTTCATTAAGAGAGTCATTAGAAGTCATTAGTTCCCAGCTGTGTTTCAACTTGCATCTCTAATAAAAAAGAAGGTATTTAATAAGGGTACTGAGTTTATCTTAGCTCCTTCCGGTTACAATCTAGGATAGCAAGCACTGCACTTTACAAATATTCTAAGCCGAGAATTGCCATTGTTTCCTCACCTCTCACCGCCTCCCACCGCCTCAGCTGGGGAGGGCTATGTGTAGTCTTCTGCCTCACTGAGGTGTGGGAATGCCGGGTTGGGGTCTTTGGTATCGATGCCACCACTGTCTCTGTCTGGGGCATGAGAGAGGCAGTTGGGCTGTGGATCCTTAGGGGTAAAGGCGGGTTCCTTTAACATGTAATACATCTGCCATGGAATCCATCTGGTGGTAGCTTCTTCCTGCTCATTTAAACTATGTGTTATTTTTTCCATATTGTAGATCTGCTTTGTGATATCCCACCAGTCTTGTATTGAAGGAATTTTGCTGTTAACCATTGTCTAGTAATTGCTTTCTTCGCCGCCGTAAGAAGGAGAAAGCAAGTACTAGTATTAGGGCCCCATCTGGCTTAGGGAGGGCAAGGAATAAGAAACATCTCCAGTGTCAGTTGGAGTTGAGGGTCTAGGATTTCTTGAAGGTGGGTCTCAAGTTGCAGAAGAACGGTTTGAGGGCGGGCATGACCACATAATATGGGTAAGGTTCGCCTGTGGCTCTCTGCATAACCTCCAGCACACTGCTGTGTTAGTTGGGGAGTAGTGGCTTGTGACAACTGGGAATCTAAAGTAACAGATCAGGTTTTTCCAAGCATATTCACGCCACTGGTGTGAGCTAGTCACCCGGGCTGAGTAGCAACACGCCCATCTCCAATCCTCCAGAGAGACCTGATGCCCTGTTTCCGGTCCACTGTGCACGGATATCCTTGGTGAGGGCTTCCCTCTGTGAGTTAAGGGTTTGGTAATACAGTGATATCAGGTGGTCTTGTTTCCGGAATTGTTTAGCTGAATTTGACTATGGATCAGGGCCAGGTAGTCTTCAGAGTTCCACACCGATCGTGGAAGGTTTTCTGCATAGTGTCGCAATTGGAGGTAGCGGTAGAAGTCCTTGTAGCGGTAAGTGGAACTTTTTGAATTTCTGCATACGCCCAGATGCTGCCTTGTGTCATTATCTGCAACAAATATTTTAAGCCATACTTCTCCCAGCTCTGGAAGCCATTGTCAATGCTTTTAGAAGGGAAGTCAGTTAGAAGGACTAATAATATTATCGACAGGGTACAATCTACAGCTCAACCAATCTGTATCATGAGCCTAGATGCCAAAAAGCATTTGATCAGGTCTCATGGGAATTCCTCCAGGGCTCTCTGGCTGGCTTTGGTTTTCCCACACTCTTCTGCCAACTCATAACTAAAATCTACACTAACCCGATGGCTTATGCGAGCCAATGGATATATATTGCAACCATTCGGGCTGTCCAGAGGTACACGACAGGATGTCTCCTATCCCCTATTCTTTTGCTTGTATTTTGAGCCATTAGCACAAAGTATACGACTAACCGGGACATGGGATGATACATCCCACAAATTGCATTATATGCAGATGACGTCCCTATTATATTTAACAGACCCTGAGAATTCTATCCCCATAGTATTCCAACAAATAGAGACCTTCTCAAGATTACCCAGTTACAAACTAAATTGGTCAAAAACAGAAATCTTAACAATAAATACCCATATACCCCAGGAACTCAAGCTTAAATATCCAATGAAATGGGACTGTCCTAACATCAAATACTTAGGGTGAGACTGGGTAAATCACCCGCCTACTTATATAGAGATAATTACCTTCCCTCCTCAAAGTAATATGGACAGATCTTCGGAGATGGTGGCTCTACCACTCCCTTTTATTCAAGGTTACAAACCTTTAAAAGAAACATATTACCAAGACTACTATATCTATTTCAACAATTCCCTGCCCAATACCTCCGAGAGATATAGTGCATTGGCAAAGAAAATGATGTCATTTTATGGGCATACTCTCGTCCAAGAGTATCAAGGCAAATGTTATTTCTACCAAGCAGGTAGGGGAAGGGCCTGCCCCAACTTACAAGATTATTGGTTGGCCTCAGATGAAGATGGCCCTCTTATGGTCCCATCCAAAATATACAGCCCACTGGCAACTAATGGAACTAAGTTCTCACACAGATATCCCCTCTCAATGATCATATTTAATCCACCTGCAGAAATAGACATACAATCATATCAGTGATATGCTATACTAACAACACTAAAAGGATGGTTACAGGGACTAAAAGGGATATACAGCCAAAACATGTGGAAGTACAGGAGTTGGAGTCTTAGCCCAGAATTTGGGCGCCACCTATCATAGATGGTATACCCAACAATTGAAGGAGGGCCTGTATGCATCCTGGCAAGTACTTAAGGGTCAAAATATATTACCATTTGAACTTCTTAAAACCAGAAACAACTGGAGTGGAACAGATTGTATCTATTATTATCAGATAAGGGATTTCATAAATACTAAACTGAGACAGGTGGCAACTTGCAAAATAAGAGACCTTTTCCTCAGGCCTTTGAAACCATATGGGAGGGCATTCATGGTAAGGAGCAGTAACGATGTTATATAATAACTTAATTCATGGATAAGGGAACTAATACTCAAAAGACCAAAAAGTGGGTAGAGGAACTAAATATTACATTAAGCTCACAAACTTGGATGAAGATTTTTAGAAATGTGTGGAAGACAACCTCCTTACCAAATTGGCACGAGTTCACCTGGAAGCTCAGAATCAGATATTTTTATACCCCAACAAAGCTAAGCAGGGCAGGTTTATTACCACAAGGGCTGTGTTGGAGGAGGTGTGGAACCACTTCCGCGATCAATCGCATATTTTGGTTTTGCACTGAGATCCAGAGCTATTGGGCACAAATCTGTAGACATTTGACTGAAATATTTACATTGTCGGTTAATATAGCCCCAGAACATTGCATCCTTGGCCTATATCCGGACGTAAGTGAGAGGCAGGAAGGCACATTATCTCTGGGCCATTTTAACAATAGCTGCTATGAAAGCCATTACAAAAATGGCTCCAGCAGAAACCTCGGGAGCTACAGGATTGGTTAATATTAGTGAACCAAATCCAACATATGGAAAGGATAACATATTCTATAAATCATCAGAATGAAAAGTTTGCCAATAGATGGAATCGGTAAGACCTATATCAAAATAAAATACAGTAAGAAGTCCAGATGGTATGGTCTCCAATAAAATACTGCCCGTTCTTTGTAGCCCTCTCCTAATACAGGAAGAGATCTGCCCACTCTGCCTCCCCATGGTCACATTACCTAGTATTACTAAAATAACTTCAAAATTAATTCTCATGACAGTAACAGCTGTTTGAATGTTTTACTCTCCCAGGCAGTTCAGAAGTTATAACTTAGAAGTTTTAGATAAACTTGATATTTAGATAAAATTGTTATATCAATCTAATGTCTAAAAAACATTTTTAAATTAAATACATACATAGAGTATATATGTCACTTAATGTTTACACTGGATAAACAAACAAGAATAAGAATTGTTAGAGATGAATAATGAATGCTTATTGTGAATACTCTGTGAGATATAATGCACTATGTACAAAATGTATTCTTCAATAAACAAGTATAAAAAATAAAAGGGATGGGACAGGCACATGGGAATAGTGCAGAAGGGGCTGATTGGGGAGAGGGGAGTAGGAAGGGCTGACAAGGGCACAGTCCCAAAATTAGACAGACTTGGGCAGATTGAATGGGCCACTAGGTCTTTATCTACCATCATTTTCATTTCTATGTTTAACTACAAATAAAAGATTATCCCTCTTGCCAGTGTATCCCCAACTTCACCTGATCCAAGTTTTGGTGTAAAACACTCCCTGGTAGCCTAGTGCCCCCACCTGGTGCCATCCTCCCTACCCCAGGGACTTTAAACGATGGCCAGTGCTCACCATCTGCTCACCTCCACTGACCACTGCCGGCCGCAGTCTCAGTCATGCAATGACAGTCTGTGGCTGTACAAGCAGGGGTATAAATCAAGAAAATACTCTGCTGTGAGTGGTAGAATTCCAGAAACCCAAATGTGGTATTCTGTCTCAGGGTTTGATATTCCGCCTATCCAAAAGAGCAGTGCTACAGATTAAACTGCAGTATGACTGCATGAAGAAGTAGTATTCCTGTCAGAATACCAGTGTGATGAAAATTGTATTCCACCTTGAAATCTGTGTGTAAAACAGGGTGGTATACCATTATTTTCTAGCCCTGACAAATAATATTGATATTACATTTGCCTGAGACAGTGGCTAGCAGCAGGGTGGTGAGCAGAAGGTGAGGGCCGTCTGCTTTCTCGGGTCCAGGGGGAACAGAGGATGTCACCAGGAGGGATAGGGCTACTAGATTACCAGGGAGTGTTTTTAAAACCAAAATCAATAGATCAGGTGAGAGGTGGGAGGAATACTGGCACCAGGGTATAATCTTTTTTTTTTTTTTTGTTAACTTTGGACTGGGACCGGGGCGCTATTGGCACCAAGGATGTGCACGGTAAAACCTCAAGAGTGCAGTACTCACCGTCTGCATGTCACTTACCACTCAGTGCACAAGTCCACTGCACCACTGGAAAACTGCATGCTACACCTCAGCTGAATTATCCTAAACTGGGTAAACAAACCATAGTACAAAATAATAACGAGATTTGGCTTGAGCCAACAATGTTTTTCTATATTATGTTTCTTAATCTTTGTCATATTTTTAGTATCATGTAAAAGAAATCCAGTTCTGTAATGTCTCCGTGGTGTACTGTTAAATGATGTTCAGCTTGTGATGTTCTATATATGGATATACTGTCTTGTCTTTTCATATATTTTACTAGATAGGCAACTACTGTTATATAGTCAACATAGGACCACTGTGGAAATGAGCTCCCTGCTCAGTGGAGTATTGTCACATCTTTCCTATTCAAAATATGTTGAATAAAATGTATTACTACTGCATGTATAGATATGCCACAATAACAGTTATTATTACGTAAGAGGTAGAAAATAATGTATGGGTAACCATACACAATAAGGCTGAGTTTCTATCAAGGTGTTATGACATCACAGTGAGCTGGAGAGCAAAGCTCAAGAGGTCCTGTGTTGTCCTAACAACCCAAGATAGAAATTATAGTCTTGCTGTGTCTAGTTCTCCCATAGATTATGTATAGTACATTGGCATCCCCAGGATGAAACCCAGTTTAAAGCACTCTGCAGTGTGCTGCAGCAGACCTACTGAATAAAGTAATGCTTATTTCAATGGCAGTTAGTCCTTTTGTCATGCAGGAAACTGTGGCATTCACTTCATCCTGGCAGTGTCACATTTTCCTGAATGACAAAAAGGATTAATTGCCATTGAAATTACATTGCTTTATTCACTATTGCTCGCAGCATTCTGCAGAGTGCTGCAAATGCTGCAGAATTGGGTTTCATCCTGGGGACGCCACCGTATATATACAATAAGTAACCCCCTTTGTTGAGAACGAGTAGATTCTAAACACCAGTTAGTTTGGTGACACTAGGCACATGAGTGATGGTCAAGTGTTTTCCTGATGTCACCGAACTAACAAGGCATTAAAGAATCTGGCAAGTTCTCAATGGTGGGGGGGTATGTTTTTATAAAATAATTGGAGCCTGTTTGTTAATAGGAGAAACATCTTACCCTCAATCCTTCCCACAGTCTCCAGTCATCAGCATCAAAACCATAGTTCACCCAACAAGAAAAATAAACAAGAACTGCCAGGAGGAACAGCCTCATGTCATCTGTCTTTTCTTTGTGTGGTACCCGCGAGTGCCTTTTTCTATTACAAAATATTGTGCTTAGTGTTTACAGCACTACTACTGCGGTGGTTGCAACGGAAATGATTTACTGAGTTTCAAACTGCTGATTTTGAATCAGTGACGATGCTGTCTGCTGTCTCTGACAGTTCAACTCCGTTTGTGCTTCTTTAAAGGGACAGGACATTTGTGCTAATTTTCAGCTGTTTATAAAGTTCTTATTCTCAGAAATGACATGCATTCTCCTAAAGTATCCATATTTAACAGTATCTGAATAAAAGTGATAGGTAGAACTGTGGTTTGCATTGTTGTGTTTTTGGGCAGCATTCTGTTACAGTTCACTTCATGGAATCACTTATGTGGAGTTTTACTATGTCATGATTTGTGTACAGAATGCTAATTATGAGCTGCTGACCTATCAGAACCCTGTTTAGAGTTCTGTGCACAAACCATGATATAGTTAAAATTCCAAATTATTGGTTCCATGAAGAGAACTGTAACAGAATGTTGCCCATACAAAGAAGACAATGCAAAATACAGCTTTTTATATCAGTTTTATTCAGGTACAGTTAAATATGGATAATTTAGGTGAATGCATACCATTTCTGAGAATAACAACTTTCTTAACAGCAGCTAGTTAGAAATGATTTCCTGTCCTCTTTAATAGAACTTAGATCTCTGCTGTAAATGGGTGGTAGCAATCTTGCTCTTCACGTTCCAAAATGTTAAGAACAGCAGGTTCTGCATTCCAAAACGTGAAGAACAAGGTTTTGAAAACACCAAAAAAAATGCTCAAAGTGTATTAAATGGTTATAAGGTACTTGTACTTGAGTTGGAGTGGGTGTGTGTAAGTTAGGCTAGACCAGAGAGAATGGGCACAGTGGACCAATGGAAACCAAAATACCTTGTTTACCTTAGGTTGTGGTCCCCATAAACTTTGACTGTGCCTGCTCTCCTGTCCCCAGAACTTCAGGGGTAGTAGGGATGGTGACCAGGAAATAAAGGAGACCTGGAAAGATTGAGACCAGGAAAGGGGAGCTCTGGAAGTATGGTGAGTAGGAAAGGTGACCCAGTAGGGACAGATACCAAGAAGGGGACCCTGAGAGGCGGAGACCAGGAAAGGGGAGCACTGGAGGAATGGGGTCTAGAATAAGGAGCTCTGGTAAGATATGGACCTGGAAAGGGGGCCTTGAGGGATGGAGACAGGGACAGGGAGCCCAGATGAGCGGGGACCAGGAAAGAGAACCCTGGAGGGTACAGAAGCCAGGATAGGGGCCCAGAAAAGGTGAAGACCATGACAGGGATCCTACTGTCATTCTGGGTTCTGGTTCTGGTCTAGAACCTTTCAAATAGTTCTAGGGTTCTTATTTTAATAACTTAAATTATTTTGTGTATAAGACTGAAGAGAAGGAACAGAGAGAAAACTAAGAGGAGAAAAAACCTTTAAAAAAATACCTGCTCTCACTCTTTCTCATTGTCCTTCTGGCATGGAAGATGGCACCAGGGAGAGTAGATGAGGAGTGAGTTCCTGCCCCTACCCACGCTTTTATTTTCTGAAATCCTGCTAATCTCAGCAAGAAGTAAAACTCCCTACATGTTACAATAATTAATCACAACTACTAAAGAGTAAATATGACGTTACATCCTTTCATACACTAAAGAAATTTCAGGCCTCCACATGAAACGTTCACCAGATAAGGGCTGATGTTTTAGTGTTGCAGTCCCAAGTGTGAGTTACAATGGTTTTACTTGCCTGCATTCATGTCAGAGAGATAACTTAAACTATGGCCATCCAAGACTATCACCTTGTGTTGCAGCCCCTGAAGTCTCCAAAACCAGCAAAAGAAAAAGACTAAAAGCAGAGAAATGGTGGCTTGACACTTAAGCCCTTACTTTTTCCTCTGTCTCACCATTGTTGAGTCCTGTTTTTTCCTCCCCAGGTTCTAGATCAGAACCAGATACAGCAAATGGGAATGGCACCATACTGCCTGTGGGGAAATATTCGTAATCCTTGATGCAGATGGTATTGATATCAGCCATCAGCCGTAGTGCCACAAACCAGATGCCAGTAAAATCCCAGGACATTCCGCCTGCTCAGAAAACGAGGATAAGTGAAAAGAAAAAAGACATAACCTTGATACCCTCAACCAAAACAGATCCACAGTATGCCTAAGCAATCGATTGGAGCAGACAATGCAGCAGACACTAGCATTGCAGGTAGAACTGAGCTATGACTGAACAGAGCAGTGTGGAGAGCCAGGTACAACCAAATGTGGATGAACCATTCTGTTCAGCAGTTGAAACAGGAGGACAATAGAAGGTTGTCAACTTAACCTATTCAAGCTAAAATCTAGATTTAGTAGTTGCCGTATTGGTCCTTGCAAGAATAGATCCAGAAGCAAATGATTTGATACCTTTTAATGGACCAACATAGATGTAATAACAATAACAAAGTGCTCTAGCTTTTGGACCAACCAGTCCTTCTTCAGAAGCTCATGGCAGTTGTTTAGAAAATACAATACTTATAACAGCTAGATCATGCAGAAAAACAGAAAACATCCCCATTGGTTTTAAAATACTCATTTAAAAATACAGAAGATGATGTCAGAGAAGTTTAACAGTACCATACTGCCTTCAGCCAGGAGGGTCCCTGGGTCAAAAGGTGCTGGTGGAACACACATACAAAGAATTCTACTGCATATAAATTTAATTGACATAAGATAACACTGCTGAAGCAGATGACTCTTAAATCAAGCTATGAGTGTCACAGTTTGTATAAGGATGTGATTACTGAAAGGCAACCCCACCCAAATTAAAGACAAACTAAGATTGTCTTAGGGCTCCAAGAAGTTTCAATGCCTGCATTATAGACAATAAATTACCAGTAAAGTTGTCTTAAAACATCAGTAAGCACTGTGTGATGTAAACCTAGCTGGACCTGTCACCCAGCTGTACCTCAAGCTAGACATAAGGCCCAAGAAATTTCAAAACCTCTAGTGTAGTGACAGGACTGTATAAATGATAATTTAAATATAAATTGACAATATTAGTGTCAAACAAAAACTCTAGTCGAGGAACCTCAAGGAATTAAGATCATGTAGCCTGATATTTACTGATGTCAATATACACTGAGAATGTAACAACTTGATGTACCACAAGTGTCTAAGGAATCTGAAAAGAGATAAAATGTAATTTTCTCCTCCTCTTCATACAAACAATACACCCTACCCACCCCACATCACATTTTTAAATGAGTATTTTAGACCAATGGGGATTTTTCTGTTTTTTCTGCATGATCTAGCTGTTATAAGTATTGTATTTTCTAAACAACTGCCATTAGCTTCTGAAGAAGAACTGGTTGGTCCAAAAGCTAGAGAACTTTGTTCTTGTTGTTACATCTATGTTGGTCCATTAAAAGGTATCAAATAATTTGCTTCTGGACCTATTCAAGCTAGTGGCACATTTGAATCAAAAGGTGCTGTATTTTTAGATCTTTCAATAGCAGAAAAGCTGCTGACTAGAAAACAAGAAATATCCAAATGGAATTTGAAACAAACAGGTTTAGTCTCTCAGGAACACCTACTGTTGCCTAAAGATAACAACTCACCTGGTAACTTATTAAAGAGGGATGAAAACATGCCAATATTAAAAAACTTAAAAGCATTCTAAACAAGATAGAATCTGAAGGCAATAAAGGCACTGAGCTGATGTGCCAAATCAATGCAATGCAAACAAAAAAAATTCAAAAGAAATTAAAAGTTCGGAGTACAAGAAACAGAGGAAAAGAAGAACTGAGGAAGGGGAGGGCCTAGAAAAATCAGAGCAAGAATATATGATCTCAGAAACTCAGTACGATAAGGATTCGTGCCAGTGTGGGCCAGAGTTTTCCTAAAAGAAGTAGACTTTAAACAAGCATGTGTCAATGCCGAATGTTGTCGTGCTGACATTGGCTTTGGTAGTGCAGTTCGAAACACATTTTCGGCAGGATGTGAAAATGACAGCTGTATTGTTCATAAGGAGGTGTAAAAATGGCAGTGTTGAAAATGTGGCATGTAAATATTGCAATTTCTATGGGTTACAAGGTGTATGGAAATGCGCAATGCATGCTTGTAACACAGTCATTTTATGGACTTTTGGACCAAATTTTCAACATAGGCATTTTAGCACCTCTGCTCATGTACAGTGTGGCTGTCATTTCCTCAAACTGTTCCAAAAAGTGATTTCAAGACAGCAATCGCCTATTCTGTGCCGGACGTAAAAACACATTTCGACAGAATATGTAAAATGACAGCTATACTGTTCATCAGGGTGTGGAAAAATGCCAATGGTGAAAACTAGAGTAAATATTACAAAAGGCCACATATGCAAACTGCTAACGATGCTCAGAATACAAGTAATTTTATGGAGTATCATCACCAAATCTTCAACATAGGCATTTTGACCTCTGCTCATGAACAGTGTCACTGTCATTTTCTGCCCCAACACCACTTTCCCACAGCGTCGCTATTATTGAAGCGCCAGAAGTGCGGAAGCACATTTTGGCCAGGATGTGAAAATGACAGCTGTACTGTTCACAAGAAGGTGTAGAAAATGACAATGTTGAAAATCTGGCATGAAAATATTGTGAATTCACGAAGTTATGAGCATGCATAGCAACTACAGCAACTCATACGTAACACAGTCATTGTATGGAGTATTGTTACTAAATTTTCAACATAGGCATTTTAAGACCTCTGCTCATGAACAGTGTCACTGTCATTTTGTAATCTGCCCTGAACACTTATTTCCTACAGTGACCGCGCTTATTGTGCACGGAAATGCGGAAACACATTTCCGCCAGGATGTGAAAAATGATAGCTATACTGTTCACAAAGAGGTGTAGAAAAGTGACAATGTTGAAAATCTGGCATGAAAATATTGTGAATTATGAGTTATGAGCGTGCATAGCAACTGCGCAATGCATGCCATAAATCAGACACTTTTTGATTTCTTCCACGGATTTGCAACAGAGGCTTTTTGAGAGCCCACCATGAACACTGCCACTGTCCTCAGTTATTGTCCAAAGGTGATTCCGCGCAGTGACTGCGAAATCACCTTTCTGGACCAATTCACGTCGTAACAGTGACAGAATTCATGAGGAGTGGTTCCAAAACCCCATGTTGAAAATTTGTGCAAAATTCCAAAAATGCCCGAGATATGCATCAAAGTTGAAAAAAACTGTTTATTACAGTATACAGCTTACCAGCATTTCCTCAGTTCGCTGTCGGTGTTGAAGAGTGCAGACGGTTCCGGTCACCGAAGATCGTCGCACCGGACTCTGGAGGTAAGTATTGGGTGAGGGGTGTGTGGGAGGCAGGTGTGTGCAGTTGGTGGTGCAGGTGGTGGTAGGGAGACTACGAGGGACTGTTTTTGTGTTACAGGGTGAAAGAGAAAACAAACATTGCGGACAGTTTTTTTTACGGGTATTTGGCACACTGGAGTGGGCCTCAGCATGCCACCTAACTGTTTGGGGTTGCTGCAGCAGATGGGGATTGGGCACCCTCTTCAGCACACAACACAAGGGGGTTAATTTATGCCGACAGGGATTGGGCACCCCTGCTGGCACACAAGGGATAAGCAGGGGGAACTGAGGTGATTGGGCATCCCTCGGCATATAACAAATGGGGGAGGCTTTTATGCCGATGGGAGTGGGCCTCTGCTGGGCACATACATTGGGGCACGGAAGCCTGCAGGGGATTGGGCACCCCGGTCAGTAGTCACGCCGCCACATACACAATGTGGCCATGAGCATCGTCCAGGGAAGGTCCGTGCGCCTGACGAGCTTTGGCCCTTGGAGCAAACTTCAAGTAGCTAGAACTTGATGCAGTTTTAAACTTAATTCCCTAGGTAAGGACAGGCCCTGTTTTACTCACGGTTCTGGAGTCCCAACTCTCTGGATCTGAAGTATTAAGCAGTGCTGAGGAGGTAGCAGCAGGCACGATGGGTGAAGTAAGACCATCTGGCAGCTGATTGCCCTTTGGCTGACTTGCAGGATCTGGCAGCTTGTCACCTTCTGCCTGCTTGCAGAGTCTGGCAGCTTGTCACCGCCTCCTTTGTTGAAGTACAGGAGCATTGTGCAAGGTTTCCTGTTCCACAAAGAGCCCAAACCCAATGAGTGACCCCACAGTCCAACTCCCCAGGAGGGTCAAGAGTTCCCTAGCACTCAGGCATGTGCCAGTGACTCCTGGCGTCCCAATCCACCCACTTGATAAGGGCTGGCAGGTCCCTTACCTGGCTCCAGTGTAGCATGTGCAGAATACAGTCACTGTCTCTGCCTGAAATGGGTTCAGCAGCACTACGATACAGCAGCAGCCCGTTGTTTCACCTCCAGTGGGGCAATTGGAGCTGGCAGTAAAACAGTCTTTTGAGTGGCAGCCCAGCTTTACAGCAGGTTTCCAACAGCAAAGACAAGATCCCAGGATTGCAAGCTCGGCGAGGCTACTTTTCCTGCTGGGTTTCAAATCCAGACCAAACTTGGCAAATTTCAGCCTTTGGCACACACAGGTCTAACCCTCCTCACAGGCTGAGGGTTCCTCAGGGTGCTGCAACTTTAGCTGCCAACACTAGCTGTCCAGGCAGTAGAAAACCTCTTAAAAGTTCTCAGGCATTTGGCAGTAGAAGCCCAAGGCCGACTTCCAAACTTTTCTTCCACACACAATGAGCCCTCTTGACTTGCTGAGAGCCCAAGCCAGACTGCCCCAAGCTGTAAATGTCCCTGGGGTTTCACTCTGAAAATGGCAGCTTCTCATTGCTGAAAACAACTGTTCATCAGTAAAATTAATAAACATTAACTCTCTTTGATTATTGATTGGGTACTGATTTGGGTGACTAGAACAGGGTTCACACCTCCTCCCAGCAGTAATTTCTTTGAGTTTGGGTGCCTACGCCTCTGATTGGCTGTCTCTGGAGGTCAAAGTACCAAGCATGGCTGCTACAGTAAACAGTCCTTTTCAGTACATGCAGCGGTCCCAACTCTAAAGTGTTCTTGCAGTCATAAGGAATATTTCTATTTATAAATGTCCCACAGTTCCTTAGCAGCCTTTCCCGCTATCACCCGCCTGCAGAATTATAAATCAAAGTGCTTTTCTTAGCCTGTCGCTAGTGCCATTTTACACTCTCCCAGGCACTAGGCAGGCAGCTAAGTAATATTCATAGGACCTCATTAATATGTATGGCCTGTTCCTAAGTGCTCATTGGCACTCTTTAATAAAACAGTTTAGCCACTCCTTATGAGCCTCTTCCATGTCACTGATCCCCGACTAGCTTATCCTGGTGACTGGGAGCACTGAAGAGGCTGTTGTTTTGCTGCAGTCATGGTGAGAAACCACATTGCACCAGTGCACATCGCAGACCCCACTCGCATCCGAGGTGCGATCAGCATCCTGCTCTGCCTTTTCACCTCCTGACCCTTTGAACTAAAAACAATATGGGGACCAGATGGAGACTTAGGGGCCACACAGGACCCAGACTGGTGGCGGAAGCAACGGAAGGACAGGAGGAAGAACGGGACTCTAAAGGCAAACAAGGTAAGCTCACCTGGGGGATTACATATATCATAATGCAGGGAATAAACTGCTTAAGAATAAGAAAGTGCAAGTAAAATACTTTTAAAATTTCCAAATGAAAAAGTAAATACACAGGTGTTTATTTATTTACTTAGTTACTGAAAGTTTGGTAACGGAAAGGCACATTGAACAAAGGCTCATTTCCAGTTAGGAACCGTGGAGGAATGGAAGAACAAGTACATTCAGTGGCAAAGTACAGTCAATGTAAATAAAACAGTATACATTGCCCCATATCTCCCCAAGTACATCCAGTTCCAGTTTTCTGATCTCCTGACTGTCCTTCCTTCATGCTGACCTGATGGCTACTAACTGGTCCTCCATTTCTTCCAGCAACATCAACACTGCTCTCGAATCATTTAAATTCAGTCGATGTTTGGGACTCTCATGCCCCTTGAGGAAAACTAGGGTTTGAGGTTCACATCTCCCTGGATCTCAGTGGAGTTGCTTGCCTGTCACCAAGTGTGTGACCTTACCTGGTAGACCTACAAGTCCACTGGCTTCCCTGCTGACCTTACTAGTTACATGTCTCTCCTCAACACCTGTACCAGAGCTACTAGACTTGTGAAGGCCAGTTTCTCTGCATCCATACTCCAGAGTAACATTAACTACCCTCTAAGTTATGGAAAGTCATTCACTTCTCTTCATCCCTCCATACCAGTCTCCTCTCCCAAGCCTCAAGGTGGGCGACACACCCTATCTCATGCCTGGTTGCAATTGCCTCATCTTTCAACTTTTTACTTCCTGTACTCCCCTACATTCCTCCACCTCCTCTCCCCTCCCTTTGCATCAACCCCATCGCCAATCCTTCTTTCTCCTTTTCCCCACCACTACCTCCTCTTCCTCAAAGCCCTTCTGGCGCTAAACCCCACAAAGGTGGGAGCCTGATGACACTGATCTCAGACTCTTGTTTCTCTCTGCTCCTGCCATTGCTCTCCCTCTCACCTCTTTTTAACCTGTCCTTTCCTAGCCTCCGTCCCTGGCACATGAAAACAGGCTACGATCATCACCCTCCCCAAATGGGGCGACCACTCCTTTAATGGTAACCACCACCCTATCTCCCTTCCCCACTCTGTTTAAACACCAGGCACACCTAGTTCTCTCCCAACTCTCCCCTTCCTTGACTCTCCTACTACTACTAATACTACTACTTCACTCCCTACCAGTCTGGTTAGGAAGGCCAACTCCACCCCACCCCGCAGATCACTGACTCCATTTTATCAGGCATGGATGATGATCTGGTCACCTCAGTCATTTTATTGACCTGGCCAAAGCCTTCAACACTGCTACCTATCTCATCCTTCTGGACAATCATAAGGCAGTAGGGCTCTCTGCTTCCTCAGCTGAGTGGTTCCACCTACCTTAAGTGCATGTCTCAAGCTGTTTGTATTGGTGACACCATATCTCCACTCCCCTATCTGCTCTGAGTACCCCAAGGGTCTGTCCTTATCCGTATTCTATTCTCCATTTTCCTGAACAACCTTCCTCTGCCTGCATGTCTGCATTTATTCACATGTATGCAGAGACACAGTTATCTACACCTCTGGCTTCTCTGCTCTGACCGCATGACCTGGCTCCAGCTGGACTTCAGCAACATCCAGCACTGGTTCCAGGCTAATCAGCTGTCCCTCAATGCCAAAAGAACTGTCTCCATGACCTATGGCACAAGCAGAAACTTGCTAAGCTCTCATTCCTCCTTCTTCCAAACCTTTGATGGTGTTGGGTTTGAGGATGTTTACTTTTTAAATACCTTATTGTCTGGTTGGATTGTCACCTTCATTTGTCAGTTATGTGATACCATCCACAAGGCGTTACACCCCAAACTAGGTGCTCTTACAGGAATAAAGTGTGTACCCAGCTTCCTGCCCACAGAGAGATTGTTTCAAAGATGACCTCCTATCTTCTATTATGGTAACATTGCTTACAGTACTGCCCCAAAGTCCACCCTAGCCAAACTGGTCCCCTTCTTTCACTTTTTCTGCCGCTTTGTCATTGACTCTACCCCAGGACTCACCACTGCTCACTATATTCCTCCTTCTCCATACAATTCCTTCAAGCCAGGCACTTTGTTGATTGTGCTACCTTCATCTCTAAATTGAGGGTTGGGACCCTCCCTCACCCTTCCTTCCTCCTCAGTCCCCCCACCCACCCACCTCCTGCTCCCTTCACAACTCTGGCCCTCACTTCTTGGCACCGCCTCAGTAAAATCCTCCTCAGGTCATGCAGCTTTGTCCTTCCATGTCCCTAAATTGTGGGACTCTGTCCCCTCCATTCACACTGCTTCTTTCTTCCACTCAGTCAAATCCCTAGTCCATGAATTCTCTTCTCACTTCTGCAGTTGCCCTGACCCTGGTTTAGACTTTATTTATTTATACCACCTCCCAGCTCCACAACCTCTGTGCTCGTGCACATCAGTCACCTTCTCACCCCTTACCTCTTCCATAAGCCCCTACCTACTGCACTCAGCAGCACCCTGCTCACCCTACAGTTTTGACCTCTAGCTGCACTTTTGCTGAACCCGCTAGTGCTTTGTTTTCACTACATTTTGCCAACATCTGCACTTTATTGTACAATTTGTTTTGTTACTATTTCTTGTTAACTTGTACTGTTTCAAGTTACCTGAGAAAATAGATCATGTTTAAGGACTTCTATCAGAACCTCTATGCCCAGGAGCAAGCCCCAACGGAGTACAAATAGAGACATATTTAGCCAGACTAAAACTTCCGAAGTTGACACAGGAACTGAGGGATTCTCAGACAGACCCATTACTCCCCTAGAATTGGACGTTGCAATCAAAAATTTAAAAACTAATAAATCCCTGGCCTAGATGGGTACACCTCAGAGTTTTTTAGATTTTTCAAACAGAATTAAAACATCATTCATTGGAGACATGCAGAACAGTACAATCAGGAAGTTTTCCGGACACATGGAACTATGCAGTTATTTCAAGTATACGAGAGGTGGGGATGCTACACAATGTAAATCATACCATCCATCTTGGTCCTCAACATTGACTGTAAGCTATATGCCTCATTTCAGCGAAAGCGCCTGGAGCTGTGCTCCCCAGACTGATCGACTTTGATCAAACTGGCTTTGTTCTGGGTAGGCAAACCCAGGATAATATTAAAGGACCCTACATATCCTGCATCATGCTACCCGTCGGGATCCCTTTCCTGCTTTTAAGTCTGGATGCGGAGAAGGCATTCGATCGGTAGCATGGAAATTCCTGGATGCAGTCCTGACTGGTTTTGGATTCTCGAACCCTTTACTGCAGTTATAAATAATATCTACTTCAATCCTAGAGCTTATGTTAAAATAAACGGTAGGGTTTCCCCACCAATATCTCTGCAATGTGGTAAGAGGCAGGGTTGTCCCCTCTCTCCACTCCTTTTGCCCTATACCTTGAACCCCTGGCCCAGGCGTTATGGCAACAGAAGACAATACAGGGATGGAGATAGGTGGAGAAACACACAAATTAGCCCTTTATGCAGATGATTTGCTAATTTACCTCAAGAATCCAGAACAGTGTTTGGGACCCTGTGGGCGTGCTTGATGAAATTCGTCCCTTAGCCGGATATAAAATAAACACTGCTAAGACAGAAGTCTTACAGATACACTATGAACCTCAGAGAGGATTCAAAGAACCTTCCCTTTTAAGTGGAACCTAACCCATGTAAAATATTTAGGGGTCCAAGTAGGCCTTCAGGCCGACCAGCTGTTCTGTCAATTTTATCCCAATCCTTAAAAACTAAAATTGACCTGGAAAGGTGGGCCTTGGTCCCCATTCCTTAGTACAAAGAGGGAAGTATTAAAATGGTGCTCCTCCCCAGGTTCCTGTATTTAGTGCAAACAATCCCTCATACCTATTCAGTCCGTACTTCAATGCACTTAACAGCGGGATTTCTCGCTTCCTGTGTGCCCTCAGAGACCAATGGTTCACCTTTCAGTTCTCCAGATTCCTAAACGGAGGGGACTATCCCTGCCAAATTTGAAATTGTACCACCGCAGCCCAATAAGGACAGCCTTCTTTGGCTAAATCAGACATATCTAGCAAAGTGGAAGACCTTGGAAGTACTGAAGGAGCACTCACAACTTGAGTAGTATTCTTCTCACTGATAGAGAGAGGTCCTCCACTAAAGGAGAAGAAGCCATTTACAGAACATACATTAGAAACCTGGTATGGGATCCTGACAGATAGGGATGCTAAGAAGTGGAGACACCTTTTGTTTTCTGTGCCTTATATTGATGCATTTCTACCAGCTAGATGGGAGCGGGATTAAGAAATGGAGGAAAAAATTACATCTGATTTGGCACTTTCTAGAGGGCAATGAGGTCCAAACATTTCAAGACTTAGTTACTAAATATGAGATACCGTGGCAAGATAGATTTAGATATTTTCAAATTAGAGATTACATTAGGTTCCTTCAAGCCAAATCGAATATTGAGGAATCTTTCCTCCCTCAGATTGCTAACCTGCTTAGATTGGTGGTGGAGGGTGAACCCTACAACCCATATTATTTCCATCTTGTATAACGCTTTGCTGTCCTGGAAGGGGACTCCACCCATTCTATAAGGAAAGCCTGGGGTCAGGACCTGGGGATTCAGATATCAGATGAATTATGGACAGGGACTCAAAATAAAATGCACTGGGGCTGACAGGAGTAGGATGGAAAGAATTCTCATGGAAGATCTTTATTAGGTACTTTAGGACTCCAGTGATCCAAGGAAAGTGTCAAGTAGGAGGAACCTCGGCCTGCTGGAGAGGCTGCAGGCACTCACCGCAGCTTTAGCCCACGCTTTTGGGCATGCCTGAAGCTGACCCCTTTTCAGGATTTGCAACAAGCCTTGCAGTCTATAATAGACCCCAGTCTTCAAATTACCTCTACATTTTATTTTTCTTGACTTACAAAAGAATACAGGGACCCTCTCACTGGTAAATTTTTGAAAATAACTTGCCTTGCAGCCCAAAAAGGCATTAACAAAGATTTGGCTATCCAGAGCGTCTCCCTACAAATATGGCATGAACTTATGATAAATATTTATAGAATGGAAGCCTTAACAGCTACCCTCAATAAAAGATACTCTCAGTTTGAGATTCTCTGGAGAAGATGGGACCTCTATATGGCTAGGTGCGACCTGATCATCTTTGAATTTGAATAATATTAAGCCCATACTTGTTTAGTTTAAATTTTTTTCCTAGTAGGATTCACACTGAATGGTGTCCTGTAAGACCCTTCATATCTGGAAAATATGAACCAGAATCATGAATTTGTTGTTCCTCTCCAGTGGAATGCCCTGAATGTAGGGTGCTTTCAATAATGTGTATTAATATAGCATTTATCTTATTTGGCTCCAATACAAATAATTGCTTCTCAGTATGTGAATTTAAGTGACATCTGTATTAACTGTTTTCTTGTTGTCCTGTTGTAAGGTTGTATGTTGTATGAAAATTCATAAAGAAAGTTTAAAAAAACTTGTACTGTTTTCGTTTTTACAGCAGCCTATTTGTTGTAACTTACTGTTGTGCAGTCTTCTTCCCTCCCCAAGGACACATCTGGAAATTAGCTATTTCATCTCAGTATGTCTTTCCTGGTAAATCATTTGAAATAAAAAAATAAAAAATAAACAGACACTATGAACTACCAAGGTAAAACAGTGGTATACAAGACACAGCAAAGGGAAAAAATTAAAATTTACATTACTAAGTAATATTTACAATGAAACAGGCCAGCCAGCCAGCACAGCAGTAAGCGCAACTGCTTGCAGTGCTGACAACACAAATTCAGAAATGAATTGTGGGGCATTGGAGGGCGGGCAGGGGTGGAGGATTGAACATCTGAAGGGCTGCTCTCCTCTGGGGAGGTTTGCAGAACCTGATGGTTGCCTGGCCCAAGTGGAATCTGGGGAAAAGGCACCCAGGACTGCCAGATTGGGCAAGGGGTGTGTGGCAGATGGTAATGTACATCATGTGAGTGCACAGCAGACATCATGACACCATTACTCACCTTGCCTCTCAGGGGCCCTTAAAAAGGGAAGTACCATCAATAGGATGGTGCCAGACACCTGCAGGCCCCACACATGACCAGCTGCTCCCACCAGCCAGAACTAGATTCTGAACGATGACAGGGATTGGGAACCTCCCAACCACACCAGGGGGTAAGCCCTGGGGAAGAAAGGCTGGCAAAAAGTCTTGGTGGATGTTGGGGTGGCAGGGCTGGGTGGTAGGAGAAAACAGATTAACTAAAGAAAATATAAATTTACAATGAAACATTGTTCAGAGATAGAAAGACGGGAAGTGCAGGACATACAATAAAATTAATGACAGTTTGAGCCAAAACCAGGAGGCCACATCTATAATTAGGTTTGACAGACAAGGAAATCTTTCAGAAGAAATAGCAGTTCAGACTGGTGTTAAGCAAGGTTGCATTTTGGCACCGATGCTTTTCAGCTTGTATATTGAAACATTAATTATTGCCCTTAAATCTGTAGCTATGTTTGCACCTAAGAACAGTGATCAAGAGGCTTAAGTTTCACTGTACATGGGTGATGTAATGTTACTCTCTTGTACACCAGTGGATCTATGATAAGGACTCAGGCTGCATTTGAGCATCCGCATAAAATGAAGCTGGAAATTAATACTTCAGAAACTAAAATAATAACTTTTGATGCAAGAAAAGTCAGTCAAAACAATTGGCTGGTTAATGGTTTAAATGTTAAAGAGGTATCAGAATACTGTTACCTGGTCATAATGTTTAAAACACCATGTCTTGAAATGCCCAGGTAAAATATATAAAACAGAAATGCTAATAAAACAACATTGGGCAGTGACAGGTTCGCTCAGATCTTTGCAGAAAACTTGTTTGAAGCAATTGAGGTGTTTGGAGCTAAAATAAAAAAATCATATTATTTATGGAAGTGAAATCTGGGGCTTAGCTCTAAATATAAGGAGGACAAACTTTGCCAAAATTGAAGCAATTCAAAATGTTTACTTCAAAGTTGTCTTAGGTTTGTCTCAAGATACACCTTCTGCATCCAACTACTGAAACGCAGGGATAAACTCTGGATGGTATGGAAGTCCTCCAAAAATCAGGGCGGATTTTGATGCCTACAGGTCCCTGCGCAACATCTGTAAAAAGGAGATCCAAACAGCTAAGAGTATGTACTACAGGACCCTGCTCAGCTCTTTGGCCTCTAACCCTAGGCATTACTGGTCTCAGATCAAGGAAATTCTAGGTAACAATAAGCCGCTGACCCTTAATGAGATGTTAAGTAAATGATACCCACTGCAATAACCCCCACACGATTGCTAATGCCTTCAATGACTTCTTTTCAACTCTTCCCACCCCTACCCCTCTCCATCCCCTTTCCCTATCACTCCCACCCATACCTGCTACTGCACCCACTGAGCTAGTGCTGGCCCCGTCATGCACCAAGAAGTCCTTAAATTACTAAGGACGATTCCTGTTTCAGGGAGCATAGGTACTGATGGTTTAGATCCGAGGATTCTTAGAAAATTTGCCTTTAGGCTTTTGACCCGTTACAAGACTGTTTAATCTATCTATCTCCTCAGCTTCTGTCCCTTCAGAATGGAAAACTGCCAGGACTATACCTGTGTTTAAGAAAGGGATGACAAAATTCTATCGAACTATCATCCCATTTCTCTCCTGCATACGCCAGTAAACTGCTGGAAAAATCATATGTCAGCAGGTCTCTGAACACCTTCTTAACACTAATCTTCAATACCCTGTACAACATGGCTTTAGAGCTGGACACAGCACTACTACTGCCCTTACCCTCTTCACCAGCAATGTTAAATGCAACATGAATAAGGGTTACTAACTGGAGCTGTGTTCGTTGACTCTCCAAAGCGTTTGATATGGTTCTTCACCCCTACTACTGGACAAGTTGAAATTTCTCAGAGCCTCTGATTCTACACTGTCTTGGTTTGGCAGCTGTCTTGATAATCGTTCTCAGACTGTCTCATTCTGCAAGGTCCTCTCTTCAACTGCCCCATCTCCTCTGGAATACATCAGGGCTCTATTCTTGGGCCCCTACTCTTTTAGCTTACATCAATGACATTCCTAACCCTTCCCCCTCTCTGTAATACCATTATGTACACTGATGACCTGGTTCTTTACACTGCCTCCAAGTCAATAGCTGAACTCAACCAACAATTATCACCTGCCTTTCAAATCCTCCAGTCTTGGTTTTCCTCCAATTATCAACACCTAAACCTTCACAAGACCCAGGCCATGCTCTTTGGGTCCTCTTGAAAGGGCACGACAGAGTCTCCTAAGCTTCTAGTCTGTGGCTGCGATGGGTCTCCTGTCTTGAACACTACACTGTTCAAACACCTAGGTGTTACACTAGATCTGGGTCTGGACTTTGCTTCTCAATGCTAAGGAGGTATGCCATACAGTTAACGCCAAGATTGGAGCAGCATACAGAGTGCATCACTCACTTACTCCAGCTGCCAGGATCTCTGTGGGTGAGGTGTGTTGATGCCACAACTACTGTTTGCTCTTCCAGTACTCTCCCATGCCAGCATGGGGGTCCTTCGTAAGTGGGATGTTATGTATAATAACATCTGCAGATTCACCTTATTGGCTCCTCATCTTACCCATCATTGCCAGCTTTATTCAGTCTTGAACTGGTTGTCCCCTAGTGCCGGCCAGTCCTATGCACTTGGATGCTTTGTGGACTCTCTAAACAGAACACCTCGCCCTGCTGCCCTGGCTGATATGCTGACCCCTGTCTCACACACTCAAGCTCTCAGGTCCCTCCTCCTCCACCTTGCTCTCAGTTTAGTCATGCTCCAGTAAAATGGGTGAGCAGGCTTTTTCTATTTTGTACCTAGGTTCTGGAATTCACTCTCCCCTTCATGTGAAGTCCTCTACAACCCACCCAATGTTTAAGAATGCACTTTTTCCCACCTAAACATGCCAGGTGACTGCGTCTGCACTTAAGGTACTGTGGCTTGCTCCTGCCCTACAGTCCTATCCTGCCTCTTCTACATTGCTATAGTGTATGTTGACTATCAGTCTCTTGTCTCCACTGCTTTGGACACAGGACCTGGTATTCTGATTTTCTTGCAAGTTATGTATGTCTGTTCTAATGTTTATTCTCACTTGTGGTACTACAATGATGCTAATTAATGTTGACATTATGCTGTGTCATGGTATTTTGCCACATGTACTCTCCACTTGCCTTTGCTATATTGTTGTGAGTTGTACTCCTTGTCTTACTGTACTATTGTAAATTGTATTCTCCCAGGTCGTGCCTAAAATAGGCAGTTTTTTGCCTAGTGCACCTACCGGTCATCAAAAGCAAATAAATAAATAAATACATTTCTCAGAATGGAATGCAATATAACTTCATTAAAACTGCATTATAAATAAGTGCAGGTAAACTCTGAGGAAGAATAGTGTGAATGATATCGACAGGCTTCCAATGCAATGTTGGACTGAATATTTAAATCACAAAGATAGCAATAGCTGTTTTTCCAAGTTAAATAACCTACTCTTAGAGAATGGCTTTACCAGCATTTGGATAGAATCAACTCATTAAACTTAAGATCTTATGTAACTGTTGCCATGCAAAGATTAAGAGATGCTGCTATTCAGCGTGACATTATTGTGACTGGAATACTGATTATAACATATATGTTGAGTATAAAGACCATACAGAGAGGTATCTGATAAAATGTGAAAATAAACAGCTGAGATCATTGTACTGTACTATAAATTCGGTTTGGAGTTTTGCAAGGATTTCTTCCAATTGCTGTGGATACAGAATTTAGAAAATTACTGTAAATAGGTGCACATGTAAAGGGGACCTTTAATTACAGTCCAACGCCTTCTTTTGATTGTTGTGCCTTAGAAAATGAACAAAAAGATGGATAGTACCAACTTTGCCTGCACAGAAAAATCTTACATGTAAAGAGAAAATCGGTTTCTTACTATTTACATGCGTATCTGCTATTATTTATGCAGTTGCAAAATTTGCTCAGATAGTAATGCTTAAGCTTTGTAAGCCATGATCTAAAACTGTTAGGTCGATGTCATTGGTTACTGGCACATTTGTCTTTGCACTTGAAGTATAAATTTGTATAGCTAGTAATACATAAGCTCTGTAATACTTGTTCTTAAAATTGTCTTACTTATGTTATGTATTGTGTGATTTGTTGTTTTTTTTTGCAAATGTTTTATAATGTTTTTAATCTGTTGTGACAGTATACATTTCAATAAACTTGATACTTGACTAACTCAAGAAGAGGTACTTTCATTACTGGAATTAAGAAATACCACTATAGAAATTTAGTTTTCATGGCTGGAGTATAATCATATTAAAATGCTATATCCAACTTTATTCAGCAATTTAAAATTGGAAGATAGCACAGACTGAACTAATAAGGAATATATGGACAATAGAATACTTACCAGTTATTTACAAAAATCAATTAACAAATGCTACTGTATAAGGACTTAAATGTATTTTGTATAACAAGGGAACACATAGATGTAGGACCAGCCCCATAACATTTTTAAAGATCGCTTAATCTTTTTCTTTTAAAATTACTTTTTCTTCAGAATGTTAACAGCAAAAGTGGTCAATGAGAAGCCCGTTGCCATGGCTCAGTGCATGAGATACTCTCACAGAAATAGGAGCATCACCCATATAACTGAAGGAGGCACTGTGATTGGTCAGGATCTACAATCTTTTTAGAACTATTCTGACAATTTTGCCCTGTAAGGACAGAGACCAGGGAAGATCAGCCCTGGTGGGATGGTGACTAGGACAGGGACCCATGAGGGACAGAGACCAGGAAACTAAAGCCTGTGGGGACAGAGACCAGCAAAGAGATGCCCAGGTGGGATGGAGACCAGGAAAGAGTCCCCAGGAGAGACAGAGACCAGGAAAGTGGATCCCTGTAGAGATGAACTGGAAAGAAACATAGAAAATGTCACCAGAAAAAGACCACTGGTCCATCCAGCCTGCTGTGTTTTGCCCTATCCTACTCTGTGACTTATTGTCTGTTCTGAGTTATTGCCCTCACCTCCTTTCCCCTTCGACCCCTGCCAGTTTTCCCATTACTTTACTTGGTCCCAGCCATGTCTGAAGCCATTAGTGGGTCTTACACCATCACCTCTGCTGGTAGGATGTCCAACCGTCTCTCTCTGTAACATAAAACTTTCTCACCTCCCTCATGAACCCCCCAGTTCCAGCTTCCACTCATAGCCCTGTGTTCTTGATTCGCCAGTCCTGCTGAATATTTTCCCACAATCTACTTTGTTCATTCCTTTCAGAAGCTTGAAGTTCTCTGTCATATCTCCTCTCCCCTTCTGGTCTCCAGCAGTACATGTTCAGGCCTTAAGCCAATCCACATAGGATCTGCTCTACTGGCCCTGAATCATTTTGGTCACCCTACGTAGTACTGTCTAGCCTGTCATTTTATAACTGAAGCTTAAGGGTAGTCCACCAGAATGTGTAAAAACATATGTAGAGTGTTTGATATGTATGTTAAATCCTAGTGTGTCCTTCCCTCTGTCTGTTACTTGGAGTTTTCCTAAATTGCCTGCTAGCTGGATGGTAGTTTTACGACCCTAGGGATCTCCATAACAAATAGTTTTAGGCTTTCTTTCTCCCAGGATGCCCCCGTCTCATGTGATAGTGATGTAGCCATGCCCTTACATTTAGCATGTGTATTGCTTTAAAATTCGTTAGCAACAGCAGAACCTTGTAACTTCTTATCCAGGGGTACAAATGGCAACAGTTAGTTTAGCAGATACCTGAGAACAAGCTAACTGGGGGTTTCTGTAAGACAACAGCTACTAAATAACTGTAATTCACTATTTTTGTTTTCTGTGCATCAGGTCTAGCTAGCAGAGTGTGGTAACATCAAAAATACAAATAATGAATTAAAGCTATTTAGTAGCGGTTGTCTTACAGAAACCCCAGTTAGCTTGCTCTCAGGTATCTGCTAAACTAACTGTTGCCATTTGTGCTCCCTGGACAAGAAGTTACAAGGCTGTGCTGTTACTAAGCTAATTTTAAAGCAATACACATGCTAAATCTAAGGGCATGGCTACATCACTGTTACATGAGACAGGGGCATCCTGGGAGAAAGAAAGCCAATAAAACTATTTGTTATGGAGATCCCTAGGTTGTAAACTAGCATACAGCTAGTAGGCAATTTAGTAAAACTCCAAATAGCAGACAGAGGAAGGACACACTAGGATTTAACATACATATCAAAACACTCTACATAACATATCGTTTGCACATTCTGGGTGGACTACTCCTTTAATGAAGTAGTAAAAATGCATTACATTGGTATATTAAAGCATCTCACCGGTTCAATTAATACATGAACCGTGTGTTGTTTGCTTGATTCTTATCTTAGTTATGTTCAGCCATGCCAGTAGACTCAACAGGTTGGTATCCAGTACAGTTCACACATGACATAAAAGTCCATTTAATGTCCCTACGCCTTTGTATGTTAATGAAGAAGGATAAACTACAT
Organism: Neoceratodus forsteri; assembly: GCA_016271365.2. Taxonomy (NCBI): domain Eukaryota; kingdom Metazoa; phylum Chordata; order Ceratodontiformes; family Ceratodontidae; genus Neoceratodus; species Neoceratodus forsteri. Next base: position 827,096,019 of record CM057453.1, on the reverse strand, counting down.
AAAACATCTTTGTACAATGTTTGTATTAAGTTACACAAAATAAAATAATAGAAACTTTAAATAAACAGTAAACTACAACTATAAATAAACATGTCTGTCATTTTCTTCCTTCAGTAGTTACATTGCTTACATTTCTACAGTGGGCTACCTAACAGTCTCCACCTGCCAATATTTACCTCGTTGCCTCTTTCAGTGACATGCTCAGTATGTCTCCCACTTTGCCAGCTTCTCCAGGTGTTTGTCCCTAGTAATTTGAAGATCAGCCATAATCTTTTCCATATCCACCACTTGCTTAATTCTTCCTGCCATTTAGCAACTGGCGGTACCACTGATAAGAGCCAAGGGCGGGTAAAGCCCTTTACTGCCATTAAGCAAAGATGTGAAATTGCTCCTTTTGCTGTTCTTTCTTTAACCCTGGTGGTGCATACCCTAGGACCATTGTTGCAAAGTCAAAGGTACTGTAAGACCCCAAATGCACTCTAGTTCTAAGTGGATTTGCTGCCAACAGCCTGTGAACTATGGAGCATTGCCAGAACCTATGATAGTGTGTCTCTCTGTCCTGACAACACCTCCAAAACCTGTCTGTATTTCCTGGGTAAATGGCTGTTATGGTTGGAATACAGAAGTACTGGAACAAAATCTTCCAACCATACACCCTCCACAATGGGGAAGAGATAACCTTCCACCTCGCTCTAATATCTGATACCAGCTGGCATCCATAGAAACATAGACTTTGACAGCAGATAAAGACTGCTTGTACCACCCAGTCTGCACGGTTTCCTACCTACCTACTGTAATACCGTAGACCCTACTTGATCTCCGGCTTTACCCTCCCTTTCCTTACCGCCAAGATTCTCTTATGCCTATCCCATGCATTCCTGAACTCCATTACTTTTGCCCCACCTCTTCCACTGGGAGGCTGTTCCATGCATCCACCACTCTTTCTGTGAAGTACTTTTCACATTTCCCTGAGTCTACTCCTCCAGCTTCATAGCATGGCCCTTGTTCTTGAATATCTTTTTCTGAAAAATGCTTCCCTCTTGTACCTTATTTATACCCGTGAGGTATTTAAAAGTCTCTATCATATCCCCTTTCTCCTTCCTTTCCTCCAGGTGTACATACTGAGATCCTTTAGTCTCTTCTTATAGGGCTTTTGTTGCAGACTCTGCACCATTTTAGTTGCCCTCCTCTGGATCGCCTCTCCTCTGTCTATGTCCTTCCGGAGATGAGATCTCAAGAATTGGACACAGTACTCTAGGTGAGATCTCACCAATGATTTATACAGTGGTATCATTACCTCCTCTTTTGGGGGTGATACCCCTCCTGTGCACCCTAGCATTCCACTGGCTCTCCCACTGCCTTGTCACACTGTTTGGCAACCTTTAGGTCATCAGATATGATGACCCCCAGATCTGTTTCCTGTTTGGTGGTCATCAGTACTACTCCCCATCTTGTACTCCACCCCTGGGTTTCTGTGCCCCAAGTGCATGATTTGCACTTCTCTGCACTGAAATGTAGTTGCAACACTCTTGACCACTCCTCATGCTTTCTTAGATCCCTATTCATTTTTGCCACCCCTCACCCAGTGTGTCTACCCTATTGCAGATCTTTGCCTCATCTGCAAAAGGCATACTTTCCTTCTAGCCTTCTGCAATGTTGCTAATAAAGACATTAGAGAATTGGTCCCAGTACTGATCCTTGTGGCACCACACTTGTCACCCTCCTTCCTCGGAGTGAACTCTGTTTACTACCACCCTCTGTCACCTATTCTCAACCAGTTTATTACCTAGTTTACCACCTTTGGACCCACTCTCAGGCTGCCTAGCTTGTTTACAAGTCTCCTATGTGGAATGGTGTTGAAAGCCTTACTGAAATCTAGTTTATTCACAGGTAAATTCCAGATGTGGTTTGAAACGCATTACCATAGGGTTTTCTGTGGCAATGCTGTTTCAAACCACGTCTGGAATTTACCGTAAATAAAACTGGAGAATTTCAAACTTTGAACTGAACTCCTTGATTAATTTCTAGTGATACAGGTACCAGTGAGTGTTTACTACCTTGATTATACTACAGATTTGTTTGGGGTCAGCAATTCCATGTAGACGCCAGGCTCTGCTCCATTGAGCACACATGTACTTGATTTTGTTTGCTTACTGAAATCTCGGTAGGCCACATCCACCGATCCACCCTGATCTAATTCCCTGATCACCCAGTCAAGGAATTCTATCAGATTTGTTAGAACATGACCTCCGCCAGTGAATCCATGCTGCCTTGGATCATGTAGGCCACTGGATTCAAGATATTCTACAGTCTTTTCCTTCAGTAGTGATTCCATTAATTTCTCACAACTGAAGTCAGGCTGACTGGCCTGTAGTTGCCAGCCTCCACATCTGCCTTCCTCCAGTCCTCTGGAACCAATCTTGTCTCCAGTGAGTGGTTGAACAGGACTGTCAGTAGTGCAGCCAGCACCTCCTGAGCTCCTTCAATATCCTTGGATGTATCCTGTCTGGCCCCATTGCCTGCCCACTTTCAGATTTGTGAGTTCCTTCAGGACTCTCTCCTCTGTAAATTGACTAGAGTCCACCTCCTTCCTTGATGTTCCTGTCCCTTATCTCCAGTCCCTCACCGTCCCTTCCTCTGTGAACACTGACCAAAAATATTTGTTAAGGATGTCTGCTTTTTCTGGTCCCCTCCACATTCCCCCTTCCCTCCTCAGCCTTACGTCCCTCCCCAGTTTTTCTTCTTTCACATACAGTACATACCTGAAAATGTCTAGTCCCTTTCTTTGCTGCCTGGGATATTTTCTCCTCTGTTTGCACCTTTGAACTCCTGACTGTTTTCCTTGCCTTCCACTGCTTCTCCTGATATACTTCCATCCTCCTCCTCTGTTTCTTCTTATGCCTCCTGAATGCTAACTTTTTGCTCTTACCTTCCCAGCCACCTCTTTTGGGAACCATAGCGTTCTCTTTTCCTCTTGCTTTTGCTTACTTGCCTGACGTAGAGGTTTGTTGCCTTCACTAGATCCTCTTTTAGTTTTGATCACTGTTTGTCCATTCTACCCAAGTCCTCCACCAATGCCAGGGCATCCCTGAGGCATTCCTCCATCTTTATAAAGTCAACCATCCTGAAGAACCAGGACACTCGCCTTTGTGTGGTTTGATTCTGCCACAGTACTTGTAGTGAACCACACCATACAGTAATCACTGGTCTCCAGGTGGCCACCCACCGTGGTGTCTGCAACACTGTTCTCATTGGTGAGTACAAGGTCCAATATTGATCCCTCACAAGTGGACTGTCTTACTAGTTGGCTGAGGAGCACCCTATAGGGAGTCCAGGATGTGCTTGCTCTAGCTGGAAGCTGTAGCTGGGATGCTCCAATCTATATGTGGCAGATTGAAGTCCCCCTACCAGCAGCATCTCCCCAGCAGCACCTCCCTGTAGTCACCATCTTTTGGATGGCTTCCACCAGAATTTTGTCCATCTCCCCCATGCTGGAGATCTGTGCGGTAGATCATACCAGTGTGAATAGCAGCTCCATTCCCATGTCTCTAGGGTGACCCACAGTGCCTCTGTCTCTCCTGTATTCCCCATATCTTCATTGCTTTTATGCTATCCCTCATAAAGAGCTCCTCCACCTTTCTTACTCACCCTGTCCTTCCTGAACAGGTATTGCCTGGTATGGTTATATCCCTGTTATGGTTCTCATTGCACCATGACTAGGTAATGGCAAAATGTCCAGTTCAGCCTCTGCCATAATGGTCATTAGGTCCAGGATTTTATTTCCAGACTTAGATGATTTGTGCTCATGGCCTTCCAAATTCTGCTACCACCTTTCTTGTCAGCCCCCCTTTCTCTTTTGTTCTACTCTTTACCCCTCTGCCTTCATTCCCATACCTCTTTATTTCTACCATTCTGCTTTTCCTGTTCTTAGGTACCCTTGGAGTTTCCCTCCTGAGGGTTCTCCCTACTATTTCAGCTTGTGGGGGAGGCAGTTTATGTCTCCTGCTTCCTTTCACCACCACCCTTGGCTAGTTTAAATGCTCACCAATGTAGCATTGAAACCATTCACTGAGGACTTTGGTTCCCTCCCGGATAGATACATGCCATCTTCCCTATAGATATTCATCCTCCAGCTGGGACCCCAGTCCCCAGTGTAGCTGAACCACTGAGGACTTTGGTTCCCTCCCAGATGGATACAGGCCATCTCCCATGTATAGGCCTTTATCCCTCCAGTTGGGATCCCAGTCCCTAATGTAGTCGAATCCGGAATGGGGTGACCAGATTCTTCTCCCACCTTGCTCTAATTCTCTTCAGGTTATGGCCCCTGTTTTCCTTAGGACATTAAACATAATGGATATGGACTGATGGTTATATTTCAGGCAGATTGCCCAGTACAGATAGTCGTCCAATTTAGACATCTCCCTATTGATCCTAGTTTTGTTGAACTCTGTCAAGACATAGTGTCTCTCTGTTAGAATCTATAATGGTCTGTGTTAGGTAAGTTAAAGTTCTGTTTAAGATCTTCAAAGGATACACTTGTTAGTTTGTCTTTGTCTTTTCTCAGGTGAGGATCCAGAACTGGGCACAGTATTCCAGACACGGCCTCACCAGTGATCTATAAATAAGGCCATATCACTTCATTCTCCTGCCATCAAGCCCCTCCTGATACACCCGACATGTTTGGTTGCCTTATTGTGGCCTTGTTACAATGGCTAGATTGTGTTAGGAAGTCACTTATGATAACTCCCTGGTCCTTTCCTTAGTGGTAGTGTCCAACTAACCCCTCCTATCCCATATTCCCTTCCTGGGATTCTTGTTCCTCGTGCATCACCTTGCACTTTTGACACTGAATTTCAACTGCCAAACTTTGGACCACATCTCTAATCTTTGCAGGTCCCTCTGCATCTCCCTAATCCCTTCCTCACTGTCGAACCTGCCACAGAGGTTAGTGTCATCTGTGAAGAGATACATTTTGTCGTGTATTCCTTCTTCTGTGTCACTGATGAACATATTGAAAAGGACCAGCCCAGGACTGAACCCTGTGGCACTCAACTCATGACCTGCCTCTCCCCTGACGCTGACCCCATATACCAACATGACCTCGTTACTACCACCCTCTGCTGTCTCCCCAGCCAGCCTCCACCCTCACAAACACAAATTTGTCAGCAGATAAGGCCCACTTGGCCCACTCAGTCTGACCATTTTCCCTACCTACAGTATCACTGCAGACCCTGCTTGATCTCCAGCTCGTTCTCCTTCCTTCCCTTTCCACTAAGATTCCCTTATGTCTATCCCATGCATTCTTGAACCCGACCATTGTTTTTGCCCTCACCACCTCCACTGGCAGGCTGTTCCAGGAATCCATCCTTCTTTTGTGAAGAAGTACTTCCTCACATGTCTCCTGAATCTACCCTTCAACTTCATAGCATGTCCCCTTGTTGTTGAGCACCTTTTTTCTGAAAAATACTTTCCTCCTATACCTTATTTACCTCTGTGAGGTATATAACAGTCTCTGCCATATCCCCCATCATCTCTCTCTCTTCCAGGGTGTACAGATTGAGTTCCTTTAGTTTATCCTTGTAGGGCATTTGATGCAGACCCTTCACCAATTTAGTTGCCCTTCGTTGGACCACTTCCACTCTGTCTATGTCCTTCTTGAGATGTGGCCTCCAGAACTGTACATGGTATTCTAGGTGAGGTCTTACCAGTGCTCTGCTCTATACAGAGGCAACACCGTTCCTTCTTTCTGCTAGTGATGCCCCTCCTATGTACCCCAGCATCCCACTAACATTTCCAACTGCCTTGTTGCACTGCCCAGCCACCTTTAGGTCATCAGATATGATTACTCTCAGGTCTGTCTACTGCTTAATAATCCTCAATAACACTCCACCCATTTTATACTTTGCCCCTGATTTCTGTGACCCCAGTGCATTATTTTGCACTTTTTCACATTTAAACCCAACTTCCATACCCTTGAACACTCCTCGAGGTCTCTGCTCATCCTTTCCACTCCACACTGGAGTGTCCACCCTATTTCAGATTTTGTGTTATCTGCAAAGAGGCAGACCTTCACCTCCAGTTTCTCCACAGTGATACTTATAAAGACATTAAAAAGGACTGGTCCTAGCACTAATCCTGAAGCACCCCACTGGTCACCTTCCTTCCTCTGAGTGAACTTCATTTACCAGCAACCTCTGTCACCTATCCCTAATCAATTTCTTACCCAGTTTACTACCTTTGTGCCCACTCCTAAGCTACCCAGCTTGCTTTTCTAGTCTCCTATGTAGAATGTAAAAAGTTTACTAAAATCTAGGTAGACTACACCCACCATTCCACTTGATCTAATTCCCTGGTCACCCAGTCAAAGAAATCTATCAGACTCATTTCACATGACCTTTCCCTATGAATCCATGCTGCCTCGGGTCTTATAACCCATTGGATTCAAGATATTCCACTGTCCTTTCCTTCAGCAGTGATTCCATTAACCTTCCCACCACTGAAGTCAGGCTGACTAGCATATAATTGCCAGCCTGTTCCCTGCTACCATTTTTATGAAGTGGAATTCTATCTGCCCTCCTCCGTCCTCCAGAACCACCCTGTTTCCAGTGAGCTGTTCAGTAAGAAACATAGAATTTGACAGCAGATAAGGACCGCTTGGCCCACCCAGTCTGCCCATTTCCTACCTAATGGATAGGCTGCAGATCCTAGTTAACCAGCAGTCTACATCTCTCCTACCCCCACCCCTAGAATTGCCTTTATGACTGTCCCATGCATGCTTGAATTCCTCCACTGTTTTTGACTCCACAACCTTCTCCGGAAGGCCATTCCATGCATCCACAACCCTCTCTGCAGAAAAATACTTCCTTAAATTGCCTCTGGGCGCCCCTCTATCTTCAGTTGTGACCCTTGTTCTTGCACACCTTTTTTTTGAAGATACTACCCTCTTGGACTTTGTTGATTCCTTGAGGTACTTGAAAGTTTCCATCATGTCCCCCCCTTTCCTCGGGGCTATACATATTAAGCTCATTTAGTCTCTTCATATGTCTTCCAGTGCAGACCCTGCACCATTTTAGTGCCCTCCTCTGGATAGCTTCCATCCTGTCTATGTCTTTGTGAGATTGGGTCTCTAGAACTGCACGCAGTACTCAGATGGGGTCTCACCAGCTGTCTGTACAGAGGATAATAACTTCCTATTTTTACTGGTGATGCCTCTCTATGCATCCCAGTATCCCCCAGCCCTCCTTGCTGCCCTCTCACATTGCTTGCCCACCTTTAGGTCATCTGATATGACAACCCCAGGTCCCTTTCCATTTTTGTTGTTGTTAGTATCTCACCCCCATTGTGTACTCTTCCCCTGGGTTTTGTTTCCCAGGTGCATTACCTTGCACTTCTTAGCATTGAATCTAAGCTGCCATACATTTGACCATTCCACTAACCTTGTCAAGTCCCTTCTCATCCTTTCCACCCCACCTTGTGCATCAACTCTGTTGCAGATCTTTGTGTCATCTGCAAAGACATACTTTCTTTCAGTCCCTCTGCAATGTCTTATAAAGACATTGAAGAGGACCAGTCCTACATTTGAACTCCCATGTACCCCACTAGTAACTCTTCTTCAGAGTGACCCCATTTACTATTACTCTCTGTGTCCTATTCTCCAGCCAATTTTTACCCAGGCTGTCATCTTGGGACTGTCAGAGGAGCAGCCAGTATCTCTTGAGCTCCTTTAGTACCCTTGGATGCTCCTTATCTGGTTGCATTGCTTTGTCCACTTTCAAATTAGTGATTCCCTTTAGGACTCTCTCTCCAAAGAAGAGCTAGTGTCCATCTCCTTCCCTATAGTACTAATATTAATTTTGTGTGACCCTCCCTTCACTTTCCTCTGTGAACACTGAACAAAATATTTGTTCAGGATGTCTGCCTTGCCTGGTTCCCCGCTGCTCAGTCCCCTCCTTTCCCTTTTACCCTTACAATCTGTCCCACGGTCTTCCTCTTTTCAATCACATACATAAAAATGTTTTGTCTCTTTGTTTCCACTTGGGCTATTCTTTCTTCAGTCTGAGCCTTCACACACCTTACTGCTTTCCTGCATCTCTGTGTTCCCCAATACACCTCCATTTAACTAGATCCTTCACTGTTCCCAGATCCTCTGACTTCTTTAACAGTCTTCTGTGTGGCACAGAGTCGAACACCATGTTGAATTCAAGTAGCACAACCACTGCTTGTACCTTGTTCACTGTCCTAGTTAGCCAGTCAAACAAAACTATCAGGTTGGCCTGGCAAGATCTTCTTGCCACAAAGCCATGCTGCTTACTGTCCTGGAGCCTGTTTCTCTCAGGTAGTTTGCTAGGTCCCTTTGGCTAGTGTCTCCATTAGTTTACCTACTATGGAGGTAAAACTAATGAGTCTGTAGTTTCCTGGTTGGTCTTTGTCTCCTATACTCTGTATTTAGCCACCCCACATCAGGGTGTGCTAATTAAACCACACACACATATAAAAACTCAAAGCAAGCCAGCACTACCCACCACTGAGAAAAAGGCAGAGACAAAAAGTAAATTGTCCAAACATTTATAGTTTAATAATACAGCCTCAAACACAAAAGGTGCAAAATCCACAAACCTTATACATGCTGTTAGCACAGGTTGAAGAACAAGGGCAGGGCCCAACTAACTTCTACCGGTTTCACAGTAACCTCTTCAGGAATGTCCCAAGATGCTTCAACATAGGCAAGTTAAAGCAATCTCTTAAAGGGGACCTCACTCATTTCTTAATTATTTACATACATTCCTAATAATTCATCAACTTACTAGATAAACCTTCAATGTTACTACAAATGTGCATAATACATTGCAAAATATATTATATAAGGCACCCTTAAAGAAACAGAAATATATTTATTTATTTATTTAGACAGCAGTTTGAAAACCTTTGAGCCATAGGCTCATTTACAAAAGGTACCTTGTCACAGTGAGACAAACGAAAATACAAGTATAACAGTAACTTAAGACATAGATACAAACAAGCTGGTACAGGTAGGATTGATGCAAACAATACCAGAGTTATGTTGTCCTTAGCAGCTTGGTAGTAAGCTTTGTCATAAGTATGAGTACGGCTTTGATTAGTGGCAATTACAGCTTGGTGTTAACAAGGTGGTTCCAGAAGGATGTTTTGAAGCACTATAGTTGGAGCTTCAGAGATGGAGGGGGCAGTGTGTTGAACCAGGAGGGAGCCCTTAAACTGAAGGCTCTTTGATATATATATCAACTTTAATATATAATTACTTTATACCAAATTCAAATCACCCCAGCACCATAATATATTTGAACATAAATATAAAATAAACATAAAAATGAATACTATAAAACTAATGGAACTTACAACCCACAGTTCATCCTCAGACATAGGGTATGTACACCAAAAAGATGTATATTAAATGTTACAACCCCATTATGATAATAATAATGGTAACTACCCTAAACAACCGACTGACAGGAGAACAGTGAACTATCCTATTATATTATTCATGTATACAAATCTGTTAATATTTTTACCATTTTTATATATAATCATACCATTGATCTTATTCCACAACATACCATGAAAATGAAACACTAAACAGTTCCCAAATTTCATGAATCAAACTGGTATAAATCCAGGTTTTTATTTATAAAGATGTACTGTTAAATAAATGTCATCATTTAAACCTGGTAATTCAGTGCACCCAATGTAAAAATCCAAAACGACTCCTTCTCATTTAGAATCTTTTTAACATTGCCACCTCTGTGTCCCACAAACGCATGATCAATACCAGCAAAAGAAAAATCATGACCACACTGATACTTCACTTCTTGCAAATGTAAACTTAAGGCACTTTACAGTCTTTTAACCTGATAGAACTTAGGTGTTCACCTATCCTAATTTTAGTGGGCGAGTGGTCATGCCCACATAAAAGGCCCCACAACAACAGGTAGCAAGGTAAATTACATGAGTAGTACTACAATTAATAAAATGCCATATTTCATATATCTTGGAATAGATTTTGTAGAAAAGACCTTGTTTTAGTCACAACCTTACATTGTGTACACTGCCTCATTTAAAACACCCTTTGGGTGCTGAAGGTATCCATCCCATAAAGGAAGGTTTACTGTAAGGTAAAAAGCTGTGTACTAATGTTTCTTTTAAATTTTACCCTTTTGTAAATCATTTACAATTTTTTCTCTACCACTTCTTTTAAAGTGGGTTCTGTAGCTAAGATGTGCCAATGTTTTAACAGGATATTTCTTACATCCTCACTGTCCACCCGAAACTTGGTAATAAACAAAATTTTATCTTGAGTGATATCTTTTTTCTCCTTATATTGTAACAATTCCAATCTAGGCATCTGTTCTGTCTGTTGTTTAACCTTACTTAAATGTTCCATGCCATAACCTCTATTCACAAATCTCTGGCATAATTCCCTACACCTTATTTCGCTAGTTTTAGCATCAGAACAATTTCTTTTAATCCTGTAAATTGTGACTTAGCGATGTTGTTGATGGTGTGCCAGGATGACAGCTGCTCAATAACAAAAGATTATTACGATCCGTCTCTTACGATAACGATCTGTCACAAGCCCCCATCTGGGCCCTTACTAATATCTAAATCCAAAAATGTGTCCTATCCACCGATTGGTTTACTGCAGACTTTAAATTCGGATTTGACTGTTCCAGGTATTGGACAAAATATTGCAGCTGTTCAAAAATTTCCGCCACACCATCAACAAATCATCAATAAAGCGATGCCAAAGATCAATGTAGTCATAAAATGGATTTGTTGTTCTGTCATAAATGGTCTGTTGTTCCCAAAGGCCTAGATACAGATTTGACATATGTGAGGGCAAAAGTAGTCCCCATTGCAGTTCCTTTAACTTGTAGGAAATACTGCCCTTGGAACGAAAAACTATTTTTGGTCAGGACCAACCTTAATAAATCAAGCAGAAAATCACAGCACGGTTCATCAAAAGTCGTACTTGTTGTTAACCAATAATCAATAGAATTAAGGCCTCCTCATGAGGATGCTAGAATATAAGGACTCTACATCCAAAGTCATAAGCAGCCAGGCAGGTTCAAGTTCTAAATCCTCAGAACGCCCAAAATCTGAGTGGTATCTCTGATATAGGATCTCAAAGTGGGACTATTTGATTAATATATCCGTCCACAAATTGTGATAATGGTTCTGTCAGAGATCCTATACCAGAGACAATTGGGCATCCAGGGGATCAATCAAAGATTTATGAACTTTCAGTAACACATAGATGGTCTGTCTAATAGGAAAATCAACCTTCAAATATTCTTTTGATTGCTTAGTAATGATTCCCTGCCAAATGCTTGGTCAATACATGCATCTACTTCTGTTTTGAAAGCAACAGTAGGATCTGATTTTAGCCCTACATAAAAGGAGGTGTTAGATAGTTGTCTAAATATTTCATTTCTGTATTTTATCTTATCCATTAGAACAGCTGAACCCCTTATCCGCTGGTTTAACAATTAAATGCTAATTATTTTGTAACTCACTTAATGCAACTCTTTCAGCATTTGAAAAATTTTAGAATACATTTCTCTCCTTATAGGGTATACTATCAATCTCCTGAGTACTGCCCTTTCAAAACCAAAACTGCTGGAGAGTAAGGTGGCATGAAGGTAGAAGGATTCTTAAATTGATGTTACAAGAACTACTGTCCCCATGTGAAGATAAAGAGTCCTATTTCAAAGTCTCTCTCCCTGTTGTATCTTGTTTGTTTTAGAGAAAAAGTTTTCAAATTAAGTTTTCTGGTAAACTTCTTCACATCAAGATATTTCTCAAAAGGTTTAGATTCTCAAAAGGTTTAGAACAGCAAGTGAATAAAGTTAAGGCCTTTAGACAATACCTGCAATTGTGTGTCTGTTAGTTCAACGCTGAAAGATTAATGATGTTCACTGTTTCCTTGCTGCCTGACTCCTGTAAGTCTGGCGATTGTCCTGCGAGATTGTAGCTGTTCGACCATTTCTTGTAGTTCATGCCTGAACTCTGCTGTCACCATGCCCGATGGTGGCGTTCTCTCGTCTCGTCCCTTCTATGCCCTGGAATTGAACCGACCTCCAGCTGCGCCATGAAGTTGAAATTTCAACGACTGCTCCCTTGATCCACCTCCCTGGTGACCCAGTCAAAGAAATCTATGAGATTAGTTTGACATGACTCCCCCTATGAAACCATACTGCCACTGGTCCTGCAGCCCTTTGCTCCAGGTGCTCCACGAGCCTCTCCTTCAGTAGTGTCTCCACTAACTTCTCCACCACTGATGTGAGACTGACTGGCCTGTAGTTGCTAGCATCCTCCCTACTGCTGCTTTTGTGTAGAGGGACAACACTGTCCCTCCTCCCGTCCTCTGTAACTTCCCATCTCCACTGAAGTGCTACTATTTCAGATCTGAACTGCTGAATAGGTCCAATTAATGGGAGGGGCTCCAACATGGAGCCTGCTGGCAAATCATAACTTGGACTCTCAAATGGAGTCAGCCACAAGGGCTTGTATGAAGAGAGCCTCTGGGAAATGTAGTTTGGACCGTGGCGCCTTTTTTTCGCTAATAGAGGGAGCCTGTTGTGACTGACAAGGAGAATCAGCCAACTGCAACCTTTGATTTGGGGAAATGCCCAGACTGTCTGCTGAGAGAATCAGTCTGAGCATGGAGCTGAAAGAGTGAGCAGCTCGTGGGGCTGCTGCCCATGGGGCAGTGCGGGAATGTGGGAGGCCTGAAAAGGCCTGTCTTTACGTCAGCTGTCCTGAAGGGAGAGAAAAGGACTGTGTTTTCTCGGATCAAGTATCTGAACATGTAAAAGGAAAGCAGTTGTTGTGGCCTAGATCATGGGCAATCAAGTGTGGAGAAGAGATTCTGAAGAGGTGCCTTGATTTTCAGACAGAGATTCTGAAGAGGAGCCTTGATTTTCGGACAGCGATTCAAGAGGAACCTTGATGCTGAAGTGCCCTGAGGTTTGGGGCAGAAGAGAACCATGCTTGAGTTGGAAGCTGAGGAAACTGCCCTGATGTTCGATACGGCCGTTGTCGCAGTAGATTCGCAGGAAGCGTGTGTGAGGCCATAAAGTTGGCCTGCATCCATTAGCAAGTGTAATTCAGACAGCTACTCTGAGCTTTCAGAGTGAGAGAAGAAGCAGAAGTCATTTTGGGACCAGACTTAACCTGAAAAGACAGAAAGTGTGCAGACTTGCGATTGGCCTGTCAGGACTCTGTGGTCTGGTACAGTAAGTGACCTTACATATAAATGTGTGTAGTGCTTGTGGGGATTGAGCTCCTGAGTAATTCCCTATGTTGTGAACTGTGTACTGTGCTGTGAGTGTGATTCCCTAGCAGGGCTTGAACTGAACTGCTTGAGTCAGAGAAGAATGCCTCAGTAGCCAGGCTCAATCTCCTGAAGTGACCAGCTGCTTGCCTGGTAGTGTTCTGTGTACATATAAAATGTGCAGCAAGCTGAAAGTCATAGCCAGCATCACTTGGACTGCATCTGCCTGCATTGAGTGCAAGTGAGCCCTGCCACAAGGGCTGGGCCAGCTATTCTGTTTCTCCTGGCAATCCGGGCAATCTGCCTTCCATTCAGTTTCAGCATTGAATCTGTGAGTACAAATCAGGGTAGCTCCTGCCATCATCTAATTGCAAGTGCTCCATCTGATTACTTTTCCTTCTTTCTTTCATGAACTGAGCCAACCGCTCAGGATTACAAATTGGTGTTGTGCAAGTGTTTTCCATTTCAGGGCCCGACCAGCTGCACCGATCCTGGCTAGCCTTCATCCTGGGTACCCAATGAAAGTGACATTTAGGGACTCTGAAATTGTGCACAGTACTGTGATTGTTAATGTGTATAATCTAATTAACCTGATTTCAGCCTGTCGTTGTTATTGTCCCCTAAATTAATCAGATTTGGTTATTTAGCAAAGTTACACTGCTTGAACTGCGTGTTTGTGCTGAAATACTGTACAGTGGTTATTATATTACTGCATCTTACTTTACAGAGGGTCCCCAGAGTCAAGCTGATTGAACCAGTCCTGGGGTAAGTGTATACTGTGAAGGTACTGCTGCCATATTGTGTGGGCCACTAGTGGGAAGAAAGGGGTTGCAGTGTTCCAGAGGGCTGTGACAAGTCATACCAGACTGTCTTAACCCCGACTTCTGGGTGGAGGCACCCGCCATTGGACCTAGGCCTCAACCTGTTAGTATTTAGGCAGACAAGGGTGTAGCCCCTGGGATAGCGCCATCTGGGGTTACATCTTGGCAGCACCACTGGGATTAGCACCTCTAGTGGCCAGGATGACTAATGTTTAATGTTGCCAACGACTTTGGCGCCAAATGGGTTTTGTGCCCTTATAGTGGGTCATAGGGATGGGCCCCCATTTGTATGTAGATTGGGGAAGCAATGATGTAACTGAATGTAATAATTTCAAGTGTATGAAAAATACATAACTGTGGTTGTTACCAAAAATAGCTAGAGTATCCTGAAAAGGATAGTAATGGTTAAATGTGCTGACTGATGTATAAAATGTTAGTAGTTAGGCAGGCAGGGTAGTGGCCCTTGGATAGTGCCACCTGTGGGTTACACACCACCTGCCCTATTTCAGGGATTTCTCTTACAGAAACCAGAAGCCACTTTCAGGCAAGGACCGCTATCCTCACTGTGAACACACACTAGTCATTTAGAATTGGCGCTTCTTCTTGTCCTTCTCTATTACCCTGCCCCCATCAGCCTAATAATTCCTCCACTCATCTTTCTTTTTTCCTAATGTATCTGAAGAACTGTGTCCCACCCTTGACCCCTTTTACAATATAATATTTTGTATCTGCTTTTGCTTACCTAACATACTAACATACTATTTGCCAGCAGATTAGGCCTTATGGTCTATCAAGTCTGCTCGAACCTAGATCCTTAGTTGGGTGCGGACCCTCCCATCCCTTGTGCTCCAGAAACCCTATCATCCATCCCCACCCCGGGACAGGCCATCATCTGATACATCCACTTTCTGTGTCTGTCCCACCTCTCTTAAAGCTCTCCACTGTGGATCTCTGAACCAGCTCACCAGGCAGAGCATTCCAAGGGTCCACCACCTCTCAGTGAAAACCTCCTCCTCTTTCCCCTCACCCTTCCACCTTCCAACTTCAAATCATGCCCTCTGGTGATGCCTCCTGCTTTAGTCTAAAGATCCCTCCATGTTTACCCTATTTATTCCCTTGAGGTACTTGAGGACCTCAATCATGTCCCCCTGTCTCCTCTCCTCCAATGAAAACAGGCAGAGCTCTCAAGTCTGTTCTCGTAAGTCAAATCCCCTAGCCCTCGTGATCATCTTTGTTGCCCTCCTCTGTACCCTCTCCAGGAGCTGTATGTCCCTCTTCAAGTGTGGTCTCCAGTACTGTACACAGTACTCAAGGTGTGGTCTAACCAGTCCATTGTACAGCGGCAGAATCACTTCTTGCTCCTAGAGGTGATCCCCCTTGCGATGCATCCCAACATCCTGTTTGCCTTGCTAGCTGCTCTCCCTGCTCAGTGTTATTCATACATGTATCCATCATGACCCCTAGGTCTTTTTCCCTGTTGAGGCTTCCAGCACCTCCTCCCAGGGTGTACCTGTGTTTAGGGTTTCCCACCAAGATGCAACACCTTGCACTTGGTGATATTGAAATTTAATTTCCATGTGTGAGCCCAGATTTCCAGGGTGTCCAGGTCTCCTTGCAGGGCCAACCTCCCTCTCTCCCTCAACTACTGCTCCCATCTTGGAGTCATCCGCAAGAGACTCATTTCACACCCTATACCATCCCTGATGTCTGATATGTATGCATTAAACAGGATTGGACCCAGGACCGAGCCCTGTGGTACCCCACTACCAACCTCTGTAGGGTTCGAGCTCCCACAGACCACTACTCTCTGAGTGCGCTCCAGCTATCCAGTTTTCAATCCATCTGACCATCAAAGGCCTACTCCTAACCCCATCAGTTTCTCCACCAGACCATTGTGGGGACAGAGTCAAACGCCTTGCTGAAATCCAAGAAAATACATCCACAGGCTTACCTCTGTCCAATTCTGATGTTACCCATTCATAGAACTCCACAAGGTTGGTTTGACATGATCTACCTGGCACAAACCCATGCTGCGACTATCCAGACCTCCCACCTCCTCCAAGTAAACCCCAATCGTTCCTTTAGTATACTCTCCATTAATTTTCCCACCACCGAGGTTAAACTGATGGGTCTATAGTTTCCTGGTACTTCCTTCCGACCCCCTTTATGGATTGGTACCACATGTGCCTCTCGCCAATCCCTAGGTACCCTCCTGTCTCAAGTGACCTGTTGAAAAGCTCCTAGGGTGCAGCCAGTATGTCCGCCAATTCCATAGTACTCGGATGAATGCCATCCGCCCAGGAGATTTGTCTTTCTTTAGGGCCTTGAGGGCAAACCACACCCTTTGGTGGGGATGGCATCATCCGTCCTCCACCTTACTGGTCTTTTATCCTTATCCAGATGTGACACCCTGGGGTACCTTTTCTCCCTTTGCTCCATTTCTGTTGCTTCCTGATCCCACACCCTGCCGCTTCTATCCCTTTGTGCTTTGCTTTGTAGATATCCCATCCCCTCCCTAGTGAACACAGAGGCAAAGTACTGTTAAATACCTCTGCCTGGTCCCTCGCCTCTTCCACCCACCCTCCTTCTGATCTCAATCTGCTGAGATGGCCTCTAGTTTTTCTCTGCTCCCCAATGTACCGGGAAGAACCCTTTTCCCTCCATGTATCCCCTGTGCCAGCCGTTGCTCTTTACTGACTTAGTCCCTCACCATACGGGTGACTTTTCTAGATGCAAGCTAGTACATTTCTTATCCCTATCCCCTCTTGTTGTTTTATATATTTTTGTAAGCCGCCTCTTTCTCTGACTGCTACCTGACCTCACTGACCACCAGCATGGTTTATGTGACCTTGCTCCTTACGTTTCAACTTAGCGAGATCCTGACTGCCTCATGAAGTCCCCATTTATGACCTCCCATCTCCTTTCCACACTTGTTGTTGAGGTAATCCTTCAAGTGATCCTTGAGAATATTTCCCATGCCCATAAAGTCTGCCCCCTGAAGTCCACTGCCAGTGTCCTAGATCTCACCCCACTCCCCAATGCTTATTTGAAACCAGACAGTATTGTGTCACTCCAAGTCAGGGGTCCTGTACAACCATGTCCCTACAAGATCCCCATCTGCCAGAACCACATCCAGGACATGCCCTCCCTTGTGGGCTCCATCACATGCTGTGTTAAGAACACATCCTGGAAGCCATCCAGCATCTCTGCTCCTTGGCCACCTTAGAGGACATGGTTCCCAGTTTGTACCTGGCATATTAAGGTCCCCATCAACACCACTCCTTCCCCTTTGGACCACACTGGGCAATGATGTTGTCCAGCAAACCATCCTCTAGAACATCACTCATCCCTGGGGCCTATATGCTACTCCCAGCTTGACCTTATCTCCTGCTGGGGATCGTGGTGACCCATAAGGCCTCCACGCTTCCCTCTGCCTCTTCTACCATAGCAATTTCTATGTCATCTCTAATGAACATAGCCACTCCACCCCTCTGCCCTCCTTTCTATCCTTCCTAAGCATAGTGTACCCCCGTACATTTAGGTCCCAGTCATGGTTTTTGTTATTACGCTTTCGTGACTGCCGCCACATCCACCCCCTCGAACACCATGGCCTGGAACTCTGGCAACTTGTTTCCAAGCTCCTGGCATTTACTAACACTAACCCCCACCCCTTATCCCTGATCCTTTTGTCGAACCCCACCCAGATTCTTTATACTTCCATCCCTCCCCTGCTCCTCCTGAAACCTCCACCTCCAGTCTGTTTCCCCTCCCCTTGGGCTTGAAGGCTACTCCCTCATCTGAGGGAGGGCTTCTGGTCAGCCCCTCCCTATCCCTTCCCCTTACAAGTTTAAACCCCACCTTTCTTGTATGTAGTCAGCCATCCCTGTTTAAGGACTTCCTTCCTAATGGGCAAGATGAAACCTGTCCTTGGCATATAGTCCCTTATCTCCCAAACTCCATTCCAGTTCCTAACACCCAACTTCATTCTTCTTCACCCCACTTCCTGAGCCATTCATTAACCTCTGTAGCTTCATTTTTTCTCCACTGAGGCCTTTGGTACTGGCATATCTCCGAAAAGGAAATGTTGCATCCATTATCCGACAGACTCTGGCAAGTTCTTGGAACCTTGCTTGGATTTCCATAATGCTATTTCCTCTAGATCATTAGTTCCCAAATGCACCAGGAAATCCGTTTCTCCACAATCCCTAACCATTTACATACATGAACTTTGCTCTGTGACTGTCAGCCCAGAGATACTCACTACCTTCACCTGGCTATGCATCCATCCCCTGTCCCTCCCAATGGATACCCTTAATCATCGAGTCTCCCAGTAACAGAACCTTAACACTGCCATCATCCTTATGGTTACCTCACTATGCCCTCTCAGCCCCCTCCCCACTTTATTCATGATTGCAATTCATGGAGTCTTCTGCCTTATTAGAGACCCCTTGTCACCCTCCCTTTCTGCCTCCTTGCTATTTTGCCCACTTAACTCAAACCCCTGAATAGGTGTCCCTTTAACCCTCTCTATCTGAACCATTTATCCTGGCCCTGATGGTTTCCCTTCCCCGCACCCTCATCCCCCCTTGTAATAGTACCCTGTCTCCAGAGGTCTCTGTGGGTCCCCTTTAGCTAGGGCCCCATCCTTGGTACTGACCTTCCTGCTGAAGGGGGCTCCTCTCCACCTCCTTGTCTCCCAGTTCCTCTCCAATCATGCTCTCCTCCTCATGTCTGGAATATGTTGCATCTCCCCATTTGCTTAACATATATGTTTCCCTTCTCCTCTGGGACTATGTCTATCCTTTCCATAGTTGTTCTGTGATGCCCTATGGGTATCTGACTCCTCCCCGGCCTCTGTATAAGTTTCTCATTTCCACCAACCCTTCCTCCCCTCTAGGATGCTTAGTATCTCAAATTTATTGTGACACTCTGATGTCAGCCTCCATCAAGTAACCCGAGTTTCCCTGACTGCATCTCTAAACTGACCCTCTTCTTCCTCTCTTGCACTGTTCACCTTAGGAGCTCCTTCCACAGTCTGCTGTTTTAGGCTTCCGACAACAGCCCCTCCTGACTCTTCCCTCCAGTCTCCTTGAATTCAGAATTTTCACCCTGTACGCTTCCCCTTAGCATCAACTTCCTATCTAAGGGTCCTCTGTCCCTAATATCCCCCTTCTGCTTGCTGTAGCATAATGTCCTGTAATTCAGAGCTGCCCCAGCCTCCTCAGCCCCACCCTTCTGCTGCCCATATCCACACCCCTTATCCTTGGACACCCCCAGCTCCCACAGCTTACTCCTTAACCAATATACCTCACTCCTGATACAAGATGGCTGTCTACAGAATGGGCAGCCTCCTCTCCAGGCCCAATTTAGAATTATTGCCATCCCACAGCCTGTGCAGCCTACAACCCTTCCGAAGATGCCTGCCATGGTGGAATATGGCCACCCTGATTATCCCCTCTATTTATAATAGCACACCCCTTTCTCAGTCCTTTCCCTGAGTACAGTTTCTCTCTATACTGACTGTAGTTATTTACAAACCCAATTTCAACCCCACCAACAAAGTTCCCAAGTCTCACAAACACATACAGTCCAGTATGTGTTCAGTCCCACTAACAGTGTGTGTAAGCAGACTCCAGGTACCGTATGATGTCACAGGCCCACTCAACTCCTGTTGCTTCAAATTTCAGTCCCAAACAGAAATACTCAGCCCTTCAATCCCAACCCCAGTGGCTTTTCAGTATTTAAGAACACCAGGCAAACAATTACATTTAAATTCCTTCTAATTTTCCCTGCCAAACATCTATCCCCAAACCTACAATATCACAGCCCAAGTATCAGTTCAAATTCAAGGTAATAATTTTTAACACATAGAACTAATTTCACTAACAAACTATTCAAATATTTCAGTTTAAAACAAAATATAACTCTGGCCTCTTTTCTACCAACCTGTTGCTTAAGCTCCCAAGTGAACAATGAAAGCCACAGTAATTCCTGTTTAAAGACAAGTTAATTGCAGCTAATGTCCCTCCTCCAAACACCAGGCAAACAACACATTTAAATTACCTTCTAATTTTCCTGCCAAACATCTATCCCCAAACCTACAATATCACAGCCCAAGTATCAGTTCAAATTCAAGGTAATAATTTTAACACATAGAACTAATTTCACTAACAAACTATTCAAATATTTCAGTTTAAAACAAAATATAACTCCTGGCCTCTTTTCTACCAACCTGTTGCTTAAGCTCCCAAGTGAACAATGAAAGCCTACAGTAATTCCTGTTTAAAGACAAGTTAATTGCAGCTAATGTCCCTCCTCCAAACACCAGGCAAACAACACATTTAAATTACCTTCTAATTTTCCCTGCCAAACATCTATCCCCAAACCTACAATATCACAGCCCAAGTATCAGTTCAAATTCAAGGTAATAATTTTTAACACATAGAACTAATTTCACTAACAAACTATTCAAATATTTCAGTTTAAAACAAAATATAACTCCTGGCCTCTTTTCTACCAACCTGTTGCTTAAGCTCCCAAGTGAACAATGAAAGCCACAGTAATTCCTGTTTAAAGACAAGTTAATTGTAGCTAATGTCCCTCCTGCAAACACCAGGCAAACAAAACATTTAAATTACCTTCTAATTTTCCCTGCCAAACATCTATCCCCAAACCTACAATATCACAGCCCAAGTATCAGTTCAAATTCAAGGTAATAATTTTAACATAGAACTAATTTCACTAACAAACTATTCAAATATTTCAGTTTAAAACAAAATATAACTCCTGGCCTCTTTTCTACCAACCTGTTGCTTAGCTCCCAAGTGAACAATGAAAGCCACAGTAATTCCTGTTTAAAGACAAGTTAATTTGCAGCTAATGTCCCCTCCTCCAAACACCAGGCAAACAACACATTTAAATTACCTTCTAATTTTCCCTGCCAAACATCTATCCCCAAACCTACAATATCACAGCCCAAGTATCAGTTCAAATTCAAGGTAATAATTTTTAACACATAGAACTAATTTCACTAACAAACTATTCAAATATTTCAGTTTAAAACAAAATATAACTCCTGGCCTCTTTTCTACCAACCTGTTGCTAAGCTCCCAAGTGAACAATGAAAGCCACAGTAATTCCTGTTTAAAGACAAGTTAATTGCAGCTAATGTCCCTCCTCCAAACACCAGGCAAACAACACATTTAAATTACCTTCTAATTTTCCCTGCAAACATCTATCCCCAAACCTACAATATCACAGCCCAAGTATCAGTTCAAATTCAAGGTAATAATTTTTAACACATAGAACTAATTTCACTAACAAACTATTCAAATATTTCAGTTTAAAACAAAATATAACTCCTGGCCTCTTTTCTACCAACCTGTTGCTTAAGCTCCCAAGTGAACAATGAAAGCCACAGTAATTCCTGTTTAAAGACAAGTTAATTGCAGCTAATGTCCCTCCTCCAAACACCAGGCAAACAAAACATTTAAATTACCTTCTAATTTTCCCTGCCAAACATCTATCCCCAAACCTACAATATCACAGCCCAAGTATCAGTTCAAATTCAAGGTAATAATTTTTAACACATAGAACTAATTTCACTAACAAACTATTCAAATATTTCAGTTTAAAACAAAATATAACTCCTGGCCTCTTTTCTACCAACCTGTTGCTTAAGCAAGTGGCATTTATCCCATTTCTCATCCCCTGTTACTTTTTATATCTAATGAAAGCCCTTTTTCAACCCTCACTGCCTCCCTAACTTTCTTATAGAACCAGATTGGTCTGTTGTGCCTGTTCCTCTTGGTAACTATTCTTAGGCACGACATAGGTGTCTCTAGAGTGGCCCATTTAATTGACTTCCACCTCTCTGCCACCCCATGATCTCATCCACTACCCTTAGCTTAACTTTGACTAACTTCCTCATCTGGTCAAAGTCGGCTCTTCTGAAATCCAGAACCACAGCCTTTGAGGAGGGTAGACTGGTACTTAGGGCCATTTCAAACCATATGATTTTATGGTGACTGGACCTCAGAGGCTCTCTGCCCTCACCCCACCTATAATTTCCAGGTTAGTAAGCACCATGTCAAGAATAGCAGATTGCCTTGAGGGTCTATGACCAGCTGCACCAGCCGATAGTCCAGCAACATATTAAGCAAGGCCTGAGTCCTGGCTCTCCTAGGTGCTGGAATGCCACAATCTGTGTTTGATAGATTGAGATCCCCCACCACTGCCTTCCCTTTGCTGCCCCTTCTGAATCTCTGCTCCTGATTCCCCATCTCCCTCATCCCCTGTTCTGGTGGTCTGTAGACCACCCCATGTACAGCGTCTTACCCACTGTGGTCGTGATGTGCGCCCACAGAGATTCTCTCCCGATGGACATCTCAACTGCCCTGCCTTCTTGACATAAAGGGTACCCAATTTACTTTCATGTACCCTGTCTTATCAATATATGGTGCATCCTGGTATTTCTAAGTCCCAGTCATTATTGCCAGTGGCCCATGTTTCTGTGATGGTTACCAGGTCTGATCCTGCATCTGCCATCATCACCTGGAGCTCACTAATTGTGTTCCCCAGGCTCCTGGCATTTGGCAGACTGCCTTCCAGCATGTGCCTGTACACCTCCCCTTCTTGTTAGCATCTCTCCCTTGTCCTCCTTCCCCTTAATTTCCAGCCCTTGCTCATTCTGTGTGTCCCTGCCCTCCACTCCCTTTCTTACATTATAATTGACTCCGTCCAGTAGCCTGCATCCCCTCTGTTTGTAACCCTAGTTTCTGCGGAGTCCTAGCTAGAAAACTGAGCCTCAGAGTAAGACTATCTATGGTTCCACTAAGGAATGAGACACACCTGGATTCTCAGCAGCACCTAGGAGGTGGACAGCAAGCATGGGGGCCCAGGAGGGCTGCAGATCAGAAAATGAGGACAAGAAGGGATGCAGGCCAGGAAAGGGGGACCCAGGTAGCCAACTAAAGCTCAGGGCCATGTTCAACTATGAGTGCAGATCTTCTTGATGATGGAATAGGCTGTCATGCTCAAGACCTCAAAACCTAGAGCAGCACACACTAATCCAAATCAACATTTAAGCACACCCCACTAGATCCCACCACACAGACTGGTGCAGAGTGTCCTTCCCATGCCTACATAAGGACTGGGTAAGCATTTGAGATCTTTAGTTATTTTAAGGCTCGAGCCAATAGGGATGCCTGTCAACCAATAGCAACAAAGGATAGGTTGCCAGTTTAAAACTGAGGTGGGTGGGAGCAAGGGAGTTTTGCATCCAGAGCCCTTAAAACTAATTGATAAGTAGACTCACTCCCCAGATAGCCACTGTTTAACAATGTGTGTTTCTCATGTACTGTAACTGTGTGAATATCTGTGTGCATGTCTGTGACATGGTTTTCATTTGCCTGAGAGTATATATATATATATATATATATATATATATGTGTGTGTATTTGTATATGAGTGCGTCTGAGAGATGAGTGTTTGCGTAAGAGTCTGTGTGTACCCACATGTTTGATTTAGGTAACCATCTGTCCTGGTTTAACAGAGAGAGCTACCATTTTGAGTAGCTTACTAGGCATCTCAGCTGGAAATTTAAAAGATGCAATCTCCTCTGGATTTAGTATGCTGTATAATTTATTTATTAAAAAACTGAAGTACTTCAGATAAGGTGAGTAGCACTTCAGTGGAGATGGGGGAAGTTACAGAGGACGGGAGGAGGGCTAGTGTTGTCCCTCTGCACAAAAGCAGCAGTAGGGAGGATGCTAGCAACTACAGGCCAGGCAGTCTCACATCAGTGGTGGGAAAGTTAGTGGAGACTGTGAGCGGATGCAGGTCTCTTTGTGGACTAATTGGTAGCGTGACACAGTTGCAGTTGTAAATGAATGAAAATTTATTTAGTTCTATCTCAAAATTTCTTCATAGCAGGACAAATATAACATCAGCGGACTGATACGACAACAAAATAAAATAATCAGAATGGCAAATAAACTTTATCCCATGACTTTTACATGGCTTAGAAGGTGTGCTTCTCCTAACACCTGCTGGAACAATTCAAGAGCTCCCTGGGTTCACATCTAGACCCAGGAGCACAATGTAAACTAACAATCTCAAATGACAGTCCTTTTATACAGGGAAATGGTCATGTGTGCTCCCTAACTCCACCCACATCATTAATGCTAAAGTAAAACTTCTTATTTAAACATAATTATTTTGTTTTAACTGTCTATCTAAACAGTTTATAATTCACATACATTTATACACATATTCAATCTATTTTATTTTAATTGCTGGCTCTTTACAAACAGCTCTGACCATCCTGCACCGCCCCCAACAAGAGACAGCATAAAACAAAGGAACAAAGGGCTGGTCAGCACTATAGCTGTCCTGGAAGGGGTAGGGCAAGGAGAGGCAGAAGCAGAAGCTGAAAATCCAAAGACCCACGAACAAGTGCCTTTCTGTAAGTGAGAACTGTACCACACAGTTTATATAGTTATTCTCTGAGGTGTACAATCCCCATATAGTTTCATAACCTGCTTACTTAAACACAACTGTCAGGCTGTTACCAACAGGTGCCTTAACTGGTTGTTTCAAACAGGGAGCTTTGAGCAGGAAGTAATGCAAACTAACCAGCTTTTACAAATGGTTTTACAGCCCACTACAAGTACCTTGTCCCTAGTCTTTATTTTATCAAAAGATAGGAGAGGGCATGTGTATGAATTAACATTGCACTGACCTTCTGCCAGGGAAGTTCAATGTGCAATAAGCAGTAAGCACCTGTTGCATTTCAATACTTTTGCTACTGTTAATATTTACAACCGCTGGAGAAGGAATGACTTCCAAATAATACCGTCCTTAAAGACTGAAACTTAAACAGAACAGTGACTTAAATTATTTTGTTTTATTTACCCTCACTTGCAACCCATTCTTCCTCTTAGTCAAGCAGCATCTGTATTCTGGTGTGCTACCAAACACCTCTAAAAGAAGGACTAAAAGTATTCTTTCACCCCAAGTAGAAACAGATTGCTGGTGCTGCTCATTTAAGCTCCAAATTAACTCAATTACCATGTAAAGAATCCCAACTACCTTTACACAAGGGATTCAGTTCTCCCTCTCTTTAACTCAATTACCTGAAAGGGATTACTAAATGACTCACTCTTATTTCTGTCCTCCCTTTTGCTTTATTTTTCTACCTTGCTAGTCTCACACTACACTGATCTTTCAACTTAGTCTCAACTTTTAAAGCTTACATTTATTTATTTAATTTCTGATTTCTACGTAGTTATAGTATCAAAAGGCTGTAAGTAAAGTGCCAAGCCCAAAAGTTCCAGGGCCCCTAATCCATCACAGAGTCACTCTGTGACAGACACACTACTAAAGGAGAGGCTCGTAGACCACCTGCAGGCAAAAGGCTTCAGGACCAGTGGCAGCATGGTTTCATAGGGAGGTCATGTCAAACTAATCTCATAGATTTCTTTGACTGGGTCACCAGGGAGGTGGATCAAGGGCAAGCAGTGGACATAGTCTGTTTGGACCTCAGTAAGGCTTTCGACACTGTGCTGCACAGCTAGTTAAGAAACTAAGCAGCCTGGGGTAGGGAGAAAGTGACAAGCTGGGTATCAGACTGGTAAGGAATAGGAGGCAAAGGTAGTGGTAAATGGTAGCTATTCAGGCAATAGGAAAGTGACTAGTAGGGTACCACAGGGTTTGGTGGTGGGACTGGTCCTCTTCAGTGCCTTCATAAGTGACATTGCAAAGGTGCAGAGGAAAGGTGTGTCTCTTTGTGGATGATACAAAATCTGAAACAGGGTTGACACTCAGGAAGGTGGAGAGAATGCAAAGGGATCTGAGGAAACTAGAGGAATGGTCTGGAGCAGCAGGGTTTCAATGCCAAATGTGCAAGGTTATGCACTTAGGGCTGTAGAACCCAGGGGCTGTATATAAAATAGGGAATGGCACTTACAGTCATCAATCAAGAAAGAGACCTAGGGGTCACCATATCTGATGACTTCAAGGTGGCTGGGCACTGTGACAAAGCAGTGGGAAAGACTAGCAGAATGCTGGGGTTCATTGGGAGAGGATTTCTAGCAGGAGAAAGGAGGTGGTGCTGTTGTTGTATCACTCACCAGTGAGGCCCCACCAGGAGTACAGTGTCCAGTTCTGGAAGCTTCACCGCTGCAAGGACACTGAAAGGTGCAGGTGGCACAGAGGAGGGCAACCAAAATGGAGAGGGTGTTGTATGAGAAGCCATATGAGGAAGGACAGTAGAAACTCAACATGTACTCCCTAGAAGAGAGAGAGTGAGAGGAGACATGAATGAAATGGTACCGAGTCAAAAGAGTTCACCAAGAAGCGCTGCAAGAAACACGCTGTGTAAAGTGCTAAGGGATTTAGAGTGACAGGGTATAATAGCGTATGATATTTCCGCTCCCTGTCGCCTGCATGTTTCCTGATGAGGGTTGAAGTTGCCATTTGCTGGGGTGGCTTGCCAAGCTGCTCCCATGATGGAGTGGCTAGGGCACCAGCACACGACATGGTCGGAGGCCTGGGACCATGGTTTGGTTCCCACCAGGTCTCCTTCCTGTTACAAAATATTTTTTCACAGAAACAAGTAATTTCCCCTCTCGTGACATTCTCCCCATCCCCAAAGTCCACAATCCCCTGGAGTTGATTATATTAAGTCTGGGGAGCGGGGATAAAGAACAACTCCCATTTGTTTTGCTTGGGCTGGCGCTTGTTGCCAACGGATTGCTGTATTTCCCAAACCTGTTTTAGACAGCACTTTTGCTTGCAGCATTTATTGTCACGTGTTTTTGCATACAGCGACATGACCTTGTGCCAATGAAACCTAAAGGTACCTCAGTAATGAACAAGGTGCAAATGGAGGGTCTATTTCAGAGAAAGGAAGGCACTAGAAGAAGGCGGCATGCAATGATGCTAAGGGGAAGTTTAGGAGAGATGTGCAGAAATACTTCTTCTTGAAAAGGATGGTGGATGGTTGGAACAGCCTGCCTGAGAAGGCAGTGGGAGCAAAGACTGTGAGGCGGCTTCAAGCATGCATGGGATAGGCACAAGGGCATATTAGGTAGAGGAATGGGGGAGGGGAGTGGCATCTATGACCAACTAGGATCAGTGGTGATGGAATAGGCAGGAACAAGGGCAGACTGGATGGGCCTAAAAGTCTTCTACTGACAAAATCTTTGTTTCTATGAGTAATGGCCTATTTTACTCCCTCAATTTTGTTTTCAGTGACTACCAATACACATCCCAAAACTCTGAAATGTTCCACACCCCATGGAAAAGTGCTGTTGGTGATTCAAAAGAGCAATTTTTTTCAAGATTTAAAGCCCTTGTACACATCCAAATTTTGTTTTACTTATATTTCAAAACTGGTGAGTAAATTACTCTTCCCTGAAAATATTATGTGCAGCACCACTGCCATGTGTTTCACTGTTCTCTATTACTCCCCTCCAAAATCTTAACTGCTTAAATCATCTACATTGAGGGGAAGTGCACAGTGCATCTAAGCCTCAGAACAGAATACGTCTGAGCCCACAACCAGGTAGTTCAGGGTATAAATCACAGTTAACATCGTTTGGGTGTGGGGCCTGTGGGTCTATGATAAAGGATCCAGTTACAAAGGATCTTAACCAAGGACTGCCAACTAACTGCCCAGCTTCGTATCCTATCATAGCGGAGAAATTAACCCAAGATATGTCACATACTGCTCCCCCACACACACACACCTTGTGATGGGGATCAGAGGGCATTTAGGGTAAGGGGTTATAATACAGAAGCGGAGCACACATGGCTGTGTTTCCTGAAGATTGTGACCCAATATTTTGGTAAGCTCCTTTTAACCCTTTATTTTTTGGCTGACCTGCTGCCTTCAGACCAGCTCTTTTCTGGAACAGGTTTCTGCTCCACCAGAGACATTTCTGATACCGCCTCCTTGCTCCATGCTAATCAGACCTCCTCCACACAATCTGGAGTGAAACGCCAGTCTGTCCCTGAGTTAGTGAACGCCAGTCCTGTCCTACAAGTTGGCGAAACGCCAGTCCTGTCCCACAAGTTGTTTGCTACTGCTATGGCTCAGCAACCACAAATTCAGAAACACTACAGAAACCTGCACACTGAAACTGGTAGCAGAAATAGTTTTTCAGGCAAGAAAACAGCAACTGCCACATCAAAGTAGCTTGTGAAATTAGTAGCGGGTGTTGCTCTTATGCATTCTGACTTCCTGGAAGGTCTGCAAGTAGTCGCAGCTGTCACTGTGCTTCTGACTTTGTGGAAGGTCTGCAAAGTAAAATATATTGTTTTAAAATGATAATCTTAATGCTGTCTGCTAGAAATATAAAAATAACATAATGAATGAGATATAGTACACTTGTAAACCCCCTAGTGTTTAGGAGTTTATTATATTTTTGTGTGATGGTATTTCAAACGTTACACTAGGCACCAGAGAAGTGTTGCACTGGATGGTGTGTTGGAGAGTATGGGATACCAGGGATGTTCAGCACAGGATGGCATGAAAGCACAAGGGAGACATTCGACATCCAGGGTTTGGACTGCTGGAATCAGACATGTAAAAACAAGACCAGGCACAAGTTGTGCATTTGCTGGTATGACTTGTCCATCAAGTCCAGGTTTCACCAGTATGTGCCCAAACACACCTGAGGTGAATGAATTCAATAAAAATGCACCCCCAAATAAAACTAATACAAACAGCTCTCAAACTGCAAGTCAAACCAAAATTCTAAAAGAAAGGGATATAGAAGAAAAGTCTTTCTACCCATAACTGACGACAGTTCATGATAAACATCCTCAAAGGCTTGGAAATGGCTCCAGACTACCATACAGCACTGATTTTTCAAGGGATGATGAATCCAATGGTGGAGGGACCATTGGATGTCTTTGAAATTGGCCTGACCCCCAGAACCGCCTCTGCCATCTGAGGAACCACCCTCCACCTTCCACACCCACAGCACCCAGACCAGCTTCTGATCAGCCTCTCTACAGCTGGACTATCCCCAGAAAAGCCTCCCACCCACTCCAACTTCCCATCCTCCCTGCAGCTGGACCACCTTCCAGTACCTGGACCAACCTTCCCATCCCAGCCAACCACCCAACCTGCACTAGAACCACCCTCCTTGCACCTGCAACTGCACCCTGCACCCATACCAGCCTCCCTCCCCAGCCAGCCACCCTCCCTGCACCTGCAATACCCCCCACAATGACCAGCACCCATGGAACACCCACTGTGCCCCCGAACAGCCTTCTACATCTAATGGATGCTCACCATTGTCCCAGAATGGAATGTGCAGCCTTCATCAGGAACAACTATCCTGGCCCTTGAATGGCCTCAGAATTCATTTTCCGGGAGTTTTAGGCATGGTCCAGGTGCACAGAAGGTGGTCAGCAGTGGAGGAGAAGCTGGTCTTGGAACCAGAATGGTGGTCCAGCTGCAGGAGAATGGTCAGCTGTGGAGGTAAGGCTGGTCTGGGGCTGGAAGGGTGGTCCCTGCTCCAGAGAGAGTGGTTAGCTGGGGGTCAGAGGCTGGTCCAGGAGCTGCTTGGGTGTTGATGGTGGGAGGCTGGTCTGGGGGTCTTTCAGAGACATTGAGGGTCCCTGTCCCTTCAAAACATATTGGTGGTAGCTGGATCTGGCTATACCAGCCAAATCCATGTAATTTGTCTCCATTCCAGCCTGACCGCTTTTACTGATATGGTACTGTCTGCTTCTTCCATCCAGTTTTCACCCATACCTCCAGGAATGCTTGGCAAGGATTGAAGGGGCAATGAACAGCAGGCAGTGCTTAGTAGGATGTGTGTGGGGGTACTGAACATTAGTGATGTTTGGCATGGGATGGGATGAAGGCACAAGGGTGCCCTCAGGACCAGGAGGGGCTGGCAAAGGGTTATTTCAAGTGTAGCAGTGGGTACAGGAATAGGCCGTGGTTATAGGAGTCTGCAGGCATGATGTACAGGAGTTGTAAAGGTGATATGAGCATAGACGTGGATGCTGGGTGTGGAAGGGACCATGTCTGGATATTGTGTGAGAGAGGATGGGCAAATCCAGGTTGGATTTGGTTTTGGATTTCCATATCCATAACAAGTTTGGATTTGGTTTAACAAATGGGTTTGGATTTGCCTGATTCAGGCTTATATTGATAAGTGGTGTAAAACAACATTTTTGGGAGCAAACTACCATGAAATGTAAAGGGACAGTAGCATAACAGTACAGACACTATTGTATGAGAGACACTGCATCCTGCTGTTTAAAAATTCTTTGTTTCACCAACTTACAAAGCAAAAGCCAAAAAGTAGGGTGTGGATTCAAACATGGCTTATAGGATCCCCACCACCCTTATGGGGTCAGCTTAAAATTAAGACCAATTCTAAAAATGTTACAAACCATGCAAATGAAGTAATTTTTTAAAGAGCCTAGAGCATTGGGCAGTGGGCACTTCCCTGCTTTCAACTTTTTCTGTTTATGCCAAATTTTTAGCTGACAAGGGCCAAATATTCAAAACTGCCCAGGGGCTAAATTAGCACTACCTGGCAAGCTAAATTAACCAGACCCAATAGCCCACTATATTCAAAGGGATAGCCCTGGTGCTAAACCTGCTGAATATAGCATGCTAAGGAAGATGGCAAACTGGGCTGGCAGTGCAGTGCAGTGCAAAAATAGCCCTGGAATAAGACAGCTCTGAATATAGCAACCAGGAAGTGCACACCACAACAGCAGCCAAGTTGACAGTGACGTGAAGGAAGGGAGAGGTGAACTATGTGGCTAATGTTGTGCTAGCAAAGGCATGGAGTCAGTAAAGCTGCAAGCAGCAGCACATGTGAAATTATGTTATGCAAAAATGTACAATATTTCCAAAACGCTTTGCACAGCGCAAACACATTTGTGCAGGTTTAACGAGAGCTAAGCCGCTTGTCTCGACGCAATCACATTTGCCTGGGGCAAAACTGTGCTATATTCAAGTGACATGCAAATGAGCCTACTTAGGTAGTCTGTGGGCAAACATCCAGATTAGCATCTCATTATGACCTGATTTGCATGCAGTTTGCCCAGCGCTATTGCAGGATCCCACAGCGCCACCTGTAGGTCAGTCTGGAAGTACAGGGGCTGGCTGGGTCTGCCCACAGCCTCCACCTGTAGGTCGGTTCGAGAGTGCATGGTGGTAGCTGCAGCTACATTTGCACAATACAGCATAGCATGTTATGCCCCAGGGGACTACACAGAACAGGCACAGGTGGTGGTACTGCATGCAACTGTCAAACTGTAGTGCATGCTACAGTGCACAGCAGACACTACAGTAGCAAAGGGGCCAGTAGTGCGAGAGACACAGCAGTGCCTATGGTGTGTGGGGCAGTGCCACTGCACCGCATACGATGACAGGCCCAACTTGCAGGTGTTCCCTGACAGTGGACATTACTGTTGTGTAACCCACAGATGCTGCACCACTGGCAGGATGCTCACAGTGACATGTACAGGCTGGCTGTGTGTGCTGTGGTGTCTGTACGATGTGCGGTATGTGGCTGGGGGGCACATACCATCAGACAGGGCACACTGATGTTGGGGTGTTCCCAACACTGGCCCATAGTGCAAAGCATGGCTTGTCTCTTTAGCCTTAAGCGCACTCCAGTCTGTGGTCTCAGCCTGGCTACTTGTACATCCTCCCCAACAGCTTCCATGCCCACAGTGCTGCATGTATGTGCTGGCATCTGTTGGTGTCCACAGAAGGGTGGTCTGCAGGTGTGTGCTGTATGGCCACACTGCCATGGTGTCCACTAAGGCCAGGTCACCACTTACTGCCTGGCATGGCTGGGACTGGTGGCAGATGATGGCCTCATAGTGATGCCATCAGTAAGCAGCATGTTTCTATGTCTGGCTTATTGCTATGTGTCATACTTATTGGTTAGGTCACGCAATCCACACAAAAGTCGCACAAAGCTGCAAAAAAGTTACACAAAGCTGGTTTGCCCAGAGTTAAAGCTACCTTTTCCTGGATTTGCACTGCACAAAGTGTTTTGCTAAGTCACACAAAACCATTTTTGCGTGGCACTATTCACTGACTATAGCATTGCGCTGGCGTGCCCCTCAGTTTGCCACTTGCATACATTATAGTTTTGCTGGTGCTAATGCAGTTTGTGCGTGCTGTTTGACCTTTAAATATAGGGGACCCGCACTAACCCGCACTAAACCTGTGCAAACGGTTTGCTTCCAAGCAAAGTTTTGAATGCCTGGCTCCAAGAGTTGAAGCTGACTTTGATATTTCTTCCTGCCAGCATTGAGTCCCCATGTACTTCTACACTGTACATTCTAGCTAGAGGCCGACTACTACCACCACCACCACCCTCTCCCACATTTGTTTTTTTCACCGATGAGTTTAACAGTCTCTTTGTTCATCATCAGTCACCATTTAAGAGACCAAATGGTTTCTTAAACTTTATTCATTTTTTCTTCTTCCATCTGCCTTACATAAATCAGCAGGATTAAGCTTCACACAGATGCAGTGGCCAAGTAATAACTACATATTGATTCATCAACATCATCATCAATATCAAAGTGACTTTGTAGTTACTTTTGACAAATGTTAGATGCTCCACATTTTCAGGCAACAAGTGGTACTGAAGATTCTCTCAGAGTAGGCACTGAAGTGTAAAATGTAAGTTATGCAGAACACGGCCTAGATTTTTCTCTTGCTTTGCCAGTATTTCCAAAGGTCATTCCATATGCCAAGTTTCCTGGGGTCTTTTAAACAGTCTTTAATTGTATCCAGTGATTTTCAGCGGATAAATCCGTGGGCACAACCCGCACAGTCAAAACAGTGTGGTGAAAACAGCTAAAAGGAAATATAGCACAGACAGTATAGTGCTACACCTGTAGCTGCTTTCACTTCCACTGTTTGTCGCATCCTCGAGGTGTTTATAAATGTTTTGGGGGTGTGGGGGGAGAAGACCCCTAGTGCCCTACTGATTGCCCGCTCCTCCCCATGCTGTTTGTGGGGCTCATGGTTTTGCCCCTCGCTAACATTGCCTCACACTGGTTTGACTGCACGGTTTTGTCATGCTGTTGTCTCAGCGCCAAGTCACAGTAAACCATCTTTAACCATAGTGGTAGCAGCCAACAATGGAAGAACTACTGTCTTTGTCAGTGTAATTTAGCCCTGACCAAATGTCACCATTTTCATGTTTTCCATTGGGTGTTTCTCCTGTTGGCATGTCGGTTTGGGAGAATGCATGCTAACTAGAGTAGTTTGGAAATAGAAACAGCACCCATCATTTTGTCTGACAGTTTTTAATGAGTAGGTCTTTGTACCTGCTGATATCTGTGAGGCCAGAGGAAGAAAGGATGCCAGGCTAGCCTTAAGTCTCCAAGTCTCCACTAGGCGCCACTAGCATCGTGGAACTAGGTGCCACCCCTCCCATGAGAGGAGAACAGTCCATCAGATGCTCAATCCTCTCTTCCCCATCCGACCCCTGGCTCCCGAGCTTGCTCCCAAACCTGGAGTCACCAGCGTGGTGCGAGGGCGGATGCCTCAACCCCTCAGCACCACCAGGCAAGTGAAGTGCTGCCTTCTTGCTTGTCTATTTTGTTCACAGAAAAGGAATTACTTGACTCAGACTGGCATTCTCTGCACTGATTTCCTGAGTGACTTCCTCAAATGACTGAAGAACTTGGCACAAGTTATGCCATTAGTGCCCACTGGCTCAAACAGGGTGACACATCCCTTTCTACTGAGTAAGTCTTCAGTGTACTGGTGCACTGCTTTATGCTGCCTCTGAGCCGCTGCACCATGTAGAAGGTAATTCCACCTGGTGCCCAAAAACCATCTCCTGCTATAACTGATGTTGTGGAAGATTATTGCCTTTTGCAGCTGCTGCAATATTTTGCATGCTTTAGTAAAATAACTAAAATGTCTACATATTTTGGTGCAACACTCAATGCATTCTGAACTCTTTTGTCACCTCTGAGAAAATCACGTACTACAAGACTGAGTGTATAACCAAAGCAAGGTATGTGCACATACCTGCCATCCTTCACAGCACATACAATTTTATGTCTGCAGTGGGCTGAGCCTGCAGACATTTTGCATCAGAAAGGACCTACGCCATGTTTTCTGTCCGCACAACAGTATTTCTTCCGCAGAGAGCCCAGCCCAAGTACTCGCTGACTGTATAAGGCATGGTAGTTAAACAGCCCTATTTTTCTTGCCGCTTCATGTCTCCAGAGGTGCCCTCCCCACAGAGTATGTTTAACCCGCCCCAATTCCTTGCGCACATGGAGTTTACTACAGTTGTAGACAAACACTCCCACAGTCTCGCACTGTACGCCTCCACCCCTCCTCACACCCATCGCAGGCTCGGCTATTTTTCTTGTAACATTCCCCGATCACAAATGAACATTTTACAAGGCCCAATTCGCACGTAAATAAAATGTAAAGAATGTAATCACTGATGAACTGATAGTTATTAAGGCATTTAATATTATACGTACAACTGAATGGTATTTCATAGAGAACCATATAAACGAAAGCCATGATCATTGCAGGACTCTAGGAAGCCTACAGCATTGTTTCTGATGTACTGTCGCACTGAACAGCAGCCAGTGTTTTGCCAGTGCAGCAGGTGGGCTGGCTGTTTGAAGCTTCTGCAGGTTTTGTGTGTTCAGCTCCCAAATCTGCACAGTAGTGATGCTGAAATACTGTAATTGGGTGTGCAGGAGGGGTGGCTTTCTGTTGTGTTTTCCAGTCTCCAGTCATGTATGCAGGATTCCTTACTCTACTAGTGATGCCAAGTCACTGACGAGTGCTCGAGCTGAGCAGTACGAGACTTTAAGCCGCGGATTCCAGCAGTGTGTGCAGAACTCCTGGACCTTCAGTGGCGACGCTCAGCTAGATAGCTGCCTTCTGATAATGTGCAGAACGGGACTGCATGATGTGTCTGAGGGTTCCAGTCACCCATGCAAGACTTTCAAGTCAACAGTAGTTTGTTAACGTATATACAGTACTAGGGTGTGAATGAGTCCGCTTAGACTATGCTAGGGACTGTATATGCCTGCCAAGAGGGGGTTCCCTTATGTGTCTATTCCTCTTGTCTGTATGTTATTCTTGTATGTACACTGTTGTTTGTCCTACATGGATTGGCCACCCATTTATTTTTGTTTGTTGATGTTGTGTCCTTCCTTTGCCCCC
The DNA here is from genome assembly GCA_016271365.2 of Neoceratodus forsteri. Taxonomy (NCBI): domain Eukaryota; kingdom Metazoa; phylum Chordata; order Ceratodontiformes; family Ceratodontidae; genus Neoceratodus; species Neoceratodus forsteri. The sequence continues at coordinate 827,060,678 of CM057453.1, read as the reverse complement.
ATCTTGGTTCACCTGACAGGTTAGAAGGTATTAGGAAAATCTCTTTATAAAACCAGGGGCTTGAGAGCTTCCAATGGGGTGTGTGGTAGTCAAAACACCTCAGTATCTGTGAAGAACAAATTGCTGTGCTTCTGGTTGAATGCTAGCTGTTTTAATATGCTTCCATTTAACTGTGGCATTTTCTTCACGAATGTGCTAATAATGTAATAGTGTAATAGCGCAGTAACGCAATAGCGCTAATAGCAGGTACATTGAGAATAAGTACATTGAAGGATTTCTTTGTGTAGAAAAGAAGTAAGCTCACCTTAAACAGGCTACAGGTGCCTTTGTGTGGTACCCTCTGCAACTAAAGTGCTTATAGAGCTGGCGGCCATAGAAGAGCCATATCTGTGCTCAGTCTGTTGGTGGGAGGGACAATTAGAGTGTTTACCCCTGACATTATCTACAATAATGAAATAAAATGAGATTTGCTGCACTCTAAGGCAGAATTTGAATGTGATTGAACTAATACAATGAAGTTAAATAAATAATAAAATTGTTAAACAAAGTTTTAATCATGTTATGTAACCTCAGTTGATTGACAGCTGATTTGAACCAATCCAGAACATGCCTCAGGGTATATCTGTGGATGTTTAACTCTGTGTAGTCAGATGCAGTTGGAGTGCTGAAGCAGCAGCACCCAGAGGAACTAATGCTTACTAGTTGTTTTGTTTTCCTGAAGTGTGTTAACACTGAAATTAAGTTATTTAAGTTCTTACTTGATTTGTTTATTTTATTTTATTATTTTGACAAAACAAGTCCGCTTATTTTTGTTCCTGTGTAATAAAAGAAGTTATTTTGCAAGACTACAACTTGGCTTATGTGTCCATCTATACCCACTTGGAGACTTTGACACAGGGTTCGAGCTGTTCAGCGTGGGACTTGGGTATGTGTCTGCAAACTCCAGCAAAGTGTGCAAATCTTCCTGTTCAGCAATTGCTATACTGAGTTTACAGTACCAGTGCTCAGTCTGTGCAGGACGGGACTGTGGGATGTGTCACCTCAGCAGGCTCCAGACCAGGACTCAGTCACCGATGCTGAGCTACAGTACAGGAACAACACTCTGTTTATGCAAGCAAGGGGCAGCGCCATCCTCTAGGGTGGATCATAAATACTTCACGTTGTCCACAGCGTGGGGAGTCCTGCTTTTCCAGGTTGATGAACAAATCCTGACGAAAACACACGCACAAGCACATCCACACCCACTCTACCTCTCTCTCTCCTTACAGCTCACACAAGATAAGAGAGGACATTGATATACAGTACGCCAGGAGGGCCCCTCATGTGCACATGGTTTGCATGCAAGCTACTAATTGCCCACAGCAACAGTGTATGGTATTACAGTGCATTGCGGAAAGAAAACTGTATGGCTAAGTGCCACAAACCTGTGCTTGAGAAAGTGAAGCCTATCTTCCTGGCTTCTTGGAATGCCCCCTTAGCTTTTTGAGTAGCAGGGTGATGTGAAGAATTTCCCGTGCCCCCACTTCTAGCTCATGGTTGCTACACAAACTGTTCCGTTTCCTTCCATTTTATTACAAGTTCTATGTAATGTAAAATGGTCAGCATTTGCTCCGATCAAAGGTCAAGTTGATAAGCAGTCCCCATAAACCAGACAGTTACCAGAAACTCAAACTTTCCTCTTTGATCAACTGCCAGGTACCAGTCTTCTCCTGTAAGAGGCAGTGTCGGTGAAAACACATTACTTGCCATGTGCTCACTGCCCAGGGGTTGTGGAGGTTTCTAAGTTAGAGAAGTTGGTATTCGCCAAAATCAAAAACAAAAAACTGTAGTCCAATTACAGCAATAACTTGAACAATTGCTTTAAATTGAATATCCAACAGCAGTAGGCAACTCATGGCTGAGTGTGTGTTTTACTGTCCTTACCATGTCCTTTAAAACCGTAAGTTTTATTGAGCTGTGAGGGCAATACTGTGCATTTTTATGTGAAGGATTTTTTATTTTTATTTCTCTTATTGCAAATAGGAGCTACTGTACTACAGTCAACTACTGCACAATAAAACCAATTCGATAAGTCTATACTCCTCTCCAAAGTCAAGAATCCCACATAGATCGGGGAGCTGCACCAGGCATCAGCTCTCTGAATCGCAGCTACATGTATAACATACTTTTGTAGTGATATTTTTTATTCAGTATTCGAATGTTAAACACACATAGAACATATAACAACAATAATCATAACATGACTTAAAAGATCATCCAAAACGTAAGGCTGGTTCACACAGCAGAAAGTTGGATGCTGCTATGTTGACGGTTGCAGCCAAGTGATTTGAAATGCTGTGGAGCAGCATTCAAATGCATCGCTATAGAATGCTGCAGATGCTGAAAAAGAAATTCAGGGTTTTGAGAAGGGTTCAGGTGGGGTGCACTCAACAATACTACAGAGGAGGGCTCTTCAGACTGGAGTTCAGCCACAGGTAGTTCTAGGTACTTTAAGCACAACTGAACTCGGGCAAGTAGTTCTTTTCAAAAACCGAGGGCTGTAAGTTGAGAAAACATGGTCCCATAGCAGAGCCGTGACACTAGGCAACATATTGATGGTTCTGGCTGTTCACACAGCCAAGCAAACAGGTGCAAGACACCTACTCCACTGCAGGATCCCAAAAACAGTGGACCCTGGGCACAACAGAAGGCAAGTGGAAAACGACAGAACCGTGGGGTCTACATGTGCACAGGGCACCGATCTGGGCGCCAGTGCACCACCAGAACAGACTTAGAACTTGCAGCGTGAACGAGCCTATACATAACCCATGCAATCATTTGTTATTTTCAATGGGACCAAACTCATGGAGCTAACCATAGTGTTACTCTTTGCAAGAGTGCCTTGTGGCAGTAGCAGTATATATTAGTTAACTACTACAATGTGTAGCAAATAAAATGTTTTTACAGTACAGAAAAACATACAAACATTCAAACATTGACAGCTGCAATTACAAGTCATTTGTCAGCGAGTCAAACACTGTCAACATTTGCAAAGTTATTTTAGCCTTGTTTTTAATCAATGTCAAGTAGTTACAAGCTAGGAGTACGTTGTATGCTAAAGCATTTCTGTTGTCACTTATAAGTTGCTCTGAGAGCTCATACAGCAACATAAGTTCATGTTTGTTCACTTCAACTGTGCAGTCAGTTTGGTATCTTGTGCTGCAATGTACCTGGATTGTGCAGGGAAACAGACAGTAAGATCTGGAGTATTTAACAGATTAATAAAAAATAAATGTTTTGAGTATTTACCAGGTTAATAAAACTAAAATCAATCAATCAATAAACTCGAAGCCTCAGCTTGCACAGTGTGAGGATTGCAAAGTATTAACCAGGTTTGTCAGGTATGATGCTGATGGAGTCATAGAACCTAAAGGGCAGAAGAGAACTGAAGTCTTTGGTTTAGAGGCAGGGCATCCACTAGAAAAAAAAGTCAAAATAGCATATGAAGTAAATGGTCATAGCCAGGAAACTGGTTTTCAGTTTTACTGGAAAATCGGCTAAAATTCCAGAATTTGACTACCTGCAAACTGGTAAAAACACTGAATTTCATGGAATTTGGCATGTTATACCAGATCAGTGAATCTACAAAACTTGTAGTTTTATAGTTGCTTCCTGTATTAGTTTGTTTGCTTAATTTAATGCTTTGTATATTAAGTCTTCTTTTATTTTGTCCATTTATGCACATGCTAAAAGGATGCCACTAGAATTCAGGTAAAATCCAGAAATTAGACTAACAATCACTGGCGCAATTCCTAGAAATTCATACCTTGAAGAGGGTATTTTTGAATGGCTTAAGCCCCTTGATCAATGGCTGAAGCAACAGCCCCACCCCACCCCCATTTAAACTCTTCCTTCCTGCTTCAGTCAGAAGCATTTTTATGTCTGCAGTGGTGGAGCCTGCAGACGCTTTTGCATCAGAAAAGGACCTACGCCATGTTTTCCGCCTGCACAACAGTATTTCTTCCACAGAGAGCCCAGCCCAAGTACTACGCTGACTGTATAAGGCATGGTAGTTAAACAGCCCTATTTTTCTTGCCGCTTCATGTCTCCAGAGGTGCCCTCCCCACAGAGTATGTTTAACCCACCCAACTCCGCCCACATGGAGTTTACTACCGTGTAGACAAACCCTCCCACAGTCTCGCTGACTGTACACCTCCACCCCTCCCTGCACCCATCGTAGGCTCAGCTATTTTTTCTTGTAACATTCGCGATACAAATAAACATTTTACAAAGCCCAATTCGGCACATAAATAAAATGTAAAGAATGTAATCACTGATGAACTGATAGTTTAATAAGGTACTTAATAATATACGTACAACTGAATGGTATTTCATACAGAACCTATAAACGAAGCTATGATCATAGAACAAAATAGCTGGCAGGCCTAATGACACCCAAATATAGCCCAAATGACATGTTCGGTGATGCTACTAAACCTTGCATGACTAAACTTTAAGAGCTAGTGTGCCTAAATCCCAATGTTTTTGTGTAACTCGATAACTTATATTATTTGTTTCCTATCTTATTTGCAAAAAAATTGATGCCGTGTTATGTTCATTAAGCAAGCGGGATTTAGTTGTTGCAGGCTCTCCCATTGAGAGCATATCTATAAAGGCTTGGGGTGGATGCACGCTGTCAGTCTATTGGCTCCATGGAGAAGTGCTCCCGCCACCTTACGAGGGAAAGGGAACCCGGAAGAATGGATGCGAGCAGTGTGAGAGTGAGTATTTTACCAGCCCCACAAAGTAAAGCATGAAAGTACTGGCCGCAGCTACAGTGTCAGGGGCTACGAGTCCCTCATAGTGTGCTAGCCTCCTTTGGTCTGCAGGTCATGTTCAAATAGGTAATATGGGAGAGGAGCAAAATTAGTATTGTCTCCTGGCTTAGTCTTGCATCTTTAATCTCCCACTCTCCCAAATGGCAGTGACATTTTCTCTGCCCGCTTCTGTGTTTGTACAGCACTTTTGGGGTATCGTTGAGAAGTTGGGGTCTGCACTGGAGGCGTGAAGGTTGTCGGTTCAAGCCTAATTGGAATTAAATACTCTAGTCATGTGACTTAACATCAGTATCTGAATTTACAGCCACAGTTTGAAAGCACCATTAGTGTTAAACAAGAAATAAAGGGAGGATTGCTTATGTTGCATAGAATATTTGTAATCAATTCTTGACCTAGGCATTTTCAGTTTCTTGTTACAGTTGCCATCTTTCCTGGTCACTCATTACAGAACAGTTCCATTAGAATATTAGCATTTATTACAAACCTGTCTTAATATGAAATGTCTTGGAAATCTTGGTTTTCTGAATGAAATGTTTTCATTGTGCCAACTGGAAGTCTTTGCCATTACTATTAAGGATTTTCCTAGTAGAGTAATTGTTTGCAGTAGTACAATTTAGAGCACTTCAGCATTTTTAGTAATATTCAGTTTACACTGATATGACTTCAACTGTCTAAAGCTTTTCTTGCCCCTCACAGTATTATCCCTCCGTGAATGTAAGACAGAGCTGCTGCATTTACTAAAACACCTCCGACCCCCCCAAACACACGTACACACAAAGGTCTCAAACAGCTGCATTTAGCAGAAATTAATGACCCATGGATTTGTTTGCTCAAATTAGAGAATTCCAAACTTCTTTGATTGTTTACTATGTATATATGTTTCCCTTTGCCCATGTCTGCAGCACTGCTGGTTAATGGAGACAGGTGTGCAGCAAGCCATTACTGATGGCTGGGTTTCATAGCTTACTGTTTCTTGAATGGCTTTTCTGGCACAACTCCCTACTCGGCAATAAAACACCAGTTCAGTGTTCCAAAAAGGCTCCATACAAGACTTCTTGTTGTTAATGTGTACTCCTATTATAATTCTAGTTACCAATCAACCAATCAGTCAGTCAAAGTCTTCATTTAACCAGGCGATCACCGTTGAGCAAGCTCATTTTCGAGGTGGACCTGGGTTTGTTAACACGGAACAAGGGACAATATACATGGGATACAACACACAAGAAAATAGTAATAATACAAATAAAGTGAGATACAATAATACAGTATATGCAAAGTATCAGCAGGTAGCATTGACAGTAGTATATGTTTGGAACAGAAGATACAGCTAGTTTTGGGTAGGACACAATTTTTCATAAAAGTAAAGAAATATACATATCAGGTGCACTGAACACAAATAAAACCTAATATAAAAAGATATATAGTGATACGGTATGGAGAATTTAGAGCTGGAACCAGGGTCAAAGGAATGTGGAAGGGACAGATATGGGGGTAGAAAAATGGAGAGGGAAGAGTCAATTATAGATGTGATCAGTCTTTTAACAGTAGTAATTAGAGTGTGCTTGGACTGATAGGAGTCACTATTTAGGGTAGACAGGCACAGGACTCCTTATTATGATGTAGATATAGAGATTTAAAAGCTGCTAGGCTGATGGGGTGAGTTAATTTCAAAGTTTTTGCAGCTTGTTCCACAGTTGAGGGAGCACAAAGCTGATGGCTGCTCTGCCAATGCGAGATTTTGCTTTGTAAACATAAAGGTAGATATATGAGGTGCTTCTCAGGGCATACTTCCCAGAGTGCACAAAGGTAAACATAGATATACTGGGGCAGTTTATCTGAGATAGCTTTGTTTGTCCAAATCGCAGCATTTTTTGCCATCTGTAATGCACAATGCACAGTGGTGGGTTGAGTATGGAAGACTTGTGATAAATCTTATGGCTCTGTGATAAAGCGATCGAGTTTGGCTAGGTACCTGCAGGTCCCTCACTATATAGAAAATCTGCGTAATCCAATAGGGAAAGAAAGGTAGTTTGAACCAGTTTCAGTTTAACGCCTCTTGTGAGGAAATGATTAATCCTAAAGAACAGACCCAAGTCTTTGTCTAAGTTTCTCTGCCAGTTCTTCTAAGTGATCTGTGAAAGTAAGTCTATGGTCTAACCAGAGACCCCAGGTACTTGAACTTTGGTACGTAGTCCAACTTCTCACCTAGAATGGTAGTGATCTGCAGGAGTGTCCCAGCAATTGCAGGATTCATTGTATTTTGAAGGGGCAAGAGGAACCTTGCTTTGGTTTTTTTGCATTTAAGAGCAGTTTGTAGTTTATAAGCTGATGTTGCAGCAGATTAAATTCATTTTGAAGGGCTTTACAGGCCGCTTTAGGTGTGGTGCTACTAGCATAGAGTACCGTATCATCTGCTAATAGGTGTATTTGTGTTTCTTTGATGGGGGTGTCTACATTGTTAATATAAATGGTGAAGAGCAAGGACCAAGAATGGAACCTTGTGGTACACCCTCAATAGGGGTTTTGGTGGAGAAACTTCCTTCTGCTTTACTTGTTGAAGTTGTCCTGAGAGGTAGTTGGAGAACCATTTAAGGATAGGAATCCAAACCAATGTTCTGAGGGACGACAGAAGCAGTCTGTGATCAATGGTATTGAACGCTTTGCTTAGTTCCAAGAAAACTGTACAAAGTTTTTTGTCTAATTCAAGCTGCCAGTCGCTTGTCACCTTGGCTAGAGCAGAGATTGTACTGTGCTGTGCTCTAAAACCAGATTGTATCGGGTTGAGCAATTTTTTCTGATTCCAGGTACTCCGGCTGGGAGTTCACTATTTTCCAGTTACCAACACAGCCGTGTCACGGTCAGTGTGGACAGGAAATTCATTCCACTGTCAAAATTCCACATTAAGTACTTCAGTAGGATAGTTGATGAGATGTTGGCCTTGTGCAGTAAAATAAAGACCCTGTTCTGTGCCTTCTGTGTAGAGGAGTTCCCGGGCGATTCCTTCCTGACAAATACGTCTCCTGAAATTGTGCAACGAGTTTTTGCCACAATGCGCAATTCCACATTTGACCACTAGATGGCACCGGATCTCCACAGGACCGAGCAACTTGATAGGGGCACAGAAAAGGCAGGAACCGAGGTCAGAAAATCAAGGAATGAGAATGAAGTTCCTTCACAGGCTGTATTTCCTTACTAATAGGAATGTCGCTTTGCTTTTTGTGACTACCCGAATTTAACCTGGAACATTTGAACTACTCTGAATAATGTTAGACGGTATCTCCTATAATTTGTACGGTAGATGGCAGGCGATTTGTCTTGTACAAAAGATCAACAGAATGGATGATTTGGTGCTTACTAAGTTACCCGCTTTGTAGAACTTGTATTGTCAATCTCAAGTATTCGACATGTACATATTATTCTGCCTTGGACATCCCCAAGCTGTAATTGCATTCATTTGGTTATGATTCAGAATTCAGCTGAGGAGTGACTGAAGGGACACCACGGAGAAAACCTTCAAAGCACCTCATACCCTGGTGTAATTTCTGCAGTTATTCACTCCTTTGACACACCTCCCACCACCCAGTACAGACATGCCTCCAGATATGACAATTCACCAATTTCTGACTCCATGAGATCACTGCTTTTGTCAATTAATTCTTCAACTTGTACCGGTGCGGCAGGGAGCCTGGTCCGGCAGGCAACCTGTGGTCACTGATAGGAATTTTCTCCTCAGCTGGACAAGGTCTCGGTTTTGTTGCTCCACAGTTGAGTGGAGGGGCAATGGAAGGTGAGGCCTGGTATTAGTCGGTACTGCTTTGCTTTGCTTGCCTTGCTAACAGTAAAAATAAAACAGCTTGAGGTGCTGCTGTTTACTTTGCACCTTGACATGACCCTGACAGCACCACAGCTGCAGCCCAGAGGGTGTCGCAGCCAGCAGCAGGTCTGAACACATCTAGTAGCATGGGTCATGCACACTAAATTTATTCCTTATCAGGTCAAATCCTGCAGACGTTTTGGCTGTGACCAGTTCTTGTTTGAAAGGCTATGCCTGCAGTTCAAGGGCGGAGCAACCAGCCACACCCCTGCCTGAGTTTATTTGTCAGCTCCTCCAGTTTCTGCTACAGAAACGTTTTGTTTTGCTGTAGCTGGAAGGCTCTGCCCCTCCTTTTTTCTCTCAGTGTTTGTCTCCACTTCTTTGTGATTTTGGACTCTGCTTGGTTTGTGCTGGACTTTTCCTCTCATTTGTGCCTGTCCGCTTCTAGGTCAGTATTTGCTTTTACCTCCTGGCTGCAGTTCGTGTTTCTCTCTGTCTCCTATTCCTGCTGCTGTCCTGTTCTCATGTGCATTGTGTTTCTTTCAGTTTTGTTTCTTTTTCGTCTTTTCTAGTTTTTCCACCGTCCTGCCTTCATCATTTGCTTTTGCCTTGTGCCATGCAGGCTCCAATTTGCTACTTTCCATACCTTTAGCAATTCTCTGTTCTAACTCCAGTCCCTAATCGCTTACACTTGGCTCCTAGCCAGGCAGATGCTCTTCTGTGTTATGTTGCTATTCTTTCAGCAGCTTCTGCTCTCTAGTTTTGGTTCCTCTTCCTAACAGTTTAATTTGTCATTTCTACTGCCCTACCTGCTTTCAGATAATAAGCAACTGGTTCCATATACTCTGCTTTTCCTAGTAATTGAGGTCATTATTTTACTGCCTCCACTCCCTGATTTGCAATACATCAGCGGCTGCTACTACCCTCCTTTATAGAACTGGTTGACATATGTCCTCACTCAGTCTAAGCTTGCAACATTCAGTCTCCTTAATGTCCTAGTTGTCTTTTGATGTCTTAATCAGCCATGGCTATCAGGGCTTTGCCACAGCCTCCACTACTCCTGTATTCAGATAAAAGCAGCACTCAGCCTTACCTACGCTTTGCTTCTTCTGTATGCTAATGGTCGGCCAGGCTTCGCCACAGCCTCCCAATCTCCTCCATTCAGATAAAGTAGCTGTTCAACCTTACCTCCATTTCATTTCTTCCATGTGTGCATGGCCATCAGGCTCTGCTGCGGCCTCCTACTGCTCCTGCATTCAGATACATGCCAGCCACAACCTTAGTATGGCTCCAGGGCTCCTCTGCAGCTGACGGTTTCAGCTCAGCCACCATGAAGTCTGCATCTTGAGGGTAGGTACCTCAGTAGAGCACGGTCCTTCTCTTTCTGCCCTTTGGTGAGAATGTTCTTTGCCCCAAGGGATGCTTTAGACATGCAGATCAACTTGACAGCACCTTTCAGTGGAGTATTTAAGATTTCAGCTGCTGGAGGGTGGGGCACTTAAGCCTAAGGGGGCTCCTTTAGTGATCTTCACCATGTTGGCAGCACCTTTGAATGCTGTTCTCCCTGCAAGCACCTAAGGTTCAGCTGGTCTCCACGTCCTCCTCTTCCCTGCTCCTTAAATATTTGGCTTCATCCTAGGCCTCCCTCATGGAGGCTGGGTGAGTGCCCTTCAGTGGATGTTACTGTCCTCCTCCCACCTTGAGGTGAGGGCCTCCTTAGCTAGGAATCTCCCTTAGCTGTAGAGTTCACTTGTAGCCCCCTCATGGTGTTCCTGTTAGGGATAGAGTGAGAGCCCTTCCTCCAAAAATTAATTCTTCCCTGAATTAAGTCTCACAATTGCAGTAGCCAAGCCGTCACTAATTTACCCAAGCCTGGAGGGAAGGTGGCCAAGGTCTTGATCCTCAGAGGTTTCTCCCTCATAGGGGTTTTTTCTCCTCTGTTCCAAGGTTATAAAGTTAGATAGTCTATGTAGTACATTTATATTAGTTTCCAGTAGGTTTCTGCTCTTGAGTTGGGGTTGATGGAGACCTCCTCCTTGCCATTCCTCTCCTTATGGAAGTCATCCTCTCTACTATCAGTTCCCACATGTGTCAGTCATTGCTCAGTTTAGTCTATGCCTCCAAAGTCATCACTTGTTGCTGTCACTCTGTCCTCACGTAAGCTCTGTATCACTACCTGCTGCTCAGTCTTTTGGGGCTTGTCCCTAAGGTACCTTAGCCTAAAGGAATTTGTTCCCTGGCACCTCTAGGGTGGAACCTCTCTCAGGAGGTTCCATTGCCTTCACGGAACCCCGACAGAGTGGTAGTTCCCTGGAACAGCAAGTGCAAACCACCAAAATATCAACCGCACAAGCAGTCAAACTATCAACAAAGTTGCACAAACATAACTCTCGCGCTAAGTTGCGTCAGCCATTGAATTAAAAGCTATACCTGCAGTTCCGTGGGTGGAGCAACCAGCCACCTACGTGCCTGAGCTATTTAAGTCAGCCTCTCCAGCCTCACACAGAAGCATTGCTTCTGCTGCTCACATCTTCCCCCTCTTCCTCCTCCAGTGGCACGCCCTCTCTCCTCAGGGGCTTTTTCCCAAGGTACCTTTAGCCTAAAGGAATTTGTCTGTGGCATCTCTATGGGTGGAATCCTCCTCAAAGAGTTCCTTTGCCTTTATGGTACCCCCGCAGGGTTGTAGTTCTACATGGAACAGAGCATGCACACAGCCAAAAATTAAACACAGGTAGTCAAACTTAACAAAGTTGCACAAGCATAACTCCTCACTAAGTTGCATAAGCTCGTTGAAATGTATTTATTTAAAAGTTTGGTAAACAGGAAAGGCACACTGACCTGAGGCTCATTTCCAGGTACAACGGGAAGGAAGGGAACAATATAAGCAGCAAAACACAATCGAGTGGAAGTGCAAAAAGATAGTAATAAATAAGGGGAAAATACAGTGACAGCAAAACAAAATGGTGGTAGGAATACACTGAGGTAAAGGCAGCCAGTTTGAGTGCTGGAATGAAATGAGGATTATCAGGAGTTGGGGTTGGGAAACAGGTAGAAATTCAGTGAGGCTAAACCCTCAGAGAGGAAAAGGATGATGGGGAGTGTGAGGGCAAGAAGGCCTAGGGTAGGGGTGACAGGGAGAGAGAGAGAGAGAGAGAGAGAGAGAGAGGTGGGATGGGGAGGTTTAGGGAGGAGAAGCAGGAGCAAGTAGAGAAGTGGTTGGCTTTAGCTACCACTTTAGGGATAGTAGGGATGGGGCATAGCAGAGACAAGGAGGGAGCAGGTTCCAGAGGAAGAGAGACACTAATAGAAAGCAGCCTGACCAGTGCTAGAGTGAGGGTGAGGAATCAAAAAGAAGCGTGAGTCTCTTGAGCAAAGGGATGAGGGAGAGAGCTCAGGGATAGTAGAGAGGATAGGTAGAAGTGGAGTGAGGGAAGCCAGTATTTGCCAGTAAGAGAGAAGCATTGGGAGAGGTGGTGAGAGGGTAAGGGGCAATGGAAAGAGCAGAATAGAGGGGCAATGATGTGTATGAGGGGAAGAGTTGGTCACAGAAGACATTACAGAGGGTGTCCAGCCTGGCTAGAGTAGAGCGAGGGCTGCACTGTAGACTACATCTGCATAGTCAAAATGGGAGAATTATTTTGACAAGCAGATCCTTGTGAACTTAGGGAGTGACGGTCCTTGTTTCAGTAGAGGATACCTAGTTTGGGTCGTAGCTTTGTGTGGATAGCATCAATGTGTGCTGAGAAATCGAGGTTATTGTCGAGCCACACACCAAGGTATTTGTAGGTGTGGACTACCTCCAACTGGGTACCATCAAGGGTGGAGAAGATGGGAAGAGGGACAACCTGGCTAACTTTTGGCTGGTGCCAAAGGTCATTGATACTGTTTTCTTGGATTTACTTTGAGCTGGCTGGCCTGGAACCAGCGGGCACGTGATGGAAATTGAGTTAGAGGGAGGAAGCTACCATGGACATTGAGTGGCCAGATGCATAGAGGACAGTGTCATCAGCATACATATAATATGGGATGAGACACAGATGGACGGAAGGTCATTTAGAAAGATGGAGAATAGTATGTGGCAGAAGACAGAGCCCAGGGGATTCCAACAAGTATGGGGAGGTAGGTGCCACCAACCTGCACAGCTGGCTGGCGGTTAGTCAGGTAGGAGTGGAATCATTGAATTGTGAAGGAGGAAAGACCAGCTGAGGCCAGCTTGTTTAAAAGGAGAGGGTGCGATATCGAGTTGAATGCCTTGGCTAGATCGATAAAGATGGCAGTAGTGATGAGACCCATGGTTCATCCCTGTGAGGATAGAATCAGACATGGAGAAGGGAGGTGATTGTGGAGGTTTTTTTTTTTTTTTTTCTGAAGTCAGACTGCTAGGAAGAGGGAGTCAAGGAAATCGACTAATCTGGAGTGGACTAGTGATTCCTGCAGTTTGGCAAGGGAAGGAAGGAGAGAGATGGGTAGCTATTGGGAGAAATTGGATCACCCTTTGTGCAGGGGAGTACCTTGGCAGTTTTCCAGGTGAGGGACAGCAGACAGAGAGAAGGAGAGGTTCAGGAGATGGGTACAGTGTTAGCCCCATTTTTGGATACCAAAAGTCTGGAAACAGGCCATGAGGATTAAGCCATTCAGCACACTGTCTTCTTAATTCTTGCAAGAGGTTCACTGTGGTGTGATCTTCAGACTCAGGACAAGTAAAGTAATACACAAGGCAGTCTGCTTTAAATGTTGTGGTGGTCATGTTTGAGACAGAAAATGGAGCAAAAGACTTGTTAAAAGATGTCAAGTGACCAGTGTCTGTCATGTAGTCTACAGTTTGGTAGCTTGTGCACATATCAGTTGTTACTATTGTAACCCCCCTGCAAATGGGGGTTTCCAAAGTCTCCTAGGAGCTGGCTAAGTGCTCCCGCCTGAATGGTGTTCGTCGCTTTAAGCAGTCTATCTGTGAGTGCTTTTAGAACCTCTGGTACTGTCTCTTTAAGAGGTTTCTGCTCGCAGGTTAAATCAGTTTGAATGTGGGGACTGTGTAGTTAATGCTCAAATCCCGCCCTGAGCTACCATCTGATCGCCTGTTTCTGCAGTCGCTAAGAGCGCAGAGGGAGCCCATCTCAAGGATGTAACTGTTTTCCTGAAAACATTTAGAGTATTTTGTAAAATTGCAGTTTGGCTAACCTGCCTTTATTGCAGCTGGGACTCTGTGTGTGTGTGCTCCTCCATTTTGGACCTGAACTGCTAATCTGGGCCAATTGGGTAAGGGAGCCCCAAATGGAGACTGCCTGAGCCAACCAGAACTTGGACTCTCACCTGGGAGCCTGCTTAAAGGGGAATGTATGGCAGGTGCTTCTAGAGCTGTAGTTTAGACCTTGGCACCTTTTGTACCAACAGAGGGAGCCCTGCAGTGATTGACAGTTGAATCCACCAACCGAATCTGTATGAAGCCTAAGGAAAATGCCCTGAACTGTTCCTGGAGGGTCAGATGCGAGTTGACTGTGAAGGAGTAGGAGCTCTGTTCTGCTGCGGCGTGCAGTTCGCGTGAAGCGCGTGTAAGGTCCTGAAGTCGTACCTATAGCCATTGGCGAGTGCCCAATTGACTGAATCCAAGTAGTGGAAAGAGAAGGAGGAAGTGTGCAGAACCAGGCTTGCCTGTAGAAGACCAAGATTTGCAGAAGTGCTGAATCGACCTGTCGGGGACTCTGTTGCTGCGTGTGTTCTCAGGTTTTGCAGTATTTGTGATCAGGATCGGAAGCAGCTGCCTGGTATAGTAATTTCCTTTACATATAAATGTGCCTAGTGTTTGTAGGGATCGCAATACTTTTTCCCTTGTTCTGTGAGTTGTGGGCTGAAGCTAGAAGCTGGACTCAAAGCTAATCGGACTGCATCCGCCTGCTTTCTAAATCAGTTAGGCCCTGTCACAGGGATCTCATCTCTATGCCCTGCTCATCCTGGACATCCAGAGCCACCTCCTCAATTCAGCTCTTGGTTTGGGGTTTGTGAGTACAAATAGGGGTACCTCCCTCACCTTCATTTAATCAAAGTGATTGTTTTGTGTGCTTTTGTTTGTGGACTGAGCCATCTGGCTCCGGATTACAATTTGTTTGTGCATGTATTTTATTCCTACAGGGCCCCATCCAGCTGTACCAGCCGGCCAACCCGGGCAATGGACCTGGCTAGCCCCCACCATCCTGGGTACCCAGAGCGTGACTTTGGACCCTATTTGCTTGTCCATTACTGTGATTTGAATATTGCCAATCAACCTGATTTCCCTCCCGTGTTCTAGTCCCCTGAATAAACCAGATTTGTTATTATTGAACTTTATACTGTCTGAAGTGTCAGTACATATAGAACCAGCATTGCAATCTGTGTTTGTGCATGTTGCTTAACCTTTGTTTCACAGGGGTCCTCAGAGATGTGTGGCAGAATCTGTCCTCGAGGGTAAGTGGTAACTATATGTGCAATCAGTGTTCATATGTGGGATATTGGGAAGGTAACTCCGTGAACTGTGTGGGCCGCTAGTAGGAACAAAGAGGGGTCACAGTGTCCCAGAGGGCTGTGCCCAAGCTAGTTTAACCACTATCAACCCTGACCTCTGGGTGGTGGCATCCATCATAGAACCTAGGCCCTCAACCTGTCAGTAGCCAACAGGCAGGGGCAGTAGCTCTTAGGATAGTGCCACCTGGGGGTTACACTATGTACCTGTGACATTGCTGCAAGTTTCAAGGCCTGCATCACTTTATCACACAATTCACAATAAACATTTCGTACTGCTTTCATGGCATAATATTTTCTGGATGTTATTTGATATTGTGGAACTACAATCTGCTTAAACCACTGATTCAACAAAAAAGGGACGAGGTCAAGAGCTATCATTTGTACTACTGCCTCGTATTTTCTGGTTAACTAGATGAGTGTGATCATATTTTCACACTCTTGTAATGACTCTTGCATGGTTAATTGTTTTGGTGTGGGGCGTGGTCTGTTGCGAGAGGAGTGACAGTCGCCGATCGAGGCAAACTGTTAGATGTAAAGGTGTCAAATGGTGATGGTGATGGAGATGAAAGATCAACTTGTTTTCTTTTTGGTTAAATGGAATTGAAAAATAGTTGGCTAAACCTCAACATTTTTATAAAGAAGAAACACCTTCCAGGTCACTGTCACCTACTTCAGTCTCTGTCTCACCAGATACTGACATCCGACGTTCCGCTGCACACAGTTGGGTGCACTCTCTTTCAATGTCTTATTAGAGTTGATGTAGCAAGGGATTTTCCTGTCTTCCCTGCTGACGCTGGTGTTATAGAGTGTGCATATTGCACAACTAGCATTTTGGGGAGTCAGTATAATAGTTCCATACCAAAGCCGGGCTTCTTAGTTTTATCTTCTGGCATAGGTACCTGTTGGCTAGCAGTAACAGTGTGTTCATTTGTTACATTATCATCATCGGGACATCTTCCTCATTAAAAATAACGTCGCCACCGCTCTGTTTTTCTTGGCATCCCCTGATGGCCTGTCTCCAAGGTATCTGAAGAGACTTTCATTGCACTGCACATCAGTATCAGAAGAAGAATCAGATGACGCAAGGCACAAGCCAGTTGGGCACAGAGTTGCTACCACTGCTGCTAATGTCTCTGCTGTAGGCTGGGACATGAGGTGATAGGGATGGTGGAACATTGAAAGCATATGTAGTCATCCTTTCAGTGCCTATTGGGGTGATACCCCTGACACCCTTTGTGCTTTTTTTTAATAACTGTGCCTCTGCTGCCTTGTCCCTTACTCCTCTTACACAGCAACCAAGTGTCTCTTGTATTTTTGCTTGATGCATCAGGCAGTGGATCTCTTGTAGGAAAGGGATGTGCTTCTGGTGTCACTCACAGACTGAGAATTAATTGAGTTTTTTTTCTGTCAAAGACAATTCAGCAGTGACACTAGGAGGTGTGACTGATAGTGGTGCTATAGCAGGTGATTTATCAACTTGCTGCTTTTTCTGCGCTTGGTTAGCAACTGTCTTGCAACCCACCATTATCCTTCCTAGTCCCATTTCTGACCATGGTTTTTCTGCATGGTCACCAAGACAACAACTTAGTTCAGGATGGTCAGGTTGAGAGAAAATGTTTGAGTGATTTGAAGAGGATGCAGGTAAGCAGCCAACAAGATCAAACCTGTTTACCTTGAGCTGCTGACCCACACATTGGAAAAAGTGCTAAAAACACTTAAGTAGACTTTTGAGCCCAAACAGTCCCACAGAAGAAATCCTTGCTTCAACTTACCAGTAGAATGAAAGAATTTTACCACCTCTGCCCAATAGCAGAGAACAAGTGTGAAAAAGGGACCAGAAGCGCAGGCGCAGGAAATGAGATCAGAGGCCTGCGCCTGCTCAAGAGGCCTCAGAGGAGGTGATGACTGCACCTGGCGAGACAGTCGGGCCCAAGTGCTTTTTGCCTTAAGCCCTAAACTGGACAGACTAGCTGATAAACCGAGTGAAATGGCTAAAGACATATCCGGACACTGAAAATGTATTTATTTATTTTATTTTATTTTATGTCTTCAGAAAAGACCTTTGAGCATGGTGCTCTTTGTCAAAGGTTCCATGTCAGCAAGTTACAGTACAGAAACATATACAAAAAAAAATTTACAACAGGACATCATGGAATTTCAGGTGCTGGCACAAGCTTTGTTCATCATGCAAAGTTGTCAGTTCTATAAAAACAAGTATGGTTAACAATGTCCTTAAACCTAGACTGGTATTCTACATTAGGCTCAGCCTTCAAAACTGATGGACAACAAGAACTTGAGCTTAAGCTGCCCAAAGGGGTAGGCTTTGTCAAGGGGAGGAAAGGAGTCCAGGCTAAGAACAGAGGGAGGGATACAAGACACAGTGAGAGGGGAAGAGTCGAGAGAGATGAGGAGGGTGTGTCTACTAAGAGGAGGAGGAGTGGAGACAAGAGGGGAGTAGAAGATCCAAATAAGTGCCAGATAAGTGAGGTGGGGGTGCCTGAGATGGTAGGCGGAGGGACCACCAGAGTTAAATCGAGAGTCACTGCAGTGAAGAATGGCATGGAGGGGCTGCCAGCTAAACTGCAGCAGTTGGAGAAAAGTGTAGGAGTCTATTGACTGCCAGGAAAATGTCAACGGTGGAAAATCTCCAGATCTGGGGTTGCCTAAAGCAACAGATGGGACTGATCCAGTGAGCTTTGTGAACAACTGCTGCCAAAGTTGCTCAGCCTGGATTGCAAAGGAGCTACATTAAGCTGGATCAGGCACATCAGACTTTGGCTCCAAACCAGCCACGGGAGAGCCACTGCTCCAAATTATCATGTGGCTGCACAACTTCAGTGACAGGCAGAGGACCCACAGAGTTTACAAGGCAGCCAAGTCCATACAGTATGCAGACAGCCAGCTATTTCTGTACCAGGACTCGCCGAGTGAGTAGAGAAGAAAAGACAAATCTTTAGCCCAATTATGCATGAGATCTGTGATCCAGAAACGCTTAATTCATCTTCACATTTCCTGCAGTGCTCTGACTGAAGCTACGTAGGGACAATCTACATGTTTTGGGATGCTGCAGAGGCTAGATGATTTATTAAAGACATGGAGAAGAAATGAGGGGCAGTCTGTAACATAGAAACATAGAAATTGTCGGCAGATAAGAACCACTTGTTTGCAGCCTGTGACCCTATCTGGTTGTGGCTTATCGCCACTCCTACCCACCTTTAAGGTTCCTTATACTTGTCCCAGGCATGTTTAAATCCCTCCACCGTGCTGCGCTCCCACCACCTCTTGCTGCATACTATTCTATGTGTCTACCACCCTCTCCTTGAAGAAAACTTACTCACATTTCCCTTTAACCTGACACCTTCAGTTTCATGTCATGCCACCTCATTCTTGTAATCCTCCTATATTGAAGTTGTCTCCCCTGCACCTTGTTTATGCCCTTAAGGTTCTTAAATGTTTCTATCGTGTCCTCCCACTCCCTCCTCTCCTCCAGCGAGCAAATATTGGTGTCTTTTAATCTTTTCTCATATGTTTTCTAGTGCAAACCCTGTACCATCTTAGTTGCCCTTCTCTGGACCGCCTCCACCCTGTCAATGTCCTTGCAAAGGTGCAGCCTCCAGAATTGCTCACAGTACTCTAGATGAGGCCTCACTAGTGTTTTGTACAATGGCATCACTACTTCCTGCCTTCTACTAGTGATACCTCTGCCAATGCACTCCAAAATGCCACTGGCCCTCCCTGCAGCCTTTATTCTCTGCTTTGACACCTATAGGTCACCTGAAATGATAACCCCAAGTCCCTTTCTTCCCTGGTGATCGTCAGCAACTCCCCCAGTCCTGTAGCTCTCCTAGGGTTACCTCATCCCAGATGCATTATTTTGCATGTCTTGAATTGAACCTCAGCTGCCACAGCTCAGATAATTTTTAAGCTTCCCCAGGTCCCTCCTCATTCTCTCCACCCATTCTAGAGTATCCACCCTGTTGCAGATCTTAGTGTCATCTGCAGACAGCAGACCTTTCCTCTAGACCTTCTGCAGTGTCACTAATGAAGACACTGAACAGGGCTAGCCCAAGGACTGATCCCTGAGATACCCCGCTGGTCACCCTCCTGTTCCCGGATGAGATCCCATTTACCACCACCCTCTGCCTCATCTCCATTAGCCAGTTCCTAACCCAGTTTACCAACTTGTGCCCCATGCCCAGGTTTCCCATCTTGTTAACCAGACTTTTATGTGGGATGGTGTTGAAGGCCTTACTGAAGTCGAGGTAGTCAACGTGTACCCCCCTCCCTCCCAATTTACTTTCTTCATCACCTAGTCCAAAGAATCTATCAGATTTGTCTGACATGACTTTCCTGCTGTGATTGTTGCCTTGGATCCAGGACAACTTTGGATTCCAGGTGTGCCACTATTCTTTCTTCAAGCAGTGCCTCCATTATGTTACCCACTACTGAGGTGAGGCTGACTGGCCTATAGTTCCCTGCCTCTTCCCTACTACCATTTTTGTGCAGAGGGACTACATGTTCCTCCTCCAGTCCTCTCTGCAGCTCCCTTTAATATCCTCGGTGCATGCCATTCAGACCCATTGCTTTGTCCACCTTCAGCTTTGTGAGCTCCTCCAGGACTGTCTTTGCTGTGAATGGACTTGTGTTTACCCTCTCACACCCCCTTTGTATCTATTACCCAGCTGCGGTTCCTGACCCTCCCCTCTTCAGTGAATGCTGAACAGAAGTATTTGTTCAGTATTTCTACCTTCTTCAGGTCCCCCTCCTTAAATTCCCCTGTATCCCCTCAGAGCCTTACAATGCCTCCCCTGGTTTTCCTTCTTTCACTGCTGTAGAATGTCTTGTCCCCTTTCATCACCATCTGTGCTAATCTTTCTTTGGGCTGTAACTTTGTGCTCCTTACAGCCTTCCCCACTTCTCTCAGATCTTTAGGTACACCTCCCTCTGTCTTCCTCCCTCTGAGTCTCCTTATACTTCCTGAAACCTGCCCTTTGGCCCTTATCTTGTCTGCCACCTCCCTCAAAACCATTGTGGTTTCCTCCTTCTCTTGCTTTTGTTTACCATCTTGATATATTGGCTTGTCACCTCCTCCATGGCCCTCTTCAGGTGTTCCCACTGCTCCTCGGCTCCTCCTCCTTTATCCCTCCTCACCAGGGCCTCCTTGATATGCCTCCCCATTTTGCAAAGTCCGTCCTTCTAAAATCTAAGACCTTTGCCTTTGTGTGGCTAGCTTGTGTGTCTGTCCCCACACTAAACCACACTATATAGTAGTCACCGGATTCCAGCTGTCATTCCAACAGGATGTCTGTGATTCTGCCCCATTGGTTAGAAGTAGAGGTCCAGAATCGTCCTCTCTATGGTGGGATCAATCATCAGCTGTCTGAGATCTGCCCCTGTAGGGAATCCAGGATGTCATGGCTCCTAGATGAAGCAGCTACTGGGATGGTCCAATCCACATCTGGAATATTGAAATCACCCAGCAGTAATACCTCACCCTTTGTTGCAATGTCATCAATTTGATCTACCAGCTTCTTATTCCCTCTCCCCTGCACAGGAGGCCTGTAGATCACCCTGTGCAGATCACTGTGTAACACCTTGTCAACCTGCCTAATTTGCATTGAGAGACTTTTATTTGTTGAACCTCACCCTGTTTTAATAGCCTCTCCCGTCCTTAAGTACTCTGAACTGGGAGTTGAACTTGTTTGCCAGGCTCCCCATGGGAGTTGGCTATTTGCAGCCCAGGAATATGGTGTGCACTTCCCCAGCTGATGACTCTTTTCTACCTGTGCTACTATCACTGAAATAAGCCATGGAGGGTGCCACTTTATGGCATCCTTTACAGGTGAAGACTTCCCTGCCTGGCCTGGATGCGGAGAAGACCATCGATAGATTTTCTTGGCCCTTTCTGTGGGCTACTCTGCAAGCTTTGGATTCCCAGAGGCAGTCCTTACTATGCTTCATAATCTCTAACTCCTTGAGTGTATGTCTGGATTAATGGAACCTTTCTTCTCCTTCCCACTACAGAGGGGCACGTATGACAAGGCTGTCCCTTATCCCTATTCTTTTAATGCTTTATATTGAACCCCTGACAGCGCTTATTTGCCAATCAAACTTAGTATGAGAGATTCCCTGAGAGGCACAGAAGATAAAATGTCACTTTTCACAGACGATATTCTCTTGACTCTTGTGGACCCAGAGGACTCCTCCTGGGTCTGGAATACTTCAAAACAATTTGAGGCTGTGTCTGAGTTTCAACTAAACACAACAAAACAGAAGTTTTACATTTAATTATATCCCTTGACAACTATCAAAACATGTTTCAAAATAAGATGGACTAGGACTTCTATCAAGTATCTTGGAATACACCTGACTAAACACCCCCCAAACATTTAGGCCTCCTTAATTATAAACCTCTTACTCAATCAGTGGCTGCAGACTTACAAGCCTGGGCTCATCTGCATCTTAGTTTTTACAAAAAGTTGAGGCTATTCGTTTGAACATATTGCCCAGATACTATATTACCTTCAAACTCTACCTATTATGCCTAATTGTAGCTATTTTCAGTATTGGGATAAGTTCCTAACTAGATTCCTGTGGAATGGGCTTGACCCCGCACGACATATCTCTTTGCCAGCTATCAGTACCTAATGGAGGAGTTAACTTTCCCAACCTTAAATTATATGTACAGGCTACCCAACTACAGATCATCTGTTTCTGGACTACCCCCAACATTCATAGATCATTGGAAAACATAGACTTTGTTCTAAACAATTTGAATATTATAGAGGAGATCCTCTATGCTTCTCCTCCGGATATCTTCCTTTAATCAATTTACCTCACACATAGCAACGATTCTTAAAACATGACACGATATGATTTGGCAGGCTGCATTCTGAGGTCAGAGCCATCTTTTTATATCACCTAGCCGAGGTGGGGCAATACCTTAAATGCATTTGACCCCTTTCTTAAGCACTAGGCCAAACATGGACTCATATATTATCACCAGTTTTAAATGCCAATGGGTGCTACCTTTGAACATCTGGGAAAAGTCTATAATCTTAAAATACCAATAATTTCTGGTATCTTCAAATAAGGGCATATATCAATGCTCTGCCTGAATGTCTCACGCAGGTTGCCCTCCTTACCTCAGCCCTTTTAATGATAGTACAGCAACATCAGCTTAGCAATGAAGGCTCTCACTTGGTGGGACAACTTCATGCTGACCCAAGGGACCTTTCACAAGATTTGACACTTAAGATCTTACAGAAATGGAACAAAGAGTTACAGCCTAATTATACCACGGCAGTGGGCCAAATATACAATCTCCAATTATAAACTCAGCATGGCCCTTATATGAGGGAATTTACATGAAATGTAGAACTCGTTATTTCTGACTCCAGTGATCCTTAGTAAATATTTGGGTACTCAGGCAGGGCATTGTTGGAGGAAATGTGGGAATCCAAAGCTGATTATGTGGGTATATTCTGGACTTGCCCAGTTCTAGCTACTGTAAATGACCCCTGCTCTCTCTCACTTCCTTACTTTTGTTTGTGTTTCCCTTTGTGAGTAACGGGGGAAATGTTACATGAGGTCCCTGCACCCTTATTGGTACCCCAGAGGTACACTGTAGACAGCTAGCATTTAGGTATATGTTATACTAACATATAGGCTAACAGCATCTACCGTACAAGAGTAGATGTCAGGATATGTATGCATATAATTGTTATACACTTTACTTTCCAATATAAACATGTATTTCTTGCTTACAAGATGTTAGGACATCTGTGTCCGTGTAATGATTATGATATATAAGTCAGCATTGCTATCTTCTGATGATTTGTATTACTACATGGCTATGTACAAACTGTACCTCTTTGTTTCGACAAAGTGATGACTATAACAAAATTGTATGTTATCTTGGACTGAGGAGCCACCTCTAATTTAGCCAATAGGGCTCATCTCTGTAACTAGAAATGTTTCTATCTTCCAGTAACCATGGTAATTATCTTAGGTATATAATGTAAGACATTATGTCTTCTCACCGGAGACCCCATGAGACACGGAGATTCCTCGAGGTATAGGAATGCTTAGCATTGGCTCCTAGTTTGTATTGGTCAGAACTGCTTATGGCAACTGTGATTATCCTTTTGGTAGTAATAAACAAGTTTTATTACTCTTATGCAACATGTCTGTGATTCCTTGCATGCCCATTATTGCCAAGAACCTGAGAGTGAGGTTTAGACCTCCTGACACTACCTACTGGGCAGGCATTTCTGAAATCCTTAGCACCTACTTTGAGATTCTGATTCCCTTTCTTCAACTCTGGTTTGAGGGCATCCCTCAAGAGGAATGCAGATTATGGGTAGACAACTAAAGTTAATATTGTTACTATTAGCATGGGCAGAAAATGATGATTACAAGGTTGTGGCTTAAGCTTCACCCACCAAATGTCCAGCAATGGGTCACATTTATGGACTCCTTATATAAATTGAAAACAGACTTTCCATTTTATTAACCATATTACAGTTTTTGAGGAAACTTGGTGAAAATGAATATTAAATAAATTGGACACTGATTCACTTTTTGTTCCTTAATATAAGTTTATTCAGTCCTTGACACATGTAACTCTAGGTTATATATTGTCCAGACAATGGTTACACACTGAAACGGAATGACCTTCTGTTGGAGTGTGCTATATTAATATATGGATTGTTATTTAAATCTGATGCTTACATTTTGATCGGTTTACCTTTCTATATAACTTGTAGAGCTTATGACGCGTGAGCATGTAAATAGTTTTCTCTATCATTTTTTCTTTCCTTATTTCTTATAGGCCTGTAAGCTGTACAACTATGAAACTTCCTTTAATAAAGATGCTATTATGAAGACTGCCCTGCCTGCACCTAACGCCGACTGTTACTGTGTTCCTCCTCCTTCAGCATAGTCATTCCACTTCTATTTCATGTATAAATGAGCCGGGGATTAGGGTGTGATGTGATAGCTGTTGCAGGCAGATCTAATGTCCACTGCTGTGCTATGCAGAGGAGAGGGGTTGATAGCAGTTGTGCTATGCGCTTTGACTTACAGGCAAGATGGTGATGGTTCAGCTCTTAATCTTCCCACGCAGGACTGTCTTCTTCCTCACCTTAGCCCACTTGCCTTGCTCCTGCCAGCCCCAGAGACAACGATGATGCAAGCCTGGATGTTGGAATGGGGTGCTGCTGATTGTGACAGAGGACAACAGAGCATGCTGACTGGACAATGAGCTCCTCTCCTTATGGACTCCTGTACAGACTAATACATGACTCACTGTGCTAAAGGGTATGTGGAATTGCCAAGCTTGCTATTTGGGTGACAGTTGGGAGGGATGTTTGATGGAAGGGAAGGAAATGATTTAACTTCTACCCTGCTTTAATCTTACACTGAGGAAGGTAGGGGGCTACTACTGCAAGGTGTGTAACTCGAGCTTTAGGTTGGGGTCCATGGGGACACAACAAAATGTTAATGCAGCAAATAAGAAAGGGAAAGTAGGTCTCTCTCTGAGGAGGTCTAGGACTCCAAACATCTACATCTATTGGACACAAAGAGGGAATTGCCTGGATAGGACAAGAGATTAAGATAGAGTCCTAAATGAAATGTTTAGGGTGGGGCAGAATGCACTAGCCCTACTTAACTTCAGTAGTATTAGTTGCCAGGTCCCAGCTGCAATGTCTTGTGGTGCTGGGGACTAACGGAATGACAGATTTCACTGGCTGATGCACTTGATGTTTACTTGGCTTTTATTTAATATTTCATTCAATGTTTATGTTGTTTTCATGTTCAAGTTGTACTTCTTTATCTCATTAACTCAAAAGACTGGTTGCAAATGTTATAGAGACACTTTTGTTTGTCAGTCAACAGCGGCAGCAATGCTTCTCTGGGAGTAGAGACAAACTGGATGTGGGGAGGTAGGTTCTGTACTGGGAGGGCCTCAGCCCCCACCTAGCCTCTGCACCTTTTTATGTCTGTAAATTTAACTCAGGTCCTAACCTGGAATGTCCAAGGAATCTCCACTCCAGTTAAGAGGAAGAAACTTCTGACAGCACTTTTTTATATTTCTATTTATGCCCCCATCCGCCTCGCGCACAGACTCCTTCCTGAGTCATCAAGGCATTCGTGCTGCTGTTATCCCACCTTACCTACAAGCTGATGTTTGGGCATTCCCCACAGAGCTGTGGCTATACTCCCCAGGTGGGTACGAGGTGGGCAGCAAACCCTCGAAATCCTCCATTTCATCGAGAAACAAGAGAGTGGGACAGGCAGGCAGATGAGATCTGGGTCAGTGCCAGGGACTTCTTCATCCCTGTGTGCAGGGCCATTTTCTTAAGTTACACATACCCCACAGATGTCAGCATACAGGAGACCTAATGGTCGTATGCATATGCAGAGGCATGGTGACGCTCCTCTGGTCTAGCCAACATCCATCTCTCTCTTGGCGCCCCTTACATGCACTGCCAGCTGTCATCACCCAGGAGGTAGTGTAGCAGTGGGTTGGTCACCCTCCCTCCCCAGAGGAAAAGTGCATCCTATGGGATGCCCAGCCATCCTCCCCAGCTAGCCCCGATGATGTAGAGCATGCTCCCGAACACAGGTTGCCGGCATCGCGAGCAGCAACACTACCATTGCACTGATGGGCTGGTTCTAACAGCACTTTAAAAGCATGCCACACAGGTGGCCTTACTGCAAGAGTCTCACCTCCCACACAACAACACTGTAAATTGGAAGTGGACTGGGTGGGTAGATGGTTTGCGGCCTTGTACAATTCCTGCAAAAGGGGAGTAGCAGTACTGTTGCATAAAACCTGCCATTCACTCTGGATAAGGTAGTGACAGTCCCAGTTGAGGGAGATACAGATTTGTAAGAGGGATACTTGGGACCCAGAAGGTGACGTTTGGCTCACTGTATGCCCCGCTGTGCTAAATCTAGAGTTCTTCCAGGAATGCTTACGTTGTTCCTCACAGAAAACCTTGCAGGACTGGTGCTTCGGGATTTCAGCTGTGCTCTTGCACCACATTTGGATCATGACTCTGGGCTGGTCTGACATGGAACTGTGGTGGAGCAGTAGAGACAAGGGGAGTTGGATTTGGGGTTGGTGAATATCTGGCATGTGGCCCACCCCAGAGCCAAGAATACACTTTCTTTTCAAACTTTCATGTGTCATGGTCTCAAATAGATTAAATCATCTTTCCCAGAAGTTGATAATGCAGAGTACACAAGGCAGAGACAGGTGAGATAGTTTCGGACCATGTGCAAGTGAGGGTACAGGTCTCATGGAGGTACAAT
This sequence comes from Neoceratodus forsteri, assembly GCA_016271365.2. Lineage (NCBI taxonomy): Eukaryota > Metazoa > Chordata > Ceratodontiformes > Ceratodontidae > Neoceratodus > Neoceratodus forsteri. The sequence continues at coordinate 827,034,230 of CM057453.1, read as the reverse complement.
GAACAGCCAAGGCTCATGGCTCTCAACACACCTTCTGACCTCAGAGGAGTTCAGAAACTATGTCAGCATACACTTGGAAATATGTAGCTCTACTGAATGAGCTTCAGTCCCTAATGCTCGGGTGTACTGGGAGGTGGGAAAAGGGTCCATGATGGGTATGTTGATCTCATATGTGACTGCAATTAGAAAGGTCAGGAGGGATAAGCAGCAGGCCTTTGAGTCCAAACTAAAGAAGCTGGAACATAAATCATACACAGATAAATCTGCTGACTGCCCAAGGCCAAGGCCCCCTGTTTTCTGTGGTTCTGCAGCATGTGGCGATTGCCAAAGAAATTAAGACCTGCCACAGAATTTGGGTCTGGCCACAGAATTTGGATCTGGCCACAGAAATTGCCTCAGTAAGTTAGAGACAGACACCACTCCTTTCCACTGATTTCTTGGCTTGCTTGTAGCTTATAAGAGCTAAAATTTACCCTAACCATCTCAGCCTCTTAAACCATCCCCACCCAGCCCAGAGAGCACCCCTAGAATCACCCTATTTTTTTTTTATATTTCACCCTTTTAGGTTGAAGGTTGTGTGTAATCCATTGCCTTTTCCTATCACTGTTAGTTGGCCAGAATGCTTGTTTCTTATCCCAGTAGTGCTTTCTGGACCCACAAAGCTATTCTGGGGCATGAATCCCACATTAGGCCCAGCAGTAATAGGAAGAGGCAGTGGATTGTCCAACAGTGTTGGACCAAAAAGGTGCCAATAAACTGAGTGACTTAATGAGGCTCTGGTGGAATGACTTTGGGCCTAAGATATGCAGGATTGGTATTCTTGTTTTATGAGGGGCAGAGTAATGTAAAGAGGAGACCCAACAATACTTTTGAGGGAGGAAGGATCACTGCACAGTGTTGGGCTGGATAATGACACGCATTTTTATTTTATTAAACTCTAGGATTAAAATACCTTTGAGCAGGAACTGCTCATTTACAAAGGTTCCACGTCAAAGGATGTAGGGTAACATACATACAAAGGTCAACAGTGGTTACAGTCTTAAAAACACAAAGATGTCTAAGCATTTATTATACAGCCAGAACTGGAGAGAGACAACATAAGCCAGCTTCAGACAAGTTTCAGGGTGAACAGTATATAGTTAGTATAGGGGTAGCAGGAGTCAGGAAGAAGTAGGCAGGCTAAAGGGCCATTGTCGGCAGGTAGAGGTGGGTGGCAAAGTTTAATTCTACAAGGCCACTCAATGGGATCTGGTCAGTAACATCGTGACCAAAAACACTATGGCCAAAAACAAAGCCGGAATACATTGCAGCCTACAATGTAGGCATGCAAAACCATTGCTTCCCAAATCACGCAGGCAGCTGGCAGACAGTATGAGGAATGAACCCTGGTGGCCTGTGGGTCCCCTATCCCACCTGCTGCTTCCCAGTCCCAGTCCCAGCAACAAAAGATCCATTAGTGATCCCCATGCAGCCCCCCACCATCCCTGATGCCTAATATGCCGCCTGCACCACTACCACAGTAGGCAGTACAGTGCAACATATCCCTGGTGTCTAGTGGACCCCCAGGTAGTCCCCCACCTACCTGCTCCCACTCCGACCCCTAATGGGTGACCAGCACAGCCCTCCACTCTCCACCACGGCTGGCGGATGATCGAGATACAATGAATGAGTGCATACCTCACGACACGTGCTTATTCATTGCAGCTGAGTCAGGTGGCCAACCGTGGTGGAGAGTGGAGGGCTGTGCTGGTCGCCACTATGGGTCAGGATGGGGTGTCAGCAGGATGATGGGAGACTGCTTGGGGATGGGGGTCCACTAGACACCAGGGATATGTCACACTGTACTGCCTACTGTGGCAGTGGTGCAGGCGGGCAGATCGGTGATTGGGGATGGCTGGGGGTTGCACGGAGGATCATTAATGGGTCTTCTGTTGCTGGACTGGATGCAGGAGGTGGGCTAGGGACCCACAGGCCACCAGGGTTCATTCCTCATACTGCCTACCAGCTGCCTGCATGATTTGGGGAAGCAATGATTTTGCAAGCCTACATTTTGGGCTGTGATGTATTCCTGGCTTTGTTTTTGGCCACAATGTTTTTGGTCATGATGTTACTGACCAGATCCACTCAATGACATTCTCAAGGCAGGTTAGGAAGTTGGTGGGGCTGAGATGGGTTTTGGTGGGTTTGACCTGTTCTAAAATCATGATAGGGCAAAGTGATGGCTGGGGGACCAATTTGCTGTCCTCATAGGGTTTAGAGCACAAAAGGTTGCCATGGATGGGGCCGGGGTTGTCAATCTATGGGTTAACTCTGGTGCCTGGGGAGAAAATGTAAATTATGAAAATGCAAGCAAAGGGACAGCTAAGTAAATAAATTGTTTGGGCAGGAAAAGATTGACAGAATGCTGGATAGTCTGAAGAAATGAAAAGATGAAGCCTAGATAAGAAAAGTGAAAACTAAAGATAAAGATTATGTAAAATGTGGAAACAAGATAAGGGAAGAGGGAAACAAACAGACAGAACAAAGAAAGTCACAGTGAAACTGCAGATGAAACATTTTAAAATGTTTTAACATTTAAATGTTGCTCTGGGACAATGTGCAAGGGTGGGCAAGATAGATTTCAAGTTCACTGCATCCCAATTAAAAATGTAACTGAGGACAAATAGATTTACTTAAGAGCATCAGTGATGACTGTTCAACACAGTAGTCAGCTTTTTTATTCTTTTGTAACTGGGTAAGGTTACAAAGAATAAATCCACTGTAGTTCACCCCGATTTGAATAAATCACATTTTGGTTCTGTGAAACTGGCCACCCTATCTCTTCCACATCCCTAGTCTGACAGCCAGCCCCAGTGCATTAATGTTCTGTGATAAAATTGTTTGGAGAGCATTGCAGATACCGTTGTCTTCCTTCCTGGGGTGGGTAGTGGTGCTGTGTTTTGGGGGATTACACTGGATTCTAAAAACTGGGATCAGGCCAGGCTGTTGAGGGGCAGGATCACTTTAGGGAAAGGAGAGAGAGAACATCTTGCTGCCATTAGGTCTAGGGTAGGGGAAGGTTATAAAAGCATTACTACCATTAAGGGGAAGGTGATGAAAGAGAGCATTGCTGCGATTAGGTCTGGGGAAGAGAGGAGAGGAGGGATTATTGCTGCCATTATGTAGACTGGGAGGAGATAGTGTTACTACCATTAGGTAGGTGGGAGGTGGGGAGGAGAAAGTTTTTCTTTACTGCTTGGGAGGGGGACAAGAGAGCAGAGAGCAATGCTGCCTTTGGTCTGAAGTGAAAGAGCGAACACTGCTGCCATTTTTTCCTCACTTTGCCTCACTTAGAAATATAAGGTGTGTTTACACAGCTGACTTTGCTCCTTCTGTGGGCGTTGCAGCACTGCCCTGACCAAAAAGACATTCGGCTTCTGCATCTACACAGACCCTCTCAGCTGATGCAAGACACACTGGAGAGGCTGCCAGTCAAGGGCAGTCAGCTGATAAAAGCAGAAAGGTGCCCACAGGGTCTGGCACGTTGGTGAGCGTGCAGCCTGTCCACACAGCAGCTTAAACCGCCACTCTGGAAAGCGCTCCCAGACTTGATGTGACTGCGGAAGCAGAGTAATGACCAGCTTACCATAATCCAGTAAGTGTCTACACAGCATGTGCACTGCAGCAACCTGAGCGGGTTGTTGTGGTGCAAATACGACTATGTAAACAGGGCTATAGACAATGTGACTACTGAGGTAGAAGAAAAAGTGAAAATACAAAAAGTTAGCTGAGTCACTCTGATAGGCCAGAAGTAGCACATCAATGTTCCATGAGGCCAACCCATGTTCAGGTGTGATTCTGAGATCACCTGCTCTAGGAAAGCCCATGGTCAGAGGGCACTGCAGGTGCCAGGGCTTTCAGGCTAGGGGAGGGAGGGAGGAGGTGCACATGAAAGAAAATAAAGTAAAATGAAACCAATGTAAGAAAGATAACAACCAAGCTAGATTATTTGTTCAAAAGGTGAAAACTAAACAAGGAAAGAGTGAAGCAAACAGAGAAAAAGAGAAATAACCACGCTGACCCTGAAGGTGTTTAATTGTTTATATTTCTAAGATATGACAGTTTTCAGGGTGGCAGTACTTGGAACCTCTGTACAGCTGTGTAGGGGTCCCTGACAGGTGTTCACAGAGAAGGAGTCTTGGGCTTTACATGGTTAGACTACTTCAAGCTCCCCTTGGGTTTGAAATATAATGGATCTGTTGAACAGAGCATACCCTATACTATGTTTTGTAAAGAATTACATGGTATGTATGTTATTACTATAAACTTTTATATACACATAATGCATTTATTAATCATTAGTGTTGTATTTCCAAAGGAGTTTTTCTCCTTGCCAGGATAATTATTTTTATGTTGGCTTGCTGCACTTGCGCAGCAGTCAACATATTGGGAGAGTGCAGCTTTGGGTAGCTGCTGCTGTTGGGCAAATGCAGGCACGCATCAGTAGGTGCATCCCTCATTCCCCAATAAGCCAGCATGCTAGCGGCACCAACATTATGTAAAGTGGACAAAACTTCTAAACAAAGTGCCGCTGCAATCGAGACAAGCTCTTCATGCAGCGTCACTGTTTAAAAGTTATGTCCACTTTACCACGTGCCGTCCCCCAGTACAGGGTGCCACGCTGGGAGCTTCCACCCTAGCATGGCAACTGATGCCATGGCCGATGGGGTGCCCAATCCCCGCCGGCTCCACTGTCCCCCCGAGTACAGGGTGCAATGCTGGGAGCCCACCCCAGCGTGGCAACTGATGCCATGGCCGACGGGGTGCCTAATCACCATTGGCTCCACGCCCCCAGCCATCCTTCTGCCATGCTGGGAGCCCACCCCAGTGTGGCAAACGCCTGCCGGCTTTTTTTTTTAACCTGCAAATTAAAACAGTCCCACGGGCGCTTTCTCCCTGTCCCCCCACAACCCGCACTCCATCCACTGCGCACCTGTCTCCCCACACCCCTCGCCCATACTTACCTCTGGAGTCCAGCACGACGATCTTCGTGGACCGGAACACGCCTGCACTCTTCAAAGCCGACCACTAACTGAGGAAATGCCGTAAGCTGTATAATGGGCTAGATAGGGTTTTTCAACTTTGTTGCATATCTCAGGCATTTTGGAATTTTGCACCAAATTTTCAACATGGGGTTTTAGGGCCCCTCCTCATGAATTCTGTCACTGTCATGGCGTTTATCGGCCTTGAAAGGTGATTTCGCAGTCACTGCACGAAATCACCTTTCAGGGCCCAGTAACGAAATGACAGTGGTGGTGTTCATGAGGTGCCGCCTTAAAAACCTAAGTTCCAAATCTGGTGGAAAAATCCAACAAATGCCTGTTTTATGAGCGCATATGAAAGTTGCTACGCAGGCTCGTAACTTTGTGCATTCACAATATTTTACTGCTGGATTTTCAGCATTGTCATTTTGTACACCTCCTTGTGAACAGTACAGCTGTCATTTTCCACATCCTGCCGAAATGTGTTTCCGCACTTCCGGCGCACAATAGCGCAGTCGCTGTGGGAAATCAGTGTTTGGGCCAGATTATGAAAATGACAGTGACACAGTTCATGAGCAGGACCTAAATGCCTATGTTGAAAATTTGGTGATGATACTCCATAAAATAACTGTGTTACGAGCATGCGCTACAGATTGTACGCACACCATACCGGCTGCGCATTTGTGATATATTTTCAGTCTGGATTTTCACCATTGCCATTTTTCCACACCTCTTGATGAACAGTATAGCCATTATTTGATATCGTGCTCCAAAATGTGTTTCCGCATAGAATAGCGTGGTCGCCAAAGTAAATCACTTGGGACACTTTGAGGAAATAACAGTGACATTGTACATGAGCAGAGGTGCTAAAATGCCTATGTTGAAAATTTGTGCCGAACGCCCATAAATGGCAGTGTTGCAAGCATGCATTGCTTATTTCCCACACACCCTAGTAGCTTCGCAAATTTGGTATATTTACATGCCACATTTTCAACACTGGCATTTTTTACACCTCCTATGAGCTGTGCAGCTGTCATTTCTCACATCCTGCCCGACATGTTTTCCCCAAGACTGCACTACCAACACCCAAAGGGACACCCCTAATGCTTGTCACTCTGCAGGGTGGGGTGGGTTGGCATCAGTTCAATACTTCACTGCCATTCCTATGATGCATCTGTCTAACTCCTGCACTACCAATGCCAATGCCAGCAAGCCAACATTTGGCATTGACAAATGCTTGTTACATCTGTAATAATATTCTGTTATGCTTGAAAATTCAATAAAAGACTTCTTAACAAAAAGCTCCCTTGGGGAAAACTATTCAGCTATTTGCTTTGTTGCCAGTACGCTGAGGGTGCTTGCCAGTAGCCATTAATGTTGCATGACATAGCACCAGTCCCTAAATACATTTAGATAACTATGGAGAGCCAGAACAGCTGCTGAAAACGCAAAACTGGAGGTTTAAGGAAATTATGTAACTTGCATAATGGTGGAAGTCAGGGTCCTCCTCACAGGCTATCCTTGCCGGGTCCCCCAAACTGTAATGCTGGCTCTGTATTATAAATGTGCCACAGAACTTTAAACCTTGCTGCAGAACTTGACCTAAGAGTGCCGCAAGTTCAGAGTCCCTGCCACAGAATTACATTTACCCTGCTGCAGAGAACAGGGGCCTTGCTTAAGGAAACTAGCCAGTGCACCAGAGTCCCTTAATCTCTTCCTCACTGATGGGGCATATACCTCCTGTTCTACACAAGCTTTTTGAGTGGGAACAAACCTAGCCCACTACTGGCCAGACTGGCATGAGGCAAGAGAATGGCAAATATGATCACAAATGTCAGGACGAGGGATGGCAATTAGTCAACACTGCCGAGGGGTAGCTGAAGCCTTTGCCTTCTTTTACAAAAAAAAGCTGTACATGGCAGAGTTCCGGGCAGACAAGCATGGGCTACCTACTTCTGAAGTTTGGATGTTCCACAGCTCCTGAGGAACAGGCTGAAATGTTGAGGGCTCTAGTCACCACTGAATGGGTAGCTCAGGCAATTAAGTCCCTTAAAAGGCAAAGGCCTGTGGTTCTAATGGGTTCCCTGTTTTTTTTTGCCACCCACAGCACCATTTTAGCGAATGTTTAGTAAAGGTCTACAGTGCAGCCAGTGAGGAGGGAGCCTGCCACAGACAAGTTGGGAAGTCTTAATTTCTGTTCTTCCCAAACCGACTAAAGAGCCTAGTGAGAGTGGTTTATACTGGCCCATTTCAGTTCTCAGTTACAACAACACAGTCTATGTAAAGATCCTCACAGTACACCTGGATCAGGAGTTAGGGCTACTTGTTCACTCAGACCAGATGGGGTTTGCCTGAGACCGCCTCCTATCACAACATAAGAAGACTGCTAAATGTAATTTTTGCTGGCTCTTGGCCCCTGAAGGGTATTTGTACTTCCTTGATGCCAAGAAGGCATTTGACGGACTAGAATTGGACTATTTCTTTGAGGTGATGGTGAACTTGGTCTCAGACAACCCTTTATAGACATGGCCAAACTGTTATATGTGGAACCCATAGCCAGGATACTAATGAACAGGGAACCATCTAGTCCTTCCCTTCAGCAGAGGGATGAGGCAAAGATGCCCCTTTTCCCTACTTCTGTTTACACTGGCTATTGAGCTCTTGGTGAGTTTATTAACTCCCCAAGCAGACAAAAGACTGATCACATCTAGTTCAGGTAAAGTCTACAAGATTACCTTGTATGCAGACGATATTTTGCACTACATAACGGTATACGTGCAAGGCAACCATGATTGAGTGCTTTCAAAAAGGGTGACTCAATCACGGCACTCTGTACAGGGCTACCTGGTAGGGTAGCAACTGATATGGGGTAGGCAAGTACAGTAACGGGATGTCGCTGTATATACACGTGCGGGGGACCATGTCACGCAATGGGAGGAAGGAGGGGTGTAGTGCAGCAGTCAGCTGCCAAGCAAGTTGTGTGGCATGAGGGTAGGTGGCGGGTTGGGGTTGGAAGGTGCTGGTTTGATTTTTGAATGTATTGTTTTTAAGGGCCAGGTTTTTTTTTTTTATATACACACACTCACACACACACACACACACACACACACACACACACACACGCACTGACATGCACCCCTGGAGTTGAGAATCCTTAGTAGGCATTGGGGGGCACAGTCCCCGCGATAACATAGAAAACCAGTCGCTGTTTAAGTCGCTGCAAGTGTACACGACCGAATTCATTTTCGTGATGTTCACTACCAAACGGCGATCACTATTCCGCAATCGCCGTTATGACATAAAACCCTACATAGCAGACCCCAAAAGCTCTTTCTCTACACTACTGCGCACTTGGCAGACTTTCTTATTTTTGGGCTATAAAATTAACCTCCAGAAATCATGCTTTATGGTGGTGTGGGTAGCTTGTGTGTAGGCCTTAGCCTTACAGACCCCATTTGCACTTAGCAAATTAACATTGAATTAAGCAACATCAAATTAAGGCTAGACAGATTTATACTGGAAGGTAACCCAGGGATTTATTTAACTCTAAAATTGATTAGCTTTGCTCATAAAAGTGCTAAATCTTTGTGAAAATGCATAGTTTTGCCTCACTGTGTTTAACAAACACATCACTTCTAGAAAATCTATATAAATACTTTCTGTACAGTTAATATAGTCCAAAAAAAACTGCTAATCAATTATTTAAAACCCTGTAACCTAACAAGTTACCACCACTGAGTAGTGGGGACAGCAATCATGGGCATTCGCTACTATTGTCCTAAAACCCAAGTACTGAGTATTAACCAAAATATTATATTACATATCTAGGACTGTGGGTGGGCTCCTCCATAGGACTGTACCCCTGAACTATAAACTTGCTCACAGTCCTGCTAGCGGATCTGGACTGCTGGCACAGTCTGCCCCATCCTGATGGGCCATTTGAACCTTATAAAATGACAATACTTCCCAAGATTCTGTATCCTATACAGATGCTGCCTGTTGACCTGAGTAAGAAAGACAGAAGAAGACTGGAAGCAGAATGTTTGACATTTTTATGAGGCAGCAAAAGGCCCAGAACAAGCCTTACCAGTCTCAAGAGAAGCACGCAGCGGGGGCGGGGGTCCCATATTTTCAACATTATTTCTGGCAGCACAAATACTCTACATCCAGGATTCCATTGCCCATACCGACAGAGCCCAGTGGGTGGACCTGGAAAGGATCCCATACCCACCCCAGGCATACTCAGCTTCAGGGAGTGCACCAAGTACAATCACCTACCTAGTAAAACTCCACTAGTAGAATTTACACTACAAACATGGGTGGCTTTGTGTAAGGCAAGACAATGGGCTTTGGGAACACAGTATTGGTGATCCTAGCCAACAACCCTAACTTTATACCAGGGATAAATGGAAGCCCAGAATGATAAATGAGAGGTATCCAATGCCTTGGACCTTGTCACAAAGGAGGGGTGACCACTTTTGAAGAAATTTAGAGATTCCACAGTACTATTTATACTTGCAGCTTAGGCAGTTGGTGGAGAATCTTGATAGGAAAGAGCCACTAACAGCATATATTGGTGCACTAAAACAAACTATTTTAAACAAAAGAACAAGGCCCAAACAAAAGATATCAATAACAGTGACACAGAGCAGATTCCTGGGGCAAGATACATCACTGAAGGTGAAACTGAGGTGGGAAAGGGATACGTGGTGCGACGTCCCCTGAGAAGGGCTGGCACACAATCTGGACATCTCATATGGGCCTGTTCATTTGCAACACGTAAAAATAAATCCAATATAAGCTTATTAACAGTCTCTATCAGCCACCTTAGGCAGTACATAAGTTCAACCCAGGAGTATGTCCTTTGTGTGGCAGGTGCAAAACTGAGTTAGGTACCTACAATCACTGTTTCTGGGCATGTGACAAACTGCAGCCATTTTGAAGGAGAATGCAGCCACAATAGGTGTCCTCGAGGGCAGGACCTCAGTTACACCACAGATGATGCTGTTTGGTGTTGAAGACCGGCTTGAGGAGGAATGAGTGCCTTATGTTCGCAATGTCCATCTCCTTCTCACATTAGCCAGTCACTGCATGTAAAACACCTTGGTCTCTCAGGTCATGTTTACTGTTATAATGTGGAGGCTCTTTTTCTCAGTGTTTCGCCCCACAAAGACTAATGTACTCCCTAAAAGAGAGGAACAACCACTTTGAGAGAGTGTGGGGCCTGTATTTGGAATTTGTCACACCAGAGTAGTGCCCTTGTTAGATAAGGAATTATCTAAATACTGTGGCTGTAAACCAAGCCCATACAAATGAATTCTGAAAGTGCTGTATAGTAAATATCACAATGATATACCATGTTATGCCTTTTATTCTACTCTTCAGAACCCAGTTAAGAAATAATTGTATTTGGTTCTCTTTGTAGTGTTTTATCCCTGCAGGAAGTACCCAGGTTCATATTCGACCTGGTGACTTCTCTGCTTGGGCTTTATGTATGTGATTGAGTATACCTGCACTGTGGACACAGTCCTCACATGAGCAGCTGTAACATTTCTCTCGGTAATGATGACTGTTGTTCTTGTATCTGTACATAACACATACAAAGTATGAACTGTTGCTCTGTATTTGTTGATATATTGAAAACTCGGTAAACAATATTTTCAAAAAAAAAAGAATGAATTAAAAACACAAGAATATATATTTTTTTGTTACTATCATCTTTATTTCATTTTCACTTACAGTCAATTGTGTCCAGCAATAAGATCAAAGAAATCAAATAGAGGTACTTACATAGGTCCATATAGTCACAGTACACAGATTGTTCATAATACTGTAAAGAGTAAATACCAGGAGGTTAGAGTTCAGAGTCCAAATCGAACCGGGGCTTCAGCTTGACCCAGGCTTGGGATACCTTTGCTTCATTGACTGCCGCTCATTAAGGTCCTGAATGCCAGACAGAAGTTTAAGATTTCAATTCACAAAATGAGCAGCTAAAATAGTACAGTATCATAACGAATTTAATGTACTTAATCCTGGGCGGCTGCAAGGGAGGGGGCCCCGAGACCACGCAGCACCACCACACAACATACAGGGATGGAGGGTGAGGATTTTATTTCCTCACGGTACAAAGGTTGTGTCCTTCAACATATAGTATAAAAGCCATTTATTCCATCTAGCTTTAAATCTTTCCTCCCTTCCACTTAAACTATGTGTTATCTTCTCCAGTTGGTAGGTTTGCCTTGATATTGCCTGCCAATCTCGCAATGTAGGGATACTAGGAGAAACCACTTTTTAGTAATGGCCTTCTTACCAGCTGTAAGCAGAATGGCTAGGAGGTAGCGAGTATCCCGATCCCTAAGGTTTTCAGGAAGAATTAATAAAATAAATGTTTGTGGGGTTAATTGAAAGGGTCTATCAAATAGTTCTTGAAGGTCGGTCTCCAGTGAATGAATAAATGGTTCCAGCTTAGGGCAGGTGAACATTACATGTGTGAGGTGTGCCTTTCTTTCTCCGCAATTACGCCAGCAGGAGGCAGCCTGTCCTGGGGCGTAATGACTGTGATCTCCAGGGTCTTGAAGTACTGGACTAAGAATTTCCATGCGTATTCCTCCATTGGTGTGAACTAGAAGTGTAGGCCGCCTGGTGGCATGCCTGGTCCCATTGCTTATCTACTATGTGCGCACTCAGTTCCTACTGCCATTTCCCCAGGAGTCTACCAAATCTGCCAAGGGGTTTAAACTTAGAGCTTAATAGAAGGCAGATATCAAATGATTTCGGATTGGGATAGCAAGCATAGATTGTAGCTTACGATCAGAGATGGCCATTGCTCTGAGTTTCGCACCTCTGATGGTAATGATTCGTAGTAGTGTCTTAATTGTAAGTATCTATAATGGTGTGTATTTGGCAGGTGAAATTTTATCTGAACTTCCTGAAATGACCAGATTTGCCCTCCTGTAACAATCTGGAACAAATATTTCAAACCATATCTGCTCCACTGACCATAGGCATGGTCCATCTTTCTTGGTTGAAAATCTGGAAGGGCGGCTACAGGACATATTAGTGATATAAAAGGGAAATCCTAAACTGCCTCTTAATCTGTTTCCACATGGTCACTCTATGTTGCAACTCTCGGTTAGTTTATTATTTGTTTCGGAGGTTATATGGCCTTGGTAGAGTATGGCATAATATTCTAGGTCAGCAACGATTTCCTGCTCAATATCAACCCAGTGTGCCTCACCTACAGCCAGCTGTCTACAGCATGTGTCGCTAGCTTGGTAGTACCGTCGGAGATCTGGGAGGAGAAGCGCCCCAAGCCTCTTGGTTTAGTAAGGATCTTTAATCTAACTCTAGGTCTGCGGCCTGCCCAAATAAACCGAGATATAGCTTTTTCCCAGTCTGTAAACACTGAGCGTGGATACTAATAGGGGTGTTATTAAAGGTACAGAGCCCTAGGCAAAACCACCATTCAAGTATGTCTATTTTTCTGCTTAGACTCAATGGGAGCATACTCAAGAATATTTTTAATGTGTTTTTTTTTACTAAAGTGGCCAGCTAGCCAAGCAGGCTTACAGCATGCTAGCTAAGGGGCTTCTGCTTTATGGGATGATCAGGGCAAGAAAAACATGTTTTTTTAAACAGCAGAATGATTGGAAAACACATGAGAATATTTTTCAAATGCAATTTTATTTTGCTTAAGTGGTCAGCTAGCACAGCAGGCTTACAGCACGCTAGCTAAGAGGCATCTGCTTTGCAGGATGAGTGCAGAATGTCGCTTTCTTCTTTTGCCCAGGCTTCAGCAGCAGTGGCATAAGCTATGAGACCCCAAACTCTCACCCCACACTAGTCTTCTTTAATCTTTATTCAGAACGTTTATATTTTCTTTTTTGTTGTGAAAATAAAATTATATGTGTAAAACCTCATGTCTTGTAGTTGTGATTTCTTAGGTCATCCTCCTTTAGTTTCAGCCCCACCCATGATTATTTGTCACTGTCCCTCCTTTTAGTTTCAGCCCCACCCATGATTGCTTGTCACTGTTCCTCCTTTTACTTTCAGCCCCACCCATGATTGCTTGTCACTGTCCCTCCTTTTGGTTTCAGCCCCACTTGGCATTGTTTCATTGTCCTCCTTTTAGCTGTCCCCAAAACCCCAGCTTCAGTTTTTTCCTTTTGCTCTCTTGCTTTTATTATTTTTTTTATATTCTTTTCCTGTTGTAAAATGTAACTTCTTGTCTTGTAGTGATTTCTTAGTTTCTCCTCATTTTGGTTGCAGCCCACACCCCACCATCAAAACTGTTTGTCACCCCTCCTTTCAGCCCAACTCCTCAATACTAATTTCAATTTCTTTCCTGGCTGTCTCTTTTATTTTTAATATTTTGTTTTTCTGTTGTAAATGTAACTTCTTGTCTTGTAGCGATATCTTAGTTTGTTTTCCTTTAGTTTCAGCCTACAGCCTCACATTCACGATGGTTCCAATGTTTCTCTAATTTTACGACTCCCCGTGAGCAGAAGTTCTCATATGTCTGTGCAGCTTTGGATACCAAGAAAAAGATCCATGTGCACAAGGTAGGTTAGTCCGTATAAAGGATTCCATTTACTGCCAATAAACACTAAGACATGACTGGACACTAACACTTAATGTAAAGCATAGATATATATTTCTCAGTCTCAGTGGCTCAGCAGGTAGCACACCTCACTTCTAAGGCTGGGAGATGAGAAGGCTGTGGGTTCTATCCCACAACAAGCACTTGGTTAAATTCCAATACTGACACTGTAGTGCAGAATGAGGGAGTGCTGCACTCCTGAGGTGCCATCTTTTGATGAGACATTAAACCGAGGTCCCATCTGCCTGTTCTGGTAGTAGTTCAGGTGGATGTTGAAGATCCCATGGCGCTTCTCGAAAAAGTAGGAATTTTTATTTAAGAAAACAAAATCAAAATTCAGACATCAATATTCAGAGTTTACAATTGTTACAGACAGAAATATTGAATGCAATTTATACTTTTCTCATTTAAATCTTAATTTCTATGTTAACCCATAACATTCAGGAACCAAAGTTTTTCCATAGACATCTTGCTTTTACAATATTCTTTTTAATTCTTCATTGCAAATAGTCAATAAATTTTGGCTAATCTGTGTCAAAATGTGTTGCTGCCTATATTCTTGTTATTGTGCTACAAGTGCACATCTTTTGCTTACACAAATAATATTTACAAACTGCAAAGAAAACCCTGAGTGTGCTTTTGATGATACTTATTCATTGAAGAGGGATATAAACCTAACACTAGGATTTTGTGTGTTAAAAGCAAACTATTCTCTACACCCCAAGTCCTTAGAATTAGGGACCCAAATTTCTTAGAAAAGGGAAAGTCTAGGTAGAAGTGCTCCTGGGTTTCTTCAATTCCTAAAGAAGAGACCCTAGGACATCTATGTTCTTTCACAACTTTGTGCTTATGGGTGCCTCTAACTTCTAATCTATTATAACAAGACAACCATACCACATCCCACACCTTAAAAGGTAATCTTTTATCCATGAGTTGTGAGAAAATTATTGAGAGTTTAGAGTCATAACCTTGTAATACATGTGGAGTCACATAGAACTTGTCATTTAAAAGTAAGGCATAGAAAGCTCTTCTGAATTGTTTCATAGCATCTGGGGATGATCTGCCAAAGTTATAATTTTACACAAGCTGAATGTAAATAAGATGGGAGATTAAACTTTTGAAGTTATGTGGGAGAGATGAAGGGATGGTTGTCTATAACTGAAGAAAATTTTTGGAAAACAAATTCAAATACCCATAACTCCATGGAATGATTTGGGATAGTAGTGAAGAAGGTTTAAGTAGAAAAAGGCTATTAAAAATTTAATTATTTATTTATTTATTTAGTTTTTGTTGACCGGTAAGTGCACTAGACAAATCCTGCCTATTTTCAGGCATGACCCGTGGGGAAGGGGATACAGATGAATGCCAACTGACCTTGAACCAGATTAAGCTGTTGGTGGTATTTTTAGTGAATGAAGGGAAATTTGGCCAGGGCACCAGGGAAATTCCCCATCTCTGATGGTAGGGGACCCCTTGCAACCATGGTGGAGGACCATTTGAATTTTGGATGGACATGGAGAGATTCTGGAGACCGCTGCTGGGTTTGCCTGGAGATTTCCACAGTTAACCAGGTGGTTCATTTTGCTCCTGATTTCAGCTGCCCTGATTTTGCTACAACAGACATGGAGACGAGGAGTTCATTACCTGTGAAATTTGGTTCTTCGAACCCTTGCAAGGTGATTCCAAATGTTCCACTCTGGAGATTTGTGACAAGGGACTTGCTGAGGGTTCTTGGCACCTGGGAGGTTCAGCCAACGCCGCTCAGCGCCATGACACTGTGACTGTGTCGCAAATGGTTTGTGCTCGCTTGGCATTTCTCACAAACCTGTGACAGAAATGCAGGATTGGTCTATGGAGGAGTCCTCAACAATGCTGGTTGGTTACAACTTTCAGACGGCCACTGGATTCCTAATACTGACTGGGATGATAAACAAAATGGTGTTTTGGCTCACTCTGACTTTCAGAATCCTGGAGAAGGTACTAGTTCTTCTACTTCTCTATGGCACAACCGTATCAAGCAGTAAGGCTCAGACATTGCCTGCTGTACATCGTTACTTTGTTCCACCTCTTTCCTCTCATGGGTCTGCAGCTCCATTGTATTGGGATTTGCTGGACTCTTCTGCCTTGCAGTCTGTACCTATGGAGACTTTGGTTTCTGACTCTACCATTATGCACACTGTCCCACCTACTAGCCCTGTTCTTCCCAGGGCTCTGGTAGGGGGTCTGCCTGTGGGTGACAAACTCCTGCAGGGAGGGAGTGGGAGTCTCCAGGAAAATTGGTACCTGCTCCCACCTTAACTGATACAGCTCACCCTAATCCTCCTGATACTGTTGGGGACACTTCTGAATCTTCTAACAGATGGGGAAAGGGCCTAAGTTGGCAGATTTGTTCAAAGTAAATTGGAGCAGGCTCCCAGATGGAATGCAGTATGTTCGCTACAGAGGTGGTTTACGGACCACCCTGATATGTACTACGTGGCAAGACATCTTTGAAAAGTTCCATGCAATTTCTTCCCATGAATATTTATGCTTTAATTCATATCTCTGGGGAGGATACCTTTGACATTAGTTTTAGAACTAATGTTGGTCTGGAGATTTGCAAATATGAACATCTTAAGAAATCTCCTTTATGGATTCCCTTCATTGCTATCCCTCTGACAAAACCTGCAATTAGAACCATTACGGTTATGTTTCACAATGAGGGAGTTAACATCAGTGACATTTACCACTGGTTGCAAAATCGGTGTGATGTCCTTGGGCCCCTGAGGCTATTGTGGATGATGAGGGCCTTGGACTGGAGGTCGGAGGTTCAAGGTTAAACTCTTTCAGGTCAACTCTGAGGTCACTCATCTCCCCATAGTTTCTTTTCTGGGCAAAGATAGAGGGTTCTGTTTTATGGGGGTCAACTCAAGGCATGCTATAAATTTGGGCCCAGATCCATTTAAGTAGCATGTGTGATCAGTTAAAATGCTCCCTTTGTATGGTATGGTCATCCCAGTGTGAACTGTGACAATCTTATTCAATATAATTTATGCGATGAAAAGGGACATGCATATCATCAGTGTCTCTGGGCGGATAGGAATAGAGCCCAAGGATGGGATCCGGAGAATTTGGTACAAACTGCTAAGGATAGGAGACGAGGATGGGGCCCACCGCTTCCCTGATGACACTACTCCAAAGCTTATGTTTCCTGCTACATGGCAAAACCAACCTGAGCCTGAGGTACAGTCCATGATCCCAACTGCTCCGCTAGGCCAGAACCAGACCCTATGGTTGAGGCAGGCCAGGATGGCGAGTTGACTGTAATTTCTGATTCCAACCCTGTGGCTACCCCGGTTTGGATGAAACTGGGCCTGGCTTGGTAGGCCAGGTGGATTTGATGCCCCCTAGTTGTTCACTCCAGGAGAGTGACAAGGGCTCACAAAACGACTTCAGGGTGCCCCAGTATTGTTGACTTGCAATCCTTTTCTACCCCTGCAGGGTGACTAGGGTGATTCTGGGCGTGAATCTGAATTCCCTACATTCAGGGGTGGCCTCTGAACTAGAGGATGAGGATAAACATCTCCTGAGTAGGGTCAAGAAAAAGAATAAGGGAAAAAAAGAAAAGACAGGGAGATTCTAGACGAGGAGGGTTGATTTCTGCTTGGGCTTTTCCTTTTTTCTTTTTGACCTTACTGGATGGCCTCCATTACCTGCTACACCTTCAATGTCTATAGTCTCAAAACTACAAAAGGAAGTTAATGTTCCTGTCTTTTTTCCAATCTTTGCAGGCTGATGTTTTTTCCTACAGGAAACCCATACTTCTTCTTTATCTGAGATAACTCAGTTGAAAAGGAGTTGGGTTTGGGGCCTTCCTATTGGTCATTTGGGGAGGACAGTTCGGATGGTTTGGGTATTCTATTTCAGAACCCTAATTTCTCCATCATTAAAGTTATGGACATTTCCCGGCTGGGCCTTGATATTGGACTGTAGGTATCGGGACATTGATTTCGGTTTATTAACATTTATGCCCCCAGACGAAAGCTCTGAGAATTGATTTATTTACGTTAGTGAACCCATATCTATTTACAAGGAAACACATCATGTGGGTGGGGACTTTAACTGCAGCTTGGACACCCTCTTTCTGATCAAAATAATGTGTATTGTGATTTCATGCCCTTCGTTCTTAGTTAAGGATGCTTTTCTTATGCACACTTACTGGACGCCTCAAAAGGGCCCTGGGTTCACTTATCATAGGAATATTTATTCCACCAGAATTGATTATTTGTTTGTTTCTAAATATTATCATCCAGTGCATGTTCAGATCCTGCCCACTGAATTTTCAGACCACTGTTTACTGATTGTGGTTTTAATTTGGGTTCTGCCCCCAAACTGTTTTCGCATGGTACGTGGAAATTAAATACTGTAGTCTTGGCACAGGCAGACCTGTTGTGTAAAGTGGAAACTTTATTGGCTGCCAGAACTTCAGAGTTGTGCCTGTATGATGACACCTGGCAATGATGGTTCGATACTGAAAAGCAATGTGAAATGACTCTTCATCTCCTATGGAAAAGAAAGATCGACCTCTGATTATATTAAATATCTTAGCTATAGGAATCAGTTTTATAAACTGATGTCCTTTTCAGATCGGGAATGGGTTCATTACTCAAAACAAATTTTGGAAATTAAAAATGTATGTTACAGTACCAATACGATCGGGCAAAATCTTTGGATGCAGAGATGCAATGTGGTACAAATATTTCCGCGCCAGATCCTTTATGGCCTGCAAACAGAGGTTGGATAGGATTCTGATGGCTGGCCTCTATGATGTCAGGGTACGTCCGAAAGACGGATGGTCATATGTTGCAAATGATACATTCTCATTTGCTGAGGGAATTTTCTGCTGAAAGGCCAGTAGGAGTCAATCTTGACGCATTGCTTTCCGCTCCCACGCCTAGCCTTTCCATCACCGATGCTGCCTTTACTTTCCCCTATTACTAGGGAGGAGATATTAGTCATCCTTCAAACCCTGAAAACCGGACATCACTGGGTCTCATGGTTTGACTTATGACTTTATAAATCATTTTCATCGGTACTCAGTGAGCTCCTGCATCTGGTATATGATTTTATTTTAAACCATGACGGAGCTTCTCTGCAGGATTTGGCACTGCAATTATTAGTTATATCTATAAGAAAGAGGATAAATTGTTCTTAGAAAATTGGAGACTGATTAGTCTCCTGAATTGTGATTACAAAATCTTGCCAAAATTCTAAGTGCTAGACTACAAAGAGTAGCACAAATATTGATTAATGAGGCTCAAACTTGCTCTGTACCCCATCGAACATTCAACATTATCTCTTTATTTTGAGGGAGCTTTTAGATGCAAAACAGAACCAGAACAGTATGGGTTTTGTTATGGCATTAGATCAGGCTAAGGCCTTTGATAGGGTGTGACATTCCTTTTATGGCAAGTTTTGGAAAGGTACTGGATCCCCCTACTGTTGTCTCATGGTTACGGATTCTGTACAAGGAAGTGAAATGCATTCCATCTGTTAATGGCCTGTTGGGGCTGCAATTCCCTTTAAAAAGGAATGAGACAGGGTGTCCATTGAGCCCTCTCTTATTTCTTTTCACTGTAGACCCCATTATCCGGGAATTACAATGGGATTTGCAGATTTTAGGTTTCTCCCCAAGGGTGATGATCTGGCTGTGAAGGTTACAGCCTATGCTGATGATCTTGTGCTGCTTGTCCGTGATGAGGGTTTGGGTATCCAAGCTTTACAAATATTTTCCCATTTTGCACGGCCCTCCAGCTGCTATCAACAGGGATAAAAGTGTGGTTATCCCATTGCAACTGGGAGGTGATCTGAACCAAACCTTTGCAGGTATTAAGCTTAGTAGGGATCCTCAGAAAATATTGGGTATTTGGTTCGTATGCCAGATGCAGCTTCCTTTAATTGGGACAAACAGTTGGGTTTTGTGAGGCTAAGGTCCAGATTTGGAAAAATTGAAAATGGGAAAACAAAAGAGGGTCCTGTTGATAAAGAAATTTCTGTTACCCTTTTTGTTTTTCTGTTTGGTATTTAGCCCTCCAGCCCATTTTGAGACCCGGCTTTTAGTAATTTTTTCAAATGTTATGGGGCAGTAGACTGAACCCAGTTAAAGGGATGTCACTTATAAGCCATTGAATAAGGGTGGTTTGAACATGGTCAACCCTGTCAGTTTTTGCACACTATTTTTTGGATGGGCTCTCTTAGATTTGCAAGTCAGACAGGCTTTCTGTTGGCCAATGATGGGTTAAAACAGCTTTACAACCATTTATGTATAAATGGCTCCTACTGCCCACGAAGGTTTTACAGCAGTGGGCATTGCCTGACTATGCCGTCGATTCCGTCAAAAAAATTGAGGCAATGGAAATTGGCAAAATATAATTTTTAACCTGCAGCATAAACAACTGTACCGTAGAGTCATAGGGTACAACTGTTTGAACCGCCATGCGTTTCCACTTTCTACCCTTAGACAGTCACCTCAGATTCTCAAAATTTTAACTGACACACGGATTCCCAATTTTATGTGGGATGTTACTTGGCTTTGCTGCCATGGTAGGTTGGGGTTTGGGCAATTCAAAACATAAGACTGTTCAGGAGAAATACTGTCCACAGCCCTCCTGTTCTGCCATTGAGGAAACCATGCAGCACTTCTTTTGGAGTGCCCAGAGATGCAGTTTTTCTGGCAGGAATTGGGTCTTAAATGGAATTGGCCTTTTGTTAATAGGTTGAGTTACCAAACCTTAATATTGGCACATTTTTCTGGCATATGGAAGGTGTTTCATGAAACCACTTTTACGTATGATATTTGCTGTTATTCAATATTATTTATGGCAGAGTAGATGCCAACTGGTGAGACAACAGATTAAGTTGCCTTCAGCAGTTATGATCTCCGTATTGAATCTGCTATATCCCAGGTCAAGGTACATGATGGTAGAAAGTTTACCAGGGACATGATCCAGATTTATTGGAGGAATGTGGGTTTTGTCACCTGATGTTTTTTCTCCTCCATTATTTTCTCTTTCTTTTTATGGAGGATGGTTTGTCTCTGGGGGGCAGTGTTTGGGGGATGTAAGGTTTTGAGTTTAGTTCTCTTCTGTATTAGTTCTTAAGTTTTCTTGTCTTGGCGTCATAGCATTATAAGGGGATGTTTGCAGATTTCTTTATTTTTTTCTTTTGTCTTCTTTATTTTGTATTTTCTCCTGTTTCTTCTGTTATCAAATGTGGCCACCTTTTTGTTTATGATGTAATGTATTTCTTGTTCTAATAAAAATTCCCTACTCTTTTCCATAAGTGCCATGGATCTTTAACATCCACCTGAACTACCACCAGAACAGGCAGATGGGAACTCGGTTTAACATCTCATCTGAAAGATGGCATCTCAGGAGTGCAGCACCCCTCATGCTGCACTACAGTGTCAGTATTGGATTTAACCCAAGTGCCTGGTGTGGGATAGAACTCACAGCCTTCTGATCTCCTGGCCTCAGAGGATCAGATATAGATATAGATATATGTGGATAGAGAGAGAGATATGTGGATATATAGAGATATGGAGAGGGAGAGATAGATATTCATGGCAAAAACTCCATTTAATGCTTCAGTTAGGGTTGTCCACAGTGACAAAAGTGAGAAATTCGATGTTAGGGTTGAAAGCCCCCCACCCAAACCGGCATCAGGGTGTGGTTGGGGTCATCAACCCTAACTTTCACCCCATTCCATGTGTAAACAAGCTGAGGTGGTGAAGTATAGGAGAATGGGGTGAGAGTTAGACCAACAACCCCAACGCACCCCATGCCGTGTTTGGGGGGTGGGGTGGTGGTGGGTACAAGGGGATTTCATCCTTAACATTGAATTTCCGCTTAGTCACTGTGGAACAACCCTAACTGATGCATTAAATGGATTTTTGCCATGAATTTCCTTCTTTTGAGAAAGAGGACTATAAATAGTGAATTGAATGCGGTGGTGGGAGCGTGGGGCCCTCCAATCACGTGATTGTTTTTGTCACATAGTAGCGATAAGTGTAATGCAAACATAAGCACAAATGGTTATGCACATGGTGACACAAGCGTAAATGGTAATGCAAAGTGACGCCACAGTGAACAGTGATGCAAATGAAGATGTAAACGCAACTGGTAATGTGCATTGTCATGGTACCACAATTGGAAATGATAATGGCAACAGCAACAATAATGCCAAAGGAAACAGAAGCGGAAATGCAAACACAAGCGCGGTACAGAAACACAAGCTGTAATGCGCACGGTCACAGTACCACAATTGTAAATGCAAATGTTAACAGTAACAGCAACAATAACGCCAAAGGAAACAGAAATGCAAGCATGTACAGAAACGCAAACTGTAATGTGTATGGTCATGGTACCGCAATTGGAAATGCAAACGGTAACAGCAATAGTAACGCTTAAAGGAAATAGAAATGGAAATGCAAGCACATACAGAAATGCAAACCGTAATGCGCATGATCATAGTAACACAATTGGAAATGCAAATGGTAATGGTAAAAGTAACAATGATGCAAAACGAAAGACAAATGCAAACGCAAATGGAAGAGCGGACGCAAACGCAAATGATAATGCACACGGTGACGCAAATCGAACGCAAACACAAACAGTAGTGGAAACGCAAATGGTAACAGTGTAACGCAAACACAAACAAAAATGCAAAGCAAAATGCACACGGTAGCTATATGGGAATGCTAATGCAAACGGGTATGGAAGTGCAAGTGAGAACACTAACTGTAACAGTAACAGAGTGCACACCTATTTTTGCCCAAGAGCTGCATAGAGAAACACAGTGAATATGAAGAATGTATGCATAATAATGGGCCTCGGAGCAGAAAATAAGCACTTGGAATACTAAATTACTTATAGCTCAGGAACTGTACAACTTGAAAAAAATTAAAATGTCATATGATTCATGACTTTCCTGGCTAGTTTTGCACTTCGCTCCTACTTGGGGGTGGGTGGCTAAGCATTTTCCTATCAAAAGTCCGTATCTTGCACAGTTTCGACATCGGGCCCGAAGTCGTGGCGATCGCCGAATGTTAGTCCATGGCAAAAGGCCAACTTCAGAGCAGAGTAACTTGCATTCATGCAATATTTTGTCACCAAACCAGTGAAAGGCACGCCTGTGGGATATTGCCTGTATTCCCTCCAGATTTCAGCCCAAAAGACCAAACCAATGTTTTGCAGCAGGGTGACAAAGAATTTCTGTTATTTTCCCCATAGTGTCAAATAGTAGTGTCGCAAATCACGACACTTTCAAAAAATCACGAAAGTGTTGCAGGTGCGACACTACTTCATGGCTAATTTTTCCAAAATTTGAAAAAATATATTTCTGGGGGTTTAACACCAAAATAAGACATGCCTAGCATCCTCAGGGCTTGACTAGGTAAACACAAAAATAGTGTCCCTAGAGGGTCTCAATTTTAAATGCCAAGTATTTCTGTGATCAGTAACTGAAAAAAAATGGCTGACTCACGACACTATAGGGGTAATTTGCAGACACTAAAAACTGCATTTGCAACACTGTCGAACCTTTTTGTTAACTTTTCCCATTGACTATAATGGAAAAATGTTTTGAATAACTTTGAACTGTTTAATATTTTTTCATGAAATCTTCAAAAGGCACATTGGGGACCCTGGTCACATGTTCCCTGACGTTTGTGGACTGAGTCGGTGCAAACTCAGCGACCTGTAGGCATGAACAAAAAATGCTCAAAAAAGAGTAAATGCACTATGGAAAGTCGCTTAATAACTCCACAATCATATATCCAACCAGTACAAAACTTGGCAGATCCCAAGATCTATGCTACTGCTCTGTCTGCCACATTATAGGCAAATCTGTCAAACAGTGACAAAGTTATTAGGTGCAAAATTTCACCATTTAACCTTCAATGGGTACTAATCTAACTAAGTGGCACTACTGCACTACTATAAAATATATATATATAAAATTAGAGGCAAAAACTCCATTTAATGCATCAGTTAGGGTTGTTCCACACTGACAAAAGTGAAATTTGGTGTTAGGGTTGAAAGCCTTGGACCTCACCCCCACCCCCAACCAGCATTTGGGGTGCGCATTGAGGTCGTGGCTTCTAACTCTCACCCCATCACATATGTAAAGAAGTTGAGGAATACAAAAATGGGGTAAGAGGACAGATACGACTCCCAACGCCGCACTCGATGGCCAGTTGGGGGGTGGAGGTCCAAGGGGCTTTCAACCCTAACATCGAATTTCTCATTTCGCCAGTGTGGAACAACCCTAACTGACGCACTAAATGGAGATTTTGCTTTAATTTACCTTCTTTTGAGAATGATGATGAGAAATAGTGAATGAAATGTGGTGGTGGAGCGTGGCCCAGTATCTTGTGACATAGTAACAGTAACAGCAACATTAAACAGAAGCTACCAACAGTGGCGCATACAGGTAACGCAAACATAAAATGGTAAAAAGAACGTTAATAGAAATGCAAGCGCAAAGTCATGCCAAAGCTTAACAGTGATGCAAACGCAACTGGTAACGTAAACAGTGATGGCAGCCATATTTTAAATGGAAATGTTAAGTATGACAGCAAAATAACGCAAAGGAACAGAACTGGAAAAGCAAGCGCAACATACACGCAAACCGTAATGCCATGCGGCAAAGTACCGCAATCATAAATGCAAATGGTAAAGTTAATGAAGAATAACGCCAAAGGAAAGAGAAATGGAATGGGAACAGAAGAACGACAGAAACACAAACCGAAATGCGACAGACACAGTACCACAATTGTAAACACAAATGGTAATGGTAACAGCAACAATAACAGCAAAGGAAACAGAAAAGCAAAGGAAATGCAAGCGCATATGGAAACGCAAACCGTGAATGCGCTGGGCTCAGTAGCACAATTGCAAACGCAAATGGTAAGAGTAACAGCAAGAAAGATGCAAACGAAAGAGAAACGGAAATGCAAATGAAAGGGCTACCAGAACACAAATGGCAATGTGCACAGTGACACAAATAAAATGTAAACAGAAGCAGCAGTGGAAATGCAAATGGTAACAGTAATGAAAATGCAAGCTGAAATGTCAACGCAAAGGGTAGCGACTTGGTGGCGTATATGGGAGCGATAATGCAAACGGGACATAAACACGGGCGGAAATAGTAACTAACAGTATCGAAGCACACACCCTGTTTTGCTGAACAAGCGCATAGAGAAACAGTGTGTGCAAAGAATGTATGTATTGTAATGGGCATTGAAGCTGAAAAGAGCATTGAAGTACTTAATTGCTAATATCTCAGCAACCGGTTCGACGAGGAAAAATGTAAATTTCACAAAATCATGATTTTTCTGGCTAGGTCTTTGCTGTTACATAGCCCTGTAACTCGCAACAAAAATCTGTATCTTGCATAGTTTTGATACGAGCCCCGAAAGGTGCAGCTGACGCCACCATGTTAGTCTATGGAAAAAACGTCAACTTCAGAGTACCGTAACTTTGCAGCCATGCAATATTTTTTCACCAAACCACTAAAAAGGCACATCTGTCAGATGTTGGCTGTGTTCCATTCAAATTTCATCTCAAAAGACCAAACCATTCTTTGCAGCAGGATGGCAAAGAACTGCTGTCATTTTGAAGATAGTTCTAAAAAAGTAGTACGGCACTCATACACCGTGAATTTTGCAAAAGCGTCGTGAGTGGGACACTACTTTGTGACACTACTTTTACAGAAACTTGAAAACATTTCTGGGGTGTTTAACCCCAAAATAAAGACATGGCTAGCATCCTCAGGGTCCTACTAGGTGAACACAAAAGAATTGTGTTCCTAGAGAGTCCCAATTTTAAATGCCAAGCATTTTTCCTGATCACTAACTGAAAACAAAATGGCAGATTTACGACACTACTAGGGCCATTTGTGACACTAAAAAGTGCATTTGCGAAAGTGTTGCACTTTTGTTAACTTTTCCATTGACTTATAATGGGAACTTGTTTTTGAATAACTTTTGAACCGTTCAATATTTTTCATGAAATCTTCAAAAGGCACATCAGGACCCTGGCTGCATGTTCTCTGAAGTTTTTGGACTGGTCGGCAAACCGTGCAACCTATAGGCATGAACAAACAATTCACCAGAAAGCGTAAATATGCACACGGATGTCACTTAATAACTCCGCAACCATATATTGGACTGGCACAAAAGTTGGCAGATCCCAAGATCTATGGTTATGCCCTGTGTCTGCGAATTTCTGGCAAATCCATTGGACGGTGGTAAAGTTATTAAGGTGCAAAGTTTGACCCTTTAACCTTAAAAATGCTACTCAACCCTAACTATGGTAGCACTACTATGCTACCATAATCTATATATAGATACATATATATATTATATAGTGTTGACCATCCGTATGGCACCTAAGGAATAATCATGGTGCACATGTCCTCTTTTATGGAGTTTAACCTGCTTCCCAAAATCCTTGGAAGAAAATATTCATCACTTTAAATTCCAAGTTACAAGGGACAGGAAAATATAAGCAATATACAAAACATAGGGATAATCAGGGTGTATATAAGGAAACCCTTTTCTTTTTGCTATAGTCCTAGATTTCCAAGAAGAGACTGTCTGTTTTGCACACTGACAAGCCTGGGACCAATTTAGAGAAGCATCATCTGGGCTTCCAAGTTGAACTCCCAGAATTGTTATAGTTTGAGAGAATGTTTTATATTAACGATGTGTTCTGGGGCATCAGTTGCTGCTATGCTTGGAAAAATTCATGCTAGACTTTTCGTAATTTAACTTGGAACTTGATGCCTTTTTAAAATTTATTTCCTGAAAAACATGTGTTCATTAAGTTCGGGTGTGGTTCATATACAAATATCTTCTGCATAGGCGCTAACTTTTGGGGCAGGTGAGCGCTCTGATAGAAGAGTGGAGGGATCCTGGGTTTACAGAGATTTCCCAAACCAGAGGGTCTATATAGAAGACAAAAAGCAGGGGTCTGAGCGAGCACCTTGCTTTCCCCTTTTTTCAAAAAGCCCACCCTTGAACACCATTAACATAAGGGATGATGGATACGGAACTATGTAATAATGAGATCCATTGGATGAATTTATCCAGAATGTGATAGACTTTCAGCACACTGAAAAGATAACTATGATCAACATGATCAAAGCTTTTTCCTGATCCAAGGCCAAAATAAGTCTTTGTGGGCCTGAATCAGGGACTTGGGACACTAAGGCCCAGATATTCAGAAATGTGCCAAAGGCCAGCACAAGTCCAGCACAGTGCAAATCCAGTCTGCGTCATGAGTGCAGCAGGTGCCATATTCACACGCTGAGCTGGCGCACTGCACCAGCGCAACCTGGCTGAATATGGCACAGTTGTGCCATGGCACAACAGGATGCACCATGGTGCAATCCATGGATGTGCTTATAGCGCAAACACAGGTGCACTATGGGAGACAGAGCAGCCCCAGGGCAACCGTGGGAGAAGAGCAACAGAGCAACTGAGGGGCATGGCACAGAGAGGTGACCCAGGGACAGAGCCAGGGAAGCACAGTGACAGGCTACAGGAGACCACCACCAGCTGGGCACAGCAGGGCGCAACAGGCATCAGACCCCCACCCCAGAACACAACAGTGGCACAGACAGTAGGCAACAGGGTGGTGCCAATGCTGTATGGAGGGCCACCAAGGGGCCCCATGCAGGCTGCAGGCCATGCCCTCTGCACAGCCAGACCAGGGCAGGCCACACCCAGGACCAGGCAGGAAAGCATACCCACCCACCACACACCCCTGACAGTCGCCACATGGGCATTCCAAGGCACAGCCACCGACCGAGAGGAGGGACACCACAGTGGGACAAACCGCAGCACACAGCAGTGATTCACAGAAGCACAACATGCCTTAACACATGCACACCACATGGACAGGCACTGGACCACTGCAGCATGGTTCCTCACACCATCTGCAAAGCAGGCACAGACACAGGCAGTTAAGTCAAAATATATATTCAGGAAAACAACTACTACAATGACAAGGGGGTGGGAAAGGTAGGAAAGCGAGGGAGGGATGGGAACAGAGACTGTACAGTGGGAATGGGGACTGAAGGGGAGATACGGCTGAGGAAACCCAGGGAAATCAGGACCCGACTAGAGGGGCCATGGCCTGCCAACCCCTGCAGATGTCGCTGCCTCCTGTCCACCAACAGCATCTGCTGTACGGCAGCACCGCCTCCATCGTTATCAATGTTATCAAGATTAACTGACGCAGGAGCCGGCTAGTACAGTGGCATCCTGTGGTGCTGCCAGACACCTAGGGAAGGGACAAGACAGGTGGTCAGTGCAACATCCCAAGGAACCATGCCCATCCACAGTGTGCAATGGGCAGTGGGAATACACACCCTGGAGGGCCATTACAGACCACCCACAGAGGGTGGGCCAATGCCTGCCAGCAACGCGCACACCACACGGTGCACAGCAGTGGTCCCCCCGACAGTGGCCACCCAACTGCACCATGGCAGTCACATGGCACAGTGCTCGGCAGCACCACAGCAACATCAGTGGCGGTCAGGCACACACCCACCCCACCAATAGCCAGCAGACATGTCCAATGGATGTGCCACAGTGGTGGGCACCATGCACAGTGTGCGACACACACAGCTGCCTTGGCACACAGCACAGGTATCCATGCCCGCACCCACACACCTGCCACCCCCATGGACGGTGTAAAGATGATGTCAGTGCCTACCTGCTCTCTGTGGCCCCACTGGTGCGGGAGATGCCCGCCACCTTGGGCCACTGCGGCCTGGCATCCGCCATCGCTGCCCATCTTTGGTCCTCAGGCCATGGGAATGGAACAGAAACAGGTAAACATCAGTAACCAACCACAGCAGCTGCTCACCACCCCCACCCTGTGCACAGGGTGAGCCCTGCCTGACATGTCCTACACAGCGACATCGCAATGCAAGCAGTGGACGACAATACCACCCCGTGATGGCGACTGACAGTACACCACTCTGCAGGACATGCCAGGCAGCCTAGCCAACACCACTAGTACAGCACCAGAGCACACATACATTATGGGCTTACTCACCTGTGCCTAATGCACACCTCCAGCCTCCTGAGGTACTCTGGGTCCATTTGAGCCATGTACCCATATCGGTGGGTGACACTGCTTCCCGTCCGCCACCCCTGTGTGCTGCTGCAGTGAGGCAGCAATGGCCTGCCACACAGCCACCCGGGCTGCTGCAGTGACACCTGCCCAAACTGTTGGGGTTCATGGGGCTGGACGCAGTTGACAAGGTTGACTAACTCAACCTGCGTCCAGTTGGCACTCATCCCGCCGCTGCTGTGCCATGCTACTGGTGTAAGCCACTGAGCAAATGGCGGTGGTAGGTGCATGTGGCCACAGCAAGCGCCAGATGTGCGGGCCGAGTGGACATGTGCTGTGGCCGCCCATCACGCAGTCTCAGAGATGCACAGCATGGATGTGGCTAGGCGGGTCACGGGTGCGGGTCACCCAGGGCAGAGGTCACAGCAGGGGTCGGAGGTCGCCACCACACAGTGTGCACATGTGCAATAGGCTGCATGGCGCACCATGCACCATGGCCCATATCGTGCAGTCAGTGCACAGTGCACTATTGGTGACAGTATACCATCCAGTGCATGCGCATCTATGGTCCTCATGCACCGCATGCTGACATTGTGCCGACTTGCTCTGCAGCAAACCCATTGTGCATGGAGCAAAATCATGTATTCAGCCACCACATTCAAATGAGCTCATCAGCCAATGCGTGGCACACTGGGGAAATAGCATGTCATTACCGTTGCAAAGCTCATTTGCATGCAATGCGCTATAAAATCACCATGGAGCAGCACAGGCTATGGATTGGTATTGCATCCTTTTGAGGTAAGTTGTGCATGCTGCTGCAGTTACACTGAGTACAGCCAGCACAGCAGGAGGACAGTTTGGGAGCTGCTGCCTCTGACACACTGTACTGTCCATTTCCACAAGAAGCCAAATGTTAGAATGAGAGGAGGGAGGGCATGGGCCTGCTCACAAGCGAGCCCAGTTTCAAAGGCAGAGACAGAGGCCCTGTTCAAGGCCTCCTTGACAGGGAGCCTGTGGTGGTGCCACAGGCACACCACAGGCCAGAGCTGGGGGCCTGGGAGGAGGTGGCGGCATGTGCGGATCCAGTAGGGCAGCCACCAGTGGTCTGCACAGAGTGCCGCGAGCAGGTGGGCACGGACAAGCAGTGCAGAAAGGAGAAGGTGGTGGCCATCCATGCCTTACAGAATGCCAAAGGGGGGGGCCTGCAGATGCACCACAGCTCACTGCACAGGACAAGATGGTGGCAGCCAGCATGCACCGCAGCACCGTGGAAAGGTGTGCCTGGATGTGGTTTCAGACAGGTGTCAGCCTATCACTGCATGGTATGTATGTCTGCCACTCACAGCCGGTGGCACAGAGGGTGCATATGTGGACATGCTGGCGTGTGCGCTTGCTGCCATGCCATGTCCTGTGCATGTGTGCACAACAACATGAATGCCATGCTGCCAGACGCATGCATGGCTGGTTGGGGGGGCACACGGTGCATTGTATTGCTAATACCCTTTCTTCTCTTTCAGCACCAGCACGCCTGCATGGCGAGGATGGGGCACTGGCAGCAGCAGTGGATGCAGGACCAGACCCAGAGGACCAGCCATCCATCTCCACAGGCATCTGAGGGCCTGATAGGCTGCATCACACCACCACAGTCCAGGTTGATGTCCCGGCATGGGGTCAGATGAGACCCTGGCTGTGTTCCTGCAGGATGCCAGTCTCGTGTTCTCTGCATGGAGATATAGATCAGGGCAGGGTCCGACGCGGCGATGATGTCACCGCTATCCTGGACAGCATGGGCGATGTTGTGGGGAGATGCCCATGCCTGACACCAACACAGGCAGCATGCCCAGTGACCTGACAGTGGGGGAACATCTGCCTGCCACCACTGTGGGTGCAGCTGTGTGCACTGCCATGGCTGTGCCATGTGGTGGTGGTGGTGCAGCTGCACAGGCGCCTGGGCAGTGGTCAGTGGCTGGACGGGCAATGGCAGATGGCAGCTGGTGCCACAGGGCTGACAGATGCTGAGTCCACCGCAATGGTGCCAGCTAGGGACATACTCCATGAGGACCCCACTGTGCAGTGTCCACCTGAGTGGGGGCTGCACAGCATGGCTGATCACCACAGGAAGGTCAGCTTCCTGCCCAGGAACCTCAGGTCACCGACCTGCTGGCAGAGCACACCCATTTGCTGTGGGCATCCAGTGAGAACAACAGGTGCAGCTAGCCGCTGGGTGTGTGCACTGTGCGCCGGAGGTGCACCAGCTGGCCGAGCAGCGCAGGGGCACCGCGCAGATCCTGGCAGGGATACAGTGCATGCAGGAGGCTGCAACTGAATTCCTGGATCGCATTGCAAATGTGATCATGGATGGCTTTGTGCTGCTGGCTGCCACAGGGCGTGGCTGGCCACCGCGGACCCCATGCAGTGCACTCGTCCAGCCCACAGTCCTCAGCGCCAGGCGACACCCACACCTGTCAATGCTGGGCTCTGATGTAGGCATCCCAGGCATGCCTGGGGCAAACCTGTTTGGGCAACCACGCACTCTGCATGGACCTGGTCATGGTACCACAGGTCAACCCTGGGGGCTAATGCTAACACCCCTGTGGTATGATGAGCAGCCTGTGGCTGCTGATCGCCTCAACAGCAGCCCCTCATGGCCACGGTGGCCATGGTTCCATGTGGCAGCCCTGATGTGCATCCTGCCCTGACCACAGTCTGCAGCTGCTGCCCTGTGCACGCATGGATGGTGTGTGTGTGTGTGTGTGCATACTACTGGTGTGGCACCTGTGTGTCGTGCTGCACACTGCCTGTGTGCATGCTTTCCCAGCTACTGGACCATGTGGCATGGGCATGATGAGAATAATTCAGCACCGTTGTGCCTGTGCACCGTGCAATGCATCTGATCCCCGCCACATGCCAACGCGGTGGGTGTGTGGGTGCATGGGTGCTGCTGTGTGTTGTTGTGTGTTGCTGTGTGCTGTTCCATGTGGTTGTGTGCCACTGACACCCCTACACCTGCACCACACCTTGGTGTGTGCTCCATTGCCATGCACGCCCCTGCATGTGTGCTGTACCTGTGTGTGTGACCCATGCATGGGTTGTGCCCCATCTACCTGTGTGCCCCATAGTGCTCCTGTGCAATGGTGTCCTGATGTTCTGATGTTGGCATGCCATCTGTTGCAAGCCAGGATCCTTCCACCTGGGAGGAGGGCTGTCCACTACCCTCCAGCCCATTGTCTCCACTCGTCCCCGCTACTGTCACCCTCGTCAGCCTCGACCGCCATCCCATGGTCAATGGCCATGTTGTGCAGTATGCAGCAGGCTAGGAATAGCCACAGACTTTCGAGGGGCTATACTGTAGGGCACCGCTAGACCTGTCTAGGCAACAGAAGTGTACCTTCAGCATACTGAATACACACTCAATGATGTTGTGCATGCTGGCATGTGCCTCGCTGTAGTGTTCCTCTGCTGGGGTTGATGGGAGCTGGTAGGGGGAACAGCCAGTTCCTCAGTGGGTAGATTCTGTCACCTATGTAGATAATGACATAGTTAGCCCCTGTCATCCTTTTCCATGCCCCTTGCCTATCCCTGGCACCCCGCCAGCATGCCCACCCTGCCCTCCTCCATCCCTTGGCCTGCTCTGCCCAGCACCCCTGCCCGTCCCATACTCACCCACTAGGTGGCCCATGGGGATGTCCCCCACATTTGAACCTGTGGCACAGCGCAGAGCTGTGCTAGATGAACGCATCATGTGCACTCCCAAGGTGTGTGGCACAAACATTGGTGATGCACCTATGGCATCGCACACCACCTGGCAGCTGACACTTGAGCCCCTTCCTACTGATGTATGCCACACCCTCAGGGCTAGTTGGCGGCAAATGTCAGTGTGGGTGCAGTCACTGGCCCCAGGCACACCAGGCATATGTGCTACCCTGTGGAAGTCCTGCATGGTTGTGTGCTGGGGAATGGATGTATTCCAAAGTGCGTGGCAGCAGAGCGCTGAGGAACTGTGTGAGGAGGCATGACATGGCCAACTGGGTTATGCCTGTGGTGTCCCTGTTGGTTTCTGAAGGTGTCTGTGGTGAGCAGGCACATGACGGCTGTCACTTTGGTCTCCACGGACATTGCATGGCTGCTCTTTGTGGGTGCCTGCATCTCTTCACTGCACAGCTCACAGAGCTGCCTCAGAATGGCCTCATTCAGGCAGTACTGGCACATGATCTCTGTGTCAGTAGTTCTCGAAGGTGGTGCAGGTGCGGTACCACCTGTGTCAGGCATACCACTGACAGTCCCTTCCTCGCCACGTCCGCTGTTCCTCCTGCTGCCTCACACACCTCATCATAGCCTCCTTCATGAAGGGCGACTGTCCATGGTCCTTGATGTCCACTATCCCCATGGTGGTTGGCTGCTGGGCTGTGTGCTATCCTGGTGCACTGCCTGGCACTGTGCCTGCCTGTCCTCCTCTCTCTCTCTCTGCCCCATCCCTCTCCACTGCCACCTCTTCCTTCTCCTCTGTGGCTGCCTCTGTCTGTCTGTCTCTTGCTCTGCCTGCCTCTCTGGTCTGTATTTCTGTCTGTCCTCCTTCCTTCACTCTCTGTCTCTCTCTCTCTCTCCTCTCACCTGGCACAAGTGCTGTCTGTCTGCTTGTGCCCTGTATTTATAGGGCTCAAGTCTGCCTCGGCACATCTCAGATTTGCCATCCACCTGCGTGGTTCCACAGTTGAATATTGCACTGCGCCGGATATTCTTGGGCAAGCCCCTGCACTTGCACATCCTGCATTCATTATAGTTGCACATTGCTGCAATGGGATTTGCACTGTGCAATAACTCCTGCTGAATATCGCCCTTGGCGCAAGTCCGGCACTTCTGGCGCCATGCAACTTGGCGCGCCATGTGCCACTGCTTTGAATATCCTGGCCTAAATCTCTTAAGTATATCAAGTTACTACATATGGATCTTCCCTCCACTGCACGACTGCATTTTACTGATTACTATGTTTGCAACCTTAGAGAGTCGAACTAACAATAAAGATGCTAGGATTTTGTAATCAACATTGAGGAGATTAATAGGCCTCAATTAATTAAGTCCCTTCTATCTCCTTTGAATAGTAGAGTTACTAAAGTGTGTGACATAGTTTCTGGAAATGACTCTGAGGAGAAGATATGGGGAATACACCAGCCAAAATTGGGGAAAATATGTTGCATAATTTATATATAACTCACTAGTGAGGCCACCCATACCAGGTGCAGAATTTCTATTTAGTTTTTTAAAATAGCAGCAACTTCTAATGAGGTAACTAGCACCATTAAATCTGACAGGGATTTTTTGGTCAATCTGAGGAATTTTTAACTCTTTAAATAGCCAGTGTTACCTGCAGTAGTAGATGGAGTGCCAAAATGTCTTGTAAATAAGTTTGAGATACATTTTGGATTTTATCCTGATCTGTATAATATTTATTAGACTGAGGGTCCAGAACAGTTTTGATTTTAGTATGATTTAGCCTTTTGACAGCCCTTGAAAATATCAAGAGAAGGCCTTGATCCCTGAGTGCCAAATTGAGCCTCAAGTGACTAGTTAGGAATTTACACAGGTCTGTCTTGTAAACTGGATTATGTCCAAATGACATGTATTACCTGTATAAAATAAATTTTACCTACCTACCTTAAAGATTTTGCCTATTGTATCGAAATTTTACCACTTCTCTTTAATACTGTATTTCTGTGAATAATCTAAGTTTTGCTCATGAGCTGTTGAGATAGTTTTGTTTAATTTATCTGAGCTCAGATATTGCAAATAGGCAGAATTAGAGTTTTTAACAGATTGTTTAATAAAAAGGACTTTATGTCAGCTTTTGTGTCAATCCACCAATTCTTAAGGAACCAAATGCATCTATCACAAAGAATCTTGCAGCCAGCAATTCAGATAGTTTTTCCTTCCATATCAGGTTGGAGTA
Source organism: Neoceratodus forsteri (assembly GCA_016271365.2). Lineage (NCBI taxonomy): Eukaryota > Metazoa > Chordata > Ceratodontiformes > Ceratodontidae > Neoceratodus > Neoceratodus forsteri. The sequence goes on along the minus strand of CM057453.1, from coordinate 826,999,541 downwards.
AAGAGAATTATTTAACATCCATCTGGGTTGGAATGATTAGATGAAAGCAGAACAGGATGATACTATAGTACTGTTTAAAGCAACTGAAAGTGGTCTGAGATCTCGTGAGGAGATAACTTGGGCATGAGTGGTATGAAAGAATTTGAAATAAATATGTAATTGACTTGGGTTGCCTGTGGGTCTTAGAAAAGGTTTTGCCCTTTAGAGTGAACAGATACATACCCATTCATTAACCCAGCAGTCCTTATTATTGTATTTAACCGGTAGAATCTTCCAAATAGTTTTGTAGGTATGACCACCCCTATCTGATAAAGATAAGGGCAACTGAAATCACCTCCCAGTATAACATGTTTATATGTATGCTAGTAAGGTTGAATCTGAGAGAAGAGAGTAGAGCGAGGTGCAATGCTCTGGGGTGTAAACATGTATTATTCTGAATTTTTATTTTTCTCACAGAGATCCAATAAAAGTGCACGCCCTGGCTTATATCAACTATTCTCTGTACTTAAAATGTAAACCTTTCAACAGAATACCCACTCCATCACATAAATCGGGGCCTCAGACCAAAAAGGAAGGCCCCAGTGTCCATTGTTTTTAACCTGGGAGACCTCATGAACAGTTTTAATTCTTGTGTCTTGGATAAGGGTGATATCGTTAACACTCTTCAGAATCTGAAGGGTGGTGAGACTTTTTATAAGGTTTTATACTGCAGACATTCAAGGTTATGGAGGATAGCTGTTGATTCATTCTCTTTACTAGCAAGAATGGGTCAGGATATTTTCTGATTACTTTTTTCATTCTTTTTCCTTACTTGTGACTCAAAATCTGATGAGGACTCCAACCTTGAGGACACCATGGATGAGTCAGAGTCATCCCTTCATTCTCAGTGTCACCCCACCCCCATTGTCTCCTTTTGCTAGAGCTGGTATTGGTTTCTGGTCACTACATGGTGCTTTTGAGGAGGGGTAATGTCAGCTGCCTTTTTCCTTTTCTTTTTCTTGGTGTCCACGATGGCAAATTTGGGAGGGGTGGAGGAAGCATATTTATACTATTACTAGCCACTTCAAGAGGGAGTGGGAGGGAGGAGGCTCCTGAGAGATTACTTCATTTCTAGGGTGCCTGCTGAAACCTTGTGGAGGGATCATCCTCTGGAGGAGGGAGAACAGAGGGAGGAATTCAACTTTAGAGGGTTGTGCTAAAACCTTCTTCTTTGGAGAGCCTGCACCTGATGTTTTTCCAGTAACTGAACAGGGTCCTGTATCACCCTATCCAAATGGTTTCTTTCAGCCCAAGGACACAGTTTCTGTAAGTGTGACCTCCCTCATCATACAAATTTCACTTGAGGGATTTGGGCATCCTAAGCTTAACATGCCCAGGTTCTAAATAGGTTACACCTGGGTTGGTCGTAGACTGAGCTTAAATGAGTACGCGATTCACATTTATTTCATGTTCTCAGCTCCCTGATAAAACACAAACCTCTGTTCCTGCCAATGTGAAAGCTTCCAGGAAGATGGCTATACCTGTAACATGTTTTAATATATGGATTTAGATTTTAATATGCTACAAAAGCATAAAAAATTTATAATGATTATCACTCCTGAAGTGATAATACTACACTCAAGAGTGATAATACTATTGTTCAGGTCCAGTAATACTATAGTTCGGACCTCAACGATCAGTATACCACTGAATCACAAAAGCGCATGCACTTGTCAGTACCCATTCATCTTCCAAATTGTGCCTCCTGATTGGCGCTTTTTCTATGTGGGCAGGCACAGTAGTTTTAAAAACATTGCCAGTTTGTCGTGCTACTCAGACCGAACTCAGTCCTCAGCCATTCTCCATATTTTTCGCAATTTAACATTAAAAGGATTTAGTGCTCAATCCTGCTGTCCCCTAATAAAAGAAAAACAGGTAGGACTCGGTATTACAGAAAAGCAGGCGGAGTGGGTAGTGCACAGACTAGTGAGACGGAGGGAGCTGAATGGGACAGACAGCGCGAGGCAGTGCGGCAGTCAGCCAGAACCAAGTCAGTCCTTCAGTGAACTGGCTGACCAAATTAGCAAAAAAAATTTAATCTCGGATCCATATATTGTGGTATGGATAGGTTTCAAACACTAGGAGTCCACATCATGAGGTGTTCGGGACACATTGGAACCTCTCGAAGCTGGCTCCTCCGAGGTCTATGTGTCCAGAACCTCTCATGGTATTACTCCCTGGTAATAGTCAGAAACCTATCCATTATTCTCTATTTAACTGTACTTTCACTCTCCAATTACCTGTCCATGCTAGGTCTTCATCTAGTATGGGGGTCCAAAACAGTGCAACGTTGTTGTAACTAATATTGTACATCTGCAATGTTGACACTTTCATTTCTAAATAAAAGAACTATGATTTTGACTGTTGGTTTGGTGAGGGGATAGGAAAAAGGCTGCCATAGGGGTGAGTTTTGAACCTGAGGATAATTTGCCTCAAATCTATCTAAAGTACTGTATGGCTGGTTTTAAAACTGATATCAGAAATGACTTCCTTTACATGAATCATTGCAAACAGTTCAGAGGGTATGATGCCCATTTGTTCTTTAAGCATTTGGTAAAAACTATTTTCCTCTCGGGAGCATTTATTGCATCCCCACTAAATTTTAGTCTAACAGCATTTCTACGCTGTGTTGATTCCCTCTATTTTTAAATAGGTCAGCCATAAAGAATTGTCTAGGCTGTTCAGTAGAAGTCTCCCCATATTGAGGTACCTGCATGCCCTTCATTAAGGCCCGGATAGAGTCCTGCAAGTTGTCATCCTGAGATGAAGCACCCATATGCTGAGTGGATTACATAGCAACCATGGAAAGATCTGAAGAGCCGATCGCTGTGAAGTGTTTGAAGAACTGGTAGGTACCTCTGTGTTCGTGTTGGCCACCTCACCATCTGAAGAACATTCTTTGATTATTTGGCGCTAGCTAACCGAAGTGATGGTGAAGTCCATGTTTTAGAATCATGATCTTGCTTCCAGCCTGCCGCTACAATGCAGCATCCGGGGACCAAGCCTGAGGTTTGTTTCCTTGTTTTCTGCCTTCTCGTAAGGAAAAGAGTGTTCAGTAGTTGAAATATCATTTGGTAGGTCCTTGCTCCTCTGTATAAGCCACGGAGAGAATTGAGAGGGGATAGAAAATTGGCTTGTCTGGTTAACATCAAGCATGTCACTATCTGATTGTTTCTCTTGCAATAATTTAAGTAGGAACTCTTTATTGGACTTTATAGCATGTCATAATAAATCTTCTTGTAAAGTTTCTTGGGTTACCTGAGCTCCAGGTGTTGTGGCTGGCTCTGCCGTTGTACATCCAGCTGTGACTCGGAGTGAAACATCAGAATTCATGGTTGATTCACTTTTCTCCTGAACTCCTTCCATATCTCCTGTCAAGTCCATAGGTGTGGGTCGAATTCCTTTTGCAAACTAGTAGCACATCCATCAGTAGAAACAGTTCCCTACAGAACATTCTCCAGCTTCACCTCCTCCTCCTCTGTCCGCTCCAAACTGGACTCCTCCATCCTTGCTCACTGTGATGAAGAGCCCCTGGTGCAAGAGTAGGGGAATTTATTTGAAGGAAAGGACTACATTATAGAATCAAATGATCACGCCAGAACACATAAATACATCAAAGAAAAACTCAAGAATATATAAAATGAATACAGTACATACATGAATAAATCATAAACCAGCAGTATCTGAGATTTATCCATAAGAAAATCTTCTGAAATCCCCAATCACAACTGTAGCTATGCATTACAATGTACCCACAGAGGTTTATTCTTAACAGTATCATACCGAGTACTGTTTTTACTAGCTAGTGTTTGAATAGACGTCAATATTTTTACACATTTCTTCATAAGAGATTATTCTCTGTTGTGTGATCAAACAACATCTAGATTGCCATATATAATATATTTTAACTGCTAGTACTACATAAACAGTCTCTTTATTATATTTGCCCCATCTCCGTCTACCACCTCATAAAACCAGACATCACATATAAGGGTACAAAAGAGGTTCATGCCAGTGGAGTGCTATAAACATCCAAAACCCTGTACATAGGTGCATTCAAGAAATAGATGATCTCTTGGACAGTCTCTCTCTGACAATTGTTTATGTTTATTGTTACCCTTTACCCTAATCTGCCATAATTGCCTAACCATACTAAGTCCCAGACAAATGGTGGAAGCTTGGGGTTTGTTAGCTGTTGAAGTACCCAAGTTTGTTGATTATAGGGCACATAGGGAATACTAAATCTTCCTGTACTGCCATGCCTAAAAGGGTATGATAAAATGCCTTCCTTTCAAGGATCTGGATTTGTATAATAGAAATGTTCCACTGCATCAATTTTTTCAAGCATTCCAGTCCATAGCCTGGAAGCCTATTAACTGCAGACAGCGCCTGGCCTATTATGCCTCCAATAGTTCAAACAGGGTTCAGCCAATTTAAGACAAAAGGTTTCAAAATGTTATGTCCGAGTTTCAAAGCATACCCAAAATTATAACTATGGAAAATACTATAAAAAGGCTACCAGATCCATCACAGTCACTCCACCCTCTGTAGTGTACATTGGTAAGTACTGTTTTGTTTCACTCGATTCAATCTATTCCACAGTATGCCTAAAAAATACTATTTAAAGCCATAACCAATAACTGAGGCAATGAAAAACATTACACATAAATAAACACAGGAATAAGTATAGTTTTAATTAAAAACACTCATTTTTTCTTTGCAATCTGCTGACCTCTCCAGGAACTGACCAATCTAGTAGCTCTTTGTAAAGATTTATCCCAGTTATTCCTGGCCACCTCTTCTGGATGAAATTCTATACCTAAGATGGTGATAGCTTCCTTTCCCATCTGAATACCTGCAAACTGCTGAGACTCTGGTACAGGAGTGAGTCCCAATGGACTTCTTTTGTTCTTTCCATAATTAATGCTGGACCCTGACAGTCTAGAATAGAGTTTTAAGCAGTCTTGTACCTCCTTTCACAGGTAGATGGCGCGTAAAGTTAGTGTAACATCATCCGCATAAGCCAGTATAGTTACTGGTCTTTGCCTCTGCTGGCAGTATACCATAGACAGGGACCCTGTTTTTCCATTTTTACTGGTAACACCAGTAACAATCATGGAATCCTGCTTGGTTTATGGATTTTGAATTTTGTACTGGTGCCTCATGGAAATTGCATGTCACTAGACAGAATCTCTAAGATTTCAGTATCTTTTAAATTGTTTTTTATTTTCTTTCTATGTCCCCTCTCACAGCATCGGTATCCCTAGCTTCACCCCCAGGTAATGCTCAGGAGCTCCTGTGGGCCTGCCCCTATCCTGCCTGGGTTGTACCCCCCTGGGGAAGGAGGGGACCTCTAGGTCACCCTTCCACACTCCCTTAGTATGTGTCGGGCAGTCCAGTGGGTCCCTCATGGAGCCAGGTTATGAAGTCTGGGGCACCTGGGTCCCTTCTGCCAGTGGTTAATGGGGTGATTGTTACTGGTTTTCTGGTCTCTTTCCCTGAGGGCACCAGTACTAGAGATCCAAGGAGGTAGGTCACAGAGACATGTCACTGCTCCAGATCCTGGTTAGCGCCCTCCCTCCTGATCACTCTGCAGCACCATTGCACCACCACCTATGGTCACTCTGGTGGTGATAAAGAAGCAGGACCTGCAGCCCACCCTCCCCGGAGGAGGAGAGCAGTCCCCAGGTGATCAATCCTACTCCCTGGCCAGACCTCCAGCAACCCGAGTTTGTTTTCTGACCCTGGGTCACTGGCATTGCAAGCAATAGTGCTACCGCAGAGCGCCAGTGGGTCAACCAGATTTCAGCATCTTAAAATGAATGCTGCTGTGCTTTGCATTCTTTCTGCTTTGCTGCATATAGAAACAGTAAGGAAATCACCTGCACTGCTTTGTGTAATCAGCCATCCAGTTTAACCACCCATGTTTAGTAGTTAGAGTAACAAATGGTGATTGAACTGGGTACATCCAGCAGACTTGGGTTTAAGTACCACAACCTCCACTTGCATTGAAGCAAGTCACTTAACCTCCCAAGTGCTTCTAGGTCACTCCTTAAAACAGACAGTTCTGCCTAGTGGGCCTTACCTGCTTTATAAAGAATATAAAAATTACCAGTATATGTTTACTACATCATAGAATAGTAATCAGGGTACTATGTAATTTACCTGAGTTTTACTTTGGCTGCAATGATTTTGTATAGGTAAATATAAATATTCAGATACATTTTATAGCTTGTTTTTAGATTTTAGTCAGGTTTTTATTGTATTCTTTGCATATAAGCATCTAGGTTGTAGATTGCTAAAAGCAAGATCACTGTTACCAACTTATTCAAGTTTATAATCAGTAGGGCCATCCAAAATCCTCAGTTGTTTGAATGAAAGCTAGTCTGAATGAAAGTATGTTCACAAAGAAGAAACAGCCTTTACTTATGAAAAGACCTCACAGTTAGCACCCCATTTAGGTGAATTGGATCATTTGCACCTTTTCTTCCACCTGCTGGTTCTGTCTCTGTGACAACAAAATGTTTTCTGATGGACTGCTTCAACAAAAAGCAAATGTTAAGTATTTAAGAGTACTTATGTTTGGCCAGTGGATTTTGAAAGCACAGTCAATCACACACAGAAGGTAAGACCCAGGGGCTGTATGATGCTGGTGGGCAGAGTAGTGCTCAGTTCACATCTGAACAAAGACATGAAAACTGGGAGACACCCTTTTAATGGACATCAAGTAGGAAAAAAAACATCCACATGTCTGGGAAATGCATGAATCCATTTGAAGGTCCTCCACTAATCACTTGTGGATTTTTAGGTGAAAACACTTTATTTCAAAGAAGTAAATTCATGCAGTTTTTGCTCCTTCTACCCCTGGCCATCCACTCCTTCAGGCCTGCCAAGGTTCCCTACCACTGCTGCTGAGTCCTGACCACTATCCACTGACCCTTACTGCTGTGCTACCAGGTAACCCAAAGTAGCCCTTCATTGAGTGGGTCCCTACCCCTGTGGAGGCTAAATAGGAGGAGAATTGTTCCCAAAGAGCCCTGTATTCTGGGCATGTCGGGGTCAGAACGGACACATGTCTGGGGCTTCTGGTGTATGGTGGGACTAGCAGCCATCCTTCTCGTTGGCCAGCTGGTGTTTTCCCATTTTCTTGGGAGCTTGACAGGCTACATGGCTGTCAAGGCACAAGATCGACATCTGTCACACTCCTCCTGCAGTGAGGACTGATGTGTTGTTGTGCCTCTGGCCTCCACCATGGGCCAGCAAATGCTGAGCCGTGAACCTACCCTCCCTCTCTGGAGAAGGGCGTGGCATTGGACACTCAAGCCTTCACCCACCAGCTGATCCTCCAACACCCAAGTCTGTTTCCTAACCCTGGTCAGCAGTGTCACAGACAGATATCCAATTCAGGCAGTTAAATTATAGATAGGAAAAACAAAGGTAGTCCACCTTAGCAGTGATGGTTCAGATTAATTCACATCTGAGTTCTAACAAGCAAAGAGATCAAGTCATTTGTAACTTGTTGGGAGTGTTGAAAGGGGATCATAGTGCTGTCACTACTGCCATCACCCCAGAGGGATGTGTACTGCATTGTTGTTACTGCCATCACACCAAATGGGTGGGGGCGTAGTGCTTCTGCCATCACCACTGGTGGATGGGGAATGTAGGCCTGCTGCCGTCCCACCTGAGGGATGGGGGCCATAGTGCTGATACTGTCATCACACATGAGGAATGATGACCGTAGTACTGCTGCCATCACACCTAAGGGATGGGAAATGAGTGCTTCTATCACACCTTAGGACAGGGACTTTAGTGTTGCTGCTGCCTACATCTTGTACCTAAACTAACTTTAAATTGGTACAGGATGGAAGGATGTGTAATAGTGGAGGTCAAAACTGCTAAAATGCATGTTAGCAGAGTTAAAATTGTTAAATAAAGTACATAATAAACCAAACACCGTAAAACCGGATTTTGGCTTAGCAGACACCGTGACAATACCATTGTTTACAATGTGCAAAATGGAATATGCCTTTCTCAATCCTGGAAAACCAGTGTCCCTGACCATAGATTCTAGCATTACCTGAAATACTTCATTAGAATGTTTATGCAAAAACATATAACAAAGGACTTAGCTAACACCTTGTCTAACTCCCTCCTAACCGATATTTTTCCCCATCCAGCCATTCACATTCGAATCAGAACTGCCTGCCTATACAGACTCTTAATCCAAAAAGAAATAAAGGTGGGATGCCATATGCCTGTAATGCTTCAAATAAAAAGCTATGTGTCAACTTATCAAGGCTTTCTTGATCTAAACTAATAACCCAGCCCTGAGCTTTGCCCTCTATGCTCTCTGAAAATCTCCGAGTAGTATAAAATTATCCTGCTGATATCTGCCAGAACTGCACAAATTTGATGTGCACTGATTAAGTGGTCTGCTGCTGCTGAAATTATTTTGAAAAGAATTTTGCTGAGAATTTTAAAGTCTGTATTTAATAAAGACAGAGGTCTACAATTTGCCTGATCAGCTCTGATACACCTTTTTATATGATAAAATCAGCAGGCCTGATTCACAGTATCTGTCAGTCTTCCTTCTTTCAGTAATTGATTATATAATATCTCTAATACTGGAGCCAGGTCTTCCTAAAAGTTTATAAAATTCTGCACCGAGCCCATCAGTGCCAGGGCCATATCATTTTTAAGGGAGCTAATAGCTTGAAGTACTTCTTCCTTTGTGATGTCTTAACCATGTCTACAGCTTCCCCAGAATCTATCTGAGGTAAGTGAAGTGAGTCAGAAAACCCAGGATGGTGAGGAACCTCTGGAGCTATCCCAAACATATCTCTAATACAGTGGCGTGAAAAAGTATTTGCCCTTCCTGATTTTCTCTATTATTGCATATTTGTCATACTGGATGTTTTCAGGTCTTTAGAGAAATGTAATATTAGATAAAGGGAACCTGAGTGAACAAATAACACTTGTTTTTTTTTTTTATTTCACTTATTTAATGAAAAAGTTAACCAACACCAACTGGCACTGTGTGAAAAGTAATTGCCCCTTACACTTAATAACTGGTTATGCCACATTTAGCTGCAATGACTGCAACCAAACACTTCCTATAATTCAATATCAGTCTTTCACATAGCTGTGGAGGAATTTTAACCCACTCTTCCTCACAGAACTGCTTTAATTCAGTAACATTTGGTAGGTTTTCTAGCATGAACTGCTCATTTCAGGTCCTGCCACAGCATCTCTATTGGGTTTAAGTCTGGACTTTGACTAGGCCACTCCAAAACTTTAATTTTACTTCTTTAACCATTCTGATGTGGACTTGCTTGTGTTTTGATCATTGTCTTGCTGCATGACCCAACTACGCTCAGTTTCAGCTGACGGAAGGATGACTGGACATTCTCCTTAAGAATTTTCTGGTACAGAGCAGAATTCATGGTTTCTTTAATTATGGCAAGTCATCCAGGTCCTTAGGCAGCAAAGCATCCCCACACCATCACACTACCACCACCATGTTTGACTGTTGGTATGGTGTTCTTACTGTGGAATGCTGTGTTTGCTTTACGCGAGACATTATGGGATCCATGTTGTCCAAAAGTTCCACTTTGACTCATCTGTCCATAGAACATTTTCCCAAAAGGCTTGTGGATCATCCAGGTGCTTCTTGGCAAATGAGAGATGAGCATTTATGTTCTTCTTGGTTAGCAGTGGTTTCCGCTTTGCTACCTCACATGAAGCCCATTTTGCCCAGTCTCTTCTGATTGTGGAGTCATGAACACTGACCTTAGCTGAGGCAAGAGGAGCCTGCAGTTCTTTGGATGTTGTTTTAGGATCCTTTGAGACTTCTTGGATGATTTTACACTGCGCCTCTGGGAGTAATTTTGGCAGGCCGCCCACTCTGGGAAGGTTCACTACTGTTCCAAGTGTTCTCCATTTGGAGATTATGGCTCTCACTGTGGTTCGATGGAGTCCCAGAGCCTTAGAAATAGCTTTGTAACCCTTTTCCAGACTGATAGAGGGCAACAAATTTTTTCTGATCTTTTCAGGAACTTCCTTTGATCATGGCATAATGTGCTTGTTGAATCTTTGTGCTGGCAACGTGACTCTGATGGTAAGGGCCAAAATAAGTGACGTTTATATTGAGCAGGGCTGGCTGTAATCAAGCCTGGCTGTGTTCAATCAGCTGACTCTAATTATCCCTTTAATTGGGTTGATTTAACTAGGGGCAATTACTTTTTCACACAGTGCCAGTTGGTGTTGGTTAACTTTTTCATTAAATAAATGAAATAAGTAAAAAAAAAAGTGTTATTTGTTCACTCAGGTTCCTTTATCTAATATTATATTTTGTCTAAAGACCTGAAAACATCCAGTGTGACAAATATGCAATAATAGAGAAAATCAGGAAGGGGCAAATACTTTTTCACGCCACTGTATATACCTCTATCGAGATATAATATGTCTTGAGGAGAGGTCACTAGGTGATCATCACCAGTTAAGACTTCAGTAAGGATTCTATGATCCACCCATTCCTTACAATCTTTAAATGGGCCCACCGTCCCTTGTAGCCCTGTTATATTGTGATTCTGCCACCTGCTTTTTAATCAGACCAATTTATACCCTATAATCCTGTCTTGTGACCTCTGTTATGAAAATCAGCTTTGTAATTGCATTCTCAATTTTAAATACTTCAAATATTCTGTATTAGAAGATTCATAAACAACTTTCTGGAACAGTTGTTTCCAGGATAGCTTAGAATCATCCCACCAAGCAGCCAAGTCCTCATATACCCTAACTACAGATAAACTTGCTGCCAATTTTATCTCCATGCCTTCAAAACAGCTTCCTGAGATAACACAGATGCGTCAATCTCCAGTCACTTTTCTTGCTTTCTGAAGCCTTTTCCCAAGAAAAGGTGTTTTTATGGATCTATGGTCTGTGAATTTCAAGCTCCGCTGACTATCTAAAGCTCAAACTATATGAGAGAAAAATAAAATCTATTCTAGTAGAAAGTTTCCTACAAAATATGTGTTGCCTCCTGAAGGATAGACATCTCTGTGGAATCCTTGAGACCCACTGTCTCAATTATATTTTTAGGGAAGCAGAATCAAGAACAGTTTTGCAGTCTGTAACGCTGTATCTGATTGTTACCCACAGTTATAGTCTAGCCAATACCACTAATCTGGAAGTATGTAAATAAGGCTGTATAACCCTAAATAGGAGACTCTCTGAGCCTTGGTCTGAGGCACATATACTGTAATTAACCAAATATGTTGTTGTAGAAAATTAATGTCTAACATTAAGGATCATTCTGGAAAGATGTCCACTAGTCTAGAAATTTTAGCTCTGAGTTAGTAAATAAGATCCCCACCCCATCACAGAGGTCTAGCCCACCTGACCAGAAGAAGGCCCCTGTCCATAGATTGGCAGCCTGCTTCCAACTCAAGTTAGACTTCAGGTGGGTATCCTGCAGACAAAATATATCTCCTGTTACCTAAGCTAAAGACTGCATAACCATCAGCTTCCTCCTCTGAGTCTTGATACTGTTAACATTTAAAGTAAAAATAGATAAAGAAGACACTTATGAAAAGGAAAAATGAGACACCCCATCTTCAAGGTACCTAACTCAAGGGGTTTATGATAATTTCCTATGCCTAGTGCGCTTAGCTATGGAATCAGACCTCCCTTCCTCCGGAGCTGAAGTAATATCTGAAGTGGAGGATGCAATGGATGAAGAACCTGAGTACTCCTCATCCTTATCCCCTTGCTTATCCTGAGGAAGTACTGCAAATGTAGTCCCTGTTTTCCAAGATAGTTTTGCATCCTCTTTCCTTTTTCTGTCCCTTTTTCCCATTCTAGAAGCAGAAAGAAGCAATTTATCCTGTCTGGCTCACTTCTTAGAACTTACAATAGTAAAGGGAGAAGTGGCTTTGGAAGGGGCATGGCAGCAGATACATTCATAGAAGGCCTATGAACCTGAGTCACCACTTCCTGGATAATCGAGATGCCTTCCATATCTACATTCTGTTCATCAGGTTCCTATCCACTGCTGGGGTTTCTGATATTAATGATGCTGCAGGGATAGTTTCTGGAGCAGGTGTAACCACAACAGTATCTGTGTTTCCCTAATAGGATGCTGTGCAGCCTGTTCTTCAACATTTTACCTGCTGTGCTTGTACTCTGTCTATAAGACCAGCATGAGAAGGACAGTCTTCATGATTATGGGAGGCCATGGACACCTCCCATAAGTGTGACCTGTTTTTGCACAAATTGCATTAAATAAATTAAGGCAATTTGCTGGCACATGTCCATATTCAAAACAATGATTGCACTTAAGAGTATCACATGCAGTGCTAAGATGAGTGCCGGTTCCACACTTAAAACAAGCTTTAGGCTAGCCTGCATAAAGCAATGTTCTTCTATCCTTACCCAGAAAAAACTATTTGGTAAATGAACCAGCCCATTATTGGTGTCATACAATTTCATTTTAATCCTCTACCCCATTCCAAATCTGCTCACTGTCAAGAATAGGTACAGGTCTGTCCAGAATCTCACACCTCTGCCTAAGCCAAACGAGAATGTCTTCACATTAACACCTTCATTCCAAAATAAAATTGTGATGGTTTTAACTTGACGCTTGTTAATGACACTGCAAAAACGGAATCCATAAAGGAGAATTTTTTAGATTCTGATATTGTGACCAGAACCTATCTAATCTAGAAACAGCTTTAAAGCTAATGTCATAATTAGAGTTCCCAGATGTATGACAGCAAAGATTTCTGTAGAAAAAATGTCATTGAATATTTAAGCAAATTCTAGCAATGAATAGCTCATCCGGTGGATCTTCAAGGCCTCCTTTGTATATTAGATGCACTGCATTCCTGTCTGGGTGTAAGTTACCCTTTATTTTGAAATACATCCAATGTATCGAAACATGGGTTCAAGCCAAGCTCTTTTATTAGGGTCTCTCAGAGTTTCAGAAGATGGGCCCATTCATTGAGGGAAGATGCAGAGGAAGAAAGTCTAATATCAGGGCCTCCACTCTGTGGCCCAGACCTATCAGTCAAATCATGCTGGTAAATGGCAGAAACAAAAGGCATATTGCTAGTGTCTATTTGATCTGTACTGGGCAAAGGAGATTGACGTGGAGCTATCCCTGGCTGAGTACACCTCTGAGCCCCATCCACATTCTGAGTATCTTTGGGATAGCGTTCTATCGTAGGGTCGGTTGGATCAGGGACCCAGGTTCCATCAGAGGCCCTGCACCCATCCAGCTTCTTCTAGAGCATGCTCTGGGGACCAGTCACCTCCCTCACTGTAAGGACTTCATCAGAAAAACAGTATTGGATTGATCATTTAGAACAGGGCAAGCGGTATTTTTGGAAGGTGGCCCTTCAGTAGCATTTACAGTCCTACCTGTAAGACCAGAACAGTCCGTCGTTCTTTTCTCTTGTCATCCATTCTGAAGTTGTAGCTGTGTTTGGATGCAAGGGATGCTGTAGGCCAAGTCCAGAAGTAGAATTGCTGTTGGTTTTCTATACACTGACCTGAGGAAAAGTTGCTGCAGAGCTCTCCACTGTCTGCTCCAAGTCAGTTTGACAGAAGTCTGAAGCAGACCGTGACAGCTGGGCGTTGGCTATGCTTGCTGTCAGTGCCTCAGAAGTAAGGGACTGAGAAGAATGTGCACTGCTGGTAAAGAATTCAACAAGCGCTCAGATGAAATAGTGTCTAGTTGCTGCTGTAACTCATGTTTCCTCTGCAGATAGCGACTTTCTTCCAACTGCAGTTGTTCCAAAATTAGTTCCTCAGAAGTAACAGTAGCTCTTCCAGCAGGCAGGCAAGCTGCATCCTTCATGATGTTTGTAGAGCTAGAATCTCAGCTAAACCAGCACCAGGCATATTTCTTTTGTTTAGGAGTGTCATTCACCTGAAAATCCACTACAGCCACTGCATTTTCCACAGCCTCAGGAGTATCTAGAGCAGGAGAGAGGCTAGCCCCCTGCTCTCCTGTGTCCATCCTCTCCTCCAAGTCAGCAGCCATCTTGGGAGCTGACCAGAGGTTCCCTGCAGGAGAGTAGGGAATTTTTATTGTGAAAATATCATAACATCAAGTTTCATAAATCAAAATTCATATATCAAAGTGTTCTTTTGTTTCATTTCTAATATTTCATCCTAATACCAGTGCATGCATTTAAGTGATATTTCTCACCAAAACCCATAAACCATGATACCATATACCCTTTCCACTCTCAATAAGTACTCTTGCCATCCTCTTTTACTTCCACTTACATTTGGTTTAACAGTCCTTAAGAGATCCAAGATATGTTTCCCATAATCTTAAAATGTCCTGTCTAACTGTTCCATGTCCTTTTTCTTCTGTCCTATGATTGCTGTCTCAATTTGTTTTATGACCACTTTGATTGGAGTATTAATATGTTGTATGGAAAATTGGCACCTGGTTTGCCACATATAATATTTTATACATGCAAATATTACATTCAGTGTACTGGATGCTATCTATTCAAGAAGCCTGTGTAATCTCCCAAGACTAGGCATTCATATGTCATATGATTTGTTGGGCTCTAGTGCCATCTAGAGGCTAGATCCTCCCAAAATTGTTTTGCAAAACTATAAGTTGGAAGAAAATGCTCTAACGTTTCTTCTAAGCCCATGCACTCAGGTCTTATGCATTGTCTCTCTATAATGGGTTTGTGTTCTAGATTGCTTTTACTCCTAACTTACCATGGCAGCTAAGCCATTGTACATCCCACATATTTGTTGAAATCCTTTTATCTGTAAGGATTTTAAGGGCAGAATTCCATCTAGAGGGTGTACATCTAGGAAATCAATCTGTACAGCATAATTTGTTTCCATTATTTCTCTGTATAACACCTTCCTTTGTATGCTATCTTTTTAACTTTCCATAATTTTAGCTTGTTTATAGCTGGAATAGCAAATCTGGTATTTTTAAATTAGGTGAATCTTTGGAATATCCTCCCCCATTTTTGTAGAAAAGGCTGAAACATTTATTGTGTCCTCTACTCCCATGGATGTCTATCATCTCCCTCTCTTTGTCCAAAGAGGATACTAAAAGGAGTGATAAAATACTAACAGATTGATCATTTCTAAACCTCCCTGTTCAATTTTTAAGTAAGTATATTCTCTTAATGTGGTTCAGCTGACTCCTCATACCATCTGAAAAACAGCTGAAAAGCTTTGTTTCTAAACTCACGGGATTTGAAAGATTGGACTTATGTACAAAAACACTGGAGAGTAGGGAATTTCCTGGTGCCTTGGGCCAAATTTCCCCATTCACTAAAAATACCACCAACAGTTTAATCTGGTAAAGGTTAGTTGCCATTCATCTGTATCTCCTCCCCAGGTCGTGCCTGAAAATAGGCAGAATTTGTATCGTGCACTTACCCGTCGACAGAAAACTAAATAAATACAATAAATATTTAACACAAAGCAAACAAATACAACATAACACAATACAAACCATGACTGTAAAGACAGCAGTGTATAATTTATAGAACAATACATGGGTGTGTGTGTGTAACCACAATTTACACACACCGATGTGGATGCTACATAAACTCCCAAAGACAAAGCCTGAGGGGTTTATAAAAGCATCCCACATCGAGAGTGTATGTAAAATTTTACATGCACACAATTATGTATTATTTTATTTAAAGGGACACTGTCAACCCCTTAGGTCTCAGTGTCTCTAGTTTAAAAAAACATGTTTTATGATTGCCAACACTTATAAAGATTGTTGCTGTAACTGATAGTTTGATTCTGACTCTTTTCTTCTTTAAAAAGTGAAAAACAGACTGCCCACCATATTGGTGTTACCACACAAACACAGGTATGTTTACATTGATTGATCAGTTCCAGCTCCATCTTTCCGGGACTTGGGACACCACAACACAATCTAGCCCCTCATGTTGCAGAAGGAGTTTAGGAAGCTACTGCCTCATGGAGACTACATTGTTTGTGTGTGCTTAATGCTCAGGAAGTATGCAGTAAGAACAGATCCAGGATTGCAAGCAAAACAAGATTGTTTACAAATATACATTAGCATGCATTTTAGTCTACTAAACAAGGAGACAGACAAAACAAAAAGCAACATTAATGAATTTTAGAGATGGTAAGCAACCATAAAATGTAGGTTTTAACTAGAAATAATATGATGGAAAACAGGTTGACAGTGTCCCTTTAATTACTGGTCATCATTTTTTTTCCTTTCAGCACAGTTCAGTTAGCGCAGCACTTCTGTCTGAGACAGACAGAGACACACCCACACACACACACTGCCTGTCTCTCCCTTTTGTTTTTCTTTTGTGTTTTTTTTTTTTTACATTACAGTGTGAACTGTGATTCCACAAAGCTGCAGTTCATTGGCATAGCTGCTGTGTGAAAGCTGCACTGAAGGGTATGAGTAGTCAGGATCGATAAGAAGATTTTTCATTTTGAAAGGCAGGATCAACTAGATAGATATTTAAAATATTTAAAAAGTTACTTGCCTTCACAGTGTGAGACAAAGCTTGAGTGCCGGTACTAGTACTCAGTAACGGAGCTGCCATGTTGGGTAAGATGTTCAGTCCGCCCACAGAGAGACTACATGCCAATTAGCTTCTGTGCGTGCACTAGATTGACAGCTACTGATTACACCCAACCCAGTTGTAACTAAAATATCAACCAGGCAGTTGTAACAGGTGATAAAACTGCTGTTATCCGTATACATAAAAATGATCACCAGTATTTAAATACAGTTTTATACAATACAATATGCAAACTATGATTAAGCAAAATGTAAATATTGAATGTGCAAATAAAACATGATGCATACACCAGCTATTAAGTGTTAATTTATTGCTTTTTTCTACTATCTTTCCCATTTTTTCCAGTGGGCATACTGCATATTTGATCTAGATCAAATTTTCCATCAGATGCTAAAACAATTTTACATGTATCAGATTATCTAAGTGAATGACTTCCAATTGTTTTCTTGATTTTTGTTTTAAAGCTGTTAATAAGGTTAAAGACTGTCTCACAGTCTGCAGTACATGCCGAAAATGTAGCACACACATCTAAAAGCTGAGCCGCTATACCATACTATGGATTGGTTAAAACAAAAGGTATCTTGTCTTTAAAGGAATTTACTGATTCTCATCTAATTTTCTCTGCTACTACAAATTTGTAGTCATTGTATTGGCTAATAGTGGCTGCCTGGTCCACTGACGCAAACGGATAGTCATAGTATAGGGTGGCAAAGATGATCAATGGTCTGAGGAACTTACCTTACAAGAGTAGGCTTAGGAATTGAACATGTACTCACTGGAGGAGAGGAGAGGAGAGATATGATTGAAACCTTCAAGTACATGAAAGGAATAAACAAGTCTTGTATGCGGAGGGGCTTTCAAACTAAGGAGGAGGGACACCGAGGCCATGATATGAAACTGGAGGGAAGGTTCAGGAGGGAGGCGAGAAGACACTTTTTACGGTGAGGCAGAGATGGTAGCTAGTAGAACAGTGAGCAGCTTCAAAGGGGATGGGACAGGGCAAGAGGGAGAGTTAAAGGAGGGGAGCAATGGAGGGAGGCAGCTGCAGATAAGGGCTGCTAGCTGCACAATCGAGCAGACTTGGTGACCGTGAAGGCCTTTTTCCTGCTGGCAATTTTGTATGTTCGTATGTTTGCATTTGTTGTGCAGTCTCTTGACATTACATATACTGAATTAAATGCTACAATGTGAAATTACATCAAACATCAGAGGTAGACCACTCAGAACGCTCATCTGTGGGAATCGCCTGTCTAGATGATCACATGATAGGTTAATGAATCTCAAAAATTGATGCTGTGCTTACTTCTGTATCATGATTAGCTAGAAGCAGTTGTACAAGTTGACTCCAGTAGACAGTATCACACCAGCACTGCCCCGATCTTAGCCAGTGTTGGGTAAGTTACTTTTCTATTACTTTCTGTTACATTTGGTAACTTGTTCCAGAAAGCTCTGTGCAGTCACTAGCAAGGATGGAGAAGTTTTAGAAAAATTAATACACTTGACAGTTAGTTACTTATTTCTTTTATACAAAACAATACAAAATAATAAATAACTATAACATAGAAACATAGACTTTGACGGCAGATAAGTGACCACTTGGCCCACCAGTCTGCCCATTTCACTACCTACTGGATAACCTGCAGAGTCTAGTTAACATACAGCCTACTTCCTGCAACCTCCAACTATAATTGCCTTGTGTCTGTCCCATGCATGTTTGAATTCCCCACTGTTTTAGACCCAACAACCTCCTCAGGAAGGCTGTTCCATGCATCCACCACACTCTCCATGAAAAAATTCTCATTACCCTGAAGCCATCCCCCATCTTTAAATTGTGCCTTGTTCTTACATCTCTTTCTCTGAAAGATGCTACCCTCCTGGACTTTGTTGATTCCCTTGAGGTACTTGAACGTTTCTATCATGTCCCCGTCCCTCCTTTCATCAAGAGTATACATATTAAGCTTCTCAGTCTCTCTTCATATGGCTTCTGCTGCAGACCCTGCACCATTTTAGTTGCCCTCCTCTGGACTGCTTCCATCCTGTCTATGTCCTTGCGTAGATGAGGTCTCCAAAACTGCACACAGTACTCCAGATGGGGTCTCACCAACTTTCTGTACAGAGGAATAACCACTTCCTTTTCTACTTGTGATGCCCTTCCTATGCATCCCAGTATCCCCGGCTCTCCTTATTGACTTTTCACATTGCTTACCCACCTTTAGGTCATCTGATATGACTACCTCCAGGTCCCTTTCCATTTTGTTGTTGTTAGTACCTCCACTGCTATTGTGTACTCTTCTCCTGGGTTTTTGTTTCCCAGGTGCATTACTTGCACTTCTTTGTATTGAATCTAAGTTGCCACATGTCTGACCATTCCTCCAACCTTGCCAAGTCCCTTCTCATCTTTTCTACCCCCTGTGTATCAACTCTGTTACAGATCTTTGTGTCATCTGCAAACAGGCATACCTTTCCTCCAGACCCTCTGCAATGTCACCTATAAAGATGTTAAAGAGGACTGGACCCAGTACTGAGCCCTGAGGTACTCCACTAGTAACCCCTTTCTTCAGAATGTGTTCCATTCACTATTACCTTCTGTGTCCTGTTGTGCAGCCAGTTTGCTACCCAGGCTACTACCCTGGGACCCACTCCCAGGCTGGTTAACTTGATTATTAATCTTTTGTGGACTGTGTCAAATGCCTTGTTAAAGTCTAGGTAGGCCATATCCACAGCCCTCCCTGGTCTATTACTTTGGTCACCCAGTCGAAGAAACCAATTAGATTTGTCTGACATGACCTTCCTGCTGTAAATCCATGCTGCTTTGGGTCCTGTGCCCTGCTGGCCTCTAGGTACTCAACAATTCTTTCTTTCAGAAGTGATTCCATCATTTTCCTACCACTGAGGTCAAACTTACAGGTCTGTAGTTTCCGTTCTGCCTTGCTCCCACTTTTGTGAAGGAAATCACATCTGCCCTCCTCCAGTCCTCAGGTACCACCCCATCCTCCCATGATCTGTTAAAAGCGTGGTCAGTGGTGTCACTAGGTCCTCCCTTAGTTCTTTTAGGATTCTGGGTGAATCCCATCAGGCCCCATTGCTTTGTCCACCTTGAGTCTTAGGAGTTCTTTCAGGACTCTTTCTTCTGTGAATGGACTGGTGTCAACCCCCTACCCAGAGTGCTTCTATTGTCTGGTTTAGGTAACTCCTCCTCATCTTCTTTTGTGAATACTGAGCAAAAGTATTCATTCAGTATCTCTGCCTTTTCACTGTCTCCTCTGCCCACCTCCCTCTCCTTTATTAATCTTCACTATCCTCCCTTAACCTTTCTATGCTTCTAATGTACCTATAAAAGGTTTTATCCCCTTCTTAACTGAGTTGGCTATTTTTTCTTCAGTTTGGGCCTCTGCTAGACTGGCTTTCCCACTTCTTTCTGCTTTAATTGATACAGTTCCTGTCATGCTCCTTCTGTGATTCCTTATACTTTTTGAATGCAGCCTTTTCTCCTTAACCTTCCCTGCCACCTGCTTGAAAACCATAGTGGTTTTTACTCCGCTTTGTTTCTTTATTTGTTTCACACAAAGGCTTGTTGCCTCTATGATGGCAGTTTTGATTTTCTCCATTGTTCTTCCACCCTCCTTTTTGGTCATTTGCTAGTGCACTTTTCAGGTATTCACCCGTTTTGCCAAAGTCAGCTCTTCTAAAGTCCAGTATCCTTGTTTTTGTATGGCTTAACTCCATGGTTGTACTCATTGTGAAGACACTGTGCAGTGGTCGCTTGTTCCCAGATGTCTACTGACTTCTAAATTTGTGATCCTCTCTCCATTTGAGAGTACCAGGTCTAATATTGCTCCCTCCTGAGTGGGTTCCAACACTAGCTGTCTAAGGCCTGCCTCTGCAGGGCATCGAGAAAGACCCTGCTCTTGGATGTGGCTGCAGTACCTGTTATCCAGTTAACATCTGGCATATTCAGGTCCCCATCAACAGTACCTCCTTTTTCAGCCATTTTGAGAATGTCCTCTATCATTTTGTTGTCCATTTCCTCCCTTGAGACGGGGGTCTGTATACAACCCCTGTGCGGATTGTGATGCAATTCCCTGTCTCCAAGGTGACCCAGAGTGCCTCTTGTCCTCCCCTTTTCTTTTAGTTCTGTAGCTTTGATCTCTTCCCTTATGTATAGAGCTACTCCACCTCCTCTTTACCTTCCCTGTCCCTTCTGTAGATTGTGTACCCTGGTATGTTGACATCCCAGTCATGGTTCGGTGTACCATGTTTCCGTGACTGCCACAATATCCAACTGTTCTTCTTCCATCAGGGCTACTAGCTCAGGAAGCTTGTTTCCCAGACTATGGGCATTGGTACTCATTGCCTCCATTTAATGTTGGCTTTATCCTTTTTCCCCATTCCTGCTCTTACTGTCCTTGTCTATTTTTCCATTTACCACTGTTCTGCCCTGTGTTGAGCTCTGTACCTCAGTGTTTACCTTACTACCTGATTTATTTGAAAGCAATATGTTAGTTACTAGTAACTTTCAAATAAATGAAATCAGTTAGTTACATATTACTTTTGTATAAAACACATAAGTAATTGTAACTGTAAGGTGTATTACTTTTCCAGTACTTATCCATCCTTGCTAGTGACTGCACAGAACTTTCTGGAACACATTTCCAAAGTAATAGACAGTAATAGAAAAGTAACTTACCAACACTGATCTTAACTATTTTAGCTCTGGCAATCTGTAGCTTCAATTGTTGTCTAGCCACTTTTTGAAATAGCTTTAATGAGTCTGCCAACTCATGAAGTCCATCATTTAATGCTGCTATGGCAATGTGGTATTCATGGTTAGACAGCTTCTTAAAACAGTATTTTGAAATTGGATCATTGCTTTTCATTTACTTCTGCCTAAAATATTGCACCAAGGCATCATAGTTATCTTTTTAGACCTCTTTTCTGCACCCACTTGAGCCCCCAGGGAACTCTCTCTGGCATCCTTGAACTCCACTGCTCTACCTCCTTCCTGAGACCTCATAGCTCCCTTCCTCTCATCTAAGCCAACACAACCCCTGGATCTAAACCCTTGAGGAAGGGCACCTTATCCTCCCAGGGTGCTCTTTCTACAGTGTAGAGTGTCGGGCCACAAGTTGGCCCCAGGAGAGGAGAATGGGTCCGGCACTGGAGTGTGGGCAGTGGAGCTTGAGCTGCCATTGCCTATCCCTGGGGTGGGGGATTTTTGCTGCTTGGCATTGTCTGGGCCTTGTAGAGTGAGGCTAAGCAAGGCAATGTTGTGCTGCAATTCCACCCCTCGCTGACGTAATCAACGCTTATGCTGTGTGTCTCCCACCACTTCCAGGGACCGCTCATGAGTGGTTGCTCCCTCTACACCCCTTCTCGGGAAGAGAGAGCAGTCCAACAGATGCTCGATCTCTTCCCTCCTGATGACCTGGGATCATTCCCAAACCCAGGTTGCTGTCATGGCGCGAGGTGTGGTGTCCAGTGCCTCAACCCTCAGTGCCCCGCCTGGCTAAAGCATCATAGTTATGGATTAATGCCCTGACTGCAGAATGCTTTGAAAGCCAATGAACTTCATTAAGTGGATGGAAAGTCACAACATTGTTATCTTGGACCTGAGAAATTTCCTCCAACTTTGTTTTTTTTTTTTTTTGTTACGGAGGACCTGCAAAAACATAGTATACACTGTTCACAGTAATGTCTCGGTGTCTTTCATCAATGGTACCTGTTTCCGGCATTGTCAGTTTCAAGTCTCTCTGTGGGCAACAAAGTGCTGTTCAACTAAGTGAGGTACACACTGCCTGGAGTTGTGCTGCGACACCATTATTTTCCCATGCATAACAGATGCTCCATCAGATGTAAACATCACCATTTTCATCAAGTCCAGTTGATAGATTCTATAGTAATCCTTTACAGCTGTGGTGATAGCCTGGACATTACATGCTATTAATTAAAAGTTCTCCAGCTGGCTTGGTGGTGCTGAGGATTGAGGCGCTGGACATCACACTGCACCACACCGTGACCCGGGTTTGGGAGTGGACTCGGGTGCCGGCAGTTGGCAGGGAGGAGAAGGATTGAGCATCTGAGGACTGCTCTCCTGTCCTGGGGTGGGTTCTGGGGATTCCTATCTTGTAACAGCTCCAGGTGGAGACTGGGAGCTGCAAGTTGGCTGGGACTTGCATCAGGGGAGGCTGTGGCAGATGTCTGCCAGAGGGATGGGTGCTCCTTTATGTAGGACATCATTGCATGTCTGCACCTCGGGGCAATGCAACAAGCAAGGAGGAAACACCCCAGCCTCTGGGAGGAGGACGATGGTCCCAAGGGGTCTCACACATCCACTGCCAGCCATTCGCGGTTGACTCTCCCGGTTCTCTCCACTTGGGGTTGGTTGGAGAGGACATTGTCCCCAATTTCTCCCTGGGAAAGGTTAAGGCTGGACGGTAGAGCCACTGAGGTGGGTCTCGCCTGAGTGGTGCACCAGTGGCTGGTGACTGGAGAAAAGAAAGCCTACAAAAAAAAGTGAAGTCCTCCAAATGTTTTTATATACTGTCTCATTTGCTGGCCAAAACTTGAAATATAAGATGAGCATCTAGCCTATGATATATCTGTACTGTCATTAGTAATTAGGGTATAGAAGGGGTATTTTAATTTCATTCAGTGTTTCATTTTGAATGACAGCATTGATGGAATGCAGGAATTCAAGGCAGTTATCAGTCATACTAACATTTTGCCACATGAGCATGTATTTCCTGCACTGATAACTTAGAATTGCTCATTTACTGCCAATAAAACCAGGCCTGTACACTGGTGGGGAGGGGGTTCGATGAATCCCACAAGATAGATCGAGTTCCACTTTTTGGCAGATGTGTGTGTGTGAGTAGATAAGTCACCGAGGCACTCTGGGACAGTTAGTGGGACAGACCGCTGTTGGCAAGCTCAATCACAGCAGATGTGACTGTGGAAAAGATGCACTGTGGGCTTCACTGCAACTGAATTTGCTGCTGTCAGCCCACTCAGAAAAGCACCACTGTATAAAATTCCAGACTTTGGTTGGTACGGACACGACTCCTTGGTGCCTCGTGGTGTGGGTGTGAAAAATGTAATACAAGGTAAGAGGAAAAATAAAATCAGATGCTGAAAAAATGGATGGTGTGATCTGCTCATGACTCGATACTGGAGCAATGATGCAGCTGCACTGGACTTTCAGCTTTGTTTTGCTTTGGGCCAGTTGTCTCTTGGTATGGCAGGAAGGGTTGGTCTAGCTCATGTCCCAATTCTGCAGTTAGTAAAATTGGCAGAGACAGAGTCAGTTTAAATTGATGGGTGTTGACTTTGGCTGAGAGTTGCTCTATAATTTGATTGAATTGCATGACTGCTAAATTAATAATGAATTTTGCGCTGGGAAACTAAAACCTGTAAAAAAAAATATATATATATATAATTTTACTTTGCTGCTTGGAACTTAATGAACAGCCATGCTGGTGGAATTGGACCAGGAGTAACATTAAGCAAAGCCCTGGTTTGTGTACAAATTGCTATTATCTGTAGAGGACTATGACATTAGAGCAGTTATCATAGGGTACCTCACTGTTACTCTAGTTTTGGTCTTTCCTATGAGTTCCTATTCCTATACACCTTAGTGTAAGAGTGTGGACTGCTTAGATTTAACAGTGGCAGGAACTGCTGTAAACTGTGAGATCAGGCCTTTTTTATTCATGTGGGTCAACTTTGGCTGTAGTAGACTGGCAGCTTTAACTGCAGATGGTGTGACCCCGGGTTCAGTGCGGCTAATGATGCAGTTTTCTTCTTGGGCTTTGTTTTGCTTGGGTAATAGGTAGGAAGGTTGGTCTTCTGTTTCCAGATCTGCTGACCCAAAAGCAGTTCCAGCTTACAAAAATAACCCATCTCCCCATTTTCTGACCAACGACAGGCCTGTAAACATTGTCTATTAAAATTTTGACATCTTCTGCCTTAGACCATTCTGTGCTGGGAAGGGTACTGTATCAGCTGACTTTGCTAAACCAGTAGGAGGAGAGAGAGAGAGCTTAATTGGGGTGTGGCTTAGACACTATAAAAGCAGGTGACTCAAATTACAACTTCCGTTGCTAGCCTTTTTCTTACTAATTGCCCTCCATCCCACCCACCCTAAGCCAGTTCTACTTTTATAGCCACTGGATTTGACTGTCAACAGGAACTTCCTGTTTGACAGTAGGAAGGAAGGATCATAGAGAAACATTGGTTTTGTAAAGGAAAAAGTAGCTCACTCTGCCCCCTAGCTGCTGGTGGTCTGACATTGAGCAAAGAAGAAGGAGGCTACTGAAGAAGATAGGAAGTTGCTGTCCCAGAACAGGAAGGTTGAGAGCTGTGAGGAGAGAGAGAGTAAGAATACTGAGAAACAGTAGAGAGGACACAAAATAAGACATGATGGGAGTGGTGCAGTGCAATGGCTGGGGCGGCAGTGTTCCGGGAGACATTCTGGAGGCTGCGATGCTGCCCTATTTGCAGGCACCTCTCTGGTCTGAGAGGAGGTTGCCCATCTACAGGCTGACCTGGCTGGATTGGTGAAACCTCTCCCACCCGGGGACCACCAGGGCCAATGTCACTACCTCAGAGGTTGCCAAGAAAGAGGAGAGGCTGGACCAGGGTGGGCTCAGAGAGGAGAGAGTGGTGGAACAGAGTTGCATCCCTCCAGCTGTACCTCTCACAATTCATTCACTCTTCTGGTGGATAGTGGTTCCTCTATGGAGGCACCTGCAGTGGAGACCAAGGAGGATGCTGGAACCTTCATAAAGGAGACCCACAGGAGGGTGGCATGGGACCCTATAGCGGAAGGAAACAATTCCTGGTGGGGGACTCAATCATTAGGGGGTAGAAATGGGGAGGAAGGGGAGAGGGAGGTAAGGTGCCTCCTGGCGCCACAGCTTGATGGACAGGAAGTGAATCCTCAGGATCGTGGGAGGAGCTGCACGAGGAGGGAACTGGATGTCATTGTCCACCTATGGACAAATGACCTGGCTAGGAATGAGATCAGAGCAGTGCAAGAGGAGTTTGTAGAGTTGGGAGGGCCTTAGACAAGTAGCATACAGTAACCTTCTCGGAGGTGCTGCCTGTCTATGGCAAGGGTGATGCTAGGCACCTCACCAGAGAATTCAATGAGTGGTTGAAAAACTGGTGTGGACCTCAGGGTTTTGGCTCACTTGGGACTGGGAGCCACCTGGAGGATGCAGACCTATACTGGTGCGATGGTCTGCTTCTGTCCAGGGGGGTACCAGGATCCTAGATGAGAGGTTTAAATGCTTCATTGGCAAGCATTTAAACAGCCAAGGGGAGGCACTAAAAAGGAGCAGGAAATCCCAGACTCCCCACAAAACATGGTAATTAGTGAGGTAAACATCAAGGTAGAGAAGTTATTAGGGAGCAGAACAGAGGTAAATGTAAAAAGACAAAGGCAGTAAGGACAGAAATGGGGCTAAAAGGGTAAGACTATCAAAAGTGGAGGGTGAGGAATACCAATGCCCGTAGTCTGTGCAACAAGCTCCTGAACTAGTGGCCTTGATGGAAGAGGTTGCTTGGATATTGTGGCAGTCACAGAAACATGGTACACAGAGAACCATGACTGGGATGTCAACATACCAGGATACACAATCTACAGGAGGGACAGGGAGGGTAAAAGAGGAGGAGGAGGAGGAGGAGTAGCTCTCATGTAAAGGAAGGGATCAAAGCAACAGAACTAAAGAGTAAACAGGGAGCAGATGAGGCACTCTGGGTCACCCTGGAGACAGGAAATGGCACCACAATCCACATGGGGGTTGTATACAGACCCCCGTCTCAGGGGAGGAATGGCAAGGAAATGATAGAAGGCTTCTTTAGAATGGCAGAAAAAGGGGAGATATTGTTGATGCGGGACCTGAATATGCCAGATGTTAACTGAGCACCTTTGCTGCAGGCACATCCAAGAGCAGGGTCATTCTTGATGCCTTACAGGGCATGCCTCAGACAGCTAGTATTGGAACCCACTTGGGAGGAGCAATCTTAGACCTGGTACTCTCAAATGGGGACGGAGAAAGAATCTCAGATTTAGAAGTGGGTAGCCGTCTTGGAACAAGCGACCACCAAACAGTGTGATTCACGATAAACACAGCCATACAATCAAGCCACACAAAAGCAAGAGTATTGGACTTTAGGAGGGCTGACTTTGGGAAAATGAGAGTGCCTCAGAAATGCTCTAGAAAACAGGCAAGAAGGAGGGTGGAGGAACAGTGGGAGTAATCAAAACAGCCATCACAGAGGCAACAAGCCTTTTGTGTAAAGCAAATCAATAAAACACAACGAAGGAAAAATGCTATGGTTCTCAAAAGAGGTGGCAGGGAAGGTTAAGGAGAAAAGGATAGCATTCAGGAAATATAAGGAAACACAGAAGGAGCAGGACAGAGAACTTATCAGTTAAAGCAGAAAGGGGCTGGAAGGCAGTCAGAATAGCAAAGGGCCCAAACCGAGGAAAGGATAGCCAATTCTGTTAAGAAGGGAGATAAGACCTTTATAGGTACATTAGGGAGCGAAGAAAGACCAAAGGAGGGATACTGAGGCTTAATAAAGGGAGGGAATGTGGTTAGAGGGTGACAGTGAAAAGCAGGATACTGAACGAATATTTCTGCTCAGTATTCACAAAGGAACAGGAGAGGGAGGTACCTAAACCAAACAAGAGAAACACTCTGAAGACGGGGTCGATACCAGTCCATTTACAGAATAAAGGGTTCTGAAAGAACTAATAAAATTGAAGGTGGACAAAGCAATGGGGCCTGATGGGATTCACCCAAGAATTCTGAAAGAAATAAGGGTAGAACTAGTGACACCGCTGACTACCGCCTTTAACAAATCATGGGAGGATGCAGTGGTACCTGAGGACTGGAGGAGGGCAGATGTGATTCCTCTTCACAAAAGTGGGAGCAGGACAGAGGCAGAAAACTACAGACCAGTTAGTTTGACCTCATGGTAGGGAAAATGATGGAATCACTTCTGAAGGAAAGAATTGTTGAGTACCTAGAGGCCAGTGGGGCACAGGACCCAAGGCAGCATGGAGTCATGATGGGAAGGTCGTGTCAGATGAATTTAATAGATTTCTTTGGCTGGGTGACCAAAGTAGTAGACCAGGGAGGGGCTGTGGACATGGCCTACCTAGATTTTAGCAAGGCATTTGATACAGTCCCACACAAAAGCTTAATACACAAGTTAGCCAGCCGTGGAGTAGGTCCCAAGGTGGTAGTCTAGATAAAAAAAATTGGCTAGACAACAGGACGCAAAGGGTAGTAGCAAATGGAGTACACAGTGAAGAAAGGAGGGTTACTAGCGAGGTACCGCAGGGTTCAGTACTGGACTGGTCCTTTTAATGTCTTTATAAGTGACATTGCAGAGGAACTGGAAGGAAAAGTATGTCTCTTTGCAGACGACACAAAGATCTGCAACAGGGTTGATACACAAGATGGAGTGGAAAGGAAGAGAAGGGACTTAGCAAGGTTGGAGGAATGGCCAAATGTATGGCAGCTCAGATTCAATTCAAAGAAGTGCAAGGTAATGCACATGGGAAACAAAACCCAGAGGAAGGCATAATGGGGGGTGAGATACTGACAACAGTAAAATGGAAAGGGACTGGGGGTAATTATATCAGATGACAGAAAGGTGGGCAACCAATGTGAGAAGGCAGTAAGGAAGGCTGGGGGATACTGGGATGCATAGGAAGAGGCATCAATAGTAGAAAACAGGAAGTTGTTATCCTCTGTACAGACAGTTGGTGAGACCCCATCTGGAGTACTGTGTGCAGTTCTGGAGACCCCATCTCCGCAAAAGACATAGACAGAGTGGAGGCTGTCCAGAGGAGGGCAACCAAAATGGTGCAGGGTCTGCACCAGAAGACATAAGAAGAAAGACTAAAGGAGCTTAATATGTATACCCTTGAGGAAAGAAGGGAGAGGGACATGATAGAAACTTTTAAGTACCTCAAGGGAAGCAACAAAGTCCAAGAGGGTAGCATCTTTCAGAAAAGAGATGTTCAAGAACAAGGGGGTCGTGGAGTCAAGAACAGTGGAGGAATTCAAGAAGGCATGGGACAGACATAAGGCAGTCCTAGTGGGGGTTGGAGGAAGTAAGCTGTTGGTTAACTAGGATCTGCAGCTTATCTGTTAGGTAGGAAAATGGGCAGACTAGGTGGGCCAAGTGGTCCTTATCTGCTGTCAAATTCTATATTTCTATGTTTCTATTGATATTCCATCAGGATGAATCAATTTTTTTCTGGTTGGCTGCAGTTTCTGTCAGTATGCTGCATATCCCACTAGCATTTCTGTTTCTGATAACTGCTACTGCTGGTTCATGTATCTTGCCAAGTGTCGCTTACATGGTCCAATTTCCAGCCATCACTCCGCTTTTGCCTAGTGCAAATTCTCCTCCAACCTTCCCATCAACACAAATGTTTCATATGAGCCCAGTGTCCACCCCACGATAAATAGGTCACATAAATTTACTTTTGTCTTCTGAATGATGCAGGTGTAATGGTCTCCACAATTTCATGAATCCATACTTTTTAAATGCTGAACAACACTTTTCTTGGCTGTCGAACCTTCATCTATGTCTGAAGTGGAGGAGGGTTGGCCTTCTTCAGCATGTTGAGTTGTTGATCTTCTGTAGCACACAGGGCTAACCCGGTTTAAGCCTTTTAATGAAGCAAAAATTATAGAGAAATACATATATTTAAGGTGGACTCCAACAGGTGAGATACTATTCTGAAGCAGGAACTCCAGCAGCTAATATACTTTTCAGCAGACATGGAAAAGGACCTTGCTGTGGTTTGCTGCCTGCAGCCATTTGGTTATGCTAGCGCTTCCACATTCACATGGCAAGAAATAACAAAGAGAAGTACTTAATAATGCCACAAGACACACACACACACACACACAGAGTTATGCTTTAGGCCACTCAACATCTTCCATATTTCCCTTCAACCTTATTTTCTCTGGTCCTGCATCCTCAGTGTGTTCTGCCCTCCTAGATGCCTTCTCACTTCTGCAGGTTTCCATCTTTCATTTCTAACCTCTTCCACACTTTTGCATTCTTTCCTTCTTTTGTTTCTTCCCTGTGGCCAGTGTCATTCTCCCCTGCCCCAGGCCCACAGCAAATAATTTAAACCTTAAAAGGCATGTTTTCCTAGTTTGAGTAACAGTATTGTTTGTACCATTTTCAAAATTATTGTAACGGTTTACAGTTTACAAACTGACACACAGTTCCTTCCCCAGTTCACACATTGCATTATCCAGTATATGAAACTGGTTCTGTTTCAAAAGCACTGCTGCCGACTTGCATATTTATTTACTGTTATTTATTCAGTTTTTGTTGACCGGTAAGTGCACTACACAAATCCTGCCTATTTTCAGGTACGACCTGGGGAGGGATACAGATGAATGCTTACTGACCTTGAATTAGATTAAGCTGTTGGTGGTATTTTTAGTGAATGAGGGAAATTTTGGCCAGGACACCGGGAAATTCCCTTACTCTTCTGCCAGCAGGGGCTTGACTTCCTGTGAGCAGGGATGGAGGAGCCCAGTTGGGAGCCGGACCGAGGAGGAGGAGGAAGTGCTGATGTGGCAGGGAGATGGCCTCCTCCCATGACCTCATATTGCAAGAGGCTACTTTACTGGAAATAAACCAAGAATTAGCTCAAAATAAACAAGAAGAGATGTTTTTCTCGATCGAGGACTTGAGTAATATTGATGGAAATAAGGACTGTGAGAGAACTCCAATGGAAGGAATTAAAGGCAAAAGTAAAGAAGAACTTCTGCAGGCATTAGAGAAAGCAAGGAGAAATATGCAGCTTTTATGGCAAGAAAACAAGCTGAATTAAAGTTACTGGATCACAGTGAAGAAATTGACAATGGGTATGGCCCAGCTGACAGCTCTGAATATGATGCTTCAACATCAAAGGACGAGGAAGGAGCAAGTCGACAGACACTCCGCAGGTAAATCTTCACCCTATTATTTCAACCACTGATGCAAATGTGAACAGGGCTGGCAGGAAAACCGAGGGATTCGGTGCCTAGAGCCCCAAGAGGTGAATGTTTTAATAACTCAGTGGAGGTAGAGGGCAGTGATATTAAGGCAGAAGTTCCTACTGAAACTAGCTCTAAAACTGAGCAAAGGAGCAAGGTTTAAAAACTGCTGTACAAGATAAAGAAATGCCTAATGTAGTTTCAGGACTGGAAAACAATCCTAAGTCTGGTAATACAGTCCCCCGGTTCAACACAGAGATTCAAAATGGCCCAAATACAGAGGAAAAGAAAACTGGGAAGTCATTTTCCAAAATAATCCCTTTGAACAGACTGATGCTACCATTTTTCTTTCTTAGCATGATCTGCAAACCAGGATCAAAGGAAGGAAAACAGGAGAGAGGCCATTATGTTGGCAAAACGCAATCTAGTTGGGCCTAATACTCATAAAGGCCTGTAGAACACAAGGGACAAAATATTTCTATGCAATCCTGTCCAACAACAACAACAGAGGCACTGGCAAAGCATTTTCCCTACACAGTAATCAGGGACTTGAACCCTTCTGCAGTTGGTCACTGGGAAAAGCCCTACAGGAGGCAGGATGGAAGAAATTGCCTTCAGGCCAGTGGTTGCCAGACCCTCCGTGGCCTGCAAACACCCCAGAATGGTGTCCCAGGGGTTTGCCTCAAGTCTCTGTTGGGGAAAAGGAGAGTACAAACCAGACTCTGCCCAAGATATGGGGATGAAAATATGGGACAGCTTCAGAATATAACTGAACTGATTATACTGAACAAAGAGCCTTTAGAGAAAACATCACGGAACCCCGGATCTGACACAGGACAGGAAGAATGAAACAACCTTTGCAGGGACCCCAGATCTCAGAAGGAAGCGGCACCTGAAGGTGAAGAAAAACAAACTGACCACCTGCCCAGTGCCCACTATTGTCAGAACTCTTTGCTAAATCAAAAAGAGGCTGCTCCTAGAAGGAATGCAGTTAGGATTCGGTACAAAGGGTCTGAAATCAGGCCAGATCAGCAATATGTGGGAGAAAGCTCCTGAAGGACTCACTACACTTTTCACCAAAAGATGTTAATGCTTTTATAAACATCTCAGGAGAGGACAACTATGACATTAGTTTCAGATCTGCATACACCCTGGTTGTTCTGGCAATGCTTCAATCAAGTTAAATTTTCCACCCTGTGGTCCCCTTTATGGTGATCCCTTGACAAAACCCTCATTAAATATGACAGTGATGTTTCGAATGAAGGGGTACACGAGATGACATTACATACTGGCTTCAACAAAAATGTGAAGTATTGAGTGCACCAGAAGCACAACTGGATTCTGAGATGTTTTGGACTGGGGGATGAAAATATAAGGTTAAATTGACACAACTGGAGAGTGATATAGCGCATATACCAAACTCCTTCATGCTGGGTAGAGATAGAGAGTGTGTTTTTATTCAGGGCAGTCACGAGCATGCTACAAGTGTGGTGCTAGGACCCCCTCTCTAGTGTATGTGATACGCCCCCACTGTGACAACTGTGGGAGGTGGGGCACTTAAGTATGCAATGCGCAACCTCACACGATGTGAGTTATGTGAGGACACGGGTCACACATTTCCGGAGTGTCCGTGGGCTGCAAGAAATAAGGCAATAGTCATTAGCCTGAGCTTCTTATCCAACAAGCTCAAGAGGAAGCAGCCAAAAAGTGGTAGAGGCTGAAGCCCCTCCTGTGGAACACAATCCCAGATAAGGCTCCTGACCCTATTCCAGGCAGAAAGGAGGAAGTCGAGACTGAAGAGATAAGAATAGATGAGGAGAATCATCCACTCTGTCCCAATCCCGATAAGCCTATCCAGTGGGGGACCTATTGCCAGTTTGCTACACAGATAAGCAATCCACTGATGTGCAGGTGATCCCTCTTCCACCCCAAAAAACCCACCCTCCAAGAAGGACAACTAGGAATACAAAACCAAACCCGCCCCCACCCCCACAAGTGAGCAAGCAGGCCTAGCAGAACCTAATCCCTTTGAGGTCTGGCTCCCACTGAGGTAGAATCAGACACAGAACAGATGGATGTAGCTCTTACACCCACACAAGCTGAAGGAGGAAGACTGATATGCTTGAGTACAAAGGAAGAAAAAGAAAAGGAGGAAGAAAGGGCCTTGAACTCTTAAATTAAATGGTTAAGTTATCCCTGGGGTCATATAACTGTCATAGCCTCTTACATTTCCCTTAGGAGAACAGGCGTTGTTTCACCTATTGATAGATCTAAAACTGGATATCTGTTTTTGCAAGAAACATGGATGCTCACATCGGACCAACTTAGGCTGTTCAGGCGAATGGAGATGGGGCCATCCTAATGGTCCTTTGGGCCAGACAGGGCCGATGGAATAGGTATCATATTTAGTACCTTTTCCTTCCAAATAACCAAGATGGTGGATTTGATTCCAGAGAGGCTGTTCATCCTAGATGGATATTGGGATAAGGTCCCATATAGATTAATAAATGTATACAGCCCACAAACAAAAGCAGATAGAGTAGCTCTAATTTCCAAACTTCAACCTTACTTATACGTCCGCTTATGTAATCCTGGGGAGATTTTAATTGCGACTTACCCAAAGGGGGACTGAGGGGAAAGAGTGAAAACATACTATGATTCAAATGCCTTGCAAAATGTGTTGATATTGGCGAGCTGAAGAATTGTGCGACTACCAATCCCAAGGCCCAAATATACATACAAAAGGGGACACCTTGACATCAAATATAGACCATATTTTTGTTTCTAGGAATCTCCTGACCCAAACTTTCATACTATCCCTATAGAATTTTCAGACCACCTTCTTTTACAAATAACGTTTCAAACAGCCCCGAAAATAAGGAGGGAGAAAAGATGGAGATTAAATGTTTCAATGCTCACAGACCCTTTTGTTAAAGAGAAATTTC
This sequence comes from Neoceratodus forsteri, assembly GCA_016271365.2. Taxonomy (NCBI): domain Eukaryota; kingdom Metazoa; phylum Chordata; order Ceratodontiformes; family Ceratodontidae; genus Neoceratodus; species Neoceratodus forsteri. The sequence goes on along the minus strand of CM057453.1, from coordinate 826,965,962 downwards.
TTCATTACTCTGGGCTAGGACCTCAGTGAGTGATCTCTATGAAGATTTGGGGGTATGGTGGATGGACACAAAAAAGAGATAGCAACATGGTTCCAAAACTATGGCAAGCATAGGGCACAAAACAATTTTTTAGCTATTTAAAACTAAGATCAAAACTTCAGAACATGCTTTCACAGTCTGCTATGTCTAGACAAGATTATGGCCCTGACATTGAACAGATCCAGGATGAAATGAGAAATTTCAATATGACAGGGCAAAAACTTTAAATACAAATTGCAATTTGGAACACAAAAAAACCCAATTGGAGACCCTTTGAAGCCTGTAAAAGAAGAAAGATACTTTAGATATGTTTCAATTAGTAGATGATAGAGGAAACATAGTGGAAGATGAGATGGGGATCCATGAAATAATCTGTGGGCTTTTGGCATCACATGAGAGTTCCCTCCTCCTTCTACAAATTTGATTAAGTCTTATTTGGAGAAAAGCCAGGTAACCTTGGCCGGGAGGATCAGGAATGTTTAACCTCCTTTGAAATTACAGGAAATAGAAGATGTAATTATGAAACTAAAAAATGGATCTTTGCCCGGACCTGACGGACTGCCTTATGAGTTTTACAGATCATTTTCCAAAATAATGGCAAGGTGTTTAGTAGAACTGTTTTCAGTATTTTTTGACAAAGGGTGGTCCCCCTCAATTCACAGCAGGTCTTTTAATTTTTATATGTAAGGGAGGGCGAAAGGTAGACATCTCAAACTGAGACCTATAACTCTCCTGAATGCTTATTTTAAAATATTGTCTCAGGTTCTTAACAATAGGCTAAGGCAAATAGCTCCTTTATTAATACATCCAGCCCAGTTTTGTGGGATCCCTGAAAGGAAGCTACAACATGCCTTAATGATTATCAGAGATGTAATAGAGATGTGTGGAGATGCACAAACATCGGTTGTATCATTACTTTAGATTAAAGCAAGGCTTTTGATAGAGTATGCCTTCCTTCCTCTTTCAGACCTTATTACATTACGGTATTCCAAAGGAATTTGTGCATAAAATCCAACTTCTATATTCTAGAGTCCATGTGCAACCTATTATTAGAGGGTTGGTAATGAAAGGTATCACCATAAATACAGGGTTCGACAGGGCTGTCCCCTCAGCCCACTCCTTTATACTTTTCCCTGGACCCTCTGATTAGAGTTCTGAGCAATACTCAAGAATGGGAAGGTTTGGGGGATCCCAGGCCAAATGGAACTGAAAATCCAAGCCTATGCAGGACGATATATGCCTGTTTATAGCAAACCTGGGGCAATTACCAACAGTAATAAAACAACTGCAGGAATATTCTAGAGTATCTAATGCCACCTCAATCTAAATAAATGTAAAGGGTTGTACTTAGGAAATACAGAGAGGCACCTGTAACAGTAAACCACATTTATTTCTCCTCAGAGCCACTAAAAATCTTGGAATAACGTTTGGACAACATAATCTCCCGCTTGAGAATTGGGAAAGGGCTCTTCAGGGGGCTGAAAATAAAGTCCAGAGATGGAAGTCATGGAGGTTGTCTAAAATAAAAAGGTACACATAATTAAAAGGTTCATTATACCCACTTTGTTGTATACAGCCATGATTTTCCCACCCCAGTGATCTTAGAAACCAGGTTATATGCATGCTTTTTCAGATGGTTTGGGGATCCAGATTGAACCCAATAAAAGGTGTTTTACATACTTGTCTAAACAACAAGGGGTCTGGGTATGGTGGACCCTATAATCTTTTTCCATAGCCTTTTCCTGTCTCACAATCTTAAAATTGGGCTAGGGAACCAACCGTGTGATATACCATTTGTTTTGTAAAACTTGTAGTGCATATTTGGAAATTTGGACTGGAAACCTTCCCCAAAATTGCCCACCCGTATCAAAATACCAGAATACATTAAACCAGCGCTCAAAAGCTTTGCAAATGGGAGATCACTAAAGCGGATATCTCCAGACTCTCAGGATGACAACTGTAGTCACACATGGTGAGTCAAATCCATCCAGAACAACCTGAATTTAAAATTGCCCACCAGATCTAAAGGGAGGGTGTTAAAACAATTAAATAACAACAGAATTCCAATGCACATGTGGAGGTATTGGCTTTCAGCTTATGGGAGACTGAATGTAAGAGGCAATACAAAACACAAGGCCCAAGAAGAAAGGAACTGTCCATATAACGGTTGTATAAATATTGAAGAGACAATGGATCATTTCCTTTTACCTGTTCCTATGCAAAAGCCCTATGGGGATATTTAAAGACAGAATGGAATCTAAGGTGGTTAGACAGTTTAACCTCACGAGTCTTTGGTCCTTGGGCATTGTCCCAACCTCAAGATAATGTATGATTATGATACTTTAATGGTGTTGTTTTGCTGTTTAAAGTTTTACCTTTGGCAAGCTCACTGTCAATGGACACTCAACAGAGACTGATGTCATATACCACCTATAAGACACTGGTAGAACAAGCTATGGGGCAGTGTTTAAGAAAGATCTGCAGCTAATCCTAAGAGCTATGTTTTAAGGAAATGGAAAGGGTTGTTTGGATTTTCAAATACAAGTAAGGAGGTAGACTAAAACCTATTTTTAAACAAGACGTGTTTAAAAGTACTACTGATTTTGCCCTAATAGTTTATTGGTTACTCAGTAGTTGGAAAATTATTTTGAACAATCACTTTTAACCAGAGTATGAATGAAATACTTGTTTATTTGGGATTAAAATTGTATTCTTTCATGTGACTTAACACACTCAGAAGTAATTAGGTTTGAGAGCTACAACTAGCAAAATTCCCTGCCACAGTGGTACGGGAAAGATAATAAGGGGAGGGGAAGGTTTCTTTGGGATTAAGGAGTGATTATTGTGTGGTCTTTAACATACTGCATCAAGTGTGTGAAGTGAATACCTGTTGTTCTTTCTTTATGTTTGTTTTTTCTTTCCTTTTATTTTTTGTACAATGTATTATGATGTGTGATGATGTGATATCAATAAAAATTCCCTACTCTTTTAGATAGGTGCCATGGGATCTTTAACATCCACCTGAACTACCACCAATCCAGGCAGATGGGACCTCGGTTTAACGTTTGGTTGGCACCTCAAAGTGCAGCACCCTTCTCATGCTGCACTACAGTGTCAGTACTGGGATGTTAACCAAGTGCCAGATGGGAACTGAACCCACAGCCCTCTGATCTCCCATCCTCAGAGGCGAATGTGCTACCTACTGCATAGTTCTCATCATGTTGGTCTAAATGTCCACGCAAGTGCACTGTTTTAAAAATGCTTGTGCTGTGTAACTGTGCAGGACAGATGGTGGACAGGGCAGGCACAGTGAAAACTAGCAGCATGTGGTACAGCTGAACATGCGGCATATATTTGTTTTCTTCTGTTTGATTGCCATCATCTCCTGTCTTGTAAATTCCCCCAATTGAGTCCGCTTTGCCACTTACAGTACTGTATTTCTACATTTGAAATAATAAAAGAAGCATTCCTTAACATGGCTTGGTCCAGGTTTTCATTGACACTCTCTGTGTGGTTTTGAACCCCACTGCTCAAACTGAAGAAACATACAGAAGACGCTGCTACCTGATCTTCTGGGACAATAGGTGTACCAAGACAGCTTAAAATAGTTATGAAAACCTGGCCAGAGCAACGTTGCAAGGAGTGCCCCTTTTGTTATTTCAAATGTAGAAACATACTAACACACAAACTCCAAATGGGAAGGAAGGATATTATACAAGCAGGTAACATGGAATAAAAGACTTGTATGGAATGAAAAGGTACAGGTCAAAATGTTCACAGTAACATGTACTACTGTTTTCAGTATCCTTTAACACTTGATTGTGCTGTTTAAGGAGGCAGTGTACCGTAGTGGGTAAGGGCATTGAGCTGCAAACCTGTAGACCTCGGTTTGAATCCCATCAGCTACCACTTGCATACTGTGTGACCCTGAGCAAGTCAGTTAATCCTTGTACTCTCAGGTCGCACCTGAAACAAGCTTCGCTTCATGTGCCTTTCGTGGTTAAACAATTTCCTCCTCCTTCCTCTAATCATGCAGTATTTGTAGTCCAGTTCATTCTGCTTGATTATTTGACTGAGGCTTTATATTCTCAGACATTTCATTGGCCTTTAAGGCCTTTAGAACCACATGCCAGCCCAGAGAGTGCACTACTAGCTAGCCATTTAAAACCTGCATAATTAAACACAAATGATTTATCAGGACTTTAAAATCTCACAGACACAAACAATTCTCTTAAAGGGTATCTTTACAAGGTCAGCAGAAATGCTGCAGGACCTTTAGGTCATGATTAAGAGAAATGCAGTAAAGGTAAACATTTCCACATACTTACTAGTTTGTAAATTAATTTTTATCTGGTTGATCCTGAGACCCTCCTCTTGCCATACTACATCTCCGGTGTACCCACAGCCACCCCTCTGATGACATGACTGATGGACTGAGCTGCAAGGGACCTCTATGTGCTGGCAAGTCAGTTAAACGTGTTTTATTGTGAAAGAGTGCATGATCGTGCTTACTCTACTGTTACTGATTGGCAAGTTGGAGCTTTCCTTTCTGGGAGTTTGAGATTATCACAAACCGAGGGTGTGTGAAACATTCTCATAAAACAAACTTTGCACAGACATTGTTTTTTATAACTGGTTCAAGGTTCAGAGAGAAAAATTGTAAACTGTATTTGTGTGCAAGTGAGGTGTCCCTTAGTGGCTGCTGTACTCATTAAATACAATGTGCTCTCTTTCACACATCAATGAAGTAAGAGCATGAGGAGAAGAAGGCCACAATAACCTGCTATTGAGTTAGTGTGGAGTTCAATGGGTTATTACTGTGCTTATCAAGACTGGATGGATATCCAGTCGTCATGGGGAGGGTCACCAGTTATTATGTATCTTTTTCAGATATTTATATTTTATAAGATAGTTCTAGCTGGCAACATGCTTTAATTAATTGATTGGTTAATTGGTTGATCAAATAATTATTGCTATGTTTTAATTTAGTTTTGTTTCTTTTAGCTTTTAAAGGTCTTTGAACCTCAGAGCAATATGGGTATACAGAATGATGTCTAATTTTTCAAGGTTTTGAACAATTTTGATCTTGTTCTTTTTGATGAAAATTACAGTGAAATACTTTGCATTTGCTGAATTTTCTTTTTGTTTTTATGTACTTACTCTACCTCAAAATATATATGCACTGTTTTTGTACAATCCTTTAGAGCATGCTTGTTTGTAGTAATTTTCACTATTTTATTTAAATTAATATCTATTTTTGTTACTTTTGGATGTCACATCGATGTTTATTTATAAAATTATTTGAACAATAGACTGTGAGGGAAAAACTTAAGCCATTTTCCAAAGGAATTTAATAATGTTTAATGTGATTAAAACTGAACAGTACAGTCTTCCAGTACTAGTCCTCTCACAAGTGGGTGTTCTTTGTGGAAGGCAATTTAGTACAAATTTTAAATTATGCCCTACTATGGGACAGGTGGGAAGAAGGAGTAAGGAACAATGCTTTCTTGACTTTCTTTGGCACTAACATAGGCCTGTATAAAAGAGAGAAACAAGTTAATGATGAATATAAACAAACTGGAAAGAGAATTCAAAAGAAAAAATCAATCTTTGGCGAAAACAAAACAATGATTGTCATCATACATAGGAGATGAAGAAAGTATAGAGGACAACATCAAAATGATACAAAAAGCAGGAAATTTCAATTACATTTATATGATTATAGTGAAAATAAGGTCTACAGTTGGGAGACACAGAGGAATTATAGAGAGGAGGATAGGGTACTCATCAGAATCAGACAACTACACCACAAACATGAGATATAGTCAACCACAGAGATAAGATTTTTAAAACAGGGTGAAAAGGATCTGCAAGAGAAGCCTTTAGAGGTCCATGCAACAGGACCACAGACACAGAATAATCCAGCTACAGCCTACATTACCTGACAGGAACATACCACATACTACCCAAGAGGTGGAAGAAGAGGAGGAGGAGAGGAGTGCCTCCATGGTACCAGGGCAGGTTATTAGAAGAAGAGGAATTATCTGTACCAGAGGAGAGCCTACATACAAAGTGAGGGTACTGCACTTCAGGAGGCTGACTTTGGCAAGATGGGAGAGTGCCTCAAAAAGCACTAGCAAACAGGCTAGAAGGAGGTATGGAGCAACAATGGGGAATCATCAAACTGCCACCACAGAGGCAACAAGCCTTTGTGTGAAACAAATAAACAAATCAAAACTAAAGAAAAAGCCACTATGGTTCTCAAAAGAGGTTGCTGTGAAAGTCAGTCAGAAAAGATAGCATTCCAGAATGAAACACAGAAGAGCGGACGAAGAGCTGTACCAGTTAAGGCAGAAGAAAGCAGGAGGGAAGTCAGAATAGCAAAGGCCCAAACTGAGAAAAGATAGCCAACTTCGGTTAAGAAGGGGAATAAACTTTTATAGGTACATCAGTGGCGTAGAAAAGACAAAGGGGAGGATAGTGAGGCTGAATAGAATGAACGGTGGGTGGGTAGGGGGACAGTCAAAAGGAGGGATACTGAATGAATACTTCTGCTTAGTATTCACAAAGAGGAGGAGGAAGTGCCTAATCCAATTACAAAGCACTCTTGATAGGGGTTGATCCCAGTCCTTCCACAGAAGAAAAGGGTTCTGCAAGAACTCCTAAAACTGAAGGTGGACAAAGCAATGGGGCCTGATGGAATTCACCCAGAATTCTAAAAGAATTAAGGGGAACTAGTGAAACCACTAGCTACTCTTTTAATAAATCATGGGAGGATGGTGAGGTACCGAGGACTGGAGGAAGGTGAAGTGATTCCTCTTCACAAAAGTGGGACCAAAACAGAGGCAGGAGACTACAGACCTGTCAGTCTGACCTTTGTGGTAGGGAAAGTGATGGAGTCACTTCTGAAGGAAAGACTAGTTGAGTACCTAGAGGCCAGTGGGGCAAAGGACCCAAGGCAGCATGGGTTCACATCGGGAAGGTCATGTCAGGCGAATCTAATAGATTTCTTTGACTGGGTGACCAAAGTAGTAGACAAGGGCTGTGGACATGGCCTACCTAGACTTTAGCAAGGCATTTGACACAGTCCCACACAAAAGATTAATAGTTAAATTAACCAGCCTGGGAGTGGGTCCCAGGGTGGTAGCCTGAGTAAAACATTGGCTGCACAACAGGACACAGAAGGTAATTGTAAATGGAGCCCACTCTGAAGAAAGAGGGTTACTAGTGGGGTACCACAGGGTTCAGTATTAGGTCCAGTCCTTTTAATGTCTTCATAAGTGACATTGCAGAGGGACTGGAAGGAAAAGTATGCCTCTATGCAGATGACACAAAGATCTGCAACAGGGTTGATACACAAGAAGGCGTGGAAAGGATGAGAAGGGACTTGGCAAGGTTGGAGGAATGGTCAGAAGTATGGCAGCTAGGATTCAATGCAAGAAGTGCAAAATAATGCACCTGGGAAACAAGAACTCAGGGGAAGAATATACAATGGGGAGGTAGTAACAACAACAAAAGGAAAGGGACCTGGGGGATAATCATATCAGATGACCTTAAGGTTAGCAAGCACTGTGAGAAGGCAGTAGGGAGGGCTAGGGGTATACTGGGATGCATAGGAGGCGCATCAGCAGCAGAAAACAGGAAGTTGTTATCCTCTGTACACACAGTTGGTGAGACCCCATCTGGAGTACTGTGTCCAGTTCTGGAGACCCCATCTCCACAAGGACATAGACAGGATAGAGGCAGTCCAGAGGAGGGCAACTAAAATGGTGCAGGGTCTGCAAGAGAAGCCATATGAGGAGAGACTAAAGGAGCTCAATATGTATACCCTTGAGGAAAGAAGGAGAGGGGGACATGATAGAAACTTATATACCTCAGTGGAATCAACAAAGTCCAAGAGGGTAGCATTTTCAGAAAAGAGATGTGCAAGAACAAGGGACACAATTTAAAGATTGGGGGCGGTTCAGGAAATGTGAGGAAGTATTATTTCACAGAGAGGTAGTGGATGTGGAACAGCCTTCCTGAGGAGGTTGTAGAGGGTCAAACTGGGAAATTCAAGAATGCATAGGACAGACATAGGCAGTTCTTGTGGGGAAATTAGGAAGAAATAGGCTGTTGGTTAACTAGGATCTACGGCCTATCTTGTAAGTCTGAAATGGGAAGACTGGATGGGCCAAGCAGTCCTTATCTGTCGTCAAAGTCTATGAAAGACACTTGATACCGTATTTAACTTAAGCCAGAAATCTTACACGAGCCCAAAAGGATGTATTTTCCAAAGGACTGTCATTTCCTCTGACCACTATATTAGATGAATTGTGACTATTCACAGATCTTCAAAATGTTATCAGAAACTTCAGTTAGAGGATCAATTCAAAGACAGTATAGAGGCACCCAAAACAAAAAGGCGTAACTATAAACATCACTTAACATAACATTCTCTTATAACCCACAAAAGGGATTATTACACTGTGTAGAATCTTGTATTTCAGTAATTGATAAAGAAACAAAAGGGTTTATCAAATAGGAGAAAGAAAAAGTATAATAGCAAATATGGGGAACTTAGCTGCAGAATTTTAAGCCCTAAAAGAACCAGAGGATATTAACATTGGGCCCTATGCACTAATGGGGTGGAGTGGCTACAAGTGCGTATCTGGGGCATGCAACCACTCCGAGCCCATTGCACCCCCTGTGCAGCCAGCCATGGGATTCACCTATGGGGCATGCAGCCCACTGCCAGACCATGCGGAGGGCAACACGTCAGTGTGGGCAGGGGCATGCCCACACTCTGTGACATTCACAGAGTCATGGGGCTGTGCATGGGGCACACAGTACAGGGGGAACCCCTGCCATAAGGTCTGTGTGCTCCCAGGATATCACCCCCAATTGCTGAAAGACAGCAGGGACTGCTGTCTCCCACCATGCCACCTAAGACTACATACAGTGAATGATGGTCTGGGGATGACCGACTGGGCACCCGCCCCCGCTTCTTGGCTTCCACATGCTGCATGGTGGCAGCTATTTCTCCACACCCATGGGTGCAAGGGATCCACTGAGCAGACCAGGTCGGGCATCTCACTGGATGCCTACACAGCCCCATGTCATCCTCTGCTCCCGCATGCGGGGATGGGGACCAGACAGGTGGGTGGTATCCATAATACCACCGGTGTGTGCAGCTACATGAGTGGAGTACATGCAGATTCTGCATACCCCCACCTCATTAGTACACAGGGACCAATATTATTAAGCAGGCAAATGAGGCTGAAGCAGTGGTTGTCATGGATTGCACCATATACACAACTGAATGCCTTAGGCAACTAGCAATGAGAATAACTGTAAAATTCCTGTGGATCCTGTTCAGGACACAGAGAGATATTAGATACTTTGTAGACTTGGGAGTAGACACGGTATGGATAAGTGAGTGGGAAGGCAGCATCCTAATGCAAAACAAAATCCAGCGACTCTCATGTTTTACATCATACCAAAATGTTCATGAACCAATGAAATCTCCCTGGCAGACCTATGGTATCCGGCCTCAACTCAGTTTTCAAGCCTGTGGCTGGTTTTGTAAACTACCATATCAACCTACTGGTTAAGCAGATGTCCACATAGATTAAAGATGCTACCCATCTGCCAGAAATCATCATTTTCTTAAATTCAAACAGAGAGTTTGACTGTCAACAAGAAATCTGGCTTTGCTCCATGGATGTCCTTGATCTGTATACCGGAATATCCAATGAAGGAGGTCTAGGAACACTTGCAAGAGCATGCTCTCGGAGAGTAGGGAGCTCTCCCACCCACACGTTTGAGCATGCTCTGAGATGCCATGGAGGTCTCCCACCCATACATTTCCTAACCAGCTTAGCAGAAGTAATTCTCAAGAAAAATACTTTAAATTTGAGAACTCACTGTTAAAACAGGAGTATGGAACTACTATAGGGAGTGAAATGACTCCCAGGCATACAAATCTCTTTGCATGGGAGCTAGAACAAGGCATCATGTTCAACCAGGTACCAAAATATAGTCTTAGACAACATCACAGTGTGGAAGAGATACATAGATGGTGTGTTTGCAATCTGGTTAGGTCCAGCTTCCAAACTGCTGGAGTTCCATGAATTCTTGATGGAGAGCTACAGCTAAAATTTGCAAAAACATATATTGTGCAGAATGTTTTCATTGTTTCCTTTGTTTAATATTAATAGTTTTATCTAAATCTACCTCACTTTTATAACCCCTGGGGATCTCCTCTTTGAATTTCTTATTGCTTTTCTTTTTCCTCCAATGCCTCTTGTCCCATGTGACAGGGGTGTGCCGAGGACCACTGATTCAGTGAGTAATAGCTGCTGCAGCAGCATTCTACTGTTAAGATCCTGATGATCTGGCCTCAACTAAATAACTCTAATCCAATCTGGTTTTATGTTAAGTGTCTAGGTCTAGAAATCAAGAGAAAATGTGTTGTTTTAATGCTGTTCATGTCATCAAACTACACACAGCCACAAAAAGCATATAAATAACCCCAGGCCATTAATGCTATAATTAGTGAAGACTGCAGATGTTGTCTTTCATAATACCCCACTCAGTTATCCCTCAGGTATGTGCCAAACTGTAAATGTAGCCTTTATTAGTGCTCACTGATAAAGAGATGTACTTAAAATCACAGCTCTACTGCTGTAAACTTGACACTAAACCAGCACTTTCAGAATCTATAGTCATGGATGCATCACTGTCACAATGGACAAACCTGCGATAGTTCAACTTCTATTGAAAGTCTAAGGTAGTAGCTCCCAGTGTTTATACCATTACTGTGGATTAGTATTTTAAACATAAGCAATAGAGGGCTGGCCCACTGGTGCAGTGGTAGCACTACTGCTTGCGACACTAGAGACCTGGTTTGGGAACAAGCCTGGGAGCTGGAGGGCTGGCGGAAGGGGAAGCTCAGACATCTGATGGACAGCTTGCTTCCTCTGGGAGGAAGGGGTGCAGGCTCGGTGCTGGTCTGACCTCTGAGGGAGGCTGGAGGTACAGCAGCTGGATGCCACACAGAAGGGAGAAGCTTGGCAGGACATCAGTGTATGTGCCTAGATGCCATGGCACAACCACATCTCTGGGGTCGCAGGGAAAAATCGGGGACCTGGCAGAGTACCAATGGCAGAGGAGGCACCCTCACTGCTCAATCCGTGAGGCCACAATGGGACCTGATGAAAACAAGTAGAAATGGGTGAACCCTCCACTTTAACCCCCACCTGGAAGTAACAAGGCCATATGGGGTGCCTGACCAGTGGATCGTGGGTTGAATCTGGTTGGGGAAGCTCAGCTGGGCTCCTGGGGAATAAATAGCAAGTTAAAAATAAACATAAGCAATAAGATGTACAGCAAACAGTCTGTGGTACAATAGTATAAGTATTTCAACATAGAAATATGATCTGTTGACTGTAGCTTTTGATAGGACTTGACAGTATGAAAATGGTTAATGATGACATCACAAACTGTAAAAATAAAGAAAAAGTCTAAGAATCCATTAATGTTACAGGCATAAAGAAGAGGGAAGTTCTGTATATGGTAGTTAGCTTATAATTTCTGCATGATATCATTTTACAATAACCTATAAAAAGATTAAAGTGGTCAACAATTTAATTGTATTACCAATTTAAAACATATTAAAGATGTCAACAGCTTAAAATATGTGTAAGTGCTTTGTTTAAGAATAATTGACTGTGAATTCACATGACAGGCAAATGATTAAGTAAAATGCTTTATAGCTTAATAATATAGAGGAATAATGCTGGCTGGAGCCTGACACAGCAAGGTCAAATTCACTCTCATGTGTGTTTTTGTATACATTCCATATGCAGTAACCACTGCCTGTTTGTTTTGATGAAGTGGCATCTCAGGCCATGAAATGTCAACAAGTGAGTTGGTGGAATGGAGCCTTCTAATTTGCTGTTTCTCGATTTGTGACTGCCCACAGAAGAATCCCTGAACCTATGGCTCCTGAACTCAATGGAGCATTTGAGGATTGGTGTTTTGGAGATGCCATTCAAGCCTCCAGAGGAGTAGACATTTATGGTGGACAGTTCTTTAGACCCTCAGCCTCAGAAGTGTGGTGACTGAATGTATCATGGGGGTTAGAGGCAAAGAGGAGAGATAAGAGCTTTGAAACATAGAAACATAGAGGTTGACAGCAGATAAGGACCACAAGGCCCATCCAGTCTGCCCATTTCTTTTTCTACCTTATAAATGTGCCATCGGCTTTGCTCTGTCAGTGGCCTATCTATCCATACTCATATGTATTGCTCCCGTATGCCTATCCCATGCCTGTTTGAAGCCCTGCACTGTATTCATAGCCACCACTTCCTGAGGTAGACCGTTCCATGCATCCACAGCTCTTTCTGTGAAAGAACTTCCTCACATTCCCCTTAATCGGCCTCCCTCTAATCTCATGCTGTGTCCTCTTGTCCTGCTATTTTTCTTATTTTTAAACATGTTAGACTCTTTCACCTTGTTAATGCCCTTAAGGTATTTGAATGTTTTGATCATAGCACCTCTCTCCCTCCTTTGCTCAGGGTATACATATTGAGCTCCATTAAACTGTCCTCATATGTCTTCTGATGCAGTCCCTGCACCATTTTAGTTGTCTTTCTCTGGACTGCCTCAATTTGGTTAATCTCCTTGTGAAGGTGTGGCCTCCAGTACTGCACACAGTACTCCAGATGGGAGCCTAACCAGTGTCTTGTAAAGAGGGATTGTACCTCCCTCTTAAGACTTGTGATACCCCTACTAATACACCCTAACATGCCCTAGCCTTACCTATTGCTTTAGAGGTCTGCTTGGATGATTTCAGGTCATCGGTGATGATGATGCCCAAGTCTCTTTCTTCCTTTGTGACTCCCAGCAACTCCCTCCCAGCCTATAGGTGGCTTCAGGGTTTCTCTTCCCTATGTGCATGATCTTGCACTTCTTTGCATTAAATCCCAGTTGCCACTCTTCTGACCATTTTGCTAGTTTATCCAGATCTCTTCTTATTCTGCCCACCCCATCTGGATCATCTACTCTGTTGCAGATCTTGGTGTCATCTGCAAACAGACAAGCCTTACCCTCTAGTCCATCTGCAATGTCACTAATGAAGATTTGAAGAAGACTGGCCCTAGGACTGATCCCTGATGTACCCCACTTGTGACTTGCATCTCTTCTGACTGTATACCATTTACCACCACTCTCGTTTTCTACCCATCAACCAGTTTGCCCCAGTTGACCAACTTCTGACTCACCCGGCCTACCCACCTTATTTATGAATCTTTTATGTGGAACAATCACAATTTCACAATACCTCAGTTCTCTTGGAGTTCCTTTTGCTGACCTGAGTTACGTGGATATTATGAGGATCATCCATAGTGTGCAGCCCACAAGCTGTGGTTTGGATCCTGGACCGACTTCTAATTTTGGGTTGTTCTGAGACCACCAGTCCAATCCTGGTGCAAATAGTCTGGTGCTCCTAAAAGTCAGGTGAGTTTCCAACTCCCTGAAAGAGGCAGTGGTGACACCCCTCTTGAAGAAAGCTACCTTGGACCCAGACTGTTTCTCAAACTACAGACCTATCTCTAACCTTCCTTTATTGGGAAGGTTATTGAAAAGGTAGTGGCAGCCCAATTGAAAGACCATTTAACCATCCATAATGTTTATGAATCCTTCCAATCTGGTTTTGTAAAGACACAGCACTGAGACTGCACTGGTTCGGTGCTTAATAATCTTCTGAGGGTGAGGGATCAGAAGAGGCGTTACATTCTGGTTCTCCTTGATCTCTCGTCAGCTTTTGACACTGTGGATCACCTGGTGTTAGCACACCTGAGGCTAATTTGTGGAATGTCGGAACTGTTTTAAAATGGTTCACTTCATTCCTCATTGGGAGATCACAAAAGTTGTGTCGGGGTTTATTCCTCCACCCAACTTCTTTGTTGTGCAGGGTGCCTCAGGGTTCAGTGCTGTCACCCATGTTATTCTCAGTGTATGCTGCCCCTCGGAGACATTATAAGATGGTATGGGCTGAGGTTTCACTGCTATGCAGATGATACCCAGCTATACTTGTCTTTGTACCGACCAGGATGGAGCTCTCTCGGTGTTTAATAACTATCTGGAAGAAATCCAAGGTTGGATGGATTCTAGTTGGTTAAAGTTGAACTCAGAGAACAGAGGTTTTGGTGGTGGACCGGGTGGTCAGATAGGAGGTCACATGAGGGCAGACTCTCTGGAATTTTTCTTGGTGGCGTGTCACTTCCGACCTCTGAACAGTGCGTAACCTTGGGATTGTCCTGAGCGACAGGCTGACCCTTCAATCTCAAGTGTCGCCATTGTCAGGACTTCTTTTACCATCTTAGAAATATTGCCAGAATCGTCACCTTGTTCCGTCGACTCTTTGCCAGTGTTGAAACATAGAAACATAGAAGTTGACTGCAGATAAGGACCACAAGGCCCATCCAGTCCACTCATATCTTTTCTACCCTATAAATGTGCCATCATCTTTTGCTCTGTCAGTGGCCTATCTATTCATAGTCATTTGTATTGCTCCCTTATGCCTATCCCATGCCTGTTTGAAGCCCTGCACTGTATTCATAGCCACCACTTCTTGTGGTAAGCCATTCATGCATCCACCACCCTTTCTGTGAAAAAGAATTTCCTCATTTCCCCTTAATGCCCCCCTCTAATCTCATGCTGTGTCCTCTTGTCCTGCTATTTTTCTTATATTTAAACATGTTAGACTCTTTCACCTTGTTAATGCCCTTAAGGTGTTTGAATGCATCGATCATATCACCTCTCTCCCTCCTTTGCTCAAGGGTATACATATTGAACTCCATTAATCTGTCCTCATATGTCTTCTGATGCAGTCCCTGCACCATTTTGTTGCCTTCTCTGGACTGCCTCAATTTGGTTAATTAGGTCCACACCTTTGTGTCCTTGTGCTTGGACTACCCGCCCCTTTACTTTGGACTTTCTGGGGTTGAAATCTGTTGCCTACAGCTGGTGCAGAAACGCTGCAGCCTGGGTTTTGACTGGGACAAGGAGATCCAGTCATATTACACCGGTGCTTTCTTGAACTGCACTGGCTTCTACTCTGATGTTGGATCACCTTTAAAGTAATTTTATTGACTTTTAAAGCCCTTCACGATCAGGGTCCGACCTATCTGAAAGAACTTCTGGTGCCTTACTGCCCTAGCTGATTGCTTCACTCGCCAACGAGGGATTGTTAGAGATTCCAAGAGTGAGTTTAAAATCTTCCGGCAGTAGAGCATTTTCTATGCTGCACCCACTCTTTGGAATTCTCTACCATACCGGTTAAGGAGTGCACCTCCATGGAGGTATTCAAGAAAAACTTAAAACTTACCTGTGGCAAACAGCCTACTTGGAGGATTAATGTGATTTGAATGAAAATACTGTGTTTTGATTTTATGGAATATTTTATTGTCTGATTTTAATATTTGATGCTGTTATGAAATCATTTTATTTATATGTTTTATTAATTGGTATTTGGTGTTGTGGTTTAATATATGTTCAGCACCTTGATACACTGAAAGCGCTTTAAAATAAAATTATTTTATTTATTAAGATGTCGAAAGCTTTGCTGAAGTCAAGGTGGCGACATCAACTGCTCTACCTTGGTCCACCACTCTGGTTACCCAGTTAAAGTAGTCTATGAGATTAGTTTGGCTGGGACCTTCCTTTGTAAACCCATGCTGTCTTGGATCCTGTGTTCCTATGAATTCCAGGTGTTGCACTATCCTTTCCTTAAGGAGTGCCTCCATAATCTTGCCCACTACTGAGGTAAGACTGACTGGTCTGTAGTTCCCTGCTACCACTTCTGTGGAGCGGGATCACATGCACCCTTCTCCAGTCTTCTGGGACCTCTCCTGTGCTCAGAGACTCACTAAACAGTTCTGCTAATGGCTCTGCTAGTTCCAACCTTAGCTCCTTAAGTACCCTGGGATGTATGCCATCAGGTCCCATTGCTTTGTCCACCCTGAGCTTAGAGAGCTCTTGTAGGACCCTTTCTTTTGTGAAGGGAGTAGTGCTCACCTCCCTCCCTCCCCCTGTGTCCATGGTGCTGAGCTGTGGGCCCCTACCTTCTCTTCAGTAAATACTGAGCAAAATTATCTATTTAGGATAGATGCTTTTACAGGGTCCTCCTCCTCACATGCCCCTTTCTCCTTTGGGTTTGTAGTACCCCTCTGGACTTTCTCCTTTCACTAATGTATCTATAGAAAGTCTTGTCACCTTCTTTTACTGTTCGTGCTAGTGTTTCCTCAGTTTGGGACTTTTGCCTGCCTTACTGCCTTCCTGCTTCCCTTAGGGCAGTTTGGTATGCCTCCTATCTTCATCCGCTGTGTTCCTTATATTTCCTGAAGGCCAGCCTTTAGGCTCTGACCTTTCTACTACTGTATTTGAGAACCAAATGGTTTCCTTCTTCTTTGCACTTCCTTTTCTGTCTAACACAATGGGATGTTGCTTCAAGTATTGCATCCTCAACGCTTGCCCACTTTGCCTGTACCCCTCACCTGTCTTTCTTTTTGCCAGGGCTAGCTTAACTCTGTTGGCCATCTTATCAAAGTCGGCTCCTCTGAAGTCCCATATTTTCCTCTGGAATGGGATGATTTAGATGTAGGGGCCAAATTGAACCATACCATGTGATGGTCACTGGTCCCCAGGTGACCTTCTACCTGGAGATCTGTGATCCTTTCCCTGTTAGTCAGTACTAGATCTAAGATAGCCCTGTCTCTTGTGGGTTGTTGTAGTACTAGTTGTTTGAGGCTCTCCCACTGCAGGGAATCCACCATGTGTCTAGTTCTGGCAGATGTTCCTGCTGGTATTGACTAATCTGTATCTGGCATGTTGAAGTCTCCCATTATCAGAACCTCCCCTTTAGCTGTCATGTTTTGTATATCTTCTAACAGTAATGAGTCCTATGTCCTCCCCGTCTGGGGCCTGTAGAACAACCCCAGTTCTTATGGCTGTCCCATTTCCTGTTTCCAGGGTGACCCACAGTTCTTCTGGCTCCTTTAGTAAAGTACTGGTTTAGATCATTTGAGAGAGAGGGGGTTGGGAGTAGACTGGGAACCAGATGGGGTAGAGGAAGAACTAAGAAGGCACTGCATAACTTTCCAGAACTTTGTAGGATCAATTCCATTGGATAGGAACTTGTTCTGAAAATATTAGCCTTGGTCTGTCTTGCTACTCACCCTGTGTTCAGAAGATTTTTCTGTGGGTGCTGCACAAGTTTCCTCAATGTTAGTACCTCCACTTCATTATGGAATTTAAACCTGGTGCTTTATTATACATTGTGTTTGTCACATTGTGTTTATTGTACTTCCTACCACCTTGTAAAACCTCATCCAAGTCGCACTTTGAAACTAGCTTTGGCTCAGTGTGCCTCTCTTAGTCACCAACTTTAAATAAATGAATAACTTAATAGATAAATGAATGGGCCTCCCTGAGCCATGCATACCTGTCATTGCAGAGTCTGTCCTGGAAAGGGACTTACCTAGTTTCATCCAGTACCAGGAGGGATTAATTATATTTTATTTCTCTTTATTAAAAATTTACCAAGAAGGGTCTGCTAAGTTACTAGTAGTTAATTTTCAAAACGTCCTGGGGATGGGTACAGGAAACATACAGTAGTCCTGTACAGTAAAGTGCATGAAACAACATATCAGTGCAGTACAACATAGGGAGCAGTATGAACACAGGAAGCCTCTTTAGAACTCGAAACAAAAACAAGGAACATTATAGCAGATGGAATCGCACTCACCCAACTGGATTGCTTGTCTAGAATTCCTTTATTAAACCACAAAGGCACCCTTTATATGCTAATTAGCCAATGTAACCCCAGGGGCGCTACATTTTACATACCCCTGCCTGCCTCTGGAGACAGGATGAGGGGCCCAGATCCACATGGGTGCCTCCACCCAGAGGTCAGGGTTACTACTGGCGAGTTTGCCTCAGTCACAGCTCTCTGGGTTACTGCACCCCCCGACCCGCTAGTGGCTCACACAGGGTTCAACAATACTTTTCCATATACACTTACCCCCGGATGGTACCTCTCAGCTCACTCCGGGACCCCTGTAAAGTAAGGTACAGTTATATCACAGTCCCTATGCAGTGGTACACCAGTGATGCACAGACTAACCAGGGTGTGGTTGCAACACATCAATCTGATTCATTAAAGGGAGGCAAATAACACAGGTAGGGAGAATCAAGATAATTGGCTTACTCTATACTTATCTACCTAGGGCACTGTGTACAGGCCTGAACCTAATATTTGCTGTCTCTGGGTCACCCAAGCCCTAATGGCTAGTCCACCATGGCAGCTGGTTGGGGCCTGATACAGATAGCCTTTACAATACTGAGCGAGTCAGAATGAGGAGCAAACTCAATTAGCCAGTCAGCAATATGATGAAGCAACTGGAGACCACTGATGCAAACTTAGCAGGGAGCTACCTGATTCAGTACTTACGACTCCAGCAAACAACGATGTCTTCACCTCTGGTAGGGTTGAGCCTGAATTTCACCAGACTCCTCACACATTTATATGGCAAATAACAGAGGAGTACCATACCAGAGCGCTGCTTCTAGACCCACAGCAGACTTGCAGTAGGACTCAGGCAATAAGCGGCAAGTTCAACCTCCCAGGTGGACAGGCGTGATTCAGCAGATTCTCCAGTCCTCTCAGGTTGAGCCTGGTAGGTAGCTGGGCTGGCAATAGCCTCGTCTGACCGCTTTGCAGTTTAGTCCGACTCACTAAAGGCAAAGCGGCGCCTCAGGCCTCTCCACGCGCTTCCCGCGTAGACACTCAATGGCGCAGGGCTCAGAGCTCCTTCTTCCTTCTCAGTCTCAGCGATATATCCCCAACAGCATGGGGCTCCCCTTACAATTCGGGCTACCTGATTCTATTGGCTGGCATACCTGTCAGTAAATCAATTTTGGCCCTCAGTGGTGCGAAAAAGCGCCATAGCCCATAATTCCTTTCCCAACTTACAAGCAGTTCCTCTATTGGTCAGACAGCTCTCCAGAGTCCTGAGGTACTGATTGGTCCAATTCAGCAGTTTTGGACCAAATTGAAGGAGTTAATCGAAACAGTCTTTACTGTAAAGGAAGGCAGGTTAGAACAACTACATTATCATTATTATTTTACGTTATTTCCACCAAACAATCACATCCTCCAGTAGAGCTCCTCTGCACCACTAGCGATGGCAGAAGAAGCTATTTTTCAGTGTCCCAGGCGGGACTCGGCATACAACCACATGCCCCCCATCTCAGTTAATTACGACTGCAACAGGCAGCCCTCAAAGAGACAGCATAAGGAGGCTTCAAAGGGCTCACTGGCTACCCATTTAAATGGCTTTATGCCGATCACCAACCAGGCATGGAGCATGGAAATGAGCCCGGGAAACTTTTAGGAACCCCATTTTTAGGGGTTACACCTTCCTGGCCTGGAAAAACTTGGCGTCCTTGTCAAGTAGTTACCCTAAATCATTTTAGGGCAAACAGCTTAACTAACATTACATTACATTGTACATTACATACAGGAACACTATTTTCACAGTCTACTATGGTTTACATAACATTATACACACAAGCTCTGGTTTCCTTCCTTTCTAAATCAGGTCATGATTCCTGCCCATGACACCAGGACCGGGGACCCCTCCTTCCAGCTGCTGGTGGGTTATCCAAAGCAGGGCACCACACTTGAAGGGCAATATTAACAGACTAGAGTCATCCCCAGGGCTAACTTAGGCAAGGAGCTCAGGGTCATATATACCCTTTATGGACCACATTTAAGGACAGGTCTCACAGGCTGGCCCAGAGACTCATAGCTCAAATTTTACTACAGGCCATACTTCTCAGCTGGAGTGTCTAGGGGTTTCGGAAAACCCAGAGACAGGCCCTGATTCCAATCTGGCCTCATTGACGCTAGTAGCAGGAATCTCCACAGGAAACAACCCAGGGCTCATAGTACTATTGGGGCCTGACCCTCTACCCCAGGACCCACCCACTAAGGCTCAATTGAGGGCTGTTTAGACACTAGTGAGGAACCATCAGTGCATTCAAAATATTCTTCCGGTTCTGGCATATCACTGGCTGGCTCCCCATATCACTCTCTTCTTCTGAAAAGTTAGATAATTCAGCCAGGCCAGACAGTTCAGCCAGGCTCAAGGACCCCACCCTTGGGCTTTACTGCTACCCAGCTCATCCTCTGGAGGCATTGGTTCTGGAGACAAATTAGAGGGCTCGGACAGTCCAGAAGGCCCAACCTCATTTCGGAGTTAACAAGGGATTTCCCAAAACAACTGACTCAGTTCATAAGAGGATAGTATTCAACATCTTCTTCATTGTCCTCCAACACGATTGTTGATTATCTCCTTCTGCAGGGTTTGAAGAAGGCTATTGGTTGCTTGCTGAATAATCCACGGGTTTGGTTCTTTCTTAGCAGCAGATCTAGTCACGGGCGGGAGGAGGCAGCAATTGAAGGTTCGGCTTCAATCAGGATTTGCCGATTGGCAGCAGATGATTTCAGTGAATAGTTTTCACATCTTTGGAATTGTTTTCAGGTCGCACTTTATATACAGGCAAATCCGCCAATTGTCCCACAACAATGTGAGGGAGGTGATGCCACAATCAGCAATCTTATGTTTTCCATGCAGTCCCAGATTTCGCAGCAACACTCTATCCCCTTCTCTTAGCTCCAATGTCTTCACTTTCTTGTCATACCTCTCCTTATTGGCCAATTTCTTTTTGCAGCCATGGTCTGGGCCAACTGGTAAGCATGGTTTAACTGGGCCTTCAGCTTCTATACGTATTGTAGATGATTTTCTGCTTGCAGCCCATCAGGAAACTCCAAAGCACACATCCACGGGCAATCTAGCCTCTTTCCCAAACATCAGTCTGTATAGGGAAAATCCAATGGCATCACTCTTGGTGCAGTTATAAGCATGAACCAGGGTGCTAAGCTGCTGGCTCCATCTCGGTTTGTCTTTGGGTTGCAATGTGCCCAACATGTCAAGCAATGTGTAGTTAAACCTTTCAGGCTGGGGATCTCCTGAGGATGGTAAGGGTGGTTCTGACTCACACCCCCACAAAGACAGCATCTCTTTAATCAAGCGGCTCTAAGTCCCTTCCTGGTCGGAATGGATGTGCTGGGGCCCCGTAGTGGACAAAAAGTTTTCAACAAGTATCTTAGCCACTGTGGTTCGTTCTGGTCCTTAGTAGGGAACACCTGTGCATACTGGGTTAAATGATTGGTAACCACCAATATATTACTGACATTTTCAGATCGGGTTCTAGACTCAAGAAATCAATGCAGACTAGTTCCATAGGGCGCTAGTGGTAATGTTGACCATGGAGCAGCTCTCTGGGGCAAGACTTTCCTCTGCAAACACTGACTACAGGTCTTGACATACCGTTCTATATTTGCACTCATTTTTGGCCAGTAAAACCAGGCTCGTACCAAATCGAGGGTTCGGTCAATGCCAAGATGCCCCATCTGATTATGCAAAGACCTTAAGACCAGTTCCTTTAATTCTGAAGGCAGCACCAGCTGCTGTTTGATGATCTGGTCTCTTTATTTACAGTCTCTTGGTATAGTAGTTGGTTAATCAGCCTAATTTGACCCTTCTGTGTATAACAAAGTGGCTCTTAAGTCAGTAGACACTAATTTGGACACATCGCCCGGCCTGCAGGGCTTCGCAACCAGTTTTATCAGAGAATCTCGGATTGAGCCTGTTAAGACTAGTATTGTCAAACTGGGGCAGTGAACTAGTGTCCAGTGGGAAAATGACAGTAGGCAGCAGGTATACAGCTTTCAGATGGCCAAAGCAATCCACCATACAGTTCACAGCATCTGGGGTCACCTGTTCGTCCTTGTCGAACTTCTGGCAAGGAGCTCATGTGAGGCTCAGACAACCTGATCCAATCAGTTTGGGGCATAGGCCTCCGAGAGAGGCATTCACATCTATATGGTTTAAACCAGCCCTGTATTCAACAGCATAGTCATAGGGTGGCCAAGGCAGAGAGCCACCCTGTGGCCAGTGCCCCAACTTGGCTGAGGTTTGTACATAGGTCAGAGGTTTGTTTTTCAATTCAATTCAACTTTATTTTAAAAGGCGCTTTCTTAAAACCAAAGCGCCTGTACAAATCACAAAACAATAAATACAATAAAATTAAAACTAATACAAATCCTTAAAAGCTATGCTAAAAGGTGGGTCTTCAAAGCTCCTATAAAACTAAGGATGGTCGGGCAATTTTGCAAATGAGAGTAGAAGAATTCCACAGGGTGGTGCCATAAAACTAAGCGATCTAGCACCTGATGTTTTCAAAGCGAACCCTGGGAATCTCTAGCAATCCCTCATCAGTGGGTCGGAGGGAGCAGGAGGGACAGTAGGGCAAGGAGCTCTTTCAGGTAGGTGGGTCCCAGATCATGTGGGCTTTATAGGTCAGTAAACCGACCTTGAAGGTGATTCGCCAAAACACTGGCAGCTAGTGCGATCCATGGCACAGGCATTATATGGCTGGATCGGGGATCCAGTCAACCACCCTGACTGCCGCATTCTGCACTAGCTGCAGGCGGTAAGTTCAACCCCGATAGCCCTAGGTATAGGATTACAGTAGTCAAGGCAGGGAGGTAGAGGCGTGGATCAATGTTGGGAGGTCCTCTGGAGGAACTAGGTGCTTCACCCTGGCAATATTCCTCAGATGGAAAAGGAAGTTTGATACCGCTGACACCTGAGATTAAGTGTCAGATGGTAAGTCAATTATTCCTTCAGATTCCGCACCTGATCACAGGGTAGCCAGCTGAACACCTTCAAGCCATAAGCCTGAGGGTGATCCCTCCGGCAGACCCACCTCACAGCAGCCTTTGTCCACGACCAACCTCAGTTTTCTCCGGGTTTAACCTCAGTCAACTCCCATTCATCCAGTCTTGGATTTCTGCAAGGCAGTTATTAAATACCACGACAAGGCGGCGTCCTGGCCGGACACGAAGACATATACAGCTGGGTATCATCTGCATAATGAAAACCCAAACCGTATCATCTAATAATCATCCTTAACGGCAGCATATACCACAAAACAACATAGGCGCTTAAGATAGAACCTCACGGTACCTCGCAGGATAGGAGAGTGATGCCGAGGAAAAATTCCTGACACCACTGTCTGAGTTCTACCCTAGAGGTAAGATCGAAACCATCTGAGGACCATACAGACAGTCCACAGACAGACAGACCATAGCGCTCTAACAGCACACATAGTCAGCAGTGTAAAAGCGCTGCAGAGAGATCAAGTAGTACCAAGATGGGTAGGTCCCTCAGATCTCTAAGCTATTAGGAGGTCATTTAGTACCATTACAAGCACTGTCTCAGTACAAAGCCTTTTCCTAAATCCAGACTGGAAGAATCATAGATATTGTTGTTGGTCAATGATCCTCCAA
The DNA here is from genome assembly GCA_016271365.2 of Neoceratodus forsteri. NCBI lineage: Eukaryota > Metazoa > Chordata > Ceratodontiformes > Ceratodontidae > Neoceratodus > Neoceratodus forsteri. The sequence continues at coordinate 826,942,459 of CM057453.1, read as the reverse complement.
CTGCACTGCACCACTTTCTCAGTAACTTTACCCACAAGGGTAAGTTAGAGACTAGTCTGTAATTTGCTAGACAATCTGGATCTAAGAAGGATTTCTTTAATAGAAGCAACTATCTGCTCTTTAAAGGGGATCTGGAAAGATCCCCCCTCTCAAAGACTTCCAGACTATCAAGCCAGGACCAGGCTGTTTTATCCACACAACCCACTAAGAGTGTGGGGTCAGGGTCAAATCACAGCTAGTCAGTCACAGCACTCAAATGATCATCACAACATCATCGATTGTGGGAGGGCTGAAGTCAGACCATCTAAACTGGGTGTTCAACATCTCCTGCCGACCACCGTCGATCCCGTTGGGAGGAAGAGCGAATATCCGATCTGATTTTGACAACCTTATCTGCAAAGAAGGAGCAAGTTCATCACACCATTCTTGAGATAAGCTTCCACTTTGCTAGGGTCAGTCTCTATGCCTCAGTCTTCACTAATATCTTGGTACCGTTACAAATAGTCATGGAACTGATCAACAATGGTCCACTTCAGAGCCAGGAACTCTAGAACATACATGGTGATAGTGTTTTCTGATGGAGTCAGACTTCTGCTGGCAAAGCTACAGGTCTCAGGCCATTTGAGTGCTCCTGATATAACACAGCCCCCAATCCTTGAAGACTAGCATCGGCATGGAAGCGAGGGGCTTGGCTGGGTCAGCATAGACCAACACGGGGCATGTGTAAGTTGATATATGATGTCATAGAGCGTCCTCACACTCAACAGTCCAACGATGCCAAACAGTTCATTCGGCTGGAAATACCTCTTCTCAGTCTAGGATCTCACAACTTTCTTATACTTTTTGTATGAGGAGGTACCCTAGGTGAGGTTGAGGAGGATGAATCACTTGAGAATAATCCTTGACAAATCGCCTATAATATCCATAAAACCCAGAAACCGTTGCAACTCTTTCAAGTTCCTGGGTTGAGGCCAAGTAGTCAACGCCTCCACTTTGCTATGGTCAGTCTCTATGCCCTCAGTAGAAACTACATGCCCACATATTTTACAGAAGTCTGGAAGAATTGACACTTATCTATAGACAGCTTGAGGCGAACTCCTCCAACCAATCCAAGACCTTAAATAGTCGCTGCTCGTGTTCTTCCAATGACCGTCCAAACACTATGACATCATCTAAATAGACCAGACACTAAACAATTCATATCCCCCACGCCCTCTCCATCAGGTGCTGAAAGGTGGATGGGGTGCCTGAAATCCTTGAGGCATCCAAATGAACTCATAGAAACCTAGGGGGCCAAATGAATGCAGTCTTCTCTCGGTCCCTGGGGCCATCAGGATCTGGTAGTACCTGCTGTGGAGGTCCAACACAGAGAACCACTTACTGCCATTTAAACGAGTCCAAGGCGTCCTGTATCACGTGGCATGGTATACTGGTGGGGATGGTCCACCGATTCAAAGTCGATAGTCTACACACATCAAACCATCCCATTCTTCTTCCTTACCACCACAATGAGGGAGGCATAGGGCTCCTGGACTCTTGTATCACACCAGCACAACATCTCTTGTGGATGCCGCCACACATCATCGATGTCAGCGGGGCCAGGTGCGGGATCTCTCGGAAAGGCCTTTCGTCATGTAGCCAAATGTTATGCTCAGCCCTTGCACACATCTCATCCACTCTTTTAGGGAGAATACCTGGTCCCTTTTGGCAAACCTCTCACTGAACCTCTTTTCCATTCAGCTGGCAACGAAGAGTCAGCGAAATCAAACAAATCAAGGAGTAACTTCGATCGTCTGTCCGGGACCCTTGCTGCCACGATACTGGAGGTATCCTCACAATGGACACTTGCCAGGGTGCACCCTCTTCTTATTTGAATCTCTTTGTCGGACACATTATGCACTTGAACCATCACTCTCTTGACATAAGCATGGCTCCTAGCTGGCAAGATATTGGAGCTTACCAACAGTCCCTCAGGCAATCTTCCCTCCCCAGGCGCATCCAACATCAACAACTTATTCTTGACATCTGTCCTTAATCGTGCTTCTCCATGCAGGACACACTGGGCATTTGGGGTGAGTATCACTGGAGCCAGATCCTTTTTCCACCACCCCACGGGCCCTCAGGTTCCTCCTGGCTAACCTTCTTCTGGGTGGCAACTGCCTTTTGGAGCACAGTGGCTGTTGTTAGGGCTCCCCAGTTTTGAATGCTTGCTTTTCTGAGCACAACTGGGCCAATCGTCCAAACATATGAGCATTCGTCCCAATCAACAAAGGCACCCCATCATACAGTCCAGTGGGAGGGCAAACTAAACTAAAGTTTCCACCTGCTCATCCATTCCAGCCAGAGATCATGAGAATGATAATCAAACTCGGATATACCACAAATACGGATATGCCTTGTCGCTCAACACCACACATGTAGACCATTCAAGGGTTGCAGAGGCACCTCAGGTAAATGTACCTGATACCAGTCCTGAAACATGATGGTTACCTGAGGCCACTGTCTAATACAGCTTGAGTGGGAATCCCATTTACTACTTTGGGGTCTCCATTGAGACCAGACCACATCAGACCAGTCGAGGGCCACAACATTGAGAGTCGACTGGCCTGAAGCCCAGTCACAAAACTTTTCCTAGGGGTTGAGACTGGGTCCGCGATACCAAGTGATCAGTCTACTGTTAACTTGCCTTAAGTTCTCCAGCCTCTGACACTCAGGTTGAAAATACCCATCTCCTCCACAATGGTAACAGAACTTGGGGTCCTGGGGATCACTATTTGGTGGTGGACACCATATTTGTGGGGGCCCTGGAGAGGTGAGGGGCTCCTTTGGGCCAGAGGTCTGCTCTGTTTATCTCAGGTCCCGGACCTAACAAGGTACATAGTGGGTGCTTTAAGTCCCTCACTAGTTCCCATAAATTCCTGACTTGACCCTCAACTCGCTCTCTCGTGGGGTGCGGAGGAAATAACTGCATTCCACAGCACCAGGAAAATCTGGGGATCCCTCAGACCCTCCGGGACAAGCCTAGTCTCCTCAGGGGTGCTGGCTCAGGGTCCACTAGGTTTACACTTCCCCACATGGCTCCACCTCTTCATCAGTCTCCACCTCTCTAATTTCCTCATTAATTGACAATATTCAGAGGGTGGCCTGTGGATCATGTAACCAAGTTTCAACAGTATTACACTAGAGAATCTGGCAGATTTTAAAACATGTTCTAACCTGACCTGATTCAGGGCTTTGGAGTAGATTCCCCCTTTCTATAGGCCTTTTGCAAGGCCGCTCACCCTACTGATGAAGGCAGACAATTTCTCATTCCTCACTGCTTAGCAGACCTGAATTTCATAATAAGTCTTCACCAGTCTCTTACTCCCAAGACCCTTCTAAAGCAAAGAGATACTGTGCAGCGGTGACTTCCGGACTGGTGGCAGGAAAAACCTAATTGCTTCTAAAGCAGGACCCATAAGCTCTCCATCAGTCTCTTCCTTTTCTCCCCTCAGAGCACTGCCATTTCTGGACTAAGGGGTGACATAGTCCATCAAACCTCCAGGTCATCCTCCCTGGAGGCACTGGCACGTGTCAGAAAAAGTTTTAGCTTACTGATAGGAATTGAGCTGTATAGGGGTACTAATAGAGGCAGTGAAGCCAAAATAGAACTCTTGGGGGGACAGGGGAGGTGCAGAGGACCCTGAGGGTAGTATTCTAGACAAATCCAATGCTTGCAGCAGTTCCTGGGTAGTTCTCCTCCACAGCCAGCAACCAAGCAGCTTATCTTTAAAACTATTCATTTGGGGGACCCTCAGGAATGACTGACCACTTCGAATATGAATTAGCCTCCATCCCTTTGAGGCACCCTCTGGGTAAATCATTGGAGGTACCTTCTCCGGGGTCAATGGCCACACTACACAGGAGTAGCACCTGCAATGTCTGATCGAGCAGGTCAGCCATCGCCCTTTCACCTCCACTTTGCCTAAACATTTTACTCGCTCTGCTGTGGAAATATCAGCCGTTGGAGTTCCAAAGCACATCCAACAACAACACAATTTTCTGGAAGTCCAGCTCCTAAACTTACCCACCCCATCAGTCGGTGTACCATTGTCTTAGTAGGCCCCTAACTTAATTTTTCCCTAACACATCCCTTTCCAGTTTTCCATTTTTATGTACTTCCTCCTCACAGCCACTAGGGGACGCCGATCCCAGTGGTGCCTCAATTGTAACCCCAGAGGGCTCACCCTTGGGCTACTACCCCTGCCTGCCTCCCGGAGACTGGGTGAGGGCCCAGATCCGTTTGAGGGGTGCCTCCACCCAAGGTCAGGAGTTACTACTGGTGAGTTTGCCTCGGTCACAGCTCTCTGGGTTACCTGCAACCCCTTTCGACCCACTTGTGGCTCACACAGGGTTCCAACAATACTTTTTCCACATACACTACCCCCAGATGGTATCTCTAGCTCACCCGGGACCCCCTGTAAAAGTAAGTACAGTTATATCACAGTCCCTATGCAGCGGTACACAGAGATGCACAGACTAATCAGGTGTAGTTGCAACACATCAATCTGATTCATTAAAGGGAGGCAAATAACACGGGTGGGGAATCAAGGTAATTGGCTTACTCTATGCTTATCTACCTAGGGCTCTGTGCACAGGCCTGAACCTAATATTTACTGTCCCTGGGTACCCAAGCCCTAATGGCTAGTCCACCGTGGCAGCTGGTTGGGGCCCTGACACAGATAGCCTTTACAATACTGAACGAGTCAGAATGAGGAGCAAACTCAATTAGCCAGTCAGTAGTATAATGAAGCAACTGGAGATCACTGATGGCAAACTTAGCAGGGAGCTACCCTGATTCAGTACTTACGACTCCAGCAAGCATAGATGTCTTCACCTCTGGCAGGGTTGAGCCTGAATTTCACCAGCCTCTTCACACATTTATATGGCAAATAACAGAGGAGTACCATACCGGGCAGTTGCTTCTAGACCCCACAGAACTTGCAGTAGGACTCGGGCAATAAACAGCAACTTCAACCTCCTGGGTGGACCGGGCGCAATTCAGCAGATTCTCCAGTCCTCTCAGGTTGAGCCTGGTAGGTAATTTGGGCTGGCACCAGCCTCCTCCGACCGCCACGCCGGTGGATTACAGTCCGACTCACTAAATGGCACGCCCCAGGCCTCTCACGCGCTTCCGCGGAACACTCAATGGCGCGGAGCTCAGAGCTCCTTCTTCCTTCTTCCTTCTCAGTCTCAGCGTATATATCCCCAACAGCATGGGGCTCCCCTTACAATTGGGTGCTACCTGATTCTATTGGCTGGCATACCTGTCAGTAAATCAATTTTGGCCCCTCAGTGGTGTGAAAAAGCGCCATAGCCCATAATGCCTTTCCCAACTTACAAGCAGTTCCTCTATTGGTCAGACAGCTCTCCAGGTCCTGAGGTACTGATTGGTCCAATTCAGCAGTTTTGGACCAAAATGAAGAGTCAATCAAAACAGTCTTTACTGCAAAGGAAGGCAGGTTAGAACAACTACATTATCATTATTATTTTACGTTATTTCACCAAACAATCCATCCTCAGCAGAGCTCCCTCTGCACCACTAGCGATAGCAGAAAGGAGCTATTTTTCCAGCGTCCCGGGCGGGACTCGGGCATACAACCACACATGCCCCCCCATCTCAGTTAATTACGACTGCAACAGGCAGCCCTCAGAGAGACAGCGTCGGAGGCTTCAAAGCACTCACTGGCTACCCATTTAAGCGGCTTTATGCGATCACCAACCAGGCATGGTGCATGAAACGAGCTCAGGAAACTTTTGGAACCCCCATTTATGGGGGTTACACAAAATCATTACTCAATCAAGTCTTTGTTTAACCAGGCGTTCATCGTTGAGCAGAAGCTCATTTGCAAGATGGACCTGGGTGGAGCATGAACAATTGTATATACAGGTCAACACAGGTATTTACAAGGCAATACAGATAATACTCTTTACAGAATGGAAGAAAGAAGTTCATATGTACATAGAATTATACAGATATTGTACAGGTTACATGGTATTACATACATAGAAGTGTCTATAGGAAGATAAAGCAGGTTATCTAAGGTTGCAGGAGGAAGTAACGGAAGAAAAAAATAAAATATACACCAGGTAGAGGTGAAGGTAGGTGGGAAGGAGGAGGTAGGGAAGAAAGGCTAGGAGGGGCACGGTGCACAGAAAGGAGTTGTAAAACAGGGTGTAGAAAAGGTGGATGGAGAAAAGGAGTATGTGAGCCCTGGGATTGAATGCTATAAAGTATGGGGCATGGTAGGATGTCACAACCCAGGGTAGTGAGCTCCTATCCGAGGTTGGGAAAGGAAGAATAAAGGGATGGACAGGCCTAGTGTCGATAAGACAGGGGATAAGAGAGAGAGAGAGAACAATTAGGCTGGTGAGGAGCAAGCTGGAGGGGTCAGTACTAAAAATTGGGTCTAGGCATGGCTATATACCAGTGCAGACACCGGTACTGGTCTGAGTGGGTGAAGCAGTTATACTCTCTGATTTTACGGAAATAGTGTGTCTCGAAGGCATTTATACCGATTAGATTACTTAATTTGAGGGTTTTTGTAGATCGTTCCATAAGGTAGGTAGCACGAGTTTATGGCTGCCCTGTCAAGCAGGATTTTGCTTTGGGTACTTTTAGTGTAATAGCTGAGTAACTAACACGTATTTCCAAATTATACTCAGGGAAGACAGCAGAAGATATACAATACTAAGGCAGCTTATTTGAGATGGCTCTATAGGTTCAGAGAGCGGAGTTTCTGTGGCTCCTGAACTTTAGTGATATCCACCCGCTGCCACATATAGGGTGCAGTGATGCGTGTCGAAGGGGAGTCCCGTTATAAACCTCAGTGTTCGATGGTAGAGTGTGTCCAGTTTAGCCATGTAAGAGTTGAGGCATTGGCTGTAGAGGAAATTGGCGTAATCAACCAATGATAGGAAAATGGATTGGTCCAGTTGTTTCTTGGCATCTCTGGTGAGAGTTGGTTGATTCAAAAAACAATCAAGCCTTTGCGAAGTCATTTTAGAAGTCCTCGACATGTTCAATGAAGGAGTCTTTGGTCTATCAAACTCTCAGATACTTGAATTTTGTAACAAATTCTAGTTTTCACCTAGAACTGTGGTAATTTGGGGAACTGTCCCACCAGACACAGGGTTAGCTGTACGGATAAAAGGGGAGGACCATCGCTTTGGTTTTTGGCATTAGGAGTAGCTTTTTTTGAGGAATTGGCTTCAAAGGTTGAATTCTGACTGTAGGTCATTGCAGGCAGCTTCAGGTGTTGGACGACTCACGTAGAGAACTGTATCATCTGCAAACAGATGGATGTTGGCTCTTTTATACAGTAGTCGATGTTATTAATGTAGATTGCAAAAAGTAAGGGCCCTAATATAGAACCTGAGGTACCCCTCTTTGCAGAGTTTTTAAGGGGACAGGCCTCTCGCCTTTAACTTATTGAAGGCACCCTGTAAGATAGTCAATAAACCAGTGCAGAGAGGAGGGATCCACACCTATGGTTTGAAGGAGGAGAGAAGAGCAGACTATGGTCGACGGTGTCAAAAGTCTTGCTTAGATCCAAGAAAACAGCGCAAATAAAGTTTTTGCTCTCAAGATTACGCTGCCAGTCATTAGTAACTTTGGTGAAAGTGCTGAGATAGTGCTATGTTTAGCTCTGAATCGACTGCACAGGATTTAGCAGTTCCCTAGACTCAAGGTGAGTCCTCAGCTGTGCATTTACAATTTTCTCTAGGAGCTTGGACAGGACCGAAGGAGAGAAACTGGCCTGTAGTTATTGAGATCGCCAGGTCACCTGATTTGAACAGTGGTATGACATGTGCTGTCTTCCATATAGGTGGTAAGGTGCCCTGAGACAGGATAAGTTAAAGGTGGGTGGCGGGTGTATTATTACGTGGTAGGCAATTTTAGGAAGTAAGGTCAAGGTGTGTCCCCAGCACTTTTCTAGTATCCAACTGAAGCAAGAGGTCCTCTACCTCTTTCAGTGGGGCAGGTTAAAGCGAGAAAGGAGACGAGGTTATCGAGTTTCAGGCAGTTGGCTGGCAGTCTGGATGTAAGTATGTTTGCAGGGAGTTATCAAATGCCATGCCTGCAGTAGCAAAGTGGTTATTAAATGCATCAAGTATAGCCATCTTTTCAGTTATAGTCAAGTTGCCAGAGGTAATCTTGGTTGGGAGTAATTTCCTGGGAGTGGCCTAGCAGATCATTGATTATGTTCCAGAGCTTGATTGGACTCTTTGTGGCAGAGTCGAGTTCAGATTTGAAGAAGGAGGCCTTCGATTCTCTGATTGTTTTGGTACATAAATTTCATAGTCTCCTGAACTGGTTCCAATCCTCTGCAGCGTTCAGTCTCGCCCTTTTTCCCGGAGCTTATCTCTTTCTAGAAGCAAGGACTTGATCTGAGGGTGAACCATTTACAGGTTTTGGTCCTAGTTTGAACTTTAATCATGGGAGCATACTTATTAAGGGCCCTTGATAGAATGTTGTGGAAGATATTGTAAGCTGACGTATCGTTTTGGCCAGATAGAATCTTGCCACTGAGGGAAGTACTTAAGTTCATTTAGGTAGGCATGTTCATTGAAGTTGCACCTGGATCTCTTCATAAACTTGCTGATGGGTGCTGGGTTGTTGGTGGATCTTATTCCTGCAATAAAACAATGGTCGCTGGCGTCTGAGAAGAAGACATCACGTGGGTGAAGAGAAGAGATGAGGTTTGCTCACCATTAGCACATCCAAAAGTGTACTTTTACTGGGGTTCTTCACGTTTGGCGTGTTGGTTCACTAATAATGCCAGTCAGCCCACGTTCATCACAGAAGGATGCAGGGGGCAGCTGTGTTAGAAGAGCCAGTCAAAGTTGAGGTCTTCTAAAATAATAGTTTCTGGCAGCCCTGTCCCAACTTGTCACTTAGATATGACACAAGCTGTAGGCCAGCGGACGGTGGTCTGTGGCGTCCTATTACGCAGAGTGCAGTAGTCTGTATTTCCACTTGAGAATTAGGCATTGGTCGCTGGCGACAGATGCCGAGGATAAGCAGAAGGCAGAAAATTTGCTTTTAACGTGAGATAGCTACCCTCCTCCTCTGGCATGCCTATCAGCTCTGAACAAGGCATAGTTGGGTATGTTTACTTCTCTATCAGTGGTGCTAGGTCTAAGCCAAGTTTCAGAAATCACAAGTATGTCAGGAGAGGTATGATTTACCCAGGTTTGTATTAAGGTTATCTTTTAAGGAGGCTACACGTTAATATGCAAGAAGCTTATTCCTTTAAATTTGCTAGTTCTGCTGGCAAAGCAATAGCTTCTGGGGGCCAGGGTTGAGTTCTACGTTGCTAAACATAGCAGGAGGATAAGTAGGATTTTTCTAGCGCTAATTATAAACTTGTATTCCTGCCTTTCTCCTGTCTAGTAGATCTGATGTTTTTAGGGACTGGAAAGTAGCCACCATTGAAGAGCTGATCTGTTGTAGCAAGAGTACCCCTACCACAATAGGCGGGAGGAGATAGAAGTCTGTGGTGGGAGGTGGGCCTTGTGGTGGGGTGTGTTATAAGTACTACTGGTATGTGTGGTCCAAGAACAGGGTTCGAGGTATTGGTACTTGGAATCATGGAGGCAATTAAAGGATAGGTTGCCATGTGGTATACAGCACAAGGTGCCATTGTAGACCAAACATGATGGTAGTTCAAGTGTCAATGCTGGGCAGCTGGTATCAGCAGAAAGGGGGCAGTATAAAGAGTCATATAGGGCCCGACATGATGGTACCTCAAAAGGAGCCACTCAATTAGCCCAGGGGCCAGTGGGGTTGCTGGATTAATGCAACTTATCAGTAGCTTTCTGATCCAGGTCGACCGAATTTGATAGCATTTAAAAATATTTAGTGGTGAAGGCACAGCCAAGGAGAGCCTATGCATTTTAGTAAGGTGAGGCCCTGAGAGTTGGATCCCATAGGCTGGACAGAGAAGAGGGGGATCACGAGCTAAATCTCTATTGATGGGGCACTGCGCCAGGGACGTGGACTAATATTTGGCAGGAGCTACTGTATTTAATAATCAGCAGAGGTGGGGTGGTCAAAAGTTGCAGCAGTTGCCGTGCCTTGTAGAGCCTTGGGCCCGTGTCTGCGGTCTCGGCGTCAGCTAGAGGCGCCGACCACCCGGTAGCAGGATCCCGCGGCTTAGGAGCTGGGAGCCTGGGCGACAGTTCCTTGGCTGAGGGAGAGAAGGAGAGTGAGGGCTAATAAAGGGATTCACATAAAGGTTAGACAGAACAGTGGGGAGTCCAAATTTTGCAGAACAAAGGACGTGTATTACTTTGGCACCCAAAAGTGTCTAAGGCCAGTGCACATAAGCAGGGAAAGGGCTGTAAACACTAGATTTTTTCCTAAACCACAATTCAAGTCCTTTCAATTACAGACTGGGTTAACACTTCAGCTTTTTAACATTTGTCCCAACATAAACATTTTAGGGTTTAAAAATCAAAGCGCAGAAGCCGGCTTCCACTAGGGACCAATCAGAGCGTGGTCTGAGAGAGCACTGCAATCCGGTTGGTTCATGCAGTTGCCATACCTTGTAGGACCTTGGGTCCCGGTCTGCAGGCTCGAGTGTCGGCTAGAGGGACGGACCACCCAGTAGCTAGGAATCCCATGGCTTAGGAGCTGGGAGCCTGGGTGGCAGTTCCTTAGCTGAATCTGTCCGGGGTCAGTCGGGTGGTCTGTTAGCTGTGGCCTGCTTGAGAGAGCCAAGGCCACAGGAGCAGCTTGGAAGCCCACAGATGGGCTGTCTGAATCTGTCCAGGGGTCAGTCGGGTGGTCTGTTAGCTGTGACCTGCTTGAAGAGAGCCAAGGCCACAGGAGCAGCTTGGAAGCCACGCAGATGGGCTGTCTGAATCTGTCGGGGGTCAGTCGGTGGTCTGTTAGCTGTGGCCTGCTCAGAGAGCAAGGCCACAGGAGCAGCTTGGGAAGCCTGCAGATGGGCAATCCTGTTATGCAAATTAACTCTTGACAGGATGTTCACCTTGTGAACATTCTATCAGAAGTTAATTTTAAAGCAGAGAGAAATGGTGAAAACATCCACTGCATTCAAATAACTCAAGAGGAGAAACTGCAAGTAATTAGTGAATGGCAAGAATGAACAAACAAAAAAAAAAAAATGGGTCATAACAGTTGTTCGTTTTTCCACTTGACCACATGCTATAATGTGGTGGCAAGGATGTTAAACTTGTGAATAATGGCACTGTGGGCAGAAGATAAAGTTCTCAGCCTTCAACCACAGTCTTTATCTGCTGTGAGAAGTGTCATTATTCCTTCGTTCAACATCCACAGCTTCACATTATCGCTACAATAACGATGTCCAGGTGTGTGACAGCAGCAGGTGGGCCCAGCATGCCCAGTGCAAAACTGCAATGCAGTATAGGAGAACAAGGTTGCCTGAGGTAACAAATGAGGAACAGGCAGGCAGGAAGTCAAAGAGTACAAGGGGCAGGGCAGGGAGGATGAGAGGAGAGGAGGATGTGCAAAATGAGGAAGCTTAGGAAAAGAGGATAGAGGGATTACTTATATGAGTAGATATTTGGTGCACTGACTGAGCAGGAGCGTTAGGACATTAGGGGTGGGGAGGCTAGACCAGAAACAAAGAGCCTGTCAGAGAAGGCCGTAATACAATACAGGAAGGCTGACTGGCCTGCATAACTCTTAGTATGGGTAGAAGAGAGAATGTGAATCAGAGGAATGGAGTGAATATTGGGGAGGAGAGGGAGGAGTCATGAAGGTATTGTAGAGGTCAAACAGAACTTGGAAATAAGGGTGGAACTGAGATAGGTGCCTGTTCTTGATTAAGGGAGGAAGGCAAAGGAGTAAGGGTTTGTACAATTTCAACAAAAGTAAATATGGTAATATAAATCAGTTGTTTGTGGCATATTGTGACGCTGGTAAAGGGCATCCATTTTGAAAAAGGTCTATAACTCAAAGGATTGTGTCCTGTATTCCTCTCTGCTACTACAAAACCAGATTAGAAAACCCAGCTGGGATAAAGCATTGTTCCCTAGAGCCACAACAGCCACAATGTCAGCTGCCAGAAAGGTGCCTCTGTTAGAAGTTCTTAGAGCAGCCACCTGGTCCTTGACAAAATTTACATCCTACATTGTGTGGACATCCTTACAGAAAGGGATGCAAGGTTTCTTCAGAACCTTTTCCCAAAACAGTCTCAGAAAACCTTCCTCCCATGTACTCGCGAGGAGTTTGCACGTTGCAAGGGTACACATGTTTCATTCCTAGTGTAAGAAGAAATGGTTACTCACTGTAGTAACTATATTTTTCTAGGATGAAACATGCTGTCCTCACAAACCCCTCCTACCTCTGCTTCTGATGCATAGGAGGAGGGAAGTTTCTCAGAATCAGTTTTGTTAAAGGGAAGATCTCAGCCTTTTGTTCTGTTTACCAATGTAGTTTGTAGGAATGAATAATGATTGCCTCTATTGCACTCTCCTAATTTCATCAGGATTAAAGCATAAATGAAGGTACCTAAATCTGGTGTGAAACCCGCTTGATTCCATTGCAAAGGTCATGACCGACTCACGAGGCATCCTGGAATTTTATAATGTTTTAGTGCTAAAGCCTGGAGTAGTTATACAGTATTAGTCAGTACTGTTGCTCTCCTCTGCAGTCCCTATGTTCTTGTCTTATGCTGGCCATGAAACTTTTCAAGGCATAGTAAGTGCCCTGCTGTCTTCTGTAGTTTAAAGTGTATCTGAGTTGGAAAAAAATGCTTCCAGAGAATACAGGGCTTAACAAGACACGTAACAGAACTGAATGAGAGTATAACTTTTGTTGGCTTGTGCAGGTACACGTCAACTCCCATGCGCCTTGCATGAGTGGGTCATGACCTTTGCAATGGAGACTAACAGGTTTTTCACACCAGGGCAAAACAGTTTAGTTTTTAGTTTAGTTTATTAGTCTAGAATTAATACCTTTGAGCCAGGGCTCTTTTACAAAGGTTCCATGTCACAAAGAACATTTAACAAAGCACGATACACATTACAGGTAAAACCAGACAGGAAAGTTACATCATAAATTTGCTATTAACAGTTTAAGGCAGTAACGTTTTAAGTTTCATAGAAAACAAGCTATAACAGGTTCAAGCGAGTAGACAATTTTGAGGATAAGGAAACTTCCAGGGAGAGGGTGATCATTAGGCGCCAAAAGGAGGCTAGAGAGGAGGGAAGGTGGTGAGCGGGAGAGTAAGTGAGAGGGACAGGAAAAAGGGGGGAGTGAGTTTGGGTGGGAGACAGGAAGAGTAGAGGTACCAGAGGGTTCATTTGTCAGGGAGGAAGAGGCCTCAGATGTGAGGATGGACATGAGGAGTAGTAGTCTTTATCTAAGCGCAATCACAGTTGCTAGTGGTGGTGAGGTGGGCATAGAGCATGGATTTGAAAGCTTCAAGCGAGGTTGAGGATAGAGTAGGTGGACTAAGCACTTTGAACAGTGCAAAGCAACCTTATTTATATTTAAATTAGGATGACATTAGGGGATGCAAGAGATGGAACCACTGTTAATGACTACAAACCACATGTATACAAAAATAGGTTGAAAGAACTTTCCTATTTCTTGAAAATGTTCTAAAACATGTTTTTTTTTTTTTGTTACAGTTTGATAGTTTTATTAAAAGATTTACTTTACGAGGTGATGGCTGCCCTGTTGTCTTTTCACCTGTTAATCTGGTAGTTAGGCAGCAGACAGCACGTGATCACAACATAGAGTGTTTGAATAGATCTCATGTTCTGTTCAATCTCCGAGACAACCACTCTGCTTGGGATTGATATATTTTGTGAGGAGAGCATGTTTTATACCTTAGAAGAACTATAGTTACTGGAAAACAAAATAGTAATATTAAATGCACACTGAAAATAGAGAATAGAGTTAAAATTGATGTTTCGACTATAGGTAGTCTTCAGAAATTATCTAAAGGAGAACAAAAGCAATGTTTCTCTTTTAGATCATTCCTGAAGAAGGTCTATGGCTGAAACATTAGTTTAGGACAATCTTGGTTGTCTTTAAAGCCCAACTAAACAGAAACTGTGCCCACATTTCTTTACTTAGAGTGTTCTTTCACTTCACCCTGCCTAATCCAACTGTTTATCCTTTCAATCTTTAATTTAATAAATTAAATTGAAGATTAAAGTGTTCTTTCACTTCACCCCTGCCTAATCCAACAGTTTATCCTTTCAATCTTTAATTTAATAAATTACACCCTCCCCACAAGTAGGCCTTGAACCCCTGTCTATTCTGGTTGTTTACTCTGGGGGCAGTTGCACCAGCTATTAGAACACTCAGCCCCTTCTAGTATTCTATTAATCTCTGATCCTGTTGTACTTTATTGCCTGTACCTCATTCTTAAAAAGATAAAACAAACACAAAAAAAAACTGTGTGTGCCCCTACACTGGTCCTGAACCCCAGACTGCTTTGGTTGTGTGCTCCAAAGTCAGTTACACCATCTATTAGACCACTCAGCCCCTTGTAGTAATCCATAAATCTCTGCTCCTCATGTTACTTCATTGCCCATGCATCCTTCTTAAAAGGAAAAAACCAGTATGTGACCCTAGGTAGGTCTTGAACCCCTGACTACTCTGGTTGTTTGCTCCAAAGTCAGTTACACCATCCACTACTAGCACTCAGCCCTTGTAATGTTCTACTATCTCCGCTCCTCTTATTACTCTGTCTGTGCTGCCTACTCAAAAATAAACAAAAAACTGCAACTTCCCCTACACGTGCTCTTGCTTATATAAAAAAAATCTACACACAATTCAAGTCCCCTCTGCATTTATCTTTTGTTAGCTCACACCTCCCTCAGATTTCTCCACAGCTGTAACTAGAATCCCTATCTCTATTGCAAAAACCTTACAATAGACTGTAGTACTAACCACTTGGCCATATAGCTCTTTGGTATCTCCAACTAGTTCATACTATGTATACCCTACCCTCCCACATCGCACATGCTATAGCTCTCCCTTCCACTTCTTATGCCCTGCTGTCTCTGCTCTACCACCTCTTCTCTAGACACACTTTAGCCTCCCCTCCTTAGGCATCTAACCCCCACCCCGTCGTGACACATTCACCCTCTCCACCCCTTATTTCTCTTTGTGTCATGGCTCCCAGTAATTGCTTCACTCTATCAGCGCTCTTATTAATTCTCCTATCCCTTGAGTGCCCTAACAATCATTTCCATATCCATGCTTATACAGATAATGCTACACTAACAATGTGTTACACAATTGGCATCAGCCCTCTCCACCCTAGTTATGATGAGTGGTTCACCTCAGCTAACTACCTCCCCACCACTGCTGGGTCACGATCACTCACCTAATACCTCGCCCTGCCACCATACCATGCCCTACAAAGCAGGTTACTGGTAGTAACCATAAGAGAAAAGCAACTTGATAATACTAAAAACGTTCTGCTTCACCTTGTCTTGATGCTACTGCTTATCTCTGGTAATATTCACTTAACCCTGCCCCCCAAATAGCCTTATGGGTTTGGTAACAACCACCAGTCAATAAAAATCGTGTCCATTAATATCCGTAGCCTGCTGGCCAAATTTGACCAGCTCCAGGTTTGGGTAAGCCAGTACAACCCTGACGTCCTTTCCTTAGTGGAAACCTCACTCATACCCAAGGTCTTGGGTGTTTCCATAGCACTAAATGGGTACACCTCCACAGGCTCAACAGGACTGGGAAAGGGTGGTGGGTGTGCTATCTATATCAAAGATCACATTAGGTGCCATACCCTCCCTATAATTGACACTGGGAAACCTGCACAGGCCTTAGCTGTTGGGCTACTGTTAGGTTCTCAAAGCAAAATCATTAACTACAGTCTGTTTACATTGCTCCTAGAAATCAATCAACTGGTTTCCACAGAATCATAGAGTTCATTAAAGGCCTTAAGCAAAACTGGAGGCGGTACGTAGTCCTAGGGACTTTAATATAAACTGGTTATCCCTGAGGCTGCCCAATATTAAGATGCCCTGTTTTGTATTAACCTCTCACAAATGGTTGATTCACCTACCAGGTTTAAATACTGAACAGGCTCCAGTTCCCTTCTAGACTGAATCATCACAAACTGACCAGACAGGATCTCCAACACTGCAGTATTCGTAGACTTGCTTAGCGATCACTCCCGATCACTTGCCATTGGGCCAACAAGGCCGATAAGACTCCCCAAAATTATTCTGAGTCATACCCTCAAAGCGTGATTGGTTGAACTCACTCCAAAGCTTACCTAAGGTGTATAGACTGGTCCGCACTTTACTCCGCAGTAGACATAGACCAGGCATTAGATTATTTTATTGCTAAGTATAATGATGCCTGTAACATCTATGCTCTGATTAAAAATGTAAAATTAAGGGAATCCAAAACTCATGGGTCAGCAGCTCTTCTGCAACTCATGATCACCAGAGACCATCTCTGGCACAAAGCCAAGGCCACTGGCACAAAGGCAGACATGCAGAAGTATAGTTCTGCCAGAAACATCTGCACCCACAAGATCAGACTCACGAAATCTCAATATTTCAAAGACTGCCTCACTCATTCCTGGGGTGATGGCAGAAGATTCTGGGAAAATATGAAGGACCTTACTGGTAAAAATAGCAATAGTGAATAGTGAGATTACATAGGACCCTAACACCATTGCCAATATCTTTAATGATGCTTTTACAGACCTTAGCGACATACTGCCACCGATCCCTGAATCATCTGTTGAAAAGGTGCCAGGCCTAAGACCGCACACAGTGAGTCTCCTCACATCAAACCCTCTTCTACCTTAAAGCAGTCACCACCCCAAAGCTAGAAAGTACCTTTCACATGTGCTTGGCAAAATATGACACAGTAGTGACTCACTGGACCTTAAGTCACTGGCCCTTACCCTGAAGGGTTCCATGTCATAACAGCGATCACAAAACAGCGATCGCTGTTACAGTGAGTGTACATCGCTAAAAAGAAAATTGGTGATGTACACTTGTGGATGACAAGATATCCGCAATTTAAAATAGTATTTATACGGGTGCACCCCTTGACTAAATATGACCAACTCCAGGAGGTGCGTGTCAGGGAGGAAGACAGTCTGACAAAAAAAAACGGCAGCAATAACATTTTCCCCAGTCCCAAACCCAGTACCTGCTGCATCAGGTTAGCCACCGCTGCCACACCACATGGCTAGCTCAGTGACAGTATAGCACACTACCCCACACAACTCTGTCCTATCGCTCCACTTCCAATCGCCCTCCTCACTCATCTCTACTGTCACTTTTGTATCCCTACAGGGTAGCCCAAAAGGGTAGCACTGTAAATGAGTTGCTGTTTTGACAGTCGCTCATTTACAGTCGCTATCATCACTGGATGCCTTGAAGAAGTGCTTCTTCCACTAACAAAACTTCTGAACCTATCTCTTCAGCTGGGACATTCCCTGCTTTGGAAGGCTGCAGTGGTCACACTGGTCCACAAAAGTGGTGACAGATCCGTACATGCGAATTACCAACCAGTATCTATACTGCCCCCAAGGCATTAGAAAGGATAGTTGCTGACCAACTGGTCAACTATTTGGATAAGTATGGAATCCAATGCCTACAGCAACATGGTTTTCACAAGGAGTATAGTACCTCCACTTCCCTGCTGGAGTACTCAGGATTCCTCATGAGGCTTTAGACAGTTGTCAAGTTGCCAGGGCAATTTACATCAACCTCACCAAGTCATTTGACACTGTCAACCATAAAACACTTCTCGCTGAACTCCTCTCTATATGGCCTCTTCACTGAAGCGGTAGGATGGTTCCAGAGCTATCTCAGCAATAGGTCACAATGAGTAAAATTTGATGATACCTCTCCAATAGTCGGGTGGTACTCACAGATGTTCTCAGGGGTCAATTCTTGGCCCACTCTCTTTCAGCCTTTTTATTAACAAACTTCCTCTATATGCAAAGAATGCATCCTTCTCACACAGATGATGCTGTCATCTTTTCTAAAACCCTGAACCACTTCAACTTGAGTCCTATCTACAAAGTGATTTCACTACAACAGAAGCTTGGTTTACCAAACACAAGCTCCTTATGAACTATAAAAATACTAAATCAATGTTATTTGTGAACCCCCACAATAAATATAAAGACTTGTAACGACAATTAAGCAATAAGGCACAATAAGGTGTGTGTTATCATGTAATAACGTCACTCCTGGGGTGGATTGAAGCACGAGGCAAGCAGGTGCTTCCACCACCCCAGGAGTGATGTTATTACACAATAACACACACCTTGAGTGCCTTATGCAATTATACAATGGCTCGATGTTATGCAAAATAAAAAAAAGGTTTTAGTAGATTTTAGTGTAGCAGTATATCTTTTGTTTCTGAAAAAGAATAACTATATTCCAACAACTCCACACAGTGATGTTATTGCGTAATATCATCACTGTCTCAGGTACACACTGACCAATCAGAGTCCAGGCCATAGTATAATCCGCAATAACCTTCTTACCCCAATAGAATAAGTTCAAACCTTCAAATAGGGACTTTTCCTTCTCTTTTCCCAAGTTTAGGATCCTCAATCTCACTGTAAACTTATCTTGACTCTGGGCCTATTTTGCAAGACCCTTGAAACTGAAGTACTGTCATATGTACATAAGTGTTGACCGGGACTTTTTTTTAAGTTCCCTGCTGATGTAACCCTACATTGTACACTGTGCCAAATGTTTAAGTTTTGTATCAAATGTTTAAGTTTGTGATACTTTGTGTATTTTCTTACTGACGTGGAGCCTTTGCAAAGGAGTCTCTGACTCAAAGGATTGTAATTCCAATTTCTTTCAATAAATAAATACAAATAAATAAATATCTTGGTGTCACCCTGGACAGCTCTCTTTCATTTGCTCAGCATATAGAACAAATTGTAAAGGTAGTCAACCCTAGAATTGGCCTACTATACAGGAACTGACTGTCCCAGGATGTCCTGCCTCTCACCATAAAAATCTTCATTCTCTCTGTCATTGATTATGGTTTAGTGCTTTATGCTGCTGCCCCAGACTCCACTCTCAAAAGGGTTTCTGTTGCCTAAATAAATCCTGCCGACTGCTCCTAGGTGCTAACTGCCTAACCCACAACTGTGACCTATATGCACAAACTAATTGGCTAAATCTTCAAGGCAGAGTACAATACCAAGTATGTGTACTCAGGATAAAAACTGTCTAGGACCCCCCATCCAAAAGCTCCTTGTTACGGCCCCCAACCCCACTGCATAAGGAGCAATACCAGACAATCTCTTATTGTCCCCTTCTTTGCACCTCACAGGCACAAAGGACATTCGCGTAACATGCCCTTTTGTCTTAATGAACACCCCTGGACATAAGCAATCAGCCCAAGCTGGGTTGTTTAAAAGAAACTCCACCAACACTTCACCAATTGGAGCAGCTGTGACTGCTAGCCAACCAGAGCAGCAGGGACTGATCACCCTGTTTCCTTTTCCTTACCCTCCTCTCACTCTCTTCTCCCTCTCCCTCCTACCTTCCCCTCCCCGTGAACCCTATCCTAGTTTTCTACTCCCTGATGCACTTATTTTCATCCATACATCTCTCCTCCCTCCCTGTGCCTCCCTATACTTTGACAACGAAATGTTATTCTGCTTAATAGTTTATGTACTGCAGCTCCATACTTGCATTGTACAACCCTACACTACCTGTATTATTAACTGTTTAAGATCTTTCACTGCACTAATATTTTTGTATGGTCCCATTTTTCAAATTCAAGTACTGTCATATGTTTCTGTTTGAACTGTCTGTAATTTATTTTCTACTGATGTGGAACCTTTGTAAATGAGCTTTCAGCTCAAAAGTGTACTCCTAGATCTCAATAAATAATTAAATTTAATATTACCATCTTTTTCTATTTTCAGACCACATGCTGACACAGCACCTTGTTTTGTTGTTCCTACAGTTCCATTTAAGTAGGCTACACATTTGTCCAAGTTTCCAATTATATTAAAACATGAAAAACAAGGTTTATCTTCCTTTTACTTTTACAAAAACAAGCATATGCGCAACAGCACAGCACAAGACATGATGCATTGTTTCTTCACAGATAATTGAGATAGTTTTTTTAAATTAATTTTACTTATTGAGAATGTGTTACTTAATCAATCAATATGTTAATTCAAACTTGAAATGGAGAAACAATTGTGCAGAGCTCATTTCGTGGTGTCCTAAGCTAAGAGTAACATTTAAAATAAATTAGGTCTATAAAATATAGTTCAGCTGTTAAACCAGCCAGTCCAGTGGTGTGTTAGACCGAGGCACTGAGTGCCACACCACCCATCACACAGGCAACCTGAATTCAGGAATGGACCTGGGCCACTCAGGAGTTGGTGGGGGGGATCAAGTGTCTGTAGACAGCTCTCCTTCAGGAAGGAGGACAATATGAGCCACTGCTTGCCTGCTACCCAGCTGAGGCTGGGTAGCATTGCATCAGTAGACACTTTTCAGATGGCCAAGGCAGACTCTCAAATATGCATGATGCCTTCATGCCATATACCTGCGTCATGGCATGCATTTCTGATCTTAAGGATGGGGAGGGAAAAGACCTCCCATGCCAGGATGATGGCCAAGGATCCTGGTTTTCTGTTTTCATGGGGAAAAATCATAAATCACGGAATCCTGATTGGTTTGCGGATTTTGAATTGTTCCACCGGTACCACACAGAAATCGTGCATCACTGCATGGAATCCCTGAGAGTTCAGCACAAAATGGATGCTGCTCTGATGGACATTCATTCTGCTCTTCTGCTTAGAAAATCACTTATGTGTTGTTTGTTCAATTGTATTTGTATTGTCCAAAAGTATAAAGAGAGCCACTGCTCAGCATGTGGTGCCAGCAGTGAATTGTAACTCATGAACAATGTAGGAAACTGCAGCAACACTCCACACCAAGGAAGAAACATCATAACAATTGTGTAAATGTTAAGTCCTTTTATTCAGATAAAATAGCAAACCCTTTTAATCACCTAACCCGCCTAACCCAGCAAGGTGCTCAGTGTTTCATGCAGCACACTGCGCTTTGTCAAGAGTGTTGCACCACACTTACACGCATAATTAGTGTCATCAATAAAAATACATGGGTGCAACTAATCATTATACACATAAAATTAAGTGCAAAATTCATATGTGCAACAACATTTACATTTCAGTTACTTGTGCACTTAATACAGCAGTCAATTCATAGTTTTTAATTTGTGGCCATACAGTTGTTTTGCATATTTCTTGAAAGTTTGTTCATAAATATAACATGAGACTATGGGTATGCACAGCAGTTAGGGAACAGGACCTATAAATGTGGTGGTAACTCCACCTTGTCATTTAGTCCAGCAAACCTCTTCACTTGTAATTTAAATATCCAGAAATTCTCCTACAAATGAGGGCATTGTTTATGTCATCGCCTGGGACCAATTTTACTCTCTCAATGCCAGTATAGAGCCACTTTGTGTGCTCTATCTAACATACTGCACGTATGTCATGCTAAGGTATATTCCAAATTGTTTTTCCTGAATTGCCCTTAGGGGTAGTATGAGGTGGATGCCTGAATCACGGCGCTGTCCAAAATGGTGACGTGATATGGTGAGCCAAAAGGCAAGGGACAGGAAGGCCACCGGATGTGGTGGGCAACCCGAGCAACAGGATGTCGCTATGTATACAGCGTGGGGGGAGCAAACCACGGCAAGCATGGCCTGGGAGAGGTGGAGGGATGTAGGGGTGGTGCTGCAGTCAGCTGCCGAGCTGCACCATGGCATCGGGGTTAGTCTCCGCTGGGGTTCTGGGTTCGGGTCTGGGTCCGGGCGCTACTGTGCTTTCTTGCGCCCAGCCCAAAATCTTACTTTTTCCTTTTGCACTCCCCGACATGCACCCCCTGGAGTTGAAAATCCTTAAGTAGAGGCGGTGCGGGGGCACAGCCCCTAACAGAAAGCAAGCATTTAGTCCCCAGCCATTTTCTGTGTGTCGAGGGTTGTCAGGGTGGCAAAATTGTTTTGCCAACCTGATGTTGTTTTCCACGTGGTCACCCTTCCACGGTCACCCACATCACATAGAACCCCCTTAGGTGCCAGCCCACCCGCCTCCTTTAATTTATGCTTAGTGTGGCCAACATAATATACATCACATTGGCATGTCACCAAGTAAATAACATAACATGTGTACCAGTTATTAAAATCAGTAATCTGTATCATTCTACCATCAGATGGTTTTAAAATTGTTTGGCAACATTAATATTGGTGCAATACTTTCACATAAAACATTAAAACAACCATATGGTAAAGGTGGCATCCAATTAGTACTGGTAGTACTATAGACTGTCAATGTAGTTTCTGACAGAATTAAAGGTGTGGGGGGAGAGCAGAGCAGTGACTGGTAGCTCTAGTCAATTTATTACCCAAATTGTGAGACATTTTATGCACCATCCTGGGAAAGGCCTGCACGTAAGGATCCGACTTTGCCTCAGTTTGCAAAACGGACCAATGTTTACAGATAATACTGTACCTTCAAAGCACTTTGACTCTATGCTATAGGTGGTAACAAAATTCATCTTGTGTGTTTCAGATCTAACAGTGCTGGTGTCAGACAATAAAGTGTCCCTGTCAAGATTTGTGGCATGATCCCTAGCTTGTGCAACATCGGTACTACCATAGAAACGTTTATTGAACCTTTTTCCAAGTCATCGAGCCAAAGTTCAAAACCCTCATCAGTGCTGCAGTTCCTGCGAGCATGAACAAACTGACTTTTGGGAATAGATTTTACAGTATGCCTAGAATGACATGAACTTGCTAATAGGACAGTATTTCTGTTGGGGTTTTTTTTTGCAAAACAAAGTGGTAGCAATACCTTTTTCAAATCTTTAGAAATACAAATGTCCAAATGTGAAATCTGAGCTTTTCTATGCAAACTGTGTATTGAAGATGTGGATTGGTGGATTCCAGATACTGGACAAAACTCTATAATTCCAGCTCTGTACCCTGCCACATTAAAAGAGATCATCAATGTATTGTTTATAAATAGAGGTGCAATGGAATGATGGATTAACATCTGGATCATACAAAATAACACTTTTCCACATCCCCATATACTGTATAGGTCTGTGAAATTTGGGGCAAAAGATACCCCTATCACGGTACCATTCATTTGTAAGAAAAACTGACCCTTAAACATGAAAGCATTGCATTCTAACCCAAAGTGGGACAACTCTAGTATAAACTCTGCAGGTAGAGAATCCATCTCACGTTTATCAAGGAAGCGTTTCACAGCCTGTAAAGCCCCGAATGGGGGATATTAGCATAAAGCGACTCCACCTTGAGGGTAACTAGTAAATCTGTCTCTCGATGTGGAGTTTGTTTAAGATGCTAAGTACATGCTTGGTGTCGTTGATATAGGACCTTAAACCAGGAACAAAAGGCTTAATCTGGTAGTCCACATACTGGCTGAGTGGCTCTGTGCCTGAGCCAATCCCAGCCATAATAGGTGACCCTGGAGGGGTTATTAAACTTTGTGGACCTTTGGTAGAAGGTAAATAGCTGGGTGAATGGGGTGTTCAACCGTCAAAATTCATATGTGTCCTTATCAATTATATCTGATGAGGCTGCTTTGTAAATAGCCATCAGTGTCATTTTGAAGGATAACGTTGGATCACTAGCAAGTTGTTTATAGAACTGTACATTAGACAAAGACAGTTGTCTTTCTATTTCCTTAACATAACCACTAGTGTTTGAAATAACTACACTTCCCCTTTGTCCGCCTGCTTGTATTGTGAATTTTATAGTATTTTGGATGCAGTTGTAAATAAGAGTTTCTCTCAATTTGCCTTACAATAAAACTGATTATGATGATCAGTAAGGAAACCACCAGGCAGCCTTGTTGTAACCACCCATGCTTCAGTTTAAAGAGCAGGTGCTTAGTAAAGGTGCGTATCTTAAACAATGAAGGTTTGGAGTCTTTAGATGCCTCTGCAATCATTCAGTTTGCTTTTATTTGTTCATTTACTTACTTTTCCATCTTTGTATTTGTATTTTGTCAGATGCTAGTGAAAAAGAGTCCAATGGAGTCCCTGTGTGATGATGTCATAAAACTTACTAGCAAGGCTGCCAGTGTATTTCAATGGGAAACTACAAATCTGTTTTCAGATTTTTATGGAGAAATAACACTTCTTGCCACCACAATATTATATATTTAATATAAATATGCGATGTTTGATAACATGTGATCTTTTGTTATAATTTAGCAGGTGACATTTTCTTCATAACCAGATTTTACTTGGAAAGAAGTAAAGAGATGCTAATTATTGTATTCAAAAGCGTAACATCATACAGATGGAACACTATAGTGCAAACATATAAAAGGCAAAGTTTGTTGATGAAATAAGTATCAATTTCATTTGAGAAAGATAGAAAAATATATTTAGTTTCTCATTGAAATACACTGCGCTCTGGGCCAGATGGGCCTGTCACTGTGTGGAGTGCAGCAGACATTGTTGCCCTACACACCATAGGCATTACTGTGTCCCTCACACTACGGCCATCTTGTTACTGTAGCATCTGCTATGCACTGTAGCAGAAACTACAGTTTGACTATGCATGCAGCAGCACCACCACCAGTGCCTGTGCTGTGTAGTCCCCTGGGCACAGTAATCTATGCAACTGTGTATAAACGTAGCCTGCAGCTACCGCCATGCTCTTCCAGACTGACCTACAGGTGGAGCTGTGAGCAGACCCAGCCTGTCCCTACACTTCCAGACTGACCTACAGGTGGAGCTGTGAGCAGACCCAGCCTGCCCCTGTACTTTCAGACTGACCTACAGTTGGAGCTGTGGGACCCTGCAATAGTGCTGTGCAACCTACATGCAAATCAGGCCACAATGAGATGCTAATATGGATGTTTGCCCACCAAATGCCTAAGTAGGCTCATTTGCATGTCACTTTGAATATAGCAATGTTTGCCCTGGGCAAACGCCTCTAGCTTGGGCAAATGTGTTAGCCTCTAGCAAACACTGTGCAAATGTATTTGCTCCACACAAACCTGTCTGAACCATAACACAATTCTGGTTTATCTGGCCTGCACTGTTGTTTTGTTGTTTGCAGCTTTAGTGTATCCACTTCTTTGCTAGAACACACATTGACCACATAGTTCACCTTTACCTTCCTCCATGTCTCTGTGCACTGGGCTGCTGTTTTGGTTTGCACTTCCGGATGCTATATTCAGAGCTGTCTTATTTGCTGGGATATTATTGCACTGCACTCCCAGCCCTGTTTGCATGGATTCATGTGCATGCTATATTCAGCTATTCTTTTGAATATAGCATGCAATGGTTCAAGGGCTAATTTAGCACACTGTGCAGTGCTAATTTTGCCCTTGGGCTAAGTTTTGAATATCTGGCCCCACATGTTATCAAAAATCACATATTTCTATTAAATATATAATATTTTGGTAGCAGGAAGTGTTATTTCTCCATAAAAATCTGAAAACAGATGTATAGTTTCCCATTGAAATACAGAGGCAGCCTTGCTAGTAAGGATTTTATGACATCATCACACAGGGACTCCACTGGACTCTTTTTTTTTCACTAGCAATTGACAACATACAAATACAAAGATGGAAAAGTAAGTAAACAAACAAATACAAGCAAACTGAATGATGGCAGAGGCATCTAAAGGCCCCAAACCTTCATTCTTTAAAATATGCACCCTTACTACGTACCTGCTCTTTAACCACCCATGCTTCCTCCAGCTTTTGATCAGCTGAGGACTGCTCTCCATCTTGAAAGCACAGTTTTCATTTAGTAAATGTCTAAACTTCTTTTATTATTTGTATTACACTGGGTGATATAAAAGAACAAAAAACTAGGTACAGTGGAGCCCACTTATAAGAACATTGGATATAAGAATATTCCATTTATAAGAACATTTTCAGATATCCTAATTTTGCCCATTATTTTCAATGGCAATAAAACCCATTTATAAGAACTGTCAGCCCATTTATAAGAACAGTTTTTTTCCAGAGAAAGTGGTAGATGATCATTATCACCTCTGAGTGTGCTAAGCCTGGGCTGAATCAATGATCTAGTTGGACGGATGTGTGAAAGATGCCCTATGAAGAAGGCAGCACATATTCCTTCATAGTTAGATGAGACACTGAATGCCTTTTACAACAATACTTAATTGTTTGCAAGAGCTTTTTTAGAAAGCTGTGTTATACTATTAATAATGAGTTCCTAAAAACTAGTTTAAGCCCAATTTCATTAAGATTACCAGAGATTTAACATGGATTTTCATTGTTTTTAATGACACCCTCTTATAGGAACATCCAGTTATAAGAACATGTTTGCTTGGCATTTAGAGTGTGCTTATAACAGGGCCCCACTGCACTAACACACTAGTGTAATCAGACTAGGCAGCAAGGGTGGGCAAGTCAGGGTTAACGTTTAACTGCTCCTTCATCTAACCCTTCATTTCATCAGCTATGTGACTGCTCACCATCCTGAAAGTAACATTTTTGTGTAGAAAAGTATATACCTAAACAATGCCTATACTGGATGATTTAAAACAAAACAAAAAGCTACATATCAACCCACTTGGGGAATCGAGCTGGGCAGTAGGGGTGGGGTGTCAGGATTAAAGTTTAACAGTTTTCATCTAACCTTTTGATCAGCTGATGCAACTGCTCTCCATCCTGACAGGGAAGATTTTGTGTAGAAAAAGTATGTACCTAAGTTATTTTCTCACTGCATGTTTACCCCCACTCACAAAAGGTAGTTTCTGTATTGCTCTATATTGTCAGTGGGAAAGGTAGTTCATATATATGGATAATGTGCCCCCCTTTGGGGTGGGTGGTAAAGCAGAAACTGCCCTATGTATTAACTACAGTACCTTCCCCATTGACAACGTTGGAGATAACAGAAAAGGAAATTACGGAAAGTATGATGGAATTTCTTCTATCAGCACACTTGGGAATCAGGTGGGTGTGAGGGTGGTTCAGTCAGGTGTCCATAACTGCAGTTATTTAAAAGCGTGTCTCTAGGAAATGGAACTGTTAGTCTTGCTGAGCTGGGGGCTCAAGGGAAGGTTGCTGATCTGGGTCTTCATGCAAGGATCCACCAACCTAGAGGGGGCTTAAAACACTGTGTGGTCACCCACATTATCACCAGGCAGCCCCACTTCCCTAAGATATGGCCCCTAGCTCAACACACAATACTTCTGCATGATACACTAAACCCCACCAGGCCAAGGCAGGGAGTCTGGATTGGCTCGGCTGGCAAATCCAGATATCCCACTTTGCAGTGTGTTGTTCAACACCAGTCAGTGCCACTATTTTGTTTTAATTTTGGGAGTGTTTTTAAACTGGGTGGGCAGCTGAGCTGGGCTGCTGATGGTGTAAACGCTAGCAATTCACCATGTTGCTGTTGTTAGTTGTGTGCCCCTAAATGGAGGGGCCTAGCTTCTGTTGCCCCTGAATTTTGCTGTATGACCTGGGTGCTGTGTCCCCTATCTGCCACTGTATGATGCCAGCCCAGGGAGATGGGATGCTGCAACAGCACACAAGCCAGACTGTGCACTCAGAGGCACACATCATGTAAGTTTCAGATACTGTACAATGACAGTGGGCAGAGTGGGGCTATTGCTGTTGCTTGTTGTGTTCCCCTAAGTGAGTTGGGGAGCCTTAGCATTTGTGTGCCCTTGAGTTGACTACATGGCCCAGCTGTTGTCACTCTGCCTGCCACTGTATGGTGCCAACAGGGTTTAGCAGACAGCACAGAACATATAGAATGTAGGCCCCAGGTGCTGCATGATGCCAGTGGGCAGAGGGGGCTCACTTCGCATCTGAGCACAGATCTGAAAATAAGAGACCACCTTTTCATGGAGACCAAGTAAAAAAAAGGTATCCACATGTTTGGGAGATGCATGGTTTTCATTAGAAGGCACTCCACTAATCACTTGTGGAGTTTTTAGGTGGAGGCCCTTTATGTCAAAGAAGCCAATTCAGGCAGTAAAATGTTAGAGAGGAGCAAACTGAGGAGTCCACCTTGGCATCTGGTGGTTTGGCTTAATTCATGTCTGAGTTCTTGCAAGCTAAAAGACCCAAAATTTGTAACTTGGTGGTGTGGGTGCTAAAGAAAGGGGATTATAGTGCTGCCACTACTGTCATCACCCCTGTGGGATGGGAGCTACAATGTTGCTGCTGCCATCACACCTGAGGGATGAGATTCATAGTAATGTTGCCGTCACCCCTGAGGATGAGATTCATAGTGATGTTGCTTTCACTCCTGAGGGATGGGGCCATAGTGCTGCTGCTGCCATCACACCTGAGGATGGGGGCCATAGTGCTACTGCTGTCACCCCTGAGGAATGGGGGCCATAGTGCTGCTGCTGTCACCCCTGAGGGATGGGGGTCTTAGTGCTGCTGCTGCTGTCACACCTAAGGGATAGGATTCATAGTGCTGCTGCTGTCACCCCTGAGGATGGGGGTCTTAGTGCTGCTGCTGCTGTCACACCTAAGGGATAGGATTCATAGTGCTGCTGCTGTCACCCCTGAGGGATAGGGGTCTTAGTGCTGCTGCTGCTGTCACACCTAAGGGATAGGATTCATAGTGCTACTGCTGTCACCCCTGAGGGATGGGAGCCATAGTGCTGCTGCCTGTCACACCTGAGGGACGGGGCCATAGTGCTGCTGCTGTCACCCTGAGGAATGGGGGCCATAGTGCTGCTGCTGTCACCCCTGAGGGATGGGGGCCATAGTGCTACTGCTGTCACCCCTGAGGGATGGGGGTCTTAGTGCTGCTGCTGCTGTCACACCTGAGGGATGGGATTCATAGTGCTACTGCTGTCACACCTGAGGGATTGGGGTCTTAGTGCTACTGCTGTCACCCCTGAGGATGGGGGCCATAGTGCTGCTGCTGTCACCCCTGAGGATGGGGCCATAGTGCTACTGCTGTCACCCTTGAGGATGGGGGCCATAGTGCTACTGCTGTCACCCCTGAGGGATAGGGGTCTTAGTGCTGCTGCTGTCACCCTTGAGGATGGGGGCCATGGTGCTACTGCTGTCAGCCCCGAGGGATGGGGGCCATAGTGCTGCTGCTGTCACCCCTGAGGGATGGAGGCCATAGTGCTGCTGCTGTCACACCTGAAGGACAGGAGCCATAGTGCTGCTGCTATCACCCCTGAGGAATGGGGCCAGAGGCGGACATATGGGGGCTAAGGGGATGAAGCCCCTCCTTACACTAAGTATCGGTCATCCTCGGTTGGGTATTGCAGAGTGCAGAACAACACAGGTGGCAATGATGTTCCAATCTGACTCCCAGACATCCCAGCTCCAGCCCTAATGTTGCGATCGGGTCGGGAGATGGATGGAGTAAAAGAATTGTCCCATGCCAGCCATCAGGATGACGGGTCTTAGTACCTCTGTCAGACACCAGGTGTAAAGCTGCTGATTTTGGGGGCGGAGGTCAGCGCTCACTCAGACTTGAACACTCGGATGCATTTATGAGGGAGAAGGAGGACTGGAGGGCACTCTATTAGTTCTGGTGGGAGCTCTGAAAGGCAGTCAAGTTGTGCGGATTCTTGCTTGTGGTTTGTTCAGTGCTTTGGGGGGAATCAGTCAGACTCAAGTCTAGACTGAGAGCAACCAACTTAGGTAAGATTTTTGCAAAGTGGCACAGGGTCCGTGATGCGACAGCATTACACAGACCCACCCAGACACTTATAAAATCTGTAAAACAGATTGCTCTCTCTCTCTCTCTCTCTCTCTCTCTCTCTAGTCTAGACTCTGAGTCTGACTGATTTCTCCCCAGCAGTGAACAAACTACCAGGCAAATAAGTCACAGCGCATGATCTCCAGGCGCTTCCCTCTCCCATCCCTCCCAGTCCCACACACGCCAGACTAGAGCCACAGCACAGAGCCTGAGACTCTGAGAGCAAAGCCAGAATAGAGGACAGACAGCAGGGCTTACTTACTGATTAGGCCAGCTCCAGGGCTATATAAATAAATAAATAAAAAAGTACCCCGCTCTCGGGTTGCTCGCTCTTAGTCAGGTTGAGTCGGTCAACGTCGTCAGATGTCAGTCTTCCTTTCTAGCTGCTCCAGCAGTGAGTGGCAGTGCACTAGTAATCATTAATGAATGTAACATTCATTAATGATTATTGAATAATCATTCATTTTTTGTTGTTGTTGTTTTTTTTTTTAGGTTATTTCTTTTTCCCTCCTTGAGCCACCAGACTGCCTACTTTTACCACTTCAGGCATCCTCTTCAGGTCTCTGGCCGCCATCTCTGAGAATCCAGTGCTCCTATCGTGGGTCCCATGGCTACCCCCATGGTGGGGTGGAGGAGCTCTTCCCCTTAGCTCAACCCCACTGAAACAGGATCCAGTGCCGCGCACCCACGAAGTCGGTCTTCCCCGCTAGAGATGGCCATGAAGCTGCCGCTCTGATGCCTATATTTCCTCTGTTCTTCCCTCACGCCTATGGCATACAATGATGCCCATGGACCCGAGCGCACACATGTCCACATGCCCCCTGATCCTGGTATCCTGCCATAGTACATCCCCATAGATTCTGCCCATGCTCAGTGATCCCCAGCCATCTCCAGGGCTGCCCGAGCACTGGCAGCAGTACACCCCTCCCTGGAGAAGTAGCGCAGTCCTATGGACACTTGATCCTTCTCCTCCACTGCTGACCCCTGATGGCCCTGGCTCATTCCCAACCCAGGTCGCCAGCGTGGAGTGAGGTGTGGCATCCAGCAACTCAGTCCTCAGTGCCACCAGGCCGTCTACTTGAATGATCATTCTAGTTCATTCCAATCTTCTGATTGAATCTGACTGACTCAAATCTCTCGCTATTCGCCAAGGCTAGGACTCAGAGGAGTGGACTCCAGCACCAGGAGTCTCGGGTCAGGACATGAAATGAGTCAGTGAGTGGTGGTGGACAGTCGTCGCGGCAGCCAGCTGAAGTGCTGTGTAGATGAGGAGCCAAGGGCTGCACACTGCAAGGCAGGCTATGCAGCTATAATGCTGCTATATCGCGAAGCAGCGCTAAGCACTCGGTTGGTTATTAGATAGGGTGTCAATGGGCGTGGCGATAGGAGATTGGATTATTGGCAGTCAGTTGCCTGCTATAATTCATCTGAATCAGATGAATTATAGCAGCCAACCGACTGCCGAGTGTGGTGGTGTCACTGACTCGACTGTCATGTGTTGACAGTGGCTGAAGCTCTCCCACGACCTGTTGTGTCACTTTAAGAGTGCAAATAAAAAACAAAAAACTGAATGCTCCGAGTTGTGATGTGGCCACTGGGGAGATGTACTGAGGGGCATAGGCAAGGAACTGTACCACATGTGTTGTTCATCTGTTACACACATGGTACAGTGCTGGTTCTGAAAGATTGCACTCATGCTGGTGCGTTACTTTAGTGCATGGTAAGGAGAGTCAGTTGGGAGGAAGGCGCCATGCTGGTGTTACTCAATCTCACTTGTCTGTGTTATTAACTGTAAAACCAGAAATAATAGTCTGCTGCAATAAATCAGTCATGCGGTCTCTCTCTTTGTGCAGTGTGTGTGCACCACCTAGGGAATCAGGGGAATGGAGCGGAGGGACTGGACCCAGACTTGAGGGCTGAGAGACGGCCTGCTGTCTGCTGTGAAGTGGGTCTGGGTGGGAGAGGGAGGCAAAAGGCAAGCTGTGATCATAGTAACATGATTTTAAAATATATATAAAATAAACAACAAAGGATAAAAGGCAAAACATTTGCTGCTGCTTTTGATGATTTTGCAGGCCACAGGGCTAGTCTGAGTGTCTGACCATATTACAGCCTGAGCCAGCCCAGGGGCTGTGAGTGCAGCTGCAACAGTGAAGAGAGGAGAGGAGAGGAAGAGCTATATCTGAACAGCTTGGGAAACTTACACCCTAATGCTGCAACTGCTCCTAAATATGAAGTAGGGACTCAGAATCACTCAGAGTCAGACTATTTTTTCAGCTGTGTGCAACTGTACTGTGCTTAGTGTGCTGACTTGAGTACTACTGTTTGTGACTAGTCTTTTTTTTCCCCACAAAGATGTATAATCTTTCACTAGTTGCCTTAGGTCTGACTGAGTGTAGAGCCTGTACACTGAATTGTGACCCTGCCACCCTCATTTTGCTTTTGAGTGTGACTTTTTACATTTCCACAAATATATATAATAAACAGACCTTTCATCCTGACTGAGGTCTGACTCTTGTGACAGACTTTCAAGCCTGTACACGGAGTTACCCCAGTTTTGCTTGCTAGTACCTGTCAAACTTGTTCCTTATTCTCATAGTGTGATAAAATAAGGGTCTGTCCAGGGATTCTTATTTCAGCTGTGTGCTGACCTGAGTCAGTGTGACTGTGTTTTGATATTTCCACAAAGATATATAACAAATCTTTCATCCTGACTGAGGTCTGAGTCATCTGACAGAGTTCGAGCCTGTACTCAGGGTTGTGCTAGTGCCACACCGTTTAGATTGCTACAGCCTGTCATTCTTCTCCCTCATACTGTATAAGCTTTCAGTCTAAGGTGTGACGGAGTTCTGAGCCTGTACTCAGGGTTGTGCTACCCATTAGTTGCTACAGCCTGTCATTCTCCCTCATGTAAGCTTTCAGTCTGACTAAGGTGTGACGGACTTCTGAGCCTGTACAGGAGGTTTTGCCACCCATTTAGCTTGCTACTGCCTGCCAAATGTTTCCCTCATCCTCATTCTCAGCCAGTGGTGGGATAAGACAAAGGGATTTTATTTCAGCTGTGTGCTGACCTGAGCGTGATTGTTTTTAACATTTCAACAAAGATATATAAACTCTGCAAACCATAATGCCTAAAACAAAAGATGAAAGGTTACATGTCTGGACTGTGGTTCAATATTTGACAATGACTACAGAAACAAGCATAATTTAAAATGCATAGTGAGCTCCTGAAAGCAAGGAGAGTTATTCGCTACAAACATCTCATCCAGCTATTGCTAGTTTTTGGTGGTACAAGTGGGACTTCTTCCATAACACAAGCATGTAGTGATAATAACCTGAGCATAAATTCAAATGTATCTTCAGATTCTGAGACACCTTACTGTGGTGAAGGTGAACTACCTTGTTCATCAGTAGGTATGTCAACAATACCAGCAACAGATACATCTGCAGCTGCTTGTTTTGAAGGTCGTACTGGTAGCAACACAATAATTGTTCATAGGTGTGCTGAAAAACCTGAAAATATTGTAAACTCCCAGGTTGAGGATGTCAATGAAATAGAGGACTGGATCCGGGACTTTGGCAGTGCCAACTCTGCATTTCTTGTTAATAGCACACATGATTCCATTCCGAACATTTTGAACCCAACATGAACATAGACACTAGTGAGATAAATATGAATGACGTTGATAGTCCAGATGCACTAGCAGTCCCACTGTCCATGGACACAGATAAAGAAATGAAGATGATGACAGTGAAACAGTTTGCCATGGTATTCCAAGTGCCAGTGGTCATGCCAGTTCAAACACGGTACCTGATCCTGCTGATCAACCACTAGTAATTCTGCCTTCCCTCAGATCACAATTGTAAAGACAGGGCCCATGCAACCAGAACTAAGTAAATACCCCATGAAATACGATGTTTCTGGTAAACAATTTAGAACTTTTCGCAATGATCGGTACTATACCATAAATGAAATAACAGGCAAATGTGTTAAGTGAGACTGGTTAGAATACAGCATTGCCAAAAGTTCTATGTTCTCTTTTCCATGCATGGTTTTGGAAAGACAAAATCACAGAGGGTTCAAGGGGCATTACAAATTTTGTAAAGCTCTTGAGTTAATTGTTACGTGAAAACTCAAGTCAGCATAGAGAATATGTACTAGAGTGGCGATTGTTTCAAAATGAGAGTACACATGTGGATAAGTTATTGTGTAAGCAAGCAGAACAAGAAAGGAGAAGAACAGAAAGATTCTACAACCAATAATAAAGGCTGTTTGGTATCTTGCATCTCATGAGATTGCTTTGAGGGACCATAGAGAAAGTATTGACTGAAGATTTGGTGGGAAGTTTTGAACTTAGTTAAGCTCATTGCTGAATATGAGCCTTCACCCCAGTCACATTTGCACACAATATCTGAGTTAAGACACAAAGGTATAAAGACAAGAAAGCAATATCTATCACCTACAATACAGAATGATATATTGCATGCAACTAGCGATCTAATAATAGATAAGATCATACATAATGCAAGACAGTCACCAGTTTACTCTGTTATAGTTGATGAAATGAGTGATATCTCTGCAAGAGCAGTTATCTCTTGTTGTCAGATCCTTTCTGCCAGATTTCTCAGTTGAAGAAGGCTTCCTAGGCTTCTACCCATTAACAAGCACCACTGGGGAAGGAATCTTTGAAAAATTGAAATCTGTTCTTCAAGATTACTGCAAACTTGATTTAGAGAAACTCTATGGTCAGGGTTACGATGGGGCAGCAAATATGTCAGGCCAATTCAGGGAGCGCAGACTTGATTTAGAGAGATTTCACCAACTGCTTTGTATGTTCACTGCTTGGCCCATGAATAGTCACTCAGTTTAACTGACACAGCAGCGAACTGTAGAATAACAAGTGACATGTTTGCACAACTTCAGATTTTGTATTCAACATTTGCAAATAGTTCAAAAAGAACTGAGCATCTAAAAGAAGTGAGGAGCGATGAACTTGGAGGCTGATGTCGGTGGTGATCATCACCTCGTCTCCCTGCACAACTCGGTGGTCTGCACGAGCATATAGCCTAGAAGCATTTAAAAACTTGTATGCTCCCATTTTGAAAACCCTGCAGGAAATAAAACAATGTCCTGCTGCTTCATCAGCTGCCTTGAAGCCACAGGTGAAAGCTGTGATTCTGAAAATGAAAGCTAGATTATATTATTTGCCATTTTGCACTTCATAACATATTTTCCAAAATAAATACAATCTCTATGTGCCTACAGTCTCCCTCTATCCATATTGCTGATGCACTAGATCAGGTACAAATATTGAAAAGTAGCCTTTCGGAAATGAGGTCAGATGAACATTTTGAAGATATCTATACTTCTTCAGTGAAATTTGCAGAAGCACTTAGCAGTGACTTCAACCTAGACATTAACCTAAGCATGTCTCATTGTAGGCTACATGCAAAGGAATGTAGTAGACAGTCAAAGCAA
This sequence comes from Neoceratodus forsteri, assembly GCA_016271365.2. Classification (NCBI taxonomy): domain Eukaryota; kingdom Metazoa; phylum Chordata; order Ceratodontiformes; family Ceratodontidae; genus Neoceratodus; species Neoceratodus forsteri. Next base: position 826,907,217 of record CM057453.1, on the reverse strand, counting down.
TAAAAAGCAGTTCAAAATGACTTTTACTATGACACAGTTGACACCATTGTCAGTGCCCTGAATGACTGGTTTGCTGAGGGTACCCATCATCATCGGCAGTCGTCAAGCTGGCCTTTTTACCATCTTAGGAACATTGCTAGGATCAAGCACCTCATTCCATCCAGCGACCTGCCTATTTTGGTCCGCCTTTGTGACATCGTGCCTTGACTACTGTAACTCCCTTTACCTAGGGCTTCCTGGGGTTGATATCCGCCACTTGCAGCTAGTGCAGAATGCTGCGGCACGCTTTATTGACTGGGGTATCTAGCAGAGCTCACATTACCCAGTGCTGCGCGATCTGCACTGGCTGCCTGTTCAGTGGCGGATCACCTTTAAGGTAGGTTTATTAACTTATAAAGCCCTACACGGACAGGGTCCAAACTACCTGAAAGAGCTTCTGGTTCCCTACACCACCTTGCGACAGCTCTGCTTGGCTGATGAGGGTTGCTGGAGATTCGAGGGTTAGTCTAAAGTCATCTGGTGCTCGCGCCTTTGGGTTTATTGCTCCTACCCTCTGGAATTCTCTGCCCGTCAGCTATGGGAGGTGCAGGACAGTGGGGTGATTTAAGCAGGCATTTAAGACCTTTTTGTGGGTAAAGCCTATCCCAAATTTTTGATTTTACTGGTATTTATTGTATTTTCTGATTTTAACTAATTGTGCAGCAACTTGATATTTGAAAGGCGCTATATCAAATAAAGTTTATTATTATTATTTATTATTAAATCTCTATCTGTTTTACATCAAAATGCTTCAATAATTCCACCACAGAGGAAATAAAAGCAGCTGCCATGGTAATTTCATGTACTTACATTGACATTAATCCAGAGCTTCTATTTCAGAATCACAGCTGGTATGTAAAGTAGAAAAACATCAAAGTCTTGTATCACATCAGATCTGCAATTTCATTCATGAAAGTGGCTTAACTCAAGCTTATTCAAATTTTATGAAATGCAGCATGTACTTGAATATCCTTCCTGTGACCATGGCGTCTTGTAAGCATTCATTCAGTAAAATAAAGATAATCAAAACTCAACTGAGAAACACAACATCAAATGAAAGGCTGAGGCATCTCTCTGTCATTAATATTGAGCGCAGCCACCTGAAAAGCATTCCTGTCGATGCCGTCATTGACAGGTTCAAGGGCATGAAACAAAGAAGAATGTTGCTGTTGATTTAGCATCATTTGAACAAATCTGTCCTTTTTCCTATATTGTGTGTGTTAGTGTGTGAGCACTGAGCAGCAGCATAGATTGCAGGTGTAATGAAAGATATTGCTACTTCCTTGTCTTTATACCTTTCCACTTTCCAGCCTCCATTGCAACAACCTGACTTAGTTTCTGTAGGGCAGACATTTGTCCTGAATAATACCTGATTCACTTTTTAAAACTTTAATTTGGATTTGTAACATGGATTGCAAAATTAGGATTGATGGCAAAGTGGAACTTAAAATTGCCAATACTAATTGTTTTGTTGTCTATACACTGCAAGACAGTTCCATCCTTCTATGTTTTTTTCAGGAGGGTGCGTGCAATGCATGCATCATCAAACTCATGATAATGTAAACACCTCCCAGTAGTTATAAAAATATATGAAGTACTTTGTTAGACCTGGCCTGTGTATGGTGGTAGTCTACCACATACGTGCATGATCTAAGAACTGTTTCTGCATTTGTCTGTTTCATAGTCTGGTCTGGTGCTGTCCACTACTCATTTGCAGCCATATCCATTTGCTTTGGTAGTCGCTGCCTTTGTGACGCATGAGCATTGCCTTAAAATACCTCATTTTGGGGGTCTTGTGCATTTGTCTTGCCAAACATAAGGATTACTGGCAACTTGCTACTCAGTACTCATGATGATATTTGGCTAGACAAAGGCTCAGATTGCATCTCAGAGCATCAAAATCTGAAATTTTATGGGGCCTAGCGGACTCCAGACCCTCAGCCTATTAAGTTGGGTATTTTATAATCTCAAGCCCCTTAGTTATGTACCCAAATGTCCACCACTGACGGGGCCATAGTACTGCTGCTGCCATATCATCTGAGGGATAAGAGCCATAGCGTAACTGCTGCTTTCACCCTAGAGGGATGGGGACCATAGTGCTGCTGCTGTCACATCTGAGGGATGGGGCCATAGTGCTGCTGGTGCCATTACATCTGTGGGATAAGAGTCACAGTGCTGCTGGTGTCACACCTGAGGGATGGAGACCATAGTGCTGCTGCTATCACATCTGAGGGATAAGAGTCACAGTGCTGCTGCCATCACATCTGAGGGCTTGGGACCATAGTGCTGTTGCCATCACATCTGAGGGATGGGGCCTTAGAGCTGCTGTTGCCATCACATCTGAAGCATGGGAGTCTTAGTGCTGCTGAAGTCAACCCTGAGGAAGTTGGCCATAGTGCTGCTGTGATCACCCCTGAGGATTGTCTACTGCAATGTTGATTCTGTCATACTTGAGATATGGGGTTCATGGTGCTGCTGCTGTCACAACGAGGATGGTTGACTCGAAATGCCAACCATGGTCTCTCGCACACACACACACACACACACACGCCTCCAAGATCTGCACACTTGGATCACTGGGGCGGATAGGCGATGATAGTAGTGGAAGGACTGTGTATACATATAAAATACAAAACCAAAGTGAGGTACAGGTTGAACTTATCATTTTAATAACTACAGGGATTGATGCACAGTAGTAGGCAGCAAATTTGCTAAAATGCAGGCTAACTGAGAAAAAATAGTTCATCAAAGCTCACAAAACAAAATACCAGTAAAACAAATTTTGGCTTTGTAGACAGCAGTGGCAATACCATTTTCCATTTGGCACAACAGATTTTGGGCCAGATATTCAAAACTTTGTGCTGGGCGCAAACTGTTTGCGTCTGTTGCGTGGGTCTATTATATTCAAAAGACCAAATAATGTGGGCAAACTGCATTAGCGCTGGGCAAAATTATAATGTATGTACTGTGCAATGAGAGGCGTGTACATGAATACAGGCGCTATGCTATATTCAGTGCATCAGCGCCATGCAAAGTGTGTTTGTACAATTTTAATTAAAACTTTTTGTGGTGCAAATTACTGCCCAGAAAAAGGTAGTCTTAACTATGAAAAAACAAGGATAGGGGGCACGGACACAGCAGCAACAGGCACCATGGCCATAAGCAATAGCAGCATCATGGTGCACCTGATGACTACAGCCAGTGAGGAGGCAGAAGGGCAGATGGCTATCCTCAGCCACTCTTATGCTGTGGAAGGGACATGCTGCACACAGATGGCATCGCCATCATCTGGCACCAGTCCAAACCCTGCCAGGCATTTGTGGGTGCCCCAGTGCCCAGTAGACACCCTGTCAGTGCATCCGTGCAACACTCCTGTCCAGTCCCCCATAAGGGTACACCACCACAGTCCAGCACACACAGGCAGCACTGGAGGAATGGAGGGTACGGAGGGAGGGTGTACAGGTGGTCTGACTGCACCACATAGGGGTTAGCACTGAGTTTGCAGTCCTACATCTTGTATACTTATATGCTGGAATTAAACTTGCTCACTTAAAGCAATATTTTCTATATTACTTTTGGACTCCAGTATTTTATTTGAATCCTTTGTGTGAGCACATTGTGAACTGTGGTTTGTACACACATAGTAGGTGCTGCCACACAGCTGGGGCCATCCACACAGTACACGTGTGCCAGTGACAGGAATGCCCCTCACATCTGTGTGCCTATATAATGGTATGTGTCTGCCTCCAGGCACATACCACACACACTGTCCAGGTTTCCCATCACACATGGCCAGCCATGTATGTGGGTGGAATCCTGCGTCACTGGCACAGCATATGTGGGTCACACCAGATGCTACCTCTTAAAATAACTGCTAAATGGTTTATTTTGGTAGAAAGTAACATTGCCAAATTTCTACTGGATTATTGAAAAATCAGGTGTTCATATTTCTAACTTCCAAGACCTGTTAACTGTGGGGGTTTAAGGGCTCCTGTCTTGAATCTTTACTATCATGCCACTAGACTACCACAAATATTCAAATGGGGATGGTCCAGTAAGGGCAATGATGACTTGTTTATGAATTTATTAGTGTGTTATAATCTTGAAATGCATGGCCAACAATTAATCACATTGTTGAAAATCCTTTTCCTGTTATAAGTAAGCAGTAACATTTGAGAGAGTGAGTGGTACACTGATACAACACAGATGCCGGTGGTGTAGTGCGAGCAATACCACCGGTCAAGTTTGCACAACATATCCGTGAATTACATAGAGATTACTGATGTGCAGTGATGCAGAACCAGAGTGTTATGTCACAGAGTGGTTCTGATTCCCATGTGACTCCAAGGTGGCAAAACACACTGGTTGTGCATAGAGTTGCTTATCCTGTATTTATTATAATGTATAGTGCTGTGTGAAATATGTGTTTTGTGAGTTCTGTTGCTTTCACACTGAAACTGATTCATCCAGTCTCTAGAGGTTCTGGAATGCTGTTCTATCACAGAAAGGTAGAGTCACATTCCATGACCTTGGACCTTGGTACAACAGCATTTTGAAAGGGATGGAATTCTACACAGAACAACAGTCCACTATACAGTATAATGGTGTAACACACATCCACGCCTACATGACAAGCAGTCTGATTTATTTAAATCATGTGACCATTTTTTCACAATATATAACTTCAACATGTCATTATGCAATGGATACATTCTAAACCTATTTCTTGAAATACATCCCCAACCTACGGAATGGCCTTGCCGTGGCATTAGGCTTTCGTAATTATTAATACTGTTAATCATTGCAACTAACAATTTTGTTTTTTTAAAAGATATCGAGTCATGGAATGTTACATGCACAGATGGCACATACACAATAACACATGACTTATGATGGGTGTATTGAGTATTAATGCACACTGCGGTGCAGTATGAGGCACAACTGCTTTACAGACTGACTTTAATCATACTGAAAGTGCTCTCTACATCCATGTGCTGGAGTGTGTTACTGCATTTGTGAACCAGGCAAGTAAACATTAAAAGCAGACAACATAAACCTTTTTAAAGTCATCATTCCAAATGTTGGCCTAGTATTGCATTAATGAATGATCAAGTTACACTGTCTACCAAATGGCAAGTCTTCATCTGACTTTTCATTAACGCTGCTTTATAAGTGCGCCTCATATAAGGGCTTGCTAAGAGCAAGAAACCAAAAATCTAAATCTTTTACAGTTGTCATGCCAACTATCGTCTACAGGTGCATTAATGCATGGTCAGGTGACACTTTGTGGCTAATGACAATTTGTCATTTACAAACCATTAATGCTAATGTACAAAATAACATTTTAGCCCAATCAATCAGTTAGTCATGACGTATTGAAATCATGACATTCCAAATCTATTTAGATGAAACACGTCCCCAACACATGAAGTGGCCTTGCCGTGGCGTTGGCTATACGTAATGACTACTATGGTTAATCATTACGATTGATGTTTCAGTTTGTTTATAACGATCTGATATTAATGGAATGTTACTAGGTCAGACGGCAGTTTTGTATTACGCATTGATGCTCGAAAAAGTTGCAATATTGATGACCTTCAGGGATGTACATCGCTTGCTTACATTCATGGGGAACATGTATATCCAGTCATGCTACACCTACTTAGCTCGACATTGATCATGACAGAATATGAATCAAGCAACACAAACACCACAAAGCAACAGATTCCAACACTGGCAGGACATGAACCATACTGATTTCTTTGTTTGAAGTGATCTTCCCTCACAACTTCTATGCTAATGACTTTGGGCAAAAATACTGGAGTGGTGAGTGTTTTACAGTATATGTCCATGTACTGCATTGCATGTGGTCATAGCATGTTGTATTTGCAGTCTGCTAAATGTATGCACTCAAAATGTTTGTTGTGCACCATAGTTTTCTAAAAACATTGCAATGTTACTACAGTATGGGCACTGCTTGCTAATTTGTGTATACAATAACAGTTTTATAGGTAAAGGTAGCATGCATGGCAATGCATGGGACTCAATGCATGGATATGAAAATGTAAGTAATCATGTACTGAAGTCAAACAATTTGATATAACACCATTCTCTTTTCTACTTTTAGGTCATCTCAATGCTTTTGGCTCCATCACTTGTAAACACTCACCATGAGCAAATTTCAGACAATGGCATATGCAGCCAGCAAGAAGAGGAAGATGTGACAATCTTACCGATAGTAGTTGACGAAGAATTTAATTGCAAGACTGCAGAAGTTCAAGTGACGTTGGAAGATCTACAGCAACACTGCAACAAAAGATCCAGGTTCATGGAAGGGTACTAACCAAAGTAAGTAAAGTCAGTCTCACACTTTGTGTTTCACAAATGGGACAATGACCTGTTGTATGAAGATTGTCATACAGTGGTAGGGTCATGCATGGTCAGACAGTTTCAAATATATTGCGAAACTTGTTAACACTTTTCTCTGTTAGCCGTATTAGTAAAATTCAGGAAGCTGAATATTTGTAAATACTGTATCATCGTTTAAAGTTGTGCAAATATCTGACCAGGTATTATTGGTGAATGTAATTATTTGAGGTACTGTTGGTATCCAGGCTGTATACCATGATATGGTGATGGTAAATAAATCAGTGTTTTGTGCAGTCAAGGTCATAATGATAGATCATACTTTTTTTTTTTAAACTTTATTTTTATTAACTGTTTGCAGGATTCTTAAATACAATAATCAAGTAATTCAATACATTCCAAGTATAACATTACATTGTATTGTTTGTCACGTCATAGTTTTCTGGCTTATTATACCTCCAGATAGTGGGCCTACATGGCCACTTTCACATTCCTGTATACTAAGTTAAAGGAGGAGGAATTCATTTCCAAGCCGCCCATTCTATATTTTCCCCTTTGTTTGCCTCCAAATCTCCACCTCGTCCATCTGTGGATGTAGAGTGAGGTCCTGTTATTTATTTGAAAAGTGAGTTCTCCAATTCAGCTATGTTTTGGACTATTGATATCCAGTCTTGTTTCTTTGGCGGTGAAGGGTTAAGCCATGATCTAGTTATGGCCTTATGGGCTACAGTGATCAGGATAGCCCAGATGTATAGGAATCAGGTCCCCTAATGTCTACCGGCGGACTCCCAGGATCACCTCCATCCAGTCAAGTGGCTGGTCAAGGGTGAGGATTTCCCAATAGCTGCAGTGATCTCAGCCCAAAACCTCTGCAACTTCACACAGGCCCAAAGATATGAAGACTGTCAGCTGCCTCTTCACAGCAAGCCTGCCAGCAACAAGCTGAGTATTCTGGGTTCCTTTTATTTAAGGTCTTAGGAGTAAGGAAGTATCAGACCCTTACCTTCCAGGCAAATTCTTGCCACAGTGGGATTGGGTCGACCTCTTGACTATATTAAAAATGGGGTTCCAGTCAAGAATCAGGAGTCAGGATTGACTTCTTCCTGCCATCTAGTCTTTATCTTGGTTAACGGATCAATTTTCACTAACCCAAGAGACCTATACAGAAGAGAGATCATACCCTCTGGCCATCCATATCTTTTATCTTTGGATGGTTAACAAAAGGGGCAGCCCTGGCTGGGTCTACCTCCTTCTTTTGAAGAGGCATTATGTATGCTCTAACCTGAAGGAACCTAAAGTGGTCTGAGTTTTAAGGCCAAACATATTCTTAAGAGAGTTGAAGTCCAGGATCAAGTCTCCCTGTAGGAATTGACCCAAATGTTCTAGTCCTGATTTACCCCATTGTTTATATGTGAGTCTAGGCGGTTAGGGGAAGTCCTCAGCCCAGGCTAGGCTTTTAGAGGCCAAACAGAGGATTGTAATTTATATTTTTGCCAAAGCCTATGGACCGAGCGAATAGTGTCCCCTACAGTGTGTAGCTTAGAAGCAGGGTGTCCATGTGACAGTAGGGTATTATCAAGCGATCCCTAAGGGGTGTCCTCCGCCCCTGCTCCTCGCCCTTCTCCATTCCCTCCATCCAGTAGTGGAACCGGACCGACCCATTGCAACGCATTTTTCAGTTGAACTACCAAAAAGTAGTCCTCCAACTCCGTAGGGATCTGCCTCTATCTCTGTGGGCCTGCAGGATTCTTAAGTTTATTCAGGGTCTCTTATTGTTCCAAATAAATCTGGAGATCATTTTGTTCCACATCTGGAAATTAGACTTATGTATGTATAGTGGTAGACATTGAAATAGATACAGGAATTTGGGTAGAACATTCATTATTATGGGTGGAATTCTGGAGTGCATGGGCATATTAGTCAAAGACCACTGTTCCATGTCTTTTTAAGGGATACAGTCAGGGGAATAGTTTGTTTTAAATAGTTTGGAAAAATGTTTTGTGATGTTTACCCCAGGTATCTCGTTCTGTCCGCAGACCAATTCAGAGGTAACAGCGTGTTTCCTCTGAGGATGAAACAAAAACTTAAAACTTCTGTTTTAGTTTTATTTAGGGAGTAGCCTGAATGTTTCCCGAACTCTTCCAGTATGGGCCATATCTGCTCTGTAGACCGGTGTGGTTGGGATAGATCCAGCAGAACATCATCTGCATACAACAGAATTTTTTCAGAATACCACCCACCTCAATCCCCATCACCTCCTTTGCCTCCTCACGGCCTCCACCAGGGCTCAATATAGAAGGCAAACAGGAGGGGAGAGGGACACCTTGTCGAGTGCCCTGCCCAACCTGGAACCTGTCTGAAAGCCTCCGCTCAACCTGACATAAGCCTGAGGGCCTGTATATAGGGACCTTATGGTATCTATAAATGCTTTGGGAACCCCTATGCTCCAATGCCTTGAACAAGAAACCCCATGAGACCTTATCAGAGGCCTTTTCAGCGTCCAGACTCATTAGGCACACGGGAGTGCGGGTATGCTGAATTTTGTTATCATGTTCAAAGCTGCCTGTACTCCGTCCGGGCCTGTCGGCCCGCCACAAAACCAGATTGGTCTGTGTGTATCAGGCTCGAGGATGGGGCTTAACCGGGAGGCAATAATTACAAGTGGAGTATCTTGTAGTCATGATTAAATAGGAGATAGGCGGTATGATTCACACCTTGTTGGATCTTTTCCTTCCTTATGTAAAATGGTTATGGTCGATACTGCCAGGAAGAGGGGGAACCCACCTTGACCAGATATTTGAGAAACTTTGAAAAGCAAAGGTGCTGTTTCTGAGACAAAAGTTTTATAAAATTTGAACTGGGCATTTAGCTGACTTAAGCTTCTTTATTGTGGAGACTATCTCTTGGTGATAGGCCTAGTCAGCATCCCTATGATAGATCATACTTTGACTTTCAGCACTTATCGCGGGCAACACCATAATGTAATGTTACTGTACGGAAAACTACTATCCAGACGTACAGAACCGCTAGACTACCTTGCATCTTTGTCCGCCATCAATTTACACCTGTTATACATGGTCATTCCACATCCCAACCTCAGTTCTTTACACAACATGGAACAATGATAATGACATGCACCTGTCGTAGCAGAAGCAGACATCCAGGAAAGGAACAGCAGCGAGTGAAGAGGTGACTGTTATCTGAGTGGAAGGGAAGTAACTGCAAAAAGGAGCTTTCATTGTTATCTGTTTGCATTGTTGTTTGCATTGTGGAAAGGACGGATAGGACTTTGAAGAAGGTTGTGTAATATTTGCTGAAAGTTTGTTTTTGGGCATGGACAGGAGGGATAGGAATGTAAAAGCAGTTGCTCAATGCATGTAGAAGTGTACAACAAAGGGGTAACATAAATTAAGAAAAGGAGAAGAATGTTTTGCACTGATAAAAGGGGAGAGGAAGACTTGGGGAGTGTTTGGTATCGTTCATCTGGAAGGGTGGGGGATGGTGGTGGGCAACGAGGAGCAATGTGTAGGGTGGTAGGCTGCAACAATTGCGGTGCGCCATTCTTTTAAAAATTGCCTGTAAGGTGGGAGGATGTTTAGTGTGCAACCAAACAGAGAAACTTAGAAAGGGGATCGAGGGTCTGCAGGAGGAACTAAGACAGGCAAGGCAGACTGGAGGATGTTATAGCTCAATACTGAGAGAGGGAGGAGTGGACATGAGGGAGGGCAATCTGAGCCAACAGTGGTGAGGAGAGGGTCAGAAGAAGGAAGCAGAGACAAAGGGCCAGGCCAAGAAGAACAGTGTCTGAGGAAATCAGATCAGGGATAAAAGACAAACGAAAGGAGGAGATAGAGACTTGTGAGGGTAAGACTAGAAGTGGCAACAGTCATGGAGTCAAAAGGAGGAAGGGGTTACAAGTTAGCCAGCCTGGGAGTGGGTCCCAAGATGACAGCCTGGGTAAATAATTGGCTGGAGAATAGGACACAGAAAGTAATAGTAAATGGAGTCCACTCAGAAGAAAGGGGTTACTAGTGGGGTACCGAGGGTTCAGTATTAGGACGGTCCTCTTCAATGTCTTTATAAAGCACTTGCAGAGGGACTGGAAGGAAAGTATGTCTCTTTGCAGATGACACAAAGATCTGCAACAGAGTTGATGCACAAGGTGGGGTGGAAAGGATGAGAAGGGACTTGGCAAGGTTAGAGGAATGGTCAAATGTATGGCAGCTTAGATTCAATGCTAAGAAGTGCAAGGTAATGCACCTGAGAAACAAAACCAGGGAAGAGTACACAATGGGGGTGAGATACTCAACAACAAAAATGGAAAGGGACCTGGGGTAGTCATATCAGATGACCTAAAGGTGGGCAAGCAATGTGAGAGGTCAGCAAGAAGGGCTTGGGGATACTGGGATGCATAGGAAGAGGCATCACCAGTAGAAAACAGGAAGTTATTATCCTCTGTACAGACAGCTGGTCAGACCCCATCTGGAGTACTGCGTGCAGTTCTGGAGACCCAATCTCCAGAAAGAAATAGACAGGATGGAATCTGTCCAGAGGAGGGCAACTAAAATGGTGCAGGGTCTGCACCGGAAGTCATATGAAGAGAGACTAAAGGAGCTTAATATGTATAGCTTCAAGGAAAGGAGGAGAGGGGACATGATAGAAACATTCAAGTACCTCAAGGGAATCAACAAAGTCCAAGAGGGTAGCATCTTTCAAAAAAAGAGGTGTGCAAGAACAAGGGCACAATTTGAAGATAGAGGCGGCTCAGAGGTAATTTAAGGAAGTATTTTTCACAGAGAGGTTGTGGATGCATGGAATGGCCTTCCGGAGGAGGTTGTGGAGTCAAAAACAGTGGTGAAATTCAAGCATGCATGGGACAGTCATAAGGCCATTCTAGGGGTGGGGTAGGTTAACTAGGATCTGCAGCTTATCCAGTAGGTGAAATGGGCAGACTGGGTGGGCCAAGCGGTCCTTATCTGCGTCAAATTCTATGTTCTATGTTTCTATGTTTCTATGAGGAGAAAGAAAGTGGGCATTGGTGAAGTGTCTTCATAAACTTGTTTTGCAGTACTAGAGGGAAGGAGGAGGTGGAGGAGGTGATGAAATTGGAGGAATCAATGAAGGGGAAAGATGGGAGGTAGGGGCAGCTGCAGAATAACAGGGTTATAGCTTCACATTCGAGCAGACTGGATAGATCTCTAGGCCTTTATCTGCTGGCAAATTTTGTATGTTCATATGTCCTCCACTAATGCCCCAATATATGCTGTAGGCCATTGCCATATACTACTACGATACCTTCAGGTAGCCTTTTCTAACTGTTGACTTTGTGTATAGCTCCGCCATTGTCTGTTACTTAGATGCTGAACTGTAAGTTCATGTGTGAGACAATTCTGGACATAAGGTTGCCATTGTACATGTTTCTTCAGTATGTGGAATTATCATGATGTGAACGCCTGCAAATAGAGTCACAACTTCAGCCATTGCACATGTATCTATAACCTCAACACTGTTATGGCCTACATCATGGAGCAACAACTTGTCATGTTCAAAGAAAAATATTGGGCTTCTCATCCTCTTCCTCCCACAGGTCTAAATTATCACATAATGACAAAAAGTGCAGCGGTAATCATTAAGTTCTGTAAAAGGATAAACCTATGTCAACATTCCGTGATTGGCCTCTCATGCTCTGCCATTCCGCTTATAAAATGCCTGCCCTTCTAAATACATTCACTGAACTGAGGTTGGACGTTGATCACCACCTTTATGCCATTGGTTGATGGATGTAGGTGTTGTGTGTATGTTGGCCATGGGCCACTGCTGGGTGGTACTTCTTTTTCTTACAAGTTTTCCATGGATACCAACTGCAGGATGACATTCCTGTTACTAAAAACATCTATTGTCTTCCATTTTAAATTGATGATGGTTATGTATATGGGTAAAAGTCTAAAGCATACCAACTGAAGACATCACAGTCGGATACTATTCTGTACACTGTCTTTTGCTTGGCCTTGATATGATGGTGTTGTTTAATCACAAGGAGCATTACCTGACTTGTAGTCAAATTTTCTCCTTAATCATCATTAAAAAATTTTTTGTGTTTTGTTACACACAGGAGTCCAAGTGAAGCCAATGTGTAGAGACGTTGGTATTCAGTGCACACTGCTGGAGGATAAATTGTCTGATGACTGTGACGTGGAATGTGATTTTGATCTAAGTGATATGGAAAATGAGAATGATCAGAAAGTTGCTGATGATTACATTCCATCATCTCCACGTTCAAGTGACAGTAGCAACATATGGGATGAAGACCATTTAACTGATGATCCTGATTCATCTTTTCTATGAAGCCTGGTGAAATGATCAATATGGAGGCTAATACATCGTGTTTCAATCTTGTCTTATTAAGCTGTTGTCATGGTGCCACTGTCAACATTGCAGCTAAACAGGACTTGGTTTCAGAAAAAGAGTTATTGGCAGTCTTCTTATTTTGACCACAACTTGTGGTGCCTGCAATAAGACTCTGGCGTGGCACAGTCAGCTATATGCAGGGTCTGTCTCTGCGGTAACATCATGATGTCTGCTGCCATTCTATTCTCGGGTCCACCGCAGCAAGAGTCACCCGAATGCTGAATTTTGTTGGCGGTAGTGTTACTCCACCAGAACATTTATCCATCATCAAAGTGAGATACTACTATCCTCAATCAATAAAATTTGGAAAGGAAACAGGAGTTGTTGTTTGTAGCACTTTAGGCAGAGAATCATGGATCTGTACAGACAGTTGATGTGACCCCATCTGGAGTACTGCGCCCAGTTCTGGAGTCCCCATCTCCGCAAGGACATAGACAGGATAGAGGCCATCTAGAGGAAGGCAACTAAAATGGTGTAGGATCTGCAAGAGAAGCCATACGAGGAGAGACTAAAGGAGCTTAATATGTATACCCTTGAGGAAAGAAGGGAGAGGGGGACATGATAGAAACTTTTAAGTACTTTTAAGTACTTCAGTGGAATCAACAAAGTCCAAAGGGGCAGCATCTTTCAGAAAAGAGATGTGCAAGAACAAGGGGACACAATTTGAAGATGGGGGGTGTTCAGGGCAATATGAGGAAGTATTTTTCACAGAGAGGGTGAATGATGTATGGAACAGCCTTCCTGAGGAGGTTGTAGGGTCTAAAACTGTGAGAGAATTCAAGAATGCATGGGACAGACATAAGGCAATTTTTGTGGGGGTAGGAGAAATAGGCTGTTGGTTAACTAGGTTCTGCAGCTTATCCTGTAGGTAGGGAAATGGGTGGTCTAGGTGGGCCAAGCAGTCCTTATCTGCCGTCAAAGTCTATGTTTCTATGTTTCTATCTGTGCATGTGATGGTAGAGCAGATAGCCCAGGACACTGTGCGAAATATGGCACATACTCTATCATGGAGCTTTAGCGGGATTGTACCAGACATGCAGTTGGTGCAGATATGTGTCTGCATAGGATTATACTGCCTAATAAGGTCTGATTGTTGTATCATATGAACATTTACAAAGTAGTACTAAAAACAGCAAAATTTGAGTTGCTGTTGTTTAATTTTTTTTAACCTCCTCTGACACTCTGGCGTCCCCTCTCCTTCAGGCCTCCTAGTGCTGCTACTGCTGCAGCTATGTTCTTCCCAAGCGCCTCCTACCATAGATCTGCAGCCAACTCCTCGGGTGTCTTGGCATATCCCTTCACGAGTGGGTCCCTCCTCCGAGGGGGTAGGCACCTGGGGCAGGGAGAAACCCAGCGATTCTGTTTTCTACTAATCCAGGGTGCTGCTGTGGAGGAGTATGCTCCAGGAGATTCCAGCAGCATAGAGCATGGAAGCCGCCATCCGCGCCGCTGAAGTTGTTTTTCCGCTTTCTGGTTGTCCCTCCTGTGCCACTTGTAGTACTCCGGTCTCCACCGGGGCCACTACAGAGTGAGGCTCCCAACCCAACTCCACCCCAGGGAGAGGAGAGCATCCCTCCGGACGCCAATCCTCTCCTTCCTGCCAGCTCCCAGCGCCCAGAGTCCATTCCCAAACCCGGTCGCTGGCGTGGTTCGAGGTGTGGCGCCCAGTGCCTCAACCCTCTGCACCACCGGCCAGCTCATTGTTTCATTTAATAAGTCCATAGCATGACTTCATGGTCTTTCATTGAGTGTCATGCATTCAGGTAAATGTAGAGACAATTGACGACACATAGCAATACAATTTTTTTTCAAACTCTATTTCTGCACCCTTACCACATTGAACTCTCTCCACCATGGTCCTTCTCTAAACCGTTGTTCATGTCCTCCTGAAGCCTTTCTGCAACTCGTGATCAGCACCTCCTCCTCGTTTGTCACCAAACCACCCGGATCTATATCCCCCGGGAGCAAGGACTGCCACTCCACCTGGCACTCTATCTATAGTGTCTGGTGGGTCAGACGGGAGTAGAGCCAGAAGGGCTTCTAAGGCCAGAATTGATGTGATGCGGTGCCCTCACCCGCCTTCATCTAGCAATAGGAATAGGAGTTTTCCTTGTTAGTTTCACCCCATTGGCCCGGCAGTGCAATGCGCCCAGCACGTGTGTGAGCCATGCTCACACCCACAGAAGCCCTGCCGCCGCCATGCTCCCCACCTGCCAGGTCCTGACTGCTGCTAGACCCCAGCCATCACTAGGGGATTGACACATATTAATGCTTGATGTGCATAATATGAATAAAGCACTGTCTACTCTTTTCATTTATGTGTCACACTACCTCCACAGAGCAACGAGTGTGCGGCAGCACACACATGGAACTTGAGGGGTTAAAATGGTGTGCGAGACCATAACAGACAGTGGCTTACACATTGACAAACTGATAACTGATCGACACTGCCAGGTCTACAGCGGATTTGCAAGAACATGCTGAACACCGACCACAGATATGATGTGTGCATGTCTCAAAAGGTATGTGACCAATGAAAAATGTTTTCTAAAAACATATATTACTATTATTACCAACATCTTGAGGGTTCAGCAAAAGCCTTTTTAATGCTTGTCTGCCCCACAGTGTAGGCTGTGTGGCAGTGTTGCCTCACAGACACACGTTGTAAGACCACAGGAGGGGATAACTGGTTTTAGACTGAAGCTGATGCGCTCATGCGCATCTACCACACACATGCGTGAGGCCGATTCCATGGTCCTCAGTACCATTTGGGATTAAATAATGGAAAATCAAGGGAACTGCACGATGATGCCTTTGTCCGGCACTGGAGTTAAGCCGTGAGCGTGTACAGCACTAGTGATTTACTGAAATACCCTGATTCCGGTATGACTGCGGAGAACACAGCGGCTTTATCGTTGGCCAAACAAAGGAAAAGATAATTACAAATAAATTTAGATGCTTCGTGTCATTTTCTATAGGGAGTCTTTACCATCAACATAAAAGATTGTTATTGATGCTATTCAGGCGAAAGAAGAAGAAGCTGATGGTGATGTTCAACATTAAAGACTGTAGGGTGTTGCAAACTTGATAACCTCTATTTCAAATCACCTATATTGGTGTGTGGATCAACTCCAGATGGTGATGCTGAAACGATGGTTGCCAAGTGGCGCTCAGTGTCATCACATGTGCAGAACATACACCACCATAATTTCACTGAATTTCCTGAATGCGCATATGGTCCATTGGATGTAGTAGACAGAATGAAACATTAGATACCTGCATGTAAGTGATATTATTCTACTTGCACAAATTTAAATTCTGGTGACACACAGAAAACCCTTCTCATCTCTGCAACTGACTGTCCAATTGCAAACTCAGAAGTTATTATAGTGTATGTGGCACATCTCAAAGGGTGTGAACATGCATATGTGACACATGTCGATAGCTAAAATTTGTGGCCCATACATGGGCACAAAGTTCAGCATTGAAAACTCATGTTGAAGTGCTGACCACCAACAGGTGAACTGCCATACTGCAAGGTGGAACACAGCAGCCACCAGACCACCGTACACAAGCACCCACATTATTCCCTGGTAGTCTACTAGTACCCTCCTACCCATTCCGTAATCTCGATCCCCAGACTGAACCTCATAACACCTCCCCGCACCAACTCCACAAGTCATTGGTGGCAAGAGATCTGACACACACCTCAACAGATGACCGCACAATGACATCTTATAGTACACGGTTATCTCAGTGGTTCACACTGACGACAAATGACATTGCTGTGTGTACTGTACTACTCATACATGACAGTGTGAATGAATGACTTCATCCTAAATGTCATAACGAGTAGTACATTACACACTGCAAGCCAATAAGTGACTGCTGCACATGCTATAAGATGTCAACTGACGTGCAGCCATTGAGTGTGAGGGCTGGTCTGCTACCTGCCAATGCCCCATGGGGGGTGTTATGGGTCCTTATGGGTGTGGGTGGTGTGGTGTTGGGACCACTACACTACCATGCATGTGTGGATGTTGCTCACGGACAGGGAGGGGTACCACTTGACTACCTGGGAAATACATATTTGTTCAGTCAGTGGTTGTCATTTGTGGGTGGTGTTATTGGGGACAAATAGACTACCATGGTGCTGTGTTCAGTCAATCGGTACTATAAGATTTAACTGTTAGACAACCACTGAATATAATTCATTGTGTGAGGTGTTACTCAAAATTATATTACAGTGTCATACTTTATGTCTTTCTATCTGTTATTATTAACATCCAAGGCTTCTGTTGATCTGGATAAGATTGTTAACAACACACGGCTATGTGGCAACATATCTAAACTGTCCAGTGGGTTTCAAACCTCGGACTTGGAGGCACAACATGCCCTACTGTTGCAGTTTGCACCAAAATGATAGTGTTCTCTTTTGAGAGAATGAAGTGCAGGTAAAATTGGGACCGGTTTCTAATGATTATATACATATGTCACTGGAAGTGTTTTATCATTGTCTGAAAGCAATGAAATAACTCATCAAGTTACTAAAATATATAGTACTTTCTGCATAATACTTGAAAAGACATTTGGCCAGATTCTCAATGGGATACACCTGGTGTAACTTGACTTACACCAATAAAATTGTTGCAAGTATCAACTTACGTCCAGGAGTTCCGACATTTGGTATTCTGCAAAGCAACCTGCGACATGTTGCATGCTGCTCGTGCCAAAGTGGACTTACTCCCCAAGTTACACCCTAACCCCCAGTGACATGGCACTAGGGAGTTTACTGCAGACGCTGTGCCCTATTCTGAAGGGCAGCAACAAAGTCCCCAGTGCATTACCACTAGCCCTGCAGGGAAGATCGTGCCCCCACCCAAGCCACGCTGCCATCCCGCCCGCACATGGCACTGTCCTGTAATTACTGTAACCATATCTACACCCTAATCCGTAATCCCTGGTACAATAGTGACAATCCACCCCCTGCATTGCCAGACCACACCACACACGCCTGCACCCGTTCCCAGCCGGAAAAGCTCATCGCCACCACCATGGCCATCCGTCGATTGAGCCCCATCTGAGCATGTAATGTATATATGCGCTAAATGAATAAATGACAGTTACTTCATTGATTGGCGCATACGCGCAGTACACACTCAGATGTGGCTCAGTCATCGAGTGGAAGTGGTGGTGAGTGGTGGGCTGTGCCTTCCGGTTTGGGACAGGTCGGGTGGGTACAGGTGGTCTGGCTATGCTACGTGGATGGCCACTAGACCACAAAGGATTCTGGATTATGGTGTAGATATGGTTACAGTAATTACAGGAAAGTGCCATGTGCAGGCTGCTGATGCCAGGGCTTTGGGGCCCAATCTGCCCTGTGTGACTACTGGTAATGCATCATAGGGATCTGGATGGGGGGCAGATAGACCAGAGGGGCTGTAGTGTTTACACCATGGGGACTGGGGCATGGGGTTATGATAGCCCTGAGGGGCTTCTCAGGCTTGGGGAATGTGGGGGGGCAGTTGCGCCTCTACAGAACATTGATTGCAGCTTGTAACATTCACCTGAGGTGTGTGTCCTGCATTTGGCGTACCTTTGTACATGTCACATGTCACATTACATATCTGCACGACCCTGCCCTTAAAAATCATGTGTAATATAAATAGGTATACAGGCAAATTACCCTCTGACTGTTTGCGAACTATGTCTCTGACTTCGATTGTATCATTCAGTCATTCAGCATTGCTATGTAATGCAATGTAAAGTAATACTAATTAATGTGAAAGTCTGATCTAGGAGCATATGACGGTGTTGTGGAACTCCCATAACTGTTGTTTGCATCATTTCTTACTCACCTTGTATGACATGCAGTAGATTATGTTTTGCTTTGTATTGCAGATATCTACTAGCTGGGATGCACTATAATGAAAATGCTTGCAGAAAGCAGTCAACAACATGTAGTGGTGACAAAAGGTATTCAATCCACTATTCCAAGTACAAAAGGCTGGATACATAGTGAGACCCATCACAGTAGCATCAACATATGGTAAGTGTTACAATATGTCGAATTTGATTATATTCTTTTAGAATTTTAAAATTATTTTTACTTTTTTTTCAAAGGTACCTATTGTCCAATGTTATATAAGCAGTAAGACGGCATGTGTTGGTGATTGTGATATACCCACACACCCAAAGGGTGAATGCACTCGACATGCTGTTTCATGCCCAGTACGCCAATGTTTGTTCATGTATCTGAGTACTATCAACACCCAGCCGTGTCTCATTGCTTACTCCACAGATTGTTTTCACCTGTCAGTCACCTGTCTTTCTTCACACTCAATCCATTGTTTTATTGTTGAACATAAAACAGAAGAAATCTAATTTATGTATTACTTCAGTGGTGTAATCCCCCAACACACACACACACACGCACATAATGGTAACATGGAATACTGAATTCAGCATGCTTCAGAGCTCAACTGATATACTAAGAAATAACACCCCCCAATGCCTGAATTTTAGCAAGAACCTGCATTTGATATGTTGCCAGGTAAGGAGCAGGGAGTTATCTGGTAAAGTGGTACAGATTGCTGGATGAATTTCCACAGTCATCTAAAAATTACAAGCAATATAACCATTAAACATTAAATTCGATTTTTACATTTCTGTATGTGTGCAGGGGGTTTTGGGCTCATGATTGTTAACAACATTAGAATATTTACTTACTTTATTTAATGTAAGTTATTGCTATTTTCTGGGCCTATGTGAAGTTAGTTATACATGAGTAAAGGCATTGGGCTTGTCTGTGATAGAAAGTAGGAAATAAGTGACTGGTACACACTTTTAAAGCTCTCTGCGGTATGCTGCAGCAGATGTGCTGAATAAAGCAATGTAATTGTAATAGTAATTACTCCCTTCGTCAAGCCACAAACTGTGGCATTAATTTTATCCTGTCAGTGTCATATTTTCCTGATTGACAATAGTGACTACTTGCCATTGAAATTTCATTACTTTACTCAGTGTGTCTGCTTCACCATTCTGCATATCGATATTGCAATATGATTTAGAATTGGTTTCATCATGGCTACGCCACTGTATATTTCAATATTATGCACCATATGTCATGAGATCAGTTTGAGCTTATTATGTCACAGACAATTACATGACTAAACTGTGGTGCAGAGTGCGGCCATAGTTTGACAAATTACTACAGACCAATTATAAACACAGTGCTATTGACCCATGTGTACAACTTACATATTTTCTTGTTTGGGCAGGATACATCCTTGCACTTGATGAAATCTTAGCTCCCATTACTAAACTGCTGAACTTATCCCTGCAGCTGGCTCAATTCCCCAAGCTTGAAGTCAGCCCTGGTAACTCCGTGCACAAGAGCGGTGACCGGCACTGCATGCCAATTACAGACCTATTTCTATCCTTCCACCACTGTTAAAAGCACTGGAGTGCACAGTCTCAGAGCAGACCTTAATAAATTCAACATTCAGTGTCCAGAACAACATGGATTTTGGAAAGGGCACAGTACCTCCACAACTCTTCTGGAGTACACCAGCTACATACATAGTTCACTGGACCAGGGTAACCTTGTTGGCGCGGCCTTTATTGATCTAACAAAGGCCTTTGACATGGTCAGCCACTCCCTACTACTTCAACAACTCACCTCGATAGGCCTCTAACCCCGCTGCAAACTGGTTCAAAAGCTATCTAGCTGATCGTTACCAACAGGTAAAGATTGGAACATCACATCTAGGCCCCTGCCAGTTCATTGGGGTCCCCAGGGGTCAATCCTAGGACCCTCCTTTTCAGCATCTTTCTAAATAGCCTACCTTGATCGTGTGACCAACGGATACTTCTCTATTTAGATGATGCTGTTACTTTACTTCTCAATATGACCTCTACACCCTAAACTATCAGCTACAACATGCTTTTAAACAAACTGAAGATTGGTTCAGAGCCCACAAGATTGTTCTGAACTAGAAAAATACAAAAGTAATGCTTTTTAGCAGTGCTAGAAGCAAACACAAGCAGCATCCCTTAACATCACTAACTGTGCAGGGGTTTCACTTGAACAAGTGGAGCAATTCAAATACCTGGGGTTATGCTCGACTGTTCCTCTCCTATGCAGAACACATTGAAAATGTGGCCAAAACAGTCAATATAAAATTGGGCTCCTGCACAGTACAAGAAATGCCTAACACCTGAAGCACTCAAACTGCAATCCATAGTACAGTTGTCTCCGTCATCGACTATGGATTGGTCATATACAGCTCAGTCACTCCCACCTCACTACATAGGATAGTAGTAGCCCTAAACAAAGCGTGCAGACTGCTCACCAATTCCCTCCGACTAACACACACATGTGACCTTTATGAGCAAGCCGGGTGGCTACAACTTGAAAACAGGATACAATACCAAACCTGCCACTTACCTAAAAAGCACTACTAGGACTTCAACCTCCTGGAGTCACAAACCTAATAAAGCTTATTCACAGGCCCACACCGCACCACAAACTCTGACCATCAGGTTCTCACCATCCCTTGCTGCAGCACCTCCCAAGGGCAGAGGTCATATACCTACAGGCACCACTTTGGCTCAATAACCTCAGCACTGAACATAATGCCACGCAGAGATTGGGGCTTTTCAAGACCAAGCTAAGACAACACCTACTGAAGAAAAGCTCCTGTGACTGTACTTTCTAATTACTCACACACACACACACACACACACACACACACACACTTCTGACCCCAGTCTTATTCACCTTTCAGGTTATTACCATCTCCTCGCTAATCCTACTTTGTCCTTCTACCCTGAATTGTCCCCATTTTACCCTGCAATACCCTGCACTCTCCCCTAAATAGTCATCATGCCCCCCCACTCAGTGCCCCTTACTCTCCTTTCTGGATAGCTGCTTACTGTCTTTTACCTGACAATGCCACCTAGGCTGCTACTGTTGCCTGAATTATCCTAGTGTTAAAACCATCTCTGTTTCCTATTTACAATGTATTTTTGTCTATGTTTACTCACCTAGCTAGATACTTCTAAACCCACAATGTATGTATACCCACCCTTTATGACGTGGAACCTTTGTAAAAGAGCGGTCTTCCACTCAAAGGTAATGTAATCAAGATTGAATAAATAAATAAAAAAAAGAAAAGAAAAGAAAAGCTTACAAGACCTGATGAATGAAGTCCTGAAAATCTGTCAGGTCCCAGTGAGGAACATAAATCGACATCCCATTACCCCAGAAGCATTCTGTGCTCATTACCAACACCCGGACAAAAGACAAGCAGTTGAAGGACACAAGTCAAGATTTAATAAGCAACTTGATGCATGAACACCATATCAGACTGATGTCACATAAATTGAATCTACATATGGAGGAAGACATAGTTACGAACTGTAGAAATAGTTCTATGTACAAAACCAGGAATAGCATGCACAAATTAGCTATCTATGACCAAGATAAGGACATTTCAGACCTCCTTTGAATAATGTTTAGTCCAGCTTTAAGTGTAGTAACTCAGTAACTCAACATATGCTAAACTGGACTGCCCAGACAGACTAATAATTGAACTGCAACATTTCTCCTTATGCCAATGTGTAATTCCATCAATCCAATGTGGGATACTTGAATCCAACATATTCCTGAGACAGGAAAGTACTGCGTATATGCTGAACTGCACAGGATGGCAATGAGACACAGACATGATGTCCTAGATAACCCCAGCATCATCTTACCAACTATCGATGGGCTGTGCTTGGAAATCGCCTGTGAAGAAAAAAGTCACAGTGTACAGCAAATCATGTAACACGCATAGATTACTGAAATAACAAAACCAGTGAATATTCATTCAATGCATAGTCAAATACTCTGCATAAGAGTCATGTAGTCAAAGAGCAAACATAAGCACCTCTGCCCCACATACCTCAATCCCCACAGGGCTACCACATGCCTCTGACCCCAGCACAGGTTAAGGTGCCACGCAGAGGCTGCTGCATGCCCCGACCCAAGTGGACCGTAAGGTACCTGCAAGCTGCTTTGATTCCACTGAACCAATATAGGGTGGCCATACACTGGGCAGCCCTAGTAGTGTAGTGGCCCCCCACCCCACCACCCGTCAGTGGCAGACTTGCCCCCTCCCCCACCAATGTCTGGCACAGCCACCTCTCACTGCCACCGACTGAGCTCTGCAAGAGCCCGTACTGTACATACGCACTCAATGAATCAATGAATGAGGTCAGTCATTCATTGTGCGCTTATATACAGTATGCACTCCTATGGAGCTCAATGAGTGGCTGGCCGTGGCAGTGAGAGGTGGCCTGTGCCAGTCACCGGCTGTAGAAGGGTGGGGTTGGGGGAGTGGCACTGCTGGGTGTGGGGGTGGGTGGCCACTAGACTACCAGGGACTGTCCAGTATTCCTGTACATACTGTATAGTATGCAGCTGCCATGGTGTGATGCTCGGGTGGTTGAGGTGGGAGGGGGACTCGTGGGGCCCTGACAGTGGCTGAGGGTGGGATCTAGCCCCACAGGACTCTGTCTGCTCTGTCCATGGGTTCGGGCATGGGGGCACTTCGCCACACCAGACAGTGGTTGCGGCTCGCGAAGAACTTGCCAGGTCGCCATCTGATCAGTGTACCTGGCTAGGTGTCATAAGTAGCTGGAATTAACCTTGAGGACAAGCCAGTCTAGAATCAGGAGCAGGGTCCTTGTCGCAACTGAGTTTTGTGCAAGTCTCCTTTAGCTGGCAACTGCGCAATTCTTCTAGAATCACTACCATGGTATTGAGACCTGTCTGGGGGATGCGCTGGCGCATTGTATTTCTGACATGTGCATTATTTACTATTTTCAGAACAGATGCACTATGGTACATCTGTTTAGAGTATATCCCTTAGTTCCTCCATCGAAACTCAGTTTCGCTTGATCCACCACTTGCACCACTGACAAGCGTGATTCGGTGAATATCGGGCCCTTAGACCCATTTTATAATCACAGGAAGACACTACATGATGTGCATTGTGGTGGGGTAATGGTACTTCTGGTGTTTGAAGTGAAGGCACTCAGTGATGCCTCATTCCACACCTGATGTGTGTCACTATCCAACAACGCATACCCTGTCATACCTTATTGCTTATATTTTTTTCTGTTACGTATGACAGTTACATCTATCAGTTGTGTTTCATATTATTTTATATCTTCTGATAACATTATGTGCAGTTTGTTTCCTGTCAACAGTGATATGACTTGTAGCTTCACAGATGGTATATGTATCTGGGAGGAGTTCAGTGTCTGGAGGCAAGAGAACTGAGTTTAATGAAAAGCTGTTATTCTTGTACATTGAATGTTTAATCTCAAAACTGTTATGTACATTTCTTGTTTATGTTCCTTATTCACCATGTGCCTCATTGAATATTCGATCTATGAAGAAATCGGCCTTAAATTAATTCAAAAACATTCTTCATGGTTCAATTGTAAAGCAGCACACAGATATATAGTTACCATGTCATATGTTTATGCATATATTCTACACAAGCAATAATACCACTCAGGGGTGGGGGTACTGGAGCGGTACTGGGCTATACCAGACCACCAGGGGGTGTAATGAGGCTCAACTCTGCAGGCTGAGGGCCTTATAGCCCTGGAAGGTCCGGCACTGCCCATACGGCCCACCCTGAGAGTATTATTGTGCTTATAAATGTAGACAATGTTATATGTAAATGTTAAAAGTCTTATTTTTTTATTTCTTTTGTTATAAAATAGTTGCTCTGCCTTTACCTATGGAATTTTGTCCAAAGTTGTGAGTTTTCAGCCAACAGTTATGGGTAACTTTTCATCAATTAGGAGGCAAGGTAGGCACTGTGATACTTCAATGTGTTAATAGGCACTATAGGCTGGCACTTTTATTTACGGGCATCTACTGAAAGTTAATGTACCCCGGTAGCCCATTTTCTAATGCCTAACAGTCAAATCAAGACATAAATTTAGGTGTAAACTAATAAGATGGCTATACTGAAATTTACAAATGATACGCAGTCATCTTGTGAAACTTATGAGTCTCTGCATCCTGCATGCCTCCATGATGCTGTCTAAATGAGAAGTAGGTAGCCTGTAAGACAAATCGGTCAGGACACACTGTCAAAAATCCTTGATGGAGGAGCGATGCGGTTGTACTCCTCAGTGCAGTTGGATCTCCTCAACCTCCCTGCAGCACACTGATTCTGGAGCTGTTGGCATTACCACACACAACTCACATGAACACCTGCAAGAAGACAGGACAACATGTTGTGAAAGAAATAACATCTGTGTTTCATACATTGATGCTTTTTCGCAGGAAAATCTATGTTATGTGTTATGGAAGTAAGCTATAATCCATGACATGGTTTGGATTACTGAGGATCATTCAACATCCTGTGAGCGTTGTGAGACATGATAGAAGCACAAGTGTACTCACTGCACCAGGGTGTTGATTAATCCTCACTAATCCCACACCATGGAGTGGGCTATTTCATTATAACATGGGCTTGAACAAGTTTACCAAATGTTGTTTAGTTTTTAAGGAATATGGGAAAGTATCCAATCGCAGTTTGATATCCTTGCACTACCAATTACTAAAATAGTCACGGCACTGATTCAGGTCACTCTCATCTCCTGCCCCCCTCCGCTGACTCAATTAGACTTTTACTTGTTTACTTCCTTAATTAAGTTAGAATGTTACTTCTGAAACAAATACATGAGTCTAACGCCAGCACTGACAGACGCTTAGGCCGCTATCCACAACTGGTGTCTCCTAACCACAGTGCTGCCCGTGTACACTTCCTCAACTGGTCCTGCAGCCCTCCTCATGTAGCTGACACTAATTCTGTCCCTCCTGTCCCCCCTACTGGTACCATTAACACTCCCTTTGCACAATGCATGTGGGTTTGGAGGGGTTGGACATGTGGTTGTCCTCCTGCTGCCTTGATGGTGCAATGCCCCTCAGGACACTGTGCACAGTGCTGCATGCTACCTCACATTCTCCTACAGCATGTGGACCTTGCTCACATCGCTCTCCAGACTGCTGCCCATACCCTATTCCTCCAGTGCCATGCCTGGGTACGCTCTCTCATCCACTATCCATCTGGGTGATGGTTGGGACCTCTACTAACCATCTTCATGCTCTCCTTCTGTCGGTGATCACATACATTGGGGTGTGTAGCAGCTGTTCAACAGTCTCTGCTGCAGCATGATCCTGTCACCGACCTCTTCTCCCACTCCCCTAACCGACCACAATGCAAAACACTTACAGAACTACAATGTCCACGGTGCTCTGTGTTCACTGGTGTCTACTCACATTGGCCTGACTCTGCTGCCTCTTCTCTGGCACCTCAGTGCCCTCTGCTCCAGCTCTACACAACCGGGCATAACAGAAAACCACATGACATCCATACATAGTACATATACACCATTCCCTTTTGAATGGTGTCAAATAAGAACGTCTCCCTGCAATACAAAGCAGTGGCCTAATATATGTAAGTTCTCTCTCAACCTATCATTGCTTCCATCAACAAACCACCACACTTACCAGTTGTTATTCCCAATTCTTCCATCATCATCTTGGTCGCCAGGCACATGAAGTGAATTTGAATACAGCTCATATTCTTCAGGGGTCATTACAGGTTCAAACTGGTATGGCTGTACGCCAAGAACAGGTGGATCAACTGCAGAATCAGAGTCATCATTATCCACTTCATAACCGTCCAGAGGATGTATCAACAACATAATCGGTGACACTTGAGTCGTCTTCCTCCATGACCATACCTGTACAAAGAATACAATATAAATTAACATTGCAGTGTCAAATATCCCATTACTATGTCATGCAATGTTGATCAACATGCAGCAAGGCAAATCACACTACCTACAAACAGTAAAACCAGCCACCGAGACAGATTAGTTATATGGGATGGGGGTAGGTGGTAGTTGAGAAGGGGAGGAGTGGTTACAACTAAATAAATGAAGGTCACTACAAAGACCACTATTCAGCAAATAGATGATGTATAGCATCAATTCTCATACTGTGGCAGCAAGGTGTGAGAATGAACACACACATCAACCGTATGTCTCAAAGCATGATGCACGACACAACATAAGGGAACGGGGAGCGTATTACAGTAAGAAAATATTCATAGAAGCCAGTGAATAAAAGGTAAAAGTGATGTTCCCCATGTGTCATTGATGCACAGTGGATCAAAAGAGTGAACAAGAATTGTTCTGTTACATAGGTGAGAAAAGGATAAGCAAATACCATCTTGTGAGGATCAAGAAAGATGATGGGTGGGTGGAGAAGAGGGAGGAGCAGGCTGATGCACTGAACAAGTACTTCTGATCTGTGTTTACTCAAGGCAATTGGTGGCAAACACCTCAGGCAACTGTGGGGTGGGTCAGAAAGGAGTTGAGAGGTAGACATCTGTAGTTGTAACCCCTTTGTTACCCGGGGTTACTAGAATCCCAGTAAGAGCTAGTGGTAGGCAGGGAAGGCAGCTTGTGAAACTCCAGTTAAATGGGTTTCACACTGTCTCACTCTGTTCTCAGTCACAGCTGAGACTTGAGAGATGACATCATAATAGAACTGTTGCAGCTGCATGAGCCACATTTGGAATCTTCAGCTCAGAGTAAGTTTAGAACCTTGGGAATTCAAAGTCAGTCTTCAGTTTGTCCTTAAGCAAACAAGAAGGACACTAGTAGTTGTCTGCTTACCCCCTCCCTCTGGGGGTGAGGAAAAGTTCTTTGTGGGTTCAGGGGCAATCCCTTCTCCACCCTGGAAGAAAGCTGCGGTTTTAATTTAAGTTCAGTCTGTTCATGTATAACAGCAAAGGTTACAGTACTTCACCTGTGGAGCACCTGCAACAATGGTGAGTGTTTGGCCCCATTGGAAGGCAAACAACTTCTTTTCTTCAGTTGGATTTCAAGTATTGGGGACTGCTATTTAGGAGGACTATGTCAACTAGGACAAACAAATAGAGCAGTCATCTGTTTAAAGTGTTAATGGATTTAAAGTTCATTGTAGAGGGGTGCTTCAGGTCATCCACCGTCAATCTACATTTTAAAGTCTAAAGTTCTGTGTGTCCAGAGAAATGGCCGGGTATGGGCTGTGGGAGCTGGAGGTGGAAAACACCCCATCTTTAGTAACCAGGTCCACCTCACGGATTTCTTCTGTGTTTTGCTACTTGCCTCATGCGCAGCCAGTGATGGGGTGGGTACCCAGGCGTGGGTCGCCAACTTGAAAATCTCTCTAGGAGTCACAGACTCTAAGTGGTGTGGGGAGCCACAGGATGGAAAATTACTCCTTGTTGGATGGGAGTCTCCTTGTTGGATGGGAGTTTAGTTTGGAAGTATGAAACCAAAATCTCTCTAGGAGTCGAGACTTCAAGTGGTGTGGGGAGCCACAGTTTGGGAGCCTCCTTGTTTGATGGGATGTCTTTCCAAGTAGAGTTTGGGTTCATTCACCAAGTGGACCATCAGTCGAGTGGCGGCAGGGGCCGGCCAGTTGGGCTGTGTATCCAATGCACATGCAAAGTTCGGGCTGAGTGCCTGGTGGGTCCAAAGCCAGACAACTGTTGTATTGTGTTCATTTTCAAATGGACCGCTGTGTTTAACCTCTAATCTGCATTACAGTTCGTAGCCCTGTGAGGACCATGCAGTGCTTTGTTTTATGTTCAGTGAGTTAATAAATAAAGCCACACTGAAAAATCCCAATTCTGGTTCTGGACATTACAGTTATTGCTTCCTGTAGTTGGATTTACTTGGGTGCCCTGTGCAGAGTAGCCAAACCTAGGTCTCTTTGTGCCAGGTAACCTCATCCTTCCCAGAACCTGTAGATACCATATGTATATCCATGTTACAAAAATGGACATATGGGTTACATAGTAATTACAGATGGCAAGGTGTTGAAGGGTTTGAGGGCATTAAGAGTGGACAATGCATCTGGGCCAGATGACATTCACCATAAAATACTGAGGGTGCTGGCAGACTTCATTGTGGGTCCAGTGACAGATGTGTTGAATACCACCTTGGGCAACGGATGTATACAACAGGACTGGTGAATGGACCATGTGGTGTATATCAGAAAAGTGGGCCAAAGTGTTAACCAGGGAACTACAGGCTAGTGAGAGTAATCTTGATCATGGACAAAGGAATGAATAATATAATAATGGAGAGGATCATGAGCTTGTTGGAGTCAAACGGTATCAAGGATGACCATCAAAAGGGTTTGTCTTGGGCAGATCATGCCAAACAAACCAGGTAGAGTTCAATGACTGTGTGACACGGGAAGTAGACAAGGACTATGTTGTGGATGTCCTGTTTTGGACTTTACTAAGGCAGCTGTTTCAGGGCAGCATAAGAGAATGTGGGGAAACTGGAAAGTGTGATGGCAGGACCAAAAATGTTAACCTGGATTATGAACTTGATGACTGGGGAAACAGCAAAGGGTGGTGGTAGTGGGGAAGGGAGTCTTGTTAACAAGGGCGGTGACCAGTTGGTTGCCACATGGATCTGTAATTCTGGGATCATTACTTTTATAGATGTTCATTTGCAGATATCATGCATTGATCCAGAGCAAAATCAGTCTGTTCACAGACGATACCAAGATGTGAGCTGTGGTACATGACATGTAGTAGGGGAATAGGTTGCAGGAGGACCTGAATAAGCTGCAATGGGGAAGCTGAGCAACTACAAAGTGGTAGCAATGAGAGAAAGGTTTACTAAGGTTGAAAACATTTCAGTACTGACAGGGCAAAAACAGGGTAAGTGTTGACCACATGATCTGCCAGTCAGAGCACAGTTGTCTCTGTCAGAGAATAAATCAACTGGGGCATCTCATAAGAGGATGCTGCTGCTGCACACTACATTGAAGCAGGTACTTTCCTGACTAGAAAGTACATGATTCTATGATTCTAAAACCACAGTGTGTGTGTGTGTGGGGATATAAAAAAAAGTGCAAGTACTCATGCATCAAAATGTACTTACCATACCATTGCTGCAAACAACAGTACTGGAAATGGAGAAGTGCTAGTGGAAAGCAATGCCACCACAGCAAGGCCCTTCCCACAGGCATTGGTTAAACCCAAAAATACATGTTAGTGAAAGGCATAGATAGAATTCACATATCAAGCAATGTAATACATTACTGTAAGATAATACAGGTCATGGCACTAGACAAATAAAATGAAAAGTGATGCAAACGCAGAAGTAACATCATCAGGACAGTAACAGACCTATGGCAAATCAATTCATGATGTCAATCACATTAACATCACAACATAAGGTGAAACATTGTGTTGTTGAAAAAACTGAACACACGTCTAAGGAATAAAACCACTCACAATGAGCTGTGAAAATGTGCGTTGAGCATTTCTGATTATTTTTTCTCTTTTAATGACACATGATAAAATCACAACCACCACCTACAGATTATTTGGTTATTGTGGATCAAGCAACACAACAGGTTCTGTGAGGACTCCAAGCATGCATTATCATGCATCATGGCACCCCATGGATATTGTTTACTCACCAATAGCCACACACCATTATGTGTGTTGTCTTACCTAGCAGCTACACATTTTGAATTTAAACTGCAATTATATTATACCAGAAGACACACAGTGATCACAGACACATGTAGTCAGACCAGTGACATACCTGGGCATGTACTCCTTTGTACTTTGCACAGGGTCAGACCAAAAAGGTTATCAACATGACCATGAAGTCTCCACATTCTCCTTATATGGCTCATGTCATGTCATCTCCTTGTCCTGGCTGTCACATTTTAAAACTTCACCTTTATGCCACACTGGCTAAACATAGTATAGACAAGTCTCACAGAAGGCAATAAAAAAATAGAAGGGTAACATAAATGCATGTTGATGCATCTGCAGCCTCACAGTTATATTATAAATTATATTACACTATATATATGTGTTATCTATGGCACTATGACAGCATAATGAATTTCTAACCAGGATTTACAATCTTTCCACTCCACACTATACACCCACAATATGTAACATGGCTGTACTCCTATTGAACTTTTACTGTAGAAGAACACCCCATCACATAAAAATGACATATATTTGAGTTACCAGTTGCACTTATGGTTCTACTGTCAGCTGAGATAATGGTCTGTATTCAAGTTTTTGATCAAGGGAAAAATTTCAATATGTGATGCTCGGGAACCAGTAATATAACCAATTATGTCACTGAAAATTGAAGCTATGTATATGTTCAGCCTATGTTCAGACTACACAGAAAAACTTTCACAGGAATGTCACTCAGGATATTAATACATCTAATACCACTATTTGACAAGTAAAGTGAAAAACACTGAACAGTTTCACACCTGCTCTGAACTTATTCAGACAATTCTGAATGCAGTTCCTATATTATGCCACTGACAAAAGCGTGCCGCCACTCTGTCAGTCAGCACTGTGATTCACATGCTTGCATCACACTCACGATTACTGCAGGCTCAAGGCCAGGCTGCTCCAGTTGGATGTGAGCAGGAACAAGCGATAACCAAATTTTTATATCATGATTACCAAATAGGGAGAGATATCAAGAAAGAACATATGGAGCTTACTACTGAAGGACATGAACAACAACATGTGAGACAGGAGAAGAGGTATGACAAACGTGGTACTTGCTCTTTAACTATAGAAGCTAATGTAGCTAAAGCCATTTCAGTTAGTATACATGCATTGCTATTTGCTGAACCTTGAAAATCTCTAGGAACTTGATTGTTTCTGAGTCATTCAAAATTTTGCCTCAGATGTCAAAATTAATCAATCTAAATCTGAAGATTCCCCATTCCAACTGCTTTGGTATAATCCCAATTTGATAATTAAGAATATGGTTTTAATAAAAGATGATTGGCACGAGAAAGGCATTAGTACAATCCTTGACATAATTGAAAACAACACTTTTAAAGATTTTAAAGAGTTTAAGCAAGAAAAACAACTTAGGCAAGATGGATTCTGATTTTATTCAAGAATTAAAGAAACCATTCATAGACTTTATCAGATTCCCAATATATCATTTCACTCAACCCTAAGTGCTAATTATCTCAACAGAATACTAATGAGACGTTAGATTCCATTAGAGGTGCAGCAGATAACAAAGTTATTTGCAAGGCACCAATTTTTCAGCAATTCGGTGGATGTGGAAATTGGCACAGAATTCAATGTAAACTGCAGACAACCCACAGAACATTATTCCACAGTTTACATGAGCTACGGAATATTATTCCATGGTTTACATAAAATGCAGAAGATTATTCGTGGTTTATCATGAACTCGGAATATTATTCCGTGTTTTATCATGAACTACAGAATAGGAAGCTAAATTACAACGTGGATATAAAGGAATAATAGTTGAGGCAAAGAATATTTGTGCATACATTATACTGATTATGTACTCCTATCCTTATCTAACCCTAAAGAATTAGAACATAGAACTTTGGAGGTACTAAAAGAATTTGGAAACTTGTCAGGATATAAAGTTAACATCAAGAAAACTAGTTTTTATCCCTTAACAAATGTATAAAATCAGATATTATGGATTATGAAATAGTCTGGGATGAGAAAATCATAAACTATGTACATATCGACTCATATAAAATCACCCAGAAAACGATGTCCTCAACCTAAACAAAGTTAAGAACCAAATTCTTAAAAATCTGAATTGCTGGAACAAACTCCCATTGGGTCTTTGTGGTAGACATGAGACAGTTCAGATGATGATGCTTTATAAATTAATTTTCCTATACCAGATGCTACCTCAAAAATGACTGCTAAATGGTTTATGTAGATAGAAAGTAACATTAGCAAATTTCTATGGGCTTTTGAAAATCAGGTGTTCATATCTCAAATGTTCAAAACCTGTTAACTATGGGGGTTTAAGGGCTCCTGTCTTGAAACTTTGCTGTCTTGCTACTAGGCTACAACAAATATTAAAATGGGGATGGTCCAGTAAGGGTAATGGTTATGTTCCTGACTAGTTAACTATAGAAGCTAATGTAGCTAAAGCCATTTCCATTAGTATACGTGCATTCCTTTTCGCTAAATCTCAAAATCTCTAGGAACTTGATCATTTCTGATTCATTCACAATTTTGCCTAAGATGTCAAAATTAATCAATCTAAATCTGAAGGTTTCCCATTCCAGCCACTCTAGTGTAAGTCCAATTTAATAATTAAGAATATGATTTTAAGGAAAGATGATTAGCATGGAGAAAGGCATCAGTACAATACTTGACATAATTGAAAACAATAGTTTTAAAGATTTTGAAAAGCTTAAACAAGAAAAACAACTTAGGCAAGATGGATTCTCATATTTATTCAAGGATTAAAGAAACCATTCCTTAGACTTTACCAGATTACCAGTACATTATTTCACTCAACCTCAATGCTAATTCTCTCAATAGAATACTAATGAGAGGTTAGATTCTGTTAGAGGTGCAGAAGATGACAAATTTATCTGTAAGGCAACGATTTTCAGTGATTCTGTGGCTGTGGAAATTACCACAGAATTCCATGTAAACTGTGGAAAAACCATAATATTATTCTACAGTTTACATGAGCTACGGGATATTATTCTGTTGTTTATATGAAATGCGGAATATTATTCTGCTGTTTATCATGAACTGTGGCATATTATTCCACGGTTTATCATGAGCTGCAGAATATTTTACTGCAGTTTACATGAACTGCATAATAATATTCCGTGGTTTATCATGAATCTGGAATATTATTCAACAGTTTATCATGAGCTCTGGAATATAATCCCTGGTTTATCTTGAAATGTGGAATATTATTTGGTGGTTTACATGAGCTACAGAATATTATTCCATGGTTTACGTGAAACGTGGAATATTATTCCATGGTTCATCATGAACTCGCGGAATATTATTCCATGGTTTACATGAGCTGCGGAATATTATTCCATAGTTTATCATGAACTGTGGAACATTATTCCATGGTTTACATGAGTTGCGGAATATTATTCCATGGTTTACATGAAATGTGGAATATTATTCCGCAGTTATCATGAACTGCGGAATATTATTCCATGGTTTACATGAGCTGCGGAATATTATTCCATAGTTTATCGCGAATCGTGGAATATTATTCCATGGTTTATATGAGCTGCGGAATATTATTCCATAGTTTATCATGAACTGTGGAACATTATTCCGTGGTTTATCATGAACTGCGGAATATTATTCCATGGTTTATATGAGCTGCGGAATATTATTCCATAGTTTATCTGAACGCGGAATATTATTCCATGGTTTACATGAGCTGCGGAATATTATTCCATAGTTGATCATGAACTATGGAACATTATTCCGTGGTTTATCATGAACTGCAGAATATTATTCTGTGGTTTATCATGAACTGCGGAATATTATTCTACAGTTTATCATGAACTGTGGAATATTATTCTGTGGTTTATCATGAACTGCGGAATATTATTCAGCAATTTACCTGAACTGTGGAATATTATTCCATGGTTTATCATGAACTGAAACAGGAAGCTGAATTATGACAAGGATATAAAGGGAATAATAGTTGACGCCAAAGAATATTTGTGCATACTTTATGCTAATGATGTACTCCTTTCCTTATCTAACCCTAAAGAATCAATACATAGAACTTTGGAGGTACTGACCTAATTTGGAAACTTGTCAGGATATAAGGTTAACATCAAGAAAACTCATGTTTTATCCCTTAAAACAAATGTAGAAAATCAGATATTATGGATTATGAAATAGTGTGTGATGAGAAAATCATAAAATATGTACATATCGACTTATATAAAACCACCCAGAAAACGATATTCTCCAACCTAAACAAAGTTAAGAACCAAATTTTACAAAATCTGAATTGCTGGAACAAGCTCCCATTGGGTCTTTGGGGTAGACATTGTCACATATCCACTCCGGGGTCAGGCCCTCTGCTCTCACAGTGCCCAACCTTGAAGTGTGATTCATGAATGGGGCAAACAGGGACACCCTCCTGTTTATTTTGGGTCTGAGGAAACTACTAGTCTCGAACTTAGGTCAATTATGAACCCTTTTTGGCCAGCCCACCCAGGTAACAGGTCCAAATATCACACTCTCCTCGGGAAAGCAGCAATACTTTGACCCAGTGGCCATATAACCGATCTGATTCACAACCCCCTACTGACTCAAATGAGACTCTGGTATCTTCTTACCTTGCTAGATCTTTACACAGATCCTTGTTAGCGTGGCTGCATATGGAGACACTCTTATACAGGTATGTCAGAATTATCAATACTGTCCCACCATTCACACTCAAATGAGCAAGTTCCCAAGTAGGTTTAAGGAAAAACAAGGTTTACTAAAATTAAAAATAGTAAATAAATACAGAACATATATACATTAAGGTACAGTCAGAAAATAAATGGACAGTTAGAAATAAAGCACCTTACACTGAATAACTAATGGCTGCCTCAGTCTTTCAGTTAGCAGATTGTTTAGGCTAAAGTTGTCTATCTTGGCAGATGTGCCCAAAATACCAAAATGACTCTTAGTAGTCTGGTAAAGAGTGTGCCGTCCAAGTTCAGAACAAGAGTGTGCCTACCAAGTCTAGAACAAGAGTGTGCTTAGTCCCTTCAACCAGCTTGGCAATATCAGATTTCAAGTCCCACCCTCCTTGTGATGTCACAGCACATGAGGTCACTTTTAGTCCTGTAATTCATTTGTAACATGCAGCTGCATAGGCAAACAGGCCCGGTTACTACTTAACTGGAATCTGCAAATACAGCAATATTTTTAATTATAACAAGACAGTCTCTTCTTCATCAAAGCATAGTTTATGACAGCATTCCATTTTGATCTCTCAGCAAAACATAATAAAAACACCTCTTATAGCTGGTGAATTTTCACAGGTATCTATCCGAAACTGCTTCCCTCTTGATATGCTGTAAAGGCAATATTTTATGACAAGCTGCTTAGGTTCAAAGCAGTAGTTGGTTTATGACCTTGGTTTTATTATACTACCAGGAAGCCAACTTTTACAAGCTGGCTGTAATAGCAAGCAAGGCCAGAACATTTGTTTTCTTTTAAAATCCAATGTCCCATGATGCCTTGTACTGACTGCCGTGTTTTACAACAGAACTCAAAACATATATTTATATCAAAATTATATACACATAGCTGGCAGATGGCGATTCCCATTATACCCCTCTCCTAGACTGAATTTGGGGAATCTATTCCTAGGCATGGCATGTTCCCTAAATTCAGTTCACTGCTCTAATTGTCAGGATAACCCGTCTGTGTTCACATTTGCTGATCTGGCTCTGTGGGCGATAGTCATATTGTAGCCCTAAGGCAAGACTCCATCTTAGAAGCCTGCCATTTGTCTTACCCATTTGGGATAGCCAAACCAGGGGTTATGATCTGTCTGTACCTCAAAGTGCCTCCTGTACAGGTATGGCTCCAATTTCTTCAGTGCCCACACCAGTGCAAGGCACTCCTTCTCCACTGTAGAATAAGCCTGTTCCTGGGAAGTAATTTCTTACTGAGGTACTATTGGGTGATCCTTCCCTTGGTTAGAAGTCTGACTAAGTTCTGCCCTAATACCCACGTATGATGCATCTATCTGGACTACAAATGGTTTACTGTAGTCTGGACTGGCTAACACAGGAGCACACACAGTGCTTCTTTAGCTGTGTAAAGGCTCATTCACAGGCTGGCTCCCAGTTTACCTTTTTAGGCATCCTTTTCTTTAGCAGGCCACATAGGGAGCTGCCAGGGCACTGTAGTGTGACACAAATTTTCGATAGTACCCTGCGGTCCCTAGAAAACTCCAGACCTGCTTCTGTGTTTCAGGTCTGGG
This sequence comes from Neoceratodus forsteri, assembly GCA_016271365.2. NCBI lineage: Eukaryota > Metazoa > Chordata > Ceratodontiformes > Ceratodontidae > Neoceratodus > Neoceratodus forsteri. Next base: position 826,870,485 of record CM057453.1, on the reverse strand, counting down.
TACACCTCTACTGTCTCACTCTTTGCTTGATTAGAATGGAGCTGTCCCCAGCCTACTACATGCCCTAAGTATGTCACCTCTGCCATGGCCACCTGGCACTTTTCAGCTTTCACAGTGAGCCCAACCCTCTGTATCCTGCCCAACACTTCTGTAAGGTGGGACAGGTGTTCCTTCAGCTGGCACTGAAGATGGCAATATCATCCATCTACTCCATGGCGTACTCTTCAGTACCACGTAACACCTGGTTCACCAACCTTTGGAAGGTGGCAGGGCTTTCTTCATTCGAAAGGCATTACCTTGAACTCAAATAACCCTATTAGAGTGATGAAGGCCAACCTTTCCCTAGTTTGGGCAGTTAACTCCACCTGCCAATACTCTTTCTTCAGTTCAATAGTGGTAGGTATTCGCCCCTCCCAACTTGTCCAGTAGTTTGTCTGTCCATAGCATTGGGTGGGCATCAGATTTTGTAACTGTATTGAGCCCATGGTAGTCCACATAAAATGAATAGAGCCATCTGGCTTGGGAACAAGGACTATGGGTGAGGCGAGTGGCTGTGGAATTTTGGATTACTCCTAAATCCAACATTTCTTCCACCTCCCTCCTAATGTCCTTTAGGACAGCCTCTGACACCCGATATGCTGTCTGCCATATGGGTGCTTATGTCCCTGTGTCTGCACCATGCATCGCTATGGGGTAGTCCAGACTTGGCATTAAACAATGGAGCAAAGTCTGCTAAAACCTCCCTTACTTCCTGGATCTGTTTCGGGGTCAACTGGGGCAACAGTTTGATTGCCTCCACAGAGGATTCCACTTGCTTTCTTCCAGAAAGTCCAGAGGGAGTCTCCCCATCCATCCCTTTCCCAGACTACACACTGCAAATACCATGTCGGCCCTATTTCCATATGGCTTCATCACGTTGACATGGTACATCCTTTGGTATATTTTCTGTCAGGCAATTCAACAGTGTAATTAACATCATTCACCTGTTTGACTACCTTGTCCGTCCTGCCTACTTGGCCTGCAGCTTACTCATCTGGACCAGGATTAGGACCATAACTTCCCGACCCTCAGTGTATGAGCGAGCTCTGGCTCTGCAGTCATACCATATCTTTTGCTTCTGCTGGGTGGCTGCCAGGTTGTTCTGGGCTGTTCCCATAAGCTCCTTTAGCTTTTCCTAAACTTAAGGACATAATCCACTATGGGAGTTCCTGGGTGGTGTTCTTGCCTTCCCAGTCCTCCCCGATCAAGTCTAGGGGCCCACGCATCTGCATCCATATAAGAGCTCAAAAGGGGAAAACCCTATCGACTCTTGGGACACCTCCTGTATGTAAACAACAGGTGGGGAAGGTATTTCTCCCAGTCCCTCCCATGCTTTTCAGCAAACACTTGGAGCAACGATTTTAGGGTACCATTAAACTTTTCCACAAGCCCATTGGCTTGCGGGTGATAAGGTGTCATGCATCTCTGCACCACCTCACACTTCTTCCACAAACACTTCATCAGGTCTGATGTGAAGAAACCCCTCGATCGGTGATAACCTCCTGTGGGAACCAGACATGGAAGAAAATCCCTAGCAAGGCATCTGCCACTTTATCTGTCCTCAGTGAGGATAAGGTGACTGCCTCTGAGTACTGAGTGGCATAATCCACCACTGTTAGGATAAACATCTTCCTGGAGGAGCTGTGGGTATTCAAAGGCCCCACAATATCCCTTCCTACCCTCTGGAATGGCTCCTGCACCTATAGGCAAGGAATTAGGGTGGCTTTGGTTTTACTACCCACCTTCCTATTTCTTGGCATTGGTGACAAGACCTGCAATATTCCTTCACCTGCTGGGTGAAGTTGGGCCAATAGAAATTCTGGGCCAATTGCTGCATAGTGTGCAAGATTCCCAGATGTCCAGACATGGGGATATCATGAGCGATCTTGAGCAACTGCTCATGGTACCTCTGGAGAATGACAAGCTGCTTGCCCATCACCACTCCTCTCTCTCTCTTACGTCCTGCATATACAGCAGTCCATTGTCCCAATACACTCTGTCTCCCATCACCTCCCTGTGTCCTGTCAGATTCTGCACAAGCTCTCAGTCTCTCTAAACTAGGGTCATTTTTCTGAGCAGCTGCAAAATCTTTATGTTCCCAAGTCATGGGACAGGTCCCTCCAGTTTCTAAACTAGTGTCCCTAGCTCTAGCATCAGGACATTCAGGGTCACTGCAATCCCTAGCCCTCTGACCACTGGTTACCCCTCCTTCCTCAGAGTAACCTTCTGTAGTTGTTTTGTTAACTGCTACCTAGGGAATTTCTACCCCTTTCCCTATTCTCCATGTCAGGATACACAGGTTGGGGAACCAGCCTCCCAGTGTTTTCCACAGGGGCTTCTATGGGGTCCAGGGAACCACAATTGGACTTTGCCATCTGACTGCGGTAACCACACACACCACCCTTTTGGAGATTGTTCCTATAATCACATCCAGGGCAAGATTTTCTGCCTCTGTAACTTTTTGCACAGTCTCTCCTGTCTCACCTCAGTCCAGGAGAACACTAGCAAGTGGCAGAGTTTTCTCCACTGTAATGAACTGATTAGTTATAAGCTGTTCAGGCTCAACTAAATCCTCTTTGCCAAAGTAAGGGATGCCCCATGTCCCTCAACCTGTGGGTTTGCACCCATTTACAGTAACCAGGTGTATGTGCTCCCACATGTTTATAGGCATGCTTTCAGGAATACACAGTGTACCCACTTCTGTTCCAGCACCACTTTGGGCACTTTGTGCCTTTTAGGACACTGTCTTGCAAGATGCCCTGGTTGCTTGCAAACCAACATTCATCATTTCTTTTATCAGGCAAATCCTTTCTTTGTAACCTGGGGCTGCCTGCTTTCTGGGAGGCAGTGAGGATTTAACTGCCCTGAAGGTGCACTTTCCCTTCTGTGCTGCCACACCCACCCCACTCCTTTCAGAGCAGGCCTGCTCCTGGCATAACAGTCTGAGAGCTCAGCAGCCTCTTGCACTGTTTTTGGATCTCTGTCCTCTAGCCAGGTTTTCAGCTCTTCTGGGCAAGCCCAAAAGAATTGCTCCATAAGTACCACATCCTCAATTTTCTGTACAGAGTCTGCTTTGACCCTTCCAGCAACGCTTCAAAACTGACGCGTTTCATGGCTAGTTCCTCGTAGCACATGTCAGGCTTCTCTTGAGCTTATGGAACTTAACTCTTCTGCTTCAGGTGTCAATTCATACTTTTTAAGCAATGTAGTTTTAAGTTTCTCATAATCATTACTGTCCTGATTGTCCATGTGACCCAAAGCATCACGAGCTTTACCGTGAGCAGCGGGGATAGCTGGAAGCTCCAGGGCTCTCGGGAACTTTTGCTGAATGCATACCTTTTCAAATGAATTTAAGAATGCATCATATCCTCCCTCTTAAATTCAGCAATCAATTTAGAATTTAACTTGTAACCCAGTCCTGGAGTTCCAGGTTCACTCATGCCACTTACCTGCTCTGGCACTGGTCATTGTAGTTGTAGCTTCTCCAGTTCAAGTTTCCTCTGGCACTCTCTCTCCTCTCGGCTCGCCTCCTCTGAAGCTGTCGCCTCCTTCCTCGGCCTCTCTCTAAAGCTGGTTTTCCTGCTTCTCCAGCTCCATCTGGAACTTCCTCTGTTCAAATTCCAGCTCCAGTCTCCTCAGTGCTAGCTGCAGCCTGATCCCTTCTGGCTCCAGCATGGTGGTAATCTTCCCTGATGCTGTGGTCCTGGGTTCCCTCTGGTCCTTTTGTCCTCCTCCTGGGACTGGACACCGTGGTGGACCCTGGCCCCTCCACCCCAAGATCTGGTCCCTTTCAGTCACTGACTGTGACTTGAGGTCCTGGGCAGTTGCTTGTGCATCAGCTGCCACAAGAGTCTTCATGAGATACTGTTTGGTTCACCTAGTACTGGACTTCTCTTTCTGGCACTTCTGCCTCAGGTATTCTGCTGTGTATTCACTGTAGGTGGAAGCCATCTTCTTGCCTAATCTAAAGCTACACTAGCTTGCACCTGAAAGAAAATAAAACAAGTAGGGAACTTAGACTGTAACCAAAATTATATATTTCTTTTAAAATCTCTGCCTTGTCTGTGTGTGAACTGTTACAGTTCATCAGTCCAACACACTGGACTGTTAATGCCCATGCCACCAAATAATCACACAATATAAAACAATTCTTTCAGATCTCACCACTGTGCACTAAATCTGTCACAAATCCACTCCAGGGGTCAGGCTCTCTGCTCCCACAGTGCCCAACTTTGAAGTGTGATTTAGAACAGGGACAAACAGGGACACCCTCCTGTTTGTTTTGGGTCTGAGCAAACTACCAGTCTCGAGTCTTGGGGTCAATTATGGACCCTTTTTAGCCAGCACACCCATGTAAAGGTCCAAATATCACACTGTCTTTGGGGAAAGCAGTGCAATACTTGACCAGCGAGCATACAACAGCCTGGTTCACAACCCCCTACTGACTCAATTGAGACTCTGGTATTTTCTTACCTTGCTGGATCTTTACACAGATCCTTGTTAGCATGGCTGCATATGGTGACACTCTAAGCAATTTAACAGTTGTGTCTGAATTATCAATACTGTCCTACCATTGACACTCAAAATGAACAAGTTCCCAGGCAGGTTTAAGGAAAACAAGGTTTACTAAAATTAACAATAGTAAATAAATACAGAACATACAGTGGTGATCACAGAAAAGTTTATCATTACCTCGTTATAATGCAGCAGGCATGGTAGCGGCAGCGGCATTTGGTATGCGTTAGTGCAGTCAGCAGTCAGCATGTTACATCATGCGGTATGAGGTATGGGGTATGCTGTAATCTAAAGAATGATTTTTTTCCTCCCGATTGGTTAAATGCACCAGGTGGTGCTGTTTCTGTGATATTTTGACTGCTGAATTAAGATTTGCCAGCAGGTGTCTCCCTCATCTGCTAATGAGCTCTGTCTCTCTCTCTCACCCCTTTATTTCAGTTAACAGATTTCTTTTTATATTTCAGAAGGTGATTTACTTATAGGAGGAAGGCTCTTCTACCCTGCTTTTGTCTTTCTTTTTGTATGACAGTCTGGTAAAATGCTGAATAATAGTGCCAAATGTGTTAAGATGACTGCCAATAAACTGATGCTTACTGGATTGGAATGTTGAAGGGCAGTCGGGGTTTGGGGTGTGATGGGAAAGAACAAATTAGTAAGCATTAGGAGCAACCAGAACTTCAGACTGGCTGAGTTCAATTAAAATCATGATTTGCAGGTGTTGGGCATGATTAAATACAGTATGTTCATGTGTACTGTATGTTGAACCACTGGAAGTTTTGTGTCTGTTCATGTCATGTGAGAGTCCCAGCAGTCTGACTAGTAGCCCCCAAAACATGAGTAGCACGTATAGCCCTTCACTGTTGGTGAGCACCATCTGGGCAAGCTTGACAAGTCATCTGGGCACCTGTAGGGAGAGAGACAGTGGCAGACAAAGTGTGAGAAGAGAGAGAGAGAGAGACTTACCACTGCTGTTTCCCCGCTTCACCTCCAGGTATTTTTGGTTTCCATGGAACCCTTGTGAATTCTTTCAAAAACTGACATTGCAGCTAGTATAAGAAAAGTAACCAAATTGTTAAAAATAAATTATGGGTCAGTGACTAATATGTTAGGCCAACACTAACCAGTGAATTTTTGTTCTTGTGTCTGTCACACTCGGTGTATTTGGGACACTAATGCTCTGGTTCTTCCACCCCTCCCCATGGTGGTTGCCTCAAAATGAAATACTGTAAGGGCACCTTGAGCTACACAGTGCTTCAGTCGCAGTTTTAGTATGGAGTCAGTGCCAAAGGAGGGCACACTGTGCCATATGGGCATGTGACCTTCTTATGGCAGATGCAGGACAGCACAAATTCCAGTTTGGGACTTGCATCATACAACTGATGTAGTACACTCTTCTTTGTAAATTAAACCCACACACACACACACCTCTCTCACTGGCCATGTCTGCAGGTGTTAACTGGGTTAGACCAGCCAATGCTAGTATAGCAGCACCATGGGCTAATAGTGCCAGTAATGGGTGAATGGACCCAGGGACCCTCAGTTCAGTGGGAGGGAAATGCAGTGGGGAGTGGGTGTCACCCATTCCAGGTCCACACATGGCACAATGTGGTCAGAAGTCAAACGTGCACACACATAGTTGAAACTCTGGGAATGAAGATAGAAGTATAGCATGTTGTGGGACGGGTAGAACTGCATCATGTGACTGGTGGGATGGCACCCATGGGGGAGAAGTATACTACACTGTACCATGGGATGAGGATCACACTGAATCTGTGCAACTCTCAGTCTTCCAGCACAGACACTCTTGGTTGTACAGTCTAACACACATGGACCAGCTGACCTCGCAGACAGCTATCATCTCTCTAGAGTGAATACTGACATGATCTGAGAGCCAGATGGCTGGCAACAGCTAGTGCAGCGTGGCAGTATACACATCAACAGGATCAACTGCCTAGTGAAAGCAGCTTGTTAGTGAGCATGCAGGAACATAAACACGAACTGCAGCCAAAATCTTTAATGTTCACCTTAAGTTTTTATACATATAGTAGTTCAAGGTTCATGTGACCTTATGGTATCATTATTGCATCAATACTTATGAAGCAGATCAGCAGGATTGCAGACCAAACAAGTAAAATAAAAAATAAAAGACAAACTAACAACAACAAAAACAACTTGGTTCCCACAGGTACAGTACATACTTTGGCATGTTCAGGCATTCAGACAAAATGCACAACACAGAAGAAAATTGCACAAAAGTTTGAGTCCCAGATTATATAACTGCTTGCTACTAACACTAACCTGGCCACAGAAAACATGCTTTGAAACTAATATATTTTATGGAGTTATATTTATAAACTACTCATGTTTTTCCACATTAATTTCAGATATAAAATTACTGAAAACATTCTGTCCCAGTGAGTCAAGCAAGACAGAATACTTGGAAAAACATTGTCAGCTATGTCAAAGAAAGGCATGACAACCACTGGTAATGTTTCTCAGTGACTGAAACTAAGAGTAAGTGTATTTAATAAACTCCTCCTCACTCTTTTGTCATGCAGATTCATTTTCCATACAGACGAAATGACATCAAGTCATTTTCTCCCACACTGAATCATATATAACACAAGATACTGGGGAAGAAGTGGCAGCACAATTTTTTGGCAAAGTTTTCCACGTACCACACACACATACACACACATGCACACACAATTCAGGAGTAAATAAATGAAGTATTATTACATACAGATATTGATACTATCACACATTCCATTTGATTGCATTGCAAACAAATGAAATCCTACTTACTTTTCTCGTGCTTTTTATGTCTGCATAAACACTGTATAATTTCATAGGCAGAGTGCACGAAGGGAGAGGATTTTATAACAGTGCTGTCGAGCTGTAAATCTCTCTCTCTCTCTCTTAAATGGATATCAGAATACATGTACAGTAGGTAAAATCTAATTTGGATGGGGAGGTTGATGATACTGCAAAGTCCCTTTGACAGATATGTTCTCACATAAACACATGTGTGCACCACACACACACACACACACACACACACACAATTAAAAAAAAATTACTGTTACAACTATTTGCCCCAAAAAAGTTCTCTGGGTTTCTACAGCAAGTCTGACTAGTTCATGTTCTGCATTTATTACAGGGAGTGAAGAGGTGAGAATGGATCAGTGGGATAGGATGAGGGCTGAGTCTGACTAGTCCATGTTCTGCATTTATTACAGGGAGTGGAGAGGTGGAATGGATCAGTGGATAGGGATGAGGGCTGAGTCTGACTAGTTCATGTTCTGCATTTATTACAGGGAGAGGAGGTGAGAATGGATCAGTGGGATAGGATGAGGGCTGAGTCTGACTAGTTCATGTTCTGCATTTATTACAGGGAGTGAAGGGTGGAATGGATCAGTGGGATAGGATGAGGGCTGAGTCTGACTAGTTCATGTTCTGTATTTATTACAGGAATGGAGAGGTGGAATGGATCAGTGGGATAGGATGAGGCCAGTCTGACTAGTCCATGTTCTGCATTTATTACAGGGAGTGGAGAGGTGGGAATGGATGAGGGCTGAGTCTGACTAGTTCATGTTCTGCATTTATTACAGGAGTGGAGAGGTGGGAATGGATCAGTGGGATAGGATAAGGGCTGAGTCTGACTAGTTCATTTCTGCACTTATTACAGGGAGTGGAGAGATGGAATGGATCAGTGGGATAGGATGTGGGCTGAGTCTGACTAGTTCATGTTCTGCATTTATTACAGGGAGTGGAGAGGTGGGAATGGATCAGTGGGATAGGATGAGGGCTGAGTCTGACTAGTTCATGTTCTGCATTTATTACAGGGAGTGAAGAGGTGAGAATGGATCAGTGGGATAGGATGAGGGCTGTTATGCTAATTGCAGTTGCAATTGTTTAGTATTGTGGCGGCAGGGGAGGTGATTGGAGGGTATTTCATTAGATTTTGTTGCAAACAAATGAAATCCTACTTATTTTTCTCTTTGTGCTTTGCCTGATGTTTTATACTGGCATAAACACTGCATCATTTCATAGGCAGACTACACACAAGGGAAGGAGTTTTACAACAGTGCAGTCAGGCAGTAAATCTCTCTCTCTCTCTCTCTAAAATGAAGCAAGTTTATGCTATGTTAAAAGAGGAAGCAAACACAAAAGTGAAATGTTAACTAGGATTGTATGCATTTGCAACAAAATCATGAAAACACACATTGCTAGCTGATAGACAATGACATAAGAGCCTCACGGAGGTGAATGTTGGACCACAGTTGCCTTGGAAACAGGGGCCCAGATATTCAAACTACCCAAAAGTGCACAACAGTAGGCACAGCGCAAGTCCACTGAGCCCATGCGCAAGAAGCATGATATTCAAAACTGCATGAGGCTAAGATATGCTTCATGGATTGACGACTGAATATTGCACCACCTGCACGATAGCACAACTAGGGAGATGAAGCTGAGCATATCTGATGCGCCATAGTGCAACAAGGGATGTTCAGCTGAGTAGTCCAGATGCGCCATAGCACAACCAGGGACGCCCCAGCAGCTGGGCAGCAATGCAACAGCACAACCAGGGATGCAGGGGCCCAGCACCCATGCACAGATGGGCAGAGGACACACAGCAGAACAGACATTGTCCCCACACCCCATGCACTGCACAACTGGGAGAGCTGGAATAACCACTGACCCATGGATACCAGCAACCAACCCACAGCTGGGACATGGTGCCCCAGCACACCCCTAGCAAGCTGTGACTGGCACACAAGGAGTGATGACCACCTCATACCACACCATCCCACCAATGCAGAGCACACCCTGCACCATGATCCCCATACCCTGCCCAGGAGTAGGCCCAACAGTGCAGGACACCCCATGCATGCCACCACCCCACTGTGACAATGCAACCCCATGCACCATGGAGCCATACAAGACAGCCCCACCATGGGCACCCTGGAGCAGGCAGCAGCAGACAGCAATGCAACAGATGTATACACAGTGCTGCCCTGCACGTCCCCCGAGGTACAGCTGAGAGCCGACCATGCATCAGCACACGAGGTGCCCCACATGCGACAGGGCATGCCCGGACCCACCTCCAGTAGTACAGCACCCTGCACACCCTCCCAAGGACACATCCCATCCCAGCACTGGCCACAACAGCCAGCACAGACATGCACAGTGTAGCATGGAGGCATGCACCACACAGGATGCAACACAGTGCATGGACAAACACCCACCCATACCCAAGGGCACACCAACACAGGAACACAGTAGCAGGTCAACCAAGCCACTGGCATAGGCCACCGGCTGACGTGTACACACAGCCAGCACTCCTACATTGCACAGGTGTGCCAGCCACCCTGTGCAGGCACCATGAAGCTGTATGCCACCAGCATGCTGCCGGAGCACAAGTGACAGACACTGGAGCACATCCCTGCAACAGACACAAGTGACAGCATGGATGGGGGCAACAACAGCGGAGGCCACAGTGCCACCGAGGCAGGACGTGCACCATACTGGTGATGGCAGGCAACCTGGCCTTGTGCCGAGTACAGTTATTATCTAGCATGGACAGCCACCATTGACACACCAGCAGACCGTGCATATCACAGACATGCAGGGTGTCAGCTGCACAGGCCATGAATGGTCTGACAGGGGTGCCATGCACACAGTGCAGGCCTGTGGACCACTGCACACAGGCATCCAGTGCACAGAGTACAACACACAAACCACAGACAGTGACTGATCCCCTGCCCCCACCATAGGTGGTTCACCTCTACACACACACACGCCCCATGCATGCACCACCCCTGACGCCATGCACACTACTGCAACTCAGCACCTGTAGCCCGCTGCAAATCAGAGACCACCACAGTTGTTATAACAAAATGTATATATTGAAAAAATTTCAAGTAAAACTATTTACAATTATATACAAGAGGGGAAGGGCCACATAACAGGTGGGGGGCGGTAAGGGCAGGGGGTGAACATATGGGGAGGGAAGAGGGAGTGTGAGGTGAGTCAAAGGGAAGGTGGTAGTCGGGGCATGGAGACATCAATGGCCACCCCGGTGGTCCTCTCCTGTGCCGATGCAAGCTCCTCCTCCTGACCCCTGCGGTGGAGTGCAGCACAGAGCTCCAACTTCCCCTCACCACCTGCAGCAGCTCTTGAATGTCCTGCTGGATCTGCAGGAGTCACCGCCACCTAGGATGAGGGAGCAGAGTCAATAGGTGTGACTGTCCATCCCCCTGCAGCCCACCCATTGTGCATGGCATACAGCCATGTGGCACGCCCTGTGATGGTGTGTGACCCACAGTGGCTGTGGTCCACAAGGCCTGCCCACTCAGGCAGCCACAGCCATGTGGACCACTGCACACACCACAGCCCATGTCCTACACAGCACCACCATGGCCGACAGTGACTTGGCTATGTGGTGTGTAGGCAGTGCCACAGCCATGCACCTGGTACATGCATGGACCACCATTGATGCACTCCCAGACATGCAGTGCCACTGGACAGTGCTGACTGTAACAAGTTGCGTGCATGGCAGTGGTGTTGGTGGATGGTGGCCATGCCCCACTGCCCACCCAGTTATACAGCATGCAATAGTAATCATGGGATGGGCACTCACCATCAGCAGGCTGGTCCACGTGCCATGGACCACCATCACCCATCCTGTCCCTCTGCTCCACCATGCGGTGCCTCCTCTCCCTGTTGCGCTGCCATTCTTCTGGCCCTAAGGTGCAAACATGGAGAGAGGAACATCAGTACAATCTGGTAGCAAAGTCCACCTGCCCCATGTGCAGTCCCACACAGCCATACCCATCCACCCCACACCCGATACCACCACCATGGCCAACACCGGACGCCCCCATGTGCCGGACACATGCAACCGTGATACCTGTATGGACGATAAAAGTGTGGATGTTGCACCTACCTGGCTATGGCACTGTGCCCCTCCTGGCATGTGTCCACAGGCGGCAAGCAGGTCCAGGTCCCTGCGCTCAGGTCCCCATAACGGTGGTGGCACTGCCCACTGCTCGCCCCATACCGTGGCCTCCTCCAGGGCTGCGGCCACCTCCTGCCAGACCACTCTCCTGGCCCTGTCCAGGGGTGCCTCTCAAACAAAGCCCCAGCATGGGGCTCAACTATTACCACCAGGTTGGCGAGCTCTGTCTGGTTCCAAACCATTGCACACCTCTGCACCATCTCTGCTGCCCGGTTCAAGCAAATGGTGCTCTGCAGTGTGGTCCTGCCACATGCAGATGCTGCACGGTGCAGCGCTGCATTCCCTATCATGCTGTCACTGAACAGCGTGATAGTAGTGCACCCATGCCTGACGATGGTGCCTAGGGGGCAAAGGTCCAGCACAGGGTCAAGGGTCTCTAGCGCCGGACAGCCACAGCGCCATTGGAACCCAATGCATGTGAGCGGATTGGGTGCCTGTGTGCCACCTCCTGTAGTGGCCTACAGTGCTTTTGCCTCAGTGCACCCACGACGCCCTTGTGCCACAGCGCCATATAGGTGAACAGTGCTGTAGCACCACTGGCACAATGGTGGCCGTGCCCTGCATTGCCTCCCATGCACAGCACATCAGCAGTGCAGCAGGCGCCCGCGTCATCAACCTGGGCATGCGTAGTTAGTGTGTACTGCGATGTCACAGAACTGCGCCTTGGCTCAGCACGCTCAACACACTGCGCAAAGCGCAACCGCGCCGATAGTCCAGCTGCATATGCAAATCATCTAATCAGCCATTCAATGGCGCTGTTACTGCATTTGCATCCATTTAAGATGCACCTCACCTCATTTGCATGGGTTGTGCTATAAAATGCGACATTGGCCTGCATTGGCCATAATCGGTTACTGCAGTCTATTGCGGTGAGTTGCATGCTGTTTGGGAGTGTAGACTGTGGTGTTTGGGACATGCATGGGACTGCACAGTCACAGGTAACACCTGTCAGTCCCACAGGATGAATCATGACCGAGTGTGGTGGAGGAAGAGGAACAGAGTCGTGGGAGGAAGAGGAGGCCAAATTTACAAAGGCCGAGACAGATGCCCTGTTTGAGGCCCACCTTGACCAGGAGCCGCTTCTCAGCGGATGCCAGGGAACATCACAGGCCTGTGCTTGTGCATGGGAGGAGGTGGTGCATGCTGTAAACCTGCATGGCAGCCACCAGCGCTCCGTGCAGGAGTGCAAAAGAAGATGGGCACAGACAGGCGGAGGATTAAAGAGAAGGTGACCACCATCAGGACAACATGGTCTGCGACTTGGTGGGGACAGCCAGAGGTGCTACACCTGACCCCACAGGAAGAGCGGGTTGCTGGCAGCATGCAGCGTTGTGCCATTGAGGGTGTTCTGGGTGGTGGATTCCAGATGGGTGGTAGCCCATCACCGCATGGTAGGTCATGGTCTGTCTATTGGGGACAGGGTAGGTCATGCAGTAATGCTACTTTTTTTCCCTTACAGGTCCTGATTGTCTGCATGGGTCAGCGGTGGTGGGGCTTCTCCACTGAGGCCAGTAACATGGAGATGGAGGAGGGCCCGTCCACCTCCCCAGGAATACGAGGGGTCAGGGCGACAGTGGGCCCGCCTGGACATCCAGACTGATGTTGGTGGAGCAGGTGTGGAGGAGGCCCTGCTCATAATCTAGCATGCCGGCATCCATGGATGCGGCATGCTGAGACTTCAGGCTGGTGCCTGATCCATCACTGATCATGATGGAGCTAACGTCATGGGCAGTGACGTGTGGTGCCACAGGATGGCACACAGCAGGTGACATCGTGGCCATGGCTGTGGGTGTATCACTGTGGAGGCCTCGTGTCATCACAGTCCCAGCCTGTGCCTGTCTGCAGCAGTGGGGGCAGCACTGGTGTGTGTCCAGGACAATGGGACTGTTGCAGCACCGCGGCAGCACCATTGAGCCCTGGAGAGCGGCAGCCAGAGGGGCAGCATCAGCAGTTGGCCAATGGCCATGGGGGTACAGTGTCAGGGGGCAGCATCAGTGCACCGCCTGTGGACATGCCCAGGCTTGGCCCTGGTGTGCAGTGCCCCCTCAAGGGGTGATGAGCATCAGGGCCATGAACACCCTGAGGGACAGCATGCCGATCAGGCAGATGACCTCTTAGATGAGCACACCGCATACTGCAAGCATCAGTCAATCAGCAGATGTGGCTTGTGACAGCGGTGGATGCACTAGTGTGGCTGTGCACCAGGCAGAGGAGCGTGCAGCAGAGACACCAGTCTGCTCCTGGCAGGGATGGACCAGTTATGGGAAGATGTGACCACTGCCATTGACAGGCAGACACAGACATTCACAGTTGTCATGGCCACAATGGGCACAAAGTTATTTGCCCATGCATCGCAGACACCATGCAGTGCAATGCCCACTCCGCTCCCGGCATTGTGTGACACCATCATTGTCGACACCGGTTTCAGATGTGGGCATCCTGAGCACGCTTGGCGCAGGCAGGTTCGGTGTGCTGCAGACCCCTGCACGAGCATGGTTGCATTCACACAGTGGAACCCCTGGGAGTCCGGTGCAGCACCCCATGAGGCCAGTGGTCAGCCTGTCACTGCTGGTGGGTTTCGGCAAGGCCGCCCATGCATCCGTGGTGGCTGTGGCACTGTGGCACCAGACTGACCTGTCTCCCAGCATGGCTACTGTCTGATGCTGCCCAATGTACATTGTGTCATTCAGTGGGCAATGCACGGTGAGGTACCCAGCTCTGCACGCACACATTCCATCTGCACACCCTCCCGCTGCTGTCTGCTGTTGCATGATGCATGATGATGCCTGCATTGCACTGTACGCCACTGTGCAATGGTGCCTAGTGTCTGACACACGCACACAATGACAGGCAGTAGGCGTGGTGGTCTGTGGACATGTGTGTGGCTAGGGGTGGCGGTCTGGGTCGGCATGCCTGCACTTTGTGCATGTCTTGTGAGGTGTGTGTGTGTGTGTGACCGCACATGTTAGATCTCGCCCATCCCTGGTGGTGTAGTGTCCATGCTCGGCCACTTCCTGATGGCATGTACCCCTGGTGTGTGTCCATGCGTGTTTGTGGGTTGTGCCTTTGCCACTGGTGGTTGCACATGGCCCCATGACTTACCTGGTTGGCTGAAGTGCTCCTCTGTGATGGTGTCCTGGTACAGCTGTGCCAGCCGGAGCAGTCGGGATCCCGCGCCCAAGGTGGGCTGCCCATCACCATCATCACCAGTGTCCCCATCGCTGTCCCCCTTGACCTGTACTGCTATCACAAAGTCGTTGACCATGCTGTGCAGGATGCAACAGGCCAGGAATAGCCCACAGGCCTTTGAGAGGCTGTACTGTATGGCACCACTGGAGGTGTCCAGGCAATGGAAACATGCCTTCAGCATCCCGAACATCCACTCGATGACATTGCGTGGTGGTGGCATGTGCCTCATTGTAGCATTGCTGCGATGGAGTCATGGGCCACTGGTATGGTGTGAGCAGCCAGGGACGGAGTGGGTATCCACTGTCACCTGTGTGTAGAGGGTGGAGGTTAGTTGGTGATCAGCATCGCCCTGCCTTGGCCATGTAGGCCACTACCCATGTCACCTCTGACTATGCCCCTCCCAAGCTCTATGTTTGTCTGTGTGGTTTGCATACTCACCCACTAATGGCCAGTGGGGATGTCCCCACTCAAATCTGTGGCACAGTGCTGACTGGTGCCAGATGAGCGTCATGTGCTCCCCAGGTGCGTGACACAGACATTGATTATGCCCTCCTGGCATCATACACCACCTGGTAGTTGATGCTAGCATAGCCTTCCATTGATATATGTGGCCCCTCGGGCCAGGTGTGTGCGGATGGCCACATGGGTGCAGTCTATTGCCCCTTGCATGCCGGGCATACGTGCTACCCTGTGGAACTCCTGTATGTTTGCTGTGCGCCCGGCCGGTGTGCTGGGAAATGGATGTACTCGCAGCATGGGCAGCAGTGCGCTGAGGAATTGGGTGAGGTGGCATGACGCAGTCAACTGGTATGCCTGTGGTGTCCCTGTTGGTCTCTGGAAGGTACCCATGTGAGCAAGCACATGCAGGCTGTCACTTTAGTCTCCACTGACAGAGCATGGCTCAGTCGTGTGGGTGCCTGCATCACATCACTGCACAGCTCACAAAGCTGCTCTCAGAATTGCTCCGATTCAGGTGGTACCGCCCACTATCTAAGTATCGCTGTACAGCTCGAAGCTGGTGCGGGTTCGGTACTGCCTTTGGGGGCATACCACTGACAGGCTCCTTCCGCGGCCACTCCTGCTGCCTGCCTTCTCACACCCTCATTACTGCCTCCATCTGATGGTGGCACTGGCCATGTCCCTGGCTTGTGTTCACCTCCCCTGGCAGCTGTTTCTGTGTTTCTCCCCGCTGTTCTGGCTGCTACTTCCCAGCACTGGGAACACCTTCCTGTGGCGGCCTCTGTGCTGTGTGGCACTTCCCCTTCTGCACTGGCTGTGGCTCCCCACACCTTCCCTGTGCCTGTGTGTTCAGGGTGCCCTTTCCTTTCCTGCCTGTGTGTCCCGCCTGCCCTGTTTGTGTGGCTAGAGTTCAGCCTCATGTGCCTTCCCTGTAGCTTTTGCCTATCCTTTGTTCCTTTTATTTTGGCTCATTTCGCTATCGCAACTTCCACTTGCTCCTATTGCGCATGGGGCATGTTGTTGAATATCGTACTGCACCATTTATGCATGGTTCCTCCCTTCAGTTGAGCATACATTCATTATCATTGCGCTCTTGCTCAGCGTGATTTGGGGCGCATCTGTCTCCACTGAATATTGCAGAATGGCGCATTTGGACTTGTGCTTGAGTAACCCTATTGCATGATGGCGCAACCCTTTGAATATCTGGGCCAGGATGTCAGAATAAATGTACATAACATCTGATTTGTTTTGGGGCAGCTAGTGACACTGTGAAGTCCCCTTGATATATATGTTCACACACGCACACACACACACACACTTTATAAATAAAAATAATTTAAAAGAACAGTTTAGTCTTCTCTCTGAATATTTAATCTTCTACATTTATTGAGAAACAGGTGAAATAGGATCAGTGGGATTGGGCCAGGGTTGTTATGCTTAATTGCAGTTGTTTAACCATTCTGTGCCACAGACTGATATATCAGTCCAGAATTACTATGCATTCAAATTCTGTCAGCAGCCTAAGAGTTAACATTGGGACTGGCAATGGGGAGGTGACTAGAGAGGATACTTTTTTTTGTCTTTTCAGTCTTGAGTCAATTGTAGGTGTTTAGTTCAGAACCACATTATTTTTAACAAAAATGTATACTATCAGACATTCTAGTCCCTAATGCCGTTACAATATTTGAGGTGGTAGTTGATGGATTTCATGGCATAAGAATTAAGTCCCACAGCCCATCAGTTGACAAAAAAATTGTGTCTCAAAGTCAGTATGGAAATTCAACACTTCCTCTCTGCTGAAAAACAAAACTGTCAAACATCCACATCTCCTAGAGTTATTAAGACCAATTCTATTTTAATTTCATGTAGTAAATGTACAGAATTACATATTTTCATTATTTTGGATCTTTACAGATCTCAACACCTGCAGGAGCAAAGATCATAGAACATGTAATATAGTATGTGGGACACTATCTGAATGATTATTCCCCACTCCCATGTTTACTGTATCTAAACAAATGATGTATGTAAAAAATCATATTGACTTGTTTTATTATGTAGGTTGACAGGGGAATTTTACTTGTGGTATGTGCCTGCTAAATATAGTACAGACTCTTGTACTAGGAAAGGAAAGGAGGAATTGTTTAATCAGGAGAGTCAAACTAAGCCAAAGCTTGATTCCAGGTGGGACCTGGGAGCACAAGGAAGTTAAGTGACTTGCTCAGGGTTACACACAGTATGCAAGTAGGGTTGTGTGATTCAAACCCAGGTCTCCAGGTTTGCAGCTCAGGGCCTTACCTCACTGCTATATAGTGCATTATGCTGTGCTTGAGCTTAGAGGTTGGACTCCTTTTAGACATTGTAGAAATCCACCCTCACCCCTCACCTCAGGACCATCTTGAAAACAGACCTTTTGGACCTAATGATGTTGTATGTCAACTTCCTGTATAAAATAAAGATTTTACTACTTACTACTACTACTACTACTACTCACAACCCACCCCAACTGACTTAAAGGGTTTATTTTTTTCTTTTTACAGTATCATTTTAAGGTATTTTAGTTGAGGCATTACAGTTATCTGCAACTGTTAGAAGCAAGCAAGAGCATATTTTTCTGCAGTACCAACAGTATCATCAGGATATTTAACATAAAGCATTTTATTTATTTGCAGGACAATGCCACCTAAACCAGGAATGTCCCAACAAAATCATACAGCATGTCAGTTTTAAACTGGCAGCTTTTTTTTCATTCCGTGGTAAACACCTGCCATAATGCAATACATTGTTTATTTCACTAAGTCACGACAGATCCATATCTCCACTTGGGCAATGAAAACAACATTGTATCAATTTTCTTTAACATTTTGATACAGTGTGTCACTGGTTTCAATGTTCTCAGGTTGCTGTGCATCTCGCTCAATGTTATTCTGTATTTTGTATCTCTTGCAAAGGTAACACACATTTACTATAGTGTTGCTTTTCATTGTTTCTCATTGGGCAAGAAGGGATTTGGAAGTGTGCAGCTTATTTTAGATGTTTCACCACATGTAGAAAAATTATATCTTTGTGGAATGGTCCAATGATTTCACTTATACAGTACATAGTTATGGTAAAGATGGGTATTAATCAGACAACAAACAGTACTACAAACACTTTACTAAGTTTACGGTTGTGTTTGTGTTTACAACTATGAAAGAAAACAGACTAGCAAGCTCACTACAGTTGTCTTACTATTGTAGGGGTAAGGTAGGAAAATATTTTTATTTGCTCCTGTCACAAGTCAGTGTGTCTATGTGTGTGTGGGGTGACGGGGTACAACTGGAATATCTCTGGGATAACAGAGAGCAGACAGCAGGAACACCTGTTGTGTAATTCTCTGCAGATCCCTCATATCACTCACTTTTCTGGTGTCCAGCAGGTGAAAGTACCTTAAAAGTGGTAGAATAACATGCACTGTGAATGAAAGACTGCTGTCTAATAAAGCTTTCTAACCTATTCACCAGAGAATACAACGTGAACAATTGGAAATATTTTGAAGGACCATTCAAAGGGTGAAAGATAAAAGTTCCAGTAACTTGTGAATGATCATACAGTCAAATGTAAAAAAAAAAAAAAACAAAACTCAAAAGGAATAATTCCTCCTTTAAAAAAAAACCTCCCCCATTTTCACCAGGGGACCCAACCTCATAAGCCCCCACACACTCTGACTCTCCAGGTCTTGAAGAAAATGTACCCATGTCCCTAACTTGAGGGCTGTCACCGAGGGCCTTGCCTGGTAACCTAACAGGCCTGTAAAATCTATCAAAATTCAGGAGAGCCCTGATAAAGAATACTAAAATGGCACATGCACAGTATATGCACAGTTGGTGTCTGTTTACTAATCCAAACCATCCCATAGCACGCCTTCTGCTTATGTACAGTATGCTTCCCATTTTCTCTAGAAGCTGAAGTCCTTAATTTCTTAATTTTATTGCTGCACTGCTGCAACAAACTGAATTTTCATGTTGTTCCACTTATGTAAAGGTTATTATGTGCATACTTGCATTGCTTTTTAAGTAGCCACAGTATGGCATTTATCAAACTATCTATGTCCGCTGTGCTCAAACCTTCTTCTAATTCGACACCAAAGCCAAAGTAGCTACAGTAACTTAGTAACTTCACTTCTGGAGAAATATTTTTTTCTTCATTATGGTTTCTGAACTGCATGTTAAGCAAAGTTCTTTAAGAATTGTTGAAAATACTGTAACGTAGAAAACCATGAAAGGTTGTACTTCATTTATCACATGGAGAAAGCTCATTGTTTGCAGTTTCTTAATTTACATCCCACCTCAGCCATTAGGTCATATGATCTACTGTGGGATCTCTGCCATATCCTACTCCTGACTCAGTGACTTGGGATGCACCACTGCATAGCCAGGCTCAGGCTCTCAACAGATACATTCATTTTCAAGGACCACAGGAAGTTCTTAAGTAGCATGGGCTACCTGTAAAGGATCCATTGGCCCACCCAGTCTGCCCAGATGTTTTCTACCTAACCTGTGTATACAGACCCTAACTGATCCTTGGTTACCATCTCTACCTAAGTAATAAGACATAGCAGGGTGCTGGTTATTGGGGATTTACCCACACCTTGTGTGATGTGTCATGAGGCACAGCCAAGTGACTTAACCATACAGGGAAGTGGTCATTCCCCCAATAACCCACACCCTGGAGTGCCTTATTGCGATTATACAATGGACCCAGCGGTAAAATAAATTTTAAATGTGTTTAAGTATATTTTATAAATGCCTTTTCTCCGCCATGGGTTATTACAGGAAATACCATGGTCAAGTGATGCTTTGACCAATGAGGTTACAGGATTTTCATACCCCATTGTATAATCACTAATATTCCCATGGAGTACAGGTATGTCTATCCCACACATGCTTGAAGCTCTCTTTTGTTTTCGCCTCCTCCACTTCTGCTTGCAGTCTGTTTTATAGTAGGTGTTCACC
Source organism: Neoceratodus forsteri (assembly GCA_016271365.2). Taxonomy (NCBI): domain Eukaryota; kingdom Metazoa; phylum Chordata; order Ceratodontiformes; family Ceratodontidae; genus Neoceratodus; species Neoceratodus forsteri. The sequence goes on along the minus strand of CM057453.1, from coordinate 826,850,268 downwards.
ACTTTTTCAGTGAAGTAGTACCCACCCTCTTAACCCCCTCCCCACACCTTCATCACACACCCTCTGATGCTGATGCTCTGTCTCACTTGACAGAGACTCTTCTACACTCTGTTCATGAAGTACTTGTAGGTCTCTATCATATCCCTCTCACTCTCACTTCCATCACTTCCAGGATGTGGAAAGATAGGCCAGTACACTTAAATTATTCTTTGTTTGGGATAAAGTGATTTGTGACATGCTGTGGCCTTCTTTGGTCTGATTCCTGTGTGAGGGAGGGTGCCTCTGAGATTCGTATAAAGTGCTTCAGTGAATTCTTTTGGGCTCTTTGCTCTGATTTCAGTGTGGGGAGGGTGCTTCTATGACTTGGGTTTGTTGGTTAAAATGCTGAAGTAGGTGATTAGCACCTTGTTTAATTTACACAGATCAGCCCATTAACAGACAATTAAATGCTAATTAGTAAGGCATCCGCTGCATGTAGTGTCAGTAAACTGGGCTAGTCAGTCCACACTTGAACAAAAAAATGAATGAAAAATATGCATTTAAAAGGGATCCTTATGAGTGTTTAAGAGGTTTGTTGTTTGCCTAGTGCACCCACCTGGGCAACAAAACTAAATAAAAATAATGTTCTTCTACAAAAAAAAACCCTTTTGCATTAGGTCTATGCACACATAAATCATATGAAAATAGCAATCAGGTGAAAATGTTAGAAGTGCACAATTGATGCAAACTGGCATAAGTTGATCAGTGTTAATAAAACAGAACACCACTGCAACACATTGTATTGCAGGTAAAACACATTTACAACTGGATATTGGGTACATTTTTACTTTTGCTCAGTTTAATATGTTATGGCATTTGTTTCAGATTTATTATTTAGTAAGAGCCATACACCCACTGATTGAAAAGTGCAAATACATCCAGAAAGTAATGGGCAAGTGGCTTTGAGTAATTAATTATTTCAGAACGTAGCAACTGTTGTTCATTAATTGTTACATGCCTAGCATAGCTTGCAGTTCAAATGTATATTGTTTTAATATAAAATAAATATATGCTACTTCGACATAAACACATAATCATATTGCCCCCTATTAAAAAGGGAGAGAGGGATTCTCTGTGTATTGCAGACATCAAGACCTTTGGTGGTGTTGGAATTGTTATCCAATGTTTTGCAAATTTTTGTGGTCTTTTGCAACTTTTTATAACCTACAGCCTTAGATAAAATGGCAGAAAGACTACATTGCCTTTCTTGCTCATACTCCTCATGCTTACAGCTACACCTTTATTTTTATTTTATCTTTATTGTAATAATTCATTATGCACATTGGGTATCCTGCTGCTTTACCACCTTCATGGTGAGTTTGCTGGCATATGTTGGGTCCAAGATTAAAAAAAGTAAGTAAGCCCCATAGGAGATACACAATAGAGTGATGTGGTATCCATCAGAAGGCTTCTGCCTCTGCCTTTTGAAATACTGTAGCTTAAATCTGGTAAAAGATCTAGCGCAGACTCCTAACAATGCAGCAGGCCAATCTGTCTCACAGCCTGAACAATTTGTTTATGCACTCCTACGCTTGCTGTCATGACTATGATGTACATGTGAAAGGCGACAATCGCTTTTAAATGAGGTAGTGGCTGAAGTACAGATTTCACTGTTCAGTGTGTTAGATTTCTATTTGGCAGATTACCGTTTTTTATTTGAATCTTGTCAGGAGGTTTTTACTATAGAGTGAATACAATCACAACAGCAGTTATTTGTAATCTATACCATGAGAGATATAATAATATTTGGCTGTATGGTATAGAATGACTGAATTCCTTCTAAAACTGTAATGAACTGAATACTTACACTGTGTTCAAATGAGCACTTGCTATTTAATTACTCAGTGTTACTTATGTTTCGATCTAGTAGATGGAGAAACAAATAAGCAGAAGTTGTGATCAGAAATGTTATGGACAGTCATTGTACTTTATTCATCTGCTTCTCATCTTGCGGTCAGAACTGCACCCAATACAGTATATGGGTTTTATTGCAGTATCTAAATAAAATCACAGGCAGTGGAGCAGTTGCTTATTTATTAATCCGACTGCATTTTCCCAAAGATACTGCAATCCAATCCATAATTTTGTCTTTATGCAAACAATTTAGCATTGGTCTGTCACATCCACCCCCAGCGGCATGACACACAAAATCATAAAGACTGGGTTGGGGGCATTTTGGAAGTGGATGTGATTTGGTAATTTGTGCTGCACTGAATGAGGTATTCAAGTACTGAAGGTGAGCTATAGTGATGCATAACCATCTTGGGGTGGCTTGTGTTGAGACTTAAAGTGCTGAAGGCTTTTGTTCTACACTTTTATGTTTAGGTACTGTAGATGGTGGGGTTAAATCCTTTCCGTACTCTGCTTACACGGAGGACTCAGTCTAATGTTTGCAAATTATTTGGCTATAATAAGACTGTAATAAGGGAGAGACGATGGACCTTGTGGCTATTGCACTGTGGTTGTACTGTGAGGGTCAGAGAGCAAGACTGGGAAGTGGAGAAAAGTTGCGGAAGAGAAGACTGTAAAACAGAATTTAAATTACAATGGCAGTTACATCACATTAAAGTTATTCATGAAAAAACAGTTAGGAACACCATGCCATATGCAGTCCCGCCAACACACATTCTGTACACTGCATGTTTAACCACACCCCATTCCACTGTCTAACCTGCAAAATTTGTCCTTCAGCCTAGACAATGCTTAAGAAGCTGCAGAGTGATTAATGGTAAACATGTTTTAAAAGTAATATTGGGTGTGAAAGAATAAAATGAGATTCTCTCACACACACCTCTATTTACCATCCCCACTGCCCAAAACATCGTGGAAGGGCGAAGTCTGCCCAAGTTCATTACTTCACCCTCCCTTACTGAAACAGGACATTACACCCGCCACTCACACCAACCCCACCAACCAGTAGAAGCCACATTCATGCATAAAGACATTTTTTTCTCTTGTAAGTTTATTTTTGCAAAATGAGGGATAAGGATAGCTTGCTATTTAAAATGGAAAAAACACAGTGACTGAATGTCCATGATCTACTTCTCCACCCTACATGTAACATCACCAGAGATGGTGTCAGGGCAAATCCAAGTAAAAAAAATCACATGCAGCCCAAGGCACTAAGTAGCACACAATGTCTATCACCCCATTGCCAAGAATAAAATTACAACAGGCTAAGTCATTTATCAACTGACAAGAGATGACTCAGTTATTTAGAGACTAGTTACTTGGGAGAGCTGCTTGAGCAATAATATATTACAAATACACTAGAAAAATTAATAATTTACAGGATCGGGTTAGGGAGGTGAGACTTATGGACTGATAAACTATTCTTTTTTTCACAGTGGGAACCTGCTTGTGTCAGTAACAAAAAAGGGAAAAAATAACATGAATTTCTTTCTCATGTTTATTAACAGACCACAGACCGCAGACAACATTCACAGACACAAAGCTGGTTGGATTATAGGAGGAATGTCACAGAGAAAGAGAAGGAGCAAACCCCCAAAAAAATGATGTTCCCCAACCAAATAGTTTATCCATCTCTCTCCCAATACTAACCATGCTAAACAGCTATTGTAGTGGAAACATAATATCTTGGTAGTAAAGTTTAGGTTTGGTTTCTAGAAGTCTGTCATAGATATAGGCATTTTTGGAGATTTAACCCTTCCTATTACATAAGCTCAAAAGTTGAATCATTTTATACCTATACAATGCATCAGGGGTTGTTCCAAAATAGGGCTAGATCAAACAAAACCCCAGCAAGTGGCAGTTGTTCCAAAAAGGAAAAGGTCTCCAACTCCATAGACAGAATGGGGCATTTACACAACTCTCAAAACTCTGCCAGTATCCCACACCATCTCCCATGTTTGCCATTTGATCCAAGGATCAGTCCAGAATAGATTCAAAGTGAACTTTAAAAACTGTTCAAATCATAATCCCAGATCAAAGGTTGATCTACTGTAAGTCTTCTTCAATCATTCAAAAGTAACTGGGGACAAAATTTTTGTTAAGCTGACCGTGGTTGAATTTAGGGTCAGAAATGGATCAAGTATATGGGGGATCGTGGATACAGGAAGAGAATGGAGCTGTCCTTTCCTTTTAAAATAAACAAAGGGCTAAAGAGAGAAAAAAAAAAGAAAAAAAAATAAGGTCTATATGTCTAAGGTCTTAAAATAAACTTTGTATTCGATTTTCTAGATGCCAATTTGAATATGGTCACTTTCAACACTTAGCTTCTCCTACTGCATAGTTTTGAAAATTAAATCATTATTTGCATCTACAGTGTTCAATGGGAACTTTTTCAAAATAAAGCTAATACAAATGGTACCCCAGCAAGTGACAGTTGCTCAAAAAGTGTTAACCTTATGGTTGGGATTTGGCAAATATCTGTTATACACAGGATCTGTCAGGATCGCACAGTTTCCTGACTTTTGAATTTGAACAATGTAATGGTCTGGGATATAATCCGAATGTATGATTGGGAGTTAATTGAACCTAAATCCCAGATTGAACATTGATCCTGGTACCACATAATTATTTGATAGTGAAACAAGGCTTGAATCTTTACTGAGCTGACCCTAGTTATTTTAAAAGATGTTACAAGGTTTTCTTATGTTGGGGTAGTCCCAAGGATTTATGAAGAGGGTGAGGTTTTGATACCTCTATGAAGGAGTTGAAGAGGAAAAGAAAGTCAGTAAGGTCTAAGTATGTATGAAGCATTCATATTCTAGCATGGAGAGCAGTCCAACTGGGTAGAGTAAGTATAACTAAAATACATTCCTATAAATTAAGCCTCCACATTTCTCTGCACTGCAAATTAACTCCATCTGCTGGTTTTAATTTGAGGGCAATATCTATTTATGGTTCAGACACACAACATTTCTGTCCTGGCTCAAGTAGACATCATGTGGAAAAGGGAGGAAATGCAGTTAAGCACTAAAATAATAAAGCATCCCACACGCATCCAACACCGCGGTAACTAGCTTACCACGGAGAGCGGCACCGAGTGGTGTACCTTGGTAATGATAAACTTTTCTGTGAGCACCACTGTATATACATTAATGGTGTAGTTAGAAAATAAATGGACAGTTATAAATAAAGCACCTTACACTGAATAACTAATTGCTACCTCAGTCTTTCAGTTAGCAGATGGTTTAGGCTAAAGTTACCTATCTTGGCAGATGAGTCCAAAATACCAAGATGACTTTTAGAAGTCCAGTAAAGAGTGTGCCTTCCAAGTTCAGAATAAAAGTGTGCCTTCCATGTTCAGAACAAAAGTGTGCATCAGTCCTTTCAACCAGCTTGGCAATATCAGAGTTCAAATCCCACCCTCCTTGTGATGTCATAGCACATGAGGTCACTTTTAGTCCTGTAATTCATTTGTAACATGCAGCTACATAGGCAAACAGATCAGGTTACTACTATTGGAATCTGCAAATACAGCAATATTTTTAATTATAACAAGACAATCTCTTCTTCATCAAAGCATAGTTTATGACAGCATTCCTTTTGATTGCTCAGCAAAACATCATAAAAACATCTCTCATAGCTGGGTGAATTTTCACAGGTATCTATCAGAAACTGCTTCCTCTTGATATGCCGTAAAAGGCAATATTTTACGACAAGCTGCCTGGATTCAAAGCAGTGGTTGGTTTATTACCTTGTTTTATTACGGTCTCAGGAAGTCTGATTTTATGAGCTAGCTAGACAGCAAGCAAGGCCAGAACATTTTTTTTCTTTAAAAATCCAATGTCCCTTGATGCCTTGTGCTGACTACCATGTTTCACAAACAGAAGTCAAAACATATATTTATTTCAAAATGATATACATATAGCTGGCAGACGGTGATTCCACTACACCCATGAGATGCTACTTCCCAAATTAATTTTCCTATACCAGATGCTACCTCAGAAAATAACTGCTAAATGGTTTATTTAGGTAGAAAGTAACATTAGCAAATTTCTATGGGCTAGATGCTAATGTAGCTAAAGCCTTTTCAGTCAGTATACATGCATTGCTATGTGCTAAACTTCAAAATCTCTAGGGAACTTGATCATTTCTGATTCTTTTAAAATTTTGCCTCAAATATCAAAATTAATCATTCTAAATCTGAAGGTTTCCCATTCCAGCCACTTAAGTGTAATTCCAATTTGATAATTAAGAATATGGTTTTAATAAAAGATGACTGGCACAAGAAAGGCATCAATACAATCCTTGACATAACTGAAAACAGCATTTGTAAAGATTTTAAAGAGCTTAAACAAGAAAAACAAGTTAGGCAAAATTGATTCTCATTTTTATTCAAGGATTAAAGAAACCATTCTTAGACTTTATCAGATTCCCAATACATTATTTCACTCAACCCCAAATGCTAATTCTTCAGCAGAATACTATTGAGAGGTTAGATTCTGTTAGAGCTACAGCAGATGAGAAAGTTATTTGCAAGGCACCAACTTTTAGAGATTCCTCGGCTGCAGAAATTGCCATGGAATTTAATGTAAACTGTGGAATAAACACAGAATAGTATACCACGGTTTACAAGAGCTACATAATATTATTCCATGGTTTACATGAAATGCAGAATATTATTCTGTGGTTTATCATGAACTATGGAATATTATTCCACGGTTTACATGAACTGTGGAATAACATTCCATGGTTTATCATGAACTGTGGAATATTATTCAGTGCTTTATCATGAACTGTGGAATAACATTCCATGGATTATCATCAACTGTAGAATATTATTCCACAGTTTATCATGAACACTAAAATATTATTCCATGGTTTATCATGAAATGCAGAATATTTTTGGCGGTTTACATGAGCTGTGGAATATTATTCCGGTTTACATGAAATGCAGAGTATTCTTCCACGGTTCATCATGTACCACAGAATATTATGGTTATTATATCATGGTTTACATGAGCTGCAGAATATTATTCTGTGGTTTATCATGAACTGTGGAATATTATTCAACATTTTATCATGAACTGTGGAATACTATTTCATGGTTTAATGAACTGTGAATAACATTCCACAGTTTATCATGAACTGTGGAATATTATTCTGTGCTTTATCGTGAACTGCGGAACATTATTCGGTGGTTTATATGAACTGCGGAATATTATTCCACGGTTTATCATGAATTGTGGAATATTATTCTGCAGTTTATCATGAACTACGGAATATTATTCAGCAGTTTACATGAACTGTGGAATATTATTCGTGGTTCATCATGAACTGTGGAATATTATTCCGTGGTTCATCATGAACTGTGGAATAGGATGCTGAGTTACAACAATGATATAAAGGGAATGTTAGTTGAGGGCAAAGAATATTTGTGCATACTTTATACTGATGATATACTCATTTCCATAGCTAAACCTAAAGAATCAGTACATAGAACATTGGAGGTACTAAAGGAATTTGGAAACTTGTCAGGATATAAAGTTAACATCAAGAAAACTAGCTTTTGGGGCACTAGAGAGCCACATTTGTGACCAGCAGCTTCCTCTTAGGTCTGCACCTCGTATCCTCTATTTTTGGATAAAAGTTTGAATAAACAACTTTTGGACATAGAAAAGTACCAGAACTCGATAGTTTGTTACCTGATGAACAAATCGATACCAAAATTGCAATGGGTAGACCGAAGGAACAACTACGGGTTTGTCTCAAAAATCGCCCCTTCCAGCATCAAGTCAGTCGGAAGGCCGGAACAAGCAGTGGCCCGGTGGAGGGAAAGATGCCCACCCCTGGGAGACAGTGCTAAATGCGGTCCGAGAGATGGATCAAAATTGAAAGGGTCCTTGATCGACTGGGCCCAGGATGTAAAAATTGAGCTAACTACAAAACGGCGCAAGAAGCTGATAATCGATCACAACAAACTCAGGCAGCTCTCAATAAAACCACCTCGGAGATAAGCTATCTGCGCATCCACAGGAGAGGCTGGAAAACTCAGAACGGGCCATGAACCTAAGGCTGGTGGGGTCCAGGAAGATACTGAAGGAAGGGATATTCTGGCTTATTTAAAGAACAGGCTTACTACCTGTTCCCATGGAGTTACAGCTGGAAGCAGATTGCTTAAAACGGTCATTCAAGATTAATTTCGGAAGGGCCCAGTTAGATCGTGCGACCCCCATACGATCCTCTTGATAACAGACGGGCCTGGAACTAGGGACAAAATCCTTCAGTGGTCAGAACATCCTATCCAATAGAGATGGAGGGCCAGGAAGTTAAAATATTTCCGACTGGTCATTTGCAACTCGGACCAGGAGGAAATTGTTTGATCCACTACAAAACAACTTCGAGCCTAGGTGTGGTGCATTCGCTGTTGGCCCGGCCTGACTGCAACTGACATATGGAGGAAAGGTGTACCAATTCAATGATCCAGAGGAAGCCAAAAAAAAGTTGAAGTGATTGCCCTGGAATTCCGTTCGAGACCACAGGAGAATCCAGGACTGCCTACCGATTCTGGAGGAGGATGATGGCTAATTAAGCCTGGTACTGTATACTGTATCTTCCCAATTGGACTATGAGGTTGGAGGATGTTTAAGGACTTACTCAGGATACTAAAACCTTAAATGTTATTTTTATAATGTCCTCTTTGAAGGAATATGTTATATGGAGTGTTACCTTAGGCACTGTAAGGATGCTAAAAGAATATTTGAAGGAATGGGAGTCGGTTGTATTAAAATGCTTTCTATGTTAAAATTAAGATGATTAAGGGATAGAGGGAAGGGTATGAAGACCGGAAGGGGTATAACATTCCTTAAGCTTCCAGATAATTAAGTGAGGATAGTGGCTTAGGCCACAGTAACCATCCTTAGAATAGTACCTAACTTTGTCTGTACCTCACAAGTTTAATGTGGCTAGCCTTCCTAAACATTTTTATTTCTGTTGGAGAAGGTTTGGAATGTACCCACATGTTGTACTACATGGCAACTGATAAGTAATACTGATGCTAGCATGTATCTAAGACAATGCAAACTAATTCAGTTGTATGCTTTATTTACTATGGAAACATTGTAAAATGAATAAAAGAAAATTAGAAAAAAAAAAAAAAAGAAACTAGCTTTTATCCCTTAAGAACAAATATAGAAAATCAGATATTATGGATCATGAAATAGTTTGGGATGAGAAAATCATAAAATATTTAAGTATCGACTTATATAAAACCACCCAGAAAACTATATCCTCCAACCTAAACAAAGTTAAGAACCAAATTTTACAAAATCTGAATTGCTGGAACAAGCTCCCAGTGGGTCTTTGGGGTAGACATGAGACAGTTAAGCGATGATGCTTTCTAAATGAATTTTCCTATACCAAATGCTACCTCAAAAAATAACTTCCAAATGGTTTAAGTAGAAAGTAAAATTAGCGAATTTCTATGGGTTTAATTGAAAAATCAAGAATTCATATCTCAAACATTCAAGACCTGTTAACTATGGCGGTTTAAGGGCTCTGTCTTGAAACTTTACTATCTTACCACTAGGCTACAACAAATATTCAAATGGGAATGGTCCAGTAAGGGTAATGGTTATGTTTTAGACAGGTTAACTATAGAAACTAATGTAGCTAAAGCCAGTTCAGTTAGTATTCATGCATTGTTATTTGCTGAGCCTCAAAATCTCTAAGGAACTTGATAATTTCTGATTCATTCAAAATTTGCCTCAGATCTCAAAATTAATCAATCTGAATCTGAAGGTTTCCCATTCTAGCAACTTTGGTACAATTCCAGTTTGATAATTAGCAATATGGTTTTAATAAAATATTATTGGCATGAGAAAGGCATCAGTACTATCCTTGACTTAACTGAAAACAACACTTTTAAAGATTTTAAAGAGATTAAACAAGAAAAAAAATTTAGGAAGATGGATTCTCATTTTATTCAAGGATTAAAGAAACCATTCTTTGACTTTACCAGATTCCAAATACATTATTTCACTCAACCCCAAATGCTAATTCTTCCATAGAATATTAATGAGAGGTTATATTCTGTTAGAGGTGCAGCAGATGATAAAGTTATTTGTAAGTCACCAATTTTTCTATGATTCTGTAGATGAAGAAATTGCAGAGTAATTTAATGTAAACTGCAGAAAAACGCAGAATATCTTTCCATGGTTTACTTGAACTGTGGAATATTATTCTGTTTACATGAAATGCAGAATATTATTCCGTAGTTTATCACAAACTGTGGAATATTATTCCATGGTTTACATGAGTTGTGGAATATTATTCAGAGGTTTATCATGAACTATGGAATATTATTCCACGCTTTATCATGAACTGCGGAATATTATTCCACGGTTTACATGAACTGCAGAATATTATTCCCCATTTATCTTGAACTGTTGAATATTATTCCACTGTTTACCATGAAGTGCGGAATATTATTCTGTGGTGTATATTATGAACCATGGAATATTATTCTGCATTTTTCATGAAGTGCAGAATATTATTCCACGATTTATCATGAACTGTGGAATAGGAAGCTGAATTACAACAAGGATATAAAGTGAATAATAGTTGTGGGCAAAGAATATTTGTGCATACTTATCCTGATAATGTATTTATTTCCTTATCTAATCCTAAAGAATCAGTACATAGCACTTTGGAGGTACTAAAGAATTTGGAAACCTGTCAGGATATAAAGTTAACATCAAGAAAACTAGTTTTTTTTTATCCCTTAACATTTGTATAAAATTAGATATTATGGATCATGAAATAGTTTGGGACAAGAAAAATCATAAAATATCTGCCTATTGACTTATATAAAACCACCCAGAAAACTATGTCCTGCAACTTAAACAAAGTTAAAACAATATTTCACTAAATCTGAATTGCTGGAACAAACTCCCATTGGGTCTTTGGGGTAGACATGAGGCAGTTAAGATGATACTGCTTCCCAAATTAATTTTAGTACCAGATGCTACCTCAGAAAATAACTGCTAAATGGCTTATTTAGGTAGAAAGTCACATTAGCAAATTTCTATGGGTTTATCGAAAAATCAGGTGTTCATATCTCAAACTTTCAAGACCTGTTAACTGTAAGGGTTTAAGGGCTCCTGATTTGAAACTTTATTATCTTACCACTAGGCTACAACAAATATTAAAATGGGATAGTCCAGTAAGAGTAATGGTTATGTTCTAGACTGGTTAACTATAGAAACTAATGTATTTAAAGCCAGTTCAGTTAGTATACATGCTTTGCTATTTGCTAAGCCTTGAAAATCTATAGAGAACTTGACCATTTCTGACTTATTCTGTATTTTGCCTCAAATGTCAAAATTAATCAATCTGAATCTGAAGGTTTCCCATTCCAGCTGCTTTGGTATAATTCCAATTTTATAATTAACAATGTGGTTTTAATAAAAGATGATTGGCACAAGAAAGGCATCAGTACAATCCCTTACATAACTGAAAATAGTGCTTTTAAAGATTTTAAAGAGCTTAAAGAAGAAAAACAACTTAGGCAAGATGAATTTTCATTTTTATTCAAGGATTAAAGAAACCATTCTTAGATTTTACCAGATTTCCAATACATTATTTCACTCATCCCCAAATGCTAATTCTCTCTATAGAATACTAATGAGAACTGAGATTATGTTAGAGGTGCAGCAGATGACAGAGTTATTTTGCAAGGCACCAATTTTTCCTGATTCTGCAGCCACAGAAATTGCCATGGAAATTAATGTAAACCGTGAAAAATGGCAGAATATTATTCTGCAGTTTACATGAACTGCAGAATATTATTCCATGGTTTATCTTGAACTGCAGAATATTATTCCATGGTTTATATGAACTGTTGGATGTTATTCTGTGGTTCACATGAACTGCAGTATATTATTCCATGGTTCACATGAAATGTAGAATATTATTCTGTTGTTTATCATGATCTGCAGAATATTATTCAGTGGTTTACATGAACTGTGGAATATTATTCTGCAGTTTATCATGAACTGCAAAATAGTATTCCACGGTTTATCATGAACTGTGAAATAGTATTACATGGTTTACATGAACTGTGGAATACTATTCGGTTTTATCTTGAACTGCAGAATATTATTCCACAGTTTATCATGAACTGTGAAATAGTATTCTGTGGTTTACATGAACTGTGTAATATTATTCTGTGGTTTACCATGAACTGTGGAATATTCCACGGTTTATCATGAACTGCAGAAGAGGAAGCTGAATTACGACAAGGATATAAAGGGAATAATAGTTGAGGGCAAAGAATATTTGTGCATATTTTATGCTGATGATGTACTCCTTTACTTAACTAACCCTAAAGAATCAGTACATAGAACTTTGGAGGTACTAAAAGAATTTGGAAACTTGTCAGGATATAAAGTTAACATCAAGAAAACTATTGTTTTATTCCTAACAACAATTGTAGAAAATCAGATGTTATGGATTATGAAATAGTTTGGGGTGAAAAATCATAAAATATCTACTTATCGACTTATATAAAATCACCTGGAAAATTATGTCCTCCAACCTAAACAAAGTTAAAAACAAATTTTACAAAATAAATAACTGCTGAAACAAACTCCCATAGGGTCTTTGTGGTAGACATGAGGCAGTTAAGATGATACTGCTTCCCAAATTAATTTTCCTATACAGATGCTATCTCAGAAAATAACTGCCAAATGGTTTATTTAAGTAGAAAGTAACATTAGCAAATTTCTATGGGCTTATCAAAAATAGAAACATAGACTTTGATGGCAGATAAGGACCGCTTGGCCCATCTAGTCTGCCCGCTTCCTACCTACAGGATAAGCTGCAGATCCAAGTTAACCAACAGCCTATTTCTTCCTACCCCCACAAGAATTGCCTTATGTCTGTCCCATGCATTCTTGAATTCTCCACAGTTTAGACTCCACAGCCTCCTCAGGAAGGCTGTTCCATGTATCCACCACCCTCTCTGTGAAAAATACTTCCTCTCATTGCCCCTGAGCCATCCCTCTATCTTCAAATTGTGCCCCTTGTTCTTGCACATCTCTTTTCTGAAAGATGCTACCCTCTTGGACTTTGTTGATTCCACTGAGGTACTTAAAGTTTCTATCATGTCCCCCCTTTTTCCTCAGGGGTATACATATTAAGCTCCTTTAGTCTTTCCTCATATGGCTTCTTCTTAAGACCCTGCACCATTTTAGTTGCCCTCCTCTGGACTGCCTCCATCCTGTCCTTGCGGAGATGGGGTCCCCAGAACTGGTTGCAGTACTCCAGATGGGGTCTCACTAACTGTCTGCACAGAGGATAACAACTACCTGTTTTCTGCTGGTGATGCCTCTCCCTATACATCCCAGTATCCCCCAGCCCTCCCTACTGCCTTCTCACATTGCTTTCTAACCTTAAGGTCATCTAATATGATTACCCCCAGGTCCCTTTCCATTTTTTTGTTGTTCCTACCTTCCCCATTGTGTAATCTTCCCTGGGTTTTGTTTCCCAGATGCATTATTTTGCACTTCTTTACATTGAATCATAGCTGCCATACTTCTGACCATTCCTCCAACCTTGCCAAGTCCCTCTTCATCCTTTCCACTCCTCCTTGTGTATCAACCTGTGTTGCAGATCTTTGTGTCATCTGCAAAGAGCATACTTTCCTTCCAGTCCCTCTGCAATGTCACTTATAAAGACATTAAAAGGACTGGACCCAGTACTGAACCCCGCGTACCCCACTAGTAACCCCTCTTTCTTCAGAGTGGACTCCATTTACAATTACCTTCTGTGTCCTGTTGTCCAGTCAATGTTTTACCCAGGGACCCTCTCCCAGGCTGGTTAATTTGATTATTAATCTTTTGTGTGGGACTGTGTCAAATGCCGTGCTAAAGTCTAGGAAGGCCATGTCCACAGCCTCTCCCTGGTCTACTACTTTGGTCACCCAGTCAAAGAAATAAATTAGATTTGTCTGACATAACCTTCCCGCTGTGAACCCATGCTGCCTTGGGTCCTGTGCCCCACTGGCTTCTACGTACTCAACAATTCTTCCCTTCAGAAATGATTCCATCACTTTCCCTACCACAGAGGTCAAACTGACAGGTCTGTAGTTTCCTACCTCTGTCTTGCTCCCACTTTTGTTAAGGGAATCACATCTGCCTTCCTCCAGTCCTCAGGTACCACACCATCCTCCACGATTTGTTAAAAGGGTAGTCAGTGGTGTCACTAGTTCTCCCTTAATTCTTTTAGAATTCTCTAGGTGAATTCCATCAGGCCCCATTGCTTTGTCCACCTTCAGTTTTATGAGTTCTTTCAGAACCCTTTCTTCTGTGAAAGGACCGAGATCAACCTCCCTATCCAGAGTGCTTCTGTTAATTGGATTAGGCAACTCCCCTCCTCCTGTTTTGTGAATACTGAGCAGAAGTATTCATTCAGTATCCCTGCTTTTCACTGTCCCTCTCTGCCCATCCACCGTCCATTCTATTCAGCCTCACTATCCCTCTCTTTGTCTTTCTACGTTCCCTGATGTACCTATAAAAGGTTGTATCCCCTTTTTAATTGAATTGGCTATCTTTTCCTCAGTTTGGGTCTTTGCTATGCTATTCTGACTTCCCTCCCTGCTTCCTTCTGCCTTAACTGGTACAGTTCTTTGTCCTGCTCCTTCTGTGTTTCCTTATACTTCCTAAATGCTATCTTTTTCTCCCTAACCTTCCCGCCACATCTTTTGAGAACCATAGTGTATTTTCTTTCATTTTATTTGTTTATTTGCTTCACAGGTGTTCATATCTCAAACATTCAAGACCTATTAACTATGGGGGTTTAATGGCTCCCGACTTGAAACTTAACTATCTTGCCACTAGGCTACAACAAATATTCAAATGGGGATGGTCCAATAAGGGTAATGGTTATGTTCCAGACTGGTTAACTATAGAAACTAATGTAACTAAAGCCAGTTCAGTTAGTATACATGCATAGCTATTTGATAAGCCTCGAAAATCTCTAGGAACTTGATGATTTCTGATCCATTTGAAATTTTACCTCAGATGTCAAAATTAATCAATCTGAATCTGAAGGTTTCCCATTCCAGCTGCTTTGGTATAATGCCAGTTTGATAATTAACAATATGGTTTTAATAAAAGATGACTGGCATGAAAGGCATCAGTACAATCCTTGACTTCATTGAAAATAACACTTTTAAAGATTTTAAAGAGCTTAAACAAGAAAAAAACTTAAGCAGATGCATTCTCAATTTTATTCAGGACTAAAGAAACCGTTCTTAGACTTTACCTGATTCCCAATCCATTATTTCACTCAACCCCAAATGCTAATTCTTTCCGTAGAATACTAGTGAGAGCTCAGATTCTGTTACAGGTGCAGCAGATGACAAAGTACGCCCATGGCATGCATGACAACCACCTGCTCATGTGGTTCTAGTCCTCCGGCCAGAATAGTCTATGCTTCTGTGTCCAAACCGGGCCTGCAGCTACTGAACTGTTTATCATGTCTGACATACATTTGAAGCTGTGAGCACACCCAGCCTGCAGCTACTGACCTGTAGTTCCAGTCTAACATACAGGTGGAGCTGTGTGCACCATGCAATAGCTCCAGGCAATCTGCATGGTAATGCATGCAAAGCAGGCCATAATGAGATGCCAATGTGACTGTTTGCCCATGGATTGCCTAAGTAGGTTCATTTTGCATAGGAGCTTTGAATATAGCAAAATTTAGCTCCAGGCTAATGTGTTAACACAGGGCAAACATGTTAGTGCGGGCAAATGAGTCAGCCCTGGCAAACCTGTCAAAACCATAGCACAGTTCTGCTGTGTTTGGCTACATAATGTTGTTTGCGGTTGTTGTGCACTACTTCATTGCTATCACCCACATTAGCCACCTACAGCAACTCTGCCTTACTCCACCTCTGTGTGCACTGGGCTGCTGTTGCAGTTTGGCCTTCCAGTTGTTATATTCAGAGCTGTCTTATTTGCTGGGCTATTTTGCACTGCACTCTCAGCTCTGTTTGCATGACTTCACTTGCACACTATAGTAAACTGATTTAGCCCCGAGCTATTCCTTTGAATATAGCATGGAAATTGTTCTGGCTAACTTTGCACACCATGCAGTGCTAATTTTGCCTCAGGGGCTAAGTTTTGAATATCTGGCCCTTTGTCCTTTTCCAATTACAGTAAACAGTGCCGCTTGATGTCTGGCAATCTTGCAGGCTCCACTCCACCAACAGTGGCAGCCACTCAACATAGAAGTAAGCAGGCAGTTGGGGTAAAGCCAGGACAGTGGGTGACAGGGCAGGGGATTTCTGTCAGAAGGGGTCTGTTCAGGGTGATAAGGAGGATAAATAAGTAATGAAAATAATTTTTACAACAAACAATACATACTAATAGCTTTTTTAATAAATATTTTTTATTAGAAAAAGTTGTGAAATCATGCCATTTACATAAAGAATTACATATGAACATCAGCATTGGTAATACAATTGAACCAAATATCACAGATACTTAGAGATCTATTTAGTATTTGCATTATGTTGGTAACAATCTGTGCATACACAGTGTATTTTGACCTTACATAACTTAGCAAGACATAGAAACATAGACAGTGACGGCAGAGAAAGACTACTGATGTATCCAGTCTGCCCACAAACCCTACCAAAGCTGGGACCTATAGTCCATGTAGGGTTCTACCCCATTCTATCCACCCCATGTTCCCTGCCCTACCGCTATCACCCTGAGTAACCACTGAGCTCTTCACTCTGTCCCAGCCATGTTTGAAACCATTCATAGTGTTGGTGCCCACCACATCAGCTGACACGTTGTTCCATGGCTCCACCACCCTTTGTATGAAATAAAACTTTTCTCTTCCCTCTTGATTCTCCCCGTCAGCTTCCACTCATGTCCCTGTTCTCAATCCACTACTTATGCTAAATAGTTCCTCATAGTTTACCTTGTTCATTCCTTTCAGGAACTTGAGGGTCTGTATCATATCTCCCTCTCTCGTCTGGCTTCCAGTGTGTACATGTTCAGTGCCTTGAGCTGATTCGTGTAAGGATCTGCCCTGCTGGCCCTAAATCATTTTGGTCACCCTGTATTGCACTGTTTCCAGCCTGCCCTTATGTTTCCTTAGGTGAGGACTTCAGAATTATTTATTTTATTTATCTTATTCTTTGATAACCGGGTAAGTCCCACTATTGAAAAGTGCCTGTTTTCAGGGGCAACCAGGGAGCACTGAGTGGTTAAGTGACTTACTTAAAGTCACACAGTATGCAAGTGGAGGTTGTGGGAATCAAACCCAGGTCTGCTGGCTGTACCAAGCTCATTCACAGCTCATTACTCTAACCTCTAGGCTATACTACCAGCCTAATGTGTGCTTTCCACTGGGATTTGAACCCAGGCCTCCAGTATTCTGTTCTGTGCTCTAACCCTGAGCTATGGAGGAACTAATTAGGCACAGTGCTCAAGCTGTGGCCTCACCAGTGATCAACAGAGAGGTAGTAATACCTCCTTCCTTCTGCTGTCAGTATCTCTTCCTATACACGCTAGCATGCTGTTTGCCTTAATGTAGGCCTTAAATGGGTTCTTTCCCATTCTCAAATGGGTTTAGCATAAGCATTCCAAAATTGCTCAACATTTTTAAATAGTTCATGTCATGTAAAATGGATATGAATAATTGTTTCCATTCTAACTGAGGAAATGGTTTATGAATACATACTAATAACTTAGTACAAAATGTATGTAGCTTGTCTATGTGTTTCTCCAAACCACATGCATATACTCTAAAATGTCAAACCCAGTGTAAAGCATCATGAGCATGCAATCCTTGTGTCCCAGAAGGCAACCTGATATACCAACTGCACTACGCTAAGTCCCAATAAAATGAAGCATGCGTCTGTAGTTTGTCATTCTCCATCTGAACTGAATACATGTAAATGCTTTTTAAACGGCAACTTTTGTTTTGGTGAAATCTTGTCAGCCTGATCCCAGCTCAAATATTTGCCTACCCATGAATCTTTGCAATGGGTTTGAGACTTCAGAGTGCATGCTTGAAGATATGCACGTGAGCCAAACAATCTGGATATTTGTTCTCTCCTTGCATCTCTTATGGATCTGACATACTGCTCTTCTTCCAAACTGCCACTCCCATTGTCTACCCATGTGCATACTAAATGCCTGATTTACTAACTGAGAATGTAGTTACCATAGATACATAGCTCAACAGTGGTACAGCTTTTATGTTTGATGCAGTTCTACTGCTTCTGCATACCTTTACAGCTCAATGGCTGAAGAAGTGGATCAAGTGGCTTTCTCAGGTCAAGTGAGATGGTGGCTGCTGGCCCGATGGCACATCGGTAGCACTACTGCTTGCAATGCTGATGATCCAGGTTCAGAAGCGAGCCCAAAGTGTCGAAGGGCCAGCTGGGGGAGATCAGGTGTCTGCTTGACCGCTCTCCTTCGGGGCAGGGGAAAGCTTGGTGTTGACTGGCCCCTAGCAGAAGCCAGGGGAGGCAGCCTGAGCTAAAGAAGTGGGAGATGTGGTAGGCATTGACACTCATGCCTTGACATCAGCAAAGCCGCATCTCCCAGGGAGAGAAGAATGGAAAAAACTCCTGGTCATGCAGGATGACCACTGGCCTCTGCAGGCCCCACACCTAGTGACTCATGTGCCTCCCAGAAATCTGGATCCAGTCCTGGTGGGTCAAGAGATTCCCTGCCACCCTGTCATGGAGGACAAGTTGTGGGGACTCCATGGTGACAGTGCTAGATGGGCCAGCTGGGATGGAGGACCATAAAAGTGAGATGGTGACTCGCTAAGGTTTCCTCCTGATTCATAGCCCTACAATGGATTTCAGGGTTCCCACTTAGTTGTCAGTAGCCAGTATCACATCAAGTTTGTGCTGCTGATACAGCATGGTCTGAAGCCACACTGTGATACAAGAGCACAGATAAACCATGAAGGTTATTCATATCTGCATGGTTTCTGATCATGCTTGTTTGGTCAGTACACTGTGATGCTTCACCCCCATGTGGAGTTGGAATTGCTAATTTGAAGTAGAACCGTCATTAGCCTATGTTAAAATCCACTGTTCATGCAATTTGCAGTGTCAGGAAGAGATGATTACAGCATTAAAATATCTAAAAGGATAATACCAGGAAACCTAATACAGCTTTTCAGAATGTAGAAGAACAAAAATGAGAAGGACCAGCCTAATAAATGGAGAAAGATTCAGCAGAAATGTCAACAGAATTACGTCACAGAACAAATGATGGACACTTGGCACAGACTCCACAACAGTTGATGTCAGCGAGTGCTGTTTCTACCTTCAAGCTCAAATGAGAGATGTACCTTGAAGAGCAATGGGTGGCAACGATATCCTGCTGAGTTTGGGGATTGATGGCCTAGTAGTCCTCCTCCTTCTTTCCTAAATTCATATGTTCATATGTTTGACAATTTGGCTGTCTACTTAAAAAATTCTCAGACTGACCAAACATGAGGGTATGAAGGTCGCCTCCAGGTTAGTGCTGAGGCACCTTTATAGTGCAACATAAGGATATCTGATCAATGTCCATTGGCACCATTCCTGATTTGTGGATAGCAAGATCAAGTTTCCAGCCTCAACAGTATCCCACCTTTCACAAGTCAACAATTTGTGCTGTAGAACAGGCATCTCACTGTCAGTCTAATCTCCTTTTTCACAGTCTTAACAATCTAGTAACAAGAAATAACAAGCAAATATCACAGAGTAGTGCTAGGAAACAAAGTTTACCAACGTGTATTTTTAGTCATTTATTTTAGTGATATTTGTAAAGTACAGTAAACAGAACAGACATATAACCTTACAAGGACTGTACAGAACAACAGCATCATCCAGGTAACACTGCTCACTAACCTATCCCAGCTTCCCTCCACTCCAGGAAGAGTACCATCTTTACTACTTTCATTCCCATGCCTTGGCGTACACACATGTGAGACAATTGTTCCTGACCCCTTTGTCCCCCTGTAACTGTGCTTAAAGAAATGCCTTCACCTGCTATCAAAATAATCCTGAATCTCTGTGTATGTTCAAATGTTTTCCAGCATGACTTGTTTTTATTTAAAATGTCATAAAATACAGGATGAGTTCCATGAGAAAGAAGTCTTGTTTACAGAAAATCCAGGTCATAAATACAACACACAACAAAAATTTAAACTGCTGAGACAGCATACGCAAATCAGTTAATAAAAACAATTACAAGTAGATTGTTCCTGTAGCAGAAACTTTTTTGAAGTCATGTTTAAAATGCCTAGAGTAGGCACATTTCTGAGTTTGGAGACAAATTATTCCAAGAAGAAGGGTTCCATATGAAAAACATTCTTTATAGTAACGTGTGTGAAATTTAGGTAGGAAGTCGAACTGCAGCAGATCTCTAAAACTGTACTTATGGGCAGGAACAATTAATCTTTCTGATAAGTAAGTAGGGGTCTGGTTGTTTACTGTTTTGCAAACAAGGAAAACCAATGAAGCATACGCCTAGGAGATGGGAATAACCTATTCAATTGATGCTACAGAGTGCAATGATGCTCATCCCATTTGATTTTATGATGAAGCGGAGTAACTGGAAGTAAAACTGTATTTAGGGGAAGAAGATATGAGTCAGAGGTATGCCAATAAACAGTGTTGCCATAGTCCAGAATAGGAAGAATGGCTTGGCCAAGTTTGTGGTTATGGTCTAGGCTTGACAAGCAATGTCTTGCACCCTTTAGATACCCTGGGCATTGACAGACTTTAGCTGACATTGAAGGACCTGTACCCATGTATCTCACTGTATTGCACTTTAAGCACTTTGTGCTGCTACTTGTACCAAGTGACACCTATGAAAATGAGATATTGCATCTCTTTGGGCTATCCAACAATCTGTATGGTGCAAATTTCAAATATAAAATAATAAACCATGGACAGAACTGCCTGGGTACAAACATGATAACACATGTACAATTGGGCCTACAGGATTAGGCCAGAACTAGCTGGAGCGACATGTGTATGGTCAATGCTGGTCAAGTCATACAGAAGGAATGAGGAAAACAAAGAAAAATTAGACACAAGTAGCTATATTAGTTAGAAACATAGAAAGTGATGGCAGAAGGGTCCTCCAGATCCATCTAGTCTGCCCATAAGCCTCCCTCCCTAACTGCTATTCAGTGTTATGATTCTTTTGTACCTATCCCAAGCCTTTTGGAATGTTTCAACTGTTTTTGCTTCTACCACCTCAGGTGGCAGGCAGTTCAGACATCCGCCACCCTCTCTGTAAAGAACTTTCTTGTGTTGCCCTTAAATTTGCCCCTTCTAGCTTCATGCTGTGACCTCTGGTTCTTGTGTGACTCTTGAACTGAAAAGGTCCTGAACCTGTACCTTGTTTATTCCTTCACCTATTTGAATGTTTCTATCATGTCTCCCCTATCTCTGTTGTTCAAGGGACTATATGTTGAGTTCTTGCAGTCACTTCTCATAGTTTATATCATGGAGTCCCTGTATCATTTTTGTAGCTTTCCTCTGCACTGTCTCAAGTCTGTCTACATCCTTTTGAGGTGTGGCCTCTGTGATGAGTTGCCCTCTGCTGTAAGATTGCAGACATAATTTTTTTATCTTTTTCTGTAATTTTGGTTATGTTTAAAATTTCCAAACAGGCCAGGATAAGGTTTGAAAACTCAGCAAAACTCTGCACACCTTGGCTGTACAATGAAGGCTTTATTCAACTTTATAATTGTTTGACACTCACACATATACAGCATTACTTACACAAATTTTAGGAAGGGCTATTTAGGTCAATATATATATATTTTATCAGTAACAGACTATTTATTAACTTGCAATTTATTGCACATTTGGTTACACTGTACAGTCTTTGAGGTAGATAAAATGTGTTACTGTATTAAGTCCTATCATATCTATATGTATTATGTCACAGAGCACTTTGAACTTATTTCATGTAATAATGTAATGCACTGTCACTTTAAGAAATGTGCTTTATATGTGAGGATGTGTAGAGTGTTAAGCCACCCACTGATGATGAACTGAGTTACAAAACCAGTCAGGGAACAGCTTGTTTGTTTTGCACGATGTTTTGGTGGCCCTTTCAAATCTTGAATAAAGCCTTCATTGTACAGCCAAGGTGTGTGGAGTTTTGCTGAGTTTTCTATCACTTTTTATCTCTGCACCCTCTCTCTCAGTAGTGGAGTGGCCTTTGCTGCACTTTTCAGGATAAGGTTTGACAGGAAGTTCTCTTTTAAAAAAAAGGTTACATGCAGAGAATGTGTATTCTAGCGCCTCAGTCTAGGAGGGCTCTTGTTGAGATTCTCTCAAAACTGCCATTAACGATTTGAATTTCAATGGGTGAGGAAAGATGCTGGATATCAAAAGGCCAGCCAAGCAGTTGGGGTGGTGAGGAGATCAAGGTGCTGATAAGATGGTCCCTTGCAAGCTGTAGAGCAAGAGAGACCCCTGCTGGCCTAAAAAGATAAGACCATCAGCTAACCACAGACTGGAGAACCAGGCCTATAAAAGGCTCTCAGAACAGAAACTTAGGGCACTGCATTTGACACTCTTTCATGAGACACTCTTCTGACACAACACAAGAGCCAGACTGTGATAAGAACTGGGACTTGGAAAACTCTTGCAGAAACTTCATTTTTTCTGGACTCCTGATTTCCCACAAACAAGGTGGAAACTAGACAGTTACATTTTACAGTGCATTTTGCATGTATATTTCCACCTTTATTTTGTTATTCTGTTACCAAATTTCTAAATCTTTTGTTTGTAA
The DNA here is from genome assembly GCA_016271365.2 of Neoceratodus forsteri. Taxonomy (NCBI): domain Eukaryota; kingdom Metazoa; phylum Chordata; order Ceratodontiformes; family Ceratodontidae; genus Neoceratodus; species Neoceratodus forsteri. The sequence goes on along the minus strand of CM057453.1, from coordinate 826,827,478 downwards.
GTCTTGTATGATAATTATTTAAATATTAGTAAAAGCATTTGCTTTTAAAAACTGCCTGTGAGTGATTTGTGTGTGTAGGTGGGAAGGTTTATTAAAATCTGAGACCAGCATGTAAATGCAAGGTGCCACCATCGCTACCAGAGACTAGGATCCTGAAAGAGAATCTGGGTGCCTAAAGAAGGGAAATACATAGGTCTTGTGAGGGGTCTGTAAGGGGAACTAGGTCACTGCAACGCCCATGGGAGAAGACACCAATCAGGGAATACAAGAGCAAACCCCTAAGAGCTCGGAATGCCTGGTCTCTACCCCTCCAGTACAGCAACTGAGGAGGGTTCTCACCTGGCTACAGACTTGAAACTGTTTTACCCTTACCCGATTAGAGAGGAATCCCTGGGACCTCATGGTGAGTGGTCAGTTGTGAACTCAGTGAGCACTCTAGAAGAACACTTGGAGGGTATTCTTGTTCCCTCATCATAGATTGTACTACAGAGGTGGGCACTGTGAGCTCAGTGGACCTGGCCCCAGGAGTGGGTTTGTGACAGTCTCCAGAACTGTACACTGTACTCAGATGTGGTCTCACCAAAGATCTGTAAAGTGGCATGGTAACCTCTTTTTCTGCCAGTAATTCCCCTACCTATGCAACCCAACATTCCATTTGCCTTTAATGCTGTTTTCTTGCATTGTCTGGATGTTTCAGATCATGTGATATGATTGTGATATTATTGCTTTCAGGAATACAGATCTCTTCAGCTGCTGTGAGCACCTTCTTCAGTGAATCTCACATTTGCACTGTGGTTACAGCCTCATACAGCTGCTCCAGACCCTTTAGCACTAGGTCTTTCATCTTGGCAAAGTCTGCCTTTCAGATGTGTCTGGTCCTGGTGACTGAGGTGCAGCTAGTTTTCTCTGTCACCAGGGAGAAAGATAAAGCAAAAATTATAAAACTGAGCACTCTAACATCTATGGGTGCTAGTCACCATATAAATCATTGCACATAGAAAGAAAAAGCAGAGTACTCTCAGGACAGGTTAAACTTTTATTGCCACATAGTGAACATGAAGCAAGCTTTCCCTATGTAGCACCCTACATATAGGGCTTCATCAGAGGGCAGGACTTTGCTCAAAGGACAGACATTCTATGCAGTGTGCATATGTGTATTCATAAAGCCCAAACAGCATATGTGTCCCATAAAAGTGAGTAAAGTGCATTACTTTAGTGAGTACTGTAACACATAAAAAGTGCATCTTGTGCAAAAATTTGTGATAAATAGAAAACACATTATGGGCCAGATATTTAAGCATTAGTACCAGCACCAACAGAGTTTGCACTGGTGCTGCCCAATTTTGCGGCTTGCACTGGAGGGCCATATTCAGAGGCCCAGGTAGCGTGCCTTAAACCCGTTAGCATTGCACATGGGTGGCAGCGACATAGTCAAAGGTTTACATGGCAGTAAAACAGCACTCAAAGCAGCACCATTTACCAACCTTTGAAAACCATGACTTAACCAGATGCTAAGTCCATACCCCAACCCCACTGATGGCAGGGCTGTACTGTAGCTGCCCACTTCAATCACCCGTACTGGGTGTCGGTAGACATATTCCTCATGTCTAGTGGCTTCACCCACCCCCAATCACCTGTCCTGTATTAGTTAAATATATCCCTGCTATCTAGTGGCACCCCCAAGCACCAGTCCCATGTTAGTGAAACATATCTCTGGTATCTAGTGGCAACCCCTACCCCTAAAGCTCCCATCCCAGTTAAGCAATCCTAAATCCTTGGGCCTGTGCAATTTACCCTCTGTACGCCCATCCCATGTCTTGGAATATATGCCTGGTGTCAATTGATGCCCCTCATTACCCCATACACCTGTGACATAGAGTGTTCAAATCCATGGTGTCTTGTGGCACTCCCCTGTACACCCATGCCACTGCTGTGTTCAAATGTCTGCTATCTATTGGCTCCCACCCCCCATACACCCATAGCATTTCATTATTCAAATTTATGGCATCTAATGATACTCCCAATCACCCATGTACAACGTAATGGATCAACCCAGTGTCTAATGGTACCCCCACCCTCCAAATGCCTGTCAACATACAGAACAGGATTACATTGGCAGTCCAGTGCTTACCCTCCTTGCCAGCTCATGGAGACACCACTCAACATATCCCCCATACCAGGGTGTCCAGGCTGGTGCTGGAACTCCCAATGCAGTGACCAGCACAGCCCTCCTCTCACCTCCTCCTCCTCCAGCCGCCATATGAGCTGACATGAAGTGCATGTACAGTATGTATAAATATAATCTACTGTATGCACACTCACTGTCAGCTCATATGGCAGCCAGTCAAGGAGGTGAGAGGAGGGCTGTGTCAGTCACTGTATCAGGAGTACCAATGCCACCACAGATACCCGGCAAGTGTGAGTATGAAGGGTGGTGTTCTGTGAGCAAGATGGGTGAGTGGGGTGACACTGGGCCACCAATGTATACTGTTCTGTATGTCAGTGAACATTCTGGGGAGTGGAGGATACCAGTGGATACCAGAGCGGTGCATCGTATTGTACACGGTGCTTGGTGGTTGGGGGATGCCACTAGATTTCATGGCTTAGAACACTGCAATGATACGGGTGTTTGGGGTGGGGTGCCACTAGACACTGGGGATATGTTCTGAAACATGGGATGGGTGTCTGGGGTGCCCAGCTAGACACCAAGTATATATTCCAAGACATGGGATAGGTGCACTTGGGGTGCCAGTAGACACAAAGGTTTGAAAACTGGAATGACACCAGTGTGTGCAGGGGGGGGTGCCACTAGATACCTATGATATGTTCTGAGACATGGGATAGGTTTACAGAGGCTGGGGGTGCCACTAGACACTAGGAATATGTTCTGACATATAGGATAGGTGTATGGGGATGGGGACACCACTAGACACTGGGGATTTGAACACTGCAATGGCACGGGTGTTTGGGGGTGGGGGCACCACTAGGCACCAGGAATCTGTGATTGCTTACTCGGGATAGATGTTCAGGTGGTGGAGGTGCCTTCCACTAATGCAGGACAGTGCTGGGGGTGCCACTAGACACCAGGAATTTGAGCACTGAAATAGCATAGGTGTATGGGGTTGGGGTACCACTAGACACAAGGGTATGTACAAAAATATGGAATGGGTGTTCGGGGTGGGGTGCCACTGAACACCAGGAATTTGTGGTGGCTTACTCAGGATGGGTGCTCAGATGGTGGGGTGCCACTGGACACCAGAGATATGTTTCATTAACATGGGATGGGTGCTCGGAGGGTAGAGGGTGTCACTGGACTCCAGGGATAGGAAACAGTGCATGGCGTGGGTGTTCGGGTGGGTGTACTGCTAGACACCAGGGATATGGGACACTAATGCAAGATGGGTGTTCTGGGAGGAGGGGTGCCACTGGACACCAGGAATTTGTGGTGGCTTACTCAGGATGGGTGCTCAGATGGTGGGGGTGCCACTGGACATGAGAGATATGTTTCATTAACATGGGATGGGTGCTCGAGGGTAGAGGGTGCCACTGGACACCAGGGATAGGAAACAGTGCATGGCGTGGGTGTTCGGGGTGGGTGTACTGTTAGACACCAGGGATATGGGACACTAATGCAAGATGGATGTTCTGGGAGGGAGGGTGCCACTAGACACCAGAGATATAGGAAATGAAAACAGGATGGGTGTTCAGGGGTGAGGAGTGCCACTAGACACTAGGGATATGGGAAACAAATGCGGGACAGATGTTCAGGGGTCCTCTAGACACCAGAGATATGAGAAACTAACACAGGACAGGGGTTCAGGGGTGAGGTGCCACTGGACACCAGGGACATCAGCAGGCACACACAGGATGGGCATTAATGGGCTGCAGCTCACCAAACAAATAAGCCCATAATGGGCATACAAATTGCCCTTAGCACCTTGCATGTCCAAATGTGCTCATTTGCTTGTTATGGCTGAATACAGCCCACAGGGTACCGGCATTGTCTGTTCTGGGAGTGCTATGTCCTGTGGGCTGGATACAGTCTAGTCCATGTCAGGGCAGCACAGTTTTACTTAGATTTAGTGCTGCCTGACATGGACCAATATTCAGTTAGTTAGCACTGGTCCACTGTCCAAATGAAAATGGCACCCACTGGGTCAGCTGCAAGCATGGTACAAGCCTTTGTGCTGCACTTACACCTTAATTGAATATCTGGCCCTATGAATTTAAATAGAAACACACTATAAACCGACTGTTGAAATGTTCTACCATCCCCAGTGGCTGTTCCATTCTAAATGTCTTTGATTTGATTTGCATTTTAAATTAAACGCCATAGGCAACTGGTAAGAAGGAGTCAATGTCAATTCAGGGCCAGGAGAAGAAGTCAGCTTTACCAGTTACTGCAGAAAAATATATTTATTTCAGACCTGCAGCAACAGGAAACCAACTAGCTATGAGGTACTGTCTTGAGAACTTATTCACAAAAAGGCTGCAATCACTTTAGGGGCTTTACATTACCAGCTCTGCACCAGTGCCAGAGGTGTACAGGGCAGATCCAGGAATTGTATAGATGGGGAGCTGAAGTCAGAGAAAAAAAAAATGATAGGCCGGGGTCTGGTGGGCCGCCTAGGCCCTCAGAAATCTTTAACATTTTGGTGCATTCTGGTGCATTTTGGAGGTATTTCTAATGCAATTTCTACTCATTTCCTCCCTCCCCATGCTTTGTTAGTTGCACTCTAGCACCATCACCAGAGTCCCCACAGTCCACATGATAGTATGTTGCCCAAAATACCCTCCACCCCTCAAAAACACAAAATACCAAAGACTGCAGCTGAGCAGCAGCACATCCGGAACACAGAACAATGAGAAAAGTTGAAAGAGACTGGTGATAAAGACAAATTGTAGACAAATTAAATGACAATCCAAGTAAACAAGTTCACAAATGTCACTCACTCAAGCACATTATGACATTACCATAAAGCCAACCCATCCCAGTGTATCCTGCATTGCAGATTAACGTATCCCCAACCTTATCTCAGTAAAAAATAAATACAGTAACTATAGAAATATGGGAACAAAGTCACTTTGCTATCTAGTTTCTGAAAATATCATTACAAGTCTGCTTGTTATTTTTGCAAAACGATTTTATTCTATAGAACAATTTATTTCAAAAATACATTTTTAAATAAATAAATATTTTTATTGTTTTAAAATGTCCTTAGTGGGATAACCCCATGGTATGAGGCATCTCATTTTTATGTTTGCTTGCACGCATGTGCAAGAAACATAGTGCCATTATCCGGTTTCTGGAGGTGTGGCACCCTCTTCCAATTCCGTCCGTGTGTTTGCAGGCGTGGCCACAGTTGCCCAATGCATGCTGCAGCTGTCTATGACAGCACCTGAGAATGCAGTGGCTTACAGTTGAAAGGAGAGCTGCTTCAGTGAGCATGATCAGATAAGGGAAGTGCTCACTGAAGTGCTCTACCCTCCCCAAACAGTCTTCCAGTGCCACGCTGGGAGCCCACCCCAGTGTGGCAACAATGTGTTGGCTGACTGGGGTGCCCAATCCCAGCTCGGCTCCACAGTCCCCCAAGAGATTACCGAGTGCCATGCTGGGAGCCCACCCCAGCGTGGGCAACAGTCGGAATGGCCGACGGGGTGCCCAATCCGCTGGCTCCACTGCCCCCAAAGTTTAGCTGCCATGCTGGGAGCCAGCCCAGCATGGCAAACATACTGCGTCGGTAATTGCCATGCTGAGCCCACCCCAGCATGGCAAATGTCCCGCCGTAATTAAAAAACCTGAAAACACACAAAACGGTCCCTCGCAGTCTCCCTGCCCCTCCCCACCGCGCCCACCCTCTGCACACCCTGCCTCCCCACACCCCACCTCACCCCATACTTACCTCAAGAGCTTGGTGCGATGATCTTTGGTGGACCGGGAACACGTCTGCACTGTTCAAAGCCGACCAGTAACTGAGGAAATGCTGTATGCTGTATAATGTAATGAATAGGGTTTTTCAACTTAGCTGCATATCTCAGGCATCTTTTGGAATTTTGGCACCAAATTTTCAACATGGGGTTTTGGGACCCCTCCTCATGAGTTCTGTCACTGTCATGGCGTTAATTGGGCCCAATGGTGATTTCACGGTCACTGCACAAAATCACCTTTTGGGACTGATTAACAAAATGACAGTGCCAGTGTTCATAAGGTGGGCTCTAAAAGCCTATGTTGAACATTTGGTAAAAATTCCTAAAATGACTGTTTTACGAGCGCATGCTAGCTGTTCCCACGCACCATAGGTTCACGAATTTTTAATATTTTCACTCCAGATTGTCAACATTGCCATTTGACCACACTTCCTTATGAGTAGTACAGCTGTCATTTTCACATCTCACCCAAAATGTGTTTCGCGCAAGGCGCACAATGGCGCAGTCGGTGTGCGAAATCAATGTTTGGGACACATTAAGAAAATCACAGTGGCACTGTTCATGAGCAGAGGTGTTAAATGGCTATGTTAAAATTTGGTGGAAAAATTCCAAAATGACTGTGTTAGCGAGTGAGCATTGCGCAGTTTCCATACACCTCGTAAGTTCATGAATTTGTAATATTTTCAGTCCAGATTTTCACCAGTGACATTTTTCCACACTTCCTTATGAACAGTACAGCTGTCATTTTCACAACATGGCTGGCATGTTTTCACACTTTAGCACAGAAATGCGTGGTCGCTGTGGGAAATCATTGTTTGGGACAGATAAAGAAAATCACACTGACACTGTTCATGACCGGAGGTCCCAAAATGCCTGTGTTGACAATCTGCTGTAAACAATTCCCGAACTAATTACATTACGGTGTACGCTTGCACAGTTTCTACGCACGCCGTGACTTCACCAGTTTTTTAAATATTTTCACTGCAGATTTTCAACATTGCTATTTTTTACACCTCCCCATGAAAGTACAGCTGTCATTTTTCACATCCTGTTCAGAATGTGTTTTGCACCTGGTGCCAAATGCCGTAGTCGCTGTGCAAAGCAACTTTCGGCTAACAAACTGATATTGCCACTGTTCATGAGGTGGGGTCACAAAAAACCCATGTTGAAAATTTGAAGTAATACTCAGCGAATGCCCTGAGGCGTTAGGGTTTCCAACCATAACACCCACCCTGTAGAGAATGACAGGCATCAGGGCTGTGACTTGGGATTGTCACCTGCAATGTTCATACCATTCCACCTCCACCCACACCCTGCAGCCACTGAGAGGCATCGAGGTGTTCCTTGACCTCTTCGCCCCAAAGTTCACCCCATTCTCCTATACCGCACCCATCTCACAGTATTTCCTGATGGAATGGTGCAGACAAGGGCCAAAGACCCCTAAAGCACACCGTGACATTTGTCGGTGTCTGCACGGTAGGGTGTGGTGAAATGGCGGCTGCTATGCCTGATGACCCAAAGGCACACCCCAATGCCTGTCACTATCTGCAGGGTGATGATGGAGTTGCTTCAGTTCAATACTTCACTGCCATTTCTATTATGCAGCTCTGTAACTCCTACACTACCAGTGCCAATGAAGCAAGCAAACATTCAACATTGACAAATGCTTGTTATGATAGGCCCAAGAAGTCAGTAAGCAGACAGAAAAACAGTTTTAAGCAAATATAAAAATGCATTTTTTTTTTAGCAACAGCACTTGTTTGGGTACATCACAACTACCCCCCAAATTCAACACATAGAACTACATAACCTAAATATTTGATTCTATTACTTTTTTCTAGTTTTGTAACTCGTGTGTCAATGAGGCAAACAAGGTCCAATGACTTCTGTTACCAATTTTGCTCTCAAGCATGCAGAAACTCCTGCACATGCCATAACATACAGCAGAACACCTTCAAAGTCCCATGTCTATTAATTCCTCTGTGCTCATTCACTCTGTACAACAACGACTAAAAAGACCACACAGATTAGACATACAGTACATGCTGAGGTTTTTACTCGGTTCAAAGGTCTCATGTACCAGTTTCTGCCCCTGGTTCATGTTGCTCAGACCAGACCTGCCCCAGCATTAGTTTTGTACCATTCTGGCATGCTACAGGAGGGCACTACTCTCAACTCCCACTCCTGCAAATCTGCACCAAAATCAATTTGCCATATAGGACAAAACTAGCAGTGACCTTAAACAATTTTAATGTCATGAATTTAAGCTCTCCATACTAGAAATTAATAACACTAGCACTATTTTTATTACACACCCAGTTTGATGGAACACTAATGTCCTGTCCCATCCCAGCAGCTGCCCCACCCACCATAGTTTGTGACTGTGAAAGTCTTTTATTTTTAAAGCAAGAAGTACCTGATTAAATGAAGACTTGATCAATTTTCAGCAGGCTGAAGTCTATGTGCCCCTAGTTGAGTGCTGTCTCCGGTCACCTGGCCGCCAAACTCTCTCTCACAGCATACACTGACCCCATGACTCTAATGAGCACAGCTCTCAGCTACAGCTTGCTTCAGCTACCAGAAGATGACCTGAACCTCACTCCAACTCCTTGTGCTGATTTACCAAGGCCACACCGACCCCACTGCTACTGGACTGCTGCGCCTGAAACCTCGGCTTTGCTCTTCACTTGTGAGTTCCACTCTCTCTGTCTCCTCCTCAGTAGTACACTCACTCCTGTCTTGCTCCAACATTAATCTTCTCAGTTAATGAATTACAGCTCACTCTTGTTTCAGCAGCCCAGACATTTAAAGAAGGCACCCTTACAGCCACATCCACTACTGGACGCAACAGCAAATCAGGAGCAGTGAGCTAGGCACCTGGTTGAGATCTGTATTGTTAAAGTCCACTCCGCTTGCTGCAGCTGTACCCCCACGTATGACCCCCACCAGCGCATGAACAAAGGAGCTGCACCAAGCCTGCAAAAGTAGAGAATGAATGCTCAAGCTCACCAAGCTGCTGCCACAGTGCTGGGACCGACCACATGGTGCAGGGTGAACGTTAGTAAGAAATTCATGCTGGAGACCGCTTTTCCGTGGGGGAATCAACTATGTAATGTGGGTGGGGTGGTTGTTTACTGCACTACCAGGACACTGGAGGACAGGGCTGGCCTTAACCATTCTGAGCCCCTGTGCAGTCTCTCTGCCGGCCCCCACCACTCCATTCCTGTGGGCCCTCCACATCCAACATTTACACCTCACTAACCCTCCTGTCCTGAATTACTAAAGCAGTACCAGGTCTACTAGTTTAACTAGCAAATTTTAATCAGTGCCATTGACTGCATTGAATTATTTGACTTCGCCATTGGAAATGAATCTGACCGAGCCTGGAGCAAGAACTTAAGTAAGTACGGTACTACTACCATATTCATTTCTGTAAGGACAGGGTTATCATCCTGGACACTCACACCTCTAATACTCTGATTTGCAAACAAGTTAAACAACTTAACTTTTCTGGAGGTGTGAGTGAGAGAAAATAGAGAGGATCATCATGGGACACCAGTAAGGTTGCCACCTGTCAGTTTTTTACCTGGTGATCAGGTTTTCAGGGTCCCTATCAGGAAATCCAGTGTTGTTCTGTGCTGGTCAGGTTTTGAGCCATTTTGAGTGCTCACATACTTTTGAAACATATTTTGTCATGTCATTCGTTGTTTCACCTACATGTCCAGGTTACAAACACGTTCTCTTGTCAATATAGCCCTCTGTTTGTAGAAAGCAGTCAACCTGGGAGGTGTAAGTAGGCCATTAACACCATTAGCAGTTACTTGACCTAATCTTTTTCACTGCAGCAAAGCTGCCCCCACCTTTGTAACAGTAACAGAGCCAGTTGTCTTCCACTTTCATTTGCTGGCAAACATTTTCATCTCTAACAACATTTAGGCATTTTTAAATGTTTTAAATTATTTTTCCTCAAGAAAAAGCATGGGCCCCCAAGGTGCAGGGGCACAGTTTGCACCTAACTAAGGTCAGCTCTGCCGGAGGACAGATGAGACCTGTATGGCTCAAGCAGCTTTCATGATAAAGAATGCAGCACAGTGTGTTACTAATAGAGGCTCCATGATGGGGCAGCTATTGCACCCTTAGCTTCCCTCTAAATCTGCCTATGGTGCAGATGAGTTGCACCAGTGCAGATCCAGCAGTGTAAAGAGCTGCCAGAGCATTGCAAATGGCTCCACTGCTGCACAGAGCATTCCCTGGTTTGTTGGGAATTGGAGCAGAGTGCACCAGTGCAGGCATTTTTGCAAGCATGTAAAAATGCTACTTCATCTGCACTGGTGCCACTTCCGCTCACTAACCCTTTGCTGGAAATGCCCCCAAAACACGGGAAGGCAATTGGGACACACTGCACAGCCAGTAGCTTGTAAAAGAAAAGGACAGTGCGATTGAGGTAGCAAGTTGATTCAGATGGCAACCGTCCAGATAAGCTATAATGTAAAATCACCTTTTGACTCTGGTTTGGGATGCTTAGCACTGTTCACTATCTCTAAGGTTATCTTTTCAAGGGACACTGTAATAGATGACTTATGTTGATAGCCTCTGTAGCTTTCCACTGAATGCCTTGTACTCTGGTCTGGGGTTTTATGGTCAGAATCACTAGGCTTTCCTTTCCTGGGGTTTATAAACTGCTTTTTGTATCTTTTGTAAGCTACTACTGAGATGGTTATGTGTTATACTGAATTGGGGTCAATATAGCTCACCAGGGTTGTGATAACTGTTTACTCTCCACTAGCGTCACAGCCACTGATTACCATCACCCCTACCTAAGGAATGTGTGTCTACATATGCTAATATATGGTTACCACTAATACCACATCTGGGTGAAGCCTATATATTGCCTTTCTTCTGTTGCTCTTCAGACTACTACTGGTAGGAATGTCTCTCCCTTTCTGTTCCTGGGGTAGGCGTGCTGTGTGGTGTCTTTTCTGACCCCAAAGGTACTTGCTTCTGTCCAGAAGTGGTGGCTTTCCCGCATATTTCCAGAAATTGCCCCCACCTTTAAATTGATCGCTAAGCTTCATCTGTTTTGCACTAGCACTCTGACTTCTGGTTAAAGTTATTTAAGATTGCTAACCATGTCCCTCAAGGGAATTGCTCTAGCGTAGCGTATGTCATGTTCTCTTTATGCATGGACCATTTCATTATAGAGCTTGTAACCCCTCGATACTCTCCCACCAAGAAGCATTCTCTGACTCTTTAACAGCAAAGGGCTGACTCCTGCCATCCTCATTCAGCGTGACTTTAACAAAAATGGTAACTGCTATAAATTAGCCACAGACCTACTGGCAGCACAATATGGTAAAATGGCCTGCTTCCCTACCCATATACCTAGGCTACAGCTTCTAACCTTCATAATCATGGCTCATGATGTTGAAACCAATCCTGGTCCCATCCCTGTACAATATTATTAAGGGGTCCTCCCCAATGACCCCTATTGATCTAACATTGCGGCCTCAAAACAGCCCATGGAATGTTAACAGCTTATGGCCTAAAATGCATGAACTTGAAGGTTGGTCCAAACTTCCCTGACATATTAGGCATCTCCAAGACTTGGTTCAGACCTGCTCTCCTCACTCATGAAATTGACCTATCAGGCTATTTGGTCTTCAGGAAGTATAGGATAGAAAAAAGGGGATGGGTCCTTCTTTTATTAAATCATTCCTCAATGTCCATGAAATCACCTCACTGCACTTGATCAGTCTCCTGTGAAGCAATCTTCATGAATCTAACCCCTGGAGGAGCAAAGCCTTCAGACTGACTGCATCTATAATTCACCGAATGTGGCAGATCTACTCTATCCTCATTGGCCAGTTGCCTAATTGATCAATCCCCAGGTGAACTAATTTGGGTGGAAGACTATAATATTAATTGGCTGAATAATAACCACAAAGGAGAAATTAGCCCTGTCTGACCTCTGCCTATCTCAAATTATTAGGAAACTCAGCAGAATCAACAACAGAACTGGCAACCACTTTCTCTTGGACTGGATTTTAGGAAATATACCAGACAGGAGCAGGGCGTGGAATCCTCCCAGACCTTCTCAGCAATCACTCCCCTGTGTTCTGCATCTGAAAGAATAATGCTCCTAACCCACCCTCAAGACTCATTAAAGATCAATGATAAGTGTAAGATGCAGTGATATAAACAGGTCCAGAGGAATAAAACTCTTCTAAAAAAAGCTGTCAGTTATTTTATCCTTTTTCCACATTTAGGAATATCTCTGATTAGCACTCACATCTGATGTATCGTTGAAACATTGCTCATCTGCCACCCATTCTCTCTCTGAAATTGAACTGAGACACATCATACAGGGCTTGATGTGTTTGGGACCACTTTTTTTTCTTCATTTATTTGAACACATTATCACAGCACAGACTGACATCAAGCACATGACTGTGAGCCATTGACGTGATGTCAAAACAACAGTGGCTGAGTGCTGTTGGATAGAAAGGCTGTTAGTGACTGATCACAAAAGAAAAACAGAGATTTGACCTCAGGACTCGGAGGCTCCAATTATAGGCTGCACTCTTAATTTAGCCCACTGCAGCTAAGAATGAATAAATGTCACAGCCAACAAACTGACTAATGCTGGTCCTAACTGAGGTATGCTAGGCACTACAACCCCAAAGTCCTTAGCGGCTCCTACTGTTCCTAACTTCATGCTGTGTCCTAAACCTTATAAGAGCTCAAAGCCTGCCACAATTGCCCTCTTCTTTGCTGTGTGCACATGGCAGGCAACTGGAATGGTGCACTCGGAGATGTTCATCAGAGCCTCCACAGAAGGCCCTACAATTACCCGTGAGAACAACTCGCAGCACTGACTGAATCAGTGGTTGAGCAATAAGTCAAACAGTCCCTGTTAAACTTCGATTAGGGCTGCTCGGTGGATACTGCAAGCACATCCCAAGCAACATTGAACCTGGGCTGCTGTCAGGTGGGATCTTTATTGTTGGAGGCTCAGGGAAGGATCGGGAGCGATTCCCCTGAGTTTTTCTGTCTGATACTGACTCTGGTAGTAATGGAGAACTACTGGCCACCCAAGACAGTACCTCTGGAAAAAGCTTAAAATCCTCCCTTTATCAGCAATAAAGGGCACCTCAGTGGTGAAAAATAATCTGTTGGGCAATTAGAGATAGGGGGACAAAAAGACAGTCCCAGATAGTAAGAGAGTGGAGACCATCCCCGCCATAGAAAGAGGCAGAGCTAGTACCCCAAGAAGATGCTCCACGAGGAGCTCCTCGAAGGGAGGAAGCAGACTACGTTGGATTCCAGAAGTACCTCAGCCCACAGGCACTTAGTGGGCTTTAGAGACATCTTTATCTTAGAAGGAGGCAGACTTGACTCCGAATCAGGTGGGAATAAAATTCCAGGAAGAGAGTGCTGAGGGGCAGCCTGAGCCTGAGGGCTCCCTAGGGCACAAAACCCTCAAAAATTAAAAACTCAAACAGGGCTCACCGGTGGTGCTGAGGGTTGAGGCGCTGGATGTTACACCTGCACCATGCTGGTGACCTGAGTTTGGGAACGAGCTCGGTTGCCAGTGGTTGGCTGGGGCGAGGAGCTTGATTGACAGCTGCTAGGCAGTTCTTCTCTCCCTGGGAGAATCTGGAGTCTCCCAAGTTCTTGGTTGCCACCCAGTGGAGGCTAGATGAAACATAGAAACATAGAAGTTGACGGCAGATAAGGACCGCAAGGCCCATCCAGTCTGCTCATTTTTTTCTACCTTATAAATGTGCTATCGGCCTTTGCTCTGTCAGTGGCCTATCTATTCATACTCATTTGTATTGCTCCCTTATGCCTATCCCATGCCTGTTTGAAGCCCTGCACTGTATTCATAGCCACCACTTCTTTAGGTAGGCCATTCCATGCATCCACCACCCTTTCTGTGAAAAGAATTTCCTCACATTCCCCTTAATCGGCCCCTCTAATCTCATGCTGTGTCCTCTTGTCCTGCTATTTTTCTTATATTTAAACATGTTAGACTCTTTCACCTTGTTAATGCCCTTAAGGAGTTTGAATGCCTCGATCATATCACCTCTCTCCTCCTTTGCTCAAGGGTATACATATTGAGCTCTGTTAATCTGTCCTCATATGTCTTCTGATGCAATCCCTGCACCATTTTGCTGCCTTCTCTGGACTGCCTCAATTTGGTTAATGTTCTTCTGAAGGTGTGGCCTCCAATACTGCATGCAGTACTCCAGATGGGGCCTAACCAGTGTCTTGTAAAGAGGATTATTACCCCTCTTACGACTTGTGATACCCCTACTACACACCCTAACACCCCCTAGCCTTACCTACTGCTTTAGAGGTCTGCTTGGATGATTTCAGATCATCAGTGATGATGATGCCCAAGTCTCTTTCTTCCTTTGTGACTGCTAGCAACTCCCTACCAGCCTACAGGTGGCTTCAGGGTTTCTCTTCCCATGTGCATGATCTTGCACTTCTTTGCATTAAATCCCAGTTGCCACTCTTCTGACCATTTTGCTAGTTTATCCAGATCTCTTCTCATTCTGCCCACCCCATCTGGATCATCTACTCTGTTGCAGATCTTGGTGTCATCTGCAAACAGACAAGCCTTACCCTCTAGTCCATCTGCAAGGTCACTAATGATGATGTTGAAGAGGACTGGCCCCAGGACTGATCCCTGAGGTACCCTACTTGTGACTTGCATCTCTTCTGACTGTATACCATTTACCACCATTCTCTGTTTTCTGCCCATCAACCAGTTTGCCACCCAGTTGACCAACTTCTGACCCACCCGAGCCTACCCAGCTTATTTATCAATCTTCTATGTGGAACTGTGTCAAAAGCTTTGCTGAATTCAAGGTAGATGACATCAACTGCTCCCCTTGGTCCACCACTCTGGTTACCCAGTCAAAGAAATCTAAGATTAGTTTGACAGGACCTTCCTTTGTAAACCCATGCTGTCTTGGATCCTGTGCCCCTATGGATTCCAGGTGTTGCACTATCCTTTCCTTAAGGTGCCTCCATAATCTTGCCCACTACTGAGGTAAGACTGACTGGTCTGTAGTTCCTGCCTCCTCCTGCTACCACTCTTGTGGAGGCGGGACCACATGAGCCCTTCTCCAGTCTTCTGGGACCTCTCCTGTGCTCAGAGACTCACTAAACAGTTCTGCTAATGGCTCTGCTAGTTCCACCTTTAGCTCCTTAAGTACCCTGGGATGTATGCCATCAGGTCCCGTTGCTTTATCCACTCTGAGCTTAGCAAGCTCTTGTAGGACCCTTTCTTTTGTGAAGGGAGTAGTGCTCACCTCCCTCCCCTGTGTCCATGGTGCTGAGCTGTGGGCCCTGCCCTACCTTCTCTTCAGTAATACTGAGCAAAGTATCTATTTAGGATAGATGCTTTTACATGGTCCTCCTCCTCACATGCTCCTTTTCTCCATTAATTAGCAACCCCTCTGGACTTTCTCATTTCACTAATGTATCTATAGAAAGTCTTGTCACCTTCTTTACTGTTCGTGCTAGTGTTTTCTCAGTTTGGAACTTTGCCTGCCTTACTGCCTTCCTGCTTCCCTTAGGGCAGTTTGGTATGCCTCCCTATCTTCACCCTGTGTTCCCTATACTTCCTGAAGGCCAGCCTTTTGGCTCTGACCTTTCTGCTACTGTATTTGAGAACCAAAGTGGTTTCTATTCTTTGCAGTTCCTTTTCTGTCTAACACAATGGATGTTGCTTCAAGTACTGCATCCTTAATGCTTGCCCACTTTGCCTGTACTCCTCACCTGTGTTTCTTTTTGCCAGGGCTAGCTTAACTCTGTTGGCCATCTTATCAAAGTCAGCTCTTCTGAAGTCCCATATTTTTGCCTTGGAATGGGATGATTTAGATGTAGTAGCCAAATTGAACCATACCATGTGATGGTCACTGGCCCCAGGTGACCTTCTCACCCGGAGATCTGTGATCCCTTCCCTGTTAGTCAGTACTAGATCTAGGATAGCCCTGTCTCTTGGCAGTGCAAAGCCCAGAGGGAGACTTGGTGTTAGGTCAGGCAGGGGAAGAAGGGGCAGTCACTGGAGCCATGTGATGCATGCTCACCTCCACGGGCATGCATGACCATGTTCTGGGGTACCGGACTAGAAGGAAGAAAATCAGAAAAAGTATATGTCTCACCCATTGCTGAGCAGGTGGAGGTGGCAACGGGAGCAAACAGCTATATAAAAGAAAAACTGAAACAGGAGCTTCAAACCACACCAATCGCCCCACCCACCCACCCCTACCCTGTTCATCTTCCCTTCTGGCCTCTGACTCCGATTCCACCAAGGATAGGATCTCTGATTTAGATGCCAGTTTGGACAGGTCCCCACCATGCAATTAGTGGTTGGAGATGGCCCCAAGTCTCCAATTACCCCCAGTGGAGGATCAGACTCGGGATAGACTGGTAGAAGTTCGATCCGGATGCACTGGATGACTTTTCTTTGAATGGGTCCCTTGACCCAAGGTGTCAGAGTAGTTGGTGGTGAGACTATGGAAATCTTTAGATAGGAAGACTCAACATAGGCTCCAATGAGACTATCCCAGACCTTCCCTCCTCACAAGATGGCTTTGGCACCAGAATTTAACAAACAGTTCTTGGTGTATCTGGGAAAAGGATAAAGACCCCAAAAAGGGCTAGACAAGAGCCTTAGGCTGGTGCAGGATAAGTTGTTGGACCTGGTGGGTCCCTTAGCCCTGTTGGGAGATGTGGTTCAGGAAGCACTGGATGACAGCAAGCCCCGGACCCTGACCTACCTTCAAGATATTATTCAGAGAGCTATCTGCTTCTTAGGCAATGCTAATATTTTGCTCTCAGCAAAAGGTGCAGGTTGGCTCTCCTCTGTTTTCACCCCAATCCATGGAGCTGGCTTACAAGGATACAGGGGCAGAGGCTGAGGGCTGGCTTTTCAGTGTACCACTCCTGAAATAATTCAAAAGCTGGGAGAAGGTTTCTCTTGATAAGAAAACTGCGGACGTCATTCAGACTGATGAGACCCTTTTTCCAAAGTCTGGAAGGGTAACAGCCATCTTTTCAGCCAGGCAGGGCAACAAGGTTTCCAACAGGCCCCAGATTATAGCCTCAGTGGATACTGACCTTCAGATCTGGGGCTGGCAGAGTTTCCACATCAAATGCCGCTCCAGGGAAGCTAGAGGAGCTCAACAAATGACCCCCTCCCCAACAGCAGGTAAGTCAACTATCCTTACTCCCTTTTTCAAAGCAGTCCCAGGCCCATTGCTACTGGGTGGAAGGCTGGCGCTGTCCACGGCCAACTGGGACAAAATCACCTGAGACCCATGTGTGCTGGCAGCCATAGAGGCTATCACCTAGAATTCAAAACCCCGCCTCCATCACAGTTTTTCACACACCTGTCTCACTCTTGCCAGGGAGTAAGATCTCATAAACAAAGAACTGGACCTCTCCTGTCCAAGGAGCGATCTCAAGGGGGAACACAATGAAATATGGCTAAGCTCCATTTTCACGGTCCCAAGAAGGACGGGGGGGCTATGCCCAGTGATCAGTCTCAGGGACTTGAACTTGTTTATGTGTGCCTCACTTCAGGATGGAAGGATCCATCTCTTAAGAGTCACTATACTCTGGGGACTGGATGGTCCATCTGGAGCTTACAGACATGTATCTCTCTTTTTTTTTTAACTTTCTTATCTTTATTAAAATAGCAAAAAGATTAACAGCAACAACAAAAGGACAATACAACAAAACTAACACTACTACTCTAACAACCATGAATAATCTACTCCCCTCCCACCTCTACTATACACAGCATACATAGATCCGTAGCTTATGAAATGTCATAGCTAAATAGAACAGGACCTATAATGGTTCTATATATTTATACTACAGTAAAGAAAACAGGTCTTTGGGTTAAAGGAAACCCAAAAGAAATCGAAAGAAAGACCATTAACCTCTACAAGTAATATTTTAAGTGGTTTACAAAGACAGACTAAAAAGACAAATAGTTGGAAAATATCTAAAACTATTAGCTACTCCTTTTTTTATATAAAGAAAAACAAGACAATAAGACTGACTCACAACATAATATAACTCTTATGGTATTGATGAAATTACAGTAGCATACCCTTGTTTGAAGGAATGCACTTTAACCCTTCCAGGTAGCTATTGGGAAAATGGAAGATTAATATGTAATGAGATGTTGTAGTCTTCCTCCCCATTTGAGAGAAATATTTTTGTCTAGTGTGAAAACAAGTAATTAAATAGGTAAGTTGAAGATTACTCCTTATATTCACAAGCCATTCACTAAAGGAAGGAATATTATTGTCCTTCCAATGGTTGCAAATAAGTTGTCTGGTAGAAATGGTTATAACCAAGAAAGTAACCTTCTGAACCTAAGATCCTGTCTGCAAAACATCCCAAAATATAGTGCTCTGTGTCAAAAGGAATCTTTAACTGTAGTTTATTTACTATCCTGGTTTGATTTTCTCCCAAAGAACCTGTATCTTAACACAAGACCATAACGTGTGAACAAGAGCATCAGATTCCAGATTACATCTAAAACATAAATCCAAAGAAGATAAACCAAACTTATATATTTTAGCAGGAGTTAAATAAGCTTTATAAAGGACTTTAAACTGGAGGTTGTCTAGTGGAATAAGTTTATACAAATCCCTCCACAGCTGTGACCAATCCAGAGATACATGAATGAATTAATTATTCCAGTAATTCGAGAATAGTGCCTGATCTGAATATTTAGATTTGAATAAAGTTAAATAAATATTTGCAATAGGGTGCTTTTATTGCCAATATCTTTAATTTGCTTGACAAAGTCTTGAAAGTCAGTTGTCGATGGAGGAAGGCCAAGTGTGCTTTAAGAGCAATTTTAATTAGAAGAGTATTGGTAAAGTATTTCTTAGTGAGTTCCAGACCCTTCAACACTAATTCAAAGGACTAATCTGGCCCTGACTGATAGAGGTCTTAACTGTGGGGTTAATAGAACTCGGTACAGATGTCTGTCTCACAATCCTGATCCACTCCTTAACAAGGACTGTCTGGTGTTCCTCTGGAAGGGGAAAAGTGGCAGTTCAACTGTCTTCCTTTGGATTAACCTCAACTTCCTGGTGTTTCACAAAAGTACTGCACCTGGTAGTTGCATAGCTCAGGGATTTGGGGATCAGGCTAATCCTCTATCTGATGATTGGTTGATTATGGCTCAGGATCAAGCTCAACTCCTGTTTCACTTTTCCTCACCACGTCCTTCTTGGAGGCCTGGGTTTTGTGATAAATGAAAAAGTTAGTTCTGACCCTGGTTCGGATCATCTCCTTTCTGGGCTTTGTGGGGACTCTTGCTCTGCTTCTTCCATCTTCCTTCCATGAAGGTGAAGAATACAAAAAAGAGATAAGGAGACTCTTGAAATCCTCAGCCCCCTTCCTATGAGACTTGACCAAGGTAATAGGACTACTATCATCCTTGGTCAGGCTATCTTCCACCTCTCCACTACAGGACTTGCAGTATTTCAAAATCCATTCCTCAAACAGATGGGATTCTTTGAGTCCAAACTCCCCAGCCCGGACCAGTCAGGTTGGAACTTATTTGGTGGTTGAGCCAAATGGAAACTGGAATGGAGAGCAATATTCGCATGCACCAGGAATTAATACTGTAAAACTAGAAATGTTCACTGTCAAATAATTTTTTGCTATATTCATGAAACACTAATTTGTGCTAAAAGAAAATTTGCACTAATTAGCCCTATTAACACTTTTCCATTACAGTGACTTAGCACTAAATGAAATTTATACAATCATGGCTGAATTTGAGTTTGTGCTAAAATTACTTGGCATGAAAATAACTAGTTTTACAGTAATAGATTCCAATGCAAGTTCCTTCAGTTGGGGAGCATGGTGCGAAGGAGTCTTCACCAAGGAAAATGGTTCCCAGAGGAGGCCTCTTCACATCAATGTATTGGAACTAGGGCAGCCAACTTTGCATCCACAGCTTTGTGAAGGACAAGCAAGGGATTGCTGTCCTTCTTGGCATAGACAATGTGGCAGTGGTGAGGTACACTGGGGAACCAGTTCTCTGCCCTTGACCATGGCAGCAAAGTTTTTTTGTAATCTGCCTTCAGCATTCAATCAAGGTTCAGGCAATCCACATCCGGGTCTGATCAACAGGGCAGCAGACTGGAGCTCGAGACACCTGCGAGACTCTGGCGATTCCATCTCCTCCATGGGATTTTCAAAAATCAACCTCAGAAAGATTCCCTAATCAAAGACCTATTTACTTAAGACTAAACCACCAACTTTGCAGATTCTTCTGTTGGAGACTGGATCCGAGGCAGAATCCACAGATGTAGTTACCAAAATTGGGAGGGGAAAGGATTCGCTTTTCTTCCTTTTTCCATGATATGCAGGATGTTGGTCCAAATCAGATGACAGAGAGTCACAGTGGCCTGGTGATCCCAGTCTGGCAAGCCAAACCATGGTACCTAGTTCTCCTGGAACTCTCAGTCAACATCCTCTACTCCTTCCCCAACTGCCCAATCTCCTGCTAGACTTGATGGGGTGCCCTCCCCTAGTCCAGAAAAGGTCCCTCCAGCTAGCAGCATTGACTCTTTCAGGGGATCCTGGGCAGTTTCAGGTCTTTGGATGGAGCTGTCAACTTCTCTGCCAATCTTGTGCTGGGGGCACTAGAAAGCGTACAGTTCCACCTGGGGTGGCTGGGTTAGCTGGTGTCTTTCAAGACACCTGGATCCCATTCTTCACCTGTAACAGAAGTCATAGAATTCTTATACAATGTTTACACAGGTAAGTCCTATCGTTACATTAACGTACTAAGATCAGCAATCTTGGCAGGTCACAACCCAGTCAAAGGCAGGTTTGTAGGTCAAAACCTTAGTCACTAATGTCACTAATGTATGAGAAGCTGATAAGGCATTGGCCCAAAAGTAGCTCCTTATAATCCATAGTAGTATTTAAGCTTTCTACCTTTCATTATATATTTATCCAATCTTTAAAAAAAAAATGTCTTTGTTTTCACTTATAATTTTTTCCTCAGGGAGACTATTGCAGAGGTTCAGCACACTTTCTGTATAAAAATACTTTTGTTTGTTCTTAGCCTTCTAGCCATCACCTATAATGCATGCCCTCTAGTTTTTGAATTAATGACTTTAAAGTTAATGTTCAGCTCATTCATGAGATAGGGGTCAGGTACTACCTTATAGAATAGTAGTAAGTCATCTCTTTTCCTCATGCTCCTCTGAAGTACAGTATGTAATTTCAGTTTTTCTATTCTTTCTTCATATGGCTTCTTCTTTGTATCCAGTACAGTTTTAGTCATTCTGTATTGTACCCTCTCCACTCTGTTTTCATCTGACCTCCTGTATGGGCACCAAAGTTGACTACAAAATAAAGATCCAGGCTTACATATGATCTATACAGTGACATAAGGACTTCAGCCTTATGACTTTTTATTTCCTTTCTATAGCCCTAATACTCTGTTTGCCTTTAATACAGCACTGACACACTTCTCTTTTAAAATCTAGGTCAGTATCTATAAGTATTTCTAGATCTTTTTCTGTGTTGGTGGATTTTAGTATTGTATTGCTCAATACATACTGGTGCAGGATGTTGTTTCTACCCAGGTGTAGAACACAGCATCTGTCCAGGTTGAATGACGTTCCCCATTTAAATGCCCAGTTAGTTATTACACTCAAGTCTGTTTGTATCCAATTAATATGTTCTACTGTTCCACTGGGACCTCCAAGTTTTGTATCGTCTGCATATTTAATAATGCAGTTCTGTATATTGTTACTTAGGTCAGGGATAAATAGTTGAAATATTATGGGACCCGGTACAGATCCCTGAGGCACTCCACTTCTCACCCTTCCCTCACCTGATAAGTAGCCATTCATGGTTACCCTTTAGGTTCTATCAGTGAGCCAGTCACTTACCCAAGGGCTGGGCAGACAGGAAGCTGAAGGAGACTGGAGCAGAAGGGGCAGAAACACAAGATGGAAAAAATAAGTCCTTGAAGATGGACAGGAAATTTATCTCAGTTATGCTATTAGCACTTTCAAGATGAAAGTCTATGCCCGAGAGATTGAAGTCCCCAGGATCACCACTGCACTGTATTTGTCTTTGATACCT
The DNA here is from genome assembly GCA_016271365.2 of Neoceratodus forsteri. NCBI lineage: Eukaryota > Metazoa > Chordata > Ceratodontiformes > Ceratodontidae > Neoceratodus > Neoceratodus forsteri. Next base: position 826,805,392 of record CM057453.1, on the reverse strand, counting down.
CTTTCAGTACATCAATTTTTCATATGCTTCCCATGTATTTTCAACAATCATGTGTCTGCCTCAGTAGTTTTACACACTGGAGGAAAAGAAAGCTAATCCATAAATGAATACAAATTCAGTGCATTAGGTTCTGCAGTTAGAACTGTCTGGCACTTGTTTTATCTGTGCTTAAGGATAAATGCTATTTCAACAAAGTAAACACACAAATATTATCACTTAGCTAATGCAGAAACAGTAAAATGTAGTACCACATCAGAGAGGTCTACCAGATTCTTAAACAACTCAAATCAAATGAATGAATTTACAAGGCCTAGACTCTCGGAGCCTTTTGAGACAAAGACAACTTGTTCTAAGAGAAAATGTACCTGCAAGCCACATGAGGGCGCCATATACCAATGGCAAGGTTCTCCCTGACTTGTATGAGATGGTTGTTTGAAGAGATTTAAGTTTCGGGTCCAACAGGCAGATATTGAAACAGAATTTTTTTACTTCCTCCTAGTCCCTGCCCAAGGAATCCTTTCCTCAGGTCTTTTCAGCCAGGCCTCGACATAGCGTGGACTAAATAGAAACATCTTTGTTAAAGAAATAGTCATGATCAATAAATAAAATAAATAAATAAATGACTTCTTGTACTTTACTGCATCCTTATGGGATAGAGACCAGGTTCCACGCTCATATGTTTACACAAATTATGTATACCAGATACCCACCACTCTGAAGAAATGACACAGACACTGCAAAATGATGGTGGGGCTAGTTATAGTGGACCACACGAATTAAAACAATTTCTCAACAAATGGGATTAATCCATTTTCCATGTTGAGATTATAAAGTTGGTTTTCAAATGCTTTCTTTAAAATTCTAAACTGTGCTAGCACAGTGTCGCTCTTGGTGGGGGGTACATTGGAAGCTTGCTACTTTTAATCAAGTGTACCACCAGAAGAACTTGGGCAACATAACTACAAGACCTGTAGGGTGGGAGTGCATAAGGTGACTGTGTAAGTCCTCCAAGTGGGCTTACCTCTGGAACTGCAGCTCTGTTTTCCTCCGTAATGGTGAGTCTGCACTTTAGGCGATGCATGGTCACCCAGGTTCAAAGGAGCTGCAGCCCAGGACAAGGGGGGCAGTAGTGATGCCCAGCAGAAAGAGAAAGAGGTGCATTGTAAATAGTTTTATCAGGACTACATGTCCTGTAAGTCTTGTGTAGGGAGGATGAGCAGCTGGAGATTTAAGGGTGGAGAGTGCAGGAATTGAGAGAGATCTAGCTGGAGAGGTGGAGAGAGGACCAAGTGGGGGTGATTCACTGCTCGCCACTGAGACTCCGGTTTGTTTTTTTCTTTTGGCACTCTCAGTCTTGGAGGGCAAAGGGACGTGGCATCTGCCATCTCATTTGAAGCCCCGCTGCTGGGGCCAGCCTGAGATATGTCCCCTGGATGGATAGAAGACAGCTGCATTCCTGGAGGAAAAAGAGAGACTGCTGTGGGATCTGCAGCGGGGGGCTGAGTTGCTGCCAGCCTGGGGACCACTACTGGGTGGGACCCCCAAGGAGGAATTGTTGCTTTGGAGAGACCAAGTGGAGGAGATGCTGTCTGCCTTAGGGGAGTAGAGGAGGACAGAGAAGGAACCATGGAGCCTGTGAGGTGAGGGGTATGGTGGGATCCAGGGGTTCAGTCACAGCCCTGATCCTGGTCTTTCCTAGCAGGGATGTGGAGAAACTGTGAAGTCAGGGGCTACAGGGATCCGGGGTCCTGACACAGCCCGGTCCCAGACTGCCCCAAGTTTCAAGACTGCCGAGTTTCAAAATGCCCAGTTCTGGGTCAGGACCCAGGTGGGGACGCTCACCCATGCTGCCTGGGGTGGAGTTGCCTGCCTGGGCCTCGCTCTTAGAGGAGCCAGATGATGAGGGTGGCCGGGCTGGGTTGGCCATCCCTCAAGAGGCCTGTGCTCCTGACCCGAGATAGAGAGAGAGAGAGAGAGATATGAAAGGAAAAAGGAGAACTGTTTTGACTGTGGTTCAAGGCCTGATTCAACTACAATCTCATGCTGTCTGTGCTGGACTGTGGCTACCTAGCCTGAGTGGTAGCTGTCTAGAGTCAAGCTTCTGCTGTGATCTTCATGTTCTAAAGCATCTATAGAGTTTCTGATGTGACCTCTTAGCCTGGTGCAACCTTTTGTGGGTTTTACTGCTCCACGGAGTGACTGTTCTTTGTTCTGATTAACTATTCATTAAATGGGATCCCCTGTTGCTGTAGTTCTGGTGTTTGCCTCATTTGTTTGGATGAATTGTTTTGCTGCTAACCCCATTACAGCCCAAATGGTAGCATCCCAGTCCATTAACCAGTCCCTAGGGCTAGTTATGGTGGACCACACTGAATTAAAACAATTAATTGCTCAACAAATGTGATTAATCCATTTACCATGTTGGGATTATAAAGTTGGTTTTCAAATGTTCCTTAAAGTTCTAAACTGTGCTAGCACACTGTGGCCTCTTGGTGGTGGGGGGTTACATTGGAAGCTTGCTAATTTTAATCAAGTGTACCACCAGAAGAACTTGGGCAACATAGCTAGAAGACCTGCAGGGTGGGAGTGCATAAGGTGACTTGTGTAAGCCCCCAAGTAGGCTTACCTGTGGAGCTCGTCTCTGTTTCCTTCCGCCCATGTTGTCAGGGGTCCTGGGTGTGATCGGACTTTGTGTCTGAGTTTTGACTCCTTACGGCTCTGGTCACCGAAATTCCAGTGCTTGGCTCTTGGGCAGGGAGACCGAGCAGCAGTGATGGTGTTCTGTGCCTCTGGGCACTGTTGCAGGTGGTTTCGGTCCCAGTGGGTGGCCAAGTCTTATTGGGATCGCAAATGTAAACAGTAATGGCGGTCTGCACTTTAGGCATGCATGGCTGCCGGGTTCAAAGGTTTAAAGGAGCTGCAACTCCAGGGCAAGGGTTGAAGGCAGTGCCAGTCAGAAAGAGAGGGTGGCCATGGTTGGGTTGGCCATCCCTCAAGAGGTCTGTGCTCCTAACCTGAGATAGAGAGAGAGAGATGAGAGGAAAAGGAGAACTGTTTTGACTGTGGTTCAAGGCCTGATTCGACCCCAATCTCATGCTGCCTGTGCTGGACTATGGCTACTTAGCCTGAGTGGTACCTGTCTAGAGTCGAGCTTCTGCTGTGATCTTCATGGTCCAGAGCACCTATAGACCTTCTGATGTGAACTCAGAGTCCAGCACAACCATTTTGGGTTTTACTGCTCCATGGAGTGACTGTTCTTTGTTCTGATTAACTGTTCATTAAATGGGATCCCTGTTGCTGTAGTTCTGGTGTTTGCCTCATTCGTTTGGATTAAGTGTTTTGCTGCTAACAAAACTTTGCCTCCACAGCTCGGCACCCAGAGGTTAGAGGGCACCTGGTTCCAGCAAGGCCTGGGAAACGAGGCCAACCAGGTACATGACTCTGCTGCTGTAAAGTGACCCCTCCCTTGGACTTTTACCATCTTAGCCCCAGATGCAGGGAGGGCTTACAACATGAGGGCTCATCCAGGATACAATTTTGGAGGTACCCAACCCTTTTGGACTTTGGAGGTGGTGCTGGCGAGACTGTGGAATTTCCCCATCTGCTAGATTAATTTTATGTCATCAGGATGACACATGGGACTACGAGCAGTTCTGCGCCTTTGGTGGAGTTTCTGTTGCTATTGCTTCTGTTGGCTGTCCGGAGCTGGGATCAAGCTGGACTTGGTGGGAAAAGAGACTGTGCCATCAGAGGCACCGCATGCCATGCATAGGGCCCAGGTATGGTGGGGTGGCCTGCCTAATGGCTATTAGGACTTGGACTGGAGAGTAGTTCCACTTAGTGACTCATAAATTGATTCGAATTGGGAACTGAGCTTTTGGGAAATCATACTTACTGTTGGTGGAAAAACACTGCTTTAACTGTCTATGCTAAGCTGTTATAGTTTGTATAGTAACCATTTGAATGTTGCATTTATTATGCTTTGTTCTTGAATGAGCTGTACCCTGTTTACCAGTGTCTCACTGTCTCAAGGGGGATGTTTAATTTGGGGAATTTCAAAAATGCTGTTGTGTGAAAATGGTTACGGTAGCTAATACTGTTTTTCTCTAGCCTTAGGGTTTTCTGTTTGATAGTAGAGAGCAGAAATTAGAAAATGTTTATAGTGTATGCTCTTACAGTATAGTTTGTTAACTATTGCTTAAATTTCTGCATCTTCTATGTCTTGTTTTTATCTGACTGTCCAGGCAGTCCAATGCAGGCAGCTGGCAGCGGTAAGGGGTTAGTGGTAGTTGTTTCAGAGTATAGGAACCTGGGATATCACCATGTAGTCTGAAAGCAATCTGTCTGGTAGGTCTAGTGGCAGGTAACTAGGGGCTGGTTAATGGACTGGGGATGCCACTGTTTAGGCTGAAATCAGGGGTCAGTAGGTTCTGGCGGTGGGTGGCCCAGAGAGAGAAAGTGACCCCGGTGGGTTTTGAGCCGGGTTAGTATTACTTAGGCATTGTCAGTTTGGGACTAGTGTGAGAATTGTGGTCGGGTGGTTTAGAGGTGCACATCCCTAACTGATGGGCTGTGGTTGGGGTGGCTGTTATGGAGCTGTTTTGTAGCTCACGGGATGGTTTAGCAGAGGAGTGTGTAAGCCCCCAAGTAGGCTTACCTCTGGAGCTGCGGTTCCGCTTTCTCCACCTCATGCCAGGGTCCGGATGGGACTCGGACCTTGTGTCCAAGTTTTGATCCAGAGCAACCTGTTGTGGGTTTTACTGCTCCATGGAGTGACTGTTCTTTGTTCTGATTAACTGTTCATTAAATGGGATCCCTGTTCTTGCAGTTCTGGTGTTTACCTCATTCATTTGGATGAACTGTTTTGCTGCTAACAAGACTTTGCCTTCACAGCTTGGCACCCAAAGATTAGAGGGCACCCAGTTCCAGCAAGGCCTGAAAACAAGGCCAACCAGGTACATGACTCTGCTGCTGTATAGTGCCCCTCATCCCTGGACTTTACTGCCTTACCCCTAGACACGGGAGGGGGTTTACACTTGCAACTAGCCTCTCTTTCCACAAGCTTCCAGGGCACTGTTAATGCTGAATTTCACTTTTGTGTGTGTGCCCCTTAGTTCAGAGGCAGATCTGAAAATGTTATAGTTGTAAGGTGGGCAGTAGACCCCACATTTGTGCTGAGTAACATGAGACAGGTGTTGAAAAGCAGCAGTGGTCACGCATGCTACACTAGAGGTGGGGTTATTTAGAGCTGGGAGAGTATTTGAAGGAGCTGTCATGTAGGGCATGGCCCATGGAATGTTATAGCATAGTGGGTGCATGTACCATCATGAAGCGATATGGCCGGGAATGCCCAAAGAGCTGAATGCCATCTGGCAGCTGTTAATAAACCACCATGCTTGATCCCAGCTCCTGAATGGACCTTATGGTTTGTGTGCAGTCTCATCTTATTGGTGCCCTAAGGTAGGATTTTAAGATGCCCCTAGTCCCCTGGGTCCAACCTGGGATGGCAAAGTAGGTGGTTGTGGTGCAGTTGTGTTCAAGGCGTAAGGCCACAGCACTCTCCTGAATAGAGATACCTCCTATGCCCTTAGACACCAAGAGGTGATCCATGACTCCCTTACATTTCTTTTTCTTCCATATTCTATTTTCCCTTTAGTCAGCAGGCAGCTTCTCAGCTTTGTCCCTGTGCCCCCCACCAGCACCCATCTCCCCAAGCCTTATCTGCCAGGAACTCCCATGGTTTCCCATGGCGGGGCCAGAAGAGGGAGGAAGGGCTGGCTTTTCTACCCCCGGAGAATAATCCTGTAGTGGCGGCTTGGATTGGCTTGGCTCAGCGATGGTGCAGACAAGGGGCCAGCAGGCAGGACATCCACAGAGCCTGCTGACCTGTGTGGTGTTTTCTCCCCAGTTTTCTTGATCCCACCCACCTCCCCTATGATGTTGAGTGCAGCTCCTACAAGCCGTGTTACACTCTGATGTTCCTGCCAGGAATCTTTCCTGGCCCACCCCTAGGGGCTGCAGGGCAGTGGGCCCAATGTCCTCCCTCCCGGGCTGGGGCGCCGCCAAGTGGCAGCACTTTCCCAGCCATTGGGCCACCAGCCAGCTTCCGAGATCGCTTCTGAACTCAAATCACCAGCACAGGAGCACACAGTGTTACAGGCAGGGCCATCGGTGGCCCTTACATTACTGTTTTAAAGGATTTGGTTGCTGCAGCTGTGGGACAGAAGTTGCAATGGTCACACGCAGCCACCGCCGACAGAAAGAATGTTGGCTGAGATGTAAGTTGCTCAGACATGATGAGCTTGTTCAGCACCACCTGCTGCTTCAGAAGCAGGCTATGGGTGCAACAATTTATAAAGACTAGGTTATTGACCACTGCTGGGCTGGAAATGGAAAAGATTCTTCCAACTAGCTGCCAGCTTGAATCACGTGCATGCAGGTTGCCAGTTTCAGTTGTATAGCACAGTGATGAAGCTGTGGGAATAATCATTGGAGGAAGGTTGTGAGTTGATAATTTTCTGTTTTTGCAAGTTCTTGCAGCGTGATTCGTGTTCTTTATGAAGAATTCAGAGGTCTGTATGATACATTCCACAACTGTGGTTCCAGTATCCAGGGAGGATGATCTTGGACAAAGTGGCCTTTCAACATAGTGTAGTTAATCACCTTTGATGTGGTCTGGTAGTGTATTGAACCTGGAAATAGGAGTCTTTCCTAGAAGCAGGCATAAGGCTTTGGTGATGCGTGGGAGATTAGTCCATCAGTCCAAGGTTGGAACTACTCAAGTCATTCGACAGAGGCTTCATGAGGAAAAGCTGAGAAGGATGCAGGCTGCAAGTTAGCATGCACCATAGAATGCGGAGTGATGGTTTTGATATAAGCAAGATTGTTTTCAGTGGGTTTGCAGCCCCACCTTTGACCTGCCAGCTGATCCTGTATATGCCCTGATGGGGTAGGGCATGGCCCTGGGTAACCTCTGTGTCTAGGGATAATGCAATGTTCATATCTCCAGGAGTTACCTTGCAATTATATGTGCACAGCTGCCATACCTTTCTCACCCTCCTTTGAGGCAAAATTGGAACAATGTAAAAGTGTCACTCAGTGCATGGAGCAGCAGTTATATGTGGTCCCTTTACTGGAGAAATAAGGCATATTATGAAAAGTTTATATTAAGCAGTTTGAACTCATTTCTGCACTATACCACAATACAGCATTCTGAAAAATCCTCAGTACTGTCACATGTTTCAAATCACAGAATAGCAGCAACCTGTAGAACACCTGACCCTACTTAAGCTTACGGACACTCCTAACCCTGTTTTCCTGGCCCTTGGCATACTAGCCAGCAGATCAGGGTCCTTTTCGCCTGCTACTGGATACCAAATTCAGATACAGTGCAGCCGGAGCCACATATAACTAGATACATACTCGATTCAACATACTGCATTGCTCAGAGGATTTTCACCCCATATCAGATATGTTAGGGATCCTGGCCTCCACTTCCCGAGAGCACTGCAGTACATCCATTAATGGCTGAACACCAACCCCGCTGTCCATCCCCAAGACTGTCTACCAAGGCAGGTGGCACGTCAGCCAACCCTGGCCTTCAGCAACATTCTTAGTGTTTCATTGTTTACTTCAAGCATGTAGAAATTCACAGATAGTTAACTGTCTCACAGGTACCTTGGGGTCCCAACCATTACCTTCAGATGTCCTATCTTCAGAGAATCCCTCTAGGCCCAAAAGCCATCAATGCACTGTCTTTGGGGGTGCCCAACCGAAAACCCACTTGTTGCTCCTTGAGCCTCCACCCTTTGTCCATCCTGCATATGCTATCCTGAACCTGGTGCCATGTCACCATGCCAGGCCTAGTAGGCCTCCTCCAGCCACCCTAAATGGACCCTGCCACAAACTTTCTTGCAAACCTTCAAGTAATTGCTACAACCCTGACCAGAAATTCTCATCCCCGATTAACGTCATACCCCTGAACCCTCCTTTTTTTTCCTGTCCCTGAGCAAGGCAGATTGGGGGTGGGTTTGGCCCAATACTGGAGGGAGGAAGAAGGGAGATGAGGGAGGGCGATTTAAGTCAACAGTGGTGAGGAGAGGGTCAGAAGAAGGAAGCAGAGACAAAGGGCCCAGGTCAGGAAGAACGATTGATGGGGAAACCAGGTCAGGAGACAAAAGACAAATGGAAGGAGGAGATAGGGACTTGTGAGGGAGGCGAAGAAGTGGCAAAAGTCATGGAGTGGAAAGGAGAGAACAGGTTACTATGAAGAGAGAGGAGCGGGCATTTGTGAAGGGTCTTCAGAAACAGCTGAGCGCTGCTAGAGAGGAAGAAGGTGGAGGAGGGAAATGATGAAATTAGAGGAGTAATTGATAAATTCCTGGACCAAACTGGAGCGGGGAAGTTCTGCTGGGAGAATTGCAACAGGGGTAAAAGGGGAAATAATGTGCAGGAGGAAGAAGAGGAGCTGGAAATGAGAGAGGAGATGAATGGAAGCAAGCAGGAGTAAGAGGGTGGAATCTTAGTGCTGGGGACTCAATACTAAGAGGAGTTAGGTGGGGTAGCAAGGGGAGAGATATAGTCGCATTTGGGTGGACCATGCCAGGAATGACAGCGGAAAGGGTGGGACAGTCTGTTCTGAAATATGCTAGAAGGGTAGGGACAAGCCTCATTTAATTATACATCTTGGGACAAACGACCTGGCTGACAAGACAGTAGATATAGTCCAGAGGAGGTTTGAGGAACTAGTACAATTATGTGAGAGGGCAGGAAGATCAGTAACTTTTCTGAGATACTTCCCAAGCAAAGGCAAGCACAACAAGAAAGCTGAGAATAGAGGAATTTAACGGATGGCTAAGAACCTGTGTTGTGCTAAAGGGTATGGGCTGTTGGGGGTGTGGGAGGGACCTGGGAGGACAGTAGTCTCTATACCAAGGACAGACTACACTTGAGTGAGGAGGGAAAGAAAGTGTTGAAACAGAGGATGGAAGAGTATATAGAGGAAGTTGGGAATTTAAACTAGGAGTGGGGGTGGCAGTTGGGGAAGAGATATGCAGAGACCACAGGTTGGGAAATCATATGAGCTTACCCCCAAAACAGTGACAAAGGACAAATGGCAAGTACTGTTGGTGATGCTAGGAAGGAGGGCAGGATGGGGAGGGGGGGGGTGGAAGGTGATTACCCTTAATGCTAGGAGCCTTGGGAGGAAAACTGCAGTTACAGGTTCTCATGGCAGAGGCAGAGGTGGACATTGCAGCCATCATGGAAACATGGGCCACCCAAAATAATGACTGGAACCTGTCTGTACCAGGGTACAGGTTATTTCATAGGGACAGGGTGATTGGGAAAGGAGGGTGGCACTATATGTGAAGGAAGGACTGAAGTGTGTAAGGGAGGAAGGGAGGAGGGTATTACGGAGTCACTTTGGGTGCAAATCCAGGATTCCAAGAATAGGATTCTTAGAATGGGAGTGGTGTACAGGCCACCATCTCAGGCGGAGGAGTTAGACAGGGAACTAGCGGGACAGATCAGGAGGACCACGAGAAGGGTAGTGTGGTAATTGTGGGGACTTCAACATGCCAGGAGTGGACTGGAGCACCCCAACAACCAGGAACAGAAGGGAGCAGGTACTGCTGGATGCCTTCCAGGACAGCTTCCTGCTGCAAATGGTCAGTGAACCAACCAGGTTAGGGAATACCCTTGACCTTGTGCTGGCAAATGGGGACTTTGTGAGAGAACTTACAGTGGAGGAACCGCTGTCAGGGTGACCACCACTCAGTATGGCTCACATTGGATATGGGCAAGGAAGGAGTGGAACCTGGCACAAGAGTGCTGGACTTCAGGAGGTCCGACTTTGGGAGGATGGGGAAGTAGTAAAAGGGCACCTGGCGGAATTCAGTCTAGTATGGATACTAACCAGAGGTGGGAGCTCATAAAGCTGGGGATAGTGGAGGTAACCAAACCTGCTGCAAAGCCCAGAGCAAGAAGGCTAGGGCTAAGAAACTGAGCTGGTTGAGCAAGGAGGTCATGGAAAAGGTAAGGAGGAAAAGAGCTGCCTTTAGGAAGTACAAGGAAACAGGGAGGGGAGGACAGAGAGGGTACTTGACAGAATTGAAGGAGGTGACAAGGGCAGTAAGGGAGCCAAAGCATCTACAGAAATCAGGCTGGCACAAGGCATTAAGAAGGGGAGAAGGACTTTTATGTACATTAGGGAGAAAGGAGCTGTAAGGACCACATAGTAAGGATTAGGAAGGAGGGGTTGGGTGGAAGCAGGAGATGATAAGGCAGAAGCACTAAATGAGTACTTCTGCTCAATATTTACTAATGAGAAGAGGGGGACACCGTGGTGAGAGAAATGGCAGAAACAGGGGAAAGTGGTGACAGATGGGGAAATCATGGAGGCAGAGTTCGAGAGGTTTGAAGGCACTGAGGGTGGACAAGGCGCCAGGCCCAGATGGCATCCACCCCAGGGTACTGAAGGAGCTGGCAGAGGTCCTTGCAGGACCTTTGGCAGACCTATTTAATGCCTCACTACATCTGGGGTGTGTACCTCAGGACTGGAGGATGGTTCATGTGGTGCCCCTCCACAAGAGTGGCCCCAAGGATGAACGGAAACTACAGACCAGTGAGCCCCACATCCATCGTGGGTAAGCTAATGGAGACTATCCTGAAGGAGAGGCTGGTGGTCCTCCTAGAGGCCAAAGGACTACAGGACAGCAGACAGCATGGCTTCATCGTGGCAGATCCTGCCAAACCAGCCTGGTCGAGTTCTATGACTGGGTAACTAGGCAGCTGGACAGGGGCCATGCAGTGGATGTCCTGTATCTGGACTTCAGTAAGGCATTCGACTTGGTGCCACATGGAAGGCTGGGAAGGAAGTTAGTAGGCACAGGGCGGGTGCAAAGCTGGTGAGATGGGTAGGAAACTGGCTGCAGGGAAGGCAGCAGAGGGTGGTGGTGGGTGGGGAGCTTTCATACCCAAGGGCAGTGACGAGTGTCCCACAGGGCTCGTGTTGGGACCAGTGTTGTTTGGGATATTCATTGCAGACATATCATGGGACAGCAAGAGCAAGATCAGTCTGTTTGCTGATGATACCAAGGTAGGCACGGTGGTGGATGACCTAGGGGGATGGCAGGGGTTTCAGGATGATCTGGCAAAGCTTGAAACCTGGTCAGATACCTGGCAACTGGGCTTTAATGCCAAAAGTGCAGGTGCTGCATTTTGGGATGAAGAACCCAAGAAGGAGTTACCAGCTAGGAGAGTGCAGCTAGCCCAGACAGAGGAGGAGAAGGATCTGGGTGTGCTCATTACAGGGTCAATGAACAACTCGGCACAATGTAGGAAGACAGCAACAAAGGCCAACAAAATGCTGGGTTGTATTGCAAGGGTATATCCTCGAGGAGGAGGAGGTGATTCTGCCACTGTATAGGTCATTAGGTAGACCACACCTGGAGTACTGCGTGCAGCACTGGCGTGCGTGTATCTGAACAGGGACATTAAGTTACTGAGGGGTGCAGCGTGAGGACACAAAGATGATCAAGGGGCTGGGGACTTATCATACGAGAGGAGGTTGAAGGAGTTGAACATGTACTCACTGGAGGACAGGAAAGACAGGGGTGACATGATTGAAACCTTTAAATACATGAAAGGAATAAACAAGACGGGTACAGAGGGGCTGTTCAAAGTAAGGGGGAGGGCCACCAGGGGCCATGATATGAGACTGGAGCGAGGAAGGTTCAGGAGGGAGATGAGGAGACACTTTTTACAGAGAGGGTGGTGGCTGGGTGGAATGCGCTACCTGCAGAAGTGATATGCAGTAGAACAGTGGACTGCTTCAAACGAGGATGGAACAGGACAAGGGGAGGTTAATGAAGGGAAGGGTGGAAGGAGGGGCAGCTGCAGAATAAGAGGTGCTAGCTGCACATTCGAGCAGACTTGATAGACCCTCAAGCCTTTATCTGCTGGCAAATTTTGTATGTTCGTATCTACTACTCTCCTCCTGCAAAGGACACACAGCAGTGGTGCCTAAGCACCCAATGCATTGATGAGGCACTATTAGTCAACCCTGCCCACTACCTGGTAGAAGTTTCTTACAGATTGTATGTTTGGCATATCCCCATTTACTGTTTCTTCTGCTTCCCTTTCAAGTCTGCCCCCATTTAAAGCAGCCCAATGCTTTTTCCTTCCTCCTTAGGCATCTTTCCTGTAGTCTCATATATTAGTTCACCCTGTTCCCCAACTGCCTTCCCCTTTGTCACCTGTCAATTTGACTTTGCAGTATGTTGTATTTTGGGTTCAATTTTATTTGCCTGTGATTTGCACAGTGTGTATTCCTTTTGCACCACTGGCACTTGTGACTATTTATTAACCTGTAATTCTGAGCACTGTACTCTTTCTTTTTACCACTGTATCTACTATATTCTGTACTTCTGCACCTTGTCTCCCATGTACCCTTCCCTGGTAGCATCTGGAAATGTGTCTTGGCTCATAATGCTTTTCCGGTCACCAGTTCACAAATTTATTGTGCTGCACTAAGTTTGGGGTGCTGTGGCATGTTAACTTATTATTACTTTTTCTCTTGTTTTTTTTTTTTGCATGATCTGTTTTGTCCCCACAGCCCTCCCAGTTGACCACTCCTTCAGGTGGCCAAACCCAGCCCCGCCACCGACCTCCTCTCATTGCCATCCACTGCTCCTCATCCTACCACCCTGGTCGACCAGACATATCTCTTCATCAGGGGTGACCCTTCCCATGGTCATGATCGGAGGGGATACTTGCTCGACACATTGTCCAGTCCTCACCGGAGGTGGCGAGGGACAGCACGGACTCCTCTGGGCTATTATGGTGAACAGGAGGGTGTACCACTGTCATCTGGATGGCCAGGCAGCCATCTTTCAAGTTTTTCACCACGATCCTCAACCACCTGAGCCACAAACCTGTGGCATCCTGGCCGAACACACTGGCGCGTGGTGTCACCCACACCGCAAAGTCCATCTCCAAAGTTGGCCATTAGGAACTGCTCATGGGCAGTGCTGGCTTCAACCCTCCCTGCCAGCCTCTGCTCCTGCCATCCCAGGCTCAGGTGCAAATGGGTTGCCAGCATGCTAGGCGAATCCCTATCACCCGCGCCATGGAGCCGACTTCTTTTTCTCTTGTTATTGCCTGTCTGGGCTCCTGTGGTGCCCCTTCTGTTCTAGTTTTCTTTGTAGCATAGCACAGTCTGAGTCAGGAGGTGATGGACCAAGATATTCTGTGCAACAGCTGCAGTGTAGGGCAGATCTGAGGACATACTGTTCTAAGCTAACTCTGTCGGGAAGAAGTCAGTCACCACTGCTGTGGCTAGTGGGGAGAGATCAGGCATGTTGCAACCCTCACCAGAGAAACAGTGTTATGTATAACAGCCAGCCTGGGGTAATCAGCTATGCCATGCAGACTTGGTGGGCAGCAAGCATTGGTCCCACATAGAAGCTGGGCAGCCATTAGGAGTGAGGACGGTCCAACAGTGGAGCAGAGCTCCAGTGAGGAAGAACTGGTGCTGTGTAGTGGCATTCTTGACAGGCTGTTTCCTTCATAGCTATCAGCTGCTGATTAAATGTATCCCTGAAAGGGAAGAGACACTGGGCTGTCAATGCTGCAGCATTTAGAGGGATCATGGCGCCACTCTCGAGGGCGGAAGAGTGTGTTGGGGTTTCTGTTTGAGGATGGTTCAATACTAAGGAAAGAGATATCAGCAGTCCCATATGAGTCAAAGGTAGGCTGCAGGTGGATGCTGCCACAAGGTGAGTGCTTTTCCAAGGGACAAGAAGAGGCTCTTAGCTGCAGAGTGCAGGTAGTTCCCAGTTACAGGAAATTAAATTATTGGCAGCAATGTTTCAGCTATTTATCTGTGGTTTCTCCCTTTGCCAGAGGGATCCCAGTACTGAAGGGAATTTAGGTAAGAAATCATTTCTTTCTTGTGCATTTTGTATCTGTCAATAGGCGTGGCTGAGGTGTCTGGTGACCAGTATTTTAGAGTGGCTGTACCAGAAGGGGCTATTCTGGGAAGCTAGCAGTGCACAAAGCAGTTGAGGACATGCAGTAGCAGCTAGGAAGGGCTAAGCAGGAGAAGGGCCACATTATCCACCTTGTATGGTGCTTGCTGGTCTGCCACATGGACCCGCCTTACTATCTGTTTGGGCCATAGAAGTCAACTTCTGTTTTCCCTGGGGAGGCTAATTTAAGGAAATAAGCTGGGGTCCCAGGTTGCTAGGCCCCCAGAAGCTTGCATTTGTCTGTGATTTCTGGGGCAATATCAGGCTTTTCCTGGCATCTAAACTGATTAGTAACATTCAAATAAACACTATGTGACCCCCCACTAGGGTGTTTCAACTGGCATAAGCATCTCAAGGGGTGGTGCACAACAAACATTTGTATTTACTCAGGACTTTAGACAGAAAGCTGCAAGTGACTCAAGGTGAGCGGAGGCACCAGAAAAACAACATCCTACACTAGCAGCAACGCCCTCACAAAAGTAGAGTCAAGTGCTAGCATGCCATTTCTTTGAGCCCAGATCTTACAGCATCCCTCGAGGCATCAGATGCAACAACTGGTATTTTAAATACATGTCTCATCAGTATCTGACTTCTTCCAGGTATAGTCCCACTATGCAACCACAGTAAATATGTCCCAAATTCTGACAGTACCCTGTGTGTCAGTTAATACCCATATTGTGTCCTACTGGGTCAGAAATACACAATCACTTTGGAGCAGTTAGAATGCACAATAAAGTTCAGCAATAGAAGTTGTAAAACCCACAGGCACACAGAAAATCCCATTACTTAGTGCAGTTTTTCTGGTCCTTCCCTGCTCTAAGGGCAGCAAGCCTAAATCAAGTCCCAGAAATTGGGTAGACGTAGAATTACAGAAAGTGACAGTAGATAAAGGCCTAGTGGCCTATCCAGTGGTAAGGAGAACCACTTCTGCCATGTAGTCAAGACAGGGCAGCAAGCAGTGGTCCCATTGAGAAGCTAGGCAATCATTGCTAGTGAAGCAGAGCCAAGAGTAAAGCAGAGCCACAGCCAGGAAGGAGTGGTTCTGAGAGGCAGCATTATCAGGAGGAGGAGGTCCTTCCCAGCTATCAGCTGTTGATTTTGTGTATCCCATACTATAGTCTCATATTCTACTGATAGACCCAAGGCATCACTTCACTTCAACAGGAGCTCCTGGAAGCACACAAGGAGATGACTCACTAACACAAACTCAATGCAGTTGGTCTCACACCACTCCAAAACTTTGGGTTTCTCAGCAAGGACAGGCACAGGTTGCGCACCTTACCAGGAGCTCTCCTTAGACAGAACTGAGGACAGCCTCCCACTGGAAAGCTGATAACCACAACAGTATTCCAGTGGCCTATGCTGATGCAGTAAGCTCCTCCCACTTGGCACCAGTGTCTATGATGCTGGCATAGGGACCAGAGGGAGCCTTAGAGTTAGTCCCTTGCTGCCCAGAACTGCTACACAACAAAAAAATAGCAGGCACTAGTAATCCTTAAGATTCATGAGGTTACACTCACTGCCACCAGAAACCTTGCTGTCCTCAGCAAGGATGTCAGACCTTGTACAAACTTCCCTTGACTACTTACAAGGAAGTTTGCAGAACCACACTTACCTGCAGCCAGCTCAGGCAGAACACCACAGGGAACACAGAAACCAGAGCATTAGGGAATCAACCAAGGATGGCCACAATGGAAGTTTCCTACCTTTGAGCCCCTTGACTTCAAAGGTATTCTGCTGGCCAACAGCTGCAGCCTTTGCTCTCAGCTAGGGTGGGGTAGGACTGTACAACCACCCAGGGAGCTAACGGTGCCACTGCTTGGCACCTGGAAATGAAACCTCTGTTCTAGACATTGCACAATTAAAACATTCAATTTTCTAAATAATCCCAGCCAGGGTCAGTGACCAATAAAATCCTGTACAAACAACACAATTACTTTTTATCTTTGTCCCTTAATTTTAAAATATGCAACTATTACATAGCAATGCATTTTTTGTAATTCTAGTTTACTGAGTTTTCAATAAAGAATGACAATCGACACTACATAAAACCAAACATGACAATACCTATGGTAAAACATATACTATCACAATAACACTTGTTTCTTAGAATGTGTGTATCTTTGTTTGCTACATACTAGGGGCCTGATTCTCAAAGCTCCCAGGTGGCGAGGGACTTGCATCTCAAGGATTGGTGTGAAGTGCCCTTGCACCAAATGATGCCCTGGGAGTCTTCAGAAAGGCAGCATGCACCTACTGCATGCAGCCTGCACATAATGGGGCTTGCACCATCCTTACACCACACACTGGGCTGTGGCATGGCACCAGGGGCTTATGGCAGATGCAGGCTGCCAGTTCCCCTGAATCAGGATTCACAAAACTCCCTGTGGTGAAATTTCTAAGTATTGCTACTGCGCCAGGGCTGGTCGTATGGGCACTTAGAAATGTCACCAACGGGAGAGTTGAGCCAGTTGTGGCAATGTGCCATGGTCCACCCTCCCACTGTCCCTATGAAATGTCATATACCTCCTGGTGGGCTAGTGGACCCTTGATCCCCAAGTACCCCAATATAAATAAATAGAACCAGAGCCACCTCCCTAGTGGTCTAGTGGTCCCTGATCTCCAAGTACCTCTGTATAAGTAAATAGTAACAGAGCCCCTTCCTGGAGGTTTAGTGGAACCCCGCCAATGTCCCCATGATGTATTACTCAATACATAATCTCTAGTGATCTAGTGGCCTCCTACCCCCAAGTCCTGATCCCCTGTTATGCCATAGTAATTAATGGTTGGTGGTATTTGCCCTCCACCTCGTAGGCAGTGTTCCCCACTCCACTCCCCATCCCCAGAACATTCCAGCGACTGTCACAGCCCCTATTCACTATCACGACCAGTCACCGACTGAACTCTGAAAGAGCAGTACTGTATACAGTATGGCTCAGTGACTGACAGCTGTTACTAAGCAGGTACTGTATATAGCAGCGTGCACCTTCAGAGCCCAGTTGGTGGCTGGCTGTGGTGGTGAGCAGTGGCTATGCCAGTGGCCAGCCCATTTGGGGGAGGGGGACACTGTCCACCAGGAAAGGGGATGATTATGATAATATTAATACTGGTGGGCATCGAGAATCGGGAGTGGGGACACTAGACCACCAGGAAGGGGTTTTATTTGTAATTGACCTGGGTATTGTGGATGAGGGGACTGTGTGCCTTGGTTAGGAGCTCTGCATCAAACCCTCCCATGTGCCAGGTGTTTGTCGCACAGGAGAGGCTGATGCAAGTGTGGGGACTTAGGCGCCGGGACCCTCCTGTGCCAGAATCTGGTGTAGGGTCCCTGGTACTAGAGGCTGGGAAGCTGCTATGTGCGGCAGCTTGTGCTGATCTAAGCCTCTTTGAGAATTGAGCCCTATGACTTTCATTACATTTTACTAGGATATTAGAGAATGTGATATTTAGACTTTATCCAAGTTAATTTATTCGAGTATAATGTTTAGATGACTAATTTATTAGGCCATGTCCTTATACATATTTTTGATGCCTGTCTATCCCTAATAATAGAATGGACATAAGACAAAACATGTAAAACATCAACATATTAACATTAAAAAGTAGTTACCGTTTTAATTTGATATTCTGCATAGACTACTAATATCTGTATTTATATAGTTAATAACCAAGATGAACATAGTTAACATTAGGTCTTGGATAAATATATTAGACTCTTCAAAATATCACCCGTGTAAGCACTGGGTATATTGTGTGACTTTTCAGGTCTTTGGGGTAAAACTTGACTGATATAGAGGTAGTATTCTGTCAACACCTTGTATGAAGATATTGTTAGCTTCGTTTTATTTATTTATTTATTGAAATGTTTCACCAGGAAGGCACACTGAACAACACGTTGCTTGTCTCCCAGTGCAACCTGGGAGGGGAGACAACTGGATGAAGAATTAGACATACAGTTTAACATTTAACATATTCAAGAGAAATTAAATATTCAATTGCATTTGTAACAAGTCATACAGTTAAAAAATACAAATAATCATACAATTGCATTTGTGACATAAAATACAATTAAATATATCATACTTGTGGAATATGCATTTAATTACAAGTGGCATATCTAAGGAATGCAGTACAAAATTTAATGTAGCCTTGGAGCCAACTCCTTGTAGGAATGGATCACAGTTAAGAGGAAGATTATTTAGCAATTACTGAATGAATACGGTGCAGTGAGGGACATCAAGGAGGGTAGAGGGGTAGAAAGGGGAAACTAGCTGGAGGAAGGAGAGGATAATGATGGGGGAAATATTACCAGAGCAAAGTGAGCAAAAAATCAGTTGTGAGGGGCAAGTTAGCACAGGGCTAGTGCAATCTGGGAGCACCTCAGACAGAACAAAAGTGCAAGTTATTAGCTTAAGGAACTAATTCCTTTGTTTAAGTGCAGGAGAGTAGGGGGCAGGAGAGAGGTGGGGATAAGGGACAGGGTAGGAAAGGATGGGTCATACCTGGAACTGGCCCCTTCAGAGTGTGGAGATCACTGCCAGTGGTGGAATGAGTCAAGGATTTAGAATAAGGGGCAGGAGTAGGCAGGACAAGTTGGATAGAGATAGTAGAGGGATGGTAAAGGGAAGGGAGGAGGAGGGAGAACTTGCCTCAAGACTAGACCTCTTCAGGATGCTGAGAACCCTGCCAGAGCAGAGTCAGGCGAGGACTAGCTGGGTAGAGAGGACAGAGAGGGAGGGGAGTGAAGGAAGAGTAATTGCCCAGTGCTATGCCCCTCCAGGATGCAAAGAACCCTGCCAGGGATAGAATTAGGTGAGGACAAGTTGGGCAGAGGGCATTGGGGGATAGAGAGAAAGGAAAAGAGGAGAGGATAGAAATGTACCCAAGTAGACATTGCGGGTGCTAAGAATCCCAACAGAGGGCAGATTTAGGCGAGGACAAGTTGGGTAGAAAGGAGAGAGGAGAGAGGAGGGAAGGGAAGGGAAGGAGGAGGCTTGCCCAGTACTAGACCCCTCCAGAATGCTGAGAACCCTGCCAGAGGTCCAAACTAATCAGGGACAAGTTGGTAATGGAAGAAGGTTAGGGTAGGAGTGAGGAGGTAAGCGGTAAAGGAAAAGGAGAGTGTGCTGAAAAGCATGCTCAGGGCGGAGGAAGGTTTATTAGGGATGTGAGTCATGGAGAGGAGCAGAGAGAGCTTTCCTCTGGGATGTCTCTCAGAGTATCAAGTTGTCCACATTTTCTGAGATATGCATAAAACTCATTTCGTGTTCCATGGACTATTTTTTTTTATTATTTTAAGAGTCTCTAGTGCATCTTGTAGCCATTCTTTATAGGCTGGCCTCCTTGTCTAACTACAGTTTTCTATATTTGTCCTTTGGCCACACTGGCTATTAGGTAAGTACTGTGCCTTTTATTAACTGCTATTCCTTTGTAGTGACAAGGCTCAATATACATATCTCTGGCGTGAATAAGTGTTATAGTGTATAGTGGAGCATTATAGTGTATAGTGGAATGCTGTTATGCATGAAATTCCATGCCTGGAATATGCTTGTTCTGCTGCAGTAGTGATAAACATTATAGTTGTTCTGCTGCAGTAGTAATGTCACTACTGCAGCAGAACCACTTGAATCCTGGCACATTGTTGCTTTCTTCTATTTAATTCTGTGGTGACAGTATTCTAGAACCTCTAGAGTCTTTTCAAGTCAGTTTCATTATGAAAAGAGAGAAAAACACAAAGCACACATTTCACATAGTACTACTATACACTATAAAAATACAGAATGAGCAACTTTATGCACAGCCTGTGTGTTCTGTCACCTCTGGGTTCTGATTCCCATGGACCTCTGAGCTTGCTCTCAAGGTCAGAGGAATCAGAACCTCTGAGCAGAACACACTGGTTGTGCATAGTCCCATCCAGTATTCTGTATATAGTCCCAGTAAATTGTTTAGTTTGCTTTTGAGTTCATCCCACATCTTTTTATCTCTGAACAATCCCACCAGACATACATGAGAGTGCCTCTTCTTTTTACACTTGAAGCAGAGAGGTATAGGTATACTCTTCATCATAAACAATTTGTAAGGATTGTAATATAGATTGTTTATTATTTTAAATTGCTGTACTTTTAAATTCTGTATTGAGATGACCTGATGAGAGATGTTTCAGATGTCTTTCCATTTCCACTGTGTGCTGTCCCTGTTCAGACTGATTCCACCACTTGAATGTTTCATTGGCCTTACCATGTTTCTTATTTATCAGACACATGTACCATTGCGATACTAAGCTGTCTTCTGATAAGTGATTCTTGAACTACTTCGTCCATGGGTCTTCCTCCTCTCTGAGGCCAATCCTCCCTTAATGTTGCTGAACTGCATGCTGTATTTGCAGTAAATTGAAGTAGTCCTTGGTCTCAGATTGTATCTGTTCTGCAAAGTCCAAACTGTAAAAATCTATCTCCTTCTACTAGGTTTGCTATCTTTCTTATATTCATTTCTGCCTATTTTCAGTTCGATATGATTTTTTGTTAATTTTGAAATTATTGTTCTGCCGTAATGACTGCTCCAGGCTGTATTTACTTAAGTCTTCAGTTTCCTTCAGTATTTTGAGCAGAGTGTCATGTGTGACTCCTAGGGTCCACTTTTTAGCAATGGGGTAGGGAGCTATATAATAGCGAGAGCTAGACAATCCTTTCGGTCTTACATAGAAACATAGAATTTGATGGCAGATAAGAACTGCTTGGCCCACCTAGTCTGCCTATTTCACCCAATGGATAAGCTGCAGATCCTTGTTAACCAACAGCCTATTTCCTCCTGCCCCCCACTAGAATTGCCTTATGTCTGTCCCATGCATTCTTGAATTCCCCACTGTTTTTGACTCCACTACCTCCTCAGGAAGGCTGTTCCATGTATCCACAACCCTCTACATGAAAAACTACTTCCTCACATTACCTCTGAGCCATCCCGCCCCCATCTTCAAATTGTGCCCCTTGTTCTTGCACATCTCTTTTCTGAAAGATGCTACTCTCTTGGACTTTGTTGATTCCCTAAAGGTACTTGAAAGTTTCTATCATGTCCCCCCCCCCTGGTCTCCTCGAGGGCATACATATTAAGGTCCTTAATCTCTCTTCATATGTCTTCTGGTGTAGACCCTGCACCATTTTAGTTGCCCTCCTCTGGACAGCCTCCATCCTGTATATGTCCTTAGGAGATGGAGCCTCCAGAACTGCATGCAGTACTCAGATGGGGTATCACCAGCTGTCTGTACAGAGGATAACAACTTCCTATTTTCTACTGGTGACACTTCTCCCTATGCATCCTAGTATCCCGCTAGCCCTCCTTACTGCCTTCTCACATTGTTTGCCCACCTTAAGGTCATCTGATATGATTACCCCCAGGTCCCTTTCCTATTGTTGTTGTTAGTATCTCACCCCCTTGTGTACTCTTCCCTGGGTTTTGTTTCCCAGGTGCTTTACTTGCACTTCTTTGCGTTAAATCTAAGTGCCATACCTTTGACCATTCCTCTAACCTTGTCAAGTCCCTTTGCATCCTTTCCACCACACTATCTGTATTGACCCTGTTGCAGATCTTTGTGTCATCTGCAAAGAGACATACTTTTCCTTCAGTACATCTGCAATGTCACTTATAAAGACATTAAAGAGGACGGTCCCAGTACTGAACCCTGTGGTACCCACTAGTAACCCCCTTTCTTCAGAGTGGACTCCTTTATTGTTACCCTCTGCATCCTGTTGTCCACCCAATTTTTACCAGGCTACCACCTTGGGGCCCACTCCAAGGCTGGCTAACTTGTATATTAAACTTTTGTGTGGGACTGAGTCAAATACCTTGCTAAAGTCTAGGTAGGCCAAGTCCACAGCCCCTCCTTGGTCTACTACTTTGGTCACCCAGTAAAAGAAATCTATTAGATTCATCTGACATGACCTTCCTGCTGTGAATCCATGCTGCCATGGGTCCTGTGCCCCACTGGCCTCTAGGAACTCAACAATTCTTTCCTTCAGAAGTGATTCCATCATTTTCCCAAAGGTCAAAGTAACAGGTCTGTGTTTCCTGCCTCTGTCTTGCTCCACTTTTGTGATGGGGAATCACATCTGCCCTCCTCAGTCCTCAGGTACCACACCATCCTCCCTTGATTTGTTAAAGAGGGTAGTTAGTGGTATCACTAGTTCTCCTTAGTTCTTAGAATTCATGGGTGAATCCCATCAGGCCCGTTGCTTTGTCCACCTTCAGTTTTAAAAGTTCTTTCAGAATCCTTTCTTCTGTGAATGGACTGGTATCAACCTCCCTATCCAGACTGCTTCTATTCTTTGATTTAGATACCACCCCTCCTCTTCTTTTGTGAGTACTGAGCAGAGTATTCATTCAGTATCCCTGCTTTTCACTGTCACCCTCTGCCCACCCTCCTTCCTTTTATTAAGCCTCACTATCCTCCTTGGTCTTTCTTCACTCCCAATGTACCTATAAAGGTTTTATCCCTTCTTAACTGAGTTGGCTATCTTTTCTTCAGTTGGGTCTTTGCTATTCTGACTGCCATCCTGCTTCATTCTGCTTTAACTGGTACAGTTCTCTGTCCTGCTCCTTCTGTGTTTCCTTTTACTTCCTGAATGCTACATTTTCTCCTTAACCTTCCTGCCACCTCTTTTTGAGAACCATAGTGTTTTTTTCCTTCATTTTGTTTTCTTGATTTGCTTCACACAAGGCTTGTTGCCTCTATAATGGCTGTTTTGATTTTTCCCATTGTTCCTCCACCCCTTCTTCTTGCCCATTTGCTTAGTGATTTTCTGAGGCACTCTCCTATTTTCCCAGAGTCAGCCTCCTAAAGTCCAATACTCTTGCTTTTGTATGGCTGACTCTATGGCTGTGTTTATCGTGAACCACACTGTTTGGTGGTCACTTGTCCCCAGATTGCTACCCACTTCTAAATCTGAGATCCTTTCTCCATCCCGTTTGACAGTACCATGTCTAAGATTGCTCTCTTCGAGTTGTTTCTACTACTAGCTGTCTGAGGCATGCCGCTGTAGGAGCATCAAGAATAACCCTGCTCTTGTATGTGGCTGCAGCAAAGGTGCTCCAGTTAACATCTGGCATATTCAGGTTCCCATTAACAATATTTCCCCTTTGCCATTCTAAGGATGCCTTCTATCATTTCCTTGTCCATTGCCTCTCCTGAGATGGGGGTCCATATACAACCCCATGCAGATTGTGGTGCCATTCCCTGTCTCCAGGGTGACCCACAGTGCCTCATCTACTCCCTGTTTATCATTTAGTTCCGTTGCTTTGATCCTTTCCTTACATAGAGCTACTCCTCCCAAGGGTGTAGGCGGACATACTCACTGTACACATTTGTGTACAGTTTGTTGAGTGCCTGTCACAAACCATATGCCTTTCTGTTAACATTTTATTCTAATCTGTAGTATTTGGGTTGGTGTAGGCCACTGAGGAGTGTCTCTGTTTAAACTTCTACATGTATAATCTCTTTAGAGATTAGAAGAATCATCTGACTACAATCTGACTTGTTTGAAGGGTGCCATTTGGAAAGGATGTGTACATTTTAATGGGGTATAACTATTGGAGACTGTGTACAAAATGGAAATTTCTGGCTACACTCCTGACTCCTCCTCTCTTTACCCTCCCTGTCCCTTCTGTAGCTTGTGTACCTGATATGTTGACATTCCAGTCATGGTTCTCTGTGTACCATGTTTCTGTGACTACCACGATATCCAGGTGCCCTCTTCCATCAAGGCCACTAGTTCAGGGAGTTTGTTACACAGACTACAGGCATTGGTACTCATCACCCTCCATTTTTGATGGCCTTACCCCTTTTAGCTCCATCCCTGTCCTTACTGCCTTTTCTGGATTTACCTGTCCTGCTCCTATCGACTTCTCTACCTTGGTGCCTATTTAAGCTTACTACCCTATTTATGGGGGATTTCCTGTTTCCTTCAGTGCCTCCCCTTGGCTGGTTTAAATGTTTACCAATGAGGCATTTAAATATATCACCTAAGATCCTGGTCCCCTCCTGGACAGATGCAGACCATCATGCCAGTATAGACCTACACCCTCCAGGTGGACCCCCAGTCCCCAGTGAAGCCAAATCCTGAGCTCTGCCACTTTTTCAACCAGTCATTGAATCCCATGGTGCGAGTACCCTAGCCGCATCACGCCATAGACAGGTAGCACTTCCAAGAAAGTTACCATGTGTGCTACTTGTCTAAGGCCCTCCCAACTCCCCAAACTCCTGCTGCACTGCTCTGATCCCATTCCTAGCCAGGTCATTTGTCCCTAGGTGGACTATGACATCCAGCTCACACCCTCCTGCAGCTGCTCCCATGATCCTGAGGATTTGTTTCCTGTCCCTCCAAGTCATGGCACCAGGCAGACACCTTACCTCCTTTCCCTCCCTCTCCCAGTTCTACTCCCTAATGATTTAGTCCCCACCAGGAGTTGTTTCCTTCCTCTGTGGGGTTCCATTCCACCCTCCTATGGGTCTCCATTGTGGAGGTTCCCAACATCCTCCTTGGTCTCACTACAGGTGCCTCCATAGGAATCACGCTCTGCCAGGATGGTTAATGAACTGTGAAGAGTCTCGACTGGAGGGATGCGCTCTGTTCCACCACCTCACCCTCCGTGATCCCTGTGGTCCAACCACTCTCTTCTTGTGGCAACCTCTGAGGCAGTGGTGGTGGCCTGGTGGTCCCTGGGTGATGGAGGAGGTTTCCAACCCCTGCCAGGTCAGCATGGAGACAAGCAACCTCCTCCCTCAGACAAGAGAGGTGCCTGTAAATAGCGCAGCAACGCAGTCTCCAGAATGTCTCCCAGAAGACTGCTGCTCCACAGCCACAGCATTGCACCACCCACACATGTCTCTTCCTTCCTGTTTAAGATGTGTTTCTTTTTGTTTTTGGTTTAGTGTGTGCAAGCTTGTGATTGTCTTACCCCATTCTGTGTGCTGTGCCTTTAAGAATATGAACAGGTGTATGCCTTAGCAGTTTTGGGAAGTAATGTCAGAACCCTGATACAAAGGAAATGTTGCACTTGGTGGGGGTGAGGGGTAAGGTGGGTGGGAGTAAACCCGTGCCCTCCAAAAGCAATCAACTACAACTCTGACCCTCCACTCTGGTGAGTGCCTTTCTTCCTTTCAGACACCTATTTTAGAGTTTAAGTAACAGGTCTAGTCACAAATGACTGCAAATATCTCCCAGCTAGATTTCCTCCCTGGCAAATTAAAGTTAAACTAAGAAAAGTCAACCCCAAAACAGAGAATCAAACACTGACTCCTACTTACTTAAACAGGCCCAAAATTAATACTTCAATTCAGTGTAGTCTGTTAAATCACTCCTTGCTTAAAGGAAGCTGGTGGCTGCTTTCTCTCTCTCTCTCTCTCTCACCTAGCTACAGCGATTCGTATTCGCGTTGGAATTTATTCCCAAAAAGTACTGTAAGTACAGCACTGTTGACTGATTCGAGTTAAGTAGTTTTAGTAGTGAAAGACAGAGATTTTTTCCCAAACAGGTCCGTACAGCACTGCTGGCTGCAGCGAGTTAAGTAGTTTTGGTAGTGAAAACAGACAGACATTTATTACTAAACAGGTCAGTACAGCACTGCTGGCTGCATCGAGTTAAGTAGTTTTGGTAGTGAAAACAGATGGACATTTATTCCCAAACAGGTCAGTACAGCACTGCTGGCTGCATTGAGCTGCTGTGAAATGGGGCAAATTATTCCCAAACAAGTCAGTAAAGCAGATTGGACACCCCTTTCAATGCTTTCTGTCATTTCGCTGGATGTCCTTCCTTGACCCACCACTATGATCTATATCGCTTCTAGCTTTTCCTTCCTGAAAACTGCCGCCTAGGCCACTGCATAAAATTGTCTCTAAATTCTGGTTTGATATGCTTCCCCTTCCTTCCTCCTCACTGTCCTCCTGCCCCAGTGCCCCTCTCTCCTCAGATCCAGTGACTCCACACCCTAGCTATACCACGACGCACCACCTCTATAAGCCAATCGCCATTCTCCTATAGGTTTCCTAGCTGTGGAACTCAATGCCTCATCAAATCAGGCACTCCTTCTCCTCCCCATGGTCCCATCTCGACCTCCCTCCTCAACTTCCTCTCTCCATCCTGCAACTGCTCCTAATTTCCCTCTGGCTCCTCACTCCTCCTAATTTCTCCTCTGGCTTCCCCATCCCGTGCTCCCAGACTAGCACTAACATGAGGAGAAACCAATGTACTTTATTGCACTTCCTTGTCTGCATTGTATGTATTAGTCTGCAGTGCTGTTAATTTGCTCCTCTCACATCAAATCCCAATGTTTATCTAATGCTACTAACTAATGTACTGTTTCTTTACTCTGTTGCTTCTCTGTTTTATATTACCTTTGGAAATGTGTTGTTGATTATTGTATATATACTTTTCATAATATTGCATGGAAATAGAAACATAGAATTTGACGGCAGATAAGGAAAGCTTGGCCCACCCAGTCTGCCCATTTCCCTACCTACTGGATAAGCTGCAGATCCTAGTTAACCGGCAGCCTACTTCTTCCTACCCCACCCCTAGAATGGCCTTAAGACTGTCCCATGCATGCTTGAATTCCACCACTGTTTCTGACTCTACAACCTCCTCTGGAAGGCTGTTCCATGCATCCACAACCCTCTCTGTGAAAAAATACTCCTTAAATTACCTCTGAGCTGCCCCCATCTTCAAATTGTGCTCGCTTGTTCTGCACACCTCTTTTTCGAAAGATGCTACCCTTTTGGACTTTGTTGATTCCTTGAGGTACTTGAAAGTTTCTATCATGTCCCCCTCTCCTCCTTTCCTCGAGGGTATACATGTTAAGCTCCTTTAGTCTCTCTTCATATGTCTTCTGGTGCAGACCCTGCACTTTAGATGCTGCCCTCCTCTGGACAACTTCCATCCTGTCTATGTCTTTCGGAGACTGGGTCTCAGAACTACTGCAGTACTCAGATGGGGTCTGACCAGCTGTCTGTACAGAGGGATAACAACTTCCTGTTTCTACTGGTGATGCCTCCCTATGCATCCCAGTATCCCCAGCCCTCCTTGCTGGCCTCTCACATTGCTTGCCCACCTTTAGGTCATCTGACATGACTACCCCAGGTCCCTTTCCATTTTGTTGTTGTTAGCATCTCACCCCCATGTGTACTCTTTCCCTGGGTTTTGTTTCCCAGGTGCATTATCTGCTTCTTAGCATTGAATCTAAGCTGCCATATATTTGACCATTCCTCTAACCTTGCCAAGTCCATTATCATCCTTTCCACCCTACCTTGTGCATCAGCTCTGTTGCAGATCTTTGTGTCATCTGCAAAGAGACATACTTTTCCTTCCAGTCCCTCTGTAATGTCACTTATAAAGACACTGAAGAGGACCGGTCCTAATACTGAACCTACGGTGACCCCACTAGTAACCCTTTCTTCAGACTGGACTCCATTTACTATTACTCTCTGTGTCCTATTCTCCAGCCAATTCTTTACCAGGCTGTCATCTTGGGACCCACTCCCAGGCTGGCTAACTTGTATATTAATCTTTGCGTGGGACTGTGTCAAATGCCTTGCTAAAGTCTAGGTAGGCTATGTCCACAGCCCTCCCTGATCTATTACTTTGATCACCCAGTCAAATAAATCTATCAGATCTGTCTGGCATGACCTTCCCGCTGTGAATCCATACTGCCTTGGGTCCTGTGCCCCTGGCCTCTAGATACTCACAATTCTTTCCTTCAGAAGTGATTCCATCATTTTCCCTATCACTGAGGTTAAATTAACAGGTCTGTAGTTTCCTGCTTCTGCCTTGCTCCCACTTTTTGAAGGGAATCACATCTGCCCTCCTCCAGTCCTCGGTACCACCTCATCCTCCCATGATTTGTTAAAGAGGTAGTCAGTGGTGTCACTAGTTCTACCCTTAGTTCTTTTAGAATTCTGGGATGAATCCATCAGGCCCCATTGCTTTGTCCACCTTTAGTTTTAAGAGTTCTTTCAGAACCCTTTCTTCTGTAAATGGGCTGGTATCAACTTCTGTATCCAGAGTGTTTCTACTGTTTGTTTTAGGTACCTCCTCTTCATTTGTAAATACTGAGCAAAAATATTTGTTTAGTATCTCTGCCTTTTCACAGTCTCCTCTGCCCACCCTCCCTCCCTGTATTAAGCCTCACTATCCTTCCTTGGTCTTCCTTCGTTCCCTGATGTACCTATAAAAGGTTTTATCCCCTTCTTAACTGAGTTGGCTATCTTTTCCTCGGTTTGGGCCTTTGCTGTTCTGACTGCCTTCCTAGCTTCCTTTGCTTTAACTGATACAGTTCTCTGTCCTGCTCCTTCTGTGATTCCTTGTACTTCCTGAATGCTTTCTTTTCTCTTGAACCTTCACTGCCACTTCCTTTGAGAACCATAGTGGTTTCTTATATCATTTGTTTGTTTATTTGCTTCACACAAAGGCTTGTTACCTCTGTGATGGCAGTTTATTATTCCATTGTTCTTCCACCCTCCTTCCTGCCCATTTGCTAGTGCATTCCTTAGGCACTCACCTATTTTGGCAAAGTCAACCTCCTAAAGTCCAGTACTTTCGCCTTTGTATGGCTTGACTCTATTGTTGTGTTTGTGAACCATACTGTTCGATGGTCCCTAGTTTCCAGATGGCTATCCACTTCTACATCTGTGATCCTCTCTCCATCTCCATTTGAGAGAACCAAGTCTAAGATTGCTCCCTCTCAAGTGGGCTCCAATACTAGTTGTCTAAGGCCTGCCCCTGTAGGGCATCTAGAATAACCCCACTCTTCAGTGGCTGCTGCAACTGCACTCCAGTTAACATCTGGCATATTCAGATCACCCATCAGCAATATCTCCCTTAATCTGCCATTCTAAGTATACTTTCTATCACTTCCTTGTCCGTTTCCTCCCTGAGAAGGGGCTGTACAACCCCTGTGCAGATTGTGGTGCTATTGCCTGTCTCCAAATTCTACCCACAGTGCTTCTTCTCCTCCCTTGTTTACCCTTTTGTTCTGTTGCTTTGATTCCTTCCCTTAGGTAAAGAGCTACTCCTCCTCCTTTTACCCTCCCTATCCCTCCTGTAGATAGTGTGATCCTGGTATGTTTATGTCCCAGTCATGGTTTTGCGATACCATGTTTCTGTGACTGCCACAATATCCAGATGGTCCTCCTCCATCAAGACCACTAATTCAGGAAGTTTGTTACCCAGACTACAGGCATTGGTACTCATTGCTCTCCATTTTTGATGGCTTTACCTTCTGTTGCAGCATCCCCACTGACCTTTCTACCTCTGTCTTTTCTCATTTAGTACCTGTTTGTAGGGAGAGGCTGGGATTTTCCTGCTGCTTATCAGTGCCTCCCTTTGACTAGTTTAAAAGCTTGCCAATGAAGCATTTAAACCGATTGCTGAAAAGACTTGTTTCCTTCCTGGACAGATGCAGACCATCCTGTCAATATAGGCTGGTGTCCCTCCAGGTGTAACCCCAGTCCCCAATGAAGCCAAACCCCTGTGCTCCACACCATTTTTCAACCATTCATTAAACTGCTTGGTGCAAAGTACCCTGCCTCCCCCATGCCATTGACAGGCAGCACTCTGAGAAGGATACTGTGTGGCTACTTGTCTTAGGCCCTCACCAACTCTACAAAGTCCTCCTGCGCTGCTCTAATCTCATGATGAACCAAGTCATTTGTCCCTAGGTGGACAATGATGTCCAGCCCAGACTCCGTGCAGCTGTTCTCATGATCCTGAGGATGCGCTTCCTGTCCCTCCAAGCAATGGCACCAGGCAGGCACCTTACTTCAGTTTCTCTGCTCCCCAGTTCTATCCCCTAATAATTGAGTCCCCACCAGGAGCTGCTTCCTTCCCTGTGGTGTCCTCTGCCTCCTTCCTGTGGGCCTCCCTTGTGACAGTTGTCCTCAGCCTCCTTAGTCTCCTCTGTGGGTGCATCCATAGGGGAGCTATGCTTCCCAGAATGGTGTATGGATTGTGGAGTGGAACAACTGACTGGGTGTGCCTCTGTTCCACCATCCTCACCCTCCCTGAGCCCACTGTGGTCCAACTTCTGTGCTTTCTTTGCAACCTCTGAGGTAGTGGTGGTGGTGGCTGTGGTGCTCCTGGATGGGGATGTTCCTTCCTACTGACCAGTGTGGCCTGGGGAAGGTTCCTTACTACTGTCCAGTGTGGCCTGAAGATGGGCAACTTCCTCCCTCAGGGCAGAGAGTTGTTCGCAAATAGGGCAGCATCTCAGCCTCCAGAAAGACTCTCAGAAGACTGCTGCCCCACAGCCATTACATTGCACTACTCCCCACATATTTATCTACTTTTTGTTGTTGTTGCTTTTGTGTGTAGTATGCTGCGCAGTGATTGGTTTGTTATATAGAAATATATATATTTTACAATGTGTATGCTTATATTGTCAGTGCAGTGTGCTAGAGAGGATATGACAGTGATATGCACCTTGCACTCTTGAAGAAATGATGTCAGAACCCCAGGTATAAAGGAACTATTTCCAGGGGTGGGTGAGGGGTGGGAAGGGTTGGACCTAAACCATGCCCTCACAAAACAATCAGCTAAAAGCTCTGACCCACTGCCATGATGAGTGCCTTCCTGTCAGCAAGATGCCCTACACAACAATTTGACAGAGAAAATACCCTGCTATTCAAACAGAGAAAATCCAGACATCCAAGTCAGACACAGGTAAACCTCCCTGCCCCAAAACAGCCTGGTGGTTTGTTAGCCACAAAGGAAAATCAAATATGGAGTTATTTCAACCCTTCTGAAGATGCTCACAAGATAAGCAGTTTTGAAAACCCCTTCCTGAATTAAAAACTAAAATAATTAAACACAAAGCAATACCAATGTAAGACTGTAAAGTAAGGAAAACATCCCTCAGATGTAAGCAAGAGGAGATTTGTTGCAGATATCTAGTCCAATTTAGTGTATCCCATGCAGCTTCTCAGTTGTTTCAAAGCACCTTGTTAACACAGCTTGGAAGAAGATGGACTTCTGTCTAAAACAGGATCACACCAGTAGTTTATAGTAATTGATCAATGCTGGAATTTTCAAGCCAGAACAACTGGCTGTGATGCAGGTCTCCTGACTTGTGAAGACAATTTCTCCCACCTCAGGCTATGTCTGGCATCCAATTACAAACTGCAGCCTTTGCTATTTTAAAGTACACAGCCACCACCACCAGTAAATATTGCAAAATATATTGATGCAGATTGTCACAGAATACTAGTAGACAGTCCAGTTAGCCACAAAGGAAAATCAAATATGCAGTTATTCCAACCCTTCTGAAGATGCTCACAAGATAAGCAGTTTTGAAAACCCCTTCCTGAATTAAAACTAAAATAATTAAACACAAAGCAATACCAATGTAAGACTGTAAATGTGCTTTTGATTACTGTACTCCATGTTCCTTCCCCAGGATGCTCAGTGAGACGAGCAATTTTATATTGTTCAGTGTGCCTTTCCTGGTGAAACTTTTCAATGAATAAATACAGGTGCTTTATGTACTTGGAAACACAAGAAAATGTATTCCCAAACATGTCAGTACAGCACTGCTGGCTGCATCAAGTTAAGAAGTTGTAGTAATGCGCTGGGGTAACATGCTGCAGGTTCTCGTCCCACTCTCAGCAATGTCTATTTATTATTATTTATGGCATGAGTGTGACCTTGTCTGTGTTTTATATCAGTACAGCACTGCTGGCTATGTTGAGTTATGTAGTTTTAGTAGTAAAACACAGGAGATTTATTCCAAACAGGTCAGTACAACACTGCTGGCTGCATCAAGCTGCAGCAAAACAGAGAAAGTTATTTCCAAACCAGTCAGTATACCATGAATAAGTTCTTTGTGTACTTGGGAACACAGGGAATTTATTCCCAAACAGGTCAGTACAGCACTGCTGGCTGAGTCAAGTAGCTACAAACACAGTGAAATTTATTCTCAAACAGGTCGGTAAAAGCACTAATAGGTGTGTTGTGTACTTGGAAACACAGGAGATTTATTCCCAAACAAGTCAGTACAGCACTGCTGGCTGTGTCGAGTTAAGTAGTAATAACAGGGAGAGATTTATTCTAACAGGTCACTACAGCACTGCTGACTGCATTGAGTTAAATAGTTTTAGTAGTGAAAACACAGGTAGATTTATTCCCAAACAGGTCAGTACAACACTGCTGGCTATGTCGAGCTGCTGCAAAACAGGGAAATTTACTCCCAAATGGGTCAGTAAAGCACTAGTGGGTGCTTTGAGTACTTGGAATACAGGGAGATTTATTCCCAAATAGGTCAGTATATCACTGCTGGCTGGCTATGTCGACTAGCTACAGAAACAGGGAAATTTATTCCCAAATAGGCCAGCAAAGCACTAGTAGATGTGTTGTGTACTTGGGAACATGAGGAGAGTTATTCCCAAACCAGTCAGTACAGCACTGCTGGCTGCATCGAGTTAAGTAGTTTTGTAGTGAAAACACAGGGAGATTGATTCCCAAACAGGACAGTACAGAATTGTGCTGGCAGCATTGAGTAGCTGTGAAAACAGGGAATTCATTCCCAAATAGGTCAGTAAAGCATTAGTAGGTATGTGTGTACTTGGGAACACAGAGAAATTTATTCCCAAACAGGTCAATACAGCACTGCTGGCTGCATCAAGTTAAGTAGATGTAGCAACAACACAGGAGATTTCTTCCCCAAACAGGTCAGTACAACACTGCTGGCTGTGTTGAGTTGTTGTGAAAACAGGGAATTTATTCCCAAAAGGTAAGTAAAGCATTAACAAGTGTATTTAGTACTTAGGAACACTGGGAGATTTATTCTCAAACAGATCAGTATGGCAGTGCTGGCTGTGTGAAGTAATTACAAAAACAAGGAAATTTATTCCCAAATAGATCAGTAAATTACTACTAGGTGCGTTGTGTACTTGGAAACACAGGAGATTTATTCCCAAGCAGGTCAGTACAGTACCACTGGCTGCATCAAGTAGCTACGAAAACAATGACATTTATTCTCAAATAGGTCAGTAAAGCACTAGTAGGTGTGTTGTGTACTTGGAAACACAGGAGATTTGTTCCCAAAAGGTCAGTACAGCACTGCTGGTGACATTGAGTAGTTTTGTAGTGAAAACACAGGGAGATGAGCCGGTCCGCCAGCGCAGCAGCAAGGTGTTTGCTCATGGTGCCAACATCCCAGGCTCGGGATGGAATCGGGAGTCGTAGGGCCAGCCCGAGGGGAGAAGCATTGATCGTCCCAGGACTGCTGTCCTTCTCCGGTCGTGAGGGTTGAGTGTTTGGTGCATTACAGACCTCTGATGGAAGTTGGAGGTACTGCCGCAGCCTGCACTGTACATCAGGGGGCAGGGCAGATGCGGATCGTCATTACACATCCCTGCCCCCAGGATCCCAGCAGAAAAGAAAATGCCAGCCCCAATCATGACGCTGATCCCGCTGCCTACCCGTGTCTGCGAGGGGTTGGGTCCCACTCCTGTGGCCCGGCCCAGGAGGGCAAGCTAGGTCTTGCATACCCCAGTGTCCATTGTGAAGGGTGCCTACCTAGCCGCCCCGCCCCAGGGGTTAGCCTGGGACATGCGGGAGCAGCGAGCAGAGCTAGACTGAGCCTCTGGAGGACTGACAAAAAAAAAAAAGAAATCACAGGGAGATTTATTCCTGAACACGCCAGTACTGCACTGCTGGCTGCATCAAGTTAAGTTGCAAACACAGGGGAGATTTACTCCTAACTGGTCAGTACAGCACTGCTGGCTGCGCTGAGTTAAGTAGTTTTAGTAGTGAAATCACAGTGAGATTTATTCCCAAACAGGTTAGTACAGCACTGCTGGCTGCGTTGGAGTTAAGTAGTTTTAGTAGTGAAAACACAGGAGATTTATTCCAAACAGGTCAGTACAGCACAGTTGGCTGCACTGAGTTAAGTAGTTTTAGTAGCGAAAACAGGAAAATTTATTCCCAAACAGGTCAGTATAGCACTGCTGGCTGCGTTGAGTTAAGTAGTAAAAACACGGGAGATTTATTCCCAAACAGGTTAGTACAGCACTGCTGGCTGTATCCAGTTAAGTAGTTCTAGTAGTGAAAACATAGGGAGATTTATTCCCAAACAAGTCAGTACAGCACTGCTGGCTGCATCAAGTTAAGTAGTAAAAACATGGGGAGATTTATTCCAAACAGGTCAGTACAGCACTGCTGACTGCATCCGAGTTGAGTAGTAAAACAAGGGAGATTTATTCCCAAACAGGTCAGCAGTGGGCTGTCACAGCAAGGGCTAAATAAACGTCTAGGTGTGTTTTTACTTTTTTTTACAAGCTTTTTGTCTTTTATTTATCCTTTTGCAGTGCAGATAACACCTGAAGAAGTTAGTCAACAGAGCACTGCACAACAGCAACACAGTCTCTCTTTTCCTTTCTTTACTGAGCCTGCACTTTCACGCTCTGCTCCAAAATATGTTTTGATTTTTGTTATACTTTTTCAGTGCAGCTGAGCAGACTAGCCTGTTAGCTACTGCCCTCCTACCCTACACAGTAGCCCAGATCATGCCATGCACAAACAGACTCAGAGCAGCAGAGCAAATGAGTCACACAAACTCTCTCTGACCCTGCCCTTCTGTACTTTCTCCTTTCATCATGGAAATTTTGAAAATTTTGTAATTCACTAGCCCAGATCCCACAGACTCAGATCAGCAGAGCAAACTGAGTGACAAACTCTGACCCTGCCCTCCCTTCTGTACTTTCTCCTTCCCACATGGTAATTTATAAATTACACTATTTTTAACCTGCTTTATGACAATAACTACCCATCACAACACAAATGTCAATCAGTACTCATTTTGCTGTGAACAGTGAACAAAGTAAATAATATTTTTGTCACAAAACAAGTCGTCTCATGAATGACATGATCACACATGTGTAGCCCTCTCTCTCTCTCTCTCTGGCGCTGTCCTGAGAGGGCCACTACCCTGCCTTGCCGGTCGGATCAAGGATAAAGGGCCTGGGTTCCCACAGCTGACCTACAAGGGTCCTTTCCCAAAAGATAAAATAAAATGGCAGTGCCTCCACCCAGAATAGATATTAGTGGGTCTAATTGCTTGCAGTACAACCCCTGGGATGTCATACAAACCCACCTCCCCAACAGTTACCCCAGACATGGACTTACCAGGATTCAAACCTCTCCACATTCCATTACATCATTTACCTATTCCATTTCAGACACTAATCTGCTCACTAAAATTAAGCCCTGGATCCAGTTTCTGCTGCAAAACAATAATTTCATGGTTTATTGGTGTAACCCTATAAATGGGGTTCCCAAAAGTCTTCCTGAGCTTGCCTACATGCTCACTGCCAGGCTGGTGTCCTGCATTTTAGCAGTTTAATGTGATTACCAGAGCCTGTATAGCCTCTGTGTACTGTCTCTTTAAGAGCTGCCTGATTGCAGCGTAAGTAATCTGAGAGGGAGCTCTGTTGAAAGGTGTAACTATTTACTGAAAATCATTTAGAGTGATAATGATAATGTAGTTTGTCTAACCTACTTTCTTTGTAGCAAGGACTGTTTTGTTTGTCTCCACTATCTTGATCCTGGACTGCAAATTGGACCAATCAGTACTGGCGGGACCTAAATGTAGCTGGACAACAGGAGCTGTCTGAATTCAAAATCTGTAGGAACTGTAGTTTGAACTTTTGTGCCTTTTTTGCAACTGAAGGGGGAGCTCTTGCTTTGACTGACAGCCAAATCAGCCAACCAAATCTTTTGGATCTTGGGAAGTCCCGGGCTGCTTGCAGTTTTCAGTTAGATCTAAGCTGAAAGCTGAAAAGATGGAGCTGAAGGATTCTGAGCAGCAATCCTGAGTGGATTCACATGGGAGAACTCTGAAAAGGCTGTTTTTGGCCTGCATGTCGGTGTGCTGCTCCTGAGAGGGAGAGAAGAGAATTATTTTGTACTAAATCCAAGTTTGTGCGACTAAAGTAAGCTACTGAAGTGGGCCAGGCTCAACCTGAAGAAGACCCAAGATTTTGTTGAATGTGATCGGCCTGTCAGGAGTTCCAGCTACCCTAAGCTCCGTGTGTGCAGAGACTTTGCGATTGTGACCAGGAGCACTTTGCCTGGTACAGTAGAATTCCCATACATGTAAAAATGCTATGAGCTGCTAGTGGGTTGTGAGTTATTTCCCACTGTGTGAACTTTGTTCTGCTTGCTGGAAGCTGTATCCAGACCAAAAAGGACTGCATCCAATTTGTCTCTCTGCGTCTGGGCCATGCCAGACTGGCCCAGCCAAACTGCCCACTGCACAGAGAAGCCATCGACAAGAGACCTGCCTGGGGATCAGCCCCTGCTCCACGCTTGAACAGGAATGACGTCCTGCGACTCATGTGGGCCCTGCTTCTCCTGGCATTCCAGATCAACCACCTGCAGCCTCGATTTTTATCCAGCCTGTGTCCAGTCTTGGGTATCGTGAGTAAATACCAGGGTAGCTCCTTGCAACAACAGCTTAATCTGAGTGTGTCATCTGACTGTCTTGTTTTTGTTTCTTTACAAACTGAGCCCTCTGGCTCGGATTACAAATATTGTGTACTGTGCATGTTGTGTTTTCCATCACAGGGCCCCAACCAGATGCGACGCTGGATAACCCTAGGCAACAGTCCTGGCTAGCCCATCTCTTCTCCACCTGGGTACCCAAAGGTGTGACTGTGTGGGGGACTCAAAGCTTATGCATAACTGCTGATTGATATAACCTTTAAGCTAATTAACCTGATTTTGCTCCTCCCTTATTCAAGTCCCTGAATAAATCAGATCTAACTTTTTCTGCATGTATTCTGACTGTGGTTCCAGTTTGTGCTCAAAGTACTGTACTGTTGCTATTTGCTGTGCATGACCTTGTTTTACAGGGGTCCCCAGGGTAGAGCCAGAGGAACCAGCCCTGGTGGTAAGTGCAAACAGTGTGGGTAATTTCTGTGGTGTACCAGGGTATTGTGAAAGTGATTATTGTACAGTGTTCAGGCCACTAGAGGGAAGAGGGGGTTACAGTGTCCCGGAGGGCTGTGCCCAGGTTAGCTTGACCACTACTAACCCTGATCTCTGGGTGGAGGCACCCATTTCAGAACTCAGGCCCTTAACCTGCTACTAAGCCAGGCAGGGGTAGTAGCCCTTGGGATAGCGCCACCTAGGGGTTACATTTACAAGGGGAGGGCTTAAGATGCGGTAAGTGGAATAGAGTTCAAGCATTTTTAGTATTTGCATTTCCCCAGAATCATATTCCCTTTGATTCAAACCCATATTGTAATCAATGCAGCCACCAGGTCTATCTAATCTAGCTAACTGCTGTAGAAGTGGCCAAACCCAGATCCACAGGTCCCAGTCCATATCAAATTCCAAAGTCTGTTTACTGGATACCCAGATTTAAGTTACAGGCCTGAGGTGCTGCTGGTAACCGCATTACGCACTTGAAGAATTTTAACTTTTACATCCTTTCCTGGTCTAAACCTCAGCTCTATCTCCAGCCCCAGTATGCATGCTTAAATTATTTACAGTCCCCAGGTGCAGGGCAATTCCTGCATTTTACTCATGGTTCTGCAGAATCAGACCTTGGATGGCACAGTTTGCTGAAGTCCTGGGGATGGATGACAACACAGGCAGAACTGGGCACAATGCTTGAACAAGGGCACAGAGGCTACAGCTTGCTCTCTCTCCTCTTGCTTGCAGATCTTGCAGCTTGTCCCCTTCAGCCCATTACAGGCCTGTTGCAGGGCATTTGTGCAAAGTCTGCCAACTACAGAGGACCCAGACCCAGGAGTGGCCCCACTGCCCAGCTCCCACGGATCAGAGCACCCTAGCACTCAGGTACAAGACCTGTGATCCCTTGCAACAGCAGACCCCACTTGATGTGGGTTAGTGAGTTCCCCATCTGGCCTGGGTGTCAGCAGAAACATTTGGCACATTCTCTTCTGCTTCACTTTCTTTCTCTTTCCTTCCACGGTGTGTAGCCACAATAATCTGTTTCTCTCTTTTCCTTGCTGTATCGCAGGAGCAGACAACAGGCACCAGACCCAGAAAGGCACCTGTCCATCCTTCTGTTTTCACAGTCTCTTGACTTTAACATAGCCACATTCTCACTCTGGCTCATACATATTTCTTGCACTCATAGTCCCTTTTCTCACCATGCAGGTACTTTAGCAATTTTCCAAATGACGAGGCTTACTCTTCCTTCCCTTTTCTCAGCACATTTAGATTCTCTTGTTCCTCATCATTCCTCTGTATTCCATCTTTTCCAGGCTTAGATGCAACCTTTGTCTTTTACCAGGCACAGAACACAACCTTTGTCCTTTTCCAGGCTTAGAATGCAACCTTTGTCTTTTTTCAGGACCAAGACACAACCTTTTGCCCTTTTCCCAGGTTCAGGACACAACCTCTTCTCTCTTCTCCTTTACCTCACAGCTGTGGTGCAATGTCAGAACAGCACAGAACATTCAGCATCCTGCAGCTTTTCTTTCTCTCTGCCAAGCTGCTTCTTTAACATCTTTCTCTTCCAGCTTTTCATTTTCCTGATGGGGCAGGCACTCCTCACCCTGGGAGACAAATTACTGGCAGCCCCAGACAGGCCCATCCTGCAGGCCCATTCTCTCCAGGGGAAGGAGCCCCTCCCTCTGGAGGAGCTCCCACTTGTTCTTGGCTTTGGGAGCCCTTATCTCACTCCCATTGGCTGGAACCACAGTCCTTCAGAAAAGTAACATGTATGAGGCTCCCTCGATGCCTCATTGGTGCAGAAAAGACACCTAAACTTTCTCTGGTATTTTCCCCAAAGGTCCTTTCAAACAATCCCAGAGTACCTGGCAAGAATCTTGGCTGATTGGGGTCACATAGGTGCCCAGCATGGTGGCTGGATGTAAACCGTGTCCACAGTTTATATACAGGTATTGTCTCAAAATCAAAGTGTCCCTGCAGCTAAACCACAAGCTTTTATTTAAACATTTCCCCACCATTTGGTAGCCACCCTGTGCCCTGCATAGTAACTGCATCTTTTAACCATTTTAACCTGTCCTCTGCCAGTCACTGCTGCCATTTCATATTGCCCCAGGCAGTCACACATAATCCCATTGCAGTTTAAACTGTGTCCCAGCTCTTGTTTCCTGGCTGCAGTCTGTGTAAACATTTATTTATACACTTTCCCACAGACTGGTAGCCTTTCCTTCGCATCAACACTTTATTTATTTAATCATTTTCTTTTTCCCCTATCTTAGCGCTATCTCTTCATTTTTTTTGCCCCAGCGCTAGACAGGACCCACTCAAAGGGACACCACCTCATGAATATTAATGAGGTGACTCCTGAATGCTACAGTGCAATTGGCGCTTTTAAAACTGGTCCTGCCACTTCCCTGCCACCTCTCCAGTCTTACTCATGTCTCTGATCTCTCCTTGCATTACTCTGGGACCAGGACCACGGAGAGGCACACTGAAAGGCTGCCAATACAGCCACTTGAAAATGTGCTAGTGTGCATGCATGGAGATTGCCGCACTCAAGTGCCCTTTTCCAAACCGGGGCACTGCAAACTTGCTCCTCCGCCCCACTCACTGAAAACCAATGCAGAGGCCAGCAGGAGAGACACAAAATACAGGGGTAAGCCAGGACATGGACAAAAAAGATGGGGTGGAAGCAAACCCTGGGGAATGAACCTTTCGGGGCTCACAGGCAAGCCCCCGACAGGGGGTTACACATGCTGTGAAGCAGTCTTGCTCACACCACCACCACACACTCTGCCAGTAATAGCAACAATGTGAATAATGCATCCCACCCACGTGTTCTGCGACCTGCCCTCCAATGGTCATTGCTGTTATTTCCAGTGCAGAGAGGAGAGGCACAGAGATCCTCCTTCCTCCAATGATCTCATTCATTACTGGAAGAAGGCTGGTGACTGACATGCTGGGAGCTGATCTTCGACTCTTGTGCACCACATGATGTAACTCATCACTGCTGCGACCCAGGAGCCTGCGGAGGAAGTGGAGCATGTGTGCTGCTAGCAGCCACAAGGTAGGAAAATTAACTTTTACAAAATGACTGGGGTGAACCAAAGTTCGCATTTTTGAGAAAATGTTCACGCCAGCAGACAAGCACAAACATGGGGAGTTCAAGGATTTTCAGGACCACGATGAGACAAACTTGCAGCCCTGGTTAGCAACCATTTTGGATCCTCCCATGATTAACTCTTTAGTGAGGTCAAGGCAGATATCACCCAATTGGATCTTCTCCCACTGAGTTTGGCTGGGCAAGTGGCCACCCTCAAAATGAATGTGCTCCTAGATGTTTTTCCAGGCCCAACCAATCAGGATTCTGGAAGAGTTCCAGAGAAGCCTGCAGCAGATGCTACTGTCCTTTATATGATACACAGGACGTCAAGTTAACTGCAAGCCCTTACTCTCCCAAGGGAGAAAGACTGCCCGTGATGTCGAGACTTTAGACTGCATTATCTGGTGGTTCAAATTGCCTCTGTGGTTACATGTACCAAACAAAGAGGGACACAGGATGGCTTGAGATGGAGGTGACACAACCTCTCCCAGCCCCACTGTATGCCCTCGCAACATACTGTATTCCCTAATGTCTCATCTCTGGTCAGGCATTGTTAATCCCTGTACTAAATAGACAGTCTGAATGCTCCTGAAAGCCAAACTCCTGACAGGCACATCTAATGAAATTGTTCCATTATTAGTTATTATAGAAGACTCCCAACATTCCTTCCTCCAAAGTTGGATCCAGGTTTCAGTAGGTGGAATAGGTTGACTCTTACGAGATACAGACACTTTGTTTGGGAGAACCTGTGTTCTTTTCTGGAACTCCAGCAATGTTATGGGCTCCTCCAACAGTATTTTTTCATTACTACAAACTACACACTTCCTTACTTCAAATAACTTGGTGCAAAAAGTTGATAGTGGCCTATTCCCTGAAGGACTTTCTATATTGGGCAGCCATATTGGAGGGGTGAGGAGGTACCATCTCCAGAGTATCTAGGGTTCTATGGGGGGGCACTCAGATCCAGCATGGGTCAGGACACAGTGGAAAGAGGATTCACATTTCCTTATAACAGATGAGGAGTGGGACAAAACACTGGACATGGGGTGGAAAATCACAGCATCTCCTGAATGGGGTGAGTTTAGATGGAAATGTCTGGTCTGCTTTTTCTTATCCTAACTATAACACAACAATTTGGAGTAGGAGAGGCTGCAAACAGTGGGGTCTCACTTGTACATTTTTGGGATTGTCCTTTCATTCATGCATATTAGTCCCAAGTGCATGAGGTACTCCTCCAGCTGTGGGGTGTTCTGATCCCTTCGCCTCAAACACCTGGTCACGAGTGTTCCAATCCTAGGACTCGAAATAGAACTCAACAGGAGTGGTTTAAAGTCATCTGCATGGTGGCTGACTTACACTGGAAAAACATGAGGAACTGTGGCAGAGATTGCACTCTTATATGCAAGACCCTCAGTTCTCTGCAGCTCAACAGACCCTACGTTCTGCAGCTGGGAGTACTATACTTATACTTGGTTTAAGACAGAAGAAGGCTTGTTGCCTATCATGCCTGTCTCCCCACCTTAAGGGGCCACATTGTAGCCTGTCTCCTGCCTTAGAGTCTGAACTTCTATGTTATCATTAGGCCTACGTCCGCAGCAGGGAAAGTTCTGAGGCACATACATAAAGTGATGATCCAGGCTCATTCCCAAACCCAGGTCATGGGCGCCATGATCGGTAGCACTGCCATTGTGCCAGTGGACCAGTCTCCAGAACAGTGAAGATAGTTCAAGACCCATTTTCATGCCAGCCACTCCTCCTGACATAGAACATGCCCTCACCTGGGTTGACATGTCAACGCCTTGTGAGAAGGCTCCAACCCACCAAAGGTGTCACCAGTGCAGCCAAACACTGCACAATACCTTCCCAGGCTAGGAGTGGTGGGTCCCATCCTCATGCTGCCCAGCTGGCTTCCCGAGCGTGTCCCCAAACTTGAGTTGTTAGCATTGTAACACAGCACGCTACCTGCTCGGCCAATGGTCAGCCCTACAAGTTTCTTCAAATTTTTTTTTTTAATTTTGAACCCAAAATTTCAACATAGACTTTTTATGACCCCCTTTGAATCTGCCAGGTTTCATTTGTAAATAGTTTGAAACATCATTTCGCACCACAAGTGCAAAAAATGTTTTGGGCAGGATTTGAAAAATGACGCTCATCATGTTCATTCCCAAACACGGTCACAGGCATCATGAGTGGTAGTGCCTGCCCCCACTAAATCCTGCCTCAAGTCAGTAATCCCATTGCTGTAGTCTGCACTTATGCTCTAGCACTTCTTAACCCTGCCACTGTTCCACTGGGTAGCCTCGACCTTGCACTTCACTGACCCACCATCCTCTCCCATGGTGCTGCCATGCCCCCCTCTCCCCTACCCCACCCCTCCACCTCCACCTCCTACTCTCACCCACCCCTTCCTCTTACCATTACCTCTCCATCTTCTTCCCCTTCTCCTTCCTCTGTCTGCTCTACTGATTTTGTCTCTCCTTGCCGGGCATATATTGTACAGTGCCTCAGTATAGTGTAACCATGAACTTTATCTGTATTGTTGTACCATGACATGTGTTTGTATATTTGCTACTGAACCACTTTGTATCTGAATGTTTATGTATCACTCTGTACTTGTTAACTGACGTGGAACCAATTAACGAGCATCCGCCACTGGTGCTATCCAGGATTTCAAAAATAAATAAAATAAAATGTTCATGTGGTGTGAAAACTGGCTATATTGAAAATTCGGTCAACATGTTGAAAATTACCAAAGTTATGGATGAATGTTCACATATTTCAATGTACCTTTACATCTTTGTTGTTTTTAAGATTTTGACCCCAAAATTTCAACACAGTCTTTTATAACCCTGTTTCATAAACCTGGTAGGTGAAATTTTCAAATCCTGCCTGAAAGGTGATTTTTGAAAATGTCACCGCCATGATCATGAGGTGAGTCCTAAAAAATAAAGGCGTTTTAAGTGAGCGTTGAAATATTTTGTTCACTCATAACTTGGTCATTTACCATATTTTCCACCAAATATTCAACATAGTCTTCTTATAACCCCACCTCATGAACCCAATAGGTAAACATTTTCAAATCCCACCCAAAAGCTGATTTCATGGAGTGACTGCAAAATCACCTTTCAGGCTGGATTTGAAAATGTCACCCACCTTGTTCATGTGGTGGGTCCAAAAAGGCCAAGTTAAACATTTGGTGAAAAATATTTAAAAATGGCAAAGTTATGAGTAAAAGCTCAAAACACATTGGAAATACATTCACCACATTTACCTTGTTTCCTCACTTAATAATAATAATAAACTTTATTTTATGGTGTCTTTCAAAAGTCAAGGCGTGTTACAAATGATTAAAACAGATCAGAGTTCACAGCAGCATAAATATTATAAAACAGGAACACAACTAGAATGCCTTCACAGTCATGGTTCCAGGTAGAGGACATGTTTTCTTGCAGAGTGGATCTATGGCATTGGAGGGTTTTAGGTGAGGAGTATAGGGAAGTGAGTGCTGAGGGTGATCATGATGGGGTTCAGGGCAGGCCACAAAAGACATCAATGGATGTTTTTCTGATTTTCAGGTGTCACTCTACTCTCAAACTGCATTACTTCTCCCATATCCACGTTATTTACTTTACATTTGCTGCCTGACACTGACCAGCCCCTCATCACTTCTGCCCTTCCCAGCCCTGTTGCCTGCCTTCTCTGGGACTTACCTCTCTCCTATAGCTGGACTGTGGATGGCCACCCTCCCATGGGAATGGCCACCCAGGGTCACACCTACACCTGAGGGGAGCTGAAGTGTTGGTCAAGGACAAAAGCCTTTGCTGTCTGTGCAGGACCTACAACTGAGTGTCAGGAAGCATCCTGCATGGTCTTGGATTTCTCCATTTTCATCCCCACCACTGAGCATCGCAAGGATGTTGCGCCTGACGCTGAGATGTCAGAATGCCGATGCTCCTCCTTCTCACTGACTCTGCAGCACAACAACTTGTGGTCACCCGGTGGCAGTGTTACAGTGAAGACCATAATCTTGCTCACCCCATCCCCGAGGAGGTGGGCATCCGTGGGTGCTCAACTATCCTCCCCCAGCCGACCATATCCACATTTTAAACTGGTCAGGTCAGTAGA
Organism: Neoceratodus forsteri; assembly: GCA_016271365.2. Classification (NCBI taxonomy): domain Eukaryota; kingdom Metazoa; phylum Chordata; order Ceratodontiformes; family Ceratodontidae; genus Neoceratodus; species Neoceratodus forsteri. Next base: position 826,761,176 of record CM057453.1, on the reverse strand, counting down.
AGCTGGTATTTGAATATGGTGAATTTCCCAACAGAAGAAGAGCTGGTGCTGTTCAGTAAGCGTTGTATGCCACCATTTGGGATGGTGTAAAACTGTGTTACCACTGCTGTAAAGTGAGTTCATGAAATTCTGTGGCTGAAAGTAGGGAGGGGTGCAATGTCCTTATGGAGGTACTTACCCTAAGAAAATGGAAGAAGGCTACACTCCCATTCCCTGAAATAATCCATACTCAGTTGAAAGTGACAATATGCAGGAACACACAGTTATGTTGGGGCACTTTGACTCCTGGTATTATGCTTGGTCCTGTTAAGTGTTTTCACAGTTAACGGCTAACAATCAATTAGATTTTTGTATATTGGCTCAAAGCCTTGGTGGTTTTCCTGTGGGAAGTCATACCTTAATGAAGAGAGCCTCCTACCATTGTAACATCTGTTTGGCAGTTGTGTGCCTCCTCAGATGTTTACCACAATGTACAGCACATGCATTTATATGATTATGGACATTGCCATTTAATAAAGCTGAGTTTTAGGAAAAAAAATCATTTGAGGCTGGACTTCCTAGACAATTATCTTGAAATAGATGGATGATTTCAATGTCTGAGGCATATACCTGCTGGAAGCTTCCACAGCATTGAGGACTTGGGGTGGTAAAAGTCCCAGGCATCCCTAGGGCTGATCTAACAAACTATGCAAACTGGGATTCCCAGAACTATAATAAAATAAGGAATGTGGACATACCAGTTAGATCTGCAGGATGACCTCTGGATTCTGTGTGTCTGTCTTTCAGCTGGTGCTCTTCTGCTAGCTGGAACTGCTGAGTTGCAAGTGACAGCAAAACTCCATCTTCACCCCAAACTCCAGATTGGATCTGCCTCCTAGATGATGTAACAACACACCCTGTCTTCCCTCAAAGGGCGATGCAGGAGTTCTTTATCCTCCTCCTTGATCGATACCCTGGAAGTGGCAAGCCAATCACAGCTTACAGTTTGTAACAACTGTGCACCCAACAGTGGCAACTTTACAACAGAACAGTGGGTCCCCTGGGGTGGGTGGAAACATCTGTACTACCCCAGGCTCTCTATTCAGGTATACCACTTAACAGCAACATAGTAACAGTAACTTACTTAACTTCCTTGTGCTCCCAGGTCACACCTGGAAACAAGCTCTGCTTAGTGTGCCTTTTCTGGTTAAACAATTTCTCCTTTCCCTATACCAGTCTGGGTCTGGCCTTTAAACAAGAACCCCATCTGGTCTCCTCATAGTGATGGTGAGGATGGGTTCATACCCATCAGGTTCAGTTACAATGACTGCATTCTTGTACAAAGCTACGGTCCACCTTCTAAGCCCACACTAGGGAGCCAGACATTCTCCCAACTCTCTTCTCTGGCAGTGTCATTGGATGTATCTGACCTGGAAGCCAAGGTTTCAAGGGCTGTCTCACAGAGACATTCCTTCCTTTGCACTTCCATTTTGTACCACGCCCACCTGGGAAGATGGGGTAAAAGGCAGCAATATTTGTGTTTCACCCTTCTCCTCCGTATTACCCTTTCCACCCTGCTTGTTTTGGGCAGTCTTCAGTCACTCTCCCATCCAGGCTGGGACCACAGTTGTTTGTCACCTCTTTAGTACTTCAGGCAGTCACAGAGGTTGTGCCATAATTTGGGGAGGACCTCGCATCGCTCCTTCTGGGGTGTTCTGGAAACTGCACTTGGTTCTTCTAGGAATTGCCTGCCCTCCAGTGCTGTGGCACCAGGGTGGTCTACAGGCAACTCATGGTCCATCTGGGCTCCCAGGGTTACCAGAGCACCCACTGGTCCTGGACTCTCACTGGCTGGATTTTTCTCCAGGAACTCAAAAGTTTGCATGGCTATATCCCTAGCACTGCCTGAGCCCTTGGTGGTAGTTATTCTTAACTGGGGCAGTCTGTCATCTTGCTCACATACAGTGGTGCCCTTTTGGAGTGAAACAGAAGGAGGCAGGAACAGCAATTTTTTATTCCAATTCCCTGAGCCTCAACTGCTGCTGTACCATGGGTGCCCTTACAAATGAGTTCCACCATGATGACAGATAGGGTCTTCCGGGGTGGGGTAGTGTGGCATACCCCTCCACTCCACTCCACTACAGAGAGGGTCCAAAGTCCTGGGACAACAGTCACTTACTTAAGTCCTCAGCTCACACAATGTGTCACTCGATGGTTAGATCTGTTGGAGCAACCAGTTGGAAAGATCCCCATGCCTGAGACTACCTGCAGATGGACTGGACTGGACCACATGCACTGCCACATGTAGCAGAGACAGCCATGGGTTGACATAGTCCCTGATCTTTACAGTACCCCTAAACATGCACATTGCCAGTCCATCTTGCACATGATACAAACAGAAGTCATATATGTGTGTAATCTACCCTGTCCTGGGACAACAGGGGGCCCTCCTTTCCATTTCTATGCCCGCCAGCTCTGCCATCATTGCCTCCTTCACCGCCATCCATGCTGTGATGTGTGCAGGTGCCTGTCCATGATGTGCTCATTCCCTGCAGTCATCATATCTTTCTTGCTGTCACTGGAAGAAAAAACAATACAAGGAGATTGTTTTGTTTTTTGCAGCCTGCCTTCTTTTCCTACAGGTCTTGAGATGCCTCTTGCCCATTTTAGCATGCTGCCCACAGGCTGGTAAAATCAAGCAGGCCCACGCCATGTGGCTCCTGTGCCTCTGCACAGCAGTCTTACCTAGTTTTTCTTCTTTTCTATTTCTTAAAAACTCAAGGTTCCTGTCACAGTACAGTTTGTAGGGCCAGCAATTTTCTTGTGGGAAAGAATTTACTTATTCCCAGCCCTGCATGTCCATAGGAATCAGTCTGGCACTTCCACAAGTGCTGCAACTACTGATGTCTCCTTGCTAGCTGTGTACACCCTTGCAAGCCCGAATACATATTCACTGCACCTGTTGTTTTCCCTTAGGTCTGAATGTGCCCCTGAGGAACTACCAGTCTTTTGCATCCCAAGCTCTCAAGCCTCTGTCTTTCATTTATCCTGGTCTTACTGCGCCATTATCTCTGCTGCCTCCCTACACTGCAACTAATCACAGGCAACCAGAAACTGACTCTCTTTTTGTTTCTCTTTTGAGTTCTGCACTTTCCCTTAGCTACTTATGGTTTACTTGTTCAAGCATACCATTAGGAAGATATTTCACTCTCTCATCTAGCCTCCAGCGAAGTACCTAATACTTGACTGCTCACTCTTTCAGCTGTGGCTTCACAGATAACAACCACATATTATATAACGAGGTCTAAAAATTCACTATTTTGATGGATTGGCTGCTACTTTATGCCATGGAGTAATTTTTGTATAACAACCGCATGACAGTACCAGTCAACTGCAAATTTAAAAATAAAATCACTCCACACGGAACCCTTAGCATTCCAATGCACTCTCGCACAGCTACCCTTTATCCCCTAACCATGCCATTCTGCATAATCAAAAGCCATTCAGGAAAAGTGAAAACACCCAAAATGTAAGCTCTAAACTGCAATTCTGAACTCAGAGACAATCTAGAGCTAACCAGCACCACTAAATGCAAACCGCTCACATTTTCAGTTATAATCACTCTCTCGTGACACTCATCTACTTCATGTTGTAGCCAGCTCTCTTTCTGTCATTTGCTCTCTTTTTCCTCTTCCCCGCTGGCCTGCTCACAATTACAGGGGCACAGGAGGGCTTCTGCCCAGCAACAATTAACTATTTTGTGTGAGGAATGATATTTTATTAAAATCAGCATGAAAATAAAAAAAAAACTTTTCTTTTATTTTTGTAATTGTCATGTTTCTAACTGTATAATCAGAATAATCCATGACAGCGTATGGGTTGGCTGGAATTTTCCACACCTGGTATTGTTGGTCACTTGGTCTGCAGTCTTGTGACCAAACCACTTCAAATGTGATAAATCCCAGCCCAACCCACACTCTGTAATGGATTATTTCTTAATTATACTTACAATGGGGTCCTCTTCAAAATCTTCATCAGTGACATTGCAGATGGACTGGAGGGTGAGGTGTGTCTTTGCAGATGACACCAAGATCTGCAACAGAGTAGATGATCCAGATGGGGTGGGCAGAATGAGAAGAGAGTCCAAAAAACCAGCACTCAAGCCTGATGAAGAGTCAAAATACAGGTCAAAACAAAAGTAAATGGCTTAAGAAAACCATTTTAATGCAGTGCAAAATACACAGTGACAAACAGGCAATCAAACACTCGATTCACAACACCCAGTGCTTGACTTAAGCCAGAGTCTTCCGGGTGGCGGTTTCTTTGGACTTTCTTCGCTTGTGGGTTAGCAACCCTAAATATAGCACCTTTCAAATTTCTGTAAGCGGTCGCATACGCTTGTGTTTTGCAGAATGAGAAGAGACCTGGATAAACTGGCAAAATGGTCAGAAGAGTGGCAGTTGGGGTTTAATGCAAAGAAATGCAAGATCATGCACATAGGGAAGAGAAACCTGAAGCCACCTATAGGCTGGGAGGGAGTTGCTGTCAGTCACAAGAAAAGAAAGAGACTTGGGTATCATCATCACCAACGACCTAAAATCATTCAAGCAAAGCACTAAAGCAGTAGGTAAGGCTAGGGGATGTTGGGGTGTATTAGTAGGGGTATCACAGGTCGGAAGCATCACAGGCGTTTAAACAAAGCCTGTCAGCATACCACTGGAGCTGCAGATGACACACATGTGACTTGTATGCCCAGGCTAACTGCTGCAGTTCTCTGATAGACTTTGCTACCAGTCCTGCTTACTAGTGAAAAAGCTAGTCTAGGGCTGGTTCCAGCAGGGGTTCAAGTCTTCTCTCCCCAATACCAGCCTTCGCAACCCTCAGAACTGCGGTTGTTGCCTATTTAAAATTCCCCACCATCGCACCTCCATGGGCCAAAGGTCCTTTGCTTTCCATGCCCAAGGGTGGCTAAATTCTCACCATCTGATATCTTCTCAAGCTCGACTGGTCCCTTTAAAGACTGCTGCAGCAGCAGCTACTGAGAATGCCAGCTGTTCCTGCTTCCAATAATGTCTTCCCCATGACCTCCTGACCTCTGGTTACCTTACTCAAACCCACCCTGCAGTGCATTCCTTGTGGCTCCTACCCCATATTATCTCACCTCTGCCTTCAATTTCCTTGCTCACTCCATCCCCCCACCACCCTCCTACCCCCTACCACTGCTCCCTATCCTCATCCCCTTCCTGCCCCCACCACCCTCCCTCCTGCTTTTCTTAATCCTTCCTCCCCCATGTTAGCTTCCTCTCTCCCTCACTCCTTCCCTTTACACTCATCTGTCACGTCTTCTCCTAGATCCTGCCTCTCTCCTCCCTTCCCCTACTCACGCCTCTCTCCACTCCCCTCCCCCTCTTTCTCTCCTATAACCCTGTTCAATTCCTAACTTCTGTTCTTGACTCCAGTTACCTACATAACCCCTGTACAAATGCCTACCTACTGTAACTTAACAGGCTCAGGCTATCGTGATCAGCCAATGACGTTGTATATGCTGTGCTTGCTCTTCTCTGACACTGAAGCATAATTGTGTAGTAGTTACTTATGTTTTACGCTCTTGCTTGTCTAGACGCTGAACCTATTTAATGAGCTTGTGCTCAAAGGTATTATCCAAGATCTCAATAAATAAATAAAATAAATAAAGTAAGAGGGAGGCAATAATTCCTCTTTACAAGACACTGGTTAGACCCTACCTGGAGTACTGCATGCAGTACTGGAGGCCACACCTTCACAAGGACATTAACCACATTGAGGCAGTCCACAGAAGGGCAACCAAAATGGTGCAGGGGCTGCATCAGAAAATATATGAGGACAGATTAATGGAGCTCAATATGTATACCCTAGAGCAAAGGAGGAGAGAGGTGATGATCGAAACATTCAAACACCTTAAGGGCATTAACAAGGTGAAAGAGTCTAACATGTTTCAATATAAGAAAATAGCGGACAAGAGGACACAGCATGAGATTAGAGGGAGGCCGATTAAGGTGTAATGAGAAAGTTCTTTTCACAGAAAGGGTGGTGGATGCATGAAACGGCCTACCTCAGGCAGTGGGGATATGAATACAGTGCTGAGCTTCAAACAGGCATGGGATAATCATAAGGGAGCAATACAGATGAGTATGAATAGATAGGACATTGACAGGCTGAAGGTACATTCATAAGGCAGAATAAAAAATGGCATACTGGACGGGCCTTGCGGTCCTTATATGCCATCAAATTCTATGTTTCTAAAAATTCACTATTTTGATTGGTCAGCTGCTACAGCTACAACAGCGAGATCCCTGGGCATTTAACTACAGTCAAACCCTGTTTATCCGACCCTGTACTACCGAACCTCCCTATTTAACAAACCTAATATGTGTCCCCACTGTTTTCGTATGTTCATCGTATGCTGTCAAAAGCTGTCATTAGTATGTGCTACAGTTAACTTTAATTCTTTGCAGCTGTGACCTGATGACCTTAGCGAACACTTAATGAGCTGTGCATTCCGACAAGATTCATGCAGTGTAATAGCAGTGTACAGTACTGCGTGAGCGATGGATTCACCCTCAGGCAAAAGAAAGCGTTGTTCTTTGCATGGCCCAGAAACTTAGAATCATTGACAGGCTTGAAGGTGGCGAGTGTGCTGTTGCTTTAGCACAGGAGTATGGAGTTGGGAAGTTCACAATTAGCGATATAAAGTCCGCTAAAGAAAAATTGAGGGACTTTGCTGTCAGTATGGAGGCGGCTGCTGGATCCAATACAAGAAAAACACCAGGATGTGTAAAGAGGAGCAGCGTGATGCTACAATTTCACACGTGGTTCAGGCAGGAGAAGTGCAGGAGTGGTTGCTCAGTGACGCCCACTAACAAGGTCAGAAGATTCTGTCTGATGAGGGCATCGTGGAGATGGTGACAAAAACAGAGCCAGAACAAGAAGAGGACCCTGATGAAAATGAGTCAGAGACAGAAGAGTGCGCTTCTATCGTGCCAAGTCGCACAGAGGCAGTACATTACCTTGAAAAGGTGATCCGTTACAGGAATCACAACCGGACTGTGACCCGATATAAATCTTGCTGCTACAAAGCATTAAGAAGCATGAGGCTAGAAAGTGACATGATACGCTTAAACAAATGTCAATTGCTGACTATTTGTAAAGCTAAACTATACTACTGCACATAAAAATATTTTTAAAGTAAGCACCAAACACTAAAATGAAATAAAGATTAGTATTTTGCACATTTGCACGGGAATAACATTGTTACATATTACTGCATCATGAGTGTGTTAATGAAAGAATGAGGACTGATTTAATGATGGAATCCCGTTTATCCGACCCTCGATTATCTGACCATATCGGATGTCCCCAAGCGGGTCGGAAATGTATTTTTGGCAGTATCATCAGCGTTTCATTTAATTTCATTTTATTCATTATACTGGTTAGCAATATGAGCTAGAAGTCAATTTTCACACTTGCCAGTTAAAAACAAGAAGCAAAAACACAAATTAGCCCTGACAAGAGTGCCAGATAGTTACAATAGTTCAAACAGGTATAGCATTTTACAGTCTAACAATAGCTACCACATTGTACAGGTAGAGGTTAAGTGTTAGTTGAGTCTCGTTGTATCATTAGTACCAAAAGGAACTGCGCAGAATAAATATCTCTGGGAGAGGAGGGAAAGGCAGCTGCAAAGCCAAGGCACTCACCATCATTAGCCTTCTTTCTCTTGCTGCGGCCATTTCTCAACAATTTGCACCCCAGTCCAGCACCAAATAATATACAGAATTGCACAAAATAAATATTTCAGGGAGAGGAGGGAAAGACTCAGCTGCAAAAGCAATCTGGAGCATGTAGGTATGGTGACTTTTGTATAATATAGGAGGACCCTGGTCTCAGAGGCTACACCCAGAAACTGAGAGGTCATACCCAGGGTTCTCATTGACAGGACCTATGATAGGAGGGTTCCCAGGCCTCCAACCTCTCTGTCAACTGCATTTTACCAAGATTGGACACAATCATAGATGGGTGCGGGCATTCCAATATGAGTTTCATCCTGAGCAGGTAAAGAGGAAGTCTGGTCCCTGAAAATGAAAACAAGGTTACACTTTGTCGCTTAACTACACTTTAGTTATACTGTAACTACATTGTAACTGCATTGCAACTGCAATGTAGTTGCATGCAACAAACACATAACTACAGTGCAATTACCCTGTTGCATGAAATTAATGATTAGTTACATTAAAACAGACACTTTTTGTCCCTCTGGTTACTAGGGCAGACTGAATTTAACATATGCTAGCTGACTTACATTATATAAAATGTAAAAGGAGCTTGAGGAGAAATGAGGGGACATGGAGCCTAAAAGGAACAACAGTCACCTATGAGGGGTATCTGCGGGCTGAGATGACCCCGCTTTAGTTGAGTTCTTATATGTGTAACCCTAGGTGGCACTATCTCAAGGGCTACTACCCTGCCTGCTTGGCTAGTAGCAGGTTAATGGGCCTGGGTAATGAAATGGGTGCCTCCACCCAGAGGTCAGGGTTGTTAGTGGTCAAGCTAACCTGGGCACAGCCTCCGGGACACTGTAACCCCTCTTTCCCTTCTAGTGGCCTGAACAATATGCAGTAATTACTTTCACAATGACCCTTATTCTCCAGGCAATTACCCACACTGTCTGCACTTACCACCAGGCTGGTTCCTCTGGCTCTACCCTGGGGACCCCTGTAAAACAAGGTTACACAGCAAATAGCAACAGTACAATACTTTTGGCACAAACTGGAACCACAGTCAGGTTAAATGCAAACAATGTTAAATCTGATTTATTCAGGGACTTGAACAAGGGAGGGGCGAATCAGGTTGATTTGCTTAAAAGTTATATTAATCAGACAGTTATGCATGCAGTTCAGAGTCCCTACACAGTCAGACACTCATGCATCTCAGGTAGGAAAATGGTGGGCTAGCCAGGAACTTTGCAGCTGGTTGGGGCCCTGTGATGGAAGAAAGCATCATGCACAACACACACTATTTATAATCCAGAGCTGGAGGGTTCAGTTAGTGAAAGAAAAGGCAACAAGACAATCAGATGACAACACTTTTAAATTTAGCTGTTGTTGCAGGAGCTACCCTGATGTTTACTCATAATACCCATACCGGACACAGGCAGGATGAAATTGAGACTGTAGGCTGTTGAGCTGGAGTGCCTGGAGAAGCAGGGCCCACATGAATCATCGAGGCATCGCTCCTGTTGAAGGTGTTGAGCAGGGAGGCTGATCCCAGGCTGGTCTCTCATCGATTATTTTTCATGGTAGGTATTCTGGCTGGGCCAGTGTAGCAGGGCCCAGACAAATGGAAATGGAAATGGTACAGATTCAGTCCGTGGAGCTGGATACAGCCTCAGCAAGCGAGACACAGTTCAGACACACAGTGTGGAACCAAATCCTGACCCACTATAAGCACACAGCACATTCACATGTAAGGAAATTCCACTGTACCAGGCAAATTGCTCTCCGGTCACAATTACAGAGTCTCTGCACAGTCTGGGAGTTCAGAGGTAGCTGGAAGCCCTGACAGGCGATTGCATTCAGCAATCTTGGTCTTCTTCAGGTTAAAGCCTGGTCACAATTCAGTGGCTTTATTCACTCTCCAAATTCAGATTCAGTCCGAAAAAAGCACAAGTTCCCTCTCAGGAACAGCAGGCAGGCAAGCAGGCCAAACTCAGGCTTTTCCACAGTTCTCCCATGCTAATCCACTATGGATTGCTGCTCGAACTATCTCAAGCTGTTACTTCTTCACTTCCCAACTCAGATCTAACTGAAACTGCAAGCAGTGTGGGACTTTCCCTAAGATCCAAAAGTTCAGTTGGCTGATCTGTCTGTCAGTCACAACAAGGGCTCCCTCCAGGTTATTTTAGGCGCCAAAAGCCCAAAACTACAGTTCCTACAAGTTTTGGCTCCACCAAGCCCCTGTAGGCAGGCTCCATTTTAGAGTCCCAAATTTACTGATTGGCCCATTCTAACAGTCCCGGATCAAGATGATGGAAACAAACAGAACTGTCCATGCTGCAAAGAAGGCAGGTTAGAACAAACTGCAATATTATTACTACTCTAACAAATGATCAGCAAACAAGTACATCTTCTAACAGAGCTCACTCTCAGATTAATTATGACTGAAATCCAGGCAGCTCTTAAAGAGACAGTATACAGAGGCTATACAGGCACTCTCGGCAATACATTTAAACTGCTAAAACACAGGACACCAGCCTGGCAGTGAGCATTTAAGCAAGCTCATGGAAGACTTTTCGGAACCCCATTTGTAAGCGGTTATGCCATTAAAAGTCAGCCCATCAAACCCTGTCCTCAAAGCTGGCAGACCCAGCAGCAAGGCCTCACTCCATTATCTTCTACTTGCTGCTAAACTATAAAAGGGCAAGCAAATAATTGTAAAAAGTATGTTACAGAGCAAAAGGACTTTTATCCTGATGTTCATAAGTTGTACCTGAGCAAGTTGCCAACAGAAGCGTCTCAATGATCGGGCATGCAGAAAGGAATAACAAGTTTATCTTCTCTGTTTAAAGACCTGACTTACTGAGTGGCTGGCTTTTTGCCTTACTGAAAGACTTTTCGCCCACCAGCCCACATTAATTATCAATGCACTGAACAGAGAAGGGAACTCACTCTGCTCAAATACTTTTCTGTCATAAAGACCTGTCTCCCCAGCCCCAACAACCACACAGAACTGTAGAGAATAATTCCTCTGCTCACTGAGATATTTATTCAGAAAAATATCTTGGGAGAGGAGGAATGGCTGCAGCAAGGACAAAACACTCACCACCTCCACCGTGATCCATTAGTCCTTCCTCTTGCAGAGGCAGCTGACAGCTGAATGGGAGGCAGAAATAGAAACGGAGCAGTGCAGCTCATCCAGATTGTGTTGTGAACTGCAGCTGAACAGCCCTGTAGCACTCCTGCTTCAACACAGTGACATACGCACTGTGGTGGACCATGCACTCCCTACATTAGATTAGTTAGATCCAATGCATGCACATGCAAATGAGAAGACCCTTTTTCAGTTGTATATTATGATTTTACTGGTCATCATGTACAAAACAGCATGAAATGCCCATGAAATCCCAGGTAATCAAGGCTTTGTGCTGGTGGGAAAATAGTGATGGGGAGGGGAAATAAATGGAATGACTCATCCCCAGCTGTATCTACAGTAGTCATCCCCAGCTGTATCTACAGTAGTCATCCCCAGCTGTATCTACAGTAGTCATTCCCAGCTGTATCTACAGTAATCATTCCCATCTGTATCTACAGTAGTCATCCCCAGCTGTATCTACAGTAGTCATTCCCATCTGTATCTACAGTAGTCATCCCCAGCTGTATCTACAGTAGTCATTCCCATCTGTATTTACAGTAGTCATCCCCAGCTGTATCTACAGTAGTCATTCCCATCTGTATCTACAGTAGTCATTCCCAGCTGTATCTACAGTAGTCATCCCCAGCTGTATCTACAATAGTCATTCCCATCTGTATCTACAGTAGTCATCCCTATCTGTATCTACCATAGTCATCCCCATCTGTAACTAAGTGGTACCAGCTAAGTCAGTTTACTGTTAAAAAAAGACAGACATGCCGGCCCGGTGGTGCAGAGGGTTGAGGCACTGGATGCCACAACTCATGCCATGCCAGAGACTTGGGTATGGGGATGGACTCAGGTCACCGGGGTTGGCAGGGGAGGGAGAGAATTGAGCATCCAGAGGACTGCTCTCCCTCCTGTCCCAGTGTGGGTTGCAGGCCTCACTCAGCTCCTTAGTGGCCCCTAATGGAGATCAGCGGTCCTACAGGAATTGGCACTGTATGGGGTGGAGCATGGCGGATGTCAGCAGCATGCCTGTGCAGGCGCCATTGCACATCTGCACTTTAGGTGGTAAACAAGGAAAATGAACCCTGGAACTCGGACAAGCAAAGGTGGGCCCAGTGGTCAGCTCCCATGTCCTCAGTCAGATCTGTCCCCAGCTGGTCATCAGATATCTCCTCCACTCCCCAGTGGCCCCTCTAGATTCTAGATAGAGCACCGGGGAGTTAGGGCAGTCCTACCTCAGGGGCTCTGAGCCGGAGGGGCTGGGCAGCTGGTGATAGTGAGGAGGCACTTCTGAAGCAGCGGCCAGACTGGGGGGATCACAGCCTGGACAGGATATGGCACATCAAGAGACCTCACCAGAGAGAGGTCTAAGGGGTCAGCAAAGGAGGCATAAATAGAGTTGAAAAAAGGATACAGTACAGTTACAAACTGATCTCAGTTTAGATTTGGAAAGAGTTCACTGTGTCCTTGGTTCAAAACCTGGTCCCAGTGAGCGTCCTCACTTCATCACTACAAAATTCTTATATTACCAGGCTAAGGATCTGATGCTACTTATAGCATGGAGACAAAAACAGTGGAATACAGAGATGACCAGATTTATTTCAACCACAATTTGCTCCCACCATACAACAGCAATGTTGGTCCTGCACTGATATCTGTATATCCTTGAGCACCTGGGAGCGGGTCTTATTTAGTTGGGGGTGGGGTGGATGCCCTAAATGCCACCACCAGCTCTCTGTTGGCTATATAGCCTGCTCACACCCTTAATCCCAGTATTACATGAAACATTTTCCCACCGCCCACCTAAGCAGGAAGTGATTATTACAATTTTTTTTTTTGCTGTAAGCATGCAGCTATAGGTTATCCATATCTGTACAAATAACCAATGTATGTTTACATATTCAGATCTTGAAAGTACATACAAGTTTGCACTATCCAAATATGTGAATATGGAAACATACAACTTATGATTTGAGTCAGTGCCAAGTAATCTTCCAGTATAAAATGTCACTTTTACAGTAGAAAAAAATTATCAGAAAATCGTAAGGAACCCCAAAATGCACCATTTTCAACCTTGTTTTCAAAATTTTCCTGGGGGGTATGCCCCCGCACCCCCACACTGGTTGTGGATTTTGACCTCTCAAACACTATATACATTGGGGCCCCTGAGTTTGACAGCCCCAGGCTTCCTAAAGGCTTGATCTGGCCCTGGGAGAAGTGTTTAATTGACTGATTGGGTATATGTTTTAGTCTCCTCCCACACCAGTGAACAGAGATAAATCCATTCAGTAACCTCTGTTTTAGAGCCAGGGCATGGGGTGGCTACCTGGCTATGCACAATGTACACAACCAACTTGAGGCATCACTCTAAGACTAGATGGACTGCTATTAAGTCAGAGGCTGTGTTTATTCTCAGAGTCCTCACCCCACTTGGATGAAGCCAGCATACTCAGAAGCTGCTGAAGCAATGAGGAGGCGGGAGGCCAAGTGTCAAAGGCAAGCCATCACCTGAACCTGCTTCTATGGGCCATCAAAGTTCTGAGGACTCAATTGTAGTCAATGTGTGATGTGACTGATCCCTATCCTAACTGGGCAGCCAGTAGTAAGTACTCTACTGGGTAGCCCCTGGAGTGAGCTACCAATTTTCTGGCCTCTGGTTGCACATTTGGGCCTGTAAGCTCTCTCCATTTCACTCTGCATTACCCCAGACAATGCTTTTGCTATCTAGATGTTCTACATGCTGGCAGGAATACATGATGATGAAGGATACATGTATTCGATTCCTGTGAAGTGCTCCTTGAGATACATGTGGTCTTTGTTTAGAGATGTGTCCAGCCTTCTGAGATTATTGGCTCATTTCTTTCACCATTATTGCAGAGGATGTTGTTGTAGTTGTCTGCAGTTACAGGGTTTTGATTATAAATCCTCCTTAGCCGAGGCAACAGGGCGCACCTGCCGGGCACCCACCGGCGACCCTGAGCCACTGCGACGCGAGCGAGGCAACAGGAGGCGCACCTACCCCAGAGCACCCACTGATGACCCTGAGCTGCCCGCGACCGCCGAGGGCAACGGAGGTGCACCCTGCCCGGAGCACCCACCGCGACCCTGAGCCGCGACCGGGAGGTAACTGCCTGAGAAAACGAAACTGCATGCATCGTCTCTCTTTTGTCTGACTTGAATTTTGGCGCCTCACAGCCTGGACTCTTGAAAGTTACCAGCACACCTAAAACAGCTCGTTGTCCCTCTAATTTAAATCTGTGCTGCAGCTAAGAAAAGTACACCTATTTAGTGAGCAGCACTGTTAAAAGTGCTCCATATCTTTGGACTGCATTACCTCGAGTGCTCAATCGGTAACGGCTGGATAACATCTACTGCAGCCCTGGCTCGAATCGGCCGGTCGGCACTGCTAAAGAAGGAGCGCCACTCTAGGAGGGCAAAACTCATTTTTAGTGACTTATTTTGTATGTAAAAGTGATAAACTCAGATAGTAGCACATATTACTTTACAGCCTGTATTTGGACTAACCCAGATGCAAAGGTATACACTGATGCCAGTAATTAATTATAGTACTGAAAGCTGCATATGCAAGATAATTTTGTTTTGGGAAAGCCTTAAACCATTTACAGTACAGTCTGCCTATTTGCAATCTAATCCTTCCCACCTACTTTCTTTGTCCCTCTCTCCTCCTCTCAAAGCTCCTCCAATCTCACATCCTTCTGTTTTCAGCTTCCCTATATTAGAAGAGCACCCTCTCTCTCTCTCTCCTTAGCCGAGGCAACAGGAGGGCGCACCTGCCCGGAGCACCCACCGGCGACCCTGAGCCGCGCGACCAGAGGTAACTGCCTGAGAAATGAAACTGCATACAGCCTCACTCTTTGTCCGACTTTGAATTTTTACAGCCTGGACTCTTGAAAGTTACCAGCACACCTAAAACAGCTCGTTGTCCCTCTAATTTAAATCTGTGCTGCAGCTAAGAAAAGTCACACCTTATTTAGTGAGCAGCACTGTTAAAAGTGCTCCATATCTTTGGACTGCATTACCTCGAGTGCTCAATCGGTAACGGATGGGTAACATCTTCTGCAGCTCCTGGCTCGAATCGGCTGGTTGGCACTGCTAAAAGAAGGAGCGCCACTCTAGGGAGGGCAAAACTCATTTTAGTGACTTATTTTGTATGTAAAAGTGATAAACTCAGATAGTGGCACATATTACTTTACAGCCTGTATTTGACTAACCCAGATGCAAAAGGTATACACTGATGCCAGTAATTAATTATAGTACTGAAAGCTGCATATGCAAGATAATTTTGTTTTTGGGAAAGCCTTAAACCATTTACAGTACAGTCTGCCTATTTGCAATCTAATCCTTCCGCCTCTTCTTTGTCCTCTCTCCTCCTCTCAAAGCTCCTCCAATCTCACATCCTTCTGTTTTCAGCTTCCCTATATTAGAAGAGCACTCACCCTCTCTCTCTCTCTCCTTAGCCGAGGCAACAGGAGGGCGCACCCTGCCCGGAGCACCCACCGACGACCCTGAGCCCTTGATCAGCGAGGTAACTGCCTGAGAAATGAAACTGCATACAGCCTCACTCTCTTTGTCCGACTTTGAATTTTGGCGCCCACAGCCTGGACTCTTGAAAGTTACCAGCACACCTAAAACAGCTCGTTGTCCCTCTAATTTAAATCTGTGCTGCAGCTAAGAAAAGTACACCTATTTAGTGAGCAGCACTGTTAAAAGTGCTCCATATCTTTGGACTGCATTACCTCGAGTGCTCAATCGGTAACGGATGGGTAACATCTTCTGCAGCTCCTGGCTCGAATCGGCTGGTTGGCACTGCTAAAAGAAGGAGCGCTCACTCTAGGAGGGCAAAACTCATTTTAGTGACTTATTTTGTATGTAAAGTGATAAACTCAGATAGTGGCACATATTACTTTACAGCCTGTATTTGGACTAACCCAGATGCAAAAGGTATACACTGATGCCAGTAATTAATTATAGTACTGAAAGCTGCATATGCAAGATAATTTTGTTTTTGGGAAAGCCTTAAACCATTTACAGTACAGTCTGCCTATTTGCAATCTAATCCTTCCCGCCTACTTTCTTTGTCCCTCTCTCCTCCCTCTCAAAGCTCCTCCAATCTCCATTCCTTCTGTTTTCAGCTTCCTATATTAGAAGAGCACTCACCCCTCTCTCTCTCCTTAGCCGAGGCAACAGGAGGCGCACTGCCCGGAGCACCCACCATGCAACCCTGAGCCGCCATGCATCATGAGGTAACTGCCTGAGAAACGAAACTGCATACAGCCTTCTCTTTGTCCGACTTTGAATTTTGGCGCCTCACAGCCTGGACTCTTGAAAGTTACCAGCACACCTAAAACAGCTCGTTGTCCTCTAATTTAAATCTGTGCTGCAGCTAAGAAAAGTACACCTTATTTAGTGAGCAGCACTGTTAAAAGTGCTCCATATCTTTGACTGCATTACCTCGAGTGCTCAATCGGTAACGGCTGGGTAACATCTTCTGCAGCTCCTGGCTCGAATCGCCGGTCGGCACTGCTAAAAGAAGGGCGCTTTCCCGCGTCGCTGCGCGACTGCTCCCCACCCGCCCCACCACACCCACCCTTGTCCGGCTGTAGCTTTATAGGGTCAGACCACGCCCTTAACACGCCTTTTGACGCTAGAAAATTACTATCTCCTCAGTTTTCCATTAGCAGGTTATAACGCTCTACAACTAGAGGGTGCTAAAATAGTCAGTCTCTCAAACTGAAACTAATCAAACTAGTAAGACCCTCTAAACCCTATTACTCTCCCTAGACTCAGCTTGTTTCTGTAACATAGAGCATTTCTAACTTTATACTTAAGATGTCCATTAAGACCTTTGTAATACCTTTACTTGTAACAATCCTTGTTAATCTGATACTGGTAAAGTCCCAGACAACCCTAAAATAACTTCACTTGGCTGTACCCAATCTACTAATGCTAAGTATCCGCTGTTTCAAATGTCCTTTCAACATCCCTTGACACCTTCTCACTTATTATTCCACATAAGCTCACATACCACTTAGCCTACTCCCTTCATAAACCCTTGGTGAGCAAATTTCCTTGCCAACTCCTCTCATCCTATGTAGCTGCACTTCCTCCTTATAGCTTACTTTTATCTGGGACATTGAGCAAAACCCTGGACCTGTAACACCTAACCTGTCACCAAATACTGCAACTTGGCTAGACTCTAAGGGACTATGGATTGCACATGAATATTAGGAGCTCCTGCATAATCTAATTGAACTTGAGGCATGGGTTGCACAGAACCTCCCTGACATCCTTTGCCTGTCAGAGACCTGCAAAGCCCTCTATTGCTGATCATCTATGTGCCTTACCCAACTATAATCTCATTAGGCAAGATAGGGTCACCTCAAGCATGGGGGTGGAGTTACTATTCACGTAAAACAACACATGCTACTAGTCCAAAATGCTCTTCCTGCCCTACCTCTATGTGAAGCGCTCCATGCAACGCTTCTACTAGGCTCCAAGAAGTTACACATATTTTGTGCCTATAACCCTCCTGTGGGAGGAATAAAAGGCCTAGAAGATCTCCTCTTACTAATAGATAATACCGCTGGCCAGAATGAAGTCCTCGTGGGTGACCTAAACCTAAACTGGGCTAGTAAATCTTTCCAGGCCTCCCACACCTTAGTACAAAGCCACAACTTTCATCAGCTGATCTCTGACCCCACCAGGGTCAGGGCTCCCCTCAGTCTAGCACGCTTATTGATTGGATCCTTACTAACCGCCCTGATAGCATTAGCTGCGCAGGTACCCTTCCAGATGTAATCAGTGATCACTCCCGATCTATTGCATCTGGAGCTCAAGTAAAAACCATCTTCACCCCCAAGACTTGTCACGTTCCGCAACCTTGCCAAGTTCAATCCTACTCACTTTACCGTGACCTCTCCTTGATTGACTGGTCCTCCATCCACAGTGCAGCTAGTGTCCAGTCTGCCCTTGATAGCTTCCTTACAAAATTTAGTCAGCTGCAAGACTCCCATGCCCCATGGATCACTAGGCACTTTCGTGGTACTCAGACCAAGTGGCTAACAAAGATCTGCTAACCCAGATAAGGGCCAGAGATAAAGCCTGGCGTTGTTTTAAGTCCACAGGGATGGAATCTGACTACTGCCATTACCGCTCACTGAGAAATGCTTGCAAAGGGACATCCATCTATCAAAAGCACTTTCTGCAGGAACCTACTAATAAGAGCCTCTGGTGACTCCAAGAAATTCTGGACCACCATAAAACCCTCCTTGGTTTCTAATCAAAAGGCCCATACAAATGACATGCTGTTAAACGGCATTCATTGCAACAACCTGCTAACTATAGCCAATACCTTTAATCACCATTTTTCAGATTTATCAAGCTACCTGACCTCTTTCCCAACTGGCCACACTGCTCTGCCCCAACGCGACACCACACCTCCACCTCCAAACCCCTTTAGGTTTCGGATCATTCAAAAAGAGAAGTAGAACTTTTACTTCTTTCCATCAAAGAAAATACTAGCCCTGGAGCAGATGGTCTTGAACCCAGGCTTCTGAAAGCTGCGTCCTTCATAACCTCCCCACTAACCAAAATCTTCAATATGTCCCTCTGCTGTGGTATAGTCCCAAATATATGGAAAATTGCTAAAATCACTCCTATTCCAAAAAAGGGGACCCAAGGAAATTAGGAACTATCGTCCCATTGCTATACTTTCTGTATTAAGCAAAATCTTGGAAAAATTAGTAGCCACCCAAACAATCGAATACCTCCAAAATATAACCTCCTTTCTAACTCTCAACACGGTTTCCGTAAAGGTCACAGTACCACCTCTTGCCCTGCTGAAGCTGAAGAGTGACATTTATTCCGCCATGGACCTAGGCCTTCTGACAGGCACAATTTTCATCGACCTAACTAAAGCTTTTGACCTGGTCAACCACACACTTCTTCTTGCAAAACTTGGTCATTTAGTTTCTCCTCAGATACCATTACCTGATTCAAAAGCTACCTGACTGACAGACAACAAGCTGTGGTTTTAATTCAGCAATCTCAGATCATGCACCAATCCACGTGGGAGTACCCAGGGCTCCATTCTTGGTCCTCTACTTTTCTACGATCTTCATTGATGACATTCCTTTAACTGCACCGAACTGCTCATCTCTGCTCTCGCTGATGATCTGGTCATCTACCACAGTGCAAAAACTTCAACTTCCTAAACCATCCCCTTGTCTTGGATTTCTAGTATCCAGACCTGGCTCACTGATAATAAACTAGTCCTTAACTCTAGCAAATCCTACTCAATGTTGTTTGGCTGCAGGCTAGACTCAAATCAAATCTAAACCCCTTATCATCTCATGTGTGGACAGCTCTCCTCTGCCCTCTGTCAAATCCTTTAAATATCTAGGTGTCACCCTGGATGAATCTCTTGACCTTCACCTTCATATCTCAACTATCTGTAAGTCCGTAAATGCCAAGATAGGAAGTGCCTATCGCTCCAGCTATGCCCTCACCCCTCAAGCCAGACTAGCCGTGGCTCAAGGTTTCTTATACCAGCACTAGCATATGGCTCCTCAATCTACCAATCCGCATCTAAGTCCTCCCTCCATAAATGGGACACCACTACAACAGCATCTGTCGCTAAGCCTCTGCTGCACCAGTTTCAAGCACCACTGCCAACTCTATTTGGACCTAAATTGGCTTAGCCCCTCCGCCTATCATCTCCAGTCCTTTGGATCATTAATTGACTCTGTCACCAGAACAGGCCTCCCTATCCCTCTTCTGCTTTGGAATTACAACCTCTCACTTATGTACTATGATCCAACGATAAAGCCCTTCTGCACGTTCCAAGATGCAGAACAAACATGGCACGTGCTTTTGCTTACACAGCCCCTAAATACTGGAATTCTAAACTTCTTCTATCCGTCCAAACTAACACCCATGCTGCCTTTAAGAAACTACACCGTGAATACCTTCACACCTTACACCCTGCACCTGTTTTAACCCACCTTGAACCTTCATCCCTCCCTGTTCTCCTCATCTCCATCTAGACTACCGCCTTTATATTTCCCTCCTCTCTAATCCAAGCTTGCCTACTCTCTTACACCATCCTTTCCTCTCTCCCTACTTCGCTCTCCCTCTCCACTGTCTTAGCACTTATTGTACTGTATCTCACTACCCATCTACTTCTGAACTTTCTTATGTTACCCCCTACTGTCTATAATTTGATTTTCACAGTACTTCCACCTTTCCTATTCATTATGTCAATATGTTTATATCTAAGACCTATACATTGTTTCCTACCCTGATTTGTACTGCCTTCATGTGCTCGTCACATGTATATTGTTTGTCTGTAAACTGTTTTTTCTTACCCTGATTTGTACTGCCTTCATGTGCTGCATCACATGTAAATTCTTTGTCTGTAAACTGTTTTCCCGGGTGGTGCCTGAAAATAGGCATTGTCTGCCCTAGTGCACTTACCGGTTACCAGAACTCAAAATAAATAAAAATAAATAAATGGCACACCGTATGTTCTAGGCAGGTTGTGGAGTATTGGTGGGGTGGGTTACTTATTCATATATTATTGCAAATCAGTTTTGCAGGGTAATCATAGTATTCCTTCATGTCCTCAAGGGAATTTTGCTAGCAATTTTGTGAGCATGTGTTTTCATTTTAGCCTCATGTCAGTCCACCTCATACACTGCAAACTTGTTTTGTGGGACAGCGATTTCTTTGGTTATATTATTCTAGCTTACTTTTTGTCAACAGATGCCATATTTGTCTGAGTGGACATTATTATATACCTATAACTCGAGTGGTGCCCAAATAGAACCCCATCCCCAGTGCCCCATGAATAGCCCCTCCCACCCCACTCCCTTCAGCTTGTGACATGGTTTTCATCCAGATCCAGAATAATCTGTATGTCTTGTCCACCATGATGGCTGACATCTTACATCACGCATGGAATGTGACAGAGCACGGGATCAACTTTCCGATATAAAATGAAAAAAATGCATTCTGTTTTAAAGGTGTTAGATCCAAACATATTTTCTGAAAGTTAGGCCTGCTGTTGATGCATGAGTCCCTGATTCTGTCCTGTATTTAGTTTGAAATAGCTGCATTTCAGTAACAGAATGGCACAGCGTAAATCTGTCTGTAAGCAGACACAGTCAGTGTGGAGGTAATTTGGGCAGACTGAAATAAGTAATGGGTCCAGTATGGAGCCCTGTGGGACCCCTGCTAGAATGGGAAGGGGAAGGACACCACCCACCTGAACTGACTATTAATGGTATGAGCCGAACCTGTCCACAGCACATGACCTGAAAGGCCAGAAAAATTCAACTTGTTCATGAGCAGTTGATGGGACAATGACTTGAAAGTTTCAGCTAGCTTGATGAATATGGCTGTTGACATGTCCCGATCCATCCCAGAAATGATAGAATCAGTTACATACAGCAGAGAGAGATGGTAAAGAGGTTCCTACTAAAGCCAGACTGGTAAGGCAAGAGGAAACTTGAGGAGTCAAAGTCAGGGATCTAAGAGTACACAACGGACTCTTGGAGCTTAATGTTACTGTAGGTGGGGAGGATTGAAATTGGCCTGTAGTTGCCTTATGAGGAGGGATCACCTCCACCCTGGCACTCCTGTACAGAGGCAGAATCTTAGCTTTTAACAGGCCTGAGGGACAGCACTGAGGGAGAAGGAGAGGTTCAGAAGGTGGGACTTGTCTTGTAGGGTGGGAGGGCTAGCTCAAGCAGAAGTTTCAAAGAAGTCAGGATCCACCCATCAGGACTGGACTTGGAAGGGTTATGTAAGCAGCAAAGTTGGGGTGAGAGACTAGTGAGCTATCCACCTAGAGGATGGGGTGGGGACAAAATTAGGTCAAGACTGATTTGAATTGAAGCTGAGATGAGGTCCTGTACTGCTGAGAAAGAAGTTAAGTAAGTTCCTTAAATATTTTCAGCTTTTCAGGTAAGTCCCCACTCCCAAGGCCGAAGAACTGAATACAAAACAAATCTGTATCTTGGGTCAGCAGGCAGCAGTAAAACTGGGGGGCTCTGACTTGGCCTGGTCCCTCCCAGAAGTTGTTCAGCTGTAGCCTTAAACATTTTTGGGGCATTATTTAATGCTGATTGACTTGTTTGCATTACGAGGCCACTCGTCCTCTTCACTGTCATGATATGTGAAAATCAGGACTTTTTGTTACTTCGCTCCCCTGTAAAAATAACAAACTACGCCCCTGCTCAGATGAGTGCACTGTTTGGAGTTTTTCACATTTGTTTCCATCCCAAGATATCAGCATTTTCCTCTCTGGGTAAATTATCTCTATTTTAGAGATTACAGTGGGGGACTTTGAACTTTGAATGAACTTTCATTATGTCCATAATGTTTGAACTGTTTACATGGTAAATGAATACAATATTTACCTCCCCAAATAGCAGCAGGTGAGCTGCTTTAAGAATCTGTATGTCTGCTATGTTACTGCCTTCACACTTATTCATTTTTCCTGTCTGTTACCCACATTATTACTTAAACTGTCTGGTTGGTCATTTAAGAGCATGGATAGAGACAGTACATATTTAGCTCAGCTGCTGTTTGATCTCTCTCTTTCCCTGCCTCCATATTTCGTATCAATACCTGGGTTGATGCTGTGCACTTTTACCTGGGAGTATTCATAGGATCATAGAAGCTTGACGCAGAAAAGGACCATACCGGCCCATCTAGTCTGCCCTTCTTTCTCCACCTCCCCCTCCCTGCCAGCCCCTGCTCTCCCCCGATACTCAGCCCCATATGCTTGTCCCATACCTTCTTGAATTCTTCCACCAATTTAGCCCCACCACTCCATTTGGTAGTCTGTTCCAGGGCTCCACCACCCTCTCCGTGAAGAAACACCCTCTCACATTGCCCTGAATCTTTTTCCTTGCAGTCTGAGGCTGTGCCCTCTAGTTTGACCCCTCCTTCCTCTTAAGTAAAACCCTTAGTAAACCCACTTTATTGAGCCCTTTACATATTTAAAAGTTTCAATCCGTCTCCCTTTCCTTCTTGTCTCCAACGTGTACAGATCCAGCTCCTTACACCTCTTCTCATATGACTTTCCCTGCATACCCTGCACCATTTTGGTTGCCTTCTCTGAACACTCTCCAATGCATCTATATCTTTGCGTAGCTGAGGCCTCCAAACTTGAACCCCCATACTCCAGGTGTGGCCTCACCATGGCTTTGTAAAGGGGCATTACTACCTCCCTCTTTCTGCTAATAATGCCCCTGCCTATGCATCAACATTCCATTGGTCTTTCCTGCCACCCCTGCTACATTGGATTCCTACCTTAAGGTTCGAGGGACTATGATCCCCAGATTCCTCTCCTGTTCTGTTACTTGAATTTCCTCCCCACCTAGGGTGTACCCTGCTCTTCTGTCCCTACTCCCCAAGTGCATCACACGCACTTCTGGGCATAAAACCTCAGCTGCCATGTCCCAGACCATTTTTCAAGCGTCTTTAAGTCCTCCCTATGTCCTCCACCCTGGGGTGTCCACCCTATTGCATATTTCCATATCATCAGCAAATAGGCACACCTCCCCTCAAACCCCTCAGCAATATCACTGATGTAGATGTTGAAGAGAGTGGACCCAAAATGACCCCTGTGGCACTCCACTCTTCACCCTCACTGTCCCAGAGTGCACCCCGTTTAGTACCACCTCTGAGTTCTTCCTGACAGCCAAGCCTCCACCCAGCTTGTTTTGGAAAAGCAGGGTGAGATACCTAATCCAGTCAATAGAAGCACTCTGGATAGGGAGTTGATATGAGTCCTTTCACAGAAGAAGGGTTCTGAAAGAACTCTTAAAACTGAAGGTGGATAAAGCCATGGGGCCTGATGGGTTTCACCCAGAATTCTAAAAGAACTAAGGAAGAACTAGTAACACCACTGACTACCCTTTTAATAAATCATGGGAGGATGGTGTGGTACCTGAGGACTGGAGGAGGCGGATGTGATTCCCCTTCACAAAAGTGGGAGCAAGACAGAGGCAGGGAACTATAGACCTGTCAGTTTGACCTCAGTGGTTGGGAAAATGATGGAATCACTGCTGAAGGAAAGAATTGTTGAGTACCTAGATGCCAGTGGGGCACAGGACCCAAGGCAGCATGGATTCACAGCAGAAAGGTCATGTCAGACAAATTTAATTGATTTCTTTGACTGGGTGACCAAAGTAGTAGACCAGGGAGGGGCTGGATATGGCCTACCTAGACTTTAGCAAGGCATTTGACACAGTCCCACACAAGATTAATAAACAAATTAGCCAGCCTGGGAGTGGGTCCCAGGGTGGTAGCCTAGGTAAAACATTGGCTGGACAACAGGACACAGCGGGTAATAGTAAATGGAGTCCACAGTGAAGAAAGGAGGTTACTAGTGGGGTACCACAGGGTTCAGTACTGGGGATGGTCCTTTCTAATGTTTTTATAAGTGATATTACAGAGGGACTAGAAGGAAAGTATGTCTCTTTGCAGAGGACACAAAGATCTGCAACAGGGTTGATCACTAAGGTGGGGTGGAAAGAATGAAAAGGGACTTGGCAAGGTTGGAGGAATGGTCAAATGTATGGCAGCTTAGATTCAATGCAAAGAAGTGCAAAGTAATGCAGCTGGAAACAAAAACCCAGGGTAAGAGTACACAGTGGGGGTGAGATACTGACAACAACAAAAATAGAAAGGGACCTGGGGTAGTCATGTCAGACGACCTAAAGGTGGGCCAGCAATGTGAGAAGGCAGTAAGAGGGCTGAGGGGATACTGGGATGCATAGGAGAGGCATCACCAGTAGAAAACAGAAAGTTGTTGGTCCTCTGTACAGACAGTTGGTAAGACCACATCTGGAGTACTGTGTACAGTTCTGGAGACCTCATCTCCGAAAAGACATAGACAGGGTGGAGGCTGTCCAGAGGAGGGACAACCAAATGGTGCAGGGTCTGCACCAGAAGACATATGAAGAAAGACTAAAGGAGCTTAAGATGTATAGCTGTGAGGAAAAGAGGAGAGGGGATATGATAGAAACTTTCAAATACCTCAAGGAATCAACAAAGTCCAAGAGGGTAGCATCTTTCAGAAAAGAGATGTGCAAGAACAAGGAGGCACAATTTGAAGATAGAGGGGGACAGCTCAGGGTAATGTGGAGGTATTTCTTCACAGAGAGGGTTGTAGATGCATGGAACAGCCTTCCTGAGGAGTCGTGAGAGTCAAAAACAGTGGGAGAATTCAAGAATGCATAGGACAGACATAAGGCAGTTCTAGTGGGGTTAGAAGAAAGTAGGCTGTTGGTTAACTAGGATCTGCAGCTTATCCATTAGGTAGGGAAATGGGAAGACTAGGTGGGCCATGCGGTCCTCATCTGCCGTCAATTCTATGTTTCTATGTTTTCCACCCAACCCCAGGCTTTCTGTCTTGCTCACCAGCCTCCTATGGGGGCGGTGTCAAGGCCGTACTGAAGTCCAGATAGGCCATGTCTACCGCCCCCTCCGTCAATCACCTGAGTCACCCAATCAAAGAACTGAATTAGGTTTGTCTGGCAAGACTTCCCCTTCATGAAGCCATGCTGTCTGCTGTCCTGCAAGCTACTCTCCTTCAGGTAACCCACCACCCTCTCCTTGATTAATGCCTCCATTACCTTCCCACCACTGACGTGAGACTGACAGGTCAGTAGTTCCCCTTCACCTTCTTACTACCTCCCTTGTGTAAAGGCACTGTGTCTGCCCTTTCCAGTCCTCCAGCACTCTCCCGTATCCAGAGACAAGTTGAAGAGCCTTGTCAAGGGTGCAGCCAATAACTCCTTCAATTCCCTGATCACCCTGGGGTGTAACCGTCAGGCCCCATTGCCTTGTCCATCTTCAATACTTTAACTCAGGTCCCCTACTAGTCCTCCTCCTCCATGAATACCGAGCTAAAGTACTTATTTAATAACTCTACTTTTTCACAGTCCTTTCCAATTTGATTTCCAACCCCCACCCCCCTGGCCTCAGCCTAGTAATCCCTGCCTTGCTCTTCTCCTCTCCTCACATATCTGAAAAGGTTTTATCCTTTTGGCCTTTTGCTATTTTCTCATCAGTATCTGCTTTTGCCCTTCTGATCTTCTTCCCTGCCATGCTCCTATTTTCCTATATTCTTCCTTATCTTCCTTGCTGAGTGACCTCTTAAATTTCTGAAGCACTCCTCCTTTCCCAGACTGCCCCCAGACCTCTTTTGTAAACCAAAGTGGTCTCCTCCCCTTTTGCTCTTCCTAACCCTTTTTATGCACATTTATGCAGCTTTCAGTACCCCTTGCTCGATAGCTTGCCATAACTCCTCCACTGCCACTATATTCTCCGTATCCTCCATACTCTCCCTTACTATGTTTCTCATCTTGTCAAAGTCCATGCGTCTGAAATCCATGACTGTAGTACTGATTTTACTTTTCTCCTCCCTGCCCTGACCCTGAACCTCCACTGCTATTGTGGTTGTTGCTGCAAGGCTTCTCCCACCGGCACCTCCTCCACACTCTCCCCATTTGTCAGGACCACATCCTGGTTGCCCTTGTCTTTTCCCTGACTAGCTGTTGAAGGAATACCCCAGTGCAGCTAGTATCTCCCTGCTTCTTGGTGGTGCTGCATCCAGGATTTCCCAGTTTACATCTGGGAGGTCTAGGTCCCCTACCATCAGTAGCTCTCCTTTAGGGCCAGCCTTGTGACTGCCTGAATTAACTCTTGATTACTCTCCTCCCTTCCTTGCCTAGGTGGCCTGTATACCACCTCCAGTTGCAAGGATTCTCCCATCCTCCTGCCTAGGGTTATCCACAGTAGCTCAGTCTCCCGTCCTCCTCTTGTCCTTCAGTTACACTTCGCCTTCCCTGATGAATAAAGCAACTCATCTCTCCTTCTTACCCTTCCTGTCCCTTCTGAACAGTCTGTAACCTGGGATAGTCATTTCCCAGGTGTGCAGCTCTGTCCACCAGATCTCGCTTATAGCTACTATGTCTAGTCCTTCGTCCCCCATGATGGCCTTCAGGTCCACCATCTTATTTTCTAAGCTCCTTGCGTTGGCTGCTAAGCCCTTCCATCAGGTTCCCTCTCATCCCCTCCCTTCTCTATGCTCCCTTATGCCCAGTATTTTAGCACTATATTATTTTAAAACTCCTGGGAATGTTGTAAGCCCCATCATTTGGTTGTTAATGGACTCTCCAGAGACATTAACCATAGTCAAACTTACTTCCTATCCAAAACTTGAGCCTCAGGTTCTTTAATTCTCTACTGGCATGACCCTTTACCATTCCTTTTAGATAATCCTGTATTGGGGGCCCATTACTTAGTAGTGACCAACCCCCCACACACACACACAGAGCTAATCAGTAGCTCTGCTAAGAATGAGTTTCTTCAGCTCTGACCCTTGGAAGTCACAATCTAGGCAAACCCAGGATTGACTTTCTGTTGGTACCAGGACACATCTAGTTTATGGCTTCCTAGCCCATTGTTCCTTTCTTACTAGGTGGTTTAACCACCTGCTTCTTCCCACTGTTGGCATTCTACATTATTGCCCCTGACCTAGTCAGTTCAGGTTCTTCATTGGAATTGCAGTTGTTATGGTTTGAGGCAGGAGTAGAAAGTGTAATTTGTGGTATTAGATTGAAGTCTCAGATGGAAACAGCCAGATATTATGGTCAAGCACAGTATAGTGGTAGTTTAAAGTCTGTGCTAGAGTGCTGGTTATCACTTTCCCTTTCCCTGGTGGGTGGTTATCTTGTAAGTACCCTTCCTTAAAAGTTGTGTTGAAGAGGGAGCCAAGAATCAGGCATTAGGTAGGAAGCAGAGATGTGACACTTTACTATGGTTCTGGTTATTTATAGCCGATCTTGAGCTTCCTATCTCTTACTGATGGTACCCTACTAAGTTACTTTCATGGAATATCAATGGGTTGAATAACCCAGTCAAGCACAGCAAAATGTTCCACCTCTTGAAGAGTGTCCAGACCTTTCTCGCTCAAGAAACTCGCTTTGACTGCAGTGGAACATGCTAAGCTTGGATGGGGGGTCTTACGAGGCACACACTTCCTCTTATGCTTTTGGGAAGCGACAAGGGGCTGCAATATTAATTCTGACATCTACGCAGTTCATCTGTGACAAGAGTTATATAGATCTACAGGGCCAATATGTGATACTAACTGGGCAATTATTTGAGCTCATGTAACCCTTGTAATGTCTATTCCCCTACTGCTACTAAACAAATATTTATTTTTTTATCATAGAATAATTTTTATTTTATTCTAATCCACACACAAGTATAATGTCACATACATACATGTTCATAAATAAGTAACATGTTCCATATGCAGCTATGTTCAGCCACTATTATGTTGCCATACAAGTATGAAAATGTGTTTGCCAAAATCAAACTACAAGATATTCACATATAAATCTTCCTAAAGTACAACTTAATCCAGAGTGGCTACCCAATATACTAGGTAGCGCCCACTATATTCAGGTGTTAAAGACAAATAAAATTGGACTAATAGTGCAATGTAATAAGGTATCACATATTCAAAAGAGAGTTATCATCCAGATTCAAGTTTTACAGAGAGAAGATTGGAGATAGGCTTCCCATCTGGCAGTATATCGATCCACACGACCTAGGTGGGTACAAGAGAGGCATTCTAGTGTGGCTAGTCTAGCTAGAGTCGGAGAAGCAACTTTAGGCCAGCACATAAGTATAGGTCATTTAGCCTCCATGAGTGCCAGTACCACCCACTGCTTCTGGGGTCGAGTTAAAGTGACCAGGAGGTGGTATCTCCCAAAAGGAGTTTGGGATCAGAGAGGTTAACCCGGAGGCCCAACACTATAGAGCAATCCTGAGTTACAAATGCCCAAAATTGTGAAAGCAAAGGGCATGTCCATAAAATATGAAGTAATGATCGCTGACTTTTGACATCATGCAGTCAGAATTTCATATAAGCCATGGGAATATAGAGGGTGCAGGTGTCTGATACCAAAGCAGCAAAATCTTCATCTGCAACAGCCGACTCTTGGTGTCCATATAAGAATGATGACACTCTCAGAAGTAACACTTCCAAGAATCCTCGGATATATGAGTATTCAGGATAGCCATCCATTTCAGCCGGCATTCATCTGAGGGGTCTGCCTGGGCATCTCGCCATGTCTTATAGAATCTACCAATAAGTCCTCTGGATGCGGGGACTTGTGCCTGTGAGTTAGCCAGTTCCATTTGGGACCTGAATGCATACGGGCTTATTGGCTAATATAGCACTACATATTTGGAGAAATTTCCAAAGGTCACTTCTGAAGGTGGAATTTGTGTCGGACTTGTTCAAATGACATCAATACCGATGAGCCAGGAATGCAAAGATCCTGTATGTATCATATGCCCTGGGTTTCCCATGGGCCAGTGTATGGGAGTATTGCCGATTGTCAGGGCCTGATTATGCCACAAAGGAATGTAAAGCCATGGAGGTGCTTGGGCATCCTGAGGTGTGTGGGCTAGAGTTATAGCGGTGCCACGCCCGTTTGGGTTTCTGCCCTTAAGGAGAAAGTGTAAGCTGGTTCTGACTCTGAGGATGTAATAGCAAGTGCAGATTTGTATCCGCCACTAGGTCAGATTCCAGTTGGACCCAAAGCGGGAGGGTGTTGGAGCTAGGGACAAACCACTTACTAGCCATAGCAGTGGTACATGCCAAGTGATACCCTTGGAACCAAGAAGAGCCCAGCCCCTTTGGACCAATGTGCTCTCAATTTGCTCTTATTCCATCTAGGGATTTCCGTCGAACAAATACCGAGACACCTGAGCTTTAATTGAAGCAAAAAGTTTAGCGACAAGTGTATTGGGAGATTCTTAAAATGTACATGATTCGTGGCAATAAAAGCATACAAACCGCTGCTATCTTACCAGGTAGTGATAACTGAAGCCTTTTCATCTCTCTATTTCTGCAGACATTTGAGACAGAAGCGGCGAGACAGTGGCTGGCTCTAAGTCGGACCATTTGAAAGGGATGGTTATGCCCAGATATGAAAAGCCTTTCATTGCCCAGAGAGCTCAGTCTCCTGTAGGCAATTTTTAGTGCATACTGAATTTAGTGGGGACAGAGTGTTTTTCTCTGAGTTACCCAGAGTCCTGATAAGGTTGAAAATGTCTGTAGTAAGACAGGCTATGCCATATTGCACTGCTCGGATGGACAGGGTTAGTAATAAATCGTCGGCATATGCTGCCACCAAGTAGGATTTCCCACTACCTCAATGCCCATAACCTCTCTACGCGATAAGAGACCAATGAGGGGTCTAATGTTACCAAAAATGAAGGGGATAGGGGCATCCCTGATGGGTACCCTCTGCAGTGGAAAAGGCCTGGAAATGGTCGTGTTGGTCAAAATCCTAGCCATCGGGATCCATAAAGTGTTGACACCCACTGGCAAAACACCAGACCAAAACCGTATCTTTTTAATATTTGATGCAAGTATTGCCACTCTACGGAATCAAAGGTTTGGTAAAATCTATTGCCAGTGCAGCCATTGGGACCAGGGAATGGGAGGCTATCCATTTTAGAATAAGGAGGAGCCTAGTATTGTCTGACCCTGATTTGTCCTTCATGAATCCAACCTGGGCAGGATGGATGATGGTCGGAAGCACCTCGAGCATCCTGGCGGCTAGGATCTTGGCCAAGATCTTTGTATCTACCAAAAGTAATGATATCAGACGGAAATTTGCACAATCTAGAGGGTCATTAGACTTTTTCGGTAGAAGAGTAATGAGGGCTCTCTCAGACGGGGAAATATACCTTTAAGTGTGCCTCCTGAAGCAAGAAGTAATGGTTCAGATATATCCTGTGCCAGTGGTTGATATAGCTCAACCATCATGCAGTCCGTCCAGGGCCTTTCCTTTGGCCATTTGAAACAAAGCTTGTTGTAACCTCGTTAGCTAGGGGGGCATCTAGTGCAGACACCTGTGTCGGGTGAGACCTGGTATTTCAAATTGTTGGCAAAATTTATCCAATTCCTGTTCTATGGATGACGAGAAAGATTGGACTGCAACTTATACAATAACTGATAATATGCCTTCATGATGTCGTTATTATCTTGAGGTGTATTCACAGTCTTGCTGGATGTGTTACGGAGGGCATGGATATGCGTGGCAGCTTGTTGTTTCTGAAGACAAATGCCAACAGTCTGCCACACTTTTGCCCCATCCCAGTATGCATGCTTTGATTGCATTAAAGCCACTCAGACTTTTGAGTCAGCATAACATTAATTTGGTACTTAAGGCCCACAATACAACGAATAAGTTTAGTTGTCCCTCTGCAGAACATGAGAAGTTTTAAACGGGACTATAGACCTTCCAGTTCTGCTTGCCACTCAGCTAACTTAGCTTATGCATCTTATTTTAGCAGTCGAGAAAGCAATTATGCGGCCTCTGAGGACTGCTTTAAAAGCTTCCCAGACCATACCAGCGCTGACCCCACAATTTGCATTGATGGCAAAGTACTCCTTGGTAGTTTGTGAGATTGTTTTGAGAAACTCCAGGTCCTTTAATAACAAAGGGTTACATTACCACCAAGTACCCTTTTGCACTGACCCCTACTGTATAGGAAGTAATCACTGAGGCATGGTCGGAGATCAGAATATTCCCAATTGTGATTTTAAGGACATTTTGGGTAACTGCTGAGTTGGCCAGGAAGAGGTCTATCCGACTATATGTGGAGTGTACCTGATAGTAAAAGGTATAATCCCGTCCAGAGGGTTTATCTCTAAGCCAGAGGTCTATTAAACCCCATTCCTCTTGTAGTTCATGCAGAGCCAAACTGGCCTCAGATCTAGCCTGAGGGTAGGTCTCGCTTTGTCCAGGAACACATCTAATACCATATTGTAGTCTCCACCCACTATTAGAGGAAGGGCGCATCAGCCCCAGATACCAGTGAGATAGCCTGACTAATTGAAGGGAAAAATTCTGAATGATCTGTGTTAGAGGCATGCAGGTTGTAAATAATCAATTTCTCCCCAGAGGATAGTTTAGCAACAATGCATCTGCCTTGTGGATCATGTTTGGATTCCTCCACAATCCATCTCGACGTACGCCGGATAATGATGGCTACCCTCTAGTCTTGAGGTAGCCAAGCTGGCACAGACAGTGCCACCCAAGACTTATTTAACCATGGAACCGCCTTCTTTAAGAGATGGGTTTCTTGGAGCAGAGCAATATTCAGATGCAACAACGAAGGTACTGGAGCACCTTCGCTTGTTTAATGGGATGATTCAACCCATTAACATTCCAAGATACCACCACGGTTGGGGAATTAGTGTGATTGATCAAGGCTGTAGTGGGGTATGAGGGCATTCTAATAGTAGAAGGGTGTACTTACTGAGACTGCAAAATTTGCACCTGGCATATAACTCACCAACAAACCATCCCAGAAGTCCCTGTATTAACCTTGACTGCCAAATGAGAAGGAGAAGAAACTCAGGAAATAGAGGAAATACACACCTCACTGGAGAAGCTGCAGTGGGACAAACACACAACTGAGATTATAACCAAGTACAAACAGTATAAACAATAACAATTAATTGAAAAGCAGAAGTAAAAATATATCACAGCTAACTATAAAACCACTCTGCTAACTAAATCTACCCAATAATAGCATAACCCGTACAGCAGCCATATTGGATCGAGGCTACCAGTGAAAGAGGCTAGCCTAAAGCTTTAGCCTCTGCTTCACAAACTCTCAGATCCTAATATTTAGGAGGATTGGAACCAAGTGGATTCAAGTCCTCTGAGGTTCTAGCATTCTTGAGGTCAGGCGTCCACCCACGGGAAGGAAGGGAACAGGAGGGGGGCTCTGAGAGGGAACCCAAGGGGTAAGGGTAAGGGTTTAGGAAAGGGAAAGAGAAGACAACTACCTTGCCTACTATGTAGAGGTCCCAAAACCAATCCTGCAGTTGTACCTGAAATACAGAAGTTACCATGCACTGCCTCCAACAACACTAGCTTTTATAAAATTGCTAGTGAAGGTTTAAACCAGCACCATCAAGAGATGTGTAGGCTGAGACGTGGGCATGGTTAATTA
This sequence comes from Neoceratodus forsteri, assembly GCA_016271365.2. Lineage (NCBI taxonomy): Eukaryota > Metazoa > Chordata > Ceratodontiformes > Ceratodontidae > Neoceratodus > Neoceratodus forsteri. The sequence goes on along the minus strand of CM057453.1, from coordinate 826,728,212 downwards.
TGCTACCTGGATTAGGGTAACAGTGACTTTAGGAAACCGCCACCCAGTTACTTTCCTGGGTATAGGCGCAAGAGAAAGACCAATTAAGACCACCATATAGCTTAATTACAGTAACCAGCCACTGTAACATAAACCAATACGTAGTACAGATTCAGCCAGGAACATTTTCTGCATGATCGGCTCGAGAGGGAGAAGGCCCAGCCTCAGTGGTATCCCTGATCACCGCAGCTGCATACTAGATCAGCCCCAGCCTAACTGGCATCGAAATGTCCACTGCTTCAACCAGCAAGTCCTCCAAGATATCAGCCCAATCAGAGCCTGTGCAAGTGTCCATCTCCAAAGACTCCATGCCTAGACAATAAGCACTACGTGGAGGGATGGTCTGCCTTCCCTAGACATTTTTGCTGGAAGGGCTATCATGGATGCATCCTGAGGCAGATGAGTCCCACTTCTGGCTCTCTGGCGCTGTCTGACATAGAAGCGTGCGGCCCGCGGAGGCAAGAGAAATTATCTTTGGCTAATGAGAGTGCAGCCATACCAGTTCGCAGCCTAGAGCAGTCGGGAGGGCCCTTGGTTGCTGGGAACATTTTGAGGTGCCGGACGTCTGCCTTCAATGCTGCACTCCAGCTGTCTGCTCCTGCCCTCAAGGTTCCTTTTCGGCATGTTAGGTTCCCAGAACCTCCTGGGATATGTAGTAGGGAGAGGTAGATCTGGCCAGAATTTTGCTACCCATTTTACACTGCTGCCGGATGTTTAGCTAGCAATTCCTGCCATCCTTAGCCACAAGTAATCTGGTGAGCTCTTTAAATTTAAAGTTGAAGTTGAAATTGTACAATAATTTCTTGAGTGGGGTGAAGGCCCTTCTCTTATTAGCCGTCTCGTGGGCAAAGTGCCTGTAGAAAGAGACGGGGTCCCTGCCCATCATATTTCCCCTATGTCCCGTGCAGCTCTTAATATCTTTTCCTTAGTTCAATACTCAAGAAAATAGGCAATGATAGGCCTGGGCTGAGAGGAATTCCTGTCCCTCCTGGCTGTTATCCTGTGCACCCTCCACATCCATTTTCCCTCCACCTCTCACCCAACATTACAGGCAGGGCATCATTTAGGAACCTTTCCATGTTCTATCCTCAACCCCTCTGAAAGACCAATAATGTGCAAGTTATTACGTTTAGCTCTGTTTTCCTGGTCTTCTAGTCTTTACCAAAGCACTGCTGACTTTTCTTCCTGTGCTTGCAGCCAGAGTAGTAATTTAGATTGCTGCTGCTCATACTCCTCCAAACGTTGTTCAGAAACATTCATTCAGTCTTGTAGGTTTCAACCCCACCACTGTGCCTGATAGAGTAACTGTAATATCTTCAACTTTGTTCAGCACGGTCTCCAACATCTGAGTTATATACTGCAATGACTCGCTTACTGAGGGCTCCTTCGTAGGTGGTTGAGACAAGGAATCTGGCTGAGTATTATCACCTGGAGAAGCCATGAGAAAGTCGGGCAAGCTGGCAAGGTAGGGAAGGTTCCTGACAGCTCCAGCTAACTGATGCAGGGGGCGAGGATCGCGATTCTGCTTACCCATTCAGGCCTCTAGCTATTACTGCACCGCAGTGTTGGTGGAGCTTGCATGGCCTGTACTCATTTCTCCACTCGGGATCAGTGCTCGATCTGGACATAAAAAACACATCTAGATGGTTTCTGCTGAGCCGGTAGGCAAGGGGTTACCGATTCAGAAGCAGCTGTTGTAAACCGCACTGACCCGGTGAGTCTCGACGCGAGCTTCAAACTTGCTGAACCCAGAGCGAGCTCAGAAGATTACACTACCATCTTGTTGGTGGCCAAACCATGCCCCATAAACAAATATTTCAAACTTTTTTTTTTTTACTTTATTTCTTTTATCTCTCCTGTCTTGCTCTCGAGCCCACTCCTTCCGTCCACTCATTTTATCCCCATTCCACCTCCATGGGATCTGCCCCTAGAGTGCCCTCTCCTCCTGCACAGTGGGGTCTGTCCCTCTTGGTGGTGTGGATGGAACCGAACTTCTTTCATCCAGGGCTGCCGAGAGGTGTTTCCGCTTTTCCTCCCTAGTTCCCCTACCTCTGAGATGTCGAGTGCTGGGATGTATGTCCCAAGTGGTGGCATGCCTCTCATGCGCTGCCGATGTCCCCTCCCTGGCTCTGGCAAACGGAGCTGGCCATCCCTTCCTAATGTCGGTGCTTCCACCGCTATGGAAGGGATGCAGAACGCGGATGCATTCTTGGTCTCCCACCCTGAGGGAGGAAAGCATCCATAGGGACGCCGATCCTCCTCTCCCTTGCTGACCCCTCGCCACCCAAGTCCGCTCCTGAACCCAGGTCGCCAGCGAGCACGAGGTGTGGTGCCCAGCGCCAACTCTCAGCGCCACCGGCCGACTCAAACTTTTTAATAAGCTTTTATATGCTGGAAGGCCAATTACTTCTGGAAGGAGATCTTAATCTCACTTTCTTCCACATTTAGATGCTATCAGGCCCTCCCAGTATCAGGGTCAGCCACACAAAATATTTCAGTCACACTATAGCATTTGGGTTTCATGGACACATGAAGAAGCTTATTCCCTCAGATAGGACTTATACGCATCTACTCCCAGTCATAATTCATATGCTAAAGTAGACTATTTTGTGACTGCAAACATTTTCATTCAGTCCAAGACATGTCATATGGCCCTAGAATATTGTCTGATCAGAATTGGCCATTTCTTAAAGTAAACTTAGGTCAGCGGAAAAGACTACTTACTGGCAGTTGAACACCTCTTTCTTCGTGAAGAGCAATTTAAAACCCAGCTGAGGTACTCTCTTTAGGTGACCATCTAACTGAATAATGCACAGAAAGTCACTGACACGTACTTTGGGATACTGTTAAGACGGTCACCCAGGGATTATTTATTTCCTATGCTCACACAAGAAGCGGACCAGAGAACAATGTCTTACAAAGTTAACAGTAAGACTGTCCACCCTAAAGTCCCTCTTGCTTCCTTCGGACCAGTGTGTAACAGCCCAGAGAAAGGAGATTTAGAATAAGATCCAGAAATTACAGCAAGAAATAGTGGAATTCTCCTTAATGTGTCTCCAACAGCCATATTGGGGCTAGATCATTGGCATGTCATTTAAGGACTCTGCTGTAGAAAAACCTTGCATCCTACAGTTGTGCTGTCCATCATCTGGCAAACTAGAACAGAGTAATGGCAAAATGAATCAGATAATGGATAATTATTATAAGACCTTGTACTCTATGGACCACCCTTCCCATCTGGAAGCAATCCAAACTTATCTGAGTTGTCTGCAGCTACCCATTCTCACAGAGACTCAAGGAGATGGGCCCTATTACCTCAGAGGAAATTCAGCAAGTACATGAGGAAGAAAAATTACTCACCTTAGTAATGTTGTTTCTTCTAATGGAGTCTTGCTATATTATGACTAATGCAGTTTGTCCCACCATTAGAACTGCTCCGGAGGTGAAAGAGTTAACTTCATGCCAGGCATGGAACTTGGAGCGCGAGTCGGTTAGAGAAGCTCTGTCTGGAGGATTTCAAACTGAAACTGTCAGATCTTTACGAGCAAAACTCACTAAGGTTCTGTGTGGAAGCTGTAACCTACACTAGCCAACTGGCTACTCAAATATTAACACATTTTTCCTGGTCCCAACACTAAGACTCAAGTCAGGGGACCAGAAAAATAAGATAAGATAAGATAAAAAACAACACCCAAACACCCCAAAAGAAGGGGTGGAAACAAAATGGGCATCAAAAGTGCTAACACTGGAATGCCCACCCCATACCCCAAGTAGAAGTTCTGAGAGGGGCAGGTTGGGAGGTCATAATATAGCAAGACTCCATTAGAAGAAACAACATTACTAAGGTGAGTAATTTTTCTTCAGACAACATGAAGTCTTGCTATATTATGACTAATGCAGAATACACAGCAGTACCTCCATGGAGGAGGGACAGAACCTACTTAGGAATAGGCTCTGAAGCACGGCTGTGTTAAACCGAGCATCCCTCCTGGCCTGGATATCCAGGAGTAATGCTTGGTGAAAGTGTGGCTTTCAAGTAGCTGCTTGACATATCTCTAAGATAGGGATGTCTCTGGCAGCAGCTAGAGATGCAGCTGTACCTCTGGTAGAGTGAGCCCTCAGGCCTGAAGGGGAACCTTTCCCAGTTTTTGATAGCAAAATTGGATACAAGAGACAATCCACCTGGCAATGGATCTCTTAGTGGCAGGCTTCCTTTCCCAACCTCACCATAAGTGAGAAAAGTTGGAGGATTCGAACCTGTGACCCTTGGTACGCTCTATGTAGTAACTTAGGGCCCTCTTAACATCTAAACTGTGCAACCTCCTCTCACCAGAGGAGGAATGATAAGTGAAGAACACTGGAAGGGAGATAGATTGGTTAAGATGGAAGTCTGAAACCACCTTAGGCAAAAACTTCCTGTTAGTCCTAAGGACTACTTTATCCTGTGAAAGGAAATAAAGTCAGTCTCCACAGACAAAGTTTGTAACTCACTTATGCGCCTGGCAGAAGTGATGGCTACTAGAAAACAGTTTTCCAAGTCAAATACTTGAGCTCTCAGGAAGACAGAGGTTCAAAGGGGGTTGCATCAGCTGAGCAATACAAACATTAAGATCCCAGGCAGGAGCAGGGTCCCTGAAAGGTGGATTAGTATGAAGTAATCCTTTGAAAAACTTGGAAAATACAGGGTGAGTGGAAAGAGAAGAAGGCTTTCCTGCTGAAATAAAAGCAGAGACAGCTGCCAAATGCACTTTCAGGGTAGCTGGTCTCAGTCCTAAAGAATTAAGATGGACCATATAGTCCAAAACAATGGGCAAATCAGCAGATTCCGGGAAATATGCTTCCCGAACACCATATGGCAAACCTTTTCCATTTAGAGTTATAAGTAGCCCTGTGGAAGGCTTCCTAGAAACTTTCAGGTTTGAGAACACCTTGAAAGGTGTGAGATCGCTAATTCTAACTCCTCAAGAGCCAGGCCTTGAGGTTGAGGGATTTAGATTGGGATACCAAACTCTCCCTGGGCACAAGTTAACAGGTTGTGGTTCCTGGGGAGACACAGGGAAGATGGACTGCTAAGGACAGAAGGAGTGGGTACCAGGGCTGCCTGGCCCAATCTGGAGCAATCAGAATCATCTTGCAGGGCTGAGATCTGATTTTGACTAGCACCTTGAACAGGAGAGGAAGGGGAAAGGCATATAGAAACTTCCCTTCCCAATCGAGGAGAAAGGCATCCAGGGGACTGAGCCCATCACTGGGGCCTGCAACAAAACAGTGGAAGTTGATGATTGTCTGGGGCTGCAAAAGATCTATCTGAGGGTGCCCCATCTGGCAAAACTCCCCAGTACTTGGGGATCCAGTGACAATTCGTGATGGCCCTGGGAAATCCTGCTGAGAGCATCTGCCAGGACATTGTCCTTGCCTGGGAGGTGAACTGCCATGAGGGAAGTGGTCAGGGAATAAGCCAGAGACCACAACTTCATTGCCTCGTGCACAAGGCCGAAGACCAAGTGCCCCTTGTTTGTTGATGAACCACATTGTAGTGGTGTTGTCTGTTCTGACCTGTACCACTTTGTTCTGAACAGATGCAGAAAAACCTGAAGTGCTAGAAAACAGCTCTGAGTTCCAACAGATTGATGTGGAGCAGAGATTCCTGAGGGACCACAATCCCTGGGTGGAGAGGTCGCCATGTGAGCTCCCCATCCCAAAAGGACGATCTGTAGTAAGGGTCAAGGAGTGAGATAGAGGGATGAAGGGACCCCTTGTCTCAGATTGCTCTGATCCTGCCACCACTGAAGGGCCTGGATCAGGGTTCGGTCACTGGGATCAACTTGGATAGGGGATCTTTCTTTGAGACCAAAGGCTCTCAAGTGGAACTGAATGTCCCTCATCTGAAATCTTGCTCCTTGCACTACAGCTGTGGAAGCAGCCATGTGTCCTAGGAGCTGTAGAAAATGCCTTGCTGGTCGAGAGACCTGCAGAGTGAAGGAGGAGGCCAGGGCCACTAGGTTCCTTACCTTTTCCAGGGAAGGAAGGCTCTGGCCTGCCTTGTGTCCAATTCTGCACCTATAAAGGTGAGTACCTGGACAGGTTCCAGAACTGACTTTGGAAGATTGAGAAGAAAGCCCAGAGAGGTGAGCAGCTGCTGGTAACTTGCAGGTGTGATTTGACCTGATCTGGAGACTGACCCACAATGAGCCAGTCGTCTAGGTAGGGAAAGATGGCAATCCTTTGCCTTCTTAAATGAGCAACTGCTACTGCCAGGCATTTTGTGAATACCCTTGGGAAGGAGAAAGGCCAAAGGGCATTGGTCTGAACTGGTAATGGCCTGAGGGCAGTTCGAATCTGGAGGTACTTTCGGTGGGAGTTTGATAAGAACATGGAAGTAGGCATCCTTGAGGTCCAGGGAAGCTAGCCAGTCCCCTGGCCTTAGGGAAGGTAAAATCATTGCCAGAGTCACCATTTTGAATTTTGGTTTTAAAAGGTGCTTGTTCAGATATCTTAGGTCCAGAATGGGCCGCCATTCTCCTGTCTTTTTGGGGTAAGGAAGTACCGGAGTACAGACCCTTGCCCTGGTGTAGGGAGAAACCCTTTCACAGCTCTGAGAGCCAGGAGGGTTGAGACTTCTGTTTCCAAAGCAAAGTCTCTAGAGGATTTGCAGGTGGAAAGATCTGATTCTCATCTTTGGAAATTTTTTGAGCTGAGATCCGACCCTGGCTTACTACTTCCAGGACCCACTTGTCTGATGTTAAAGACTCCCAGTCCTGAACGAGTAAGCCAGCTTGCCCCCTACAGGTAATGGAGAATCGCCCTGGGCACCCCATCAGGGTGCCTGTTTGACAAGGGCTTTAGGCTGAGGGGTGGGAGCAGGCCTGCTTGCACCCCATCTGCCTCTCCTCTGAAGAACCCCTCTGAGCATAAGCCGAAGAGGAGGCCTGGGTTGGTAAAAGGCCTGCCTCTACCCTGGGGAGCTGTCTCTGAGGAGTGGCTTGCTGCTCCTTGGCTTGCACTCCTATAAGTGGTTCTATATTCATCCATTTTCTTCATATAATTCTCTGTCTGCTCCCAAACAGAGAATTTCCCACCACAGGAAAATCCATAGCCTTAGTCTGGGTATCCTGTGACAAACGAGTATACCTGAGCCAAGCCAATCTACGCAAAGGCCACAGATGTAGCCATGACTCTAGAGGATACATCATTAGAATCCACATGCATGGAATTGCACCTTGGATGCCTCAATACCATCAGCAGCCACCTGCTCCAGCTCCTTGGCAAGCTGGCCAGGAGCCTGTTTGGCTAAAGCCATGACAGTGTCCCTTCTAGATTTTGATATCTTGCCACATAAGCCATGTACTTTGCTTGTCTGAGTCCCAAGGACGCTGCCATGTATTGTTTTTTAGCCATGGCATCAATCTTCCTGGAGTCCTTGTCAGGAGGATGTGAAGCCAGGGAATATTAGCTTTATCACAGGCTGCAGCCTGAACTACCCCAACATGACTGCATTGCTGTGAAAGAAATTCTGTATCAGGACCTGACAAAGTGTACCTCCTGTCCATCTTTTGTCCACAGGAGGCACAGAATTAGGAGCTTTTAAAATTTTTATTGTTTGTTTCCTAAATGATTTATGTAAAGGAATAGACAATCTCCTGGACTCTGGGATATCCATCATTTCCACAAAGTCAGGTTCCTCTTGCTCATCCACAGCTTCCTCCAATGGGAGCTGGAGGGTTTCAGCAACTTTATAAAACAGAAAATGAGAAAGCGTGGGGAGATTCTAAAGGTCTGTCTGGGGAGATGTCCGGTTCAATGGGCACATCAGACTCTCAGTCACATTCACACTGTTCATAATCATCCTCCCCTCCTCTGGTTCATAAAACTCTTCTATATCATATTCTTGAACCGGTGGAACCGGAACCGACCTTTTCCAGATAGTGGTGGTTCGGACGAACCGAGAAAGTGACTGGACAATTTGTATTGCTTTAGCTATCTCTGCAGCAGTTGGAGAAGGAATTTTGACTCCACACCTGCTGATTTTCTAGTTTTCTTTGCTGGAACTGGCTCTCAGAGTCAGCTTTACGTTGCCGAGGAAGTCTCGCCTGGTCAGAGGGCACTCCCTCCGTTCGGTTGGCACCGAACCAGGCTGGCCATCCGGGTCAGCGGACTTTTGGTCTTTCGCCCTGAGACTACCAACTCTCTTATCTAGGGTAGCTGCAGGAAATTTTACAAATCTGGCAGTCTGAATTGAGGTGGTCAAACCCAGACAATATACACATGTGGTGTGTGGGTCAGCCTTGGCAAGGCTTCCCCACAGACACTACAGTGCTGAAACCCAGTGGGCCCAGTTTTTCTTTTGGGTTTCTGACATAATGCCAGCCTAACCAAAAACTTGCCCTTTTTCCGCAGTGGCAGGCAAGACACCCTTATTGGTTCCCAACCATGTCACTGGTCGTGAAAAACGTAAAGAAACTCCGTTTTTTTAGAACCGATAAGAACCGGAACCGCACTCTAAAAGCTTTCAAATGCTTGAGAATAAAGTTTTAAAACAATCCGATCGGTTCGAACCAACTCGATAAACATTTACAAGTTCCACACAGAAATAAACCTGTCTATTACTTACAATACCACAGACAGAGCTTGAACCGATCGGTTTGCGTTAAAATAATAATAATCGCGTTGAATTTAACTGAGAAAACTGTTTTAAACCAAAATGAACCGAGCAGTAGGAGGAATCTCCGAGCGACTGTTCAGTGAGGCGGAGTAAAGAATCTGACAGTTTCAGTTTGAAATCCTCCAGACAGAGCTTCTCTAACCGAGCTCAGACTCCAAGTTCCATGCCTGGCATGGAAGTTAACTCTTTCACCTCGGAGCAGTTCTAATGGTGGGACAAACTGCATTAGTCATAATATAGCAAGACTTCATGTTGTCTGAAGCTAACACACTGAAGTGCCCTGGCCCAGATGGTGTCCTTTCCTCTCCGCGCTGAACGCTCTGTGCAGTGGGGGACTACTATATCAGCCATTCTGAAACCTGGCAAAGACCTCAGTTCCTCCTCCTCCTCTTCTTAGCATCCTATGTCTATACTTAACATGGATTATAGGATCTGTATGGAGTTTGGGCATGCAAGTTAGAGACACTCCTTCCTCAGCTTATGCACCCGATCAATTTGGATTTATCAGAAGGAAATCTATGGATAACATCTGAAGAACTTTCCATATCTTGGAGTATGTGCCAAGGCACTCTATTCCTTTGTTCCTTCTCACCCTAGATGCTGAGAATGCCTTTGACAGGGTCTTGGACATTTTATGGGAGGACCTACCAGCCTTCATCTTCCCTCTCTCGATGATAACCTGGCTAAAAAACCTGCATGCTGCTCCCTTAGCCTATATAAAGGGTAATGGCTCTTGCAGTCCACCCATTCATATTCAACGAGGAACCAGACATAGGTGCCCCTCTCTCTCTTTTATTTGATTTATATATTGAGCCATTGGCTGCAACATTCCGCAGAATACAAGGATAGAGGGGACTCCTGTGGAACCATGTATACTATAAACCTCACGCTGATGATGTGTTACTTACCTTGTTATTCCTAGAACTTTCAGTCCTGGAGGTCTGGCAGGAATTACAGATCTTTGGAGAGATGTCAGGTTTTCTACTAAATTTACAAAGACAGAATTACTCAGGTTTAATTTCCCTCTAGACAATTAAAAAGTTTCCCTTTAAACGGACTAGAACTATAATTAATTGAAGAATACAGAGCTTTTAAATCATGAGCCTCTCACACAACAGAATAGAACATACGAACATCGAAATTTGCCAGCAGATAAAGGCCTAGAGGTCTATCAAGTCTGCTCGAACGTGCAGCTAGCACCCCTGTCCTGCAGCTGCCCCTCCTTCCACCCTTCCCCTTCATTAACCCTCCCCTTGTCCTGTCCTATCCTCATTTGAAGCAGTCCACTGTTCTACTGCATACCACTTCAGCAGGTAACGATTCCACCCAGCCACCACCCTCTGTAAAAAGTGTCTCCTCATCTCCTCCTCAACCTTCCTCGCTCCAGTCTCATATCATGACCCTGGTGGCCCTCCCTCCCTTACTTTGAACAGCCCTCTATACCCATCTTGTTTATTCCTTTCATGTATTTAAAGGTTTCAATCATGTCACCCTGTCTCTCCTCTCTCCAGTGAGTACATGTTCAACTCCTTCAACCTCCTCTCGTATGATAAGTCCCCCAGCCCCTTGATCATCTTTTGTCGCCTGCACTGCACCCTCCAGTAACTTAATGTCCCTCTTCAGATACGGACGCCAGTACTGCATGCAGTACTCAGGTGTGGTCTAACTAATAACCTATACAGTGGCAGAATCACCTCCTCCCTCCTCGAGGATATACCCCTTGCAATACAACCCAGCATTTTGTTGGCCTTGCAGCTGCCTTCCTACATTGTGCCAAGTTGTTCATTGACCCTGAAATGAGCACATCCAGATCCTTCTCCTCCTCTGTCTGGGCTAGCTGCACCCCCCTAGCTGGTAACTCCTCCTTGGGTTCTTCATCCCAAAATGCAGCACCTTGCACTTTTGGCATTAAAGCCCAGTTGCCAGGTGTCTGACCAGGTTTCAAGCTTTGCCAGATCATCCTGCAACTCCTGCCATCCCCTAGGTCATCCACCACCGCGCCTACCTTGGTATCATCAGCAAACAGACTGATCTTGCTCTTGATGTCCCATGATATGTCTGCAATGAATATCCCAAACAACACTGGTCCCAACACTGAGCCCTGTGGAACACCGCTCGTCACTGCCCTTGGGTGTGAGATCTCCCACCCACCACCACCCTCTGTTGCCTTCCCTGCAGCCAGTTTCCTACCCATCTCACCAGCTTGCACCTACTCCTGTGCCTACTAACTTCCTTCCCAGCCTTCCATGCGGCACAGAGTCGAATGCCTTACTAAAGTCCAGATACAGGACATCCACTGCATGGCCCCTGTCCAGTTGCCTAGTTACCCAGTCATAGAACTCGACCAGGTTGGTTTGGCAGGATCTGCCACGTATGAAGACATGCTGTCTGCTGTCCTGTAGTCCTTTGGCCTCTAGGAGGCCACCAGCCGCTCCTTCAGGATAGTCTCCATTAGCTTACCCACGATGGATGGAGGCTCACTGGTCTGTAGTTTCCCGTTCATCCTTGGGGTCACTCTGTGGGAGGGCACCACATGAGCCATCCTCCAGTCCTGAGGTACACACCCCGAATGTAGTGAGGCATTAAATAGGTCTGCCAAAGGTCCTGCAAGGACCTCTGCCAGTTCCTTCAGTACCCTGGGGTGGATGCCATCTGGGCCTGGTGTCTTGTCCACCCTCAGTGCCTTCAAACCCTCTCGAACTCTGCTCTCCATGATTTCCCCATCTGTCACCACCTCCGCTTCTGCCATTTCTTCCACCTAGGGTGTCACCCCTTCTCTTTAGTAAATATTGAGCAGAAGTACTCATTTAGTGCTTCCGCCTTATCACACCCTGCTTCCACCCAACCCCCTCCTTCCTAATCCTTACTATGTGGTCCTTACAGCTCCTTTTCTCCTGATGTACTTAAAGAAGTCCTTCTCCCCTTCTTAATGCCTTGTGCCAGCCTGAGTTCAGTAGATGCTTTGGCCCTTACTGCCCTTGTCACCTCCTTCAATTCTGTCAAGTACTCCTCCTGAGTACTCACAAGGTGGCAGTCCCTCCTCACAAAGTGGAAGTCCCACCCTCTTAGCCTATTTCACAGAACTGACGCTGTCCAGATGATAGTATTGCCCCGGTGCTACGCTCTTACAAACCCTCCCAGCTTATCCTCATCATATTATTTTGGCTCCTGGAAAAGACACTTTCCTGTTTCATCTGGGGCAATAAACATCATAGAATAAAACTGGCTACTCTGCAACTTCCCAGGAACCAAGGAGGGGTTAATTTGACAAATCTTTGTACTTGAACCCAAGCAATGAAAGTATGCATGTTTGTAATTGAATACCACCAATGCATATCTCCCATGGAAAAGTATTGAATTCCATTTGAATAACCTTTTTGATTTTGCTCATTACCTGCCTGCTTTACCCCAGGTCCATTTATCCACCAAGATTTCTCTACCTATGCAGCACTCACTTTGACACAGTGGGACACATGTGTAAGGTATCTGCTCATCCCTCTGCTTTGGTATTGTCCACTGATAGCAGAGGATACTTAATGTATTCATCTAGAGTTATATACAGCCTTTAAATGCTGGAGACACTTAGACCTTCACTGTGTATTCCAATTCTTGCTGTTCATGGGTACTACCCTCTGAGCAGTTACAGTCTACATACAGCCTGACAGGTTGGGAACATTATAGATATTTACAAATTTGTGCATATTTTCTGCGTAAGCCGCACTGTTCTCCTAAACTGCCGGATCCATGGTCATTCCTTCTTAATATATTTAGGGATCTTCATGGGGGAAAGTTGACAGCACTTAATTGGCCATTTAGACCCTGGTATACAAACACTGTGGTCTTATAATGCTCAGTGCATACTAAATAAGGCGCAATCAAGAGTGAATACTTCTTATCGTATAACAAATAAGTTAAATACTCCCTTTGCCTCTCTAAGTCACAGCTTTTAGTTAGTTGGTGGGAATTCACCTGGAAATGTAGACAGAGATATCTTATTAGCCCTAGGTTCCAGGCTAAATACATGGGGAGCGGTTCAGGTCCTGTTGGAGGGTTGTATGCAGGGAGCTGTCCAAACCCATGTGTTCTGATCCTTTCCTGTACTGGAGGATTTCTGGCACCAACTAAAGAAGCAGTTCTCACTTCCTCTGCAGACTCACAGGTTCTACTCCTGCCACACTTCTCACTGTCATGGTGCAAGGACAGAGAGCCCAGTCTTGCCTCACTGATTTATGTTTTCTTCCTTGCTGCAAATAAGGCCATAATTGGCTTTGGTTTCAAGCCCCAACTCACACACACACTATACTACACTAGCAACAGAGTATGGCACAAATTTATACTTTAGAGAAATTGACATATCAATTGAGGTGAAAACTGCTACAATCCCAAGACAGGTGGCAACCCTGGATACTATATCATATCTCATAGAATGATCAATTTGCCCCTTATATCTTCTGCAGACTGCACTAATCAACTGCGTAGAATAGATAACTGTCTGTAACTTGTCCTCTCACGTGATGCCACCTTGGACACAGATGTACTTTAATAATTTAACTCTGTCACTATAATGGACTTATAATTACTGGTTCACATTTTTCCCATAGTAAAGCCAGTTATAATTTGCCATTATAACCAGCTGGGCTGGTTATAATTAAATGTGCCGCTTTTACTATAGTAAAAGCTAATAAGCAACAGCAGCTCCACTCCTTTGGAGCTTTTCTTTTCGCACTGTCTGGGGCTGTAAATGAATTTACTTCTTTTTTTTTTCCTTTGTTAAACAGGTCGGTCACAAACAGACTGCATGTACTTTTATGCTGGCATAGTAAAGGGCAGCTGGGCTCATTCAGGGACCTTTCTGTTGCGCCTAACGCTCTTGTCCATTTTTATTCACCGCCACCACTCTGCTACTGTCTGTACCTCCTCCTTGTCTCCATCTCCCTTATGCTCGCTCTTTGGCAGGCTACTGCTGAAAACTGACCAATTTTAACTTAAAATATGAGATGTTTAGCACCCTCACTGCTGGATCCGTCGTCATGGAACCACCTTACAGGTACTGCTCCTCCCTTCTTGTCACTGCCTCTCACCATATTCTATATAATTGCTCAGGTGAAAAACAGGACCCCAGCAATTATAAAAAAAATATGGGTGATGTGTGTAAAATTAATTTTACACACACCTCATTGTGGATTTATTTGAAACCCTCAGGCTTCGCCTCGGGTTTATGTAGCATCTCATTAACTCGGTGTGTAAAATCATTACACACATCACCCCATATATTATTCTCTGTATAATGCACATGACACAGTGTGTTTGATGTACAGCATATTAAGATGTCTGATCTATTTCTGCATTTTATGTTTGATGCGTGGAGCAGACCAAACATTTTGCTACAGTGAAAGGGGATTTTTGGGGGTGTCACTACCGAGCCCATTGCAGCTGAAAATAGCAGGGACTTGGCAGTCTAAACCAGCCACACAGTGTGGTCATGACAACACTGTGTGCTTGCTGGGTGGAAACTCTATATATTTCAAAGGACCCGAGTTGCTCCAATCAGAGGGCTTCACCCTTTGATTTGCATGAAGCCAGGTGGTCAGCAAGCAGCCTGTCTTAGTTACTGTCAGTTCCTTGCTCAGCTAAAAATGTTTCAGGTACTAGAAAGAAAGCTGAACTCAGGAAACTAGTTGAAGTTTTTTAAGCAAGGGCTGAAAAGTACTTTAATTGCACACCAAAAGTGGAGTTGTGATACTGGGCATACCGTATGCATATTTATATTAATATGCACACACTCATGCCCAGTATCATGACTCCACTTTTGAGCAAGATTAAAGTACTTTTTAGCCCTCATTTCAAAAAAAGTAACTAGTTTCCTAAGTTCAGCTTTCTTTCTAGTACACAAAACATATTTAGCTGGACTCGTACAGTGGTCCCAGCATGAGCATGGGACTAAGTAAGAGTCTGACAGGGTCCCTTTATCTAAGCAGAGCAGGGTGTCTACCCCGCTACCACTTCTTTCTCCCTATCCTCCAGATGGCTCACCCACCCACCCACTCTTCCCATCTTTATAAAAATGTTTTGTATGTAAGCAGAGTGGGGTGCCTGCCCCTCACCGCTTCTTTCTCCCCGTCCCTTCAAGGTGGCTCACCCTCACTACTGCTTCTTTCTCCCTGTCCCCTTCAGGTGGCTCACCCACCCACCCTTTCCTTCTTTATATATATATTTTTAAATGTAAGTGAGGCGGGTGCCTACCACCACTACCACTTCTCTTGACCCCACTCTCCTCCAGGTCACCCCTTCGTTCCTCAACAAGCCTGACACTGAAGTGCCCAATCCCAATGTTGAAATGCATCTGTGACTGTCCTTGATGTTCTCTTGATATTTTTAACCCTGTAACAAAGAAAAACATCCATTGATTTCTGTTGCATCATTAGTCTCCCCCACCGACCCTCCACTAAGCACCCACCACCCCATACCCCCAAAGCCCTTACTTACCAACTGGGGATGCAATGCCATAATCCTCTATGGACCAAAGATACGTCTTCACTCTTCAAAGTTGGACTGCAAACTGAGGAAATCAGGTATGTGGTTCAATGTATTTCAACAGAGTTTTGAACTAAGTGGCATAACTTGGCCATTTTGAATAATTTTGCCCCAGATTTTCAATATGTTTTTAGGACCCCACATCCTGAACAATGGCAGTAATATTAGGCAAATTTGTCCCAAAAGGTGATTTTGTGGTTGCTTCATGAAATCACCTTTTGAGCAGGAGTTGAACATTTTATTTACCATTATTCATGAGGTGGGGTCATAAGAAGTCTATGTTGAAATTTTGGCATTAAAATATTAAAACAACAAAGTTATGAGCTTACATTTAAATTTGAATACAGGCCCGTAACTTTGGTAACAAAGCCCCATCCTGGACAAATGCGCCCCAGCCTAATCACGGAAGAAACTAGACTTGGCCCTTTCAAATCAGACTAGGGAATCGCCTACAAGCCTCCAACCTGTGTGACTGCAACTGGCCCCCACGGTAAACCCCTAACTTCTTTGACTCCTCCATTCATATGGCCCCACGAGATAACTTTTTTGACAAACAGTCACTCGGAACCTCTCAGCTCCTATGGCTGTGCGATTCTCATGTTAAGTCATATTTCCTGGAAGGTAGCTCACCCTCTGAATCAAATTGTAACCATGTGTAAAAAATTATATAACCTTGCAAGATCTTTTGTTATGTGCTAACAACCTGTAAACCATGTTTCATCCTTCTGTACTTTATGTGTGACGTGAACCTTTGTAAATGAGTCTTTGCCTCAAAGGTCTTTCTGAATATCTCAATAAATAAAAATAAAAAACTTACAATATTTTGATCACAAATTTTCAACATAGCTATTTCTTCACAGCACCTCATGAATGTGATAGCTGTAATTTTTCAAATCCTGGCCAAAACGTGTTTTCATACCTATGGCATGGAATGTTTCAGTGGCGTGAATGACATTCTACCGTTGTCCTGGACTGTCACACGTGACCTTTAAGATTGGTTTTACAGATCTTTCTGAGCAACGTGGCAACACTGGCACTTCCTGTTGTTGAAGCTCACTGTCACTTGTCAGAGGTATTTCCAAAAGTCAGAATCATCTAAGAAATCTCTCTGGCTTTTGAATGATACTTTCATTAGCATGAAACAGTTCACTTAGCCCACTTAGTTCATTAGCACTTGCATGGTCGCCAGGTTCACTACTTGCTTCATTGGGTCCAGGTTGACTGATTTCCATTAATTCTACCATACAAAGGGATTCAACCTCTTCAAGGTCCACATTGTGCATCACTTCCTGGAGGTTCAGGCACAATAGATGAATTGGGATCTGTTAAGACAGCTGGAGGTTCAGAGTCATCACCATAGTTAACTGAAGGAATTCTCTGGAACACTCTCTCAAGTTCAGAAGATGGGTAGAAGCAGGATAAAATTCACTTTCATCATCACTTTCAGCATTTTCAATGTCTGCAGGATAGAAGACATTAAGAGCAACAGACTGAGAGTAGAAGTTTGGTGATTTTGTTGCTTAGACTTGGTAGCAGATCTAGTTACAGGGCGCCGAGGAGCTTCAGTCTCTTGAACATTACTGATTACTATTTGGATCATAGGTAACAGATGGTTTCTTTGAATGGTTTTAACAACACAAGGGTCCCCTTGGCAGTACTTTATACACTGGCAGATCATGCAGCTTACTGGCTACTGTGTAGGGAACATGACGCCAGCAATCTGCTATTTTGGGTTTACCTGGAAGTCCAAAGTTTCTATTAGTACCGATTACTGGTTGGAGCTCTTGGGTTTTAACATGTTTGTCATGGTGAGTTTTGTTTAGTCAGGTTTCTCTTTGCTGCCATAGTGCTTGCAAGCTGATAGACATGGTCTAGATGGGCTTTTAGATTTTTGACATACTGCAGGTAGTTATCTGATTGGACACCATCAGAGACACTCCAAAACATACATCAACTGGATGGTGAGCTTTCTGCCAAACATAAGGTGGTACAGTGAAAACCAGTAGCATTGTTCTTGTGCAATTATACTCATAGACAATGACCGTGATTTGTTGGCTCCACTTTGGTTTATCTTTGGGCTACAGAGTGCCCAGCATATCAAGTAGAGTTCTGTTAAATCTTTCAGGTTGTGGAGCCCCTGAGGATGATAAGTGGTTGTTCTGGATTTTCTTACACCCCATAGGGACAACAGTTCTTTGATAAGTCTACTTTCAAAATCCTGGCCTTGATCCGAATGAATACGCTGGGGGCACCGTAATGTACAAACAACTTTTCAACAAGGACCTTGGCTACAGTTGAGGCCTTTTGGTCTTTGGTGGGTAGGCCTGTCATATCTCGTGAAGTGATCTGCAACTACCAGTACATATGCAATGCCTTTCAATCTGGCTCCAGACTAAGAAAATCGATACAGACATGCTCCATTGGCATACTCATGACAATATTGACCAGAGGGCTGCTCTTTGTGGTGGAGCCTTGTGCTGAAGACACCTACTGCAGGTTTTAAGATGTTGTTCTAAGTCTAGGCCCATTTTAGGTCAGTAGAAAGGTGAATGGGCCAGATCAAGAGTTCTCTCACTACCCAGATGTCCCATTCGGTCATGCAAAGCTTTTAGGACAATATTTTGAGTTTAGTTGGCAGTACTAGCTGTTTTCTCACAATTTCACCTTGGCTGTCAGTAAGCTCTTGGCACAATAACTGTTCTCGAAGCTTGAGCTTACTCTCCTCCTAAGAAGTAAGGCAGTCTTGGGGTCAGTGGACCGCATTTTTGAGATATCTTCCCTTTCCATAAAGCATTAGCCACTGGCCTGATCATCGGATCATAGTACTGTTCCTTGTGGATATCAGCGGAGTTAGCTGTGGTAAAGAACTCAAATCTAAAGCTGCGAGGTTACAGTAGGCAACTGGTATGCACATTTCTGTAGGTCCCAAACAATCTGACAGACAGTTCACAGTTTCAGAGGACAAGGTTTCTTCCAGGTCAAACTTGTGGCATACTGCTTTTACAGATTGCTCACTGTTGATCAGAAGGAGGTCTTGTGAAAGAGCATCGGCATGTATGTGGTTTAGACCTGGTCGGTACTCACCGCATAATCATAGGTTGCTAGAGCAGAAAGCCATCTGTGTCCAGTAGCATCTAGTTTAGCAGTGGTTTGGACATATGTTAATGGATTATTATCAGTTTTGACCAAGATTTCAGCACCATATAAGTATTCAGGAAAATTGGTCAACTATGGCCCACTGGACAGCAGAAACTCTAATTTATGCACTGGATAGTTTTTCTCTGAAGATATCACACTTCGCTAGCAAAGGTGACAGGATGCAGTCCTTCCAGATGTTCTTGATAGAGTACTGCTCGAGACCACTCAAATTGGCATCTGTATGTAACACATAAGGCTTGCTTGGATCAGCATAAGCAAGTATGGGAGCGTGAGTCAGTCTGTAAATTACAGTATTTCTTCAAAAGCAATGTCCCAATCGGGTGTCCATCTCCACCCATACAGCTCATTTGGTCTGAAATAGGTCTTCTCAGCATCTTTGTCAGTGCCCTTCTAAACTTTTTGTGCATAGGCGGATACCCTTGAGTTAAGTTTAATAGGGATGGATCACCTTGGTATAGTCTTTGACAAATTGGCGATAATAGCCATAGAATCCAAGAAACCTTTGAGTTCTTTCAAGTTGTTGGGCTTTGGCCAGCTGGTTAAAACTTCCACCTTACTGGAGTGGTTTGTATGCCTTCTGATGATACAATGTGACCCACGTGACTGACAGAACTCTGGAAAAACTGGCATTTGTCAATGAATAACTTAAGACCAAGCTCTTCAAGTCTGTCCAATACTTTGAATAAGTGAGCCTCAAAGCATCATGCTCCTCCAGAGTTTTTCCAAAACTATGACATCATCAAGGTAGACGAGACCTTCCAAAAGATTCATATCTCCCACTGCATGCTCCATTAGTCACTGGAATGTTGCTGGTGCACCCGATATGTCTTGGGGCATGCAGAGGAACTCATAGAAGCCAAAGGACAAATGAATGCAGTTTTTCCCTGTCCACAGGAGCCATTGGGATCTGATAGTATCCGCTTTCAAGGTCGAGAACAGAAAACCATTTTGTCCCATTTAGACAGTCCAGGGCATCCTGTATTCATGGCATTGTATACTGGTCCAGCACAGTTCTGTTGTTGAGGTTCCTGTAATCAACACACATGTGAACAGATCAGTTTTTTTTCCGCACTACAACAACTGAGGAAGCATATGGGCTGTGATTCTTGTATGATGCCAGCCACTAACATCTCTTGTAAGTGACGCAGACATCATCTATGTCAGCAGGAGCTAGGCATCTGGACTCTCTCTCTCTCTGAAGGGTCTCTTGTCCAAGCGAATGTGGTGCTTAGCACCCATGACACAACCAACATCTCATTCCTTGAGGAGAATACATTGGTTCTCTGGCCCAGCTTGTTACTGATCCTGGTTCTCCAGCTGTTGGGAAGAGGTGAACCCCCAAATCAAACATATCAGGCGATACCTCACATCTTTTCAGCTCTGCACTGGGATGGGAACAGAGCAGTGTCAGCACAATAGATTTTACCCGGATGCATCCTCTGTGTATCATGATGTCTTGATCTGTAACATTTTGTATTAGTACTATCACTCATCAGGAGTAAGCATGAGCCGGCCAGAAGCACACTGGGTTTAATCAGCAGTCCTTTGGGTACTTTGCCCTCATCTGTGGCATCCAGCATCAAAAGTTTGTTAGAGACATCTTTCCAGCCATACTTCACCACTAATACTGCATTCTGCATTGGGAGGTAATGTAATAGTGGCAGGATCCTTCTTCCAAACCATCCCCACTGGCTCATCTTGATCACTTTGCTCAGGGTGCAGGGGGCTTTGTAGGCCTTTTGGATCAGGTGTGAACTCGCAGGGATTTTCCTGTCTTTCTCTTCTGCCTTTCTTCACATAGCTGGGTCAGGCACCCAAACATGTGTGTGTGGTGCCAATCAGTACAGGGATACCATCATAAAGTCCGTGGAAGGGCAGACCAGGCTAGCGCCTGCACAGCATTTCCACGCCAGACACAGAGGAAGGAAAAGAAAGCCACACCTTTAAATAGCTAAGATAAGGGTACAGAGTTTCATTAATCCCCACATGCATTCCATCAAGGGTTGTAATGGGTGGTCAGATAAATGCTGCTCGTACCAGTCTTAGAAAATTATTGTGACTTAAGACCTACTGTCTAAAACTGTTCAGGCTGGAATCCAGTCTATGTGTACAGTAGTGTCCATGGAAGGTAATAAATGAACATACAGAACAGGTGCTAAGATCTTTGAATAAAAATAGTAGTCCAGGACCTGATAGTATTAGTTCACGATTCCTAATCGAAACTTCTGAAATCACAAAATCCCCATTAACCATTATATTTAACAAATCCTTGGAAGAATCTACTGTCCCTCTGACTGGTTAAAGGCTTATGTAACACCCATCTTCAAGAAAGGAGTTGAGCAGACCCAGCAAACTACTGTCCTATCAGCCTAACTTCAGTACCATGCAAACTACTACAAAAAATCATTAAAAACATACTAGATACAGAACTTCACATACTTAACTTTAACAACAGCACACAACACGGATTTAAGCAGGGCACTCTTGTACAGCTAACCTTATAGCCTTCTATAATAATATCAATCAGGGGCTAGACTCTAATACACTTATGGATGTAATCCTTCTGGATTACAGTAAGGCTTTCGACGTGTCCCACTTAAAAATTGATTAGTAAATACTCATCTGGGACCTCTATCAACCTTTGTATCATAGGTCAATAGCTGGTTGTTTGACAGGACACAGCATGTCAGAATTAATGGTGTACTATCAGACAGTGGAAAAGTGTCAAGTGGAGTCCCTCAGGGCTCAGTTCTTGGGCCAACCCTGTTCAATTTGTACATTTCTGATATGCAAATAAATTCCAACAACACCCTTTCTAAATTTGCAGATGACACAAAACTAGGTGGTAGGGTGAACTTGGATAACTACATTCATCAACTGGTATATGATCTCAAAAGTATTGACGCATGGGCTACCTTAAATTATATGGATTTCAACACAGACAAATGTACAGTACTCCACTTTAGTAGAAACAATCCAGTGTATCCCTATAAACTTAAAGGAACCACATTAAAAGTTTCTAACAGTGAAAAGACCTTTGGATTATAATTAATAAAAACTAACTTCTACTGATCATTGTGATAAAACAGTAAAAATTCAAACGCTTCACTGAGAAGGACAGACTGTACATTTATCACAAAACAGACAAATGTATAATCCCCTATATAGAACCTATATCAGGCCATACTCGAACTATGGGTCACCCTTCTGGAATCTGTATTTAAAGAAGGACATAGCAAGGGTAGAGCAGATACAGAGAAGAGCCACTAGAATGGTTACCTACTTATCGCAGTTAGATTACCAGAAAAGACTTCAGAAACTTAATCTGCATTCTTTACAACTAAGGTGCACTAGGGTGACCTCTTATTTCTATACAAGTTGTTGAAAACACCGCCTAATGCAGCAATGTGGCATACACTATACTGAAAGGAAATTAGTCCAAAGATTACATTCAAAACAACTTGAAGTTTATCAGGCAAAACAAATCATAGACTTAATTAATTATTTTTCGTAAGGGCCCTGAAACTATGGAATAAACTACCACAAAGTTAAGTAGAAAGTGTAACTTTTGATTCATTTAAAAGGGACTGGATGCATGGCTAACACTACTAAAACCAATATTCCACAAACTTGGGGGAGGCATTATCGATGGCTGTTGCCTACTTATGCCTACAAACACCAAGTAAACCAAGTAAACCAATCTAGACCAGTCTGAGGAATTTTGGGAGGAATCTGGATGGACGATCTAGCCACCGAGAAACTGGAATTTGGATTTCTTGAACCCTCTGCAATAGGTTTGATTTTCGAGCTCCCTTGAGTCTGTTTATCACCTTTTCTAAATCCTTTTGAGACTGGCATTCTTTCTTCATATGCCCATCCTTTCCACAGTTGTGACAAATTACAGGTTCTTGAGCCGTCTTGGCTGAAACACTACATCAGGAGCTGGTCTCCATTCACAGTTAGAAGGTCAAGCAGAGTACACATTTGGGGCTGGAGCTGAAGCACTAACAACAGAAAATCGTGAGTTCGACCTTCTGCCTGCGGCGTTGAAGGTTATGCAGTATGTCTCAATAATTCCTTTATTGCAGCAGTCAATTCACTTGTTTCAGTTTTTGAGCGTGCACCCCATCCCCATAGCAAACACATTCTGAGAGGGACAAGGGTCTTTATCAATGGGAGGTGCCTTTGCAGAGGCATCCGCTTTAATTTCTCTGATTTCTTTCAGCAGCTCATCTCTCAACAGCTTCGGCCTATGGTGGAACATCCTTAGCAATCTTTGATTCAGAAGGGCTTTCTTGCACCAGGGCTACTTGGGCTGCGCCGCTGAAATTCCAATCTCCGTCCCCGCCTTATGGCTCCCTGAGTTCTTTTATCAGGTTGCACACTAGGAGGATTATCCCTCCTAGCCTGGAGCTTTAGCTGGATAATTTGCAATTTAGAATATTTGGCATGTTGTAGTATGTGATCCAATCTCACATGGTTCAGTTTGCTGGTCGATACACCACCCTTCCGTAAGCTCTCTGTAGGGCCCTCTCAAGGAAATAACATACATGGACAAACATTCCCTTTCCATTGTTTGTGCCTTGAATTGCCCCATCAAAGTCTCTCCAGATTCAGTGCTACCAAAACACCCCCAGTGCAGACAAGTACTTTGGGCTGACGATCAGGATTTGTGGACCTCAGGAACCTGACCACTTCCAAAGCAGGGCATCTTAAACTTTCCATGATCCTTTTAATTTCTCTGCCTCTGTACACTGCTACTTGGGTACCAAGAGGGTAGTATATCCAGGTCTCCCAGTCATTCTCCCCTGGGGTGGGGACAGTGCCTGAAAACATCCTCAGTCTGCGGTATGAGTCGTGACTAACTGCGGGCACAGGAGTGATGAAGGTACTGATGTGGGCATGGAGCTGGTGAAGGACAGGTACTGGGGCTGGTGTGGGCAGCAGGAAGGAACATTCTCAGGTGGCATGAATAACTTTTTAAAGTCCTCTATGGTTTTACCCTTCTCCAATAACAACTTGGGAAACTTTTCCTTAAAGGTCTCAGATAAGGGTGGGGGCTTGTTCTCTAAGGGTCCTTACTATCTTTAGTCACCACCTCCAGGCAGCTGGGGACCCTCGCAGCAATAGTCTGGGGCACTTTAGTGTTGTCCAAGGGTTGTTACACTCCACTAAGGCCATTAAGATCTGGGCAGTCAAGTCAACATGTCGGCTTACCACCACAGCTTTTCTCAAGTATTCAATTTTGAAAGTGCCCTTCCACAGTGTCTTTACTAGTGCCCAGGTGTATATCCAGTATTAACAAGGCATTGTGTGGGTCAATCTCATGCCCTGTACACCATCCCACCAATTGATGCACAGCCATTTCTACAGTAGTGCCCATTAAACTTTCACAGTAATTCTTGATTTTAACCACTATGGGGCATTAATCCAAGTGGTGCCTCCAAGATGTAACCCTTAGGTGGTGATGTCCCAGGGCTGCTACCCTACCTGCGTGACTAGACACAGGTTGAGGGTCTGAGTTCGATGAACGGTGCCTCCAACCAGAGGAATGGTTCTGTGGTAGCTTAAATGCTGTTGGTATAGCCCTCCGGGATGCTATAACCCCCTCAACCCTCTAGTGACCCTAAAAGTACAGCAGTAAATAAACAATCACATGTACTGTATGATAACACTTTTAAATCCACACTCTGTACACTTACCACCAGGGCTGGACCAGCTGCAAAGGCCCTGGAGACCCCCAAATAAGATCCGTTATACAACAGTTCAATGGCAGTACAATATCCCCACCACGAAGGCACACGTTAGCCAGGTTAAATGCAAAAGCACAAATTCTGATTTATTTAGGGGATTTGACAAGGGTGGGGCAATAATTTACCAAGTGATTCTTAATTCTGATTGAGTTAGGTTGAGTGCGCATGCACTAAGAGTCCTCTATCACAGTCACACACTCTGGGTACCCAGTTGTTAATGTAGGCTAGCCTGACGTGTTGCCCGGGTAGGCAAGCATTGCAGCTGTTGTTGTGGTCCTTAGGAAAGAAACCACTACATGCACATCAACCCAGAATTTGTAATCCGAGCCGGATGGCTCAGTTTGTGATAATCAACCCAAACAAGTAAATCAGATGACACACAATAGTTGCAGCTTTGTTGCAGGGAGCTACCCTGTTTGGTACTTACGCTACCCAGACTAGGAGGCAGGACTGACGAGAAGAAGACCTCTGGATGGTGTTCAGTTTGTCAGGGGAAGCAGGGCCCACATGACTCACCGAGGAGATCGTTACCTGTTCGATGGTGTTGAGCAGGGAGCCGAATCCCAAGCGGATCTTTCATCGGAAATGTCTCATGGCGGGAGAGGCAATTTAGGCAGAGATGACAGGGCCCAGACCAGAGCAGGCAGGTCAGATTTAGTCCGTGTGAGTGCTGGAGCAGCTCTCTGCTAGCATAACACACTTGAAGGTGGGGAGCCAAATTGCTACCTACACAGCACATTCAGCACACTTATAAGCAACACAACTCTTAGTCACAGTTCAGGTAAAATCCGGTTGTTATTTGCAGAATTTCTGTGCAAACTTCTCAATCCATGACTCACTTCAGTACCGGCAGGCCAATCGCTTCTGGAGCAAGTCTTCAGTCCCAAATTCAGGCAATGGCCATTCTCTTTCTCTTCAGACTTCAGATCTCAAACAAAGGAATTAGATTTAAGTCCAACTTTCACATTCACAGGATTTCTCACTGGAAGATGTGATGGGCAGGCTAGCGAGCCTTCCTGCCAATTCTCCTGTGCTCCCACGTAGGAGCAGCTGCTCAATGGCTCGAGCTGTTCACTCTCCAAACTCCAGCTCACAACTGACGGTTGCAGGCAGTTCTGGGGATTTCCTTTGAGATCCAAAAGGTTTGGTTGGCTGAGGGAACTGTCTGTCACACAAAGGGCTCCCTCTCCAGGTCCATTTAGGCACCAAACCTTAAAAGCTACAATTCCTACAGAAATTTAATCCCACAAAACCTCTGGGTACAGTCTCCATTTTAAGTCCTCTGAGGTTTGATTGGTCCAACTCTGGCAGTCCAGAACCAAAAAGGTGGCTCTTATGCAAAGGTCCAAGCTGCAAGACAAGGCAGGTTAAACAAACTTCTATACTATTATTAAGGCGTTGAACAGTAAGTGAACACATTCCTAACAGAGTTCCTCTGTACATATAGCGACTGTAGAATGGAGCAGAAATACCACTGGCCGCGGGTCACGAGCCCCAAACTACTTGGACCCAGCCCAGACTAATTTCTAACACAGCATAATGACTCTCTTAAGAGAGACAGGCACAGAGGCCTCTATAGCACTCTCATGCAGACACATACAGCTACTGCAGACACAGGACACCATCCTGACAGTGGGCATTAGGCAGCCCAGGAAGACATCTTAGTAAACCCCAATTTGTAGGGGTTTCATAAAAAATTATTTAACGATCAAACGTCCAGCATTGACAAATGTTTGTTATATATTGGGCTCTATGTATTTTGCCTGATAAAAGTTTTAGTAAAATTTGAATATAAAAATAAGGTATCACTTCACTTCAGGAAGCCCCTGGGATACACAAGGAGACAGCCACCACCATAAATGTAGTGCTGATGGTTTCATTTCACTTCAAAACTTTGGCTTCCTCAGTAAGGACAGGCACAAGTCACAAACCTTGCCTGGCACTCTCCTTAGCACTGAGGGTAACCTCTCACCGGAAAGCTGACAACACAATAACATTCTATCATGGCCTATGCTGCTGCAGCAAGCCCCTCCACTTGACATCAGTGCCCATGAAGATGGTAGAGGCACCAAAGGGAGCCTGGAAGAGTTAACCCCTTGCTGCCTTAAACTGCTGCACTAAAAACTAAACAAATACAGTACCAAGGACTAGTAAGCCAAGAAGCACAGGGGTTACACCTATGAAACATGTCTTAAACTTGTACAGATTTATAAAAGTGATACTGGTGTATGTGACAATACCCAGACTATATTTATAAATTTGCTGCAGACTGCAGTGGTCACTGGAAGAGCATACAGTGAGATCCAGAATTAATAAAGAGAATGCAATGCATTTTCAGACAAAGCCAATGAGAGTTAGAGGTAACCTTATTTTATGTCTGAAAGTCCCCAGACTGTGTTTTTAATGTTTCTGAGGTTATTAGGGCATACAGATTTTTTTTGTTTGTTTGTGTTTTGTCATCTGTTTATTACCATTGTGCTTGTCTTCAGCTGCTGCCTTGCCTTCAGCTCCCATCCAGGGTCTTCTCCTAGTCAGAACAGAGATCACATCAGCCACAGCACCCGCTCCACCAGCTTACCTGGGGATGAGTCCCATTTCCAGCTGCTCTCCTTACAACATACTCAGGAAGAACACAGTTTACCATGATGTGGTCCCCAAAACTCATCCTTTAGAGTATCAGAGGTCAAGGGCAGAGACTGGCCCTGCTCATCATCCTCAATGGGATTTTCCCCAATTTTTCAATGCCACCTCCTTCAGCATAAGCACGCATGCTTGTGACAGTCCTTGGAGGACTGCTGTATCCCATTTTCCCCACTCCCTATGGTGGCAGGGATCCACTGTAGGCCCAGCATGAGCATCCAGTAATGCTCCGTCCCCTTCACTCCCTACCCGCCTCAGAGCTGCACCAGCGACCACAGTGGAAAGGGTTGTGGTTGTCGGCAGGCATGCCTTCTCCCACAGCTGTGAGTCAGACATCTCAGATACACACAATTTGTGCATATCTGGGTGCCTTTGAGGATTGAGCCCTATGTGATCTTGGCTGAATAATTGTTTTGGAGAAGTCAGAACAGGTCTGGAGGAGGAGGCGGAAGGGGCAGAACACAGACAGCAAAGGGTGGAGGGTGAGGCACACATAACAGGGGTATGTGGAGGAGTGCACACATAGGGGATAAATGCGAATAGAAGAATAGAGGAAGAGAAAGAAGGACAGATTCTAGGTGGAGGCGGTGTCTCTGAATGTGCGAAGTTTTGGAAACAAGATGGACGACCTGCAGGCACTATTAGCAGACAGGAGGGTGGACATAGCTGCAGTAACCGAGACTTAGGCAACATCACACCAAAGTGGGACCTTGTGATCCCTGGATATGAACTACAAAGAGGGACAGTGTAGTCGGAAGGGGAGGGAGGCAGTTTATATCAGGAGGGAATAACTTGCATGAGGGAGGAGTCAGAGGAAGGGAGGTGGCGGCATTATGGGTTCAGTTAAGGTCCAATTGAGGGAGGAAGGAGAAAGGTAAGGTTGGGGGTGGTTTACGGGCCACCCAGTCAGGAACAGGAGAGGATAGGGAACTGAGCTCGCAAATATTGCAAGCTGTGGGGAAAGGAGAGGTGGTAATTGTAGGGGCTTCAACCTACCCAAGGCGGACTGGAGCATACCATCCACAACATGGCTAGGAGTCAGGCGATCCTGGAAGGACTGCAGAGTGGGTTCCTGACTCAGAGCATCACTGAACCAAGAAGAGCTGAGGCAGTTCTGATCTGGTGCTCACAAATTGGGAGCACGTACAGGAAATAATGGTCAGAGCCACTGGGTGAAGTGACCATTGCATAGTGTGGTTCTAGTTGGATATGGGCAGGGAAAGCATTCCAACTAAGACCAAAATCTTGGATTTCAGGAGGGCGGACTTCAAGGTAAATGGGCGATGTGCTAAGGAGCCATCTGGCGGGCATCAGAGCAGATATGGGGGGACAAATGTAGTCCATCATTAAGGAAGGAATACTGGTTGCCACAGATGAGTGTGTTAGGCTCAGGGGAAGAACACAAGAGCCAAAGCACCCAGCTGGTTCAGTTCTGGGGTTGCCCTAGGCAGTAAGGAAAAGAGGTTGGCCTATAGAAAATTATGGAAGACCAAGAGAGAGTGGATAGAGAAAATTAGCTAAGGTTGGCTAGTGAGGCAAGTGAGGAGGTCCAGCGAGCAAAGGCACAGAAGGAGCTGCAGATGGCTGAAGGAATCAAGTAGTGGGAGAAGGCTTTCTTTAGCTATGTAAGTGAGAAAAGGGACAAGAAGGAAGGGATTGTTAGGCTTAAGAAAGGGGTGGAGAGGGTGCAGGATAATGGGGAAAATAGGAACACTAAATTAATACTTCTGTTCCACCTTCACCAAGGAGAAGGACAGACCAGTGCCTTTGGGAGAGAAAATAGGAGGGGGAGGGACACAGGTGTAATGAAGAAGAAGAAGAAGAAGAAGAAGAAGAATAATCTGCATTTATATAGCGCTTATACATCCAAAGCGCTTTTACAAGCAATGCTAGACTGGTAGTGAAGTGACTGAATGTGGTGGTGCGCCATATCGCACATCATCACCCACACACAGCCTGGATAATTGCATGAACCGGGTTATGGGAAGGGAATGTTGGCCAGGACACCGGAATATTCCCTACTCTTTGCTAAAAGAGTGCCTGGTTCTTTACTTCCACCTGGACACCCACCAGGACAACACCAGGATGGGCAGAAGGGACCTCGGTTTAACGTCTCATCCGAAGGACGGCACACCCCAGCAGTACAGCACCCCAATACTGCACTCGGATGCCAACAATTTTTAGGTTCAAGTCCAATCCCGTGTGGGACGAGAACCCACGCCTTATGATAGAGGGGACAAAGTCAGGAGGGCTGCTGGCATTGAAGGTGGACAAATCACCAGGCCCGACAGGTACATCCAAGGGTACTAAAAGAACTGGTTGAGGAGCTGGCAGGGCCACTGGCAGACCTATTTAATAGTTCACTAGAGTAAGGCATGGTACTGCAGGACTGGAGGACAGCACATATAGTGCCCCTCCACAAAAGTGGTCCCATGGATGACCCAGGAATTACAGACCAGTCAGTCTGACCTCTACTGTGGGCAAGCTCATGCAGGCCATACTAAAGGAAAGGTTGGTAGAATATCTAGAGGAGCAGGGTCTCCAGGATCAGAAGCAGCATAAGTTCATTGGGTGGGAGATCGAGTCAAACAAATCTGATTGACTTCTTTGACTGCGTCCACTAAGACAGTAGACAGGGGACAAGTGGAAGACATCCTCTGTCTTGATTTCAGCAAGGCTTTTGACTCTATGTCCCACAAAAGATTGATCAGGAAGTTGATGGATTGTGGGGTTGGGGAAAAGATGGCCAGAAGGGTGGAAAACTGGCTGAAGGACAGAACCCAGAGGGTGGTTGTGGGGAGAGTTATCTGGCACCAGAGAGGTAACCAGTGGGTTCCGTGAGGGCGGGTGCTGGGGCCAGTGTTGTTCAATGTCTTCATCAGTGACATTGGAGATGGCATTAAGGGCAAAATGTGCCTATTTGCAGATGACACAAAGCTCTGTGGGAGAGTGGACACAGTTGAAGGGATACAAGACCTGTAGGAAGATCTGAAAAGCTGGGAGGTGGTCTAGGATCTGGCAGCTTGGCTTCAATGCCAAGAAATGCAAAGTTATGTATATTGGAGCCAAGAATCCCAGGACAGAGTACCACCTGGGTGGAGTCTGAGTATCGGCATCAGAGGAGGAGAAGGACCTGGGATTGATGATCCCTAGTGACCTGAAGCATTCCATGCAGTACAAGAAAGCAGCAGCAAAGGCAGACAAGATGCTGGGATGCATATCTAGGGAATCAGTGTAGGAGACAGGAGGTTATACTGCCCTTGTACAGGTCCCTGGTGTGGCCTCAGCTAGAATAGGGATTCAGAAATTTGGGTGCCCACACTCAAAAGGACATTAACCTGCTGGAGAAGGTCCAGAGGAGGGCTACAAAGATGATAGCTGATCAGCAAGTAAGGCATATAGGATATATTGAGGGCACTGAACATGTACTCCCTGGAAGACAGGAGGGGGAGGACATGATTGGGACCTTCAAGTCCTTGAAAGGCATAAGTCAGATTGATAAGGAGAGTCTCTTTAAACTGAGTGGCAACCATAACACGAGGGAGCAGTCTTAAGCTGGAAGGTGGGAGGTTTAGAAGGAGGTCAGGAAGCACTTCTTCACAGTGGACACTTGGAATGCACTGCTGGAAGAGGTAATCTCTTTGAAGACAGTGGGAGCTTTAAGAGAGGCTGGGATAGGCATAGGGAGAAGGTAAGGATCATGGGTAGGGAGGATGGGAGGAGGGGAGGGATGGCAAGGACATTAGCTCAAGCTGTGGACCCTTCAATATGAGCAGACTTGATAGACCAAATGGCCTTCTTCTGCTGGCTTTGTATGTTCATATGTAAACAAAACACATGGAGAAGATGGTCCGCTGACGCAGCAGTTGGATTTCCGCTAAACACTAGCGACCTGGGTTCGGAAACGAGCCCAGGGTACTGGAGGACCGGCGGGGAGAAAACTTAAGCATCTCAAGGACAGCTGTTCTTCTCCAGGGAGGGTGGGAGGGAGGGGGCATCTCGGCACACATCTGACCCCAGGTGGAGGCCTGGAGCACAGCATGCTCAGAGGCTGAAAGCAAGGGAGGACATCACGGACATTGGCGCTATGCGCCTTGACATCAGGGGTACTCACGATGCCCTGCAAGAAAACTGGAAAAGGACTCTCCAGGCTCTGGTAGATGGACTCCCGGAGCAGACTCCTCATGGTGCCCACCTGCCTGGCTGGTTCCGGATCCCGATGAAATGCAAAAGTTCAGGGTGTAGGAGCCCCAACTCATCCCCACCCAGGTGGGGGTATAGCCGTGGCTCGTGGGGGAATCTGGACATCTCAAGTAGGTGGCATGAGTGGGGGCAGCCTCCTTTGGGGGCCCTGAAGGAGCGGAGCTTGGGAGTTGTGTAGGAGGGATAAAGAGAGATTTAAAAAAACACACATGGAGAGGAACTTTCATCATGGTGATAAGGAGCTTTCCTTTGTCGGGACAGCAGGTTCTTCCAGTTCCAAATACTGTACTGTGCTCTAAACAGCTTCCTCCCAGTGGTCACTAAACCTTTTCTTAAGCTGAAGTACATTTGCCTGCAATGTGCCAGCTGTCACCATGACATCTTGAAGATTCATTTTTGCAGTGCTGTGTTCATGACTTCTGCCCACGGAAAACAGTGTGTAGAACATAAAAAATGCATTCAGCTTAGATATTATTATTATTTTATTTATTCAGTTTTGTCGATTGGGAAAGGAAGACTAGGCAAGGGATAGATGCTTTAATAAAAGTTGCTTCCATGGCAGCCCTGCCTCGGAGGCAGTGCTGTCTTGAAGGCATACATTACAGATAGGGCTGCTCCCAGGCAGAGCTTTAACCTCTACACCTAAAAGCTAAGCCTCATTACTGTACCAGATTGAAGGCATACCGAAAAGTCTGCAGCCTGATAAACAAGAGGCTGTGAGTTTGAATCTAGACAAGAGCCCCTCGATTTCTTTTGTCAGAATTTCACTAGAGTGGTGATCCATGGTGGCATGGAGTTAGAATACTAAATATACAGGAAAAGGGACTTAAATGGGAGAAAGAATAAGTGCAACAGTAAAGTGCTGCCCCGGAGTGGGCTGCCCTGGACGAACCTTCAAAGAAAAGAATCTGTCCCTAGCAAGGGATACACAATACTGCCTATTTTGTTCAGCCTCATTCCATGGGGGATGCAGATGTAAACCAACTGAATTTGAACCAGATTAAGCTACTGGTGGCATAACTCCTACTCGTTTTAAAAAGTGCCATAGGATCTTTTACGCCCACCTGGACAACCACCAGAAAAGGCAGACAGGACTTTGGTTTAATGTCTTATCCGAGGACAGCACAACCAGACAGAACAGTATTTATAGTATGAGCCCAATCCTGTGCGGGACTAGACAACTCCAGCTGCTTTCTCCGCCAACCTCAGTTCTATCAGTCTGACAATTTCTGGATCCAGCCCTGCCTTCAGTCCCAACTCACCCCAGACTGGCACATGCCTACCATGGGACTTACCAGCTTGAGTCCCTCATGGATTGCTCTTGGGGGCAGGAAGGGAGATCCATTCTCCCCTCACCTGGAATCCACATCCAGAGTAGCCAGGCTGGGTGGCAGCGTGGTTGAGGAGTGAGCCAGGCTTCATCCGTTGACTCCAATGTTTTCCACTTTTGCCCCACCCACCTCTCTCCGACATCAGGCCACAACTGGCCTTCCATGCTGCTAACATGCTCCTGTGGAGGAGCAATCTCCCAGCCACTGAAGGATTAACCAGAGCACTAGATTCTGACACCTTCCTCCCTGAGCTGGGAACGCTGCCATGTGGCAGCACCTATCTAGCTCTGTTGTCTGCCCAACCCAGCTCCCGAGTCCGCCTCCCGAGTCACTGGCATAGGAGCACACAGCACTACCTGCTGGACCATCAGGTGGCCCCTGTCTCTGACAATCCTTGAAAGAGATTAAGTAGTTCAGAATAGTTTTGGGGAACAAAATTAAGAGGTGTTTCATGCAGTGTCCATCACACGGGACAAAAAGAACTAAGTCGAATGTTATCCTCAGGAGTGAGAAAATGTTTAAACCGCGCCAGTCATTGGGGAGAATACCACAAAACTAATTAAGTCATGGATCAAAAAATTAAATTTCTGCACTCATTTATATCTTGTATGACATCGGGCACCACAAGATTAAAGTATATGCCATAATATGCTTGCAAGTCTCTATAAACTCCCATCACGTTTGCCTCACTATCTTAAGAATGTCCGCTACAGTTTTCAGTGGTGAAACTGAATTAAAGAGGAACATCTTTCAAGTTATGAAACAGTGTGCTGGCCTTTGTTAAAGGTGTCTCATGAAAGCCAACAAATAATTCTCAATGGATAAGTCTTCTGTTATAATCCAAAAGCATAAAGATCATTTTGCTTTTTTTTTTTTAGCTTTATTTCTTTATACTCCCTATGCCCCTACCGCCACTCCTTCAGGCTTCTTAGGATACCTTTCACGCACCAAGCCATCCCTTTGGATATCCTCACTGCCCCCCCATGTTCCATGCCCCAGCAGCTCATCATATCCCTTCACTAGGGCCCTCCCAGGGCCCATGGGAGAGGAGGCTGAGAACCACTACTACCCACTACTACAGGCACATGGTGGAGGATCAGCTGCACAAGGTGTCACCAGCAGTGTGCTGTGAAGGAACCCAGCAACCATCCTCCAGTCGGCCAAACAGGTGATTTTCCATTTTATCCCTTGACAACCCACCATCCGTATTGCAGTTGGTGGCCTGAAGAAATGCACCTACAGAGCATGGTCACCCACACTGCAAAGTGCGCTGTTACTACAGGCCACCACGAGCTGCTTGTACAGCGATGCAGGCTCGCTCCCAGGAGGAGAGTCCAAGGGCTGCTCCTAACCCTACCTGCCAAGATCATTTTACTTTAATAGAAACGTCTGTTATTTCATCTAGAATGATATGGTATATGGTTAGCCCTGATGTAGACGGATTTTGATCTACCTCAAAATCTGCTGTAGAACCATTCAAAATAAAAATAAAGTTATAGTGTGTAGATGAAGCTTGTTCTGAGTGGATTTTCATCCTAAACAGAACGCTGTTGTACTGCAGTGTAATGGTCATGGAATGCAGTTGTACCCTTCTGTGGTACAATAGCATTCTACATAGGTGAACACAATGTCCGTGTGACCAGCTCTAATGAAACCAGAGCTGAAAAAAAACTACTCGAACAGATAACCATAAATGGAAAACGATAATGTGGACTTTAGCTAGTTTGATCTGTTTTCAACAAAAGTCTAAAAAATGAAACTTTACATTAACATAAACTTAATCTTATATATATATTTTTAAAGCATCTGTTTCTCTGAATTAGCTGTCACTTTGACAATGGCTGAGAATGGGACATGAAAATGGGAGAAACGACCAGGAATGGGACACAATAGTTTAAGTAGTTTACAAAATAAGGCCTGCTTGGCGAGTCATAGGCATCTGCTTGTTACTATGCCTCAGGTTCAGGAATGAACCAGAGGAGTTGGAGGCCGGCCGGGAAGGGGGACTGAGTATCCGATGGACTGCTCTCCTCCTCCGGGGAGGGTGGGTGAGGTCTGCTGCTCAACTGACCTCTGGTGGAGGCCGGGAGGGGCAGCTGTCGGAGCCTGGGTAGTGGGGATGCATGCCGGACGTTGGCACTCTGCACCATTATGTCATTGCACACCATGCTCCCACAGGGATTAAGCAGCAGGAAAACTACCGCCCTGTTCATGACACCCCACTCCACTGGTCCTGGCCCGCCCACAGCACATGTTGACAACTTAGTTTAGTGCTCCGTTAGATCACCCAACCCATGGCTCCTCCCTGGGGTATGCAAGGAGGCACGCTGGTTATGGGGTCCATCGGGAACCTGATTTAATAGTCTGTCAGAGGAGTGCCTGATCAGCAGCCCCACCTGGGGGGGGCAAGCCCGGAGGATCATCACCAGAGGTAAATCCCGGAGGGGCTGGGTGAGGGTCCGGGGGCTGATACTGGGGACATGGAAACCAAAAAGCTATACTTTTTGTCTCTATACACTATAAAACATACTGGTTGGGCAAAGTCATGTTTCAACTATTCTGTGCAGCTACTCAAAGCTCAGATTACAATGGACCCCGAGCTTCACTCTCAAGGTCTGCTGTAATCTGAACCTCTCAGTGGCAGCACAGGCTGGTTGCATATGGTTGCCTACCTAGTATTCATTATGTTGTAGTATAGTAGCTGTGTCACTACTATACTATTTTACTATACTACAACAACTTTTACATTCTACTTTCAAGCATGTCTCCCTCGGCGTCTGCCAACCTCAGCGCTCAATATAGAACAGAGCAGTACAGAACCAGCTTCTGTTTGGCAACTTTTTCTTTTTTTATTGAGCCAGCCAGCAATGGGCACATTTTTCAAATAAGGTGCTGCCTGTAAAAAAGATATGCCGTGATTCTAGAAACAAGGTGAGCTCCTAAGCGTGCGTATGTGTGGGGATCGGCCCAGCAGGTGGAGCAGGGAAAACAAAAAAATGTACTCTCTTTATTTTAAATAACAAAACCATATACATAACAGATGGGGAACTCTCCACTTACAAGGTTGTGTTTCGTCTCAAGGGTTGATGACATTCTAGGGACCTCTCAAGCCTCACTCTTGAGGTATATGATGTCATCAACCTCTTGATGGAAACACAGTTTTGTTGTGCACAGTTCCTATCCAGTATTCTATACTAGGGCACAGCATCTTTTCAGCAAGTTGGATTTCTTTAGACGCTGTCAGATATCAGTGTTTTCATTTAAGTGGAATCCATTTATACAGGTATTTGGTACAGCACTGCATTCACTAGAGGATACAGCTATGTAGTGAAGTAACACCTGTTACCCCTTAAACCAGCCAAGAGTAGCTGTTTTAGCTAACATGAGCTTTTAAAGGGCAGTATTTTGCTTGTTGCGGGAAGTGCTACCCTCTTGAAAAAATGCTACCCTTTAAAAAATTCTAGTTCCACTCTTGATTGCAGTTTGTGGCACTACTTCTGCCCTCCATTTCAATAACCGAACCACACTGGTAGGTTTATCAATGTGACTTCTTATAGCAAGTCCCTGGCATATGAGAATCAGAAAGGTGACAGTATTTTAAAGGAAGTTTTCATTATAAGGTATTGGGCTTCATAGCCCAATACCTTATGTGTTAGAACTGTGTACAAACATTTAATTTTAATCGTAGTATTTTTACCAGGGAAGGGATCGTGACCATCGTGAACCTCGGCCCAGCCAATCCCTTCCAGCTTCCTGGTGCCCCGCTCCACCACAGCTCTGCCCCACGTTCTCTGAAATTGTGATGTGTGTCCAGGGAAGTGTGGGAGCAAGCCCCACAAAGACTATGGGGGTTGTTTTAAAGCCGTTTTTAGTCATTTTAAAGAGTCTTAGAGAAAAATTAAAGCAGTCGCTAACTAGTAGGGACAGTAAGACTTTTAAAATAAGTAAAAATAGCTTTAAAACAGCCCCATAGACTCAGGCGGAGCTTGCCCTCATGCTCTCCTGGCCACATTTCAGCAATTTCAGAGAGTGTATGAGTTAGCGAGCTGGGGCACCAGGAAGTTGAAGGATCAGCTGGCAAAGGGTTCAGCACCAGTTACGATCCCTTTCCTGGTAAAACTACTACCTTTAAAATTAAAATGTTTTTGCTGGTGAACTCACACTGTTATAAGGTATTGGGCTATAAAGTCCAATACCTTATAGCAACCACATCAGAAATTCACTTTAGTAAGCGGTGTTTCGCACCTTTCATTTGTTTTAATTCTTCAGCTGAAAGTGCCAAACTAGTATTATCAGGTTTTCATGACTTTTAACTCTTTAGACATTTTCTTCCAGTTCTGAAAGCCTGTAACTCACAACAGTCTGGAAAGCATCTTTATCTCTAGGCAGGAGTTAAACTGGACAGGAGCCCACAGAAATTAGTTCTCCCACTTACTGCAAACGTATATGAGACCTCCTGGATCTCAATCAGCTTTCTCCATTGAATACAGTTGGAGAGTTCCACCACCTAGAGATGACAGTGCCCCACCCAGATGTGACAGTGCCCCCACCCACATGTTTCCAGTCTAACCACTGTCTCTAGATGTAGAAAGGAGGGCATTTTCATTTCACTAGCTTTTACATAGGGAACAGAAGTCTTTTCCATCATCAGATTCAATAATCCACTTAAATGTCTCCAGCTGTCATGGAACTTACGTCTGCCATTAACAATACCACTAGCACTAGCAAGGCTGTCATTTGAATGGGACAAATTGCTATCATTTTCAGGATCATTGCTGATAGGCTGTGTCAGTGGCACTGCAGGTGTTACTACTGTAAGAAGGCTTGGAATGTTTTCAACATGTGAACTTGTAACTGGTTCTGATTGCTTTTTGCATACAACAAATGTGTCCACAGTGCATTAGTAAATATTTCAGATTAGCAACTGTGCACCTGGAAATATTTACTTGAGTTTAACAGGTTATATTCAGGGGTCAAAGTGAACACAGAACTGAAAACTGTACTCAGGATGGGCACAGTCACTGCTCCACAAGACGGAGGCATGCAGAGCTCCATGCTCTGAGTGAAAGTCCCTGAACAGTGCTGCAACATGCAATGGCCACTGGGGCGCATAACAAATATAATAACAGAAATGTTGTAAAATATGAAAGAGTCACAAAGGCATGGTAGTAAGAGCTCAAGTTGTGTCTGAAAGTCCCCGGACTGTGCTTCAGCGCTGCAGTGGTCACTGGGTGTACAAGAAGTGTAATGAATGATAGAAATTTTTAAACACACTGGAATCACAAAGGCAGGGTAGTGAGAGCAGGCTGGGTCAAAAGCCCTCGAACTCTGGTTCACTGTGCAGTGGCCACTATGGTCTACAACAGATTTAATAAATGTTGATTTCTTTCTAAAAGGCAATGGCCCCATATTCAGAAGTCCCTGCAAAATCACACAAGTGCCTGCACCACACATCTGAGATGCGGCTGGCCCAAAACAATTGTATATTTAGAAGATGCACAGGAAGATGCACTCACAGCATGTCCAACTGAATATCCCAAACATGCACGACGAACATCTGAAGATGTTCAGTGCATCTCGGGTGGGGGGGCTGCACCACAGTATGGAACATAGGGAAATGCGCTGGGTCAGGTGAGATAGGCATGGCTCAACTTTGCAATATTCAGCCAGGATATACAAATGGCCTCATTGCACATTCTGAGCCAAACCTCACATGCTGGAGCTCATTACTGGAATATAAGGCCATTTGCATACCCCAGCCATGCTCAGTTCCAGTTTTGCAGGCTGCCCACTACCCCACAAAGGTGAACATGAGGTACTGCAGCCTAGTGGGCAGGTGTGCTAGAATATAAGTGTGGTGGGTGGACTGCATTGGCCTGGGTACAGTGCTACACCCTATAGCCATGTTTACAGGGTCGGACAGGGGTACAGTGGGCCCACCTGCACAGGGGCTACCTGGACACGCAACAGGTACGGGCACTGGGTGACATAGTCTGATCGGGATACCACATGCATGTGATACACCAGCTCCATATGCTGCATGCAGTCACCTGCAGTGCCCCACACACCACAGTATGGGAGGTACCTAGAGGCACTGAAAGGGATGGCAGTGTGCGACAATGACCAGGTACCTGGGTGGGTGGGTCCCACCTGTGTACCACTGGTCAGGCCCATGCCATGCAGCCACTAGTACCACCAGACAACCTGGGCATCATTGCCACAGACGTCACCCTGGGTGCATGCCACCACCGGGTGGCTCCCTGCAGGCCACATGGGTGCTGGCCATGATCCCTGGTACATGTGCTGCAGTGTGGATGTCTAACCCACTAGTGTACCCTGGGCAGACAACAGCATTGGCATGTGGCTGCTTGGTATCTACATCGAGGTGCAGTGTGGAGTGTTGCTCCTGGATGGTACCGGTGGTGAGAGGCGCCTGTGGCTCAGGGTTCATCCATCCTGGCATGACATTCCACCTGAGAGAGTTAGCAATGAATGTTCCCTGCTAGTCTGCTCCAATTATGATTTATCAGTAGTTTTGGAGAATTTAAAATTGTTTTAGCCTATGTCACATTGTTAATTGTTAGATTCGTTGATAGAAATTGTATATAAGTATTCAGGCTGCTATTTTCCTTTCAGCTGCTATTTGCTGTCAGCTCCTACACATAAGAATACCCAAACATCTCAAATAACCTGCTTAAACCTCAAGCCTACACCCCCAAGCAGCAGTAGAAAATACCCTCCTTTACCAAACTTCTAAGCCCAAACAACTTAAGACTTGTTACTAATACCACCCAAAACTGCCAAGCAACATTGCTATATCTCCTCTCTCATTTAAAAAATGATGCCATGGCTTATTTACCTCTTGATAACCCTTCCTGTCAGGGTACCACCCTTCTACCCTCCCATACTCAGCCTCACACTACCCCTCCTCCTGCCCCCTAACATCCACTCTGTTACACAACCCGGCTGACTACGCCTGCATCAATAACCATGTCCCACCCCCCATCCTCCCCTCGTACAAACCGCCACTCCCAATAATCATGATTACCCTTTTCTATATGGCCACAAAATATTGTGCTTCATATGTCTCTATTACCAACAATCCACATCACCATCAGTCCCATCGCTACGCACTCTGCCAAGAAGATCCTAAAAAGTATACTATCCAGGATAGCTATTATCCTCCCGCTACTTGTGGGCAACATACACCCAAATCCTGGCCCCACTGTCCCCACCCCTAGCTTAACAATGCCACACAAAGGACTACAGTTGGCTAGGTCACAAATTCACTCAACTGGTCAGCCCTTTACTTCCAAAGTGCCAACCTCTGAGCATATGATTTGTGGACAGTGAACAATACAAGGAAACCCTCTTGTCTGTTTTGTGGGTTCGAGTCACCTTTGTCTCAAGTTCTGGAGGGATTCAAACTGATAACCTCTTGTTAGCATACCCAATTTTCAGGCTCAGATAATTCTGTCTTGGGGGCCAGATATCTTTGCCTATGGGCACCTAACCAGGTCTACAAATGAACCCTTAGAACTCTATGCAAGACTTTAGAGAACTCTATCCGCTTCCCAGTTTAGTATTAAAATAAGCTCTTACACAGTGTCAACTATAACCTTTAAAAGCTTCACTTAAATAAAAAGAAATGTCAAGGCATCCAGGCAGTTTCCATTTTAAAATACATATCTTTACTTTAAAATAGGAAAATAGAAAATATTACAGAACAAAATATCCCAACACATACAGCCTTAAAACAAACAGGTAAAAGTGCAGATTCCTACAATACATACATTCAGACTGGTCTAATCTAATATATGCTTACTTTCTTTCAGTGTTGTGATGTTTTCTTCTCTTAGTCAGAAATATGAAAGATGAGACTGTCAAGGTTCTCTCAGCAGTTAAACAGAGTTCTGAGCCAGCTCTTCTCTGAGGTCACCAAACTCCCCTTTGGTGTAACAAAATCTGATGGCCTACTAATGTATTAAAAAAAATAAGAGATGACATAATAAATCTCTTCTCTATGTAACTAGTCAAAATCAGTCTGTGATTTGCTTCACACACACATCAAAAGTCTCTTTGATATAAGTCACTGTATTCAAGCAAAAGTGTATTTGACTCTTAATTTCATCTGGACTTGGTATCTACACATCAAAGGTCTCTTTGATTAAAATAGCTGGTTTCCTTGGAGGTTATTCATAACACTGGCCTGTGTCCCTTTTCTCAGGACATCTAGTGCAGATCAAAGGATTTCCCTGAGGACGCCATGAATGGCTAATTTCATTTACTGGAATCAAAGCAAATTGACAAGATAATTGCACCCCAAATATCTGGTAGTTTAGCCATGTCCTGTCTCTTGAACTTATCCTGGGGTTTAAGTGTCAGTTTTGCAGCCAGCATTTTTTTCCACAGTCCATCATACATTATCTTTTATATTTACAACAAAAAATTTACAGGGATCAGAACCAGCTGTCCAGGTGTGACATGCCTTTAATATATGCAGCCAACAAAAGAAACTTGCCCCACCCAAGCTTGGGTCCTCCACCATCCTGATGTCCTAGCCATAACTGAAACATGGCTGTTGCAGCATACCCCAGACTCGGCTGTTTACATACCGGCTACACATTGTTCAGATCAGATAGGCTGGGTAGGCGGTGGGGGTAGTGCACTGTACTCGGAAACACCTGCAAGGTATAAATATTGCAACAATGAACCCTGTAGAGGGTTCACAGTCCTCACCATCAGGATTGCTATTGGCAACTCAGGTAAATCTCTATCTAATGTCAGTATACATACCCCTCACAACAAAGGGATGCTTTCACAACCATCCTGAACATTATCGCCTAGCTCCCAAAAACTCGGAAGTCATAGCACTCGGTGATTTCAACTCAAACTGGCTTGCTCCCCAGACATCCTCCCTCAGGGATGCAGCTGTTGTCCAAAATCTGTCCCAAATGGTCCATACCCCTACTAGAGTAAAACAAAATCTTGGGCTCTAGTTCCATCCTTAATCTCATACTCATGAATCATCCCATGTGCATACAGGCTGTTCCGGTCCTCCCAGACTCACTCAGTGATCACTCCTGTAACTTGTCTCTGGACAAACAGCTGGAAGGCTCCCCAGGATTGCCATGTATTGCCAACTTAAGAAAGGGTCTTTGGTACATTTCCAGAAACCATCTCCGTAACCCCTCGACTGGTCTCTGCTTTCGATCACCAGTTGTCGGTTGATGCTGCTCTGTCCTTCTTCATAAGTTACTTCAATCCACCTGTGACATCTTTTCCCCTTTGTAAAAGTAGATTGAAAAAAATAAATCCTCCCTGGGTAAATCGGTCCTGCTCGACCAAATGAAGGCCTGTGATGACCTGTGGCACCTGCCCTTCAGTCAGGTCGCCTTTCTGATTGACAGTTGTACCATGCTACCAATACTCATGCACCTGGGCTATCTGACAGGCAAAGGCAGCCTATTATCAGGCCAACCTTGCTGCCACCTGGGGAAATGGGAAGAGGTTCTGGAAAATATAAAGGAACTTACTGGCAAGTCTGCCTCCCTCTCCCTACCATGCTGATTATCGATGGTGTCTCCACCCAAGACCCCTACAAAATAGCAAATGCTTTCAATACATCATTCTCTGAGCTCAGTACTATTATCCCCTGACTTTTTTACTGCAGTTGCTGAGCAATTCCCCGCCACCCCTGCTCTCCACCTTTTCACTTCAAAATGATCTCCCCTAGTGTTGCCCGCTCATATCTTGCCATGTTCCTAGGAAAGACTAGGCGATGTGACTTCTTGATGCAAAACTGCTCTCCTAACCCTTGAAGCAGTCCTAACACCTCACAAAATACTCAATATGTCCCTGTGCTTAGGCAGTTCCCATCACTGTGGAAGGGCGGTTATTATGCTAAATGCCAAAATGGTGACCGTATTTCAAGTAGTAAATTATAGGCCCATTTCCATACTCCCTCCTCTCTCAAAAACGTGGAAAAATAGTGGC
Source organism: Neoceratodus forsteri (assembly GCA_016271365.2). Taxonomy (NCBI): domain Eukaryota; kingdom Metazoa; phylum Chordata; order Ceratodontiformes; family Ceratodontidae; genus Neoceratodus; species Neoceratodus forsteri. Next base: position 826,685,895 of record CM057453.1, on the reverse strand, counting down.
CGATCAACTTATTGACTATTTAGACTCGCACCACCTACTATGCCAGCAACAACACAGGTTCAGTAAAGGACACAGCACAACCACTGCCCTACTAGAATTTACCTCCTTTATCCATTATGCCCTAGACCAGGAGACTTGGCTAGATCTGTCCATATCAATCTCTCCAAGGCATTTGATACTGTCAATCACAATATGCTCATTAACTCCTCCTCTCTGTTGGCATATCCCAAGAAACCGCTGGTTGGTTCTCCAACTATCTCCACAGCCGCATTCCAGCAAGTGAAGATAATCACACCTCTTCACTAACCTTCCCATCTGGTTGGGTCCCCAAGGGTCCATCCTTGGTCCGCTTTCTTTCTCACTATACTTGAACTCCCTACCTATGGCCTTCTCAGGGCACCTTCTTCTATGCAGATGATGCTGTGATCTTTAGTCAGCACCCTGACCCTACCCAGCTCCAAAAATCTTTGCAGGACTCTTCACAGAAATAGAATCTTGGTTTTCCTCCACAAACTTGTACTCAACTATAAAAATGAAAGTTATGCTATTCAGGCACCCGAACATAAACACAGCACAACTAAAATATCTATATAAAACTCTTCGGTACCATTCTGGAACCAGTTTCAATTTTAAATATCTAGGGATTACCCTTGACTCTGCTCTTACCTTTCATGAGCATATTGTGTCGACATGCTCTGCAATTAACATCAGAATCAGTCTTCTTTATAGGCATAGACCCTGTCTCCTCCTGATGCCCTATGGTTAGCCATCTCTAGCTCCATCCTTTCCCTGGTAGACTATGGCATAGTCATCTGTGGTGCTGCCTTTGACACTGCCCTGACCAGCATTAAACTCACCCTTAACAAAGCTCTGCCAGTTGGCCACAGGCTGTGATCAGCTCACGATACCTGTGACCTCTACCAACGGTCAGCATGGCTAAACTTTCAGGGGCAACTATTCTATCAGACCTGCTTACTGACAAAAATCCAGTTGGGACTAGCCCCCCGGCCGTCTCTCGCTCCTCCAAATCAGCTTGCCGGCTTGCACCACTAGTCATTCTGACTATACTGCATTCCATGTCCCTTTGTGAAGACTGCTGGCCAAAGGTCCTTTCGCCACAGGGCCGCACTCTGGATGAACTCAGTCTCTGATTCTATCGTATCTTTCCCCAGGCTAGGGCCTTTAAACCTGAGCTATGGAGCCACAACTTCACTGCAACTGCAAATAAACTTCTCCACAAAGTCTAAAGTTTTACTGCAGTTTATGTCTTGTGTTTCCAATATTTGCTTCAACTATACACACCTTTGATGTTGCCATACATATGTATTATGTATCTTTGCCTCTGTACTTAGTTCTGAATTCTGTATTACCTAGTGCAGTATTCTGTATTCTGTTATACTCTGTACCTGTCCTCATTTATATATGACATGGAGTTTTGCAAATGAGTCTCTGACTCAAAGGGTTGTAATTCCTAGACCTTCAATAAATAAATAAATTAGGAGTTAAGGAAAATAAAACAGGAATAAACAATATTCTACACCTATTAGAAATTGTGCCTTTGCAACCATGAGGTCATTTAGAATCACTGGTTGTTTAGGGCCGAGTCCCCACGGCTGCCCTCCACAGCAGGGTGGCAGGAGTCCTCAACCCATCAGGACCAAATCCAGATTCCAGGAGGCATCTGAGTCACCGGTGTTACACGAGGTCCCTGCACCCTAATTTGGTACCTCAGAGGTACACCTCAGACAGCTAGTATTTAGGCATATGTTATACTAACATATAGGGCTAAGGGCATCTACCGTATAAGAGTAGATGTCAGGATATGTATGCACATTATTGCTATACACTTTACTTTCCAATATACACATGTATTTCTTGCTTACAAAATGTTAGGACAGCTATCTCCTTGTAATGATTATGATATATGAGTCGGCATTGCCATCTTCTGATGATTTGTATTATTACGCGGCTATGTACAGACTGTACCTCTTTGTCTTTACAAAGTGATGACTACTACAAAATTGTATAATGTTATCTTGGACTGTGAAGCCACCTCTAATGTAGCCAATAGGGTTCATCTCTGTAACTAGAAATGTTTCTATCTTACAGTAACTATGGTAATTATCATAGGTATATAATGTAAGACATAACATCTACCTCGGAGACCCCAAGAGACACAGAGATTCCTCGAGGCATAGGGAACGCTTAGCATTGGCTCCCAGTTCTTATTGGTAAGAACTGCTTAGGGCAACTGTGATTATCCCTTTGGTAGTAATAAACAAGCTTTATTACTCTTATGCAATGTGTTTGTGATTCCTTGCATGCCCATTATTGCCAAGAACCTGAGGTGAGGTTTAGACCTCCTGACACCGGTATGGATCCTGCAGAGGTCGATGCTCATCCTGCTCACAGGAAGACATTTTCCTGTTTTCTCCCAGGAGATGTGGTGTGCTTGATGTCAAGGCACATGCACCGATGTCTGCCACATCTCCCCACCTTCTAGGCTCAGGCTGCCTTTGCTCTGGCTTCCACCAGAGGCCAGTCAAGCTCCTTGCACTTCCCCACCCTACCTCCCTGGAGGAGGAGGAGGAGGAGGATGGCAGCCCTTGGACACTGATCTTCCACCCCTAGCTGGACCTCAACACCGGCCCGCCCGAACCCAGGTCATCAGCGTTGGTTGTGGTAATGTTACCACTGTGTTGGCAGTCCACACGGCAGTTGTTAATAACTGGAATCCAACCAAATTATGCTAATAGAGGAGTAGAAACAATACAGCTGCTGAGCAGCAGAGATAGACAAACTAAAATCTTAAAGTTTATTTATTTATTTTTATTAACTTCAAAATTTCAAACACAATTAATCCTACACAGAACTCTATCACTAGTATTCATTGAAGCAATATTCTGGCCTGGATCTGAGGATAGAGTTGTTTGTGGTTAGTCCAGTGCTAAACCTATCATTTCTGGGGTACCCCTAGGCTCGATCCTGGCCCTTTCATTTACCCTCTTTGTCAATGACATTGAGGGGGTTTGTGGGCTGAACAACCTCATCCTTTATGCAGATGACACTGTCCTGTACTGCAGTGATCCACTGCCAGCGTAATCAATGCCAACCTCCAGACCAGTCTTGCTGCACTTGAAGCCTGGTTCTATGTTAACTCACTTGTGCCGACTGAAGAGAAAACCAAGGCTATTATGTTTGGGACTGGATGCCTTGGTGCTGACAGGCACAGCCTGCTTCAACTCCATACAGCCAATGGGAAGGGAGTTGAGGTCACTGACAAGATTAAGTATCTTGGGATCCTCCTTGACCAGGAGATGTCCTGTAAACCTCACATAGACTCCTTAGCAAAGTCCACGCATCAGAAGATAGGTCTGCTCTACAGGTTGGGCAACTCTGTTTCTGTAGAGGCCCAGCATGCCATAGCCAACTGCACCCTACTTCCTCCTTCTCTATGGAGCTCCTTTGTTTCAGTTCCTTAGGGAGGAGAACTAAGAAAACTAACTGTACACTATCACAGGGTTGTCGCTTTCGCACTAACCCCCAGGAGGGCACCAATGTGAGGTCCTTGCTGACCTCCACTGGCCCACTATACGGCACAAACTGGCCTACTCTCTTCTAGGTTTGACCTTTACATTTAACACTGCAGGCCCTCCTCCCCACCTGTGTGGTCTGCTCAATCCCAAAGTCCAGAACCATGACTTAGATCGCCGACTGGCCATCCCCGGACATCCCTCGAGTATGCACTAACCATGGCAAGTGATCTTTTGATATGCTGCTCCCACTTATGGAACTCTCTCCAGAGAACCTGACCAACAGTCCCACTCTTCATGGATTTAAGTCTGGTTTGAAAGTGAATCTTTTGAGATTAGTCTCTGTGGCTGTAATCACTAGCTCCCTGTTTCAGAACTTGATGGTGTGACTATAATACTCTGCTACTTCATTGCTGGCATTACTTCACCTTCTAAACTGTTGTGTTAATTTGCCACATTGTATTGTGTACCGCGCCACCATATTGTGTCTGTACTGCCATACTCTGTAATGTACTGTAGCCTAATCCAACAAATGTAATCTGTTATATACTCCTGCCAATGTATGTGACCTCACTTAGACTAATCCCGGTCGCTCCTGAAAAAGGGACCTCTGGTCTCAGTGAGCTTACCGGTTATCAAAATCTAAATAAATAAATAGTGTAAAATAACAAACAAACAAAAAACTGCTTGAGGCCCTTAAATATAACCCCTAGCCAGATTAATTATCTTACTGTGTGGAGCTGTGAAACAAATCCCAGTCCTACTAAAGAGATTAGATCAGGAATAAAAGTAGGCCACTATAATGCCAGAAGCTTAATAACAAAACAGAAAAAGGATTGTTTTCTCTGGTTTCATCAGAACCAATCTGAAAATAACTGGGCTGACTGAAACTTGACTGACAAAAACAAGTGATAATGAGATCCAATTAGAAAACTTTGTTAGATTTAGGAAGACAGAGGTAAACGGAGAGAGAAGGATTGTTGTTATATATAAACACAAGACTGGTTACACACAGGTTGATTTTTCTGGTGGAACTGTTAATAAAGTGTGCTGGCAACAATTAGGGCTTTGAAAGTGATGATTGAGTAATACACTCTCCACCTAAAGTTCCAACACAAAATTTTGATCTACTATCTCAAAAACATGAATGCATGCATGAGATAAAGAAATTATTTTAATAGGTGAGTTTAATACTGCCTGGGGAAACCCAAGGGACAAAAGTTGAAATGTGTTTTCAAATCTTAAAAATGCGAACTAGGTAATACAATTGTCAACTAGGAAAGGATCTATTCATATTCAAGGCAATAAACTAGACTTAAAATGTATATATAAAACTTGAATTGTAACACCAACAGCCAGATATTCAAAACCTTGCTTGGTGGGCAAAGTGATTGTACCCTGTTTGTTGGGGGTTTGCACCAAGCGCATAATATTCAAAGGGGCTGTGGTCATGTTAAAAGGGTTAGTGCTGCAAAAATAATGTATGCGGTGGGCAAAGGGGGCGGGGACAGGTATACCAACGCAGTGCATTATTCAGTGTGTTACCACTGCACAATGGGAATAGCACAGGCCACCTTGTACTGCACAATAACTACTAAGAAGAAGCCTAACTTACGCTAGTCAACTCTAGCAGCTGGTGGAGGCACTGCAGCCAACAATCACATTGGACAATTAGGTGAGCACACCTGGTCCCTGGTGCCTAGTAGTCCTCCCCATCCTCCAATCACCATCCACTAGAATGTTAAACATTCCCTGGTGCCCAGTGGTCCTCCCCACCTCTGATCACCAGTCCCAAGTCAAGGAAAATCCCTGGTGCCTAGTGATCCCCCAACCCTTCAATTGCCAGCCCCATTAAATGACAAACATGCCTCTGGTATCTAGTGGACCCTCACCCCTGACCACCAGGCCATTTAAATGACAAACATGTCCCTGGTGCCTAGTGGTCCACCCTGCCCTCCAATCACCAGCCCCATGTCAAGGAAAGAAATCCTGGTGCCTAGTGGTCCCTCAACACCTGATCACAGGCCCTATGTGTAATGTAATGTACTGGTGCCTAAGGGTCCCCCAACCCTCCAATCACCAGCCCCATTAAATAACAAACATGTCCTTGGTGTCCAGTGGTCTGCTCCTGCCCTCTGATCGCCATCCCAGTAAATTAAAAGTCCCTGGTGTCCAGTGGTCCCCCCACCCACCCCTCTGATCTCCAGCCTGGTAAATAAAAAAATTTCTGTTCCTGCTCTTCGATAGTTGGCCCTGGTATATTAGGGAGAGTCTCTCGGTGTCAGTGGCCCTCATTCCTCTGATTCGCTGGCCCTGTATGATATCTCATATTCCCTAGTATCTAGTGGCACCAATGCCCATACCAATGAAATCTTTCCTGGCATCTGTGCTCCCACCCCTGACCATGGGCACTGACCAACCCATCCTGCCAACCCCACTTACCTGAAGTGCCAGCTGCGAGATCCCATATGGTGATTGGCAGAGCCTCCCTTAGCACCTTGGCTGGACGCTGTATGCAAAAAGGATGCACGCATCCCTGTACTGTAATGGAGCCACAGTGGACAGTAGATGCTCCCTTTACAGTACAAGGACTCACGCTCCTCGTCATCGACATGGTGGCCACGCTGAGGTGGTGAGAGGAGGGCTGTGCTGGTCGCCTTATGGGCTCCTGCAGTGTTGACACTTCAGGTGAGAGGCTTGGCCGGGTGTTGTTCGATGCCCACTGTGTGGGGGTGGGGCTGTGGAGATGATAGGGGAAAATTATGTTGTTACAGGGATGGGAATCAATGGAGGTGGGGTGCCACCAGACACCAGGAATAATATACCATACAGGGCTAGCGATCGGAGGGCAGGGGACCACTGACGCCAGGGACCTTTTTTTTTCATTTACTGAGATGCCAATTGGAAGGCAGGGGGACCACTGATACCAGGGACTTTTTTTCATTTACCGGGCTCACTAGGCACCAGGGCATTTATGTTTGCCACACAGGGCCAGCGATGGGAGGGTGTGTGGGGGACCATTAGGGATCAGGGAATACATGAATTTTATAGGACCAGGCAATGGGGGCAATCCCAGAGGTGCAAACCTGCCGCTGCTTCCCATTCAGATGTGCCTATAATGGCATGCAAATGGCCCTTAGCGCCTTTCATCCCCAGTGGGCTCATTTGCATGGGGCTGTCTGAATATCACACTGGGAGCCACTGGTGCTATTGGTCCAAGGGCATTGCTCCATGCATTGCCAGAATTCATGTCAGAACAGCACTACTCAGCTTAGCATTGCACTGACATGCCCCTATATTTAGTCAGATGGTGCACTATCCGACTGAATATGGCATCCTCGGGGACATGGGCAAGCGCAGGGCAGCGCAAACCTTGCGCTCCACTTTGCTAATTTTTACATCTGGCCCCAGGTCTGTTTTGAGCCCCAATCTGGGAGATAACTGCCTGCGGAATGGACTATCTAATTGGGGCAAAATAAAGCATACTAATAAGTAGAAACTAAGTACATGTTTTGCAAATTACAACCAATACAGTTTTAACTGCAGTTTATAGCAAGAACATTGGGATAGAGTATGTTTAATCCAAGACAAAGACATGACTTGTAAGGACTTCTCACCAATACTTTCACTGTGCTCTGTAACAGCCATGCTCCAGTGAGAGTAAATGCATCAGAAAGCAACATATCCCGTGGGAGAGTGAGGCACTAAAAAGTTGATGAGCAAAAGATCATATATGGAAAAGGCAAACAAAACAACAAACCTGATGACTGTGAATCCTTTAAAAGCTAAGAAATCAATGCAAAAAATCTATTAAAGGACAAAATCAAGCTGACTCAAGGCACTGAGGGCTGAGGTACTGAAGAGTGCCTTACCTCACATCATGCTGTTGACCTGAGTTTGAGAACAAGCTTGGGTTGTTGGGGTGGGGTGGGGGGGTGGGCAGAGACTGGATGCAGCAGCCACCAGGCAGCTCCTCCTCACAGGATCAGGGAGGCTTACTGATTCGCTCTTGGCTGCCACCAGGTGGTGGTCTGGTGGCAGCACCAAATGCCTGAGTTGCAGAAACAAGTGTTACAGGGTGAGGGAGAGCTGCAGGTTCTGGGGCACATGTGTGCTTTCACGCAGGCGCATCCCGTGTTGTCTCTACTCACACAAGGAATAGAAAATGGAGAAAGGGACCTGAGGTTTGGCTGTGGCACCACACGCCTCCCGCGACCCACATCACCTCCCTCCTGGACACCTCGATGCATTCTGGATATGTCCAGTGGGGAGAGGGATGGCTCTTCCCCATCAGCCCCACCACAAGGGCAATCCATGGGAGAACCTCACAAGAGGCAAGCTCAGGAGAAGTGGCAGCTGGTCTAAGGGAGGTGGGGACTGGAGTGGCCAGTGAAACCGAGGGGTAAATGCACATGAAAATATGCAAAATCATGGCCAGCCTGCCAGCACAGTGGTGGCACCACCACTAGTGATACCAATGACCCGGGTCTGAAGTGAGCCCAAGGTGTCAGAGGGCCGCAAAAGGAGGGAGACTGAGGTCCATGGAACCGCCTCCTCTTCAGAGAACTACCGAAGCTGACTGTTTGCCAATCAGGCTTCAGGATGAGTTTTCAATGAGAATCGTGCTCATGGACTTTGTGGACTAGGTAGCAAGTGCACAAGATGGAGAAGACCACAGGCGTGGTGTTCTCGACCGATCAAGACCTTATACATGGTCAGTCACAACATCTTAGTAGTAAGGCTGAGGAAAATGGGTCTGGCTGCTGGTCCTATCATGTGGCTGTCCTCCTACCTAAACAAAAGGAAGGAGGTGTTGCTGTGGATGGACAGTTGTCAAAGATGGATGACTTAGGAGGGTACCACAGGGGTCAATTCTTGGACCCTGTTTTTCCTAATTTATGTTAATGATCTGCCACAGTCTATAAAAAATACAGCTATTAGGTTGTATGCATTGCAGATGATACTGTTAGTTTGGCAACAGCGAAAGCCATTTGGAAATGGAAGAGGCTAGACTTTACAATTCTTCAGAATCGTTTGGTGAATCTAAATTAGTTCTGAGTACTACAAAACCCAAGTAATGTCCTTTCACAGCAAACACACTAAGTGTAACAGTAATAAAGCAATAGATATCTTAATTTTAGAAGGACAGTAACTGGTCTAACTGAACACTGTAAGTATCTGGCGTAACCTTGACAATTCACTTTCCTTTGATGTTCCGTTAATAATGTAACTAGAAAAGTGAATTCTGTGCTAGAGAGCTTTGGGAGATCTACATCTTTATTACTATACAGATGCGAAATACAACTTTTACTCAGTTCATTTTGCCTGTTCTCAAATATAGCAATATGGTTTGTAGATACGCAGAGCAACAATGTTTAGATAAATGTTTCCTATAACCAGTGCTGCTGCACTACTCTTCTCTGCACAATATTACAGCAGATTTAAGAGTGGGACACTCTTGAACTGAGACAGAAAAGGGAAATTTTAGATTTAATATCACTGGACAAGAACATCATTGCCCCTTGAGGGATGTTGTTAGATAGATAGATAGATAGATAGATAGATAGATAGATAGATAGATAGATAGATAGATATAGATAGATAGATAAAATCTTTATTTTTATACAGGAAATATCATGACATTAAGGTTTTACAATCCTGTTTTCAAGACAGTCCTGTTTATTCCTAAAAGTTACTATCAATACAAAACAAAACTATACATATACACACACACACACACACACACACACACAAATCATCTAGTTGACAACATATTACAAACAAGTAACAATCAACTACTACTTACAGTAACATTTAAATTGATACAATTCATTTATCTCCAGGGCAAACATCCCAAGAGAGGATGACAATCGAACTGTATAGGTAAGGCATTCCATGGATCTCCAGCTCCCAAAATTCATAATAAATATGGAGAAATTACTGTACAGTACAACATATTCAAATTTTGGAATGAGGTCATACCTAAGACTAGGAATATTGGTAAATCAGCTTCATTTGCACACACACACACACACACACACACACACATCAGTTGAACTCAGTTACAGTTGTGACTGTGAGCTATACAATTCTTGTTTTTCACAATTTGCTCCCTATACATTAAATTTTGTCTTTCTATATTATGCAAATGTCCCAGCTTTGTTTTGACATAGGCATCAGTGTGTGTTTATATATATTTTGTCATAAGTAGATTTTACTTTTGTATTACTGTATTATTGTACTTTTGTAATCTATGTAACCTCCCCTACTGGCCCCCTTATTCAACTAGCAGGGCTGCTCCTTCCAACCAAGGCGCCACCGAGAGGGGTGGGGTTGTCACTACCTAACAGAGTTCTGTGACCCATACGTCTACAAACGTAACCTGCCGCCATCCTTAGGCAGGCAAACTCCAATGTGGCAACTACCTGGCTCACACCTGGTGGGACCATTTAGCATGGCCATCAGCCTGGGTCCCTGGGAGAAAAAGTTTGCTCAGAACTATGCTAGGTTTGTACTTCTGGTCAGGGGCACCCAAGTAAATCCAGAAACTGGTAGCAATAACTGTACTGCCTAAACCAGGTTAGGATTTTAGAGTGTGGCTTTTATTTACATCACAGAGAATAAACAAAGCAAAGATGGACCCCCACAGGGCTACTTCCACTGGTAATGCAGATTACTGAGGTGCAGAGCACACACACACACACACACACACACACACACACACACACACACACACACAGTGAATCCTCAGAGTTCTGAATGGATCTGGGCACACACAGCCCGAACTGGTACACTTCTCTTCTTTCCTTGACATGGCACCCCGGCCAATACTAGGACACTTTTCCATATTGCATGGAGGTCACTGGTGGCTCCCTCGACCACCCACAAGCACATTCCGGCTCACAGGAAAACCAAATTCACGTCCTGGTATTTTCCTCAGGCACTGGCCAAATGCACTGAGAAAGAAAATAAAGGTGCCCAAACTGAACCGGAGAGGTAAACATGGTTACTCCAGATGGGAGTCTCCTACCTTTTGCTTCCAATATTTATACTCGGCCATTCATTTGGTTACAACACCTTTCTCTGAAACACTCTTGTAGATGCTCTCTTGAAATGTATTTCACATTTAACATTTTACTTCTTACACCTCGAAGTGTCATGAAATTAAAAGTTCTGTATGTGGCTATGTCTTTACTCTAGACCCCACTGTTGCAGATGCTTTTTCATACACAGTCTAAAAGTTCTATACTTGGCAAGTCTCCTCAGACCCCACAGTAAGCAAACACTTTTACTAGAAACACAGTCTTGGTGAACAGAGTCCCTTTGTCAGAGAAAAACTCACCACAGGAGCAGGTGCCCCAGGGCTGTTTTTCACAAAAGTCTCAGGTACTCACAGAACAAAGCGAATCTCAGGCAGCATCACCTCTCCAGGCTGGACCAGGGATTGCCCCGAATCCTGATTTCCCATCCCTCCGGAGATGGGGCATTGGAAAACCTTTTAGGAATGGTCTCTACCACTTTTTTCTACAGGCTTCCTGTGTTCTTTCTAGGGTGAGAACACACAACCCTTCTCCTGAGGTAGCCTCTTCAGAGCTAAGTCTGAGGAGCTGCCTTCTGCAGCACTCCTTACTCTTTATACTTTTACACAGACTACTTTGACTTTTTTTAACATTTTACTGCTAACCCTGCAGCTAGCATTCCATTGTGGTTTATGCTGCTGCGAATTCTTTCTTTTTTCCCTCCTTACATCCTGGTGACCCCCACTCCTTCAGGCTCTGACAAGTCCTTCACTGACTGCCGCTAGCCTTACCCAAGCTCTCGACCCTCACATCGCAGCCATTCCCCAGGGATATCCTGGACGTAACCCTTCACCAGGCGGGTCTCCTCCTCCGAGGGAAGGCACCGGGGCTCCAGTGCACTCTTGATAGGGCCCTAGGGATGCTGCTGAGGGAAGGAGGCTCACCAAGGTGCTGGAGGAATCGGGGATGGAGAGCTGTCATCCAGCGGCCACCAGGTGGAATTTCTGGTTTTCTGGGTCCCTTCATTGTGCCTTCGTGTAGTGCCTCCAGTCTCCACTGGGGCGCTGTAAGCGGGCATTCCCAAATCCACCCCAGGATGGGAGAGCAGTCCTTTGGACCTTCCAGATCTATCCTCCACCTGCTGACCCCGGCATCCCATTTCCTTTCCCGAACCTGGGTCACCAGCGTGGTTGAGGTAAGGTGCCAGTGCCTCAACCCTCTGTGCACCAGGCCAGCACGCTGCAAGAATTCTAAGGTGACATCTTCACTCCAACTCAGCAGAAACTGAAACAGAGTGTGACAGTGTGAACCCCATTTAACTGGCATCTCAGCTGCCTTTTCCTGCCTGCCACTGATTTTAAGTGTAATTCTAGTAAACCCTGAAACAAGAGTTACACCCACCCTTAGCCAGGAAAATGGCTGTCATGAGTCATCACCTACCTGGCACTAGACCATCCTACCTTATGTGTTGACTATGGGAGGTAGCGCTACCTTTTTTTTACCATGTGCCAGGCACAGGCAAACAACACTAAGGGCCCAGAGGTCGTTGGCTGACGACTCAGCCCCTACACTATGATCTTACTATGGTAGCCAGTGGCCCTGGAAGAACTTTCCAGAGCATAGCCTAAATAGACCAGCACTGTGCCCCCACTGCAGGTCAGAACCACAGCCTATCCCTCTAGCCCTCTAGAGAAAACCTATTTGAACAAAAACAAACCTCACCTAAAACAAGGGAACCTCCCCATTTTTGGACACCTGCAAACCAAACCCAGGAGCTAACACTATACCCAAGCATTACACTTTTATACTTTTTACAACTACCCTGAGGAAGGAAAAGTTAACATATGTTAACAACAATATAGTATTTTAAAACAATACTTTAAAGTACATGAGGAACTTTGATGAGTTTTTAATTTTTTTTTTTTTTATTAGGAACCACCTGAAAGAGAAAAGACAAAAACATACTTTAAATTTGTAAACACAGTACGAACCATAACCTTTACCATTAAAACACTGGAGAATTAAAAAAAATATGTTTTAGAAAAAGTAGAAAACAGTAGAAAACAGTAGAAAACATTAACATTGTATACAACACACCTTTTGGGGATAGAATGCCTAAATGTCCAACTAGTAACAACAGTGCCCGAAGGCAAGGTCCTTGAAAGAGTCTCTCCTGGCTGAGCCCGGTAAGCACAGTTCTTGTAATACTGTAGTCACAAACGGGAGAGTCTTTGGACAGTTTAAACAGTCTGTAGTCTACCAGGTGTAGGATATGTATTGCAATGTCAATAAGCTAAGAAAAGTCTGGACTTACCAGTCCCTTGAAGAACGAAAATGGAACAACACCTGGATCTCGAGTCGGAGACTCTCCCTGGCAACATTTTGGATACAGCTGGGTGGAAATCTTCTGAAATGACAGGATGGAAGTCTGAAACTGCTGAGTTGATGTCATCTTTGGGTGATGTCATCTAGAGATGGGACCTTGAAACAGGAAAGGAACAGCTGGGTTGAAGTCTTCTGAAATCCCAGGCGATGAATCAGGAAACAGCTGGGTTGATGTCATCTCTGGTTGATGTCATCTGAAGGCCAGGCGATGGAACTGGAAGGTACACTGCAAGGCTGATGAATCGGGATGCACCTTTGGATTCTGGAACACCAGACTGGCGGAACAACATGGGTATGGCAGCGGCTGGATGGCAGCACTGGCTACCACTGCTCTGCTTTCCATTTGGTAGGCATGGGCACATTCGCAGGAAGCTGGTTAAAATGAGGGTAGTACCACAATGGGTCAGGTGCAAGAATTATTACCTCGTCTAGCGCTCATAATTTACATTGTAGAAAGTATTGTTGCCCTTTCTGTTCACAATATGTACAGTGTCTATTAACCGTGTCCTACCACTTTTAATACTTGAATCTGTCTCTGATAGCTTTGTCTCTGACATATTGAGTTGCACCTGGATGCAGGTCTTTAGTTGCCTCTTTCACTATCCAGGCTCTCCTGTTTTTTTCATTCTCCTCCCAGACTCTCTGAGGAAAGGTAGGAAAGGATATTCCATAGATCTTATTTGCCTTCCTATGAACCAGTCTTTTCTCCTTACTACTTTTGGTCAGTTCAAGGCCACTGGCCTGGCTTGGGGTGGCCAGTCCTGGTTCTGCCAGTGTCGCATACTCAGTGCTATGTAGAATGGATTCCTAATCCCTCCTTCTGGGGCAGGCTGTGGAGTCACCAATTTCTTCTTCTGGTTCCTCTGAGGCAAGAGCCCGAGGCTGTGGACTAGCACCTTTATTGTAAGAATACATAGATTCCCTCCTCCTCTTCTCGCTTAGGACCTGGGCCGGAGTGAGCAGTCGTCCTTACTCTCGAGACTGTCCACTCTTTACTGGGCACAGAGGTAGACACCTCCAATTTAGGTCTCTCTCAAACCTCATCTTCTCCAATAAGGCTAGGACTTGGACCCTGTCTCCATGGGTTTACTGATTTTTCGCACTGTTCATCTGTGACATGGGCATGGAGACATCACGTCTATTTTGCTCTTCCAGTACATTCACACCTTTTTTTTTTGTGCCACACTCTGCTGGGCTTCTCCCAACAGGCTCCATCTGGTGCTGTGTGCTGCCATTTGCAGGATTTTGAAGCTTTGTCCACATGGGAGCCAAACAAATCTTGGGTGCACTAATTAGGCCTTGCTTTTCTAAGCACCCTCAACAGTGAGGAATCATGAAGACGCCTCTTCCAGCCTTGAGGCACATTCTACATACTCTCACATGGTATCCAGGAATTGCAACATGAGGAGGCAAACTTTTACCATAGAAACATTCTTTATTTTTTTTTTTAGCTTGTTAACCTCTTCCACTATCATAGCCAGGGCATGATCTGGGTAGCGGATGATCCCAAAGCCATGACTGCAGAAAACACATAAAAGTTCACTGTTAACTCTGAGTTTACTTTACTTAGAACAATCTCATAAAATGGCTCACCTGCTGCTGTGTTTACATTACTACCCCACCCTGTAATGGCAGCAGCACTTTAGTGCATCAGCATTCTGTATCTGACTCAAGCCACTCGCATCCAATTTACTGCATACTGATAAATTTTACTCAAACTGCACAGATTGCACTGTTTTTCTTCCTCACCAGATCTATATGATTTTCTAGGACTTTACATTAGCTTTTAATTACTTTTACTTGCTTAAAGTCACTAAAACCACAGTATTTCATGAACAGGATTGCCTGTTTGTTGTAGCCTTTCATACAACTCATAGTCTCTCTTTTTGCTCAGAAAATTACACTGTTGCTGAATCTATAATCATGCTCACAGTCTAATGCTTAGAATTTTGCTTAGGTTTGATTTACTTTACACAGTCCTTCTTTGCAAAAACAATTACACTGTTTATACACAGATCCAGCAGGCTTCAGAAAAATCACACACAGTTTGAGCTCAGTTTTGCTGAATGGTACTCACTGAATCAGTAGCTGTTTTTTGATGGAAATTTCAGCCACAGCCGATCCTGGAGGCCTCTGGGTTGAAAATGGGCTGGCGGTCTCGCTGATTGTCTCTGCGAACACGACACTGTTTCCCCAGTCGATTGGAATATGGGTTGAGCCTGATTTAACACATAAAAGTCTAATATTTTAATTTTAGAACGTTTGCAGTCACCATAGCGCTCCTCCTGGCTAGTCAGCTACTTGCACCCTCGCTCTCTCCTCTCAAACACTGGACAGCACTCTGAAGCTGGCTTGGGGGCGGGACTGATTGCAGTCTCACCAATCACTCGCGCCATGCAAATGAGCCTCTCTCTCTATCGTGCTCTTCTCCTCCATGGCGATTGTTGAGCTGGCAAAATTTAAACTGCAAAGCAACTTTTGTTTTCAACTGTAACTCCACAGTGGGAGCACCATTTTAACCATTTTTATGGCATTTTCTCTAGCAACTCCCCAGTCTACTTAGCAAGCATTTTAAACTTTTAGGGCACAAATGTCTCTTTGTTTCCCACAGTTCTCCATACTTTTTCTTGTCACAGCTTGAAAAATTAAAGCTGGCAAATGTTCTTTTTGATGCAGGACAAGGGCACCACAATCTGGCTTTACAGCTCCTTGGTAAATGTTGTCACAATCACAGCAGCACATGAACAGCAGACATACAGTGGCACATATCGGATGGCACTACTCTGGTCAATCCCTTATGCAAAGCATTCGATTTTTAGGGCTACCTACTGCAAGACAGACAAAACTCTAGCCACAACCCTGAACAAACATCTCTTGTTTTCTCCCAAATTCCAAACAAATCCCAGCGGTGCCTCCATTTTGTAACCTCCCCACCAGCTCCCCTTGTTCAACTAGCAGGGCTGCTCCTCTCAAACCAAGGTGCCACCAAGAGGGGGGGGTTGTCACCACGAACACAGTTCTGTGACCCATACTTCTACATATGTAACCTGCCACCATCCTTAGACAGGCAAACTCAAGTGTGGCAACTACCTGGCTCACACTTGGGGGACCATTTGTCATGGCCATCAACCTGGGTCCCTGGGAGAAAACATTTGCTCAGGACTATGCTAGGTTTGTACTTCTGGTCAGGGCACCCAACTAAATCCAGACACTGGAAGCAATAACTGTACTGTCCAAACCAGGCTGGGATTCTAGAGTGTGGCTTTTATTCACATCACAGAGAATAAACAAAGCAAAGATGGACCCCACTGGGCTACTTCCACTGGTAATGCAGATTACTGAGGTACAGAACACACACACAGCAGACCCTCAGGTTCTGAATGGATCTAGGCACACACAGCCCGAACTGGTACACTTCTCTTCTTTCCCTTGACATAGCACCCCAGCCAGTACTAGGACACTTTTCCATATTGCATGAGGTTACTGGTGGCTCCCTTGCCCACCCACGAGCACATTCGGCTCTAGGAAAACCAAAACTGCTGCCTGGGTATTTTCCTCAGGCACTGACCAAATGCACTGAGAGAGAAAATAAAGGTGCCCAAACTGAACCTGGAGAGGTAAATATGGTTACTCCAGATGGGGGTCTCCCACCTTTTGCTTCCAATATTTATACTCGGCCATTCATCTGGTTACAACACCTTTCTCTGAAACACTCTTGTAGCTGCTCTCTTGAAATGTATTTCACATTTAACATTCTACTTCTTAGTCTAGGAAGCATTGTGACACCAGTTTCACTCTGAGTTTAGCCTTACTGCACTCATAACTGTCAGCCTGCATTGTAGTGTTTTTAGCAACTTGCCTGTGTACTTGCCTTAGGAGTCATGAGGATCTGTAGCAGGGCTCCTCGACAGGATTCTGGCTAGTTCCACCATGCCATGGTGGTTCTTTCCTGTCTCCTCCACAGCTGCCATTACAATTCCTGCACATGTGCAGTACAGTCATCCCCACAGCCTCTCTGAATACCCTGAACCCATTCCCGCTGCATAGTAATTAACCCTTTGTTCCTTCCATTCATACTCCTCTCAGCTGCTCCCCATGACGCCCATCGCGATGGACTTCACCCAAGTAGTCCCCACCCCCACCAGACATAACCCGAAACTGGCACTGCCACCCTGCTGGATCTGATCCTATCCAACCGCCTCCAGAATCTCAGATGGGCAGTGCATCCTAATGCCATGAGTGATCGCTCCCTGTGACCTGTATCTGGCCCTGTAAGATGCAAAACCTCCCCTAAACTCATTTTTAATGGCATCTCAAGCCAGGTATGCTTTAGCGCCTCAAAATGCACCTCAACTCCCTAGACTGGTCGCCCATCTACAATGCCTCTAACATCAACCTGGCGCTCGATAAATTTATACTTGTTTTGACCTCCACCCGCAACATTTGCACCTTTTGTGAAAAGTGTTGTCAAGGGTCACACTGCCCCTTGGATTACTCAGGCCCTTCTAGACCTGATGTGCCAATGTGACTCCCTATGGCAACTTGCCCTTGACTCAGGTACACTGACCAACAGGCAAATGTATCGTGTCTTGAGAAACAAATGTACCTGGAAGACTCATGAAGCCAAGGCTGAACATTACAAGTCCGCCCTCACACTCTACCTGGGGCTCTGGCAGAATGTTCTGGGATAACCTCAAAGAGCTGAATGGTAACCCACTCCCCCCACACTTTCCTCATCATTAACAATGGCACTGCTGTCTCTGACCCTACTCACATAGCTGATATCCTGAATACTTCCTTCTCAGACCTCAGCAGTGCTCTCCTTCTAACTTCTTCAATCCCCTCCCCCAGGCCACTTCATCCCATGCCACCCCACCATTTTGCCTCAAGATGGTCTCCCCAGCTGAAGCCAGGCCCTATCTTCAAAAGCCCTTAGGGCATGCTTGCTACAGTGCTGATCCCTCGACCTCAAGCTTCTGCACCTCACCCTTGACAATATCCTCCCCCACCTTCATTGGCAATCAGTCTCTCTGTCATGGGACTTGCCCCTCCATCTGGAAGGCCATGTTCATCATGCCTATTCACAAGGGTGGTGACCGCTCCAACACAGGCAATTACCATCCGATCTCTATCCCCCTTTCTAAAGCATCGGAAAGAATCGCTTCTGACCAACTGACTGATCATCTCTCCAAGCACAACCTGCTGTGCCAGCAGCAGCACAGCTTCTGTCAGGGCCATAGCACCACCTCAGTGTTGCCAGAGTTCACATCCCCTCTACTCTGCACTTGACAAAGGCCACCTCGCTGGGCGGTCTTTGTGGACCTGTCAAGCTTTCAACACAGTGAACCATGCTCTCCTTCTAACTGCTTTAACCAACTCTGGCCTCTCCCTTGAAGCTATTAGCCAGTTCACCGACTACCTTACAGGTAGAACACAGCAAGTCAGGATAGGCTCCATTCTCTTCTCCTCTCGCCCTGTCAGGTCCAGGGGTCCCGCAAGGTTCCATCCTTGGGCCCTCCTATTCAGCCTATTCCTTAACACCCTCCCATGGGATGCTCCGGGCAGCTGATGCTGTGGGCGGATGGTGCAGTTCCGTTCACCTCCACTCTGACCCCCAGCAACTCCAACTCCATCTTCAAAACACCTTCTCTAAAGTGGCACTCTGGTTCACAGAACACCGACTTGTCCTTAATTACAAAAAACAAAAGTAATGCTTTTGTTCAACACACAGAGCTGACATAAGGACTATGCCCTCAGTATCCTCAACTCCCAATCCCTACCCCTTGACCAGGTTACCTCCTTCAAGTACCTCGGTATCCACATTGACCCTGCTCTCAATTTCCACAGCCACATTCATCACCTCTGCACTGCTGTCAGTACCCAGATAAACATACTCCACCGGGTCAAACACTACCACATCCCGACACCCTCCACCTTGCAGTTCCTCCTCCATCCTTGCCCTCATCGACTATGGGATACTAATCTATGCACGGCCAACACCACATCCCTTCAGAGAGTTAGAGTTAGTTACCCTCAACAAGGCCTGCCACCTAATATTAAGCTGTGGCCGCTACACTCACGTGTTTCCTCTACCAGCAGTCCTGCTGGCTCAAATCTCGACAACAGACTCAACTATCACACCTGCCTCGTACAAAAGATCGCCATGGGGCTTCCCACCTCCGGCCTTGCCCCTCCTGACTCCGGCCCCATTACGAAAATCACCCACAACCCATTAAATCCCCATTTCATGTCCCTGACTCAGAACCTCACTTGGTCAGTGAACCATTGCCTACCATGCCCCTCTCTGGATGAACGCCACTCCTTACTCCATTACATCTGAACCAAAGCTCAGCCCATTTAAACCCTCCTAAAGGAACACCTTCAGTCCAACAATGGATGTGACTGTTCATAATCCCTTATGCCCCGACAATGAATTCTCCTCCTGCACCTCCCCTGCCCTAGCTCTATTACTCCATTAATAGAGTTGTTTCTTGCTCTCTCAGCACTTTGTAGTACTTTGACACTGTCAGGCCCACATCCTGGCTAAGACTGTTTTTACTACCCATGTTTTATATCATGTTACAATTGTTTGCACTCAGCCTATGTTTATCTACTGTAATCACACTTATGTTATTCTTGTACTTACTCAGCTTATGGTTATCTACTGCAATCTCATTTATGTACCCACTTAAGTATGTTGACCTTACCTCTGTATATGTCTATGATGTGGTGCCTTTGGAAATGAGTCTCTGACTCAAAGGTTGTAAACCTGAAAATTCAATAAATAAATAAGTAAAAATAAATAAATGTTTTACTACTACTCCTGCTACGGGAAGGCCGGTCAGTTATGTACTATGAGTTCACACAAGTGTCACATCGTAAGCTACTCTGAGCCCATAGGGGCTTAGTTTTACAAAAATGTTGGACATTTCAGGAGTGGGGCCCAGGCCCCCAGGTCAGTACCCATGCTTCAGGCCTGCCATACCAATTATGCACTTGTCCCAAAGTCACTGTCATTGCACTTGCTTACTTTGGCTCACTGGACTTGTATGGAAGTAAACTAAACTGGTGCTGGGGTGGATTGTGGCAGAAGCCATTTTTGTTTAGCTACTGAGAGCTACAGCAGATCATGAGGCGCTGCATCAAGGGACCCTGAGACTTCCTCAGTGCCCCTGGCAACGGCGTCTAAAACGTACTGCCAAGCAAGGAAACAAATTGTTACAACAGTCTTCTAACTGATTAGAGGGGCAACAGTTAAAGGGTAAGCCCCATGCTTAAATGTCCTCCAAACGTGTTTGTTACATGTAGAGTAATGCATGGCAGCCATACAACAAGGCTGTTACTTCCACTGAGGGGTGAAATGACTTCACAGACCTTAGCAGCGAAGCTTAAGAGGTCTCTGTGATGTTATCTCACCCAAGATGGAAACATCATACTTGTTGTAAGACGGCATATGCATTATTTTGCATAGTATGTTTGTTTTAATTTATTTGCCGTCTTTCTTACTCTGTCTTCAACTGTTGCCACAGAAAAGAAAACAGCACATACAGGATAAGATTAAACACATTTATAATGTGATTTAAGTAAGTTACTCAGAGTGGATTAAGGGGCTGAGGGCGGCTTGGGCTGCATAGGACCACATAGCGATGGCCTCCCCGGTCATCCTACTTGAACAAGGATGGCACGAGGGTCTCTAGACAGTTGGCGAATGGCATGCCACTAGTGGGTTGTATGTTAATAGCCTGGGAGAGAGTGAAGAAACACGCAAAGGCACAACAGGCCAAAATGATACTGGACCCAATAGTGCAAAATCCTGAATTCTTGCCAGGCCTGGAGGAATCGAGCTTCCTGTGGTGGGAGCTGGGAGGAGAAGCTTGTCTGTGAGAATCTCTACAGGGAGGTAGATTTAAGATTTTGAGATGATACGGGCCCAGTTGGGAGTACCGCACAATCACAGATTCAGATATTTGCAGGTCAGGGACTGGGCACATCGGATGGAGGACTGCCCTGAAGTCCTCCCCACTTTTGACACAGAGTTGTGTATACTTCACAATCTCTCAGATAAGGTGAGGCGGCAGTGGGAAGGAGACTTGAATCTCCTCATTACAGAAAAGCCTGGTTCATCACTTGTGAGTCACATATATGTCTGCTAACTTGTAATAAATTTAAGGAGGCCCAGTACAAATTCCTTCATAAGCCTTATATGCCTCCTCAGGTGGTCAACAAGTTTAGCTGGGGAGGGTCTCTCCGATGTCGCGGATGGTGTGGGGGCCTTGGATACCTACTTCCATTGCTTCTGGACATGTCCACAGCTGCAGGCTTCTGGATGGATATCGCTCAAGAAATTAGTTGTACAGGGCATCAGGGTTTGGGATGACCCCATTTCCATGCTGCTTGGAGTGGAGGCCTGAGATGGAGAGATTGGGATTTATATCCCGGGTGGTGCGCATTATGCTCTTGATGGTGCGTACATGTACTCTTAACATGTGGGCTTCCCATGCTCTGCCCACTATGGGCATGTGGCAGGAACTTTTGAAGAGGGTTCTCCCTTGGAGCATCTCATGTATGAACTTAGAGGGCGGAGTAACAGAATTGGGGACAATGGAGTCCATACCTGAACACACTTTCTCCTATGGATGCTGCTCTGATCAGGCTAATGGCTTAGGCGGCCGGGACCTGAGAAGTAAGTTCTGACTAAGCCAAGGGTGGCCTCCTTGGGGGTAGCAGGGAAGATCCATGCCCACTGGTACTATTAACTCTAAATATTCTACTTGAAAAGTTGTATGGAGTGCAAATGAGTGTGTCATGTTTGGATATAACATGCTGACAAGTGAATGTATCTGTACATGTGTGTTGAGTTTAGTTTAGTTTAGTTTATACTGTTCTATGTTGTTTTTTGTTGTTGTTGTTTTGTTAATTAGATGCTATATATCCGAGTCCAACCTGTTTTGTGTAAGACTTGTACCAAGTAACCTAGCATTTGAATAGATAGGCCATTGACAGAGCAAAGGCTGATGGCACATTTATAAGGTAGAAACAGAAATGGGCAGACTGGATGGGCCTTGCAGTACTTATCTGCCATCAACTTCTATGTTTCTATGAATATTAGCCTATGCTATTCCTTGTAACAATGCTGAACGGTATCACTGTTCAATCGTTAGTAATGTCTGTCTGTTTATCTCTCTGAGAACCTTTGTAAATGAGTTTATGACTCAAAGGTATTTCTGAATCCAAATAAATTGTACTGGAAAGGTTATTCTTGTCTGTCTTGGGGTGCTGTTGAGCATGCTTAATGAGAAGACATACTTCTGAGTTCTGCAGAGAACTCTTAAAACATAAAATATTGCTTTTCTTATACTGACCAACTTTAAACTTCCATCACTTGAGACAGCCGATACCAAGGATTCAACTGATACTGATTGTGGAGATGGTTTGACCGAATAAGGGAGATGAGGAGGTGAGAAAAATCAGCAGCCGACTGGACAGCAGGCTGCAACTTCCATGGCAGTGGTGCCTACTACCGCTGTGTCCCCATGGCATGTGCTATAAATATTGATGACGCCATCGACCTTAGGGTTAAGACAATCCTAAAGGACTGGGTGTACATGATATTAAAATAGAAGCCGCTACTAAGACTGCAACTTACGGAGGCACAAGACACAAAAGCCATTGCTACATCTAGCAAACTTGTACAGGACAACAATTATGATACTGGCTGGAGGCACTGGAAAACACACACTGGGTGGTTAACCTCTGCCTGGTGAGACTCCTGAGGAAGGCAAAGGACTGGACCTGCTGTCCTTTCTAAAAACTGGTTACCAAGTGTCCTAAGCTAGAAATGGAAGCTACAGCATCCCAGATGATTAAGGCTTATGGATTTTACCTAGGTCAGTGGCCAGCCAACAGGACTTACCGAGAGCAGTACTCCTTGTCATGGTGGGAGTGGTCGCTCATGACACCATGCTCCAGGTGCCTCAGAACTTTCAGCATTTAAACTACAAAGGTCACATGCTACACATCTCTGGATCTTTCTTTTCTATCCACTCCCAAAGGAAGACATTTAATGTGGTGCAGACCGGCTTAAGAGTCTGGGAGTGGTGCATTCACTTCTGATGCCAGCCCACCTCGCATTCAATCCAGAGGCCACACGTTTCATTTTATTGTCCCTACAGGAGCAGGCAAGAGAATCGAGCAGACAGAAGAGAATTTGTAGCTACCAGAGAGCAGGAGCGAGAGAAGTGAAAAGACGGCACTTGAAGGACTTTTTCTCCTCGAGGCTTGAATCACCTCCACTTGGATGAGCACTGTTACAGTTATTGGGAAGCTCTGTCTTTCAATTCACTAGATGCAGTGCTCCATATATCCGTTTTAACTATCTTGGGAATTCTACTCATATTGAATGCATGATTGCCACTTTGCATACACTTTTGTACTTTATAAAATGGTAGATTACACACAACGGTAACTGAGCACAAGATCCCTTAGTCTGCTGATATCAAATACTATTTGTGACAATTGTTTGCAGGATTACAGTGGTGGTACAAAGCTGACATTGCATTCTGGACTGAATACAGTATAATGCTACCAAGTCTGCTGTATGAGCCCATGGCTCCATTCGAGAACTGTCTCTCACATTGATATTGTATCTCTTATCGGATCTGATATTGATTAATCATGTGGCATGCCTGATGTCTGTATATCATCATGTGTTTACTTAGTGCAGGTTCCGCGTAAAACATGATTTGTCTGCCTGAATATAATACTCCTTCATTGAAAAACAGCAGACACTTTAATATACAGAAAGTACATATTTGAATATGCACTGTGCAATGGATAAAAAGTTTTGATCAGCTTTGAATGTATAATAGTTGTCATACTGGGATCCCATTAGGTACCAGTGGCATGTGTGACTGTAAGTAGATTCATTAGTTCACTGCTTCCATAAATAAAGGGCACAGACACCAGATGTTAACAAACTGGCATCTTTCATGTAAGTTCCAATGCTATGAACTATAGTAACTGAGCAGCTAGAACTATTGGCACAAAGCACAATAACTCCAGTTTAAAAGCATAATAATGGACGGGCCACGTCATTAAACCAATAACAGAGCTAATCATAGATACAAAATTGATATTAGGATCCTTTCTCGGAATTGACAGGCATACTACATGATTAATCTGATATCAGGACTGATAAGAGACATGATATCGATATTGGAAACAATTTTCGGAAACAGTTCTCTGTGAAAATGTATAGAGATGGTTTTGGTAACACCGGGCTGAAACCACAAAAAATGTCAGGACAGAATCAGAAGTCAGATGCAGATACATTATATACAGCCTGTAAACGTTAGTGCTGTGATCCATAGAGAAAAACCTACCAACTCTCCTTCAACAATATAATGGTCATATCTGAATACATGAGAAACTGTACAGATGTAGGAGAAGAGGTGGTGGAGGGTGCTGGAAAAATATTATACCAAAATGATGCTAGTTCCATCCTTTTATTTAGACCAGGGGCAGGTTAGCCCTCACCAAAGAGCTCTCTCAACTCCTGTGCCTGATCTGGTAATCCTTTTCTTCTGAGCAGTTCCATTTTTGGATAATTTGTGTTTGCGTTGTGACTCATTTTGGGTTCAGCAGTTGAGGGATAATGTGCCCCTGGTCTAAATGAAAGGATGGAACTGGTAGTTTTTCTCAAATATACATGTAACCACCCAGTCCTCTGGGGTTACTAGAATCCCATCAGTGTCAGTGCTACGTAGGGAAGGCAGCTGGTGAATAACTGGTTAAAAGGATTTTTCACCTAATCACTCTCTGTTTACTTGGTCTCAGCTGAGATGAGAGACAGAGATGATGTCATTTAGAACTCTCGCAGCAGCATAAGCAGCATGGCTGTGAGTGGGGAGTTTTAGAATCTTGAGTCAGTTGTTGTTAGGAGTTTGAGTTGGGAATCTATAGTGAGTAGTTGGAGTGAGAGCTGCAGTGTGGGCTCTGTGAGGAGAGCTATTTTGTCACACTAGTCCTGAAAGACATCTGCATGCCTAGAGAAATGGTGGAAACCGCTGTCTACAGCAGGAGCTCCTGATTTTCATCCCAGGAGAGATGAAAAGGACTGCTACAGAAATGGATCCAAGGGCAATCCCCATTTGATCCAGGACTTTGAAGCTGCCTATTCTGTTTCCAACTGTGAGTAATCTGACTTTGTACTTCCTGAGGAAAGTACCTGTTCTTGGGTGTTTCTCTGACAGAGGGAAAAGATACACAGTTCTGTTCTAAGTTGAGACTTTTCTCAAGTTTAAAGCTGGCTGACAATTGTGGGGTCCAGAGGCAGACTAATGCACATTGTTCAGGATTTTAATTTTCTACACTCCCAGAGTAGTGTTTCCTAATGCTGGATGTGAAAGTCATTCCAAGATGCATTTTTCCTAGATGTTTTTACCAGATGTTTTAAGGTGTAACTCTGAAAGAATGGCTGGGTATGGACGTGGAAATGAAAGGTGGGCAGCCCCCATCTGGAGTGACCAGTTCAGCACTACAGGTTCTGTAAGGGTGCCTGGTTATTCAGAACATGGTGACCAATGCCTGAAAAGAAAGTTTACCCCCAGTGTGGTTGTGCTAATTATAAATTTTCTTGAGCTCAGTTGTGGCTAGTGCCACTAAAAGAAATGGTTCAGTTGTGGCCAGTTGCCGCTAGTCAAGTTTTAAAGTCCTTTGCAATATGGGAAATGTGTGTTCCATCGTGGCCAGTGCCACTAGAAGAGATGTGCCTCTGACCAGGGCTGCTACAGCTCCCAGCAGTCGGCAGGCTCCTCTCCAGCCGCTGACCGAGACCAGGACCCTGGATAAAATCAAGCTCAAACTGCTTTCCTCTGACCAGGGCTGCTAGAGCTCCAGCGGTCAGCAGGCTCCTCTCCAGCCACTGACCAAGACCAGAATCCGCCAAAATCAGACGCCAAGCTGCTTGCACTCTGACCAGGGCTGCTAGGCTCCCAGCGGTCAGCAGGCTCCTCTCCAGCCACCGACGAGACCAGAACCCCAGACAAAATCAGGCTGAAGGTACGGTGAAAGCGCATCCTATCGGATTGGAGGCACCCCTGGCAGTCGCAGCTGATTGGCTCCTATCTCTCTCTCTCTGCCGACAGGGCTCCGACTGTGAAATTACATTGATTTTTACTGTTTAAATTGAAACCTGCCTGTGTAAAGTAAGGAAAAATACAAGTCTGTGTTCAAGTTAGAGTGCTAAGTGTTTGCAGCTCCTTTCTGAATCTGTGAAACCCCACCTCCCCACTAAGCCAGCTGACAGGACTCCGACTGTGAAATTACATTGATTTTTACTGTTTAAACTGAAACCTGCCTGTGTAAGTAAGGAAAAAATATAAATCTGTGTTCAGTTAGAGTGCTAAGTGTTTGCAGCTCCTTTCTGAATTGGTGAAACCCATGCCTCCACCCCCCACCCCCCACTGAGCCAGCTCTCTTTGGTGCCCAATTTCTCCAGGGCTATTGTTCTGTAAATCTCCCCAAACCTGGACGCCTCTTACTGTCTTCTAAATTTCGGCTCCCCACCCCTCCACTGATTAAATCTCTCTCTGCCCACCCTCTTCTTCGACCCCACCCCACCAGCCTCCTGCAGCCTTCCATTGGCTCCCCTCTACTCTAAATTCCCATTCTCTGTTTTCACCTCCTAGGCCTATTGGCCATTCGCCTCCTCAGGCCAACCAACACATTCGTCCCAGCCAATCTCAGGCTCCTTTCTCCTCGTAATTACTTCCTTGTCTAAGAAACTGCTACAAAATCCCAGCACCATGTCCACCGTGGCTAGCATTTTACCTCTACTCAGTTGTCTATTCTCCTGCCTCCCACCCCTCCTCTCCACCATGCCACCTACCTTCCCATGCCCCTCCCCCTACTTGGCACATATTGTAACTCCTCCTTGCCCCTCCAACCCTGCGCTCTATCTCCTACCCACTCCTACCTGGGCACACTCCACTATATGCCCCCCTTCCTAATCAGACCCTCCCCTCCTGGACTCTCTTGCACCTACTTGCTTCTAGCCCCACCCCTGTTACCCACACAAATGTCCATCCTTGCCCCACTCACGGCAGGGCTTTTCCGTTCCAAGCTACCTCAGTATACTAGCTCAACACCTATCCTTCACCCTCCTCCTTCTCATAGCAGGAGACATACACCAAATCCGGACCCTCGACCACCACATCCTCACCAACCTCAGCTAGCACCCCACCCCCATCCCATCCCCTCCCAACTGCCAGGTTACCCCCTCCACAAAGGCCTCCGTCTCCTTCACCTAAATATTTGTAGCCTACTACTTAAAATCGACCAGCTACAAGTTCTCGCTGCCCTACATGCTCCTGATGTCCTCATCCTCTCTGAAACTTGGCTTAACAAAGACATTCCCGACTCCTCAGTCACAATCCTAGTTACACGATGGCCCGCCAGGACAGGGGCCACGAGAGAGGTGGTGGCATAGCCATCTCATAAGATCGGACATAAGCTACGTAAACAATTTATCTAAAACTGAACCTAAAGAGTATGAACTCGTGCTGCTCCAGCTCACACTATCTTTCTTGCTGCCCATATTCATTGCCAGAATCTACTGCCGACCAGGCACCCTGCCACAACTGTTACTGACCTTCTTACACAAATCAGTTCATGAGCACCCACCGGGAATTATATGCTATGGGCGACCTTAACCTAAACTGTTAGCCTGGCCCTCAACAAAACCCGATCGGATGTCGCTGCCCTCAGTTTAACTCCAACTCACTGAGCCCACCCGCCTAAACCTTAAATTAGGTAACCACTCCCTTATCGACTGGGCTCTGACCTCCCATCCTCACAGAGTCATCCAAACAGGCCTACTCCCTGACTCTATGAGTGATCACCATGTCATCTACCTTGTTCATAAAATCCACTGTCTCAAATCCCACCCTGAGTTCTTAGTCCAACGATCGTTCAAATCCCTAAACCTCGCTCCCTCCTAAATGACCTTGTCCTAGCTAACTGGCTCCCCCTCCAACCTGATAGATGACACCCTACTTCACTTCAAAAACACGTTCCTTAAGATATGGGATTCCCACGCCCGCTATGACATACTAGGCGTGGTACCCACCTGCCTTGGATCTCCCAAGAGCTCACAGCTTGTATGAACCCCGTGACTCAGCGTAGTGAGCTTTCAAACCTCAGCCTACCTCGAAACTCCTCTCCCACTACATTGTCATCTGTGCAACATTGCACTAGAGCAACTCAACTAGCTAAAGCAGAGTACTTAGATCCTCCCTCAATCTAACCTTAATAGCCCTCAAATTCTGGAAGGCATACACTCCCTCTTATCACCCCAGCGCCAAGCCCTTACCTCTCCTTAGTGTAATTAGCTCACACTCTCAGATCTCATCTCAGTCGCTGCTGAGTTTAACTTATATTTCTCCACCTGTGCTTCCTCACTCTTTTCCTCCTTACCCCCATGTCACCATCTCCACCACCTACAGGGCAAAAACTACCTCAAAATTTTCTCCTTCAGGAAACTCTCTGGGTGAAGCTGTGAGAAGCCCTGCTAACATTAAGCCCCTCAAATGGGAATTCCCGGATGGACTAGACCCCAAATTTCTGTTCTTCTCAGCCTCTGCCATAGCCACCCCTATTGCCTACCTCCTAAATCTATCCTTCACCACTGCATCTGTCCCTCTGTCCTGGAAGCATGCCATTGTCATCCTTCTCCACAAAGGGGTGCCTCCTCCTCCTCCACCTCAAACTATTGGCCAATCTCCCTCCTCCCTGCTCTGCGGCTGCAATAACACTTAGTGCTTACCCAGCTAACCTCCTATATCGCCGACTCAAATTTCTTCACACACTACCAGTCCAGATTCAGGAAAGATCACTCCACTGCCTCCTCTTTACTAAGGCTCAATGACACCACCCAATCTGGAATGGATAGAGGTCTGTCACCTCTACCATTTTCATCGATCTGGCCAAGGCCTTCTATACAGTCTCCCACACTCTGTTACTATCTAGCCTCTCTGACTCTGGCCTCTCCACATCTGTTACTGCCTGGTTCAGTGCCTATCTTACAGACCGCACTCAATCTGTCAGGATTGCGGATGCCATATCCCTCCCATGTCACCGGTGTCCCCAAGGATCGGTGCTTGGGCCTATCCTATTTTCTATTTTTCTAAACAACCTGCTCCAAACTTGTTCTGCCTCCTCGATCCACATGTATGCTGACAATACTGTCCTATTTTCTTCTGGCTTCTCCTCAGCCTCAGTTGCCTCTACCCTCCAGGTGGATTTTAACAAAGTCCAGCTCTGATTCAACTCTCACCAGCTCTCTTTAAATGCAAAAACCTGTAACTATGAATTTGGTACATCCCAACGACTAGCCAGCCCCCTCCCTCCCACTTTTCCATACCCTTGATGGGTCAGAGCTGGAAGACGTCACCTCCTTCCTATCTTGGAGTTTGGCTTGACCGCCACCTCACCGCAGTCCATGCTGACTCTATACTAACAAAACTCCGCTCCAAGCTCGGAGCTTTATATCAGAACGTTCTAGCCTCCCTATCTGGTCCGTCATGAGCTTATCCAGAAGATGATACTTCCTTCTTTGATTATTGTAATATTGTTTACAGGCTGCCCACAAGTCAGTTTTATCCAAACTGGATACCTTTTAATGCTTTCTGCCGGCTCGCTCTTGGCCTTCTCCTCCACCCATCGCTGCTAGCTATACCGCTCCCTTGCTCTCCCTCCTTGAGAACCACCGCCAAATACACTGTGCCAAGTTTATCTCAAGAACTGGTTTGGTACCCTCCCAGTGTACTTGACCTCCGTATTATCGCCCCTCTGGCACCCACCTATGCTCTGAGGTCCCTAGACTCCCAGCTTCTGTTAGTCCCCAGATGTTGGACCCAAGCTGGCCAGGCCACCTTCTCTCACCACTTCCCTCAACTCTGGAACTCTTTTCCCTCTGAAATTGCCACTCTTCCTCTGTCCACTCACTATCCTATGCCCTTGCCAACCACTGCTCAGTAAACTGCTCCTGCAACTAACTCTCCAATCTATACCTCAGACACTCCTATATTTCTTCTCCCAGTAGGCCCAATGGTGCTACTTCACCAACCACACCAAGTACTGCACTTGATCCCAACTTTGAGGTAGCTAGCTTGTGCTTACCCCTATCTCATTATATACCACGACCCACTATCTTAGCAGGATTTCCCATTGTAACTGTTACTCTCGACTATTAGGGTATATGTATTAATCCACACTCATTCCTGTCAAACATATGCAGCTGTATTATCTAATTATATGTTTTCAAGGTATAAGCATGACTTCCCATGTAATTGCTACTATACTATAAGTAAGGGTAAATTGTCATCTCCCCAACTATTTCTGCCAAATCTTTTCAACTGTATTGTAATTGTATGTATATATGTCAGGACCTGGACTACCCTTGTCCTCTTCCCACTGTACCCCTCCCCAGGTGCTTTCGGAGACAAGCAGTTCTTGCTCAAAGTGCTTTTCCTGGTGAAACAATTTCAATAAATAAATAAATAAATGTTCAGTTAAGGCCATTGCCACCGAACAGAATTCAAGATTCAAATGAGCCTGGTATACATTGTCAAAGCTAGGGATGGTACCATTGCCGAAGCAGTTTGTATGCCCAGTCAAGGATGACATCAACCCAGCAGTTTCTTGTTTCATCATCCCAGTAGTATCCGAAGATGCCACCTGGTCTGAAGAGAGAGGTCCTCAGCTCGTGAAGTAAGGTGATCCTTTGTTTTCGGTCTTCAAGGAACTGGTAAGCCCAAATTTTTGTTTACTTTACTGACTTTGCACAACACATCATACATTTGAAGACTGTCCACAGAACTGTAATGACTGTCATCAAAGACTCTCTCCATGGTTTGTAGTGCTATACAGGCCCAGACCTGTCCAGGAACTGTTCTTCAGCAAGCTCCGGCCTAGGAGAGACTCTTTAATGGACCCTGCCTATGGGCAACAGCATTTGTCACTAGATGGGATTTTTAGGGCCTTCCATCCCCAAATGTATTGTATAAATGTCTTCTTTTCATTTTTTTACTTTTGTACTTTTATAGAAAAATATTTTTGGGGTTCTCTAGTGTTCAGGTGGAGGTTTAAGTACTGTGTGGTATGCAGAATACGTTTTGCGTTTTCTTTTCTTGCAGGTCTTCCTAATGAAGAAAAGAAGAGGATCTGAGTTCAGCTGAGTTCCCTTTTCTTAGAGTTTTTAAGTTGTTTGTGGTTAGCGGGTGTTAACATGTTTATCTTCACAGGTGTGAGGTTGTGGGGAAATTTTGGGAAATGTAATGCAATGTAACATCGTTTTCCTTGTTTTTGTTTACAGGTACCCTAGAAAGTTGGGGTAGGTTCCTGTTGGGCAGTCTAGTCAGATAGATTTTTCCTAGAGGGCTGGGGAGATAGACAGGCTGGGGTCCTGACGTGCAGTGGGACCCTCAGTTCTGGTCTATTAGGGCATGCTTCAAGCAGTTTTTGGAGCCACTGAGTATCCATAGATAGATCACAGGATAGGGGCTGAAGTTTCATCAGCCAGCCTCTGGGCCTTTAGTGTTGCCTTCTGTGCCTGGCACATAGCAGGGGAGAAGAAGTGCTACTCCCATAGGTAACACAGAGGGTGGGATGGCTTGGTGCCAGGTGGAGAAATAATTGTAGACAGTCATTTACCTGGCCTGGGGTGAGTGTAATCACCTAGTCCCTGGGGTTACTAGAATCTCATCAGTGTCAGTACAAGGTAGGAAGGCAGCTGGTGGATAACTGATTAAATGGGATTTTCACCTACTCACTCTTCATTTACTTGGTCACAGCTGAAATGAGAGAGATGATGCAATTTAGAACTCTTACAGCAGCATAAGCCATGGCAGCTGGCTGTGGCGGGGAGTTTTAGAATCTTGGGTCAGTTGTTGGTAGGTATTTGAGGTTGGGAGTCTGTAGGATTAGTTGAAGGAGTGAGAGCTGCAATGTGGGCTCTGTGAGGAGAGCCTATTTTCTCACCCTAGTCCTGAAAGATATCTGCCTGCCTAGAGAAATGGTGGAAACTATTGTCTACGCAGGAGCTTCTGATTTTCATCCAGGAGAGATGAAAAGGACTGCTACAGAAATGGATCCGAGGGGCAATCCCTATTTGATCCAGGACTTTGAAGCTGCCTGTTCTGTTTCCATCTGTGAGTAATCTGACTTTGTGCTTCCTGAGGAAAGTACCTGTTCTTGGGTGTTTCTCTGATAGAGGGAAAATAAACTCCAGTTCTGTTCTAAGTTGAGACTTTTCTCAAGTTTAAAGTTGGCTGACAATTGTGGGGTCCAGAGGCAGACTAATGCACATTGTTCAGGACTTTAATTTCTACACTCCCAGAGTAGTGCTTCCTAATGCTGGTTGTGAAAGTCATTCCAATATGCATTTTCCTAGATGTTTTAACCAGAAGATTTAAGGTGTAACTCTGAAAGAATGGCTGGTATGGGCGTGGAAGCGGAAGGTGGGCAGCCCACATCTGGAGTGACCAGTTCAGCACTACAGGTTCCATAAGGGCACCTGGTTATTCAGAACACAGTGACCAATGCCTGAAAAAGTTTACCCCCAGTGTGGGTTGTGCTAATTATGAGCCCTGTGAGCTCAGTTGTGGCCAGTGCCACTAAAAGAAATGGTTCAGTTGTGGCCAGTTACCACTAGCTGAAGTTTTAAAGTCCTATGCAATATGGAAATGTGTGCTCTGTTGTGGACAGTGCCAATGTGTGTTCAGTTAAGGCCATTGCCACTGAAGATAATTCAAGGTCATATGACATATGGGATACGTAGAGTTTCTGTCAGATACAGTTTCCTGTTGTTCTGCAATTGCCTTGTGCCTACAATGTGTAAACCTTTGGGTCCACCCTTGCTTTAGAGACCATCTTTGGAATAAAGCCACATTCTAGAACCCCAACCTGGTTTGGACATTCATGTTATTGCTTCCTGTGTGGAATTACTGGGTACCTCTCCAGAAGTATAGATCTAGCATAGCCCTAGCAAAAGTTCTCTCCTCAGGACCTGGGTTGTTTGGTCACAATTTGTGTTTGCTTTTGCACACCCCACCTACTGACCTCTAGAAATAACTGAGCCTGGTATACATTCCCAAAACTTGGGATGGTACCAAATTGTCAAAGTAGTTTGGGTGCCCAGTCAAGGGTACCAAGGTAGCTTACTGTGCAAAGTAGCGGGGGTTATATACAGATATGACCTTTACATTGTTTGAGGGGTTGATAGTGGGTTTGTTTGTCTAGGGATCTTTAGGGATCTCAGCACTAAAGCTTTGAAATGTTCGGTATATTTAGAAGTTGTATATATTGTATGCTTGTCCGACTTCTGAGTCTGTGCTGACATTTTTTTCAGACTTAACATGGTTACCAATATGATCTCCATGCATTTTCTCAGTGAACTATTTCTGAGAATTGTTTCCAATATCCACTCATTATCTCTTATCGGATCTTCAGATCTGATATCGGATCTCTGGTGTTCACTTTGTATCTAGTAAAATAATATTTTTCTTTGTATTGTAATTTATGTTTCTGGTCAACACAGGCACAGGCAGTGTCAGTTATGTGGAATCTCAAAACTGAAATGAAAAACAATGATAAATGTATTTTACCCCACCCGTCAAACCCCACTACTGTGATGATAGTATTGTCCTTTAGTGTTGTCTATAGACAACTTCCTACTGGAAAAAAATACCTGGTCGAATGAAAAATAAACCTCTAATTTATTATAATAATATGCATTGTATCCATTTTATAACAGTAGCATTGCATTCATTAAAAATTATAAATTCTGCACAGTTTTATTATAATGCTATTTTGACCATCATGTGCTGCAGTTATTAATATTTCCATGACTGTGTTGGGGACAGGTCATAAGGCGTGTGCAGTTTTTTATTTGACATATATTGCATTATTCAGACATACCGGATGGAGGAGGGTGGCACTGCATCATTCCAGTCTAGAATGATTTTTATAAAGAACTGTCCATTTATGTGCATTCACTTATGTAACACAAACATTCATAAAAGATGTGCCTCTCAGTCTGTGTGCATCATGGCTAGAGCTGATAATCATCATTGTGTACTGTTGCACAAATGTGTGTGTGTTTTAGGAAGTGGAACCACATGATCTGTGTAATTTGTTAGGTGTTTTTCTAGTGAGGATTGTTGATGGGAAGTTGTTAAAAAGTAATGTAATTTCACAGTCATGGCACAACAGGGTCAAATGCATGTTAATGAAGCCTCAATATATGCAAGGAACAACTGGCAATTACTCCAGCCACCATCACTGGGTTGCTTCTCACATCACCTACTGGTTTAGTTTGCCCATGCCCTTGTTGACTAGTGGAATCCCATACCCATATCTTAAAGGTCTGAGAAACCATGCAGCCCCTTCACACTACCATCCACTGTAGCCCACCCCACTGGATGTCCTAAAGCCCAACAACCCAGGTAGTGTGCCAACACCCACACACTTTCTGCAACAAATGGCATTCACACTGATCACAACAAGCAAAGGTGCAATTGTCCTTACACAGACTATGCTGTGCTAGTCAAGCGACAGACAACTGTGATTGCATGGTTAGGGTATTACTAACTGTCATCTAAGGGAGGTGAAGCTGATTCATTGTTTGGAATATTGTGTGGCCATCATGACTATATGATAGTGGACATGGACTTCCCCCAACATACACAATACAAACACCAAAAATGTGAAGTAACATGACATATTATACAGAATCCATAAAACTGCAACTGTATATTTATATAGTTTATTTCACAACAATTTATTCAGTTTAAGAAAAACAATAAGCTGGTAATCCTTCAAGCTGCTTTTTTTCATGATAGCTGATAACAGAAATGTAAATTATAGCACAGTCTTCAAATTGTTTTATATGTGGGGTATGTGCATGCATTATTTGAATTTTCCCCTTTGGTGGCAACATTGGACAAAGGTTGCGGGTTGCTGGCTTTATGACAGTGAGGACGAGCCTGGTGAGAACTCTCAGACATGGTGAGAGAAATTTCCTTTGAAAAGTTTTCTTTTTAAAAACTACATTTAGATAACATAAGGGTCACAAGCAAACCATGAAAAATCAGGAAATGCTGAGTTAGGGTCTAACTGAGTGTTGTATGTAAGCAAGATATTATGATTTCATATATCTGGTATCTGGATCACTGCCACCTCAGCTCTATGCAGAAACCAACTATCAGCAGTATGAAACCCTACTACCTTGCTTTCACAGACTACATGATCAGTAGTATAATAACAGATTAAGGCACTCCAGGGTTGGTTACCTATTGTTAATTTACATACATAGATACACAGAAATTGTTGGCAGATAAGGACTGCTAGGCCCATCTAGTCTGTCCGTAAGCCCTAAACTTGAATGCAGTCACTGACCCTAAATGATCAATGGCTTTCATCACTCCTCCTCACCCACTGTTTCCTTGTGCCTGTCCCAGGCATGTTTAAACCCTCCACTGTGCTTGCCCCAACCACCTCCTGTGGTAGACTGTTCCAAGCATCCAACACCCTCTCTGTGTGAAAACCTTCCTCATGTTACCTCTTAATCTACCCCTCTCAATTTCATACTGTGTCCCTCGTTCTGATATCTTTCTACATTGAAAAGATCCCCACCTCACATTGTTTCTGCCCTTGAAGTACTTGAAAGTTTCCATTATGTCCCCCTTCTCTTCTCCTCCAGTGAGTACATATTGAGGACTCTTAGTCTCTCCTGATATGTTTTGTGATGCAAACAACGCACCATTTTTGTCACCCTTCTCTGGATCACCTTCACCCTGTCTATGTGTCCTTACCCATGTGTGGTCTCCAGTACTGCATGATACTCCAGGTGAGAGCCTTACCAGTGTTTTATGCAATGGCATCAACACCTCCTGTCTCCTGCTAATAATGCCTCTGTCTGTGCACCCCAGCATGCCACTGGCCCTCCTGCAGCCTTTGAACACTGTTTTGATACCTTAAGGTCATCAGATATGATAACCCCTAGGTCCCTTTCCTCTTTGGTGACAGTCAGCCCCTCTCCCCAATTCTGTAGCTCTCCCAGGGTTTCTCCTAACCAGATGCATTATCCTGCACTTTTTGAATTGAATCTCAGTTGCCACACCTCTGACCATCTTTCAAGCTTCTTCAGGTCCCTCCTCATTGTGTGCACCTTCTGGAGTATCCACTCTGTTGCAGATCTTGATGCCATCTGCAAATAGCCAGACCTTTCCTTCCAGCCCCTCTGCAATGTCACTAATGAAGACATTGAATAGGACTGGTCACAGTACTGATCCCTGTGGTACTCTGCTGGTCACCTCTCTATCCCGGTTTGGATCCCATTTATACCACCCTCTGTCTTCTGTCTATCAGTCAGTTTCTAACCCAATGTATCACCTTATGCCCCATGCCCAGACTACTCATCTTGTAAACCAGCCTTCTGTGTGGAATGGTATCAAAGGCTGAAATCTAGGTAGGTGATGTCTACAGCCCCTCACTGATTCACTTCCTAGTCACCCAATCAAAAAATCTATCAGATTTGTTTGACAAGACCTTCCTGTCATGAATCTGGTTGCCTCAGATCCTGGGCACCACTAGTTCCAGGTGTGCCACTATCCTTTCTTTCAGCAGTGTCTCCATGACCTTCCCTACCACTGAGGCGAGGCTGACTGGCCTGTAGTTCCCCACTTCCTCCCTACTGCCACATTTGTATAGCGTGACTACGCACCCTCCTCCAGTCCTCTGGAACCATGTCTGTGTTGGTGACTCTGTGAACAGGGTGGCAGAGGTGCTGCTAGTTCCCTTCTCATCTCCCTTAATATCCTTGAGTGTATGTGGTCTGGCCCCATGGTTTTATCCACCTTCAGCTTTGTGAGTGCCTCCAAACTGTCTCCTCTGTAAATGGACTGGTGTCCACTTCTCCCCCATTGTCTCTTCTCCCCAACTGTGGTCCTTGACCCTCTCCTCCTAGTGAATACTGAACAGAAGTATTTGTTCAGTATTTCTGCTTTGTCTAGATCACCCTCCTTACACTCTCGCTCCTCCCTTTGAGCCTCACAATCCCCCCAGTCTTTCTTCTATCACTGATGTACCTAAAGAATGTCTTGTCCGCTTTTTCACAATCCAAGTTAAATCCTCCTCTGTCTGTGCTTTGGATCTCCTAACAGCTTTCCCTGCTTCCTTAGTCATTCAACATGCAGCTCCTGTCCTCCTCCTTTGGGTTCCTTATACTTCCTGAAACTTGCTCTTTAGCCTTGACTTTGTCTGCTACCTCTTTAGAGAACCATAGTGGTTTCCTTCTTCTTTTCCTTTTGGTCAGTATCCTAAGGAATTGGTCAGTTACCTCCACTATGGCTCCTTTTAGTCTCTCCTACTGTTCCTCCACCCCCTCAGTACCTCTTCCTTCTCCAGGGCTGCTCTTAAGCATCTACCGATTTGCTGAAATCTAATACTTTGCCTTGTGTTGCCAACTGGGTCCCTGTCTCTATGCCAAACCACACCATGTGGTGGTCACTGGATCCTGCTGCCCTTCCAGCTGGACTCCTTTGACTCTGTTTCTATTGGTACATACCAGGTCCAGAATCAACTTGTTTCTGGCTGGCTCATGCACCAGTTGTCTGAGTCCAACCCCTGCAGATATTCCAGGATGGCGTCCTTCTGGCTGAAGCAGCTGCCTGGGTGGTCCAATCTACATCGGCATATGAAATCCCCCTCAGCAGGATTTCACCTTGCTACCATGTCATGAATTTCCTCCATTAGTACCCTGTCCTTCCACCCTCTGTGCTGGAGGTCTGTAAGGTCACCCAGTATGTATTGCTATGCCATTCCCTGTTTCAAGGGTGACCCACATTGCCTCAGCCTCCCCTGTCTTCCTGTACTTCTGTATTCTTTACCTTCTCTGATGTACAGAGCTACCCCCCTTTTACCTTCCTGTCCCTTCTGAACAATTAAAAGTCTAAGTGAAATCACTTCCAGTCCCTGCAAATCAACCACCTCATAAACCCTAAAACCTTGTGGAACAAGTCAACTCCCTCCTTAAAGGCAAGGAATGTACCATCCCCAGACAATGATCAACAATGGTACTGTTCTGTTCATCCTCATGGAAATTGCATCTGACATAAATCAATTTTTTCACTGACCTAGACAGATATAAGCAAGACCTGCCTATGCCCACCCCACCCCAATGATAACAGTCTTAACACCACCCCTTCCACCTGAAAATCACCTCGCACACTGAGGTGCTCAAGCTCCTGAATAGACTCGACCCTGATGGGTCACCAGGATCTGACTCCTTCATCCCAAATTCCTCAGAGTGGTGCCTCTGCTATTGCTTACCCAGTTGCTCAGCTAATTAATAGATCCTTCCTCACACACCATTCCTGACAAATGAAAATTGCAATAGCAGTCCCCATACACAAAAGCAGCCCGTCAAACCGCACCGAAAACTACAGACCCATATCCATAATGTGTCCCCTAGCCAAAATTAAAGAAAGAATACTATACCATCAACTATACTCCTTCTTTGAATGGACAAATGACATTACCATTTCACAGAATGGTTTCCAGAAATTGCATGGGACAGAAAATGCTCTTCTACAGGTCACATAGATATCTATCAAGCCATGGATCAATGATGTGCTACTGGGGTGGTATTTGTGGATCTCATGAAAACATTTGATTTGGTTAACCACTGCCTCCCCTAATCAAACTAAACAAACTCTGTCTTGACTCCCACACCATCCCATGGTTTTAATAACTACCTGTCCGATCGGTTGCAATGTATCAAATGAGCAGGAGTCACCTCCTCCCATCGTACATCAAAGAGCGGGTCCCACAGCGATCCATCCAGGGTCCCTGTTATTCTCCATTTTCATTAATGATCTTCCCCTTAGCTGTGCAGGTGTGTCAGTTCAACTTTATGCAGATGATGCTATTCTATACAGATCTGATAGAGTTATCTCCTCCATTCAACTGGACCTCGAAAAGGATTTTTGGCAACTTGAAGCCTGGTTTAAGCAAAACCTCTTGGTCCTCAATACCAAAAAACTAAATCAATGCTGTTCCATCACGCCTCTTTTGATATGTCTACCCAACAACCCTTCATAATCAACACCTCTAATGGTACAGCTCTTGAAGAGTAGACTCCTTCAAATATCTAGGATTACCCTGGATGATAATCTAACCTTTGATGCCCACTCTCATAAAATTATTTAGACTACACACCAAAAACTGGGCCTACTTTATCAAAATGCCCCTTACCTTCCCCAATCATGGAGAACAATCACCTCAACAACTCTTCTCCCTGGTCTCTTCTACAGAGCCCTCTACTTCACTCGGCTAAATCATCTACCTAACAAAATTAAAACAATCCTATCACAGAACACCGTGCTTTGCAGCAATAGCCCCAGCTCCACGCACCACTGTGATGTCCTCAAGTCCTTAGGGTGGCCATCCTACAAGGCAAAGTTTGACTTCCCCTCCTCTGCACTATTTTCAAACCCACCTACCTTCTCTCCCCACCTATCCTTAGTAATTTGCTCACTTTAAAACCAATCCCTAGGTCCCTATGCTCCTCTCACCTCCCACTGCTAAGTCTCTCCAAGACACAGCTAGCCACAGGAAATAAACCCTTCACCTACATAGCACCCCACAAATGGAGTAACTTCCCACCTGGGCTACTTTCCTGCTCGTCCCTTCCCCAATTCAAACAGTGCTTTAAAGAACTCTTCTTTCCCCGCCCATATGCCATTGTTTCTAATTCCACCCTCTCACTCTAGTCCCCCTCTACCACAGCTTGCATCCTCTACCTCCATCTCCAACCCCACCATACTACCTATCAGTTTTCACTTATCCTATTGTAATTACTTCTTTTACAACTATAGTTAATTTGTTTCATGATAATCTTTGTCGTATGTATGTAGGTATGTATATAATGGATATTAGCGATTATTTATAATACCTAACCTAGTTATGTTTGAAATAATCCACCATGGTTCTGTTGAAATGTCAATCAGCATCTGTTCACCAGAATTAATGTTCTCTGTAACTCTCAACCTGTTTCACAGATGTTCCTGTGTTATTGGAAATGTATTTCCTAGGTCGCCTCTGAAAAGGGATAGTGTATCTCAGCAGGCCTACCCAGTCATCAAATTTAAACAAATAAATAAATAAAAGAGTATAGAGTGGCCACCAGGTGCCCAAACTTCACTGGCTTACTAACTCCCCAACTGCAGCCACCAGGAGGCCACACCAATTCACAATTATCTCCAGTATTGATGACAGACTAACAGTAAAATAACACTGGGTGCCATTGCTCCAATGTGCCACTAGATGGTGTACTGTACTACTGTATATATCCTGTGGAAAGTATTCAATAAGGTGTTGCTGAGCAGATCGCATGATGTGCAGAACAACAATCATTATATTTATTTATTTATTTATTGAAATTTGGTAACTGGGTATGCCCACTGGAACCAGAGGTCCCTTTTCAGGGCGACCAGAAATAATTACAGGCATAGATACAAACAGTTGACTGATACAATGTAGGCTTTAATACAGGCAGATATACAGGCAATAGATAAGTATGATACACACAATACATAACAAAGCACTGAGTACGTTAGTAGTCTGATATACAGACATGGACCATGAGGGCTATACAATTAACTGGAGGAACTTAGCATAATAAAATGCACACTGTGTAACATAGAATAAGGCACAGATGACATTATGATATGGGAGACAGACTGGGGTAAGATTAACAAAACACATCTCTAGAAGCAACATGGTAAAAATAAAAAAAAAAGACAGGGAGGTATGGCCGTCATTTAACAATTGCAGGAACAGCGATAGCTTTATAGCAGAAAGGTTTTCAGCCCTTTTTAAAACCCGGAGGAAGAGGAGTTTGCAGCTCAGCTAGAAGTGCATTCCAGTGAGATGGTGCAGAGTACACAAAGGACATTTTACCCATATTTGTTTTAACCCTGGGTATTTCAAAGAAGTAATAGTTTGAGGACCAGAGTAAGCACCTCTTAGGTTTAGGAGCTAATACACCAGTTGGATTTGGCAGGGTATAAAACTTGATGAGCTTTAGTGTAAGGCATAACAGGGTTCATCATCCTCCCTCCAGAGAGGGCCAATTCAGGAGGAGAGGACTTGCTCTGATATTTCTGGGGGGCACTGGCTGCAAAACAACTGATTTTGTTGTACAAAACCTTAAGCCTGTTTGTCTCTGAGTTCCTGAAGTATGGGGCACCATACAACAGCATGGGGAGCAGGACACTGCAATGGCAAGCCTCGACTCAGGGATTAAAACACTACCAAGGCAATATAGTAGTCCAATTTTTGATGTATAGATTTGATGATTTTATCTACATGAAGTCTAAAGGTGAATTCTGGTCAGATGGGGTGGTTAGTGAGAGTAGGTGCTGCCTGCAGTCTGTACCAAGGTTTTCTGGACCAAAGAGAATCTCCTTGTGTTTTGTTTTTTCATTCAAGATAAGCTTATTGTCATAGAACTATTTTTCTAGAGTATAAATTAGTGACAAGCTGGGCATTGATCAGATTTACATCAGAGGAGCTTCTATACTGAACCGCATTGTCTGCATAAAAGTAAGTACCCCCACAACAATTTTAGGCAGGTCAATGAGAAATACGGAAAATAACAGGAACCCAGGATAGACCCGGAGGACACTGTCTGTGATAGACTTGGACAGGAGTGGATGCCATTCCATTTAACCTCCTGATGCACGTTGGTCATATAGTATGTGAACCAGTGATTTGAGAGGCAATCATACCCCAGGTATTTTAGCTTATGAAAGAGAAGTCTGTGATCAACCAAGTAAAATGCTTTTGTGAGGTCGATAAAGACAGCTCCAGTCAGCACCCCTTTGTCCATCGCCCCCAGTACATCAGTGCTCAGTTTATAATCAGGGCAGTATCAGTACCGTGTTTGCAAAACCATGCTGCCAGTCTGTGAGTAGGAGGTGCAGCACCAGATAGTCTGTATTTGATTGTAAACAAAGCCTCTCTTGTACCTTGGCCAGAGGGTTAAGGAGAGAGATGGAGCAGTAATTTTCAACCAGTTCTTTGTGCCCCCACTTTGTGGACAGGGACCACCACAGCAACTTTCCATTTTCTCAGGTATTTTGCCTTCAAGAAAAAATCTATTGAATAGCAGGGTAACAGTCAAGGCCATCACTGGGGCTGAAATTTTGAGTAGCCTGTGTTCCAAATTGTCAAATTCAGCAGAACCACCAGATTTAACACGTTTTAATAAAGTGAACACTTCCTGTTTCCAGACTAGCCTGTGATGGAAACAGGGTTGTTAATCTCTTGTGTTGACTTGTCCTAGAGGGGGAGGGCCCAGGGAGGCAGATTTGAACCTGGTTAGACTGGTTTGCACTGATCATCCGTGCGCCATGGACCCTGCATCTGATCCTCTATCAGGCAGGGTCCTAGTATAAAGTCCCGCAGCTTGGCAACCCTAGCACTGTGCCAAACAAAGGTGCACCTGGACAGGTTTCCATAAGCCTGCAGCAGTATGAATAAACAGACTCTAGCACCCCCAGACCCCAATCTCCCATCATAAGAGGTAAAATAACCCTGGTGGTCTAGCGCCCCCTCAAGCCCCGATCCCCAGTAATAAGTAAACTCCCTGGTAGTCGCCCGATCTTCCCTCATAATTATTAAAAATTCCTGGTAGTCTAGTGACCCCCAGCCCTGATCTCCTATAATATGAGTAAAATAACCCTGGTGGTTTAGCTGCCCGCCTTGATCTCCCGTAATAAAGTAAAATAACTCTGGTGATCTAGCACCCCTTCAGCCCCAATCTCCCGTAATAAAGTAAACTAACCCTGGTGGTCTAGTGGCCCCAGCCCCAATCTCCTGTAATAAGAGTAAAATAACCCTGATGTCTAGCACCCCAGCCCCAATTTCCCATAATAATAAGTAGAATAACCCTGGTGGTCTAGTGGACTGCCCAAGCCCTAATCCCCATTATATCAATTTTAATATACCTGGGTGGTCTAGTGGACCCCCACCGCCCCCAACGTATAATCAGTGTTGACTTTGGCACAGAATATATTAAAATTGATATAACAGGATTGAAGCCATGTCCACTAGACCACCAGGATTACTCTACTTTACCTATTGGCACAAGGAGGGAGTGATAGGCCAGGAGGAAGTATGATTAGGGACCCTGCATATATCCAAGTAGAAGGAAAGAGAGATGATTGGGGGTGGAGGGGAGGATAGGAAGCAGATAGATGGGAGGTTGCTGGAGCCTGATACAGCGGCCTGAGGCTTGGTCTTGAGGATGGGGGGTAGGGCATAGGTCAGGACACAGCCATTGCTGTGTGGCCTCCTCGGGCCAGGCTTGCTGAACTTCCATCTTTGACACAGAGTTACACAGGCGGGGGCAGATGAAAGAGTCGGGAGTGGGGTAGGGGGTGTGGGTCTACAGCAGACTCAAATATAATAGTGGGGCAGTAAGGCTGGGCCGTTAGGGATAGCTAGTTGCGGGGGTGACTACTGAGACAGTCATTGTGAGGGGTGTGGGACGGAGTGGTGACGATGTGGGTTGGGAAATGGATGGGGAAAAGAGGGAGGGTGAAGGGAGGGAGGGGAATGGAAAGCATATACCATTGCTAAGCAAACTGTTCTTTATTTATGGACTAGGTGCCTCCCAGTTCAGCTGCTGTCCGGAGGGAGGGAGGAGGAGGAAGACACTAGGAGACACATTTGATGCTACAACACACACAAATAAACCCGGGAGTTCCTGCACTCTTGCTGGGCGGCAGTGAGCCTGAAATTGAATGTGACACTCTTGACCTTTTGAGCATTAATAATGACACTGTGCACAAAGGTCCCGAGAATAGCTCACTTGCCTGAATACTTATAGACCTCTACTGAGGACGGAGGAGGTGCGACTGACCCGTCAAAGCGGGGCTGGCGTGATGCAGCCTGCGGTTGAGTCTCCACCTGACTGTGGGACATCCTGCTTGGCCTCGTCTGGCGGACTGGCGGAGGGGTGCCGGGTGTAGCGCCCGCTTTTGTGGCCTCCCGACCCTGAAGATAGCGATTCTCTGCTTAGTAGCATTTCCTCGCAAGAACACTTCATATCATGGGGGCCGCGGGGTAGCCGCATCGTCACCTATCCTCGATTCCCTTTTCCCACTAGGCACTAAGGTGCCAGGAGCCCAAGATGTCTAGGGCTCTGAAGGTAAGGAGCTCCTTACCAGTGGATCAGGTTTTCTGATCTTTGGAAGTGCCAACCCACTGTTACATGTTATAAGGACCATGTTGGCCCTGTCGTTGACCTGTTCTTGTTTATATGTTGATGAGTCTAGTTGTCGCGATGTAATGTTCTATTGTCATAATTGTTGTGTAACTGTCACCAGATCAAGCAAAGGGCCAGCAAGCATATATCA
The DNA here is from genome assembly GCA_016271365.2 of Neoceratodus forsteri. Lineage (NCBI taxonomy): Eukaryota > Metazoa > Chordata > Ceratodontiformes > Ceratodontidae > Neoceratodus > Neoceratodus forsteri. Next base: position 826,641,474 of record CM057453.1, on the reverse strand, counting down.
CAGAGTTGTCAAACTTGATGTCCCGGACTGAGGAGAAAGGTTAGATAAAGCAAGACATCCTGAGTCACAGAAATGCACTCCTCTAGGGTGAAACTTCTCTCTCTTAATGTCAACGGCCTGGCCTCACCGATTAAAAGGTCTAAAACACTCGCTTACATTAGGCAGGCTAAAGCAGATACAATATATCTTCAAAAACACACATGACCCTACTGAACACATAAGTTGGCCAAACTGAGCCGGGGCAGGCCTTTCCTCCTCAATTAAGGCGGGGAGGCGATGGGGAGTGGCCATAATAATTTCCCACATCTCCCCTTGAGAGTTGAGTCTTCCTGGGCGGACCCGGAGGCCGATTGTAGTGTGCAGGGCACACTAAGTGATAAGCAGGTGACCCTAGCGAACATCTACCTCCCACCAGGCATCTCAGTCTCCTTATGAGCCCCTGCTAGACAAGATTATACAAAAGACAAAGGGAGTTCTCATGATGGCAGGTGACCTCAATTTAATCATAGACCCTACTACAGATACTTCTAATATTAGGCCTCCTAAACAAACATCCTAAAAATTCTTCAAAAGTTTGTGACTGAGATGGGATGGTGTGATGTCTGGAGGAAACTACACCCTCATTGAGAATTACATACTACTCCCTGTATACCACACCTATTCCCAGTATAGACCAGGCATTATACACAGGTGGAGAGCTTGGGATACCTGCAAGATGTGCAGCTTGGAGATTTCAATCTCAGACCATGCTCCCCAGATCTCCACATGGGATTTTGGCCTCAACCTAAAAGACACAATGGAGACTGAACCCATACCACCTGCGTTCCAAACAGTTCTGTGAATTTTTACGGAAAAATACTAGAAATAAAGGCAGATAACCAGCGTCAGATACCACCATATTTATTGGGATACAATTAAGGCTGTGCTTGAGGACACATAATAAAGTATACTGCGAACAAGAAAAGCAACGTAAAGCGCAAAGACTTAGGCTAGAGGATACCTCCATTTCTTACAAATGGCCCACAAACAAGGAGAATACATCAGTACTGCCCAAATGCAGCAGACCAGATATGAACTGGATCGACTAATTCAGCAGCAGACCGAGATAGCCTTGACCTTTTTGCGTCAAAGATTTTATGAGGCAGGCCCTAGAGCTACTGGCTGCTGGCGTATCAAACCCGTAAACAAAAAAGATAGCCACGATACTATCCATTCGCCACCCAATAGGAGGCCAATACCTCACCAAAGCACTGACGTTGTGGAAGCATTTACTTCATACTATAAGACCTTGTATACCCCGAACATGCAGCATCCCCACAACAAATAGCAGAATACCTGCAGGCAATTACCCTCCCACGGCTAACGGAAGACCATAGGGAAGCACTGGTCGCACCGATCACGGAACTGGAGGTGTCTAGTGCCATTGCAAATGCCAAATCCTTAAAATCCCAGGACCAGATGGATATGGGGCTGAGTTCTACAAGGCAACCAAGATACAAATCTTTCCCAATCTGCTCAATGTGTTCAACTCGGTACTAGAGGAAGCCCACCCCACCATCCTGGTCATATGCAACTATTTCCGTAATTCCCAAAGTGGATAAGAACCATAACTATGTACTTGTATAGGCCCATCTCAGTACTGAATCAAGACTATAAACCATTCATGAGTATTTTGACTCATCGGGTAGACCAGGTGCTCCTCTATTAATAAACAAAGATCAAAGCGGATTTGTCAGATCCGCACCACCACAGACAGCATTAGGCATACTCTACATGTGGTACACCACATGCAAACCAATAAAATCCCAACCATATTAGCCAGCCTAGATGCTGAAAAAGCATTCGATAGAGTGGCTTGGCGTTCCTATACTCAGCGCTACATAAGTTCGGGTTTCCTCTTGCCTTAATCACAGTCCTCCAGAACATGTACTCAGCCCCTGGGCCTGTGTAAAGGTGAATGGGCATCATTCCAACTATTTCCCCTTTTAGGGGGCGAGACAGGATACCCTCTCTCTCCCTGCTATTTGCAATATTTATCGAGCCCTTAGCACAACACATTAGAGGCAGCATGGAATAGAGGAGTAGTGGTGGGTGGAGGAGAGCATCGAGTAGCCCTCTGTCTGGATGACATTCTGCTATACCTTCAGACCCGAGCACTCTCTCCCACACTTAAACAGACTCTGGACTCCTTGGTTTGGTCTCAGGATACAAGTTGAACTTTTCCAAACGGAACTGCTAACCTTTACTATACCCCCTCACCAAAAGTGCAAGGCAATTTCCCAGGGAGGTGGAATCTACAAAACTTAAGTATCTAGGCGTGTATATCCCTCAAACTCTATGGAATACTATAAATATAACTATATCCCTTTCATTAGCTAGTTGAAATCTGACTTAAATTCATAGGCAACATTACCCTGAGCCTCTCCGTAAGATTGATCTAGTCAGAATGGTAACACTCCGAGGGCTTTGTATCTATTTCAAAATATCCCTGTACACCTCCCTCTAAAGATTTTTCGAGAATTTGAATCAGTCTTATCACAAAAGTTTATTTGGGCCAGCCAAAAGCCCGTGTTCGTTTAAAGCCTCACTCTCCCCGACAAGTTGGAGGACTGGCACTCCCAGATCTAAGACATTACCAGCAAGCGGCAGCACTGACATGTGATGTCCGGCAAATCAGAACAACCAACCCACACTGGTTGGATATTGACCGATCAATGTTGGATGACCACACTTATTGGCGAATCTTGTACCAACAAGAAAACAACTGGGGACTGCTTCACCATGTAGACCCTTGGCTTAAGGCCTTGTTCCGTCGTGGCAGACCATTACAACAACACATCGATTGGCGCACTTCCTGTCACTTATATGCCCAATTGCAAGTCTGAGCAGCTTCCTCCAAATAGCTTAGATAACAGCTTTGGCAATGGGAAAGGCATGGGTTGAGGTACCTAGGACAGATAATGTCGGGAGTGCTGTGGTCCTATGCAGAGATCCAAAGGAAGTACAACCTGCCACATCGGGATTTCAACCGTTATTTACAGCTCGCGCACTATGTGGATAGCCTCCCACGGATGATCTGGGAACATGAACACCTTCCTCCCATAATTCAAAATCAAGTCACTCTTAATAAAACTCTGAAACAGAACCACCTAATATCGTTGTACTACCAAGCGTTAAGCGTACAGAGTCAGCCACACATTGCGACATCCGCACACAATGGACCCGGAATCGGGCTATCAGATATTGCCTGTAGACTGGTGTCGAGCTGAGAATACACTGCCAGGTGGCGAGCTCACACCAGTGGCGAGTTTACGTGGAAAAACCTGGTTCGGTATTTCAGAACCCTGCAATTACCTGCCACTTCTCCCAACCCATTCAGCTGCTTGCTGGCGCCTATGTGGGAACCTAAAGCAAATCACTCCCACATCATGTGGGGCTGCCCACACCTGAAGCCATTCTTTGTGCCTCTGCAGACCCAACTGCAAGAAATGCTAGACCTGCAACTACAACTGACAGTTGAGATGTTCTTGTTCTCCATTTTCCCTAAAACCTCAGACCCCAAACACTAGATATCTACTCCTCCTACTCTTATCCACAGCTAAGAAAGCAATTACTAAAGCGTGGTTGACCCCAAAGTCCCCACGATTCAGGATTGGTGGAATATCACAAGACAAATATATACAATGGAAAAAGTCACGCATAGCCTGAATGACCAAGAGGAAAAGTTTACCATCAGATGGGCCAGATGGCAAATATACTATATGCTAAAAGATCATACTTTTACCCCTTAGGGAGCTATATAAAGAAGCCTACTTATGGAGTATAACTCAGACTAGCTAGGGTTATTTCTTAAGATTGTGACCTGTATTGGATGATTGAAGAACAGAATATCCTTACAATGAAATGTTGTAATAGCACTATATATGATACCCGTGGATCATGCCTGAACTTTCCCTCCTGGGAGTAACCTAAGAGGACTTTATACCAATGGACTGGCTTCTCCCTCCATATCCTGCGGCCAGGCTGGACAATATTGTCAGGGATCTAACTCCTATAAATGAACAAATGATACTAAAAATCATATGTTCCTCCCTTCATGTAGAGCAATAGCATAATGTACTTAGGCTGGAATTGTTGTACTGTATAAATGAAATGTAATACTCAGATCTGGATGACATGTATGTATGTGTAACCCCTGCAAATGGGGGTTCCCAAAAGACTTCAGGAGCTTGCTTGAATGCTCCAAGCCTGAATGGTGTTTGGCGTTTAAGCCATTTATCAGTGAGTGTTTTAGAACCTCTGGTACTGTCTCTTTAAGAGCTGTCTGCTTGCAGACATAATTAGTTGTATGGGGACTGTGTGTTTCTTTGATTGAGTACCACTCAAGCTGCTGTAATTCACTCCATTTTGCAGTCACTAGGGTGCAAAGGAACCTATCTGAAAGATGTAACTGTTTGCCAGAAATCATTTACAGTAATAATGAAATTACAGTTTGTCTAACCTGCTTTCTTTGAAGTCAGAACTGTGTCTGCCTAGTTCCCCATTCTGGTTTTGAACTGCTGAACTGGACCAATCAGTGTGGGGTAAGCTAGCTCTAAAATGGTGCCTTGGACGAATCAGAACTTGGACTCATAATCTGAGCCAGCCACAAAAGGATTGTATGGGCAGTGACTCTGGGAGATGTAGTTTAGACTTTGGCACCTTTTTGGACCAACAGCAGCAGTCTATTGTGAGTGACAGCCAATCCAGTCAAGAACTGGGAGGAACTCAAAGGAAGTGCCGGTTTTGTCTGTTGGAGTTTCAGTTTAGATCTGGCAGTGAAGGGGAAAGAAACCCTGTGCTCCTTCAGTGCACAGTTTCAGTCAAAACGTGTGTAAGGCCCAGAGTTCGGTCTGCAGCTTGTGTAACTGCTTGTTAGGACTGAATCCGTCCTGTGAAAAGAATCAAAGGATCTCTGAAGAGTAGAAACCAGGCTCACCCTGTAGAAGACTGGAGAAATTGTTGAATTGCACTTCGGTCTGTCAGGAACTGAATCTGCTGTGTGTTCTCCGGAGTTTGTGCAGTAATTGCGATCGGGATAGAGAAGCAGCCTGCCTGGTATAGTACTTTCTTTTTACCATATAAATGTGTGAAGAGTCTCGTGGAGCTCAAGAGTAGCCCTGCTGACGTTGAAGGACCCTATCTTGTTTGGAGGTCATGAGTACTAATTCAAGGTAGCTCCCTGTTGGATGCCACATTAAATCCAAATGGAATCACTGTACTGCTGACTGTTTAAACTAATTTTTCTTTTCACTGTGTGAAAGGGCCCTACCTGCCACGGTTTGGACTAGCCACTAGGGCTTGGGTACCCAGGGACAGTAACTGGTAGGGATAGGCCTATGCACAGAGCCATAGGTAGATAGTAAAGTGATAAGCTAATTAACCTGATTTCCCCTGTCCTTGTTATATCCCCTAAATAAATCAGAGCTGCTTGTTTCAGCAAAGTTATACTTCCTGAGGTATTTGTCTATGTTGAAGTACTGTACTGTGATTGTTGCTGTATCTTATTTCACAGGAGGTCCCAGTGCGGAACTAGTCCTGGGGTAAGTGTATACTGTGAAGGTAATTCTGATATATTGTGTGGGCCACTAGTGGGAAGAAAGGGGGTTGCAGTGTCCCAGAGGGCTGTGACCAAGTAAGTTTAACTATTGCAAACCCTGACCTCTGGGTGGAGGCACCCGCCATTGGATCTAGGCCCCTCAACCTGTTGGTGGCAAATCAGGCAGGGTAGTAGCCCTGGGATAGTGCCATCTGGGGTTACATCTTGGAGACTCACCGCTGGGATTGTGTGTCCTCTAGTGGCATGTTATGAACCACTGTTAAGAAAAAATGGGCACCCGACAGAAGTGGCTGTGCACCGGCTGGTGGAGTGGTGTACTGGGAGAGATTGACCCCCAAATGCTATGCTTATCCTGGACATCCCCTGGGTATCAATACGGACACTGTACAGGGTACTTTCCAAGGTGGAAGGTTTACAAAACCCTGTGGTGGTGGGTAGGCATGCTAATCTGCTCACCCACACTTTCCTGGCCTAGTAGAGTTTAAGGATCCATAGATGGCTCCAAAGTGCCACAGACCATTACCCCAGAGGGAGCCCTCACTGCCTGGAGAGTATAACTAAGTACAGTAAAGACCCGGTGGGGAATGAGCCCCACCACTGTCTGAAACTTTGAGGAGAAATTTGCTAAATGGTTGCTGGGGAAGGGAAAACTGTGGAGGACTTGAAGAAACTATTCTTGCCACCTGGGGTGTTCCTCCCCAACACCCTCTCCCGCTCCAGTACCCGTAATGGTGGCTGAACCAATGCAGACTCCTATTTCTGCACCTGCCATTAGTCACGACTCTTACCAAAGGTTGAGGATCTTCTCTGGCACCCTCCCACCCCAAGGGGAGGATGACTGGGAGACCTGGATGAACTATGTTGCCCCAAGTGCTAGAATGGCAATGCTCGGAAGCGAAGCGAAAGAGGGTTGTGAGAGCCTCCAGGTCCTGCCCTGGCTACCATTCGTGCTAAACGGGCCAGTAACCCTGAAGTGACTGCACAGGCCTATCTTGAGGCCTTGGAGAATGTGTAGGGAGCCCAGATTCTGATGAGGACATATGGTGGAGAGTAGAGATGCACAACAGTACCAAGGGAGTTGTTGTCTGTGTATGTATCTCGGCTGGAAAAATTGTTGCAAGAATGCCTCAGAAAGGGTATTTTGCCAGTGAATGAACTGGACGAACCAGGCTGGACAGGATCCTTAAGTCTGCCCCCTTCTCAGAACTGCTGTTGCTTCAGTTACGCCTGGCAAATCGACTGGAATCCCACCCTCCTATGATGAGTTAATGAGAGAAATTCGAGGAGTTGAGAAAAGGCGACCTCGGGAGGACCTGCACCAATAGCTGCGGCTCGACGCCAGTGACTGAGGTGACCCATCAAGTGAAGTTCAGGGGCAGAGGGTTGACAGTCAATGAGTGCTCTGACAAGGAAAAGATATGCCACAATGGGGCGAACTGTTGAGAGAGATCCGAGAATTCAAAACAGTCCCTTTATGAAGGCCATGCCTGCAAGTACAGGCCCTGACCTATATCCGACTGCATCTGCTATGGGGTGGGGGTACCCACCCATGTATCTCCTGCTGATAACAGCTCCAAACTTGATTCCTTGACCATGGAAGTGGAGAAACTGACGAGATGTCTCCAAATGCTTATCACTACAGACAGAGATGGCACCAAGGTTTCCAGTTAGTAATACCCCGCTCTGGCTCCCAGTTTGGCACCTCGCCAGCTCAAACTCCAGAAAGTATGTTTTGCTATAATTGTGGGAAGGATGGGCACATGAAAAGAATGCCGGTCCCCAAAGACACTGACAACGTTGCATATAGGCTACAAGGAGAGCTTCAGAGAACAAATCAGTGGTTAAGAGGTGCAGAAATGATCCCAGTGAGAGCCAAAAATGCTAACTCACATCCTTTTGTGGCAAGGTCAGTTGCCCAGGCCCCCACTACCGCCTCTCCAGACTGGTCCAGAATAGTGGGTCCCTCCATGGAGACCACTGTAAAGGTGAATGGAGTGTCTACAAGAGCTGCATTAGACAGTGGCTCCCAAGTGACAATTATGTTCCAAGATTGGTATCAGAAGCATTTGTCAGGCGTGCCCTTACAACCATTAGAAGGACTGCATGTATGGGGTTAAGTGAAGGCCTACCCTATTCCAGGTACATCCAATTTGGCTATCTTTCCCCACCTCTGTGGCTGGAGTGGCCGAACAAGTAGAGACCCTAGCCTTAGTGTGTCCCCACTGGACTGTATGATGGTGTCCCTTTGTTGATTGGAACAAATGCTCATATGTTCAGAAGGCTGGCACAGTTGTGTTATGAAAACAGGGGTCAAAGACTAGTAGAGCTTTAAGAGTTCGGCTTTAATTAAGAAGGCCTATGAGGCACAGAGAGATGCTGAAAAAATAGAACCAGAGGAACGGTCGGAATTGTATGGAAGAAGGATCCTGAGTCTCTGATCCTGGCAAATGCCCAGTGTACCTTACAGGGAGAGGTCCGTATCAGAAAGGATGTTAGAATAAAATATTAATGTTGGATGCACCAGGCGATGGAAAATTGCCAGAGGGACTGCTGGTCAAGCCTAGTATTTTGCCGCTAGAGCCCATGCTTATGCCAGAAGGGTAATGGTCCAAGTTCATAATGTGTCTGAAAGAGACATTCGAGTAAATAGAGGTTGCATACTGGCTAATGTGCATTGTGCAGACACTGCAGTACTACCCAGCAGCAAGAGTTCGAGGAAGAATGACAGAGTAGCGCCTGACTTGTTTGATTTAGTGACTCCCGTTGCCAGCTGAATGGAAAGTGAGGATCAGTGAGAAGCTTGCCCAGAGAGACCAGGTGTTTTCTTTAAAGGAATGGGACGTAGGATGCGTGCGAGGAGCTGAGCACAATATCCGCTGCATGACGAAGACCATTTCGTGAGAGGTCTCGGCCTGGCACCTGCTGACATAGATGATGTGAGGCGGCATCTGCAAGAGATGTTAGCTGCTGGTGTAATACAAGAATCCAGAAGCCCTTATGCTTCCCCATTGTGGTAGTGAGGAAAAAGAATGGGACAGTAAGGATGTGTGTGGATTATCGCACCTTAAACGTGGACTATCCTGATCAGTACACAATGCCCGCATTCAGGATGCTTTGGACTGCCTAAGCGAGAACAAGTGGTTCTCTGTGTTGGATCTCCGCGAGTGGGTACTACCAGATCCGATGGCCCCAGAGGACCGTGAGAAGACAGCCTTTATCTGTCGCTTGGCTTCTATGAATTCATGAGGATGCCTCAAGGGATTTCAGGTGCCCCAGCCACTTTTCAACGATTGATGGAGGCGTGCAGTGGGGACATGAACTTACTAGAGTGCCTGGTATACCTAGATGATGTTATTGTGTTTGGCAGCTCACTGGAGGAACATGAGAGCAGATTATTTAAGGTATTGGACCGACTGGAGGACTTTGGCCTTAAACTGTCCATTGATAAGTGTCAATTCTTTCAAACATCAGTAAAGTATGTGGGACATAGTATCCACCGAGGAATAGAGACCGACCCAAGTAAAGTTGAGGCCTTGACCACCTGGCCACAGCCAAAATCTAAAAGAACTGCAAAGATTCCTGGGATTCTGTGGTTATTATCGGAGCTTCATCAAGGACTATTCAAGAGTGATCCGCCCTTTACTTAACCTTACTCAAGGGTATTCCCCAACCCACAAAAAATACAAAAGTCAGCGTCCTCAAGACTGAAAGAGTGTATTTTCATCCGAGTGAAGTATTTGGGGCCGCTGCACTCCTGATTATGAGACTGCTTTTCATGAGATCATATATCAACTTACCCATGCTCCAGTGCTGGCCTATGCCGATCCAAGAAAACCTTCGTCCTGCACACTGATGCTAGCTTGCAAGGGTTGGGGCTGTGTTGTACCAAGAGCACGAGAATGGCCTGAGACCAGTGGCCTTTGCCAGTAGAAGCCTGACCCCATCCAAAAGAACTATCCTGTACATAAGTTAGAGTTCCTAGCTTTGAAGTGGGCTATTGTTGACCAATTCCATGAGTACTTGTATGGGGCTAAAATACTAGTAAAACTGACAATAATCCTTTGACTTATGTGCAGACTTCAGCTAAGTTGGATGCCACTGGCCATAGGTGGCTTTCTGCATTATCTACATATGACTATGCTCTCGAATACCGAGCAGGTCTGAGCCACATAGATGCTGATGCTCTCTCCTGGAGGCCTGTTCCCCAGAATGATTGGGTCCGATTGGCAGAACCTGACATTCGGGCACTCTGCCGGAAGTTTGACAGGGAGGAACAAATGTCCACGGACGCAGTGGACTGCATGTTGGATTGCTTGGGACCCTCTGAGAATTGCATACCTGCTGCTTTTGCCCTTTTCTGCAATAGACATTGGTGCACTGCCTCAGCTGGACAATGACAGTATTGACGAGCTCAATCCCTCGATCCCATGATCAAATCAGCTTTAGAAGCCCTCTATGCAGGAAAAGATGTGTCCAAATTACGCTCCACTGATTTGAGAACTGCACTATTATACAAAGAAGGTCCTAAGTTGAAACTGATCAATAAACTGTTATACAGAGAAACAGTAGACAGAGGGGACAAGTAGACAAACAACAACTGGTGCTGCCCATGCCTTCGAGACTCAGTATTGAGGTCCTTGCACAACCACATGGGGCACCTTGGTATAGACAGAACACTTGACTTGGTGAGATCCAGATTCTATTGGCCTAAGATGGGGCTGATGTGGAGCAACACATTCGAACTTGTAGTCACTGCTTACAGAGGAAAGCTTTGCCCCAGAGGGCTGCCCCTTGTTAACATAACCACCAGTGCACCCATGGAGCTGGTCTGTATTGATTTTCTGAGTTTGGAGTCAGATCAAAGAAATATCAGTAATGTGCTGGTGGTCACTGACCATTTCACGAGATATGCCCAAGCTTTCCCACCAAAGACCAGAAAGCATCCACTGTAGCCAAAGTACTTGTAGAAAACTTTTTGTTCACTATGGGGCTCCACAAAGAATCCATTCTGATCAAGGGAGAACTTTGAGAGTCGTCTGATCAAAGAGATGCTTTCTCTTGGGGAGTGCGAAGTCCAGAACCACTCCTTACCACCCCAGGGGACCCACAGCCTGAGCGTTTCAACGCACTTTGCTAGATATGCTAGGCACCCTGCACCCAAAGGACAAGCCTAGATGGAGCCAACAAATTAGCACCCTGGTACATGCTTATAACTGCACCAAAGTGATGCCACTGGGTTCTCCCCCTACCGCCTGATGTTTGGAAGAAAGCTCGACTACCGGTAGATGTGTGTTTTGGAGTCTCTCCTGATGGGGTTCAAGCTGACAACTATTTACAGTATGTGCAAAGTTAAAGGCCCAGCTAACTCATGCGTACCAACTGGCTCAAACCATGGCTGCCAAAAGAAATCTGGCCAACAAAGAAAGGTATGATAAAAGGTAAAAGCACAGGAACTCCAGGAGGGAGATCGGGTATTGCTAAGAAATCTGGGACTGCATGGCAAACACAAGATTGCTGACAGATGGCACCATCTCCCTCACATTGTAGTGGGCAAACTAGATGATCTGCCAGTGTACAAAGTAAGGCCTGAGAATAATTCAAAGATGTAAAAACAATGCATAGAAATCATTTACTGCCCATTGGACAAATCTTGATTGAGTCTGAGCCCTAGAAGATGCCCCTCTGGACCAGTGACTAGAGCTGCTGCTAAGAAAAGATCAAGAACGTCTGCACCTACAGAAGCAGAGTTAAAGTGTTCCCCTCCACAAGTCCCAGTTGAGCATGACTGTCAGTCCATATCAGAAGAAAGTGAGAGGACTTTGAATACTATCCTTCGAACTGAGTCAATTGTTTGAGGCAATCCCTAGTCAATACTGGAGGCAAGCTGGGCCTTCTGGACTGTCTAACCCCCAGCTTCATCCCTGGAGCCAATGCTCCCAGAAAGTGAAGTGAAAGCATCAGATCAGATGAAATGGAATCATTGTGCATGGTTGAACTGTTTGAGCTTTCAGGGAGGAAAATGATGGATTGGGTCAGACTGGTGATACACCAGAACAAGAAGAGTATTTTGAGTGCCCTGACAGTCCACTGCCAGTGTCCAAAGCTCTCCATGCAGCCAAATGTTGTGGACTCAGAAACTGTAACTCCTGGAGCTGAAAGTGCCCCAAGTACTAACCTCTCTACCCCCATGGAGACCCCTGACAAGTGAGGACAATGCTGAAAATGAGGCTCAGAATGCAGAGACTGTAACAGTTCCCCTAGAAAGACTGGTCGAGCTGTAAAGCCTGTGGTGCACCTTAGTTATGATTCACTTGGAAGGCCTGTGGACTTGCCTCTCAGTGTTGTCCATAAGGGTGTATGTGTCCAAGCTCATTGCCCCAAACTGAGCGTCAGGTGCTAACTAAAGTTACTTGTGTTGCTTGCACTCTAACTGGTGCCCTTGCACCGTCCGGCCCCAAGGTAACTGATAGGAAGGGCCCCTCTCTTCAGGTTTCATGTACAAGAGGTAATAACTTGAGTTATGGTACAATGTGTGTGTAATACTGTGTAAAAGTGACGATACTGCAATGTTTCAGAAATGTGTTCTTGGTAAAATGATGTATTGACTGATGATTACATGTGTGAGCCTAATGCAAATGTATATGGTTGCAGTTAAAACTTATGAGGGTACATTGCTTGACGTGGACGTCAAGCTTTCCCAAACCAAAAAGGTGTAACCCCTGCAAATGGGGGTTCCCAAAAGACTTCAGGAGCTTACTTGAATGCTCCAAGCCTGAATGGTGTTTGGCGTTTAAGCCATTTATCAGTGAGTGTTTTAGAGCCTCTGGTACTGTCTCTTTAAGAGCTGTCTGCTTGCAGACATAATTAGTTGTATGGGAGACTGTGTGCTTCTCTGTTTGAGTACCACTCGAGCTGCTGCCAATTCACTCCATTTTGCAGTCACTAGGAGTGCAAGGGAACCTATCTGAAAGATGTAACTGTTTGCCAGAAATCATTTACAGTAATAATGAAATTACAGTTTGTCTAACCTGCTTTCTTTGCAGTCAGAACTGTGTCTGCCTAGTTCCCATTCTGGTTTTGAACTGCTGAACTGGACCAATCAGTGTGGGGTAAGCTAGCTCTAAAGTGGTGCCTTGGACGAATCAGAACTTGGACTCATAATCTGAGCCAGCCACAAGAGGATTGTATGGGCAGTGACTCTGGGAGATGTAGTTTAGACTTGGCCTTTTGGACCAACAGCATCAGTCTATTGTGAGTGACAGCCAATCCAGTAAAGAACTGGGAGGAACTCAAAGGAAGTGCCGGTTTGTCTGTTGGAGTTTCAGTTTAGATCTGGCAGTGAAGGGAAAGAAACCCTGTGCTCCTTCAGTGCACAGTTTCAGTCAAAAACGTGTGTAAGCCCAGAGTTCCGGTCTGCAGCTTGTGTAACTGCTTGTTAGGACTGAATCCGTCCTGTGAAAAGAATCAAAGGATCTCTGAAGAGTAGAAACCAGACTCACCCTGTAGAAGACTGGAGAAATTGTTGAATTGCACTCAGTCTGTCAGGAACTGAATCTGCTGTGTGTTCTCCGGGTATTGTGCAGTAATTGCGATCGGGATAGAAGCAGCCTGCCTGGTATAGTACTTTCTTTTTACCATATAAATGTGTGAAGAGTCTCGTGGAGCTCAAGAGTAGCCCTGCTGGCGTTGAAGGACCCTATGTTGTTTGGAGGTCGTGAGTACTAATTCAGGGTGGCTCCCTATTGATTGCCACATTAAATCCAAATGGAATCACTGTACTGCTGACTGTTTAAACTAATTTTCTTTTTCACTGTGTGAAAGGGCCCTACCAGCTGCCACGGTTTGGACTAGCCACTAGGGCTTGGGTACCCAGGGACAGTAACTGGTAGGGATAGCCTTGCACAGAGCCATGAGTAGATAGTAAAGTGATAAGCTAATTAACCTGATTTCCCCTGTCCTTGTTATATCCCCTAAATAAATCAGAGCTGTTTGTTTCAGCAAAGTTATACTTCCTGAGGTATTTGTCTATGTTGAAGTACTGTACTGTGATTGTTGCACTGTATCTTATTTCACAGGAGGTCCCAGTGCGGAACTAGTCCTGGGGGTAAGTGTATACTGTAAAGGTAATTCTGATATATTGTGTGGGCCACTAGTGGGAAGAAAGGGGTTGCAGTGTCCCAGAGGGCTGTGACCAAGTAAGTTTAACTATTGCAAACCCTGACCTCTGGGTGGAGGCACCGCCATTGGATCCAGGCCCCTCAACCTGTTAGTGGCAAATCAGGCAGGGGTAGTAGCCCCTGGGATAGTGCCATCTAGGGGTTACATATGTATATATGTTTTAAAACCTAAATAAAAAAGGATATTTAAAAAAAGGATTACTCTACTTATTATTACGGGAGATCGGGACTTGGGGGACTGCTAGACCACCAGGGTTATTTTAGTTCTTATTATGGAGATCGGTGCTTGGGGGCACTAAACTATCAGAAACTATTAATAATTATGAGGAAAGGCGGGGGTGATTACAGGAGTTTTACTTATTATTACGGCAGATCGGGGCGGGGGCGACACATTGGCACACCCTCCCAGAGAAGTTCAGTGTATTGAGACCAGCCCTTGGCTGGTCTAACAATATTGAGACCTTTACCCTCTGGGAGGGTTTTGAGCATAGCAACTTAGGGATATGGCAGCCTGCATTTGCCACAAGCCCCAGCACCATGTCACAGCCCATTTTGTGGTGCAAGGCTGGCGCAAGCCCTTTGGTGCATGCAGCCTTCGTTTGATGCAGGCTGCTTTGAGAACAGCTCAGGGTGCAATTTTTGACACAAGGTGCCACTTGTGTCATTTATGTTTGATGCAGGCACCTTGTGTTGATCTAAGGGCCTTGAGAATCGGGTCCATGACACTTACTTTTGACTTTTTCGGATGAGACATACCTATTAGCAACTGAGGGAAAGTTATGAATGAAGAAGTCTAGGGCACCATCTGTGGTAGGAAGCACTCTGATTTGATGCCAATTGATTTCTGCTAGGAAGCCCGTAAGACTCCTTAGAAATCTGAAGAAATCTCATGCATGAAAGATTTTAGGTTGTGATTTTGTGGCATTGTTTTGGATATACAGAAAATGAGGGCATGGCCACTGATAGAGTCTAAGAAGACACCTACAGCCCTAATCCTGTCTGGATTGGAGACAACTACCACTCAGTAGGAATGGTTGTCAGTTCTGTTAATACGTCTAATGTGCTGACTAATGATTTGTGTAAAGGCGGACATCAAGTAGCTGGGCTTTGAGTCAAGTTCTGTATCCTGAGCCCAGTTTAGGTTGAAATCCCCAAGTATGATTAATTCTCCAGGAGGCTGGTCAGCTAGGGCTTTGGTTATTTCAACAAGGGCCCGGATGCCACCGAAGTGGGTTATAAATATAGCCACACAGAGTGGTTAAATATCACCACATAATATTTTGATAAATAGGGCCTCTCTCCTAGAAGTATCAAGGTTGATGACATCAGCAAGGGAGACATTTATGGAGAAGCTGACATAGATTAGAACTCCACCCCTTTCTTGCCAATTCTGTCTCTCCTAGAAGTATTCTATTTATTTATTTTTTGAATATTGGAAACAACCTTTGAGTATGAACTCTTTACAAAGGTTCCACATCAGGACGAGAAACAGAGCAGACATCACAAAACATAACAATTTTTACAGTACTTTAGAATACAGGCAAAACATATTTACAGGAATCACAGGCAATTGTCTTACATAACAAGATTAAATAACCACTATGAGATGTGCCAGAATAGCTGCCCCAGAAGGGCCTGTCAAGTAGGAGTTGGAAAAAAGGGGTGAGAGAGAGATTGTGGGAGAGAGAGAAGTGGGAGGAGGGAGAAGTTGGGGGTGTTGGGAGGAGGGGAGTGGGGGTGTATGGAGAGAATACATGGTGCGGTGAGGGAAATAGGAGCATTGTGGGTGAAAACACCAGGTGTGAATTGGCAGGATGAGTGGTTAGTGGGAGGATGAGTGACTAGTGGGATGCTGTTGGGGGAGGCCAGGGAAGGAGGAGGGGTCAGGTAAATTTTCAGGAGGATCAATCAGACAGCTGAGGAGAGTATCCAGGTAGGAGATTCATTCTCAGGTCAGGCAGTTGCAGGTGTTTAAATTCCACAGGTGTTGCTTCAGTTCATTCTAAAGGACGAATGCTTATAGTGTTAAGTGCAGCAGCAGGGATCTCATTAAGCCACAGTGGGCTCGAGTGCGAGAAAGATCTTTGTCCCAGTGTAGTTCTACAAAGGGGACACCAAGCAAGGCTAGCGCTGTTCTTTGTGTATTGTAATTGGAGCTGGCTTCCTTTACCAGGTCAGCTATGCAGGTAGGGGTTAGGGAGAGCATAGCCTTCCTCCCTAGCAGAGCAGGTTTGATATCTGATCCTGTTTTGGAGGCGATAGAATGTGGGCCTGCCCATACAGGGTACAGGTGTGCGTGAAGTGGTCTGCATTTAGCAGTAGTCTGCAAGCCTTGTTCAGGGCTGTTGCTACCCTTTTAAGGGCTGTATCAGTGGCAGGCGCGTAAACCACAAGCCCGTAGTCAACCAAGGAGAAGATGGAGCTGGAGACAGAGAGCCAGAGGGCTTCAGTAGATAGGCTTTTCTTGTGCCTAAACAGGATCACTAATTTGGTGTTCACAGCTTTCACCACCATGTCAATGTGTTGAACATATGAGAGGTGTCATCCACCCGACACCCAGGTACTTGAAGGAGTGTGCCTGTTCCAGGGGACAGCCAGGTGATTTGTGACTGTTAGGTCTGGGTACCTCCTTTTTAGTTGGGGCTAGAGAGGAGCATTGTCTTGTTTTTTTATAGTTTAGTAACAACCTTTGGGAGTTAAACCAGGTCTCCAGTTACTGGAAGGATGTTTGTAGCTCAGCTTGCAGATGGTCTATGTGAGAGTGACAACTAAGAATGACAGCATCATCAGCGTATAAAATGACTTTCCTGGGGCAGGCATCCGCAGATTGTTCAGAAACATACTGAACAGCAGGGGACCAAAGATGGACATTTGAGGCACTCCTAATGAGACTTCTTTGGAAGCAGATCTGGAGTGACCTATCTTGACTCTTTTGAGACTGGGATGTTGGTAGTCCTGGAACCACAGGACGGCATTTGGGAAACACCAAGGGCATGCAATTGAGACAGCATGAGCGGGTGGCAAACTGTGTCGAATGCCTTGGTTAGATCGATAAAGATGGATCCAACCAGTTTACCCTCATCTAAAGCCTTCTGAACATAATCAGTGAAGTCCACCAGCACAGTAGCTATGCTGTGGTGTTTCCTAAATCCATGCTGCTGAGGACATTGCAGCTGGTATTTTGAATATGGTCTGTGAAGTAGTACAATTTGTAAGTTCCACTTCATGGGACATGACCTGTGGCTTTAGCCAGGTCTCAGATAATGCCATAATGTTACATTTGTAATATATCTACCCAGCTTCCAGTTCTTCCATTTTAGAACTTAGGCTATTTATGTTTAGGTGGACTCACTTCAAGCCTCTGGTGTAAGCCCAGCCTGGATCAGTGGGAGAATTGATCATGAGGTTAGCAGGGCAGGGCCAGGATTAGACTCAACATCACCAGATAGGACAATTTTGATAGCTGGTAGAAGCCAGGGGTTAAATTTACACATAGCGAAAGGTTAGGCATTCTAATATCCTTTGAGGAAGAAAGAATTCTGTAGAAATTTCCACTTATCTACATACCATGAAAAAGCAGAAAAAGTG
Organism: Neoceratodus forsteri; assembly: GCA_016271365.2. Taxonomy (NCBI): domain Eukaryota; kingdom Metazoa; phylum Chordata; order Ceratodontiformes; family Ceratodontidae; genus Neoceratodus; species Neoceratodus forsteri. Next base: position 826,624,110 of record CM057453.1, on the reverse strand, counting down.
ATTGCAGTCATAAACAGTAGGTGACAGAAAAGGAGGGGTAGTGTAGCAGTTTTTCTCTTCTTTTAGTGTAGAGGCGGAAATCTTAGTAGCAACTGACCCATGCTTAGAATAAATAAGTAGGTTATAGAAGTGGCAGTAGCCAAACCTTTCAGGGCCATGGTAGGTTTGTAGGCAGCATAGACCCTGTAGTACATGCAGACAGAGGCCTGCAAATTGCTGAAAACTCAATGGTGGCTCAGTCACCTCAGGAGAAACCAAGCTAAATGGCGTCAGGTAGGATGGCAGAGACTGAAAGAAGCACCCCACTATTGCATTTAATCAATTTAATGGAGAAAGCAACTTTATTGAATCCTTATTTTTTTAAGCAAAGGGACAGCAATACCTTATGGAGAGACATACTCCTGTCTCCATGTGTCTGCTGAATCTGTTCAGGCAGAGATAACGTACAATATAAAAGAAAGCATTTGTGGCAGTAGACAGGATAGCATTAAAGGCAAGATGCCTTTAGAGTTAGCTTGAAGCCCATTTAAAAGTTAACTGTGTCCCATGAGGGCTAAGAATAATAAAACAACCAACCTTTGGGATGTATAGAACCAATTGTTTCAAGAGGATGACAGATCCACTTGTTAGAATCTTCTGCAGGCTTGAGTAAGTATATTTTAAAAGATGCAAAGACTGTAGAAAATCAGTTGAAGAGTAACTAATACTTAAAGAGCCCCAATTACAGGATTTTTCAAGCTACATGGGTTATGATATGAATCTATAGATCAGCTGAACTGGACTTTACAGACTTCTGATGAGAGGAGTAGGAGAGTTAAGGAGAGAAATGTTGAAAGATGCTGTTGAAATTATGAAGACAGGCATATGTTTGAATGGAGCAAACATAAAGAACAACCAAGCTCAATTTTAAAACATTTATTTATTTATTTACATTTTGGTCACTGGGTGGGCCGCTGATACCTTGACGGTCCCTTTTCAGGGGTGACCGGAAAACATAGCAATCATGTAGATACATATACTTCTGGCTCAGAGACTGAGGAAAATAATGCTGAGGGACAGCAGGAATCACACTTGCTTTTTGGTGGAAAGTCAGGAATGTACTACAGGCGACCCTATCACAATACTTACAACTCCCCCTCAACAGTCAGCAAGCCCTGAACAGGGAGAACAATCTAACACCCAGAAAAACACAGCGACAGTCATTCTCATTCCACAATTACCACAGTGCCCCAGAGAACTGTCAGACGAGTCAAAGGATTGTAAAACTACAAGAAGAAAACAAAGGAGGGCAGCAGGGGCAAGGGAGGAAGAGGCAGGAAAAGAGGGTGTATATGGAACCAAGAGGGATACAGACAAGAACAGGGCTACAAGAACCTACAAGATTAAGGCTGCAACACTAGGGGAGTAGGTGAAGGAACAGACAGAAGATGTAATTAACGTTAATGGTGATATGAATTTAGAAACTACATCTACCGTTTGTGACACAGTGGACTCTATAATAGTTGTGAATATTTCCAGCTATATGTTAACTGAAAAGGAATCTAGAACACTGGAAAAGGGCTTACATTACATTCGAGCGAATAGTTGAAACAGATCTGATACTATCATAGATTTACATAGCTATGCTAGAAAACTGAATCTCTCGTCTTTCATAAAAACAAAAATACAAGTGGGACAATGATAAATTAGCATGAATTAGTGATGCCTGACTTTGTTCAAGAATCTGTAACACCTGACTCTATTGGAGTGTGTATCCCAGCATAATCAAGTACAGACTATGTCAGAAGGTAATACATTGAAGCAAAGATCTAGATTCATTCCACCAAACAATGCCACACTGAACATTTTTCTAAAAGGCGTGTGAGAAGGATATGTAGGAATTAGCAGCAGCCCCTCAAAGTCACACCATTATAACTGTACTCATGAGGAGAAGGCTGCTATTAAACAACTGTCTGACAATCTGGCCATCACCATAAAGCCCGCAGATAAAGGCGGTGCTACTGGGTGATGGATAAAGAAATATCAGCAGTCCATGTTAGAAATTTTAATGGATAAGAGTTTTTATATTAAACTCACTTATGACCTCCCTAGTGTTTTCAGAAAAAATCTACTGATGTCTTACTATATGAAGCACTAATAAATCAGGTTATTACAAGGCCGGCCCATCGGCACAGTGGTTGGATTTCTGCTTGCGACACCAGCAACCAGGTTCAGGAGCAGACTCAGGTTGCTGGTGGGCCGACCAGTGGAGAAGTCTTGAGCATCCAGGGACTGCTTGCCTTCTCTGTTGGGAGGAGGGAGGAGGGTTGGGCCCAGCTTACATGCCTCAGCAGAGGCCGGGGTATAGAAAATCCTGCTGGTAGCGGAAGGGGCCAGGGGAGCTGTGTGGTGGATGTGACGTCTAGTGCCTTGATGTCAGGGTGTAACACCACAGAAAGAACAGGGAAAACACAGCCAGAGTGATGAGAAGATGGAGCACCAGTACTGGCCCTGATAGCTCCTGCCTGCCTGACCACCGGGGACCCAACGAAACCTAGAAATATCGGGGTGTAAGGTCCCACCCCATACCTGCCTGGGGATATAAACCATGGCTCCTGTGAGGGAACTTCGGGATTCAGGTACAGCAGAGATTCGGGCAGTACCAGGTGTCTCCGAGGATGCGGAGCTCCGCGCCGAAGGCAGAGAAACGGAAAAAAAAATCAGGTTATTGCACAAGACAGCTATAAGTATTTGACTGTTCCATATCTGATCACGAGCAATTATTTATGGTTTACTGAAGAGTCATAAAGAACTTTCTTACCCTCTGATGAGACCAGCTGTGGCCATTATTGGTTCATTAACTGAACCAATGGCTAAACTGTAGATTTTACATAAAACCAGTGGCCCAAAAAGCACAATCTTACATTACGAAACATACTTTGGAAGTTTTGGAAAATGTAGCAATTGAATCTGACTGGATCTTGGCCACATTAGATGTGCAATCTTTATCTACTAACCTACCCCATGGTGAGGGTTGGAGGCATCAACAGATGCTTTATGTACACATACAACTTACATGATGGGGCATGGTTAAGTAGCAGAGCAGAGCAGATGTTCCTGTCTAGTGCTCCCAAGGAAACAAGATTTTTCTACATTAGAATCCTGTATTTTATTGATTTATTCATCTGCACAACCTACTGGGTATAAAGGAAAACTTGTGAAGTACCAGCAAGGGAAAATCTAGAGCCACAGCTCCAGAAATTGACTTTTTCCAGACAAAATCAGCAAAGCCATGAGGTGCTAGGCCGATGCTTCAGGACAAAGCCGTAGGCGTAGTGGGTACTAGTTGCCAAGGGTGTGCCTCTTGTGCACGGTGAATACCATGCTTACGCGGCTGGTCAGATCAGTGCAGGATATGAATTAGAAGCTGGATGCATTGACCACCAAGAGTGACCACTCTACAGACAAGGATGTATGGAGCAGAACAGTCAGTGTAGTGCATGGATGGGTCGGTGCCCAAAGCAGTAGATGCAACCACTGAATTAAGTAAAGAAAATGGCCTTCTCTGACAGCAGTTGGAGACCACTGAAAACCAGACTCAAGTATGGAATATTCATCTGGTGGGACTGCCAGAACAAGTGGAGGGAGAATCGCCTCTCGATTTTATTATAACACAGCTCCCACAAATATTAGGAGTCTCTGAATAAGATCCTGCCTTCCTCCTTGAAAAAGTGTATAGAATTATACCGTGAAGGGCTACAGCTGGTGGAGCAGGACCCAGGACTTTTCTGATCGTTTGCAATGGAGTAGGGTGAGAGACAGAATTTTAATGATCGCCAGATGGAAGAGGGACCTTAAATATGGAGATGCCTCCCTGATACTTCTTCCTGATATTTCCTACTCGACAAGGCAATAGCACAAGACCAGGTATGGAGGGCACTACGTGCTTTAGAACTTCAGCACCAGCTACTGATTCCAGCAAAACTGAAAGTGACATGGAATGGCTGTACATACTTGTTCAACGAGCCAAGAGAGACTGTGAAGCTCATTTAACACATCGAGAAGGAAAGGAGAGCCATGAAACCAATGATTTTTAATACCCCCCACCAGCCCCTTACTTAACTAGTAGGCACACTTCCCATACTTTTTCTGCCTAGGGAAAAGGGAGGGTGGGGGTACAAAGTAATTGCAATGAAGAAAACACAAAGTGTTGGTGTACTAGACACAAACAGACCTATACCAAAACCCAGGTCCTGAGGACGGAGCGTTTGCCAAAGGCTATACTAGGTTTGTACTTCTGGACAGGGATATACAGTAAATCCACACAGGAAGCAGTAACTAGATTGTCCATACCAGGCTGGGATTCTAGAGTGTGGCTTTATTCCGAAACAAGTTGGAAACACAAAAGCAAAGATGGACCCCGAGGGTTTACACTTTGTGGCACAAGGCAATGCAGAACACATCTGTAGAAACAGAAATTTGAATGTCCCATATAGCATAGGATTAAACATCTGGAAATTGTGGAACTAGCCACAGTGAAAACACACAAACTCTTCTGGAAAGGCACTAGGCCAGTAATTAGAACAGTTCCCATATGGCATTGGAAAGGAATGTGGCACCCTGGCAATGACAGAGCACTCAAGACTCAAAACTAGCAGAACACCCACATACAAGGGTAAACTTCTTCAGGCATTGGCCACATGCACTGACAGAAAACAGGCACCCTTACAGAACCTGAAGTGCTGAACTGGTCACTCCAGATGGGGGTCTCCACCTTTTGCTTCCACGTCCATACCCAGCCATTCTTTCAGAGTTACACTTCACAAATACTGAAACTGTAGAAATTGATGCTATCTTGAAATGTTAGCACATTTAACATCAGGAACACCACTAGGGTGTAAGGTTAAAGTCCTGAACAAAGGGCAAGTTGCATATGGGACATCCACTGTTGTCAGCAAACTTTAAAACACAAATCTTCTTGAGAAAATCCTCACAGAAGTTGGGTGAAAAGGTCCCTTTATCAGAGAGTCACCCCACAGAAAAAAGGCAGGTACATATCCTGGGTAACTCAGACAGAATCTACTCACAGTTTGTACACCAAAGGCAGCTTCACAAAAGTTCAAGGTTCGATCAGGGGTTGCCCTAAAATCTTCTGCAGTCCTCCTCATCCCACGTCTCATGGGCTTCTGTCTCCTGAGCAGCACGGTTTTCGTAAAGGGCACAGCACATCGTCAGCCCTTGTCACTGTCGCATCCGAGATCAGAACCGCTAGGACCAGGTAAACTCTCAAGTGTGATTTTCATCGATGTCTCAAAAGCCTTTGATCTAGTTGACCATGCCCTGCTCTGTGCTGAGCCTGGGTCATTTGGCTTGTCACCCCTGTACACTGCTGGTTCTCCAACTACTTACAGGGCAGGTAGCAGCTGATCAAATACAACAAGGTGCTCTCGGACACCACTGCTGTGTCCTCAGGTGTTCCCAAGGCTCGGTCCTGGGGCCCTGCTCTTTCCATCTTTGTGAACAACTTACCTGCTACCATTCCCACTCCAGGTCCATTCTATATGCAGATGACTTGGTCATCCTAACCCCTCCCGGGACATAGGGGTCATTAACCACCAGCTGGCGAGGACTTTAGGAGTGTTCAGTCTTGGATAACATCCCACAAGCTGGTCCTCAACCTCAAAAAAAAAAACCAGGCCAAGCTCTTCGGGTCTCTGGCCAAGATTATGGCCTCCCATGCACCCTTGTATATCACTGGTCTTGATGGAGCCCCAGTCCTTATCACCAACTCTATCAAATACCTTGGAGTTACACTTGACTCTCAGCCTGAAATTGGACTCCATATCCTTAGTGTCTGCAGAGCCGTTAACTACAAATTGGTCTAGCCTATCATGCCAAGAGCACTTACACCTGTAGCCTGCCTTGCGCTGGCTAGAGGTGTGCTCCTACCTCTCACTGCTATGGGCTTCTCCTGTTTGCCTGTACATCCAAAACCCACCTTGCCAGGTAGGCCATTGCCTATGACAATATCTGCCAGTTTGCATTTGCTTCCCTAAGACTCACCCACCACTGTGACCTGTACAGTAAGCTAACTGGCTCCCCATCCAATCACATAAATTTTGTCCTGGGCTGCTTCACAGGCAAGGTCCTTGGGACTGGCACCCCACCTGGTTTGGCGGAGCTCCTTGTGCTGGTGGCCCCCTCATATTCCCTCAGATCCCTTGGCCCTGCTCTAAGGATTTCTGCCCCACGCACTCAAATGAGGACAGAGATTTTGCATCGTGTGCCCCCAGACTATGGAACACCCTTCCAGTCCTGGTTCGCACCTCCCCTCACAGGCTTGCCTCGAACCTCCCTGTGGAGACATTTGAAGCTCTCTTGAGAGTGTGGCTGTCCCAAGCCTCTGTAATCTCACTTGGACCCCTGCTGAACATCCCTCCTAATGCACTGACTGTCTGCATGGATTCTGTCCTGCATTCAATTCAGTTCATAGGGTGCAGGGTACTGCTCTGTCGGTGCCCCTTCTGCTTTTCTGCCTGATGGCTTGATACTAAGACAGATGCTCCATAGGAGGACCACATGGTGGAGTAATGGCGTCATGGCTTTCAATTACGCAGGGATTGCCCACATGGTCTGTACACTCTAAGTAATTGAAGCTGGAAGATCAGGCTGAATATAGAACCACACTGATGCTTGCTTCTGAAATGCCTGGTGTTTCTTCTGGGCTAATTTCATCTCACGAAATGTTTTTATTGCTACCTTTGGGGGTAATCTTAATTAGGACAGCTCATGGAATACCATAAGTAGTTGGAATATCATTGCAAATAATGCAATTAACCAATTAGTACTTTGTTAATATATTATTACAGGAATGGTATTGGATAGCCAGAAATTTGTAACTAGGCTCCTCCTCGGGAAATCAAAAGTTCTACTTTTATTACTTGGATAATCACATGTGAGTTACAGATTGCCTTTGCACATCATGGTTACTAGGGCATCGTCTTGAAATATCACAGTACAGTAACCCTATTAGGCTCTGTGTTGTATACAGCTTTGGATAACCTGAATGGAATAAGTAATATGTTACATCCCCTTTGTTGTAATGCTGAGAAAGGTGTCAGACATATTCCTTTGTAAGAGAATGTGTGGTTTTCCAGTCAATTGTGGTATCCTTTCATGGATGTTGTATTATAAGTTTTGTGCACAAAATTTATAAATAAAGGCCCAGATATTCAAAATAGTTGAGCTGTGCGCAATAGGGTTGCGTCTGCGCAAGTCGAATGCGCCATTCTGCGATATTCAGCAGGAGGTAGTTGCACCCGAAACCACGCTGAGCAACAGCGCAATGATAATGAAGGCATGCGCAACTGAAGGGGAGGAACCATGCATAATAGCGAGTGCGATATTCAACAAATTGCGCCATGTGCAATAGGGGAGCAAGCAGAAGTTGTGCCATAGCGAAATGGCCCAAACAAAAAGAAGCAAGGGAGAGGTGCAAAACGCTACAGGGAAGGCACATGAGGCTGAACTCTAGCCACACAAACAGGGCAGGAGGGACACACAGGGCAGGCCAGGAAAGGCACCCTGAACACAGAGGCACAGGAAGGTATGGTGAGACACAGCCAGTGCAGAAGGAGAAGTGCCACACAGCACAGAGGCCACCACAGGCAGGTGTTCCCGGTGCAGGGGAAGTAGCAGTGAGGACAGTGGGGAATACAGTAACAGCTGCCGGGGTGAACACAAACCAGGGACATGGCCAGTGCCACCTTCTAGATGGAGGCCGTTATGAGGGGGTGAGAAGGCAGGCAGCAGGGGGACATGGCCGTGGAAGGGCCTGTCGGTGGTATGCTCCCAACAGGCAGTACTGAGCCCGCACCAGCTTTGAGCTGTACAGTGATATTGAGATTGTGGGCCGGTACCGCCTGAATAGGGCAATTCTGAGGCAGCTCTGTGAGCTGTGCAGTGATGTGATGCAGGCACCCACACGACGGAGCCATGCTGTGTCAGTGGAGACTAAAGTGACAGCTTGCATGTGCTTGCTCGCCACGGGTACCTTCCAGAGACCAACTCAGGACATCACAGGCATAACCCAGTCGGCCACGTCACACCATCTCACCCAATTCCTCAGCGCACTGCTGCCACATGCTGGTACATCCATTTCCTCAAGCACACGTGGACGCACAGCAAACATACAGGAGTTCCACAGGGTAGCACGTATGCCTGGCATGCTGAGGCAATAGACTGCACCCATGTGGCCATCACGGACACCACCCGGCCCCGAGGGGTCATATATCAATCACAAGGGCTATGCCAGCATCAACTGCCAGGTGGTGCGCGATGCCAGGGACGATAATCAATGTCTGTGCCATGCACCCTGGAGAGCACACGATGCCTTCATCTGGCACCAGTCAGCATTGTGCCACAGATTGAGAGTGGGAACATCCCCACTGGACACCTAGTGGGTGAGTATGACAACCACACGGACAATCATAGGGCCTGGGGGCATGGCCAGAGTTGACATGGGTAGTGGCCTACATGGCCGGGGCAGAGCGATGCTGATCACCAAACTAACCTCCACCCTCTACACAAAGGTGACAGTGGATACCCACTTCATCCCTGGCTGCTCACACCCTACTGGCTTGAGACCCTCGCCTTAATGCTACAGTGAGGCACCACCACCAGGCGTAATGTCTTGAGCGGGTGTTCGGGATGCTGAAGGCACATTTCTGTTGCCTGGACACCTGCGGCAGTGCTCTACAGTACAGCCCCTCAAAGGCGTGCAGGCTATTCCTGGCCTGTTGCATCTGCACATAGCCAATGAATGTGGGATAGCCGTACACAGGTCAAAGGGGACAGCGATGGAGACGATGGGGCGCCAGTGACAATGGTGATGGCAGCCCCCTTGGCAGACGGGGACCCCGACTGATCCAGCTGGCACAGCTGCACCGAACACCATCACGGAGGAGCACTTCAGCCAACCCAGGTAAGTAATGGGGCCATGTCAGCCAACAGTGGCTAAGGCACAACCCACAAACATGCATGGACACACACCAGGCGTGCATGCCGTCAAGGGAAGTGGCAGGGCATGGAACCACACACACAACCAGGGATGGGTGAGGACTAACATGTCACGGATGGACACACGGACGCACACACACACAATACCAAACATGCACAATGGGCAGGAGGAACACCTACCCAGAACGTCAACCCTAGCCACACATGTCCACAGACCACCACGCCCATTGCCTGTCCATGTGCATGTGTCAGATGCTGAGCAACATTGCACATTGGTGTACAGTGCAATGCAGGCATCATCATGCACACGCAACTACGGACATCAGCTGGGAGGGTGTGCAGATGGACTCTGTGTCCACGTGCAGGGCGGGTACCACCCGTGCACCGCCACTGAAAGACACAATGCACACAGGGCAGCACCAGACAGTAGCGCGTTGGAAGACAGGTCAGTCATGCAACACAGTGCCCGCCACCACGGATGCGTGGGCGGCCCGCCGAGACCCACCAGCACTGACAGGCTGACCACTGGCCTCATGGGGTGGCACCAATGGTCCTCCAGAGGTTCCGCTGCGTGAACATGACCGTGCTCACGCGGGGTCTGCAGCACCGAACATGCCTCGTCAGGCGTGCTGGGGATGCCCACAACTGAATCCGGTGTCGACAGGGAGGGTGTTGCACGGCGAGGCAGGGGTGGACAGTGCACTGCGTGGTGTCCGCGGTGCATGGGCACATGACTGTATGCCCATGACGGCACTGAATGACTGTGCATGCCTGTCAATGGCAGCGGTCACATCCTCCACAACCGGTCCATCCCTGCCAGGATCAGAGCGGTGTCCCTGCTGACGCTCCTCTGCCCGCTCCAGAGCACACGCAGTGCATCCACCGGCATCGCCAAGCCGCATATGCTGCTGGACTGATGTTTCAGTAGGCGGGTGTGCTTCGTCAAGAGGGTCATCTGCCTCCTCGGCATCCTGTCCCTCAGGGTGTGTGCGGCCCTGATGCTTAGCACCCCTTGAGGTGGGTGCTGCGCACCAGGACCAAGTCTGGGCATGTCCACAGGTGGTGCACAGACACCGCCGCTGAACCCTGTAGCCCCAAGTCCATTGGCCAACTGCTGATGCTGCCCTCCCAGGGCTCAGTGGTGCTGCCGCGGTGGCAGCAACAGTCCCACTGTCCTGAACAAACACCAGTGCTGCCCACTGGTGCTGACAGGCACAGGCTGGGACTGTGCTGACACGCAGGCCTCCATGGCAGCACCACCCACAGCCATGGCGCGATGTCTCCTGCTATGTGTCCATCCCATGGCACACACGTGTCACTGCTCATGGCGTTAGCGACATCATCGCCGGTGATGGACTCGGCACGACCCAGGCACTGCATGCTGGCATCCGTGGATGCCGGCATGCTGGGACACAGGCAGGCTTCCTCCACACCTGTTACAACAACATCAGTGTGGACAGCCAGGTGGCTCCACTGTCGCACTGAGCCACGTATACCTGCGGAGGTGGTTGGCCTCCTGCATCTCCAGCTGACTGTCCTCAGTGGACAGGCCCACCACCGCTGACCCATGCAGACACTCCAGGATCTGTAAGGAAAGCAAAGTCACATTACTGCATGTGACCTACCCTGCCCCCATAGACAGACCATGACTTACCATGCAGTGATGGCCACCACCCGTCTGGAAGCCACCACCCAGAACACCCTCAATGGCACTACACTGCATGCTTCCACAATCCTCTCCTACTGTGGGGTCAGGTGTACCACCTCTGGCTGTCCCCACCTGTCGCAGCTCGTGCTGCCCTGATGGCAGCCACCTTTTCCTTTATCCTCCTCCTGTCCATGCCCATCTTTTCTTGCACTCCTGCAGTGCTGGTGGCTACCATGCAGGTTCGTGGCACGTGCCACCTCCTCCTGTGCAGCAGCACAGGCTTGAGGTGTTCCCTGCCATCCTCTGAGAAGCGGCTCCTGATCCAGGTGGCGTCAAACAGGAGCTTCGGTCTCGGCCTTGGTAAAATTAGGCCTCCTCCTCCTCCTCCTCCTCCCACCACTGTGTTCCTACCTCCCACAACTTGTTCAGTCATTATTTAGCCTGTAAGAATGACAGTTGTTACCTGTGACTGTGCAGTCCCATGCATGTCCCTAAATCCACAGTCCACACTCCCAAACAGCATGCAACTCACCAATAGATTGCAGTAACCGACTATGGCCACTGCAGTCCAATGTCACACTTTATAGCATAACCCATACAAATGAGGCGGCGCAACTTTAAGTGGATGCAAATTGCAGTGCTGCGCCATTGAATGGCTGATTAGATGATTTGCATGACGGCTGAATATCGGCGCTTTTACGCTTGCGCAATTGTGTTGAATGTGCTGAGCCAATGGCGCGGATTCTGTGACATCGTAGTACACAACTCACTCGCATGCCGGGTTGCTGGCGCGGGCATCTGCCGGCGCTGCTGGCGTGCTGTCGCGCGGGAAGCAATGCAGGGCATAGCCACCATTGTGCCAGTGGTGCTATAGCGATGGTCACCTACATGGCGCTGTGGCAGTGGGCCATCATAGGCACACTGAGGCAACTGCGCAGTGAGGCCACTACTGGCGGTAGCACACAGGCAGCCAATCGTGCTACAGCATTGCGTTCCAATGGTGCTGTGCATGTCCATGCGCCAGAGACCCTTGACCCTGTGCTCGACCTTTTGCCCCTAGGCACCATGCATCAGGCATGGTGCACCTCTATCACGCTGTTCGGTGGCGCGGCCAATAGAATGTGGCGCTGCACCTGCACGTGGGGAGCAGCGCCGCAGGAGCCATATTTGCAGATTGAGCAGAGAGCATGGTGTGCAGGAGGGCTGCTCAGTGGTCGCAAATAGAGTTGGCCAACCTAGTGGCCATTGTGGAGCCACACCATGGGCCACTGTTCAGGAGGCACCCTGGACAGGTCCAGGAGCCAGGTGCGGGAGGAGGTGGCCACTGCACTCGAGGAGGCCACAGGATGGGGAGAAGTGGAGGCAGTGCGCCACAGGTATGGGGACCTGTGGCGGAGGGAGCCAGAGCTGCTAGCCCGCCTGCAGGCACGTGATAGGAGGGCGCGTGTCATGGCCAGGTAGGTGTTATGTCAACACACTTTTATCTTCCATATGGGTATCACAGTTGTATGTGTCCAGCACATGGGGAGGGACCATCGAGGTTGGCTGTGGTGGTGTTATCAGAGGTGTGGGGTGGGTGGGTCTGGCTGGGTGGGAGGCACACACCTGGGGGCAGGGGTTTGCTACAGGATTGTACTGATGTTCCTCCTCCATGTTTGCAGCACAGGCCGGAGGAACGCCACTTGCCCGTGATCTTTGGCGGCAGGAGGAACAGAGGGAAGCCAGATGGGCGAGGGCCCACACCGCCCAATGGACCGCCCGGATGATGGTGAGTGCCATAACTCCATGATTACTATTGCATGCTGTGTAACAGAGTGGGCAGCGGGCATGGCCACCATCCATCGACACCACTGCCATGCATGCAACTTGTTACAGTCAACACTGTCCAGTGGCAATGTGTCAGGGGTGCGTCGATGGTGGTCCATCGTGCACGGGTATCTGGCTGTGCCACTGCCTTTGCACCATAGCCATGTCACTAAGCGGCCACATTGGTGCTGTGCGTGACTTGGCGGTGGGTGTGCAGCGTTCTGCATGGCTGTATCGCCTGGGTGGGCAGGTCATGTGGACATGATCACTGTGGGTGGTCAAACACCATCACGGAGGTATGTCCACGGCCGTATGCCATGCACAGTGGGCGGGCTGTATGGGGCTGTGCATTCACATCTATTGACTGTGCTCCTTGTCCTGAGGTACGCCATCTCAGAGATCAGGGAGGTGCTTCAGGAGATCCTGCAGGTGGCAAGGCGTCACTGGACATCCTCTGCAGGATTGATGACACGGGGTCCCTGCGGAGGCACCAACACAGGCAGAGCCAGAGTGGGGAGCGGCGCCCCGCTAGGAGTCCTCAGCCCCTAAAATCCCCTACCCCCTGGACCCACCCTCACACCCCTCCTTTCCTGTCCCATTTGTCCATCCTGCCCTTACCCACCCCACCTTGTTTGTGGCCCTCACCCCCACCTTGTATATATTTTGTAAATAGTTTTGTAAATAGTTAACTTTATATGTTTTTCAATACAGTTATTTTGATATGAATACTGTGGTGGTCTCTGATCTGCAGCGGGCTATAGGTGCTCAGCTGCAGTGGTGTGCATAGCGTCCAGGGTGGTGTGGTCAGCGGTATGTGTGTGTGTCCATGTGGAGGTGACTATGGTGTGGGGTAGCTATCAGTCAGTGTCTGTGGTGTGTGTGTTGTTACCTGTGCACTGGATGACTGTGTGCAATGGTCCATGAGTGCGTGCTCTCGTCCATGGCCCCTATCAACCAAATCCATGGCCTGTGCAGCTGACACACATGCATGTCTGTGACTTGCGCGGTCCACTGGCATGTCAGTGGTGGCAGTCCCTGCAGGGCAGCCACTGTACCCGTCACACTGCTGGGTTGCCTCCTGTCACTGGTGTGGTGCATGTCTGCCTCGGGTGACACTGTGGCCTCCACAGTTGTTGTTCCACCTCCATGCTGTGCCTTGTGTGTGTTGTAGGGATGTGCACCACTGTCTGTGACTTGTGCTCCGGGAAATGCTGGTGGCATATGGGTCCACAGTGCCTGCGCAGGGGTGGCTGGCACTCCAGTGCCATGGAGGACTGCGGGTTGTGTTACACAGTTTACATGGGCCACGCTGGGGCTTGGTTGCCGCCACTGTGTCCCTGTGTTGTTGTGCCCTTGGGTATGGGTGGGTGTCTGTCCATGCACTGTGTGGCATCCGGTGTGGTGCATGCTTCCACACACCACTGTGGGTGTCTGTGCTGGCTGTTGTGGCCAGTGTTGGGTCAGGTTGTGTCATTGGGATACTGTGCAGGGGTGCTGTACCACTGGTGGTGGTGTCAGGGTCATGCCCTGTCTCATGTGGGTACCTCATGTGCCTACACATGGTTGGTCTCTCAGCAGTACCTCGGGGGACTGTGCGTGGTGGCACTGTGTATGCCGTTGTTGCATCGCTGTGCTGCCACCCACTGATGGGTGCTCATGGTGGGGCTGCCTTGCATGGTTCTGTGGTGCACAGGGTTGCAGTGTGTCACAGTGGGGGTGGTGGCATGCATGGGGTTTCCTGCAGTGGTGGATGCTGCTCCTGGGCAGGGTGTCTAGGGGTCACGGTGCAGGGTGTGCTCTGCATTGGGGGATGGTGTGGCACATGGTGGTCAGCCCTCCTTGTGTGCCAGTCACAGCTTGCTGGGGGTGTGATTGGGCACCATGGGCCAGCTGTGGGTTGTTTGCTTATCTCCATGGGCGGTGGTTATTCCAGCCCTCCCCAGTTGTGCAGTGCATGGGGTGTGGGGGACTATGTCTGTTCTGCTGTGTGTTCCTGTGCCCATCGTGGCATGGGTGGTGGGCCCCTACACTCCCTGGTTGTGCAGTTGCATTGCTCTGCTGCTGGGGAGTGTCCCTGGTTGCGCTATAGCGCCTCTGGACTGCTCAGCTGCATCCCTTGTTGTGCTATGGCGCATCAGATTTGCTCAGCTTCCCCTCCTAGTTGTGCTATGGCACAGGTGGTGCGATATTCAGTCGTCGGCTGTAGGCACAGTTTGGCGGCTCACTTTTTGAATATTGCGCCTCTTGGCGCATGGGGCTTAATGGACTTGTGCTTGTCTATTGTGCACTTTTGGGAGCAGTTTGAATATCTGGGCCAAAAGTACAAAAAAATGCAACTCAGTTCATAGAATTCTTGTTGGTGCTCACTGAAAAGGTCTTGACAAGCAATGTGTTTTGCTTATGCAACAGATGTACCATCAAATAAAGGTTATGGTCATTGGGCAGCTATGGCACCCAATTATGCCAATATCTATTTGGCTCAGTGGGAAGAGAAATATGTATACTCAAGCACACAGAATATGTATTGTGACAATTTGGAAGGAACTATGACTAAGCTGTGTGACTTTGTAGAGCATTTGGAAAATACTAATAGTACTTTAATATTTACAATTACAACACATTATAATAAAATTCACTTCTTGGACCTGTGTATTTCTAAAGATTTGGAAGAGGCTTTGACTACTGATCTATATAGAAAACCTACTGACATGAATGCACTTTTACATTTTGATAGTTGCCATCAAAACATGTGGTGATAGATATACCAAAGGGACAGTTTATGCATTTACAGTGCAATTGTGACACTGCAGAGGCCTATGAAAAGGGGTTGTTTTATTGATGGAGAGGTATTTACATAGGGTTATGAACATGGATGTATTACTAGAGCTAGAAGAGATGTAGATCAGATGGATAGACAGCAGTTGGTTACTACTAGAAGTAGGGTCAGTAGTAATAAGCAATAATTTTATTACTACCTTCAGCTCACAGGCATCCAGATTAATAGTATTTTGGAGAAAAATTGGCACATTCTTGAGATGGAGCCTGCATTAAGGGATGTTACAATGCAAGGATCGAATATCACCTTTTGAGGGCCAAGAACTCAACGGACCAATTAGTCTATAAGCTTGCACATATCCAGAAAACAAACTGTGCAGTGAACAGCATGAGAAAAGGTCCATATCATTGTGGTGGGTGCTCAGTGTTGAATACATCAAGGTGGGTGGTGAATCTACTCAGCTGATGATGGCCCCATGTACAAAGTAAATGACTTTATTACCGGTAACACAAAAGCTGTGGTTTATGTGGCAATGTGCAATTGTCAATGTTTTGATGTGGGTAAGGCAATTATGAAGTTTAAAACTCATATTATTATCATCAGTGTATTCATTTAGGACAAAGTGAAAATGCACTTGCTACCCACATAATGGAAAAGGAACTAGGCCATACATTTAAATTTGTAGGACTGGAAAAGGTTGCCAAGAACATTTGAGGTGGGGACTTGGATAATAAATTGTTGCAAAGAGAATCTTTTGGCAGTATAAATTGAAAACTTTGAGTCCACCTGGGTTAAATGACTGTTTTCAGATGTCTCCTTATCTTTAATTTTATATATATCTGATCTGCATAGGTTATGGTTTGCATTATTTATAATATTTATTAATATTCATTGATGTTTAATTGAGGTGTATCTTGGATTTTTCTGCTGGGTGATTATTATATTACCTGTTAAAACACAACTTCTGTGGTTGAAATAGTCTGCATTATGCCCTTGCATTTCCTTTCCCCTTTTTATCCTTATTTCTCTGTCTCGTGTGTTTAGTATTTTGTATATAGCTACCATTTTTACATACAGCTGCTTTTCTTCTGTTGTTATACATCACTTTTATATTTATATATAGATAGGTTTCTGATTATTTGTTAGGTGATATAGTGGCATGTCACTTTGAGAATATTTGCATATGTTTCCCATATAATAAGGTGATGCTTTATGCAATGGTATTTCATCTTGAAAGCATCAGTGTGACATGAAAGATTAATGCTCTGTGGGGTGCTACTTTTTTAGCATGTTTTAGTAATAAATAATTTTTATCCGCTTCAAGATTTGGGGACCTTTTCATTAGTCCGGAGGCGCGGTCGAGTGACTCCGGAGATTGTATCTACAGAGGCCTGCAAATGTTGAACACCCACATGCCCTGGATAGGGAGTCACCAGGGGACACAGAGGTGATAGTTAATTAGGTTCAAGCAGTTAAGCAGATCAGATTCAGTAGCAGCCCGTGTAGCCCCTACAGGTACAAAACAGAGTTACAATGTACACTTGTTTAACCAGCCATAACAGTAGCAAGCCTACACAGCCTAACCTTCAACACTGTAAAACTGGGGAGGAGGAGAGTATACAGTGAAAAAGCAGTAATTATCAATGCACTACTTGTACCCATGCCAGACATTACAGCAGCTGTCCTACACATCCTAATGACTACCAAGCCCTGGCCAACATGGAGGTAATAGCAGTATGTATGGTACCTGAAGTCCAAACAGAGTAAGTCCACAGTCCAGGTCTGTATCAAACGGACATAGGTTATGGCGCCAGCTGCCTCCTGGGCAGACTCATTTGATGCCCTATGCACTACGCCCTTGGCAATCAAAAAGACTGCAGTGTGGAAGGACTGCTCAGAGGTAGACTTTATAGCAGTATGAGGAAGTGAGAAGGGGACCTCACATGGTACCAGGACTTAGAATCCATGGCCATCTGGGAAAATACAGATGCAATCTGACAATCAAGTGAACCAACCTTAACAGGGAATGTTAAGGGAACACCTGGAAAGCACTTAATGGTTTCAGATGCTCTTTCTAGATCATTTCTGCAAAGTCTAGCTAGTAGTACTACAGAATGCGATGTGGTAATTCACATAGACTTTATTGTAACTAAACTTCTCAGTTTCTGAAGAAAATGAAATTTACTGCCACAGAAACAGGAAATGACAAGACCTTGCAACAAATAATTAGCAGCATTTGGGGGGCCTAACATTGTTTGTACTGTATTCACATTTTCTTTAAGAACTCACAGTGGTTACAGGAGTATTGCTTAAAGGACAGAAAATTGTAATGCTTGTCTCACTGTGGTGCAGAATGACTCAGCTGGCGATGAGGGACATTTGGGCATAGAGAAAAGTAAAGGCGTCAAGAGAATGTGATGTATTGGCTTTACATTCTGAACAAGCCTACAGAGGAGTTGGTAAACAACTGTGAGACATCAAAAGCACAGTTACACCCAGCCAAAAGAACCCTGCTTTCTCATAACAAATCAACAGGGCCACAGCAGAAGATAGGGCAGAATTGTTTCAACTGCAAGGGAAAGATTATCCCGATTACCGACCATTATTCCAGTTACTCAGAGGTAACCTATCTGCCAGAGACTTCAGCAAAACAAGTGATAATACATGCCAAGTTAATTTTGCAAGACATGGCATACCTACTACTCTGATTTCAGATAATAGTTCACAGTTTAGTAACTGAGACTTTGAACAGTTTGCAAAACAGTATGGATTGACACACAAGACCTCCAGTCCTCACTATATTCAGTCCAATGGACAGCCTGAGAAAGGGTGCTAAATTGTCAAAAGGCTTTATAAAAGGTCATGGACAGTAAGGAAGATCCTTATTTAGCTTTATTAGCCAACAGGTCAGTACTGCTAGAAAGTGGTTCTTCACCAGCGAAACTTTTAATGAACTGAAGCTGAGAACAAGAATGCCTGATGCACGCTTCCTGTCAGACATGCCACAGGACATGGGCGAGAAAGATACCAGAGAAAAAGCTACTATGATAGGGGAACGAAACCTTTATGCCAAATGAACGAGTATGATATGGTGAGAATTCGGTCAAAGGGTATGGGGACCAAAATGATGGGAGATGAACCCAATGTAGAGCAAACAGTGCCAGGAAATGACACGTCACACATGCCTCAGGAAATAAAGGCAGAGGACAATGAGGAGATATCCCTACCTTTCAGTGCTAGAGGTGGAGAAGCGTTCCAGCACTCCATCAGTGGAAGATTTATTAAAAGACCTAAAAGACTGATTGAAGAATACTGAAGATAATACCAGCATATCTTTTAAAGTTATGTGTTAAGATAGTTAAATTTACTGAACCACAGTAGTATGCAGAGGAAAGGTTATATTATTATGCGGCACTAATAGATAACTAAATTTCGTTAGTTAGAACCATAGAAATTGTCAGCAGATAAGGACCTCTTGGCACACCTAGTTTGCCCCTTTTCCCTGCTCTACTGTGGCACTGCAGACCCTACTCGGATCTCCAGTCATCTCCTCCCCTTGCCTTACTACCTAGGTTCCTTTGTATCTGTCCAGGAATGCTTGAATTCCATTACCGTTTTGCACCCACCACCTCTGCTGGAAGACTGTTCCAGGTGTCCACCACCTCTCTCTGTGAAGAAGCATTTCCTCACATTTCCTCTGAGCCTTCCACCCTGACTTCATAGCATGACCCTTTGTCCCTCGAGCTTCTTTTCTATGGAAATGGTACCTTCCTGTACCTTATTAAACCGTTAGGTATCTGAATGTTTCTATCATATCCCCCCTTTCCTCCTCTCCTCCAGTGAGTATATATTCAGTTCCTTGAGTCTCTCCTCACAGGGGCTTTTGATGCAGCCTTCACCAATTTGATAGCCTTCTTTAGTACTGCCTCACCTTATCAATGTCCTTCTGAGGTGGGGCCTCCAGAACTGGACACAGTACTGGAGGTGGGGTCTTATCAGTGATCTGTACAGGGGTAATATTACCTCCTTCCTCCTACTGGTGATACCCTCCCTATGCACCTAAGCATCCTGCTAGCCTTCCCACTGCCTTACCAGGCAGGCAGCTACCTTCAGGTAATCAAGAAATGATTACCCCAGGTCCTTTTCTTTTGTTTCGTGTTGCTAGTACTTCCTCCCAACTGATACATAGCCAGTGGGTTTCTGTGCCCCAAGTGCATGATTTGGGACTTTTACATTGAAATCCAGCTGCCAAACCTCTGACCATTCTTCCAACTTTTCAAATCATGCCTCATTTCTTCCACCCTCACTGGTGTGTCTACTCTGTTGCAGGTTTTTGTGTCATCCAGAACAGGCATACTTTCCTTCTAACCTTTCTGCAGTGTCGCTAGTAAGGATACTGAAGAGGACCAAGCCTAGTACTGAGCCCTGAGGCACCCACTGGTCACCTTGCCTTCTCCAGAGTGGACACCATTTACCACCACTCTCTGTCTCCTGTAGCTTAACTAACTTCTTCCCCAGCTTATAACTTTTGATCCACTCCCAGACAGGCCAGCTTGTTCACCAGTCTTTTATGTGGAACAGCGTCAAGGCCTTACTCAAGTTACTTATATGATGTACAGTTTATCTAAACAAAGAAAAAGAGATGTACTGATTATAGACTAACAGTAAAATAACTTCATGTGCAGTTGCTCAGTGTGTCACTAGATGGTGTGCTGTACTATATATACTGTGGAAAGCATTTTGCTGAGTAAACTGCATGGTGTGCAGAAGAGCTGCATTACATCTCTCACCCAAATCCTCACTTTCTGACATTTCTGACCTGTGCTGTTGTGTTGGAATAATGCACAATCACATGATCACATTGCTTGATTGTTCTTAATGGAAAACACCAAAATTTGCAAAAAAAAAAAGTATATATGTACATATATATATATATATATATATATATATATATATATATATATATATATATATATATATATATATATAGATTTATTAAAAGTTGATAACCGGAAAGGCACATCATTTCCAGGTGTGGTGTATACATGTTGTGCAGAGTATTCTGATTTGTAAGTGTACTCCTAGTAAGTTATTCCTTTATTTGTGAAATACTTTTTTTATTTGCTTGATTTCATGGCTCCAAACAACTCTATCTAAACCAAACGCTTTGTTTTCTAGGTACGTGTCTAGGTCTAGCCAGTGGAAGTGAATGTTTTGTTTTTAAAGCTTTTCATTTGATTAAACCATGCACAACCATTAAAAAGGCCCACAAATCACCCAAAGTCACAAATTATATACTTAGTGAAGACTAGCTGTTTCTTAACAGAATAGCTCATACAATGTATCCCTCATGCATTTGACTTCTGTAAATTTAGCCTTCATTGGAGCTCCCTGGACAAGGAGAGCTCTACTACTGTAAGCAAACAGCTCTTGTTGAACTAATGAACCTGGAAGCATCACTGTCACATAGGACAGGAAGCACTGTAGGAACAAGAAGAGGGTTTGAAATGCTAATATGGAGATCCCTAGGGGCCATAAAAGCATCAAGCAAATTTGGAAAAACTCCTTTCAGCAAATAAAGGGAAGAACTTACTAGAGCACACCTACAAATCAAAACACCTAGGAGAACATATTTTGAATATGCTGCCAAAAGACATCTGGCAACTGAATGCTAAGGACTTATTAACTAGGCAATACTGGTTCTGTATATACAAGTTTGAAAACAACCACAGCCTGGCTGAAAGCAATTGGATTAGCAAGGACTACTGGCCTTTGTGACAAGATTGAATAAGGCCCTGCCCCCAATTGTTATGCAGAAAGAGTTAAACACAAGGATCTGTTATATCCTCTCCTTTTCTGTATTTTGGCTGTCTGTCTGGTTGCTAACCAAATATTCTCATGAGACCTAGGAATTGATCACTCTGACAGTCTCACAATTCTCTGCCTCTCGCAATCTCTCTTCCTTCACATGTTGTTTCTGTCTTTTCTCCCCTTGCATATCTGCGGTTATAAAATATATGTGAATCAATCTGAAACTAGGATCCCTTTGTTTGAAAATATATATAGTTATACTGTTAAAGTTTTGCAAAACTATTTGAAATTTATGGCGTTAACCTGAGAGCGTAGTTTGAGCTCCTCTCAGGCTCGTTTGCAAACTCTTTGCACAGCTGTCAGCAGGAGGCCAGCTTGGGATACTGTTCTATTTGCTGCAACCTGCAAAGAAACTGACAAGAAAATTTTGAGAAAAACAGCATGTCTCTTAATAGAGTTCCCAGGCAAAGACTTATAAAAAGAGCAGCAATGCTTTTGCTACAGAGAGTGAGACAGAGACAAAAACTGAAACTTGGAATTAGAGATACCCTCAGATGAAGGACTTTGTTTTCTCTGTTTGTACTGCCTTTGTAAATAGTTATACTAAACAATTTTATTTTTATTTTACTGTTATTGGTGATAATAAAATGTTACCTGTGCATTTTACAACTGCTCCTGGTTTTCCTATGCTTCCATACCCATGCCTCGATGACAGCCTTGATCAAGTGAGTCTATCGCCAAAACACTGGTGGGAAAGATACACAAGTATGCAGCCACTAGGTGGCTAGGCATTGTACATTGAAAGAAATTAACTGAATTAAGAAATTGTGTTGATGTGGCTCTTCACCTCCTCTCCTTAATTTAATAATGCATTACAGGTTCAGGAAGTGCTACAATGTTTTTCAAATAAAAGAATTTAAAGCAGCAGTGCAATGAAATTGGGCAAAACAAAACTGATCCAATTTTTCTCACTATAAAAGACACCAAGCATCTTCCAGTTTTATTACATGGCAGTATTGTCTACACCAACATTTAAGTATTTTATACATGTTTTATTTTTTTTTCTCAAGAAAATGGCTGCCACAGTTTGCTGTGGGGAGGGAGCAAGCTATCGCTCTGGAAGTTTCTTAGGGTTGTAACAGCTGCAGGTAATTCTGTGTTTTTGTTCTGAGTTTAAATTGATGTGAGCTGAGATAGTTTGCCTCAGTTTGCTGTGTGGGAGGGCAAGCTACAGCTCTGGACCATAGGAGCCGACTCCATGGGTGCTTGGGTGCTCAAGCACCCATGAATTTGACATAAGCACCCTCAATTTTCAAGGGCAGCCTGCAAATAAAGGATTACTGGGAACCTGGCCACAGGAAATATACTGGCAATGAGCACCCAAAGATTCATAAAAGTTGGCATTCCTGCTCTGGACATTTCTTTGTGTTTGCTCAGTTTCTGAAAGATTCTGGCTGCTTCTACATGAGTGGGCTCTACTTTCAACAGCAGTAGGTACAAAGGCTTACTGCTCTGTTGCTGGACTGTTTGCTTTCCTGCTTTGCTTTTCTGGGCCTGATTGTTTTGGAAGACAGGGGCAGGGGCATACCTGCCCACCCACCCCATGGCTTCTATTCCTGTTACAGGCTAGGGGCCCGTGAGGGTGTACCAATCAGGACATATCTGACCAGGGAGGGGAGGAGCAAGGGACTAATAGGTAGTACAAAGGGAAGTCCGCAACAAACATATTGGGAGTGGTGCAGTGCAGTGGTGGTGGAGCAGCTGTCTTCAGGAGACGTTCTGAAAGCTGCAATACTGCTCTATCTGCAGGAACCTCTCTGGGTTGAGGAAGGAGGTCACCTGTCTCCGAGCCGAGTTGGCCAGGTTACAAGAGGCTTCATCCTCACCCAGAGATTGCCTGCTCCACAACCTAAACCTCATAGGTTGCCCAGAGGAGGGAGTTGGATCACTGTGGGCTCAGACAGGGTGCAGGAGGGGCTGAGGCACATACCCCAACCGGTCCAACTGAGTAACCCCTATACTGTGTTGGAGGAGGGACAGCCCCACAAGTGAGAGTACAGCAGGGACAGGAAATAGGTTTGTGGTGCTGGCTATGATGGGGGATGAGGATGGAGGGATCTCTGTGAGGGGCAGGAGTAGGAAGGGAAGCAGGTGTCCAGGGACAACATTCAGCCAGAGGTGGTGGGCATGGGTAAGGGAGGAGGAGTTGGGCAAAAGGGTTGGACAGGGAATCACAGCTATGGTGGGGGAAGGGTGGAGGGGCCTGGTGCGAAGAGCAGGGAAGACAGCGTTAGACACAGAGCTTTGTGGGGAGTCAGACAGGGTGGGCACTAGCTGAAGAGGCAATACAGGGCTGGGGACAGAACTGGAATGATGCATGAAGATTGTGAAACAGGACCGCTTGGGGGAGATGCGGAATGGACAGACTGGGGTGGAAGCTCAAAGCAGTTACATGGGGAAAGGAAGGAGAAGGAGGAGAAATGAGGAAGGAGTGTACTAGTACTGGGAGACTCTATACTGAAAGGGGTAAGATAGGAAGTAAAGGGGCAGCATAGTCGTATATGGGTAGAGTCGGTACCTGGGTTAATGGCAGGTGGGGTAGGGCAGGACAGTCTATTCTCAGGTGTGCAAGAAGGAAAGGCTGAAACTGCATGTCGTGGTGCACTTGTGGACAAATGACCTGGTGGGTGAAATGGTGGAGGTGGTAAGGGAGAAGTTTGAGGGACAGAGGAGGTTGTGTGAGGAGGTAGGGGATCAGTGGCCTTCTGAGGTACTACCAGTGCCCTGTGCAAATGCAGGTGAGGAAGGGTAGGATAGAGGAGTTCAACACCTGGCTGAGGATATGGTGTTGATCCAAGGGTATGGAATAGTGGGGAGTTGGGTGGGGTTTGGGATAATAGTGATCTGTTCTACAGGAACAGATTACATTTGAGCAGGGAGGGGCAGAGGGTGTTAAAGCAGGGATAGAGGGGTACAGAGACAAAGGTTACTTTAAACTAGGCAGGGGGTAGTGAGTGGCACCTGCAAGGAGGGGTCCCAAAGGGGAGCTAAAGGAGCCCACCCCATACCAACAGGGATGGATCCAGAGGGGCCGATGGAGAGGGCTAAGAAGGGAGGAAAAGGGATAAGAAAGGAAGGATCAACTGGAAGGTTGTCTCCTTGAATGCTAGAAGCCTAGGAAGCAAAACTGCAGAACTTCAAGTTCTATTGGCGGGGTGAGGTGGACATAGCGCCATCACTGAAACATGGGCCAACCAGTACCAGGACTGGAGACCTAATGATCCCAGGGTATAAGATCTTCAGGAAGAATAGGGCAGAGGGAAAGGGAGGTGGTGTGCAAGGGAAGAGGGGAGGAGGGTAGAACTGAGGCCTTGTGGGTGCAGTTCCAAGGCATGAGAAACAGGACTCTCAGGATGGGAGTGGCATATGGGCCACTGGCTTAGGAGGAGGACTTGGATAAGGCCAGCCAAGTGGCACTGAGGGTTGATCCGCTGGATGCTACAGGCGACCGAGGTTGAGAACAGACTCGGGTCATTCAGGGGTCGGCTAGGGGTAAGGGATTGAGCATCCAGGGGACCTCTCCTTCTTCAGGGTGGGGGTTGTGTGCTGCTAGCTTCAGCACAAGAGGAGTTCGACCAGCGCCCAGGTGTGATGGCTACTCGCCCATTGCATGGGCACAGGGGCATGGAGGAAAATACAGGACCCATCAGGACCCATGATGGCCCCAATGTGCCAGGATGTACCTCCTGGGGTTAGCCTGATACTGTGATCCACGGAGGAGGCGACAAATAATGTTGTGATAAAAACAGGAGGAGGACTTGGATGAGGGAGCTAGCAAAGCAAATTAGGAAGGTGTACAGGAAGGGTAATACAGTGATCGTGGGGACTTCAGTCTGCCAGGAGTGGATTAGTGCCCGTTACATTGAGTGTCAGAGAACAGACACTTGAAAGCATTCCAGGACAGCTTCCTAGCACAGCTGGCTAGCTAGCCGACATAGATTGGGTAATATGCTGGGTCTAGTTCTATCCAACAGGGAGGCTGTGAGGGAGGTGGGGTGGTGGACCCACTGGCAGGAGTCACCACCAATCCATGTAGTTTACACTCAACATGGGCAGGAGGCAGTGAGTACTGGGACCAGGGTGGTTAACTTCAGAAAGATGGTTGAAATCTTAGGGAGTACCTGACAGAATTCAATCACACTGGGATGCAAACCAGAAATGGGAAAAAATCAAATTGAGTGCGTGTCAAGACTACTGGGACCTGTACCAAACTGCAGAGCAAGCAGGAAGAGCTATGAAGACAAGCTGGATGAGTAGGGAAGTTTTAGATAAGGAGAGGCAAAGGAGCAGCATTCAGTCGAGTCCAGAGAAGTTACCAGGTGTTAGAGCGCAAGGCCTCCAGGGAACTGAGGATGGTTTAGGGAATCAAAGACGCGGGCAAGGACTTCTTCCAATCTATAAGGGAAAGAAGGAACTGCAAGGACCAGATAGTGAAAATCAAGAAGGACAGGGGTGGGTACAGAAAGGAGCAGAACAGGCAGAAGCACTAAATGAGTACTTCTGTTCCATATTCACAAGGGAGAAGGGCGGGCAGCTTCCACAGGGGGTGGGGAGGGTGGGCAATGGGGAGGGTGTGACAGACAGAGTAATCACAGAGGGCAGGGTATTGGAGGGTCTGAGGGCTCTGA
This sequence comes from Neoceratodus forsteri, assembly GCA_016271365.2. NCBI lineage: Eukaryota > Metazoa > Chordata > Ceratodontiformes > Ceratodontidae > Neoceratodus > Neoceratodus forsteri. Next base: position 826,598,384 of record CM057453.1, on the reverse strand, counting down.
GGGTGGATAAGGCACCAGGTCCAGATGGCATACATCCCAGGGTTCTGAGGGAACTGGCGGAGGTACTGGCTTCAAAACCTCCCTGGACAGAGTGCACATGCCACAGGACTGGAGGATGGTCAGCATGGTGCCCTTCCATAGGGTGGCCTAAGGATGAACCAGGCAATTACAGACCTGTATGCCTGACATCCATCATGGGAAGCTGATGGAGGAAATCCTGAAGGAGAGGCTGGTGACATTTCTGGAGGGTAATGGAACTCAGGACGGTCATCAACATGGGTCTGTGTGGGAAGGTCCTGTCAGACTAACCTAGTTGAGTATTATGACTGGGTAACGAGGAATGGACAAAGGTCATGCGGTGGATGTCACATTTTGGACTTCAGCAAGGCCTTTGATTCAGTCGTGACATGGGAGGTAAGGGGAATTTAGGTGTACGAGGTTGGGACTAAGATGATTAACTGGACTGAAAATTGGCTACAGGGACAGAGGGTGGTGGCAGTGGGGCAGTTCTCGTCTTCAAGGGCAGTGACAAGCGGGGTGCTGCAGGAATCAGTACTGGGGTTGGTGTTGTTTGGGATATTCATAGCAGACATCTCACATAGCATCAGGAATAGGATCAGCCTCTTTAATGCCGATACCAGGTTGGGGAGGTGGTGAGTGACATAGCGGTGGCAGGGAGGCGGAACAACCTGACTAAACTGGAGGAGTGGTCAAGAGTGGCAGCTAGGGTTCAATGCTAAAAGCTGGCAAGGTGATGCACTTTGGAGTGAAGAACCCAGGTAGGAGCCATCAGCTGGGTGGAGTACAGCTAGGTACCACCGAGGAGGAAGAGGACCTAGGGTGGTTGTAACTGGGACAATGAACAACTTGGGCAGTGCAGAAAGGTGGCAGCAAAGATTAACAGGATGCTGGGGTATTGTGAGGAATCTCCTCCAGGAACGGGAGTGATCCTGCCTCTTTACAGTGTGCAACTGTGACTGCATTGGCCATTCATGATGACCAAAACAACTTTCCTACATTTGGACCACCGTAAAGCAGCAGCACTTAAGTGTTCCACCTAATCCTGAGGCCACCTACCTTCACAGCACTTCACTTTCCCTCCCGTCTACCCCTTCCCTCTGTTCCCCACTGAGCAGCCATTCCTCTCTGTCCCTGCCCTCTTCCCTCCCGTCTGCTGCTCTCCTAGCCCCATTGTCTCCAACCTTCCTTAAGTCTGTTCTTAACCCTTATGCAGGCATACACTTCACTATGCTGCAGCTGTGCCTGTTCTCCACTCTGTTTCTCCTCCACAAGTATGCTTAACTTCCGAAGCAGGCACCTTCTCACCAATGCCACAGCAGTGTCTAAATGTTATACCTTAAGCTAAATGCTATCCCAATCTTGTAAGTCACACCAATGTATTGTCTACCTAATATGTAATGTATTGTTTTGTACCAGTGCAATTTGTACTTGCCTGTAATGTAATATCTTGTAATGTAATGCTATGTACCTGTTCAATTTTTTCTCATAACTGACGTGGAACCTAAAATGACATCCACTCCAGGTGTTCTCCAAGATATCATTAAAATAAAAAAAAAATACAGGTCACTGATCAGGCCACACCTGGAGTACTGCATGAAGTACCTGCACTCCATATCTAAAGAAGGATAACAGACTACTGGAAGGGGTACAGCACAGAGCAACTAGGATGATCCAGGGACTGGGGAAACACCACACGAGGAGAGGCTCATGAGCTGAATATGTATTCCCTGAAGGACAGGAGAGATCGGGATATGACCGAGACATTCAAACACTTAAAGGAGATTAACAAGACATGTACAGAAGGGATATTTAAGTTAAGGAGGGAGGGACATGAGGGTCATGGTCTTAGATTGGAGGAGGAAGATATAGGAGGAAATGATGAGACACTTTTTCATGGAGAGGGTTGTGGAAATAACAACTCTCTGCCAGAGGAGGTGGTATCCTGCAAGACACTGGGGGATTCAAAGGGATGGGACAGGGTGAGGGAGGTACTGTGAAGGAAGAGGAGCAGCTGCAAGATAGGAGTGCTAGCTGCACATTCGAGCAGACTTGATAGACCACTGGCCTGTTTCTGCTGGCAAATTTCATATGTTACGTATGCTCATATTCGTAAATAGAATTGTAGACCTGGAAATGGTTACTAAGAAAAAATAAAGAAAACTCACAGTATGCAGCATAGTAGGTACCTAGAAAAGTAGATCTTACAGGTATGCTAATATTGATTTTAACTGTAGATCAAACTAGCTTTTCAAAACAAAATGTTCATTGCACAGCTGCTTTAAAGGACACCTTCAACCATTTTGCATTATACTATTTCAAGCTGAAAACCGACATTTTATGATTACTTGCCTTCTATAAAGTTCATTGGTGTTTCTGGTGGTTTAATCTACATCCTTTCTTAGTAGAACTGAAATGCATGGTAACCATGTAATTATACCCAGCCTTGTTTTGTTTCAAATCCTTGGTCTGCTCTTATTGCTCACTTCCTGAACATTAGGAACACCCCCAAGCAATGCAGCCACCTGATGCAATAGTCTCTCTGCTCCCACTGCATCTTGAGTGGCTAGACTGTGTTGGGACTGTTCCCAAGTCCAGGAAAATATAAACACATTTTGGTGTTGTAACACCAGCATGGTGAGCAGTCCTTTTTCACTTTGAAAATTAAAAGGAATCAGAATTAAACTTCCAGCCACATCAATATTCTACAGAATGTGAACAATCATAAAATATGCTTTTAAACTAGGGACAATTTGAGGCATAAAGGGTTGACAGTGTCCCTTTAAATAATATATGATCAAAACCTTGCCATTTCAGAGCAGCTGTATATGACATACTCAGTTATATGAAACATCTCAATTTACCTCAACAAAATAGAAAATATTAATCTAAATAGAATTATTAGAGATTTTATACAGAACTGCTAGTCTTTAACCCTATAATTATTTAATTACATTTTATTTACAGATAACATGGTTGAGCTGTGGAATAGCTTACGGCAGAGGTGGTAAGTGGAAAGTCATCAATGATTTCAAGCATGACTGTGACAGATTTAAGGGCTAACAGTTAGTCAGAGGCAGCAGTAAGGCAGTGGACAAGGGGATGAGGTGAGGTAAAAGCCACATCTAGACAATGGGTTTAGGGTTGGGTAGGATATATCAAGGCAGACTGGATGGACCAACGGTCTTTTCTGCCAACACTGTCTGTGATTCTATCATAATGATATTTCTATGGTTATTAAAACACGACTAGAGGTTGCAGTACCATCTATAAATTGAACTCTGGAGGGTCATGACACGCAGTGTCATATCCTCTCTAGCACACTGCACTGACAATATAAAGCATAAACATTGTATAATATAAATATATATTTCTACATTACAAACCAATCACACACACACAAAAAAATAAATGTGGGGTAGTACAATGTAATGGCTGTGGGGCAGCAGTCTTCGGGAGTCTTTCTGGAGGCTGAGATGCTGCCCTATTTGCAGACAACTGTCTGCCCTGAGGGAGAAGTTGCCCGTCTTCAGGCCACACTGGACAGTAAATACGGGGACCTTCCCAGGCCACAATGGACAGTAGGAAGGAACCTCCCCATCCAGGGAGCACCAGAACCACCACCACTACTCAGAGGTTGCAAAGAAAGCACAGCAGTTGGACCACAGTGGGCTCAGGGAGGATGAGGATGGTGGAACAGAGGCACACCCAGTCAGATGTTACACACCACAATCCATACGCCATTCTGGGAGCATAGCTCCCTATGGATACACCCACAGAGGAGACTAAGGAGGCTGAGGACAAGTGTCACAAGGGGGCCCACAGGAAGGAGGCAGAGGACACCACAAGGAAAGAAAGCAGCTCCTGGTGGGGGACTCAATTATTAGGGGATAGAACTGGGAGGAGCTGGGAAATCTGAGTAAGGTGCCTGCCTGGTGCCATGGCTTGGAGGGACAGACGCATCCTCAGGATCACGACAACAGCTGCAAGGGATTCTGAGCTGGACGTAATTGTCCACCTAGGGACAAATGACTTGGCTCATCATGAGGTTAGAGCAGTGCAGGAGGACATTGCAGAGTTGGGGAGGGCCTAAGACAAGTAGCACACACAGTATCCTTCTCAGAGGTGCTGCCTGTCAAAGGCATGGGGAGGCGAGGTAATTGGCACCATGCAGTTTAATGAATGGTTGAAAAATGGTGCGGAGCACAGGGTTTGGCTTCATTGGGGACTGGGGTTCCACCTGGAGGACACCAGCCTATACTGGCAGGATGGTCTGCATCTGTCCAGGAAGGAACAAGTCTTTGAGCAATTGGTTTAAATGCTTCATTGGCAAGCTTTTAAACTAGTCAATGGGAGGCACTGACAGGCAGCAGAAAATCCCAGCATCTCCTTACAAAACAGGGTACTAAATGAGAAAAGACCAAGGTAGAGCGGTCAGTGGGGAATGCTGCAACAGAAGGTAAGGCCATCAAAAATGGAGAGCAATGAGTACCAATGCCGTAGTCTAGGTAACAAGCTTCCTGAATTAGTGGCCTTGATGGAGGAGGAACATCTGGATATCGTGGCAGTCACAGAAACATGGTACACACAAAACCATGACTGGGACATAAACATACCAGGATACACACTATCTACAGGAGGGACAGGGAGGGTAAAAGAAGGGAGGAGTAGTTCTTTACATAAGGGAAGGAATAAAAGCAACAGAACAAAAGGGTAAACAGGGAGGAGAAGAAGCACTGTGGGTAAATTTGGAGACAGGCAATGGCACCACAATCCGCACAGGGTTAGATACAGACCCCTTCTCAGGGGAGAAATGGACAAGGAAATATAGAAAGTATACTTAGAATGGCAGAAAAAGGGAGATATTGCTGATGGGTGATCTGAAGATGCCAGATGTTAACTGGAGTGCAGTTGCAGCTGCCACTTCAAGAGTGCAGTTATTCTAGATGCCCTACAGGGGGCATGCCTTAGACAACTAGTACTGAGCCCACCGAGAGGAGCAATATTAGACTTGATACTCTCAAATGGAGATGGAGAGAGATCACAGATGTAGAAGTGGGTAGCCATCTGGGAACCAGTGACCATCGAACAGTATGGTTCACAATAAACACAGCAATAGAGTCAAGCCATACAAAGACAGAAGTACTGGACTTTAGGAGGCTGACTTTGCCAAATGGGTGAGTGCCTAAGGAATGCACTAGCAAATGGGTGGGAAGGAGGGGTGGAAGAACAATGGTAATAATAAAACTGCCATCACAGAGGTAACGAGCCTTGTGTGAAGCAAATAAACAAAACAAGACGATGTAAGAAACCTCTATGGTTCTCAAAGGAAGTGGCAGTGAAGGTTCAAGAAAAAGAAAGCATTCAGGAAGTGCAAGGAATCCAGCAGGAGCAGGACAGAGAACTGTATCAGTTAAAGCAAAAGGAGGCTGGGAAGGCAGTCAGAACAGCAAAGGCCCAAACCGAGGAAAAGATAGCCAACTCAGTTAAGAAGGGGATAAAACCTTTATAGGTACATCAGGAGCAAAGGAAGACCAAGGGAGGGATAGTGAGGCTTAATAAAGGGAGGGAGGGTGGGCAGAGGGAGACTGTGAAAAGGCAGAGATACTAAACAAATATTTTGCTCAGTATTTACAAAGGAAGAGGGAGGTACATAAAACAAACAGTAGTAACACTCTGGATACAGAAGTTGATACCAGCCATTTACAGAAGAAAGGGTTCTGAAAGAACTCTTAAAACTGAAGGTGGACAAAGCAATGGGGCCTGATGGGATTCATCCCAGAATTCTAAAAGAACTAAGGGTAGAACTAGTGACACCACTGACTACCCTCTTTAACAAATCATGGAGGATGGGGTGGTACCCGAGGACTGGAGGAGGGCAGATGTGATTCCCTTCACAAAAGTGGGAGCAAGGCAGAAGCAGGAAACTATAGACCTGTTAGTTTAACCTCAGTGATAAATGATGGAATCACTTCTAAAGGAAAGAACTGTCAGTATCTAGAGGCCAGAGGCACAGGACCTAGGCAGCATGGATTCACAGTGGGAAGGTCATGCCAGACGAATCGGATAGATTTCTTTGACTGGGTGACCAAAGTAGTAGATCAGGGAGGGCTGTGGACATGGCCTACCTAGACTTTAGCAAGGCATTTGACACAGTCCCACACAAAGATTAATATATAAGTTAGCCAGCCTGGGAGTGGGTCCCAAGATGACAGCCTGGGTAAAGAACTGGCTGGAGAATAGGACACAGAGGTAATAGTAAATGGAGTCCACTCAGAAGAAAGGAGGGTTACTAGCAGGGTACCGCAGAGTTCAGTATAGGACCAGTCCTCGTCAATGTCTTTATAAGCGACATTGCAGAAGGACTGGAAGGAAAAATGTCTCTTTGCAGATGGCACTAAGATCTGCAACAGAGTTGATGCACAGGGTGGGGTGGAAAGGATGAGAAGGAACTTGGCAAGGTTAGAGGAATGGTCAAATGTATGGCAGCTTAGATTCAATGCTAAAAGTGCAAGATAATGCACCTGGGAAACAAAACCCAGGGAAGAGTACACAATGGGGGTGAGATACTAACAACAACAAAAACGGAAAGGGACCTGGGGTAGTCATATCAGATGACCTAAAGGTGGGCAAGCAATGTGAGAAGGCAGCAAGGAGGCTGGGGGATACTGGGATGCATAGGGAGAGGCATCACCAGTAGAAAACAGGAAGTTATTATCCCTCTGTACAGACAGCTGGTGAGACCCCATCTGGAGTACTGTGTGCAGTTCTGGAGACCCAATCTCCTGAAAGACATAGACAGGATGGAAACTGTCCAGGAGGGCAACTAAAATGGTGCAGGGTCTGCACCAGGACATATGAAGAAGAGACTTAGGAGCTTAATATGTATAGCCTCGAGGAAAAGGAGGAGAGGGGACATGATAGAAACTTTCAAGTACCTCAAGGGAATCAACAAAGTCCAAGAGGTAGCATCTTTCAAAAAAGTGTGCAAGAACAAGAGGGCACAATTTGAAGATAGAGGCTGGCTCAGAGGTAATTTAAGGAGTATTTTTTCACAGAGAGGTTGTGGATGCATGGAATGGCCTTCCGGAGGAAGGTTGTGGAGTCAAAATCAGTGGTGGAATTCAAGCATGCATGGGATAGTCATAAGGCAATTCTGGGGGTGGGGTAGGAAGAAGTAGGCTGCTGGTTAACTAGGATCTGCAGCTTATCCAGTAGGTAGGTAGGGAAATGGACAGACTGGGTGGGCCAAGCGGTCCTTATCTGCCGTCAAATTCTATGTTTCTATGTTTCTATGTTTCTATGAGGCACAGTCAAGTGTCAGATGTCCCAGGGTTAGATTAACAAAAGGTAACCCGATCCTGAAGTGCCTTAATTCTATTATACAACGCACACTTAGTCAGTGAAAGCAACGTAGTAGGGTTTCATAGTGCTAAAAGTTGGTTTCTGCATATAACTGGGGTTTCAGTGACCTAGATATATGAAATTCTAACATCTTGCTTACACATAATGTGCACTTATGATCTTTTGACCCTAACTCAGCATTTACTTTCTGTGGTATGCTCATGACCCTAATGTTATCTTAGTGTATTTTTTAAGACTACTATATACCCCAGCTCCTTAAATCTAACTGTTCAGACTGTGTAACTGTACTATGTCCACTGGATGTCTTCTTGCATGGATTTCTCCGTGTCTGGCAGTAGTATATACTACACATTGTTGTTTTATTCTTAAACAATAAAATACAAGTAAAAAAATGCATTAATACCACCACCGAGACATTAGTTCCTGAGCTGCCCTCCTCTCTCCCCTACTCCCCTGGAGTCAACTATCCCTCCCCTAGTACTCTCCCTCTTCCCTATCCTAGAACACCTACCCAAATTTTTTCTTCACCCTATCCCCCACTTGAAACAAGCCACTGTATTTACTGCAACCACCACCTCTGGTAACCCGTTCCACCCAACACCACCCTTTCAGTGAAAAAGTGCTCTCATCATTTCTTTCTTTCTTAAATCTACCCCCCACTAGCTTCAGGCTGTGCCCTCTTGTTGTATCCTCCTTCCTTAAGTTAAAGATGCCCTCGATCTTACCCTGAATATTCTCTTAAGGTACCTGAAGGTCTCTATCATGTGCCCACTCTCTCTCCTATCCTCTAGTGAGTACATGTTTAGCTCACTCAGCCTCTCCTCATATGTTCTGTCCCCATACCCTGGATCATCCTGCTCGCCCTCCTCTGGACCCTCCAGTAGGTTGATATCCTTCTTCAGATACGGGCACTGGAACTGCACACAGTATTTTAGGTGCGGCCTCACCAGTGACCTGTACAGTGACAAGATGACTTCCTACCTCCTAGAGGTTATTCCCCTGGTGATGCAACCTAGCATTTTATTTGCTTTGGCTGCTGCCTACGGCACTGTGCAGAGTATTTCATGTTTCCTCTGACCATCACCCAAGGTCCTTTACTCCTCTGAGACTGCCACCTGTACTCCCCCACCCCAGCCAGTAAATGGCCCCTGGGTTCCTGGCACCCAGGTGCATGACTTGCATTTCTTGCCATTGAAACTCAACTGCCAGATGCCCGACCATTTCTCCATCCCAGCCAGATCCTCCCTTAATTCCTGCCTCCCTCCACTGTGTCCACCCTCCCACAGAGCTTGGTATCATCCATCAAGAGGCAGATCTTACTTTTGATGCCCTGCTATGTCACCAATAAAGATGTTGAGCAGTACAGGTCCAAGTACTGAGCCGGTGGGATCCCGCTGGTTACAGGTTGAGATTTGGATAGTTGCTCCCCACCACCACTCTCTGGTTCCTATCCTGCAGCCAGTTCATGACCCACCACAGCAGTCTGTCCCTATTCCCAGATCTCAGCTTGCTGATCAACCTGCCATGGCACTGAATCAAACACCTTGCTGAAGTCTAGGTACAGGGCGTTCGCCGCCTGTCCCCTGTCCAACGAGCTTGTAACCCAGTTGAAGAAGTCAATCATGTTGGTCCGACAAGATCTGCCCTAACAAACCCATGCTGCCTGTCATCCTGGATGCCATTTTTCTCAAGGAAGGACACCAGGCTTTCCTTTAGAATGGTCTCCATTATCTTCCCCACTACAGAGGTCAGGCTAACTGGCCTGTAGTTACCTAGCTCATCCTGGGACTGCTCTTGTGGAGTGGAACCACATGAGCTGTTCTCCAGTTATGTGGAACACCCTCCTCCAGTGAGGTGTTAAACATTGGCCGTTTAAGCCATTTTGCATTTCTTTTTAGCTCCTGAGCAGCTCCCACCCCTGCCTCTCTTATTTAATTTCCCGTCCTTCTCTTTCAGGTGGTCCAAGTGCCACAGCCGTGGTTCTCTGCGAGAACCGACCTGCCTGACTGCCATCCATGGTCCGGGTCTGAAACCACCAGCCCCTCACAGAGCCCAAGTACGACTCTCCCTCAGGGACTGATTACCTCCAGGAAGGGCCGTGGGAGCTTTATTTTTGGCCCCACCCCTCGCCCCAGGCACTGCTTAAACACACTTTAAACCCTGCCCCGCTACTACTTCACTCCTATAGGCTACTGCCAGCCAGCTCCTCAAGTTTAAAGTGACAGCAACACTGTTTCTGCCAACACGTTCCCTATCTAGTGTAACTCCTCTTTCTAGCTCTCTCATCTCTCCACACTCTTTCTCTGCCTGTCTGCTTCTCTAATTTGAAGTGACAGCTACCCCTATCACCCATCTCGTATTGCTCCCCGACTTGATCTGCCACCCCATTCTCACTGCCTGTCTGCCACCCAATCTCAAAGTGTCCAGCTCCTCTATATCCTGACAAGCGTATTCTCCCAGCTGATTCCTCCTCCCTCAGCTCTATTCTCCCTCCTCCATTTTCTCCCCGACTAGTGTCAAGCAGGTGCCTAATTTCTAAAATACCATTAATATACCTGCATAATGTGTCAGTTAGTCACATTTAAACACATTCATAATAAGCGGTGTAATATGCCTCGCCTCTCACTTTGACCACCCCACTCACAGAATAGCCTCCACACAATATTCACCTAACTCATTGTGAATCCCTGTTCTATTGGCATAGCCTGAAAACCACGCCTGCCCCCTGCTCGTCCATCCGACAGGAGAGTGCTAACATCACATGGCCTGGCACCTGTAATCCCATCAGGCACCCACCTGCTATCACCACCAATACTCTGCTTCATACCCTATGGAACAAACAGCAAGAATAAACAATACAATTTCTATACCATACACAAGCAACAAGGTATCTGAAGTGGCAGGCTATAAGATTGCCTTGGCTACTATTGCTGCTCTTGGGTGATATCCACCCAAACCCTGGCCCAGTGCAGCATACTCGGCTCAACATAAAACATACATGTTTAACAGTTGCCTCCATGAACATATGCAGCCTCCTGGCAAAGTTCGATTCACTGCAAGTGTGGGTAACCCAGCATCAACCAGCGTTCATGGCGGTAGTGAGGGCGTGGCTCACCTCGAGGGTAGCGACAGTTATCCAGATTCAAGGGTACACATCCTTCAGACTCGACAGGGTAGGCAAATGTGGTGGTGGATGTGTAATTTACATAAAAGACCACATCCAGGGGTAATGCTTCCTCCAATCAAAACCAGCAGCAACACCCAAATACTGGCACTAAAATAATCCTAAGCACACAAGGTAAAAGCCTAACAGTACTGTCAGTATATATCCCTCCCAAAGATCAATCTTGCAGTTCAAGGTGGTTCTTGACTACCTCACCGATCTCTACCACAATACTGAGCTTCTCATAGTGAGAGATTTCAACATTAACTGGAACTCTCGGATGCGGCACAGTACAGAGATGCCTTATCCTCCATTAACATAACCCAGCTAATTGTTACTCCCACTCACCAAATTATCGCACAGGGACCAGTACATTAATTGATTGGCTAATCACCAACCGCCAGAGAGAATTTCCTGCATTGAGGTCCTCTCAGATTCCATCAGTGACCACTCTCCCATACTCTGTACCTGGTACAACAAATCCCCAAGATCCCTGCCAAGATAGTCACAACAAGAGTATTAAGAGGAAACTGGGTGCACTAAAACTCACCTAGAATGCCAAGACTGGGATGCTGTCCACACTGCTACAGATGTAGGCGTAGCTCTTGAGAGCTTTATTAAAATATTCAATGAGTCCTGCGATATATTTGCCTTACTCAAAATGCAAAGTCAAAGGCGCATCTAAATCATGGCTCTCACCACAACTTCTCAATCAGATGAGGGTCAGAAAATCTCTGTAACATAGCAAAAGCACTCGATCACAGGTATACTTACAGGCTATAAAACAGCCCGTAACAAGTGTACCTGGGCCATAAGAATGACTAAATGTCAGTATTTCAAAACTGAATTGGCTAACACCTGGAGTGATAGTCGGAAATTTGGGAAAACATTGAGACCCTTAATGGCAAACTAAATAAATCTCCCCACTGTGCTAAATGTTGATGGTGCCCCAACACAAGACCCCAGGATCATCGTCAACACATTCAATAAGGCCTTCACTGACCTCAGCAATGTGCTGCCGTGGTGACTTCTTCAAACCCCTAGCACCAACAACTCGGAGAAGAAGGATTACTCCCCTTGACAAGCCCCCCACCTCAAAATTGTCACACTAGCTGAGGCCAAAAATACCTCTCCCAAGTTCTCAGTAAGGTGAGAGCAAGTATGCACTCGCTTGACCTTAAACTTGTCGCACTCATCTCACAGGACGTGTTACTCCGCCTCTAACAAGCATCCTAAACTTATCACTTATATCTGATAAATTCCTTGACTATGGAAAGCCACCGTGGTAATGCTAGTATTCAAAAGTGGAGATAGAACTATCTACACTAATTATAGACCTATCTCAATCCTCCCCACTGTCCAAAGCATTAGAACGCATTGTGCATGACCAAGTTATTGAGAACCTTGACAAATACCAGCTGCAATGCCCTGAACAACATGGGTTTTGAAAGCAGCACAGTACCACTAATGCCCTAGTTGAATTTAGGGGTACATACCGATGTATTAGATCGGGGCTCTTGGTGGGGCAACCTACATTGACCTCACCAAGGCCTTCGACACAGTTAACCATGACCTACTATTAACCCAGCTTTTGCACATTGGCCTATCCACTGAGTCCGTAACTTGGTTTAAGAGCTACCTCTCAGAGAGAGTTCAAGAGTGAAAATCATAGAAGTTTTCTCAGAGAGCGCAGTGTAGTAACTGGGGTCCCCAAGGCTCTATCCTGGGTCCTCTGCTCTTCAGTCTGTTTCTCAATCAAGTAGCACTTTCAGTTAATGGCAAAATCTTACCATATGCAGATGATGCAGTACTATACTCAAGCCTCACCAATCCAGTAGCAATAGAAAATCGAATGTAATTCAATTTCTCTGCACTCAAACATGGTTTCTAAAATCAAAATTGCTGCTTAACTATAAAAAATTAACCATGCTTTCGCCTCCTCTCATAGCAAAATAGGACTCATCGCCTGAATGTAATAAACTGCAATAATGAACCACTTGACATGGTGCAAACCTTCAAGTAGCTAGGAGTTACCCTAGACTGCTCTCCTCACTTTTACCCAGCATATCAATCTCATGGCCAAGCGGCTAATGCCAAACTAGGAGTTCTTCACAGGAACAAACAGTGCTCACTAATGAATCGCTAACTCTAGCAGTGACTAGTTCACTTCTGTCTGTAATAGACTGCGGACTGGTGGTGTATGGTGCCACAACTGACTCAGCCCTCAAGCATATAAAATGATGCTCAATAAGGCATGCAGACTTGTGTTGGGAGCTCATCGCCTCTCCCACACTGGTCAGTTTTATGCACAATCTGGTTGGCTAAACCTAGATAGCAGGACAAAGTACAAGGTTTGCCTACTGGCCATGAAATCCACAATGGACTTAACTCCCCGGTGTTCAGAAACTACTCAGCAAGTCTAACAATAGTAGGAGTACTAGAGGCATTAACAGCTGGTCTTCTTAGTCATGACTTGAACATCCCAAGGCCAATGATCCTACAAATATAAGGTGCCCTATTGGTTGAATACATTGACTGATGAAATCGTGACTGCAAACAAACGAGGTCTATTCAAACCAAGCTTCGCTGCCCTGCTTACATCAACCATTGACTGTGGCTACTGTGCATGATATATAATTCCTCACCCAGTATTTGTAGTACTGTTTGATGTATTACAACTACCAGTAATCTGTGACCAGTGACATAATATATGGCCCCCCTCTCTTTCGAACCCACAGCCCGTTTTCCCTACAACCCCCTAGTTTTTCTACACCTCTTCCTCCCCCATTGGTCCTCCTCTTCCCATGGTTCCTTCCCTCCCCTCCATTCCGCCTAGCCAGATATCATGCAGCGAAGGCCCACCCTCTGTAAATCCACCCATACCCTCTCTCTCATCCCTCAACTCATGTTTTTCTCTGTTGTTCACTCCCATCGCCCTCTGATCGCACCCTCAACTCCTATTCTTCCCTTTCTCGGTCCTGTCCTTCTCGACAGGCGCTGGTTATAGGCCACCATCCAATAAAATAAAACTGCTGTTTCCCACCCACAGCACTGACAACAAGAACTCTCTCAACGTGTTCGCATTTTTTACTCCTCTGGTCTGTAACTAGCTAAGACCTTATGTTGTATTATCTGATTGCCTCCTTGTATATTATTACTGCTAATATGTATTATTTTTTTTGTCTCTGTATTTCTGTAATTCACTGTACTGACAAGGAACCTTTGTAAGCAGCTCTTAGCGTAAGGTAAATGTAATCCGATTCTAATAAATAAACAAATAAACAGATCCATCAGCGGGGCTGCCAGTACTCCTGCCAACTCCTCAGGGCCTAAGGTGTAAACCGTCTGGTCCTGGTGCTTTGTCCACCGCAGTTCTTAGCCCCTTAAGACCCTGTCCACCCCGATCTCCTCTTTGTAGTCCACCTCCCCGGCTCCCCCATTCCTCCATTGTGGTATTGGTCCTTCCACTTCCTTAGTGAAGACAGAGCAAAAGTATTCATTTAAAGCCTCTGCTTGATCTTCCCTTTTTCTGCCCATCCTACTTCCCTCTTTAGCTTTACAATCCCATCCCTTCTGCTTCTCTTCTCCTAATGTATAGGAAGAAATCCTTCTCCTTTCCTTAATCCCTGTGCTAGTCTTAGCTCTTTATCTGCCTTAGCTGCCTGAGACCACTCTTAGGGTTGTTAGAGTGGTCTCCTTCTCTCTTATGGTATCAAAATTGCTAACCTTCGATTCTGGATCTCATACCCTAAGAATGCACGTGAGACTACTCATACAACCCTAAGAGGGTCTCGGTCATGGTATTGACATACAATGGCGCTTATGCATTAAGGGGAGTAATGCCTATGTGCTACTGAATCCATGGTGAGGAGGGATGCCTAATTCTAATGGCTGTGCATTGGGGTCCCATGGACTCCAGTGGCATTCATGGAAGGAATATGCATCCCTTCTGGACATGACCTCCTGACCATTCACACAGTTACACATGCAAATGGTTCAGGGGTGTGTCTGAGGGTGTGCCTGCACTTCATGACATTCACAAAGACGTGGAATGCCATGCGAGGGGGGTGCAAGATACAGCAGCTGTATCTGTTGCACACTTCCACTGAGTACCCCGCTGGCCCACAATCCCCTGCTCCATGCAGAGCAGGGATCAACCCAGGACCAGGATGGGCATCCACCTAGATGCATGCCTGTGTCCCCAATCCACCCCTTGATCCTGCGTGCTGGAGGGAGGTGGTCAGTGATCAGGAATGTCGGCCATCTTGTGCATGTCCGTGGGTGCAGAGCTGCACAGGCCAGGATATCGCCTCATGTATGTACCCGGCCCACAGTGGTGCATAGCCCCCATTGGGAGGACTCTGCAGGCGTGAGGTAAGTATAAGGAGTCTTAATAGACACAGGATTCTGTGCTATTGTACCAAAGTAATGACAATGCTATTGTGATACAAACAGTTTCTGACATCGCTGCTGTGGTGCAACAGCATCTAGAACTGTATGCTTTCCATACACCACTGAACCATATAGTACATAGAATCGAATGGCAGGAAAGGACCAGAAGGCTCATCTAGTCTACCCAGGTTTCCTGCCTATTTCTACACTCTGGATCCTATTTAGTCACAGGTGTCCCTCCTTCCTCTCTTATGGCCACCTATTATGCCCATGTGCATATCCCTGTTTGAAGCTCTGCACTGATTTGCCCCACTGCCTCTCCTGGCAAGCTGTTCCAGGCATCCACCACCATTTTGTAAAGAAGTATTTCCTAACATCCTTCTTAAATCTCCTCTTAAGCTTCATTGCATGCCCCTGTGTTCTGGTACTCCTCCTCCTCCTCTGTAAGAGACTCCCCACTTACCTTGTTCACCCTGTGAGGTACCTATAGGTCTCAATCATGTCCCTTCATTGCCCCTCTCTCCTCCAGTGACTACATGTTGAGCTTCTGCATCCTCTCCTCATATAATTTCTTGTGCTAGCCACACATTTTGGTAGTCCTCCTCTGGATCGCTTCCACCCTGTCAATATCACTGTGGAGATGGTGCCTCCAAAACTGGACATAGTACTCTACGTGAGGTCTCAATAGCGAGTGATATAGTGGCATCACCACCTCCTTCTGCTGTTAGAAATCCCCTCCCTATCACGCCAGCATCTGACTAGTCTTGCTTACTGCCTTGTCGCATTGCTCTGCCACCTTGAGATCATAAGATATGATTACTCCAAGGTCCCTTTCTTGCTTGGTGACTAAGTACCTCCTTCCATCTTACACACAATCCCAGGTGAATGATTTTGCAGTTTTTGGCACTGAAACTCAACTGTCACCTCCTAGACCACTCCTGAAGTTTCTCCAGATCCTTTGCATTCTCTCCCCTTCCTGGGTGTCCACCCTGTTGCAGTTTTTAGTGTCATCTGCAAGAGACACCTTGCCCCAGTTCCTCAGCAATATCACTTATGAAGACATTAAAGAGGACAGAACCCAGTACCAATCCCTGTGGTACTCCACTGGTCACTCTCCCATCCCCCAAGAGACTGCCATTTATCACCACCCTCTGCCTTCTATCCTTCAACCAGTTTGATACCCAGTTTACCACCTTCTCCCCAACTCCCAGGTTGCTAAGTTTCTTGATTAGCCTCCTGTGTGGCACAGCATCAAAGGCCTTACGAAGTTCAGATAGGCCACATCCACTGCCTTTCCCTGATCTACCTCCTTAGTCACCCAGTCAAAGAACTCTATGAGATTTGTTTGACATGACCTCCTCCATGAAACCATGCTGCCAGAGATTTTGCAGCCAATTTGCCTCCAGGTACTCCACTGGTCTCTCCTTCAACAGTGTTTCCATTAATATCTCTACCACTGATGAGACTGACTGGCTTGTAATAGCTGGCCTCCTCCTTGCTGACACTGCTGTGGGTGGGATCATCAGGCCCTCCTCCAGTCCTATGCACTACCCCGACTCCAATGAGGTATGGAATAATGTTGCCAGCGAGGTGGCTAGAAATGTTCTCAGATATTTTAGTAGCCTTAGGTGGATCCTGTCTGGCCCCATCGCCTTGTTTTCCTTCATGGCTTCCAATGCCCTTCTGATTCACTCCTCTGAAAATGGACTGTGTCCTCCCCCAGTACCTGCTGATACATGTTGGTCCATCCCTCCCTCTCCATTGGGAAGACCAAGCAAATAATCATTTAAAATTTTAGCCTTATCTCTTCTTCTGAACAGTCCCCCAATTTATATATGTGTAACTGTTTATAATATAGCGACAGTAGGAGGTGTTGGAGTTGTGCAGAGGGATAATAGCACTGAGTACCAAAGGCCAAGGTCACTATCGATGTCCATGGTCATTTTCCCCAGTAGACCTCGAGTCAGTTGAATTACCAATTAGGACCAACTTCGCTACATCCTGAATGATTTTTTCATCCAGTTCAAAATTTGTAACTTCAACTGAATAAACAAAATTCAGCCAATTGTTTTCAATTTCCATGCATCTGGGACAGCACATGAACCAGCAATAAAATTACTTAAACAGAATAAAGCCTGCCCTGCTCAGCCATGGCGACTCTCTTGACTTGGACATCGACTTTATCCAGGGTGAGTTTGGTGGACAGCAAGTGACACAGCGACATTCTGAGGCTGGGTTTTGGTTGCTTTACTGCAGTACTGCTCAACCTATACTGAGACTGCTGGCTAGGTGGGCTAGCTGCTGCTGTCACCCACACTGCCTGCGCATTGTCCTGCCCTCCTGCCGTCGCTTGTGCCTCACACCATGTGCCGCCTTTTTATCACAAGCGGCCACCAGCCCAGCCTGCAATGTGCCTTGAGACCCTCAACTGCTCTGTCTGCCTCCTGCATTCTGAGCTTCTGCCATGCCAGCCACCCTTCTTCAGAATCAGCCTCCCAACTGACCTGTTGCATACAAAGTCTTGTGAAGTGTGCAGCTCCTCCTCTCACCTCCTGGCTGCTAACTGGAGGGTTAATGTTGTCCAAATGGTCCAACCACTGGCGCAGCAGCAAAGCAGACCAATGAGCCAGGCAGCGGCCGGAGGATGATGTTCCAGTTGGAGAGGATGGAGTGAACACGGTACAGAAATGGCTTTGGGGAGGAGGGAGGAATGCAACTCAGCGATCAGAGTTGCAAAATGTGGCTGCACACAGTTACAGTGTCAACACAGGGCAAGGACAACTCATTGCCACTGATATCAATTCCAGCTGACGATTCCAGTGGCTGACAGCAGCTCCAGGATCTATTCCCTGAGACTGATCTTCGATGTCTCCCATTATTGTTACAATAATATGGCAACAAACTACCTCTGATGCTCCCTGTTATCGCTATTACAGTGTGATAAAATACTAGAAAGCAAAACCTGAAGATTTTAAAGAGCATTATTTTCTACCTAGTCAGATCTAACAGTTCAAGGGACAATCATGCAAATGAAGCTATTTTGTTGGGCAGTTGGGCTTGTAACAGAACGTTCAGGAGTAAACATTATGTCAGAAACTCATGTGAATGTTCCAAGTGCCTCATTGAGCTCATATGCATATTTCTACCTCTGCCGTCCTAGTTGCATGCCTATTGCTTGGGTGATGCAGCTGTTCATGGCTGGTAAATCATTTTGAAATACAAGAGTGTATGTGGAAGGTGCTATAACATCTGAACACCCTTCTTTCAGATGTGCATTTTACAGCAGGGAATGGGATATTGTCTGTAATTTACCACGGTGAAAACCAGAACAAAGCATGAAAATGATCATGGGAACAATGTTGTTGAAGGCTAACTGCACTTAAAGGAGTAGGACAGTCAGAATTTGCAAAACATATGTTGTCTAGTGTGTTTTATTTTTTAAACTCATTTTATTGAAAGACCAGGATATAAAAATCACTTTACAGGTAAGTTCGGTTCAGACACGTCAATACAGGCATTGTACAGATGTACTCATTTCCTTCAATTAAAGAGACAGTACATACCGATATATATTTCCTAACTATACCTCCGTGCTAGCTAACAATGTGAAGTGCCCTTATCCATCTTAACCTGTGGCATAGAACTTTGGCCTGTGTAGTGTCAGCACTTTCTGGCCTTCTTCCACTGCCCCGTTCCCAGGTAGGGCCCATAGTCCTCAGGTTATACCCGTTTTACTACAAATCCTTAACCAAGAAAAAACCTATCAACTGTGTTTGGTGACTCAATTGGAGTCTACCTGTGGGAGTTGAGGAGACCAAGCTGCTCTCTTCTACTCGTTCCCGTACTATGGGGGAGGTGCTTAAGTTCTGAGCGTCTGTCACGCTCTTTCCAGGCTTCTGGTCTTGTTCAGATGTGTAGTGTGTCTTAAGGTGTGTGTGTAGTCCTAGTGTGTCCTTCCTCTTTCTGCTGTTAGGATTTTTCTAAATTAGCCTATTTTTTTTTTTCTCTTTATGCTCCTCCTCTCGACTCCCAGACTCTCTCTGGTGTAGTCACTCAGCATGGCTGCTCCGCCCCTTGAAGTCCTCCAGTCTCACCTCCGGCTTTGGTCCATCTCCTCACCATGCTGCTGGCCACCCCAACTCCCTGGCTCTGAGCCCCCGAGGCAAGACCACAAACTCCTCCTGGCACTCTATCTAGAGTCTAGCAGAGCAACCAGGACAGGGAGGAGATCCGAGGCAGACTGGAGAGACCCAGCATTGGGCGTGAGGGCTGGCCCTTGGACCCACCATCGCCTACCAGGAGCCAGGCTTGTTTCCTTTATTCCGCCCCTATGTGTGGACGTGCAATGGTGTCAGCGCATGGAGGGCGACCCCGCCTCCTCTCACAGACACCATTCCCCATTGGCTGTCCCCAGCCCAGTGTGTGGTGCCCCAGCCTCTGCCAGGAGCCACTACCAGGTGGGTAAGCCCTGTAGCCCAACCCAGGAGAGGAGAACAGTCCCTCGGATGCTCAATCCTCTCTATCGCCCGACCCCAACAGCTCAAGCTCTCCCGAACCTGGTTCCGATGGCGAGCGAGGTGTGGCATCCAGTACCTCAAACCTCAGTGCCATCGGCCAGCTAGCCTGCTAGTTTTACAGTAGCTTTATGGCCCTGGGATCTCCATCTCAGGAACATTTATTCTTGTTCCTACAATGCCTCCTGTCCCATGTGACAGTGATGTATCCTGGACCATGGAGTCAGCAAGCACTGGTTTAACGACATTTACTAAAGCAGAACTGTACTATTAAAGTTAATTTCAAAGATTTGTATGTGGCTTCATAGCCCATTACCGTAGAGCAGTTGTAGCTCTTTTCTGTACAAAGTTGCATTTTCCATAAGTAGTTTTTAGGAAAGAAGGGATCATAAATAGAACTGAAGCCACAGCCAGCTGATCCTTCCACTTCCTATCCAGTTCCGCCCTGCACTCAGACATTTTATGATGTCAAAGCAGGAAGAGTCGAGGCGTGCACCATACTGCGTTTATGGGTCATTTTTCAAAGCATATTTTCATATGTTTATACAACCTTAGAGAACAATGAAAGCCACTGCTTAACTAATAGTGCCCTATTGGTTAAGCGGTGGCTTCACAAGTTTGCATAAACATATAATATCTTTAACGACATGCTGCATAGAGTGCAGCGCCCGCACTCTTCTTCTTAGAAATCACAAAATGTCTGACGTGAGAGTGGAACTCAAGGACTAAAGGAAATGAAAGGATCAGCTGGCGTGGCTAAGTTCTATTATACGTCCTTCAAAAATACTTGAAGAAAAATTAACTTTATACAGAAAAAGTTACCACTGCTACAGGTAATGGGCTATGAAACAAATACTAACAACAAATGTTTGAAATTTACTTTAAGTAACTTTCCTTATTCAATGAGCACTAATTACTACATTTACAGTCTAGCAAATACTTGAGGTAAGAACAGCTACAGTCTTTGCCAATTCGAGCACTGATAATCTTGGGTAATGTGTGTAATTTGATGAAATGAAAGTTTTAATAGAAAAACACTTACTCCTGCTGGCTAGACCTGACACACAGATATAAAACAAAAATACTGAATTAGTACTATCACTGGAGGTCAGAACATCCGGGGCATTTTTCAAAGAGATGCGTCGGGCGCAACTGAGATGCACTGGTGCATCTAAGAAATTTGCCTGGCGTGATATTGAAAAGGGACAAGATACAGTGCGCATCTCTGGCTGCACCCAGGTGCAGCGATAATGTATGTGGTGCATCTAGAGGCGTGCCCATGATATGCAGCACATTCCCATATTCAGCAAAGATGTGCAGCACAGCTGCCGCGCACCTGGAGATGTGCTGCACAAAGTTAGGCATAGAAAAACCATGCCTAAGTCCCGGCCACCCACAGGCAGGCTGCTGTACTGCACAAAGGAGAACAGCAGCCTGCCCCTCTCCAGCCCAGTGCCCATCACCAACAAACCCCATCCATTTTCCATAGTGGAGGACCCCCATCCCAAACCCTGTACTAATAAATAAAATCAGATCCCCATCCCTTTTCTATAGTGTAGGGACCCCTCCCCTGTCCCAAAACTGGTTTGAATAATAAAAAATAATGTCCCCATCCCTTTTCCATAGTGTAGTGGCCTCCCACCCCATCCTGAGCCCCAATCAGCATTCAATGTAAAAATGATCCATGAACAATTTCCACAGTGCAGTGGCCCACCACCCCAGCGAGCATGAACCCTCCCTCACCCCAATCCGACCCATGCAGCTGACTGGCACAGCCCTCCACATCCTGCCATGGCCAGCCGCCAACTGATTGGTCCCGATCTCGTACTGTATAAGTACAAGCTCACTGGTTGTCACTGTCACGAGATCAAGAGCGATCAGTTGGCGGCTGCCGTGGCAGGGTGGGGGCTGTGCCATCACGCACAGGTCGGGTTGGGGGGTAACAAGGAGGGGTTCATGCCTGCTGGGGTGGGGGCCACTACACTATGGAAAAGGGATGTGGGATCTGATTTTATTTTATTCGAACGGGTTTGGGATGGGAGGGGAGGTCCCTGCACTATGGAAATGGGATGGGGATCTGATTTTATTGTATTCAACCGGGTTTGGGATGTGGGAGGGGGTCCCTGCACTATGGAAATGTCTGCACTATGGAAATGGGATGGGGATCCGATTTTATTGTATTTGGACCTGGTTCGGAGCGGGGCTCCTGACTGATATGTTGTAGTATAGTATTAGATTCATTTTCATATGCAATGATTCCTGAATCAGTTATCTTTTTCAGTTTTTATCATTATGATCACTGGTGCAAGTAACCTGACCATGGTGCATGTAACTTTTGCCTACGTGCACCTTGGTGCAGTACCGAAAAGTTAATTTCTATCCCTGGGCTCCCGCATTATGGAAATGGGATGGGGAATCTGATTTTATGGTATTTGGACTGGGTTCGGGATGGGGGTCCCAGCACTATGGAAATGGGATGGGGATCTGATTTTATTGCATTTGGACTGGGTTCAGGACAGGGAGGGTGGGTCTCTACAGTATGGAAAGGGATGGGGCTTGATGTTGAATGGGACTGGGCAGGGGGCGTCCACCAGCGCATCCTGCCATGCGCCACATGCAAATGTGGCCATAATGGAATATGCAAATGGCCCGTTTGCACCTTGCATGCCTGAGGCCGCATTTGCATATTCTGGCTGAATATTGGGAATTTGGACCTGATGCATCCCCATTCCCGGTATTCAAGCTTATCCCATGAAATGCACCAGTGCATTGTTGGTCGCCCCATTTGTGCCCACTAGGATTGCTATATTCTGCCAATATCGTGATCTGTTGGGATTGCGCATCTTGTTTGAATATTGCATTTTTGAGCCAGACCATTTATTTGGGCGGCACATCTCCCAAGGTACAGAATATGGGGCCCTGGTTCCTATCTCTAGTACTTGCTGACTCAGTGGTCAGAGGATGCATCACTGTCACGTGGAACAGGATGCACTGCAGGAAAAAGAAGAGCAATAGATTTTTCTGAGATGGGGATCCCAAGGGCCATAAAACTACAATATAACTGGCAGGCTCATTTAGAAAAATAACAGCAAACAAAGGGAAGGACACACCAGTAGGACACATAAAAATCAAAACACTGCACAGCATATGTTTTCAAACTTTGACTGTACTACGCCTTTCAGTTCTTTACCAGGAAAGTCTCTATGGCTGACAACATACTGCCTTCAAGAAATTCAAATGGAAAACGCACGCACTGTGTCTATGTTAGTATCACTAGCAGCACACGCTGTACGAAAACAGGAAAGTCATTGCATAATATGACGGCGGAAAAATGTCAAAGACCAGGAGTAAACCCTACTTCAGCCGACACAGAGAACGAAACCTTCCCGCCAGGTGGCAGACCAGCGATCACATAAATACAGGGCGTTCTGTTCTCTTCTCTAGTGGAACGACACCTCTCCTTTTCAGCTTTATTAGGCTGTCAATCGTTGGTAAACAGCAGCAGATCACCCCATGACCCAACCCCGTCCTTCTGGAACCAACTCCTGTTACCACACAGCTATCCTCCTGGTTGATTCCTGGCTGTCACCCAATGCTGTTTTTAGCCAGAGAGGAAGCAGGACTGCTCCAGTTTCGGAGCTATCCGGGGCTTGTCCCCTACGTCACTGCAATCTGCTGACTCCATTGGTGGAAATTGATATAAGGAGGAGGCCAGTGCTGTTATACTCCTTCCCATGAGTTCATGTGTGCAAGTGCGGCTGCAAGTCCTCTTTAAAGGCAACTTTCTTTGTGCTGGACCCGCGAGCGGGAGACCGTGTAATCTCAATAGAAGGGTGACAGCAGCACCAAACATGCAAAGCTGTGCAAAATCTTGAGGGTACTTCATCTCAAGATCATTCAGCTCCCATCCCAGTTTAGCGCAGCTTTACAGATGTGGAAGCAAGCGGCTTGTTCTAAAGGAAAGATGGCAAGGACCACCGCGGGAACTTCTGTGGCTGGAACTGGAAGGGCTAGGAGCACCGGTGCGGCTACCTGCTCGTCAGTTGCTTCGTCCAGACAGATCGAGACGCTCCTACCGAGACACGACGACTTCTCAGAAAGGCACATAGGGCCAGGGACAAAGAAAAAGAGAATGCTGGACACTCTGGGACTGTCGGTAAGAAAACTCAAACTTCACAAAACGTGACCCAACGTTTCCAGCTCCTGACCCGATGATCTGCTTGTATTTATTTTGTCAATTCATAGTTCAGAAAAAGTAATTTAAACGTCACTTTTAAAGTAGATCAATGACGGACAAGGAAGGTTTGCATTAATGAAGAAGTCTAGCCAATCACGAAGAAAGCCTGTAGTTAGATATTGAGCATTCGTGTGTTTATATGGTTATATCAACTTTTTTGTAGTTTTCTCTTCATATGTTTTACTGTTTTTTCAATTAGATTTGTAAGGGATTTCCTACTAGGGTGCATATGTTACACGACATAGCTGACCTTAATTATTTTGTTTAAGAGCGTGGAAGAGCTGATTGACAAGACCGTACCATCCAGCATCCGTTTGCAAAGAGCTCTGAAGATGGACGACTCAGTTTGTAAGTACCCCTTAACAGACTATAAAGATGTATGCATACAGTGCTATGGATGCTGCCGACGGCCTTTGCATTATTTTGCGAGAATAGCTGTATTTTCCAGAGAAGCATATCCCCGTTTCAGGTCGGGTCCAAGGTGCTACACCTGTAATGTTACAAGAGGTCCCTGGCTATGATTTCCTGAGGTTAAGCAGTACATCATTATTAAGTGAATTCTTCAATTTTGCTTTTGTAAACTATTTATTTTTAATCAAATTTATATAAAAGTGCTGATTGTGGGCTGGAACACATTCCGCTCCTATAAACTGTATTTATTTGTAAAATACATAACGTAAGAAATATCATTGATGCAAATACATCACATGACCCTGCATTAACCCTACACCCATTTCTGTTTTTCCTCTGGCATGGATTACCTTGAGTGCAGTTGTGCTCGGATATACGCACTTCTCAGGAGGTTAAAGGCACAGTGCTTTACCTTGTGCCTCACATGGCATTCAAGGTGTGCATATATCAGAATGTGACCATGCACCCTGTCGTGTGTTATAAACTACGTGAACCCTGTTTGGTATAGTTACTGTCAATCTATATACATTTGTCATCGTTACTAAACTGTTTATTACAAGCCAGTCATGCTTGGATATATGCACTTCTTGGGTGGTTAAAGGCACTGTGCTTTGTGTTGTGCCTCACAAGGCATCTGAGGTGTGCATATATCAACCTATGAGCTCCTTTTTGTGTTGTGTGTGTTTTTTTTTTTATATATGTAATTTATGCTCCTCCAGCCAGGGCAGGCTTGGTCCCTTCAGCCCTGCCCCACTGCCCCCACCTGGTGGTCGGCCTGTATTATTTTGCTCCATGCTAGTGACCCGTGTTCAGAAGTGAGCAGGGGTTATCGAGTGGTCAGCCAGGGCAGAGGATGGAGCATCTAAAGGACTGCTGTGGCATTGAAGATTGAGGTGCTGAATGCCACACTTGCTCCATGCCAGTTACCCTTGTTTGAAACAAGCGGGGGTCAGCCTGGGGAGAGGACAGAGCATCTGAGGGACTGCTGTCCTCCCGTGGGAGTGAGAACTGCTGGCTTTGCTGAACAACTGCCACGAGGTGGAAGCCTGGTGGTAGCGCAGGTTGGGAGCCGCAGAAATGGGTGGTGCAGCGTGCACGTGCCTCCAGGTCACGAACACTAATGTGTGTGCCCTAGCAAGGGAATCTTGGTGGGGGCATTCATGACATCATGCCCACCGATTTTCCCCACTTGCCTCATGACCAAGGCAAGTCATCAAGAGATGATGGATGGTGCGGGTCGGTGGGGCAGGGGTGAAGGAGCTCACGCCTGCCCTGGCGGGAGGAGCATAAACTACATATAGGGGAAAAAACAAAACAATTATTTTTTTTTCCTACATGTAAATAAATGTTATTACTAAATATTTACTTGTATTACAGAAGCTGGTGCATTTTCTCCTTACAAACTGTTGCAGAAAGGCAATGAACTGTCTGATCCTCCTTGTTTATATAGGATTCATGTTTCACACTTGTCTGACTTGTACCATTTTGGTATCGGTATCTGTGTTCTCTAGTACTTGGTAGGACCCTTGCCTCATTAGCTGCAGTAGCCCCTCAGCCATCTGAAGCTTCTGGCTTGCCCACTGCTCTGCAAGGAATTATAATTAGAATGTGAGGTGTTGTCCCTGCAGCTTGTTTGCACGAGGACCCAGCCAGTTCAATCTGGTTAGCAGCAGCAAAACATTACATCACTGCTGAGACAGCAGCAACAGTGACAACAAGCACTAAGCATGTAGGGTTACAGTGTAACAGCAGGGAATGGTCAAAAACTTTCTTATGCACTGTCATACTTTTTAAACCTTGCATCACCTAGATGTGAGGCACTGACCTTGGATGTGGTGGGGGAGGAAGTAACAATACAGAGAACTGTTTAAGAGTTATTTGGTGTGCTGCTCCTGAGGTTTGCTGTAACTAGAACATCAGATTGTCAGTTTCTGTATTTAGATTTTGCTGTGGTATGTATGCCAGCCGTAGAGTATGGAACAGAGGGTCTAACTTGTAAATGAGGAGATTTCAACTAGGATTAATGATGGCCAGTTAAAGAGCTGCTGACGTCTCTGCTAGAGACTTTGGAAATCGTATTTGCAAGTTCAGCTTATATTGCTATATCAGTTGTAGTTCACACCCTGTCACTAAAGGTATTTGCATGAAAATAGAAGTACTGACATCTTAACTTCTGAGTCTGATTCTCTGTTTATGACTAGTCTTCTGCAGTTAAAACCATTATGATGTTTTACGCAGCCAGCCCATTGAGGGTATGGGCAGCGTTGCTGCTCGTGATGCTGGCAACCTGGGTTCAGGAACAAGCCAGAAGTACGTCGGAGGGTCGGCAGGTGGGAGGAGGATTAAGTATCCCAGCGTATGTTCTCGTTCTCTGTGGAAAGAGGAAGTCCATCTGTCTCTGCCATGAGAGCACTATGTGTGTGACCCTAGTTGATATTGCCAGCAGAGATACTGGGGATGAGGTGGGGTGGGGGCGCTCTGACTGGTTCTGTATGTAAGTGCGTGTGTATGCAAACCCTCCTTGCCAGCGTCCCAGGAGGGAGAACACCAAAAATTGCCCAGTGCCAAAGAGTAATTTAGCGGTACTCTAGGGCCCTTCTCTGATCATCCGTCTGTTGGAACACATTGATTCGGTTCTCAAGAGGGTGTGGGAGCCCCAACAACCCTACCATGGCAGAGCATTCTGTGGGGGCTACAAGTTTTGCAGGGGCAATAATGGGACTGGGAAGTCACTGTGGTCTGACAGGGTGGGTCTGGAAGGAGTAGTAATAATAATAAAAAAAAAAAAGCCTAAGCAGAATATTATGAGTTCCCATGCAGACAAGCAACAGGAGCAGAGGAAGCCCAAGAGACAACATTTCTCTTTTTAGGCAAGTGCTCATAAAATGAGAAGGAATATAAAGTAACTAGAGAGACTACAGGAAGTCTAACGAATTATCATCCTGTCTTTTATATTTGGGACTGGCAGTATAGCCTTGCAGTTAGAGTAATGATCTGTGAATGATGCGTCCAGCAGACCTGGGTTTGATTCCTGCAAACTCCGCTTGCATGCTGTGTGACTCTGAGCAAGTCACTTAACCTCCCCAGTGCTCCTGGCTGGCCCCTGAAAACAGGCACTTGTGCCTAGTAGCCCTACCTGGTTACCAAAGAATAATAATAAAAAAAAAAAAAAATCTCTGTTTAGCAACTCCACCTCCGACTTCATCTGTACAGGAGAGTTAACCAATCACGTAATCCAGCCACTTCATCCTTTTTGCTTCTTTTATCTTTCTCTCTATGTCTCGTTAAAGCTGTATTCCCTCCCACCCATGCCCACAGTCATACCATTGACCCCAGTATAAGAAATGCCACATACCCCTTCCCCACTTGCTCAACATGTCTTCTTCAAAGATAACTCCTGATGCTTTTCATGTCACTCTGTTTGGCCCACCACCATAGAAATGAACCCTGACCCATGGTTCTTTGAAGAGCTAGTAGCAACAAAAATGGCAGGCAAAACACTGTAGTCATTTTTTTTTTTTATTCCTGAAGTTGTTTTTAATGTGTTTGTTACATTTGTTTTCTGACTAATAGAATTTGGTGTTATATGAAAAGCAGTGCTTTACCTGGAAGCAGACATAGCTAGTTCTGTTCCTCCCACTACATCATTTTATTTATTTATTGAAATGTTTCACCAGGAGGGCACACTGAACAACAAGTTGCTCGTCTCATGGTGCGACCTGGGGGAGGGTTACATAAGGTTGTAACATGGCATCAAACAAAGCGGCAGCTGGCCCAGTGGCGCTGAGGCTGAGGCACTGGACGCCTTATAAATGCCATGCGGCGACCCGTGTTGGGGAATGAGCACGGTTCGCCAGGGGTCGATCGGGAGGAGAAGGATGGAGCGCCCGGCGGCTGCTCTCCTTCGGGGTCATACAAGCTCCACTGCAATACCGCCACCTGGGGGTGCTCGGGTGGAAGGTGCGGTGGCGGAGATAGCAGTGGAAAGGGGACAGGCAGGCGTCTGCAGAGGGGCGGAGCAGGAGGCACGTCTCAACATGTCTCCTCGCTCCTGGGCCCTCATTGCATACCAGGCGTCTGGGGTTGAACATAGGAAAAACAACCCCTGTCACTCCTAGGTGCGGCTCCTTGTGCAGGCACCCACGATTCATTGGGCAGACTCCACTGTGCAGGACACACTGCAGGGAAAATAGCTGTTGGGGAGGGCTGGGGAACCCCTCCTCACCCCACACCGGGGTTAACCGGGCATCAAGGGTCAAGGGCAGTGTGACAGAGTACTCTAGGGGCAGACTCAGAGGTTGAGGTGTGTCTGTATGAAGAAACCTGATTGAGTGGAGAGAAGGGTAAGTAAGGTACAGAAAATACAAAGTTAAAAAATAAAAACAGAAAGCGGCAATAAAGCAATTTCATTGGACCAAATATAACACGTGACCAGAATTGGAGCAGTGATTAATTCCTAGTAAGGACCACTCCAGCTATTGTTTACGGGGTCACCAGGTCAAGCTCCAGCACCACTAGCTGTCACAGCAGCAACCAGAACACACATCGCGGGCTTACGGAATATCTCAATGCGCAGACACAAAGCCGAATAGAACTGTAAGAATGGACACAACAACAATGGCGCAAAGTATTTTTCCGTGTTACAAACTCATTAATGCCCCTCTGGAGTCGGCTTCTACTGGGGAGTGATGCACGGCTGGGTGGTTGTAGGCACTTGGCCATAGCCTGTACACAACCCCCCCAACCCATGCATTAATTCCCAGTAGAAACCTCCTTCATCAGACATTAATGCTTACTTGTGAAGGACGATCAGTTACAATAGTATGTGGGTAGTACAAACAAGACAACATTGTAAGATTATGCAACAGTTGGAACACAAGGTTTTGTAGAATAAACAGTAGTGGAACATTGGGTTAATTACAATACATGTCCAAAATCATACAAAGAACATATAAACTTACAAAACAGTAATAATGCGATAAAACCATTTGTATTGCATGAGTGTACCAGGAGCAGGCTCGAGGTAGTACGCGCAAGTGCTGTTGGAGTAAAGGATGGGGTTAGGTTGTGCACACTGGTGACCCAGAAGGGCAGGTGGAGAAGAAGGGGAGAGGCAAGAACTGAATGAGAAGGAGTAGCCATTTCCTGAGTTCCCCCCTTCAGGATGTTGAGAACCCCCGGGAGGGGTCATGTAGGAGGGCAGAAACTGGGGATAGGTATTAAGGTGGGTTAAAGCAGAAACAGCCAAGGGAAAGGTAGTTGTGTGGGCAGAGGTAAGTGAGTAGTTGGAGGAGGAAGAGGAGGAGAAGGGGTAGGAGTGTCGCATTTCAGGGGAAGGGAATTCCAGATTTTAGGGAAACGATGGGCAAAACCAGTCTGATCGATGAGGGTGGGCGTCAAGGGACCGTCAAGGTGCGGTGTCCTTTGATCTGAGTGGGTGATGGGAGGTGGAGTGGAGAGAGGATGAGAGCTAGGAGAGCCCCCACCCAAACCAAAATTTGGAGGTTAGTTTGGCACAGTGAGAGATGCATCTGTGAGATAGTGGAAGGAAGGTTAGAGGCGATAGAGTTCATAGTGGTGGGAGCGGGAAGGGAGTCGATAGCAAAGTGGCAGAAGGAGTTAGTGTTCAACTTGGTCAAGTAAGATTTGGGAGCAGCACCATAGACTACGTCCACAGTAGTCGGAGGTGGGGAGTATCATTTTCTGGACAATTTCAGGCTCGCTGTCAGCAGAATGCAACTAAGATTCCTGTACAGAGCATCAAGCTTGGGGCACAGTTTCTTCAGGAAAGCATTGATATGCACAGAGAAGTTGAGGTGCTGGTCCAGCCAAACCCCCAAATATCTAAATGAAGAGGTGTCCTCCAAGATGGTCCCATCAAGGGTGTGGAAGGTGGGTAGGGCCGGGAGCCTAGAGAGTCTTTGCCTGGTGCCAAAGATCATTGAGAATGTCTTCTTGGCGTTTAGAAAAGCTGGTGAGAAGCAAACCAGAGCTGAACTTGGTTGAAGTCATGCTGTAAGCTGGTTTGCACAGCAGCAGGTTTTGCCAGAACTGTATAAAACAGCATCATCAGCGTACATCTGGATAGAAGAGGATGAGCAGGCTGTGGGAAGATCATTAAGGAAAATGGAGAGTAGGGGACCAAGCACTGAGCCCTGAGGGACACCAGTGTTGATGGGGAGTGGAGGGAGATGGAATCAAGATTCTCACCAACTGGGTCCTGCCAATGAGGTAGGATTTAAAACCAGTTGGTGGCTGACTGAGCAAGGCCAGCTGAGGAGAGTGAATCAAGAACCAGGGATGGGAAACCGTGTCAAAGCTTTGGCTAGGTCGACAAAGATGGCCGAGGTGATCAGGCCATCGTCTATCCCTGAAAGGATGGAGTCCATAAGCCTGAGGAGGGAGGTATCATCAGCATGTGATGTCACAAGTTGTTTTTTAATTTAATATACTTTATTCAAGGTTTTCAATTACACAGCAAATACAAAATACAAAGAACTGGAACAATCCCAAACAGAAACAACAATACACATAGCCAACCAACCCCTCCCTGGGTCCCGGGGTAATATACAGTATATAACAGTAGTAAAGTCAAAGAATAGGGTCCAAAGATGCACAGTGCTTATGTAGAATAGTAAAGAGAATGAGCAGATCCAGTTTAACTACTTCTTCTTTCCAATTCTCTGTCTCCCTAGTACGGAACTCTCTCAGGCCTCTTCACTGGCTGGTGTCGCTGTACCGCCCACTGTGAGCCCGTCATCCTCAAGGTTATTTACTTTCTCCCAGGCTCCAGGGAGGGACCTTAGGGCCCGAGGAGATCAAGGGCAGGAAGTGCTTCAGTGTTGGGCGTAGGGCGGCACGGCTCTGAGGGCCGCTGCCGCCATCCGCTGGAGGGGTTTTTCAGACGTTTATGTCCCCGACTTGGGACATGCAGTGCTGCCAGCCTGTGACGTGGGTGCTCCCACCCACATCCCAAAGGCAGCTGCCCGATGTCTACCCATTGCTTGTGAGCCCCTGTGCATAGCAGTGCCACGGTCTCCACGGGGCTGCTGCCGCACTGGGCTACCCTGGATCCCTCCCCAAGAGAGGAGAGCAGTCCTGCAGATGCTCAGTCTCTCTCTCCCTTCGAGGAGAAGGTTACTGTTACTCTTTCGTACAAATGATCTAAAGGAGGTGCCAGGCTACCTCATAATCGATCGAGCACATCCTCAGTCTGCATCAGTTGAGGTTGACAGCTGTAAGAACCCCATGTTAAGATGAAAAAGAGCCAAATTCAGGCATATGTTGCGGGTGTGTGGTGTGTGTGTGTGTGTGTGTGTGTGTGTGTGTGTGTGTGTGTGTGTCTGATTTTAATTCCAGTTAATGATTTGAGCTTCTGTAAACAATAAGGCATTACAAGGTGTGCTTTATTAAAGGATAATAGCACTCCCGGAAGCGAGCCACAAGGTTATACCAAGTGCCTTACACACTCAGAAGTGCAGTTGCGCCATAATCATGCACACCTTGGATTGCCTTGTTGCGATTTTATAAAATGGTTCCTCTGATTTTTTATTTAAAAACGGAGTAATGGGGCCCAGAACGTTAAGTATTTCAGACTTGTGCTGAAATAATGCATGGTTATGTGATCAGATCTGATCAGTCACAGATCTTTTGGTTTGTCTTACCAGTTTTATGAAATGGGTAGAGAAAATCCAGGCTCTTGACTGACTGACACAGGCTGACACCAGGGCATTTATCTCCACTTAATGCCAGGGTAAGAAAGTTCCAGTGCCAACCTGCCTCATTACCTGGCGTATCATGGTGCCTGTTTTGAATCTGATTTATTTTTCCGATAGACATTTTTGTTCTCTGTGACCAAGTCTGACTGAAAACCTACTTTCCTTTTTTTTTTTTTTTTTTTCTCAATAATGGGCTCGCCTCAGCAGACTGGAGGTGCTTCCCCAACTATACAATGTGCCAACCTCTTCTTCCCCAGCCCCATAAACAGAGTAGGGTTACCACCGGTCCCTATTTTCGCAGGACAGTCCTGATTTGGGCAGTTGTGTCCTGCAGAAAACATGAAAATGCTAAATGTCCTGACATTATAGTAAAAAAATATTTTCTGATTTTCCTCTAAATGTTGCAAAAACTATAATACCTTAACGAAGATACCTTAAAATAATAAAAAGCGTAAGAAACAACTGAAACTACAACATGTAGTCTTAATTCTGATTATTTGGAGAAAACATGTTGCATTGGTCAGATGACGTACTGTCCTGCGAAAAATCCAGTTTCAGTAAGAAATGTCTCACCTTAGGCTTTAAAAGGTGGTAACCCTAGCAGGGAGTCCCAGAATCAGTCAATGTTTGCAAGCTCTTGAGAGCTGACTGCAGCCATAAAATATGCCCAAAGCGGCTTACTCACTCCCAATCCTTGGTGCAGACAGCAAGGACTGGAAAACCATACTCTAGAAATCCTTACTACCTGTCCTCTCAGCAAGCGGTGAGGGCCAGAAAATGCCTAATGAATGTCTGAAGCTGCAGTGAGCGCCTCGACTCTGTAAACATTTATTTAAAAAATAAAAAATAAAAAGTCAAACTGCACTCATATTTGCTCCCTGTCCTCAGTGTAGTCAGCAAGGACTGAGAATGAACAAGAAAAAAAATGGAAGTAGAAGTGAGGAGGAAATGCTTAAATAAAAAAAATATATATATATGTGTGTGTGTATGTATGTGTGTGTGTATGTGTGTGTGTGTGTGTGTGTGTGTGTGTGTGTGTGTGTGAGATATATGTGTGTGTATATAACCCCCTGCAAACCACTCAGAGCTGCTGCCAATTCACTCCATTTTGCAGTCACTAGGAGTGCAAAGGAACCTATCTGAAAGATGTAACTGTTTGCCAGAAATCATTTAGAGTAATAATGAAAATACAGTTTGTCTAACCTGCTTTCTTTGCAGTCAGAACTGTGTTTGCCTAGTTCCCCATTCTAGTTTTGAACTGCTGAACTAGACCAATCAGTGTGGGTTAAGGTAGCTCTAAATGGTGCCTTGGGACGAATCAGAACTTGGACTCGTAATCTGAGCCAGCCACAAGAGGATTGTATGGGCAGTGACTCTGGGAGATGTAGTTTGGACTTGGCGCCTTTTTGACCAACAGGGGCAGTCTATTGTGAGTGACAGCCAATCCAGCCAAGAACTGGGAGGAACTCAAAGGAAGTGCCCGGTTTTGTCTGCTGGAGTTTCAGTTGAGCTCTGGCAGTGAAGAGGGAGAGCCCTGTGCTTTTTTGTTGTGCAGTTTTAGTCGGGAAGCGTGTGTAAGGCCCAGAGTTCCGGTCTGCAGCTTGTGTAACTGCTTGTTAGGACTGAATCGTCCTGTGAAGAGAATCAAAGGATATCTGAAGAGTAGAAACCAGGCTCACCCTGTAGAAGACTGGAGAAATTGCTGAATTGCACTCGGTCTGTCAGAAACTGAATCTGCTGTGTGTTCTCCCGGGTATTGTGCAGTAATTGCGATCGGGATAGAGAAGCAGCCTGCCCGTTATAATTCTTTCTTTTACCATATAAATGTGTGAGGAGGCTTGTGTAGCTCAAGTGAATCCTGCTGCCATTAAAGGACTTTTTGCCTGTTGCAGTTTGCCATATAAATGTGTGAGGAGTCTCGTGGAGCTCAAGAGTAGCCCTGCTGACATTGAAGGACCCTATCTTGTTTTGGAGGTCGTGAGTACTAATTCAGGGTTGCTCCCTGTTGAATTGCCACATTGAATCCAAATGGAATTACTGTACTGCTGACTGTTTAACTAATTTTCTTTTCTCTGTGTGAAAGGGCCCTACCAGCTGCCACGGTTTGGACTAGCCACTAGGGCTTGGGTACCCAGGGACAGTAACTGGTAGGGATAGGCCTGTGCACAGAGCCATAGGTAGATGAGTAAAGTGATAAGCTAATTAACCTGATTTCCCCTGTCCTTGTTATATTCCCCTAAATAAATCAGAGCTGCTTGTTTCAGCAAGTTATACTGCCTGAGGTATTTGTCTATGTTAAAGTATTGTACTGTGATTGTTGCACTGTATCTTATTTTACAGGAGGTCCCAGTGCCTGAACCAGTCCTGGGGGTAAGTGTATACTGTGAAGGTAATTCTGATATATTGTGTGGGCCACTAGTGGGAAGAAAGGGGGTGCAGTGTCCCAGAGGGCTGTGACCAGTTAGTTTTAACTATTGCAAACCCTGACCTCTGGGTGGAGGCACCCGCCATTGGATCCAGGCCCCTCAACCTGTTAGTGGTGGCAAATCAGGCAGGGGTAGTAGCCCCTGGGATAGCGCCATCTAGGGTTACATCTTGGAGGCTCACCGCTGGGATTGTGCGTCCTCTAGTGGCCATATTTACAAACCACTGTTAAGAAAAAAAAATAAATGGGTACCCGATAGAAGTGGCTGTGCAGGGCTGGTGGAGTGGTGTACTGGGGAGGAGATTGACCCCAAAATGCTATGCTTATCCTGGACATCCCCTGGGTATCAATACGGACACTGTACAGGAGTACTTTCCAAGGTGGAAGGTTTACAAAACCCTGTGGTGGTGGGTCGGCATGCTAATCTGCTCGCCCACACTTTCCTGGCCCTAGTAGAGTTTAAGGATCCCATAGATAGCTCCAAAGTGCCACAGACCATTACCCCAGAGGAGACCTCACTGCTTGGAGAGTGATAACTAAGGACAGTAAAGACCCGGGAGAATGAGCACCCACCACTATCTGAAACTTTTTGAGGAGAAATTTGCTAAATAGTTGCTGGGGAAGGAAAACTGTGGAGGACTTGAAGAAACTATTCTTGCCACCTGGGGTGTTCCTCCCCAACACCCCCTCCGCTCCAGCACCGTAATGGTGGCTGAACCAATGCAGACTCCTATTTCTGCACCTGCCATTAGTCAGGACTCTTCCGAAGGTTGAGGACTACTCTGGCACCCTCCCACCCCCAAGGGAGGATGACTGGGAGACTTGGATAGACTATGTTGCCCCCAAGTGCTAGAATGGCAATGCTCGGAAGCGGGCGAAGAGGTTAGTGAGAGCCTCCGAGGTCCTGCCCTGGCTACCATCCGTGCTAAGCGGGCCAGTAACCCTGAAGTGACTGCACAGGCCTATCTTGAGGCCTTGGAGAATGTGTATGGTAGCCCAGATTCTGATGAGGACCTATGGTGGAGAGTAAGAAATGCACAACAGTACCAAGGGAGTTGTTGTCTGTGTATGTATCTCGGCTGGAAAAATTGTTGCAAGAATGCCTCAGAAAGGGTAGTTTGCCAGCGATTGGACAGGATCCCTAAGTCTGCCCCTTCTCAGAACTGCTGTTGCTTCAGTTCGCCTGGCAAATCGACTGGAATCCTCACCCTCCTGTGATGAGTTAATGAGAGAAATTCGAGGAGTTGAGAAAAAGCGACTCGGGAGGGACCTGCACCAACAGCTGCGGCTACGACCCGAGTGACTGAGGTGACCCATCAAGTGAAGTTCAGGGGCAGAGGTTGGCAGTCAATGAGTGCTCTGACAAGGAAAAAGATATGCCACAATGGGGCGAACTGTTGAGAGAGATCCGGGAATTCAAAACAGTCCCTTTATGAAGGCCACGCCTGCAAGAATGCAGACCTTGACCTATATCCGACTGCATCTGCTATGGGGGTGGGGATACCCACCCATGTGTCTCTGCTGATACTTGGCTCCAAACTCGATTCCTTAACCATGAAGTGGAGAAACTGACGTAGATGTCTCCAAATGCTTATCACGCCGCAGACAGAGATGGCACCCAGGTTTCCAGTTAGTAATACCCCGCTCTGGCTCCCAGTGTGGCGCCTCGGCCAGCTCAAACTCCAGAAAGTATGTTTTGCTATAATTGTGGGAAAGATGGGCACATGAAAAGGAATGCCGGTCCCCAAAAGACACTGACAAAGTTGCATATAGGCTACAAGGAGAGCTTGGGAGAACAAATCAGTGGTTAAGAGGTGCACAAAATGATCCCAGTGAGGGCACCAAAATGCTAACTCACGTCTTTTTGTGGCAAGGTCAGTTGCCCAGGCCCTCGCTACCGCCTCTCCAGACTGGTCCAGAATAGTGGGTCCCTCCATGGAGACCACTGTAAAGGTGAATGGAGTGTCTACAAGAGCTGTATTAGACAGTGGCTCTCAAGTGACAATTATGTTCCAGGATTGGTATCAGAAGCATTTGTCAGGCGTCGCCCTTACAACCATTAGAAGGACTGCATGTATGGGGTTAAGTGAGAAGGCCTACCCCTATTCCGGGTATATCCGAATTTGGCTGTCTTTCCCCACCTCCATGGCTGGAGTGGCCGAACAAGTAGAGACCCTAGCCTTAGTGTGTCCCCCACTGGACTGTATGATGGTGTCCCTTTGTTGATTGGAACAAATGCTCATATGTTCGGAAGGCTGGCACAGTTGTGTTATGAAAAACAGGGTCAAAGACTAGTAGAGCTTTAAGAGTTCCGCTTTAATTAAGAAGGCCTATGAGGCACAGAGAGATGCTGAAAAAATAGAACCAGAGGAACGGTCGAATTGTATGGAAGAAGGATCCTGAGTCTCTGATCCTGGCGCCAAATGCCCAGTGTACCTTACAGGGAGAGGTCCGTATCAGAAAGGATGTTAAGAATAAAATATTAATGTTGGATGCACCAGGTGATGGAAAATTGCCAGAGGGACTGCTGGTCAAGCCTAGTATTTTGCCCGCTAGAGCCCATGCTTATGCCAGAAGGGTAATGGTCCAAGTTCATAATGTGTCTGAAAGAGACATTCGAGTAAATAGAGGTTGCATCCTGGCTAATGTGCATTGTGCAGACACTGCAGTGCTACCCAGCAGCAAGAGTTCAAGGAAGAATGACAGAGTAACGCCTGACTTGTTTGATTTTGGCGACTCCGCTGCCAGCTGAATGGAAAGTGAGGATCAATGAGAAGCTTGCCCAGAGAGACCAGGTGTTTTCTTTAAAGGAATGGGATGTAGGATGCGTGCAAGGAGCTGAGCACAATATCCGGCTGCATGACAAAGACCATTTCGTGAGGTCTCGACGCCTGGCACCTGCTGACATAGATAATGTGAGACTGCATCTGCAAGAGATGTTAGCTGCTGGTGTAATACAAGAATCCAGAAGCCCTTATGCTTCCATTGTGGTAGTGAGGAAAAAGAATGGGACAGTAAGGATGTGTGTGGATTATCGCACCTTAAACCGCGGACTATCCTGATCAGTACACAATGCCCGCATTCAGGTGCTTTGGACTGCCTAAACAGGAGCAAGTGGTTCTCTGTGTTGGAAACCGCAGTGGGTACTACCAGATCCCGGCGGCCCCAGAGGACCGTGAGAAGACAGCCTTTATCTGTCCGCTTGGCTTCTATGAATTCATGAGGATGCCTCAAGGGATTTCAGGTGCCCCAGCCACTTTTCAACAATTGATGGAGCGTGCAGTGGGGACATGAACTTACTAGAGTGCCTGGTATACCTAGATGATGTTGTTGTGTTTGGCAGCTCACTGGAGGAACATGAGAGCAGATTATTTAAGGTTTGGACAGACTGGAGGACTTTGGCCTTAAACTGTCCATTGATAAGTGTCAATTTTTCAAACATCAGTAAAGTATGTGGGACACATAGTATCCACGAGGAATAGAGACTGACCCAAGTAAAGTTGAGGCCTTGACCACCTGGCCACAGCCCAAAAATCTAAAAAGAACTGCAAAGATTCCTGGGATTCTGTGGTTATTATCGGCGTTTCATCAAGGACTATTCACGAGTGATCCGCCCTTTACTTAACCTTACTCAAGGGTATCCCCAACCCACAAAAATACCAAAAGTCAGCGTCCTCAAGACTGAAAGAGTGTATTTTCATCCGAGTGAAGTATTTGGGCCGCTGGACTCCTGATTGTGAGACTGCTTTTCATGAGATCATATATCAACTTACCCATGCTCCAGTGCTGGCCTATGCGATCCAAGAAAACCTTCGTCCTGCACACTGATGCTAGCTTGCAAGGGTTGGGGGCTGTGTTGTACCAAGAGCACGAGAATGGCCTGAGACCAGTGGCCTTTGCCAGAGTAGAAGCCTGACCCCATCCGAAAAGAACTATCCTGTACATAAGTTAGAGTTCCTAGCTTTGAAGTGGGCTATTGTTGACCAATTCCATGAGTACTTGTATGGGGCTAAAATACTAGTAAAAACTGACAATAATCCTTTGACCTATGTGCAGACCTCAGCTAAGTTGGATGCCACTGGCCATAGGTGGCTTTCTGCATTATCTACATATGACTATGCTCTCGAATACGAGCAGGTCTGAACCACATAGATGCTGATGCTCTCTCCGGAGGCCTGTTCCCTAGAATGATTGGGTCAGATTGGCAGAACCTGACATTCGGCACTCTGCCGGAAGTTTAACAGGGAGGAACAAATGTCCACGGACGCAGTGGACTGCATGGTGGATTGCTTGGGACCCTCTGAAAATTGCATACCTGTTTATTGCCACTTTTCTGCAATAGACATTGGTGCACTGCCTCAGCTGGACAATGACAGTATTCGCGGGCTCAATCCCGCGATCCCATGATCAAATCAGCTTTAGAAGCCCTCTATGCAGGAAAAGATGTGTCCAAATTACGCTCCACTGATTTGAGAACTGCACTGTTATACAAAAGGTCCTAAGTTGAAATTGATCAATAAACTGTTGTACAGAGAAACAGTAGACAGGGGGACAAGTAGACAAACAACAACTAGTGCTGCCCACTGCCTTTCGAGACTCAGTACTGAGATCCTTGCACAACCACATAGGGCACCTTGGTATAGACAGAACACTTGACTTGGTGAGATCCAGATTCTATTGGCCTAAGATGGGGGCTGATGTGGAGCAACACATTCGAACTTGTAGTTACTGCTAGAGGAAAGCTTTGACCCAGAGGGCTGCCCCTTGTTAACATCACCACCAGTGCACCCATGGAGCTGGTCTGTATTGATTTTCTGAGTTTGGAGTCAGATCAAAGAAATATCAGTAATGTGCTGGTGGTCACTGACCATTTCACGAGATATGCCCAAGCTTTCCCCACCAAAGACCAGAAAGCATCCACTGTGGCCAAAGTACTTGTAAAAACTTTTTGTTCACTATGGGGCTCCACAAAGAATCCATTCTGATCAAGGGAGAGACTTTGAGAGTCGTCTGATCAAAGAGATGCTTTCTCTGTGGGGAGGCGAAAGTCCAGAACCACTCCTTACCACCCCCAGGGGACCCACAGCCTGAACGTTTCAACCGCAGACTTTGCTAGATATGCTAGGGCACCCTACACCCAAAGGACAAGCCTAGATGGAGCCAACAAATTAGCACCCTGGTACATGCTTATAACTGCACCAAAAGTGATGCCACTGGGTTCTCCCCCTACCGCCTGGTGTTTGGAAGAGAAGTTCGACTGACGGTAGATGTGTGTTTTGGGGTCTCCTGATGGGGTTCAAGCTGACAACTATTTACAGTATGTGCAAAAGTTAAAGGCCCAGCTAACTCATGCGTACAACTGGCTCAAACCATGGCTGCCAAAAGAAATCTGGCCAACAAAGAAAGGTATGATAAAAGGTGAAAGCACAGGAACTCCAGGAGGGAGATCAGGTATTGCTAAGAAATCTGGGACTGCATGGCAAACACAAGATTGCTGACAGATGGCACCATCTCCCTCACATTGTAGTGGGCAAACTAGATGATCTGCCAGTGTACAAAGTAAGGCCTGAGAATAATTCAAAAGATGTAAAACAATGCATAGAAATCATTTACTGCCCATTGGACAAATCTTGATTGAGTCTGAGCCCCAGAAGATGCCCCTCTGGACCAGTGACTAGAGCTGCTGCTAAGAAAAGATCAAGAAAGTCTGCACCTACAGAAGCAGAGTTAAAGTGTTCCTCCACAAGTCCCAGTTGAGCATGACTGTCAGTCCATATCAGAAGAAAGTGAGAGTGACTTTGAATACTATCATTCTACGAACTGAGTCAATTG
Organism: Neoceratodus forsteri; assembly: GCA_016271365.2. Lineage (NCBI taxonomy): Eukaryota > Metazoa > Chordata > Ceratodontiformes > Ceratodontidae > Neoceratodus > Neoceratodus forsteri. Next base: position 826,558,309 of record CM057453.1, on the reverse strand, counting down.
TTTGGGACAATCCCCAGTCATCACTGGAGACCTAAGCTGGGCTCTGGACTGTCTAAGCCCCCAGCTCGTCCCTGGAGCCAATGCTCCCAGAAAGTGAAGTGCAAAGCATCAGATCAGATGAAATGGAATCATTGTGCATGGTTGAAGTGTTTGAGCTTTCAGGAGGAAAATGATGGATTGGGGCAGACTGGTGATACACCAGAACAAGAAGAGTATTTTGAGTGCCCTGACAGTCCACTGCCAGTGTCCGAAAGCTTCCATGCGAGCCAAATGTTGTGGACTCAGAAACTGTAACTCCTGGAGCTGAAAGTGCCCAAGTTCTAGCCTCTCTACCCCATGGAGACCTCCTGACAAGTGAGGACAATGCTGAAAATGAGGCTCAGAGTGCAGAGACTGTAACAGTTCCCCTAGAAAGACTGGTCGAGCTGTAAAGCCTGTGGTGCACCTCAGTTATGATTCCCTTGGGAGGCCTGTGGACTTGCCTCTCAATGTTGTCCATAAAGGAGCGTGTGTCCCGAGCTCATTGCCCAAACTGAGCGTCAGTGCTAACTCCAAGTTACTTGTGTTGCCCTCTAAGTATGGTGCCTTGCCCCGTCCAGCCCCAATGTAACTGATAGGAAGGGCCTCTTCAGGTTTCATGTACAAGAGGTAATAACTTGAGTTATGGTACAAGGTGTGTGTAATACTGTGTAAAGAGTGACGACTGCAATGTTTCAGAAATGTGTTCTTGGTAAAATTATATATTGACTGATTACATGTGTGAGCCTAATGCAAATGTATATGGTTGCAGTTAAAACTTAGGTACTTGCTTGACGCGGACGTCAAGCTTTCCCAGGCCAGGGAAGGGTGTAACCCCCTGCAAATGGGGTTCCTAAAGACTTCCAGGAGCTTGCTTGAATGCTCCAAGCCTGAATGGTGTTTGGCATGTTAAGCCATTTATCTGTGAGTGTTTTAGAGCCTCTGGTACTGTCTCTTTAAGAGCTGTCTGCTTGCAGACATAATTAGTTTGTATGGGGGACTGTGTCTTCTCTGCTTGAGTACCACTCGAGCTGCTGCCAATTCACTCCATTTTTGCAGTCACTAGGAGTGCAAAGGGAACCTATCTGAAAGATGTAACTGTTTGCCAGAAATCATTTAGAGTAATAATGAAAATACAGTTTGTCTAACCTGCTTTCTTTGCAGTCAGAACTGTGTTTGGTCTAGTTCAGCAGTTCAAAACTAGAATGGGAACTAGGCAATCAGTGTGGGTTAAGGTAGCTCTAAAATGGTGCCTTGACGAATCAGAACTTGACTCAGAATCTGAGCCAGCCACAAGAGGATTGTATGGGCAGTGACTCTGGAGATGTAGTTTGGACTTCGCCTTTTTGGACCAACAGGGGCAGTCTATTGTGAGTGACAGCCAATCCAGTCAAGAACTGGGAGGAACTCAAAGGAAGTGCCGGTTTTGTCTGCTGGAGTTTCAGTTGAGCTCTGGCAGTGAAGAGGAAGGAGCCCTGTGTTTTTTCGGTGTGCAGTTTTAGTCGGAAGCGTGTGTAAGGCCCAGAGTTCTGGTCTGCAGCTTGTGTAACTGCTTGTTAGACTGAATCCGTCCTGTGAAGAGAATCAAAGGATATCTGAAGAGTAGAAACCAGGCTCACCCTGTAGAAGACTGGAGAAATTGCTGAATTGCACTCGGTCTGTCAGGAACTGAATCTGCTGTGTGTTCTCCCGGTATTGTGCAGTAATTGCGATCGGGATAGAGAAGCAGCCTGCCTGGTATAGTACTTTCTTTTATCATAATAAATGCGTGGAGTCGCGGTGGAGCTCAAGAGTAGCCCTGCTGACATTGAAGGACCCTATCTTGTTTGGAGGTCGTGAGTACTAATTCAGGTTCGCTCCTGTTGAATTGCCACATTGAATCCAAATGGAATTACTGTACTGCTGACTGTTTAACTAATTTTTTTCTCTGTGTGAAAGGGCCCCTACCAGCTGCCACGGTTTGGACTAGCCACTAGGGCTTGGGTACCCAGGGACAGTAACTGGTAGGGATAGGCCTGTGCACAGAGCCATAGGTAGATGAGTAAAGTGATAAGCTAATCAACCTGATTTCCGTCCTTTGTTATATTCCCCAAATAAATCAGAGCTGCTTGTTTCAGCAAAGTTATACTGCCTGAGGTATTTGCCTATGTTAAAGTATTGTACTGTGATTGTTGCACTGTATCTTATTTTACAGGAGGTCCCAGTGCCTGAACCAGTCTTGGGGGTAAGTGTATACTGTGAGGTAATTCTGATATATTGCGGGCCACTAGTGGGAAGAAAGGGGTTGCAGTGTCCCAGAGGGCTGTGACCAAGTTAGTTTAACTATTGCAAACCCTGACCTCTGGGTGGAGGCACCCGCCATCGGATCCAGGCCCTCAACCTGTTAGTGGCAAATCAGGCAGGGGTAGTAGCCCTGGGATAGCGCCATCTAGGGGTTACATATATAGTATATGTGTGTGTATATGTATATGTATCTGTGTGTGTACACACACACACACACACACACACACACACACACACACACACACTCTGTCAGATATCCTAACTTCTCAGGGCAGGCAGTGAGGACTGGAAACAACAGCATACTCATCAAACACGTAAATCATGGTTCCCCTAGTGGTGGCTAGTGAAGGAACAATTTGACTTCTAAAATAAACCTTTTTTGTTTACAACTTCCTACTATCCATTTTATAAGTTCAACAAGACACACCAGGGTGTGTGGGATGACCACCCGTTCTCCAGGGCTATAAGGTCCGCCACCTCTGGCATCCGGCCTCACTTCACTCCTGAGTTTGTTATCTCAGCATAAGGCCCACCCTGTCACATCCAATTGCTTTCTTTGGCATGCTGATCAAAGGTTGTGAGGAAAGTAACCAGGATTTCAAAACCAAGGCCTATGCATAGGTACATAATGTTCAAGTCAAATTGGTGTACATAGCAGACTGAGTTGAGGCATATTTGGTCAAAATGCTTGAATCCAAATGAAGGCCCAGGCCTTCAGGCTGTAGCCTGGTTACTCCCTGATTCTGTTGCCATCAATTAATCTATCCTCGGGTGTCTTGAGGCACAGGATGAAGCCAGTACCTTACTAACAAAATGTGACTCATCCCTTTGAGTGCCTTAATGCCAATATTTAAACCAAAATGTTTTTCTTATTTTTAAATGAGTTTTATTATACTTAACATTCTGATTGGTGTAATACAAATGAAGGCTTCTGAAAGTTAATCTGACCTTGTTGGAATGCTATCAGAATGCTGTGCTTTTAACAGTTGTTTTATAATATATTTTGAGTGGTTGTCCTAATTGTGGTAAGGAGAACTGCTCTTAGGAACTTGATCTGAGGTGGAGGAAGGTACATTTTGAAAGAGGAATGGACTAGTTTCTCAGCATTCTAAATAATTTAGATCTCTAAAATCAGATAGTGACTGTAATCCTAGCCCTGATACAACTTCACTGTATCTCTTGGAGTTGTCACCAAAGGGCAGACCTGAGATATGCTAGTGGAGTATCTCTCTCGACTACCTCCCTAATATCGCATGCATGTTTTTTTTTATATAATTTTGGTAACTGGGTGAGCCCCATGACGTCCCTTTTCAGGGGCAACCGGAGTTTATTACACATACAGTGGCAATGCATTTACAAGCAGTAGTATCATATACAAAGACATTTCTGTAAGTTTCCATCTCACTTTACAACATTTGCTTACAGTGATTACTTACAGGCGAAAGACTAGTCTTCTTTGAGAATTCTTAATTCACATAAGACCATTATGGAACAAATAAACCTAACACACATAGTTTTACATCAAGTGGTCTTGGCGGTGACTAAGCAGTGGGAGGCGCCAGCGATGGCACGTATACACTGGTTGAGCTCTAGAAGTTCCACCTTAAACCCCGCTTTAAATCATTTGAGGGAGGAGCAATCCTGTAGGCTTTCAGAGAGTGCATTCCAGAGGGGTGGGATGCTAGCGGGATATGACCTTGCCCTAGGGCCGATCTGATTTTGGGCACATTGAGGAGGCTAGAGGATCTGAGGGACCTTCTTATTAGTTTATCGGATAGTAATCCGCCAGACTAGGGAGTATTTTCCTGCCTTAGCTTGAAGGCTAGACACAGCGATGGGTTCTGAGCTTTTGCATTTCTGCCCCTCTGAGTTAGAACTGTAGCGCCATAAAATAGGGTGGGTAGTGTGGTGCCTGTAACCACTTTTGCCAGGATTTATGTGTAAGGAGGGGCTTGGGCGATAAAGTAGGTGCAGTTTCTGGTTCACGGTCTTGGTTAGTTGGTCAATGTGTGCCTTGAGAGTGTAGTTTTAATCTAGGGTTATACCTAAGTATTTGATGGATTCACCACCTCGGTCGTTGATCCATCGGAGAGAGAGAGAGAGAGTAGGTGTCAGAATTTCTCTGTCTGATCTACGCCACCTTGCCAGACAACGCTGTTTTGTTTTTTGCCGCTTAGCATGAAGTTATTTCTTACCAACCGCCGTCAAGTTGTAGGTCAGTTGTCAGTTCTGTATTAAGTGTCACTGTGTCTTTGGAGGACCTGTATAGCACTGCATCGTCAGTGTACAGGGTTATGTTTGCATCTCTGCAATTATTTGGCATCCTGTTAATAAATACGGAGATTAACCTGGGTCCCAGGATTAACAGCTGGGGACTCCATCAAGAATTGGACGTGTGTTAGATTAGGTTCCCTGCCATTTTACAAGCTGGGTCCTACCCTGTAGGTAGTCAGAAAACCATTGTACTGCCAGCCTACCTAGGCCTGTTGCTTTAAGATTTTTGAGGAGTAGTTTATGATCCACCAGGTTGAAGGCCTTGGTGAGGTCAATGAAGACTGCACCGCTTAAAAGGCCTTCATCAAGGGCAGAGAAGATGTCCAAGGTGAGGCTGGCTAAGGCGATGTCTGTTCCATGGTATTTCCTGAGACTATGTTGTGACTCTCAATGTAGTCTATTTATTGTTCATAGATCACTCCTGTATCGCCTTGCTCAGGATGGAGATAGACAGATGGGGCGGTAGTTCTCAACTTTTCACGAGGGCCACCTTTATGTATTGTGTAATCAGGCTGACTTTCCAGAGTGTTGGAACTCACCCCTCTAGAATGGATCTATTAAACAACCATGTGACTGGGGCCACTATGACTGGAACAGCGATTTTGAGCAGTCTGGGTTCTAATTTATCATGCACAGCAGATCCAGAAGTTTTGATTTTCCTAAGTAATATAAGGACCTCACGCTTAGAAGTGAGCTTCAAATGGAAGGTGTTTATTTTTTTGTTTTTTTGGGGTGTTTATCAGACTGTGTGTGTGTGTGTGTGTGTGTGTGTGTGTGTGTGTGTGTGTGTGTTGTTTGTGTGCTTTTCTGCCTTGAATTTGTCCAGGTCAGTGAAAAAAGATTGAATGCATCTGTGGCTTTGGCTGGGCTTTTAGTTTCGTGCTCGCTTTGCCATTATGTCACATTCACCCTAGGCTGGGTGGCTTTGATGAGGATATTGATCTGCAGCCAGAATTTTTGGGGGTCAGATTTTTCGCTTGGAGGTTTCTAAGGTAGTTTTTTTCACAGCTCTTAACTAATTTTTACATTTACTTCATAGTACCCTAGAAGTCTGCCAATCCTGAGGCAGATATGTGGTTTTGAATGTTCCCCATGCCCTATCTCTTTCCTTCTTTTGTTTTAGGTCTCGGTTATTCATCTTGCTTCCTGGTCTTTTACCCTAAGCTTTCTCATTGGGGCATGTTTATTTGCTGCAGATAGAAAACTATTAATAAAGCTGTAGATGGCTGCGTCTAAGTTTGGGGAATGTTTGACTTGCGCCCAGTTTACCTCAGCTAGTGTTGCAAGAAAGGAGTCCTCATTGAATTTTGAATAATTCCGTGCCCAGATGATTCCGGAGGCAGGGTGCGAAGCTATTCTTCCATATTCGAATGTTGGTGAGTGGTCACTAAGGGAATCTGCAAGTGTTCCTACCAGTTTAAAGTCGTCAGGTTTGGAGGCCAGGATCCAATCTAACCTGGAGTAATTCCCTGTTTTCTTGTTTAGCCTTGTGTTTTCAGCTGCGCTTAGGTAGCCTACAGTAGGACTTTTTTTTTTTTTTTTTTTTTTAGATCCTGTCTGCTTGGGGCCCCCAATGTGTGTTAAGTCTCCCAATATTTCCTCCCATTGGGAGTTCAGGTAGAGTGTTTTAAAAGGGAATTCAGGGCAGATGTGGACACCTTGGGAGGGCTGTACACACATCCTGTAGTCAGTGGTTTGGATCTGCCCAGCAGTGTGTTTATGACTAAAGCTTTGCAGCTGGTATTGTGCAAGGCAGGCGTTGTCAGCTGGGAGACATTTACAGTGGTTTTGAGAAACATTAGGACTCCTCTCCCTTTTTCCTATTCTGTCTTATCTGAAGATTTTGAATCTGTGTATCTCTAACTTTATCAAGTATGTGGGGTTTGAACCAGGTTTCTGAGATAGCTAACATGTCTGGGGAGTACAGGCTTGCCCAGGCTTCTAATTTGTGTATTTTTGGCTTTAGGCTGTTGATATTCACATGAATTATCCTTAATTCCTTAGTATTAGTCCATCCTGGTTTGGTGGGGGGTAATGCGAGCAGTGGTGCGGGGGTAAGGTTTGTCTCAATGTCCCCTCCTAGTAGTAACTTTAGTTTTGGCAGGATTTTTATTATGAATCCTGGCATAGGGAGGGATCCTCAGTCTATGATCTCTTATAACACATTAATTTGTACAGGTTCTCTTTTGAGACCCTGTGGCTTATTTCTGGGACGTATGGCTTGCATAGGGTACTGATATTGGGGTATTGTGTTGTGGGGGACTGGCTGCCCTGTTCAGGTCCATGATGTTCATGTTGCTGGATGTGATCTGAATTTAAGACTAACAGGGCGTATAAGGTAGCAGCGATTTATTCCCTAACCAACTTTTTCTTTTTTTTTTTTTTTTTTTTTTGTAGTCTGGCTGGGATTATCATGATATTTTTATTTTGTTCTTCTGGTTATGAACCGCTCTGAAGTTACTTTAAGTTTCTTGGTGGTTACACTGTCCCAGATTAGTTAAGCTAAGAGAAGCCTACCCTTATTTATTACAGTTTCAGAATTGGAGTTTAATATGTCTGTGAGGGGAAAGAAGAGAGAAAACTGGGTCTGCATCTTTAAACAGGGTTTGCTTCTTGTCCTTTTACGATTAACTTGGTAGATAATAAGGGTGGAGCCTTGTTTCTATGCAGCTTAGATTCAGTGCAAAGAAGTGCAAGGTAATGCACCTGGGGAAGAGTACACAATGGGTGAGATACTGACGACAGTAAAAATGGAAAGGGACCGGGGTAACTATATCAGATGACCTAAAGGTGAGCAAGCAATGTGAGAAGGAAGTAAGGAAGGCTTGTGATTTTACTCCCACTGTTCTGTCACAAAGATGCAAATTTTACTAGGGCAGAGGAAAATTTTGAGGCAAAATCAGGACTTCCCAGAAATCGGGACATTTGAGAGGTAATGCTGGGATGCATGGGAGAGGCATCAACAGTAGAAAACAGGAAGTTGTTATCCCTCTGTACAGACAGCTGGTGAGACCTCATCTGGAGTACTGTGTGCCGCTCTGGAGACCCCATCTCTGCAAAGACGTGGACAGAGTGGAGGCTGTCCAGAGGAGGGCAACTAAAATGGCGAGGGTCTGCACCAGAAGACATACGAAGAAAGACTAAAGGAGCTTAATATGTACCTTTCAGGAAAGAAGGGAGAGGGGGACATGATAGAAACTTTCAAGTACCATAAGGGAATCAACAAAGTCCAAGAGGGTAGTGTCTTTCAGAAAAGAGATGTGCAAGAACAAGGGGCCTGATTTGAAGATAGAGGAGGCGGCTCGGAGGTAGTATGAGTAAGTATATTTTCATGGAGAGGGTTGTGGATGCATGGAACAATCTTCCTGAGGAGGTCGTGGAGTCAAGAATAATTGGAATTCAAGAATGTATGGGACAGACATAAGGCAGTCCTAGTGGGGGGTAGGAGGAAGTAGGCTGTTGGTTAACTAGGATCTGCAGTTTATCCGTTGGGTAGGAAAAGGGCAGACTAGGTGGGCCAAGCGGTCCTTATCTGTCATCAAATTCTATGTTTCTGTGTTTTTATGGCAAAGAATCTATTTAATAGAGTGTCGGGCGGGAGAAAATTCGAGCTGCTCCAGTAGCTTCGGAGCAGAATTAAGCTCAGAGGAATTTTAGCTGCTGATGCTACTCAGTATTGAGCTCGAGAATCTGCTTCACAGAGAGCAGTATATGGCTTAAGGCCACTTTGGTTTAAGCCACTTGTATTTTAAGAAAAATAAATTCATTTGCAGCTCAGTTTAAAATAAAAATAATAGCAGCTTGATTTTAAAATAAAGTTGCAGCTTGGTATCTAATAAATTCAGCTTGGTTTAAAATGAATTTGCAGCTAGGCTAAAATAAATTAACAGCTTCTGGGGGATTAGCCACTACAAGGGGAAGAACTAAGCTAAGTTAAATGCAGTTTTTAATTCCTGAGCCGGGAAGAGAAGAGTCCAAGAGCCAGGAAAAAGGTGTCGAGTTCAAATAAAGGCACTGGGGAGCACAGTGTCCAGTGGAATTTCAGAGGCACCTGCTGTTCGGCTGACTCGGTGGGCAGGAGGCTGCTCTGCAGCGGGAATGCCCAGTGGGGCTTGGCGATGACTGTGGTTTGGCGGGCAGGAGCTACTCCAGCAGCTATGGCAGCGTTAGGGAATGCCAGTTTTTGAGTCAAAAATAGTTATATTAGAAATGGACAAACCTTAACTGGACAGGATTATGGAGATAGTTTCTACTCTGCTGAATAAGCAGATGGTGCCTCAAAATCCAGTCATTTTCCATTTATTGTACAGTTAACGTGAGCACTAAAACAAATAGTAGTCCCACCGAACCTGCCCCACAAATAAAGTTCCCTTTAAAGGGGCTTTAAACATGTCCTCATGCTAGCGATGAAGGCACTCTGGACCACAACATAATTGTAGGGTTGATCAAGATAAGAAGTTGTTTTCTATATATTTGACCATCCTGCCTGACCCACTCCTCGCCTTACTTCAAGGCCAGCTCCAGATCCGCTTCCTGCAGCCCAATAATTAAAGCCCCATCTCACCTCCTGAACATGTTTGGCTCATCTGGAGAAATTAAAGAGCCTTTAGTCATCACCACAAGGCCGCTACAGTCGGTGGAAGCCGACTGGTGGTGGAAATGTCAAAGAAGGGCATGGCACTGGCCCTGAAGTAAGGTGGGGTGGGGTGGGGTGGGCAAGCTAGATAGGTGTGCGGTATTGGTGGGATGAGGTATTTATTTATTGTTTATTTTCTATCTTTTAACATTTTATTTATTGCATTTTAAGCAGATACAAACAAACTGTAATTGCAGGTAAAGGCATACGCAAAGAATGTACACGCAGCACTTCAGTAAAGCAGAAACTGTTCGTTCTTAGCAGTACAGCACGCGGTGACTGAAAACGTAAGCTGCTTTCTAATATTTGCACTGTTTTGAGCCATATTACAGCCAACACCCTAGGGAATTATAATGGCCCATAGAATTAATGAAACCCATTATACTGCTGCCCTGGTCTATTATTTCTAAACACTAATCCACATTAATTGCTTCCCATAAACTTTTCTTTTTTTTTTTTTTATTTTTAAACAACGTGCATTCAATAACTATAAAGACAGCCTTAAAATACTTGCAAAGAAAATATGAAGAGAAGACTGTATAGTTCATGCTCCCATTTCAGTCTGTAGCAGAAAACTTTGCCTTTGCAAAAGTAATTTAGTGTAAGTGCCCTTTGGAACAGAGAAACTATTGACTAAGCATTCAGAAGAGTAAGGCTTCCTCTCCTCACAGATCAGCTCAAGTCCTGACTCCGAAGTACAAGGGCTTAGTGCTTGGCATTGCTATCCTCAGTTTCAACCTCATCCAGAGTGGGCAGGGACAGTAGCTCAAGCTGTGGACCCTGCAACACGAGCAGACTTTATAGACCAAATGACCTTCTGCTGGCTTCTTCTATGTTTGTATGTACAATACTGAAAGTGCGTCATGACTGTTTTGTACGTGTGTGTGTGTTTATGTACTAAAGCAGCAAATGTAGGAAATGGGAGTTTCAAACTAACACTCCCCACCTGCAGACACTGACAGGCATTGGGGGTGTGCCTAGGGTCGTGAGCTCTAACGCTCACCCCATTCCATAAGTAAATAAGCTGAGATGGGTACAGTATAGGAGAATGGGGTGAGCATTAGGCTGATGATTCCAAAGGCACCTCCGATGCCTGTCCAGTGTCTGCAGAGTGGGAGTAGGGTGTTATGGTTGGAAACCCTAACACCACAGTCTTCTACTTTTGTCGCTTTAGTAACAGCCCTAACTGATGCATTAACAACGCTTTTGCAGTGAATTTCCATACTTTTCAGATAGTATAATCCTATTCTTACTTGTCTGTAGGAAGGCCCTGCGCTCACGTCCCTCCATAGATGCGTATATGTATAGCTGTAGAAGCTCAGGGCCCTCTGGGCCCTGCGCTCCATTTGTAGGACAACCGTGACCAAGTTGTCAGCATAGCCATCTTCTTACCCACCTCATCTACCTGGTGCAGAAAATTTTCAAATACTTGCCAGAGCGTAATTCCACACAACTGCAAACATTTTGGCCAGGATTTGAAAATGAAAGCTGTAACATACATGAGGCGGAATAATAAGAAGGCTTAGATTGAATTTTGGGTCAAAATATTTAAAAATCCCAAAGTTACAAACATGCATAGCAAATTGCAATGAATGGGCATAACTTTGCCATGTTTACATATTTGACCTGAATTTTCAAAATAATTTTCTATGATTCTCACCATGAATAGTAGGACTGTTATTAGGGCAAACCTCGCCCAAAAGGTGATTCTTGCCAACTGACCACGAAATTGCCTTCTGGCGGAGTTGCATAATGACAGTCCTATTGTTCAATGAGGTGGGGTCCCCAAAAGGCCATGTTGAAAATTTGAAATCAAATTGCTGAGTTATGAACCAAAGTGGAAAACCCCATTGAAATATGTTGGAAAAACAGCATAAAATAGGATCCTATATCGCAAAAGGCTCCTTTATCATGCTTTCCCCTGTCTACAATGGGATTAGGACTTAGTGTACAGTCGAGTTCCTACCCGTTTTAATTTTTTTTTTTTCTAAAGTAGTTGCAAATCAGAGTAGCCGTAGTCAGGGAAGAAGATGGCTTCTGACTACAGCAGGCACACTGTAGATTACTTGAAGCAGTTGTGCGGGAACAGGAGTCCTGCCTGAGGTGACAGCAAAAGCAGAACCTCATGAGGCTCTGATGCAGCAGATACCCAGCAGTGAGTCACTGACCGTGACTGAAAAGGACAGCAGGGCCACTGTCAGTGAAAGGCCACAGCAGCAGGGGATGGTCACCAGTATCCTGAATCCAGAGGTACTCAAACTGCAAATTGAGTTGTGCAGGATGGAACTGGAGGCACAGCGAGAACAGAGGGAGGCAGACCGTGAGGAGCGTGAGCGCCAGTGAGCTGCAGAGGAGAAGAGAGAGCAAGAACGCGGAGAGGAGAGAGGAGCACCAGTGGCAAATACTTAGCTGGAGAAGTTTACGACCGACCAGCGATACCAGAGCAGGCAAGTAGCTTGGGTTTAACTGGGACTGCAGGACTGGGTTACAAATTGAACTCCAAATTAATAGTCGAGTTTAAGGAAGGGAGGACATGGATGCCTTTTAAATTCTTTTGAAAAAGTTTGTACTCAGGCTAAAATTCCTAGAGAGTCCTGAGCTTCCAGCTATCCCGCTACTTATCGGGAAAGCTCGGGATGCATTGGGTCAAATGAACAATGAGGACAGTGACTATTACAGCAAGATAAAAGCTGCACTGTTTAAAAAGTTTGACTTAACTGCTGAACCATACAGAGCCAAATTCGTAAGCTCAGGAGATGCCCTGATATGAGCTACGAGGAGCTAGCTATGAAACACCGTCCTTTTTAAAACGTTGGTGGGAAGGAATTGAGGCAACCTCTGTTGATAAAATTGAAAATGTGATTTTATTAGAACAGTTTTATTGGGCATGCCGAGCAGAGCTAAAAACCTGGCTAGAGGACCAAGATCCAAAAACAGTGAAAGAGGCTGCTAAACCTCGGATCGCTATGCCAAGAGCAGACTTGCTCTGAGAGTCGGGCTGGACGGCAGCGCAGAAAGGGAAAAGCGCTACTCTTCAGGCAAGCTAAACCTTCACTGCCTCCACCGAAACCAGTTAGCCCCAGGTTTCAATGAAAAGATTTATCTGAAGTAAAAATGCATGTTGGCTATGTAAGGAAACTGGACATATTGCCAGACAGTGCCCCAAAAAGGCGAGCCATAATACACAAAAGGGTGCTAGAAAAGAAGTGGGGTTATGTGTGTCTCCTGAGGGCATGCCAGTGAACATGAGGGAACACATGCACCCAGTCATAGTAAATGGTGTACAGATGCAGGGGTTAAGGGACACAGGGCATCCCTGGCAGTGGTAAAGGGGATCTGGTACAGCCTGGTTAGCTTATACCCAATAAATACATAACTGTACAAGGGTTTACTGGTGAAGAGAAAACATTGCCACTCACTAGTGTTCTCCTGGACTGGGGTGAAACATGGGGAACTGTGCAACAGGTGGCTGTAGCCAAAACATTAGCAGTGGATGTGGTCCTGGTAACAGTCTCCAGCAGGGATGGTATGTGCAGTTACACGTAGCCAAGGAGCAAGGGAAAATAGTAGTTCCTGAACCCCACAGAAACCAGTGTGGAAACCATTGAGAGGCTGGTTCCCAGCCTGGGTCTCCAGATGGGGAGACTGATAAAAAGGGGTAGAAATTTCCCCAAGTAGCAACCACACAGCTACGAAGGTTACTCCAAGAGGGAGGGTGACCCATTGTCCGGAGGGTTGGGATTGACAGTGATCCTGAGTGCCCTGATGCTAGTGCTATGGACCCTAGTTTAGCGACTGGAAGGGGACCTGTCCCATGCCTTGGGAATGTGTGAGGGGCTTGCAGCTGCTCAGAGGGGTGACCGTAGTTTAGAGAAGCTGACGGCTTGGGCAGACTCGGAGGGCACACGAGGTGACGGCAGACATAAGGTTAATTGGGAAAATGGACTTATGTATACACAGGCAGTACAGACAGAGGGATGCTAGGCAGGCAGCTTGTCGTTCCCCAGGGATATCGTGAGCAGTTGCTCAAGGTTGCCCATGTTATTCCCTTATCTGGTCATCTGGGAATCGCACAAACTATGCAGCGGTTAGTCCAGAATTTCTACTGGCCTAATTTCACCCAGCAGGTGAAGGAGTATTGCAGGCCTTGTCCCCGTGCCAAGAAATAGGGAAGGCGGCAAGAAAACCCAAGCCGCCCTGATCCCCTTGCCCATAGTGGAGGAGCCATTCTCGAGGGTGGGAATGGATATTGTGAGGCCTTTAAATACCCCCAGCTTCTCAGGGAAGAAATTCATCCTGACTGTGGTGGATTATGCCACCCGGTACCCAGAGGCAGTTGCCCTATCCTCACTGAGGACAGACAAAATAGCAGATGCCTTACTTGGGATTTTCTCCCGTGTTGGGTTTCCGCAGGAAGTAATCACCGATCGAGGGGTTCCTTCATGTCGGACCTGATGAAATGTTTATGGGAGAAGTGTGGGTGGTGCAGAAATGCATGACACCATATCACCCACAAGCCAGTGGACTTGTGGAACGATTCAATGGTACCCTAAAGTCAATGCTCGGCGCTTGCTGAACAGCATGGGAAGGACTGGGAGAAATACCTTCCCACCTGTTTGCATACAGGGAGGTGCCCCAAGAGTCGACAGGATTTTTTCCTTCGAACTCTTATATGGATGCCGGGTACGTGGCCCCTAGACGTGATAACGGAGGACTGGGAAGGCAAGCACGCCAATCTGGGAACTCCCACTGTGGATTATATCCTTAGGTTTAGGGAAAGGCTGAAGGAGTTTATGGGGACAGCCCAGAGCAACCTGGCAGCTGTCCAACAGAAACAAAAGTGTGGTATGACTGCAGAGCCAGAGCTCGCTCGTACATGGTGGGTCAGGAAGTCATGGTCCTTATTTCGTCCAGAAAGACCAGCTGCAAGCTGAGTGGGCAGGATCGTATAAAGTGGTTAGGAAGGTAAATGACATGAACTGCATTGTGGAGTTACCTGACAGAATACAGACTAAAAGGATGTACCATGTCAACATGACGAAGCCATATGCAAATAGGGCTGACATGGTGTTTGCAGTGTGTAGTCACGGGAGGGACGGATGAAGGAGACCCTTCTGGACTTGCTAGAGGAAAGTAAGTGGAAGTCCTCTGTGAGGCGGTAAAATTGTCTCCGAACTGAACCCGGACCAGGTCCAGAAAGTAAGGAGGTTATAGCAGACTTTGCCCCTTTTTAGCGCCAAGCCTGGACTAACCTCCTAGCAACACACGATGTGGAGACAGGGACACAGACACCCATACGACTAACAGCATATCAGGTGTCAGAGGCCTCCAAAAGAACATTAGGAGGGAAGTGGAGGAGATGCTGGATTTAGGGAAATCCAGAGATCCCACAGCCCTGGGTCTCACCGAGTCCTTGTGCCCAAGCCAGATGGCTCAACTGCTTTGTGGACTATCATGGACTGAATGCAGTCACAAAGTCCGATGCCCACCTGATGCCCTGGACGGACCTAACTCCTGGACAAGTTGGTAGGGCGACCCACCTCACGCCTATTGACCTGACTAGGGGTATTGGCAGGTAGAATTGACAGACGGAGCTAGGAGAGGTTGGCTTCATCACTCCGATAGGCTTATTTGAGTTTAAAGTAATGCCTTTCAGAATGAAGAACGCCCGCCACTTTCCAAAATTTGGTGAACCAGGTGTTAAATGGTGCTGAGGAGTACGCCATGGTGTACCTGGATGACATTGTCATCTTTAGTACCAGCTGGGAGGAACACCTATCCCACCTTAGGAAGTGCTGGCAGGATACAGAGGGCCAGGCTCACTGTCAAAGACGAGAAGTGCCAGGTGGCCATGGGAGAAATGGCATACCTCAGGCATGTGGTAGGCAGGGGACAGCTCTGGCCCCAACCAAATAAAGATAGAGATGATCCAGGTGTGGCCCAGACCAGAAACCCAGAAGCAGGTCAGGAGCTTCTTAGGGACAGCAGGGTACAACAGGAAATTTGTACTCAATTCAGTGCCCTGGCTGCTCCCTATCTGACCTGACAAAGAAAACGATGCCAAAGAAAATTACTTGGGGCCCAGCCTGTGAGGAAGCCTTTACCAGACTGAAGGAGGCACTGTGCAATGCTCCTGTTTTGATATGTCCTGACTATAGTAAAACCATTATAGTTCAGACGGACGCCTCAGATGTGGATATTGGGACAGTACTGAGCCAGACGCCCAGCCAGGGGGCAGATCACCCAGTAGTGTACCTGAGCAGAAAGCTGCTTCCCAGGAGCAAGCGACTCCATGGTGGAAAAGGAGTGTCTTGCCATAGTGTGGGCCCTGAAGAAATTAGAGCCATACTGTATGGGCAGCATTTTGTGGTGCAGACAGATCACAACCCCTGGTTTGGCTGACGAGATGGGGAAAAACAATGGAGATTACTAAGATGGAGTCTTGCTTTACAAGGGTATGATCTAAAAAATCATACATAGGGCTGGAGCGAAGAACCAGAACCTCGGATGGACTGTCTAGGGTCTATGAGGAGTGAGCTGATTTGGGAAGCTCATCCCATGTAGGGATAGATCCCCAAATTCAGTCTAGGTGGGGAGGAGTGTGACGACAGCCAGCTCTGAGTGCTGTATCATTTCTTAATATAAAATGTATTACTGAATGTCTCCTGCTGAAAATCAAATGGCCTAGAGTGAGCTCCTCCACCCCCAGATTTTAGCTGAGATGGAAGCCATAAGAAAATGCTGACAGAATGCGAGTTCACACACACTCAGTTTTAGAGTCAGTACATGGAAGACTTTAATCAATGATCCTGTTTCTCTGAGTTAATTACAGACTTGTTTATTTTAATTGTTTTTAAGAGAGAAATTGTAAAGAAGGTTTATGATGTTGGAGAGGAACCTAGGTTGTTACACAGGGTGCAAGGTTGTAAATGTCCCTGTGAAGCCTGTGTGAGGGAGGATACAGCGTGGGATCAAACAGTGTCATTTGAAGGACATGAATTATGCTGAAGTTGCAGAATGTAATACTTTATATAAGATATATATTTTCATATATCCTGACAGGGAGGAGCTAGGTGGCCTCCTGAAAAGAGGTGGAGTAAAAGCCAGCTTTTAATTTAGTCTGTTTTACTTACAGAGACACACTTTACCTAGTCTCTGACAAGGACACATCTTTGAGCACTTTAAGCAAGTATTTAGAGACCAAGTACTGTAGTAGGAATTGCACTGTTTAAAACCTTGTTCTTTTAAAAGGTTTGTATGTCTGGTGATATAACAGTTCTGTATTGTTGTGTTTTACATATTTTTATCTATTATAGTCAAATTATTTTTAGAACTTACTTGGTCTGCCTTTGACTTCTTTATTTGTAAGAAAAGTACATGGTTATAGCAGACAATAGACATAAGCTTGAATGGTTCTACCAAACTGGAAAGAGAAGCGTTTAAATCTGAGGTCTTTTATTAAAGTTTTAAAGGGTTCATCTTCGTATACCTGGGTAGGTGCCCGTAGGCAAAGATATCTGGCCCCCCAAGACGGATATATCTGAGCCTGTGCATTGGGTATGCTAAAAGAGGTTAACAGTTTGAATCCCTCCAGAACTTGAGACCAAAGGTTGATCTGAATTCACAAAAACAGACAAGAGGGTTACCTTGTCTGCTACACTGTTCTCAAGGCTGCGCTCAGAGGTTGGCACTTTGGGAGTAGAGGGCCTGACCTGCTGAGTGGGTTTGTGACATGAGCACTTACCAACTATAAGAAGCACACAGCTGGAGTTTGGGAGAGGTTTGTCATCTATTTGTCACCTATGCTGAAGCTGCACCTGGCAGACCAGCAGCTAAGCCGAGCGATTGGTAGGTGGATTGTATCCTGCATCGACTTCTGCTATAGGTTGGTGGTAGGAGCCTCCCAGAGCTAAGGGCTCATTCCACCGTCATACTGCTGCCTTGGTTGCTGCTTCCAGGGCGTCCCTATCCAGGAAATCTGCAGGCTGCTACCTGGAGAGGTCGGCACACACCTTCTAACCTCGAGTCATGCCGGGATGCTGGTTTTGGGGCCTCAGTTCTCCAATGTCTGTTCCCTAAATAGGGATGCGCTGCTCCTCCCCTCCCGGAGAACTCCTAGGAGTTCAGAAGTGTGGATAGAACATCATATCCATGTCCCTAGAAAACAGATTACTCACCTGTAACAGTAGTTCTAGGAGGGTATATGATGTTTATCCACACTGACCCACCCGACCTCCCCTGGCCTTGGCACACACAGCTGCTTCCAGCGGGCAAGATCTGGCATCATGGGGCGGAGCCGAGGGAGTTACCACCTGGATGGGTGGGAGGAGACAGCTTGAAGATATTTCAGCAAGTTTTAGGAGAAAGGCAACTGCCAGAAGTGTGGATGAACATCATATACCATTCCTAGAACTACTGTTACAGGTGAGTAACCTTTTGCCTCTTACACTGTATTCCTCCTAATATTGTCACAGCTGTACATTGACTGAGGTACTGGTGGTGGATCTGTGTCATCGTGGAGGGGAATGGAGGTGCCTCAACCTAGTGTTGGGGGTGTCCTTTGTCCCTTCTAGACAGGTGAAAGATTTGGTCGTGATCCTAGATGATAGCCTGACGCTTGATGCTCAGGTGTCGGCCATGGTCAAAATGAAGTTTACTATCTTAGGAACATTGCCCTAATCCGAGCCCCTGATCCCTCCTGAGAACCTGGCCACACTAGTGCATGTGTTTGTCACTTCCAGGCTGGACTACTGTAATGCACTGTACCTTGGGTATCTGGGAGGCAACCTCTGTAGGTTGCAGGTGGTGCAAAACACGGCAGCAGATTCTTGACCTGGGCAAGAAGGTGTGAGCATCTACCTGGTCTTTCATGAGCTGCACTGGCTGCCAGTGAAGTGGAGGATTGTCTTCAAGATAGGGCTCCTTACCTATAACACCCTTACTGGAAGGGGTCCTGTCTACCTGCAAGATCTCCATGTTCCTTACCGCTGGCTCGGACACTGCTCTGCCGAGGCAGTCCTCCTTGGGGTTCCCAGGGTTGGTGCGGCATTCTGGAGATAGGGCATTACCAGAGTATTTGAGAAGGGCTTCGATGGAAGCCTTCAAAAGGGTGAAAAAGGCATCTGTTCCAACAGGCATTCTTAAATTGATGATTATTAATTATGAAGTATAGATGGAATGATCATTTGTATTTTTAATTTGGGTGTGTGTGTGTGTGTGTGTGTGTGTGTGTGTGTGTGTGTGTGTGTGTGTGTGTGTGTTTATTTGTATGATTTTAACATTTGGATTGTTTTGTACAGGCTCAGTCCTAGGAATTGGGTGCTTTATAAATAAAATATCTCTATCTGCCTACATCGGTATAGTATTCTTAATTAATGCAGTGATGCTTTATTTATTTTATTTATTTTATTTATTTAAGTCTAGGATTACAAATACCTTTGAGCCAAGGTTTTACAAAGGTTCCATGTCAATTACAGTCAATTGCAATACATGGCAATACAACAATGCTTGGGATTGTTTGCTGTGGTACTGTATATACTTTATTCTTTATCATGTTTTTGTGTGTTACACAAAATCTAATGAAGCAAGTTTAAAAAGAAGTAACGAATCCCTTTGAACGTCAGTTATCTCTGTTTTGTTTAATGAATTTTTCATGAGGCTCTTCATCCAAAAGTCCAGTGATGCATCCATCTTGTCGAGCCCAGTGCCCCCATCGCTTCAAGCCCAACAGTTTAACTTACTTAGAAACATAGAAACTGTCATAGATAAGGCCTTCGCCCACCTAGTCTGCACTATTTCCATTAACAATTGTGCTCTATCATGCACTGCAGGCATTAGGTTGTACCCCCACCCCCAACTACCAGCAATCCTCTGTGCCTATCCCAAGCATGTTTAAAACCTGTAATCATTTCTGGCATCACCACCTCCGCTGGCAGGCTGTTCCACTTGTCCACCACCCTCTGTGAAGAAGTATTCCCACATTCCCTCTGAACCTTCCGCCTTCAGTTTCATCTTGTGCCCCTTGTCCTTGACCATCCTTTTATTTGGAATATAGTATTTCCTCTGTACTTTATTCTTCCCTGTGAGGTACTTAAATGCCTCCGCTATATCCCCCACTCCCTGCTCCTCCAGGGAGTACATATTTAATTCCTCAGCCTATTCTCATAGGGCTTGCAGTGTAGTCCCTGCGCCATTTTGCTGCTCCTCCTCAGAACCGGCTCCACCCTATATGTGTTGTTGCATAGATGATGCTTCCAGAACTGTTCACAGTATTCGAGGTGCAGCCTCACTAATGTCCTGTATACAGGAATTATTACTTCCCTTCTGCTGCTGGTGATTCCCCTGCCTATGCATCCCAGCACCCCGCTTTGCCTTCCTGCCACCTTGTCACACTGCCTACCTACCTCGAGGTCATCTGAGATGATCACCCCAGGTCTCTTTCTTGCTTGGAGTATGCTATTTTCTCACACACACACACACACACACCCAGCTGATGCGTAGCTCCTGTTTTTTTTTTTTCCTATATGCATTCTCTTGCACTTTTTATGCTGAAACCTAGTTGCCAATCCTTTGACTTCTGTGTTTTGAACAGAGGGTGGGGGCTCTGTCATGCCTCCTGAGTGGGGCAACTGCTCTCCACTGAACATAGTTTAGTTAGCTAGTTTTGTTTACCAGATAAGGTGCACTAGACAAGCAGTTGCTATTTTCGGCACAACCCAGGAGAAGTACATAGTTAACAGTAAACCACGACAAGGTATGGGGTTATAGGCATTTAATCCTTGCCTGGGGTGCATTGAGGCATGAGGCCACAGGCAGAGTGTCCTCACAGCACCCCAGGCATGGATTAAATGCATAACCCCATACCCTTCATGGGTTATTGCGCTTTATAACATGGGTGACGCTAAAACACTGGAAAATGCAGAGAAAGGGTTTTTTTCTCCTGTGTAAAGAACAAAAAGATACTGTATCCTGCCACCTTGTAAAATAGTCCCCATAAGAATGGTATAATGCAGTCGGCCCGGTGGCGCTGAGGGCTGAGGTGCCGTATGCCCCGCGACCCGGTTCGGGAACGGACTCTGGTCAGCAGGGAGGGAGGTGATTGAGTGTCTGGAGGATTGCTCTCCTCCCAGGGATCAGTTCAAGGAATGCCCAGCAATTTATGGCTCCTGGTGGAGACCAGGGGCCCTACAGGTAACAGGGGCTTGGCCTTTCGTCGGGGTGGAGTGGTGGCGGCTGGCTTGCATATAGGGCGCCTGCATTGCACACATCTGCGCCCAGGGAAATGGTAAGGAAAAACCCTGGTGGCCTAGCTGGAGGTGAAGGGGGCCCGGAGACCTGCCCACATCTCGACACCAGACTTGCCTCTCTGGGCTCCAGCTCTGCCAGTTCCTGCGGCTGTCCCTGTAATTACAGATAGGCTGCCATGGGTGCCCAGGGGATGATCTGGGGGGGCTGGGGTAGCCATGGGACCGAGTGGAGACAGCTATGTAGGAGCCTAGTAGAGGAGGTTTCAGGCAGGGAGTAGAGGCAGAAGTAGAGTGGTACCCTGGAGAGATGCCCTAGGTCCCAATGAATAAAGACAGCTCAGGAAAAAAAAAAAAAAAAGGCACAGTGCATACCTGTGATCTACACAGAAATGTGACACATACGCCAGTGATCTGATTTGTCATATTTCCTGTGGAGAGCACTGCCTTCTACCCTGTCTACGAGGTGTGCTTTACCCTCCACATCTCCCTACACACACAGACAAATGGATATGGAACTAGCACTGCAAAGGCCTGGCGTCTTTGTCAGTGTGAATTCAAGTGGTTCTTTCTGTAACACCAGTTCTGATCAAAAACTACTACTCAGCGGCGACTAACTGCCTACTGTGCAGGTCCATGCAGGACTGCTGTAACCTCAATGGTATGTGGGGTCCCATTCTTCCCATTTACACAGTGCCCCCCGATTGTGACGACTGCTTGCTGGTTGATACACACACACACATACACCACAGCTGCTAAAGAGCGAGGCATACAGTCAGAAGTGCAATGCTCTGCTCGCTGTTCCGACAGCAGTCCCTCACAGTTGAGAGAGAGAGAGAGAGAGAGAGAGAGAAGAAATTCTGCATTTATGAACTGCAGCATGTCTGCATTCAGCTGCTCTCTTTCTTTCTCTCTCTCTCTCTCTCCTCTCTTTCTCTCCGAGTAGAGTGGTGCCAGCTGACTCCTTACAATGTGGGTGATCACTGATGCTGCACTGGCAGCTGACACACACGGACAAACGGGTGAGACTGTTAATGCATTTTCTCTCTCTCTCCTCTCTCTCTCTCTCTCTCTCTCTCAGGGCATGTTTCATGGAGTGCAGTCCTGCAATAGTAACACAGGCAGAGCAAGCACAAATCAAGAGAGAACTGCAGTCCTGCAGCGAAGACGCTGACAGAGCAAGCGCCACTGGGGAGGGAGAGAGGAGAGAGAGAGAGATAACTGTGGTAGACTGAGCAAGCACCAACAGAGAGATGGACAGCTGTCTGTTACCTCACGGTGCTCTCCAGCTGGCTCAACTCTGAGTATGGAGAAGGAGCACTTCCCACGGGTTGGGAGGGCAAAGAGAAGAGTGGCAGCTCTTTTGTCTGTGCCTTCATGAGGTAGTGATGACAGAAACCGACAGAAAGCAGACCGCGTGCAGAGCTCACAATGTTGGTATCTGTCTCATGTTGCTCTACTGGCTGTGTGTGTGTGTGTGTGTGTGTGTCTGTCTCTCTCTCTCTCTCTCTCTCTCTCAGAGAGACCATTTTGCTGGTGACACTGTTATGCAGGTTGGTGGGGAAGCAGCACATACAAAGCTGCAGTTCTGGACTCCACAGGCGCTGCAATGCCACGTTGCCACCAGCGGAAGGACTAGCTGTAAAAGCAAGGACAGTGTGCCATTTGGTGCCACAAATGATTTCTCTTCCCCGTCAACCACACCAGCCGTCTCACCGCACCGGTCATGACTGCTTCCAGCGACAGGCATTGGGGGGTCCTGGGACATTGACTAGCTCTGCAAGGACTGCTACTTGGTCTCTGTATGGCTTTTACTGAGTAGGGTGCCTGTACAGTGTAAGTGTCACTGTGTTACTCTGCTGTTTATGTATGACCTGTGGGTAATCAAATCAGATGACCTTAAGGTTAGCAAGCAATGTGAGAAGGCAGTAGGGAGGGCTGGGAGAGGCATCACCAGCAGAAAACAGGAAGTTGTTATCCCTCTGTAGACAGTTGGTGAGACCCCATCTGGAGTACTGCATCCAGTTCTGGAGACCCCATCTCCGCAAGGACATAGACAGGATAGAGGCAGTCCAGATGAGGGCAACTAAAATGGTGCAGGGCCTGCAAGAGAAGCTCAGACGAGGAGAGACTAAAGGAGCTTAACATGTATACCCTTGAGGAAAGAAGGAGAGGGGGACATGATGGAAACTTTTAAGTACCTCAGTGGAATTAACAAAGTCCAAGAGGGTAGCATCTTTCAGAAAGAGAGCGTGCAAGAACAAGGGGACACAATTTAAAGATGGGGGCGGTTCCAGGGCAATGTGAGGAAGTATTTTTTCATAGAGAGGGTAGTGGATGCATGGAACAGCCTTCCTGAGGAGGTTGTGGGGTCTAAAACTGTGGAGAATTAAAGAATGCATGGGACAGACATAAGGCAGTTCTTGTGGGGGTAGGAAGAAATAGGCTGTTGGTAACTAGGATCATGACCTATCCTGTAGGTAGGGAAATGGGCAGACTAGGTGGACCAAGCGTCCTTATCTGCTATCAAAGTCTATGTTTCTATGTTTCTGTTTTAATGATTTGTCCTGACAGCTCACACTGGCACACTTGCTTACAGCAGGAAGAAAGGAGGGGCCACATTACTGTGCTGCTGCGGGACTGGAACTCACTCACTCCCGCTGTCTAGCCTGCTGTGCATTGTTAGCCATTTTGACGAATCTGATACCTTAACACACACAGCATGGATCTTGTTGACTCACAAAGCCCTGACCATGGCTTACATGCCAACACTGCCTGGCCGACTGTGTGGTTCTGAAAACCGCTGAATCTTGTTTAGCCCTCACTTGCTTAGCCACTCTTTAAATGGCTGCCTTTCAATTCTCCGCTTCAGCCCACATAACGAGTCCTGCTTTGCTCAGGGATTCTGCTTGAGAAGCATCACACCAACTGTGCCTGTACAGACATTTAATCCACAGTCATGTGCTGCTGTCTCACCAGTTGCAGGTGTTTTTCAAGCTACCCATGTTACAAATAACATTTAAAATACAGTCCAAGTCAACAGTGAGATTCAAGGTTTACTAACATACAATAAACACAGAGGCTGGTCATAGCATTTAAAGGTTGGAGTCTTTGCACCTGCCTGCCTAGATTACCAACTGAAGCCAGCCCGGTAAGCGGGAGGCTACCGGGTGGCGGAGGCAGGTCAGGGTGACAAAGGGTCGGGAGTTCAAGATAAAAGCAGCTACAGGAATGCTCTTCTCATTTCCGTAGAAGCAGACTTCACTTGCAGTCTCATTTCCGTGAGAAGCAGACTTCACTTGCAGTCTTTACTTCATTACTGTTCCTAAACAAACTTGCAGGAAACAACTGCTGCTGTCTCTATTTTCAGCACTGTTACCAGCCGACATTCAGTGGTGAGCTGTGCCCGGGAAGAAAGGACTGCACCTGCCTGCTTAGATTACCAACAAGATGGCCCAGTAAGCTGGAAGGGGGTTCCGGTGGCAGAGGCAGGTCAGGTGACAAAGGGCGGGGAATTCTAGCTGTATGGCTACTGACATACTAGCGGTAGCTCATGGAGTGGCTGCATGTGTGGGTGGTTCACGCTGGAGATGGCGTGAGTCTACTGAGAGAGTCTGCGTGGAGAGGTTGCATAATTAAAATAAATTACAAGGTTTTGATAAAGTCACTAAAGAACTACATTTAGAATACAGAAATGGATAACATACGGTTATTTTGATAGGAACTTTTACTGTGGGTGGTTATTACATTACTAAATGTATCAAAAGATCTGAACTGTTGATTGAACAATGGTGCCTACAGAAGGATACTGAAGTCATGAGTGTACTGTGTAGAAATAAGTTTTGTAACTTCAGCCATTCAGACTAGGGAGACACTTGTCGTTTTTAACTTTATCTTCATCAGTGGTTTATTTTTTATTTTTTTTCTGTTATTTTTCAGGGTTGGTCAGTAATGAAACGGGGTTGTTAAACAAAGGTTAATAGGGACTTCACCCGATATTTTAAATGTTATTTCTATGTCTCCTGCTGGTTTTGGCTGGGGACGTGGAACTTAACCCAGGCCCCTTACTACCTCCAGTGGGAGATTTAGTAGATGGAATGCATGGTTGTAAAGGATTAATGATCACTCACTTGAATATTCGAAGCTCCAAGCTCATTTTACTGAGCTGGAGGCTTGGACTGCAGTGGAGGGTCAGGACATAATTGGTCTAAATGAAACATGGATGAAGCCACAAGTGAGTGATGCACAGTTGCACATAAGTGGGTACAGGATGTTTAGACAAGGTAGATTAAGGAAGAAGAAGGTGGGGTGGGGTGTTATTATACATTCAAGATAAATTTTAGTACAGGAGGTTAAAAGGGACCTTTTAACGATCAAATAGCTTACATAACAGTAAAGTTGATGTTTGGGGGCTTAGAAAGTAAACACTTATATATTACTTGTTTTATCGACCACCAAAATGTATGGACAATGAGCTTAAATTTTCCAGCATCTGATCTCACTCCTGATGTTAGAAGGAACATGTAATGGTGGAGACCAGAATCTGGACAGGGCAAGCCAGGGAAAGCAGAATATAAACCAGATTCTATACATATGGACTCAATTAGTGATTGGTCCTATGCACTTTAATTACAAAACAGGGAAACATACAGCAATTGATTGGTTGATTTCAAATTGGCCTGACAAGATATTGAAATGGGAGGTACTATCAGATTCTATTTCGGATCACTGCCCTTTTGGTGTGCATAAGAAAGAAAAGACTCTCTTGAATCCGACTAAGAGGATAAGTGTTGGTAAGCTGGTTGAGAATAAATTTAAACTTTAAGAATTAAAGAAAATGGAACAATTTGCCCACCCATTTATGGCAGCAGATTGGTTAACCAGGACTTTACTAACACTAATAGAACACACAAAAAATAAATCAATGAGTTAAGGGAATATATTTGCCTTATCTCCATAACTATTTATGACATACAAATGAAATTAAGGGACAATATAAAACTTTATTTGAAAACAGGGAAACAAAACACCTCACTTTTTATAAACAAATCAAAATCAGATAAAGAAAGAACTAATGCAGGCTAAATCAGTGTTTTCAGATGCAACAACTAAAAAAATTTTAAAATCCACGTCAGTTCGGGTCCTCATTTAAAAACATCTGTAACCCAAAGGAAAGTTCTGAGATAACCGTTTGGTTGATGGTGTCCTAGTTAAAACTGAAGAGAAGGAAAAGCTGAGTTTATTAATAAGCCAGACTGGAGAAGATCTAGGTAATATCAGAAATGTTTCAGATTTTCTCAACCAGCAGGAAACACAAGGTGTAGGAAAGACGGCGATGACTTTAAGTTTATCCCGATCCTTCGAAATGATGCAAGTCTTTTATTGGCATTCGATGAAAAGAAGGGTGGAGGATCTGACTCACTTCCTCCAAAATATTGAAACTTGTGGCAGCAGAGAGATCCGGCCATATAACATATTTGTTTAACCTGTCCATCTCTAGGGTATAGTGCCCATGATATGGAAGGAATCCATAATAGTACCAATTTTAAATCTGGGGACAGGACAAATGTTACAAATTATAGACCAATATCATTGTTACCCACATTAGGAAAGTTACTGGAGAAATGTGTTTACAAACAACTGGTTTTCATTTGGATTCCAAAGGGTTGTTGGCTGAACAACAGCACGGTTGAAGCGGGGTTATAGCGCTTCTGCTCTGGTTGGGTTAGTCGAGCACCATGCCGACACTTGTGATCAGGGGATGATGGCGGGTGCGTGTTGAAATCGAATCTGACCAGGCCTTTGTCGCTGTTTCCATTATGGAATATTTCTAAGGAAACTTTGCTTCTGTGGAATAACAAGGATTGGTCTGGAATGGTTTAGGAGCTACTTAGGTGACAGAGTGCAAAAGGTTAGCTAGGAGACTGTCAGAATCTCTGCAGACGAGGTTGGGTGTCCTGCAAGGATCAGTGTCGGGACCTTTGTTTTCTGTTTTTGTGAATGACCTACCAAAGGCACTCATGGAAACAGAATGCATACAGTATGCAGATGACACGGTCTTTTTCAGCTCAGGCCAATCAATTACTGAGATCCAAAGGTCATTACAGGGAGACCGCATTAAACTCATAAAGTGGATAACTCGAAACAAACAGGTTGAATGAGAAGAAAACAAATGTGATATTGTTTGGTACATCTCAGAGGCTGGCCCGGCTGGAGGATACCTGTCTATTAGTGGAACTGAAGGAGTAGAAATTTTAAGAGTACAGTCGGTTAAATATTTAGGCATCAACTTGGATCCAACCCCAAATGACTTAGTTTTTGTGTGCTCTTCTG
Source organism: Neoceratodus forsteri (assembly GCA_016271365.2). Classification (NCBI taxonomy): domain Eukaryota; kingdom Metazoa; phylum Chordata; order Ceratodontiformes; family Ceratodontidae; genus Neoceratodus; species Neoceratodus forsteri. The sequence goes on along the minus strand of CM057453.1, from coordinate 826,531,522 downwards.
AAACTTGTCTATTTTTGCTCTTTGAAATGCCTGCTGTGTATGCTGTTTGTATCTCACCTGTACTGTTCCCCACTGTCTTGCTTCACAAATATATTGTCTCCCTCCTGCTATTAGGTGCTTTTGTAAATGAGTCTTTGACTCAAAGGTTTGTAAATCCAATATGTGAATTAAATAAATAAATAAAGTTTTATGGGCTACCTGGGGAATATAAGTAAAAAGATTAACCAGAAGTTAGTCTTCTTATATAGCAACATCAATACTGTGACAGATGAGACCAACATGATTATAGCAAAACAAATGCTGTTACCAACATTGGACTATGGGTGGTACTTTTGTAAATCAGGATAAGTTATTTGTTAAAATATATCAACTTATTCAAAACAGTATTTGTAGATTTGGTTTGAGGGCCCAACATGGATGCACCACTGCCTTCTGTATGACAAGATGAACATTTTGCCTCCTTCTCAATGTAGATTATTTGGCTGCCACTTTTGCTTTTTCCGTTTACAAAACTCCATACCACATGGTTTATATAATAAATTTATTCAGTCTGATAGTTCATACTCAACCAGAAAACAGTCAGATACCCTCTTTTTACTTACCCTTGGTAAAACTGGAGACCTGTAATTGCTCTTTTCTCAATATGCACAAACATTACTAAATAGAATGTCTACTACAGTTAAAACTGCAAAGAATGTCAAGCAATTCAAATATTTGCTCCTTGAATACTGTAACAAAAATATCAAATGCAACTGTTTTGTGTGAGGTATGTTGATATATTTTACTCTGTGTAGTCAACTGATACTTGTTATGTTAGCACTATATGTATTTATTGTCAGGCGTGACTGAAAAGGGCTAGTCCCAGTTACCCTGGTTAAAAAGAAAACATGAACAAAAAAAAAACAAAATATGGAGAATGTACTGGAGTAGTATCCATGTAATGTCTCAGAAGCCACAGTTTTTTTTTCTCAGATTGTTGTTTTGCCTTAGCAGGGTTGACAGGTTAGCTTTTATTTATTTTATTTTTTCTCCCTTTTCGGACATGAGGTTTATTGTAGTTTGTGCATTACACCTACTTTTATACAAACCACATATAGACATTTGAATTTCATGAGACATATACAGTGATCCAAATGAAAAGTCTGTTTTCTGTGGTCTGTGACACCAAGAAAGATGATCCCTCAGTGTCTCTCTCTCTTCATCAGTCGTGTCTAAATTTCATTTAGGGTTTGTTTTATAAATTTTTTCTTTTGCAATTTCTGCACTTTTCTGCCGCACCTCCCAAGGCCTCGGCCCTGCTGCCCTTAGCTCTGGCTGTCCCCAGGGCTTATCTGCATCGGCAACCTGATCCCAGGCTTACCCCTACTGGGTGAGGCCATCGGTCATTCGGGACCTGTGAATGTGAAGTCGTGACTCTGGCAGACATCCCTCATAGGACCTCTGAAAAGCACACAGGCGAAGAGCCACAGGACCAAGGCTCGCCAGCAGGAAGCCGTGTCACTCTGTCACCGAGCAGGGCCGTGGAACGGGTCTGGCACAGAGGACGGAGGTCATGTAGGGAGGAGGCAGTATTTTTATTAAGAGATTGTCCCTGGAGAGGCAGAGCATGCAGTGACGTCAACATCTGCGCTGCCTCTCTGGTAACAGATGCCGTTGTTTTGCCGAACCCCAGCCTCCGCCAGAGATCAGCAGAACACTGACATACATGTCCCCGGAGAAGTAGAGCAGTCACCAGGATACTCAAGCCTTCTCCCCTGGCCAGCTCTCTGACTCCTAAGTCCGCTCCTGAACCCGGATGCTGGCATCATGAGCGGAGATCCCACTGCTGCGCCGTGAGCCAGCATTGTTTGTAAATTTTAACTTTGCCCAGTCGGACTCCCAATTTGTATGTAACTGTTGTTCTGTCTGCAGTTACCTTATTTCTCACACGGTAGTCACCGGTTCCAGGAGTAATACATGTCATCTATCAGAGAATGCATCATCACTATGGGATCTATGCAGGTGAGTGAGTGAGTGTGGGACTGGGGCTGCAACTTAAGGGTGGGGGAGGGGCACTGGACACCAGGGAAAATGAGAACTATTGAGTCCTAAATCATTTTCCACAATAAGTCCTTTTTCGCCATCGCTTTCCATTCTGACAAAAAGGATTTATTGTCCCGAATAAGATTTGAGACTTAGAATTTTAAATCCTTTTCTACCACTTGGGATCCTTTTCCACAAACCCTTTTCATGGTGGCAGAAAAGGATCCTGTCTCACAAAAGGATTTCTGACTGTTTTCTAAATCCTATTTGTAGAGACGATTCCTTTTCGTGAGAATGAAAAGGATTGACGAAAAAGGAAGTAAGCGAGTGGCAAAAGGATTTAAATATGGGGGAGAGAGTTCTGCCCATGTCAGGAGTTTAAAACACACAGTACACCTTCATGAGGTCCCAGTGAGCAGAATACACGCTTTGGTGTTGGTGCAAGGCACCTTATGGCTGAGTTATGGAATGGTTTTATTTCAGAAACTTGAAAAGAAGATGGCAGCTCACGAAAAAGGAATTTTTTCTCACAAAAAGGATTGGCCCTTCAAAAAAAAAAAAAAAAAAAGAACCCTTTTCGTGAGACCTTTGTCATTCCAGGAAGCTATCCTGAGAGTAAAATTCAGTTGAAAGTAATGGAAATTTAAAATTGAATAACTTTGCAATGGATTAATATTTTTTCACCAAACAAGCAAAAGGCACTTCTGTGACCCAGCTTCTTTATACATTTCACACCAAAATTCCACACTGTCTAGCTGCAAGGCAGTGACAAAAAAACAAACCTGTAAAAAGGGTGAATTTTAAGGTGTTTGCACTATCCAGATCTTATAATCTGCATATCCGACCAGAAAGAAACTTGTCACGTCAGGGATCTACCCCATGAGATCGTGATTTCAAATTTTGTGCAAATCCGCTGAATGGTTGCAAAGCTGTTAAAGTGCAAAATTTGAGGTTTAACATAGAAACCCCAGCTCAACCCTAACAATAGGGGTGCTGTCATGTCCCTATAGCACACTGTGACTGTATAATCTGAGAGATACCAGTGTCCACAATAGTTGCTAGTTTAGATTTTGTTGCCTATTGGAATTAGGATAATAAAGGCAACTAAAACACAAATAATAAAAAGAGCAAAGGATAAGTTGAAAATGCTTTTTCCTTTGTGATGAAACACATATTCTGAAACCCATTTTAAAAAACATTCTGTTGAAATTTAAATCTCCAGGGGCAGACTGTCTTAGTCTTCTGCAAACGCAGTATAATTCTCATAGGCTGTCCATCACCAGTTTCCTGGTAACAGGCCCAGATGTCACTTATTCCCAAACCAGAGAAAGACAAGGCTTTGTGCTTCTGTTTTTCATGCAGAAAGAAAATGAGCATTCTTTATGCGTTTGCTTTCTTGGGCCTGACCACGAAGTTTGTGACTGTGAACCTGCCAGAAGTTTTATCAGACAACCCTAAGGCACGCAAGAGGGCTCTTAAAATGTCCTAATGGAACATCAGGTAGCCAGTTCCTGGGCAGGGTCCTACAGGGTCCCAGCCTCAATCGCCAGCAGGGCGTTGAGCTCTCAGGTCTCTAAGGCCTGAGACAAGCAAGTCCTTGGAGGGTGATAAAAAAAAAAAAAAGACTGAGAATGGGACCACTCCCATCCCCCGTGTTTTTTTTTTTTTTTTTTAATATATTTACCTTGCGCTTTGCCCTTCCTTTGCCATTCGTCAGATCTCCACCCTGGTCACAGTGCCTCTGAGACTCCACCCCAAATTAGCCCCTCACTCCCCGGTTCCTCGCGGCTTACCCCCAGGAGGCAGGGCACAGCACAGCAGCGGGCACCGTGCTGTGGATCCATATCTGGTTGGGGAGCCCTGGCCAGGCAGCTGATTGAGTCTCTGGGCAGGGTGTCAAGGAGACATCCGGTAGAGAAGGATTTTATCCTATAGGCTGGGCGGAGACTAGCAATGATGCCCGCATGTGTCCCGCCCAGTACCCTTTGACTATGTGTTCTGTGCACAGGGTGGTGGACCCAGCTGCCGCTAGGCGCCACACTCGCACGGAGCGCAGGAGCCCCCACCCCGAGAAGGAGAGCAGTCCTGGGGATGCTCAGTCCTCTCCTGGCCAGCTCCTCCATTTACCCAGCCTCGCCTCCCAACCCGGTTCACTAGCATCTAGCAGAAATCCAACCGCTGTGCTCTGCGGGCTGGCTAGCTGTCCCTCTCCTGATGGCTTCCTAATCATCTTTTCAGCTTTGGCTGCAGCATCGATGCACAAATATGCCCAGGCCTCTGCATCTACCAGGCACATACCAACAGCTCTGCCGACCAGTTCCCAGGGCTGCCAGTCATCGACCGCTGGGTCATCTGCCCCTCCATCAACAATGGGCTCGTCATTAACAACAATCCTGATGCGGTCTGAATCATCTCCAGGCCCTAGGGCAACTACATCATTGGGCTCTCAGGGCCCTGCAATTGAGCCTTCGCCTCGGCTCTGTTGACCCCTCCCCTGCTGTCGACGTGGGGTTTGATGTTAGTCTGATGCTAGTCTATCTCAATGAGATCCTTACTAAGTTCACTTCGGTGATTGTGCAACAGCTTAGTGCCTTTAGGCCTTCTTCTCCCTGCGCCGCCGGACGCTAAACACATGACACTCCTTCGACTGAGGGATGATCCCTGTGGTTCGATGTCACCGCATCGCACGCCAGGCCTAGAACTACAGGAGGTTGACATAAGTATCATCCTGACCTCTTTCTACTTGATGGAGAAGAGGAAGAGCTTCTCTTCTCAGACAGGTCCACTGCCTCCTGTGTCAGTGAGGACTTGGTCAAACACACCCCTAGGCTTCTCCAGAGGACCCTTCCTTCTTTAATATAAATATGAAGTTGTCCTCTGCCATGGGACTTCATACAGAGGAGGAGGCTGTCACCAGGAAAGATCTGGTTGGCTTCCTGGAGATCCCCGAGTCTTCTCCAAAGATAGTTCCTCCATCTTGCCTGCTCTGAGGAATGCTGTCACTGCTGCTTTGCACCACCCAGATTTGGTGCCAGCTATGCCCAGGAGGGCAGATAAACTCTATAATGCCCCCAAAGGGTTCCCTTACTGTGCAGCTCAGCCTGAGAAAGACTCAGAGATCATTAAGGCTGTCCATGATCGATCTAAGGTGCCCAAGCACCTTGGCTCCCTCCCAGATAAGGAGTCTTGCAGAATCGACTTTTGGGGTAAGAGGGTTTATGCTTTCTCCACCTTAGGCTTGAGGATTGCAAATTACCTGTCCCATGTGGTGAAATACCAGAACACCAACTGGAGGGCTCTCAGAAGCGGGGCTCCTTCAATGCTTGCAGACAGCCAAGGATGTCAGCAAAGCATCTTCTGAGGCACTTTATGATTGGGCTGACACTGTTGCCAGGGCTGCTGCCACGGGCATATGCCTATGGGCACTCCTGGTTGCGGGTTTCTGGCTTTGCCATGGACATTCAGCAAAGGTGCCGAATGCCCTTTTCAGTGGGGCCAAACTGTTTGGCCCTGATGTCCAAGACATCATTAATGACCTGCAGGCTTTGGGCAGAGCCCTTAAGTCAATCCACTCACTGTATCGTACTCCACAGCAGAAGGACAGACAATGCCCTCCTTTCCGTGGGGCACCTAACAGATAGGGAGCAGCCTCAAGGCAAAAGAAGAGCCTCCACTGCCCTACCCGCACCCTCCAATGCTGGAGCCATGGCCAAGTGCCCCGAAGTGATGGGTCAGCCTCTGTGGCTAGATCCGCCTCCGCTTGACTCCATGCCAGACCACCCTCCTCTGGCTACCGACCGGAGGTGGTGGTCGGAGGTTGTTCTCTCTCCATTTTAAATCCATGCCTGGATTGTGCATCTCATTGAAAAGGGTCATACCTTGAGCTTGTGGAGTATCCTCCAGAGACCCCTCCAACAGCCTCTCACTATCCTCACCCCACTTGCCAGTGCTTCAAGAGGAAGTACAGTCCTTCCTGCACAAACAGACCATACAGCTAGTCAGTCCTGGTTCAGTCCCAGAGACTGCAATACATAGGGTGGTCCTAGACTCTGCGCAGGGAAAAACTTTTCTCCCTCTGAACAGGGCGGAGTGTCTCATGGCCCTGGCCCAGGAGGTGGTCCAGAGTCAGCATATGCACGCCAGGCTGTTTATAGGGTTTCTGGGAGTAATGGCGGCTGCCATTCCCACTGTCCCTCTGGCCAGACTTCTGATGCTCACCTTCAGTGGACCCTCTGGGTACAGTGGGATCAATGGATGGACTATTTGGACAAGTTGGTCCTAGTTTCAGTATCCCGTGATAATCGCGACTCCAAAAGCGTGACTATAGAAACAGCGAGTCAACAATGGCTACTCACGAATCAGTGACACAGGAAAACAGCGCCAAGTACAATAATAGCGAAACCCTGCCACAGTGTAAACAACATAGCGACCACTCAATAATGGCGACTATGTGCTCAAATCACAAATCTACTCACTGGAAGCCGCCCGTGAAGCCATTACACTCCTGTGCAGCAGTTGCCTCTGGGTATATATAATTATTCTGCATCCGTGTGTGTGTTGGGGGTGCATACTCACTTTGCCATTGGCTGCTGGGCTTTTTCTTGTGCCAACCTTTGTGTGCTCCCTCTTCGTGTGACAGGACCACCAGTCTTACTACTCCCCAATACTTTTTAATGATGTTAAAGTCTCGCTTTTGGAGTAGTTAGTTTAGATTCCAAGCAACCCATGACAAATGCGGACTGCTGTCTGAATTGGACCTGGGCTGCCTACTGCCCTGTTCTAGAATAATATTTCCCTAATTTACAACCAAACCTTACCAAAGTTCTGTGCTGATTCTACTATTTTTAAAATGTCGAGGCTGCTTGTTTAATGAGTGTTGGGGTAATCTGAAATGCACTGGTACTAGGTGGAGATGAGATTGAAAATTAGCATTTTAGTGCATTTTACTGAGCGATTTTTTGACTGTAGCGCTATAATGTATGCTTCATATGCTTCGCTCTTGAATATCTTACACCCAATTATTTATTCGCTGATCTTGAAGTCGTGTTTTTTGGGGTCGCGATTTTCACATGGAACCCTAGATCTTACTTGAGAGGGCTCTTGCAGTGAGTAATTACATATAGGACTGGCGACGACGGTGGCAGGACCCCCATGGAAAAAATTTCTAGCTAGCGGTCCCTGGACCACCTCCACATCAGGTGACCGCATCAGATGGCGCCGGTATAAAGGGGCGGTCCCGACACCGCTTCTTCCAGTTCTTTCCGTCGCTGCCTGCAGCGCCGGCGGTGAAGTTCGTGTCAGCCCCTGTTGCTTTGTCATTTTTTTACCGAAAGTATCAGTATTTTGCAATTTATTCATCAGGTGAGCGCCTGTTTATGTCGTCCCTTTCAAAAAATAAGTGCGACTTAGTGCGGTGCCCAACTGCCTCACAAAGACGGTCTCTCCCTCTGCTTTTTTGTTTAGGCCCCGACCATGTGGTGTGAAACAAGTGCCCGCATTGCCTGCATTTCAACGCGCCACCTGCAGATGATGCCAGCAGTCTTTGGAAGCCCATCTCCTTAAAGAAGATGTCCGTAATGGAGAAAGAGTTGAAGAAGCTTAGGCAGGCATCGACCTCCCCAGAAGGACACAAGAAGCAGGACAAAGAAAGGCACGGGAAGAACCTCCTCTTCGCGACTCCGGCGGGCCGGCGGCTGAAGCTAAATGCCTCCGAGGATCACCCGATGGCAGCCTCTAAGGCTTTGAGGAGGCGCCGGCCCGCCCATCGGGTTTGCGTTCGAGCTCACGGGTGCCTCGGGCAAAGGAGGCTTCTGCCCCAGTACTGCAGCAGGCTTGCGGCCTACTAGTGCGGGCGCCTCCCGTAAGCCGGACGTCGCTCCTCCGACGTCCGCCGGGGAGAGCCACTAAGATGCCCATCCCTCCGGGGCAGTGCACGGCAGTGTCCCCTTGGACTGGGCCGCTTCCCACCTCGGCCTGCCTCTGACGAGGGACCCCTGTCGGACGCCGGCTCTTCTGGCGTCCCGCTGATCCGCCCCTAAGTCACACGACTGCTCCTCCAACGCGCGCCAGGCATCGGAGCCTCACAACAACCTTTCATCGCCTGTCGCTCCAGGTTCCCCGCAGTCTTCACTGCCATCCGGGAGCCCGAGTCCCCCTGCCTAACCCCAGGGACTCTCCCTCCTTCCCCAGGCGATGCTCGGGATGCTTTTCGCCCGCCAGATCCTCCTCCTACAGAACTGGATCTGATGCTGGCGGCTCCGCCACGCTGGTTCAGACGCCGCCCTTCGGCGCCGGGCGGGGATATTCCTCTCCCATCGGACCCTCCGCCCCACGGGCCTATCACGCTGATCTGCCCGTGGAGTTCCCTACTGGGCCATCTGCTCAGCAGCTCCTCCGGTACCTGGGTATCTGCCGTCCTAGCCGACGCGGTTTACCGGGTCCACAGTATCCTGTGCCAGTACCCGCGCTGACTCCACCGATGCCACAGTACCCGGCTGCAATACCCAGCTCCGTATTCCTCGCGGCCGGGTTACGGATACTCACCTTACGGATATAATCCGTACAACTATCCTCTCCTTCTCCTCCACCGCCCCCAGGCCACGGTGGATCTTCAGGAGCTCTGGCCTCCTGGTGGGCTGAGCCAGGCTCAGCTCACCAGGAAATCGAAACGCCTCACGGCGGCTGGTGCCACCTCCGGCTCCCGTGCGCCCCAGGTGGCACACTCCTCTCGCCTCAGTTCGAGCTCTCCCTCGGGATCCAGAGGCAGGACACGCCGCCCAGGGATCCCTAGGGAACCCGTTCCTCCTCCTAGACGAGCTAGGGAGTCTTACTCTGCTCAAATTTTCTTCTTCTTCCTCTCTCGACTCCTCGGATTCCTCCGACGGATGCTCAGAGAAAGACGATGTGCCTCGCTCTCCATCCAAACCCTGGCGAGGACTCCTCCGAAGTCTCCTCCGGAGGATCCTTCCTTCACGGAGTTGCTCAGGAAGTCCATCAGTGGCATTCTTAGAGCCAGATCCTCAGCGGGTTAAACCTCGGCCACCATCTGGACTTGCCCCTCACGGCCCCTACTCTAGTGCCACCCTGATCGAGCCTCATGCCCACCTTGTTTCCACCATTTGGAAACAACTGTTGCTTTTAGCCCACTTCCTCGGAAGTCCAACAGGCTATACCAGGTCTCGGAGGGTGTAGACTTCTAGACTCTCTCCCCTGTGCAGACTCGATTGTGATTAGCGCCGCCACGGCCGGTCAGCACACCAAACATTTGAGCTGGTCTCCCGGATAAGGAATCTCGCCTTCTGGATCAGTATGGAAGGAAGATCTATGCTTCTTTCACACTCGGGATCAGGGCCCTAAATTATGTAGCACATATGGGGATTACCAGAAGGCTGTCCTTACCCAGGCGGAATTTAAGATTGACTCCTTGCCTGACTCCCAAGTCAAGCAGGAGTTAGCTGACCTTGGCTGTTCTGCCTGCTCGCCAGTTGTCACATTCTGAGGACGACCTATGATGCAGTGAACACCGGAGGACGGAGCTGCGTTCGCCATAAGTCTTCGGTGTCACGCATGGCTCCGCATGTCAGGTCTGGTCCCGGAGGTGCAGTCAGCAATTCAAGAAGCACCTTTCAGAGGTTCGGTGCTTTCGTGGTGCTGTCATGACATCATCACCGACTTGCAGGAGAAGGACGCCCTCAAACCTGTGGATTCCATGTACCGCCCCATCCTCCGCAGCCGCCATCCTTTTTGCAGACGCAGCTGGCCTCAAGCGAAACCCCAGGAAGGCGGGCCACTAAACGCCGGGCCCCACAGCTGCCAGGCCCCTGCCGCCCAAAAAGCAGCGGGTGCCCCAGCTGCGGCGCTGCCTCACACCACCCGGCTCCTTCCCTCTCCCAGCCTCCGGACTCCCGGAGGAACCGGGAGGAGGAGATTCTCCCTCCACCTTCTGGGTTGGGAGAGGATAACATCGGATTCATGGGGTGCTTCAGATCATAGCAGAGGGCACTCTATAGAGTTTCTGCAGAAACCTCCACGCCACCCCCTCTGAACTTCTCTTACTCAAGGGACCATCTTCCTTTGGTCAGGAAGAAATATCTGCTCGCAAAATCAGGCCATAGAACCCGTCCCCCTCACCTTCATGGGTGGGTTACTATTCCCATTTCTTTCTTGTACCAAAGAAGACTGAGATCTCAGACCTATTTCTCAATCTCAGCTCCCTGAACTTCTATGTGGAATACAAAAAGCTCAGGATGCTCTCCTTCAAACCCTCTTGCCCCTTCTCTGGCCGGGCCAATGGCTTTGTGCACTGGATATGCAGGATGTATACCTGCACATCCCCATTTGCCCCTCGCACCGAAAGTACCTCAGGTTTGCATTCCAGGGAGACCATTACCACCCGCGCCTCCCTTCGGTCTTTCCTTGGCTCCCCGTTTTTACCAAATGCCTGGCGGTGGTAGCGGCCCACCCTGCATTTCTTGGGAGTTCAGGTTTTTCCCTACCTGGACGACTGGCTGCTGGCGGCCTCGTCCAGGAGGAACTCCTGCATTTTCTCCTCACCCAGCAGGTTTTCACTGGTCTGGGTATCACCATCAACCATTCCAAGTCTCATCTGGACCCTTCCCAGAGACTCCAGTTCATCAGGGCAATCCTCAATACGACAGTGTGCAGGGCCTTCCTGCCTCGGACAGGGAGCTCCCTCCAGTCCCAGATTTCCCTTTTTCGAATGCAGGAAGGTTCCGCAGGTCGCTGTCTGCCTTCTGGGGCTTATGGCGGCTGCCATCCCGATGGTTCCATGTGCGCCTCCACATGAGGGTCTCTCAGTGGCCTCTCTGCTCTCAGTGGGATCAACTTGTAGATGACCTAGATCATCTGGTGCTGATCTCCTCGCTGATGACAAGAAACTTGCAATGGTGGATGGTTCGAGAACCTGTTCCGGGGTCCCTTCTTTCATCCTCCCCCCGTCCAGACTCTGACCACGGACGATCAGGCGAAGGTTGGGAGCCCATCTGGGTCCTCACCGAACCCAGGGGTTATGGTCCAGATTGGAGTTAGCTCTCCACATCAATGTGCTCGAGTCACGAGCAGTGCTGTATGCCTCCAGGCCCTTCACCAATACATCCTTCCCGGTCACCTAGCTGTCCAAACAGACATGTGCGTGGTGTGGTACATCAACAAGCAGGGAGGGACTCTGTTCTACCTGCTGTGCAGGGAAGCGATGAGGGTTTGGGAATGGGCAATGCTTCACAACCTTCACCTCACGGCAATCCATGTTCTGGGAGTCGACAGTGTCCTGGCAGACAAGCTAAGTCGTTCTTGCTCTGCCACACGAGTGGGAACTGGACCAAAAGTTCTAAAAGCATCTTCCAGATTTGGGAACTCCACAGATAGACCTGTTTGCCTCCTCCCAAAATGCAAAGCTTCCAACCTTTTGCTCGCCGCTCCAGAGCGAGGCACTTCTGAGCGTGCTATCTGTAGCTGAAAGGACAGATTCGTCTATGCTTTTCCCCCAGTTCCTCTGGTCCCTCGTGTGCTGCAGAAACTTGCTTTGAAGGAGCGAGAATGATTCTGGCGCTCCTTTTGGCCCAGGCAAATCTGGTTCTCTCTTCTACAACAATACTTAGAGGTTCCTCCTCTTCCTTTATCTCGAGGATTGCTGACCCAGGATCAGGGGACCCTGGTCCATCCAGGACTCAAGTCTCTTCAATTTCATGCATGGCTCCTGCAGACCTAGCCCAATCCCGCTTTATGCTCTCTTCTAAGGTGGCGAGATTCTGGTGGAGGCTAGAAACCCTCCACTAGGTCCACCTACATTATGAAATGGAAGAGATTTTCCATTTGGCTGCCTCCAGGAACGTGGAGCCTTTCTCCTGTCCTGTGGCCATTCTGCTTGATTTGTGTCATCTTTTCGACCTGGGTCTCAGTCACTCCTCTTTGAAGGTTCACATGGCTGCTATTTCAGCCTACCATGTTCGCTTCGCTGATAAAGCATTTGCCCAATTGGAGGTATCCAAGACCTTTCTCAGAAGGGTCCTTCATCTCAGGCCCCTGTTGGGACTCCGCCCCCTTGGGACTTGAACTTTGTCCTCAAGAAACTTACCCTTCCTCCTTTTGAGCCCTGCGGCTTACTTGAACTTGAAGTTCTTGTCATGGAAGACTCTCTCTTCTTGGTGGCCATTACTTCTGCTCAGAAATTTCGCAGCTCCAGCCCTTGTGTGTAAAATCCTTTATCTGATTTTTTCACAAAGAATCTAGTAGCTCTTCGCACTTAATCCTAAGTTTCTCCCGAAATGGTAGCTGAGTCTACCTTAAATCAGTCTATTGAGTTACCTGCCTTTTTCACGCAGTACTCCAACCAAGGAGAATACTTGCTCCATACCATGGATGTCCACAGGATTCTGAGATACTACACCGAGGGATCTAAGGATCTCAGAAAGACTGATCAGCTGTTCGCCTCTTTTGCTCACAAAGGGAAGGCAATGCTATCTCCAAACAATGCCTACCAAAGTGGTTGGCTCATTGCATCACTTTCTGTTATGACAAGTACAAGAAGACCTACGGGGTCAGAGTCAGAAGTCACCCACTCGTGGAGTAGCAGCCTCTCAGGCTTGTTTCAAGAATGTGTCTTCGCGGCAGACATCTGTGCTGCCGCCACTTGACTTCCGCCCATACCTTTACGAAAACATTACAGTTTGGACATTGCTCGTCAGAGAGCAGGCTTCGGTTAGCTGTTTTGCAAGGCCTCCTATCTTGAGGTTTGCAAGGTTGTTTGCTACTTTGGAGTAGTTCCTCCTCCCGGTGCCTTTCATTTGTTCCAAACTGCTTGGGATTCTGTCCTATATGATTTTCACTGCAAGAGCCCTCTTGAAGTAAGATAGTACAGTTACATAAGAACTTACTGTAACAGTAGATCTTCGAGAGAGGCTCTTGCAGTAGTAATACCTTCCCGCCTCCATCCCCTAGGCTTTTCAGCTCCTTTCCATTGAGGGAAATATCTGCTTCTCTCTCGTCCGGGCCTGTGGTGGAAAGAACTGGAAGGCAGGTGTCCGGACTGACCCTTTATACCGGCGTCGTCTGCCGCTGGTCACCTGACGTGGGGGGTCCCGCCAGGACTGCTAGCTAGAAATTTTTCCGTGGGTCCTGCCACCTGCCGACGTCAGTCCTATATGTAATTACCTACTGCAAGAGCCTCTCTCGATGATCTACTGTTACGGTAAGTTCTTAAGTAACTGTACTTTTCTTCCCGAACCCTTTGCCAAGGGGTCCCATTCTAGGTTTTATCCCCATAGAAGATCCTTACCTCGATGCTCTCCGGATGGGCTGGGGCCCATCTGGGCCCTTTTCAGACTCTGAGCTCTTGGCCCCAGGCTAAAGCCTCCATGCACATCAACATCCTAGAGATGCGGCGGTTCTCTATGCCATGCAGGCCTTTCAGAACCACCTTCTGCTGAGGAAGTTGCTGATTCAGTCAGACAACCTCTGTGTAGTGTACTACATCAACAAGCAAGGAGGGACTCATTCATTACCTCTCTGCAGGGAGGACATGAGTGTGTATTGGACTCTGGATCATGGTCTGTCTCTTTCAGCGGTTCATATCCCAGGAGTGTTGAACACTCGGTAGACCGTCTCAGCTGGACTCAATCCAACATGCATGAGTGGGAGCTTCTCTCATCCTTTGCAGAAGATCTGTTCGACAGATGTGGTCACCCAGAGTTGGCCTTTTTGTGTTCCTCTTAATGCAAAACTGCTCAATTTCTGCTTGTTCAATCCAGGACCTGGAGTTTCCTGACGAGATGCGTGGTTCCTCTCCTCGAGCGGAGGTTTCTTTATGCCTTCCCCTGTTTTCTCTCTAATTCAGAAGGTACTAATCAAGTTGCAGATGGAGGGGCCACCATGATACTAGTAGCCGCATTCTGACCCTACCAGATATGGTTCCCTCTTCTACAGCAGTTTGTGGAGGAACCTCCAGTCCCTCTCCCCTCTGCAGGCATCTGTTGATCCAGGATTGGGGACCCTGGTCCATCCCAACCTCGGGTCCCTCCATCTGCATGCTTGGCTCCTGAGGACGTAGCCATCACCAGATTTGGGGTTTCCAACAGTGTGGCAGATGTCCTGGTGGCTGCCGGAAAGCCTTCCACCCGAGCCACTAATGCCATGAAATGGAAGCAGTTTGCCATATGGGCTGCCAAATATAATCTGGACCCTTCACCTGTCCAGTGAACCAGATTCTGTACTACCTGATCTCCCTGTCTGACTCAGGTCTCCAGTGCTCCTCCTTCAAGGTATGACTTTTGGCTATTTCTGCTTTCTGTGAGCCCATGGGTGACCGACTATAACCCAGCTGGATGTCTTCCATACCTTTCTGAGGGGCATCCTGCATCTCAAACCTCCAATCCATTCTTTTGTCCCGCTTGGGATTTAAACTTTGTTTTGGAGAAGTTGACCCCGTCTCCTTTTGAGCTTTCTTTCCTGGAAAGCACTCTTTCTAGGGACATGGATGTGTTGTTCATCCACACTGTCTGGCAGGTTCCTTGCCGCTTTAAATCTTGCCAGAAGGTCTTCAAGCTGGCTTCTCCCACCCACCCGGTGGTAAAACTCGGCTGTGCCCCATGACGCCAGATCTTCCTTACCACTTGGAAGCTCGGTTCCCTCTTAACGCTCTGCGTGATAGACTGGATCCTAATTCTTCGGTTTGCCTGAAACTCATTTTAAAATTTTCAAGACTTGGTCATCTTTCTCCCTTGCGGCTCACGATGGAATCGTCGACTCGGTTCCGGCGGTGCCCTTGTGGGCAGAAGATGTCAGGACGGACCCACACTCCACGTGCATCTACTGCCTCAGCCTAGAACATGACCTGCAGGCCTGCGAGTCATGCTGTTCATTCGGTAGCGTCCTGGAGGATCGCGCTGCCCGTTTACATCTTAGGCGCGAAGCGCTACCCGCCAGTTAAGTCGAAGAGAGCCCGTTAGGCGGTTACATGGCGGCTGGCTCGGCTGAGCAACTTGAGCAGATGATCGCCCTTGAGGAGGAGGCGCCCAGGCTGCGCTTATCCTTTCCTCGATCGCGCATTTATCCCGCCTTCTGGGTACTCAGATTCAGCTTCGCTCAAGGATCTTTGCCAACCCTTTCCACGAAGGGAGAGGGGCCATCAGGACATTCCTCTCGTCCAAAAAGAAGGACTCAAAGGGTAAGTCACATCGCCGGGCGTCAGGAAGCGGAGAGGTCTCCTTCCCCGACAACCGATGGTTGACTTCGCGAGGTTGTGGCTAAGGCCGCTGGCTTCACGGGCCCCTGGCCAGGCCAGCAGGCAGACACCCTGTCAGACGGGCTGTCGACTGGTGAGGCAGACAACCCTTCTGCACCGGTCCCCGGTGGAGACGAGGACCTGCCTGCGCCCCAGTGCCGCAGTCCCTGGTTAAGGCTTCTGAGCCGAGGAAGAGTGGTGTCCCCCGCTTCCCAGACCCGTCCTCAAATGCCGAGGGTCTCGGTCTCGACATCGCCTCGGGTCTAGCTGATCCCACCGACATCGGCGGGTCTCTGTCTCGCACCGAGGTAAGCGGTGCTGCCGCTTGTCTCATCTTCTCCTCGGAAGAGGAGAGGCTTACGCAAATTGCGCCGACGCCACGAGGACCTGATGTGGCAGCAGTTACTTCTGTCTGGGAATAAGCCGACGCCATCTCCCTTCCCCGCCATCAAGTGGCTGTCACCTGAGTGGTCGAAACAACCCCTCACTGTAGTCGAGGTGCCCAAGCCTGGGCCGGTTGTTCAGCTGAAACCAGCTGCCCCACCCGATTGTGGTGGAACCTCCGCCTGCACAACCAAAATCGGAGGCACCGACCAAGAACTCTCGGTCGGGTCAAGGCCTGCCCCACAGGTTGTCGGTCACCCTCACTCCTGACTGTCCTCAGCAGGTGGAGGGTGGCTCAGGCCCCAGGCAGCTCTTTGCGGACCCTCCGAGTCCGGACGACTCCTCCTCCCTGTTCTCCAGGCCCATTGACCTGGAGTCTCCTGGGACAGTCGATGGAGGAAAGCCCATCTTCCTTCATGGGTTTGCTTTGACTCATCTCGAATCCACCGGGATGCAGCTTGAGCCTGTATCCAGCGGGCCAAGTATCCCCTCACGGAGATACTGGACTGAGAGGATTCACCCACTGAGGCCTTTCCGTGGCTGAAACCATTGTTGACCCAGCCTTGAGCTCTGGCAGCGGCCTGCTTCCTGTCCTGCGCCTTCAGCCAGGATGGCCAGGAAGTATGCGGTCCCTACCGGCTCTTGTCCGGTTTTTCGGAACACCCCTCTGCTGAGGGGTGGTCACCAACAGCTTTCCAGCGTTCTGGGAGCTAGGGACATGGACAAGCCCCCGACAAGGAGTCCAAAAGCTGGACTCACGCCGGGCGAAGGTGTACGCTGCGCCCTCCTTGGCCTCCACCAGGCCAGCTCGGCCGTGCTGATGGCACACCTCTCCCACGCCCTCATGGGCTCCCTGGATGTGGTGATACCTCATCTCCCAGCCGACCTGCAGACCACGGTCCGGCAGGTGCGGACCAGGGTAGGCAGTGACTAGCAGCAGCTCCAGATGGCTCTGACATAGGAGATTCCTGTGCCAGATCGGTTGCGCCGCGGTGGCCATGCGCCGCAGAGCATGGCTGAGGATATCCATCTTCATGGCGGATACCCAGCACAAACTGGCGGATGTCCCTTTTGGGACCGACCTCTTCCGCCCTGGAGTGGAAGGTCACTCCAGCGGATCGAAAAGTCTAATGCCACTCTGGACTCTGTCACCTCTGCCCAGAAGGACAAAGGCCGCCCGACAGCAGCAGCAAGCTCGTTTCCACCCTTCTGCGCCTGTGGTATGTCCGGCCAACAGCACCAGCACCAGGGCCAGCAGGCTCGCCTTGGCATCCCAAACCCAAGCCCGCAGCTTCCTCCAACAGGAAGCAAGGAGGTAAGGCCCAGGAGGTCCCTCGGCCGGTCCCTCCTCCAAGTCTGCCCAGTGACAGGTTGAGGGTGTCGCCCCAGCCTCGCCACTCCTCCCTGGGTTCCCCGTGGGGATGGCTCCACCACTTCCTTTCCGCCTGGTCCGCTATCACCACGGACTGGTGGGTGTTGGAGGTGGTAGGAAAGGAGCCTGCCTCTGGAGTTCGAGCAGTCCGCACCTTCGAGGCCGTCGCCCCTCGGGAAAGTACCAGGGGTCCACAGCCTCTTTGTCGGCTCCATGAGCCGATATTGCCCTGCTCCTCAAAAAGAGGTGCTCGGGAAGGTGGCAGATCCTCCTCCAGACCCGGGGTTTGTGTCCAGGTACTTCCTGGTCCCAAAACGGATGGGGGCTGGCGCCCCATTCTCGACCTGCACGACCTGAACAGGTTCCTAAAGTCTTGGACCTTCAGGATGGTCACTCTGGCTCAGATAATCCCATCCTTGGAACGAGGCATGTGGTTCTGTTCTCTGGACCTTCAGGACGGTCCTTTCATGTCCCAATCCATCTGTCCCACCAGAGATTCCTCCGCTTCAGAGCAGAAGGCACCCTTACGAGTTCAGGCCATGCCCTTCGGTCTTCCCCTAGCTCCCAGGGTCTTCACCAAATGCATGGCAGTGATGACAGCATTCCTGTGGCGCTGAAGGGTCCGGGTACCCCTACCTGGACGACTGGCTGATTGCAGCCTCCTCCAGAGCGGAAGTGGAGCGGTCCAGAGATCTGGCCCTCCAGGTTTGCTCTCAGGTTGGCCTCCTATCACGAGGCCAAGTCTGAACTCGTGCCAAAGCTGGTGATACAATTCATCGGGCAGAGCTAGACTCTCTGTGAGCCAGAGCACGGCCCCGTGGACAGGGCCGAGGTTCTTTCCTCCCTTGCCCAATCATTTCAGGTTGGGCAACGCCCTGCCTGGGCTTCATGGCGGCTTGCACCAGCGTGGTCCGTTGGGCCCACTGGTACATGCATCCCTTCAATGGGGACTGGCCAGCCAGTGGTCACAGCACTTTGATCCGCTGGATCAGCTAGTGACAGTGACCCAGGGATGTGGAACGCTCTCCAATGGTGGACCGCTCCAGCACATCTGCAGGAGGGCATCCCGTTTGTCCGCCCGAGCCGACGGTCTCACTATCGACCGATGCCTCTCTGATGGGTTAGGGTGCCCATCTGGGGAGCACAGAGCGCACGGCTTCTGGTCCCCTCGGGAGTCCCGATGCCATATCAACCTGCTGGAGCTTTGAGCGGTTAGTCTAGCCCTCACCACCTTCGCTCTGTTTCTACGGGGTCAAGTGGTTCAGGTCCAGATGGACAATACCACGACCATGTACTACCTAAACCGCCATGGGCGGCTCCATGCCTCTCTCTGCAGGCTTTCTGCATTTGGTCAGTCGTGCACAGCCTGGAGGCGGATCTCCTCGCCATTCATGTGGCAGAGCCTCCAACACCCTGGCCGATGCCCTAAGCCGATAGGGGCCGGCCTCACGAGTGATCCTCCTGCCGGAGGTAGTACAAGATCTCTTCTCCCACTGGGGCATGCCTCAGGCGGACCTGTTTGCCTCCAGAGAGAATGCGAAACTGAGACTGTTTCATGCCCGCCCCCTCAGCAGGGTTCGCTGCAGGGATGCCTTCTCGAGGCCGTGGATCCCGGCCTTATTCTACGCCTTTCCCCATTTCCCTTGATCCACAAGGTGCTTCTCAAGGCGAGGAGGGACAAGGCGAGGTGTTTTGGTAGCCCCAGACTGGCCCCACCAGTTCTGGTATCCAGATCTCCTCAGTCTCCGCTCCAGGCTCCCGAGGCGGCTTCCAGCCTGCCCGGACCTGATCTCAGTCAATCAGGGAAGGTATTCCATCTGGACCTTCAATCCCTGCACCCGACGGCGTGGTTCCTGAGCGGCTAGAGTTCCAGGCCTTGGGTCTTTCCGACGAGGTCCTCAACGCTGTTGAGGCATCCCTAGTGAGTCGACCAGAAAATGCTATGCCTTCAAATGGAAGAGATTCTCCATTTGGTGTCAGGGCAAGGGCCTGGACCCTTCCTCCTGTTCCTTGGCAAGCATTCTGGACTACCTGTGGTCCCTTTCTCAGCTAGGGCTTCGGTCGATGACCCTTAAGGTGCGTGGCAGCCATCTCTGCTTACGGGTGTGGGCGGGAAGCAGTCGGTGAGCCAGAGAAGGTGGTTGGGTGCTTTTTCAAAGGCCTTGATCACATATCCCTTCGTGACAACCTCCACCTCCTTGGGATCTACTGCTGGTATTGGCTAAGCTCATGGACAAGCTTATCGATCCCGATGCACAGGTGTGTGACATCTCTCACCTGTCGTGGATGACCGCCTTCTTGGTGGCTATCATGTCAGCCAGAAGGATGGGAGAGCTCCAGGCGCTTTCCATAGAGTCTCCTTATCTGGTCTTCCACAGGGACAAGGTTGTCCTGCGCCCCACCCAAAATTCCTTCAAGGTGGTGTCTGAGTTTCACCTTAACCAGGTGTTGACTCTGCCAGTGTTCTACTCCAATCACACCTCGGTGGCCGAATATAGGCACCATACTTTGGACCCTAGAAGAGCGCCTTATTACAAGGAGCGGACGGCTGAAGTTTGGGGAGAGGTTCGCCAGCTGTTTGTCACCTACGCTGACGCCACACCTGGCAGACCTGCAGCCAAGCGGACGATAGGCAGGTGGGTCACCTCCTGCATAGATCTCTGCTATAGGTTGGGGGGCATGGAGCCTTCCAGAGGGATAAGAGCTCATTCTACCCGCCATACTGCTGCATCGGTGGCTGCTTCCAGGGATGTCCCTATCCAGGAAATCTGCAGGGCTGCTACCTGGAAGTCAGCACACCTTCATCACCCACTACCACATCGACCTTGAGTCACGCTGGGATGCTGGTTTGGGGCTTTGGTTCTCCAGTCATTATTCCTAAGTAGGGTGTGCGCTTTGCCTCCCTCCCTCCTCCCAGAGAACTGCTAGGAGTCTGCCAGACAGTGTGGATGAACAACATATCCATGTCCTAGAAATACAGGTTACTCACCTGTAACAGGAGTTCTAGGAATGGTATATGTTCATCCACCACGACCCACCGACCTCCCGGCCTCGCGCACAACCTGGCTTCCAGCGGCTAGATCTGGCGTTATGGGATGGAGCCGAGTTTTACCACCCGGGTGGTGGGAGGAGCCAGCTTGAAGACCTTCCGCAAGATTTAAAGTGGCAAGGAACCTGCCAGACAGTGTGGATGAACAACATATACCATTCCTAGAACTCCTGTTACAGGTGAGTAACCTGTATTTTTGGTTGCCATTATTTCTGCTCAAGAATCTCAGAATTTCAGGCCCTCTGGTGCAAGGAGCCTTATTTGATTTTTCACAAAGATAGGGTGTCTTTGCACTTTAATACTAAGTTTCTGCCTTAGTTGGTATCTGAGTTTACACCAACCAATCTATCCACCTTCCTGTTCATTTTCCAGAGTGTGCCAATACAGGGAAGCACTGCTCTACACTTTAGACTTGTGCAAAATTTTGAAGTACCACCTGCTATGCACTAAGGACAGCAGGAAGTTGAAGCAGTTGTTTGTTTCCTTTGGCCCAGATTGGGGCGCCTCAGTTTCTAAGCAATGTTCATCCAAACAGTTGGCAGATTGCATTGTGTTCTGCTACAAGTACAGCAAAGAACTGCCTGGTGCTGTCAAGCTCAATCCACCAGAGGCATGGCTACCTCTGTGGCTTGTTTCTGAGGGGTTTCTGCTGCTGACATTTGTCGCGGCTGGCAGCTGGAGCACTGTCCATACTTTACCAAGCACTACAGTCTGAACATTGCCTCGAGCCCGTGCAGGATTTGCCAGGCTGTGCAACAGGCCTTCCTGTCTTAAGTTTAGGGTTGGCCTCTTCCCAGACTGTCTAGCTGCACTTGTAGCGGCTTGGGACTCATTCCTACGGTGTGACCTGATGACTGAGATACCCAAGAAGACAGAACAGTTATGTAAGAAGTTACTGTAACAGTAGATCTTGAGGAATCTCAGTCATCATGTCCATTTCCCTCCCACCATCCTTTTTGGGGCGCTTCTTCCTGGAACTGGCTATTTGGTGTATCCAGCCTTCTTTATAGGCCTGGGCATATCTAGCGCTCTCTCTCTCTCTCTCTCTCTCTCTCTCTCTCTCTCTCTCCTTTCTTTCCTTCTTTCTTTCTTTCTTCTTTCTTTCTTTCTTCTTCTCTCCCCTCTGTCTCTCTCTCTCTCTCTCCTCCGGTCCCCTATGGATTGGTTTTTGCCTTGTCTCTGGGGGACAGAACTGAGGAGGGAGGGCCACTGCACCTTTATACAGTAAGTCACAACGTCAGCATGATGTCGGCATGGCCGGCCCCAGTTGTACTGATGAAAATATTCCATGTGATTCCTTTCACCAGTGAAGTTCATATGGTGTGACCTGATGACAGATCACCTTAAAGGTCTGCTGGTTTGGTAAGTTCTTGCATAGCTGTTCTTTTCAGCAGTTGTGATAACAAGAGCACAGGCAAAGAAAATCTGACAGTGGGGACACTTTTCCTTTTGGTGACTTTGATGCAGACTTGTTTGAGCCCAGCTCCAAGACCTGGAAGTCCAGGACAGAAAGAAGACACCTGAAAAAAGAGTGGCAACAAAAGACTGATGACCATAAGGGGTTAAATACATGAAAATGACGAAACTAAACTGACAGCGGATTGTGATTTTGTTTCAGAGCAAACTAACAATGCATCTCTCAAAGTTATTTTTAGCGAAGGTGAAACTAAAACTGGGTAAACCAGTGTTCAAAAAATTTAATGGACTGTCGATACAGTTTGTGTTGATTCTTAGACACAGGAACAGATAGAACAATTGGTCATACCAAAGAAGTATAGAAATGAGTTGTTACAGATGGTGCATGATAATCCTGTGGCTGGTCACTCAGGAGGGATCACACCCTTGCCAGACTGCTGTACAGATTTTCTGGCCTGGGATTAATGAAGATGTTGCTACATGTTGCAGTTCGTGTGCTGAATGTCAAAAGGTAAGTAGCCCCAGTGTCTTTAATTAAAAAAAAAAAAAAAAAAATTCAAGGTGCCCTACCCTTGATAGATGAGACTTTCCCCTTGTTGCACTGTGTTCCAAGGCACCTCCCACTACTTGCTGCCCTCCCACCTAAGTAGCTATCCCCAATGACCTGAGGTCGCTTCTGAACCCAGGTCACCAGCATGACACGAGGTGAGGCATAGTGCCTCTGCGCCACCGGGCCAGCTGATAGATGAGCCTTTTAGAGAGTTGCAATGGATGTGATTGGTCCTTAGACAAAAGTAAACCGAGTAATCGATTTGTTTTGGTTGTATGTGACTGTACCATTTGATACAGAGGCAGTTCCATACATACTGTCATAATCCGATAACAGTCCGAGTTCTTAGCGACTAGGTAATTTGTGCCAATACTTGGCAAAATCAGGTCCCAATTTAGAACTGGGACCTCCCTTTAAATCTGGCAAAAGAACACAGCAGAGAAAACTATAGCTGAAAGTGAGAGAGAGAGAGAGAGACAGATCGCAGTAGAGGATTTTTAAACCTGATTGATTTTTAACATCTAATCAGTGACTTTGATCAGTGCTTCTGTTCACAGTGATGACCCCAATCGCTGATAAGAAGGTAAAATCATTGACTGTCACTGAATCCTGCCTGCAGAGGTAGTCCTGCCCTTGCCTTCTCTTCCCTTATATGGCTGATGCAGGCAAGACTGACTAGAGTTGTGGTAGTGGTAGTTGTACCTCCTTACCTGCAACTAGTATAAACATAGAAACATAGAATTTGACGGCAGATGAGGACCACTTGGCCCACCTAGTCTGCCCATTTCCTACCTGATGGATAAGCTGCAGATTCTAGTTAATCAACAACTTACTTCCTCCTACTCCCCACTAGAATTGCCTTATGCCTGTCCCATGCATTCTTGAATTCTCCCACTGTTCCTGACTCCACAACCTCCTTAGGGAAGGCTGTTCCATGCATCCACAACCCTCTCTGTGAAAAATACTTTATGACATTATCGCTGAGCCGTCTCCCCCATCTTCAAATTGTGTCCCCTTGTTCTTGAACAAATCTTCTTCTGAAAGATGCTACCCTCTTGTACTTTATTTTTTTTTATACTTGTTTATTGTTTTATCCTTGTTTCATACAAGTATATTTTAAAAGATACAATCTTTTGTTGAGTACATCCAGACATTATTTCTGCTTTAACTTTGAAGCAAATATTTTATATTGTATCATGTCCATGTATGCTTAAAGATAAGGGCAAAATACATTTAACCAGTATTTACTTAATATATTTTGTCTCCCATACAAAGTTAGAGACTTTAGTTCAGTAAAACCAATTAATGTTTAAATATTATAAATTAACTAAACTAAGAGAGAGAGCGAGAGAGAATTAACAATTAGTCACTGCCAAGTCGAAGCACTTGTTTAGGTTATCCAGCTTATTTCATCTAAGTTATGAGGGAGGGCTGAAGGAAGGAGCTAGGAAGTATAATGTAGCTTCAAGCACCGTCTGCCTGGCCCATTTAACATTGTCATCATTTATCCCAGAAACCCCATAGTTAGAGTTAAAACCCCAGTAAATCTATACAGAGCCTCAGTTGGCTGGGAAGGTCTCCCTTAATATCTATCCCATCTATTCCATCTGTTAATAAACTTTTCATTTTGATGATTTATAGAATGAGTAATGTCCTCCATATGTTGAATTTGGGAGATTATTGCCAGCCAATCCTTTATTAGAGGAGGGCTTAGCTGTAGCCAATGTTTTGTTATCGCTTTCATAGGCCACTGTAAGGATGGCCCAAAGGTACTGCGCTTCCCTTCCCTCCACCCTCTGAATAGAGGCCTAGCAGACAGTGCTCTGGGGCTATATTAGTTAATGGTAAGCCAAGAGACCAGACAAGTGGACACAAATCTGGCTCCAGAAGCTTGGAGTTCACCACAGAACCAGAATATGTGTAATAATCTGCTGAATTGCTCCCATAGTCCCTCCAGCAAACCCCTTGAGACAGTAATGCCATCTTAGCTAGCCTCATTGGAGTATGAAAGAACCTGATTCTAAGCTTCCAGGTAAACTCTTGCCAATTTGGGGATGAGGTAGTTTTCAGGCATTTCTAAAGATTTTCTCCCAGAGTTGGGAGTTCAAGGTGATTCCTAGCTCTAACGACCAATTCTGTTGAGTCTTCTGTATATTGTGGCCCCTATCTGCTATCATATTATTATATAGCATGGTTATTGCTCCCTTTCCGTTGATACTCTCCCATATTGTCTCAAAAGCATATGGATAGGGTCTTTCGTCCTGCCAAGCCTGCATCTGTTTCTGTTTATTATTTATATAGTCTCTTATTTGATAGTAATATATGCAGTCTGAGTTAACCCATTTGTTTTGGGTTCTTAGAAGTTCGAATGGCCTGACGTCCTGCCCTTCAAGATCTGCCAAGGAGCGTATAAGCCCTCTTCATTTGACACTTGTACCATTTATGGTATCTCAGTGGTCTAAACTCGAATTGAAGCACCAATTTCTGTACCGCCACATATTTCTAGCAGTATATCCTCTCTTAGTCCCCCAAAACCATGCCTGCAATGTTATTTTCAGGGCGTGTCCCTGATAAGCAGCACACTCCACCAGGGCAGGCGGATTAAATATATCCATTGATAAAGTCGCATTTGGAGGGCTATTAAGTTCTATTTTTTTCCAGTGGGATATGTATGAAGGGTGAGCCCATAGTAGGGCCATTTTCATTTGGGCCGAAGCCAGTAGTTCTGCAGATTAGGACATGCTCTTCCCCTGCCTGTCTTGGAAGATACAAAGTGTGCACATTTACTCTCGGTGCCTACGTGCCCATAGGAATGCCATAATTTTCCTTTGCCACTGTGTTATCTCTACTATTGGTATTATACATGAGATTGTTTGAAAAGATATAATAACCTTGGTAGAATATTTGATAGCTTGTAGTCTTGAGTAAAAGGAAAAGGTAGGAGAGATCATCTCTGCAGGTCTGACCAAATACTCTGCAGAAGGGAGGATAGTTATCTCTGAATAAGGATCCAGAGATTTCCAATTTCACTCTGAGGTATTTAATAGTAGGCAGTCCCATTTCATGGGAAATCTAGTCTTAAGCTCTTGTGATGGGGAGAAGTTGAAGATCAAAATTTCTGTTTTTGCTCTGTTTAATTTGTAACCTGATATCTGGGAGAATGCTTCCAATTGTTGAAAACTTTGGGAATGGAATTCTCTGGATTGAAGATACAGTAGTACGCCCTGCATACAACGCAATTTTATGTACCGTATCTCCCAGTGTATACCTTGTATATCCGAGTTTAGTCTATGGTTTGAGCCAGTGGCTCAATATAAAGAGTGAATAGTATGGGGATAGGGGACACCCTGACATGTACCTCTATATAGCTTAAAGGGTTAGATATGTATCCATTTGTTCTATGTATGCAATTGGATTTGTATATATTTTAGCAATTAATTGGCAGAACAGTGAGGAAATCCAAAGCCGCCCAGAGTCTCCTGAAGAAACTCCCAAGAGACCTGATCGAATGCTTTCTCTGCATCTAAACTCATTATACACGCTGGGGTAGATTTAGTGTGAATTTGGTCTATAATATTGATAGTCCTTCTAATGTTGTCCACTGTTTGTCTACCTGAATGAAACCCGCCTGGTCAATATGTATTAGACCTGGAAGAACTTTTGGACTCTCTTGGCCAGAATGGCCATCAGGATTTTATAATCGGTATTCAATATTGAGATGAAGGGTATGAAGCACAGTTAGTGGTGTCTCTGGGCGGCTTTGGAATGACCGACACTATAAGCTTGGGACCAGGATGAGGGTGTTTGACTTTTGCTATGTTTACATAGTTGTAAGTTTCTTTAAGTATTGGTACCAGGGTCTCTTTAAAACATTTGAAAAATTCAGCAGGTAGCCGTCTGAACTTGGGCACTTTCCGTCTTCAGGTTCCAATTTCTTGGGTAATCTCGTATCTGCAAAGGGTTCCATTAAAGCCTTCCTTGTTCTTCTGTAAGTTTCAGAAGGTTCAAAGGGGCCAGGTATTCTCTAATAACCTGGGTTGGGGACATATTTCCCTTAGCATACAGGTTTTGGTAGTATATTGAAAAGACTCTGCTATTTCCTCAGTTTTAAACTGCAGTTTGTGTTTGATAGGGTCCCTGATCTTGGCTATGGTTGCCTTACTCTTATATTGCCTCAGTCTGCTGGTAGAAGCTTTAGAGCCCTCGGCCCTCCCTCATAGAACCTCTGCTTTAAGTAGATTAATTTCTGCTCTACTTGATAGTCTAAAATCTTTAAATATTCTTCTTTCAATGATTTGAGTACTCTGGCTCTATCTTTATTTAAACTATGTTGCTGTTGCTTTTCCAATTCCTCAATCTGATTTTGTAAATCTTTTGTCTTTTAATCCTTTGTTTCTTTACCTTTGCAGATATCCTATAAATTTACCCTAACTAGGGCTTTAATTGTATCCCATAGAGTACTGGGGATATGTCGGGTGTATTATTATCCTGTATAGTTTGTTTCATGGTCTCCTTTATTATTTCCTGATTTTCTTTAGTTTGAACGAGGATAAATTAAACACCAAAGGTGGAACTCTTTGGTGGGCCTATTGCTAAATTTAACTGAATGGGGTGTGGTCTGAGAGCAGGGAGGTTCCCATGTCCACGAAGCACATACTTCCATAGTTTCTGTTGGCATAGGAAATAGTCCAATCTAGAATAAACTTGGTGTGAGGGGGAAAAATAAGTATATTGTTTGGTGGTCTTGTGGTGTGCTGCAGGCATCTATGAGGCCTAGTTCTTGTAGGAGCTTATTAACCTTCTTAGCCCTAGTATTCTCCCCTTTACAAATTGCCCTGAGGCGTCCAATGCTGGATTTAACCTTAAATTCAAGTCCCGCCTATGATCAAATAACCCTCGCCCACTGCAATACTTTTAGAAACAGATCCCTGTAAAAGATATATCTGCCCCAGGAGGAGCATACACTGAGACTAGGGTAAGCATAGACCCGTTATATTGGCTCTTGACTGCAGAGTATCTACCTTGCTTATCAGTCAATGAGTCTGCAAGGTCAAATGGGGTTGAATGTGAAATTAAAATGGCTGTTCCCCATCTGCCCCCCAAGGTAATCCGCGCAGCCACCTCCCTGAAGCCAAATTTCCCCAACTTCTCATGTTCTTTTTTATTCATAGGGTTCCTGCAACATAAAGCTGCCTTTGTTTTCTTTAGGTATGAAATTGTTCTAGCTCTCTTAATAGAGTTGGGCTAGACCGTTTACATTAAAAGAAATAATTTTCACTTCTGGGCATGCCATTGTACCAATGATTATGAAGCGAGTGATTCCCCCTCAACATATTTACTCTGCACTCAAGGGCAAGTGCTCGAACTTGACAGAATGGAAGTGACATTTCTCTCTGTAACCAACAACATCAACAGGTAACTTGAACAAGATTGTGATAAACACATCATTAAGTACTTTATGCTAACAGTGACTTCCAATTCAGGAGATTCACTAAAATTCCCAATGAATCTCTAATAGCCAAGTATCCTCCTTGTAATACGGGTATACACCTGGCAGAGGGAGTGAGGAAAGAAAAAACAAAAAGTATTTCCCCAATGACACTATTTCTAGTGTATCCTCCCTCGAGCCTGCCAAGTTCTTTATTAGGCTCTGTGGCAGCTAAGACCGCACAGAAAAAAAAAAAAAAAAAAAGTGTGCTCAAGGTGCAGTCCAGTGTTCTCGTGATGGCTGTACACTTCAGATATGCTGTTTATTGTCAGTGCTGTCAGGCACTAAATACTGACCCCACCCCTCCCTGTATGCTTTTCCATCCTGGATATACCCCAAAGCCTGTTTGATTAAATTGTCCATGCCCTTTAGCATATCGAGAAGCTAGGTAGCCAGTCTTTCATTGGTATCTTGGTTTGTAGGCGTTATGGTGGACTCAGTTTCCCTGCTTCTCGTATCCATTTTATTCTCCCCTTATTACAGTACTGATCTGGGACTAAACGTGAGGTATAACTTTTAATGCTCCCTAAATTAAGAAGCCGGCTGGTGTGGGGTGCCTGCTCAACCCCTCCGTAGGCCTCCCCCGATTCGCAACAGGTCGGCGCTGGACCAGACTTGCTTCAGCGAGAGGATCAGTTAGGGACAAGTCAAGCGGCAAGGTAACCATTTGAGAGAAGAAAAGAAACAAAACTTATCCCTTTCAATCAGTCTTGCGTATCCTCAGACTGTTTCCTTACGTGGGCTGCATTTCAGACAGTGCTGCATGAATCACTGCTAGTGGGCTCTGAGATGCGTTGTAGAGATCGCCCCGCCTCCTTTTTGTTGAACGCAATTAGCCAGTCACTAGCGCCCGCTTGTTCTGCTGGGAAATGGAGTCTCAGTTGGTTACAGTGGGGCCTGCATGAGGCCCTTCGATATTAGGGCTTTACTTGCTTCCTCAGGCGTTTTATATCTGGGCCCCCTCAGACCCACATCACTCTAAGCCAAGCTGGGTATGGAGTATTAAATCTGACGTTATTCGTTTTTAGGATCTTCAGTAAGGGGATATATTGTAACCTTTGCTTCTGCACTTGGTGGATAGTCGTGGTCAAAATAAAGCCTATGTGATAAGTACTTAACCTCCTTTTGTTGCCAGGCGATTGAAAGGATTTCCTCTTTGACTTTATAACTGTTAAATTTTAATATAACTGCTCGAGGTCTTGACTCTGGTGGAGGTTTCGCCAGTAGAGCTCTATGTGCACGTTCTATCCCAGTTTGTTGCCTGCAGGCAAGTTTAGTACATCACTGATTAAGTCAGAAATAAATTCAGTCATCCGGCCCGTTCTGAACCCTCTGGTAGTCCATGAATGCGTATGTTTTCCGTCTCGATCCCCTTCTAAGTCTAGGCATTTGCTTTGGAGTTGCTCTGTATAATGCAGTAAGGCCTGGAGGGCAAGGTTCATCTTAGCGAGGTGTCTTCAGTGCTGCTAATTCTGTTCTCCGTTTCCTGAACTCTCTTCTCAAGGATTAGTAGATGTTGATTTAAATTTTTAAATTCGGTTTTATTCTCAGCTCTCATTGCTTTAAGTTATTTAAACAGTCTATCAAATCGCGACCTGGTTAAATGTTCTTGCTCCTCATCTGTGTCTGGCAGGCTGGCGGGGAAGGGCTGCGGCTTGCCTCAAGGTTGTCTTGCATCCACCCACATCCAATTTTTTTTTTTTTGAGGAGGATTTGGGTTTCAGACAGTTCCTGCTTTCTTTAGGAGGCTTTAGCATGGTTGTTTGAAGCCTTTTTGGGGAGATATTCAAGGATTTGTAGTTTTGGGGAGGTTTGGGAGAGCCGTCTCAGTGTGCTAGCGCTGGCTCCATAGCGTCACGGAGTCTACCCTCTTGTACTTTTAATTCCCTTGAGATACTTGAAAGTTTCTGTCATGTCCCCCACCCCTTTCCTCAAGGGAATACATATTAGGTTGCTTTAGTATCTCCTCGTATGTCTTCTGGTGCAGACCCTGCACCATTTTGTTGCCCTCCTCTAAACAGCCTCCACTCTGTCTATGTCTTTGTGGAGTTGGGTCTCCAGAATTGCACTGAGTACTCCAGATGGGGTCTCACCAACCGCCTGCACAGAGGGATAACAACTTCCTGTTTTCTACTGTTGATGCCTCTCCCTATGCACCCCAGTATCCCCCAGCCCTCCTTACTGCCTTCTCACATTGCTTGCCCACCTTTAGGTCATCTGATATAATTACTCCTAGGTCTCTTTTGATTTTTATTAACTCACCCCCATTGTGTACTCCTCCCTGGGTTTTGTTTCCCAGATGCATTACCTTACACTTCTTTGCACTGAATCTGAGCTGCCACATATTTGACCATTCCTCCAACCTTGCCAAGTCCCTTTTCATCCTTTCCACTGCACCTTGTGTATCAACCCTGTTTCAGATCTTTGTGTCGTCTGCAAAGAGACATACCTTTCCTTCAGGTGCTCTCCAGTGTCACTTATAAAGACATTAAAGAGGACCGGTCCCAGTACCCGAACCCTCACGGTACCCGTTGACTTACCCTCCTTTCTTCACTGTGGACTCAATTTACTATTACCCTTTACGTCCTGTTGTCCAGCCAGTTTTATCCAGGCTGCCACCTTGGGACCCACTGCAAGGCTGGCTAACTTGTATATTAATCTTTTGTGTGAGACTGTCAAATGCCTTGCTAAAATCTAGGTAGGCCATATCCACAGCCCCTCCTTGGTCTACTACTTGGTCACCAGTCAAAGAAATTTATTAGGTTCATCTGACATGACCTTCCTGCTGTGAAACCATGCTGCCTTGGGTCTTGTGCCCCACTGGCCTCTAGGACGCAACAGTTCTTTCCTTCAGAAGTGATTCCATCATTTTCCCTACCACTGAAGTCAAACTAACTGGTCTGTAGCTTCCTTACTCTGCCCTGCACCCACTTCTGTGAAGTGGAATCACATTGCCCTCCTCTGGTCCTCAGGTACCACCCCATCTTCCCATGATTTGTTAGAGAGTAGTCAGTGGTATTACTGGTTCTACCCTTAGTTCTTTTAGAATTCTTGGGGAATCCCATCAGGCCCCATTGCTTTGTCCACCCTCCGTTTCAAGAGTTCTTTCAAAACCCTTTCTTCTGTGAATGGACTGGTATCGACCCCACCTATTCAGAGTTTCTCTTGTTTTGGTTTAGGAACCTCCCCTCCTCTTCCATTGTGAATACTGAGCAGAAATATTCATTCAGTATCCCTGCTTTTTCAGTGTCACCCTCTGCCCATTCCCTCCCTTTATTAAGTCTCTGTATCCCTCTCTTGGTCTTTCTTCGGCTCCCTAATGTACCTATCAAAGGTTTTCCCCCCTTCTTAACAGAGTTGGCTATCTTTTCCTCAGTTTGTGCTTTTGCTATTCTGACTGCCTTCCCTGCCTCCTTCTGCTTTGACTAATAAAGTTCTCTGTCTTGCTCCTTCTGTGTGTTCTTATTTCCTGAATGCTATCCATTTCTCCTTAACCTTCCTTCCACCTCTTTTGAGAACCATAGTGTTTTTTACCTTTGTTTTGTTTTGTTGATTTGCTTCACACAAAGGCTTGTTGCCTCTCGATGGCTGTTTGATTATTCCCCATTGTTCCTCCACCCTCCTCCTTGCCTGTTTGCTAGTGCTCTTCTGAGGCACTTTCTCATTTTCCAAAGTCAGCCTTCCTAAAGTCCAATACTCTTGTTTTTGTATGGCTTGACTCTATGTTGTGTTTACTGTGAACCACACTATTTGGTCACTTGTTCCCAGATGGCTACCCACTTCTAAATCTGAGATCTTTCTCCTTCCCCATTTGAGAGCACCAGATCTAGATTGCTCCCTCCCGAATGGGTTCTAACACTAGCTGTCTGAGGCATGCCCCTGTAGGGCATCAAGAATGACCCTGCTCTTGGATGTGCCTGCAGCAAAAGTCAGCCAGTTAACATCTGCCATTCGGGTCCCCATCAACAATATCTCCCTTTTTCTGCCATTTTAAGGATGCCTTCTATCATTTTTTGTCCATTCTCTCCCAGATGGGGTTCTGTACACAACCCCATGCGGATTGTGGTGCCATTTCGTGTCTCCAGGGTGACCCATAGTGACTCCTCAACTTCCTATTTACTCTTTAGTTATGCTGCTTTAATCCTTTCCCTTTATATAGAGAGCTCCTCCTCCTCTTTTACCCACCCTGTCCCTCCTGTAGACTGTGTATCATGGTATGTTGACATCCCAGTCATGGTTCTCTGTGTAGCACGCTTCAGTGACTGCCACAATATCCAGGCATCCCTCTTCCATCAAGACCACTAGTTCAGGAGCTTGTTACACAGACTGCGGGCATTGGTACTCATCACTTTCCATTTTTCTTTCTTTTCATTCTTTTTTTTTTTTTTTAATGGCCTTACCCTTTTAGCCCCATCCCTGTCCTTGCTGCCTTTTCCACATTTGCCCTTGTCCTGCTCCTACTGACTTCTCTACCTTGGTGTTTACCTCTCTAACTACTGTGTGTTTTGTTGGGGGAAGCTGGGATTTCCTGCTTCTTTTCAGTGCCTCCCATGTAGCTAGTTTAAATGCTTGCCAATGAAGCATTTAAACCTATCACTCGATCCTGGCTCCCCCTGGACAGATGCAGACCATCGTGCCAGTATAGGCCTGCATTTCTCCAGGTGGCTCCCAGTCTCCAGTGAAGCCCAAACCCTGAGCACAACACCAGTTTTTCAACCGTTCATTGAATCCTTAGTGCGGAATACCCTAGCATCATCCTTGCCATAGACTGGCAGCACCTCCAGACAAGTAGCATGTATGGTAACCTTCTGGAAGGCCTCCCAACTCTACAAACTCCTCTTGCACCGCTCTGATCCCATTCACAGCCAGGTCATTTGTCCCTGGGTGGACAATGACATCCAGCTCCCTCCCTCGTGCAGCTGCTCCCCGATCCTGAGGATTTGCTTCCTGTCCCTCTGAGCCGTGGTGCCAGGCAGGCACCTTACCTCCCTATCCCCCTCCTCCCTCTCTTTCTACCCCCCTAATGATAGTCCCCCACCAGGAGTTGTTTCCTTCCCTGTGGGGTCTCATGCCACCCTCCTGTGGGTCCCCTTTGTGGGGGTTCCCAGCATCCTCCTTGGTCTCCACTGCAGGTGCCTCCATAGAGGAACCACTCTTTGCCAGAACAGCATGTGAATTGTGGAGAGGTACAACTGGAGGGATGCACCTCTGTTCCACCACCCTCTTCCTCCCTGAGCCCACCTTGGCCCAACGGCTCCTCTTTCTTGGCAACCTCTGAGGTAACGGTGGTGGCCCTGGTGTCCCTGGGTGGGGGAAAGAGGTTTCACGAATCCTAGCCAGGGCAGCCTGGAGACGGGCAACCTCCTCCTCAGAACAGAGAGGTGCCTGCAAACAAGGCAGCATTGCAGCCTCCTATATATGCCAATGAATGTGCTGCCCATCCCCATCCTCTACTTTCATGTCAGCTTCTTGGATCATGCTTGGCACAAGTGCATGGTGTCTGT
Source organism: Neoceratodus forsteri (assembly GCA_016271365.2). Classification (NCBI taxonomy): domain Eukaryota; kingdom Metazoa; phylum Chordata; order Ceratodontiformes; family Ceratodontidae; genus Neoceratodus; species Neoceratodus forsteri. The sequence continues at coordinate 826,498,500 of CM057453.1, read as the reverse complement.
TTTCCCATGAGTTAACATGCAAAGTGCAGACAGTCATTGCTGATTGCTGTTAGACAGTGGCCAATTACCATTTGTTTTGTAAAACCTAATCTACTTAACCAGTGTTCCGAGTTGGGCAACAGTGCTTCAATACTGCTCCTTCACTGTTGCTGCTGCATCCAGTTCTGAGAGTCCTGACTCCTGTGACGCCTCCTGACCATGCCCAGATAGCGGACAGTGACTTCTAGCCAACGTCAAGTGAAGTCCGTCTAGACATGCAGTACTCTCTGCTGCTGTGCCCATGCTCTGGATTGGTGTGGTGTGTCACGTCATGTGGCACACATAATTCATGCTCTCCTTGCTACAGTACTAGAGTAGCTGACTTATCTGTTCTGTGCAGGCTGACTGCCTTGATATCTAGATATAACACCCGAACCGAACTCCCTGTCTTGTACCAACCAGTCAATGAGGGTCCCAGACAGGTGATTACCTGGCTGTACCAACACTGAGCTCAGTTGTGAAATTGTGGTGAAATTAGTCACTACCCCCACCCCAACCACACTTTTTAAACTTGTTGGGGGCATGGGCAATAGCCCAGGTGTGCTCTGTTAGTCCGCCCAGATTGCCATAGCTGAAACTTTTTTTTTTATTGGTGAGATCAGCTACATTTCAAACTGAAGTTATATTTACTTACTTTTGAAACGCTGACCAGGAAAGTAAAACAAGACATGTCTACATAGCAGCAAGACTGTATTCATTGAAGTGCTCTCAGGTCAGGGTTCAAGCTGGAACAAAACTTGTCCCCAGAAACTTTAGACACCTGCTTCTGAAGCAGTACTGGCAAGCTAGTAGTGTTCCTGTTTCTGTGTTAATCGAAGCGTCACAGTTTGTAGATTATGTTGAACGTTTGCTAAAAATAGATATAAATAGGAAAACACAGATTGACAGCCAACAACTGAAGTTTAACTGCCTTTGCTACAGAGGACAGTTTGTATTTCCTGGCAAAGGTTACAGATAAACACTTGATTGTTTAATTGCTAGTCTTCATAGTCATAAAAAAAACACATTTAAAATAATCCTGGCATCAATTTAAAATTCTCTACTTCAAGAAGAACAATTGGAGGTTTTTTTTTTATTTTATTTTTGTCTTCAGTCTTGTTCTTTCTTTTCCCCTCCGACCCCTTCATCAACCACTGTACAGGAGGCCCCCCCGTGACACCAACTATCTCAGGGACTTGCTAGTTATCCACTACATACCCAGTAACACAGCCTGGTGAGTGGCCTGTCCAGTTGGCTTTGCATGGGCCTGTGGTGGTGGTGGTGGTGGTGAGACGCTGGCATGGTTCTGGGATTTTTCCTCCATTTCTTCTCCCCACTGAGGGTGACAGTGTGCAGTGACATGCACGCATCTGTGCTGGTGTCTATCGACTGCCCCTCTCCCTGTGTGACCACCTATTATGCTACCACCTGGCTTCAACTGGGTGACAGTCACTGAGCAGGATGCTAAGTTCTCCCTTCCCTAAGAAAAACGTCTGTCCATGGGAGGCAATTCCCCCAGCAGCCAGCTTCCTGGAGTGACCCAAGTTTGTTTCCAAACCTGAGTGAGACGATCAGTAAATCCAGTTTCAATGTATACAGTCTCTCAGGGCTCCTGTTGTTGTGTTGCTTGCACGCTGTGCAAGAAATACACTGCATCAGAGTTTTCTTCACAGGCTGGTTGTGGAGGTGTGGCAGTGTTGTGCCGAATGGCAGCAGCCCATTCAGGGCTGGTCTGTGCCTCTGCTGCAGGGTGAGCTGCACTCGATCACCGCAGTTAATGAGCAGGCCACTAGATCAACAGTAACTGAGCCACTGCAATCAGGGAGTGCCCTGTCACTACACAGTCAGCTGTTTGTATGGTGGGGCCTCCCTGACTGCAGCAGCCAATACACAGCTCAATTATGCTGTGTTGCCATGGCAATGGCTTCTCCGCTGGCCTCTCACAGTCCCCACAAAGCCCGGAAAGCTGCCACCCGCCTTCAGTGTGCCTTCCTGGTGAAGCATTTCAATAAATTTTAAAAAGAGCTGACCAGGGTGCCTAATCCTCGGTTCTTGCCACCCCCCCGCACTTATATGTGCCGACAGGGTGCCCAACTCTGTCGGCATGCCCCTGCCTGGTAATTTTGCCGACGGGGATCCCTCTCCATCAGCTACAGAACCCCCCCAAACACTGAAGTGACACGCTGAGAGCCCACCCAAGGTGCCAAATTAAATCTCCTGCAAAAAAAACAACCTGTAAACTAGAAAACGGTCCTCGTTGATTCCGGTGGTCCCTCCCCAACCCGTGCCCACCCTCTGCATACCCCACCTCCCCCACACACTCACTCTCTCACCCCATACTTGCCTCCAGAGCCCAGCGCGATGATCTTCAGTGGACCGGGAACATGTCTACACTCTTCAAAGCCGACCGCTAACTGAAGAAATGGTAGTTTACTCACCTGGTAAAGGTGATTGTGGGGAATGGCTCTCTGAGGCACTCCACTTACCTGACATCATGGGTTGTGTACACCTGATAGGTTGTCTGATGCACATGTGACTAGTTTTGTGGACGTCCCTTCTGAGTGTCCCTGGTCACTTCTAGTCAGTTAGATGTTTTCCAAAGCTGTGTCTGAAATACAAGAAGAGTAATTTTGCCCCAAGTGTATTGAAACCCCAGTTAAGTACTGCTCTATAGACAATGGATGGTTAATGGTAAAAGACTGTGTTTTAATGTAAGAAGGAATAGTACATGCTGTAAACTGTTTGAATGTTGTAGAATATCAAGTTTTTTGAAATATAAATTGTCACGTATACTGTAGGGTGGGCGTGGAGTGCCTCAGAGCCATTCCCCACAATCACCTTTACCAGGTGAGTAAACTACCATTGTCGGGATGGTCTCTGAGGTACTCCACTACCTGACATCATGGGTTACTAAAAGCAGTGAATGAAGGCTAGGGTGGGTTAGACGTGACAACAGGAGAATGTTTTGTATTTGCCGCTAAGAGTACAGCGGTAGCAAAGTTCGCCTTGTGTTGTTGTGACACATCAAGTCTGTAATGTCTGATGAAAGTGTGTATTGATGACCATGTGGCTGCGGCGCAAATCTCCTCTGCAGTGGCCATGTTTCTTTCTGCCCATGAGGTGGCGATGGCCCCTAGTGGAGTGAGGCTTGATTGTCTGAGGTATTTGTAGTCTGTTAGCCTGTATAGCCTCTACTATTGCTCTTTTGAGGTAGCTGGCAATGGCAGCTTTGGATGCTGCCATGCCTTGTCTCTGACCTTGAGTGATGATGAAAAGTCTGTCCGATTTGCGAATGGGAGTAGTTCTTGATATGTATGTGGATAGCAATCGGGTCATGCCTAGCAGGCGAAGTTACGGGTCTGCTTGTATATCTTCTGGTGGCAGCTCTGCTGGAATCTCAATAGTCTGGTTAAGATGGTATTGTGACACGATTTTGGGTCTGAATGACTAAACTGGTCTCATAGAGATTCTGTCGGGTAAGAATTGGAGGAAGGGTTCCTTGTGGGATAGAGCTTGTAATTCCCAGCAAGTGCTGGAGGCGATGGCAGTTAGGAATACTGTCTTGAATTGGAGCCAGTGAATGGGGATGGACTCAATTGGTTCAAATGGAGGGTTTGTCATGGCTGTAAGCACCGACAGGAGGTCCCATGGTGCAACCGCTGGTTTGTGAGGGAGGACGAAGATTATTTGCTGCTTTTAAGAAGCGGATGACATCTGGGTGGAGCCGGGTGGTGCCCAGAATTTGTCCCGGCAGCGCCAATGGCGCGACCTGTACCCTGAGGGAGGGAGGAGAGGCCTAGCTGTAGACCCTCCTGTAAGAAGAGCAGTATGCCATAATGGTGCATTCAGTGGGTTCGATCTTATGATGACGGCACCATGTGTTAAAACACTCCAATGTCGTGAGTAGGTGGAGAGTGCGGAAGGTTGGCGAGAGGAAGCCATGGTCTGAATGACTGAGGGTGGTAACCTGCCTTCAGCAGTCTCGCCCTTTCAGGAAACCATGCTGTTAGTTGCAATTGATGCAGGTTCGGGTGAGTAATGGGACCTTGTGTGAGGAGGTCTGGAATTAGAGGAGTGTGCCAAGGATCTGTTCAAGTGCCATGGAGACTAGAGTCATGTAACCATGATCGTCGTGGCCAGTGTGGGGTCAGAAGAATGACACGGCTCTCGATATTCAGATATTTTGCGTAGTACTTGAGGGATGAGGGAATGGGTGGAAAGATGTATGCCACTTGGAAGTACCAGTTTGCCTCTGCTGATGGGGAGTCGACTCCTATCGCTTTGTGATCTTTGAAGCGTGACCAATATTTTGGGCATTGGTGATTCTTGTGAGATGCCATGAGGTCTATCTCATTGGGCCCCATCTGTCGTCTAGTTGTTGGAATATTTTGGGTGTAGTTTCCACTCGCCTGGTGTATCATCTGGCGACTGAGCCAGTCCGCCGTGACATTGAGTTTGCCAGCCAGGTGGATGGCGGATATCGAATGTGAGGTTCATTTGAGACCAGTTGAGCAGTTTTGAGCATACGGACATCATAGTCTTGCTCTTTTGCCGCCTTGTTTGTTTATGTAGGAGACTGTGGTCTGGTTGTCTGACCTGATTTGAACATGTTTGTGTTGGACGATATTCGAGAAGTGCAGTAGAGCCTTGAATATTGCCTTCAGTTCTAGGGCATTGATTGAGAGCTTTGAGTCTTTGCGGACCACTGTCCCTGGGCATTGAGCGGTCTGAGTACTGCTCCCCATCCGAAGAGGCTTGCATCCGCTTCTATGATAATGTCGTGTGAAATGTCCATTGAGGCGCCTTGGGATAGTTTGTGTTTGTCTGTCCACCATTTTAGGCTTGATTTTACTCGTGGTGGCAGCTGGGCATGTTTGAAAGGTTGACTTCATCTGGCTATCCTTGTTTTAATAGGAATAGCATGAGTGGTCTCGCATTCCATCGTGCCCATGGGACGATGTCTATGGTGGATGACATGAGACCTAGCATGTGAGAGATGTGCCATAGTGTGGTTTGTTTGCGGATCGCAGTTTGTGAGCTGAGGATATAATCGTTTGTATTCTGGGGTGGGAAGGAAAGACTTTCCGTTGTTGGTGTCTATCAATGTTCCTAGGTGTTCCAGAGTGTGTGTGGGGTTAGTTGGCTTTTCTTGATGTTGATAATCCATCCGTGAGATTCCAGGCATTGTATCGCCTGTTGTGTTTCCTTAGTGATTGCTGAAGGTGCGGGCTCTTATGAGCCAGTCATCTGAATAAGGAATAGCGTGTATCCCTTTTAACTCGGAGGTGTGCCATGAGTACAACTGAAACTTTTGTGAATACTCGTGAGTGCGGAAGCTAGGCGAAGGAGCACCTTGTACTGATAGTGTTGACCTAGCGTCAGAATCGTAGAAATTTGTAGAGCGGGAGCATTGGAATGTGGAGGTATGCTTTTAAATCTATGGATGTGAGGAAGTCTCCTGACGAAGGCCGTAGAGTGGATTTGTAGTTTCCATCTTGAATGGTATGTAACGCACAGATTTGTTGACATGTTTTAGATCGAGTACTGGTCTGAAACCTCCTGTCTTTTTGCAACTAAGAAGAAGCGGAGTATATTTCGTACCTTCCTCGTGTTGTGGTACCGGGCAATGGCATTGTTGCGTAGTAATTCTGCAATAGCTGTAAAATCTGTGGTGTTGTGTATGATTGTTTGGTAATGTTGGATTGAATCATTATGTGGCCTCTTGGAACAGTGGCGAACTGTATTGCATAGCCTTGGCTTATGATTTCTAGAACCCATTTGTCTGTGGTGGTCTGAGTCCATTGCCGTAGGAATAGATAGTCTCGCTCCCACTGGTAGGGTTTGTGAAGTCTGGGTGAGACAGTCATGTTCTTCTGTTGTTGCTGGCGGAGGTAATTGGATCTGCCCTTTGTGTGTTGCTCTGCCTCTCTCTGTCGGCCGAGTGGTAGGGAGTGGAGTAGTTTTGTCGGAAGGAGGCTCCTCGAAAAATGTAGGTGGCTCTTCGCCTGTCACGAAGGCAGAATGTCTGCCTCTGGGGCGAGAGGGAGGTAGATAGATCGTGCTGTTCCTGGCCATTAGTCTGCCATCCTCCTTACCCTTGAGGTATTTTTCTAGTGACTGGCCAAAAATCATGTGTCCTGTAAAGGTAGCTTATGAAGTGTAGCGTTGGACTCCTTATCTGCATCCCAAAGTTTCATCCATAGAGACCTACGTGATCTATTGGAAATGGCACGCGATCTCGTGATTATTTTTAGTGAATCGACTGCCATGTCCGCTAGGTACTTGGTTGACAGAATGGCATTTTCTAATAGGGTGGCTTGGTGAGATTTAGCGAATTGTTTTTAGTAACTCCTGGAGCCATGTGAGTTGGGCACGAGTAGCGTAAATAGCGGTGACCGCTGCTCTGCTACCCAGGCCAGACAGCTCTGCCATTTCTTAAGATTTTCTTGATCTTTCTGTCAATGGGGTCCGTAAGGCCAGGCGTGTTTTCAGTGGGAAGCACCGTTTTCTTGTTGAGAGCGGCTATTTGAGGTCCACTGCCGGGAGTGCACCATAGTGCTAGCTTCTCTGCCTGTAGTGGATACATTTTGTCCCAGGACTTTCTTTCTGGGATTCTGGCTGGTTCTGAGGCTGACCATTCTTTTGTACAATCTGTCTATTGCCTCACAAACTGGGAATGCATCTGCTAGTTTCACTGCAGGTTGCAGCGATGGAAGCAGTTTAGATGTGGGGCTGGTGTAACTGTATCGAATCCGGCCGGTTTCCATAATGTTGCGGACCAAGCTCGGAATTTGGTCTGGGAAACATCATTTTGCAGTAAGTGTTTGAGGGTCTTGCTCGGAGGAGGAGTCCTGCGTTATCGGAGGAGTCACTGGAGTCTAACTGTGGTTCTGTGAGGGAGTGTTCTGTGCCCTGGGAATGTGTGCGTGTGGACTTAGTTGTAGAATTTGGCTCTGTGAAAGTTCCGTGAGTTCGTAGCATGGTTGCAAGTACTTCTTGTTGTGCCTGCATGAGTTTGTTATTTTGCAAGAGTACTGTAGTGGAGTCCATCTGTTGAGTGTTATTGTGGCTAGTGGATGGATGCGATCCGTCATCCTCGGAATCTTGTGTCTCAGTATGAGTGTTGGTGTCCTCGATGCAAGATGTGCATAGCCTGCCTGAGTGTAGGGGTGACAGTGGCACATGACAGTGTTTGCAGCTCTTTGTTCTGGGCATGGTCACCTGAGAAGGACAGAAAGAAAATATCATAGTGTGCTGTCCCAGGTGATAGATAAATTTTTTTTTTTTTTTTTTATGCATAAATGTATTGGTAGGTCTTATGTGTTGCCTACTTGGTGTTACTGTGCCAGGGTGGAGCAAGGGAGAAGCGCTGTGCCTGCAGGAAGTCACTGTAGGAAATAAGCGCTATGCCTTTAAGAAGCAGTGGCAGAGCTGCTGGGCATTGAATCTGTGAGGTAGGAGCCAATTTTAACCAAATGATGTACCACAGATAGTGTTGGGACTAGTTTGCAGTTTTCTATAAGCAGAGGTGTTTAGGCAACAAAGTTATGTATGCAGTGGCAAAACAACTCTCTTAACTGTTCCACAGTCATGTTGGGCATGTGTAGCTTGAATTAGAGGCGGTAGGGACTGTGGAAACGTCGCGAGGCTTAATAGAAGTCCTGAGTGTTTGGAAGGTTTGTTTACTATTTTGAGGTATCGCGAGATCTCGAGGCGAGCGTGATTATGACGTCGCGGGCTTCTGGCTGGTCCATGATTTTTGAGCCAATCAGGAGCAAGATAGGGCAGAGGAGAAGCAGGAAGTGATGGTTCCTGAGAGAGGATGGCGTGGGGTGTGGAGGGTCATAAAAAATCCTGAAAACGCCATGATGGAGTGATATGCCTCAGAGATCAAGCAGATGCAGGTAAAATAAAAAGGTTACTGAAACCTATTGAGCAGTGAATACATAGGGTGTCTTGAGCTGCAGAAGCAGGAGCTGAAGAGCACTGTATAACACTGTATGGGAGGCAGTTGTAATTGTGTTAAATGAGTCTGATACTGCTGTAAAGGAGAGTCAGAGCTCAACAGTGAAGTAGTAGCAGTTAGTGTCTGAGACCGCTATGCAGGGGAACACAGAGCACTAAATAAGCATAATTAAGAGGCATTAGACTGTCTGTGACCGCTGAGCAGGGAACACAGAGCACCAAGTAGAGTTAATAGTCATTGTAATGTGTCTGAGACCGCTAAGCAGGGAACACAGAGCACTACAAACAAATGACTAGCCACTGAGATGAGCTGGGCAGCTAGGAGTGGAATTAGATGCAGTCCTAATAATAATGAGATATAAGAGTAAACATGCATATTAATTTGTACTGTCTTGTCCTGACTGAGTTTAAAACTGTGTAAAAAAAAAAACAAAAAAAAAAAACAAAAAAAAAAAAAAAAAAAAATAAACAACCCGTCGAGTATCAAAGCGCACAAAGTCTATTCTGTCTACAGACTAGAAAGCAGTACATAAAGTAAAGGCTGATTGCCTACCTTGTAGTAGTTTCGTTTGGTTTGTGAAGCTTTGGAGCTTTGGAAAGTGCGACAACCTATGTTAGATGCACAATGTTAACTGACTAAGTGACCAGGGACACTCAGAAGGGCGTCCACAAAACTAGTCACATGTGCATCAGACAACCTATCAGGTGTACACAACCCATGATGTCAGGTAAGTGGAGTGCCTCAGAGACCATCCCCACAATGCTGGTAAGCTGTATAATGCAAAAATGTTTTTGTTTTTTCCAACTTTGGTGTGTATCTCGGCCACTCTTGAGGAATTTTTCACCAAATTTTTCAACATGGGTTCTTGGGACCCCACCTCATGAACTTCGGTGACTGTCATTTTGTTGTTCTGTCCGAAGGTGATTTAGCATGTCACTGCGCAGAACCACCTTAAGGGACCGAGTAACAACAGCGGTGACACAGTTCATGGTGAGACTAAAAACCCTATGTAAAAATTTGGTGAAAAATTCCCAAATAATGTTTTCTTAACGTATGCTATGTGGTTCCTACGCATGCTTATAACTCGAGCATTTTAATAGTTTCACTCCAGATTTTCAGCATTGCCATTTTACCACAACTCCTTATGAATAGTACAACTGTCATTTTTACATATCACCCGAAATGTGTTTTCGCACATGTAGCACTACAGTGGCGTGGTCGGTGTGCAAAGTCAATGTTCGGGACAGATTAAGAAAATCACAGTGACACTGTTCATGAGCAGAGGTCTTAAACTGGCTATGTTGAAAATTTGGTTACAAAATCCATAAAATGACTGTTACGAGCATGCATTGTGCAATTTCCACGCACCCTCGTAAGTTCATAAATTTGTAATCTTTTCAGTCCAGATTTTTGGCATTGGCATTTTCCACACCTCTAATGAACAGTACAGCTGTCCTTTTTCACACCCTGGCCAAAATGTTTTGCACTTCAGCGCACAATAACACGGTTGCCGTGGGAAATCAGTGTTCGGATAGATTAAGAAAATCACAGTGGCGCTGTTCATGAGCGGAGGTCCAAAATGCTTTTGGTGAAAATCTGCTGTAAAAATCCCAAAAGCTAATTACATTACGGGTGTGCATTGGCGGTTTCTCGCACACTTCGTGACTTCAGTTTTTTATATTTTCACTGCAGATTTTCAACATTGACATTTTTTTTTTACACCTCCCCATGAACAGTACAGCTGTCATTTTCACATCCTGTCCGAAATGTGTTTCGCCCCTGTGGGCAAATGGCACAATCGCTGTGCAAAATGCATCTAGCTAACGAACTGATAGTGTCACACTGTTCATGCGGTGGGATCACAAAAAGTCCATGTTGAAAACTTGGAGTAAAAATACCAAGAAACTGCCAGGGTGTTAAGGTTTTGAGCCATAGCATTCTACCTGTAGAGCTGACAGGTGTCGGGGATGTGACTTGGGATTGTCGACAATAATGCTCATGCCATTTCACCCCACCCTGCAGCCAGTGACAGGCATCAAGGTGCGCCTTGGACTCTTTGCCCAGAGTTCATCCCATTTTCTATACTGCACCCATTTCGCATATTTCCTTATGGAATGAGGTGAGTACAGCCTGAACACCCAAGGCACACCTCGACACATGTCAGAGTCTGCAGGGTAGGGTTAGGTGAAATGTCGTGACCGTTATAGGTGATGACCCAAAGGCACACCCCAGTGTCTGTCCATCTCTGCAGGGTGGGGGTGGGGTTGGCGTCAGTTCAGTACTTCACTGCCATTCCTATACTGCATGGGCCTGAATCTCTTAGGGGCCCTGCGTCTGGCATAGCTGCAGCAAACAGCAGCTTGTGCCAATGCCTAGTCGCCAGGGACCCTGCACTTTATTCAGGTACAGGAGGGGTCCCAGCGGCTAAGTCCCCATGCTTGCACTGACCGGAACCCTCGGCAAACCTCTGGCGCACCGCACAGGTCCACCACAGGCCACCAGAGACTAACACAGGACCCCGTCCCACTAGGTAATGGGCATGTGGACCCAGCCTGGTGGGCGGTGTCCCCACCACCATGTTCGGTGCAACTGGGCGCCTGGCCACGGAGGGTGAGTGGTGGGATGTGCTGGGCGCCAGGGAGCAGTTGGGACTGGTGTATGGGGGGGTTGGGCACCACCTGCTGGGGCATGGGTGGCACTGTACCACCATAAGTTGGTGCTGTGGTAGCACCGATGGGGCAGGGATCGGGGAGCCGCTACCAGTATGGGCAGCATCAGGGCCAGGGGGTACCGACATGGTACATAGTTGGCATCGGGGAGCTGTGAGGGGTGCCATTGGACCACTAGGACGGGGGCTTGCTGAGTTTGGATTGGAACTTCTGTGATGCGCTGGAATAACCCCCACCCCAATACCATAGTACCTCAATTCATCATACTAGCATACTATTTGCCAGCAGATTAGGCCTTCACGGTCATCGAGTCTGCTCGAACCTCAGATCCCTAGTTGGATGCTGAGGCCCCCCCGTGTTCCAGAAACCCTATCATCCATCCCCACCCCCACGGGACAGGCCATCATCTGATACATCCACTTTCTGTGTCTGTCCACCCTCTCTTAAGCCCTCCACTGTGGATCTCTGAACCAGATTGCCAGGCAGTGCATTCCAAGGGTCTACCACCCTCTCAGTGAAAAACTTCCTCCTTTTCCCACCTCACCCTTCCACCTTCAAACCATGCCCTCTGGTGATACCTCCCTGCTTTAGTCTAAAGATCCCTCCATGTTTACCCTATTTATTCCCTTGAGGTACTTGAAGACCTCGATCATGTCCCCTGTCTCTCCTCTCCTCCAATGAAAACAGGCAGAGCTCCTCAAGTCTGTCCTCATATGTCAAATCCCTAGCCCTCATAGCATCTTAGTTGCCCTCCTCTGTACCCTCTCCATGAGCTGTATGTCCCTCTTCAAGTGTGGTCTCCAGTACTGTACACAGTACTCAAGGTGTGGTCTAACCAGTCCATTGTACAGCAGCAGAATCACTTCCTTGCTCTAGGGGTGATCCCCCCTCGATGCATCCCAACATCCTGTTTGCCTTGCTAGCCTCTCCTCAGAGTTATTTATACATGCATCCACCATGACCCCTAGGTCTTTTCCCCTATTAGAGGCCTCCAGCGTCTCCCCTCCCAGGGTGTACCTGTGTTTAGGGTTTTCCCGCCCAAGATGTAACACCTTGCACTTGGTGATATTGAAATTTAATTTCCATGTGTGAGCCCAGCTTCCAGGGTGTCCAGGTCCCTTGCAGGGCCAACCTCCCTCTTCTCCCTCAACTACTGCTCCCATCTTGGAGTCATCAGCGAAGAGACTCCATTTCACACACCTATACCCTCCTGATGTCCGATATGTATGCATTAAACAGGATCGGACCCAGGACCGAAACCCTGCGGTACCCACTACCAACCTCTCTAGGGTTGAGAGCTCCCCACAGACCACTACTCTCCGGCTACATCCAGCTAGACAGTTTTCAATCCATCTGACCATCAAGGGCCTACTCCCAACCCCATCAGTTTCTCCACCAGACCATTGTGGGGACAGAGTCAAACACCTTGCTTGAAGTTCAAGAATAATACATCCACAGGCTTTCCCTGTCCAGTTCTGATGTTACCCATTCATAGAACTCTACAAGATTGGTTTGACATGATCTACCTGGCACAAACCCATGTTGCCAACTATCCAGACCTCCACCTCCTCCAAATAACCCCCAATCGTTGTAATAAATTCTACCATTTCACCTCTGAGTTCTGTTTTTATTACATTTTGTCTGTTCACCCTCCTTTTATTTATTTATTTTTTACCCTTTTCACATGCACTAGATTTCCCATCGATTTTAGGCATGTATTGTATGCATTTATCGTATCATCAGGTGCCCCTGCATGGTTCTGGTTATTAGTGTGTTTCTAAGGGAGAGCATGCATTTGGAAATGGGTAAAATGCACAGAAATGCCCTGATTCGTAGGTTAAGTCCCACCAGATTCCTTCCATCCCTGGAATTTCATCTTATGATGAGAAGGAGTAAACCGCATTGTAAGTCAAATGACATGGAGGCACTTTTTGTATCGGGATTACTTGTCAGTGAGTCTTTTCTCCAGTTCCTTCTGTCTCTTTAGGGTGCGGTTTGTCCTTTTGTTCTGCACCCCCATTCCCTTTTCTGTGGTATTTATTATTTAGTTTATTTCTCAAAATGGTAACCCCTAAGAGCAAAGAAACCCACCCTCTTCTCACCTTTACCCCCCACACATTTAACTATGACTTGCCTAAAGGTGCTCAACTTGTTGGCGCTTGAGCGATTCTACTATTGAGTATTTCTCTCTTCTTGTATCTCCTAGTGGGCTACTAGTTGTTCCAAATCTAGGATACCTTCCATGCTTTCAATGCAGTTAACAAAGGACATCCATCTAGTTTTACATTTTGGCAGTTGGAGTGTAACCTTGTGACTTAGTTCAGTCTAGAAAATGGATTTGCAATTTTATAGTCGCTTGTTGATTGAAGGGTAGCTTCCTTAGGCCAGTTGTGGGTTCTTGTTTTCCCACAGGGCAGTGAGTATGTTAGAAAGGTATTTCAGGTTGCCACTGCATACCCCAGGAGGTATTTGCCTAGTAGTATATGAATTATTTCACCGCACAGGTTGTCTGCATGATTTTGATGCCTCCTAAGCATATTCTGTCCAAAGTGGGGGTCACATTTGCACAGGACCACAATGTATGGTAGTGGTACCCCCTCTGGCTGTATCCCTCCAGCACCGGTCTGTGCTAGAGTTTCCATAATGACAAGTATTGTGCAATGTTCTAAATATTTTCCTGCAGTTTCCCATCTGTGTTCCTCCAGTCGTTTGAGATAGTTACATTGAATACCCCTTTCCAGATCTTCCCCCAATCCTCTTTGCTCATCTGTTAATTTGGATCTGCTTACCATTCTGTCTGAGTGTTTTTTTTTTTTTAATTTTATTCCAGCCACACTGCTCTCTCTGCTCCCAGCAGCAAGCACTAGGCAGGCCTCGGGTACCCTCCTCTGTCCCTTCTCATGACTTGCCTCAGCAATCAGTCTGCGTCATGCTCCTTCGCACCACACCCACCCTCCCCAACTCACAGTCCTGTGAGTTTCCCTAACAGTCACTACTAATGCAGGCTGCCTGACCATGCCCCTCACACCCCACCATTTACTCTAGCATGTCTTCCCACTCAGTCTCCCCTCACCCCACCATTTATCCCTATATCTTATCACCCATCTTCCCCACTCTTCATCTCCACCGCATTACATACCTCTCTCTCTCGTACCTCCTTTCTTCACCCCAGTGCCAGCTATCCCTGTCCCTCTGAACTACTGACAAGGCACTCTGTGGCTGCTTATCCCCCACCCCATAAAGTGTTTTCTTGTTGTTTTAACTTGTAGCTATGTTTTGAGTTATTCTGTAAGTTCTGAATCCAAGCTGTATTGTTCATTGTAATGTACCTGTGCTTTCTCCTATTGTTTTTGTTTTACAATCGATGGCTGGAACCTTTGTAAAAGAGCTTGCGCTCAAAGGTCTTTTCGAATCACTAAATAAATAAAAATAAAATATATATTTTATTTTAGTGTAATACCCTAGGGGTGCCTTACGTTTAATATCTTCTAGACTTTTGAAATCGGATCTCTATTTAAAATGTATGTGAATGCCCTTACCGGAAGTTGATTAGTTCCATAGTTGGTTGTTGCAAGGCCTTTTTATTGATTGGGTTTTGTAGCTGGTGTCTGATCTGTAAATCACGTATAAAAATCATTTTGGAGTAGATGATCGGCCAGTGATTTCCACAATTTAATATGCTCCTTGTTCCAAATTTGTCTCAATCACCAATCCTTGCTTTTCCTTCTCTTAATATAGGTCTATTCTAGTTCAGGGAGATCTTTTATTGCACTGATATTCTTTTACATGTTTGGGATGTTTGTTGTCAGCCATGTTTTGGCTAGATCTCTTATCGAAGGGTTGGTGATGTGATGCACTCTTGGTGGAAATATTTATAAAGGGAATTTGGTTATGTTCGCTGACATTAGGTGCGCTAGTTCTGACTTGGGCCAAATTGCTTCTTCGTCTTTTAGCAGTCACGGGGTCATCTTCCCCATGTGCACTTCTTGGTAGCACTTTTCCAGATATGGGAGACTAGAACCCTCCCTTGCCTAATCACCCATCAGCTTTTCTTAGGTTTTTCTCTTCCCAAACAAACATACTTAGGGTCTTCTTGAGCTTTGTTCAAGCGCTGCCTGGGATATATATTGGTATCACAGGCGTGTGGTAATAAACTTCAGATGAGGCAAATTTACAGGTTTAAAACACACCTTGGTATGATATTTTTCAAAGTTCAAAAAATAATAAATGAAAACAAAAAAAAATTGCAAAAAAATCACTACTTAACATCAGTAGTTTCTCACACAGTACAGTCCTGGATTATACTACTAAGACCCTTCTCATCTGCATTCAACAGCTTGTTTACAGTAGCAATAGAACATCTCCCTTCTTTCAGGGCTGGGCCCACTGGGCTGAACTGAAGTAAACTCTGTGAAGAGGTATTAATATATTTTGGTGGGGATCACCTGACTAAGCCCTTTCTATTTACAATTCTGGACATGTTTCATGTCTGAACATGTTGTTTCAAAAACGGAGGGGTTATTTCAGGGAACTTCCTGGTTCAGTTAAAGGTACAGTGTATATATCCACAGATATTGACTTTCTATATCTGTGATCCACAGTCACTAAGCTCTTTTATACATAGAACCTTATACAGTAACAGGTTTATAGTGTGAATTTGTGAAAATACCTTAAAGATTTCTTGTAACTGTACTAATCATGACATTATCGTTTTATATGACTTCTGACTCCTTTTTCTCTAAAAGGCTTTACTAACTGTATTCATTCCTATTTAAAATAGCCTTCATGGTTTTGTACACAAGATGCACTTATGTACTTTACACACCACCTCTCCAGGTGTTTGGCATCATTCCAGGGACTGAATGGATGGAAATGGAAAAAGAATGAAAAGAGAGAACTAGTAGGAAGTTTAGTAGGGACAGTAAAGAGCTCGCTAGGTGGCCAACCCTAGGGTGGGCGGGAAAAAGAAGAAAAGCAAAATAGCTGTTGCTGGGAAATAAGGAAATCGAAAATGGTCCATCAGTCACAGCCAAGGGTGTAGCCTAACTCCGCCACAAGTAGATTTGTGAAGAAAAAGATGAATCTTGGCCAGATGTTCATCCATATGGTTTCTGTCTTTCCCAAGGGAGAGTGTGAGGGACCACCTCTGTATGTCTTTATGGTCTGTACAGCCTCATGAAGTTAAATTTGTTTATTTTATTTATTTTTAAGAAATTAGGTGTATTTTGATTTTTGTCTGTTTGTTTTATATATATCTCTGCTTAGTGCAGAGGTTGCTAGGCTGCTACTATGGGCAATAGGACGCCTCCCCTTTGCGGCTGGACCAAACAGCAGCCTCCTTCAGCAGCCAACTTCACACTTATCTTCAGCATCCCCAATGAACGTGCCCCAATCATCAAACCTGTGCCACTCCTCCCTAGGCACTAACATCGATACCCTTTCCATTACCTATTGTCTTTATTCAGTGGCTAGGTAACAATCGACTTGCATTATGTCATTCTGCCCTTACTGGATTTTAGACCTTCTGTAGTTACTTAATATAGTGTCCTGCTTATTGTCCATCTACCCTTACCTGAACCTTTTACCATGTCTTGTTTATCTGGCTCGCATATTTATCATTCCTGTTCCCTGTTCACTCATACTACTATTGTATGCCACTTGTCTTTATGATATGCTGTTTGACACTGCAGTGTAACTTGTGTATCGTGTATTGTAATGTCTTTATTGTTTCAGCATTGTAACCTCCTGGGTGGTGGCTGAAAATAGGCACAGTTATCTGCCTCGTGCACCCTTGATTGCAAAAACTAAATAAAATAATCATGCCTGACAGTAGCACTGCGTTTGTTTTATGGTCGATTTTGCTTTCTGGCCTTTTTTTTTTTTTAATGTGTGCAGTTTGTAGAGTACTAGTTAGCATCATGGCTGGGTTTCTGCTGCAACTGAAGAGCAGAGACTACGTAAGTAGGTTTGTGAGTCTGGAGAGTTGGGGATGAATGAAAAGCACAAAGCAGTTGTTTTTTTTTTTGTTTTTGTTTTTGCTTTATGTTGGCACTGGCTTGGCTATGCTGAGGGAAGGCTACAAAGAGAGTAGTGTGTATGCTCTGAGGTTGGATGGGGTGCAAGACAAGGTAGCCTTGTACTGCAAACCTGCAGAACTGAAACTGCAAACCTCAAAGTATGTAGGCGGGGAGGTAAGGGCTATGATGACTTAGTAACAATATGTATAAATTGTGTAACTGCACTGCAACTTTAAACATGTGAATATAGTCTACTTGCCTGTTACCGTAATTAATGATTAGTTACATTGAAACTGACACTTAAAATGTAACCATATAAATCGGTCATGATGTCTTTACTGTATGTATACATGTAAGATTTAACATTTATACATATAGTAGCTCTGTTAAACACATTTATCACCAGCCTTTGTGTCCACACCTTTTACATAAATATATTTATATTTTATGGGATATCCTCCATTCTTAGTTGTTAAAGGCACTGAACTCTGCCTCTTGCCTCCTTATACCCAAGGCATGATGATATACCACATCCAGTTATGTATGACTGCATAAACATTTGACAGCTTTTCACAGGAGAGGGTTGCACACAGCATGAAATTAGTGAGGTAATGGAGTCTGGTGCACTGCTGAGACTGCATTGTTTCTCTGATGGAAAATAAACTAGTTTTGACATTTTAGCTTGGTCAACAGTGTACTCTGAATATTTTTCTGTTTTTTTTTTTTTTTTTGTTTTTGTTTGCTATAGTTTAATTGGTACATATATTACATTGCCTTGTACCAAATAAGTGTTTACATTCTCACATTGGTCAGTATGCAACAGTATCTCTGGATCCAGATGTCACACTAAGCAATTGTTTTGTTTCTTAAAGGTGAAAATGAGATCCTGGAATCTCTATACAATATTGCAAGCAAGAACAAAATCTGGAGATCCTACATTGGTATGGGCTATTATAACTGCTCAGTACCACAGGCCATTGTCCGAAACCTGCTGGAAAATTCAGGATGGTAATTTAGAATTTCTTTAAGTTTAATTTTCAGTGTTTATCTGTGTAGTTCCTCTTGGGGCATAATACCTTGAACTTATAACTGTGTCCGTTAATCAAGGCCTGCTGTAGACAACACCTTCCCAAAACCAGAAAAGGTGGTAGATTCAGACGATGATTCAGACAATAATTCAGTATTCCCAATGTTCCTATCCCACTCCTAGGATGTATATCCACAGAGGATAAAGCTGCCAGCCAAGTACAATCTGCATCTAACATAGAAACAAACATAATATTATGCTGATGGAAAACATCATGAGTGCCCCATGCAGGATTTACACTTTTAGGGCTCTCTTTGACATCCATAAACCTTGGGCATGCACTACCTCTGCATCCATACTTTGAGCTGTCCACATGCCTATGTGTGTGTGGCTGGATTTGGATTAGGGATGCACATACTCTGATCCTAAAAACAATTTTCTGTACTTTGAAGGTGTATTGGGCCAACAGCCCTACGTGCCTATATACCCTGGGGTCTGCTGTGATGCTGACTGGTTCAGCTGTGCTAAAGTCATGTCCACTGCAGAGCCCAGTGGGGCTGCACTCAGCCAGTTTCCCGAGCCCTCTGTGCTGTCATGGAGGGTTGGTGACTGTGGCTGGCTATATATATATATATAATTTTTTTTAATGAGTTGGTCACTGGGATATGGCAGGCCTTGGTGGGCAGCAGTATCCCACAATCCCTCACCACACACAGCAGTGGAGTCTGGCCTGGGCATCCATTTGGATGCTAGCTGTGTCAGTCCCTACCCGTGACACACCCCTCCACTGTTGTCTGCTTGTCTGTGAGAAGGGATGGGGATGGGTGGCCGGAAATGTGGACTGAGTCTTTGATATGAATATCCATGAGTGTGGCACACCACAGCCCAGATACAGGCCACCATTGTGGATTGGGCCTTTAGTTTGTTCGATGATGGAGATCTACAGTTTGACTTTGAAGTAATCCGTGTGTGTTGGGGAGAGAGAGCAGAGAGCGAGCACAATATGACCCAGCCAGAACTGAAATGCAGACTTCCACTTATCTGTATAGTCAACTAGCTGAGCTCTAAGCCTTCTTAATGGCAAGAGGAGTTTTTTTTTTTTTAATGCAGTATTGCCATAACCACATAATTTCTTGTAAGCATGAAAATAATTTATGTAAGTGGTCAGCTAGTTTCTGTGTGTCTTGCCACACAGTGGAGATGAGACCATTGTGCACTTCAAAATGATAGAAGCTGCACAGCATCTAACATAGAGGTCTCTTCCTATCATAGAAGAAAATGCATCCAGTTCAGAGAACTTCTGAAACATTCAGCTTAACTGTACAACCTTCATTTGCTGGAAATGAAGGATGCATCTGCAAAACTTTGAAATGTGTTATTACAGTTATTAAACTGTTTCTTTACAGACTGTTAGTGCAGCTTGGGTACTTGGTTACAAATATCTCCATCTGCTTCCATGGCACTTTCTCACTACTGGTTAGCCACATTAAAAATGCACAGATGATGTCTTTTTATACATACATATACACACACACACACACACACACACACACACACACACACACACACACACACTGTGTTGTAAGATAAGAAAAATTGGGAAAATGGTGAAAGGTACATTGTATCACCAGAAAATGGTTAACAAAATTCTCTTCAACCACGGAGGAATGGTTGGGGTACAGTAAATAAGATTTATCAAATAAAAACTGACATACTTTGGGGAATTAATTACAGAAGAATGCTTTTGGGGAATTAATTACAGAAGAATGCTTTGACAATAAATAATGGAAATGAAGACAGTGCTGAGAATTTCATGTTAAGCTGTGTAAGTATCTGAAGGTAAAAGGCACTTTGACTGATGCTAGGATAACAGGGAGGCAGACTGGTCCTTATAGCATTACCAGGGCACCTAGTTCTTCGTGGCAGTTCGTCTTGATTTCTGCAGTAGAGTTTCTAGGCTTCAGCATCAGCATTTGTACATATCTGCTGCATGAGTTATCCATTTGTGTCAGAATGCAGTCATGCTATTGGCTAAAACATGATGTGATGGCCTCTGTGACATCACATGCTGAGCATAGAAAAGGAGAATCTGGATAAACCAGAACTGGAAGGAGCCACATGCTATTGAAAAACTGTATATTTGACTAAAAAGTCACCAAGTGTGTTGAATTCTGCAACATTACCTACTGTGTTTCTGTAGCATGATGCAAGTTCAGTAGAAATTTCATAGCCATGAAAATGCAAATTCCAGGGGCCTTGGGTATAACTCTCATTTCCTTGTATACCTACTTATCTATGGTATTATGGGTAGTATGTACTCATAATTCTTAGGCTTAAGTTCCTTAAAATATCCTCACGCTACTTGAATCCCCCCAACCAAAAAGGTCTTGCCTCTGCTGGAGTTGTTCTATGAAGATACATTTTTTCTTGTTGCCTCTCAGTGTGGGAAGGGATTGTTGTTCTGTGCTGAGGAGCCGGCTGCACAATCCTTTCCCCTTCTTGGTATGAACCCCTGGTGCTCTGCTGTGTCAGAGTTCGGAGAGGGCAGGCATGCTCATCGGGAAGCAGTAGTGGGGCCTTTAGAAGCCCATGTTCATTGCCAGTGATCCATTTGGGTCAAATCAAAGCCACCGCTTCACTGGCGAAAACCTTGTCAGGTGAGCGTGGCTTTTGTACAGTTATCTTAATGACCTGCAGAAACTTGAAGAATGGCAAGGGTTTTGCACTTCTTTGCGCTGAATTTCAATTGCCAGATAACGATATGGGGCACAAACCCTGGAACAGCATATCAGTTGGGGGTGAGGATATAGCATGCACCAAGCAGGAAAGGGATCTTGGGGTTTTCATCTCTGATGACCTCAAGGTAGGGAAACAGTGCGACAAGGCAGCAGGTAAAGCAGATAGAATGCTGGGATGCATAGGCAGGGCATCACCATCAGGAAAGGAGGTCATGATTCCACTATACAAGACACTAGTGAGACCCCGCCTGGAGTACAGTGTACAGTTCTGGAGACCTTACCTCATGAAGGACATAGGGTAGAGAAGGTTCAGAGGAGGACAACAAAATGGTGCAGGGATTGCATCACAAGTCCTATAAGGACAGGCTGAAGGACTTGAATATGTACTCCCTGGAGGACAGAGGGAAGAGAGGGTTGGATAGACTTACAAGTACCTTACAGGGAGGAACAGGGTGCAGGAATACACTATTTTCCAGTGCAAAGATGTTCCAGGACTAGAGGGCATGAGATGACATTGGAGGAAGGCAATTCAGAGGACAAGTGAGGAAGAATTTCTTCACAGAAAGGGTGGTGGACAAGTGCTAGAGGAAGTGATGGGGCGGAAGCAGTCACGGGATTTAAGAATGCACGGATAGACATAAGGAATTCTGGAGGTCAGGGGTGAGGGCAATAGACTTCTAGAAAACGTAAAGGAACTTACAAGCTCAAATGAGCAGTCTGGGTGGGTCATAGGCCTTCTCTGCCGACAGTGTCCATGTATCTATGTAATGAAACCAGTAACGTGAAGTTTTTTCTTTCTATGTTTTATTGCAGTTATTAAAAAAAAAAAAAAATACATACATAAAGCATTTCCTAGTTTCCAAGACATAGGAATGAACAGAATATAAACTTACATAAATGATTAGCGTTCTTTTCTCCTTATTACATCATATGGGAGGTATCAACACAAAAACGTTAACTGCAGAGATTGTCCCAAAAGTGCCCACTAGTGCCATGACCACGGACTGGAAGCCTAAAAAGTGGCTGTGTCTTGAGTGATTACACTTTGAAGTCATCCAGAAGGACTTTCAAAAGTCTGTGAAGGGACTTAAGTTTGACAATGTACGCCAATAAAGCAGATCATGCACCCATGGGTCCCCTGCAGTCTCCGAACTTAAAACCAGATAGAGATGAATTTATAAACAACCAGCCTAGGAAATTAATTGAATGAAATAGTATTCACAGGTAAACTGTGTAGGAAGACCTGAACACTGTAAAGCTACAGGTGTAACATGGCAACAGGCCTATCAGTGAAGTATTGTTAAGTAATCAAGTTCTCTTGCCTTGTATAATTAAAAACGGAGTGCATAGCAACAGTGTTTATAATGTGTTAATCTTACCAAGACAAACGTATGCAGCCAACAGGTCCAGGGTGGTGGGCTGTGTGCAGGTAGCAGTGTTCAAGGTGTATATAGCCACTGCCGTCTCACCACATGGTGACAGCCATCATGTATCCCAGAACCACAGCTCTGTTATACTAGCTGGGTTGAGTCTAGGTTACCAGAGCCGCACATAAAAGGGGAAAATGACCAGCTCCCACATCAGAAATTAGGCTATGTATTACATCAGCAACCAACTCGGGTAACTGTGCTGAACTCCCACTATAAAAGGGATCAGTATGACCTGCCCGATGCATTAACGCCAACAGTAAGACAACCTACACTGACTTGCCCAGATTGTACAGTTCGCTGACAAAAAATATCCCGTAAGCTAACATCCTGCAATGTAAAACCCGACAGTACGCCTAAGCTTAGAAGTGTATTTAAAATTAGAAAAATTAAAACTGATTCAAGGAGCTGAAACACTGCACATTAACAATATGACAGATGACAACCCGACTGTATAGTATGTCGACCCCCTCCGATAACAATCAAACTGATTCAAGGGAGCTGAACACTGCACACTAATAAGATGACATGACAGGCTGGAGAATAAAAACATGGGAGCTGAACAAATAACAGAATAGTGGCAGAGCAACATGCCTTCATATGGGCCCCTTTCTCAAGTTCATATGGGAGCACCTCTCTCTGGTTGTCAGTGAATAGTCAGTGTAAAATCAATTTTATTAAGATAAATAGTTAAAATCCATTCCACGGGTTAGCCAAATAGTGAATATTTCTTTGTGGCAGAGCGGTATAAAATCACATATTAGATGACTAGGTTGTGGGCAGTTCCTCAGATGAAATCCTAGCGGTTCTGTGTTCATGGTCTGCAATAATAAAAGAAATCTTTCCTCCCATTTGACATACTTTTTCTCATAGGTGATTTTGGCATTCCCCTTAATATTTTTTCTATAGTGCTGTCAGTGGCAACCTGTTCATTGTGCAGTTCTTCCACAAATCTATGTACTCCTACATGTGTGGCACCCACTAATGTTCCTAGACGGCAGTGCCAAGCCTCAACCTTATTCTGGGTTCTTGGTATTCCAAGCATCATTTGTTGTGCACTGACCAGAACTCTGGTGGGTATTGGGGGTGTGGACAGCAGTATTGTTCCATTCTTCGTCACCCGACCCAGGATATAGTTTCCTTCAAGCACTCAGTGACACTCTCACTGTCAGGTGGCATGTCTCCTTAAGTTCTGCAAATACACATGGAATCTGTTCTGTGGAAGGAAGGACAAGGCAATGATTTGGTGCATAAGTAGGCTGCATTCGGGTTCATTGCCATATTTGGTCTGCAAGCCCACACCCTTGTATTTTTGCTAAACTATTTGTCCCAGGTGAAATGGACAACCCTTGTTCACAGCAGTTGGGAATTTGTTTTGCATGCACTTATGGCAGCCTGCTCAAAGTCCGTTATCACAATCTTGGGGACAGACAGAAGCCATGCTCATCAGCAAAATCCTGTAAGACCTGTAAATATTCTAACAATCTTTGGACTTGGCAGACACCAAGCAGTACACCAGTGGGAGAATTCTGCACGATCTTCATTTCCCACTGGTGCATGCACCGAGTACAATTGTCGGAACAGTGTCAGTACGGTCTTAAAGGTACGTCCCATTATCCAGTAAGCTGCTGAGCTCAGCTTTTGATATTGTTTTTGGTTGTGAACAGTACTGGCAGATTATTGTGCCTTCTAGCCCGCTTAACTACTTGCGAAGTGAATGCAATTAGGCATATTATGCCTTACCTCCTCCACCTTTACAAGCTCTGTCTGGATGAACTTCTTGGGGTATCGGTATATGTAACTGCTCTATGTTTCAATGAGGCAACTGCACTGGCAACAGGGGCATTTGTAGCATCAGGGAATGATTGTGTTCGCGTAGATCATAAGTGGTGTTGTCCACTGACAAGCATTGTAGACGTCGTTTCTACATCCCCCTTCCTGTGCTGACAACACCAGTAGTACAAGTCAGCATGATGTCTTTCTTTGACTTATAAATAACCTGCAACACTCAATTTCATGTTTCCCCGTTGGGAAGGCACAACCTCGCAGATTTGAGGAACCGAATCAGCCATTGCTACAGCACAATCTACAAGTACCGTGAGCAGTCAATTACCTAGTTATTATGTAGTGGGCTGAAGTAAATTAGGAGCTGCTAATTAACAGGTGCTTGCAATCGGAGAATACTATGATGGGCAAAATAACCTTGTGGGCAGATGAAAGTCAGCAAATCAGTCGGAATTGACTTGGGTAATTCAGAGTCGGAATTCGTCCCAGACCCTATAAAGTACAACAGCTGCATTTTTAACACATTGCAAACAGGATGTGCAGTTAGTTGAGAAACGAGGCAAAATGTCAATTTTAGTCCAAGTTATCAATCCCCTTCTTCATCTTTGGGGTCAAAGGTTGCTTTTGAAGTCCTCCTTTATTTTGCAGATCCTCTTCCTGCCTCTAGTGGGTTGGAAAAAGAAATGTTTTGCCCCAGTGTGTTAGTCGGAATTCACTGGTAGAAGCAGGGTATGTGTGATCCCAGGCTGGCAGAGATCATGCCAGACAGACTCAAAAGATTTTCTCCACTGCTGAGTTGCCTAGGAGAGATCTGGAAAGCAGAAAACAGAGTCCTGTTGTTAATGCCAGTTGTTTGCTTTTAGCCACTTGAAGGATAGAATTCTAACGTGGAGTCCAGTGGTCACCAATAAGAGGGTACGAGGTCTTGCAGTGTCTTTCAGCTGTCTGTGTGGAGTGATGAGATAAACTTTTATAATCAGACTAACCAGTTCTAAATTTCATTCCAACTTTAATAAGTCCATGGTGTATGCAGTTGGGTCTTGCCCTTTTCGACCCTCTGAGATTCCCAGCAGTCGAAGGCAGCTGGTCGGGCACCATTTTCTAATTGCTCAAGATGCATTCACAAGACTTTGTTTCCTGCACCACTCCAGAAGAAACTACCATCGCTTTTCTGTGCACTTAGCAGTTTGGGAATCCTAGGTAACACCTTCCATGTTTGTTTTAAGAACTGCAACTTTGCTATTAATGGTGTCTACCTTCTGATCTAGCTCTCAGACTAACTTCTCCAAGTCTTTAGCAACTTTTAGTACTGCACTGTTCGGTGGTTGACTGCCCCTCTGGCGCTTCCCTTTACCTTACTCATGAGGTTGTGGATGTTTTGGCTTCGCCATGATTGATTGAAACAAATAAGTTATCATTCTGTGCACCAAACTCTAATCTCTACATTCAGTTGCAAAACTTGGCAGAAAACTACGTTCTGAGGTTCAGTCTGAGATAAGCAGAGTTCCTACAGGATGCGCCTTTTCCAGTCGGCAACTAGCCACGCCCCCATCAGTAATTTGCAGTTTGTACTTTGACTTTGTCACAGTGTGTGTTTAGAACGCTGGTCACTGTTGTGATAGGTAAACAGCTGATGCTTGGGGCAGGGCAAAACAATAAATTGAGCCTTGGAATTTTGCCTCTTTATTTTCCAAAATTGCTTTTGCATGAATATTTGCCAGATTATCATGTTTATAGGAGGTCAGCATAGAGCTTTTGACCAAGATATTCCAGTGGAACAAAAATACAAGTAGTTTTGACACTAACATTTAAGCCTGTTCAGGAAATAAATAAGAAGATAACTTTGCTCACCACTCCAGGAATATACCAAGGAAAATCTCAGGTACAGCACAGAAAGTACTGGTGGTGCAACCATGCAAAACAGCCTATGCTGTCAGAGGGGTTTTGATTATATCGACCTCGAGAGTGAAGCTCAAGAGATCTAATGTAATCGAAGCCTGAGGTGGCAGTCAGGCTGGCTGCCATGTAATTGCCCAAGCAGTGTTTTTATTTATTTTTATGGTATATAGTTTTTTTTTTTTTTTTTTTTTGAGTTGGGGAGCCCCGAGTGAGCGCCGAAGTGAAAGCAGAGCAGCCCTGAGATTCTGCACTGGAATGACTGTCCTGTTTTAAAAGTGACATGTTTATATAACAAAAAAAAAAGGAAAGGTAACAGGAATTATCTGTGTTTGTTCTGTGGCGAGTTGGTGTCTGGTTGATCTTCCTGTCCCGCACCTAGTGGCTTGACGAGAAGAAAAAAAAAGTATGCACAAATGTCTCCGCCTGGGTGGCCTGTGGATTTCATCATCTGATATGAATGGAAACATACCTGGAAGGATAAGTAGAGGCTGTGGTGGGACATAATTCTGAGAGGAGTGGAAGCAATTGGGTGTGGGGTGAGAGTTGGAGTAGTCAAGGAGGGAAGGAGGGGAGATGGATGGAGGGATGGGAAGAGTAATAATCCTGGGGACTCTATAATTAAGGGAATTTGCTGGGGAGTGAATGGATACCAGAATTCAAAAGGAAGGTGATCTGCATGCCTAGGATGACAGCAGGAAGGTGTGCTCAAAATCCCTGCACGGAGATGGCAAGATCATAGGCATTCTCAGAAGTAGTACCAGTGCCAAGGGCCAGCACAGTCTGGAAGAAAAGGGTAGATGATTTCAATGTCTGGCTGAGAGAATGGTGCAAGGAGGAAGAGTTCATATGCATTGGGGATGAGGGGCACCTGGTAAGATGAAATCACTTCACGCACCAGACTACACCTCAGTAGGGAGGGCTCAGGGTACTCAAGGATAGGTTGGGGGGTTCATAATACATGAACTAAATTTAAACTTCGGGAGGGGCAGGTGGACCATCAGGCCTGAAGACATGACTCCAGGAAGAGAACAGACCTACCCCTCATACTAGCAGAAGGGGTCTGGAGGGAGCAAATCATTCAGAAATGGGAGGAGGAGGAACACACAGAGGAGAAAGGGAAGGAAGCAGTAGGGAAAGGAAGGAGGATCAGATTCCAGGTGGAAGGTCGTGTCCCTGAAAACAAGAAGTCTCTGTAACAAAAGTGATCTGCAGGCACTGTTAACAGAAGGAAAGATTGACATAGCAGCAGTAAATGAGACTTGGGCGGACCTTACCATGACTGGAACCTCTTAATCCTGGGTATAATCTATACAGGAGGGAGAGAGAGATAAGGAAAGGGATGGTGTGGCAGTTTACATCAGAGAAGGTATATTATGTAATGGGAGGAGTCTGATGAAGGGAGGACAGAAGTATTGTGTGTTCAATTATTGTCCAATAGAGAAAGGAAGGTGAAGTTGGGGTGGTTTATAGACCCTCCCAGCCAAGAAGAGAAAAGGACAGGGAATTAAGTTCAGTTCTGGAATACTGCAGGGAAGGGTGAGCTGGTAGTGGGAAACTTGCCCAAAATAGATGGGAGTGTACTGATCACAGCATATGCCAGGAGTCAGGAATCCAAAAGCATTGCAGAATGGGTTCCTGACTCAGGGAGTCTTAGAACCCACCTGAGCAGGAGCTATCTCGAGCTAGTGCTCACAAATGGGGAGCATGTACAAGACATAAAGGTCAAGGAGCCCTGAGTATGAGTGAGTGATCAAAAACACTGTGTTCCAGCTAGATATGGGTAGGGGGAACGAAATTCAGGACTTTAGGAAGATGAGAGAATTGTTAAAGATGCACCTGATGGGCATCAGGGTAGATATGGGGTGTGCCCAAAACTGGTCCGCCATTAAGGAGAGGAAATTAGCTGCAACAGATGAGTACGTGATGCTCAGGGGGAAAACTCATGGGTCAGAAACCAAGCTGGCTTAGTTTTGAGGTTGCCCAGGCAGTAAGGGTAAAATGTTAGCCTATAGGATATACAAGAAAACCAGTAGAGAAGAGGACTGGGAAAATTACCTAAAGATGGCTAGTGAAGCAAGTAAAATAGGCAGGCAGGCGAAAAGCTAAGAAAGAACTGCAATTAGCAGAGGGAATTAAGGGGGGAGAAAGCTTTTTGATACATGAGCAAAACAGGATAAGAAAAAGGATATTTAGGCTTCAAAAGGGACTGATAGGTGGAGGGAATGGTGAGAAAGCAGAGGTGCTGAATGAATATTTCTGCTCCTTCTTTACATAGGAGAAAGATAGACCATTGCCAGTAGTGGGGAGAAGAGGAGCAGAGGGAAGGGAGCATGGAGGTAGTTACAAAGGGGGATAAAGGTGGATTACCAAAGTTTCAGGTCCTGATGGAGTACACCCAAGGGTGCTGAGGGAGCTGAAGCGGAGCCACTGGTGGACCTGTTCAATAGCTCACTTAACTCCAGGCTTGATACCACAAGACAGGAGAATGGAGGGCGGTCTGGTGACACTGAGGGCTGACGTGCTAGATGCCACACCTCGTGCCACGCTGGTGACCCCGGTCAGGATTGACCTCTGGCTGCTGGGGTCTGCACGGGAGGGAGAGGATTGAGCATCCAGTGGATTGCTGTCCTCTCCTAGTGGAGGACAGAGAGCAGTAGAGTCAGGGAGGCACAGGAGTGCGGGTGCATGACGTGCGTGCCTCCACACTGCACGCGCTCATGTGCAGGGGAGGGCAGGGAGAAAATGGCTAAAGCGTGGACCTGGCAGGCTCTCTGATGGCCTGGTTCACCCCAGTCCTGGCTGTGCCTGGCATCTGGATTGTGCTGAGTGGGAGTCAGCACTCCCTCTTGGGCCCCGCCACAGAGGGTAATCCATGGGGAACCACTGGGAACGAGAGGGATTGGGGAGACGGGGCCTGAAAGACGGGGCTGGAGCAGCCTGCAGGTCAGACGAGGGTGGAAAAGAGTAAATCAAAAAAAAAAAAACACAAAACTGGAGAACTGCTCATGTCATGCCCTCCATAAGAGCAGCCTAAAGATGACCCAGGGAACTACAGACTGGTCAGTTTGATCCTCATATGCAAGTTCATGGAGACTATACTTAAGGAAAGGTTGGTCGAGTACCTAGGGGAGCAGGGTCTTCATGGTGTTAAGCAGCATGAGTTTGAGGGGAGGAGGTCATGTCAAACGAATCTGATTGAATTCTTTGGGTCACCAAAACAGTGGGTAAGGGACAGGCAGTGAACATCCTCTACTTGGATTTTAGTAAAGCCTTTAATGCTGTACCACACAAGAGATTTATTTGGAAATCGGTGGATCTAGGGGTTGGAGAAGATGGCAAGATGTGTGGAAAGTTGGCTGGGGAACAGAACCTAGAAGGTATTGATGGGGGTTATCTAACACTAGAGAAGTCGCTAGTGGGGTTCTGCAGGGCTCAGTGCTAGGGTCGGTGTTGTTCAGTGTCTTTATTATTGATGTTGGGAATGGCATTATGGGCAAATGTGCCTCATGGATAACACAGAGCTCTGTGGGAAGGTGGACAGGACCTAAGGAGGATCTGAAAAGCTTGAGAGGTGGTCAGGGATTTGGCAACTTGTATTAAAGGCCAAAAGTGAGGAGTTGTGCATTTGGGAGCTAAGAATCCCAGGATGGAGTACTACCTGGGAGGAGTCTGGTTATCTGTAACAGATGAGAAGGATCTGGGTGTGATGACTAGTGACCTAAAACACTCTCGTGAGTACAGAGAGCAGCAGCAAAGGTGAGCAGGATGTTAGAATGCACTGCTAGGGGATTAGCAGTAGTTGAAAGGAGGTCATAATGTCTTGCATATGTCACTGGTGAGGCCACGCCTGGAGTATGGAGTATAGCACTGGCACCCTTACCTTAAAAAAGACATTGTCCACTGGAGAAGGTACAGAGGAGGGCTATGAAGATGATTGCAGATCAGCAAGGGAGAAACCTATGAGGAAAGGTTGGGAGACCAGAACATGTACTCACTGGAGGAGAGGAGGGAGAGAGTGGACGGATAGACTTTAAAATGCTTAAAAGGAATCAATGGGGTATAAGGAGGGTCCCTTTAGGCTAAGTGGCAACCATAACACGAGGGGCATGGAGGTGGCAAGTTAAGAAGGAATCTAGAAGGCATTTGTTCACTGAGAGGATGGTGGACAATTGAAATGTGCTGCCATCAGAGGTTTACAACAGTGGACAGCTTAAAAGGAGTGATACAGACATAAGCGGAAAATAAAGATCATAGGAGGGGTGGATGGAAAGGTTAGGAGGATTTTTTGGGGGTCACTAGCTCAAGCTTGACCCTGAAATATGAGCAGACTTGATGGACTAATGGCCTCATTCTGCTGGCTTATTTGTATGGTGGTGTACCACAGAAGAGTCACAGCAAGGTTCTATGACTTTGAAATTGTGGTACAACATTTCAGCAAGGATGGAAACTGGCTGAACAAAGCATTAGCATTTTGTACACAAACTGTAAGAGGCTACTGTGGTTTCCTGAAGAGAACTAGTGCTCCATAGAATATTGTTCATAAAAGAGAACAGTACAGAACAGTTTTCAGATCCGTTTGTATACAGATACGGATCACTTGGAGGTATGATGTAGGAAAATTACATTCAGCTACCAGTTGGTTAGTATTTCTGATCTCTCCTAAGGAGATCTGTAGAGCTGACGAAACATGGATATAGAAAGCTCAGATGTAAATGTAAGTGGATTTTATGTACAGGCCAGTAAAGGACATCCGTGCTCAAAAACAAAACAAAACAAAAAAACACTCCTTAGGAAACTCTGACGGAAGGATCACTATTAAAGCATCTAAATTGTTTATTATCTTCTGGTGGAGGATTGCAGTTACAAGTAAGACATTTGATTGGTCTCTTGCATTTAGCCTAATCTAGTTCTCTCGGTAGAAATGGGTGGATATTGTATTGCCTGTTCCAGGTGGGCACTACTCGGTGACTATCCTTTATTCTTTGAAAAATCTCACAGTAGGATAGTTGCTACCAGTAACAAAAAAAAACAAAAAAAAATGCAGACCTTCCTGAATCCATATAAAAATATTTGTTTGTATAAAAATCTTTCTTAAATGTGCTTTACAGAATGCTTCACAGTGGAAACAAAATCTGAAGAACACAAGTAACCGACTGATATAAAGCACAAAATTTATAACAAAAGGCAGAATATTTGAGCGCACACCAGCCCAACTGTAGGGCTACCTTCGTAATGTTGGTGACCCAGATTTGGGAACAAGCCCAGGTCGCTGGCATGGTTGGAGGACTCGAGCGTCCCAGATGATGCGCCCTTCAGGGAGGATGGGGCATTGCTCTGCTGCAGTGTTGCCGTCAGGTGGTCACAGGTGATAGCGCAGCATGTGGCAAGAGAAGGTGGAGGCTCATCAGCTGAGCACGTTGCTGGAAGCGCTGTTGTGTGCTCCACCACATTGTGCTGCTTCACGCTAACGCCCAGGGGCTGGGAAAACGCAACAAATGGGCCCCAGTGCTGAGATGATGGCCCCTGGCTGTATTTGGCTCCTCACTACTGCCGGGTTACTGCCTGACAAAGTACACACATTCTGGGGTAGCTTCCCCATCCCACCTCAGGAGCATAACCAAGGCTCCGTGATGGGGAGGCACTTGAGTATTTTTGTTTGGTGACCAAGTAAGTGCACTAGATGCAAAATTGTCTATTTTCAGGTATGGTCCTGGAAGTTATGTCATGATAAAAGGAGTGGTTGAGTTAAAATTAGTAAAGTAAGTGGGTGTCATTTTTCCATAGGGAATCGGTGACATCAAAATTCATACTAACATACTAAAATGCCAGCAGAATAGCCCTAATGGTCTTTCGTGTTGCTCATTTGGTCAGCCCCCACTCTGGGAGCTGACCTTGCTGCCCCCCCCCTCCTCTGGCTCCTCCCTTCCCAGTCCCAGATATTCTCGCTGCACTGGTCTTTGCTTCCAGAACCCTTCCCTGTACCTGTCCCACCCCTCTTGAACCCCTCCACCATTTCTGCCTCCACCAGTCCCTGGGCAGCGCATTCCATGGCTCCACCACCCTCTCAGTGAAGTAGCACCTCCTCCCTTTCTCCCCTGAATCTCCCCAGCTTCCACCATGCCCTCTACACCCCTCCTTCCTTCAGAGCACCTGACTGCTCCTCCCTATTTATCCTGTTCATGTACCTGAAGACCTCTATCATGTCCCCCCAGTCCTTTCTCTCTTCCCTGTGTGACATATTTAGCTCTTTGAGGCTCTCCGATGGGTCCTATCCCAAGCCCCAAATCATTTTGGTTGCCCTCCTCTGGACCCTCTCCAGGAGTTCAATGTCTTCTTTAAATGTGGCCTCCAAAACTGCCGCAGTACTCTAGGTGCGGCCTCACCAAGCAGTTATACAGTGGGAGTATCATTCCCTCTTTCTGGAGGTGAGTCCTAGCGATGCATCCAAGCATCCTGTTGGCCTTTGCCACTGCCCTCCTACAAGTCTCTTGAGTTGTTCATCTTGACGTCCACCACCACTCCCAGGTCCCTCTCTGTTATAATTTCATTTAATTGTATTTATTATACTGAAAACCTTAATGGGCAAAACCCTTTTCATAAGTGACAAGTACATATGCAACAATAAAAAAAAAAAAAAAGACTGACAATAAATATACATAATATAAAACCCTTAACTAGGCACAATTACAACTGGACTGAGAGGATAATAAATGAGAGCATACTTTTTTTTTTTTTTTTTTAAGCGGACGATTTATGTGCAGTAATAGATGTAGATAACTTGTTATACCAACTCATAGACTTATAAACCATGGATCTTTATCACAAGCAGCTGTTCATAATTGGAATATGAAAACATGATTAACAAAAGGTTTTGTACAATTGATATTAAAGATTCTACAAAATTTAATGAATACTTAGTGAAGCTAGTCCTAAGACTGCTTTCTGGAGAAAAAAACAATGCCAAGAATTTAATACGATTGACCAACGAAAGACTAGAAGCAGAGTCGAGCAAAGACACTAAGGTACAACAAGGAGATTCATTTGAAATCTACATGTAGAATTATAAGCACCCTTACCCTAGACAGCATTGTCTCGCTCAGAAAGAATATATAAGCAGGCCATAATCGATCAGAAATCATAAGTATCAGCTAAACTTTCTGGGACTCGGTTGTAAACAATTTTTAACTCTATATAGGGCACCCAGTCGTTGAAGTTTTTTTTTTTAATATGTGATAAGTGAGGTTCAAATGAAAGAACTGTCAAGAGTGACACAAAGATAACAGAATTAATTAAATTTCAATTTGCTTGCCCTTAGAATCAAACAGCTTATGAGAATTATGAAGAGATTTGCAAGATCTAGTAAATAGCATAGTTTTTTTTTTTTTGTATTAATAATCAATTTATGCTGATTGAACCATCCCTCAGTGAAATAAAATCAGACTGAAGAATCTGATTTATGTATCCTACTGTATATCCTTCCCTCCCGAAGATGACAGCATCGTCAGCATAAAGAACCATCTGGGTGAAAGGGCAGGTAACGGAACAGAATTCATGAAAAGGAAAACAAAAGTGGACCAAGGGTAGATCTTTGGGGACTCCAAAAGTAACCATAAAGGGATTAAAATGTGTGTTGAGGATCTTAGCTCTATGTACCATATTAATCAAATAATTCTGAAACCAAGTTATTGGGCCTATTCTCTAAACCTTTAGACTGCCAGAAGGGCTTGAGTCAGAAGAGTTTGACACAAGTGGTGACTTGTGTCACACTATCAAACACGATTTTGTAAAGCAGCCTGAATCGAATCAACATTGCTGTGCTGTGCCCCTTTGCACCACAAGCCTGTGATCAAACCCAATGTGCCAGTCAGGGGCTGCATGCCATGGTGGGGCTGCAACACTCCCTTTTGGGGATTCTGCAATCCCCACCCTGACACAGTCAGGCACCACTTAGAACAGCCAGGAGCTGGTCTAAATGGCTTTGCCAGTGGGAGGTGATCTCACACTGTGCTGCTGGCTGCAGAGGGGGCACGGTGTCATGGGGGTTCAGCTGGGCAGCAGCAGTAGTGATGGCACCTGGCAGGGTGCGTTTGCAGTATACGTTGTGCACAGTATAGTGCATATACTGTAAGTACAGTACAGTGAACATCCCTGGTAGTCTAGTGCTCCCCCATCCCCCAATGTCCTGCTAAAGTATTGATCAAGCTTCCCTGGTAGTCCTAGCCCCCAATCCCGGCAAAATTCATTTTATGTTAATTCTGTGGTGTTCTCGTGTCCCCTCCCCACTGACAACGCAGCAGGCAGTGCCCAACAACCCACATGCCCCCCCATCCCTGAACCCCGAGCCAGCATCTGGCACAGCCCTCGCCCTTCATAATGGCCAGTCGCTGACTGAACTGTCACTGAGTGCGCATTGACAGTTCAGTTGGCAGCCGGCCGTGGTGGTGAGAGGAGGGCTGTGCCGGTCGCGAGGCCCGAGGTTTGGGATGGGGGTGGGGTGAGGTGGTTGGGCATTGCCTGGCGGGGTTGGGGTTGGGGTGGGGGAGGAACTGGCCCACCATGAAATAAACAGATTTGCAAGGGATGGGGGCTGCTAGACTACCAGAGAAGACTGATCAGTAATTCAGAGGGACATCGGTGGGGGGGCATGAAGGCAACCAAGGTAGATAAATATATAGAAGAGAACATCTTGCAGTCCGTACATTACACTGCAGACACACCCCGCTGGTGCCATCATTCCACTACTGTCCATCTGTCTCCCCCTCCAACTCTCTGCACCTCCCTTGCCCCTTCTGAGGCCTGCCCCTTTCTGTCCAGTGGCTCCCTCAATACCATCCCAACCCCACTAGTGTTGTGCCAGCTATTTGACACAATTGGCAGCATCCGCAAACCTGTGGAGTTTGGGCCGTGTACCGTATTTTTTTTTTTTTTTTTAATAGAATCGGGGCGCAGGCTCCCAGCTCCTGCCCTAGATTGCCACAAATTGCATTTATCTAAGGGCCTTTAAGAATCTGGCCCATTGTTTCAAAATGAAAATGCATATGTACCAAGGTGTCTAACAGTAGTCTGTGATCTACTAGATCGAATGCCTTGGTGAGGTCTGCAAATATACAACCAAGGTGGTTTCCAGCATCCAAGGATGTGATTTGTGAACCACACCAAGGCAGTCTCTTCATTATGTTGTTTACCAAACCCATGTTGGGCAGGTGTAAACGATTATGTTGTGTTATGACTCCATTGTCTGATCAAAGACAATGCGCTCAAGAAATTCAGAAAGAGGGTTTAATAATGAGATTGTTCGGTAGTTTGAAGGAAGAGTCTTGAAGCAGATTTATGAATGGGTCTTACAACAGTCTGCTTCCAGATATCAGGAAATATACCAAATCACAATGAAACATTGAAAAGCTTAGTAATTTGTTCAGCTAAAACATCCTTGCCCAATTTTACTAATCTGTAATCCAGACCATCAGGTCCAGTATAAGGTTTTGGATTAAATATTTCAAAATACCATAAAAGTCCTGCAGTAAAATTTAGGATGTGAACTAGATTGGCTAGGGTTGAACACCACTTGAATTAGATGGAAAATAATTTTGGGAGATTCTATATTTAGTAAGGTCACCAAAAAATTATTAAAATGGCTAGTCATTTTGAGGGGATCCCTAACCATACTACCATCAATCTCAAAAGCAGTAGATTCATCAGAGTGCTTACCACCAGTTGATTCCTTAAAAACTTGCCAAACATTTCGAGATTGAGTGCATTTTGTTCCTGATGAGCTTTAAAATAAGAGAATGTAGCATTCCTAACTATAGTCTTGCATGTATTTTGGCAACTTTATACTCCAACAAAAACTGAGGATCCCAGTTACCTTATTTTTCCAAAGTTTGTCCCTGTGCTTCAGAGCACTAAGAATATCTGAAGTAATCAACCCAGCCTCATCACCTCTTAGTCTCATTTTTGATAGGGCAATTGTATTGAAAATATTTATCATATTGCAAAACCTATCATAAGCCTGATTGAGGTCTGTAATATTGTTAAGAAAGGACAAATTAGTAACATTTAGGCCATTCAAAAATAATTCAGTATTCACATTTTTATACTTCTTGTTTGAATAGCTGTCTGCCTTGAACAGGGCTGCTTAGCTCCCACGGTCGGCCGGCACCCAGCCAGCCACCTACCGAGACCAGGACGCCGCCTTGCAGCTCCTTGAAGCTGTCTGCCCTTGAACAGGGCTGCTTCAGCTCCCCACGGTCGTCCGCACCCAGCCAGCCACCGACCGAGACCAGGACGCCCGCCTGCAGCTCCTTGGAAGGTACGGGACAGTGCAGCCAATTGGGACACAGGTGCTTCCAGCAAACCCGCTCTGATTGGCCAGACTTTTCCTGCTTCAGACATCTGGTACTTTAACAAGTAGATTTGGTAGAACTGAGCACAAGATCGCCAGGACCACGGGGTGAGGCGCCGACAGCTGAATCTGTCCGGCCGGACCTCCCCCATAGCTAATTGAGTGAGACTGCCGCTGTTGGAAAAAATCTCCTGCATCCCAGATGTTCCCAGCATAGAGAGAGCAGGACCTGTACTTGGAGCCCTTTGTTTCCGCTTGGCGCCTTTTTAAAACTGAAATCTCCACTTGGGCAACAGAACCCATTCGCTGAGAGGGGTCGTGGACGAGTGTGCAGCCAGCTGAAAAGGCTGCTTCCCCTCTCAGCTACAGAGACTTGTGCATCACTAGGGGTGGTCGGACGCATCGGGGCCCTCCCCATTGCACCACCGCCTCAAGATCACAGGACCACGGGGAGGCGCCAACAGTTGAATCTGTCCGCGGACCTCCCCGTAGCTAATTGAGTGAGACTGCTGCTGTTGGGAAAAATCTCCCGCCCACCCGCTCCGCTCCTGGTGTGTGTGTATATACTCTGGAGCTCTGCCCTCGGTGTCCTCTACACCACTAGAAAGGGTAGGGGAGGAGACTTTCTCTGTAATGTGGAATACCCATCAACTGCTAACAATCATGGACTAGTGGTGTTTAAAAAGGTTTACAAAAGTTTGTCTCTAAATTGTTGCTATCCAGAGTGTTGACGGGATTGTATTTTCCCCAGCTATTCTCTACCTTGCTTTAATAATTGTACTGCCACTGCTAAATGCTTAGCTCCTAGTCTGGTTCACAGTTAGAGGGTTGTCAACCTGATCTTACTCCAAACAGCTGTAATTTTCCCATTCTAAAAGTTGCCTGAGATACAGCCACAGCTCTTGCCTATCTCCTTGTTTAGGATCATAGTCCCCAGGGTCAATGCTTATACCCTAGCCAGGTCCAAAGTTCTAGGGCTGTGTCTTCTGACCCTACTCTGAAGAGCTGCAACCTGCCTTTCAATTTAACTGTCTAATATGTAGCCTATGCTCACTCCCTATCAGGATCTTAGAAACAGGGCTGTGTCTACCTGACCCTACTCCTAACTACTATAACGACATCCTACACAAGCAGGGTCACTTAGACTGATGCTACTACTAGGACTAAGGAGGGAGGTGCTGCAAGGAAATAATATCGGACCATAATATTTATTTGCACAAAGGTATTTCCCTGGAGGCTCAAGTCGGTGGCATGCTGCCCTGGTGCCCCACTGGACCTAGTCAGTGCACAGCACTTCCAGACTAAATCCTAGTAACACAAGGCAAAAAAAAGGGGAATGCCATTCAGGGGTCACCTAAGAATGGGAGGTTGGGCCTGTGCAGGCCTAACAAGATGCTCCTCTATGCAGCCATTTATATCTCGATAGTGCTTGGGTCGACTGGCTTGCTGGTAGACTGGGCCCTGCTACCCAGCTCCCAAATGGACCAGTCACGGACCAGACTAGTCACTATCGCAGCCCCCCGGCTGTCAACATATCCCAATTACTAGCTGGCAAACTCAGTAGAAGTGGAATATGTTACAGGGCTATCCACCTAATGACCAATAGACCAAGAAAAATTAGGTTCCCACCCCAACTTACTTTCTCTGTCTCCTGTTCGTAGCACTGCTGTTGCTTGCCAGGGACATACAACTCAACCCGGCCCAGGTGTCAATAACACTTCTATCTCCTCCTCTCTAGACCTGGCCTGGACGGCACCCAGAGGCCTGAGGGTTTCCACATGAATATCTGCAGTCTTTGGCCCAAAATTCAGGAAGTACAAGCGTGCTAGCCCTCTGTAATCCAGATGTGCTTGCAATCTCTGAGACCAGCTACCGCCAGGAAAGAACCCAGAAGGGCGGGTACTTATCTATGTGAAAGATACCCTGATTTCTTCCTGCCTCTGCCTGCAGGTGAATGTGCATGGTACTGAATCCATCTTTATACGATCACCCTTGGGTACCAAACACCTAAACATAGGGTGCATATACAGTCCCCTAAGGATGCACTCAGATCCCTTGAGGCACTCACTAAAACCTAATGGTAGAGTGTACATCGGAGCTCATGATCCTTGGAGACTTCAACCTGAACTGGGCCAAAGAAACAAGGTCCTCTTTAGCGGTCTGCTGACAAGGCAAACCTTGCCCAGATTATCTCTGTTCCCACCAGACTGAACCATAAAATGGGAAGTCACTCAACTATTGACTGGGCATTGGTATCTAACCCAAAATGTCCAATCGGCTGGCACCATGGCTGATGCTGTCAGTGACCACCCCATATTCTGTGTCTGGAAAAACAGGGCTGAAAAGGTCCGCCTAGAATGCTCACCACCAGGGACTACTCAAAGTTTTTCCAGTTCAATACAATATTCTCCTGGGCAACTTAGATTGGAATCCCTAAGATGTCTCCCTACCTTGGAGGAGGCAGCTGACTTTTTCAACAGAGCTATCTTGAGGATAGCGGACCTCCTTGCCCCAAATAAGACCTATCTGGTAAAAGGCCACTGTTACAAGTGGATTACCCCACCCTTAAAGGCCCTTATGAAGAGCCAAGACAAAGCCTGGAAAAGTTTAAGGGCTTCTCACCCCGCAGACTGGGTGATTTACAGAGCACTCAGAAACCAATGTAAACAGGCCATCAAGATAGCTAAAAGGTGTACCTCAACCACCTCCAGAAAACAAACCTGGGAAATCCTAGGACATTCTGGTCTAATATCAATGAACTGATAAAGGGGAACAAAAGACTGGCACAGGCCCTATCAAGGCGAATGGGCAGGTACTGCATGATGAGGCACTAATTGCTGAAACCCTCAATATCTTCTTTACTAACCCGGACAAACATAAGGCAGGGTCCGTGGTGCCCAATTACCAGTCTGTTCCTCTGGATCCCCAACTTCACCGCCCACTCTTCCACTCTATGCGGCTGGCAAAGGTAAATGAGGTCTCGGCTATCCTAAAACCCTGAAAACAAGAGGCTCAGGAGGCCTGGATGGAATTAAAGCTAGACTGCTTAAAGAAGGTGCCTCGGCACTTGCTAGAACCCGCTTACCTGGCTCATCAACAGGTCCTTACTAGAAGGATATGTCCCAGGGCTGTGGAAGCAGGCTCATGTGGTCCCAGTACACAAGGGTGGGCCAGTGGAACTATGGAGAACTACAGGCCTATCTCACTGCTGTGTACCCTGGCAAAAATACAGGAGAAACTAGTATACACCCAACTTAGGAAATACCTTGAGAAACACATGGTGATGTCCCATCACAACACTGCTTCATAGCCAAACATGGGACTGATACAGCCTTAACAAAGTTCTATACTGATGTTCTTAGAGAAGTAGACTCTGGATCCAACATAGGGGTGGTTTTTGTAGACCTCTCCAAGGCCTTCGACTTGTGGATCACAGACTTCTGCTCTAAACTCCTCCACATAGGCCTGGATACCCTATACCCTTAAATGGGTGGAAAGCTACCTTTCAGGTCACACCCAAAGAGTCAGGTGGCAAGATAAACTTTCCAAACCACAGTCCCTAAAGGAGGGTGTCCCACAAGAGTCGATGCTAGGGCCCCTAATGTTCTCACTATTTGTTAATGAAATGCACAATCACTGTGGAACAGCAAGGTAATCCAATATGCGATGATGCTGTTATTTACAAAGCCTCTGACAACCTGGACGACCTAGGCCCATCCCTCCAAAAGGATATCCGTGTCATGGAGGAATGGCTCACCATGAACAAAATGGTCCTAAATACCAATAAGACCAAAGCCATGTTGTTTGGCCCTAAAACTCTCGGACTAGACAGATCACAATCACTCCAAATTACGTCCCTGGAGGGCAACAAACTGAAGTGGTCTCTCGACAAAGTACCTTGGCCTTATCCTCACCAAGGTCCCACTTTCAAGCAACACGTAGACCAAGTTACCAAAGTAATCCATATCAAACTCTGATTACTGTATCGGCTCAAGGAACAGCTGACCCCGAGGTTAGGACTGCAATAGCTTCTAGTATCATACTCCCAACGCTAACATATGCTGCCCTGGTCCTTCAGGGTGTCGCTAAACTGGAATATGGTAGACTACAGACATTATACCATAAGGTAGTCCGCTTGCCTCCTCATCCCACTCAAGGAGCCACCACTGCAGGTCCCTAGCGAGGCTTAATTGGCCACCCTTTGATGCTCGGCCCAGGTACCCTGTACTCTGTCTGGCTAAAAACTAATCAGCCCAATGCCTCCCCGAGCCTCGATGGACTCCTTACAGGAAAAAAGAAATGTGCGTAACCTCAGGTCCTCTGGCCACAACGCTACTAGAGGTCCCTAAGGTCAGGACCAAGGCAGGTTGCAAACCTTTGTACACGCGGTTCCCCTCCTTTGAATAACCTTCCTTGAGGTGCGCGAAACCCCATCGGTACCGTGCTCCGACTAGACTCAAGACCTACCTGCTGTCAATGAGTAAATGCCTATGCTACGGTACATAATCCTACATAATGACCCCTGCCAGCTCTCTATACCATACTTAATCTCTACCCACTGAACAGTTAGCACTTACCCGCCTCATGTTCATAGAAAATATCCTATGACTCTTAGAGGTATGTTACCTAATGAACTCACTGTGCTGTCTCATTACTTTGTATGTCTCTGTAGCATGAACAAATGCACAATAGAATAAGTAGTTAGACATTTACAACCCATAGATAAGAAAGCTATGCCTCATGGATCTGAAGGCTGTTGCTTACTGTAAACCCTCAGCCTGTTATTGTACCATTGTCTTCTATTTCATGTACTGCTACTTCCGGTCGCCCTGAAAAAGGACCTCCGGGCCCAGTGTGCCTACCTGGTCATCAAAATTCAATCAATCAATCAATATAAACTGGGACTGGGTAGGGTGATTCTGTTTTGCTGACCAGTAGCAGAAAATGGGGCAGTAGTCCCTGAGATTATCTGGAAGCGTACATAGAAGATAAGACCCTAAAGGGATTTGAAACTATTATCCAATCTATAGTTTGAGTACCTGTTTTATAATGTACACATGTGGGGTGGTTGGTTATTAGCTGATGAAGTCCCAAATCATAAAAATTGGTAAATAGATATTACCTGACATCTCAGTCCAATTTACATTAAAATCACCCAAAATCATCCACTCCCTATGGCTTGGGAGAGAATTACTAAATTGTTGCATCACCTTCACCCTCTTCAGTGAAGCCCAGGAGAATAAAATAACAGATACTGTGAGTGTTCTAACACCTACCAGTAACAAATTAATAGATAAAAAAAAAAAAAATCACAATTCAAAGTTTCAGTGGGACTTGAACATTCATGTACCTTTATTCATCTGACACTAAAAC
This sequence comes from Neoceratodus forsteri, assembly GCA_016271365.2. Lineage (NCBI taxonomy): Eukaryota > Metazoa > Chordata > Ceratodontiformes > Ceratodontidae > Neoceratodus > Neoceratodus forsteri. Next base: position 826,457,239 of record CM057453.1, on the reverse strand, counting down.
ATACAACCCTCTCTCCTCTTTCCTATACGGTCTTTGTGAAAGATTTTGTAATTGTTATCCTAACCTCACATCAGAGATGCTGTGAGGCTATTACATCAGATTTATGAAGAGCAACCCTACGCTTCAAACTGATCTTTCTTTGTAGAATACTTCTAATGTTAAGGTGCAGAATATTTAATCCTGCATTATATGTTTAAGAACTGAATCCATGATATCTGTACTAGAGGGGCCTGGATTGGGAGGACCCCACCAGCCATTAGCAATAACAAAAGAACCAGTTTTCTGAGCTGAAATAATCTCCAGGCAATCAAATGATGGAGGGAATATCTTGGTTACTTAAGCCTGACACCAACATCTTGAGGACCGTTACGACCAAGACATAAAAAAAGTTCATTCCAAATCTACTTCAGTCCAAATATATCCCAAAATTAAGAGGACCTTCATTATGAAGCTGAACTGCAGTATTTGTCCCAGTAGCTCTTTTAATATTGTTTGAAAACGGGCACTGGTTCTTCTTTGACCACATCACACCTTTCTAATGAAAATCCAACTAAAAACAGAAAAACAACAATGGAAACATTTTAACTTTAAATAAGACATGACCAAAGAAAATCAAACATTTAAAACAAACTGAACTAAAAATGTAAAAATATATGCAGCCTCCTGTCGTAGACTCCTGCCACTCCAGCAGGAGCCACTCATGTGGAGAGCTACTTGCGTGGCTCTGCTTTTGAAGTAGCCATGACCACACAGCACAGCCCACACCCCAAGCACCGCCACCAGCCCGGAGAATGGAGCTGACGTGGACAACGCTGACACTCGCTTTTTCAGGCTGGCAGGATGGAAAATTGTTCTTGGGCAGCAGCAGCACAACAGTCCAGTGAGCAAATGGCTTCAGTTGCAGTCTTTTCAAGAGAGAGCAGCTCTGCTTTTGAAGTAGTCGTGCCTGCCCCCACAGTGTCACTACCTGCTTCAGACCACCCCATCCATCGCTCTGGCATCAGAAAGTTCTAATACTATCCTTCTGACATCAGATCAGTGGTATGATGAGCTGGAATTTTGGAGTGCTCCAAACATTACAAAAATAACATGAAACCAGCAGTGACGAGGCTTGTCATCCATCTAAGGATTCTATCGACATCATAAACCAGTCCAGCTTTGCTCTTGTGGTTTTTGATGTCACCAGAATCGCTCCATGGAATTACAGCCTTGCTACTGATGATTTCCTATCTAGTATTGTATTTATAAATGACAGTAAATAAACAAGCAAGCTGAGATGTGGAGAAGTGTAACAATGACTGCAAAGTTGCAAAAAAAACTAAAATATAAGAGCAGCAGTTATACACAGGTTTAAGTAAGCACAGTTAAGACAACAATAGAATACTGGGTCTACCGGAACATATGGCTATAGGTTTCAGGCTGTAGAAATGGTTAGGTACAGGAGCATGACTTTTCTAATGATAGATGCTATCAAAGTTCAATCTTGAACAGTTGATGAGTAAGGGCACCATGGTTTCTGTGCTGAGGGAGTTCTAAAACTTAGGTGCAGAGAAGGAAAAAGCAAGTGTTCTAATTTTTATGGCACTTTAAAATTCATACTGCAGCCTCATCTAAGGCACAGAATGGTCTTGCAAGGAGGGCCTAATGATGCAGAGGTTTATACATTTATAGGGGTGGTAGAGGGCCCTTATGCATATAAGAGGATCACCTAGCGCGTTCTTTGGGCAAGAGAACTGTGAGCTAAAGATGAGTGGTTCTGGTGTTATAAGAACACAAGGCGTAGCACTCATTCATAAGAGATCCTTGTAGCATCCCTATGAACTTTTAATAGTGCCATTATATTTTTTAATACTATTTTTTTTCTTGCCATCCCTTTCTGTGCAGCATGAGTGGCACTAGCTTAGAAACTCATTAGGTAGGGACAGCATATGAGACACTATATGGCAATAAGTACCTCCCTCGCAACCAGAGGAAGCACTGTGATTAATTGAGAGCATCCCATGATGCATTCACGATCTATAGTAGAAATAAGACCTCCAAAATAAAATGTGCCTAGCACAGAAAGGGAGAACCAATGCTCTGTAGTTTAATTTGGACAGTAAGAGGCCTTGTGCAATGCCACACAAGCTTGTAAGGGGTATGGGATCTGAGCGTGCCTAGGGGGTGTGCCTGAGGAAGCTTTGGACTGAGCATAACATATCTCAAGCGTTAAAAAATAAATGTTACCGTAGTTGTCTCTGATGTGTAACGCTGTATCATTACACATAATCAGAGACAACTTTGGTATCATTACACACACTCAGAGACAAGTACGCATCATTGCACTTAATCGGTTAGTGCAGTATCAAGTACATTCAACTCAGTAGGGCAATTAAATGGCTGTAGAACAAATGGCTTTAATGAATGTTGCAACATGTCACACTTCAGGAGACAAAACAACCAAACTCAACTTACATAGATACATAGATACATAGACAGTGTCGGCAGATAAGGGCCTATGGCCCACCCAGTCTGCCCATTTGAGCTTGTAAGTTCAGTTTGTTTTCCTAGAAGTCTGTTGTACCTACCCTGACCTCCAGAATTCCTTTATGTCTATCCCATGCATTCTTAAATCCTGTGATTGTTTCAGCCCCCACCACTTCCTCTGGCAGGGTGTTCCACTTACCACCACCGTCTGTGAAGAAATTCTTTCTCATGTTTCCTCTGAATCGTCCTCCTCCAACTTCATCCCATGCTCTCTAGTCCTGGAACATCTTTTCGCTAAAAATAGTGTTTTCCTGCACCCTGTTCCTCCCTGTAAGATACTTGTATGTCTCTATCATATCCCTCTCTCCTCCTTCCTCCAGGGAGTACATGTTCAGTTCCTTCAACCTGTCTTCATAGGACTTGTGATGCAATCCATGCACCATCTTTGTTGCCCTCCTCTGAACCTTCTCTACCCTGTCTATGTCCTTACGTAGGTAAGGTCTCCAGAACTGTACACTGTACTCCAGGTGGGGCCTCACTAGTGTCTTGTATAGCGGAATTATGACCTCCCTTTCCTGCTGGTAATGCCCCTGCCTATACATCCCAGCATCCTATTTGCTTCACCTGCTGCCTTGTCACACTGTTTCCTACCTTGAGGTCCTCAGAGATGATAACCCCAAGATCCCTTTCCTGCTCGGTGCATGCTATATCCTCACCCCCAACTGATATATTGTGCCAGGGTTTTTCTGCCCCATATGCATTATCTTGCACTTCTTTGCATTGAATTTCAACTGCCAAACCCCTGACCATTCTTCAAGTTTCTGCAGGTCCTTCTCATTCTGTCTACACCCTCTGGTGTGTCTACTCTGTTACAGAGCTTTGTGTCATCAGCGAACAGTGAAATTCTGCCTTCTAGGTCCTCGCCATGTCACTGATGAAGATGTTGAATAGGACCGGTCCCAGCACTGATCCCTGTGGTACCCCACTGGTCACTCTTCCCTCTGTGGAGTGACAGCCATTTACCACCACCTCTGTGTCCTGCCACCCAGCCAGTTACCTACCCACCACACTACTGTCCTGCCCACACCCATATTCCCCAGTTTGTGTAATAGTCTTCTATGTGGCACAGTGTCAAAGGCCTTGCTGAAGTCCAGATAGGCCATGTCCACTGCCCTCCCTGATCCACCTCCCTAGTCACCCAGTCAAAAATTCAATGAGGTTGGTCTGACATGACCTCCCCTGGTGAAACCATGCTGCCTTGGGTCCTGTAGTCCATTGACAACCAGATGTTCCACCAATCTCTCCTTCAGTAGTGCTTCCATGATCTTTCCCACTACCGAGGTGAGGCTGACTGGTCTGTAGTTCCCTGCTTCCTCTTTGTTTCCACTTTTGTATAAGGGGACTACATCTGCTGTCCTCCAGTCTTTGGGTACCTCCCTGTTTCCAGTGATCGGCTAAACAGGATAGCCAGAGGTTCAGCCACCACCTCTCTTAGTTCTTTAAGGACCCTGGGTGCACCCATCTGGCCCCATTGCTTTATCAACTCTTATTACTTCCAGTTCCTTCAGGACCCTTTCTGTAAAGGGACTTGTGTCCATTTCTGCACCATTCTCACCCCTTGTACTCCCGTCAGACCCATTACCCTCCTCTTCCTCAGTAAAGACTGAGCAGAAATACCTGTTCAGTATGTCAGCTTTACTGTTGTCATCCTCCACGTCGCCCCCATCCTCCCTCTTCAGTCTCACTATCCCTCCCTTTGTCTTTCTTTTTCACTTATGTACCTGTAAAAGGTTTTGTCCCATTACCACTGATTTTGCCATGTGTTCTTCTGTCTGAGCTTTGGCTTCCCTTACTGACCTCCTGCCTCCCTTGCTTCTCCTGGTACTTCTCCCTATCCCTTCTGCCTGTGTCTTTTGTATTGCCTGAATGCAATCTTTTTGGCTTTCACTTTCTTTGCTACCTCTTTGGAAAACCATAATGGTCTCCTCTTCCTTTTCCTCTTGCTAACCTGCTTAATACATAATTCTGTTGTTCTTGTAATCCCCATTTTAAATACTCCTACTGTTCCTCAACCCCTGATTCCTGTCCCATTCCCTTAATGCCTCTTTCAAGTATCTCCCCATTTTCCCAAAGTCTGCCCCTAAAATCCAGGATATGTGTTTTGTGTGGTTTGGTTCTGCTCTTTCTGTGATTTCAAACCACAATGACTGGTGGTCACTGTTTCCCAGGTGCTCCCCACTGTTACTCCCATCACACTGTCCCTGTTTGTGAGCACAAGGTCCAGTATTGCCTTCTGCCGAGTTGGTTCCATGACCAGTTGCTTAAGGAAGGCACCCTGAAGGAGTCCAGGATAAATCTGCTCCTAGTTGATGCTGCTGCTGGGATGCTCCAGTCCACATCTGGAATATTGAAGTCTCCAACCAGTACTACCTCATACTGATCGTGTTAAAATGTGCTTCACCATAAACTAGCATGCACTGCACTGTGCCATACCAGTGATTCACTGCTAAGCAACTTCCTCAGGGTTTAGTGAAGGTTCCAATAAATGTGACTATAAAAACCTTTATGTAGGAACTAGCTGTTGCTGTGAACCCTCTGTACAAGACGCACTCATAAATTCATTACTTATTCACTTAATATGTATCATCGATAAGCTGCAATATCTCCGAGAGGAAAACACTCATGTGTAATGTGGATATCTGTACATTTTTGGTCTTGTTTCACGAATGAACAATTATTGTAGAAGATATTCTTCTTATCCCAGATTCAAGGGAGAATTATGCTTCTCAACTTCAGTGTTCACTGATTTTAGAAATCAGCTTTGCTAACCTGGCATTATAATAAATATTAACTATTTAACGATTTAGGCACATGAAGGAGATTAAAAGGTGAAGGAGGGAACTTATTTACAAGGAACAGGAGTGCTAAAACTAGAAGGCATAATCTAAGATTAGAGGAGGAAAATTTAAGGGCAATGTCGGGGAGTGTTACTTCATGGAGAGGTGGTGGAGCCCTGGAACAAGTTACCTGCAGAGGTGTTTGGGTTCGATATGGTGGAGGGATTCAAGAGGGCATGGGACTGAATAGAGGTTGACCTAGGGAAAACAAGGATGACAGTAGGGTGTGCCGGGGGCAGACTCGATGGGTCAGATAGGTCCTTTTCTGCCGTCACATTTCTGTGATTCTATGATTAAAAACTGATAAATAGCAGTCAGCTATATTGTTAATCAATGTGTTCATGCACCAGTGTTCGTTTCTCAGGGATGTGCCTTGTTATTGGATATACTGTGTTCAGGCGGATCATATCATGTAGGTGGATGGAGGAGTTCTCCCCAGTTTTTTCCCACTGTGCCCTTTCTCTTCCTTGGTGTGGGCCGATTTTTACAGCCTTGAACAACTTGACTCCTATGCAGAACAGGCTCCCTGGCCACAGGGATCGCTGTGGTGGACCCTGCTGCCAACCCTCCCTGAGGTATGCTTCCGTGTGACACCTGTTGCAGTCAGTCCTGCCACCCGATGCATGCAGCCTGAGCCCGCTCCCAAACTAGGGTCCCTGCATGGCTGTGCAGTGCCCAGCCACTAGGCTGTTGGGGTGGGCACTTTGTATAGTCAAAAATAAAGGAAAGACTGTGGCAAGCCGGTGGCGCTGAGGGTTGAGGTGCTGGATGCCACACCTGGGTCATCTGGGTGTCGGCACGGGGGAGGGTGGGAGCAGGATTGAGCGGTGGCTCTCCTCCTCTCCTGGGAGGGGTCACCCTCCGCAGTCACTGGGTGGAGGCCGGTGGCAGTGCAGGCGGGTGTCAGGTGACTGGTAGGGTGGGCGCCCATAGTGTGCGGCATGCACGTGCTTCCACTTGTGTGCTCTTGTGCCAAGGACGCGAGGGCGGGACGGGAACACAGGGAAAAGCACCATTAAAAAGAAAAAAAATAAAAATGAAAAGACTTACTGCAAAAAGCTTTCTTTGCTTTCACATGCTTTTTAACACTTTAATTCTGTTGCTGCTATTCCAGAATCGAGGGTCCTATAACAGTCAAAGATTCAGTCAGTAACTCTTAGAGTGTGAAATTTAATTCAGCCTTCTTTCTAAATCTCTGTATAGAGATGCTTCCACTGAGCCCAAATGGCTTAGAGCCACCGATGCCTCAGGAAGAACTTTGAAAACCTTATTTGGTCATGAGGCAGCTTATATTTCTCATTGGCTCTGTTTCTTATCCCCATAATTTATTACTGAGGTCATATGCGTGAAAACATGATAGTTGTTCTTAAGGGTTCATCAGCCCTTATTGCTACTTCCCAACCTGATGTCATAATACTCTGCTTGTGGCATCACAGTTATTCCATGGCAGCAGACTGTGATGTCATAACAGAGCATTATAATTTCAAGTGAGGAATAAGCTATAGAGGCAGATGAGCTCTAGGGATAAGTCTTGTTTTGTGGGCATTTCTTCTGTAATAAACAATGTCGAGAGAAATTTATAGAAAATATTTGAAATACAGTTGAAATGTGTCTAAATATGTTTTCTGAAGGTTTCTCAGGCGCCAGCTGCTCTTTAAAATTACAGGTTCTGTATAGCTACAGTACATGCCCACTCTTGTCGTTGAAGGGCAACTGCTGAAAGAAATAGGAAAGTACTTAATTGAGGTTGTGGCTTGCTGCCTGTCATTTACAGTTGCTGGAGGCACCAACATTCTTGGGGTATCCACCTCTTTTGAAGAGGAATGGGTGGAGGCGCGGATGACATCACCGACGTCCGATGTCACCATGCATGCCTACGTGGTGTGGCAAGGCTTTTTGATCCAGCTGCATACATGAAATACCCCAAAGCTCTAGGAGCACTAGTGTCTCCCTGTTGTTTTTTAACCATTTACAGTGCTTAAAAAGGCCTGTATTTGGGGAACACACAGTTAAATGAGATGGTTATACTAGAAAATGAACAGTTGTGCACCATAGTTATTTAATCCTGCTCTGGTGCATCCATATATATACATTGTGTATGTGTGTGTGCGTGCTGTCTTTTGCACAGCCTGTTTTGTGAACTGCAGAAAAAACACTTAAGTAAAATAAATAAATAAACACACTTACGTCTGTTAGTTGGTGCCACCTAATACTTGCATTCCTGGAATGCTTCCATAGGTTGTGGTGTAATGTGCTATACTGTTTAAAACAAAACAAACAAACAAAAAAAACTTCCTAGACCGCCTTAAATGTTGAGAAAATTATTTACTGCAACACAAATTCCAAATTATGAAACAACCTGAATGATTATCTGGTCATATTAATTTTACTGATTAGGCAAATGGACATTTAGTACAGTGAAGCAGTAAGCCATGACAAGGTGTGCGAATTGTGTGTTAATGGGACATTTCAGGAAGTGAGGCACGAGGCAACGCTGAGTGCCTTAACAGCTTTCTCCAGTACATATCTCAGAATTTTGCACCCTGGACGTGATGTGTGTTGTGATCAAAATGGTTCCTCTGATTTTTATTTTAAAACTTGAGTAATTAGGTTCAGAAAAATTATTGTATTTCTGACCTGTGCTGGAATAATGCTTGGTCATGTGATAACATCTGACCACCACAGGTCTTGGTTTCTATTACTCATTTTATAAAGGTGTTAGCATGCCAAAGAGGCAGTTAGCAAGAAGAGTTTTTGTATAAGAGCCATAAAAAGATCACCAGACTAGAAGAAAATTTATTTTTCTGCATTTTCCAAACCACATACATATTCTAAAGCATAAACCACAGTGCAAGGCATCATGGGTATGTAGTGCTTGGTGCAAGGCAGGCTGACGAGGTTCAGCTAGAACAGACAGCGCCATTTTAAGCAGCAGTATTCATTGGTAACCATATCATGCCCCCAAAGAATTTTTATTTTTCTGGCAGAAATGTTATTTATTTTTATTTAGTTTTTGTTGACTGGGTAAGTACACTAGACAAATTCTGCCTATTTTCAGGCACAACCTGGGGAGGGGATACAGATGAATGCCAACTGACCTTGAACCAGATTAAGCTGTTGGTATTTTTGTGAATGGGGTGGGAATTTGGCACAGGCACTGGTGAAATTCCTCAGCTCTACCAGCAGGGGCTTGACTTCCTGTGGAGTGGAGGAGCTCAGTTTGGAGCCAGACAGCAGTGGAGGAGGAAGTGCTGATGTGGCAGAGGGAGCTCTGCTGGATGACCGAGGATGGTCAGTAGCAATTTGGTGGTGAGAGAGAGAACAGCTTGAGGCTGAGGAGGAGTCATCTCCTCGGCCTTAATGCAGCTAGAGACTGAAGAAATGGATGGATTGCAAGGATAAAATACGCAAAATGGAAAGCACGATGATTGGATGGAAATCGAGAGACCATGGAGTCTGAGAGAGGCTTGATGCGGAGGAGAAAGGAAAAAAGAAGCAACGACTCCTCTGTGGAGACAGAGGAGAAGGTAATATAAATACTGAAGCAAAGCAAGCACAAAAGTAAAAAGTAGTGTTGGCAAAATGGAAGTGGTTCTAAGGAAAACAGTTGAGAACAAGTGACAGTAGGAAGGAGGCCTGTCACCCTCAGCTGGAAAAGTTGATGTGGCACCATCATAACTGCTAGATGAAACTCATGAAGGTCAAGAAGAAAATGACACTGAAATGAGTGCCCTGAAAGGAAAGCCAGGAAAAGTCTGAAATGGCTTGGCTTGAAATGGGCAACGATAAAAGTGCTGTTATAAAAGTGAGTACAAATAAACAGGATGGTGACAAGAAAATGTATCTAAGTGGGAAATGAAACAAGGAAAGTGCTGCCAGAATGAAAGAAGGAGGAAACTCAAAAGAAGGCTTTAAATGAAGCTGATGATGATAATATAGACTTGCCTGATACTCCAGAATGGGTCGCTAAGGCCCTAGTCAATGCAGGTTGGAAAAAACTTGGATGGAAAGGGATGGACCCAAATAATGACTCCCAATATAATGTGCCAACAGAAAAGAAACGAAGGGGACAAGGAGGTAACTGGGTCTGTAGAACATGAAGGACAGGATGAATCAAAGAGTGGTGGATACAAGGGAGGATGTGGAAGAAAATAGAGGCCTTGATGAAAGGGAGGAGTTGGAGTCCTCCACAGAAGTAGAAGAAAAACATACAAACAGAAAAAGAGCAAAGTGACCAAGAACTTTAAAAAAGAAAAAAAAGAAATGTGTGGAGGAGAATGTAAGGGAGAAATTGTTTCCTGAAGGCATGCAGCGTTTAAATGAACCTGCAAAGCAAAGAAATGCTGTAAGACTTAAATACAGAGGCCTGGCAGTAGATGCCCTGATTGTTTGTGGGGAGGCAGCTCATTAAAGGAAGTATGAAGTTTTATGATTATTAAGTATATGCCTTAATCGTATTCCTGGAGACATTATGTCTGACATAAGCTTTAAACATGCCTCAGGACTTGATAGATTTTGGAAATTGTATCATCAGCTGAAAAGTACAACATTATGGAAAGATTTCATGGTAATAGCATTGGCAAAGCAGCATTTAAAATAGTAACGATCTTATTTAGAAACAAAGGAGTAAATGTGGCAGATATAGCCTTCTGGCATAAAACAGAAATGTGAATTAAAGGGTCCACGAGCCAATATTAGATGAAGAGAATCTGTGGACAGGTGGTTGGAAATTTAAAGTGGTATTGAGACAACAAAATGGAGAAATGGAACATCTTCCCAACTGTTTCTTTTGAGAAGAGATAGAGGAATTGTATTTTATGCTGGCCAACCATGAGCGTGTTATCGATGTGGGGATAAAAGACACTCGAGTAATGCATGTGAAAGAATCAAATGTGGATTATGTGGACAGTTAGGACATTATGGGGCAGCTTGTAAGAATCCCATTAGATGTAGTTTTATGTGAAGAATCAAGGCATTCATTTAATTGTCCTGGGCAACTCATAATAGTCCAGATACTGGGAGCAAGGGAGCAGGATATATATTTGGCCCTGGCAAAAAAAAAAGCAAAGCAGGACAAAATTGTGGACATGGCACGAAAAGAAGACTGAGAATAAGGAAGGAAGTTGAGTGGATATAAGACCTTCTACCTCTGGTTGGCAAATAGAGCATACCATTGAAAAAGGGGCAGATTGAGCCTGAGACAGAGCAAACTGCTCCAACAAAGATTTTGGAACCTGAAGGAAGAAGTTGGAGAAATTGCAATGGTGACCAGGTCCAAAAATAAGGGAATAAAACAAATGCAACCTAAAGCCATGGAACAAAAAGAAGTAGGAAATTATCAAATACATTTACAGTGTTGCAGGACAAATAATGGGTGACTACAGATGAGGACACTGATTCTCTCTCAGAAGAGATAGATGAGGGGGAGCATCAGATTGTGATTCAGTAGATACACAAGCTTCTATGAAAAAGAAAAGATAAAATAGGATATAGGAAGAAAGGAAAGGAGGAAAACAAAATCTAGCATGGAGGGTCTTACCTGCATCACATGTAATGTAAATAGTATTAAAAATAAGACTAGGCTGAACGTTACATTTGAAATACTGGGAGGACTTAAACGGACATAGCTATGTTGCAGGATACAAGGTTGTACTCAGTCTCAGAAATTAATGTGGCACAGAAAGAATGGAGTGGAGGCCTTTAATATGGTCTTTGGGAGAAGAAACATGTTCGGGTTTGGGGATTTATTTTTCACAAGAAATTAAAATACTAAAGTGATAGACATAGCTCCAGGTAGAGCAATTATGGTAGACGTTGAACTTAAGGGCAAGTAATCAGGGTAATAAATGTGTATAATACTCAGACGAAAGCAGATAGAAGTAAATTAATGGGAACAATTGAACCCTTTTGCATTCTGTAAAACTTACTTTATGGGGGGATTTTAACTGGGATTAAAAAGCAGGATTGGGGTAGATCAACTGAGAAAATGTTTTGTGATACTGCATGTTTAAACAGTATACTAAAAAGGCAAGGATGGAGAATGTGCTTGAAAGGAAAGAGGGCAGAGCATACATATTTTAGAGGAAGACTGTCACAGAATAGACTTTGGTTTGTATCTAAAAAGGCAGCAGTAGAGGAAGCATATGTAGTACCAATAGAAACAGATCATATGGCAGTATGTGCAAAATAAATATTGGAATGACTATAATGCATGGACGAGGATATTGGAGAATGAATTTGGAACATTTAGAAAACAAAGTGCAGGAAGAATTGCTGACATGTTTGCAGCAAGGGGGACAGTGCTGGGATTGTATGAAGATGTAATGAAGTGGTGGATGACACAAACAGACATAAGGGACATTATGATAAAAGTAGCACAGAAGAAAGAGAGAAATATCAGAAATATTTAAGCTTATGGGTAAATTATATAAAGAAATAACGAGCAGCACAAAGATGGGAGAAATCGTACAGAAAGAATAGAAGAAATTAAACAACAAATGTGGGAGTATCAATACAATAGAATGAGATCATTAGTAATGGAGCAGAAATGTGGCACCAGGAACTAAAGTTCAAACCAGTCCTATGGAGGATAACCGAGAAAGAGTAGAAAAAGGCAATGTCTGAATTAATAGATAAAAATAGAGAAAATGTAGATATAAAAAAAAAATGAGGAATAGTACAGGAACATTTAAGGCAGAAGTTTAAAGTATCAAAAGACAAGGTACCAAAAGAGATAGTAGAGCAACTACAAGTCCCACAAATTTCAGACACGGATAAACAGCTGCTAAAAGAACTCATTACAGAAAAAGAAATTAAAGAAGTACTGAAGTAATTAACGGATAATACAGCTCCAGGTGTGTGTGGGATTCCAAATGCTTTTATAAAAAATGGAACAAGTAGTAGTACCTATACTAGCATTAGTATATAATAATAGTTTTATTAAGGGGAGCTGGCAGAGACAATGAAACAGGAATTACTATAAACATTCATAAAAAGGAAACTGAGCAGATATTCATAATTGAGACCTATAAGCCTGTTAACTGCAGATTATAAAATGTTAGCAAAAATCATACAGAGGTTAGCTGAGTATGCATCAGAATTAGTTATGAAAACAAACATTTGCATTGCCTAGAAGAAACATAAAGCAAAATTGATTTTTGTTAGAGAAATAGTGGATTAAGGCAATAGGGAAGAACTGGAAGGATATTTGTATACACTAGATCAAGAGACCGCTTTTGATTCAGTTAAGCAGGATTATATATGGGACATATTAGAAAATACAATTTTCCGACAGAACTAGTGAAGATAGCAAAAGCTTTATACTTTGAGGCACAAGTATGCCCTTTGATAAATGGATATTTGAGGACATCTATGTATATTAAGAATGGGGTAAGGCAGGATACCCTTGAGCCCCCTTTGTATGTCATGTGTTTAGATCCATTGTTAAGATTAATTGAAGAAGACAAACAGGTTAAGGCAATAAAATTGGGAAATGGATTTAATAAAACTAGTGCTTATGCAGATTGTTTTTTTATGAGCGACCAAAGTCAGGGGAGAAAGCAGTTCAGATACTGGAAAGGTATAAGGGTATACAGGAATAACAATTAATAGAAATAAAAGCAAGATACTTCCATTAGGAAAGTTTAAGAAAAACAGGTAAGCATTGAACTAGCTAATGAAAAATAGAAATATTAGGATAACTTATGGAGGCATAGATGCAGGAAGAGAACTGGGAAAGGAAATTTCAGATAGCAGCTGGGAAGGTTAATACATGGGAGAGCTGGAACATGACGAGGAAAAGAGGATATATATGCTCAAGACATTCATAATTCCAATATTGTTATATGTGATGATATTTTCCCAGTACCATGGGAAATGCAGACAAAAGTATTAGGATTGTTTTTTCATTATTATGGGGAGCAGATTAAACCCGTAAAAGAGCGTACATACAGACTTACAAATGAGGAGGATTAAACATGTTAAATTCTAATGTATTTTTATAATGTTGTTTGTATATACGAATATAAGACCAATATTGCAAAAGAGCAAAATGTATGGTTAGTTCTGATAAATGATTGGGAGGAGGTATTGATGGACATTTGGGGGGTAATATTAAAAAAAAAAAAAAAAATATTGGTTACCAAATTATATGAATACCTGTAGAAATATCTAGCACAATGGAATGTTTCAAGAGATTAAATAAAGATTAAAAAAGGAGGTAACATAGAAGAATCATAGAAGACTAGTATTATGAAGAACCCATGTTTAAAGTGGAGAATGGAATTAATGTGGATAGAGTGTTAGAAACCTGTTTGGAAAAAGAATACCAAAAAGATGAAGGAAGTAATCTGGGTGTATAGCCATGGGAAGATTAGTGTGAAAGAGGATGGAGGAAAGGAATTGTCTGGGGAAGCAGTGTGTGAATCGAGAAACAATTAAGCATATGTTGTTTGAATGTGAATTTATAGAAAGGTTCTGGGAAATGTTAGCTAGAATGTGGGAGATGGAGGTGTTTAAAGGGAATGACACGTGCAATTCTAGTATATGGTCTACTAACAGAAGAGTGGATAAATATGGAAAGAAAGGTGTATGTGATTTTTTGCTATAATTAAGTGGGGATATGGTAAGTGAGATGTCAAAGGTTTATACAGAACAAAGAAATCATGATAAATGACTTGCTGTTTAAAATACAAAAATAAGGGATAGTATTTATCAAAAGGAATGCATACAATTTGGAGAAGGAAGAGGTTAATATATGTGGAGAAATTTTGAAGGATAGGATAAAGAAATATATGAAGTAATATATAATGTAAATATAATAGAATATGTAATGTTATGTTTTGGTTTTAAAATAAAAAAAAAATTCCCCATCTCTTTTTCGAGAAGTGCAATGGGATCTTTAACATCCACCTGATCAGGCAGATGGGACCTCTGTTTAACGTCTCATCCGAAGATGGCACCTCAGGAGTGCAGCACCCCCTCATGCTGCACTGCAGTGTCAGTAGTGGGATATTAACCTAAGTGCCTGGTGTGGGGATAGAACCCACAGCCTTCTGATATCCCAGCCTCAGAGGCAAGTGTGCTGCTTGCTGAGCCACTGACAAATATTAAGATCAATATTTTCAATAAAAGATTAGATCGCCTGAAATAGCAGATGCGTCTGGGGAGACGGCAAATCTTATTCAGTAGTGAGAAAATTCCCTTGGCATCTGCACACACTACCAGAAGTGGAAAACTGCTTTACTCCATTCTGGAGATAAAGGCAAGATTTTATTCCATCTTTAAAACTGATACATATTTAAAAACTGTGCATTTCTGGCAGAAGAAAGCCAACAAAGGAACTCCCTGATGCGGTTTGCACCTCCTTGAGGTGCTTCATCAGGTGGAACTCACTAGAAATATTAAGATGCCCATTTTTTTTAATTTTCGTCCCATGCCCGCCATGAAAGAAATTAAATATATTGGTACAGTGCTGTGCTGTTTATCATCGGAAACATGTCAGAGGCCCTGCCTCATACACTGAGACCTGGACTCTCAACGGTCATCCTAGAGCAGGGTAAAGATCCTACAAAATGCTCAACCCAGTAACCCTTCTAAATATCGGCGCCAAGATATATGAGCGTGCTGGCGTAATTGGCTATTATAAGTACTCCCTTCTCTCATAGATCCTGCTTAAATGGGATTTATCACAGGATACCTGACAACACAAGGAAAGAGGCATACCTTATGAGACAGGCAGCAACCTCCAGGACACAGCCACCCTTCTCAGATTAGATGCAGAGAAAGCATTTGAGTGGGTGTAATGGCTGTATCTCTTTCACCTTTGGAGGGTACAGCATTCTCCTGGTCTACCTCTCTGTGGTCAGTTTACTATGCACTGACCGTACTGCAGCTGTCTTGACGAATGGGATGTTATCCAAAGAATTTCCACAGAGATGAGGGACACATCGAGTTGCCCACCCTCCTCTTTAACCTGGTGGTATCATTGCTCAGAAAACCATGGATGCAAAGGAAATTTAGGAATACTGGTAGTAGAAAGAGAATGCAAAATACAAACTTACGTGGATGAAATGTTACTGTCTCTCGTATCTTCCACAGAACTCCCGCCGTGTTGAACATGTTGACGCAATTTGGGTTGTTCTCGAGCTACAAACTGAATACGGACAAACCTGAAATTGTCCCACTGAATAAGCAATGTAACCGGGCTGAACTGGGGTGTTTGGAATGCAGTGGAGGACCACATCTATTGGATATTTAAGGATTGCTTCTGGGCCAATCAGCCAAAACAGCTCTACAGCTGAACACATCAGAGTTACTGATAACTGTACAGAGGGTGACCTGCTCTGATAGGACAAACTTCCTTTCAATGTGGGATGAAGAATTGCAGTGATCAGTATGAATATCCTTCCAAGGGTGCTGTTCACTATGGCACTGTTGCGTGACCCCATCCCAGTCAGCTGGTGTAGAGCCATACAAAAAGCAATTAATTAGTTTTTTTGGACCTACGAGATACTCTCTACAGAAACCTGCCAGATTGCCGATGAACGGAGGATTAAAGATTCCAGATGTGTCATTATACCAGTGGGCCTGAAGCTCAGGCATACAGGATATTGGACAAGGCGTCTAGATGCTCCTGACAAGTTGCTCTACTCCCCAGCATGGCTAGCATAGACAGACAGCTATGCAATGAAGCTGGATTTTATATTTAGCAATACCCTTAGGTGCATCACTCCCCCACTGGCAGGCATCCCTTAGGGCAACATGCATACAGTCTTACAAAACTTCTTAAAGCCACAGGCTCAACATTAAAGTATAGCACCACACAACCATTATGGGGAGCAGCAACATCGTGATGAGCCGCAAATAAAATCCACTTAATTCATTGGAAGACTCATAGTGAGTGATATCCTAACCACCTCCAAATATGTGTCCTTTCAATGACTGCAGCTAGCTCGTCAGCTCCCACCGAGAGATGCCTGCAAATATCTACAGCTTCAACATTCACTCACTCTTGGAACACTGGAAATGCAAAGTGCCTAAGGACACATCCTCACAATGGGGAAAAGCGATGTAATTGGATCCTTATCGACTGCAGTCTCATAGCGGTACAAAACCCTTGTAGCCCAAATGCACGGGAAAACAGAAGAGATGATAGCATGGTGTAACCATGAGCTGCAACAAAACACGGAAACTTGGGAATGGCTGAAACTGTGACAGTTTGCCCAGAAAACTACCTGATTTGTGGTGGTCAAGATGCAACAGTTGAAAGTTCTTGAAAATCTGTACTGGACACCCACGAGACCACAGAAGATAAAAGCAGTACCACAACCCACATGCTACAAATGCCAACAGCAGGAAGGACCGTTGTCCACTTGTTTAGCTATGGGAATTAGAGATGTCTTGATTTAGAAAACTTCGATTTGCAATAACTTTGCAAAATCCACAACTTTGAAGTTATTGGCACATTGTGGATTAAACTTCGAGGCTTGGGGGGAGGAGGGTTAGCTTAAAATACAAATGGGCAGAAAGACCCCTTCTGCCAACACGTTATGTTTCTGTGAAGTCACAACTTCGCTGGTGAAGTTCATTGGTATGTCGCAAAATGAGTCATTCAGTGCTGTTGCTGCACCATGTGACCTGTAGATCACATGGACAGGTCACATGGTTACACTGCAGCAGGAACAGACCAGAACAGCTGTGCTGTTGTATTCAGTTCTAGGAAGTGTGTTCAGGAGATAGGATGTTCACTGTTCTTAGAGCTCAGTTTTGATTTGATTTCTATTGCAGTTCATGGTATAAAACAAACATATATATCTTTTTTTCTAAAACATTTACTACTTGGTGTTCTGCATCTGCAGACTTAATTTTAAACATTTTTGATAAATTTTTTCCTTTCTCTTTCTGGTGGTGCAGCTGTTCTGGACTAGTGTTGGGGGCAGACTTCTGTCTGCAGCCAGCAAATGCTTTAGTTTTCAGTGCATTTTCACTGTCCCTCTCAGGCAATTCATTTTCTCAAGTCCCATGAGTTCTGTGCGTGCTCAGTGTTCCAGTGCTGCTAAATACTAACATCTGTCCATGGCTCTGGCAGGTTGTTGTATAACTTCAGTATTTGAGTATATTTTGGTGATATTTTAACCTTTTCTTGTCATTTTGAATTTTTTTATTTGATCGCAACTGTTTTAGTATTTGCAGTATTTTTATTAATGTTCATGCTAGTAGTACTGCTACACATTACCAGGGTAGAATGAGCGATAGAGAGAAAGGAAAGGGTAAACAGGGAGGAAGGCAGCAGAGGTGAGCACCGGTCAAGGCGGATAAGGGTGTGGTAGGCTGCAGGAGGTAGCAGTTGTGTATCTGCAGTGTGTGATGGTAGTGGTGCTGTTAAAATGCTTACTGCACTTGATCTGATTGCTGTCTTCGTTGAGGGAGGTGGCAGACAGAGCCAAGGTCAGTTATCTGGAATTTCCTCAGCCCTGTTAACAACAGTGAGTAGTAAACACAGTGTTGTTGAAAAATATATATATAAGAAAAAGTCCTCAGTGGTTAGTGGTACTGGACCAGAGTTTGTGTGCCAGCTCTGTCTCAGGAAGAGGAGGATCTGGGAAAGGAGGAAGAGGAAATGGAGGGTGAAGGTGAGGAAGACATGCTCATCAATCTTTGTGGGAGCCTGAAAAGAAAAGGGTGATCCTAAAGTGAATGAATTTTTCAATTTGAAGGGTAGGCAACCTCTGCTACAAAGATAATACATGACACACATCCCAGAACAGAAATAAGTACAGATGTGGTGGCCACCCAGCTGGTACACCACATAAATGTGTGCATCCTTTAAAATCTCTTGTGTGGAACTTTTATTTTATTACTGATCAAATTGCAACTTTATCAGGCCTGAGTAAGCCAGGGCATGACCTGCAGGAATTGATGCATGTGACCTACAGGAAGTGTTTCCTCTTTCTGAGGAAACTTCATCTGCATTCACTGTAAAGCAGCGTATAAGGTGAAGTTATGTCAATGTGCCGACAGCGTTTTTGAAGTCAGTTGCCGAATGGCCAACTTTGTGAAGTGCTTTGCAAAGTTGAAGTTGGTGACTTTGCCCAAACTTCGAATAGAAGAAAACGTCTGCACTTCTAATGAGAATGTCCTTACATCAGGGATTTTTTTATGTAAATCAAATCTAGACTTAACCTGTTACTGGGTCTAGAAGAATTATTTGAGCCAGAACATGCCATTTATCTGATTGCTAATACAGCCCAGCACCAAATACTTAAAAGATGGCCAGACAAAAACCTATTTGAAGAATGGCTCACAGATATCCTGGAATGCCTGAGACTAGAAAGAATGACCCTTAGTCTCCGTAATGCCCAACAAGCATACTGGCATAAATTTTACCTCCTGGATGCCCCGGTGTTTGGCCCACACCCACCCCATGAAGGCTCAGATTGCCTGTTCTGGTGGAAGTTCAGGTGGATGCTAAAGATCCCATGGTACTTCTAAAAGAGTAGGGAAATTTTTATTGAAAAACCAAAAACACAACTTTCACAAAGAGATCAAACAAAACAAAAATCACTAATAAAGGAAAACCATAACAGGGAAAAATACAGAATCATAAACGAGCATATGAACTTAAATTTTAGAAAACGGACACATCTTTTCCCATAATCTCAGGATTTTGAAAGACAAGAAAAATCTCTAACCCACCGAGTCAATATTTCTCCAAAATCATCAAACACCTCTTTACTCAAGAAACGTTTTCATAAACAAAATGCTATCTAATTCTTGTTGTATATTAAAAAACATCCTGTTGTTGCACTGTTTTACCTTGCAAAGATCGAGAGCATCTTGCCTGCCAAATTGACCATTTGATACATACCAGAACAACGTGTATCGTACTGGTTGCCCACTTGTTCCATGAAACTGGAATTTGTCCTAAAACCAAGATGATATAATCAATTAGTGAAAAGGATTTTCACCCCAGAGGACAGATAGCAGCTGCCAAAACCTTGTACATGAATGCAGTCAAAAATAAATGCTGCATTGTCTCCACAACCCCAGCACATTGTAATTCTCCACATTCTCTTTCTGAAATTTGATTGTGTTCTGATTGCTTTTCACCTGTAACTTTTGATGCCCACATAACCAAGCAAAATCCTGCATTTTCTGAGAGGATTCTTTTCTCCAATATATTGTCTAACAAAAAGTGATTTGGATATGAGGAGGTACTTGAAATATCGGCTCTTCCTGGTACCAAGAGTCAAGTATCATTTTATAAAAACTCTTCTTCTTTCCTGACCACAAATTAGATCAATCTTCCAAGTCACGTATGTATTTAACCGTGGTCTGCACATAACTAGGAAGTAGGCGGTCAGTAGGGTGCCATTTACCCCTACCCCCCATGCATTGAAAAAGAGATTACCCCAAAGCTGAAAGCAAACTTGCCCTGAAATAGATGACTGCACCAACAAAGGGAGAATGGAGCTATAAAAAAATTCCCAAAAGGTATATAATAGGATGTATCATGTTTAAACCTCCTTCTTTTTGTGCCCTGTAGGTATGATTTCTTTTGACTGGGTTTAATCTGCTACCCATAATAAAAGAAAAATAAGCCCAAAACTTTGTGTATGCTGTACGGTAAGGAAAAATATGAGATAAATATAAAAAAAAACAGGGGCTAAATATGCCCGTAAAAGGTAACTTTTTCTTTCTCGACATTTTCCACTTCAACCATGCCTGTACCTTCAGAAGTGCTTTGTCATAAGCCAGATTCCAATTATAGGATTGAGTCCCTAGTCCCAAAATAAACACCAAGAATTTTCACCTGCTCTATTGTCATTGTAATGGGAAATCCGATACAATATATTTTTTCCAAGAACCAAAACAGTACTTTTGCCACATTAATCTTAATACTTTTATTTCAGTAGATTCTGAAAATAGATATTATAAGAAGGCCTGAAATGCTATCTGCTACAGTGAAAATGCAATCATCCGTATAAGCCGATATCGTGGAAAATTCATACCATCATTGTTTTTGATTCCCACAATTCTTGGTTCTGACTTAATTTTTCTCAATACATAATCTAGGCCGAAAACATACAGTAAGGGGCTCATTGGGCAACCCTTCTTCACTCCATTCTTCAAAAATATTGGGACTCCAAAAACCATTAACTAAAGGTAGTGCTTGGGCTTTATATAGAACTTTTACTAAATTGATGAATCCTAACGGATCCCATACTGACCTAAAGCCTGCCAAAGGTAGTCTTGACTAACAGCATCAAAGGCAGTTTCTTGATCTAGTGCCATTAGATATCCTGACAAATTCTGCCTTAGGCCTTGTTCTATAATTTCCTAATTATTATCAAGTTCTGTACAATATTCCTGCCTGGGATTCACACGTCTGTTCTGGTAAGATCACTGTCTGTGCTGCCCGTGCTAGTCTAGTGTTAAGTATTTTTGCTAGTATTTTATAATCAGAATTCAAAAGTGTTAATGGTCTCCAGTTATGTGTATCCTGTGGGTTTCCTTTCTTAAAAGGAAAAACATTATCCCAAGCTGCATAGAGGTGCAAGCCTTTCCTCTTACCAAATGGCCTGAAAAGAGTATTCCCAGGCAGGGAGCTAAAATCTCACTATATTTCTTATAAAGTCATTGGGTAACCCATCTTTACCGGTACCATTTTATTAGACAATTGTGAAATAGCTCCCACGATTTCAGTATGAGTAATCAGGGTAAGTAGAGCATCTTGTTCAGATTTACTTAGTCTGATGAGAAACGCCCTGGAAAAAATAAAGGGTTTTTCTTTTACTCTGAAAAGTAGCTGCTATGTGTTGTACAATAAGCATGATATCCCAATCGTTATCCTTTAAATTACCCTGTGTATCCCTAAGACTCGTCAAAATTCTATTATGTGATACACCATCCTGGACCTCAAAAGGGTTGACTTCGTCCCTTGTCCCTTGTGTATTATATTTCTGTTGTGACTCTTTCCTCTGGACTACGCTGTCTAAATACTGTAACATTTGATTTTTGTATACGCAAGGTCTGTCCGACCTTTCTCACTATTTCTTTCCTGAGACACCAGTCGAAGATATAAAGCTCTGAGTTTAAGTTATTCAATATAGTCTGTATTTGTATGCTGTTTCGAGACCATGCCGTACTAATCCTGCAGGTCTCTTTTGCAATCTTCCCACCACTCTATGGGACTATCATATAAAAACATAGATCTTTCCTAGCCTGCAATAAAGTCCTGACACCAATGTCAGCCAAGTCATCATGAAGCTTGGAAATATTCATCTTCCAATACCCTCTCCCAATTGGTATTTTCTGTGCATCCCCAAATATAAAACTAACATAAAATGATCAGAAGTTTCAAAGGCCGCACTTTAACAGCATGGCATGATAAGCGTACAGATACCAGCCAAAAATCAATACGGTAGATAATCTGCCGTTAAAAAGTATGATTTGGTTCCACATGTAATATGTCATACACATCACATATGTGATAATGGGTCAAAAGCGTATTCAGAGCCTTCGATCGCAAAATACTTTTTCAGTGTGTCTGCCCCAATCCCTAGCATTAAGTCCACAATTAAAGTCCCCACCCCATAAAACTAATTTTGAGGTGTACAAAAAGGCCCTCACGTGTTTAAACAGAGCAGATCTGTCTGCCTTACTTTATGTGCATAAATATTAATCATCCGATATCCCACGCTTTGCAGAACTATGTCCAATTAAAACCCGTCCAGGCAATAAATCATACACATGCAGCACTTTAACCTCACCTCTAAAATACCCCAATCCCAGAACAAACTTCCTCACCTACAGACCAAAAGGAAACACCCCATCTCCAATCTTTTGAGCTTGGTTTACTTCAGCCAGAGAATGCAATCTAGTGTCTTGTAATAGAAAGACATCACCATCTCCGATACTAAGACTTAAAAGGTGCTCTGCCTTCTTCCATAAGCCTTAATGCTGTTAACATTAATTGTACAGAAAACCAGAGCCATTAATACCTCAAAAAAAGGAATAGAGAGGAAGCAAAAAGTGCTAAACCCATTTAGCATTTCTTTCCTTTTTTTTGTCTTTGGCTTTTCCGAGGGCCTACCTCTAAACTCTGTGTAAGAGGAGGCTACCGAGGAGATATCTGATTCACGATCTTCCTCATCCACCTCATCTTCAAACAGTAAGGCGGGAATTTCGTACTGCAACCTCTTCAACATCTTTAGTTTGTTTTAAAGCAGCTGTTCCCGGTTTCCTGCCTTGGATCTGGTGACCCTTTTGAAATCTGTATCTGTGTTTACTAAGGGGGCATAGAAACTTGGATTTCCCCTATCTGTACCATAGGTTTGAAACCGAATGTTGTCACACTCTACAGGTACCTCCTGATACCTGCCGCCATGCCCTCTGTCGGCACTGAGAGGTAATGCCCTGAGGGCTTGTCTCGTCTGTCTTTACCCTATCTCCTTACCCTCGTCCCTAGGATTATGTTGTGGTATAGGGAACCATTGGGCCTGTTCGTCAATAATTCCATCATGCGTAGTTTTTCTTTTAGGCTGTGGCTACATATACATCCTGCTCTGCCCGAATCAAGGCGTCCCCACTGTTATGTGAGACCCAAGAGCAAGTGCGAAAGGAGTGACCTTTTTCATCACAAAGATTGCATTTCAAGGGTTGCCTACAATGAGCCCCAACATGTCCCAGATCACCACATAAGCCACCTTTTGCTTGTCACAGACATTGCTCAGGTGCCCCACCACCCCACTTAAAACAAGCCCGTGGCTGCCCAGGATAGAAGATTACTCCTCTGTCTCTACCCAAAAGAAACAATTGGGTAAGTGACAGGTTTGCCCTTGTTCCAATTTTAAAACCATCTGATAGTGCCATCCCCTGTCCATAATTGTTCATCATCTAAAATTGGCTTTGGGGTTCCCTGTACTGTGCAATGTTGCTGTAATCAATACGTAAAGTCAGCTACATTCACCCTTCGTTTCTGAAAAGAACTGTAATTTTTTCGTTAAGGGTTTGGTCAGAGGATAGCCAAATATGGTTTCGACAGAGGAGAAAGCTTTAATAATCGATATTGCTTCCAAAATCTTTCTAGGCCAGCCGGATGCTTAAAACTGATGTCAAACATTACATCACCGGAACATGTATTAAGGCATAGATTTCGTAAGCAAAAACTTCATACTATCTTTTAGTAAAGTTCTCCCACAAATTTCGGTCAGGTATCAAATCAGTATCACCCGAAACTTTAAACGAACAGCATTCCTTCATTCTGCAGGCTCCAACAAAGGACCGTACTGGCTGAAATAAATGTTCTGCAACCTTCCATGCCAGACCCTCTCAGGTCCTGTGTCTATACGAACCATAGCAGGCCCATCCTGAGGGGCAGAACCGGGTTAATACCTCTGTTCCAAGACACACTTCCTGAACCGGTCCATTGAATCTTGTACTTCTTGTGCTTTAATAGTTAACATTAATGGGTGAATGTCACTTGTTTGCTGTGGTGTCTCAAAGTCATTTGGGATACATTGTCCCGAGGCAAACTAGATGAAGGCAGCTCTTCAGGCCCAGGTGTGGGGAGAAGGCAAAGAAAGTACAGTAGTATCAAGAGCTGCATCCCAACCTTGTCCTGATGGGCTTTTACCCATCCTGCAGCCTGTAAGGCTGTATCCACCAGTCCTCTGAGTCCTGCCTCTCTAATAAAAATGATCAGAGTGCTTCCTAGATTCCCCCTGTTTACTAAGGGACTTTGGATTACTATTTTTGGCAGAAGAAAAACGTCTAGAGGCTCCTTCAGAGGCTTTAGGGGAATTTGAGGCTTTGTAAGTCCCCATTGATAGGAGTTAACCTACCTGCCTCCTGTCCAGAACATAAAGATGGTGTCATAGTGAAGTTTTCAGCGTTTTCCCCATGTCCGTCGTCCCCTATTCTCTCCGTTTTCGACTGCATTTCCAAGTCAGGTGAAGGTGCTGCTGGTGAAAGACTAGTTCTGCACCCCAAACTCTCCACTACTTGGCGTCTGCTAACTTGATACTTGCACTATCCTTGCGCATATCTGCTTCCTGGTCCACCGCATTATTATTCCCACGCTCCTGCGCCTCCACAAAACTCTTCCGTCTGCTCGAGCATTGTTCCGCTTTCAGAAGCTGCACTCGTAAAACATCTTCGGCTGTAAATCTGTAGCGTGAGAAGCACAAACTTCCGAATCACCAGGAAAAAACTCTTCTAATGTTGTATCCAGTACCATACGCTCCTCCAGAGGTAGGGAATCTCCAAAAATGAGAGCATTTCCTTCGGTAGTCTCCATAATGAAAAAGGTTGGAAAGGCCAAGGAGGAGACCCACTCCTTAGCCTCCCACATGTCTACTGTCGCTCAGAGCTCAGACACTACTGAGCAAACACTGTGATAGAGCCACGCAGCGCCCTGCTTTCGCAGAGTAGGGGAATTTCCGTGTCCTCACCAAGTTTCCCTATTCAATAAAAATACTATCAACAACTTAATCTAGTTCAATGTCAGTTGACATCTGTCTGTATCCCTCCTCCGGGATGAGGCTGAAAATAGGTAGAATTGTCTAGTCCTCCTTTCCCGTCAACAAAAATGTAAAAAAATAAAATAAATAGTAATAATAATAATTAACCAGCTCACTCGGAAGATCAGTGATCTGAATTCCCCCCCACCACCCACCTCGGTAATACATTACACTGATGTGACATCCTGTTCCACCTGTGAAACAGTCAAGAACTCTTAGCTGATATATGAAACAAAGACTGCCAGATTATGAACAGGATATCCTGGGCCCCATTAGACAGGCAGTTATGAAACAAAACTAAATACTGAAAAGTGCTGTTAATTAGAATGTGAATGTTGTATCTGTTGTTGGTTACCTTTGTGATTGGTTTTGTTTCTGGTATATTGACCTCAGAGTGGAGGTAAGGCAGTGAATATATAATAAGATAAAAGGTTTAATGGCCCATCCCGAAACATGTCCATTCCTACGGTTGTGGGGTGTACAACCAAGCTCTAAACCATGTTGGACAGTTTAAACGTACAAACTATTGGACCTTACCCAAACTCCAGATCTACATGTTCATACCTATGGGTTGTGGGCTGTACTATCTATAGGCATTCCTGCCACTCCACTCCCATCGGAATAGCTGTCTAAAGTACATAACCCGTCTAGGCTGTATACAGTACCTTTAGAAGTATTCATCCCCTGGATTTTGTCACATTTTGTGATGTTGCAAACTCAAATTAAAATACATTTATATGGGATTTTTATGTCACGTATCTACACAAATTACTCTAATATCAAAGTGGAATTAAACTTCTGGAATTTTTTGTACATGTAATTTAAAATAAAAACCTATGATGTCTTGATTTGATAAGTATTCACCCCTTGCTATGACACTCCAAATTGAGCTCAGGTGCATCCAATTTCCTTGTGAGATCACTCTAAAACTTGAATGGAGTCCACCTGTGGTCAGTTCAAATGGTTGACATGATTTCAGAGGAAATACACCTGTCTATATAAGGTCCCACTGTTGACAGTGCATGTCAGAGCAGAAACTCTAACATGAAGACCAAGGAGCTGTCCGTAGAACTCCGTGATAGAATTGTGAGGAGGCATAGATCTGGGGAGGGGTATAAAACATTTCTAGGGTGCCAAACGTCCCAGGAGCACAGTCAAGTCCATCATTAGGAAATTGAAAGATTACGGAACCACCCAGACTCTTCCTAGAGCAGACCATCCTCCCAAACTGAGCAACTGGCAGAAGGACCTTGGTCAGGAAGTGACCAAGAACCCAATGACCACCCTAACAGAACTACAGAGTTCCATGGCTGAGATGGGAGAACCTGTCCAGAGGACAACAATCTCTGCAGCACTTCACAGATGTAGCCTCTATGGGAGAGTGGCTAGACGGAAGCCACTCCTGAGAAAAGGCCACATAATAGCATGCCTGGAGTTTGCAAGAAGGCACGTGGCAGACTCTGAGACCATGTGGCAAAGATTCTCTGGTCTGATGAAACAAAAATTTAACTCTTTTGGCCTGAATACAAAGCGCTATGCCTGGCGCAAACCGAACACAGCTCATCACCCTGTAACACCATCCCTACCATGAAGCATGGTGGTGGCAGCATCATGTTATGGGGATGCTTTTCAGCGGCAGGGACTGGGGCACTTGTCAGGATAGAGGGAACAATGAATGGAGCCAAATACAGACACATCCTTGAGGAGAACCTGCATCAGTCTGCAACAGACCTTGGACTGGGGCTAAGATTTATGTTCCAGCAAGACAACGACCCCAAGTATAGAGCCAAAGCAACACTGGAGTGGCTTCAGAACAAGAAGGTGAATGTCCTTGAGTGGCCCAGCCAAAGCCCAGACTTGAATCCCATTGAGAATCTGTGGAAAGACTTAAAGACTGCGGTTCGCTGACGCTCCCATCCAACTTGACAGAGCTTGAGCAAATCTGCAAGGAAGAATGGGCGAAAATCCCCAAATCCAGATGTGCAAAGCTGATACAGACATACCCAAGAAGACTCAAAGCTGTAATTGCTGCCAAAGGCGCTTCTACAAAGTATTGACTTAGGGTGAATACTTAATTAAACAAGATATTTCAGTTTTAATGTTTCATAAATTTTGTTACATAAAAAATATTTTGCCCCTTTAAATTGTTGAGTATGCTGAGTGAATCAAGGGAAAAATCATTTCAATGCATTAAAAATTCTGGTAGTAACACAACAAAATGTGACAAAATCCAAGGGGTGAATACTTTCTGAAGGCACTGTACTTCATGTATTGTACCGTGTATTGTGAATGTACACATACTGAAAACTAATAAAACACAAATCCTAAAACAACAAAAGAAATCTGTGGCAGAATCTAGATGGACAGTTGACCTTAGCGGAAGAGTTTTAAAATGGAGTGGCTGCCATCTGTAATGACATGAGTCATCAATTACATAAATAACTATAAGAGTTGCTTTAATAATGTCTAAAAAAAAAAAAAAAATAAATAAATAAAACTACATTGAGGATGAGTCTAATGATGTCAAAAATAAATTTTACTATAAATATGTTTTCATCCTGGTGGGACTCTTTAAGGTAGTGCAGTCCTGTCTCTGCTAAGTACCAAGTCAGAATCCCAAGATTTTGGGCATTTAGTATACTCTGAGGTTATTGACTGAGCAAATGATAGTAAAGGATATGAAAAGCTAGACTAATGGAACAAAGTCACACTCCTCCTAGACAATTGAATAAAATGTTAACTCATGGTTATCCACCGACTGTTTGAAACCATCTCTCTAGCTCTCCTTTCTCTCTCTCTCTGCCCCTGTCTCTTCCCTCCCTCCCTCTCTCTCTCTCTCTCTCTCTCTCTCTCTGCCCCTGTCTCTTCCTCCCTCCCTCTGTCTGTCTCTCTCTCTCTGTCTCTCCTGTTCTTTCCTCTTTTTTCCTCCCTCTGTCCTTCTCTGTCCCTTCCTCCTCTGTCTCTCAGCTCCCTCCCCTTCACCCCTCCCTCTGTCTCTCACCCCGCCCATCCTTGTTGTTGCGTTATGAATGAGGTCATGAACAATGTATGGTGTCATTCACTGTTTGAGGGATTTTTTTTTCTTAGTCCTGATTATTTCATCTTGTTCCAACTCGTGCAAGTCTCCGTCCTGTTTGCCCTGGTTAAATGTTTAATAAAGATCACTCTAGGTAAGACTTTTGTTTGACAGTTTCATTGGTGGGGCAATACATACCACATATTGTGCTCAAATAGAACTGACTTGCTGCATGCACATTCAAATACATAGTTTACAGACATATTATGTACGAGTCCTTGATTTAAGCCATTTTCATATTCAGGACTAAGATTAGTATTGCCCCCGCCCTAATCACAAACACAGGAATGGGAAAAACCTTTCCCTCACTCAAGTCATTCAGACTGGACTGTCCACATCTGCCTACTGTCTCCTAACAGTCTTTGTTTCCAAGTGTTTATCAAACATGCTCCATCCCCGGCAGTAGTGTTATTACCATGATGCTGGCCTGTTATTTTGTACTGTGGAAAGGAAAGCAGGTCATGTCACTGCACACGTTTCACAACATCAGATTCCTTGATGGTAACACAAGCCCCAAATGTTTCCCATAGAAACAGGCCAAACAGATTCTGCTGACGTGATAAGAAAGCCAATGCCAAAGCTTAGAAAAGACAGAGAAAAAGCATTCCCAGAAACTGGGCCTTTACATACCAAACATGTGTTCTTCTCAAGGGACAGTCTAGTCCCGATTTTACAGGTATTTGTTTTCTAAAGTTCTGGGATATGCAGATGTCATTTATAAAGACTTGGAGTTCGTAGTGGCACTTGGGTGGCTTTGGTTCATGCATAGACAGACAGTGCTCCAATTTAGAGATAAACAGAAAGGAATTTTCTTCTTACAGTGCCAGCTGCCACACAGCACCTCTTCCCTGCAGGCTACTTATTCTCACCATTTCAGTTTGATTGCAAAGGAAGAGTTACAGTACTTACTGTTGTATCTGGCTGGCTGCCTGCTGTGTTTTATTTATTCATGGTGTTTTATATTGGAAATACCCGTTGTATGAAAGGTCAGGTCCAGTGGCATCTCAAAAGCTAACCACAGACAGCAGTTAAACAGCTACATGTTAGAACCTTTTTTTTTTTTTCCCCATTTACTATACCCTGATGCTGACTGTCGCCTCCTCCTCTTCCTCCTGGGACTTGCAGTGCCTTTCTCTCCGTGTTCCACCCATGGATGACCCACATGTGGGAAGGGCTGCCAGGGGTCACCTCTACCCTCCCAGCAAACTTGAAGTGTCGGTTGGGGGGAGAGCCCAGTCAGTGGTGCGGAGCTGCAGCAGAGTGGTGGTCGGCATCCTGTGTGGTTGGGGATTTTCTTTGGTTTTCTTCCCCACCCCGAGCATTGTGAGATGTTTGAGTCTGACACAGCAACATCAGAATGGCGACGCTCCTTTTGCTGTGCACTGGCTCCATGGCACTGCCACTCGTCACTCAGGTGGCAGTGTTGCAGCGGACATTAGAAAACGCTCCTTCCCGGAGGAGGCGAGCTCCATGGGATGCTCAGCTGTTCTGCCGTGGCTGGCCCTCCAGCAGTCCAGGCTTGTTCCCAAACCCGAGTTGCTGGCGTCGCGAGGTGGTAGCGCTACCTCTGCACTGGGAGTCGGCTATATAATAGAACTCCTATCATATCCTTAACAATTATCTTGAGACATTAGACAATATTTAAGTTACCTATAAATTAACAATATCACAATGCAACATAGTTTAACCCAAGTAATTAAATTCAAGAACTAATCCTTCAGCTTTTAACATAAGGATACAGGACTAGAGGAATGTCCCAGCAGGACAGGTATCTGTCTCAGAGAGATGGTCCAAAATGATTAAATGCATGAGGTTTCAAGACACTACAGATAGGATATTCGGAGGAGCTGGTGACCTCTATCAGGGGTTTGTGCCCTGAAGCAAGGAATCGATAAAAGCACCATACTGAAAGGCACAGTACAGGCACTAACCATTTAGTGAGCGGCAGTAAAATATTCCAAGGCACAAATGCAAACCTCTGACTGTACCTTGCATTCAGGCATTGTGGGATACTTAAAGGTTTGTGAAGGCATTAACAGCCATTATAAAAGGGTCTGAGAAATGGAGCTTCTGATTGGCTGCAAACATTCTAACAGCCTTATGTTAATCTTTTATTAACATACATGTAGAGCTTAGCCATATGCTGAACAAGGTTTAACACTGTTTAAGAACATGTTATATTATAATAGCAATAAGGCATTCCCATGGATTATGTTAATGGTCAGTTAATCACCCAATAGGGGCATGTGGCACTCGGCTATACCTCGTGCCATAGTACACCCCTAGAAGGTGATTAACAGACCATTAACATAACCCTAGTCATTCCTTATTGCTTAATTAGTGCTGTGCTATTTAACACCTCCATAAAGTTGGTACTAATTGCTGCAAGTGGTTCACACCCCTCTCGCCCAATTGCCATATCCGTGGTCACGTGATTCTCTGGTAGTGTAGCACCCTCCTCTGCCCAAACACTGTTTGGCTCTCCTGTACTGTATGATTAGCCCTGGTAGTCTGGTGGCCCTTGTGCCAGAAATCTGTCTGGATCACCTGTAAAATAATCTCTGGTAGTCTAATGCCTCCTAGTCACTGTCCTGATTGCTTATGTAATTAGCCTTGGTACTCCAGTGGCCCCACCACCACCACCTCAGATTGCTGTACCAGTCACCTGTATAATTAGTCCTGGTAGTCTAGTGGCCCCATGATCACTGTACAGATACTAATTACAGAGCTCCCAGGTAGTCTAGCGGTTCCCACCACTCTGATCCCTTGCCATTGCCTCTGGCATGGCACAGAGAGTGGCTGGCACTCACGTCACCACTGCCAGCCACCGCTTTCCCCACACAGCTACTGTGAATTTGACCAGGTGCCAATGCGGAGCTACTGTGCATGCATGTGGAATAATAAATACTAGCTTTAGACTGGTGATTGAGCCCTGTGTTTGGCACCAAACCTAGGGAGTATCCTAGATGCCACTTCCCTCGTGAGACCATGACAGTCCGGCCATTACATATGTGTAATACTGTCAAATAATTTTCCCTGTATTTGCACTAAGAAAAATTACTCACCTTAGTAATGTTGTTTCTTCTAATGGAGTGTTGCTATATTATGACAATTGCAGTTTGTCCCACCATTAGAACTGCTCCGGAGGTGAAAGAGTTAACTCCATTCCATGAATGGAACTTAGAGCACGAGCTCTAAAGAGAAGCTCTGTCTGTGTAGTTTCAAACCTGAACTGTCAGATCTTTACAAGCAAAACTCACTAAGGTCTGTGTGGAAGCTGTAACCTACACTAGCCAACTGGCTACCTAAATATTAACACCCATTGCTGGTCCCAACACCAAAGACTCAAGTCAGGGGACCAGAACTAATAGTATAATTTAACAATATGAGAGAAATATAAGAAAAAAGAAAACACCAAACCCCCAAACCACAAGAAGGTGAAAACATAAAGAGGGCATAAAATAATGCCCACACTAGGCTGCCCACCCCATACCCAAGTAGAAGTTCTGAGAGGGCAGGTTGGGGAGGTCATAATATAGCAAGACTCCATTAGAAGAAACAGCATTACTAAGGTGAGTAATTTTTCTTCAAACAACATGAAGTCTTCTATATTATGACAATTGCAGACTACACAGCAGTACCCTCCATGGAGGAGGGACAGAAACCTACTTAGGGAATAGGCTCTGAAGCACAGCTGTGCCAAACCGAGCATCTCTCCTAGCCTGGACATCCAGGGAGTAATGCTTGGTGAAAGTGTGTACCGTTTTCCAAGTAGCAGCTTGACATATCTCCAATATAGGGATGTCTCTGGCAGCAGCTAGAGACGGCTGTACCTCTGGTAGAATGAGCCCTCAAGCCAGAGGGGGATCTCTGCCCAGTTTCTGATAACAAATTGGATACAAGAGACAATCCACCTGGCAATTGATCTCTTAGTGGCAGGTTTCCTTTCCCAACCTCACCATAAGTGAGAAAAAGTGGAGGGATTCAACCTGTGACCCTTGGTACGCTTCTATATAGTAACTTAGGGCCCTCTTAACGTCCAAACTGTGCAATCTCCTCTCACCAGAAGAGGAATGTTCAGTGAAAAACGCTGGAAGGGAGATAGATTGTTAAGATGGAAATCTGAAACCACCTTAGGCAAAACTTCCTGTTAGTCCTGAGGACTACCTTATCCCTGTGGAAAGAAAATAAAGTCAGTTTCTACTGACAAGGCTTGCAACTCACTTATGCGCTAGCAGAAGTGATAGCCACTAGGAAAACAGTTTTCCAAGTTAGATACTTAAGCTCTGCAGAAACAGAGGTTCAAAAGGGGTTGCATTAACTGGGCAATGCAAACATTAAGGTCCCAGGCAGGGGCGGATCCTAAAAGGTGGATTAGTATGAAGTAATCCCTTAAAAAACTTGAAAATACAGGGTGAGCGGAAAGAGAGGATGGCTTTCCTGTTGAAACAAAAGCAGAGACAGCTGCCAAATGAACTCTCAGGGTAGCTGGTCTCAGGCCCAAAGAATTAAGATGGACCATGTAGTCTAACACAATGGGCAATCAGCAGATTCTGGGGAAATATGTTTCCCAGAACACCAAATGGAGAACCTTTTCCACTTAGAATTATAAGTAGTCTAGTGGAAGGCTTCCTAGAAGCCTTTTAGGATTTCAAGAACACCCCGAGAGAGGTGTAGGTCAGCAAGCTCTAACTCCTAGAGCCAGGCCTTGAGGTTGAGGGATTTGAGGTTTGATACCAGACTCTCCCTGGGCACAGGTTAATAGGTTGTGATTCCTGGGGAGACACAGGGGAGATGGACTGTCAGGGACAGAAGGAGGGTACCAGGGCTGCCTGGCTCAATCTGGGGCAATCAGAATCACCCTGCAAGGCTGGGATCTGATTTTTACTAACACCTTGAATAGGAGAGGGAAGGGGGAAAAGCATAAAGAAACTTCCTTCCCAATCCAGGAGAAGGGCTCCAGGGGAACTGAGCCCAACACTGGGGCCTGCAACAGAACATTGGAAGTTGGTGATTGTCTGGGGCTGCAAAAGATCTATCTGAGGGTGCCCCATCTGGCAAAGACTATCCCCAGTACTTGAGGATCCAGAGACCATTCGTGATGGCCCTGAGAAACTCCTGCTGAGAGCATCTGCTAGGACATTGTCCTTTCCTGGAAGGTGAACTGCTATGAGTGAAGTGTTCAGGGAATAGGCCAGAGACCACAACTTCATTGCCTCTGCACAAGGCTGAAGACCGAGTGCCCCTTGCTTGTTGATGTACCACATTGTTGTGGTATTGTCTGTTCTGACTTGTACCACTTTGTTCTGGACAGAAGCAGAAAACGCTTGAAGAGCTAAAAGACAGCTCTGAGTTCCAGCAAATTGATGTGAGCAGAGATTCCTGGGGACCACACTCCTGAGTGAGAGGTCGCCCATGTGGGCTCCCACCCCAAGAGGGAAGCATCCGTAGTGAGGGTCAAAGTGTGAGAAAGGGGAATGAAGGGGACCCCTGTCTTAAATTGCTCTGATCCTGCCACCACTGGAGGGCCTGGATCAAGGTTCAGGTCACTGGGACCAACTTGGAAAGGGGGTCTCTTCTCTGAGACCAATAGGCTCTCAAGTGAAACTGAATGTCCTCATCTGAAATCTTGCTCCCTGCACTACAGCTGTGGATGCAGCCATGTGCCCCAGGAGCTGCAGAAAGTGTCTTGCTGGTCGAGAGACCTGCAGATTGAAGGAAGAGGCCAGAGCCACCAAGTTCCTTACCCTTCTAAGGGAAGAAAAGCTCTGGCCAGATTTGTGTCCAGTTCTGCACCTATGAAGGTGAGTACCTGAACTGGTTCCAGAACCGACTTTGGTAGATTTAGCAGGAAGCCCAGGGAGGTGAGAAGCTGCTGGGTGACTTGCAGGTGAGATTTTACCTGTTCTGGGGACTGGCCTACAATGAGCCAGTTGTCCAGATAGGGAAAACAGCAATCTTTGCCTCCTTAAGTGAGCCACTGCTACTGCCAGACATTTTGTGAATACCCTTGGGGCAGAGGTAAGGCAAAGGGCATTGCTCTGAACTGGTAGTGACCTGAGGGCAGTTCAATCTGAGGTACTTTTGGTGGGAGCTTCTGATTAGGACGTGAAAATAGGCATCCTTGAGGTCCAGGGAAGCTAGCCAGTCCCTGGCCTTAGAGAGGGTAAAATGCATGAGTTACCATTCTGAACTTTGGTTTCAAAAGATGCTTGTTCAGATATCTGAGGTCTAAAATGGGCCGCCATTTTCCTGTCTTTTTGGGGTAAGGAAGTATCTGGAGTACAGACCCTTGCCCTGGTGTAGGGAGGAACCCTTTCTACCGCTCTGAGAGCTAACAGGGTTGAGACCTCTGCTTCTAGAGTAGAGGTCTCTAAAGAGTTTGCAGGTGGAAAAGACCTGATTCTCATCTTTGGGAACTTTTGAAGCTGAGAACTAGACCCTGGCTTACTACTTCCAGAACCCACTTGTCTGAAGTTAGACACCCAGTTCTGACTGAAGTAAGCCAACCTGCCCCCTACTGGTAAAGGAGAATCGGCCCTGGGCACCCCATCAGGGTGCCTGCTTGGCAGGTGCTTTAGGCTGAGGGGTGGGGCAGGCCTGCCCATGCCCGCCTGCCTCTGCCTCTGAAGAACCCCTCTAAGCATAAGCAGAGGAGGCCTGGGTTTGGTAAAAGGTTTGTGGAAAGGCCTACCCCTACCCCTGGGTGTGCCTCTGAGGAGTGGCTTGTCAGCCCTTGGCTTGGGCACTTTTATAGGTAGTCCTATATTCATCCATCTTCTTCATATAATTCTCTGTCTGCTCCCCAAACAGAGAATTTCCCGCCACAGGAAAATCCATAGCCTTAGTCTGGGTATCCCAGACAAGCTAGCACACTGAGCCAGGCCAGCCTACTAAAAGCTACAGATGTGGCCATGACTCTAGAGGAAACATCATTAAAATCCACAGCAGCATGAAACTGCACCTTAGAAGTCTCAATGCTATCGGTGCCACCTGCTCCAGCTCACTAGCAAGCTGGCCAGGGGCTTGTTTGGCTAAATCCATAACAGTATCCCATCTAGATTTCTGATACCTTGCTACATAAGCCATATAATTTGCTTGCCTGAGTCCCAAGGACGCTGCCATGTACTTGTTTTTTGCCATGGCATCAATCTTCCTGGAATCCTTGTCAGGAGGATGTAGCCAGGAATATTAGCTTTATCACAGGCTACAGCCTGAACTACCCCAACATGACTGCATTGCTGAGAAAGGAATTCTGTATCAGGA
Source organism: Neoceratodus forsteri (assembly GCA_016271365.2). Lineage (NCBI taxonomy): Eukaryota > Metazoa > Chordata > Ceratodontiformes > Ceratodontidae > Neoceratodus > Neoceratodus forsteri. The sequence continues at coordinate 826,422,011 of CM057453.1, read as the reverse complement.
CCTGACAGTGTGTACCTCCTGTCCATCTTTTATCTACAGGAGGCACAGAATTAGGAGTTTTTAAGATTTTTATTGTTTGTCTATTCCTTTGCATAAGTCATTTAGGAAACAATCTCCTAGACTCTGGTATATCCATCATTTCTACAAAATCAGGCTCCTCTGTTCATCCACAGCTTCCTCCAAAGGAAGCTGGAGGGTTTCAGCAACTTTTTGTAAAACATAAAATGAGAGGGGACCAGAAAGCATAGGGGAGATTCTAAGGTCTGTCTGGGGAGATGTCCGTTCAATGGGCACCAGACCCTCCAAGTCACATTCATACTGTTCATAAATCATCCTGCCCCTCCTCTGGTTCATAAAACTCCTCAACATCATATTCCTGAACCGATGGAACCGATTGAACCGACCTTTTACTAGATAGTGGCGTTCGGACGGAACCAAGAAAGTGACTGGACAATCTGAATAGCTCTTGTTATCTCTGCAGCAGTTGGAGTAAGAATTTTGGGCTCCAAACCTGCTGACTATCTTGTTCTCTTTACTGGAACTGGTTCATCCGAGCCAGCTTTTCGCTTGCCCAAGGAAGTCTCAAGCACCTTGGTCAGAGGGCACTCCTCCGGTTCGGTTGGCACTGAACCGGCTGGCCATCCGGTCAGCGGACTTTTGGCCTCTGCCCTGAGCCTGCCCAATCTCTTTTCCAGGATGGCTGCAGGAAATTCTTACAAATCTGGCAGTCTGAATGGAGGTGGTCAAACCCCAGACAATAAACACATAGGGTATGTGGGTCAGCCTTGGGCAAAGACTTCCCACAGACATCACAGTGTTGAAACCCAGTGGGCCCGGGTTTTCTTTTTGGTTCTCAGACATAATGCCAGCCTAACCAGAAAACTTGCCCTTTAAGCGGCAGTGTCAGGCAAGACACCCTTATCAGGTTCTAACCGTGTCCGCGGGTATTGGAAAAACCGTAATGAAATCCGTTTTTTTTTTTTAGAACCGATAAGAACCGGGAACCGTACTTAAAGTCTCAAGTTTAAAACTTTATGTTTTACTCAAACTGATCGGTTCAAAACCGAACCGATAAAACTTACAAGTTCCACAGAATTAAAAAAGCGAATTACTTACGATACCACAGACAGAGCTTGAACCGATCGGTTTTGGCGGTTAAAATAAAACTATTCTCAGTTGAATCGAACCGAGAAACACTGTTTAAAACCAAGAAATGAACTGAGCAGTAGGAGAAATCTCGAGCGACTGTTCAGTGAGGCGAGTAAAGAATCTGACAGTTCAGGTTTGAAACTACACAGACAGAGCTTCTCTTAGAGCTCGTGCTCTAAGTTCCATTCATGGAATGGAGTTAACTCTTTCACCTCGGAGCAGTTCTAATGGTGGGACAAACTGCAATTGTCATAATATAGCAAGACTTCATGTTGTTTGAAAATTAATTTTCACTAATTGGTGTTTTTAGCACTTTTCCCATTATGATGTTTGTGGTGTTAATGACTTCGCTAAATTTAATTTACTTAATTATGGTTGCAGTTGTGTTTGCGCTTAAAATTACTTTAAGTGAAAAATAATTAGCTTTACAGTAACTTGGTTTTTGTACTGGCTAACTAATATGACTAGCACAGCCTGTAACTGAAATGCATTCAGTTCTGCTGCTGTTCCTGTCCCCAGTACCCAACTGGAAGTAGGTGTGTCATCTAAATGAAGCTATACTGAGAAACAAATTATCAATAAATAAATATGGAGAGATCATCATAATAGTTATTGACATATGCTGAAGACTCCAAGTAGTATTCGATGATCTTACTTTGAGGGAGGCTCTTGCAGCGGGCAATCACTGGTAGGACTAAGCCGGCAGGTGCCAGGACCACACAGAAACATTTCTAGTTAGCAGTGTACCACGGCGGGGAGACCACCCACCACTGACGCTACTCCGCCAATAACCTATCCTATAAAGGCAGGCAGTCCCTCACACCCTCTTTAGTTTTTTTCTCGTCAGCCCACTAAAGCAGACCATCGACGCAGCTGCAGCCACAGCTCCATCATCATTTCTAATGCTTCGCACCTTTTTTATTTTCCTTTTCTTTTAGTAATAACATCAAGTTTTTGGTGTTACCTGATTCAGGTTTATGTCTTCTCAGTCTGCCTCGCTCTTTCAACCGCTTCCATGAAGTGGCTCAGTGCAAACAGATTCCAGAAAAGTCTGACATTCTGCCTGCCATCTTGTGCCTAGGCCCCAGCTATGACACTGAAGCCTGCTAGTTTTGCCATAAATTTAACCAAGCCACATAGAGACGCGCCTGAAAATTCTGGAGAGCCATCTTCTTAAGCAGAAGCTTGTCGTGATGGAACAGGAGCTGCAGGCCAGGAGCTCTTTGACTACACATTAGTCCTCCAGGGCTTCCTCCTCTTCTGTTCCTGGGAAAAAGGTCTAGTGGAAAGCATAAACACAGAGATAAAGACCAGGACCGGGCCTGGTCCGCTTTCTGATCGCAGTCTCACCATAAGACTTCAACTGCGTCTGGGTCTTCCTCCTATGGGAGGTTGGCCCTTTGGCCTCACCAGCCCTCAGTTCCTCCGGCTAATGATGGACCTGTCATCCACTCCTATCTTGGTGCCAGGTGGCAGCCCTCTGGGCAGGGGACTTAATCTCCTGCCCCCAGTCCCTGATGCTCTGACCCCTTCTTCCATGGGCTCAGCCAGGTGGCTTGGCGGTGATGGTTCTTCGGCACGGTCCCTCAGTCTACATCTCCCTTGACATGCTGCTACCTGTGTCAGTCTCTCTCCACAGGGGCCAGCACCAGTCCTTCTAGGCAACACCCACTGCAGGCTACTGGTGCTTCCCTATGTCCAGTCACACCTCAGCATTCGCCTGTGAGGCTTTTTGTCCCCGTGATGCCAGTCTGTCTTCTGCCGGTGCCTGTGGACACCCTCCCATGCTCCAGCGGCCTGCACCTGCTGAGCTGCCGCCAGTGTTACCTCAGCTGGATCCGCACTGGCCCCTCCTTCAGCGCCCACGGACCCTATGCCAGGGTACCCTGTGGCAGCTCAGGCTGTCCAGATGCTGGGTTACCCTATGCCAACCTGATGCCCTTCCCTTGGTGGTCCCTCCCCGATTGACTGTTATGATGATGTCACAAGGGCGACCTGGAACCCACCTTCTACCACCCCGGTGGTGCCCAAAAAGGCAGACCGCCTACCATGCCCCTGTTGAAACCCTTCGGGGACAGCTGACCGGTTATCAGTGCGGCCCATGACTGCACCAAGAAACCTAAACACCTCAGTGTTGTCCCGCCGACAAGGAGTCCAGGCAGTTGGATCACTTGGGTAAGAGGGTCTATTTTATTCGTCCGCTTACTGGCCATTAATTATCTGGCTTGTATGGTACAGTACCAGAAAGTTTTGTAGGACCAGGCCAGAGACTTAGTTCAGGTTCTGCCTGATGATCTCTGTAAGAAACTAGCCCAAATGCTTAAAACGGGCTTGGACGTTGGCAGTCATGTCTTGCAGGCCACCTATGAAGCCATCGATTCCTCTGGCAGAGCAGCAGCTTCTGGAGTTTGTCTCCAATGCCACTCTTGGCTCATGGTGACTGACTTCACCTCGGATGTGCAGGCAGAATCCTGGACATGCCCCTTCCGGGTTCTGTCCGCTTGGAGGAGATGTGCAGGACTTGATCTCCTACCTTCAGGAATTGGGCTGGGCCTCTGGTCCGTCCATTCCTTATACCATACCCAGCTGAAGTCTGGCCAGTGGCTTTCTTCTGCTTGTCTCACAGACAGCCCCACCTCCTGCCAAGGGCCAGGGCACGTGCAAACAGGCATCAGCCCCATTAGCCACTGCCCCTAGGGCTCCCCAAGTGGCCGCCTAGTCATCCCAGTGACTGCTTCTACATCCTGACTCCTTGCCAGATCCCCCTTCAGTAGAGATGCTAGGGAAGCAGTAGGTCACCTCTCCTCCATGTTGACGGGTGGAGGGAGATCACCTTGATAACTGGGTTCTGCAGCTCATAAAACACGCCCACACTCTACAGCTCCTTGAGTGGCCTCCTGACAACCCTCTGGGCAACTCCTTCTATCCCTCATATCATCTGCCTCTCACCCAGGAGGACATCCAAGCTCTGCTGTAAAAAAGAGCCATAGAGCCCATTCCTCAGGCTTGGTGGGGCAAGGGTACTACTCCCACTTCTGCCTGGTCCCCCAAAGACCGGGACCTCAGGCCCATTCTAGACCTGAGTGACCTGAAACTGTTCAATAGAGTTAAAGCGCTTTTGGATGGTCACTCTTCAGGACTCCTGCACCGAGGAGACTGATTGCCCTCTGGACATGCAGGAGGCCTACCTGCATATCCAAATTTTCACTGCCCACAGACTCTTCCTCCGCTCCATTTCTGGGGTGCCCATTTTCAGTTCTAGAGCCTCCCTTTGTCCTGCCTTCAGCTGCCAAAGTTTTCATCAGATGCCTGGCAATGGTAGCAACTACTGTCAGGATGCAGGGCTTCTATGTCTTTCCCTATCTGGACAACTGGCTCCTAGTGGCCCGTCCTGGAATGTCTTCTCAGACCTTGGAGCATACCTTCAGTCTCTTCTAGGTCCTGGGGAGTACTATCAACATGCCAAAGTACTGTCTAATACCCTGCCAGTGGTTCCAGTAATAGGCGATCCTGGACATGGCCAAGAACATAGTCTACTTGCCTGAGGACAGGGCAGAGCATCTGATGGAGCAGGCCTGTTGGGTCTCTTCAGTCGTCTGGTCCCAGCCTGGGTTTTTCTACACCTTCTGGGTCACATGGCAATGGCCATTGTCACAATGCCTCTAACCAGTCTCCATATGAGGATTCCCCAGTGGATGTTGGTGGTCCAATGGCACCAGCACATGGATGACCTGGACCAACTGGTAATGGTCTCTGATCCAGTCCAGCGGGTTCTATCCTGGGTGTTAGAACTGTCTAACGCCTCATGGTGGGTCCCTTTGCTATTCCGACCTCCCCTGCTAGATAATGATGTTGGATGCCTCTGGTCTCAGCTGGGGAGCCCACCTGGGAGCTCACCAGACTCTGAACATGTGGACAGCTGTGGAACAGGGACTCACATCAGTGTCCTGGAGATGTGGGCTGTCCTGTATGCCCATTGGACATTCCAGACTCATCTCTTCCCAGGTCCACCTTAGTTCAGACGAACAACATGTGCATGGTTCATTACATAAACGGGGACACATTCCTATCCCTTGTGCAGGGTGGTGATGAGGGTTTGGTATTGGGCCATTGAGCATGGTCTGGAGCTCTCCACCATCCATATTGCAGGTGTCCAGAGACATCCTGGACGGATAGCTAGCTGCTCCTCTCCAGGGCTTATGAGTGGAAACTTCTGACCCCAGTAGACTAAGATCTCTTCGACAGTTAGGGGCGCTCAAAGCTGGACCTTTGTGTCACCACTCAATGCAAAACTGACGCTTTCTGCTCGCTCAATCCTGGGCCTGGAGTTTTCTGGTGAGATGCATTGTTCCTCTCCTGGAAGGGAGGCTCCTGTATGCCTTCCTTCCTCCCTTCTCGCTCCTTCAGTGAGTACTGCTGAAGCTTCAGATGGAGGCAGCTGACATGATCCTCATAGCTTCTTTCTGGCCTCATCCAATATTATTCCCTTGCTGCAGCAGCTGGCTGTGGAACCTCCAGTACCCTTACACCTGTGCACTGGCTTGCTCTCCCAGGAACAGGAGACCCTGGTCTATCCAGACCTCGAATCTCCATCTCCATGCATGGCTCCTAAGGACGCAGTCATCGCCTGGTCTGGATTCTCCCCCAGGGTCACTGATGTCCTGGTGGCTGTCCGTAAGCTCTCCACCAGGGTGACCTATGCTATAAAGTGAAGCATTTTTCCTTTGTGCCACTTCCCCACCAGTTGTACCCCTTCACCTGCCCAGTGGATCAGGTGTTGGAGTATCTCATGTCCCTCTCTGATTCCAGATGAAGTACTCCTCCATCAAGGTGCATCTTTCTACCATCTCTGCATACCATGTACCTGTCGAGGCAGAGCTGTGGCCCAGCTGAATGTGTCCCACACACTTTCTACAAGGCATTCTGCATCTCAACCCTCCCATTCAGGACCCGGTCCCTCCTTGGGACCTCAATTTTGTGTTGGAGAAACTCACATTGCCTCCTTCTGAACTGGCTGCGAGTTGAGAGCTGCGCTATCTGTCGTGGAAAGCGCTTCTGCTCAAAGGTTTTCTCGAGCTTCAGGCTCTTATGTATAAGGAGCCTATTTGTTTTTTCACAAAGACAGGTGTCTTTGCGTACTAATACTAAGTTTCTTCCTAAGGTAGTGTCGGAGTTTACTTTGAATCAGTCTATCCACCTTCCTGTCTATATTTTCCAAAGTATTCTAATCTGGGGAGGCTTTGCTCCACACTTTGGATGTGCATAGAATCTTGTGTTACTATACACACGGACTAAGACTTTGGGGTAACAAAACGACTGATCAGACTTCCTCAAAGAGAGAGGGCACACTGGTGCCCAAACAGTGTTTGTCTAAGTGGTTAGTCAATTGCATTGTTTTCTTTTTTTTTTTTAAATTTAACTTTTATTTTTATTTTGAGGCAGAATATCACATACATGATCACATTTTATGCAATATATTAATTGTTGAGGTTCCATAATGCGCATACAGGCAGTTAATTTATAGGCATTTGATTTATATACATTGGATTGTTTAACATATCTGTGTAGTAACATTTTATTTTCTCATTATTTGGTTCTTTGACCAAACTAGGATCTCATAGACTATAGTCTTGAATAAATAATAAGATTCCCTTGCTTCCCCTTCCATCTTTTCTAGATCAACATCTCTCTCACTGGATCTCTTCCTTTGCATCAGACACCCCAGAATAATATACTATCCCAACTGTGATTAGCATGAAATACATAGGATTATCCTTTTGGTTTCATGGTACAAAGTCTGAGTAAGTCTCTAATTGGTATGCAACCCATAGTCCCCATCTAGTATTAAACGTGTTAATCCTGTTATTTATCTTGTATGAAAGACGCTCCAGGTTATATACTTCATGAATGAGGTTTCTCCAAGAGGCCTTATCAGGAATCATTTTAGTGAGCCATGATCTGGTAATAACTTTTTAGCTATTAGAATTAAAAGTGTGACCAGTTTATATTTAAGACAGCTAATCTGTATGTCTTGTGGAGGTGTTGCTGTCAGGATAAATCCTGGGTAAATAGATCAGGTATGTCAAAATATTAAGTTCCCTATAATATCTCTCCAAAAGCCTGATAGGAGTGGACAGGCCCAAAATATATGTTCTGGCCTGCTGGAGAATACCCACATCCTCTCCAGCAGAGACTACCATTTGGTGCTCCCAGTTTTAGCTGAATATCTGGGGTTCTAAAGAATCTAACCCTGGTCTTCCATGCAAACTCCCTCCAATAAGATGATGAATTTTTAGAATAAAAGTAGGTAGATTGTAACCATCTGTCTGGGTTTAGTTCTGTTTTAAGTTATCTTGCCCATCTGACTCTCACTTCGTCATGTTCCTGTGTGGACATAGGACGCATTGCCATATAAATGTTGCTAATAATGTGTTCTGATGTCTGCCTTCTATAGCCTGTACAATCAACTGTACCCTCTTAGAGGGGCTTTTGCTATCTCAGTCAAGAAGTCCGCCATCTTAACTAAAACAGCATGTAGTGCCTTATAAATTGAGAGTTCTTCTGGGGCAATCCATATGAGGATTGTAAATATGTGAATGGATGAATTCCACGGGCTTATCAGTTGGAATACATATATGCTGGAATAGTGTTCCCATTTTAATAGATCTGTCTCTAATGAGGAGGGAAGAAGTCTTTATTACAAGTTAGGCATTTAGATAGTATGTCTCTTGAGAGGTTAATCTATATCGAATGATATAAAGCCAGTTTTTACAAATTCCGTCATTTTCAGAAACCTATTCAAGGGATAACACCTGTTGTGGTCTTCCAGTAGATACGTTGGTAGGGATTCCAGTCCATTTAAGGTAATCTTAGTTATTTATAGAAGGTGTTTTTTTTTTCTGAATACGGGTTCCCTCTTTGACACTCCATCCCCAACAGGATCATTCTGATATATATAGGACCCAGTTCCAAATTTCTCATAGGTTGTCCTTTATCACTTTGACTAGTCCCCAAGTCTCTTTCCAAAAGGACTAAAACATTAAACCTCCTGCCTGACTTCTCAATAAGCTGTGTTGCATATGATCGAATGTGCATGGTGGGGCTCGATGCCAACAGGGCATGGTCAAACATTAAGAACCTCATTAAGCCTAAAGAAAAACTTTCATATGGTTGATATTATTAGGGCTCACATACTGATTTGAAGCAGTTATCTCTTTTACCATATTTCTAGTAAATTAATATAAAAATAAAAAATGTAAAGGTAGGGAAACTATTATCCATTTCCTTTAGGTACTGGGTATGCTTTGGAATAAAAAAACTTAAACCCAGCAGGAGGGTTAGGATCGGGGCATATTTTGCCACGGGCCTCCATGAGCTATTAACGCCCACAAAAATAAAAGGGACAGAATAAGTAATAAGCTGAACAGATAATGAACTTTTTCCCCAACTTATAAAAAGTAAATCGATGGTTTTCCCATAAGAATGTTGTACAAAATTGCTCAAAGTCACGCTCTCAAACACCACACCCTTCCTGTAAAATTGTCCCTAAAGAATATCAAAATATTTGGGTCTTCATATTCTGGTCCCTCTCAACAAGCGCCTCTGATCTGCTTTTAGGTATTGTTTTGCCCAGAACAGTTCGTTAATATGTCCCAAAAAATAATTATGGATATAAGTGTGATTCAGCAGTGCGTTCCCCATATGGAGAGAGGTAGGATTCGATCAGTTCCAAATAATAACCTTGACTTGTGCTTCCTCTTGAAGCTATGGGATGACAGTTTTACAGGCCTCGATATTGCCCGTACAAATTATGTTGTTACTTCCCAGGGTTCGTTAGGGAGGGGTGGGCTAAGGAAAAGGAGCCATGACGGGAACAAGGCCGCTTTGTTTATCCCTGACAAGTGTCACCCATATTTTAGAGGGCTTAACACCCAGAGCTAGAGTCAAAGGGCATCACTAGGCCTAGATTGGAGTAATCCGAGTTAGCTCTTCACTGCTTCCATCTCGCCTCCAGGCCCCTCCCCCGTCATTCGCGATTAAGTACAAATACTGTTACCAAAAAGTACCTTCAAGACATTTCAGGTTTCTCTTACAAGGATAGTAGTAGTGTCTCGAACAAACTTTGCCAACTGTTGTTTAGGATCTCTTATATAATTGCGTCATTTTCTGTTGCTATAAATACAGCAAAGAACTTCCAGGGTGTGGCTGCTTCCATGACTTGTTTCAGTCATGTATCCTAGCAAGCGTCTGTGTAGCTGCAACTTGGAGAGCTCTGTCCATACCCCCAACAAACACTACAGCCTGGACAGTGCTTCTAGGCATAGGGCTAACTTCGGCCTGGCTGTTCCCTATGGCCTTCTCTGTTGAGCCTCTGGCTGCTGTCTCCTCCTGCTGCTGTTTCATGTAGTCATCGAAACTACTTGGGACTTAGTCCTACTAGTGAATGCCTGCTACAAGAGCCTCCTCAAGTAAGATGGCATAGTTATGTAAGAACTTGCCGTAATAGTAGATCTTGAGATGAGCTCTTGCAGCTGTCTCTAACTTTCCTCCCTCCTTTCCCCTGCTCTCTGTCTGCCTTTTTCTACTTCCATGCGAATGAGTCTTCTGCCCTATTTTTTCTTTGTTTTGGTCCTCAGGAAACTTCCATGGTTTCTTCTTCTGCTGCCAGTTCTGGGTCTTTGGTGGAAGAACTGAGGAGGTGTGGGGGATGGGCTGATGGCGGCGTGGCGTTGGTGGTGGGCGGTCCCCGTGGTACACTGCTAGCTAGAAAGGTTTCTGTGCGGTCTTGGCGTGGTGGCTTAGTCCTGCTGGTGATTGCCTGCTGCAAGAACTCCTCTTGAATATCTACTGTTATGGTAAGTTCTTACGTGACTGTACTATCTGGTTACACTTTTTTTTTTTTTTTTTAATTCCTTTTTCTCTGTGGGGCTGGCAGGCAGGCTTTCTCAGAGGGCTCATTACTCCTGCACCCTGCCTCCCAAACCAGCTATGTGGTTACACTTTTAGTATCGTTTACAATGTGGTTATAGTAGCTACACTAACTGCATTGCAGTTGCAGTGTAGTTGCATGCAACAAACGTAACTACAGTGTAATTACCCTGTTGCATACAATTAATGATTAGTTACATTGAAAAGGGCACTTAAAATAAAGTGTAACCAGCGATCCAAAACAAGTGTGCATTTAGAAAATAAGTGGAAGACAAATAACTGTGGTATTCTTCTTTGTCAGGGTTACTCAGTACACACCATATCAGCCAGAGGTATCGCAGGGCAGACTGGAGAGCTTGCTTAACTACCAGACCATGGTATGTGATCTCACCGGCATGGATGTAGCCAATGCTTCCTTACTAGACGAGGGAACTGCAGCAGCAGAGGCCATGCAGCTAAGTCACAGGTAATGTAAGTGGTTGCTAAATGGAGGGAAAAATCAAGATATGTATTGTGAATGAAGCATTCTGTGAGAATGAGTTTATGCATGTATATTTAAAAAAAAAAAAAAAAAACAGTACTTTTCAGTATTCTACAAGTAGTAAGGCCTGTTGCAGTCCATAGAATTACTATGTTATAGACTAGGCAATTTTTTAACATAGCGCACGTTGCCTGGGTCCAGTACTTCTCAAAAGTGTAGTATATAAGAACAATATATAAGTACAGCTGGCAAACTTTGCAATTAACAATAATTCATTTACCAATTTAAAACTAAGGTAATGTGAACAGCCCAATAAAGTTATCAGTATCAAAACAGTACAGGTTCACATGGCTCCAAATGCTTCCATAAACTTATGAATCTTCAGTACTTTTCTAAATGTCCCTGCCAAAGGTGAACTCCTGGGATGGTTCAGTAAAGAGTGCTAAATGATAGAGGCCATCACCGAGCTGTCCCAGATTGCTTAAGGCGGGATCTCTTGATGGCCAGTGAAATTTAGCAGTGTCAGTGGCTCAGTAGGTAGCACACTCGCCTCTGAGGCCGGGAGATCAGAGGGCTGTGGGTTCAGTTCCCACATCTGGCACCTGGGTTAATATCCCAGTACTGACACTGTAGTGCAACATGAGAGGGTGCTGCACTTCTATGGTGCCGTCTTTCGGATGAGACGTTAAACTGAGGTCTCATCTGCCTGAATTTGTGGTAGTTCAGATGGATGTTAAAGATCCCATGGCACTTATCGAAAAGTAGGGGAATTTCCCGTGTCCTGGCCAAATTTCCTCATTCACTAAACAAAAATACCACCAACAGCTTAATCTGGTTCAAGGTCAGTTGGCATTCATCTGTATCCTCCTCCCCAGGTCGTGCCTGAAAATAGGCAGGATTTGTCTAGTGCACTAACCCGTCAACAAATGAAAAATAAATCTCCTCTGGGAGCAGAGGGGTGCCCAGGGACATAGAAGGCCAAGAGATCTTTGAGATAGTCTGGTCCCAGTTCATTTAGGGTTTTGTAGGTTGAAAAGCAACCTTGAAAGTGGTGCACTACCTATTTCATAGCTAGTGCAGGACGCACAGCAGAGGTGAACTATGGTCTGTGCATACCGATCCTGACCAACCTGGCTGCAGCTTCTGCGCCAGCTGCAGGTGACACACCAACATCCCAAGCAGTCATAGATATAGAGAGTTACAGTAATCAGATCTCGAGGTAACAAAGATGTTATCAGGGTCACCAGGTGCTCATACTCAAGGTTTGATCTGGGAGATATTCCACAGCTGGAAAAGCCTGCAGTGGACTGCTGCTGCCACATGATTTTCTAGAGTCCTCTTGCAGTCCACAATGACTCCCAGATTCTTTACTCTTCCAATGCTGTTATGGTTGAACCATTCAAGGATGGCAAGAATGGCACACCCTCACCCTAGCTGACCCATGGGGTTGGGGTTCCACCAGCAACAACTCCATCTTGCCAAAATGTAGGCTCGGCCCTGTGGCGCAGAGGGCTGAGGTGCTGGCGCTTACCTCGAACCATGCGGCGACCTGGGTTCAAGCGGTCTTAGGACACCGGGGTCAGCAGGGAGGGAAGAATTGAGCATCCGTGGGACTGCTGTCCTCTCCTGGGGTGGGTAGCGGGATCGCTTCACTCTGCAGCGGCCCCAGTGGAGACCGGGAGCACTGCATGAGCGGCAACAGAGGGAGGAACCAAGAAAACGGAAAACAGCCCAGGGTTGGCCGGATGACGGCGGCTGGCCTATCGGCGCCTCTGAAGAGCCTCCGTGGAAGTTCCACCTACCTCAGCAGCACCCTGGGACCGAGAGAAGAGTGTGCTGGGTATCCTCCACGGTGCCTTCCCTTCGGAGGAGGGGATCCACCCGTGAAGGGTTACGCGGGCTGCCCGGGGGTCAGGCTGCAATATGAGGTGAGGTGGGCTCCAGGGGGAGTAGTAGGAGGACGCTGGAGACCATGGCTGCCCAGCGAGAGGCAGATCCCGGCATAGGAAGGAAAAATAGAAATAATGCAAAAAAAAAAAAAATGTAGGCTCAGCCAGCTGGAGGTCATCTAGTTGGAGAATTCTTGCAGGCATCTGGTGAAAATGATAGGTACAGCTGAGCATCATCCACGTGGCAGTGAAAATTGCACCATAGCATCTGATGACCCATCCCAGATTCAGTATGTACACTGCAGATAACATGGGGACAGAACTGAACATTTGGGGAACCCCACAGCTGACCACAGTAGGGCACGATGAGGTGGATCTCATAATGACCTGCTGTGACCAGCCGGACAAGAATGACTCAAACCATTTTAAAACTCTTCCAGTGAGTTTCTGTATTACTCCAGGCAACCTATTAAAACCCCACAAACCTCGGTATCATATCCCAATGAGAGATTGAAAAGGAGTGGATTGTTACCCTCTGTCCCAAGCCAGGAACAAGTCATTAAACACCCTGACAAGCACAGTCTCTGTGCTGTGGCCACAGACCAGATTGGAAAGGTTCGAGATGTCACATTTCTCAAGGTCGGTCTCAATCTGCACTGCCATTATCTTGTCAATAATATTCCGCAAAGGGGATGGTTTGAGACCAGCTTGTAGTTTGTCTGCAATTCCAGGTCCAGTGATGGCTTCTGGTTTCACCACAGCTCTCTTCAGAGCTGCTGGAAAACACTCCTCCATAAGGGAACAGGAGACACTGTACCCAGGGTCTCCTGGCAGTCCATCCGCAACTGGGTATGCCAAGGATCTGAATCACAAAAGTGGGCAGTCTGGAGATTACTAGAGCATCTCTGCCACCAAAGTACACAAGAGTTAGAAGGTGTCTCCGCATGAGTGGGTGCAGCAGCAACATGGCAACGGCAAACATTTCCAAACGAACAGTAAAGCAGCAGTTTCACTGCACATCTTGTTCATTTGAAATGTTCACCTCCTCCAGCAGAACTGGCTGACTTTATTCCAGAGCTCCAGAGGGCCCTGGCTTATTTCTTATCAGACAGTCAGCGGCCAGAAAGATTTTGCTCTAATGGAAATCTGATTTCTTCTAAAGACTGGCCAAACTCCTTATACATTTTTTCTCTCTATAATCTGTTTGTGCCTCCTCGACCCTGGCGAGGCAGGGCTCCCCCTTCTGCTGGCTTCCTCCACCCTTTCCACCATCCATGGTCTCCCTTCACTTAACCTGATGGCGAAGGTACCCATGGATTACTCCCGGCAGGACCAGCAGGGGAGTGCCACCCCACAAAAGTGCATTATCCAGTTTTTCCTCACCACAGGTCGGCTTGGTGACATGGCGGTGGGGATGTGGGGAGCAGATGTCATGCTCATCATGCCTATTTCTTCCTCCAAGCATTTTCTCCCTATTACATCCTTGGGCCTCAGCAAACTTGGTCGCCATGTGCACCACTGGAACATGTGGCCCTGCTCCAGTCACCTGGCCTAATGCTAGGGGTCCCCATTTGCCTGATGCTGCCACCGAGCCTCCACTCAGTGGCAGCCAAGAGCCAGGAAGATGAGCCTCCCAGTCCAGGAGATGAGAGCTGTTTAGTGGCTGCTTGTTGCTAACATTTCATTGCTTTATTTTTTCTCTGATTCAAATTGTTGTTGCTGGTATACCTTCTTCTGCATTATTACAAGGTGTGCTACAGGTGTGTGCTAACAGATTACTGCTGTAATCTTCTGATTCAAATTGTCTTTTGCAAGGTATATCTTCTGTTACTGCTTTATTTTTCTCTGGAGCAAAGTGTTTCTTACAGGGTATATCTTCTCTGAAATTACTGTATTACAGGTGGAGCTTACATTTTGTGACTTTTATCATTGGGCTAGCAAAATTACTGTTTGACACTGTGTTTTATTTTATTCTTGTTTGTTGAAAAGGTTTGTTGTCTCAGAGGTGTTTCAGTCTCCTCTCACATTGAAGGAGCTAATTGCTTTTCCTCCACAGCTCTTCCAAAGGATTAGTGTGTATGTGGGGGTGGAGCTGGCAAACTGTCAGTAATTTCTAACAGAAAGAAGGGTTAAAAGTCAAGTTAGTTGATATCTTGGAGGTAGAAAACTTGGTTTGCTGGCCAAGGCACCTAGCTTCACCTGAGCTCTTTCCTTCTAAGACTGCTTGAAAGGCAGAGTAGAGAAACTTACCAGAGCAAGGGAGAAGGATTAAGACTTAGTTTGGCTAAGCAGATTTACTGTGTGGTGGTGTTTTTATTTTTTACTCACAGGGATTGCTACTGTTTGTTGCTAACATTTCATTGCTTTATTTTTTCTCTGATTCAAATTGTTGTTGCTGGTATACCTTCTTCTGCATTATTACAAGGTGTGCCTACAGGTGTGTGCTAACAGATTACTGCTGTAATCTTCTGATTCAAATTGTCTTTTGCAAGGTATATCTTCTGTTACTGCTTTATTTTTCTCTGGAGCAAAGTGTTTCCTACAGGGTATATCTTCTCTGAAATTATTACAGGTGGTGCTTTACAGGTTTTACAGTTTTATCTAACATTAGGATAAGCTTTCAGGGTTACTGCATTTGTTGTTGACTGATTGTTTCTGCTCTTACCTCCTTGTTCTTTCGTCCGTGGTTCTTCTTTTACTGCTTTATTTTCTCTGGAGCAAAGTGTTTCTTACAGGGTATATCTTCTCTGAAATTATTACAGGTGGTGCTTTACAGGTTTTACAGTTTTATCTAACATTAGGATAAGCTTTCAGGGTTACTGCATTTGTTGTTGACTGATTGTTTCTGCTCTTACCTCCTTGTTCTTTCGTCCGTGGTTCTTCTTTTTAGGCAGGGAAGATAAAACTCTTCCAGGTCGAGAACAAGAAGGGTAGATTAGCCTGTCCACAGTGCAAGAAGAGTTGGGCTGGTCTGTTACCTGAGGCAATCACCTGTCATGGAACGGCATTTCTCATGCAGCTTGCCTCTGATAGTCCTTATAATGGGCCCCAAGCCATCCTGTTCTCCACCGACTGAGACAAACGCACACGCTCCTGAGAAGGTCGGGTGCTCAATAGAAACAATAACAAAATAAGGAACAACACTGGCACTCCTGTAAGATGCAAAAAAATTCACACAAGTTGCAGTATAACCAAGCCACCAGATTTATTAGTTCAAATGGTATGGTACTAGGCCACAGTGCTTGGCGTCATAGGCGTGATGCTTCGCATGGGGTGTGGCTTTCAGAGGTGCTGCTTTATTTATAAGGCAGGCATTTAAAGGTACAGTGTAATATAAAAACAGCAATGTAAAGCAAATCAGTACACACACCATATAAATATGTGAGTTGCTTCTAAATATTTTAATTGGTGAAAAAACCCTAATATGATGAACTCCCAATAATAGAAGGAGCAAACATAAATAATTACAAGTAGCTAAGAATTAATATTCAGTGTTATTTGCTAAACTGCCTTTGCAGTGGCTAACTTTTTTTTTTTAATCTGTTTTTTCCATATTCGGGTTTTCCTCCTTGTGGTCAGGACAGACTGGCTCCCTTGAGCTCCACCCACTCCTCCCACCATCCTGCACCTCTCTGGGGATTTAGCTGAGAGCTGGACCCCCACACTAATTCCACCCTTCCTGCCCCTCCACCCCTGTGGCGGGTTCAGGACGGGAGGCCGCCCATGCACAATCCAGTTCTCGAGCCCCAGGTTCCCCAGTGATGCAACGGGCGAAGATCAACAGAAAGGCTTCATTAATGCCTGTCTGGCAACCATTTTCCACCATTTGTGTCCTGTCCATGCTGGCATGTGCTCATCAACGTACATGTTTGAGGCACCGCGAACTGCAGAGTTCTGCGGCACCTCCCTTCCTCTGCCCTCCTTGACCCATACTTCCACCAGGCTTGCACCTGGTGGCAGTCATCGGCAGAGAGTGCAGTTCTTTGTCCCCCAGGAGAGAACAGTCCTGTGGGTGCTCGATCCTCTCCTTCTTGGCTGACCCCAAACAACCCAAGCTGCGTTCCTGAACACTGGTCGCTGGTGTGAGTGAGGTAAGGTGCTTAAGTGCCTCAGGCCTCTGTGCGGCTGCTAACTTGTTCTCACATGCTTGTCTTTCTCTTCCAGGATTTTGACTATACACAACTTTGTGTGCTGAATGTTTTAAAGAAGATTTTGAAATAGAATTTTCTATTAGCATTTCATTGTATTCTTGTAGTGGCTTTATCTGTTGTGGTTCATGTAACATTCCATACTCGAACCCCTTTTCCATCCTGCAGTTCCCCTCTCACCCCCCACCAAATCATCAATTCTCCTCATTCTTAGTTCCAAGTAGTCTCTCTGCACTTGCAACTTCCTCCTTTTATTCCCCATTCCTTTTCCTACATTTGTCCTCTCCTAGTTTCTCTCTGTTCGTTATTTCTTCAGTCATTTCTCTCTTCCCTGTGATTTGTCTGTTACTTTTTAAACTTATTTTATTCATTTTAAATGACAAAACAAATGCTTATGTCACAATTAGGAAGCGTCAGACACTCAATATACATGTGGTACATCATATAGGATTTGAGCATCTCCTAATATTGTCCATGGTGGGGAGGATCCCAAGAAAATGGCGTTCATATAAAACAGAGAAGCAATGCTGTGCTTAGTAGCCCAGGAGCACATGGCAAATCACGAAAGTTT
Organism: Neoceratodus forsteri; assembly: GCA_016271365.2. NCBI lineage: Eukaryota > Metazoa > Chordata > Ceratodontiformes > Ceratodontidae > Neoceratodus > Neoceratodus forsteri. The sequence continues at coordinate 826,404,845 of CM057453.1, read as the reverse complement.
GAGAAGTACCCTGAAAGTCCCAAGATGCCTAGCCTAAAAAGGACTTTGTGCCATGTTATATCTAAAAATAAATTTGTGATTGGCAACTTAACATTGTAGTAGCCTATAGTCAGCAACTCGAGTCTAACAGCTACCATTAAATTACCAACAGTAGAGCACGAGATAAAACTACTACCCTCTATTAATAATAAAAAGAAATAAAACAGTAGAAAAACTTTCTAACTCTTATAACAGGAGCTTGTCAAAACGAGTGAACAAAAACTGGAAATGTCCAATGCAGATACCATTCTAATAAAATGTCTCATAGGAGCAAAGTCCCTGTTAATGGATAGCAGTATAACTGTATGTGTAATGGCATGGACCACTCCACCTTCCTCTGATCAATCCTGGTCTTCTTCTTGATCACCCGTTCACTTCTTCTGAGCTGTCGGAGAGCTGCTGCCCATTTTCCGCATCAAGGGGTCAGTAAACAAATAAACCTGATCATCCCGAACAAATCAGTTTGGCTGGAAAAGTGTGTGTGTGTGTGTGTGTGTGTGTGTGAACTTCCAGGTCACGAAGCACTCTCCACACCCCATCAAATTTTATACCAGCAGCTCTAGATATGCAAGGAAAAAAACAGACAGCAAGGGAGGGCTGAGAGACAGTGAGAGCCAAAGAATTGCGAGATTGTCGGGTGATCAAATCAGAAATCTCACAGGAAAATTGGGTTGCGAACCAGACAAAGAAACAGACAAGAAAGAAAAGACTAGATCCTTTCATTTAAACACTTTCCCATAACTGGGAGAGGGTCCTATTCCACCCTGTCACATACACTCCCCTCCTTAAGAGGGAACCTGTTTTATTAGACAGGTTTCCAAAACTTTCATTAATTCTCTAACATTTGCTGCTTTCAGCAGTTAAGCACATGTGCATGATCTGTTTTTATTCTAACAGTACAGCAAGCAGTAAAGTTCAAACCCATACATTTGTTTTCAACCTTCAGAACCCTCAAGTCCTGTTCCATATCTTGACAGAGAATCAGCATTGCTATTCTCTTTACCAGATTGTGTATCACAGTGAATTTAAATGGCTGTAGTGCCAGGTACCACCTTGTGATTCTGGAATTTTATCTTTAATTTGGTTAAACCAACAGAGAGGTTGTGATGTGTTATAACTACAAAGTCAGTTTCTAGCAAATGAAACTTAAGGGACTCCATGTCCCACTTTGCTGCTAGACATTCCGTCTCAATGGTGGAGTACCTTTCTCTCTGTCATGCAATTTCCTACTTATGTACAAAATAGGATGTTCTGTCCCATTTACATTTTGACTCAGTACTGCACCTAGGCCTACCTCGCATGCATCTGTTTGTAGCAAAATGGTTTCTCAAGGTCTGGGCTTCTTAAAATAGGGGCAGAACATAATGCAGCCTTTATGGCTTGAAAAGCTTCATCACACTTTAGTGTCCATTTTACATTATTTGGGTACCATTTTTCGTGAATTCAGTGAGGGAGTAGCTAATTCTGCAAAGTTGGAACAAATCTCTGATGATAATCAGCCAGCCCTAAAATGACCTGACCTGTTTCTTTGGTTTAGCTACAGCTTCTGTTTTAGAAACCTCTGGCTTGACTTCTCCATTTCCCCAACACATAGCCCAAATATCTGGTTTCCTGCATGCCCAATGCACATTTGGTAGGATTAATAGTCAGACCTGCATTTTTGATAGCTTGGATAACTGCTTGTAGGTGTTCCAGGTGGCTTTTCCAGTCTGGACTCTACACCATGACATTGTCCAGGTACGCAGCACAATAACCAGTGTGAGGTGGTAAAATTACATCCATGTACTGCTGGAATGTAGCTGGAGCACCATGTAAACCAAATGGCATGGTGGTGAACTGATGGAATCCTATAGGGTGACAAATGCAGTTTTGTCTCTGGATTCTTTAGCTAAAGGTATTTGTCAGTAACCCTTGGTGAGATCAGGGGTACTGATGTACTTTGTACTCCCCAGTCTGTCCACCAAATCATCTATTCTGGGCAGAGGATAACTGTCAAATTCTGACACTTGATTAAGTTTCTAAAATCAAGGCAGATTCTAACACCCTTCTTTTTCTTTACAATTACCAGCGGAGATGACCATGCACTCCTCAACTTCTCTGATACCCAGTTCTTTCATTTTTGTATTTTCTGAACCACATCAGCTCTTAAAGGAAAACTGTCCAAAACTGTACTGGCAATTACCAGGGCTGCAAAACGCTTGATTAGCAGAATCTGTACATCATAGCTAACCTTTGCCTAGTAGTTTCTTTGGTTTCTTGCCTGTTTAGTGGTTTCTTGAACTGTCCTGGATGCGCCATTTGGAAACTGCTGCAGACTGTAAGACAGAGCGTGACCTTAGTGACTTGATGTTCTTCCTGCTGTGTACTGGAATGCTTGTACATGACGAGCGGGGCACATTTTACGGACTGAAAATAATGTCAATGTAGAACTCCTTGAGCTGTACCTCTAGCAACAACTCCGTTAAAAACAGAGCAGTGTAAGGTACTTCATTTTGTAAAGAAAGTTGTGGCTCTGATTCTGGGCATGTGTAGTAGTGCTCAAGCTCTGAGTTCGGGCATGCAGTAGTGCTCAAGCTCTGAGTTCGGGCATATGCAATAGCTAGGTGCTACTCGCATGCCCGAGCTCGTAGCCACAACTTTCTTTACAAAATTAACTACTACACTGCTTCATTTTTAACAGGAGTTTTTGCTAGAGGTACAGCTCAAGGAGTTCCATATTGCACATTATTTCTTTTTAGTATGTGAAAATGTGCCCGTCAATATGAATGAGCATTCCAGCATACAGCTGGAAGATCAGGGAGTTCATTAGTATACAAGTTGCGTGCTCTGGCTGCTACCCTCCATGAAATGGTGCCACCTCTATGGAACTTCAAATATTGATTCCTAATGAAAGACATGAGCTACAACAGAAATGCCAGTCTCTCACTGCAAGTTGGCAGGTGACTAGGACTGGGAAGAAAATGGGGATTAATGCTGTTTTCTTTAACCGCTCCTGGCAACCTGTATGTCTTTTTGCCCAATAGACGCGCATTCCTTATCACTGTTATATGCTCAACCCTTTTTGCTTGGCCTGGTACCATGGTAAAAGTACTGTTAAATGTCTTTAGCACATTACAGATGTCTGCAGTTTGTTCTGAGGTTAAGGAAACATTCACCTTTACAGCATCAGCATTTGCAGTTTGCTCCAGTCTATCATAACCTACATCATATCTTCCTTATCAGTTTCTGGTAAAACTAGCAAAGTAGCTTTTGGCATTTTTCAACTCACTTCTTGAGGAGGTTAGCATGGGATATCTTAGTAGGATTTTTCCTGGCAGGGTCTCAGTCTCATAGTTGACAGTGCCAGTACATCTAAGAACCTTATATGGCCCTTGCCACCTCATTAACAGTTTTTTTTGTTGTGGGTAACAGCAGCAAAACCTTTTCACCTGTCTCAAACTTTTTCTTTTACCCCATGGTCATAATATACCTTCTGCTGATTTTGGGCTGCTTCCTGATTACTATGGGCAATTTCAACATATTTTGCCAGCTTCTTTCTTAGGGCACACATATAAGACACTATAGATGGTTTCTGAGTGGGGTTATCTTCCACGTTCTTTTATCACATCCAGTGGCCCTCTTGGCTGCCTACCATACAGCATTTCAAATAGTGAAAACCCTGCTTGATGTCTGTGGCACTTCTCTGTAAGCAAAAGTAGGTAAGGTAAGTATTGGTCCCAATCTTTCCTTCCCTTTCACAAACCTATTTAACATGCATTTTAGGGTTTGGTTAAAATGCTCAACAGACCATCTGTCGGAGGGTGATGGGGGTTCTTATGGTAGTGATACCTAGTAGTCTGTAACTGCTCCTTAAATAATACAGCACCAAAACAGGGTACCTTCTAATTTAAAAAAATACTTGATACTCCTAGTTTTAAACTGTACATTAGATCATCAAAGGATTTAACTATGTTAACAGTTCCATTTTTGCACACTTCAAGAGGACAACGTTCATTTGCACGTTATGCACCTACAACTTGGAATAATATTCCAGCACATATAAGAAGTATGGGTAGTTACGGTCATTTACAGTAGCTCTGAAAATTATTTCATGAATTTGTCTAAATGTAACTGTGTTTAGACTGATACTTGATGAAGGTCTGTTGATAATGGAATTCTATGAATTCTGTATTTTCATAATGGCTTAAATTCTATTGAGTCTTGTATTTACACTCTTGTGAGATTTTATATGATGTGGAATCTGTATTCCTATTTAATTCATGTTTTGTGTTAACTGTACAATCTATGTATTCTGATTGACCACGGGTTGTACCTGTAAAGGGATTTTATCCCAGTGTGCTTACCATACAAATAAAATCAAATCAAAAATTACTACCCTGATCAATAATAATTTTTAGGTATGCCCCTCTGCTGAAAATTTTGGTAAGCTCTGCTGCAACTTTTGGGGCTGTAACAGTACGCATTGGAACTGCTTCTGGGTATCGAGTAGCATAGTCGCATACTACCAGGATAAATCTATTACCCTTTTACTTTTGTCTAAAGGAACAACCACATCCATTGCAATTCTCTCCAAAGGCACATCTATCAAGGGTAGGGCACCTTGTCTCTACTAGTGACTGGGGCTACTTTCTGACATTCGGCACAGGAATTACAATAGGTAGCAACATCTTCATGAATTCCAGGCCAGTAAAATCTATACAGCAACCTGGCAAGGGTGCGATCCCTCCCTGAGTGACCAGCCATAGGACTATCATGTGTTATCTGTAACAACTCTGTTCTATACTTCGTGATATAACCAATTGTTCTGTTTGTTGGTCAGAGGTTTAACCAAACTCTGTACAGTAACCCATTACATTTTTTAAACATTGGTGCACCCTGTTTTGGTTTCACCCCAGCTGCTTGCAATAACCCTGGAGAGAAATATTGTTAGCTTGCTCTGAAAGAAAATCACAGTCGGTTAACAATTTAATTTTAGCATTTTCCTGTTTTAACCCTTTATGTCCATCAGTCATTTGCTGCCACAGTTTCTTCAGGCATCGTCTTTCTTTCTTGGATTTCCAGATCTTGAGCTGTGCTCAAACAAGTCGAATCAAAATCACTGAAAGGAAGTGTCCCCACCATCTGAAATTTTCTTTTCCTGAGCTCTTATCACCACTGCTGCTGAAACATCAGGATTCACTCCCCTTTGATCAACTCAGTAAATCCTGGAAATTCATTTCCAATAATCACAGGTACAGGTAACTTGGGTACTACCCCACTTTCATTTGGTGTGACACACCCTTAGCAGTCAGTCACTTGGGTGGTGGGATAGTATCAGTGTCCCCATGGATACAGATGACACCAGTACTTGATCCCTTTGCTAATGTTTTCCCAGCACTTTACCATGCACTAGAGTCTGTCTGCTTCCTAATCAATGTGTCTCTTCATAGTCTTATCCTCACCTTCACATCTGTTAAGTACTTGCCCTAATTTGCCAAGGACAGATCTGCTCCAGTGCCACTCTCCTTGCTACAGCAATTTCTTGCAATATAACCTGGCTTATTACAGTTCTAGCAGTTAACTTCTTTGGGCCCAGATTTGTTACCCCACCAGAGTTCTTATCAGGCTTGGAGTTTAAATAGGAAAAAGAGTGTCTTATCAGTGCTAGGCTGTTACCTCGCTGCTGTGGTGTCTGTCTGGCCATTTGGTAGTCCTCGGTCAAAGAAACCGCTTTTCCCCTCTCTGGTCGGTTTTCCTTTACCCAGAGCTGCACATCTGTAGGAAGATGTTGATGAATTGCTCCATGGCAAATGTGTCGATCTATGGGACTGTTTTGCTCCTGGTTGGAGCCATTTTATCAGGAGTTCTCGGAGTCTGATGAAGGCTTCTAGGATTGTCAACCGAGTTGTACCTCAGAGATCGAAACCTCTGCTTGTATGTCTTTCCGGAAATGTCATACCTTTTCAGGATTTTGCTTTTCACCAGATCATAGTTTTCTGACTGTAGTGTCCATACTGATGTAGGCAAGTTGAGCTTTCTCTGTCAGGTAGGGTACCAGTCTGATTGTCCATTGCTGCTTTGGCCATTGGCAGGCTGTGGTAACTCTTTTCAAAAGTTGTCAGATATGCCTCAATATCATCCGAGGGACATAACTTTGTAAGATTAATGGCTTTAAGTTGCTTACATTTTGTTGCTCATCTGGATCTGTGCTGGACACTCTGCCTTTTGACAGCTTGCAAGGCGCCCAGCCATCGCTGCTCCTGTTGCTGCATCTCTTCTCATCTGCTGCTCCTGTCGCTGCATCTCTTCTCTCCTCTGCGCTTCTAAATGTTTCATCTCTTTTTCTGTCTGCTTCTCAGTCTCTCTTGTTGTATAGCCCACTATTTGAGAAAGTCCATCAGGCTTTCTGGTTCTGTCACTGCCTGTTCTTTTCCATGACTTGTGCTGGCTGTACAATCTCAGACTGGACTTCTCTCTGCTAGTTTGGCTGTCATTCTCCTGGTAACCACTCCTGGACATGCTGCTTCAGAATCCATACCTTTCTCTGTGCTTCCCTGGTAGTAGGTCCGGTGATCACTCACAAAACACCTGTCTTAGGGTATGCAGGCGTAAATCCCTTGAGGCGGACACCGTCTGTCATCGAGGCATAGGTCAGGAAGCATAGGAAAACCAGGAGCAGTTGTAGAATTCACCAAAATTATTTATTTACACTAGCAGTATCATAAAATAACCTTATTCAGTATAGCTATTTACAAAGGCAAAATAAAATAAGGTTTTCTTTCAGTCTCTGTGTCCCTTGTTCTCCTAAATCTTTCATACAGTTGCAGCTTAGCTCTTTTATAAGTCTTTTCAACTCCCATTCTTGGCAAGCATCCTCTTCTTGTAAGTTTCAGGGCTGCAGAACAGTGTGCTTTGAGCTGAGGCCCCTTCTGCAGCTTTTGCAAAGCTTACAAATTTGTACTCAAGTAGTCTCTACAGTTTACAATAGTTTTCTGCAATCATCTCAAAATATAATTATAATTATATATATTTCAGCAGTAACACTATATATTTTCTAAACAAAAGTGATCCCATTATCAGTTACATTTTCATACAATGATTTGCATATTTTATATCAGCAGATCTAGGTATGCAAGGGGAAAACAGACAGCAAGGGAGGGCTGAGAGACAGTGAGAGCCAAAGAATTGTGAGATTGTCAGGGTGATCAAATCTGAAGTCTCACAGGAAAATTAGGTTACACAACCAGACAGAGAAATAGACAAGAAAGGAAAGAATAGATCCTTGCATTTAAACACTTTCCCCATAACAACTGGGACAGGGTCCTATTCCACCCTGTCACAGTCGGAAGAAAGCCTAAGGCCAGCCCACTGGTGCAACGGTAGCACTACCACTTGCAATGCCGGTGCCCAGGTTCGGGAACAAGCCTGGGGAGCCGGCCGGGGAGGAGGCTTAGCGTCCTAGGACCACTTGCCTTCTCTGGGAGATTGGGGCTCGGTGCTTGGCTGACCCTGGGTGGAGGCCTGAGTGCAGCAAGCCCAGCCACATATAGGGAGCAGCGTGGCAGACATCGGCGCTGCGCCTTGATGTCGGGTGCATGTCACGTGGTGGAGAAAATGGGAAAATGTCTCGCTGCGCTCCTGGTAGCGGCACACCAGGCCCAGATCCCCAGTGCCCCACCTGTCCTGGAGTAGGTGTCCCAATGAAAGTAAGGAATTCAGGGTGTACAGGCCCCACCTTGTCCCCGCCTGGGGGCAGACCACGGCTACATAGGGATCGACCACTCCGGACTCCAGGTAAGAAGGCGGGGACAGAGGCCATAGGCGTACTCCCAAAGGGTGGAGTGCAGTGGACGGGGGAGTATAAACAGCAAATAGAATAAAACAGAAAACTTAGAAATGTATTTAAAACTTAAGACAATGGAGGACAAATCTCATATGTTGCAGGCTGCTTCTTTTCCCACAGCTCACCATTGATCTGCCATTCCTGTGATCAATGGCACAACCTGTTCACTTGTCAAAGAAAGACAAAAGGAGAAGGCTGCCAAATCGGCAGAAAAAACACTGCACTGCCAATAAAGAGAAGCAGTGGCATCGTGACAAAGGTGCGTCTCCTGCCAGGTTTCTTTCTCCTCTTAAAAGAGGTGAGTCTGGGTGGGACAGATCCCAGACTAAGTTTTCAGGTTTTGCTGCCCTCCCTCAGATCGTCTCTCAGACACCATGGTTGGGGTCTGGCACTGGCTGTAATCTCCCACTGGCAGGATTCGCAGCTGATTCCTCTGTGAGGCACTGTCCTGTCAAATCAGTCATTGATGACCCCATTAGGGTCTGTGGATAAGATGTTGTTCCAGACTATGTCTGAACTGTTTCAAAGGCTTCTGCCACTGACTCTGCCATTGGCGCCATTCCTGTCACCATCGCCAGGTCCACCACCGCAACTTTGTTGATGCTGCTGCTGCCCTCAAGCAAGTTACCACATTTTGCTAGAGCTTTTTCTAGGGCCGTGGATATGTTGTTCATCCACACTTCTTGGCATTGTCCCTTTCCCTTTAAATCTGCCAGAAGGTCTTGTTGGCTCCTCCCACCACCCGGGTGTTATAGCCTTGGCTGTGTCCCTTGACGCCGATCTTCCTGTCCGCTAGAAGATTCAGGCTGCCTCCTTGTGCTCTCGCATCCTGTAGGCCCTGGCTTCTAAACTTTTGGTTATTCTGAAAATTCGCCTTATTCGTGTTAGCGATTGTCACTGTTGCTTTTTGATTATGGAAGACAAGTTTTCCCTGATTTTCGGGTGCCCGTGTGGCTAGAAGATGTTGCGTCACGGACCCAGATACCACATGGGTCTACTGTTTTGGTGTTGGCCATGACACCAACGACCTGCAAGTTTTGCCTTACCTTTCAACCTAACGCCCTCAACGACTGTCTCTGATGCTTTAAATTGGACAAGCCCGAAAAATGGAACCCGCTGGTGAAGTCCAAGGAGGCCCAGTGGGTGGATTCTGCGGCTGCGGGATCCTCCGAGCAGTTGGAGTGCATGCAGCCTTCGAGGAGGAGCGCCGGCCCATGGAATCTTCCTCTCTGGGCTTCTTCTTACATTCAACCTTGGCTCCACTTTCTCGGGTTCCTTCCGGAGAGTTGTGCCACTCTGTCCCGACTAAGGGTGAGGGTCCTCGCAGACTCGCACTCCTCTTGGTCCCGTAAGCCGGGAGAGGGACCTGGGACTGTCTTCATCTTGATGGAGATGCTCTTGGGATCAGGAGAGATCTCGGTCCCAGGAGCCAGCCATTTCAACCTTGGTCGAGATTGCCTCTTCGGCTGCTGGCTTGTTGGCTCTCGCGTCTGGCCAGTTGACCGAAGTTTGATCGATGAAGTTGAGATTGTTCTCGACCCGATCCACTGTTGACTCCTCAATTGGACTCCGGTCCTTTCCTTCCCTGATGAGGAGACCCAGCCGCTGGGAAACTCCACCAAGAAGTGGTCCCTGACCCCTGGAAGTCTCTGGTCTCACCAGCATCTCCCGAGTGATCGAGTTGGCCTGCCTGATCTCGATCAAGGTCTCTGATGCCCCCAACCGACAGGCCGAGGAAGGTGCACAAGCATGCCAAGAAGAGGTGACGCCACCGGTTGTCCTCTTCCTCCTTGGATGAGGAGAGGCTTCGCAGAAACTCTGTCGATGCTGCAAGGACCTCATGTGGCAGCAGCTGATTTTGTTCGGGCATCAGCCGACCCCAGCTTCCACCCCAGCCATTACTTGGCTTTCACCTCCCAGGCCAAGTCTACTCCTCAGGAACCAGTAAAGTTGTTTCCTCCGCCCCGAGCCGGCTAAACCCCTCTGGTTCAGCCTAATCCAGTCGCTCCACCAATTCTGATGGAACCGCCCTAAGCAGCCTGTGGAGAGGCTCCTTCTAAGGAAGCTCGGCTGGACACTGGGCTTCCCGATGTCTTTTGGTCATTGTCACCCTGATTGCTCTAGGCGGTCATGGTGACCTGAAGGGTCAACCGCTGTATCCAGAGTCTTCGGATTCGGATGACACTGGCCTTCATTCTCATCCATGGGACGACAAGTCTGATGGTGGACCTTCAATCCTTGCACCTGACAGCCTGATACATAAGTGGGTAGAGTTCAGGCTTTGGGTCTCTCAGGATGTACTCACAGTGGTGGAAGCATCAGGAAGGGTCGACCAGGAGCGTTATGCCTTCAAATGGAAAAGGTTTTCTTTTTTTTTTTTTATTCTGTATTTTTGCTGGTCACGCTGTGCAAGTATCTGCCTGGTCACGGACCCTTATACCCCACTTTCCTTAGGCTTGACTCAAGACACCCCGGCTTGCCTCGGGGTGGGGTTGCGACACCTAGGGTGTCAGTGCTGCGAATCGTGAGACTAGAATCATGGAGCTGGTCCCAAGCTGATTAGGGCAGGGCAGGCTTCATAGAGGTGGGCGCAGCTGTATTTTTCTTAGTTTTTCCCGAGGGGCTGAGACATGCAGTGATGACCTGTGTCTGTCCTGCCCTCTACTTCTTTCGGATGCCGGGGTTAGTAATTCCTCCCAGCTCCGCTAGGACTCTTCGCCAGACATTCTCCACGGCCCTCTTCTCCAAAGGAGAGCAGCCCGGAGGTGCTCGATCCTTCTTCCCCGCCGGCCCTCCAGCTCCCTGGGTCCATTCCCAAACTGGGTCGCTGGTGTCACAAGCGGAAATTCAACCGCTGCACGTGGGCGGCAAATGGAAAAAGTTTTCCATTTGGTGTCCGGGCAAGGGCCTGGATCTTCTGTCCTGCCCAGTGTCTAACATTCTAGACTTACCTTTGGTTGCTGTCCAAAGGGGTCTTTGGTCATCAACCCTTAGGGTGCACCTGGCAGCCATCTCTGCTTACCGGGTGTGGGCGGTCAGCAGACGATGCACAGGAGACAGTGGTGAGCACTTTTCAAAGGCCTGGATCCATTTCCCCTCCGGTGCATGAACCTCCGCCTCCATGGGATCTACTGCTGGTCTTGGCACAGCTCATGGGCAAGCCATTCAACCAATGCAAAAGTGTGAATTGTCACACTTGTCACGGAAGAGCGCCTTCATGGTGGCTGTCACGTCTGCCAGAGGGACAGGGAGCTCCAGGCGCTTTGTGGACTCCCTTTTCTGGTCTTCCACAGAGGCCCCCACCGAAATTCCTTCTGAAGGTGGTGTCAGAGTTTCACCTTAACCAGGTGTCGACTCTGCCAGTGTACTACCCTAGGTGCACTTGAGGCCGTACAGGCTCCATACTTTGGACCTGAGATGAGCTCTCTCCTATTATAAGGAGAGGATGGCGGAAATTGGGAGAGGTTCGCCAGCTGTTTGTCACCTACACCAAAGCCGCTTTGGCAGACCTGCAACAAAGAGACGATCGCAAGATGGAGTACATCTTGCTTAAGTCTATGCTAGGAGTTGGCGGGCAAGGAGCCTCCCAGAGGTATAAGGGCTTATTCCACCTGCCATACCGCTGCATCGGTGGCAGCTTCCAGGGACATCCCCATACAGGAAATCTGTCGGGCTGCTACCTGGAAGTCAGCAAACATCTTCATCACCCATTACCACATCGACCTTGAGTCACGCCGATGCTGGTTTGGGGCCTCAGTTCTCTAATCTCTGTTCCCTAAGTAGGGGTGTGCTTGCCTCCCTCCTCCTGGAGAACTGCGTGAGTCTGCCAAGAAGTGTTGATGAACAACATATCCACATCCTAGAAAAACAGGTTACTCACCTGTAACAGTAGTTCTATGAGTGGCATATGTTGTTCATCCTATCGTTCCATAACCTCCCGGCTGCGATGCACACACCTGGCTTCCAGCGGTCTAAGATTCTGGCGCCATTGGGCGGAGCTAAGGGTTATACCGCCCAGGTGCGCCGCCGGAGGAGCCAGCTTGAAGACCTTCCGCAGATTTAAAGGAAAGACAATGCCAAGAAGTGTGATGAAAAACCGTATACCAATCCTAGAACTACTGTTACAGGTGAGTAACCTGTTTTTATCGATACCTGAACTGTTGATGATCCCTCCAGTGCGGCCTCCTTATGCCATAGACATACTGCCTATTACCTTCGATGAGAGGAAGGGCTGGAATATAATCCAGACCTGATGGAGGAGGACTATGAAGAGGTGGAAGAAGGCTTGAACACCCCACCCATTGTGGTGGGTTTCAGTTCCACTTTATCTTAATGTAATGAGGACAATTTATATAATATACCTAGGTCCCTCTTCTAGATGCCTGTTTTCAGGCTTTCCTGCAGTAGTTTCCATGACGTTGAGGTCTCTTCTTACCTAATCCAAAGCCTCCGGGTCAAGGCAGAGGTTTTCTTGAGCCTATGCCCACCGTGGTGAGGTTATTCCAGGGGACCCAGTCATGGCTTCCAGTGGACCCAGACTTCCCCATAGGCCTTTGCTGTCTGGTGCCCATGCAAGGGTCACCAGTGGTGTGGGTCTCAGTGGCTCGCCAGTCGCCCTGGAGCCTTCTGACTCCACCAGCCCCTGCAGATCAGGGCATCTGGTGGGAGGCTGCATCCTCCGCTTCCTTCCAAAGATGGATAGAGCTCATGACAAATACATGTGTGTTCGAGGTGGTTAAGCAAGGACATGCGCTAGAACTTCTCTGTTCCTCCCATATTCCTTGCTTTGCCAAACTGTTATGCTCCCCAGCTGCTGCAAGGGTACTGGCTGTATGCACTGAACATGAAGGACACTTGCCTCCATATCAAGATCCCCAAGTCCCACAGACAGTACCTGTGGTTTATACTGCAGGGCTCTCACTGTCAGTTTCATGTATTCCCTTTTGTCTTGTGCTTCACACTGTATGTCTTTACCAAATGCTTTGCAGCATTTGCAGCTGCCCTCTGATGGGAGGGCCTTTGTTTTCCTGTAGCTCAGCGAATGGCTTCTGAAGGCCCATTGAAGGAGGCAATAATTTAAACACTGTTCTGCACCAAACAGCTCTTTGAGCAGTTGGGCATTGTGAACAAGCTCAAACTCGGAGCTCACTCCGTGCAGCATCTCCAATACATAGGGGCAGGTCTGGATGTGGGACTGGGTCGGCCTTTTCTTCCCTCAGACCTTGCTATGGCATTGGTTGACTGGGCCAGCTGGTCTCTTCCAGCAGCTATGTCTCAGCCAAATGTCTCCTCAGATTGATGGACCTCATGGCTGCTGCTGTTCTCACTGTCCCACTGGCAGATCTGCATATGGGGAATCCACAGTGGTTTCCTCTCTGCCCAGTGGGCTCAATATTTGAATGAACTGGAGTGCCTCATACAAGTGACTCCTCCACTTCGCCACACCCTGCTCTCATGGTTGGACCACTCCAACCTGGAGACAGGCTCCCCATTCTCCATCCGTCTCCTGTTATAGTGATAACAAATGCCTTGGGTTTAGGGTGGAGTGCCAATCTGGGCCCTTCTGGACTCAAAGTCGGTGGACCCCTTCCGATACAGTTCTACACAGCAGCACTCTGGTGATGAGGGCTGTTCTGCTTGGCCTACGGGCCTTTGCTGCCTTCCTTTGGGGCCATAATCTGTTGATCCATACAGACAGCATTTCGATGATGTACTACATTAATTGCCAAGGTGGAGTTCACTCATATCTTCGAGAGACTCTGGCACTGGCACTGGGCTGTGGAACAGAATATGTTCGTGTCAGCCATCTTTCTGCCTGGTGCCATCAACACCATTGCAAATCATCTCAGCTTGTCCCAGGCATTCTGCCATGAATGGGAGTTGTTGGACTGCATCGTGGACAACCTCTTAGTAAAGTATGGTCACACAGAAATTGGCCTCTTTGTGTCTCCATATAATACAATGTGTTCCTTTCTTGAAGGGAGGTTCATGTATACATTTCCTGCTTTCTTCTGATTCAAATCACGACAAGCATTAAAGCACCCACCAGTAAAGAAGGCCCACACAAAACAGTCTAGTTTCTTAACTGTTTGTTTATTTTTTGAAAATTCTTTTTATTGAACAGTTTTCAACGTTGGTACAATCAATTCAGGAAAATACATGCATCGCAGAAATATTATTGACAATAAGAATAATTATGATTATGATTACAGAGGGCTCTTCCAAGTCAGGCCATACTTCTGGATGCGCACACAGCAAGGCTGTCCCCTGCATCAAGGGTTTTTACTGTTTATTAATAGGAAATAGTGCAAACACGGACCCAATCCATGCCATGGACAAAAACTGACATAACTAGTAAGCAACGCATAAATGACATTTCGCTCAGTGACTACAGAGCTTCATCAGATGGTACAACTAGTGGATAAAATATGTATTTAAATAAACTCAACAATTAAGTGAAAACACCAATGGTGTAATTCCATCAATTACTAATAAAATGTAACCACAACTAAAAATGTGGATACCTACATGATGTGCAATTATATTTAAACAAGATTTCATTGATGCACCATCATGTGGAAGCCAGACACAACACTTTATGTAAACAGTAGACTACTTGCACCTAGGGATGACTTCCTAAAATAAATATTTTTGAGTATATCAATATTCTATGCAAAAAACTTCATTATTACATCAGTTAGGGTTCTTCTACAGTGAAAAAGTGAGGAAATTGATTTAGGGTTCCCACCCTTGCACCCACCCCAGCCGCCCATCAATAGGCATTGGGGTGTACATTGGGGTTGTCAGCCCTAACCCTCACCCCATCCCATGTGTAAACAAGCTGAGGTGGTGCAGTGTAGGAGAATGGGGTGAGAGTTAGGGCAGGCGACTGCGCACACCCTGATGCCTGTTGATTGGGGTGATAGGCTGGGGTGGGGTGCAGGGGTGGGAACCCTAAATCTAATGTCCTTGCTTTTTGCTGTAGAAGAACCCTAATTAACATACTAAATGCCAGTAGAAAAGGCCTAACGGTCTTCGTGGTCTGTTGCTTGGCAGCCCCTCACCCTGGGTGCTGACCTTGCTGTCCCCCTTGCCTTCTCTGGCTTCTCCCTTCCAGTTCCGGATATTCTTGTTGCATTGGATTTTGCTTCCAGAACCCTTCCCTGTACCTGTCCCACCCTCTTGAATCCCTCCACTGTCTTTGCCTCACCAGCCCCCTAGGCAGTGCATTCCATGGCTCCAACACCCTCTCAGTGAAGTAGCACCTCCTCCTTTCTCCCTGAATCTTCCCTCCAGCTTCCACCCATGCCCCTAGTGGCCCCTTCCTCCTTCCTTCAAGCACCCTGACTGTTCCTCCCTAATTATCCTCTTCATGTACCTGAAGACTCTATCATGTCCCCCCGGTCCCTCTCTCTTCCAATGTGTACATATTTAGCTCTTCGAGCCTCTCCTCATAGGTCCTGTCCCCAAGCCCCAAATCATTTTGGTTGCCCTCCTCTGGACCCTCTCCAAGAGGTTAATGTCCCTCTTAAGTGTGGCCTCCAAAACTGCACGCAGTACTCAAGGTGCGGCTCACTAAGCAGTTATACAGAGGAGTATCACTTCCTCCTTCTGCATCTAATTGATGCATTAAAAGTTTTTTTGCATAGAATTTCTTACTTTTTAAGAAAGAATAGAAGAGCCCAGCTCCCACCATCTTGTAAGTGTCGGCCACATTACACACCCAGTGACTAAAAAGTACATTGACAACAGCAAGGCCAGCCATCAAACAAATGTTAATCTAGTAGAGCAATAGAAAACGCTGTCCACAAAATGTAAAGTGTGCCACACAATCTCTCCGAAACAATATATTGTCTAACACATAAACACCACTGTTGACATCTACAGGACATGCGTCAACACCTCCAAATTTCAGGTAAAAATACGAAACCGTGTCCTAGATATAGTCGCAAAATTTGAAATTTTCATTTATCATAGTGGCACAATTTCACACCTGTTGACATTTAACACACACAACTGAAAACTACATCCATGACACTCAAGGCAAGCCAGCCTATCAATTTCAAGCCACCAACACAATCCAAAACACTGTCCACAAGACGTAAAGTACATCACACAATATCTCGGCAAAAAAATTTCTTTGACATGTAAACACCATAATTCACATCAACAGGACATGCCGTAAACACCTCTCAAATTTCAAGTAAAAGACCAAACGGTTTCCTAGATATTCAACCTTAAACATTGGTAAAATTTCCATATCTATTCCATTATAAAAATCTGCCCATCTTGTCCTGTCCTCACGATCAAAGAATCTCATGATCAAAGAATTTGCAGGCTCACGATCAAAGAATTTGCAGTGTCACAACCAAAGAATAAAACTGTTCTAATTTAAAATTTCAAAGAATTGTGGTAAACCACCACCATGGTTCGTTCATTGGAGCCCTTGAGTAAAACACACCCTCGTTTGTCTTCCTAGGACACCCTGGGCTGAGAAATTAGATTTTTAATCTGGCTATCTAGTCCTTCGTCTGCTGATGTGCACGATTATGCATCAAAGAATCTCGATCAAAGAATTTTATGGCTTGAGATCAAAGAAATTGCCCACTCATGAACAAAGAACGAGGGATGAGATGGCCAGATTTAAAATCAAATTTCTCAGCCCAGGGTGCCTTATAGTTAAATGAGGTGCATTTTGCTCAGGAGCTTGCTCTGCCCCATCTGAATTCAAAAATAATGTTTTCAATATCCCTGGTAGTCTAGCACCCCGCCTGGATCCTGATTAAATAAATAACTATCTCTAATTCCTGGTAGTCTAGTGGCCCCCAATGTATATTTCTATACATATTGCTTTTTATATCCCTGGTAGTCTAGTGCCCCTCCCGATCTGTATTAAATTATTATAGTTGTTCATATCCCTGGTAGTCTAGTGGCCCTCGCCCCCCATCATAATAAGATACATAACAATCTGAATTTCCTGCCCTGGTGGTCTAGTGGCCCCTCACTCCCCCACCCAGCCGTGCAGCCCACCCAGCACCCCCACACCCTTCCCAGCCCGGCGACTGGCACAGTCCACCTCTCTCCTTCCACGGCCAGCCACCCGACTGTGTGTATTAGGAGCACTAATGCAAAGAGGTGCTCAGAAATAATGATCTAGGGGTTATCTCATCAGACATTTTAAAGGTAGGCGGCAATGTGAAAAGGCAGCAAAGAAGGCCAGCAGGATGCTGGGATGCATAGGAAAGGGCATCACAAGTAGAAGGAAGGAGGTGATCCTACCACTGTACAGGTCCCTCGTGAGACCTCACCTTGAGTAATGCATCCAGTTCTGAGACCTTATCTCAGGAAGGACATAGATTGAGATGGTACAGAGGAGGGCAACAAAATGATATAGTCTCCATAAGTTGCCATATGAAAGCAGGTTACAGGAACTCAACATGTACTCCTGGAGCAACAGAGCGGACATGATTGAGACATTCAAGTTTCTGAAGGGTATAAACAGAGTTTCCACCCAGGAGCTCTTTATGGTCAATAGCACCAGTAGGACAAGAGGACTTGAGATGAAATTGAGGGAGGAAGATTCTGGGGCAACATGCAAGGTTTTTCTTCACAGAGAGGGTGGTTGACTCATGGAGTGAGTCTGCGCTGGAGTCACTGACTCAAAACAGTAGGGAATCCAAAGCAGCGTGGGACAGACACAAGGGGATTGTCTCACAGAAATCCTAAAGAGGGGGGAGGGCTCAGGGCAGACTAGATGGATCTTTGATCCCCATCTGTCAGGTTCTATGTTTCTTTGTAAATTGGCTAATAATGTGGGAGACAAGAAGAAGATGTTCTATAATTATGTGGAAAGTCTTAAGAATAACAATAGACAAATTGGACTCCTGAAAATGGGAATGATGTGATCACTCATTGTCAGGAAATGGCTGAATTTTTTTTTGTTTGTAGTTCCACGGCTGGGGAGGTTGTGCCTTGGTTCCTCCTCTCACCTTCTGGCCAGCTAGGCCGCTGCTGGTACAGTCCCGGGCAGAGCTCTGACCACTCTATCACTACCCTTCCTGATCGCCATGCGCGGGCACATACCCCACCACTGTGGAGACCAGGAGGGTTGACCTAGGAGGGAGCTGACTCATGCGGACCGCAGCAGCACCAGTGAGTAGCCTTCATGCTGCTGGGGATTTTTTCCTTTTTGGAGTGGTTCCACTGCTGGAGGCATGCAGTGACGCCAGTGGATGAACGTGCATGCTTCTATACACTCTTACTGGCATGCCTGCTTCCTCTCGCCCCTTGCTTCTGCAGTGACAGGAAAGTGCCCTGCTTCCACCAGGGGCAACCACATGCTGACTGCTGATGACCCTCCCTCCCTGGAGAAGGAGGCAGTCCTCCAGATGCTCGATCCTTCGCCAACCCTGGTGACCCATGCGCTTTCTGAACAAGGGTCGCCAACATGCAGAGGTATGGCGTCTAACACCTCAACCCTCAGCACCACTGGGTTGGCCCTAATGGCTGAAGTTTTAATATTTTCTTCAAAAGTGTCTTCAAGAAGGAAGACAATATAGATTATATTAACTAGGAAAGAGGCCAAGTAATTTGTTATAACTCCAACCAGAATAAGGGATAGGCTGTTGAGACTAGATACAAACAAATCACCAGGACCAGATGGACTACATCCAAGACTCCTAAAAGAACTAGCCAATGAAATCGGTATCCCACTAAGTATAACATTCCAAAAATCAGTGGAGGACAGGGAAGTGTCAAATGACTGGAAAGTAGCAACAGTCATACCCATTTACAAGAAAAGAAATAGATTTAACTATAGAAATTATAGGAGGCAGTATAGCGCAGTGGGTTAAGGCCCTGAATTTCAGATCTAGAGACCAGGGTTTGAATCCTATAGCCACCTAGGTGCATACTGTGTGATCCTGAGCAACTCACTTAACTTCTTTGTGCTCCCAGGTTACATCTCAAACAAACTTCAGCTTAGTGTGCTACTCCTGGTTAAACAATGTTCCCTTTCCTTATAGGCCCATAAGCCTTACATCTATTCTGGGTAAAGTTATGGAGGCAATAATAAAGGAAGACACAGAACACCACATAGCAAACAGCGGACTTGAGGATCCCTTTCAGCATGGTTTTGTGAAGGGAGATTATGCCTCACTAATTTGTTATACTTTTTGAAACTATTAATAAAGCACTAGAACACGATATACTGGTGGATGTGCTGTATATAGACTTTGAAAGGCATTTGACAGCGTCTCCCATAGCAATTAATTAAATCATTAACAGAAATAGGATTGGATAACTCCGTAATTGCATGGATAGCCGACTGGTTAGAAAACAGAACCCAGAGAGTTAGCATAAAGGGCATTATTTAAAGTGGACTAGGTCTCGAGGGAGTCCCCAGAGGTCTGTCCTGGGACTGGTGTTTAATATTCTGTCAAATCCATTACTTACAACAAATCATGGATGGTAAAATTTATGGACATACTGAAGATTGGATCTCTAGTGTCAAATATGGCAGAGGCACAGGGCTTGTAGGAAAACATCACTGAGATTGCAAAATGGCGAGAGTCAAAAACTAGAGTTCAACCTCAACAAGTGCAAGATAATGCACTTTGGAAAGAACCGTAACTTGAAATACTACATAAACAGAGTGGAGTTGACGACAGTGGAGGAAAGAGATTTGGGAGTCCTTGTTACCGATAACCTAAGTTTTAATAAGCATTGTGCTAACATAGCAAGGACAGGGTATGGCATATTGGCCTCACTAAGAAGGAATATAAGGAGTAGGGACTGGAATGTCATTATGCCCCTTTATGTGTCCCTGGTTTGCCCACACTTGAATACGGCTGTCAACTATGGGCACCAACTAGTAAAGCTTATCTCAAGAAGCTAGAGAGGTCCAGAGGTGAGCTACAAAGATGGTAGCAGGCTTGAGTGATATACCCTATAAGGAGCATTTGAGAACACTAGGTTTATATTCCCTCCATTATAGATGCAACAGAAGACATGTGCTGTGTCTATAGTGCCCTTGGAAATAATGATTTGATGGAATGTGCAGGTCTGAAATTAAGACAAGAGTAGTTAGAGGCCACACAAATTTATTGACGGATGACCACTAGAATGAACAAAAAGGCATGGTTTTCAGAGTGGTGAAAGCTTGGAATGCTGTACCTGTAACTGTGGTGGAAGGTGAAAACATGGGAACTTTTAAGAGGGAATGGATGAGGTAATAACAAACAGTGTGTTCGGTTACACAGTAATGCGTGTCTCAGTTCATGAATGGCTAGCGCTAAAGACCTGTACCTGATCCTATGAATCCTATAAAGGCAACTCATGACAGGTCTAAGGCGCCCAAGCGCCTTAGCTCACTTCCCCCCACGACAAGGAGTCAAGCAGGATTGACTTTGGGTAAGAGGTTTATGCCTCTCCACCCTCAGGCTGAGGACTGCCAATAAATAATAAATTAAATTATATGGTAAAGTACCAGAATACCAACTGGAAGAAGGGCAAGTCCGCTGCCCAGGCCCTCCCAGAAGGTGCACAGAAGCAGGAGGTTCTCAAATGCTTTCAGACCATTTGAAGATGTTACAAGCACCTCCTGTGAGCCATCTGTGATATTTCAGACACTATTGCCAAAGCTGCTGTCACCGGCATTTGCCTCCGTAGGGCACTCCTGGCTGAAGGTCTCTGGCTTTGCTGCTGATGTTCAGCAGAAGGTGCTTAATGTCCCCTTCAGTGGCTCCAAACTTCTTGGCCCAGCAGATGTCCAGGACATCATTAATGATCTGCAGGCATCTGACAGAGCTCTCAAATCTGTCCACTCGCTCCACCACATGTAACGTAAGAGCAGACAGTGCCCTCCTTTCGCAAGGCTTCCAATAGGCCAGGACTAGCCTCTGCCCTCAAGGCAAACGTAGAGCTTTTACCGCCTTGCCCACCCCTCCACTGCCGGAGCCATGGCCAGGTGTCTCAGAGGTGATGGAGCAGACCCAGCAGCTGGATCCACCTCTACCTGACTCCTTCCCAGACCCCCACTTCCAGTCCCTGACCAAGAGGTGGTGGTCGGATGTCGGTTCTCCCTCCATCTCAGTCAATGGAGAACCATTACATTAGATGCCTGGACTCTACAAATCATAGAAAGGGTCACACAATCGAGCTCACCGAGCAACCCCAGAGACTCTCTCTGCCCTCTAACTACTCCCATCCCCCGGCCCACCTGTCTGTTCTCCGGGTAGAGGTGTACAGTGCCTTCTGCACAAACAGGCCATAGAGCCAGGCCCAGGCACCAGAGAAACAAGAGGTATTATTCCAGATTTTCCTGGTCCCCAAAAGGCTGGAGAGCTGAGGCCCACCTTAGACTTAAAGGACCTCAAGCTGTATGTCCAGTACAAAAGTTTTGAATGGTAACCAGGTCTGATGCCCTTCTCGGACAAGGCGAGTGGCTGTGTTCTCTGGACATGCAGAATGCTTACCTGCACATCTCAGTATTTCCTCCCACAGGTGATTCCTCTGTTTTTGTTTTTGTTTTTCAGGGCAAGCTTTACCAGTTCAAGATGCTGCCCTTGGCTTGTCCTCTGCACTGCAGGTCTTTACAGAGTGCGGCAGCAGTAGCTGCAGCCCTCAGAATGGCGGGACTGTACATTTTCCCTTACCTAGATGGTTGGCTCCTAAAGGCTGCATCCAGAGAACTGGTCCTGGGGACCTTGGAGAGAACTCTCCAGTTGTTTCTCTCCCTGGGCATTACCGCAACCTGCTCAAGTCGGTCCTGGTTCCATCCCAAAGGCTGCAATACATAGGGGCTGCTCAAGACTCTGCTCAGGAAAGGCCTTTCTGCCACAAGCAAGGGTGGAATGCCTTATTTCCCAGGCTCAGGAGGTGGCCCAGAGCCATCACATACCTGCCAGGGTGTACCAGAGACTGTTGGTTTGATGGCGGCTGCCATCCCCACTGTTCCACTGGCCAGGCTCCACATGTGCACTCTCCAGTGGACTCTCCAGGTACAGTGGGACCAGCGAACAGACAATTTAGATCAGTTATTTATTTATTTTGTTTATTAGAATTTTGATAACCAGGTAAGTCCACGAGACCATGCAGTCCCTTTTTCAGTGACGACCCAGGTGACAATGGTGAACACAGTACAATAAAATATAATAATAATAATATACAGGATTCAGAGAGATTTAACAATGTTGCAAAAATTATTACAATGGAAAGCCAGGTAAGTAACTTAAAACAGATCAGGCATTAAGCATATATAAATAAACAGGATAACTAATATTATACAATATATACATAGTAGGAACACGAGAGCCAGGTGGATTACAAGATACATCTATCAGAGTAACATTGACTAGGCATTAACAGCACTATAAAGTTATTTAAAAGCAATTTGCAGAGAGGGGTTAGTAGGAAAGAGGGGCTCTTTTTGAAGGAGGATAGGGTGGGGCAGGAGAATAAGTTGGGGGCAGAAATTCCAAGCAGAGGGCTGAGAAGGTGAATGACGCTTACCAGATAGGCGTTACGTCTTCTGGATTGCTAATAAGGATAGGAAATAGATTTAAGCATGCGTGTGAGTGCTTTTGTAAAGCGATTCCCTTTAAGCAAGGGGGATCAAAGAGCTGGTAAGTTTGAATACAAGGCATAAGTGTGAAACTGTAACCTTGAGTCATAGGTAGGCCATTGAAGAAATACAGGGCCTCACAGTGGTGTTTTTGGAGTCCGCCTCAGTGGCAAAACGCTCCAATCCTATGATAGAGTTGATGCACCTGTGCAAGGGAAGAGGATTGGGTGGAGAGTAGTGGGGGCACCATAGAACAAAATAGGGAGAAGGATGTTGATGCAGTCTTTTACAGGCAGCATTGATAAAAGAGGGCGGAGGCAGTATAATAACCTGAGCTTCTGGTTTGCCATTTTGGTAAGTTGAGTTGCATGATGCTCCATTGAGAAGGAGGCATCTAAGTGAACCCCAAAGGTATTTAAAAGTGCTAACCACCTCTCTGGGGTCTCCTGACTGTGTACTGATCTGAAGCTGTTTGGTAGGTTTGGGGATGGGTTATGGAAAAGCATAGCTTTTGTTTTTCGTATTTAGAATTAGGTGATTGTCAGAGAACCAGATCTAAAGCGCCAGTGAAATCCAGAGTTAATCAGAGTCATCTGTATTGTTAGATGAGCATTATAAGATTGCATCATTGGCATATAATTGACGGACGATCCGCCACAGAAGTCAGGGAGCTCATTGATAAAAGTGAGAATAGTGTTGGGCCAAGAATAGAACCTTGGGTACTCGTGGTGAGATAGACCTCAAGAGGAGAGTGAACCAGACCATTTTACCCTTTGTGATCTTCCAGTGAGATAGTCATGGAACCATGTGAGTGCTAAGCATCTAGACCTAATTGATGCAATTACTAAGGAGAAGGTAGTGCTGGTCTCTTCCCAGTCTGCAGAGTGCTTCAGTGGTGGTTGAATCCTCGAACCTACTGAAAGGAGTTCCATTCCAGATCTCCTCTTCACATCAGATCCTCACCACAGTTTGGGCTGGGGCTCATCTTGGTCCCTTTCAAACTTGGGGGTTCTTGGTCCTAGATCAAAACCTCCTGCATATTATTATCAGTGTCCTGGAGATGCCAGCGGATCTGTGTACCATGCAGACTTTTCAGAGCCACCTTCTTCTGGGCCAGTTGTAGATTCAGTCAGACAACCTAGTGTAGTGTACTACATCAACAAGCAGGAGGGAATACATGTGACTTCTGTATGCAGGAGGCCATGAGATTATGGTATTGGGCATTGGACCACAGCCTGACACTCTCAGTGGTCCATGTCCCAGGAATGCTAAACACTCTGGGGACAGCTTCAGCCGACTCGGCCAGGCATGCACGAGTGAGAACTGCTCTCATCCGGTCGTAGTAGATCTATTTGACAGATGGTGCTGTCCAGAGTTGAACCTTTTGCATCCCCACTCACTGCAAACATGCCCAATTTCTGCTTGTTGGATCTAGGACCTGGAGTTTTCTGGCAAGACGCATTGCCCTCTGCTGGAGTGGGAGGTTCTTTAGTCCCCCTGCTTCTCCAATTCAGAGGGCATTCATCAAACTGCAGATGGAGGGGCCACCATGATCCTGATATTTCCATTCTGGCCTCACCAGATAAGGTTTCCTCTTCTATAACAGCTAGTGGAGGACCCTCCAGACCCTCTGCCTCTCTACAGGAATCTACTGACCCAGGATCAGGAGATCCTGGTCCATCCCAACCTCAAGCCCTCCATCTGCATGCCTGGCTCCTGAGGCTGAGCCATTGCCAGATTTAGGGTTTCTAATAAAGTGGTGGACATCCTAGTGGCCACCGGAAGCCTTGCACTCGAGCCACTTATGCCATGCAGTGGAAGTGGTTTGCCATGTGGGCTACTACATAGTCTGATCCTTTCACCTGTCCGTGGCACAGATTCTGGACTACCTGATCTCTCCGTCTGACTCTGGTCTCAGGTACTCTTCCTCAAGGTGCACCTTTGGCTATCTCGGCCTTCATGAGCTCGTATGTGACTGCACTATAGCTCAGCTGGATGTCTCTAGTACCTGTTTGAGGGGCATCCTGCATCTGAAACCTCCAATCCGCTCCCCTGTCCCGACTTGGGATTTGAATTTTGTTTGGAGAAGTTGACCTCGTCTCCTTTGAGCCAGCCGCAACTTGCAAGCTACACTTCCTTTCCTGAAAGCATTATTTCTAGGGATGCGGACATGTTGTTCTATCCACACTGTTTGTTTGGCAATGTCCTTGCTCCTTTAATTCTTGCCAGAAAGTCTTCAAGCTGGCTCCTCCCACCCACCCAGGTGGCATATCCTGAGCTCTGCCCCTGATACCAGATCTTCTTTTCCGATGGAAGAAGCAGGTTCCCTCCTTACCACTCACGTCTAAGTAGGCCCTGGCTTCAAATCTTCGATTTCATCCCAAAACTTAAACTTGTTAGAGTGTTGTCTTCAGCTCTGTCTTCGATTATGACTGCAATGAAGGAAAAGTCCTCGCTTGTTCCACTGTGCCCCAGTGGGCAGAAGATGTCGCCTTCCTAACCTCAAGCCACGGCATTTACTGCCTTGACACGAAAGTACAATACCCAGGCTCGTAATATTTGTCATTCGTTTTACCACATGGTGCTTGACGACTGTCTTGCCTGTTTGCAGCTGGGCCGCCTGGAGAAACAGAACCGCGGTCAAATCCAAGAAGCCTATTGGGTGGTCTCTGTGGCGGAGGAGTCTACCAAGCAGCTGAAACAGATGAAGATCTTAGGAGGAGGCTGGGGCCACTGAGCAGTCCTCTGCTTCAGCCTTTGTTCCTCTGAAGTTGGGTTCCACCTTTTCAGGCTCCTTCAAAGAGTTGTGCCAGTCTCTCCCACTAAGAGAGAGGGTCCTTCGGTTTGCACAGCTCGCACTCCTGTGAGAAGGAGTGACGGAAAAGAAAAGACTCACCATCAACGCTCTTGGGATCGAGAGTGGTCTCGTCCCAGGAGACTTTGGTTTGACCACGGTCCAAACCATGGCCTTAGCCGCTGGCTTCACGGTTCCCCGTCATGCCAGCCTGCTGAGCAGCGGGTTGATGATCTGGCTTATTTTTCTTGACCCAGTCAACCCAGCTATCGCTCAAAGAGGCTCTACAACTCTTTTAGGATTCCGTCCTACCGTCGATCAGCCAACCCAGCCTGCTGGTCTGGACCTCAAGGCCACTGAACCAGACGGAGGGGAGCCAGAGCTCTCTGGCTCCTTCTGAGCGCTCTGGTCAGTCCCCCAGTGGCAGAGGTCCAGGTCTCGGTCTTCATCTAGTGGGTTGAGTAGATCCCACCAGTGCCATTCTCTCGCCAAAAGAAACAGCGCCACTGCTATTTGTCCTCATCCTCCTTGGCTGAGGAGAGGCTTCAGTACAAGTTGCATTGACACTACGAGGACCTTATGTGGTAACGGTTAGTGTTGGTCCAAGCTGACCCCGTCTCTACACTGGCCATCACTGGTTGTCGCCTGCAAGGCAGACCTCCGAACAGGTCGACACCATCCCTCCGCCCGCGGAGCCAGTGAAGACCATCCCAGCTTGGCCTATACCGCCTCGCCACTGATCATGATGGAGCCACCAGCTTGGCAGCCACTGTCTGGGGCCCTGTCTAGGAGTCTCCTGCTGGCTTAAGGGCTTCCCATCGGCTTTTGGTCATTTTCGCACCTGACTGTCCATGGCGGCCGAATGTGACACAGGTGATTGGCCACTGTACGGGACTCTTTGGAGTCAAACTCTCACTGCACTCCTGTCCATTCAACAAGGAGTCGGTGGGGGTCTCTCAGCAGAGGATGGCCCTCATCCTTCTTGGATATCCTCCATCTTATCTCTGAGTCCATGGGGTTGCCACTAGAGTCCGTTCAGAAGTGGGCCTGTTATCTCTTACCAACATTTTGGATAAGGGGATTCACCCGGCGAAGGCCTTGCCAGTGGCGAAGCTATTGTCGGCCCAGTCTTGGAGCTTTGGCAGCACCTGCTTCCTGCTCTGCATCATCGGTCTGCATGGGCCTTAAATATGTGCCCATCGGTTCTCCTTGGGGTTCACTGAACACCCTCAGCCGAGGGCTGGTGACCAATTTCTGTGTTTCGTGCTCGGGTCATAAGGCCATCAATAAACCTCTGGACAAGGAGTCCAAGAAATTGACTACTCAGCAAAGAAGGTTTATGCTGCTTCCTCGCTCTGTCTCTGCCAGGCAGCTCAGCCATCATTATGGCACAATTCTCCCATGCCCTCTTGGGCTCCCTGGATGAGGTGCTTTCTCATCTCCCTGCGGACCTCTAGACCACGGTCAAACAGGTCCGGGATCAGGGTTGGGCTGTAGCCAGACGGCTATGGACTTTGGGAATTCCTGTGCCTGCTCAGTGATGGCCGTAGTCGCCATGCTCCAGAAGGCCTGACTGAGGATCTCACCTTCACGGCAGACACTCAGCATAAATTGGCGGACGACTCTTCTGGGCACTGACTTGTTCCAGGCCCAGTGTTGACGCTCACCTCCAGCGATAGAGAAGTCCAGTGCCACCTTGGACTCGTCACATCCATACAGAAGGATTCTGAGGGCTCCAAGCAACAGAAGTGCAAGCCTTTGCCTTGCACCCTGCAGCCAAACCAGCCCAGTATCAGCCTGGGCAGCAGGCTCAGTCTTTGCACCCCTGCCCAAGTCAGTGGCTTCAGTGCCCGGAAGCCTAGAGGCAAAGGTCCCATGGTTCCTCAGCCGGGTCCTCCGCCTCCCTCCTCCTCCTCCAAGCCTGCACAGTGACAGGATGGGGCTGCCACCCCATGCCTGTCACACCTCCCTGGGTCCTCCAATGGGGCCGGCTCCACCACTTCCTTTCCGCCTGGTCCGCTGTTACCACAGACAGGTGGGTTCTGGAAGTGGTAGGCCAGTGTCTGCTTCTGGAATTCAAGCAGTACCCTCCAAGTCAAGCCTGTGCCCCATGGGAGGACTTGCTATCCATGAACATTTGGTAGGCTCTCCGAGATGACAGTAGCCCAACTTCTCTGCAAGGAGGTAGTGGTCAGGGTAGCTGATCCTCCTGCATACCCAGGGTTTATCTCCAGGTACTTCCTGGTGCTGAAACGGATTGGGGATGGCACCCATTCTAGATCTGCATGACCTGAACTAATTTCTCAGGTCTCGCACCTTCAGGATGGTAACTCTGTCCCAGATAATACCATCTCTCAAGCAGGACATGTGGTTCTGCTCTCTGGATCTACAGGACACATTCTTTCACGTCCCGATCCGTTCATCCCACCGAAGGTTCCTCTGCTTCGAACAGAGGGATCCCTTACTGAGTTTCAGGCCATGCTATTGCCTCTCCTCAGCCTTCAGGGTCTTCGCCAAATGCATAGTAGTGGTGGCGGCCCGACTAAGGCGTGAGGGTCGGATACCCTCACCTGGACAGCTGGCTGATTGCAGGTCCCCACAGGCAGGAGGTGAAACAACCCAGGATCTGGCCCTTCAGACTTGTATCGACCTGAGTCTCCTTATTAATGAGGCTGTCGGAACTCCTGCTCACGCAGGCGATCAGTTTCATCTGGGCAGAGCTCAACCTCGCCAACCACAGCCAGGCTCCCAGCGGACAGGGTGGAGGTTCTTTCCTCCTTTACCCAATCATTTCTGGTTGGGCACTTGCACCCTGCCCAGGACTTCCTCGCCTACTGGGTTACATGGCAGCCTCTGCTAGCGTGGTCCGATGGGCCCAGTGGCATATGCGCTCCCTGCAGTGGGAGTGATCAGTCAGTGGTCCCAGTGCAAAGGTCACTTGACCAGCTGATCATGGTGACCCAAAGGATGTGGGACACTCTACAATGGTGAACCGCTCCAGTGCATCTGCAGGAAGGGATCCAGTTTGTCCGCTCCTAGCCAATGGTCATCCTGATGACTGACACCTCTCTCATGGGCTGGCGTGCCCATCTGGGGAACACAGAGTCCATGGGCTCTGGACCCCGAGGAGTCCTGATGCTATATCAACCTGCTGGAACTCCAGGCAGTCTGACTGGCGCTGACTGGTTTTGCTCTGTTTGTTTGGGATCAGTGGTTCAAGTCCAGATGGACAACACCACGACCATGTACTACTTCAATGAACGAGGAGGGATGCATTCCTGACATTGTGCAAGGTAGCTCACCGCACTTGGACCCTAGTGGGCAGCCTGGAGGCGGTTCTTCCTCACCATCCATGTGGAGGGCCTTCAGTCAGTTGGTGGATGCTCTCAGCCAGGTGGGTGAGGTGTCTCACGAGTGGTCTCTCCATCTGCAGATAGTCTACAGTCTGTTCTCCCAGTGGGGCACCCCTCAGGTGGACCTGTTTGCCTCAGGGAGAACACAAAGTTGGGGCTGTATTGTGCCCTCCTCAGCAAGGCTCTCTGCAGGGATGCCTTCTCGACTGTGGACCCCAGGCCTCTTCTATGCCTTCCTCCACTTTCCTTCATCCACAGAGTGCTGCTCAAGGTCAGGAGGGACAAGGCACAGGTGATCCTAGTGACTCTGACTGGCCACGCCAGTTTTGGTACCTAGATCTCTCAGCCTCAGCAACAGGCTCCTGAGGTGTCTTCCAGTATGCCCGGCCTGCTTCCCATGAAAAGGAAGGTATCACCCAGACCTTCAATCCCTGCACCTGACAGCCTGGTTCCTGAGCAGCTAAAGTTCCAGGATTTGGGTCTCTCCGAAGATATCTTCACTGTCAGTGGGCCTCTCTGAAGGAATCGACAGAAAATGCTATGCCTTTAAGTAGAAGAAATTCTCATTTGGTGTCAGAGCAAGGGCTGACTCCTTGACCTGTCCAGTGCCAGCATTTTGGATCATCTGTGGTCTCTCTGTAAGGGGGACTTCGGGTCGATGACCCTTAAGGTGCACCTGGCAGCCATCTCTGCTACCGGCATGTCAGCAGTCTGTGCCACAGGAGACAGTGGTCTGGTGCTTTTTCAAAGACTTGTATCACATATCCTCTGGTGCGTGAACCTCCTCCTCCACGGGATCTGTTGCTGGTGCTGGCAAAGTTCATGGGCAAGCTCATTCGAATCTGATACACAGATGTGAGATATCACACACTCAATGTGGAAGACTGTCTTCTTGTGGCCATTACGTCAGCCAGAAGGATTGGGAGCTCAGGTGCTCTGTCGAGTCTCCTTACCTGGTCTTCCACAGGGACAAGGTTGTCCTCGCGCCCCAACCCAAGTTCCTCCCAGGCTGTGTCGGAGTTTCATCTGGACCAGGTGATGACTCTTCCGTGTTCTGCCCAAATCACACCTCGGATGCCGAATACAGGTTCCATACCTTGGACTCTGAGACAAGCGCCGCCTATTACAAAGAGCGCATGGTCAGAGTTTGAGCAGAGGTTCGGCCAGCTGTTTGTCACCTATACTGAAGCCGCATCTGGCAGACCTGCAGCCAAGCAGATGATTGGCAGGTGGATCACATTCTGCATTGATCTCTGCTATAGGTTGGTGGGTAGGGAGCCTCCCATAGGGCTTAAGGCTCATTCCACCCGCCATACCGCTGCATCGATGGCTGCTTCTAGGGACGTATCTATCCAGGAAATCTGAAAGGCTGCTACCTGGAAGTCAGCACACACCTTCATTTTCATTACCGCATTGACTTAGTCATGCCGGGTGCTGGTTTGGGGCCTCAGTTCTCCAATCTCTGTTCCTGAAGTAGGGGAGTGCTCAGCCTCCTCTTTTCCGGAGAACTACTAGGAGTCTGCCAAACAGTGTGGATAAGAACAACATATCCACATCCCTAGAAAAACAGGTTACTCACCTGTAGCAGTAGTTCTAGGAGTGGTATATGTTCATCCACAGAATCCCACCCGCCCCTGGCTTCGTGCTCACACTATGCTTTCCAGTGGGCAACATCTGGTGTCATGGGCTGAGCTGAGGGATCTACCAACCAGGTGGGTTGGAGGAGCCAGCTTGAAGACTTTCTGGCACGATTTAAAGGTGAAAGGACATTGCCAGACAGTGTGGATGAACAACATATACCACTCCTAGAACTACTGTTACAGGTGAGTAACCTGTTTTTCCTAGTTGCCACCATTATCTCCGACTTCAGTGGCTCCTGTCGTCGGTAGGGAGGTGAATGAGGTGGAATATAATCCTGACCTCATGGTATTAGAAGAGGATTTAGAGGAGGATTATGAGGGAGAACAGTACGTGGCGATTGTTCTAGTTCTACCCTCTCATCCCGCAGTGTGGACTCTGTGGTGTATACAGAGGTCTACTCCTGAGGATCCGACTTTTCAGTTATGATGCAGCACATGCAAACTGCTGGGCTTTGTGTGCAAGAAGATGCCACTAAAAAGAATTTCGTGGAATTTTGAAGGTTCCTTGCTCATCTTCCGTTATAACTCCTATTTGTCCTGCATTAGAGGATACAACTTTGCTGCACGGCATAGACAAGACTTGCTGCCTGCAGTGCCTAGAAAGGCTGATGAGCAATATCCTGCTCCATCTAAGCCTTACTATGCTATCCAGACAGTTGGCCCGTTATCATGGCTGCTCATGACAGGTCCAAGGCACCGATAGTTTGCCTCCTGACAAGGAATCTAGGAGGCTGGATGTGATCTGCAAGTGTTCATATGCCTCTGCCTCACTGGGTCTTAGAATTGCCAGTTATCAGGCCCATATAATTAAATACCAGACTAGCCTGTGGAAAGCTGCTAGGCTGCAGCCCAGGCTTTGCCTGAGGGTTCTGCCAAGAATGAGTTAATGAAAACTTTAACTCTGGGGCTGAGGGTGGCAAACATTTGCTAAGGTCTGCCTATGATGTCTGTGATGATGCTTCTGCCAGAGCTGCTGCTTCAGGCGATGTATGAGATGCTATTCTTTGACATAGTTACTGGTTTTGATAATGATCTGCAACAAATGATTTTAATGCCTCATTTAGGGGACAAACTGTTTGGTTATGATGTTGAAGAGGCACTTGGGAATCTTCAGACATCCAAAATTACACTTGTATCTGTTAAGTCCTTTTATCCCATCCTTCTAGGGATATGGAAGGCTCTTTAGCCTGTTACAAGAGTTGGTCATGCCCACCATCAACAAGGTAGAGGTAGGAGGTGGCTCTTTGACAGACCCTCCAAGCACCCAAAGCAATCCATACTGGTGGCTCTTCTCCCACCAGTTCCACCTGCCTCTTTTTCAGGCTATAACCCCACCTACATTGTTGCCTCCAGGGTGGTTGTGGGGCACCTAAAACAGTGACCAATGGATACTGGAGATAACTGCAAGGGGCATGCTTTGGAGCTGTTAGCAATCTCTCCAGATCATCCTCTGCCTCTTTCCTTTTATCCTCTGGGCTGGTGTCCTTCTGAAGGAAGAAGAGCTGTCATTCCAAAACAGGCTATAGAACCGGTTCCTCCAAGCCAGAGAAACGGAGCTCTATTCCAAATATTTCCTAGTCCCAAAATGGACAGAGGATCTGCATCCTGTACTAAATGTTGGGGAGCTCAACTTCTACACAGAATACAAGAACTTTCATATGGTATCCTTGCAAGCTCTGATTACCCTTCTGCAAAAGAGAATTGGCTGTGCTCCCAAGACTTGAAGCACGTGTACCTTCATATCAAGATCAGAAAAGCCCACAGGCAGTATCTACACTTCATGCTGGTAGGGAGCACTATCAAAGCTGTATTGCCCTTTAGCTTGTCCTGTGTGCAACAGGTATTTACCAGATGCTTGACAGTTGTGGCAGCAGCCCTTGAGGAAGGTCTGTATGTGTTCCCCATCTGGGTGACTGGCTCCTGAAGGCCTGATTCAGGGAAGCTTTGCTACATACCCTGTTGAGAACAAGGCAGTTTGATGACTTGAGGTGACAGTGAATGCATGCATGTCGGTCCTGACTTCTTGTCAAAGACTGCAGTATAGGAGCAGCCTTGGATACAGAGAAGGTTATGCTTCCTTGTCACAGGACGGGCTGACAACCTGATTGCTTAAGCACGGCTGGTATACAGAAGTTATTATGTCCTGCATGGGCTTATGTTATGTCTTTTGAGCCTCATGGCTTGTACATTGATGGTGCCACTGGCACACTTGTGCATGAGGATACTACAATGGATAGATGACCTGTTTGTAAGATGGGCTCATTCAGCTGGCCTGGTGGTGCTAAGGGTTGAGGCGCCAGGTGCCACACCGCGACCTGGGTTTGGGAACGATTCGGGCCGCCAGAGGTCGGCGGGGGAGGGATCAACCATCCAGAGGACTGCTCTCCTTCACGAGTTGGGTAGTGGGGCTTGCATCGCTGCAGTGGCCAAATAACAATGGAGCGGGGGCCTGCAGATAGCGATACGCAAATGGGGCGGAGTGGCGGCGGCATCAGCATGTTACATGCACAGACGACATTGCACGCCCACGCCTGGGGACAAACACAAGCAAAATCCTGGAGAACTTAGGGAGGCATGGAGGCTCTGGTTAAGGCCCACATCCTGATGCTGGACCAGCCTTTCACCAGCTCTCCCGAGCCCCTCAACCAGACCCAGGACAACCGGCTCCTCTAATCTCAGAAAGGCCGCAAGGTAGGTGAGGCGGCCCTTCCTCGGGGTGATCGGGGGCTGAACAGGTCTGTGGTTTGGGGAGAGGGTGCTTAGCAATGTGTCTCCCGAGGAAGGTGGTTTCAGGCCGGGAGTAGAGGCTGAGGCTGTGTGGGCACTCCGATAGATGCCCTGGTTCCCAGTGAATAGATAAATTGTACAAAAAAAGGATGGGATCATTCAGAGTTGGACCTTTTGCATCCCCACACAGTGCAAAACGGCGTTTCTGCTTGCTTTCTTGCTCCAGGGCCTGGAGTTTCTCTGTGAGAAGCATTGTCCCTCTCTTGGAAATTCCTGTACACATTCCCCAGTTCCTCTCCAAAGTCCTCCTCAAACTGCAGATGGAGGGTGCTTTCCTCTTCTTCATAGCGCCATTATGGCCTCACCAGATATGGTTTCCTTTTTTTTTTTTGTAAACTTTATTTGTATTCACTTCTTGTAAGAACATTACTTTTATGTACCAACAGGCAGGTAATTCATATTGAAAGCTTACTAAAAGCAAGCACCATCATTTTTACAGTAACAGACCATAAGCACCCTGTAAGATGTTAAACACTTGGAGGTTTTCCAGATGATAACCTAGTTATGTGGTTAGTAATTTTAAATGTTATTTCACCCTTTCCCAATATAGTATATAGGAGTAAAATTGTCCAGTAATGACCGATGTGCCACGAGCAGGGACGATCGAAAGGTCTAAAAAAAAAAAAAAGAAAAATCATGCACCTTATCAAGGGGTTAAATGTCTCCTTCCTTTGCACATTGGGATAAAGAAATAGTACAGTACACCTTTGCACAATTTAAACAGATTAGTTTCCAAACATTATATGAATAAACTGAACTTCCTGAGGTACAAGAAGTTATATTAGGAACAACCATCAATTGTATATTTCAGTATAAAGACATCAGTACTAGGGATCATCAGTCAGTGCCCTCTCCCAAACTCCAACACTTAAAAGCTACAGAGAACGATCATTTTAACTACTACATAGCACAACAGGTGCTGAACTCTGTATTTTAGAGCATTCAGCCACTCAGCAATGCTCGCTTACTAAACTATTTGTAAGTTCGGTCGAGTCCAATCTCTTGATGAGGGGAGGGGAAGAGTAATGATGTCTTCGAGGGTAGTATTACTGAAAATGGTCCAGTTTTCTAAGTATAATCCTGGCCAGGTTCCCAAAATTCATTTTATTACCACGTGTTGCAACACTTTAGTCCAGGAAATACAAAGCCCCAATTCAGTCATGAAGACACTCGGCCCTACCTCCTATCCTACTCCCCTCTGCTACTTTTAAACACATCCTTCAGAGTTATGCTACCTTCCTCTCCATTAGATTCAGATTCCTCTCCCAGGCTGCGAATTGGTGCTCTGTCTTTGCAAGGAGTTTAGCTGCCTCATTGCTGTTGGAAAATTGAAAAACGTTGCCACCATAGAGAATCCAAGGCTGGCTGGCATCAGCATTACATGGTGGACCTGAGGGAACACAGACAAGCTCTGATGCCATCAGAATTCTTCCTCCTCATGCGGGTGACGAACTAAGGTCCAGAAACAGATGGATTCTTGCATCCTACCAAACGGAGGACAAAGGTTCTTGGCATGCTGCAAAATAAAATCCTCTGGGTCAAAGGACTGCCAAGATAGTGCGTGAGTAGGATCTCCCATGTCTCATGGTGAGATGTGTATGTTTCATAATTTCAAAGTCCTCCTCGAGGTTCATTAGCTGCTGCAGCCAGGATTTCAAGACAGTTTTTAGATTGTCCCTTTCTATTTCTTCTGGGAGACCCAGAATCCTAATGTGGGTGGCACGGGCTGTATTTTCCAGTGTTTCAAGTTGACAGCGGAGCAGGGTATTTTCTTTGTTAGTCCCGCTGAAATTACTAAAGCTTTGTTTGCTGTTTTTGTTGCTGCTTGTACATCCTCCGACAAAGTACCCAATTTAGCATTCAGTTGCTTCACTTTAGCATTATATTCTCTAGCTTGCGGTCGAGCCCTGTATGGCCTGTAGAAACGCGTGGCATTGGATGGCAAGGCACGTGTCTTGCTCCCCCAACCCAAGCTGTTGGTCTTTGCTGCTGCTGGCCTTGGGTCCTTTGGACGTGCTCCTCTGCATTCGCTGCCGCTTTATTTCCTGCACCATGGTAGCGATCCGTGCACTCCACCTTCAAGATTTTTAGTGCCTCTGATAGCTGTTGAATAGTTCTGTCAAGTGATGTCTGTTAAAGTTCAGTTTTAAAATATTTTATGATGATTATCTTTAGAAAACTGCTCATCTCTGTAAAACTGTGCTAAATGCTGTTCACAGCTCGGCTGTCGGCCACGCCTCACCGGATGCGTTTTCACTCCTAAAACACCTGGCAGTGGAGCCTCCAATACCTCTTCCATTGTGTCAGGTCTGTTGTCACAAGACAAGGGGTCATTGGTCCATCTGGACCTGAAGTCCCTACATCTGCATGCATGGCTCCTGAAAACATAGCCATGGCACATTTGGGGGTATCTCCTAAAGTTGCTGATGTTCTGGTTGTGGCTAGAAAGTCGTCTACCAGATGCACTCATTTCTTGAAGTGGAAATGGTTCACTTTGTGGGTGGCTTACAAGAATTTGGACCCATTCACATCCTGTAAACACAGTGCTGGAATACTTGTTGTCCCAGCCAGATTCTGCCTACAGTGTTCTTCCCTTAGGTGCATTTGGCTGCTATATCAGCTTTTCATGTTCTTATTGATGGACTTACAGTTGCACAACTGAGGGGTCCTGTACTTTTTTGAGAGGTATTCTGTTTATAAAACTCCTATTTATAATCCAGTCCCTCCTGGACTTGGATTTAGTGCCTGAGAAATTGGCGTTGGCTCCATTTGAGCCAACTGTGAGTTGACCTACATTTTCTGTCATGGAAATGTTGTTTTGGCTGCAATCACTTCTGCTTGAAGGATCTCAGAGCTGCAGGCTCTAATGTGTGTGCCTGCTTATTTGATTTGTCACAAAGATAGAGTTTTCTTGTATACAAATCCTAAGTTTCTACCAAAGGTGGTATATGAATTTCCACGGAATCGGCAATACAGCTTCTGTTTACTACCCTGAGCATGCCAATCAGGGTGAGGCACTGCTTCTTACTTTTGTTTTATTCGTCCCTAGGAAAGAGGGCGCCATGTGTCTAAACAGCACCTGTCCAAATGGCTGGCACATCGATTAGTTCCGTAATAGGAAGGGTGGTAAGGAACTTCATGGTATGGTTCATGGTCATTCCACAAGGGATGGCCACTTCTGCTCATTTCAGAAATGTCCCTACTGCTGACATTTGTGCTGCAGCCACATGGAGCACTGTCCACACCATCAGTAAACATTACAGTCTGACATCGTCTCTCATAGACGGTGCTGGCTTTGGTCTTGCTGTACTGCAGGGCCTCCTGTCTTGACTGTATCAGCCTGTACCAAGCTTCCAGTGCCTTTTTGGGACTGCTTAGGACTCACTCCAAAGGTGTGACCTAATGGAAGGGATATCCTGGAAGTAACTTATCATAACAGTAGAACTTCAAGAGACTCTCTTCCATTAGGCCATGCTGTCCTCACTCCGTCCCTTCCTGCTTGGGTGACAGTACATCAGATAGTGTGCCTGATCATAATCCATGGCAATTACATCTGGCACCATATCTCACCTTGTATGCTTGGTGCTGGTCTGATCTCCTGGCTCCCCATGAGTGGCAGTCCTCTGAGCCTAATCTCCAGCGGGAAATTGAGGAGTGATTGGGCCTTACGTTTATGTAGGCGCTGATGCATTACATCATGGTGGGCAACCCCAAGCTAACAGAAGTTTCCATGAGACCCTACTGGCACAAAGGAACATTGGGGGGAGGGGTGATGAAAAGCCATTGATCACTTAGAGTCGGTGATTGTATACAAGTCAGGGGTTATGGGCAGACTAGATGAGCCTAGCGGTCCTTATCTGCATTCAATTTCTATGTATATGTGTACTGCTTGATGGCTGTAGTTCCAAAGGTGTGGCCTAATGGAAGAGAATCTCTCAAGATGTACTGTTACAGAAAGTATATAAATGTTCTTTTCAGCTAAAGTCATTAAAAATATTAGCATACTTATCAAATCTACTTTTCTGTGCACCTCCTGTAGTGTCACCTTAAGTTTTTACATTTTCTCAGTCATAACTCTCAAGTTTACAATGGTATTTCTAAGCCAAATGTGGTGGCCTTTTTTTTTTTTTTTTTTTTCTTGGAAAGAAAAATCTACATTAAAGCATTTATAAAATGCTCAGATGCTTGGAATGTTTTATAGTGGAAGAATGGTCAAATTTGTATGCCTAATTTCAGTTTGTCACACTACTGCTTTAAGGGGCTGACAGTGTCCTTTAACAAATAAATATAAACGTAAACTTGTTTTCTTGTTGCAGTAAGAACTGTGGCATGATAGGATTTTGATCAAACTGCTTGAGCTGTGCTCGTGTGATTTGACATTCCAACAGGGTAATAATGCACATCCTAGACAACAACTTTGTGCTGTCAGCACTTATCAAAGGGCAACGTTCATATGTGAAGCCCACACGTGCATGCTGGGCCTCTGCCAGTCAAGGGATCTGTATGTTGTCCATACTCCATCTCGACAGTACAAGCGGGCTGGCAAACTGCCTGGAGCTTAATAAAGCTCTTTAACCTAATGCAGTCTATTGACTCTTCCATGACTGCAGCCCACAGCTGATGTCAGCTGCTGGGGATTCTAGGATGCACCCATGGAGTGCTGCTAGTGAAATGCCAGTACAGGCAGACAGTAGGATCACCCAGATAAGACTGTTTTTAACAGTCCGACTGTGAGAAAAATGTAAATATACACATACCCCTTAAGTGGGAGGAGCCCCATGTGTAGGTGTGGGAATGTATGGATGTTCGTGTTTAATACAGTATTGAGCTTCACGTTATTTGGCATGTTAGTATTTCTGACAAGCAATAGTAGTCGGATTATTGTTTAATGCTTTTCAGACGCATATGTAATTATTATAAAAGTGCTTTAATATCTATTTAATAATGGGTTAATATTGAATTTGTATGTTGCAGCTTAATATGCATCTTACCTGATTATCTGCAACCCTGTTTCAGATCAACTTCAGCTCAAAGGAAATAACCTGATTTAATAAATGAATTACAAACTTGGCTTAAATGAAAGCCGTGTGTAAGGGAAAGTGTTTAATAATTGTTATTTATTCTACTAATTCCAAAGGTGCTGAAAACTCTGCGTTTTCCTGCATCTGTAGTTAATGGGCTTTAATGTCTTACCCTAAAGAGAAAGGCACACTGAAACGAGGGCTTTGGTCACAGTACTGTAGGATTAGTTGAGTTATGTGGGTGGCCAGTGCCATTGGATGCTGCTGGAAGGGGTAAGAGTACAGAAGTATTGAGGATTGTAAGGTTGTCTCAACTTTTGTTTTATTTCAGGCACAACAAAAGGAGAAAATTTTATGTTGATCCTCGATGCCACCCACAGACCATTGCAGTTGTACAGACAAGGGCAAAGTACGCAAGCATTTGTTTATATTCGTGTTCTATGGTACATCTTACAAAGGGCTGAGAGTGCTTTCATGCATCAATACAGCAGACGGAACCAATCCTGAAAGAGCCCCGATGTCTCTGGGAGAACATTGAAAAACATATAACTGTTGTGCTAAAATTCAGCTCATATTTCCATATGTTATCTGTGCCTGCAGTAGCATCTCCTTTTCATTACAACTAACAGGAAAACTGCACGCTGTCTGTTAAACTTTCCTGCTCTCTTCTGCTTGCCTACATCTGACAGGCCTCTACTTGTGGCATCCTAGTAGTCTCCATGGCAAGAGACTGTGATGCCTCAGGCAGAGGATTGTGATGTTGGTGTGGTCGATCAACCAGAGCAGATGAAGTTGAGGGACAGTGGTCCTGTTTTCATGTTAATTGTCATGGCTATAAAGACAAAAAGGAGCTAAATCCGTGGGCCAGGACTTTCAGAGGTTTGGATACAGGACTTGTGGCATTTATTCTGCTGTGCTTCCGTCACTGCAAATGCACCAAAAATGTTTGTGGGCTATTTTCAGACACCTTTGACGCATTTAAGTACACTTTAGTCACTGTACGGCAACAAATAAAATGACGTTACAACAGATTCTTGATGCACGATCCATTTTGATGCATATTTTGCTGCATTTACAACATGAAATTGACTCTATTTTCTGTGGTCTAACAATCATGTTGTAAGTAGTGCAGTTGAGGCAGAATTGTGCACGAGTCTTTGAAAATCCAGCCTGTAACACCAATGAAAAATTAATTGAATCTGATCTGAACAAGATGTTTCTTACTGTCCCTAGAGGTGTCCAGGGCTCAAATCGCTGCCCTGTTATATTTTTGTGGCTTTTGGCCAGAATAAAAGTAAGTGTGTGTGTGTGTGTGTGTGTGTGTGTGTGTGTGTGTGTGTGTGTGTGTGTGTGTGTGTGTGTGTGTGTGTGTGTGTGTGTGTGTGTGTTGAAAACTAGAAGACAGGTATTTATCTTCCCTCAGCTATGTAGGTAGTGAGTGATGTAATGTTTTTTTTTATTATTATGATGATCATTTATTTGAATCCAGCAAAGAAAATGACAAGTGGTTAATTTATCTTGGCATATGGAACAGCTGCTGCCATGGACATACTCATCAGGGGCAGAAGTGAAAGTGCATGCCACCCCCCCCGCCTCTGTTGCGCCTTACCACATCCAGCTGCATCATCCCCACAGCTCCTCTGGCTTCTACAGCTTACACCCATGATGGGGCCATCAGGTAAGGGTTAGTCACCACTAGAAACTCACACCAGCCGGGTACCCTGCAGAAGCTTGGGGCCTGAATGAGGACCAGGCACGTAATCCTGCTTTGTTCAAAGTTGTTTTCTTCTTAGTTATGGCTCCACGATTGCTGGCATCAAGGCCTCATGCAGGCGCATGTAACAACTTGTCTGCATAAGATGCAGCAAGACCATCTCCACTGATCTGTTTTAAAGGCTGGCTGCTGCATGCCACGTGTAGTCACCCAGTAGTGCAGAGAGGCCCTTCCCCCAGAGGAAGCTTGCATCTTCTAGGACACTCAGTCCTTTTCCTCCCAGCAATGCTTTGAGCTCAGGGCAGCAACACAGGCTGCTGGCACCACAAACTGCAGCACTGCTAGGCCAACCTCAAAGATGGGTCTCGCTTTTAATCACAGAAGCATGCACAGTGCTCCCAGGGCTCAGTTGCCTGCTAGGCTTTGGGATTTCCATGCTGGATCCAAAAAATTGCCACCATTAGACAAGTATAGGATACGCCAGACATGGGTAGTAGTTAACTAGTACAAAAACAAGTTATTACATATATAAGAATTATGCAAATGAGTGACTCAGAATATGCCATTTATCTTTAAGAATGAAGGGCAGGAGTCATGACAATAAGGGGCAGGACAGTAACAAGCGAGAGTGCCATGAGTGAGTTATGAAAATCCTGCTGCCTCAGTGGGCAGACTTGATGGGCTATTACTCTCCTGCCTTCAGAGTCTATGCTTCTGTGCTTCAAAAGTGATAAATTGAGTATCCACATATTAGCACCTGAATATCCCTTTCTATTTGGGTGCTGTGTGCTCCAAAGTCTGGTATAAATCTAGCTCCATCGCTACGTGTTGCTATTTATATTTACTTAGATATTTATAAGGCACACCAGGATGAAACCTCATTTACAGGGGCATCTTGAAGAGGGTAGTCACTCAAAACTGGTGCGCAGTGAAGATCACAAACATTCAGATGCTACACAGGAAATCTCACAAGCACGCATATGTAACCTTAAAAAGTTTTATCAGTTTTTTCTTAAACATGTGAAAGGAAATGATATTGTGCAGCTGTGGAGAAACGGAATTCTAGGAATGAGTGCATGAGTAGTTAAAGTAATTGTGCAAAACCTGGAGTAGTTCTTGTTGTTTGAAACGGATGATGCTCACATCCTAACGAAGGTACACATTACTGTGAGCTGCAAGTAAGTTGGTTAAGAAAGGAGCGGTTAGCCCTGTTAACTGACTTAGAAATTACTTTCAGCACATTTTGTTTGTTTTTGTTGGGACAGTAGTGGCTGGTTCATTTCAGGTATCCTAGTGCAGTGAGGAGCTCTGGGTTACATTTCAGTGCAAATCTGCCTGTTCCTTCTTTTGTGTTATTTATTTATGCTCCTCCCGTGGCACCCTTCCGCCACTCCTTCAGAGCCCCATCGCCACCACACCTCCACCTCGGCCCACACCATCATTCTCCCACCCTGTCTTTGCAGCTTTACCTCTGGTAACCCGACCTTTCCCTGTGTCGAGGGTTCCTCTCCTCCAAGGGGAAGTGCTGTCAGGTGGTGGGGGACGACCGTCAGGTGAACTACATATCCTGGTAAGCTGCCGCAGGATCAGTCCGGGCTCATCCGGGGCTTCGTGGTGGTGCAGGCCAGGTGCTCGCCATCTGGTCAGCAGAGAGCCCAATTTTCCACTTTTCTTGTACCGCCCACGCTCTAGCCGTAAGGACAGTATCCTGAGGTGGGGATATGCAAGAGGGCGTGTCAAGGCCTCATCCTCTCAAGCTCGCCCACCAATCCACCTACAGGAGCCCAGGCTCATCCCACCCTCTCCGGGAGGGAAGGCCCAGTGAACGCTAGAAACCCTCCCGCCGGGTCTCCGCCTCCTGGTATGCAGGCTTGAGGCGTGAACCCGGGTTGCCAGCATGCTCGCTCGCACCACACTTGGTGGTCACTGGAACAATATGGCATCACTGGCAGCTTTGCAACCCTACAGAGCTGGACTGGCCCACCAGGATACCTAGAACTTTTCCAGGTGGGCCCCCCTCAGTTGGTATCTGGCCACCATCTAAACTCTGATGTTCTTGGCATTTATAATCGTTTTCTAATTAAATGGGGTATGGGGCACTATAGGTAAATGTAGATGCAAACACAGAGCTAGTGTATCCAATTTAATTGGAATACTGATATGTGTGTGTCACACTGGGCTCTCCCCATTGATTTTCCAGGTGGGCCCTGTACTCAGTCTGACCCTGCAGCCCTGTTTGAGCTATGCTCAGAGGGACCACAACCCTTCCTTTGTAGTCAAAAATGGCATTGTGACTGTGCACGAATGAGGATGGAGCTGCCATGCAGATGACCTGACCTCATATTCCTGGTTGCAACCACCTGTGACCTGCAGGGCTATGAACTTTAAGAAGCAGGCAGTGAGGGGGTCACAAGGGCCACAGTAGATATGGATGGCTCCAAAATAAGTTGAATGGACACACTGAGGCTGGGGAGGTGGGTTCCACTAGACACCTGGGAAAACATAACTTGGAAAGCAGGGTGGGCTCTGGTCCACTACAAACTGGCTATTGGGCCAAGGTGTTTCTGCCCACCGGGGCAGGTAGGAGAGACTTCCTGGCAGGATACTCATTCCTTATTGACTGGAAGCAGTTACAAAAGCGTAACTGCAACTGTTGCAATCAGTAACTAGCATTTTAGCAGGTGCAGATACATCTAACATTAGTATTAGTGATTTGCACTGCCTGATTTTGCATGGGAAAATTCTTCCCTCTGCAACAAGTGCCTTCCATTGTGTGTAGCACTAAACTGTGGCAGCACAATGGGGCAAAAGTTTTCTCCTGTTTTGTGTCATCACCCTATTGACTAGAAACAGTGCCCCAGTCTTTACAGAATAGTTGACCTCACTTGCCTGTTTATAACCTCGCCATAATCTGGAAGAGACAATAGCAGGTGCTGTGCAATGAAGGTCCTGTCCAGAAGAGGCTGTAATGTTGGACTCCAAAAGGAGGCCAGTCTGGATGAAAACATTTAACATTTAAAATTGTCTACCTGCTCAAACCAAGAAAAATCAGGACGGCTGCCAGTCAGACAGGTGGGTGAGAGAGCCCCTAAGCCTGTGCTAAGAACCAAATATAATCGTGGTCTTCCTAGTATTTAATACCAGTTGATTTAATCTGCCATTATTACTCATAGAATACAGTAGAACCTTCACATGCAGTCAGCACTGGAGACAAAGCTGCTGCTGCTGCAAAAACCCAAACAAGACCATGCCTCTGTATGCATCCTTATATCAGCTTTAATTAGGGAATGGGGAAATTGTTTAACCAGGAAAGGCACACTGAGCTGAAACTTGTTTCCAGGTGCAGCCTGGGAACACAATGAAGTTAAATGCTTTGCCCAGGGTCACACAGTATGCAAGTGGGGGATTTGGGATCCAAACCCAGGTCTCCAGGTTTGAAGCTCAGTGCCCTAAGCCACAGCACTATACTGCCTCCTGGAACATTTGCTAGCTGAATAATAAATACTGATAAGTCTGTGATACAAGAGTCCATGAGACCCTGTTAGGAACAGCATTTTGGGCTGGATGAAATGTCACAGGTAAACGCCAGTCTTTCCTTTTTAACCTGGCAAAGCCCACTAGACACAAGTGCCTGTTTTCAGGGATGACCAAGGAACACTGGGTGGTTAAGGACTTGCCCAGTCACACAGTATGCAAGTGAAAGTTGGGAATCAAACCCAGGCCTGCTGGATGTACCAAGCCTGCTCACAACTCTTTACTCTAGCCTCTAGGCCATACTGCCAGCCCTATAATAAATGTAACTTGAACCAGGCTACTGCTTGTGCAGCGGCCTAGATCTAACAGTTTAAGTAACTGCTAGGGTGCACCGGTTAGAGGCCTTTGATAGATCTTAATGCAGCCATTGCAGTTTAAACACGCTGTTAAACCCCTCAGCAGTCTGCTCTCCTGACTACGCCTAGTTCATTTCCCAGTTTCATTCTGATCTATTGATCTGGGCACTACAATCATTAGTAGCCCCCTTCCTTTCTTCCCAAACCCAAGCTGGCTGGCTAGCTACTGTCAGTCAAGTCACTTTTGGGAAATGCATCAATATATTAAATAGACTGGTAGATTTAAAGCCACTTTCTTGGGCTCATGGCAAAGTAGTCGGTTCAGAAACATTGTGTGCCAAAACGTAGTGTGACTTGTAACCACAGCTTATGGTATGCCCACGGGTCCCAATTACAGTTACAAGCACCTCCTTGTTGCGCTGTACTGCTCAGTAGTACCAGGCATGTTGTAAAAATGTGATCTGTGAGCAGAAAATAATGACAAACAGCAGGCTATTTCATGGATTCCAGATAAACTGGTTTAGTGCCATTTGTGGTTAGAGTGGTGACTTTGTCCAGAGTTCTTAGATCAGCACCCCAGCACCTATAATTTAACTTCATAATTCAGCCACTGCACAGGCTGCAACTAGCCAGAGTTTTGCTAAGCATTTCTGCATTTTACAAAACTGTTAAGGTAACTAGATAACTACTGCAGTTCAACGGGCCACAGATCTATATTTAATGATGTTTGAAGGTTTAGTTAATAGTTCTGTCATTTGGCTACAAGGTTCAGGTACAATTAGCCAAAATGTCACAGGGTTTTAGACTTGAAAATGCTTAACAAAATGGGCATGTGCGCCTATACTGATTGCACCAGGTGCTTAGTCGTGAAAGGATCACTCGAATCTCGCTTTCTTTCAGAAATGTCCTTTGCTAGTTAAAAGGCCAACACAGCTAAAAACAGTGAGCAGTCACTAAACTTCCAATCATCATTTTGCATGTAAATGCACACTTTTTTTTTAAAGGTACCACCTCCTCCAGCGTTATTACTATAGATAGATAGATAGATACGTGTGTGTGTGTGTGTGTGTGTGTGTGTGTGTGTGTGTGTGTG
This sequence comes from Neoceratodus forsteri, assembly GCA_016271365.2. Taxonomy (NCBI): domain Eukaryota; kingdom Metazoa; phylum Chordata; order Ceratodontiformes; family Ceratodontidae; genus Neoceratodus; species Neoceratodus forsteri. The sequence goes on along the minus strand of CM057453.1, from coordinate 826,360,189 downwards.
TGTGTGTATGTATATATATAGATATATATAGATAGATAGATAGATATATTATAGGGCGGTCATGCCCCTATATTTAGAGTTATGAAGCCACTTTTATGTTAAACTCAAAATTTTGTGCGTTAATAACTTTGGACCCGCTTCAACAGATTTGCATGAAATTTGGTATGGTGGGGCATAGTAGATCTCTTTGATTTGCCAGTTTAGTTTCGGTCAGACTTAACGGTTTTGCGAACAAAGCGCTGAAAATGCACTTTACGCCAGTTATATGGGCAGTTTTTCCGATTTTGTCAGTGGCGCTGCGTAGCTGTTAGTATGTGTCCGCTTCTGCAACTTGGCAAGTTGAAAGAGCTTGTGGTCAAGGAACATGCCGCTTTTGTTTGGTGGAAAAATATTAATCCATTCAAAAGTTATTAAAGTTTTAAGTTCCCATTATAAGTCTATGGGAAAATTTATATGGTTATTTTGTGAAAGAAGAATGGGGTTTTTGCCATCTGGTCCTCCTCACAATCAAAGAATTTGCAGGCTCGCGATCAAAGAATCTATGATCGCGGAATTTTTGATCACAACGGCCACCATCTTGATTTCATTTTATGGTCGGAAAAATAAATCTCGCTCAGGGGTGACTTCTGAAGTAAAATTATGGTGGGTTTTACTCAGCGGGTCTTCCTCTATCGAGCCATGCTTGTGGTTTCTTATAACAAGGTCAAAAAATAGTTTAAAAGTTTTAATTCTTTGATCGTGGCTTGTTAATGGTCTTTGATCACGAGCCTGCAAATTCTTTGATCGCAAGATTCTTTGACTGTGATCTTTGATCGTGAGGGTGCGACTAGATGGCCAGATTAAAAAAATCTAATTTCTAGGGACGTGATTTGTTAAATCCACACTGTCTGGCAGGTTTCTGCCGCTTAATTCTTGCCGGAAGGTCTTCAAGCTGGCTCCTCCCACCCACCCGGTGGTAAAACCCCTGCCCTCCCCATGATGCCAGATCTTCCTTACCACTTGGAAGCTCAGGTTTCTCCTTAGCACTCTGCGTTGTAGGCCTGAATCCTAATCCTTTGGAATTTCCGAAAATTATTTTAAAGTTCACTAGACTTACATCTTCATCTTCCCCGCAGCTGCGATGGATAAATCTACTCCGGCTTCCATCGGTGCCCTTGCAGGCAGAAAATGTCTCTGACCGACCCACACTCCACATGCGCCTACTGCCTGGGTCTTGCACATGATCCGCAGGCTCTGTGATCTCTGCAAATCCTTCACGGCTTTGGTTCTGGAAGAACGCTACCCGACTTCAAATGGGACGCTCAGAAATGGTATCCACCGATTAAGTCAAAGGAGGCCTGCTGGGCGGTGTCCATGGCTACGGGCTCCATGGAGCAGCTGGAGCAGTTGATCACCCTCGAGGGGAGGAGGCAGCTCAGGCCACGCCTTCTTCCTCCTCGGCATCGGGCTTATCCCGCCTCCCTTGGACTCTTCCTACACTGCTTCTTTCAAGGAGCTTTGTCAGTCCCTCGCCACCAAAGAAGGACCCTCGGGGACTCGCCGACTAGGTTAAAAAATGCAACCGAAAGGTAAGTCCCACTGTCGACGCTCAGGAGTGGGAGATCCTTCCCCCAGACCGTCAGCTCAACTTCGGTCGAGGATGGCTAAGGCCGCTGGTTTCACAGTGTCCCCTGTCAGGTCAGCCAGCCAAGACACCCATCGATGTGGTCGTAGATTTTTCTGACTCCATTTGATGGGTTGTCGACTGGAGAAGCCAACAACCCTTCTTCACCGGTTCCCGGTGGTTATCGAGGACTTGCTCTGTGCCTCCTGTGCCAAGTCCCAGATTAAGGACCCTGAACTGAAGGATGAGCAGGTTTCCTGTCCCTCTTCCGACCCACCATTGGTAACCCTGAAGGTCTCGGTCCTCCTCCTGTCGGGTAGGTCCCGCTGACATCGGTGGTCCGTCCTGGCATCACGGAAGCGCATCGCCGTCCTCATCGCCGCTTCGAGGATAGGCTCTGACGCAAGTTGCACTGGCTCTATGAGGACATGATGTGGCAGCAACTCTTGTTAGCTGGTAATAAGACGACTCCATCACCTTCACTGGCCATTAAGTGGTTGTCGCCCAAATGACTGAAGCAACCCTCATTATAGTCGAGGAGCCGACTCTGGCACCGCTTGCTCAGCCGAAACCGCCTGCTCCACTCATTGTGGTGGAACCACCGCCCACAACCCAAGACTGGGGCCCCACCAAGGATTCTCGGTCAGGTCAGGGCTTGCCCCACAGGTTGTAGGTCACCCTCACCCCGATCGGCCTCGGCAAGTGGAGGGTGGCTCAGGCGCCTGCAGCTGTTTGCGGACTCCTCAGAGTCGGACTCTTCCTTGTACTCCAGGCCCCTTGACCTGGAATCTACGGGGTCAGTCAGTGGACTAGAGCCCATCCTCGCTCCTAGGAATCCTTCGCTCATCTGAGTCCACTGGATGCAGCTGGAACCCGTGATAAAACGGGCCAGATATCCCTCACAGAGATTCTGGACTGAGGGATTCCCCATGGAGGCTTTCCCTGTGGCCGAAGCAATTGTTTGCCCAGCCCTGGAGTTATGGCAGTGGCCTGCATCCTGTCCTGCACCTTCAGCCAGGATGGCTCGCAAGCACGCAGTCCCCACTGGTTCCCTCCGCTTTTTTTTTTGCACCCTCTGTGGAGGTGCTGGTAACTGATAGCATCTTCCGGAAACTCTAGGGACGTGGAAAACCACCGACAAGGATTCTAAAAGCTGGACTACTCGGGCGTAAAAGTTTACGCTGCTTCCTCCCTAGGTCATCAACAGGCTAGCTCGGCCGTGTTGATGGCACATTTTTCACATGCCCTTATGGATTCCTGATGAGGTGATTCCTCATCTCCGGCTGACCTTCAGATGACGGTCAAGCAGGTGCGAATCGGGAAGGGTGGTGGCTAAACAGCTCCAAACTGCCTTGGACATTAGAGACTCTTGTGTCCGTCAGTAGTGGTCATGGTAGCCATGCGCAGCAGAGCTTGGCTGCAGATCTTCACCTTCACAGCAGATACCCAGCACAAGCTGACAGATGTTCCTTCCTGGGCACTGACTTGTTCGGGCCGGGGTGGAAGGCCATCTCCAGAGGATCGAGAAGTCAAATGCCACCTTGGACTCTGTCACGCCTGCCCAGAAGGACAAAGGCCACCAGCAGCAGCATAAGCCCTTTCAGTCTTCCACCCTGCAGCACGTCCAACCCAGCAACAGGGCCAGCGGGGCTGGCCCGGGTGCGCTGAGGGTTGAGGGCGCTGGATGCCAGCTCAAGCCCACTGCGCACCTGGGTTCAGGAATGAGCCAGGGCCGCTGGGGGGTCGGCAGGGAAAGAGAAGATCAAGTGTCTGGAGGACAGCTCTCTTCTCCTGGGGTGGGATCCAGGGTGTACCGTGCTCATGGCCGCCTCTAGCGGAAGCAGAGAGCACCACCCAGCATCGGAGTGTTAGGGGACGGTGCAGGCAGACGCCAACAGGGGCAGCCTGCATGCCGACGCCATTGCACGTCATACCATAGGGAATGAAAAAGGACAAAAGCCATCTGCATCATTGGTGAGATCCGGGAGTCACCCATATCCCAATAGCCAGCCCAGACGCCTCCCGATCCCTCCAGGCTGACCGACGACAGCAGGTAAGGCTCTTCACACTTAGAGCCAGCCACCGAGGGGAGGGCAGAATCAGCCCCAGAGATGGTACCGTGGTCGAGCTTGCCTGGCGGTCGCTCGGTAGCTGGTTAGTCTTTCACCTCTAAGTCATGAGTTCAATCCAGCACAGGTTGGTAGTGGTTGAAAGCCATTGTTGCCTAAGGGCTGTTCATTGGCCTATGCGAAATGAGTTGTGGTGGTCTCAGTCCAGTTCTCACTGGGCAGGTGTCCACATCACAAACCACCAACATTGGTAGCACTAATTCAGCACCTTGTTAACAGTCCTCACATGAGAGGCCAAGGATTGAATGGGCATGGAGTCTGAACTACCTCTCATCTGCGTGGTAGTCCCTCCATGGCAGGGTTGAGGCACATGGCGGGCAGTGGGGAAAGCTTGCACTGTGATCACCCCTGCTGAACCTGTCATCTTGCTAAATGGAGGACTTCAAGTTCCAGTGCTGCCAGTCCATCACCTTCATGGGCACTAGATTCAGACACAGAAAACAAAAACCTACAAAACAAAACACCACTGTGCCAGTATTATAAATATGCTATAAAGTTGTCGATTTTACCCACTCCATGGGTGCTCAGTCCTACCTGCCTGCATTTAAAAAAATATTCAAAGTGTCCAAAATCACTGCTGGAACAGAAAATTGGGTAACCTAATCAGGTATAGTTTTATTTTGGTTTTAAAATGATGTTCGCTTGACAGAGCTTTTATCTAGCTTAAACTCTCCAAGTTATGAAATGCTTTTAGTACTTCTCTAGGTGGGCTTGTTTTAACCTGAAACACAAATATTTTGCATTTGAAATACAATATAAATGCCTCATAGAGTTTACAGAACTGTTGTTGGATTAGTACTTTAAAGATCTGTATCCTTCTTGAATCTTTCAGTTTATGTTTAGTATCTTACAAATGCAACTAGAACTACAAATCGAACTGTGAGGGGGCTCTGAAACAGGCAACACCGGTAGAACTAAGCTGCCAGGCGCTAGGACCACAACGAAAACTTCTAGCTAGCAGTCTACAGCTGGGGACCGCCCCAATGTTGGCATCGCTGACGTCACTCTATGGTATAATATGAGTGGTCCCAGCTCCACCTCAGTTATTTTCCGCGCCGTCGATGCACTTCATGAATGCTTGCTTTAGGCGACTGCCATTTTGCTTCATGCTTTTTGCATTTTTTTTTCTTTCATTGAAATTGAATAGTTTGTTTATTGATGCATGTCTTCTCTAGCCTCATCTTCCGATCAGCATACAAAGTGTGCTTGGGCAAGCAGCTCTCCAAGGATGGACACTTTTCTTTGCTGCTCTGCTTAGGCCCTGATCACTACACCAAGGCCTCCAGCACTGCTAGAATTTCAACCAGGCCACAGAGAGACCCATTTGAAAACCCTCCAAGGCATCTTTGCAGCAGAAGTTGGCTGCGATGGAGAAGGAGCTCCAGGGCAAAGGCTCTTCCTCTTTCCCAGCCTCCGGAGCTTCAACTTCTATTCCTGCCCAGAAGGAGAAGAAATCTACTGGGAAGAATAAACACCAGGAGAAGCACAGGGACTGTTCCCCGGTCAACTTCCCACTCCTGCCACCACATAAGTCAAGGCTGACTCTGTATCTTCCTCCCATGGGAGGTTGGCCCCTCCTCCTTGGCAGCCTCACTTCTCTGGCTGCCTGTTTCTCAGCCACCTGCCCTCATTTCAGTCTGGGGTGACCTCTTCAGGGTTTCAAACTTGTCCCTTGCCTCCCAGCCCTGAAGCTCAGGCCTCTACACCCAGCGGGTTCACAACCAGGTGGCTCGACCGAGCTCTCTACCACGGGCGACGGGTCCTCACCTGTCACTTCCTAGATCCCGCGCTGCCCACGCCAGTTCTTGACTCTGGGTCTGGCATCTCTTTGCATTGCTGGAACAAGTACTGCCTCCTGTACACGTGTCGCTCTGCCTCCGCCTGAGCCAGATCTCTGTGCAGGTTCCTGCTTCCCTTTGGGGCCAGCGGCACTTGTCACACTGGATCGGCATTAGCCCTGACCCATCTGCCTGATGCCCGCTCTGTCGGCATCTACACAGATGACGCCTCAAGTGTCGCCGTCTCAACCTCCGCCCGCCCGGCTGGCCCTTCAGGCAATCCCCAGCTGGCACCTGAGGACTGACGCCCAGATTCCCAATGCCTTAGAGACAAACACCAGGGTACCAGACCCCACAAGAGCTCATGCCTGGTTACCTGACTCCTTTAGGACATGTGCCAGGTACCCCATGCCCCAGGGACCGATGCCGGGATACCTGGCTGCATTCTCAGTATCCGTATCCACTTTATAACCCACCTCCACCAGTGGATTCCAGTGCGCTTTCTCAGCCTGGTGGGCTTTCATGAAGGATAAGGAGACCCCAGGAGACCACCCACTCTGCCTCCTCGGGACCCTCCTCCTCAGAACTCTGGCTGGGTGGGGCCTAGCCAGTCCCCATCTCCAGGACACTCTGGCTCTAACAGACCGATGCAAAGAGGGATGTCTACCACCAACACCAGTCCCAGAAAGTGACCCATCTGGCAAGGATTCCTCCTCTTCCTCTTTAGAGGACTGATTCCAGGAGCCTTAGGATGATCCTGAAACCCCTAGGTCCCCCTGATGATCTTACGCTTTATTTTTTATCATATCTTTTTTTCTCACCTTGCAGCCACAGTCCTGCTGTACATCCAGCCACCGCCTACCTTCACCGCCAATTCTGAAGCTGATATGCCCAGCTGGCATATGCAGCTACAACCATCAGAGGGGCCTCCTTGCCCTACACCCGGGCGAGGATCCACACCGCACATGCCTTATTTCAGGCATCGTTGGCTATTGAAGCTAGCGGCTATCAAGCTGCCGCGACTATGCTGCCATTTATCCTTTTTCTCTCTCCGATGGGAGCACGGACGCAATGATGTACATGCACAGCGCGCAGACGTCTCGCCGTGCTCCCTCTGCTTAGCACCTGCGCAACTGCAGTTCCTCCGCCATCCCTAGTGACCGCCAGAGGCGGCATGCACCCACCCTTTCCCCAGGACTAGGAAAGCTGTCGCCGGATATTCGATCCCAGTCCTCCCCTGCTGACCTGGGCTCATTCCCGAACCTGAGTCATCGTCAGGGAGTGAGGTGTGGCATCCAGCACGCCAACCCTCATTGCCACTGGGCCAGCTGATCCTACGTTTATGGACGCCATGAGGCATATTCAGTCCTTGATGGGCTGGGAGACAGAAGAACTAGACCCGAATGTCGCTGTCTGGCGGTCTATCTCTGCAGAAAGAAGACTGTTCCTTAGTGGTGCCAACCCTCCTCGAATCATATGAGTATGTGACCAAGTCCACCTGGAACTGACTGTCCTCCACTGTGGCCTTGGCTAAGAAGGCTGACTGCCTTTCTCATGCCTCCATTGGCAAAGCCTATTTGGGGAGCAGCCGGAGGCAGACTTGGTCAGGAATGCAGCTCATGACTGCACCAAGAAGCCCAGTCACCTTGGCCCACCCTTCTCATAATGAGTCTTGCTGCTGACCAGTTCTGCAAGTGGGTGGCTGCTTCAGCCACGCCTCCATTCAGACTCGAACTACCTGGCCAATATGGTGCAGTATCAAAACACCTTATGGGACAAGGCCTTGGATCTTGTGCAGATCTTGGTGGCAGTATAGCCTAGAGGTTAGAGTAATGAGCTGTGAACAAGCTTGGTATATTCAGCAGACCAGACCTGGGTTTGATTCTCGCAACCTCCACTTGCATACTGTGTGACTTGAGCAAGTCACTTAACTGCCCAGTGCACCCAGGTCACTCCTGAAAACTGGCACTTGTGCCTAGTGGACCTTACCCGGTTACCAAAGAGGGATCCCAAGGGCTCTAAATCACAGAAGAAGCCCTTCTGTCCCTGTCTTCCCTGCTGCCATACTGGCCCAGCCTCAGGCTGGACAACAGGCTCAGACTTGGCTTCCCAGCCAAAGTCCATGGCCACAGTTGTAAAAGCCACGAGGTTGGGGTCCCAGCAGCTCCTCAGTCGGTCCTTCCTCCACTTCCAAGCCTGCCCAGTGATGGGATGGTGGTGCCTCCCGATGCCTGTCCTGTCTCACCTGGATCCTCCCATGGGGGCGCGGCTCCACCACTTCCTGTCGCCTGGTGCGCTGTCACCTGAGACAGGTGGGTTCTTGAGGTGGTGGTCAGGGTCTACCTCTGGAATTTGAGGCTTTTAAGTCCAGTTTCCCATGAGGACATAGTGTCATTCGACACCCTGTTAGCCCCTTTGGGACGACATTGCCCAGCTCCTCCGCGAGAAGTTATGGCTCCTGTCTCAAACTCCAGTACAACCAGGGTTTGTCTCCAGGTACTTCCTGGTACCAAAATGGATGAGGGCTGGTGCCCCATCTTAGATCTGCATGACCTGAATGCAGGATGGTACCCATCTCAGATTATACCATCTTTATTTGTTTGATTCTTGGAGTACCTTTGAGCTGGGAGCTCATTTACAAAGGTTCCATGTCATGTGATAAGACATACAGTACAGATAAGTCAGTGAGGCAATGGGCTGAGTAATATGACAGGTAGAGTGTACAGAACAATTTCAGACATAAATAATAAAGTGCAGGCAATGATCTTATACAAGTGTCTAATGTAACACAGATCATGCAGGCTTTACATGGAGGTAGAGGTAACCTTGTGAAACAATGAGCAATGAGTAAAGTATGCACAGAGGTTGGGGGTGGGGTGTAGCAGCCGAGGGCCTTGTCACAGGTTAGGTTTTGTGGTTTGGTCATAGTTGGTGGGGTGAGGGCTGGAAAGAGGGCAGGTGTATAGGTAAAGGAGGGTAGATAGATAGGAGGAGGGTAGATGGGTGGGGAATTGGGAGGGGCGGGAGTGGAGAAAGGCAAGTGGTGGTGAGTGGCAATTTAGTATTAGAGGATACAGTTGCAGCTACTGCTTGATCTTGGTTGAGCTCATAATTTAGACTTAAAGGAGCCGAGTTTGGTATCTGATAGCAGATCACCCTTTAGGGAGTTAAGCCATGGGGGCATGATATCACAAGGGCGCTGACCCTGGGAGGTGTGTGAAGGGGACTCTAAAGGTCAAGTATTAGGCTCTCGTGTTGTCCTGGTGTTATCAGTGGGGAGAGGTTCTGGATCACGGGGTGTTAGTCCATGAGTGGATTTTTAGCTAGCAGGCACATGGTACTGTACCTACTCTGCGGTTTTAGCCACTCTACTTGAGAGTAGAGATTACAAGTGTGCATTTCTGTGGTGCATCAAGGCAGAGCCAGCAGGCTTTGTTGAGCGTAATACTTACTTTCTCGAGTGCAGTATCTGCAAAGTGCAGCATACACTACTAGACCATAGTCAATCATAGAGAGGACTGAATTGGTTAATGCCAGCTTTAGAGCACTTTCTGTAAGGCAGTATTTGTCCCTGTATAGCTGACCGATCTTGGCATGAGCTGACTTGTTGACTATGTCATAATGGTGTGAGGATGACAGTGAGCTGTCCAGGTGACCCCTAAGTATTTGTAATGTGGAACCAGTTCGAGAGCGGCATTTTGGCTGTTCACTATGCATAATGGATGGACTTATGTCGGTTGTGTTGGGAGGCAAACAATAGTTAAATTTTTTAGAATTGAATAGTGCTTGGACTTGACGAACCATGCCTCCACAGCTGAGAAGTTAAGGTGCATCTGTTTCTGCAGCATAGTTGGGTCTGTGTGGCTAGAGAAGAGCACCGCATTGTCAGCATAAAGTAGCATTTGTCCTGACATGCAAGTGGGAGGCGATTCAGGAACGAGCTGAAGAGCAGTGGCCCCAGGATGGATTCCTGGGTACCCCAGTTATAATGTCCCTGTTTTCAGAGAGTATACCAGCAATTTTACTTGCTGTGTCCGCCCAGAGAGGCAGCTCCTGAACCATGAAACTGTTTCAGTTGATAGTCCAGTGCTGGCTAACTGACACAGTAGCAGGTCATGGTGGACCGTGTCAAATGCCTTGATGGTTGACCATGTCTCTCGAGCAGAACATGTGGTTTTGTTCTCTAGATCTTTAGGATGTGTTTTAAACATCCAATCTGTCCGCCCACCACTGGTTCCTTTGGTCCCACATGGAGGATCTTCTAAGAGTTCCAGGCCATACCATTCGGCTTGTCCTTGGCTCACAGGGTCTTCACCAAATGCATTGTAGTGGTGGCAGCTTACGGAGGCGCCAAGGAGTCCAGGTATACCCTACCTGGACGACTGGCTAGTCGCTGGGTCCCACCAAGGAGGAGGTAGAGGGGTCCAGGGATCTGGCCCTCCAGACCTGTGTTTCTCCTGACCTCCTGCCTACTGAGGCCAAGTTGGAACTCATACTCTTGCAGGCTGATTCATTTAATCAGGGCGAGTCGACTCTTGCAGAGCCAGAGCTCTGTTCCCAGCAGACAGGGCCGAGGCGGTCTCCTCCTTTGCCTGTCATTTCAGGTTGGGTGGTAGTGCCCAGCTGTGGATTTCCTGCACCTCCTGGGATACATGGCGCCATGCACAAGTGTGGTCTATTGGGCCCACTGAGACTGCTTTTTCCAGTGGAGCTGGCCCGCCAATGGTCTCGGCGCAAGGGCCACTTCAACCAATCAGTCACTGTTGACCCAGTTGTGGAACGCCATCCAGTGGTGGTTAATCCCACATCTGCAGGAAGGGATCTTGTTTGTCTGCCCAGAGCGGATGGTCATCCTGATGACTGATGCCTCCCTGAAGGGCTGGGGTGCTCACCTGGGGAACACAGATTCCATGGGCTCTGGACCTCCAAGGAACCGATGCCATATCAACCTGCTGGAACTGGGTGGTTCAACTGGCACTAACAGCCTTTGCTCCGTATGTTCAGGGTCAGGTTGTTCAGGTCCAGATGGACAACACGTATGACCATGTACTACCTCAACAAACAGGACGGATGCACTCCCTTCCTCTGTGCAAGGAAAGCTCTCCGTATCTGGACCAAGGTACTTAGCCTGGATGCTGATCTCCTGGCCGTCCATGTGGTTGACATCTCCAGCCAGCTGGCGGATGCCCTCAGCCAGTTGGGCAAGGTGTCTCACATGTGGTACCTCTATTGGGAGGTAGTACACAGCCTGTTCTCCAATTGGGGCACCACTCTGGTGGGCCTGTTTGCCTCCAGGAGAACAGCAGCTGAGGATGTACTGTGCCCGTCCTCTCAGCAGTGAACGCTGCATAGGGATGCCTTTGCCAGGCCCTGGAACCAGGCCTTCTCTGTGCCTGCCCTCTGTTCCCCTTGATCCACGAGGTGTTGCTCAAGGCCAGGAGAGGCAGGGGGCACAGATGATCCTGGTGGCTTCGGACTGGCCCTGCTAGTTTTGGTACCCGATCTCGTCAGCAGGCTCCCAGGCGCCTCCTCTACTCCTAGACCTGCTTCTTGCAATCAAGGGAAGGTACTCCATCCTGACCTTCAATCCCTGACCTGACAGCCTGGTTCCTGAGCGGCTAGAGTTCCATGCTGTGGGTCTCTCCGATGTCCTCACTGTAGTCGATGCATCTCGGAAAGAGTCAACCTGAAAATGCAATGCCTTCAAATGGAAGAGGTTCTCCATTTGGTGCCAGGACAAGGGCTGGACCACTTAGCTTGTCCAGTGGTTAGCATTCTCGATTACTTTTGGTCCCTCTCTCGTAGGCCTTCGCTGGATTCCACCCTTGAGTGCACCTGGCAGCCATCTCAGCATACCATGTGTGAGCTGGTATGCCATCAGTGGTGCAGGAGAAGGTGGTCTGGCACTTTTTAAAGGTCTTGACCACATTTTCCCTCTAGTGCGTAAATCACCACCACCACCTTGGGACTTGTTGCTGATGTTGGCAATGCTCATGGACAAGCCATTCGAACCAACGTACAGGTGTGAGATATCTCACCTGTTGTGGAAGACCACCTTCCTGGTGGCTATCACGTCAGCCAGAAAGATCAGTGAGCTTCTGGCACTCTCTGTAAAGTCTCCTTATGCGGTCTTCACAGGGACAAAGTTGTCTTTGCCCCAACCAGAAGTTTCTCCGAAGGTTGTGGTCTGATTTTCACCTTAACCAGGTGATTAATCTCGGTGTACTTCACTAACCACATCTTGGAGGCCGCGCTTCGGCTCCATCCATCCATGGACCTGCAGCAAGCACTGGCCTGTTGTAAGGAGCGCACTGCTGGGGTTCGGAGAGAGGTTCACCAGCTATTTGTCACCTACACTGAATCCACACTTGGCAGACTGGGAATTAAGCAGGCGATTGACAGTTCGATTGTATTCTGCATTGACCTCTTCTGTAGGTTGGCAGGTAGGAGCCTCTCATAGGGCTAAGGACTCATTCCACCCATCATACTGCTGCCTCGCTGGCTGCTTCCATGAACATCCCTATCCAGGAGATCTGCAGGACTGCTACCTGGAAGTCAGCACACACCTTCATTTCCCACTACCACATTGACCTGAGGGCGGTGAGATGCAATGCCAGATCGATTAGGAATAAGACCGCACTACCGCTGGACTTAATTTCCCTCAGTCAACTTGGCTGCATCATGGAAACTTCGGTAGGGGATGATGTGGGCCCAGTTTTGAGGCCGCAGTCCCGCCTGGGTATACTGTAGTGCACTGCCCCAGAGTGGAACGAGGGGCGGTGGCGAGCATCTGTTTTAGATCCAACTTGGCCTTCACCTGCACCCAGTGGGAACTCCAGATTCATTTGAATGTGTGGCTGTTCGTGGGGTCCAGGTGCAGGCTACAGGATTTTCCTTTATTTATCGCCCTTCAGGGGGTGATGGGGAACTTCCTGCAGGAGGTTGCTGAATTCACCATCGCAAAACATTGGAAGCCCCAGATGTATTTTTCTGGGGATTTCAATGTTTGGGCTGACGACGAATCTTCTAGGTGTAGTTACAGCCTCCTCCAGATTGTCTTCTCTGGCCTGACGAAGTCGTTGCTGCAACACATCAGGACGGTCACATGCTGGACCTGGTGTTCTCACTGGGGCTTGAAATTGACAATCTCAAGATTGATCGAGTACCTTGGTCCGATCATTGCATGGTGCAGTTCATGTTTCAGGCTCCCACCGATGCCTTTTCCCTACTGAGATGATGAGCTGTCGTCCTTTGTGGATTGACCCCTGAGGGTTTTTGGTGGCAGCTCATTTATCTAGTGTGGGTGATGCATGGCCAGAGGCATTGGTGCTGGGGTTGATACCTATAATAGGGTGTTATCCGACACCATTGACTCCTTCGCACCTGTCCATGTATGACCCAAATCTTCTTATCTGAGGTTCCTGTGGTATGATGAGGCTCTCGGGAAATGAAGAGGCAGGGTTGGAGGCTAGAGCGCTGCTGGAGGAGATCCGGCTTGGAGGAGGACAAACTGGCCCTCGTGTACATTATAATGCATACCAGGGGCAATCCAACCGTAAGAAGGCAGTGTTCCTGTCCAGGGAGATTGCTGCGGGAAAGAACCGACCAGCTATATACTTTTCAAACTGTGGACAGGTTACTCCATCCTGCCTGTCTACAGCCCAGGAAGGTTTTTTCTAATATTGAGTGTGAAGAGTTTGCTCGGTTCTTCTCGGACAGAGTGTCCAATATCTGGCAGGTGGCTTCTTTAGTCAGAAATGTCATAGCTGGCAGTTGTCGCCTAAAGTGTTCTGAGTGCACTCCACCTGGTTGGGGGAGTTTAGACCAGTGGAGGTAGGGTGTGGTCATTGAGGTGGCAACCAATCTGAAGCACACCTTTTGTGAACTCGACCCGTGCCGACACGTTTCTTAATGAGATGCATTGACACCGTTGGCCTGGTGTTTGCTCTGATTGTCTGGTGTTCTTTATCCGAGGGGTCTTCCTGATGCCTTGAAGGAGGCACTAGTGAGACCCCTCTTAAAGAAACCATCTTTGGACCCAGAGGTCAGGGCAAATTACTGACCTACATCCAACCTTCCCTTTTGGCAAAGGTAGTTGAGAAGGTGGTGGCGCTTCAGTTAGAAGAGCACTTCGTGACTCATGAGTTGTACCAACCTTTCCAGTCGGGATTGGCTAGGTATAGCACAGAAACCTCGCTTGTTCGTGGTGCAGAATGATGTCCTTGAAGCGACAGATCATAGGGATAAGATAATTCTTGTTCTCCTGATCGCTCTTCAGCATTTGACACTGTGGACCATTGTGTGTTGCTTGACCGCCTTTAAGGAGCTCTGTGGACTCATCAGTACTGTCATTCACTGGTTTGAGTCCCTTTTTACCAACAGGAGGCAACAGGTTGTGATGGGGAATTTTCCTACACTCCTAGCCTCCTATCTTGTGGAGTTCCTCTAGGGTCTGTACTGGCCCCAATGTTTACAGTGTACATGCTACCCTGGGAGGGATCACTAGGAAGTATGGCTCGGTTTTCATTGTTATGCCGATAATACCCAGCTATATCTCTCCTTTGCCCCAGGGACATCCAACATGGCGGACGTGCTAAACAACTGCTTTGCTGAGATCAACAACTGAATGGCCTCAGCTGGTTGCGACTGAACCCGATAAGACGGAGGTACTGGTGGTGGAGTTGAACAGAGTACATGATAGGATGGCCTCTGATTCAGCAACTGGACTTGTTCTGCGAGTTGTTTCATTGAAGGCCTCCTCTTGGTGCAAAACCTTGGTGTTATTTTTGGACAGGAATTTGACTATGGAGGCAATATCCTCCATGGTCCGCTCCTGTTTTTCCACCTCAGAAATATCGCCAGAATAAAGACCCTTGTGCCACCTCTGGATCTCCCTACCTTGGTACATGCCTTAGTTACATCAAGGCTTGACTACTGCAATGTGCTCTACCTCAGGGTCACAGGAGATCTCTCTGTAGGCTGCAGCTGGTGTAAACGCAGCTGCCCGCTTACTTACCGGCAGCAAAAATTTTGCCACATTACATCGGTGTGTGTGAATTGCACTGGCTGATGGTAAGGTGAAGGATCCTCTTTAAGGTGGGTCTTCTCACCTATAAGGCCCTACACAGGCAGGGTCCTGGTTATCTGTTAGACCTTCTTGCACCTGCTCTCTCTGTCCACCCTCTGCTCTTCCAGTAGGGGCCCACTGGCGATTCTAGAGCGAGGTTGAGATCTGCTGGCGACAGAGCCTTCAGTGTTGCAGCTCCTGTTCTTTGGAATTCGCTGCCATCTGGGGTTGGGGAGCCCTTATTGTAGATATTTTAAGGCTCCGCCTGAAGGCCCTCCTATTTTCCCAAGCTTTTTGGGATTGAATTATGGAATTTAGCAGAATATGATGGGTTATAAATGTATTTTTGTGTATTTAAATATGTGACGTATTATGTGTTTTCTGATGCTGTATTTTTTCTATTTTGTACAGCGCCCAGAGCCTCCGGGATTGGGCGATTTTAAATAAACTTTGCCTGCCTTGCCTTGAGTCAGCCTTGGATGCTGGTTTTGGGGCCTCAGTTCTCCAGTCTGGGTTTCCTAAGTAGGGGTATATGCCTTGCCCTGTCCTCCCAGAGAACTGCTAGGTGTCTGCCAGAAGTGTGGATGGTGTACCATATCCATGTCCCTAGAAAAACATGTTACTCACCTGTAACAGTAGTTCTAGGAGTAGTTTATGGTGTACATCACACTGACCCACCCGACCTCCCTGGCAAGTGGCAAGATCTGACATCACAGGCGTGCTAGAGGAGTTACCACCAGCTGGGTGGGAGGGAGCCAGCTTGAAGATGTTCCAGCAGGATTTAAAGGGGAAAGGAACACTGCCAGAAGTGTGAATGCTCCATATACCACTCCTAAAACTACCGTTACAGGTGAGTATCCTGTTTTTACTCCACATTCATCAAATGGATGGTGAACACCCTCAACATCCCTTTTCATGAAATAGAGGTGCACGAGGAGGAACTGGAGGTTATGGATATGATGGGGCTAGCCCCTCACAAGGAGGCTGTTAGTCCTCTACAAATCACTCCAAAATCTACTTCAAAATCATGTTGGCATCTAATTCAGCTGCTGGCATTGAGAATCAACTTGAAAAGAAGCATCTGGTGGACAGACAGGGTGGAATATCTATGCCCACACTGATCATGAAGGAATGGTATAGGCAGCTGCTTGGAGAAAAGCAAGGTGCCCTCTCCGACAACCTTCCTGTGAAGGACTCCCAGGAAACTGAGTTGAACATGTCCTCACTGGAGGAGAGGAGAGACAGGGTGACATGATTGAAACCTTTAAATACATGAAAGGAATAAACAAGACAAGTACAGAGGGGCTGTTCAAAGTAAGGGAGGGAGGGACACCAGGGGCCATGATATGAGACTGGAGCGAGGAAGGTTCAGGAGGGAGATGAGGAGACACTTTTTACAGAGAGGGTGGTGGCTGGGTGGAATGCGTTACGTCCTGAAGTGGTATGCAGTAGAACAGTGGACTGCTTCAAATGAGGATGGGACAGGACAAGGGGAAGGTTAATGAAGGGTAAGGGTGGAAGGAGGGCAGCTGCAGGATAAGGGTTGCTAGCTGCACATTGAGCAGACTTGATAGACCTCTGGGCCTTTATCTGCTGGCAAATTTCATATGTTCGTAAACTGGATACTATGGCCAAAAAGTGTACACAGCAGCTTTCCTGCTTCTGAAGCTACACCATAGTAATGTTTCTTCTTGGGATCCATCAATGAACATTACAAACCCTGATCCTGCCTCCTTCCAGAACTTGAAAATAGGTTCACACAGAATCTGTTCTTGTCTTAGGTTGCTTGGCATTCCTCATTGCAGTTTCTCAGCAACTGTCAGAATGTGATCAGTTTAATTTTACTTAATGTCTGCTTTAATTTGATGTTTTTCAAAATTTTAAAGAATACTTTTGGTAGTCATTTAGCTAGTTTTAGTGGTCATAATTTCTCTAGCTACAGAAACATATCGGATGTTGTAACAGTAGGGTGGGGCTGTGTGACTACAGTTCAGAGTTTGAACTTGTATCGTTACAGTAAATTACACAGAAACATAGAATGTGTTGTCAGGAAGGACCACCAGGCCCACACAGTCTGCCCAAACACTCACGTCAAAGCCATCTCTAGGGAGCTAGCCTTCCCATTTAAGCCTTCTAATAATACCCTTGTGCTATCCCATGCCATTTAAATCCCCCACTGTCCTTGCCCCAACCACCTCCTCTGGGAGTCTGTTACAGCTGTCCACCACCCTCTCTCCATGAATTAAAATGTCCTAATGTTTCCTCTGAACCTCCCCTCTATCTGCAACTCATGACCCCAAGTCTTGAGTCTCTCTTCGGCTGGAAAATGTCACTCACCGCACACTGTTTATGCCCTGAGGTATTTGAAGGTTTCAGTCATGTCCTCTCTCCCTTTTTTGCTCCAGGGAGTACATGTTAAGGTCCCTCAGTCTGTCCTCATGTGACAACTAAGACCCCCCATCATTTTGTTGCCCTTCTCTGAACCTTTCTCCACCCCTACATCCTTCCTAAATTGTGGCCTCCAGAGCTGGACCCCATACTCCAGGTGTGGTCTCACCAATTGCTTGTACAGAGGCATTATGACCTCCCTCCTCCTGCTAGTGAAACCTCTGCCAATATATCCCAGCATTCTACTGAACCTTGCCACTGCCCACTCACACTGCTTTGCCACCTTGAGGTCCCGTGAAATGATTATGCCCAGGTCCGTTCTACCTCAATTGCCCCTAAGGTCCCCCCATCCTGTAGTCTGCCTCTCAGCTTTTGTTTCCCACGCATATGATTTTGCACTTTTTGCATTGAATAACAACTGCCACTCTTGACCACTGCTCCAGTTTATACAGGTCCATGTGCAGTTTTCAACCCCTTCCTCGGTATCCACTCTATTGCAGATTTTCGTATCGTCTGCAAATAGACCTACCTTCGCTATGTCCTCTATAAAGATGTTTAACAGGAGCGGCCTAGCACCGACCCCTGAGGTACCCACTAGTGACCGAGCCCTCTTTGAGGGCACCCCATTTACAACAATCCTTTGCCTTCTGTCCCTAAGCCAGTTACCCACCCACCTTACTACTACCGGATCTAGCCCTAAGCTTCTCATTTTCTTCAGCAGCCTTCTGTGCAGCACTGAGGTCAAAGCGGCTTTGCTAAAGTCAAGGTATGCAATGTCCACAGTCCCCCCTCCCCCGATCCACTACCCTGGTGACCCAATCCAAGAACTGTCAAGTTAGTTTGACATGATCTGCCCTCTGTGAACCCATGTTGCGATGGTCTTGCAGTCCATTAGCTTCAAGGTGGCTAGTGATCCTTTTCTTTAGCAGTTTTCCATAAGCTTCCCCACCACCAATGTCAATTTCACGGTCCGTAGTTGCCTACTTCCTCCTTATCCCTCTTTTGTGGGGGACCACATCCACCCTTCTCCAGTCAACAGGAGTCGTTCCGTTTCAGGGAACTGTTGAAAGAGCTAACCAGAGGCTCTGCTATTACTTTCCTTGGCTCCTTCAGCACCCTGGGTTGCACCCCATCAGGGCCCATGGCCTTGTGCACCTTCAGCCTCTCCAGTTCTCGTGAGGACTTTGTGTTCCTGGAACAGACTAGTGTCCATCACCCCGTTGCCATCCCCTATCCCTGATCAGACTGCATTCCCCTCTACTGTGAATATAGAACAGAAATGGCTGTTTAATATTGCTGCCTTCTCTTGGTCATCCTCCACCAGCCCTGCACCCTTGTCTTTTTTAGCCTAACTATCCTGCCCCCTTCAACTTTCTTCTCTCACTCACATATCGGAAGAAAGTTTTATCCCTCTCCTGAAAGAGTTAGCTATTTTCTCTTCCATTCTTGCCTTTACTTTCCTGATATCTGACCCTGCCTCCTTCTGCTTTTCCTAGTATACCACCCAATCTTCCTCCTTCTGAGTGTCTTGTATTTCCTGAAAGCGGTTCTCTTTGCTCTAACCTTTCCACCACTTCTGTGCTGTAACATAGTGGCTTCCTTTTTTCTGTCCAACATCGGTGGGATCTGTGCTTGGCTACCCATACCCGGCTCCTGCAGGACCGCCAACGGTCCCCTCTTACCTAGTGCCTGTGGGACTGACGCCAGCCTCTTTGGATTATCATAGGCTCATTTCTGTCCTCTGGTCCTTCATGCAGATACAGGACCCGGCCCAGTGGTTTCTGGCCCCAACCTCTGCTCAAGCCTCCCTTGAAACCCACCTCCCTGGCTCCTGTTTTCTTGTGCTCCTTGATA
The DNA here is from genome assembly GCA_016271365.2 of Neoceratodus forsteri. Lineage (NCBI taxonomy): Eukaryota > Metazoa > Chordata > Ceratodontiformes > Ceratodontidae > Neoceratodus > Neoceratodus forsteri. The sequence continues at coordinate 826,341,370 of CM057453.1, read as the reverse complement.
GGCTAAACTTCAGGTCTGTCAAGCACCAAGATGATCGTTAGCCGCGAGAAGCGGGGACAATGATGTGGACAATGCTGATAGGAGCTTCAGCAGCCGAGTTCTCCTCCTTGAGGCCAGATTCCTCAGAAGGGGAGGAGGTACCAGCAACATCCCTAAGTCCCCCAGATGACCCCCGTTTATGGCCATCATGAGGCACATTCAGGCAACCATGGGGTGGAGACTGAGGAACAGGACCCAGGACGGCATTGGCTTGCCATTTACTTCTGTCAGCCAGATGCCCCTCAGCTGGTGGTCCCTCCCATGATAGACTCCTATGAAGACGTTACCCAGGCTGCTTGAACTGCCCCCATATGGTACTGTTAGTATCCAACAAGGTGGACAGGCTTTATCACACCCCAGCTGGCAAGCCCTACTTTGGTGAACAACCCAAGGCCTATTTGGTCATTATTAATGCGGCCCATAACCACACCAAAAGACCGAAAAACCTAAGCTTCCTTCCTTCCTTCCAACAGGGGTCCCGTCTGCTGGACCGGATAGGTAGGGCCTTTGCTTCTGCCACTCTGTCAATCAGAGTTATTAGTTATCTGGCCCATATGGTTCAGTACCAGAACCTGTTCTGGAACCAGGCCTGGGAGGCTGTCCTAGCCATGTCAGATGACCCTCCAAGCAGCAGGCCCTCCAGACCCCCAGAACTAATTCAGATATTGGCACTCATGTCCTGTGGGCTGCCTGTGATGCCGTAGATGCCTTGGGCTGGGCAACATCTGCTGGTTTCTGTATGAGGCGTCACTCCTGGCTTCGGTCTCGGGCTTTACAGGTTGTCTAGTCCAATATTATGGATGCACCCTTCAGGGATTTAAACTTTTGGGCGAGATGTCCAGGATATGATCTCTGAGCTCCAGATCCATCCACTCTATGTATCATGCCCAAAGTCATGGCAGTGGGCTCCTTTTCATCGCTCCTCCCAGGGACCAGCCTGACCCCTCACAAACCCCAGGGTAAGCGCAAGGGTGGGGTAGCTCTCACCACTCCCTCTGCTGCTGCCACCCATAGTGCCCGAGCTGCAGCAGCAACCCCAGCTGCGGCTGCTCCTGCTCCTGACTCCTTGCCAGACCACTCCCCAGTCTTCCACAATAGGCAGTCGCTTCTCCCTGCACCTATTCGGTGGAGAAATCGTCACAGACAACTGTGTGCTGCAGCTCATCAAGCATGGCTACCTCTTGAGTTCATAGAATGGCCTCCGGGCAATTCTGTATCCTGCTGGGCACGTTCCCTCCTCCGGGAGGAAATAGAAGCCTTTTCAAAAAGGTCATAGAGCCAGTCCCTTGATGTCAGCAGGAAGGAGTGCTTCTCCACTTCTTCCTAGTCCCAAGCGGATGGGAGACCTTTGGTCCATCATGGACCTAAGCCAGCTAAACCTGTTTATAGAGTACAGACTGTTCAGGATGATCACCCTTATGGGTTTGCTACCCTGCTTCATTAGGGGACTGCTTTGTTTCCTGGATATTTTATTTTTATTTATTTATTTATTGGAGAATCAGTTTTACAACCTTTGAGTCATGGACTCGTTTACAAGGTACTGCGTCATTTGGGGGAGACAACAATTAAGTGAGTTTGGGACAGGGATGAACATACGGGTGAGATACATAAACACAGTTGAAGATTACAGGCAGCAGCTATACTGGTACAAACATGTGTAGTTACACATTGTTACAAAGCAATAGATACATCACACAACTAACAATTAGTCTTAGACAATTATATAGTACCAAAAACCGTGCAAGGGGCTGGGAGGGCTAGGGCGGACCGGTTTAGGTGAAGCTACAAGCATTTACAGCATCGCTGTCAACAATATGCTTACGGAGGGTGGTTTTGAAGCTGCCAATCCCCGGATCTTGGAGATAGATTCAGGAAGGAGTTGAACCAATGCGGGCCAAGTGATGGAAGGATCTTTGGCAGGAGGTCCTGGCCTGGGAACAATGAAGGTGGCAGTGGAGGAGTTGCGGTGGCAGGGACCGGTAGCAGCTGCAAGGGTCCAGAGACCCAGGAGGGCAAAGGCCTGACGTGGACTTTTGGCCAGCAGGCAGGTTTGATATTTCAGTCTTTCCTCAAGAGTGAGTATATTTGTGATGGAGTATAGCAGACAGGTGTGGGTTCTGCTGTGGGCGCAGTAAAGGAGCCTACAGGCTTTGTTAATAGCGGTCTGGACTTTAGATAAAGGCAGTGGCGTCGGCAGCAGCATAAATTGGGGTCGTAGTCAGCCATGGAAGCATTAACACCGATGGGGCGATGGCTAGTTTAAGGCTGGTTCAGGGAGGCAGTCTTTGTGGTGGAGAAGCCCAATCCTGGAGTTCATGGCAGATGACAGGGCTTTGAGGTGGGCATGGAAAGTAAGGCCGGAGTTAAAGGTGATGCCCAGGTACTTATAGGATGTTACTTGTTCAAGTGGGAGGGCATGCTGGTGGTGATATGGGGAAAGTCCTTGGCGCTGTTTTGCGATGTGAAAATAGCATGGACTTTGTTTTCTTTAGATTCAGGACTAGGCGATGTTTATTGAACCATTACTGTTTGGGAAGGCGCTTTAGTAATATGACTTGGAGAGGGAGTGGGTCAGGGTGTGTAGCTAGATTACAGCGTCGCCTGTATAGAGTAGTATTTTGCTGGAACAGGAACTAGGGAGGGTGCTCAGAATAGGCTGAAAAGGGTCGGTCCAAGGATGGAGCCTTGAGGGACCCCAGAGAGTACGGGGTAGGTTGGAGGAGAAGGTTCCATTTAGTTTGACTCTTTGGGTCCTGTTGTGAAGGTAGCTTGTGAACCACTTAGGGGTTGGATGAGAGGCCCAGTTTGCTCAGGGAGTGTAATAGCAGGGGTGGCACACCGTGTCAAAGGCCTTGGAAAGGTCTATGAAACGCCCTGCAAGCTGACCTTTGTCAAGTGCGGAGTGTATGTGATGGGAGAATTCCAGGAGGGCAGTGGATGTGCTATGGCCAGGGACGAAACCCATGTTGCTCCGGACATAGAAGGTTGTATTTAGAAAGGTATTCCGTGAGCTGTGTGTTTACGATTTTTCTAAAGCTTTGGATAAGGGGAGGATGGAGATGGGCCTGTAGTTGTTAGGCAGAGTACGGTCCCCAGACTTGTGGATGGGGTTACTTCAGCATGCTTCCAGGCCTCCGGAATTGGCCTAGGCATAAGGATTTATTTATGATAAGCGTGAGGGGATAAGCATGACATCTAGCGTGAGGCGGAGTACTTTGGAGTCAAGAGGGTCACTACTTGGGTTCTGAGAGGCAAGGGACCTTATTAAGAAAGGTTTGGCATCATGTGGTGAGATCATTTGGAAGTGGAATTGTGGCCTGGAAATGGGAGTATGAGTGGGTGTGGCAACGGGTCAAAAAAGTGGGCAGGGAGGACAGCACTTAAGTCTGTGAAGGTCTTATTAAGGCAGTCAGCGATACCGTTTGGTCAGTCGAGACAGCCCCATTTATGACAATCTGGGATGGTGGGGGGCGGGTTTACCATTCAGTTCTTTAATGTTGTCCCAGAAAGCTCTGGACGAGCCCCAGGAGGATGTCAAGGCAGCCTGGTAGTATTTAGCTTTGCCTGCTTGATGGTCCAGGTGCATTGGTTGCGGGCTGCCCTGTAGGCTTGCCTATCGACCAATCTACGAGTCATTAGCTAAGTGCCAAAGGTTATCTCTTTTATTTAGTTGTTGGATCAGTGCAGGGGTTATCCATGCAGCAGTCCGCTTTTTAACTTAGGTGTGCTGAAGGGGCAAACTGATCACAGGCATGGTTGAAAGCTGTGGTGAGGTAAGTTAGGGCAGAGTTAATGTCAGGTGCGCAGGCCACTGGGGTCCAGTTGATTTGGGCGAGGTGGCGTTTGAGGTTGACAAGACCTCTGGGGAGAAAACAGCGTCGGGGGGTCCGCAGTACACCGGGCTGAGTGGGGGATGACCAGAGCAGATGATAGGGAGTGGTCACTGAGTGAGTCCATGAGGACTTGTACAGATCCTATTTTATGTGGCGGTTGGAGAGGACTACATCCAGAAGGAACTAGTTCCTGTTACTTTGTTAAAGCCCTAGTGGGCTGGGTGACCATTGAGACAGGTCAAGGGCTGCAAGCTCATTCTTCATATTATCAGATGATGGGCTGAGCCAGTTGGTGTTTAAGTCGCCCATGATTAGTTGTTCAGCCTTCCGGGTAGGGTGGATAGGTAGTCAGAAGGAGGTGACCGCAAGATCTTTTTGACCCAGGGGTAGGTAAGCCGCAGTTAGATAAAAGGGCCCGCGACCTGGGTGGGGAGATTTTTAAGTAATGGCTTGCAGCCCTAGCTAAGCTCGGGGTTGGAGAGGGCATGACCGAGGACCAGTCGTGCAGGTAGATAGCGCACCTCTCCACGCCTGCCCATCCTATCGGTCCTAAACAGGAAAAACCTGGAAGAGAGCGGCAGAGTCCGGCGTGAGGGAGGAGAGCCAGGTTTCTGCAAGCATGAGAATGTCGGGGAGTGTTGGGTGACCCGCATTGGAGGGCTGCAGTTTTCTTAGGGAGACTGCATATATTGATAAAGGTGATTGAGGCCTTTGCCTCCGGTAGGCTGAGGCATGGCTAAGGTGGCGGGCCCGGGTTGGGTGCACATTGCGGAGAGCAGGAGCAGCAGAATAATTAGGCGCCTGTGGAGTGTTGGTTGCTGGGGTGGGGTACATATGTGGTGTGAGACCTTACCAGGGAGGTGCATGGGATAGGAAGGGAGAATAGAACCGTGGGCGTGAGCGAGAGAAAGACCTCTTGTGATAGAAATCACAATACTGAGAGTAGCACTTAGGTGGTGGGTGGGTGGGGTAGTGTGGTGATCCAGGGCAAGGAGGGATATGGGGATAGACTGGGAGATAGTTGTTGGGTAGTCTGATGGGAGAGCAGAGTACTGAGAGTGGAGGGAATGTGTTTTAGTCGAGGGCAGGTTGAGGGGGATATAGGGGTGGAGAGTAAGTAAAGCGGAGACAAGAGGAGAGCCAGCATAGCAAGGTTTAAGCTAGTGAGTGACATTTCCCAAAGAAAAGCAGAAAGTGAGCAGACTCCCTCTAGTGCTGGAAAGATATAACCAGCAAATGGGAAAGTAGGCTGATTGGTTCTGGCGCCTCATGTGACAGAAAATACCCAATATAAGGAGAGCCGACCAAGGGTGGTGGCATGTGACAGAAATACCCAATATAAGGGAGAAGCCGACCAAGGGTGGTGGGGGGGGTGGGGAGCCGAAGCACAGCATCGGCAGGGCTTCTCCGAGCACCGGCTGGTGAGAACAATGGTGTGTGTGCGCGAGTCTGGAAAGGCGCCAAAGAGCAGCGCTTGGACAGCGCCCCTTGTAGGTGGCTCCCGACAGTCTGCGATTCCAGGGCGGCAGTTCCAGGCACTTAAAATTACCTTGCTCACTGTGGGGAGGCTGGGAGGGTGATTTCCAAGCGGCCCTCCGACCGTCGGCTCCTCGGGGTGGGGTGTCCTGGCGGTGGCGATCTCAGGCAGCAGGAGGGCACTCCAAATGTAGCCCTCGCGACCTCTGGCTCCCGGGGAGGGGTTTGATCTGTGGGAGAGGGAGAGGTAGAGGTTAAGTAGGCAGATGAGGGATTAGCGTTAGGGGCGGGCAGTACTGGAGCAGGCGAGAGGCTAATGGCGAGCTATGGCTGCACTACAAATATTATGAGTATACAACAAAGGTTGCTAAAAATAGTCGGGCTAGGCGACTCAAAAGAGAATGGGGTCATGCACTGCTGGAGAGAAACACAGAATACAACAAAATGCAGTAGCCCCACAGCACAAAATACTCTAAATTTAAGCAAGGTAACAGTGTTAATGCAGGCAAAACCATAAAACACATCAATTCTTGGTTTGGACATAAATATCCTTGCAGGATGCATACCTGTATATCCGAGTTGTTGCCTCCCACAGCACTTCCTCCGCTTCCACTTCCAGGGAGTGCACTACCAGTTCAGAGCGCTGCCCTTTGGCTTATCTTCAGTGCCCAGAGTCTTCACCAGATGTCTGGCAGTGGTGGCAGCTGCCCTGAGATGACATCGGTTCTACATTTTCCCTACCTGGAGGACTGGCTGTTAGCGGCCCACCCAGGGACCATCTTCTTCAAACTATTTCTCACACCTCCAGCCTGTCCCAAGCTTTGGGTATTACTATCAACCTCTCAAAGTCTTTCTTGACCCTTGCCAGCACCTTTAATACATAGGGGCAGTGCTGGACACCATCTATGGGAGGGCCTTCTTAGCCCTAGACAGAGCTAGCGCCTGATGGACCACGCCTGTCATCTTTTCTCCAGCCATCATGTTCCAGTGAGGGTCTTTCTGAGGCTTTTAAAGGACACTGTCAACCCCTTAGGTCTCAGTGTCCTAGTTTAAAAATATATTTTATGATTGCCAAAATTCTGTAAAGATTGTTGATGTAGCTGGCAGTTTGATTCTGACTCTTATTTTCTTTAAAAAGTAAAAATAGACTGCCCAACATACTGGTGTTATCACACCAAAATGGGTTTGTTTACATTCCTTGATCAACTCCAAATGCATCTTTCCTGGACTTGGGAGCCCATACAAACAGTCTACTCCTGATAATGCAGTGGGAGTTTAGGAAGCTACTGCTTTATCAGTGACTGCACTATCTGGGTGTATTTGTAATGCTCTAGGAAGAATGCAGTAAGAACAGATCCAGAATTGTAAGCAAAACAAGGTTGTTTATAAATATACATTGCCATGCATTTCAGTTCTACTAAATAAGGAAACAGACACAACAAACAGCAACATCAGTGAATTTTAGAGAGGGTAAGCAATCATACAATGTGGGGTTTCAACTAGAAATAATATGATGAAAACAGGTTGACAGTGTCCCTTTAAGCATCATGGCCACAGCCATTGCTACAGATTCCCCGGCCCAACTGCATATGATATCCCTCAATGGACTCTGCAGTCCATTGGGACCAGCCCGGATCAACCAGTGCTGGTGTCGAATCCAGTCAAAAGATACTATTGTGGTGGTGGCTGGAGCCCAGTAATCTGTTTCAGGGGTGGGGGTCCTTCTCTATACCGACCCCTCAGCAGATCCTTACAGTGGATGCCTCTGGCCTCAATTGGGAAGTCTACATGGGAACCTACCAAACTCAAGGGTCAAGGTCCGAATAGGAGAGAATCTCCACATAAACATCCTGGAGATGCGGGCAGTTCTGTATGCCCTGCAGGCCTTCCAGACTCCCCTCTCCTAGGTCCGCTCTTAGTTCAGACAGACAACATGTGCGTAATTTGTTTTTATCAACTCTCTTTCGCTCTGGTCACGGCCCGTGGAGCCTCTCTCAGGCATCCTGCATGTTTCTGCCCACCTGAGGTCCCTCAATCCTAAGCCTCCTCTCTACCCCTCCCTACAGCCAGTACCCCAGCTTAACCCTCTGGGGCTGCCCCTCTCTTTGGATGCTCTTAACAATTAGACTCTGGCTGTAGGTGAAGACCTGAGGAGGAACTAGAAGGCCAGGTGAGGTGGATCCGGCGGGCATGGGGGTCAGGTGCCGTCTCCTACCCCACCAAGCCAGGCTTTTCCCATGTTCTGGTGCCCCCCTCCTGCATGGTGCACTCTGATGCAAGGCACACGGCAACCCTGCCTGCGCCAGCCATGTAGACGTGCAGCCGACGCACTGAAGCACCTCTGAGCTCCACGGGAGCCGCTGATGCACTGGACAAGCCCCAGCCCTTCCCGGGAGAGAGCAGCCCAGCGGGTGCTCAATCCTCACCCCATCCCTGCTGACCCCGGTGCCCAAGCTTGTGCCCAAAGTCGGGTCACCGTGTAGTCGAGGTGTGGTGTCCAGTGCCTCAACCTTCAGTGCCACCGGACGGTCTATGTGCGAGTTTATTACATAAACAATCAAGGGGGACTCATTCCTACCCCTGTGGAAGGTAGCAGTGAGAGTCTTGTAGTAGGCCATTGAGCACGATCTGGAACCCCTGCCATCCATGTTCCTAGAAATCAAACACTCCTGCTGGACACCCTAAGTCACTCACAATTCAGAGCCCATGAGTTGGAACTTCTGACCTCAGTGGTAGACCTCTTCAGCAGATGGGGTCAGCCCAAGTTGGATCTTTTGCATCCCCATGCAGCATAAAACTGCTGCTTTCTTTTCACGAGATGCATTGTCCCTTTCCTGGACAGGGAGGTTTCTGTATGCCTTCCCACTCCTTCAGTGAGTTCTGATCAAACTCCAGATGGAGGGGCTACAGTGAACCCCATCGCCCCTTTTGCCTAATCAAATCTGATCCCCTTGCTGCAACAACTTGCAATGGAGCCTCCACTGTCCCTGCCCGTGTGCACAGGCTTGCTCTCCCAGGAACAGGGCACCCTGGTCCATCCGGACCTCAAGTCTGTTACTCTCCATACATGGCTCCTGAGGACATAGTCATTGCCAGATTTGGGGTCCCCAAGTGGCAGATGTCTTGGTGGTGGCCAGGAAACCCTCCACCAGGTCCACTTACTCTATGAAATGGAGCGCTTTGCCTTTTGGGCTGCCTCATGACATTTAGAGCCATTCACCTGTCCAGTGGATCAGGTACTGGGTACCTTCTGTCCCTCACAGATTCAGGTTTGTGGTACTCCTCTATTAAAGTACATCTCGCATATCCTGTACCTGTTTGGGTGCTCAGTGGCTCACTTGCGGGGCATTTTGCATCTGAAACCCCAATCATGGACCGCCTCCCACCTTGGGACTGTAACTTTGTGTTGGAAAAGCTTACACTGCCTCCCTTTGATTGATCGCATCTTGCTAGTTACACTTTCTTTCGTGGAAAGCGTCAAGCTTCAGGCCTCCTGCATAAGGAGCCTTATTTATTTTTCACAAAGACAGGGTGTTGACATACTAATCTTAAGTTTCTTCCTAAGGTGGTGTCTGAGTTTACTAGAATCAATCCATCCGCCTGCCTGTTTATTTTCTGGAGCATTCCAATCAAGGAGGCATTGCTCCATACCTTAAATGTGTATAGAATCCTGAGGTACTGTACACACCGGACTAAGACTCCAGGAAGTTCAACCAGTTTGTTTCATCCCTAGAAAAGTGTCCCGATGTCCAAACAGTGTTTGTCTAAATGGTTAGCCAAATGTATTGTCTGTTACCAGATATCGTCAAGGAACTGCGTAGAAAGGTGAAAGGCCGTTCCACAAGAGAGATGGCTGTATCAGTGGCTTGTTTCCACAGTGTATCAGCTGCCAGTATTTGCGCTGCTGCCACCTGGAGCACTGTCCACACCTTTACCAATTATTACAGTCTGGACATCGCCTCTCGGCATCGGGCCAACTTTGGTCTAGCTCCTTCAAGGCCTCCTTTCTTAGGCTATTTCTTTGCCTACCACCCAGACTGTCTGTAGTGCCAGAACTGCTTGGGATTCAGTCCTACCAGTGATGGCCTGCTGCAAAGATATGCTCAGTAAGATAGTACAGTTACATAAGAACTTACCATAACAGTAGATCGAGAGGATCTCTTGCAGCAGGCCCTGCTTTCCCTCCCTCCTTCACCCTTTTCTGCTGTGTGTGTGTTTGTGTGTGTCTCCTCTCTCTCTCTCTCTCTCTCTCTCTCTCTCTCCCTCCCCTCCATTGAGGCAAGCCTTCTGCCCTTACTGTTTTAGTTATTGGGATACCTCAGATTCTTCCTTGGTTTCCCCTTCAGGATCCTGCTCTTGGTCTCTGGCGGAGAACTGAGGAGGGTGTACAAACGCCTGCCTTTTATAGGATTGGCTGATCTCCGCGCGGATGTTGGGATGGGCGGTAACTCCTTGGCTTCACCCCATGACACCAAATCTTCCTTTCTGCTGGAAGAGCGGGTTCCTCCTTACCGCTCCGCGTTGAGTAGCCCTAGTGCTTAAATTCTTCAAATTACTTCCAAACCAACTCTTTATGAATTTTGTCTTCAACTGATGTTAGCTCACGACCGCGATGGATAAGTCCGCTCCTGACTTCCACCTGTGCCCTTGCGGGCAGATGCCCATGACAGACCAACATGCTACGTCGTCTGCCTGGGGCATGACTATGATCCCCAGGCCTGCAACTTTGCCACTCGTTTCACCCGACTGTCTGGAGGACCATCTTGCCCACCTGAAACTGGGCCTGCCCGGCACAATGGAATACAAAGATGCCTGTTGGGTGGTCTCCACGGCTGTGGGGTCCAATGAGCAGCTTACAGCCTTTGAAGAGGAGGCAGCCCATTTCTCCTTGGCTTCTGCCTTCGTGCCACTTCAGCTGGGCTCGACTTTTACAGGTTTCTTCAAGGAACTGTGTCAGTCTCTGCTGACCTTTGGTCAAGGACTCACCGTCAAATCTAAATCTAAAGAGTCTAAGAAAGAAAGACTCTTCCTCAATCGTCGGATCAGGAGTGCTCTCAGTCGAGGGCCTCTGATTCCTGCACTTCTCTGGATTTGACTTGGTGAATCCTCGGCCTTGGCTGCTGGCTCTGTGGTAACCCTGTCTGGCCTGTCGGCCGAGGCGCTGGTTGAATCCAGCTGAGATTTTCTCGACCCGACCGACCAGTTGTTGGCGAAGAGGCCAATACTTCCTTGTCTAGGACCCGGTCTTGGCGCGAACCGTTGGAGGCGGATAAGTCCGCTGACCCACTGCCTCTGGTCACTGACCCTGACCAGGAGGAGCCTCTGAAATCGCAGAGTCCCTCCGAGCCCCACCACCGGTCCTCCCCCCAACGGCCGGAGTCTCTGTCTTCTTCCCGTGGGTCGTGCCAGTTCCACTGCCATTGGCGCTCCCTCTCTGCACCACAGGAAGTGGCACTGCCGCTATTCCTTATCCTTATCCTCGTCCTCAGGTGAGGAGAGGCTTGGCGCTAGTTGCATCGGCGCTACAAGGACTTGATGTGGCAGCAGTTTGTTTTACTGGTGCCAAACCAACACAGTTTCTCGCCGACCATCACCTGGCTGTCGCCCAAAGGCCAATGCCGATGGAACCGATTAAGAGGGTTCCAACTAGTCTGACTCCGGCTTCTCCCGATCGTGGTGGAATCGCCCTAAACAGCTGACGTTGCTCCATCTAAGCAGTCTTGGACAGTCAAAGGGCTTCCCCATTGGCTGTCGGTCACTGTCACCCGACTGTCCGGGAGGGTCAGTGGAGACTCTGGCGGTCGACTGCTCTTTGCCGACTCTTGAGTCCGAGGTTTCCTCCTGCACTCCTGTCCAGTCGACGTGGAGTCTGTGAGGGATCTCTCGACGGACGAAGGTCCATCCTCTTTCATGGGCTCCTCCATTTGATCTCTGTGTCAATGGGTATGAAGATGGAGCCTGTCCAGAAACAGGCTCATTACTCATTGACCGAGATCCTTGACTGGGGAGACTCTCCGATGGAGGCTTTCCGGTGGTAGAAGCCATTTCTAGGCCCTGCCCTGGAGCTCTGGTTGCACCCACTTCCTGCCCTGTGCCTTCTGCCCGGATGACCCGCAAGTATGCAGTGCCCACTGGATCCCTTATGGATTCACAGAGCACCCTTGGCCAGGGGATTGGTGGCAGACTCTGTGTTCTAGCGCCCGCAACACCGGGATGTTGACAGGTCATCTGATAAGGAGTCCAAGAAGTTGAACCACATGGCTAAGAAGGTCTGTGCTGTCTCCTCGCTTGGCCTCCATCTGGCGAGCTCAGCCCTTCTCTTGGCCCACTTCTTCCATGCCCTGTTGGGCACCTTAGATGGGTGCTTCCTCATCTGCCTGTAGACCTTCAGACCATGGTCAAACAGGTCCAAGACCAGGGCCGGGCTGGGGCAAAACAGCTCCAGCCTGCCATGGACATTGGGGACTCCTGTGCCTGCTCTGTGGTGGCCTCAGTGGCCATGCGCTGCAGAGCTTGGCTGAGGATCTCGACCTTCATGGTGAACACTCAGCACAAGCTGACAGATGTCCCTTTCCAGGGCACCAACCTGTTCGGACCCAGTGTTGAGGGTCACCTCACATGCATCGAGAAATCCAGTGCCACCTTGCACTCCGTGAAATCTACCAGAAGGACCCTGAGAGCTCCAAGCAGTATCAGAAACAGAAGCCTTTTCAGTCCACCTCCACTCTAGCGGCCAAGCCAGCCCAGCAACCGACTGGGCAGCAGGCTCAGGCTTGGCAACCTCAGCCCAAGTCAGTGGCCTCAGCTGTCCATAAGCCAGGAGGAAGAGGCTCTGGTGGCCCTCAGCCGAGCCCTCCTCCTCCAAGCCTGCCCAATGACGGGATGAGGGTGCCTCCTCATGCCTGTCATGTCTCCCTGGGTCCTTCTGTGGGTGGGGCTGGCTCTGCCACTTCATTTCTGCCTGGTCCGCTGTCACCATGGATAGGTGGGTTCTAGAAGTGGTGGGGCATGTCTGCCTCTAAAGTTCAGGCAGTACCCTCCTTGCCGTGCCTGTACCCCATGGGAGGACTTGATTTCCACAGACATGCTGTCAGCTCTCAGAGGCAACATAGCCAAGCTCCCTACGCAAGGGGTCGTGGTGTCTGTTGCTGATCCTCCGAACACCCAGGGTTTGTCTCCAGGTACTTCCTGGTGCCAAAGCGGACAGGGTGCTGGCACCCCATTCTAGATCTGCATGACCTGAACAAGTTCCTCAGGTCACGCACCTTCAGGATGGCAGCTCTGTCTCTGATAATACCATCTCTAGAGCAAAACATGCGGTTTTGCTCCCTGGATCTTCAGGGCACGTTCTTTCACGCCCTGATCCATCCATCACTGAAGGTTCCTCCGCTTGGAGCCGAGGGAACCCTCTGAGTTCTAGGCCGTGCACTTCGGCTTCACCTCAGTCCCCATGGTCTTCACCAAGTGCATTACAGTGATGGCAGCTTACCTGAGGCGTCAAAGGGTCCGGGGTTTATCCCTATCTGGACAACTGGCTGATAGGTCTCTTCAGGCAGGCGGTGGAGCAGTCCAGGGACTTTGGTCCTCCAGACCTGCATCAAACTTGGCCTCCTGGTCAGTGAGGCAAAGTCAGGAATTGTATCTCGCTGGTGATCAGCTTTATCGAGGCAGAGCCCGACTTTTGCAGAGCCAGAGCCGGCTCCTCGAGGACGGGAAGGAGGCTCTCTCCTCCTGTGCCTGATCATTTTGGGGTGGGCAATTGCACCCTGCCTGGGACTTCTGCGCTTGCTGGGCTACATGGCAGCCTGCACCAGCATGGTCCGGTGGGCCTGCTGGAAAATACGCACTCCTACAGTGGGAGCTGGCCAGCCAGTGGTCTCAGCGCAGGGTCACTTCAACCCACTGGTCAATGTGACCCAGTGGCTGTGGGATGCCGTCTAGTGGTGGTTAGTCCCAGCACATCTGCAGGAAGGATCCCATTTGTCCGCCAGAGCCGACGGTCATCCTGACGACCAGTGCCTCTCTCATGGGATGGGCTGCCCATCTGGGGAACCAGAGTCCATGGACTCTGGGCCCGAGGAATCTCAATTCCACATGAACCTGCTGGAGTTACGGGCAGATCGGCTAGCGCTGACTGCATTTGCTGTGCACATTTGGGGTCAGGTGTTCCAAGTCCAGACGGACAACACCACGACCGTGTACTACCTCAACAAACAGGGCGGGATGCACTCCTGCCTTTGTGCAAGGAAGCTCTCCATGTCTGGACCCTCAAGTGCAGCCTGAGGCAGATCTCTCAGCCAGTGGGAGAGGTGTCTCACGAGTGGTCCCTCCACCCGGAGGTAGTTCACAGCTTCTTCTCCCAGTGGGGCACCCTCAGGTGGACCTGTTTGCCTCCAGGGAGAACACAAAGCTGAGACTGTTTTGTGCCTGCTCCCATCAGCAGGGAACGCTGCAGGGGATGCCTCTCGAGGCCCTGGACCCCAGGCCTCTTCTATGCCTTCCTCCATTTCCCTTGATCCACAAGGTGTTGCTCAAGGCCAGAAGGCACAAGGCACAGGTGATCCTGGTGGCTCTGGACTGGCCATGCCAGTTCTGGTATCCCAGTCTCCTCAGTCTCAGCAGCAGGCTCCTGAGACATCTTCCTATGCCCAGACCTGCTTTGCATTAATCAGGGAAGGTATTCCATCCGGACCTTCAATCCCTGCACCTGACAGCCTGGTTCCTGAGCAGCTAGAGTTCCAGGCTTTGGGTCTCTCCAAGATGTCCTCACCATGGTCGAGGCTTCTCAGAAGGAGTTGACCAGGAAGTGCTCGCTTCAAATGGAAGAGATTCTTCATTTGATGTCAGGCGGGGCTGGACCCTTTGTCCTGTCCAGTGGTTAGCATCCTTGACTTCCTCTGGTCTCTCTCTGTCAGGCCTTTGGTCGATGACCCTTAAGTGGAACTAGCAGCCATCTCTGCTTACGGGTGTGGGCGGTCAGCAGTTAATTAACACAGGAGAGGGTGTTCGGTGCTTTTCAAAGGCCTTGACCACATTTCCCCTCCGTGCGTGAACCACCACCACTGTAGGACTTGTTCCTGGTTTTGGCAAAGCTCGTGGGCAACATTGAATCGATGCACAGGTGTGGTGATGTCACACCTGTCATGGAAGACCACCTTCCTAGTGACTATCATGTCGTAGGAAGGATCAGTGAGCTCCAGGTGCTTTCGTGGAGTCTCCTTGCTTGGTCTTCCACAGGGACAAAGGTTGTCCTGCTTCCTCAACCGAAGTTCCTTCCGACGGTAGTGTCAGAGTTTCACCTTAATCAGGTGATTAATCTCCCAGTGTATTTCACCAGTCACACCTCGGAGGCCAAGCACAGGCTCCATATTTTGGACCTCGGTGAGCACTCACCTTCTCACGGAAGCGCACAGCTGGAGTTTGGGAGAGGTTCGCCAGCTATTTGTCACCTACACTGAAGCCGCACCTGGCAGCTAAGCAGACAATTGTCAGGTGGATTGTATCCTGCAATGACCTCTGCTATAGGGTGGCGGGTAGGGAGCCTCCTAGAGGGCTAAGGGCTCATTCCACCCTTCATACTGCTGCCTCAGTGGCTGCTTCCAGAGACGTCCCTATCCAGGAAATCTGCAGGGCTGTTACGTGGAGGTCATGCACGCACCTTCATTTTCCATTACCACATTGACCTTGAGTTACGCTGGGATGCTGTTTTGGGGCCGAGTTCTCCAGTCTCTGTTCCTTAAGTGGGGGGGTGCGCCTTGCCTCCTTCTCCCAGAGAACCGCTAGAGTCTGCCAAATAGTGTGGATAGAATAACATATCCACATCCCTAGAAAACATATTTACTTACCTGTAACAGTAGTTCTAGGAGTGATATATGTTGTTCAGCCACACGGACCACCCGACCTCCTCTGGCTTTGGTGCACAACACTGCTTCCAGCAGGCTAAGATCTGGTGTCATGGGGGCAGAGCCAAGGAGTTACCACCCAGGTGGGTGGTAAGAGCCAGCTTGAAAACTTTCCGTACATCTTAAAGGAAAGGACACTGCCAGGTGGTGTGGATGAACAACATGTACTACTTCTAGAACTACTGTTACAGATTAGTAACCTGTTTTCTATCAACAAGTGAGAATGGAATGTTGTGTATTGAAGTCAGCTAATCAGATGTTTAACGCTTTATTGCGGTTTGTACTTTTCGTTATTTATTGCACTTTTACATCACACTTATTATTGCACAGCTTTACTCCTAGGTCCACCCACCCCTTGTAGTTTTAAAATAGTGAAGTGATGTCTCTTTAAATGCTGGATATACACAGTAGTAATGATGGAGAAGGCAGGACCTTGAGAAATCCTGATTCAGGAGTTTTGTGGCTACTCACTATTTTCAGCTGTGTTGGCCTTTTAACTAGTAAAAGACATATCAGGAAAAGAAAGCAGTACCGAGTGATCCTTTTGTGCATAAGCAACTGGTAAATCAGTGTGTGGGGGCTCAATTTGTTCTACAGGTTTTGGTTAAGCACAGACACCTGCTGTCCCTTGGTGCTGCTTTTATTTTGAAAGTTTTAGACTTTCAACTTCAGCACCCTTTAGCCTTTTACCAAAATAAGAAATTCTAGAATGTAGCAATGACTGTTTCTACAACTTCTGCTGTTCAAAAGCCATTATCCAAAATGACTGTCCCAGCTGGTGTCTGTGCTTTCAGTTACATTGGGGTGATCACAGAATTGAAGCTGCCCCATGAGATGGATTTCAGTGGTAAGGATGTTAGTGGAGTGCTGTTCCAGTACCCAGATACTGAAGGGAGAGTCGAGGACTTCACAGAACTGGTTGACAGAGCACATCAAAATGGGGTAAGAGCAACTGCTGTTTGTGTGTCGGCTCCTATAGGCAGGCAGTAATGGTATGGCTGACTTCCCTCTCAGCTGAGGCAGACTGCAATCAAGTGGAAAGCTAGCTAGGATGGAATAAGCCATCACTGACATTGATACCTATGTTTTAGCTCTCAAGAGAGAACTTGTGACATAAAGGACATTTGCCTTTTTTTTTTTTTACATCTTTTCGAGGATATCTCTTGCAGCAGGACACACCTTAGGAAATTCAGCCAACAGGCACCGGGAACACATGAAAGCATTTTGCAATCAGTCTAACTTGTGCCACCCATGGCGACGTCACTACATCGACATCCCCTACATAGCCAGGGGCGTCCCAGGCCCTCCTCAGTTCTTTTTCTGCCGTCACCCATCGCATCCAATCAGAGCACTGTCGCTTCACTAGACTGCCATTTGTTTTCAACTGCTATTCACCAGTTTGTTGTTTTCTCCCCTAGTATCTCTCTTCACTTTAGTTAATCTAAAGTGATCCTTTCTCTCTTCATGTGGTTCATTTATATTCAGTTCAGACTCACTTTTCCGGTAGCTGCAGCTGCACTCAGAAAATAATTCGACAAAAATCTCCACGACTTATGTGTTTGTTGTCTTGCTTTAGCCACGGCATCAACCTGTGACATATGCAGTGGCTTCAGCAAAGCTACCCGTTGGCGCCGCCTGAAGGAACTTAAGTGGTACCTCATGGAGCAGAATGTGCTATGTTGAGAAGAAGCTCCAGGCCAAGGTCTTCTCTGCTTCCCTGGCCCTGTCTTCTGGGTCCTTCTTTGGCAAAGCCTGTGACAAGTCTTCAGGGAAGCACCACCACTGGGAGAAGGGCTTTTCCTCATGTAGAGCAGGAGTCCTGGTTGCTGTGCTGTGCGCCAGCAGCTTTGAGGTAGTTGCCCTCATCAACAATGCTCTCCGCTGCCTCTCCTGCCCTTTTAGCTACAGAGCAGATCCTGGCAGCCCTTGCCACTGGAGCAGCCCAGTCCAGCAGTACTTCATCATTGTCGGGCCCTTCTCAGCCCTTGCTGATGATTCCCCACTGCTTCTCACCCTGCCTCTCACCCTATCTGCCACGGGAGAATGCTGGCAGTGTGACTTGTCAGCTGTGTTGATGATGGATCTTCTTTGCTGGGGCTTCTTCTTTGCCCCAGCCACTCACCTACCCCCTGCTGAATGCCTCCCTCCTCCCCAGGGGGCTCAGTCGGGGCATACCGCTGGTCTCCTTACAGCAGGCGATGGGCACGTGTGGTCAGGTGGTTGTTCTGGCCCGTCGACACCTTTCTGTACGACTTTGAGGATGCAGACCCCTCAGCTGGTTCCCCAACCTGCCCCCATCCCTTCCTCCCTTCTCTGATGGTCTCGTCACAGGGCCTTTTTTTTTGTTTGTTTTCTCAGTGCCACCTCTCAGTACCCTGTTGAAGGCTGCTGATGTCCAGGCCCTGTTCTCTTTGGTCCCAGACATTGTTCAGTGGGTCGTCCCAACTCCCACTCCATCAGGAGGACACGCTTGGCACCTGAGGCACCCCGTGCTGGCCATCAATGAGAGATGCTCCTTCATACTCGTCTATGTCCTCAGACAACCCCCGAACCTGGGAACCACGACAACAATTATCGTCTGGACTTTCTCCAACCGGACAAGGATGATGACAACAAGGGGTGCCGGGATGGAACCATGGAAACTCTACAATAAGTGGGCGGTGCTGGGGACGGAACCTTCTCCAGCAGCTCCATAGTTTCATCTGCAGGGGATGACGTCTCCAGCTGTGTGCCGTGCTGCCTCCTGATGACCCCTCTTTATGGTCAATATGCGCCAGCTGCAGGCTACCATGGGCTTTGACTCCACAGAAACAGGATGCTTCTTGGAGAAACTTGGCACACTATTTGCATCTGCCAGAGTCTTCACCCTCATCATACCCCTCATCATTGACACATATGAGGATGCTATCCTAGCTGCCTGGTATAGACTACACCTGGTCACCCCCCATGTCCAGGAAGGCAGACAAGCTCATCAGGCCTCCTTGGGAGGCCCAGCTTTTCTAAGCCCCTACGGTCAGATTCTGTGGTTCAGTGTGGCTCATGACCACTGTAAAGATCCCAGCATCTCAGTTCCCTTCCTTCCGATAAGGAATCTAGGAAACTGGACCTGATGGGGATATGGGTCTTTGTTTCTTCCACTCTCTCATCAGGGCCCTTAATTATGTTGGGCATATGTTAGAAATCTGAGGCTGACCTCTGGGGCCTTGACACAGATAAACTGTAGTTCCTTCCTGAGGGTTCACAAAAGCAAGACATGCTTGATGCTCTCCAGTCTGGTGCTGGCGTGGGGGCGACACTTGCTGCAGGCTGTCTGTGATGCTGTGGATGCTTCAGCAAGGGCTTTGGTAGTGAGCATTTGCCTTGATGCTACTCCTGGCTGAGGGTGTCAGGATTCATGACCAATGTCCAACAGTCAATCCTGAATGCCTCTTTTGGGGCCACAGACCTTTCAGGGTGATGTGCAGGACATCCTCAGCGGCCTGCAGACTTCATGTAGAACCCTGTGTTCAGTACATTCTGTCTACCACACCCACCAGAAAAGCAGTCAGAGGGTGCCTTTTGGCTCATCACACCTCCCTAGGGCCACCTCAAGCAGCCCACCAAATGAAAGAAGCGGCTGCCATGCCCCTCTTGCCATTCTGAACAAGTGCACAAGAGGAAGAGGAGCAGCCCTGCCTCAACCTGACTCCTTGCCTGATTTCCCCAATCCAGTTCCTCAGGATGTGGTCATAGGTGGTTGCTTCTCCTCCTTCTCGAGGTGGAGGGAGATTACTTCCGATACATGGTGCCTCAGCTCATACAACAGGGCCATGCTCTAGGTTACGTGGAGACCTCTGGACCTCCTGCCCAGACCCTCCACTTTCACCCCCATACACATGTGCCAGTGCTGCAAACAAAATTCAGACCCTCCTAGCATAAACGACCATAGAACCCGTTCCGTAGCACAGTAAAAATAAAGGTTCTACTCCCATTTCTTCCTTGTTCCCAAGTCCACCAGGCACCCAAGTCTCATCCTGGACTTATGCAACTTGAATCACTTCATCCAGTACAAAACGTCTGGATGGCTACCTTCCTGGTCTGTTACCCTGCTTCGAGGCGACTGGATCTGCTCCCCGAATATGCAGGATGCCTATCTACATATCAAAGTTTGTCCTTCCCATCATTCAAGTTCATGTTTATTGTAGGAAAAACTCCGTTGAGCAAGCTCATTCACAAGGAGGTCCTTTGACACTGACAGGTAGTTACAGATAGCATAATCGAAAAAAAAACAGTACAAATTCAAGTACAGAATTATGTAATAGGAAATACCTCCAGTTCCTGTTCTTAGGGAGGACTGCCAGTTCAGAGTTCTTCCTTTGGCTTATCCTCAGCACCTCGGGTCTTTACCGAATGTCTCACGGTGGTAGATAGCAGCCCTCAGGAGGGAGGCCTACCGTCTTCCCTACCTGGATGACTGGCTGCTCAAGACCCTGTTCTGGGAAGCAGTTGCTCGTCACCTGGGAGTCGCTCTGCAGCTGTTTCACCAGCTGGGGTGCAGTCAGCCTGGCCAAGTCAGTCTTACCTGCCCAGCGTCTTCCAATGCATTGGGGCCGTCCTGGATGGCTCAGGGCTTGGCTTTCTGCCCCTGGATCAGGCGGAGTGCCTCATCGCGCAGGTCCAGGAACTCTTTTACAGCGGCAAGTCACAGCTCAGGCGTATCTCTGGCTGCTGGGGCTGATGGTTGCATCCATTGTGATGGTTCCCCTACAGGATTACATATGCATCAGTCAGTGGACCTTGAGGGTGCAGTGAGATCAGAGGACCAACAACCTGTAACAGCTGGTCTTGGTCTCCTCCCCATCAAGAAAGTCCTTCAGTGGAGAAGCAGCTCCATGACTTACTAGCTGGGGTTCCTTTCATCATCCCTTCTCCTCATGAGATCCTGACCATGGATGCTTTGGGGATGGGCTGGGGTGCCCATTTGGTCTATTCAGACCCAGGGGATGTGGACTCCTCTTGAGGCCTTGCTGCATATCGGTGGCCTCGGGATGTGAGTGGTCCTACTCTGAGTTGCAGGCTTTCCAGTCCCTGTCCGGGGCTCCCTTTTTGGTGCAGATGTACAGTGTCAGTGTTGTGCATGTGCCACATCAACAAGCAGGGGCACCCACTCTTACCCTATTCAGGGGAGGCAATAAGGGGTTTGGTACTGGGCTCTGGACCACGGCCTGGAGCTGACAGCTGTCCATGTTCCAGGCACCCAGAGCGTCATAGCAGACAAACTAAGCCACTCCACAGTCCAGAATGCACAAGTGGGAACTGCTGACCTTATTCCAGGCACCCAGAGCGTCGTAGTAGACAAACTTAAGCCACTCACAGTCCAGAATGCACAAGTGGGAACTGCTGACCTCATTACAGGCACCAGAAAACGTTGTAGCAGACAAACTAAGCCACTCACAGTCCAGAATGCACAAGTGGGAACTGCTGACCTTGGTCGCTGAGGACCTGTTTGACAGGTGGGGGCATTCAGAGTTGGACCTTTTTCGTCCCCACACAATGTGTAACTGCCCGCTTTATTTTTTTCGATCCTGGGCCTGGTGTTTTCTGGTGAGATGCATTGTCCCTCTCCTGGAAAGGAAGGTTTCTATACACCTTCCTCTGATCCAGAGAGTACCAATAAAGCTCTAGATGAAGGCGCCACAATAATACTGGTGGCTCCCTTTGGGATCTTCAGATTTGGTTTCTACTATTACAGCAGTTGGCAGTGGAACCCCAGTGCCTCTACCTTGTGCTCGGGTCAGCTATCTGAGGAGCGGGACCCTTCATCCAAGTCTAGGGTCCCTCCATCACCATGCATGGCTCCTGAAGATGTAGATATTGCCAGGTTTGGTGTCTCTTCTCGAGTGTCTGTTCTGGTGGCCATCAGAAGCTCTCCACCAGGGCAACCTACTCCATGAAGTGGAAGTGTTTAACCTTGTGGGCAGCTTCACTTCACCTGGATCCATTCACTTGCCCAGTGAACCAGATCCTGGAGTGCCTGCTGTTCCTGTCTGATGCTGGCCTCAAACAGTCTTCGTGTATGGTGCACCTGTCAGCCATATCAGCCTTCCATGTGCTCATTGATGGCCATACGGTAGCCATACAAATGAGAGGATTCTGCACTTGAAACCTCCAGTTCATAACCCTGTCCTGGCCTGGGACTTGAATTTTGTTTTGAGAAACTTATATGGGTCTTTTGAGCCTGCTGCAACTTATGAGCTACGCTTTCTCCTGGAAAGTGTTATTTTAAGTTGCTATTACTTCTGTTAGAAGGATTTCCGAGCTCCAGGTGCTCATCTGTGAGCAGTATATTTGATGTTCCACAGAGACAGGGTGTCTTTGCATACTAATCCTAAGTTTCTTCCTAAGGTGGTGTCTGAGGTTATCTTGAATCAGTCCATCTACCTGCCCGTTTATTATCTGGAGCACGCCAATCCAGGGAAGTGTTGTTCCACACTTTAGATGTACATAGAATCTTGTGTTTCTGTACTCATTGTACAAATGACTGTAGGAATTCCTCGCAGCTTTTATCTCTCTTGCCCCTGGGAAAGAAGGCACACCAGTTTCAGAACAGTGCTTGTCCAAATTGTTGGCCAGCTGTATCACCTTTGTTACAGGAAATGGGAAAAAAAGAACTTCCTGTGGCTGTTAGGGACCATTCTACTAGAGGCATGGCCACTTCGGTTGCCTGCTTCAGGGGTGTTTCAGCAGCAAAGATTTGTGCTGCTGCAACTTGCAGTACCGTCCACACACTTCACGAAGCACTACAGTCTAGACGTCATGCCAGCTTCAGCCTGGAGGTGTTGCAGGGCCTTCTGTCTTAGCTCCCCATTTTTTGCCTGCCTCACTTTCTGGTCTCTCCTGCAACACTGCTTGGGACTCGTTAATAAGATGTGACCTGCTGCAAGAGATATCCTTGAAGAAGATAGAACAGTTACGTAAGAACTTATTGTAGCAGTAGATCTTAAAGAGAATATCTTGCAGCAGGTCATGCCGTCCCTCCTCCTTCCCACTCTTTCTTTTCCTGGTTCTACTCTCTAGGTCTAGGATGGTGACCTTCAACTCACAATGCTCCTTCTGGCAGGGCCTTCCTCTGTTCCTTCAGGGGCCCATCCTTATAGGATGGTTTCCAGCAGGGAAACAAGGAGGGCCTGGGGTATCCACAGCTATATAGGTGGATGTTGACATAGTGATGTCATTGTGGCGCCCAGTTAGACTGCTTGTGAAAAATTTTCATGTGGTCCTGTTGTCGCGAAGTTCCTACGGTGTGACCTGCTGCAAGAGATCTCTCTCTAAGATCTGCTGTTATGGTAAGTTCTTACGCAACTGTTCTTATGCTTCCAGCTGATCCAGCCTATTCCCCATAAGCCTGTGCTCTCAGTCCCAACTCCTAACATGCCTGGGACTTATCCTCAGCTCCTTGTAGCTGCATGGCATACCCCATGGTGAAGCTGCTGGGGTTGTACAGAATTGCCCTTTCATGACCGAATCCATATGTGGATGTGGAGCCTGGTTGGTGGGTTTGGCTTCAGTGAGGTGGTAGTTTCATCCTCCTCCTGGCTGGCAGTTTTTCCATGTTCTTTCTCCCTCCCCTTGAATGGGCAACATGAGCGTGAGTCTGCATGCACACAGCAGGCAAGCGCAGGCACAGTGTCCGCCAACTCACCCTCCCACTGCTGTCCTGTCTCACAGAGCCATCTGTCCAACCACAGGAGGTGCTGTGCAGTGACTTGGAAATACCTCTCCCTGAAAGGGTGAGCCTCCAATGGGACACTCAGACCATCTCCCCGCCAGCCTCTCCACTTATTGAGGCTCGTCTCCTAACTTGAGACTTAGGCACCACGAGCACTAAAGCTACCACTGCCCTGAATGGCCAGCCCTTAAACAGCATAAAAACTTTGCTGTTCATAAAGGGAAAGAGGCAAAATGTGTAATGTGATAATTAAGAGGCATGTACTGTTTATACTCGCATACAAATCTATGTTTTGATGCTAAAATAGGCCCCAAAAAGCGGTACTTGACTGATCTGTGAGATCGACTTATCTGCAGGGTTTACAATGGCAAACCAGTTTTGCAACTCTGCAACCTAAATTTATGCCCAGTTCTGGCCACAAAGATAGATTCTGTGCCTGATGAGTACTAAACAGGTTTTCCCATCCAGTTTGGGCAACAAAATAATGTCTATAATATTGCTAAAACTGAGGTTAAGGGTTGGACTAATAGGCAAGTATATACCATGTTTTAGTTGGTCTTAACTTTATGCATTGTATTTTAGATATTGAGCTGCATGGACCAGGCCCTCTGTTTTGGGGCTAGCATTCTGGGTACCCATCTGCCAAATGCCAATTCCATAAAAAATATAAAATGCATCCTGTATCATGTCCCTTGATATATTTAACATGTGTGCTGTCACATGGAGTGTGATTCTGTGATCTGCCCTTGTTCTGCACAACACCCAGTTCCTAGATTAGTGACAGTAAAAGACGTCCCTGAACTGGGACAGCATCCTACAGCATCCAAGTCTTTTCTTTTCCATATGCAGGCATGACCTGTTGTATATGACACGTGTTTCATCCCCTGACGTATCCATCTGCCACCTTCAAATTGTAGCTGCATGCATTCCTTCAGTGGGGCATTTATCTGGAAGCTTTCTGTTGAGATGTTTTACATTTATTGTCCCTCATGCAAAAGTAAGACAGGAATTTGGTTTCACTTGGCACCTTTCATGCCCGTTATATACAGCATTTAATTCATGAGCACACACAGAGATTAAGGGTGATACAGGAGAAAGCTTGAATGGGGCTTTGTACAGGAAGGAAACAGTGAGTGATTGAGAGCAAGAGGAGGAGGTTGCTCAACATCACAGAGTGAGTGAATGGCCTCAAAACTGGGCTGCACTAACTACTAGGGTGAGAATCCTAAAATGCAAACAAAATGTAAACATCAACTGGGGACTGTTGTATAGGAAGATGAATATGTTAAGCAAAACACCATGGCATTGGCTCTCTGACCCAGCCTTCATAGTTTGTTCTGTAGAGGACTGATGTCCATCCTGGAAATGATTAAAGCTAGAGGTGTAAAGGCATTTGTGTTTTGAAAGCAAACATCTATAGATTGCTGCTATTGGTTTGACTGGCCTAGTACTGTGGCAGTATAGTTTAGTGCTGCTTTACAATGGATCCAGGTGCCATTCAGTAAATTCACAAATCAGCTGGCCTATCATACAGTAGTAGTGCTGCAGTCGCGCATCAGTGACTTGAGTTCAAAGCGAGCTTAGGATGTTGGAGGTTAGCCAAGGGAGAGGATCAAGTGCTGTGTGGACTGCTGTCCGGGGAGGGTGACACGTGGTGCCAGGCACAAGCCCGTATCAGTGACACGGACTGTAGGAAGCTGGGAGAGGAGGAGCGGGGCCCAATGATATCCTGTTAGTCGAGCAGTTGCTTTGATTTATTTAAATCGCAACATTAAATAGTGATAAGATGTTTAAGAAAATCAACCACCCATTCAAGTCAGTAGGTGTGCTACGCAACCTTTGTTTATGACATCACAAAATGGGGCTGCATGTGCTAACGATGAAGGCGTGTTGGTGCATTACGGAACTGGCTGCGTTTCTGGCTATGGTGCTTGGTGGGAGTTTTATGAGTGTTCTAACTTCTTTATTTTTCTAACGCCAGCACTAAGGATAATAAATTATGGATTTCAACTTGGGAGCAGGTAGGCTATGATATGTGCTTGTAGGAACCCTTACTAGGAACCTGCTCTTTAAATTCTTTGAGCTTTCAAAAAGTAGCATACAGCCAGAATGTTGTTCAGAGCAACATAACAGTAAACATAATGCAGGCAAAATTTGTAAACCAAATTGAAAACATCATTAATAAGGAGAAAATGAGACCTGTCTAGACAGTGTGTTTAGACTGTCTGTCTGTCTAGACAAATTCAGACTACCTGACCTATAAACAATTCTATTAGAGGAAATCTACGGGATATGTGAAGCCCCTACCGCATATAGGCAAAGTCTGTAAAATAAAGCAGGGCATGGCAGATATGGAGATCATTAAATCTCCGTACATGGGGACACAGTATAGGAAGGGCAAAGGCACATTGTCATCTTGCATGGTTATCGGCTGAGATTTCAGGGGTGGGCACTGCGGGAATTTCAAAATGCCGACTGATCTGAAGCTTTGTACCAGTTTCTGAGTATTAAGATTTGATTAATATTGTGCCTGAGAGGACTCTGGGTACTGAAGCCCCAATCTGTGCAGTGGTCAGGGCTTGACGATAGCCTGTAGATCTCCTTTAAATTAAGTGTTAAACATTATGAATCATGCAGTAAACATAAAACCCTAATATATTACACATACGCATATTACTTATCAATCAAAGGTGACATAACAAACATTGTAACACTAACGTACATTGAGCAAAAATAAAATGGCATTAATCATGGAATCTGAAAAAGTTGCCTAACTAATCACAGATCCTAAATCTGCCCCTACACATTGATCAGTTTCTCTCTGTCTGGAAAGCTGCAGTTGTGACTCCAGTCCACAAGAGTGGTGACAGAGCAAGCCATGCCAACTACTGTCCCATTTCAATTTACCCCCACCCCGAAAGCCCTTGAGCGGCTAGTGGCTGAACAGCTATCTGATTATCTATCCTCCCATGGCATTCAGTGTCCTCAGCAACATGCGTTTAGGAAAGATCATTGCACTGCCACCGCCTCCTCACCTACACAGACTATAACCATAAGCGCTCTACCACGGTCACCTTGTAAGGTGTGTGTGTGTGTGTGTGTGTGTGTGTGTGTGTGTGTGTGTGTGTATATGTATATGTGTGTGTGTGTCTATATGTGTGTGTGTGTGTGTGTGTGTGTGTGTGTGTGTGTGTGTGTGTGTGTGTCTATATCTATATCTATATCTATCTTACAAAGGCATTTGATATGGTCAGTCCTCCTTACTGCTCCAAACCCTACCCTCCCTAGGACTCCCCAGTGACATTACCTCCTGGTTCAGAAGTTATCTAGGAGGCGGAACCCAACGCCAGAAAATCTTACTCACTCTCATGCAATCTGGTGTTCATAGGATCAACCTTGGTTCCCTACTATTTAGCCTCTACCTCAATACCCTTCCCTAGCTTGCCCTGGTGACCTTCTCCTGTATGCAGACAATGCTGTGATTTACTCCAGCCAGCCTGATCCTACACCCCTTACCAGTGACTTGCAACGTAGCTTTACCTCCACTGAAGCCTGGTTTCAGGAGAATAGATTAGATTAATTATGAACTATAAAAAGACCAAAGTGATGGTCTTTGCTGGGACTAGTAACAAGTTTAAAAGAGCCTATCTACCCATCTCCAACAATACTGGTACACAGCTTGAGCAGGTAACTAGTTTTAAGTACCTGGGCATCACCCTAGAGAGTACTCTCTCCTATCAAGAACACATTAATAACATCTCCAAAACTGCTAATATCAGGCTAGGCCTCCTTTATGGACATCGGCACTGTATGACCCAGGAGGCACTACGCTTGCAGTGACAAGCTATATACTGTTGGTCATTGATTGTGGCATTGTATTTTATGGTGCTGCTACCACCACTGCCCTCAGAAGGTTAGGGGTTACTCTTAAAGCTTGCACATTAGTTACTGGTGCTAGTAGGGACACACATACCTGTGACCTATATGCACAGTCCAATTGGCTCAATCTCCAGAGCAGAATCTCCTATCACACCTCTTACTGCCAAAAGATCTTTTTAGGGTTAGCCCCTATCTACCCAGCAGCTCCTCAACAGGGCCCACACTAACACGCTGCACGAGAAGCGTGCCCAACCTAACTCTTCAGGTACCTTTATGCTGGGCATCTCAGAGACAAAGAGCATTTATGTACAGAGCACCTAGCTTGTTTAACAACCTCCTGTACACCTTCAGTCTACTCCAAAATTGGTCCTTTCAAAAACTGTCTCTGACAGCTCCTAGCCAACCCGCAGCAGCTATGACTGCCCCAATTAACCCTGGTGGCCCTCTGCTTATATCTATTCCTGCCATTTTAATGACAATGCCTCTTGGGCTGCTATTCTGTCACCACTGAGTCAACGGTCATCTGCAACGCTTTCCACACTATAACCTGGAAAGTCACTGCTGTTATCCCGGTCTAAAGTCAACCTCCTCGACTACTCTTTCTTCTTCTTTCTTCCTCCACCTATTGTCCTGTTATGCCTCATAACTCACCACTATTCCAGTTTGCTTCTCACTGGCATTCTCTGTCTGTACACCTGCCCTCCACCAACTTCCGCTACCTTTTAACCCGAACACTTAATATCAGTATTATTATGTATTGTATTTACTAGATTTATTTTCAAATGTCTCCTGGTTTATTGTACCTCACCCAGCCTGCTTATTTGTACCCAATGTACTCATGCCTGTTACTCCCTCCTCTGTATAATTCCTTGTTGACGTGGAGCCTTTGTAAAGAGCCCTGGCTCAAAGGCCTTAATTCAGATTCAATAAATAAATAAAGTAATGACTGCCAAACACACTGTTGCCTCTGTGGTTGTCTTCTCCACTGCTAAAGGATTATTAGGATCAGTCCACCAAGTGAGTACCTATTTAAAGTAAGGGCTTGGAAAAGAAAGACATAAAGCAACATAGACCACTTTCAGTAGCTGGGGAGAGGGGTGGAGGGGAGAAAAGGGTACAGGTAGTCTTCTTGAGGACAAGCTGAGATGTATAAGGTGCTAGTGCTTTACCAATTTAGCATGGCCTTCAAGGCAGTCAAGACCTCTGATAGTGAAATGGGGAGTCAGGAGACTGGACTGTATCCTTGGGACTGGGGAAGACCAAGCTGTTGTAAGTTTGCTGCAGTTTTGACAGGAGTAGCGGCAGTTCTAGAAGTGTAAAATGTCTTGTAGGAGGGGCTTCTAAAGCCTGGTTAATTTGCTTTGGCTCAGAGGAAACAGACCAGTCATATTTTCTCACATGGGGTATATGGGACCTGCTTTTCCTCTTCTTATACCACTTTGGGCCCCTCCAGTTAAGTGTACAGCAGAGTAGGCTTCTTGTTGCCATGACAGCATGGCAAACATAGGAGCGCACATGGTGTGGGAGTGTTCTGAGGCTGTGATTTTAGCATGATAAGCCATGTGCCTGCCCCACCCCAGGATTTTTTTTTTTTTTTTTGGTATAAAGTGAATGTTCAGCCAGGCCAGATCAGTCTAGCAGAACAGGCATCTGGTTAAGTGAGTTACCCATTACACAAATGATAAGTTGAAACATAGAAACAGGATTTGACGCAGATAAGGACCGCTTGACCCATTCAGTATGCTCATTCCTCCCTACCTATACTGTTACCACAGGCCATACCCAATTTACAGCTCTTTCTCTCCCACCTTCCTTTCCACTGTGATTCCTTGTGCTTATCTCATGCATTCTTGAACCCCATCACCTCTGCTGGAGTCTGGTCCAGGAATCCACCACTCTTTCTATGAAGAAGTACTTCCTCACATCTCTCCTGAATCTGTCCCCTCCAGCTTCATAGCATGTCCTTTGTTCCCGAGCACCTTTTCTTCAGAAAAATACTTTCCTCCTGTACTTTATATACCCTTGTGAGTTATTTAAAGGTCTCTATTGCATCACTCCCTCCTCTGTTCCAGAAGTGTACATATTGAGGTCCTTTAGTCTCTTCTCATAGGGCTTTTGATGCAAACCCTGCACCGTTTCAGTTGCCCTCCTCTTATCTGCCTCCACTCCATATCCTTCCAGAGATGTGGTCTCAAGAACTGGACACAGTACTCTAGATGGGGTCTTACCAGTATCTATAAAGAGGCAATGCCACATCCCTCTTTCTGCTGGTGATACCTCCCTTTGCACCCCAGCTTTCCACTAGTCATCCCGATTGCATTGTCGCACTGCTTGGCCACCTTTAGATCATCTGCTGTGATTAATCCCAGGCCTGTTTCCTGCTTGGTGTAAGTCAGTACCACTCCACTCATTTTGTACTCCACCCCTGGATGTCTGTGCCCCAAGGAGTGTCCACCCCACTCATGGATTTTGGTATCATCTGAAAAAATATTAAATTTTAAAATAAAAGCCATACATGCAGCATTTACTCTTGAGAGAAACAAATGTAACAAACTAATTGGAGTTCTCATTTGGAACATATGATTTATTTAAAGTGCATAAAATACTTGAAGATATGGCTCTAGTTATAAAAAAATCTCATTAAGAATATGAAAAGCAGAATTACCCTGATTTACAGCTATTGCAGAGATAAACAGATTATATAAAAACACAAACCACTTAACTTGGTTCAATTTCAGTTAGTTGCCTCTCTCCATCTGTGCCATTGCGCCCCCCACCCCCCGCATCTTTCCTGCTCTGCAACACTAAAACTTAGATTGAAAGCATTTGCTGGGGAAGTACTTCAACTTTGAAGAGTGACTGAGGTTGAGGTGAAGGGTTAAGAAATCTTACCGTACACGGTAACTGTAACTGAGGGGCAGGGGACATGCATCAGTGGGAGGAGGTCAGGATGGGAGAGGGGAATTAAAAGCTTTATTTACTTCATGCAAGCTCCCTCACTCCCATGACATGGCGTAGAGAAACAGCTCAAGAAGGACAGACTATTGGGTCATAATAGCCAATTTTCAGAATGTAAATGACAGTGTAGTAAAGCGCGAGAGGAGTGCATTATAGTGGGATTAGGATAACTGCCTGCCTTGGTAGGTTAAAGCACGAGGAAAGCCAGGTGCTTCCACCACCCAAGAGGGTCATTAAGCCACTATAATGCACCTTCTAGAATGCTTATTATGATTATGAAATGGGTGATTTTTAGTAAATTGGACACATTTTTTAAATGTACATTTATTGAGCTGTTTTCAGTTGGGCTGTTGTGCTGGGTTATTGGCCCAGCTGAAAGTACCCTCTGTCAATCAGGAGCCAGCAATCTTTCTACCCATTTCATAATAGGTCACACTAACTAATTTTCGAAAAGCAAATGACACTGAAGGGTTGAAATCCCTATGAAAACTAGAGGGCCATCAACATTTTTTTGTTTGTTTTAATTTAAATGTACATTGAGACATCAGCGTTGACAGCCAGTGTTAAAACAAGAATATTGTAGGTTATACATTAGTCTAGTCAGATATAGACAGAATAATTAGGCTGGAAATGGGCATTATATGGTAACAAGTAGAACTATAATTATCCATTAAAGAAAAACAAATGGGGAATGAGAACAGTTGGTCATAAGCAACCCAAAGGGGTGGGGTGGGGTGGGGGCACAGTTTTGTTTATTGTTTTGTTTTGTTACAGTTGATTTACCATGATGCCCTTGGTGCCATGCAACATCTCATTTTGATGGCGACCCTGCTTTTCCTCGCTTTTCCAGCTGGGAGACACTGAGAGGCACTAAATCGCCAGGAAATGACCTGCTCAGGGTTACAAAGTGACCTAGTGGCTGTAGTGAGACAGATCCTGTGTAATCCTGTTTTACAGCGGTGCTCTAACCCATAGACCACAATGCCTTCTCCATCTGGGCTTGGTCGAGATGTTGTAGTTCCTTTAAAGTTATGGGGTTAAGTATGTATAGTAAATTCATAGCGATACTGTGCAAGCGGGATCTTTTCCTTGAGTGATCATTTTGCAGGGTCAGAATGCATTTCCACTAAATACTGTAAACTAAATTGTTGTTGTTTGATATCACAGACCCTGGCCTGCTGTGCTACTGACCTTCTGGCTCTGTGTATTCTGAGGCCTCCAGGAGAGTTTGGCGTAGATATCGCATTGGGGAGTTCTCAGCGTTTTGGTGTACCACTCTGTTATGGAGGACCTCATGCTGCCTTCTTTAGTCTCAAGGAAAATCTGGTGAGAATGATGCCGGGCAGAATGGTCGGAGTTACAAGGTAAAAACTGAGTCCCATTGTCCTTTGCTTTGGACTGTATTCTAATTACAGAAACTGGAAGCCTACTGCAGCAGTAGGACTGAAAGGAGGAATGAGCTTCAGGATGTTGATTTTTTTTTTTTAATTTTTTAGCCACATCCATTTCATTTTAAATGAGATGCCTGTATATAGGGTTCACTAGTTCTAGTTGATTGGCAGTGTGGGTCTTGGGTACCTTCAGTCCCAACTGCTGCTGCTGCCCCCACTCATAGGGTCCCCAGACAGAAACTGTGCAGGTAGCCAGTCTGTCAGATTTCACGCTTGCTTTAATTCAGGAATGATGTACTGTTGAAAGGTACATCACTGGACTGGACAGAACACGATCCAACTTTGTATCACAATACCAAAGTATTCAGATAAGGTGCCTTCAAGGGCCCCAATGACTAACCCTGCTGGGGACCCCAGGAACATAACCCTGGCTCTGTAGGATAGTAGGCCTTTGCGAGACAAAGGAGCTAGCAGGGTAAAACTTCAAAATGTGCATAATACTTTCAGTTTTAAATCCTGCATCTTTGTAGGTTTTGTTTTTCAGAGTGTGCTTTTAAATGAGAGCTGGGTCTCAAGTTTGTCCTGTTTGTAGCATGAAATAAATGAATGATGCAAACTAGCAGCTGTAAAGGGGGTTTGACTGCTGCACTGTGCTTGGCGTAGATCACTGTGCTTTGTGACTAAGAAGGCTCTGTAACCCCTAGTAAGCACTTCAGTCAAAAGGTCTGCTAGTATTGGACACCCTCTGTGTTCATAAATGCAGCTCGTAGCTGTTGCTTTATTCAAACCTACTTTATGTAACAAAAATAATCCTGTTAAAAATGGGCAGACTGGGTGGATAGCGGCCCTTATCTGACATAGAATTCTATGTTATGACAAGGACCAAAACAAATTTTCTTTTAATTTATCTTCTAACGTTTTGTGGCTCAAACCTTTGAATTGGCTGAATATTATTTTTGGGGTCTGAATGCAAGCCAAAAATAATTTATTTTTCTTTAGTGTCATGCAGAACTATATATTGATATTCATGGAATATGCAATGGTCTAACTCAAAATGTGCCATCTACCTTCTGAAGTGACGGAGCGGTACAATAACGTGTAGTAGAGCCATAAGTGCATTGCAGTATATAGCTCCTGCCCTCACAAGTGTTAAGTGTGGCATATAACAGACTCAGGCCACTAAGTATCATATGTATACAACATATTGTGAATTGCTCATTGTTTTTTTTTTTTTTTTTTGGAGAATTTTTTTTTTCTTTCATTTTACTGCTTTAAGTGCAGCAGAGGCCATTGTAATGTCATCAAGCACTTTGCAAGTTGCTCCCCATTGGTTAAAGGTTCCATTGTGACCTGTCTAAAGTGGCAATTGATGCTGATGGTGCACCAGCAATTTTATTTAAAGACAAAGTGTTAGAGGGTGTAGGTGTTTTTGCTTGGTGTGTTTGGTTTCCTGCTCCGCAGTCACAGATTTCTAGGGGTATGCATAAAATTTACTATCTGCACAATGGCAGTTCCACCAGAAGTGCAGATTTGCTGGATGTCTTTAAGCTAAGCTCCTCCCACCACCCAAGTGGTATACTCCGCTCCATGATGTCAGATCTTTCCTTTCACTGGAAGAACAGGTCACCTTGTCTGCAGCTGTCACTTAGGATTAGTGCATCATGGGCAAACCTTTATGTTTAAAGTGTTTCAGACTTCAGCAGTTTCTTTCCTCAGTTCCTTCAACTCCTCTCTATGATGGACAATGGAGCAGCAGAAGCTGGGGTTCAAGTTCTGTGTTTGGAGCTGACAGGCGATGGCAGTCACTGCTCTGCATGGCACGTGCCTGTACTGCCTGGGCAGGCAGCATGACATAGCCAGATGTGGCCTTTGTGTTTCTATGCTCCCAGAGTCCCTAGCAGACCAGACGCATTGTTTACCATTGCACGGCCTTTGGAATGGGACCCTAAGGGCCGCAAGAAGGCTTCAGCGGCTACTGGGTCAACTCTTCACCTTGTGGTCTTTGAGGAGGAAGTGGTGGCTGCTGCAGCGGGCACTTCCTCGGTCTCTGCACAGCTTCTGGCCAGGGCCAGTGTCAGAGGCTCATTCATGGAAGGATTCTGTAAAATGTGCATGGCCTTTCAGTCCTTGAGGGAAAGTCCTGCCCACTGTATCAAGAAACACAAGCGCTGCGGCACTGGTTGTGGGACCGGAGAGATTGAGGTCCTCCTTATCCTTCAACTCCTGACCGCTCAACACTGGCGAGAGCTCTTTGCTACCCCATCGACCTTGTCAACCTCTACTCTGGTTGAGCACGTCATGGAAATCTTCCTCGAGTCTGTCAACGGCTGTCAGATGGCGTCAAGGAGTAGATCTTGCAGAACCTGGTGCTCCCGTTGCTCATTCAGGAGGATGTGGACCAGTCGGTGTCGATCGGTTCACCTCAGGAACAACCTCTACCAGAGGTGGAGCCTTCTGAACCTGTTCTGGTCAATCTGGCCAGGCATGTGGTGTACACAAGCCAGAAGGCTCTCTTCAACCTCAGTCATCTGGTCAATGGTCCAGGTCTCAATCAAAGTGCTGCTCTTGATCCCACTAGAGCAGTAGGCATTGCCATTGACTCTTCTGAACCTCCTTGTCCTTGGGTGAGGAGAGGCACTGTCACAAGATGCACCGTGCTGTGAGGAGCTCTTCTGGGAACTGTGGGCCATTGCAGGATGGGCTAGGGCTCTAAACACTGTAATGAGGCAGCTCAATACAGGTGGATGGAGCTACTGCAAATTACAAACTCTGCTTTATAAAGGTGGAGCAGCGTAACGACAACCAAAGAACACCACACACTCTCCAACACCTTGGAGTCTTTTAAAACTACTGGTATCTATTATAACAACACAATGGCAGTAGCACTCCCTCTACTGGCACCTGGTAAAATGGGGTAGGGCTCTACCCACTGGACTTCGGTCATCTGGCAGCCACCAGTGATACCCTTACTGGTCCACGCTACAAGGTGCTTCCTGCAACCGCTTATGCACCCTTACAGGTGGAACCATGACCACCACAGCGAAGGTGGGTGCTCTGACCAAGGAGGCCTGTTTGGCCTCTGGCTTGCCAGGCTGGTTGTCGCTGCAGATCACCTAAGTAGTGGTGGTCTGTGGTGAGGAACAGTCAAGGGTGTTTTGAGGAATCCTTGGACAGATTGGACCACTCAATCCTTGGCTTCCTCTGGGAGCATGGCCCTGTGTCTTTTGGAGCTCTCATCTGATTAGTATCAGAGGTCATGAATGTCTGCTAGAGCCAGTCTGGAACAGGGCTAAGTACCCTGTCATGGACATTTTGGACAGGGACAGTTTCCTGGGGATTGCCTTTTCCATGGCTTAGGTCATCTTGGGACCAGCTCTGGAGCTTTGGTAGTGTCCAGCATCCTGCCAGGCGCCCTTCACCGCATGGTCCACCAGTACAGTCTCCATTGGGTCCCTATCTGGGTTTTAGACCACCCTTCCACCAAAGAGTTTGTCTAATTTGGCCTTCTGGAAATCCAGGAGCTAAGGAACATGAACAGGCCTCTGGACAAGGAGTCCAGAAGGACTGAACACACATAAAGGTTTACGCTGTGCCGTCCTGGGTTTCCATAATCCCAGCTATGCTGTTATGAAGGCTAACTTGGGTAACTCTCAAATGGGAGCCTTCAGTACTATCCTCCCTCATCTCACTACTGACCAGCAGTTGGCAGCTGGGAAGATTATATGAGACTAATGTCAATCACTAGCCAAACACCTGCTCCTGACAGCCTTAGACACAGGCAACTCTTGTGCCCATGCCATGGCAACCAATTCTATGTGTTATAGGGCCTAGCTCATCTGTCCACCTTCAGGGTGGACACCTAACATAAGCTGGCCAATATCCCTTTCTTGGGCACTGAGCTCTTTGGTCCATGAGTGGAAGGACGTCTCACCAGCATCAAGAAGTCCAGTGCCACCCTCGACTCTGTGGCTTTGTCCAAGAAGGACTAGAAGAAGAAGCCTAAGAAACCAGCTTTTCAGTATTGGTCCTTTCAACACAGCTTCCTGGCAGCAGCCTCAACAGGAGCAATACCAGGCCTGGCGTCTGAAAACCCATGTTCAGTGTCCAAGACCCTAAGAAGGGTGGGGGCAGTGGTGGTGTTGGCCATCTGGCCACAGTGTCCGCTGCCCCCACAAAAGCTGCACAGTGATGGGTTGGGGGAACATCTCTCCACTCATCCCATCCCTGTCTGCACTCCTTGTCTACGTGACCGATAAGTGGGTGTTAGAAGTGGTAGGCAGAGGGCTGCCTCTGGACTTTGAGGTTTATTTATTTATTTATTTATTTATTAATTACAGTCTCAGAATTCAACATACTTTTGAGTCAGAGACTCATTTACAAAGGTTCCACGTCCAAAAGAAATCATGACAATTAGCTAAATATAATAGTGTAACAAAAACATGACATGGATATAACAAAAAAAAAACAATCAGAGCAGTCATTATATCGGACTTTGTCAAAGTTGGCAAATAAGAACCAAAAATAGATAAGGGTAAAAGCTAACATAAAATACAATAATGTATTGGTATGTGATAATAGGCAGTCAACAATAACTTTGTCGAAGTCAGTAGGTTAACATGGGTCAGCCAAGACAAATAAAAGGAGCTGTGAAAAAAGAGAAAAGAGGAGGGGGAACAGGTGGAAACAAGGGGAGCTACAGGGTGAGGTGAAGTAGTGGGGAAACACATCAAGAGAGGGGTACCTATGGGGGAGCAGCCGGGGAGGGGGTGGGAGTAGCAGCTGTTTAGCCAGGAAATGAGGGATACATGAAGGTGAAGTAGCTTAAGTTTAAGCTTAATATCTTTATAAGTGACATTGGAGAGCACCTGGAAGGAAAGGTATGTCTCTTTGCAGATGACACAAAGATCTGCAACAAGGTTGATACACAAGGTGGGTGGAAAGAATGAAAAGGACTTGGCAAGGTTGGAGGAATGGTCAAATACATGGCAGCTCAGATTCAGTGCAAAGCAGTGCAAGGTAATGCATCTGGGAAACAAAACCCAGGGAAGAATACACAATGGGGGTGAGTTAATAACAAAATCGAAAGAGACCTAGGAGTATTTATATCAGATGATCTAAAGGTGGGCAAGCAATGTGAGAAGGCAGTAAGGAGGGCTGTGGGGATACTGGGATGTATAGGGAGAGGCATCAGCAGTAGAACACAGGAAGTTGTTATCCTCTCTACAGACAGTTAGTGAGACCCATCTGAGTACTGAGTGCAGTTCTGGAGACCCCATCTCTGCAGAGACATAGACAGAGTGGAGGTTGTTCAGAGGAGGGCAACCACGATGGTGCAAGGTCTGCACCAGAAGACATACGAGGAGAGACTAAAGCAGCTTGATATGTATACCCTGAGGAAGGGTGGTGGGGGACATGATAGAAACTTTCAAGTATCTCAAGGGAATTAACAAGGTACAAGAGGGTAGTATCTTTCAGAAGAAGAGATGTGCAAGAACAAGGCACAATTTGAAGATAGAGGGGCTGACTCAGAGGTAATCTTAGAAAGTATTTTTCACAGAGAGAGTTGTGGATGCATGGAACAGCCTTCCTGAGGAGGTTGTGGAGTCAGGAACAGTGGGAGAATTCAAGAATGCATGGGACAGGCATAAGGCAATTCTAGTGGGGGCAGGAGGAAGTAAACTGTTGATTAACTAGAATCTGCAGCTTATCCATCAGGTAGGGAAAGGGCAGACTGGGTGGGCCAAGCGGTCCTTATCTGCCGTCAAATTCTATGTTTCTGTTTCTATTAAGTTGGACAGTCACAGCGCCTAAGAGAAAGAATAGACTGTCTGAGGTTGCATTTAAACTGCCCTAACTTGGATGCAGTTTGTACATCAAGAGGAGATAAGATAACCAGGTGAGAGCTCTGTAGAGAAAGGCGCGCTGCGCTTGGGTAGTCCGACAGAATGGGCCACACCAACACCATGCTCCTCACGAGTCCAGGGTGTCTTGAACACGCGGTCTGCCCTTCAGGAAGACATCACTCAGCTCCTCATAGGGACCCATAGCCTGTGTCCCAGATGCCCTGGCCAGCCAAGGTTATATGTCCAGATACTTGTTCTGAATGGGCGGGGTTGGCACCCATATTGATACAGTATGAACCAGTTCATGCAGAAGCACCGGTTCTGGATGATCACTCTCAGTCATATTCCATTGCTGGAGCAAAACATGTGGTTTTGCTCCTAGCTCAGGATGCATTCTTCCACATCCCAGTCCATCCGTCCCACGTCGCTACCTCTATTTCAGAGTGGCAGGGGTCCTGCACCAGTTCCAGGTCATGCCCTTTGATCTCTCCTCAGCATCCAGGGTCTTCACCTAGTGCATTGCAGTGGTGGCAGCTTTCCTGAGGCACCAAGGCATCAGGGTGTATCCTTACCTGGATGACTTGCTGATTGCTGGGCCATCCATACAGGCTAAAGAGGTCCAGGGATGTAGCTCCCAGTACCTGCCATAACTTCATTCTGCTGGTCAGCCGGACAAGTCAAGCTGATACCTCCCAGGTGGTCAGGTTCACTGGGACAGAACTAGATTCCCTGCTGGACAAGGCCTGCCTCTGTGGACCAGGCATTAGATCTTACCTCCTTTGTCCAGTCATTTCAGGTTGGGCTTTTGTGCTATGTCTGGGATTTCCTGCTGTTGCTGCTGCTGGTTTACATGATGTCTTGCACCACTGTGGTCCATTGGGCCTGCTGGAGGATACATCACCTCCAGTGGGAGTTGGGCGTTGGAGGTCCCAGCACCCAGGCCACTTGGGCTGGCCAGTTGTAGTGACCCAGCCGATGTGGAATGCCGTCTAGTGGTGGCTGATCCCCGACTATCTGGAGGAAGGAATCCCATTTGTCCACCCAGAACTGACCATCATGCTCACAACGGATGCGTATCTGGTGAGTGAGAGCACACCTTGAAGAACACAGAACCTATATGTTCTGGTCACCAAGGACTCCTGTCACCACATAAACCTCCTGGAGCTCCACAGCGCAGCTTGCTCTTATTTATTTCTTTTGTCTAGGATTACAAATACCTTTGAGCCAAGGCTCTTTACAAAGGTTCCATATCGGATACAGTACAATACAGAAAAATATGGAACATAACATGTTAAGAATCGGAGAAAAACAATGCTGTAGTCAGAGTGAGGTGAGATAACATAGGAGACCAGGGTAAAATACAAGATTGGAGAGAAGAGGTGGAAAAAAGGGGACACAAGGGAGGGGTACACAAAGGGAGGTAGGAGCAGCCAGAGGCATTGTCAACATCACGGGGAGGAGCAGAAAGTGTCATAGTCAACATAACTGGGGAAGTGCTAGCAGAGGGAAGGGGAGGGAGATAAAAGGCAAGGAAGGGGAGGAAGTGGGAGAAGAGGAAGATAGGATAATAAGTGCTAGGGAAGAGGAGCATGGAGAGCTAGGTTAATGGTGGGTAGGGCTGGTTATATGTAGCAGTCACAGGACCTAGTGGCAGTGAGATGAAAGCGGAGCTTGGATTTGAGCAGGACAAGCCTAGAGTGGAGGAGATGTCAGGGCTGAGACCATTTAGCCAGCTAGGTCCCCTATGGGCAAGGATCTCTGGCCCTGGGTGGTGCAACAGCAGGGAACCTGGAGGAGCTGAGTTTGGATCCTCTGGTGTTACGAGGATTCAGGCTTGGTCGCAGTAGGGCTTGGACTCCAGGAGGGTCGAGGCCCATGGTTACTTTCTTCACCATTGTGCAGGTTAGATGCTTAATGCGGTTGGAGAGTTGAAGCTGTCCAGTTTGTGCATAAAGGTCACACGATGTGTGAGATGGTGGACACCAGAGATGAGCCAACAAGCCTTATTGAGGGATGTCTATATTCATCTGAGAGCAGTAGCTGAAACAGAACCGTAGATGATCAAGCTGTAGTCAATGATGGAGACCACCGAGCTCTGGACAGCGATCGTCAAGGCTTCAGATGTAAGATGTCTGTGCCGTATAGTAAGCCTAAAGCGTATTTGCAGCTTTGGCAACACAGTCAATGTGGGCACTATAGGATAGATTTGGGTCCAGAGATATCCCAAGGTATTTAAATGACTGCACCTGCTCGAGGGTGTTTCAAAGGCTAGTTGTAATGGGTGACAGAATTCGCTCCTGTAGTCAGGGATCGGGTCATGCAGGTCCAGATGGACAGCACCACCTACAATGTTATCCTGAATAGGTAGGGTGGAATGCACTCCCTCCCTATGTTAGGAGTCCCTCCGCAACTGGACCCTCTTAGCAGCCTGGATGGAGATTTCTTGGCAATCCATGTCGTGGGAGTTCACAAGCAGCTGACAGACAGTCTCAGCCAGGTAGGAGAGATGTTGCATGAGTGGTCCCTGAATCAGAAGGTGGTGGACCATCTGTTCTTCCGTGAGGGCACTACTCTGGTAGGTCTGTTTGCCTCCAGGAGCGTGCCAATCTGAGACAGTTTTGTGCCTGCCGTCCCCCCCAACGCCCCCAAGTCCAGAACACTGTTGGGGATGACTTATTGAGGCCTGGACCCCACACATCATGTATGCCTTTCCTTCCTCCTCTTGGATCCACAGGGGGTGGTGGTGGTGGTGGTGGTCAAGACCTGGAAGAACAAGGCACGGATGACCCTGATAGCTTTAGACTGTCCCAGGCTGTTCTGGTACCCAGACCACCTCAGAGTCCACAGCACACATTCATGGTGGCTGCCTCTCCACCTGGATCTGCTGAGCAGACAACAGGGGATGGCCCTGCACCTGGACCTGAGATCCCTACACCTCTTGGCCTGATTTCCGAGCAGCTTGAGTTCTGGGCCTTGGGTCTGTTGGAAGATGCACTTCACGTTGTGTAGGCCTTCGAGAAGAGTCGACTTGCTAATGCTATGCGCTTAAATAGAAGGCGTTTTCCAGATGTTGCCAGGCAAGGAGCTCAATCCCCTTGTCTGCCCTGTGGCAAGCATCTTGGAATACCTTTGGTCCCTCTCTCTGCTGGGGCTGTGAACGACAACCCTTAAGGCATACCTGGAAGCCATCTCTGCTTACTGGTCATGGGCTGGTAAGCTGACCGTGGCCCTGGAGAAGGTGGTTGGGTGCTTTTTCAAAGGCCTGGACTACCTGTCCCATCTGGTGTGTGTGAACCACCACCACGGAACTTACTGATGGTACTGGCTGTGCTAATGAGCAAGCCATTTGAGCCTATGCACAGGTGTGAGACGTCCACCAGTCATAAAAGACTGCCTTCTTAGTGGCCTTCACATCAACTGGAAGGATCAGTGAGCTCCAGACACTATTAGTGGAGTCTCTCTGTCTGGTCTTCCCAAGGCCAAGGTCGGCGCTGGCCCCCAGAACAAGTTCCTCCCGAAGATAGTATTGAGTTTCACCTTAACCAGGTGATCAACTTACCAGTCTGTTTTACTAACCCTTCTCTGGAGACTGACCATATACTTCAAACTGTGGACCTGTGGAGGGCACTTTCTTATTAAAAGGAGTGCATGGCTCTAGTTTGGGGTGAAGCATGCCAGCTGTTTGTGACATATGCTGAAGTCACGCCTGGCAGACTGACAGCAAAATGAATGACTGTCAGGTGGATTACATCGTGCATCGACCTCTGCTATGGGATGGCTGGTAGGGAGCCTCCTGTAGGTCTTGGGGCTCATTCCACCAGACATACTGTTGCCTCGGTAGCTGCTTCTAGAGACATCCCTATGCAGGAAATCTGTAGGCTGCTACCTGTAAGTCAGCACACATCTTTATTTCCCACTACAGCATCGGCCTTGAGTCTCGGGTTGCTGCTTTTGGGACCTCTGTTGTCCAGTCTCTGTTAGCCAAATAGGGTACATGCCTTGTGCCTCCTCCCAGAAAACTGCTAGAGTCTGCAAATGTGTGGGTAGTGAACTATATCCATGCCCATAAAAAAAAAAAAAAGTTACTCACCTCTAATGGTAGTTCTAGGAGTGGCATATAGTTCACATCTACACCACCCACTCTGCCTTCCCTGGCTAGTGGCACACGGATCACTGCTTCTAGCATGCAAAGATCTGACGTCGTGAGGGCGGAGTCAGGATATACCACTCGGGTGGTGGAAGGAACTTCATCTAAAGATGTCTGAACAATCGGCAGTTCTGATGGAACTGCCAAGGTATAGATTTGAACTATATACCACTCCTAGAACTATGGTTACAGGTGAGTAATCTATTTTCTAAGGACATGGATGTGGTATGTTGCACTGTTCACACTTAGGCAGCTCTTCCTTTTCCCTTTATTACTTGTTGGAAGATCTTCAGCTAAGCTCCTGTCACCCACCTGGGTGGTATCTCCCTCAGCACCTCCTGTGATGTCAGATTTTCCTTTCCGCTGGAAGCATCAGGCCTCCTCCTTCCCAGCTGTATGCACGGTGTAGGCCTATTTTGGTCTTCGGTTTTCAAATTGTGTGGTTTAGTCTTTGCTTATTTTAATGGAACACGACCAGAAAAGAGGTCTGGGGTTCAAGTGGTGCGCACTTGTTCCCAGAAGATGTTGTGCACCAATCCTCACACCCTTGTGCGTTTTTGCCCTGGGCCCCAGTACAATCCGGCAGGCTTGTGGCCTGTGTCAGTCCTTCAGCCCTCCACATTGGAGGATAGTTATGCCCACCTGCTCTTAGGCTACCCAGATGAGTGGGATCCTCCCGTTTGATCCAAGGATGCCCATAAGGCGGTGTCAGTGGTGGTGGGTTCAGCAGCACAGCTTGCCACATTTGAAGAGGCTGTGGTGGTCTCGGCTATTCCCACACTCCTTCCAGTGGGCTTGGACTCTTCATTCTCTGGAGCATTCTGGGACTTATGTCAGTCCTTTCTACTCTCGGGAGGGCCCTGCCTGAGCATGGAAGTCTTCTCAGACCTCTAAAGCTAAGAGGTCTTGTCACAGATTGTGGGATTGAGAATAGGCATACTCCTTCTGCTCCTTTGATTCTACTTGCTTGATGGCTGTTGAGCAATTGGCGTCGGCTGATGCTCAGTTGCCCCAGTCCAGGCTGCTGACACCTTGGTGTCCCCATCACCTACCGGTTGAGATGCGGGTAGACCAGCCTGCTGAGATCTTTCTCAACTTGGTCGACCTGTTGTCGGAGGACCGTGTGGATGACTCTGTAATGAGGACTCTGGTCCTCACGGCCCTCACTCAGGAAGAGCTGGACAGACAGGCCGACTCAGCTAGCTTCTGGCCTCCTGGTCGGCTTCCCATAAAGATCACACACACTGATGAGCTGCGGGTTGTCCAGGGTGAGTCTGGGTCGAGCATGATGTTTGAAGATTTCTGAGACTTGGAGGACTCCTCAGTGCACTCCTCCAGACCCCAACCTTTGACTGGGAGCACTTCAAGGAGCTTGCCACTGAGCACAGGCCAGTCTCCTTTGGGGCGTTACTATGCTTGATCTCTTAAGTCGATGGGGATCCCTTTGGAGCTGGTCTAGAAGCAGGCTAGCACCCCGACCAAAATCCTGGAAAAGGATGACTTCCGGGGTTGCCTTCCTTGTGGCATAAGCCACCCTCGGTCCTGCTCTCTAGCTGTGGCAATGTCTGGCCTCCTGCCCAGTGGCTTCGGCCGTATGGAATGCAAATATTTGGTTCCTACCAGGTCGCTGCCTAATTTCACTGATCACCCTTTTTCTGAACATCTGGTTGTGGACTCGGTGTTCTGCTGGATGGGCAACGTCTGGGACTTCAGAAGCTGGACCATGCATTGAAGGTCTATGCTGCCTCCTCCCTGGGCCTTCATCAGGCTAGTTTGGCTGTCATGATGGCCAACTTCTCTATGCTCTCATGACATTTTGGACCAGGTTCTTCACCGCCTCCTGCATACTTGCAGTTGGTGGTCAGGATGGTCTGGGACCAGGGTGTTCAGTTGCTAAGCAACGGCTACAAATGGCCTTGGACATTGGCAACTCCTACCCCAGGTCCATGGCCACCGCAGTCACCATGTGGTGCCAGACATGGTTGAGGATCTAGACTTTCATGGTAGATGCCCAGCATAAGAGGAGGAGGTGCAGCCATTTACATTAGAGTGTAAATAAAAGCCACAGAGTAAAAGGGCAACCTGGGGACTTAGAGTCACTGTGGCTAACAGTAGACATGGGCAAGGGAAAACTCTTCAGAATCGGCATCTTGTACAGACTTCCAAATCAAGGAGATAAGAGACAAAGACCTAATAGAGGAATCCACATAATGTCTGATATAGGTGAAACAATACTGGTGGGGACGTCAACCTACCAGATATTAACTGGAGCACACTAACAGCAGCAACAGGAAGAAGTAGAGTTTCTTATTGTCACTACAAAGCGGCGGGACTATGCCAACTTGTTAAAACCTCAACAAGGAGATGCCATTCTGATCTTGTCCTCACAAACTCAGAAAGGATCAAGGACATCAAGTGGGATGCCATGTGGGCAACAGCAACCATCGCATGGTAAGCTTTAAGGTAAACATAACACAGGACACCAGCCACTCAAAGATAAAGGTGCTAGACTTTAGAAAGGCTGACTTCAAAAATGAGGAACAACATAAGTAGCCAGTTAATGGAAATAGAGGTTGAGGAGGTGGAGGTCATGTGGGGAGACTCAAGAGAGCAATAAAGACTGCCAAAGATCAATGTGCCAGATGGGTCAGCAAAGCAAAAAAAAGAAATCCTCTATGGTTTTCCAAGGAAATAGCTACCATAGTAAAAGAAAAAAGAAGGCATACAGCATATACCAGGAAACCAAAACTGAGAAAGACTGGGAGTCATACAAGGAAAAAATGAGTCTAACAAACAAATTAGGAAGGCAAAAGCCCAGACAGAGGAAAAGATAGACAGGGAAAAGAGGAGACAAATCATTTTTAGATACATTGGGAATGTAGGAAGGCAAAAGGGATAGTAAAAATTGCTACTGAAGAAGGAAATGCACCAAACATGACCCAGAAAAGCCAAAATCCTCAACAAATACTCCTGCTCGGTGTTTACGAAAGAGGACCCAGGAGGTGCTAAATAAACTAAAAGCAGGCAAAGCCATGGGACCAGATGAGATGCACCCCAGAATCCTTAAGGAACTGGGGGCAGAATTTGCAGCCCCTCTAGCACTTCTGTTCACGAAATCCTTGAAGAGCGTGTGGTACCGAAGACTGGAAAAAAGGCAATAGTGGTTCCACTTCACAAATCAGGCAGTTACTGAAGAGGCTAATAATTACAGAACCTCACATCTGTAGTAGGAAACTAAAGGAGACACTACTTAAACAGAGGATCATGGCATTCCTCAAAACTAGCAGCCAACAAGACCCTGAACAGTACAGTTTCACAGCAGGTATGTCATGCCAGACAAATCTGCTTGAGTTTTTGACTGCTACAAAAATAGTGGACCACGGTGGGGCAGTAGATGTGGTCTACCTAGACTTTGACTTGGTTCCACACAGAGAGGCTGGTAAAGAAGCTTGACCACACAGGGTTGGTCTAGAAGTTGTCAGATGGGTACAAAATGGGTTACAAGGGAGAACCCAGAGGGTACAGGTTAATGGAATGCAATTGATGGTAGGCAGGGTGACCAGCGGGTGCCCCAGGGCTCAGTGCAGGTCTTCTGCTGTTCAGTGTTTTATAGCAGATATCGCTGACAGACTGGAAGGGATGGTGTGTCTGTTCGCAGATGA
The DNA here is from genome assembly GCA_016271365.2 of Neoceratodus forsteri. Lineage (NCBI taxonomy): Eukaryota > Metazoa > Chordata > Ceratodontiformes > Ceratodontidae > Neoceratodus > Neoceratodus forsteri. The sequence goes on along the minus strand of CM057453.1, from coordinate 826,296,532 downwards.
CACCAAGATATGTAACGGGTGGCCACCTCAGAAGGAGTGGGCGAGATGGAAGCTGACTGCAAGAAACTAGAAGAATGGTCTGGAGTGTGGCAACTGAGATTTGATGCCAAAAAGTGCAAAGTCATGCACATAGGAAAGAAAAATCCAAGAAAGGAGTATTACCTAGGGGCGAAAGACTGGCTGCCTCAAACCAGGAACTAGATCTGGGAATCATAATCTTAGACAACTTAAAAGTTAGTAAGCAGTGTCAGAAGGCAACATTGAAGGCCAGCAGAATGCTAGGCTGCATTGCGAGGGAATCACGAGTAGGAGGAGGCGAGGTGGTACTACCATTATAGATCGCTGGTCTGGTCTCACCTGGAATCGGAGTCCAATTCTGGAGGCCTCACTCAGGAAGGACATTGACAGGGTGGTAACAGTACAGAGAAAGGCGACAAAAAATGATTCAGGGTCTGCAGTACATGTCCTATGAGGAAAGACTTGGGAACTGAATATGTACTCCCGGAGCAGAGAAGAGAGAGGAGACGTGATTGAAACGCTCAAATACATAAAGGCATTAACCAGGTACCGACACAGGAACTTTTTAACTTCAAGAAGGCTCCAGGACGAGGGGACATGACCTCTGGCTGCAAGGAGAGGGCTCTACCAACACCAGGAAGTTTTTCTTCACAGAAAGAGTGGTGGACACCTGGAACAGCCTGCCCAAGAGGTTGTGGGGTCAACACTGTGAGGATTCAAGAATGCATGGGATAGGCACAGGGATCCCTGACTATAAAGGCAACTAGAGTGTCAAAATAAGTTTAAAACAAATGGGCAGACTAGATGGACCTAGCGGTCTCCTTCTGCTGTCAACTTCTATGTTTCTATAAGTTGGTGGATGTTCCTTCCTGAGTACTGACCTGTTTGGTCCAGGAATGGATGGTGACCTTACCTGGATTGAGAGATCTAACGCCACTCTGGGTTCTGTTATGTCCTCTCAGAAGGACCCTAAGGGCCAGAAACAAAGCCCTTTCAGTTTCTGCCCTGCCGCTGCCTGCACCCTGATCACTGCAGCCCCTGCAGAGCAGTTCCAGGCCTGGTGGCCCAATCCTAAACTCGCTGGTTCCAACTCTAAGAAGTCTGGAGGTTAGGAGCCAGGGTGCCCCGGCTGCCGGTGCCAGACCTTGCCATGCCTGCCCAGTGAGGGGTCGGTGGCATCATTCCCCATCTGTCCGATCCAGCCTTGGATCTCTGTGAGATCATCTCAGCCACTTCTCGGATGCCTGGTCCACTATCACATTGGTAAGTGGGTTCTCGAAGTGGTGGGTCAAGGCTTGCCTCTAGACTTCAAGCTCTGCCGCCCCTTTGAGCTCATGCCCCACAGAAGGCTGTGGTATCTCTGGACGTGCTGGCCGCCCTTCGGGAGGGCGTCACTTAGCTCCCTCGGAAGGGGTCTGTAGCCCATGTCCTGGACTTCATGGCCAGTCTGGGCTTCATCTCAAAGTATTTCCTGGTTCCAGAACGGATGGGGGCTGGCACCCCATACTGACCTTCACAATCTCAACCAGTATCTGAGAAAGCACAAGTTCTGGATGGTCACTCTGAACAAAATTGTTCCATCCCTAGAGCAGGACATGAGGTTCTGCTCTCTGAACCTCCGGGATGCCTTCTACCACCTGATCTATCTGTCCCACGGTGGTTCCTTTGGTTCCACTCAGAAGGGATGCTGTGAGTTCTGAGCCATGCTATTCAGCCTCTCTTTGGCCTCCAGGGTCTTCACCAAGTGCTTAGCAGTGGTGGCAGCATTCCCATGGTACCAAGAGGTCCGGGTGTACCCTTACCTGGATGACTGGCTGATCTCCAGTTTTCCCTGGGAGGAGGTCAAGCGGACCAGGGATCTGCCCTCTGGACTTGCTCGGCCTTGGGACTTCTTGTCAGTCCAGACAAGTCTGAACTCTGCTGCTTGCAGGTCATTCTATTCATCTGGGCAGAGCTCGACTCCCTTCGATCAAAGGCCAGAGTCTGTGGATCTTACCTCCTTTGCCCAATCTTTTCAGGTTGGGCACTTCCTGCAGCTGCTAGGGTACATGGCATCCTGCACAAGTGTGGTCCAGTGGGCCCACTAGCAGATGCACCTCCTGCATTGGGAGCTATCCCACCAGTGGTCTCAGTGCCTTGGTCACCTGGATCAGCCAGTCACAGTGACACAGTCGATGTAGGATACCATCCAGTGGTGGCTCACCCTGGAACACCTGCAAGAAGAAGTCCCATTTGTCTGCCCAGAGCCGATGGTCACACTGACGACTGATGAATCTCTAGTGGGATGGAGAGTCCACCTGGGGACCACAGGGCCCATGGGCTGTGGACCCCAAGGAGTCCTGACTGGAGCTCCATGCAGTGTGTTGTGCTCTGAGAGTTTTCACTCCTTTCATTCATGGGTGAGGTCATGCAGGTCCAGACAGACAGCACCATGACCATGTACTACCTCAACAAGCAGAGTGGGATGCATTCCCTCCACTTGTGTCTGGAAGCCCTCCACACCTGGATCCATGTGTGCAGTCTGGATGCAGATGTCCTGGTGATCCATGTGGCCAGTGTCTCCAACCAGCTGGTGGATGCTCTCAGCCGAGTGGCATCTCATGAGTGGTCTCTTCACCAGAAGGTAGTCAGTCACTTGTTCTCCCAGTGGGGCACTCCTGGTCGACCTGTTTGCCTCTTGGGAGAATGCAATGCTGAGGCTGTTTTGTGCCGCCCCTCTCAATGCAGGGCGCTGCTGGGGGTGCATTTGTGGCCCTGGACTCTGGGCCTCATGTACGCCTTCCTCCCTTTCCCTGATCTACAAGGTGTTGCTCAAGTAATGGAGGGACCAGGTGTGGATGATCATGGTGGCTCAGGACTAGCCACGCCAGTTCTGGTACCCCAGTCGCCTCAGCAGCAGGCCCCTGTGGCACTTGCCTCTCCTCCCGGACCTGCTCTCTTGCCATCAAGGTGGGATCCTACAGTCCCTGCACCTGACAGCCTGGTTCCTGAGCAGCTAGAGTTTTCCAGGCTTTGGATCTCTCCAAAGAGGTCCTCCATGCTGTCAATGCCTCACGGAAGGAGTCTGCTTACCAGTGTTGTGCCTTCAAGTGGAAGAGATTTTCCATTTGCTAGACCCCTATCTTGCCCTGTGACTAGCATCCTGGACTATATGTGGTCCCTCTCTGTCAGGCCTGAGGTCGATGACCCTCAAGGTGCACTTGGCAGTCACCTCTGCTTGCCAGGCACGGTCGATATGCTGACGGTGGTGCAGAAGAATGTAATCTGGCACTTCTTTAAGGGCCTCAACCATGTGTGTCCACTGTTGCGTGAACCCCACCACCTTGGGACTTGTTGCTGGTACTGGTGATGCTTATGGGCAAGCCATTTGAACCAATGCACAGGTGTCACATCTCCCACCTGTTGTGGAAGACTGCCTTCTTGGTGGCGATCACCTCAGCCAGAAGGATTAGTGAGCTCCAGATGCTCTTGGTGGGGTCTCTATCTGGTTTTCCACAAGTACAGGGTTGTCCTCCACTTCAACCCAAAGTTCCTCCCGAAGGTTGTTTAGGAGTTTCACCTTAACTAGGAGATGAACTTTCCAGTGTACTTCACCAGCCCAGCCTCGGAGGTCAAGCACAGGCTCCACACGTCAGACCTGAGGTGAGTGTTTGCCTATTAGACTGAGCACACACCTGGTTCAGGGAGGGTTTGCCATCTATTTATCACCTATGCTAAAGCCGCATCTGGCAGACCGGCAGCTAAGCGGACAGTTTGCAGATAGGTGGCCTTCTGCATCAACATCTGCTATAGGTTGACTGGGGAGCCTACCATTGAGCTAAGGGCTCATTCCACCAGCCATACTGCTACCTTAGTGGCTGCTTCCAGGGATATCCTTAGCGGGAGATCTGCAGGGCTGCTTCCTGAAATCGGCACACACCTTCATTTCTATTACCACACCGACCTTGCATCACACTGGTTTTGGGGCCTCAGTTCTCAATTCCCCCCAAAGTAGGGGTATGCACCTGCTCCCTCATCCTGGAGAACTTCTAGGAATCTGCCTAAGTGTGGCTACTGCACCATATCCATGTCCCTAGAAATAAAGGTTACTCACCTGTAACCGTACTACCAGGAATGGTTTATGTGTACATCCACACCACCCACCGTCGTCTCTGGCAAGTGGCACATGGATCCTTGCTTGCAGCATACAAGATATGACATCACGGGAAGTGCCGGGAGGATGCCACCCATGTGAGTGGGAGGAGCTTAGCTTGATGACCTTTTGGCAAGTATTAAAGGAAAGGAAGAACTGCCTAAATGTAGATGTGCACCATATATCTCTCCTAGAACTACGGTTACAAGTGAGTAACCCTCATTTATTCCCCTCTGCCCGATGATCAAAGTTGCCACGATTTCACCTATCATCCAGCAGGGAGAGCAGGCAAGCAGCGGCTGCTTTCACATCTAACATCAGTGTGGCTTTGAGATCATCTGGCAGGGGTACACAATGACACGACACAGTTTGTCCTCTCTTTCCTCAGGAGAAAAGCGTGGAACTCACCGTGAAACCCTGTCTCTCAGATGGCACCACATTGCCACAGGATCAGCCAAATGAACTAGGACTAACTGAAAACTCCAGAATATGAAGACCCTCCGCATCGGAATTCTCGTATATTCCAGTTTTTCCAGTGTCAGTGGCTCAGCAGTAGCACACTCGCCTCTGAGGCTGGGAGATCAGTAGGCTCTGGGTTCTATCCCCACACCAGGCATTTGGGTTAATATCCCAATACTGACACTGTAGTGCAGCATGAGGGGGTGCTGCACTCCTGAGGTGCCGCCTTCGGATGAGACGTTAAACCAAGGTCCCATCTGCTCATTCTGGTGGTAGTTCAGGTGGATGTTAAAGATCACATGGCACTTCTCAAAAGAGCAGGGGAACTTCCCGCAGTCAATGGCCAAATTTCCTCCATTCACAAAAATATCACCAACAGCTTAATCTGGTTCAAGATCAGTTGGCATTCATCTGTATCCCCTCCCGGTCGTGCCTGTCTAGTGCACTTACCTGGTCAACAAAAATAAATAAAACATGCATTATGCTGGTTGTGTAAATGCCTTTATACAATGGGGGTATAAAAAACTGACAAAATTGGACAACTTATTTGGTTAAAACACAGCACCTGACCATTGATTACTTAGAAAGTGCTCAAGTTGTAAACAAACGTGCCCTAATCTATCTAGAGCAACCTAACTAAATTAAAATAAAATTTGCCTCATTAAAATAAAACACCAGCAACAGGTCATGTTTTTCTTTAGAATAAATGCAGTTTCCATGTTTATTCAAGGCACAGTGCCTGTTACCAAACTCACCTATTCTACTTACACACAACCTAACTAAAGGAAAATAAAGGTGTTTTCCATTAGAAAAGGGCAAAACAAAATTTTTTTTTCTTCTCCATTTTATAAGCTCAGTAACCCACTCCAGGGCATGGATTTCTTGAGAATGAATGCACTTTTCTGGTGCATTAAAAGTCACTTAGCCATTGGCTCGTACCTTCCAAGTCACTCAAGGTGTGCATTAATTTTCTAGAAACATGTCCTGCTGTGGGTTATTGCTTACATGTCTTGAGATGGCTGGGCATTTGGTATTTTTGACTCCAGTAATTTGATTTTGAGACTGACTATAAACCTGCACAGAAACCGAACAGTGTATGCTGTTTTATGCAGTTCTTTGGGAAAAACATGGGATGAACTGCTTCCATTATATGTTGCGCTAAAGGGCCTCAACACTCTTCAAGAGGTGGATAGAAGAGCCAGAAGGTCGTGGGTTCTAGTCCTGGAATCATACCATAAATGTTAGTACTAAGAGGATGATGATGGGGTGTGCCATCCTTCAGATGAGAGGTTAAACCTAGGCTCTGTCTGCCTTTTCTGGTGATCGTTCAGGTGGAAGTTAAGATACCATGGCACTGATAAAGGTCAGCGGAGGGTTCCAGCTCCTGTGGCCCTGTTTTGGGGTGTGAGCCAGGGCTAGAGACTGAGTGTCCTGGGAGGGAGCCCTGCCCAAGGGGTAAGCCTTGGCTGAGAGGTGGGGAGCAGAGGTGGGGGCTGAGGAGCTTCTGCCCGACAAGGCAGAAGATGTTAGAGTACCAGGCAAACAAAAAACATGGCATTTCATGGAAACAGATTTTGTTGGCAGAAAAGGACCTGTAGGCTCATTTAGTCTTCCTGTTTGTCCCTGACTGTTTGACACCCTGGACCATACTTGGTCACGGTGTCCCTCCTGCCTCCCTTTCCTCTGCTTGTTATGCTCATGTGCCTATCCCACATGCTTGAACTCCTCTCTGTCTTCACCCCACCACCTCTTCTGGCAGGCTATTCCAGATGTCTACCACTCTTTCTTTGAAGAAGTATTTCCTCACATCCTTCTTAAACTTCCCTCCCCAGCTTCATTTCATGCCCATGTTCTGGTGCTGTTCCTCCTCGAAAGGGACTACCAACCCGTGTGAGGTCTTTGTAGGTCTCAGTCATATCCATCTTGCGCTCTTCTCCTCCAAAGAGTACATATATAGATCCCGTAGCCTCTCCTCGTATGGTTTCTCGTGCAACTCCTTCACCATTTTGGTAGCCCTTTTCTGGATCACTTCCACCCCTGTCAGTGTCGTTGTGGAGGTGCAGCCTTCAGATCTGGGCACAGTACTGTAGGTGGGGTCTCCCTAGTGAGCAATACAGTGGCAATACCACCTCTCTTCTCGTGCTAGAATCCCCATCTAGGGGCGTGGCTATGATGTTCTAGCCACACTTCTGGCAGTTGCCTTTCCTATAAGACTTGCGGAAATATCTTCAAGCAGGCTCCTCCCACCCACCCGGTGGTAACTCCTCGGCTCTGCCCCATGATGCCAGATCTTCAATTCCACTGGAAGAAGCAGGTTCTCTCCTTACTGCTCTTATGCTGAGTAGGCCCTTTGCTGATAAATCTCCGTATTACTTCCAAAATGTTTCAAAACACTTTGTCTTCAGGCTGGATCACTGATCGCGACTGTGATGGACGACAAGTCTGCTCAGGGTTCGTCGGTGCCCTTGCGGACAGAAGATGTCCCAAGCGGATCTGCACACTATGTGCATCTATTGCCTGGGGCACGAGCACGATCCCAAAGTCTGCAATATTTGTCTACTTTCCATCCTACCGTTCCTGAGGATCATCTCACCCTGCTCAGGTTAGGCCGACCAACGAAGCGGAACCCGCCAGTCAGATCTAAGGATGCCTGTTGGGTGGTCTCTGTGGCTGCGGGTCTGCTGAACAACTTGCGGTGTTTGAGGAGGCTGTGGCCCAGGCCGCTTCCCACTCCTCTTCGGTGGCTGCCTTCGTGCTGCTCCAGCTGACTTAAACTTTTATAGGAGCCTTCAAAGAATTGTGCCAATCCTTGCCGACCTTCAGTCAGGGACCCACGGGCACAAATCCAAGTAGAAGGCAGAGTCCCCAAAAATGGTCTCATCGACATTCATGGGATTTGGAATGCTCTCAGTCGAGGGCTTTGGATTCCGCTCTTCTCGGATCCGACTTCAGTGAATCCTCTGCCAGACCACCGGCTCCACGGTAACCCGTTGGGCTATTTGGCCGAGATGCTGGTTGATCTTTCGGCCAAGATTTTCTCAAACTAGTCAACCAGTTGTCCACTGAAAAGGCCAACACTTCCTTATCCAGGACTCTGGTCCTGACCAGAACCGTTAGGACGGATCAGTTTGCTGACCTGCCACCTCTGGTTGACGACCAAGACCGGAGGAATCTTGGTGTTTGCCGTCTCCGAGCTCCGCCGCTGATCCCCGGCAGTTGAGGTCTTGGTCTTCTTCCGTGGGTCAAGCGGTTTCCACCGTCATCTGTGCTCCTGTTCTCTACACCAGGAAAGCAAAGCTGCTGCTGCTCTTCATCCTCATCCTCCTGAAATGAGGAGAGACTTGGCGCAAGTTGCATTGATGCTACGAGGATCTCATGTGGCAACAGCTGGTGCTCCCTGGCATGGAGCCAGCTCTGGCTACTACACTGTCCATCACCTCGCTTTCTCCCAACAGGCCGATGCCTTCTCTACCTAAGGAGCCAACCAAGTTGGTCCTGGCTCGGACGACCCCAGCGTCTGTACCAGTTTTGGTGGAACTGCTGCCTAAACAGCCACCGACGGTCGCCAGCCAAGGAGTTTCAGCCGACCAAGGGACTTTCCCATTGGCTGTTGGTCACGTAACCCCTGACCATCCGCAGAGGGTCAGTGGAACTCTGGCGGTCGACCCTGCTTTAGCAACTCCTCAAGTCTAAGAGTTTCCTCCTGCACTACCGTCCTGTCGACGTGGAGTTGGTGGGGATCTCTCGACGGACAAGGACCTTTCTTCCTTTATGGGCCTTCTCTGCCTGATCTGAGTCTACGGATATGAAAATGGAGCCCATCCAGAAACGGGCTCATTACCCACTGACAGAGATCCTCAACTGGGATATACTCCTATGGAGGCCTTCCTGGTGGCAGAGGCCATGCTTGGCCCTGCCCTGGAGTTTTGGCAGTGCCCCGCTTTCTGCCTTGCACCCTGTTCCCGGATGGCCCGCCAGTATGTGTACCTACCGACCTCCCTTCTCTGATTTGTAGAACACTACACGGCCGAGGCTCTGGTAGCCGATTCTCTGTTTAGGCGCCCAGCAACACTGGGGATGTTGACAAGCCTCTGACACAGTCCAAGAAATTGGACCAAGCAAAGATCTCAGCCGCCTCCGCTTGGTCTTGCCAGGTGAGCTCGGCCCTCCTTATGGCCCACTTCTCTCATGCCCTGCTGGGCACCATGGATGAGGTGTTTCCTCATCTGCCAGTGGACTTCCAGACCACGGTCAGACAGGTCTGGGACCAGGGCTGGGCTATGGCTAAACAGCAACTCCAGATAGCCATGGACACTGGGGACTCCTATGCCACTCCGTGGTGGCTGCAGTGGCCATTCGCTGCAGGGCTTGGCTGAGGATCTTAACCTTCATGGGAGACACTCAGCACAAGCTGACAGATGTTCCTTTCTTGGGCACTGACTTGTTCGGGCCTGGGTTCGAGTGCCACTTCCCCTGTATAAAGAAGACCAGTGCCACCTTGGACTCCATAACATCTGCCCAAAAGGACCCAAGGGCTCCAAGCAGCAGCAGAAAAGGAGCCCTGGCTGGCTTGGTGGCGCTGAGGGTTGGCGCTGGGCGCCACACCTCGCCACCACGCCGGCGACCGGGTTGGGAACCGGCCTGGATCGCCGGGGTCAGCAGGGAGGGAAGGATTGAGCATCCGGTGGTCGGTTCTCCTTCCTCTGGGGATCCAGGGACTATGCCTGGCACAGAGTGACCTCTGGTGGAGACCAGAGGTACCACACGCTTCAGGGCCAGAGTAGAGGGTTGCAGAGCCACGGCAAGATGTTTCCTGTCATTATTGCACATCGGGACTCACTGGGGAATCAACAAGGAAAAATCCTCCGCTCCCGGAGATAGAAGGCACCACCTACAGCCACACTCCACCAGCCAAACTCATCCAGCCCATGGGCCGAGCCCAGCCTGGCCCAAATTTACAGATAGAGTGCCCTGGGAGGATAGGGCAACCACCTTGGGAGGCTCAGAACAGAGGGTATGGCAGGGCTGGTTCCAGGTCACTGGTGAGTTTCAGGCTAGGAGGTAGAGCTGGAGGTGAGTGGATGCCCGAGAGAGTTCTCCGGGGCTCAAGCGAGCCAGAAAAGAGAAAAAAAAGAAAGGAAGCCCTTCGGTCCACCTCTACTCCTGTGGCCAAACCAGCCCAACCTCAGGCTGGTCAGCAGGCCAGGCCTGGCGACCTCAGCCAAAGTCATTGGCTCGGTCGTCCGTAGCTTGAGGGATAGGCTCTGGTGGCTCTGCAGCCAGACCCTCCTCCTCCTCCTCCTCCTCCTCCAAGCCTGCCTAGTGATTGAATGAGGGTGCCTCCCTCATGCCTGTACACCTCCCCTGGGTCCTCCCATGGGGGCAGGCTCCACCACTTCCTTTCCACCTGGTCCGCTGTCACCATGGGCAGGTGGGTCCTCAGGTGGTGGGGTCAGGGTCTGCCTCTGGAATTCAAGCAGCACCCTCCTTGCTGAGCCCGCATCCCATGGAAGGACTTGGTATCTGCAGACTTTGTCAGCTCTCAGAGATGATATAGCCCAGCTCCTCTGCAAGGAGGTCGTGGTTCCTGTCAAGGATTCTCCAGTACACCCAGGTTTGTCTCCAGGTACTTCCTGGTGCCAAAATGTATGGTGGAGCTGGTGCCCCATTCTAGATCTGCACAACCTGAACAAGTTTCTCAAGTCGTGCACCTTCAGGATGGTACCATCTGTAGAGCAAGACATGTGGTTTTGCTCCTGGATCTTCAGGATGTGTTCTTTCACATCTCAATCTGTCTGTTTGTCCCACCTAAGGTTCCTCCACTTCCAAGCAGAGGGAACCTCTAAGTTTCATGCCATACCATTCGGTCTGTGCTCGGCCCCAGGGTCTTCAAGTGCACTGCAATGGTTGAAGCTTACCTGAGGCACTGAGGGGTCCGGGTTTATCCCTACTTGGATGACTGGCTGATAGAAGGTTCCTCCAGGAAGGAGTGGGCAGTCCAGGGACCTGGCCCTCCAGACCTGCGTCTCTCTTGGCCTCCTGGTCAATGAGACCAAGTTGGAACTTGTAGCCTGCGGGTGATCCATTTCATCAGAGGCGGAGTTCGGCTCTCGCATAGTCCTAGTCTGGCTCCCAGTGGACTGGGCGGAGGCTCTCTCCTCCTTTGCCCTATCATTTCAGGTTGGGCAATTGCCCTGCCTGGGACTTCCTGCGCCTGCTGGGTAACATGGCGGCTTGCACCAGCATGGACCAGTGGGCCCACTGGAGAAAGTGCTCCCTGCAGTGGGAGCTGGCCAGCCTGTGGTCTCAGCTCAGGGGTCATGACCAACTGGTCACTGTGACCTAGTGGATGTGGGGCAGCCCTCAATGGTGGTTAGTTCAGAGCATCTGCAGAAGGGATCCCGTTTGTCCGTCCAGAGCTGATGGTCATCCTGACGACTGATGCCTCTCTCATGGGCTGGGGTGCCCACCTGGTGGAACACAGTCCATGGGTTCTGGACCCCCAAGGAGTCCTGATGCCACATCAACCTGTTGGAGCTCCGAGCAGTTCGGGTAGTGCTGACTGCATCGCTCCAGCATCCATGGTCAACATCCGACCACGTGCTACCTCAACAAACAGGGTGGGCAGCACTTCCTGCCATTGTGCAAAGGCTCTCCGTGTGGACCCTTGTGCATAGCCTGGAAGCTGCTCTCCTAGCCATCCATGTGGTGGGAGCCTCCAAGCAACTGGCTGATGCTCTCAGCCCTGTGGGCAAGGCATCTTGTGAGTGGTCTCTCCACCCAGAGGTAGTACACAGTCTGTTTTCCCAATGGGGCACCCTCAGGTGGACCTGTTCACCTCAGGAGAAAGCAAAAGATGAGGCTGCTTTGTGCCCACCCCTCAGCAAGAAACGCTGCAGAGGGATGCCTTCAAGAGGCCCTGGACCCCAGGCCTCTTCTATGCATTCCCTCCACCCCTTGATTCACAAGGTGCTGCTCAAGGCCAGGAGAGACAAGGCACAGGTGATCCTGGTGGCTGCAGACTGACACGCCAGTTCGGTGGCACCCGTCAATTAAGTGGTACCAGAATAGTGCCGCACTCAGACAGACAGTAACTTGGGATTTACAGCACATGCTGTAAGCACTCCCTGGTTGCTGTCCATGGTCCTGTGTTCAAGAAAAGGGCTCCAGGAGCAAGGAGGCTAGCCAAGATGCTCCTGTGGTGTGGAGGGCTGGGGCATTGAGTAGCTTGCCTAGCAGTGGTGGAGACCAGGGTTCTAATCCTGGTCTCTGACCGTTTTAGTACATCGCAGCACTTGGCTCTATTTTTTACATGAGGCCATAATGGTCCCAAATTTTTAACTTTCTCCGGGATATGCTCCCCTTGGGTGAGAATCCTAATGATAGGTGGTGCTGGGGGTGAGCCCCCTCAAATAAAAGAATCCGGCCGTTTCTCCCACGTGCACCATGTCGATGCTATTGTTGTTGGCGCTGTTTTTGGACCCATTATGCCATTCTGGTAGATTGCCTTAGCCTAAGCAGCGGGCTCCCAAAGCTTCTTCCTCTCTGTCCAGACCTGCTCTCCATCAATCAGGTGAAGGTACTGCATCAGGATCGTCACTCCTTGCACCTGACAGACCGGTTCCTGAGCGGCTAGAGTTCCAGGCTTTGGGTCACTCTGAAGATGTCCTCACCATTATGGAGGCATCTCTGAAGAGTCGGCCAGGAAATGCTATGCCTTCAAGTGGAAGAGGTTATCCATTTGGTGCCAGGGCAAGGGCTGGACCCTTGTCCTGTCCAGTGGCTAGCATCCTTGACTACCTGTGGTCCCTCTCTAAGTCGGGCCTTCAGTAGACAACCCTTAAGGTGTATCTGGTAACCATCTCTGCTTACCAGGCGTGCCTGGTCAGCAGTCTGTGACACAGGAGAAGGTGGTCTGGTGCTTTTCAAAGGCCTTGGCCACATTTCACGTCAGTGCATGAACCACCACCACCATGAGATTTGTTGCTGGTTTTAGCTAGCGCATGGGCAAGCCATTTGAACTGATGCACAGGTGTGACATGACTCACCTGTCGTGGAAGTCCCCTTCCTGGTGGCTATCACGTGAGCCAGAAGGATCGGTGCACTCAGGCACTCTCAGTGGAGTCTCTTTACTTTGTCTTCCACAGAGACAAGGTTGTCCTTAATCACAAACTGAAGTTTCTCCCAAAGGTTGTGTCAGAGTTTCACCTAATCAGGTGATTCATCTCCCAGTGTACTTCACCAATCACACCTGAGAGGCAGAGCACAGGCTCTATACTTTGGACCTGCATCGAGCACTTGCCTACTATAAGGCGCCGCACTGGCTAGAGTTTGGAGAGAGGTTGCCAACTATTTGTCACCTACACTGAAGCTGCACCTGGCAGACCCGGCAGCTAAGCGAATGATTGGCGGGTGGATTGTATCCTGCTATAGGTTTGTGGGTAGGAGCCTCCAGAGGGCTAAGGGCTCATTCCACTCATCATACCGCTGCCTCGGTGGCTGCTTCCATGGACATTCTTATCCATGAGATCTGCAGGGCTGCTACCTGGAAATCAGCACACCTTCATTTCTCTTTACCACATTGACCTCGAGTTACACGGGATGCTGGTTTTGGGGCCTCAGTTCTCCAATCTCTGTTCCTAAGTCGGGATGTGCGCCTTGCCTCCTCCTCCCGGAGAACTGCTGAGAGTCTGCCAAACAGTGTGGCTAGACATCATATCCACATCCCAGAAAAACAAGTTACTCACCTGTAACAGTAGTTCTAGGAGTGGTATATGATGTTCATCCACACAGACCCACCACCTCCCTGGCCTTGGCGCACACAACTGGTTCCAGCGGACAAGATCTGGCATCATGGGCGGAGCCGAGGGAGTTGCTACCCAGGTGGGTGGGAGGAGCCAGCTTGAAAATGTTACTGGCAAGTCTCAAGGAAAGGCAACTGCCAGAAGTGGGACAAACATCATGTACCACTCCTAGAACTACTGTTACAGGTGAGTAACTCTGTTTTCTGTGCACCCCAGCATCTGACTAGCCTTGCCTGCTGCCTTGACACTCCCGTCACCTTGATTCATCAGATATGATTACCCAAAGTTCCTTTCTTCCTCGGTGACTAAGTACCTCCCTTTATCTCATACACATCTACCAAGTTTTCCTGCCCCAGGTGCATGACTTTGCAGATTTTGGCATTGAAAATCATTTGCTACAACATAGACCACTCCTCTATTTTGCATTCTCTCCGCTCTTTCCTGAGTGTCCACCCTGTTGCAGATTTTTTATGTCATTTGCAGAGACCCATACTGATCCCTGTGGCATCTCACTGGTCCTCTTCCTTCCCTGAGTGTTAACCATCACCACTCCACTCTGCCTCCTCTCCTTCAACCAGTTTGGTACCCAGTTTACCACAGTCTCCCCAACCCCAGGCTGCTTAGTTTCTTTATTATTCTCTGCGGCAGTGTCAAAGGCCTCACTGATGTCCAGACAGGCCACATCCACTGCTCTCTTCTGATCTACCTTCCTAGTCACCCAGTCAAAGAAATCTGAGATTTGTCAGATGTGACCTCCCCACTAGAAACCATGCTACGGTGGTCCTACAGCCCATTTGCCTCCAGGTTCTCCATCAGCTTCTCCTTCAGCAGGGTCTTCATTATTTCCCCACAACTAATGTGAGACTGACTGGCCTGTAATTGCTAACCTCCTCCCTTCTGCTGCTGCTGTTGTGCAGAGAGACCACACCAGCCCTCTTCAGTCCTCTGGCACTATCGTAGTCTCCAATAAGGTGTTGAATAGTGTTGCCAGAAGGGTGGCTAGCACCTGCTCTGTTCTTTTAGAACCCTTTGGTGAATCTCGTCTGGTCCCATTGTCTTGTTTTCCTTTAGGACTTCCAATCCTCTTCGGACTCTCTCCTCTGAAAACAGACTTGTATCAACTCCCCCCTCCCCAGTGTTTGCTGATACATGTTGGTCCATCCTCCCCTCTATTGTGAAGACTAAGCATAAGTACACGTTTAAAATTTTAGCTTTTTCCTCTGCACAGTACCCCCAACTCTCCTGATTCATGCTATCCCATCCCTTGCTTTCCTCTTCTCACTTACATACCCGAAGAAAGTCGTATCCCCTATTTTGACCTCCTTGCTGATCCTCTCCTCTTTTTGTGCCTTAGCTGTCCTCGCTCTCCTTCCTGTCTCCCTTAGTTTTCCAGATATACCTCCTTATCCACCTCCATGTGGGTCCATTGTACTTTCTAAAAGCTGTTTTTCTCCTTTACTGCCTTGGCCACCTCCTTTGAGAACCATAGTAGCCTCTTCCTCTGCCTCCTCCTAGCTACGTCTTTTCCGTTAGGTCTTCATCCCCCCACCTCCCCGGCCATCCCCTCCTTTGAGGTATTTACTGAGACGGTCTCATTTTTTGTTTTTTAAATCTGCCTTCCTGAAGTCCAGGAACCTCGTCTTAGTGTGGTTTATTTCATGCCCAATCCATATGCCAAGCCACACTGTATGGTGATCACTGGTACCCTGTGCAGTGCCCACTGTGACATCTGCAATGCTGTCCCTGTTCATACAATGTCCAGCACTGCCCAGTCTCTAGTGAGTTCTGTAACCAGCTACCTGAGAAGTACCCTGTAGGGAGTCGAGGATAGCCCTGCTTCTTGTATCTGTGGCCAGAGTGCTCTAGTCTACAACTGGCAAATTAAAGTTCCCACCTCCTGTTTGCTTGCCATTCTGCTAGTGGCCTCCCCAAAACCTTGTCCAACTCCTCCCTCTGTTGGTGGTCTGTGTACCACCCCATGTGAATAAAAGCCCCAGACTGTGTCTGTTAGCTGACCAAAGAACCTCCAACCTTTTATATCCTCCTGATGTTCCTGTATCTCTGACATTTATACTTTCCTTCACATGTAAAACACCCCTCGTCTTTCCTTCCTGTCCTTCCGGAGCATGATGTAGTCTGGTATAGTCACTTCCCAGCTGTGGTTGTCTGTGCACCATGACTCTGTTATGACCACAAATCCTGGTCTGCCTCTGCAGTGATTGCCACAAGGTCTGGAATTTTATTTCCTAGGTTCCTTGCGTTGCCACACACAGCTGTCCTCCTTTTATCCCTCTTTCCTCCTACTCTGCCTTCCCTTCAGTTTCCATCCTTTATCCTTCCCTTTTCCATGGTACTGTTCTCCCTTTTTCATTATCCTTTGCCTACCCTCCTTAACCTTTCTCTTAGCTTTAGGTCCACCTCATGACCTGCCGTCCCTACCCCCGTCCTGGCACCCTCTGTCCCTGAGAATTCATTTCTCTAGGCTTCTCCTTTCTGCTACTCCATTCTCTGGGGGCCCAATCTCTGCCTCACTCATCTTTTTTCTGCTTCCCCTTGGCTAATTTAAATGCAAAGTCAGTAGCATCTAAACCTTCCACGTGGGACTACATTCTCCTCCCAGATGGATGGGGTCATCTCCTTTCTACAGGCCACTATCTCCCACCCCTCCTGGCAGGACCCCAGTCTCTGATGTAATTAACTGTCTTTCCTGCACCATGCCTTCAACCACTATTTAAAGACCCTGGTGCAGTATTCTCTAGTTGCCCCCAGCTGTAATACAAATAGCTCCTCAGTCAGCCTCATTGAGGGGCCATTGTGCGAGCTACCTACTTCAGAGTCCTCCCAGTATCCTAAATCTATCCTGGACCACCCCTGCTGTGTCCCTTGCCAAATCATTAATTCCCAGGCGGAGACTGACATGCAGCTCCCCTCCTGCCTACGCCGCTCTAGCTAGCCTAAGGATCCTCTCCCATCCCTCTGTGCCAAGCAGTAGGTAGGCACCTCTCCCTCTTTCCCTCCTGTCCTGCTCCCAAAATCCCCCGTGATAGAGTCCCTCACCAGAGTTGCTTCCTCTTCTGCCTTCCACTTTGGGGCCTCCTCTATGAAGGATGTTCGCATCCTCCTGGCTGCTACCAAGGGGCCTCCTCCTGGTAGTCTTGTCTCACCAGAGCAGCAAATGAGTGGTGTAGTGGCACGGCTGAGGAATTTGCTTCTGACTGCCACCCAGAGTCAGCCCTTCTCCTTGGCGCTCTCTGAAGCAATGTTGGCAGACTTGGTGGCCCCTGGGTGGGGAGGAGATCCCAGATCTGCCAACTCGCCCAGAGTCTAGTGACCTCTTCCTCAGCCAGAGAGATGCGGCAGTTGGGCCTGCACCTCAGTCTCAAAGGTCTCCCTGATGAGATATACCAATAAAAGTTTAACTGCAAAGGTCTCCCTGAAGACTGCCACTGCACGGCACCACTCCCAGCATTCCCGTTTCTACACTCCTCATGATCCTTGAAAATAATTTTGTGCCCTCATCCCAGGTAGAATGGTTCTAAATTTCTGCTTTTGTTTTGTTTACTCATTTGTTCCCTGATAATAGACAGGGTTTGTAATTTTTCTGTTTTGCTTTTAATAGACTTTTTGTAACTTTCCCTTTTTTATTTTGCTTGGCCCTTTGTTACCTGACCCTAGACAGGGTTTTTTTTAAGTTTTCCCTTTTCTCCTCCTTTTACCCTTACCCTAGATAGGGTGTATTCCCACTTAGCGTGTGCCTTTAGTTCCAGTAATCTCTTACTCGGTGGTAACAAGTATACTTTCTACCTTGCGCTTACTGGACCAACAGTTCCCTGCATTCCTGCCGCTTCCTGAGGCGCCCCTTCTGTTCCACTACTATGCTGTTCACTCACATGCTGGGACCTGAAGGCTAGGAATTGCCCTGATGTCACAGAAACATAGAAGTTGACGGCAGATAAGGACTGCCAGGCCCATCCAGTCTGCTCATGTTCCTACCTGATGCATGTGCCCTAAGACTATTCTTAGTTCTTTGACTGTATTCTCCAACCTATCTCTAGGATTCCTTGTGCCTATCCATTCCTTTTGAAGCCCTGTACTGTAGTAGCTCCACTACCTCCTGGGGAAGGGCATTCCATGCATCCACAACCCTTTCAGTGAAATTAACTTTCTCACATTTCCCTTAGATGGCCTCCTTCTATTTTCATGTCATGACCTCTTGTCCTACTGTTCCTTTTTAGCTGAATCATGATTGACCCATTCACCTTGTTAATGCCCTTGAGGCATTTGAAAGTTTCAATCATGTAGCCCGTCCCTCCTCTGCTCTAGGGTGTACATATTGAGATCCTTCAGTCAATTCTCATATGTCTTATGCTGCAACCCCTGTACCATTTTGGTTGACCTTCTCTAGACAGTCTCCATCCTGTTAATGTCTTTTCATAGGTGCAGCCTCCAGTATTGCACACAGTATTCCAGATGGGTCTAACCAGTGTCTTGTAGGGAAGCATTACCTCCTTCCTATGGCTAGTGATATCACTACCAATACCCCCAGCATCATTTTAGCCTTTCGTACCACTTTTCTTGTCTGCTTAGAGGTTTCAGGTCATCTGTGATGCCCCCTGAGTCCCTTTCTTCTCTTGTGATAGTCAGCAACACCCCCCAGCCTACAGCTTGCTACTGGGTTCCTCTTCCCACATGCATGATTTTGCATTTTGTTGCGCTAAACTACAGTTGCCACTCTTCAGATCATTTCTCCAATTTTTCCAGATCTTTCCTCATCCTGCCTCCTGGGTCATCAGATCAGTTGCAGATCTTGGTATGGTCTGCAAACAGGCAAACCTACCCTCCAGTCCATCCGCTATTCACTGATGAAGATATTGAAGAGGACTGACCCTAGGACTGATCCTTGAGGAACCCCACGTGTGACTTGCATCTCTTCTGACTGGGCACGTTTACCACCACTGTTTGCTTTCGGTCCTTTAACTAGTTCCCAACCCAGTTGAGCACCTTTTGGCCCTGCGAGTCTACCTAGCTTGTTTACCAATCTTCTATGTGGAACAGTATCAAAAGCTTTACTGAAGTCAAGGTAGGCCACATCAACTGCACCCCTTGATTCACCTCCTGGTCACCCAGTCAAAGAAATCTATCAGATTTGTTTGACAAAATCTTCCTGCTGTTAATCCGTGTTGTCATGGATCCTGTGCTCCTATGGATTCCAGGTGTTCTACAATCCTTTCCTTAAGAGTGTTTCCATGATCTTGCCTACAATAGAGGTTAGACTGACTGGCCTGTAGTTCCTGCTTCTTCCTGCTACCACTTTTCTGAAGTGGGATCACATGAGCCCTTCTCCAGTCCTCAGGGACTTCCCTGTGCTCAGTGACTCACTAAACAGATCTCGAATGGCTCCACCAATCCCCTCAGCTCTTTGAGTATCCTGGGATATATGTCATCTGGCCCCATTGCTTTGTCCACCCTGAGCTTAGCAAGCTCTTCTAGGACCCTTTGTTTGTGAAAGGTTCTGAGTTCACCTCTCTCCCCACTGTGTCTGTCTCCTCCAGCTGAGGCCCTGTCCATTCTTTTCCTCCGTAAAGACTGAGCAGAAATATCCATTTAGTATTTAGTATAGATGGTTTTCCCTTTATTCTCTCTGAGCTTAGCAAGCCCCCCTTTCATCTTTTTTTATCACTAATGTACCTGTAGAATGCCTTGTCTCCTTTCCTTACTGTTTGTGCTAGTGCCTCCTTGGTTTGGGCCGCTGCGGTCCTCACTGCTTTACCGGCTTCCTTCAGACAACTCTGGTATGCCTCCTGTCTGTGTCCCTCTGAGTTTCCTTATATTTCTTGAAGGCCGCCCTTTTGGCTCTGACTTTCTCTGTCACTGTCTTAGAGAACCAAGGTGGTTTCATTCTTCTTTTGCACTTACTTTTCTCTTTAATACATTGACTTGTTACTTCAACTATTGCTTCTTTTATACCGTGTATTTCCCTTCTATGCCCTCCTCTGTGTTTCTGCTTCCCAGGGCTAGTTTGATCCTTTCACCCATCTTTCCAAAGTCAGCCCCTCTGAAGTCTAAGATTTTTGCCTTGGAATGAGTTGACTGTGTTCCTGTGGCCAAATTGAACCATACCATTTGATGGTCACTGGACCCCAGATGACCCTCGACCTGGAAATCCGAGATCCTTTGCCCATTTGACAGCACCAGATCTGGGATAGCCATGTCTCTGGTAGTTCTGTACCAATGTTTGAAGCCCTCCCCTTGCAAGGGGTCTGCTGTATCCCTGGTTCTGGCAGATACTCCGGTGGTATTGACCAGTCTGCATCCAGCATGTTAAAATCCCCATCAGCAGTGCCTCCCCTTTGCTGCCATCCTTTCTATGCCCTCTAACAATGATCTGTCAACCCTCTCCCCTGATCAGATGGTCTGTAGACCACCCACAATACTTCTGCCTCGTCCTGTGTACTATGAATTTCGAGTTGCTTTTATGTTTTCCTTGACATATAGGGCCACCACCCTCCTTCCTCTCCTCCCTGTCCCTTCTGAACAGTATATAGCCAGGTGCCATTATTTCCCATGTGTGGTTACTTGAGAACCATGTCTAGCTTATGGCTACTATGTCAAGTTTAGCCTCTGTCATTGTAGCCTCAAATCTGGGATCTTGTTTCCCAGGCTGTGGGCATTGTGTACATGATTCTCCATGTGCGGGTGGTGGCTTGTTGGCTATGGTGGGAGGTTTACACCTTTCCTTTTGTGGTTTGCAAGGAGTTGGTTCCTTTTCCCCTCTTGCTGGTGTATATGACCAAAGCAGTTGCTGAACTTCAGTTTGCTTACTGTCTAAGGGAGGAGGAGGTGCCTTCTTTACCACACGTTGTATTGAGTGCTACACCTTATCCCTTACAACCATTTGATTGATAGCCAAGGAGGGAGAGGTATCTGTTTGCCTGCAGCATGTTCCGGTGCTGTATTCCTTGCCCTGTGTTCTATGTTATGATTACTAGCTATGGGGTAGGGGGTGTTCTTTGTCCCATATGTCATGTTGAGAGCTGCACCCCTCTCCCCTTTCCTAGTTTTAAATGTCCAGCAAACACATGAATTTCTGTCCCAGTGCACTTAGCAAAATTTCCCATTCACTAAAATAACATCAACAGTTTAATCTGGTAAAATGATCTGTATCCAGCCCTAGGATATGACTGAAAATAGGGGTATTGTGTAACCCTCCTTTCCTGATAAGCAAAAACTAAATAAATACAGTATTGCTTTATAAGACAGTCCATCAGTGACAACTATACTGAAGATGCTGTCACAGCACATCTTCTATAGGAACAACAGCAACCACCTATGTTTCTGCTTGGACTCAAGAAAGAATAATCGAGACCTGATCATTTTCTGGGTTAAAGGTCATTCAGGGTCTTCATACCAGATTCTCTGTGTAAGGAATCTGAAAATCTGTCACGACCTGTTGGGCAGATCTGGACCAGATTTCGGCTGCAAGCATATATTGACTAAAAATGCTCAGCGACATGAAAAGTTGTCATAAAGTCCAGTGACCACAGTCATGTGGAAAGCATAGTTCATTTACATACCCCTAGCAATACGTGAGGGTTTGCGTTGTGAGCTCTAGCCTGAAACCAAGGAGGCAATGCATATATATTTTTTTTTTAATCCGTGTTTTGAGCTCCTCTACCTGGCACTGTAGATGCGCCACCTTCAGGCCAAATGTACTGGCCTTCATGAAGCTTGGGCAGAGGAATTTCCCTTAGTTTTCCACCTGGGCTGCAGAAATTCAGAGCCCCATAGGGACACCGATGTGGGAACGAGTTTCCATCAGGAGTGCGCCAGCACACACTCCACTCAGATGCATCACAAAATCCTTCTCTCCCAGTATCTTGAAAGCCATACTGCCACCTGTACCACTATGGGTGGCAGTAGAAAAGAGAGATGGAACACCCTCTCTTCCTGGGAGAGAGAGCATCTGCTTGCATCCCCACAGTTGGCCCCTGAAGAGCTAGTCTTTCCGAACCTTGGTTGCCGGCATCCAGCGGTTGCACTGCTGCTGTGCAGAAGGGCTGGCCAGGCAGTGCATTTGTTCTAGTGTTAAAGATTAGTTTCTAAAATGAATGACAGAACTGTTGGTCTATCCACTTTTGCTCATATTGCAAGAACGTTTCAGTGCCTTTTAATGAACCACATGGTTCCTTGATTTTTATTTATTTTTTTTACATTGTTTTGTCCCCATTTTTGTCTTGCCAACTGCTGGGACCTCCTTCCACCTACACAAACCCTCTACCCGCCATGTGGCGTCCCCCACTCCCCAATTCAACCCAGCACCAGCCTTTGCTCTGGCACCAGCCTTCTGGGTACCCTGACTGTAACCATAGCCCTATCCCCATGGGCAGAACCCCACTGGTTCCCCTCAAGCCAGGAGGAACATACTTCATTCAACAGTCGGGGCCCATGGGGTGGGCGGTGTGGTGTGGGGGAGTCGAGGCCAACTGTGGCATGGGGGGCAGGGACAGCTTCATCTGCCCAGTGCTGCTGGGGTTTATTCCCTACTAGACCCTCCCTTATCCCACCCCAGGATGTGGTCCTGAGAGGTGGCCTTAGCAGATGCCTATCTGGGTCATCGAAGGGTGGGTGAGCATCGCCCTACCTTTGGTGCTCCCCTGATGGCCCCCTCTCGGCATGTGATGCCTCCATGACACCTGCTAGGCAAGTGGGTATGTGCTGATGTAAGGCCATCTCCAGAGGGAACACTTGTTCCTTCTCTCCCAACAACCCCTCCCTTTGGGTCACCAGGGGTGTTCGTGTAATGGCAGGAGGTGCCTCTCTCCCTGAGGTTGGAGGCATCTAATGGATGCCTGAACCCCATGTCGCTAGCCAGTGCTAGATGATCCAGGCTCAGGGCACGAACCCAGGTCATCTGGATGGCAAGCGATCTGGCGGTCTGGTTCCCTGATTTCTTTTTTTTTTGTAATTTTCCTGGCTCCACAGCTTTCAGAGGAGGCCTCATACCTCCTCTACTCCGATCCGCCAGGAGATCCCCATGGCATCCCATTCCCTAGTTTCATCTGCTCGTGGGGCCAGGAGTGTTTTCATTTTCCCCTGTTTTTCTCCCATGAGACACCTGACTTAAGACTGACATCCAGGCTTGACGTGCTGGCAGCATGCCGACAGCCGCGTGTAACAGCGTCCCCCTCCCAGACTCCAGTAGAGACCGCTGGTGCCCAGCTGTGCATCCACTGGCTTCAGGGCGTTGGGTGGTAGATGCACCCCTGGTATCCCACCCCAGAGGAGGAGAGCATCTGAGGGACGCTCAATCCTCCCTCCCCACCGACCCCCAGCAACCAGAGTCCGTTCCCGAACCCGGGTCACCGGCGTAACGCCAGGTGTGGTGTCCAGTGCCTCAACCCTCAGCACCACCCGTGCTGGCCTGATTTCTGATGGGAAAAGCCTTTCATTAGTGCTTTAGGGCCTGATCCACAAAGGTTGCCCACGATGTGCCAAAGGTGTGCATCTGGGACAGGAGCTTCACACTGCAAATGGCCATACTAGTGGCAGTATCCACAAAATCCAGTCTCCCACTTTAGATGCATAGGTAGGGGGTGCTGGGGCAGAGTGCAACAACATCAGGCATCAGTTGGATGCCTGATTCAGGACTTTAGTGGACCGCCTGTTCCCACGTGAAACAGGGGATTGTGGTATGTTTTACAAAATACAAAAAAACCCCTTAAGATAGGCCCCTTGGCACAACAGTAGTACTCTGCTCTTGATGACAGTGACTTGAGTTCGGTAATGAGCTTGGGTTGGGGTGGGGCAGCCGGGGAGGAGGAGGATTTTTTAAATTTAAGTTTATTGATTTTAACATAATAAGAATAAGCAAACCATTATTCAGACATGACCAATAATCCTATATAGTATAAATGAGGAAAAGAAAACCCCCTCTCACAAATCCACCCATCCCTCCTCCTCCCTCCAGAACTACCACCCAACCACCCTTACCATTCATAACACCACCCCACCCTACAAACCTCATCCCTAGAGTCGCATAAAATTAATGCATAACTGAGTCTGTTGGCTATACCACCACTACATACTAGTCTGTTCACATAGGCAAATTAGAAGGAGCAAGTGGAGAACAGAAAAAGAGGGGAGAAAAAGGAGCAGAGAGAAAGGAAGCCTTGTTGGGCACCAGGAGGCATCAAGAGATCACTGATGTAAATATAGAGTATATATTTACCCCATCTTTTATGGAACAGATCCATATGGTTGCGAAAACTGGCCATAAGTCTTTCTGTATTGAAACACATTGAGAGTTCAGTCAGCCATTCAGAATAGGTCAGGATCAGCTGATCGGTCCAATGCTTGAGGACCAACCTTTTGACCACAATGGACACCAAGGCCATGTAATATCTACGTTCAGGCAATCTATGCTGGAGTAGTCACCTAAAATACAGATATCGGGCGTAAAAGGTTGGTAAGGCCAAGCATCGGATCAAGTTGTCCTGAATAGAGGTCCACAAGGGGCAACTTTAGGACAATGCCAGAAGATATGGGTAATTCCCTCACTGTGTGAACACCTAGAGCAGAGAGAAAGGAAAGTTTACTGAAGCGGAATAATTTACTTGGGGTATAATACATATTATTTAGTATATAGTATTGGGTGAGCCTAAATCTGTCCTGGGTGTGGTATCTATGTAGGTCCCTCCAAATTCGGGACCAGTTAGGGGTGAAATCTGGGAGTAGGGACGACCAGATGCAGGAAGCCCTCAAGGGGAGAAGGATTGAGCATCCCAGGGGATACTCTTCTTCTCCAGAGAGAGTGGGTTCTGTCCACTGTGATACTGCCACCTGGGTGCCCTCGTGTGGCAGGGAGGGGCCAAGGAGGTAGGTGGGGGACATCTCTGGCGTCGGTGGGTGGACACGCGGCTTTGGGCATGTGGGCCCGCCTTAGGCGTCCACATAGACCATGTCCTCGTGGGGAGGAGGGAGAAGCGAGGAAAATGGCCCCAGAACCTCCATGATGACAGCCGTGGTACATCCCGGTGTCCACCTCCCCTGCACATGGCACCACCTGATGAGATGCAGCAGTTCAGGGGTAAATCTCTACCCTGAACCTGCCCAGGGGTATATCAAGGCTCTGTGGAAATAGGTGACCATTGCTTGTTTTGGCGGGGCGAGGGATTGGGAGGTGACTGGTAGGTCAGAGGAATAGGAGGGTGTAACAGGGAGCCCTCTGTTATGTGTGTAAACCTCTGTCATAAATATGAATATTTGCAACCCCCTTTTCCTTTCATTCTTTCTTTTCCTCTTATTTTCTGCCTTTTCTCTAAATTCTTGTCAGGGTGGCCAACCTGGCAATCTCCAAAACTCTTTGCTATCCTTATTCCTTACCCTCTCTTTGTACACAGTGTTATGCTCCTAATTGCAGAGATGGGAAATGGCGCAAGTTAAGCTTTATTGTTAATGTCTGGTGGCCATTGGTTTGAGAAGAAGTTGGCGCTGATTTCTAGGGTGCCGACCTCCGGTACCGCTGCTGCTGAGTGCAACTCCTTTGACTTATCGACTCTGATGCAGGGACAGCACTGGTTGCCTAGTGCGATAAGCATTTCTTTTTTTTTTTTGGGGGCGGGTTGCTCTGTGTTGGTGTAGCCGCACATAGCAGCTGAATGTATGCTCTTTGTCTGGAGTAAGTAAAAGAATGATTGCTTCAGAGAAAAGGCGTGCTCGAATAAAAAGCCGACTGCCCTGCTAGCGACAAGATCAAAGTCGTTTGAATACTTCACTGCGGCTAGTGAGACACTATGGGAAAAGGTAACTGTATGCCCTATAGTGTCTAGAATAATGTGTACCCTGTCCAGAAGCAGCCCCAGAGATGTTGTGATTGAGGGCTGCAAATGCAATAGAATAATGAAGCCTGTGATGTCACGGCCTATGGACACTCCCCAATTATGTGATGTCACGGCCTATGGAAACTCCCAATTATGTGATGTAATCACGAGGGAGCTATAAAGGGCTCACCACTAGGGGAATGATAGTCGAGTCAGTCTAGTGCTGGCGGTGAGTAGGACAAGACCTACAAGTTGGCACGTGTGTGTGGATTTCACACAGGTTGCTTGAGAAAAGTGTTCATTGGACTATCTGGGCTGAAGCAAAGCCGCAGACTCTGCTGAAGGAAGCAGAAGTCTGAATCTCTTTGTGCAGGACTAATTATTTGAATTTTTTTATTTCTGTAAATATTAGTATTTATCTGAAAATAAATTGATGAATGCATTTGTGCATTTTCATGCACTTGATCCCTGCTTTGTTGTGTCAGTTATTATGCCGTGGAGAAGACAAGGGCAGAAAAAGAAATTCACAAAACTTTGACAAAAAAACTTAAACTGAAAGCTCACTGCTCAACATGCAAGCTTGGTAGGTAGTGGGCTACCGGTGTGAGGGCTGAACAGGTCCGAGAAGGCCTTTGTTGGGGGTCGGTCAAGGGAGACTTGCATGGAGGGCATGCAGCCATTTCTGTAGGGTGCCTCCTCATGGAACACTGCCACCCTCTGTGCCCCCTTCATGGCAGGTAAGCTGCTTGCACATTCCTGTCCTCGTCATCTGAGTAGCTGTGTAGTTACACATTGATTTTATTTTATCATATATTTTGTAGACACATTTATTTTAGTTTGTTTTATGGTTTTAGTTTAATTTTTCTATCTGAAGAATAATACTGCATTTGTAGCAGCAGAAGGAAGGGCTCATGTGAACTGACCTAAAGTGGCTTGCAAGAAAGAATATTTTATATTTTAAAACAGTAAAAGGATGCTTTCAAACTACAGAAGAAAACTTTCCACTGTTTCCAGCCTTTGGTGTTGTGTACCATTTGGACTGACTACTAAAGGTCACAGAGGTCACATTCTATGGGCGTGCCAATGGATATCTGGTGCAGAAGGGTTGTTGATCCATGACTGTGGAGGTCCCAGATTGGCGCACATGTGCAGAGGGGCAGTCCGGAGCCACACACACAACCTTCCACACATGCAGAAATCTGCCCTTGTAGATGGCGCCTTAAGGCTTGCTGTTGATCTTTGAGTCCTTCCATGCAAACATACTTATCAATTAACTGGAATGGAGAGAGTAAATGGTACCCCATATATAACACTGTGTGCATATAGTATAGGGAGAAGAGACCTCTAACTTGAGATTGTTCTCCATTATAGACTTTGGTTTTCCATTGTTTCAGTTAGTCTAGGTATTCAGTAACTCTGAGTGCTTGTGATGGCTTCCACTTTGTCTGGACCTGCTGACAATATCAGGGTATCTCCCCTCCTACAAGTCTTTAAGAGAAACTCCTTTTACATATAAACATAGAAATAGCCAGCAAAAGAAGGGTCTGTTAAGTCTTCTCGGTTACGGATCCCCCAAGTCAGAGATTACTGTGGGCCCTGCCCCTCCCCTCTAACCCCGATTCTTTCTTTCACCCTGTCCCACCCTCTGTTGACTACCCCATCTTGAGTGACAACCTGAGCTTGAAGTTCATTCCATCCCGACTCCACCCTCTCAGAAAGAAAGACCTCCTTCTTGAACACCCCAAAAAAAAAACAAACCTATATCGATACCCACTGGTGATTTTGTTTTCACTGAGACAAAGGTCCCCGATATCCACCTTGTTTATGCCTCTCTGGTGCTTAGAGTTCAGTCATGTCCCTCTCTCCCTCCTCGTCTCCACTGAGTACATGTTAAATTCTCCCAGCCTGTCCTCGTTTGTCCTGCCCTACTGTTCCTGAACCATCTTTGTCATCCTCCTCTGAACTTCCTCCATCTGGTTGATAGTTTTTTCAGGTAGAGGCTCCTACACTGAACTCTGAACTCAGGTGTGATCATCCCGAGGCTCTGTACAGCAGCAGTATAACCTCCTCCCTTCTGCTTGTGAAACCTCTGACAGTACATCACGGCATTCTGTTTGCCTTGGCTGCTGCCTTTCTGCACTGGGTAGCTTGCTTAAGGTAACTGGTGATGGCTGTCCCAAAGTCCCTTTTCCTCTTCTGATTCTGTGACTTTGACCCCCCATCCCAAACTGTACTCTGTCCTTGGGTTCTTTCTTCTGATGTGCATGTCCTTGTATTTCTTTACGCTAAACCCAAGTTGCCATATGCTACACCACTTTTCCTGCTGTTCCAGGTCTTTCTTGAGGTCCTGCACCCCTTCATCTGTGTCCACCCTCCCACAGATCTAGATGTCCTCTGCAGAAAGGCAGATTTTGCCTTTCATGCCTTTAACAATGCTCATTTAGGAATGTATTACATAGCGGGCTTACCAGTGGTGACTTTCCTGCTACCTGATCGTTCTCCACCACCATCTCATTTTGTGTCCTACTGCTGAGTCAGTTCGCCACCCACCTTGATAATTTACTTCTCAGTCCTAGGTCCTCCAATTTCCTGATCAACCTCTTGTGGGCTAGCCAGCCTGGTGGTACATTCATCCCTCTTGAACTTTCCAGTGTTAACTCAAAGTTGGTTGAAATGGGACCAAGCAGGATATTGTCTTCCAGAGCCGGGACCAAGAGGTTGGAGATGAAGATGACTACGTTGTCTGCATATGTGTGATATGTGAGTTGACACAGGCAGAGCATATATCATTCAGGAAAATGGAGAAGAGGATGGGACCCAGAATGGAGCCCTGTAGTACCCCAGTCTAAATGGTAAGGGGTGTGGACAGGGCACTTCCTACTTGTATCGACTGTCAGTGGCCCGTGAGGTAAGAGCGGAACCAGTCCACAGTGGGAGCTGAGAGGCCAGCAGAGCTTATCTTGTCCAGGAGGAGTGGACAGATCACCAAATGAAAGATTTTGGCCAGATCAATGAAAATGGCTGCCATGATGTGCTCTAATCCATCTCAGTAAGGATGGAGTCAGTGACAGTCAGCTGGGATGAGACAGTGGAGTGGTGCTTTCAAAACCAGACTGGAAGGGGAGAAGTAATTGGAGGAACAGAGGAAGTCAGCAAGTCTATAGTAGACAAGTTTCTCTTGCAGCTTTGCAAGAGAAGGAAGGAGAGAAATAAGACAGAAGTTGCCAGGAGAAGAGAGGTCATCCCCATTGTGAAGAGGGAGAACCTTGTAATCCTCAAGACTGAGGAACAGTGCAGTTGCGATTTAGAAAGAGGTTCGGAAGGGATTAGGGGCAGGTGATGGCAAGTGCCAAGAGATGGAGGGAGTTTAAGGTCCAGTCTATCAGGATTGGACTTAGACAGGTTAAATGATGAAAGGGCAAGCAAGGTTGTGTTCAAGGCCTGAAAGAACAAGGCACAGATGATCCTGATAGCTCCAGACTGGCCCAGAACAGTTCTGGGTCCCAGATCTCCTCATTGTCAGCAGCAGGCCTCCATGGCAGATGCCTCTTCATATGCACCTCCTGACCAGGCAGCAGGGAAAGGTCCTGCACCTAGATCTTGAATCCCTGCACCTCTCAGCCTGGTTCCTGGCGGCAAGAGTTCCAGGCCTTGGGTCTTTGGAAGGTGTGCTCCACATTGTGGAAGCCTCCCAAAAGAGATTACTTGCTGGTGCTATGCCTTAAATGGAAGAAGTTCTCCATTTGGTGCCAGTGCAAGGAGCTTGATCACCTTTGCCTGCCTTGTGGCAAATATCCTGGAGTGCCTTTGGTCCCTCTGTCAGTTGGGCTTCAGTGATACTCTTGGGGTGTCCCTGGCAGCCATCTCTGCATACTGGACACAGGCTGGTGTGCCGATGGTGGCCCAGGAGAATGTGGTTGGGTGCGGGCGCTTCTTCACGGGCCTGGACCACCTGTCCCTCCAGTGCATGAAAGCATCATCACGCCTTGGAACTTAATTGCTGGTGCTGGCTGTGCTCATGGGCAAGCCATTTGAGCCTGTGCACAGGTGTGAAATATCTCACCTGCTGTGGAAGATGGCCTTCTTGGTGGCTGTCACATCAGCCAGATGGATCACTGAGCTCAATGTCGAGTCTCCTTACCTGGTTTTCCACAAGGTCTTACAAGAATAGGATCATGCTTTGCCCTAACCGAAATTCCTCTTGAAGGTAATATCTGAGCTTCACCTTAACCAGGTGATCAAACTTCTGATATACTTGCACTTTCTTATTATAAGAAGCACTGGCTGGAGTTCAGAATGAGGCTCTCAGCTGTTTGGAACATATGCTGAAGCAGCTTCTGGAAGACTGGCAGCAAAGCAGATGATTGGTAGGTGGATCATGTCCTGCAGCAACCTTTGCTATTGGTTGACTGGTAGTGAGCCTCCTAAGGGGCTCAGGGCTCATTCCACCAGACATACAGTTGCCTCAGTGGCTGCCTCAAGGGACATCCTGATACAGGAGATCTGTAGGGCTGCTATCTGGAGAGCACACCCCTTCATTTCCCATTACAGCATTGACATCATGTCTCATCAAGTTATTTGGGGTGGGTGCCTCCTCCTCCCAGAGAACTGCTAGGAGTCTGCAAATGTGTGAATAGTGAACTGTATCCATGCCCTTAGAAAAATAAGTTACTCACCTATAACCGTAGTGTGAGTCGTATACCCGTCCACCCCAGGCAAGTGGCACACAGATCCCTGCTTCCAGCATGCAATGGTCTGACATCACAGGACATAGGTGGAAGATGTACCACCTGGATGGTGGTGGAGCTTAGCTGAAGGCGTCCAATGAATCGGCCTGTTTCAGTAGAACTGTAAGAGTGTGGAGGTGAACTTTGTACCACTCCTAGAACTATGGTTACAGGTGACTAACCTATATTTACTTACTGTAACAGCAGATCTTTGCTAGAATCCCCTTTTTGCAGGTGGCATTGTTTAGATGAGTGGATGTTTCTATGTTCTGAGTCATTTTTAATTTATTTTTGTCCCTTTACTGGGCTTATTGTACAGAATCTCCCACTCTGATCGCTCCAATTGATTGGGGGGTATCATTATTTTAGTTGGTTTGGCATGACATTGTGTGTCTCTGGCATGGGGACAGAACATTGAGTGTAAGATGTGCAGCGTGATGGGCATCATCATGAGCAGCCTCAGCTAGGCAACATTCCGAGTTATCCTCGCGCTGACAGCGGCTGTGCTGTACAGGCATGACTGAGTGGAGAAGATTTTCTCAAGGATCTACTGTTACGGTAGTAACTTCACTTTCTCTGTACAGAGACTGAAACTTGAGCTCACTGAACTGCAGAGGAGATTTGTGTCAGGAGATGCAGCTGCCAACAGTAAAACAGGATGGAGGCAGTTAGAATGGGTCTTAGCTAGAGTAGTTTGCTCAGCAGTTGTCAGGTCAGTTTGAGAAAATGGATGATGAAATCCTGGCAAAACAGGCCATCATCAGGAAGACTAGCTGTACAGATTACTTGTAAACAGTAACATCATACCTGAAAACACAGTAACATCATACTTGTAAATATAGTACTAGCAAGGAATTTGGACTTCAGCTACCAAGTCAGTAACCACATTTTCAGTGTAACAAGGTCTACAGTAAGATAAACAGGATGTTGGGGACGGTGTATAGGAAGGGGTATTGATAGCAGAAAGAAGGAGGTATTACTACCTCTCCATAGATCACTGGTGAGGCCTCACTTGGAGTACTGTGCCCAGTTCTGGAGTCCTCACCTAAGGATTGATAAGGACAGGTTGGAGTCAGTGCAGTGTAGGGTGACTAAAATGATTCAGAGCAGCAGGGCAGATCTTAAGAGTATTGCTCAAGGCACTGAATATGTACTCTCTGGAGGCCAGATGAGAGGAGGTATGACAGACCTTCAAGTTCCTAAAACGAATGAACAAGGTAAACTGTGAGGAACTATTTAGCATTAGTAGTGGATCAAGAACACAGGGATACAAGTAGGAATTGATTGGGGGTGGAATTCAAGAGGAAAGTGACAACATTTTATTTTACAGAAAGTGTGGCCATGGAACAGTCTGTCAGCTGATGTGGTAGGCACCAGAACTATCACTGGTTTCTAACACTGCTGGGACAAAGTGTGAAGGGCTTAGTGGTTGCTCAGGGTGATAGTGGTAGGGGGGAGCATGGTGGCGGATAATGTGGGTTGAACCCCGTGGACAATATTTCCTGTGTTTGTTAGGGTTTATGGGCAGACTGGATGGATTATTGACCCTTTTCTGCCATCATTGTCTGTTTCTGTGTAAAGAAAGACCTTCAGAACCATTAAAAGAAAGTTCTTTTGTACATTGTTAATTGTGGGTATTTAGACTAGCTTGCCAGACTTGATAAGAGAATGTGTCACAACAGATTCCTTTAAGTCCAATTTGGACAGATTCATGAGTATCGGTAACCTAATCTGGTGCTGCTGTTGAGTGATGGGGTGATAGTCTAAATGGGCATTTGCCTCCTTCCATTCCTTAGACCTTAGTATTGAAGATAAATTAAATTAACACAAAAGTGGTTTTACTACATTTTCTGAACATGCAAGTACTGGATTCATAAATGAATAGGGAAGGTTCATATAACAGTATTTAAAGCTTGTAAAAATAAATAAATTAAAAATATGTTTCCTAAGCTCATCCACACAAGTTATAAAAATGTGAGCTAAGAACCCCAAAAAGTAATGGAATGGAAAATGTTGCATTTTCTGTTGTGATAACGTGAATTTTGACTTTGAAATCTACAGGATGCTGCGGGCAAGAGGTATATCGTCTTGCACTGCAGACTCGAGAACAGCATATAAGAAGGGATAAAGCTACCAGTAATATCTGCACAGCCCAGGTAACATAGATACTTGATAAAATATGCATCTGATTAGTTATTTCAAATATTAACATGCCAGTACAAAACCTTTAAGTGTCTTGTTTTAAGGGATCACCCAAAGGCCCAACAGAAGCCTGGCCTGCTCCCATACTGGTGACCTGGGTTTGTAAATGAACTCTGTAGCCATGCTAGAGCAAAAGGCTGAGGTGAAGGCAGGTGGCACCACAGCAGCTCCTACTGGTGGGTTGAGGAACTTGCACATGTCTGGGCACTCCTCCCACCGTTGTGCATGCCACCTGGGGAGGAGGACAGAAGATGGCGAAGAAACTCCAACTGACCAAGAAGCGAATGTCTGCCCATCACAGGCCCCGCACCATGACAATAGCGTCCACCTCCACTGGATGTGGATGTCCAAGGAGATCACTGGAGGGCTGTGGAACTCAAGGTCCCCCATTGGGTAAATACTTGGATGGTGTAAGTACTTGAAGAACAGGGTAGTGAGGCTGGGAGGCAGACCAGATGGGAACCAGTCAAAGAAGGAGAATTTAGCAAAAAAAAAAAAAAAAAATGTAATTTCAGGAGTCTTTCAATTCAAATTGAATTCATGGGAGGAAGGACACATAATAATTTTAAGTTTGCTTTTGTAGGTAGGAGTGATGCAGTATTTCTCAATTGTTAATTTGTTGTTTACATTTTTTCCTATAGGTTCTATATGTTACGCCAATGACCAAGCACTGAGTTCATGATCAGACTCAAAGCATTGCCCTGGGGCAGGTCAGGCTGGGACTGGCTGCCATTCAGCAGTGCGTCTTGGCTGGGGAGTGCTGGGGAACTTTCCACCTCACAGCCACCCTGGGGCTGGGCAGGTAATTGCTCCTATCACAAGGGCTCACTTGTGTGAAGTGAGATTGGCTTAATTCGTGCACATGCCTGGGATGGTGGGAGGAGCTATGAAAGGGAGAAATCTGAGAAGAAAACCAGCTTGGCCATGACAGGATAAAGGTCAACACCTGCATACCATGCGCTGCTGACCCAGGCTTCTGTCCCACCCTTTCCCATGATCCATACCCTGCAGATTGGGAAAATAAAAGCCTCTGCTGGGTGTGGTGGGATGAGAGGGCAATGAGGTTAAGATGGAGTAAATTATGGAGAAGGTGGATATCAAGGTTGGGAACTGATTCAGTGGGGGAAGGCAGCAGGAGGGCAAAATCTCTATGGTAATTAATAAGTAAAGCTTTTATAACATGCAAAGGAAGTATAGAAAAACAACATAATGCAGGGTGTCCACAGTACTGATCTAATCTGTGCTTTAGGATTGGCAGCCTAAAATCATCAGTAGCAAGGCTGTAATTCCATTGAGAGATTCTGGTGACATCATAAACCATGAGAGCAGACAAAGCAGTTACATTCATTTGATTGTGGTGGGGATTCACTTTACTTTCTCAGGATAGTTCCAGCTGAAATGCAGCATTTGTTTTGTGGGGATAGTTTACCCAGTTTTTGTGTGTGTGATGTGTGTGTGTGTGTGTGTGTGTGTGTGTGTGTGTGTGTGTGTATATGTATATATATGTGTATGTATATATATATATATATATATATATATATATATATATATATATATATATATATATATATATTTTCTGTTTATGTGACACACACCACCACCAATCAGCCCATTCTTCCACCTGTATTCTTCCCCAGCCTCATCACCCATCTTCTCTGGGATAATCTTTTCTATGATATGCCCCTGTGCCCTCCCCACTCACAGAGCGGGTCAGTCATCAAGGGTGCTGGCCAGACTCGGACCTCGTAAGTCAGCTTCAAGTCAGCATAACTGAGATGAGCCACAGTCAACGATGCAAGGCCTACAAGAGGAGCGGAGTCATCCCACTCAAGCTGTGTTATTTTCTTGCTTTCTCTCAGCCTCTGAGATGCAGGCACGCTAAGGGGAGCCAGTGTACATTTCCACACAAAGCATGCTTTCAGTGCTGGCTTCTGGCCTGTGTCTTTCTCTCTCAGAGCCCTCTGCTGCACTGCCACCTGTGTTCACCCAGGTGGCCATATCTCTTGAGGGACAACAACCCACCTCCCGGAGGAGGAGGAGGAGAGCATCTGTTGGGCACTCAGTCCTCCCCCCGGCCCTTGATGACCCATGCTGGTTCCCCAAGTCAGGTTGCAAGCATTGTGAGTGGTTGCACTACATCTGAGCAAACTTGTCATCATTTCTACCCAGTTTGATATCTGTGAAAGACTGAGGGCCCTGGAGGTCGAGTGACTGGTTTGAGGTCAGGTGACACTAACATCTAGTGGCTTTTGCAGAAGTTGAACCAGGAATTTACTTTTCTACAGTTCAGTGCTCTAACCACTAAACCACGTTGCTTCCCTTTCTTTGTTCAGCCATACATTTTAGTTTTGAACAAAGATAGGCTAAGTAAATTTTTAATTTCTTCCAGTAAGAAGGTGATGGCCTGTTTTGCCAGGATGTCATCATCCATTTTCTCAAACTGACCCGACAACTGCTGAGCAAACTACTCTAACCAAGACCCATTCTAACTGTCTCCATCCTGTTTTACTGTTGGCAGCTGCATCTCCTGACATGAGCAGATGCCTTTTCACCAGTGTTCCTTTTTTTTCCACTAAAGATACAGAAATGTTTCTTTTATGTAAATTCTCAAAAGGATTCAGATGCAATGGGAGATCTTGGGGACAGTCTTCATGCACCCCTGTCTTTCTTTACATAAAAGCATCTTCTGTTGACTACAGTGTGTACAGTGGTAAATCAGTTTGTGTTGAAAATGAAACCTCCATGAGCCGGCCAGTGGCATGGGAGGCTGAGCAGTGATGCCTTACCTCCTGCCATGCCCGGCAACCTGTTCCTGATGCGAGCAGGCTGCGAGGGGTCGGCTGGGAGGAGAGGATTGAGCATCCAGAGGACAGCTCTCCTCCCAGGGAGGGAGGGAGGAGTGGCGCCCCACTGAATGATTACCCCAGGTGGAGGCTTGTGGGTGGTATGGATCTGTTGGGTGTCTGAAAGGGAGGGTGCTGCAGGACTTCCGCTGACAACGCACACCTCCACGCACACATGTCTGGCTGTGTGTGCCCCAGCAATGGGGGAAAGGGAGAAAATGCAGGGAAAGCCCCAGCAGTAGGATGATGTCCAACCCTCCACAGGCTCCGCACCTGGTGAAGGTAAGTCCTGGTGATACCAGGCTGATGAGGTGGGGGGTTGGACAGAAGGGGCAGCCGGAGACAAAGGAGATGAACACAAGTTGGAGAAAATGAAACCTCCATAGCCATTAAACAACTGGTTTTGTCAAAAAGGACAGTTTTCCTGTTGGTGCTTTCTCATGTTTTAATGTTGATGGTGAAACATAGTAAAACTGAAAGCTGAAAATTCTGAGAAATAGTGATTGCAAAAAAAAAAAAAAAAAACTCTTGATTCAGTTTCATCCTAGCATTGACCACAACTCCAGTATTAAGTATTCTTATTTTCCCCACGCACATAATGATATGTAATGAAATCCAGCACATGACCCATTTGATATACTACTACTGCCTTAAATCATTAATAAATGGTGAAATACTGTGGGCCTGGCATGACTTGTACTGCGTCTGCATTTTAGACTGCAGCGCAAGACGATGTACTTTTTGAGCAGCATCCTGTAGATTTCAAAATTGTACATTACTAGAAATAGAAAGGTGGTGATATTTTCTCTGCATACATCATTAGTGAGACTGTATCTGGGATGCTTTGTCCAGTTCTGGGGTGTTCACCTAAGGAGCGACAGGGATAGATTAGAGACTGTGCACAGACAAGGTTCTGGAGGTAATCTGTGGTCAGTACAGCAAGGTGTATGATAAGGGACGGAAAAGTCTCAACATGTATTCAGTAGAGGACAAAGGGAGATTAGGAGACATGATAGAGGCTTTCAGGTACATGAGTAGGTTCAACAGAGTAGAGTGCACACAAAGTTTGTTCAAATAAAAAAAAGAAAGTACGCCCACACGGGGACATGTACTCAAGATGGAGGGGAAGGTTCAAAGGTGAAAAGGAAGATTAGGAATTATTACTCACAAATAAGTGAAACAGATTTCCTGAGAAGGTTGTGGGCGGCAAAGACAGCAGCAAGATTCAAGAGGGATGGGACACGTCAGGAAGTTCTCTGATGGAAGTGGAGGGAGGGAGGAGGGTTGGAGAGAAGGTGGGATGGAGACTAGAGAGTCCTCAAATACTGAATTTTAGATTTTTTTTTTAACATGATTCAGCTGATTGGTAACATCCCAAGTGGATGGAATGGCAACATAATTATCCCGTTTCCTAAAAAGAGAGATTTTTACACCATCGTTCTATCGACCAAGAAGCCTACCTGATAGTGCAGCACTGTGAAATTCTTTCGAAGACTATTCACAACAGGCTGGATAGTGGGAGGAGGGATTAGTGAAGATACACAGACTGTTTCATGGCTGCATGTTGCACAGTAGGTCAGTGTTATATAACATACCACATATTAGAAAAGTATACCAAAATCAGAAAACAAAAAGGTTTGCAGCTGCTTTGCTGAGCTAGAGGATGTTGTAGCTTTGCTGAACAGAGGGATATTATGGGAAAAGTTAAACAATGGCCTAGATCCTAATCAGCTAGTGAGCAGAGATCTTTACATTATAATAGTGGAGCGCAGATAAAATATGGAAAAGGAGGCTTTCAGTTAAATTTCAATTGAACAAAGGTGTCCATCGGGAGTGTATACTGATCAAGTTCTTATTTAATATTTACACTGATGATCTCTTAAAGGAATAAATATTACATTTGATCCCCTAAGGGTGGGACTCAGGAGATCGTTGCTTTAGCCTGTGCCGATGTAATTCTACTCTTCTCTCCCAAGGGTCTCTAGTGCCAAATTAATGAATTGGCATTGGTCTGTAAAGGAGTTAGGCTTACAGTAAATATCAGTAAGACACAAATTGTTGTAATAGGTGAGTAAGGCTAACAACCCTTGGATTGACTCCCTAAATAAGACAGAAACAGATTAAAAATATAAATATTGGGAATTATTTTTGCAAGCAATCTGAAATAGAAAAGCACTTTGATACCCTGGAGGCAAAACTAAACAGTATTGAGGCTATGCAATAAAAGCTAAGATAAGAGTCCTTGAAACAAAATGAAAACCAAATATTATATTGGTCTGAAATCTGGGACATACACAGTTGTCAATGTCTGGAAGGCTTTCCTAATTAACACTATAAAACAAGTGTTGACTTCCAGTGATGTCATCACTAAAGATGGTGGCTTGAGGTTTTGTTCCGGCTCCCCTTGGTCACAGTCCACCTCTGTCTGATGTGCACCTACATTTGCTTCATCATAAATAGCAGCAAGCAGAATGACACTGTGGTCCACTGAAAAAGTCTTCAGATCGGGACATACTGAAAGCAAACTGGCAAGATCCTCAGATGTAACAACGGGCTCTAGGTTGGAAGGCGAGGATTCCCGCTTGAGAACTGGAGGTTCAGACAAGTTGAGCACTACTAACAACATATTGAAGATGTTGCACTGTAAAGATAAAAATGATTCTGGCATCAAGTGTGATCTTAAAAACTGGAAGCACACAGCCAAAGTGGAGGAGGCAGTCAGGTGCGGAGGATGCTGCCTGCATGGGTTGTATTCTGATCTTCCATTGCCAACAGGAAAGGGACCTTACACACAGAGCAGAAGATGCCAAAGCCAGGGCCCAATGGAAGAACTTTGGTTTTCAGGTTTTCTGAGGTTGCCAGGCCCAGACATTAATACATTCCTGTTATCCCAGCTGCAGATGGAGTTGATGTAAGTGGAGGACTTATTCATCAAAATTAAGAGGGCCCACAGGCGCTAGGCCCTAAGTCCAAGGGTGACAAGCCTCCGAGATCATAGTCGCAACACAATGCTGGCTGCTAAACTCAAGCATTATTCATTTCTGGTTTTCATGTTATTGCTGTTCAGATCACTGTAACATTGTTTATGGAGGTTGGGGAGGGTTGTGGGGAGGAGGGAGTCAGGGTAGCATCCTGGAAGTTTTAACACCTGATCAACAGCCAACTGAGGTGGAAATGTTTGAGGTGCGTCTTCAGCAACTCCAGCTCGATGGCTGGGTATGAGGCAATCTCTCACTGGAAAAAGTGGGAGTTGCCCTCTTTCTCACCCTCTTAGAGAGGGGTCTGTTAGCGTGCTAGTGTGACCTCATGAGAAAGGTACTGTCGGGGCGGTTGCTCACTTCCTCAGTGGTAGTATATGAGTTGGCCAATTAATAGCCAAGTCATATGGTTGCACTTGGTTTCATCTCTTGAATGTGGTCATTTTTTTATTTTCAGTGGATCGTCTGGGTTATTAATTGGCTTGGATATTTTTGCCCTTAGCTGTGTTGGTAGATTTGGGGAAATCTTCGTGCACTTTTGTAATTATAGGGGTAATGATTAAACTGAAGATCATTTTTTGTAGTATTAAAGGGATTTCTTCTGAGGTGAAGATTGTGAGGCTGTGATGGAACTGGCAAGTGGTGGGGGATCATGACATGGAGGCGGAAACCTCAATTCACCTCACAAACAAGGAATGGGAGATGGTGAGGAGGCAGCAAAACCATGGCCTCTTATGAGTGGAGGGAGCAGATGGAAGGCAGGATTCCCTACTATCACCAGCATTGTAGACCTGCTTCCAGCACTGATCTGTGATGGAGATCATTTAGGCAAGTAGGTCACTACACCCATATATTTTGGGAATATCTCAAGTTATCCAGTTTCTGGGCAGAGGTAACAGATGTGCTCACCCAAATATTTCAGAAACTGGCCCCACTGCTGCTTCAGAATCTGACTGTTGGCCTCCCTCAGGTAGCTTGGAGGGCAAATTCATAAAACACCTTTTTAACATTCTGACTAGTGTGGCAGCCAGAACCATCACTTGTTGCTGGTTGCAGGAAGCTCCCCAACCCCAGACATGTGGTTATAAACTTGCAAGCAGCTGCAAGTCACGAGGCAATTTCAGCATAGCTTGGACTAAGTGAAGATAAAAACCTAACGCGATGCCCGCCATTTATTCTCTTATTAGAATCAAGAGCTGGACACTCAATCCTGAGCCAGTTGGGCAGAAAGAACGGACAGTTTGAGGGAGGAATATTAGGGGATTTAGAAGACCACAGATAAATTGTCTAGCTGTAAACTGGTACTGAGGGCATATTTTGGGTAGGGCTTACCACTCCTTCACTCGATGAGTTTTGTGGTTAGTTTCTAACGTATCCACAGTGCAGGTGCAGTGTAAGAATGACTACCTTTGACCCCAATGTTTGTCATGTTTGTTTCATCTCCCACTTCTTTCTTTGTGGCTTATCTGTTAGCACACTACAAGTTATAGATATCAGTTGGAAATGTAAGCCATTCACTGTGATCTATGTTTTCAAGTTTTGTTGCTGTATGTATACGTGTGTCGTGTTGTAAACTTCAATAAACTTTTATTGCAAAAATAAAAAGTTTTCTTTTAAATGAATCAAGTTTTAAAAAGGGCCTATACAAAAAATGGGCATTAATCCTGTTGGTTAAAATATGTCAAATCCATCTTTCATTCAATGGGCCACAGTAAATACGGGGTTAACCTGTCTTTAGAAAACTATGAATATGTAAAATCAGAATTCAGGCTAAAACTGCAGGATGTACAAGCTCAAACAATGACTGAAATGAAATAGTCTGCTATTGTAAATGGCCGCCAAGAACAAAATTATATATGGCCTTCAGTCTAGCCTCACACTCTTGACTGACCAGAATCAGACTGAAAAAAAAACAGATTTGAGTACTTTCAATCAAACTTGGTACTTAATAGAAGAACCCTATATTGTGCCCAGCACCATATTGTAAAATGCACCAGAATATAAACAGAAAATGCCCAAGCCCTGTCATTTCATTTGCCCATGGTACAAAGCTAAGAAATCCAGATTACTGGGCTATGCAGTACAAAACATTGTGAGAAAAATAGCTTGATTAGTTGATCGTAGGTAAGGAAATTACAGTGTTGCTAAGAGGAAAACAAAGGCAGGGAGAAAAAATCTTTGTGATTTGAATCCTGGAAAGCTCCTCTGTTACTAAATGTAATTAATGTAATCTAAGTCTTTTATGGGATTTTTAAAACACTGCTTAAAATGTAAGAAATGTTTTAGCTTCTCTTCAGTTTGTGGAATGCTTGTTGATTTTAATCCAAGACTGTAAAGGTGATAGACTAGCTGATCGCTGAAATAGTTTGAACTTGAACGAAAGTTCTAACTGTTGTTCAAGGCATAAATTAGTGTCAGAGACTTGATTAGCTGCCTTTGCTAATCAGAATGAAAAATGATTAGCAACTGGTCAAAGTTGATTAGCAGTGGTCCAGAATGTGGGGTGGATTGCTAAAATAGTGAAAAAACTGCCATTCGTGCATTCCAAGCCCTGTGCTCCTGCAAAATTCGATTAATACCTACAACCAAAATTGATTTGCAATTGCCAGTTTTGATTCATAAATTGAACCCGCTTATTTTATGCCTTGTTGTTGGAAATGAACTCCCCCCTTTCTTTCCAAGCCCAGCTCCTGAACCACTACAGAAGAAGATCAAAGCAGCATGAGTTCTGCAGGCTTACAAAAACATGGAACATCATGCAATCTGTGGCGTATCACAGAACTGTAATTGAACTGACAAAAACTGTTATTCAAATTTTCCTTTACAGCTACAGAGTTAAAACCTAGTCCATCCACTGGTCAGTGGTGAAATTGGAAATGTTTATGTGGAGGAACACATACACATCTAGATGTATAGGTGGGGAAACTGTCCTTTCTAGGAGGTGGAACTCTCCTGTAGTATTCAATAGAGAAAGATGACAGAGGTGCAGCAAGTCTAGTGGAACTGAGTTCCTGTGGGTTCCTGCCAGTTTAACCTTGCCACTAGCTTGTCATGCTCTGCCACCATGGAAATATTTGTGACAGTTGGATTTGTTGATTCACAATGAGTTTCTCTCCTTCAACTGAAAGGAGCGGACAATATTTTTCTCTCCATCTTTTGGCTGCATTGTTCTCCGAAAATAGAAAACCTATTTAATAAATGGTTTCCAGTATCAAATGCTAGACTAGCAAATAGTACCAGAAACACTAGTACAGTTTATGCTCCTAGAATTGTTTTGGCAGTACTCTTTCCCCAGTAAGCTTGGTCCTGTATAGAGATAGTCACTGTGGTTACTGTCTCCAGCATCTGTTTTTCTAGCTTGACTTGAGTCACAACCATGACTCCGAGTTGGTCCATGTTTCTCGAGCAGCAGCATTTCATAAACATTTAACTGCTTTTTCAGCCACAGTGAGAAGGAGATGAACAAGCAAGGAAGCAGGTCAGATGCCCATTCAGACCAAGCAGAATCACGTCCTACTAAAAACCCTTTCTTTTCCTTAAGTTGAGGAGGAACAGTCCACTGTCCGGGCCCACAACCAAGTGTGGGAGTGGTTCCAATCTGCACTGAACATTTGTTGTTTTTTACTTGCTATTTACTGTAGTATAGTAGATTGCAGCAGACTGATTTACTGACTTTCAAGCTGACACTTTTTGTAAACAAATCCCAGAATCTCCTGCAGTTGACATCTGAGCAGGGCTATAGCAGTGGGCGATTCAGTAGCCTGCAGTGCATGTTTTTATAAGCTGTGCTCTTTTGTTTGCTGGTCCTGCTGTCCTCTCTGGGCTATATACAGTAACAGAGCACTGTAGGCTAAGTTGCAAAGCTGTAAATACAAAGCTGGGGCTGGCCTATAAATGTTTTCTTCTCAACTCTGCAGCTAAACTGGCCATTGCTCAGGTTCTCGGACCAGTCTAACCTATGGCATAGCGATATTCCATGATGGCAACAAAGGGCACTACAAAGATGGGACACCTGTTCCAATAACATCTGCTACCTTTGCCCTGTTGGTACCCAGACAAACTCACCAATGTATATTATACTCAGATCTGGGCTGGCTCTCTCCTGTCTCTATCATATATACACCACAGGTTGTACGATGGAGTCCGTCATTAGAACTGGTATACCAGGGTAAATCAAGCGACACAGGCCCACCCATTGAGGTCAGCTGAAACATCCTGTCTTAATATACCTAAATGTGCCACGAAAATGGGTGAACAAGCCTTCACTGTGTCTGCCCCCAAGCTTTGGAAAACCCTGCCCTCATCTGTAAGCACTCCAAAGCACCGCTGTTTAAAATGAGCTCCGTGCCTCTGTCTTAGGCACTGACAGGTGCTCATGTACCCTAATCCCTGGCGACCTGCCTAGTATGTTCCTCGCACATCTAAAGCACTTTTATTGTATGTCAGTATTACTGTGAGGTGGTATATTCTCTCTAGTTGGGTCATTGCTTCTGGGGTCATGCACCACTGTATTGGCTGATACAGTGTTTCAAGTATCGCTATTCCTGGCACTAAACAAGCGTTGTAAGAGCTCTCCTAAATTTGCTGTTTCCCTGTCTGTTACTGCTCTCCCCTGCACTGTCTGAAATAGTTATTCTAGTTTACAACCCTTGCACAAAATCATGTAGTGTATCGTCTCCAGAGCTGCTATTTCCTCTGTATGTAACTCTCCCAGGTCGTGCTTGAAAAAGGCAAAGTTTTTGTCTAGTGCATTACCCAGTAAACAAAAATTGAATAAATAAGTACAAGTCACAGAGGAGTGAACTTAGGCCCAGATGAACAACAGAGCTGGCAAATAGCTTATAAAACTTCTAACATGCACTGCAGGTAGCTGACTCTACCACTGCTGGGGAGTTTGGAAGTTGTGGTTACAGAAGTTGTCAGCTTGGAAGTCATCAAAATAGTCTGTCTGATACAGTCTATTATGCTGCAGTAAACAGGTAAGTAAAAAAGTTTGTGCACACAGAGGTACAAACAGGACCTGCTACCACTTGGGTGTGGAGCTGTTAGTGCTAAGAGCTCTATTTCCCCAAAGAAACCTAATGAAAAGCTTTCTATTTTTGATTCCACACGAGTACTGGGGATTACAGCATATAATGGGTGTTGGCTGTGCATGGATTTCTACACACTCACAAATGCTGTTGTACCATAGTACTGCGTGACTGCTGTCACACGTCTTGTACCACAATAGGTACATCGGACACAAATGCACACAGCGTAAAGGCTGCACAAGACTAAAACAGTACTGCAGTAGACAGTGTGAAATTGGGTGGCCGGTATATATCCGTGCAGAAGGCAGGCGTGGCAGCTGGTCAGCAGTTGGTAATTAAGGGCATTTTTTTCCATATGGAGGACCACATACAATATAAAATCATATTTGGTCAGCCATACCAACTCAGCCGGTGTTTCCATTTCTGGGATTACGATGAAATTGAAGACCTCTTGAGCTTCTTTCTCAAGTCTCCACAATGTCATCATTACCCTTCAATTCAGTGGAAACACAGCTTTGTTGTGTAGGCTGCCCATATGTTATACTGTATGTTTTCACCCACCTCTCAGTGAATGTGTGTCCTCCAGGTAGCCTGCTGTCCTATGTGATCCCCAATTTTCTGACTTGATGACTGGACTGGCACAGAAGGCTCGCTCACTCACCACAGATTCCTTCCAGTCCAGAGTAGGGAGAAACAAGTCAGTTCTGTGGTCTTCAAGCAGACCCAGCATTGTGTTTTTGTTTTTTTTGGGTGGGGGTGCTTTGTGTGTGTGTGTAAATTAAGGGTTGCAGTACTCACAGTTCAGTGGCTTGCTCAGTGTTGTCTTCCCTGCACTAGATAGTCTCATGTGCGGGAAGTTATGGTTCAGTCTTGGATTTGATCAGCATTTCTGCAGTCCTTGCATCATGTAGAACATCACACATGCACAGGCAGTGTTTGTAAGTGTGGCCAGCTAGAGGAAAAGCTTAAGTGTGATAGATGTACACTGGACATGGGTCAGATTCCAGCATGACACAGGGTATTAAATAGCTGGTATAACGTAGTAAAATTCTACAAAACATGGAATAATGCTAACCATTTCCAGAATTGTGTAGCAGTAGACTAACATACTATTTGCCAGCAGATTAGGCCTTACGGTCTATCGAGTCTGCTCAAACCTCAGATCCTTAGTTGGGTGCCGAGGCCCTCCCCCCCTTGTGTTCCAGAAACCCATACTACTAACCATTTTTTCGTAAGTCCGTGGCACAGTATATGAATAAAATATATTTATTTTTTAAATTTTGCTACTCAATCTTTCTAAGTGCTATGCATTTTAGCAGCTGATTAGTACTTCATGCACAAAGTATACCAAGTAAAAAAAAAAAAAAACTGCTAATCAATATGTTCTGCTTATTTAATACCCTGCTGACAGAAGGATGACTTTCATTGAAATTGCCATTTCCTGCAGTATGCTGCATATTATCGTAGCTGACCGACTGTACCTTTGCTGCTATGTTCTTCTCTGCCTGGAATTACCCTTTCCACCTCCTCCCAAGATCTATCCTGCTAAACAAGCTGACATGCTACAATATCAGAAAATGAGGTAAGAGTTAGGCCTGACAACCCCATAACACACCCGGCGCCTGTTCATACTGGAGGATTTTGGAAAGCCAAGAA
This sequence comes from Neoceratodus forsteri, assembly GCA_016271365.2. Classification (NCBI taxonomy): domain Eukaryota; kingdom Metazoa; phylum Chordata; order Ceratodontiformes; family Ceratodontidae; genus Neoceratodus; species Neoceratodus forsteri. Next base: position 826,251,864 of record CM057453.1, on the reverse strand, counting down.
GGCAAGGCCCATATAGGCTCTCAACACCATTTCAGTGGAGGTAACATGTGTTACCAACTTCAGAATAATACTTATCCAACCTTGTTTTAAAAGTACACACATTTTCTGCCTTTACTACATCTGCAGGTAATTTTTTTCCACATCCTTATTACCACATCAGTCCTACTCCTTCCTTCCTCCAATTGCCTGTCATGCCCTCTCAAATTGTAGGTATTCTCCTTGAATACCAATCCCAAATCATTTCTTAGATCATCTTGTTTCAACATTTTATACAACAATAAATCCCCCTTGCCCGTCCTAGCCCAGTGACCATAACCCGATTTTTCAATCTATCCTCATATGATTTTTCCCCATATCCTGATATCATCTTGTAAGTGATCTCTATGGTCTTTCTACCAACTTCATATCTTTCCTTAAGTTAAGGGTTCCAGACCGTGAGAGCAGTAATCCAAACTCGCCTGACGTATGATCTATACAGTGGCAACAAACCCCTCACTTCTGGACTGGAAACCCTTCTAATACAGTTTACTAAATGCATTGCTTTATTTATGTGGTTTTACTGTGGGTTCCACTTTTTAAATCATTCTGTATATAAACCCCCAAATCCTTCTAACAATTTGAAAATGTTAAGTCCTGCATATAGTAGTCCTGCTGGATATTATGTCTTTCAGATGCATTATAATGCGTTTCTCCATATTAAAACTCTATCCATGTTGTGGTGTGTGGGTGGGTGTAGGGGAGATGGTGGGGTGGGGGAATGGTAGGGTGGGAGCCTTAACATCGAATTTCTAAACTTTTGTTGCTGTGCTAGCAACCCTACCTGATGCATTAATGGAGTTTTTTGCAATGAATTTCCCTTCTTTATGAGAAAGTGTAATGTAACTGGTATGTGGTTGTGGGGCTTGGGCCTCTTGGCTCAGTGCTCCTCACGCTGCCATTTTGTATAATGGTATGCCGATGTGTGAGCATCGGCCCTCTGGGCCCTGCGCCGCCACATACACATAAGTACAGGGACATACTACAGCCCTATAGTCTTGAAAAGGAACCCTTGTAACATTGATTTTCAATATCTCAGTAACCATAGCAACTGTGAAAAAATTCCACTGCAGTTGTAATCATGACTGGAAACCTCCATGCATGCTTAGTTCACCCTAAAGGTGGACTACGCTGTCAGAGTGAAAAATCCATGTCTTGAATTATTTTCCAAGATCCCAGGCGCTGAAAGGCGCGCGGGCACCCAGTGTTATCCTATGGGAAATTGCTCAACAGCAAGCCGTAACTGTGGAACTGTTGTAACTTTTTCACCCACCCACCAAAAGGCACCTCTGTGGGGCCAGGACTTGCCACCCTTCAAATTTCATCCCAAAAGCCCCAGCCGCCTTACTTGCAGTGAGGTGACAAAGAAATGCTGGTTTTGGGAGCAGTAGTGTCGCAAATTGCAGCACTTTCACAAAGATTTGGTAAAGAACGGCATGACAGTGTTGCAATTTGCAAAAGTGTCACATCCATTCTGTCTCCAATTTGCAACAGTACCAGGGCCGATCGCCAAAAGGCATTTCTTGGGGGTTACATCAGAAGAACAGCTGCATTGTGTTCCTCATGCCCCAATTTAAGTAAACATAACTGTTAGTGTTTACCTCAGGCAGTAAAATTTCAACTACAGCCATTTTCTTCACCGCTAATTGAAAACAAAATGGCAGCTGCACGACTCTACAGAGGGCATTTGCGACAGTAAAATGTACTGGCAGCAGCTTTTGAGAGGCGCATGTATTTTTTCCCATTGACTATAATGGGAAAAAGTGAAATTTGAATAACTTTGAACGGATTAATATTTGTTCACCAAATCTTCAAAAGGCACATCTGTGACCCAGACTTTATATTCCCTGAGAATTTCAGAGCAGATGGACAAACCATTTGGGCTATAGCCCAGAGCAAAGAAACTGCAAAGTCAATTTTGTACATTTTGTGGCACTCTGCACTTCTGCAACCGATCCGACTGTAACACAACTTGCCAGATCCAGAGATCTATGGTACCAGACCGACGCGTAAAATTTCAGGCAAATCCTCAATGTTGCGAGTAATTAAAGTGCAAATTTGGGGTTTAACATGGAAGTTGCCGAGCAACCCTAACTATAGCTGCACTACCATGCAGCTATAATATATCTATACATAATATATTTATTTATACAGTGAGGGTGGGAGCAATATCAGTGTGATAACCTCAGTTATTTCCACTGCAGTGTGATAATGGTGATGACATCACCGGAGTTAAAATAAATGTAGTTTATCACGCTGCTGAGTCATCTTCCCTGCAGCCTGCATTCTAAATGGAACTGCTTCAGAAAACAATTTGTTTCTCACTGCTACTTGCAGCTAACTCAGTTAGCATTGCAAAGACTCACCTGTGCCCCATAGGGTTTCTCAGACCGCAGTCCATTACTGTGCTGATCTTGGCTTCACTACTGTCAGTGTCTCAGTAGGTAGCACACTTGTCTCTGAGGCCGAGAGATCAGAGGGCTGTGGGTTCAGTTCCACATCTGGCACTTGGGTTAATATCCCAGTACTGACACTGTAGTGCAGCATGAGAGGAGTGCTGCACTTTTGAGGTGCCGTCTTCGGATGAGAAGTTAAACCAAGGTCCCATCTGCCTGGACTGATGGTAGTTCAGGTGGATGTTCAAGATCCCATGGCACTTATCGAAAAGAGTGGGAATTTCCCGGTGTCCTGGCCAAATTTCTCTCATTCACTAAAAATACCACCAACAGCTTAATCTGATTCAAGGTCAGTTGGCATTCATCTGTATCCCTCCCTGGGTGGTGCCTAAAAATAGGCAGGATTTGTCTAGTGCACTTACCGGTCAACAAAAAAAAGAAAAATAAAACTACAGCCTGCATTCTAAATGACACTGCTTCACAAAACACTTTCAGTTTCTCACTGCTACCTACAACTAACTCAATTAGCATTGCAAAGACACTCGCCTGTTTCCCATAGTGTTTCTGAGGACCCCAGCCCATTCAGAAAAACTCACACACTCAGACCACACACAGAAATAGCAGACCGCGCACAGAAACAGGAAAACATAATACTGCTGAAGCTCCACACCTGTTGTGTAAAATAGCACACATGATGTGCAGATTGTGTGCTATGGAAAATATTCTCACTCCTGCAGAGTGAGGTCTGGATACTCACTGTGCCTTCAGGACTCGTGAGTATCCGGAGTTCACTCTGCAAGAGTGAGAATATTTTCCATATCACACTCCTGCTCATCATGTATCCTCTAGTTATATATATTCACTGCAAAAAAACGTAGTTAATGCATCAGTTAGGATTAAACCGACAAAGTGGGAAATGAGACATTAGGGTAGAGCCCTTAACCCCCACCACCCCATCCTCCACAGTCCAACAGGCGCCAGGTGTGCCATGGGGTCGTGAGGCCCAACTCTCATCCCATTCCATGTGTAAACAGGTTGACATGCTACAGTAATGGAGGATGGGGTGAGAATTAGGCCTCACAACCCATGGCACACCTCGGTGTCTGTCGGTCTGTGGAAGATGGGGTGGTGGTGGAGGGGTTAGGAGCTCTACCCTAATGTCTCATTTCCCACTTTTGTTGGTTTAACCCTAACTGATGCATTAACAAAAGTTTTTTGCAATGAATTTCCTTACTTTCTGAAAGTGTAATATAACTAGTAAATAGCAAGTTTAACCTGCCCATTTCTGCATACTGATATGCCTGTGGAGAGCGGGCCCCTCTGGGCTCTGCACTCCCCTTACATAACTATATGGAACCATACAGCAGCCCTATAGAACAAGGAACCCTTGTAACACTGATATGCCAATATCTCAGCAACCGTAACAACTATGAAAAAATGTAAGTGTTGTAATCATGACGGCGAGTCCTCCATGCAAGATAAGTCAACCAAATCCATATCTCACATAGTTTACAAGATACGGGCACTGAAAAGTGCTGAAAAGACACCCTTGGAACTCTTGTGACACTAATTTGCTAATATCTCTATAACCGTAGCAAGTAGGAAAAATGCAACTGCAGGTGTAATCTATGACTTCCAAACTTGTTTTGGCAGCTTGGATCATCTAAAGGTGATCTAAGCTGTGGGTAGTGAAAATCCATATCTCACTTTGTTTTGAGATACGGTGCCAAAGATTACTATGGGCACCACAATGTTATCCTGTGGGAAAATCAAAACTTTGTGATGGCATATCTATGTAACCGATTAACTTTTCAACACCTAAATAGCATAATTCACATTCTGGGGCATCCCCTTAATACCCTGCAAATTTCAAGTGAAAAGACCAAGCCGTTAATTTACAATGCAGTGGGAACGTTTTTAGAGTTCAAAATTCCTAGTTAGTGAGGTAGCAAAATCCCCAGCCGTGAGGTCTGTCCCCAGTCGCCAGCCGTCAAAATCGCTGTCACGAGAAATCCTTGACTGATCAGATTTTGGCCGTCTGGTCCCATAAGTGACAGTCAAGGATTTTACTACCTCACGAAAAAAGGATGCTCTAGGATGGGATTTTGTTAGCTCACGGACTGGGATTTTGTCAGCTCACGAAGGGGTTAAAACCAGACCCTTTCCACCGGAAGCTGACAACATCCCAGTCCACAAAGCCAATCTCCTTTCATGAGGCAGCAAAATCCTTGACCGTGAGTCAGTCCTGGTCTGCGAGAAGGGCCATCTGATCACAAAGTGTTGGTCAAGGATTTTGCTACCTCAAAAGGGGATCAGCTTGTGGACTGGGATTTTGTCAGCTCACGAAAGGGGATTGAGGCAGTCGCAAACAAAGAATTTCAAAATTTGAAACAGTTGTTTTTGGCCAAAACAAAGCGAACTCAAAGGTATGGGTTTGTAGAGGGTGTCACCCTGAACAAAACCCATATCTTATTTGTGTAAGAAGTCCGCCATAGAGGAAGCTACAACATTTTGTGGGGGGATGAAAACAAGATGACTGTCTCGCGGACAAAGAATTTTTTCTCATGGTCAGGGATTTTTAAATCCTTTCATGACAAAATCCTTGACTGTAAGCCCAATCCCCTTTCACAAAACATGCATATAAATCTTGGAGTGAACTGAGCATGCTCAGAGCCCACAAATTAAAAATTAAATAACTTTTGAATGGATTAATAATTTTTTCACCAAACCAATGCTGGATTGTTCTTTCACCCAAACTCTTTCCACTTGAAATTTCAGACCAAAACACCAAACAGAGTGGTCACAGCACGATGGGCAAAAACGTGTCAAAAGTGGTGAGAAACTCATTTTCGTGCTTCGCTGCCCAGAAACCATAAGTCCAACAAACGCAACTCGGCAAATCAAGAGACCTGCCATACCAGACCACGTATACCAACTTGCTGTGGCAAATCCATTAAACGGTTGCAAAGTTATTAACGTGCAAAATTGGGGTTTAACATTAAAGTGCCTACTCAACCCTTAATTATAGTGGCACTACCGCACTATAATATATATACACAGTGTGTTTGTGTGTGTGTGTGTGTGTGGTATAATTTATATGTATGATGTTTGGGTGGGTGGGGGTGGGGTTTAGCCTGCCCCAACCTCTTCTACTAGGTGCCCATAAGGAAGTAGTAAACACTGGTTGATTAACTGGTGCTGCTGCTTAAACTTATTACCACCACCCCCAGTCCTTTATACCAGGCATCCATGAGGATGTGATGAACACTGGCTGGTTAACTAGTACTGCTGCTTTAAAGGGAAACTCCTATCTGCTCACAAAGTGCAGCATGCTGCCTAAGTGCCCAATTATGGCTTTTAGTATTAAAACCAAGTTTCATTTACTTGCTGGGCTGTAGCCTTTAGTTTTAAAGATCCATGCCATCCATAGCGTTGCTGGAGCCAGCCACGACCATCTCGTGCAGGCGGGCGGCTTCTACCACATTGGTTATGGTAATGAGGATACCAACTCTGCCACTGATTGGTATCCATCATTGGCATAACACCGCAGCAGAAGCCGCGACGTTGCACCCACATGGTCGTAGGCAACTTTTATGATGTTATGGATGCCGCAGATCTATAAACTAAAGGTTACAGTCAGCAGGTAAATAACATTTTGTTTTAATGCTGAAACCCGAACTGGCATTTGTACAGCAGATGCTGCACTTGATGGCTGATAGGAGTTTCTCTTTAACTCGTACCATCATCCTCCTTCTTTGGAAGAAATAAGAATGCTAATGAGCTATCTGGTTTCACTACTGTTCTGAACATGCTTAAAGGGACAGTGTAACCTCCCCTCTGCCCCCAAATTATCCATGTTTTGAAACTCTCATTTCACGATGGCTCACCTTCTGTAGGATTTGTTGCTGTAGCAGTTTGTTTCTGCCACTTTTGGTGTAACACACCCACACGTATAGGCCCTAAGGCTAAAATTCCAGTGAAATTGCCTTAACATGTGACTGGAGGACGAGGGATCACAAGTTCTTGGAGATGTCAGAGCAATCTGGGAGACCTGTTATCACAAGTTCTGCATCATATACCACATTCGAAATTATTACTTTTTTAATGGTATATTTTAAACATTGACTCAGACGCCCCTTACTTAAGCAGTATTACAGCAATGAATACAAGCTTTAAGAGCCACTGGCTCCTCAAGAATATGAAAAACATATTATCTGGACACAAAGCAGCTTATGTTTCTCATTAGCACTTTTTCTTATTTTAAGAAAGAGATTATTTTGCCTCGTTCACTCCCTCCACTTCTCTCTTCTGACGCTGCAGAAAAAGATTGCTTCTTCAGATGACAAACGCTGTGTCTGTTATCTTAGGCTTGACCATGGTGTCTCAGACTGTGACCTCTGGAAGAAAAATTCTACCTTACAACCATCAGGTGGTGCAAAAAGTCTTTGAAGAAATTTGTCATTGAACAGCAGGTAGCCAGTTCTGCTGAGGGTCCTCCGGGTCCCTTCTTCCCATTCACCAGTGGGTTCATCAAGCTCCCAGGTCTTGAAGGCCTGAGACAAGTCCTGGAGGAAGTTACAAGAAAGACTGCTACTGGGACCGCTTCCCCAGCGGCGTTGCCATTCCTTGGCAGCTTCTTCCTCTTCCTCCAGGGTATTCTGTCGGTTGTGGCTGCACCGGCGTGTCCTGCTGTCCAGGCCTCTGCTCCTACCAGGCCCATACCAACACGCCTTCTCCTGCTTCTCTGGGAGGCCAGCCATCGACCTTGGGTCGTCTGTCCCTGATCATCGAGCCCCAGGTTGTTGACACCAGCCCTTCTGTCAAGGTCTGACACTCTCCCAGGTCCTCAGCTGATGGGGCCTTTGGGCTGTCAAGACTCGATGGATGGTTCATTGCGCCTGTTCCTGTGACTCTTCTGAGTGTGACGCAGCTCTTACCTGCTGTCAACCTCAATACTATTTTAACCCATTTGACCATGGCTCTGGTGCACCAGTTAGGTACACATAGACCAGTGTCCCTGGCACCGTCCGGCTGCTCTGTTGTTGACGCCATTTAGCCTTCTCTCCTGCGGCCTTCAGGGTGCAGTCGGTCTCCCTGTTCATCAGACTTTGAGATTGAACAGGTCATCATCAAGGAGGAGTACCACCCTGACCTTATCCTTCCTGAAGAAGAGGAGGAGGAGGAGGAGGAGGAACCTCTTACCTCAGACTGATCTACTGCATACATACTCCTATGTCCCCCTGAAAACCTTACCTTCTTTAACATTATGAAGCAGCTGTCTACAGCTATGGTCTTCCACACTGAAGAAGAGGATGCCACCAGAAGAGACCTGGTGGACTTTTTGGAGATCCCAGAAACTCCTCCTAAGGTCATTCCTCTGATTTTTGCCAGCTCTGAGGAGTGCTACCACTGCAGCATGACACCATCCTGACCTGAGTCCTGCCATGCTTGGGGGTAGAGATAAGCTCTATCATGCCCCCAGGGCCTGCTCTATTATGCTGCCCAACCTGAGACTGACTCTGTGGTCATCAAAGCAGTGTCTGACAGGTTCAAGGTGTGTAAATATCTTGGCTCCCTCCCCAATGACGGGAATCCAAAAGGATTGACCTTTGGGGTAAGAGGGTTTATGCCTCCTCTCCAGGGGCTCTGGATTGCAAAATTATTTCTCCCATATGGTCAAGTACCAGAATACCATATGGAAGAAAGGCAGGTGGCTGCTCAGACCCTCCTAGAATGTTCCCAGAAATGGGAGGTTCTTAAGTCCCTCCAGGTCAATGAGGATATTAGCAAGCGCCTCCTCGGCCTTGCAGCCATAGGTATTTGCCTTTGTAGGCACGCCTGGATGAGGGTATCTGGTTTCATGGCAGATGTCCAGCAGAAAGTGCTTAATGCCTCCTTCAATGGCTCAAAGCTCTTGGAGCCTGATGTCCAGGACATCATTAATGATTTATAGGCCTCTGGTAGGGCTATTGAGTCTGTCCATTCGCTGTGCCATACCCAGCCCTGCAGCAGACAGTGACTGTCCTTTGCAAGGTGTCCCACAAGTCCGGTGAAGGCTCCTGTCTCTAGGGTAAATGGAAGGCCAGTTCTGCCTTGCTTGCCCCCTCATCCTTCTCCTCCTCCTCCTCCTCGAGTCCTGCGCGAAATGGCCCAGAGGCAACAGATCAGCCCCAGTGGCTGGATCCGCCTCTGCCTGACCTCTTGAAAACCACCCACCCCCACCCTTTCCGGTCCACAACCAAGTGGTGGTGGTCTGAGGTCTGTTCTCCCTCCATCTCAGTCAGTTGAGAACCATAACTTCAGATATTTGGATTCTTCAGATTATAGAAAGGGTTACACTCTGGAGCATTTGGAACAACCCCTAGAGACTCCTTTGGTACCCTCCACCTACTCTCCAAATCACACAGCAGTTCTTCAGGAGGAGATGCACTCCATTCCATGGAAAAGGACACTCAAGCCAGTGCCCAGGTGGCAGAAGAACAGAGGTTTTGTTCCAGGTTTTCCTGGTCCCCAAAAGAACCAGAGACTAAACTTTCTGGTACACTGGAGAAGAAGTGCTAGACAGGGTGGAGAACAGAGGGGCGTCGCATGAAAGGAGGAGCCACACAGTTTAAAGGCTCCATGCTGCTATGAGTTCAGGTACGCTACCAGCTGCAAATTACTAACCGGCTGTGACATTCTTGCCGAGAACTGCCATTTCACCTGCTTGCTGCTCTACATTGTGACTGTAGTCATTGCTCTACCAGTGTCTGCAATTGTAAGCCCAAACTCCTTGGTACACCAAAGAAGCAAACTGTTGGAGAGGGAGGAGAATGGAGGGGCACGTCACATGAAGGAGGAGCCACACAGTTTAAAAGGCTCCATGCTGCTACAGCTGAGGCGCTACTCAGCAGAGAAAATAATTTGAAAATAAGAACTGTTCGACTGGCAAATTGAATGGGGGTTTGAAATAAGTATTTTATATCCAAGTAGGTAGTCTATAGTAAATTTTAAGCAATGGGTAAATTCGAATCGGTGGTTTTATATTTAGTGCCACTAGTGTTTGATGTAATCCTGAAACCTAACTATCTGCCAAACTGGTAGTCCACTTGACAGATACTGAGTGCTCATTATTGTTACTAGTGGCTTAGTGGATATTCACTTGTGGTTTTAAAATAAAACTGTTGTAGAATAAAACATGGAATTTAAACAGACTCATAAAAACAATATAAAAGTGATGTTTGGCTGTGTTTTTGGGGGTACTGTTAATATTAATATGTTTTGTCTCAAACATATTTTATAAGTTAAGCTGCTTCTTTTTCCCTAAAGTGCCAATTTCACCAGGGTCCATCCTTTTGCTTATTCTGCCAAAATGGATCTGGCCTGGTAAAGAGGAGAAATCCTTTCATTCTGGTGAAACTCCAGTTGAAGGATCAGCAGGTGAAGTACGATTTTATCTCCAGGCCAATTGGTAGAACTAATGGATGGGTACTTTTGGTGATCTTGGCTCTCAGTGGAGACATTGAAACAAACCGGGACCAGAATTCAGGCAAATAAAAATTATGCATGATAACGCACAAAGTTTGGTAAATAAATGGACTTGCTTCATGCCTGGGCGAAATAGAAAAACAGAAATAATTGCACTTTCAGAAACTTGCTGGGAAAGAAAGAAGAAAATAAGGAGTTGGATGTAAGTGATTATTATTTTCATAGAAGGGATAGAGGGACTAGGGAGGGTATAATATATGTAAATCACACCCTGGGGCATTCCGAGATTATCTTTTCTTGCAAAATTGAAGGAATGGAGTGCATTCTGGTACACATTTTTCCATTGATCTTGTTGTTGGAGTGGTTTACTCTCCTCCCAAGGTTAAACCAAGCCATTTCGAGAAGTGGTCGATGCCATAGGGTTGTATGTTAAAGATAAAAATACAGTATTAATAGGTGATTTTAACGCTGCTTGGGAGGAGGTCAGAAGTTAAAGGAATCATTTCAGATCTTAAATCTGATTCAAATAGTCACTACCCCAACAGGAAAGGTAAAATAGATAGTCCTGGAAACATAATAGATCTTCTCTTTTTGTCCCCTGACATTGCAGTTTTAGAAACAAAGGTCTGTTCCCCCAGATATGGGAGATCATTATGTTGTATCTTGTTCGTCACTATTAAACAATTTAAAGTTCATCCTTCAAGAGTGAACTTCTCAGTAAGGAAATGTTGTTCTAAAATATAGAAACTTTTCAGTTTCACATGTCACAACAAAAGTGGCATATGATTTCTCTTATTCTGGATTTAGATTTGGCAGTAGAGGAATTTACAAAATGTTTTTAGAATTATGTTTCATGTGTGCTTCCTATAAAAGAAGATAAAGAAACTGTCATTTACCATGGATGAACAATGATTTAAAAAATTAATAATATACAAAAGCAGCTATGAAACAAAGCTAACAAAACCTTAGATCAAGTTGTCTGGGACCACTTCAAAAATATACAAAATAAAACTACTCAGGAAGTAAAGAAAACAAAAGCACTTTATTATAAACATAAAATTAATGGAACAAATGATCCAAAGAAATATTGGGCCTTAATGAAATCTCTTGTTAAATCACAAGTAAACTCATAAAGTATAAAGGTTACTGAAAATGGAGTTTTGTAAATCCCAGATAGTGCTGCAAACATTTTAAATAAATACTTAACTGAACTTCCTGACTTAGATATTCCTAGTAGGCCAAATAAAATGGGATCTTGTGGTCTAGAAGTTAAAGATATTCAAACAGACTAACACAATGCTTCAACATTTAGGTTCAAACAAATAGCTAGGAAGAAAGTGATAAAATAAATAAATAAATAACAAATAAGGCTAAAGGTTTTGATGATGTGGAAATAAGATTTTGAAAGATTCCGATCCATGAGGGTAGCTCAACCTTTAACTAATCTCTTTAATGAGTTTGATCAAAGGAATTTTTCTAGATCCTGAAACAGGCTAAAATAGTGCCTATACATAAAGGGGTTTAGATGTCGGCCCAACAAATTATAGGCCAATTATGTGTTCTTTCAAGCTGTTGGAAAGGTTGACTCATAAGTCAACTTATGGATTATTTGGAAAAATATAATAAGTTAAATAAATTTGTCAGGTTCTAGGTTTCAGGCCGGGCATGTCGGCGACCACTGCACTCACAGATTTTATTGACTTAGTAGCAATGCAGCTTGGTGAGTCAAGATCCATGGGTGCGGTGTACGACTTATCAAAGCCATTTGACTTGGTAGATCATTTGATATTGTTACAGAGGTTAAAACAAATAGGCTTAGCCAATCTCTAAACTGGTTTTGATCTTACTTAGAAAATCAATCCCAAATGGTGATGGTGGATGAAGCTGGTTCTAGGTTTCTTCCAATAACGTAGCGTACACAGAGAGTCCATATTGGGACCCTTGTTATTCATCACTTATATAAATTAACTTCCTAATCAAAATAAAATCTACCCACATTAAGCTCTATGCTGATGATACTGTTTTGGTCTCTGAGGGAGTAGATTTGGGGAGGTGGAAGCAAAGTTGCAGACAGATTTTAATGTACTGCAGGCCTGGTTCTCCTCCTCAGGTCTTGTCCTAAATACAAAGAGCCCAAACAATGTTAACTGGTAAAAATACTATTAGGAAAGGTTTGCAAGATGGAAAATTGCAAATAAATACTGTAAACAGTAACCGTTTGACCCAGGTTTTGGTCTGTAAGCACTTAGGGTGCTCGTTGACTAAAAGGTTTTTCTTTTGAACAACATTTAAACATGTTAATAACAAAAAGTTCATTCCAGGATAAGTGCGCTTAGAAGAATATAAATTGTCTGGGTACTAAGGACAGGCTGGTCATAGCGAATCAGTTAATAATACCATAGATTGATTATGGAAGTCATGTTTATTCTAGTGCAAATAAAACATTGTTACACAAGTGTGACACGTGTTACAACGGGTTAGCAAGATTTGTACTGCGATGTTAATTTGATACCCATTATTGTTTTATGTACACTAAGTTAAATTGGGTTCTCTTGAGATTAGGAGACAACAAATTTGGACAAACTTAGTTTTTAAAATCCATAAGACTGGCTATCCCACCGGCCTGGTAGAGAGGCTTATTAGTCCTACTCACCAGTTTAATTTACGTAAAAAGGGATGAGAGATTTGATAGTCCCTATAAATAAAAAGCGGATTTGTAGCCTTGACCTTTCAGTATAGAGCTGCCATTACCTGGAATGTACTTCCACTGACATTGAAAATTCAGGACATGACTATAGCAAATTTAATTCGGCTATGAAGCAAAAATATGTTTACGCTGTGTATGTAATAGATGACTTGTTTTATTTTAATGATGATTTGTCATATGATACAAAATTTGTTTGTCTTTTGTATTAAGTAATTTCTTGTATTGTTAAATGTGTAGATTTACTGTTTGTCTTTAATTGTTGAATTTTTGTATTTGACATCAAAACATGTGCACCTTGTAAAGAAGTTGTCTTCATATCCTGTATAAATAAATTTTACTACTACTGCTACCTGAGGCCTATTCTAAATCTCCAAGACTTCAACCTCTACATTTCCATGCAAAGGTTCCGCATAGTTACTCTCCCAGGCCTGTTGCCCTGCTCAGACAGAGCAGCTGGCTATCTCCTCAATATTTTATTTATTTTAAATGTTTGGTAAACCGGAAAGGCACACTGAGCCTAGGCTCATTTCCAGCTGTGTGTGTGTGGGGGGGACAAATACAAGAAATGTTCAGCGTTCATAAGTTACAGATATTGTGAGCATAATATATAGACAAATCCATAGATTCAAGGAGGCGCAACAGCTAATGCTAAGTAAGGTTACAGATAATGTGAGCATAATGTGTAAACAAATGCATAGATTCAGCAGAGACAACAGCTAGTAATCCAACGATATGCAGAATGGCGTACCTGCATATTTCTGTGTGTCCACCACCACAGGCGGTTTCTCTGGTTTCTTTTTTTTTAAGAGCAAATATTACCAATTCAGAGTCTTGCCCTTTGGCTTATTCTCTGCACTGCGGCGTTTACAAAGTGCTTAGCAGTGGTAGCTGCTGCCCTTCAGCGGGGAAGACCTGTACGTGTTCCCCTACCTGAACAGACTCCACAAAGCCCCTTCCAGGGATCAGCTCCTCTGAACTCTAGAATAGTTGTTCTAGTCCCTGAGCATCACTATCAACTTGCCCAAGTCCATTTTGATCCCATCCCAGGACTCTGCACAGGGCAAGGCCTTCCTGCTTCCAGACAGAACAGAGTGCCTTATATCACTGGTTCAGGTGGTGGCTCAGAGCGCAGTGTTTTGCAAGGGTTTACTTGAGGCTCCTGGGCCTCATTGCTGTAGCCATTGCAACTGTTCCCTTGACCAGACTTCTATTGGGTGCTCCAGTGGACCTTCCGGGTGCAGTGGGACCAACCCACAGATGACCTGGAACAGCTAGTGCTGGTTTGCTCTCTGGTCCACAAGGTGCTCCAGTGATGGATGGATCCCAAAATCTCTTAAGAGTGGTCTCATTCCTGATCTAAATCACCCAGCAGATTCTCCTCACGGATGCCTCTGGCTTGGGCTGAGGCGCACCTGGGTCCTTTCCAGATTCAGGGTTCCTGGTCCCAGATTGAGGCGTCGCAGCATATAAGCGTCCTCGAGATGTGGGCAGTCCTGTATGCCATGCAGGCCTTTCAGAACCACCTCTCTCCGGGCCAGTTGTTGATCTAGTCAGACAGTCTCAGTGTGGTCTACTGTATCAACAAGCAAGGGGAGCATTCCTATAGCTTTTACAGGGAAGCAGTGAGGGTCTGGTACTAGGCACTGGATCACGGCCTGGAACTCTTGGCAGTCCATGTCTAGGTGTGCTGGAACACCCTGGTGGACAGCCTCAGACTTATTCAGGATGCACGAATGGGAGCTTCTGTTGTCCATCGTAGAAGATCTGTTCAGCAGGTGGGGTCATCCAGAGTTGGACCTTTTTTTTTTTTATCCCCATCAGCACAAAACTCCCCAGTTTCTACTCGCTAGATTCAGGGTTTCCACAGCTATTTGTGCTGCTGCCACCTAGGGTACCCTCCATACTTTCACCAAGCACTACACTCTAGACATTGCTTCCAGGGCCTGGGCAGGCTTCGCTGGGCTGTTCTTTAGGGCCTTTGTCTTAGGCCTAGGCTTGCCTACCTCCCAGACTGTTCTGCTATATTTGTAACTTCTTGGAAATCAATCCTGCAGGGTAACCTGATGACTGAGATACCCCTGAAGAAGATTGAACAGTTACGTAAGAACTTACCATAAACAGTAGGTCTTCGAGGGGATCTTGGTCATAAGGTCAGCCTTCCTCCAACCATCCCCTTTTCAGGGAGTCCTTTTCTCAAAACTGGCTATCTGATGTATCCAGCCTTTTATGTGGCCTGAACACCTCTCATGCTCTCTCTCTCCTCTCCTCTCCTCTCCCTCTCCCTCTCCCTCCTCTGTTCCCCATGGGATGCATTTGCTTCCTTGGTCTTTGGGGAAAGAACTGAGGAGAGAGCAGAGCTGTTCATGGCATGCCATTATAGGGTTGATGAGCTCGGCAGGTGACGTTGGCATGGGCAGCCCAGTTGTCCTGCTGGAAAATCTGCCATGTGGATCCTGCTTCACCAGCAATGAAGTTCCTATGGTGTGTGTAACTTGATGACGGAGGTCCTCGAAGATCTACTGTTACAGTAAGTTCTCATGTACCTGTTCTTTTCCCCAACCTGTCATAATAATCTGCTTGGGACATCAGTTATTCCCATGGCAACATAATGTGATATCACAACAGAGCATTATTAATTTCAAGTAAGGAATAAGATATAGAGGTAGGTGAACTCGAATAAAGACCTCTTTTTTTTGGGGGATGATTTCTTTAGTAAAAATAATGGAGAAATCTATATAAGATATAGGAAATACAACCTGAAATGTGGTTAAATATTATGTTTTCCAAAGTTTAAGGCGTTAGCTGCTCTTAAAATTGCAGTAATTTTGTTTTGTGTTGCTGTACAGTTCATTTTGTATACACTGCAGTAGTACTCATAACTCATTTCACTGATGAAATTTGCTGTGAATGCCATGATCTGTTCACAGCTGTCACCTTCTGCTGCCCGACTTTCCTGACACCTAGGTGAACTGAATGAAATAAAGGTAACGTGAGGCGGGCCGGTGGCGCTGAGGGTTGAGGTGCTGGACACACACCACGTGCCATGCTGGTGACCCGGGTTGGGGAATGGACTCTGGGTGTTGGGGGTCGGCTGGGGAAGGAGGATCGAGCATCCATGGACTGCTCCTCCTTTGGGGAGGGAGGGGGGGAGGATCGCTGAGCCACTGGCTCCTGGTGGTGGCTGGGGCTAGAGCAGGCTCAAGCATCAATGTGTGGGCTGGGCGTGGGCAGGCATGGGCGTGTGCAGGTGAGTTTGTGCGCGAGGAACGTCCTTGATGCCACTGCATGCCCACGCCATGGTGGGACTGACGGACAAAATAATCTTCCAGTGTGAATGATGGCAGTCTCCATCAGTGCCATGGCAAATCCATTCAGTATAGCTCCCCTTCAGTCCCTGGCCTCCAGGACACCGCAGTGTCGGGACAAATCTCCGCTGTGAAGTGACCCCGGGATGGCAGGGCAAAAGAGTCTGAGCTCTGACTAGGTCTGGGGCAGCAGCTGAGGAAGGTCGCCTGAAAAATGGGAAACATGGACCACCCTCAGTCAAGGCGGTGAAAAGAAAATACCTAAAAAGCAATTTGAGAGTTGTATATGCTGTTTTCAAATTACTGAAATTGACTACGTGAAAGTACCACCTGTCTTCTTCAAGGACACTCAAAATTTACAGTTTCTCTTAGTAGAGTGATGCTGCTGTATATGGCAGGAAGGAATTTCCTGTAGATAACATGGTTTTAAAATATAGGTGGTTAGTTTGAATAGCACCCAACTCTCAACTCTCTTTTAGGGTGAGGCCCTTGTCTAGTATACAGATTTTGTTCCAAATATCTACATATGTAAATGAGACGGACATTCTATAAATCTTTATCTACATTGCAGGCCCTTTTGGCCAATATGGCAGCCATGTTTGCAGTTTACCATGGCCTGAATGGACTGAAGCATATTTCGAAGAGAGTTCACAATGCCACGTTAATCTTGGCTGAAGGTATGTATATAGACCTAGATATATATTTTTTTTGATAATGATACCTTTTATAACAGTCGGTGCAGCCTGTATTCTCTATGTCAAAACCGATAGATCCCAGTTAACATGTCAAAACATATTGATTATTGGCACACTGTCATTGTGAATTGTTTTGTGGTAGATAAGTTCAGAGTGGGAAAATCAATTTTAGCTTCTCAGCATGATGGAAACCACACATTCCTCTGTTGGTCCTCATGATGGCAGATTCACGTGGAAAGTGTGGACAATAATGGTCCTGCTGCCCTCGTGGCATAGACACTGCAGATAGTTAAAGGTCGGAGAACTGGTGAGCATCTGAAAACTGGGGAAAGTAGAATTCACCAACTATGCAGTATTTAGTGTTGACTGGTCTGTTTAGGTCTAAAGCGTGCTGGGCATAAGTTACAGCATGAGGTGTTCTTTGACACTTTGAAGATTCAGTGTGGATGTGGCTCAAGAGATCCTAGACAGGGCAAGGCAGCGCCAGATCAGCGTTCGTTTTCAGTGACGGCATGGTAAGTGGCCTTATATCATTTTGCTGGGTTATGTGGCTTTTTCTAGTTATTTTAAAATAATAAAAAATAAAAATAAAATAAACCTGATTTTGTTTGCCCTAGAAATGCTGATTCAGATTATAGTATAAGTGTAGCTTTTATAATCCTGGCTGTTTTTTTAAATACTTAACAGTTTGAAACAATGAAAAATGAAAAATAAAAATTATGATTTTTAAAATCACTAGTCCAAATAGTTGAAATATTTGGACCTCTGTGTCATCTCTGATTAGATAAGAACACATGGAGATGTTTGCATTCCTTCAGCATGATTATGTTTTGCAAAATTACACTGGCGTGAGCTCAGCACAGCCTGCCGGACCTTCTTGGCTATGGGTTTCTGCACTGGAAAGGAAGGGATGAGGATCTCTACTGTATAGTCTTACATAACACTCAGTTTCTTGAGTGTTAGCATTAAGAAAACAACAAAAAGACAGATCTTGTCCTGCTGGAGGAGGTGAATTGCAGTAGAATCATACAGCAATGCAATTCTGCTATTCATTTCATTGTTTATCTGGTCCCTTATGAAACACTCTTGTTAGATGAAGAGCTATTTGAATGTTTTGAGGGGTCTTTTGGAGTGAATTTAAAGGGAACTGTTATCTAATTAAATCACCCCACCACCCAGTGGATAAACCCTAATTAGGGGTTTCACTTGGGAAAAAAAAATGTAATTACCTTTCAGCAGTATGTAAATGGTGCTCATGCTGCGTCATGTTGAGTACTGTATGGCTCCCTTGTACTGAGCACATACAAGTGATCCATGCTGATACCAAGTGGCTCTACGCGGCACAATCAGTTTTTATGTATTGTGGGTTTATGAGCTAAAATAAACAGTTGCAAGGAAATTAAAGTTGTTGTTTTTCTTCAAGTTAAACCCCTAATTACGGGTTTATCTGTCAGGCGGTAGGTTGGTTTCACTACATAGCATTTCCTTTGAGTTCTCTTTAGAGGTGCAGTACTAGATTGATAGCACTAGGACCAAAGTCCTCTGAGCTATACTGCAGCTACAGCATGCACAGCAGCAGTACAGGCTTCTCTGCTCTGCCAGTCTGCTGTAACCCTGTGATGACTATAAGAATTCTCAGACAGAAGAGGTCTGGGTAGCCATCGTGACTGCACCCATTTCTCAGTGGCTGTAACCAAGCATTATATTCAGTTTAAAATAAGCATCTAGAGATGTGTTGAAGGAGCTGACTGATGGGCTTACCACCCCTTCAGCTGGTATATTTTCCAGGATTCCACCACATGTTGGGTGAAATAGTACCTCCTGTGTTCACTTCTGAATGGCTGTCCTTTCAGCTGTTGTGAGTGACCTCTGGTGGACCAGGTGGCTTCTCTGAACACACAGACAGAAAATGTATGGACACCAGTTTATAGGAATAAAATTAGCTTTATTTCAGCCAGAACTCCAAAACAAATGCTTACATTCCGCTTAACACCAAAAGCGCTTTCAGAACAGTCTGTCTCTCTTTGTTACAACCAGCAGGCTCAGCTATTTAGTCCGTCTTTCCTCCCTAACCCCTGTTTATCGGGGCTCAGAGGTGCGTCATTAGCAGTTCCTCCTGGTGAGAACCCACAGCCATGCAAGCGGTGCAAGCCTGACCTCATAAAGGGCCAGCATGAAAGCAGGCAGGGTCTGGTACCATCCCAGCTTGACCCCCTGCCCAACACCTTCAGTGTGTGAGGAGAGGAGAGTGAGTGAGGGTGAGTGGTGAGTGTGTGTGTGTGTGTTTTGGGAGGGAGACTGGTGTGGGGATATAGGGAACATATGCCCTGTCACGTACCCATCCCATCAGAGCTGTGACCAAGGCATGCGCCACAGTGTCCACCTGCCTTCTAAGGGGAGATTGGTGTTGCTATGCAAGGGAGCCCATTGGGTGGTGCACTTTGAAGATAATACTCCTTAATCAGGTCTACTGGGACAATGCTTAGTTCCCTTACAATTTAAGAGCCTATGTCCACAGTTTTCTCATCAGTGTCCTTATCCACAACAGTAGGCCCCATTCTTTCTACTGGGCCAGTGAGGTGTACCTCCCTATCTTTCCAAGGTTTTAACAAATTAACATGATGAATCAGCTTTTTCTTTTTTTTTTTCTTCTTTTGAGAATACCATCCTGGTGCTCTGACCACTGAGCTACAGGCTCACATGGTTGGACCTGGTGTTCCTGGACACACTTTCTTTCTCTGGTATTGCATATCCTGCAGCTAGGGGCAATCAGTATGACCGATGTTTCTGGTGCAGTATTGGCCACTGCACAGCAAATAAATCACAATTTTAGTGAGAAAGAAATAATGTGACGTACTGGGAATTGAACCCAAGCCCTGGAATACCATCCTGGTGCTCTACCACTGAGCTACAGGCTCACATGGTTGGACCTGTGGTTCCCTGACACACTGCCTTTCTCTGGTATACAAAAAGAAAAAGAAAAGAATTTCAATCAAACACTGCAACAAAGGTAAATCAAAAGTGTATTTGCAGTAAAGCCATGTTTTAAAGAAGTTCAAGATTAAACTTGCCTTATACTGCAAGGCATATTGGTTAATTTATGTAAATCACCATGAAAGAAAGTTAATTTGCATGCATGACTCATGATGCTTTGCACTTGGTGGTGGTGGGTCATGTGTACATTTGTGCATCTGAATGTAAAGATACAAGTAGTAATTGGCATTTAATTACAGACAGATGGCCAGTGGCTGGCTGTGGTGGAAGATTAATTGTCCATTTTGTTTTGCTGGCAGCCCTAGAACAAGCAACAGCCGTCTCTGATTCTGGATTGCAGGGTGACCTGTTTAGCAAAGATAATTCCCATTCATTGATGTAATTTAAAAATGGGACTGTGGTGGGGCAGCCTGTTATTGGCAAACCATTATCAAAAGGGTAACATGGCTAGAAAGGAAGATATAGGTGGGGAAAGAGAGGTTGGAACAGTGGTGGGGCTGATCAAATTAAATAGTTGAACCCTGTCTTTGCAAGTAGGCCAGTAGGGCAACAGATAGCAACTCGGGCAGCCTGGATGGACTTTAGTTCTTTATCTGCCATCATTTCCTAGGTTCCTGTGTGGCAATCCCAGTTGTTGGGGTGAGGGTGGGGTGGGGGTTCTTCCCAAAAAGGTGGGGAGGAAGAATAAAAAAGCAAAAAAAAAAACATGTAACAGTGTGGGCTCCATGGTACTAATCAGAAGGAGGGAGAGAACGTGGTGTACCACTCTAGCAGTTGAGGACAGCACTAACATGCTGGTGGCCCAGGTTCGCACCATGAGCTTGGGGTGTCTGAAGCATGAGCCGGCAGGGAGGACTCTGAGCATCTGTGGGGATACTCTCCTCCTTGAGGGAGGAGAGCAGTGTACCACCGTGGCACTGACTCCTGATGGTGGGGTGCAAGAGGGCCCATAACAACATAGGTGATTGTCCACCACCGGGCACCCAGCGCCACAGATCATCCATGGTGTGTATGCTCAAGAGGCAGGTAGCAAAGCAGAAAAGACCCAGCTGGGAGACGCTGGATGATGGCCTCCTATGGGTACCATGCCACCTGACCCTTTGTGACAGCACCCAAGTTCCCCAACTTTGGCCCGGGTGACAAGGTGTTATTGCCCCTGTGGTGACAGCAGAGGAGAGGTATCCCATGAGCTGGATAAAGCCAGATCCTGGCCAAGGACCCACTGGGGAGGCTGGTGGCATGGGACAACTGCACAGGAGTGAGTCCAGCAGATAGAGCAGCAGAGCTGAGAGGACCACAAGGAATGGAGCACTTGGGGCCTTGAGCAGGAGGCAAAAAAAGGTAAATAGGTAACTGACTTTTGAGAATCTTGTACTGCACATTTAAGTGCGTATTCCAGAGCTGGGAAAGATGGGTAATTGATGCTTGAGGAAGCTTTTGCATAAATTACACATGGAATAATATTCCTACAGGGTATTTGGGGATAAGGGTCCCTTGTCTCTTTAATGCACAGGCGGCAGCCAGTTAAAAGCTCGTCCGTGTCATAATGTTGCTGCGGTGCTTCAATCAGCACAATCTGCTGCCTGCACCGGCTCCATTTAGCAGAATATATCAAAGGAGCTCTCCCAGAGTTGCAGAATTTGGTTCCAATCCACTTCTTTCATTTTGGGAGTCTTGGTCTCCTTGAGAACAAAAAGCCACCGAGACCATGTACCTATCTAACGATGCCATGGAGTGTCCTCTTTGTATAATGTGAGCTTCAACAGAGACATGCAGTTGATATACCAGAGGGCAAAAGATATTTTGATAAGTCACTTCTGGATAGCTTCACCACCATAATCTGGTTCAGAGATGCACAAACTTGAAACAGTTGCTGCACAGATGGCATGGGTGAAACTCAGAAATGTAGCAAAATACAAAGGAAATATTGCTGCACTTCAAGCAGGGAGATGTTTGTCTTGAACTAGGAAATGTGGAAACTGGAGAACACATGCCTATTTCACTAATCTTCCCTTGCCAAGCTACTTTGTAAAACATTTTGAGCATGAGCATACTAATACAGCAGGACCTCTTGCATCACTTATGGTGGTTGCCATGTGATGGTTTCTAATAAAGTGGCAGTTTCTTTAAAAGAAAATTCTAGTTTTCATAGACAAACTACAGAGATGCCCAGAGAGTAAAAGTGAGGAGGAAGAGATAAATATATATATGATGTGCGTGTGTATGTATGTGTGTGTGTGTGTATATATATATATATATATATATATATATATATATATATATATATATATATATATATATATATATATATATATATATATATATATATATATATATATATATATATATATAGTGAGAGAGAGGGAAGAGTGCATGAGTGCCATCAGGAAAGTTTAAAGAGTTTAATTTCTGTCTCTTTGGCAAGCAGGAGAAAAGTGACAGAACCCTCCCAAAACAATAATCTAGACATAAGACTACATAAGTCATAAATTGAGAAAACCACTTAGATAAAAGCAATAAACTAAAAGCACACCAGCTGAGGAAAGCATTTTCATCATGTAGATAAGGAAGGTGAAGCACTCCATCATTGATGTGCTAGAGTGGACAAATAGTTGAATTTAACAACAACAGCAAACTTAAATAGTAGTCAGAAAGCAGTAATGTGCCTTACTGGAACTGTCCTAGTGCTCTAACCACTGTGCTGCAGGCTCATATGGTTAGACCTGGGGTTCCCAGGCACTTTCTTTCTTTAGGATTGCATATCCTGCAACTAGGAACAATCAAGATGACCGATGTTTCTGGTGCAGTATTAGCCACTGCACAGCAAAAAATCATAAATTATAGTGAGAAAGAAATAATGTGACCTACAGGAATTGAACCAGGCCCTGGAATACCATTCCTGAGTTCTACCACTGAGCCACAGGCTGACATGGTTGGACCTAGGGTTCCCAGACACACTTCCTTTCTCTGGTATACAAACTAACAAACAAACAAACAAAAATTAAATCCACAAACACTAAGACAAAGGTAAATCAAAAGTGTATTTGCAGTAAAACCATGTTTTAAAGAAGCTCAAGATTACATTGATTACTCTTGCCTCATACTGCAAGGCATCCTGGTTATTTTATGTAAATTACCATGAAAGAAAGTTAATTTGCATGCATGACTCATGATGCCTTGCACTTGTGGGGTGTATGTGTACATTTGCTTGCCTTTAATATAAAGATACCAGTAGTAATTAGCTACAGCCCGATGGGCAGTGGTTGGCTGTGGTGTGAGATTCATTGTCCACTTTGTTTTGCTGGCAGCCCTGAACCAGCAACAGCCATCTTTGATTCTGAATTGCAGGGTGGCCTGTTTAGCAAAGAATTCCCATTCATTTATGTAATTTAAAAAATGGGACTGTAAAATTGGTCCTCTGTGGCAGGGCAGCCTCTTACTAAGTAAAACATTATCAAAGGTAACATGGTAGAGTTGTTTTAACAAGGATATTCACTTTTAGATCTCTAGTACAGAGGTTCTCAAGGTTTAAATATTGGTTGACTCAAGTGGCCTAAAAGTACAGCCGCAGAGCTTACTGGTGGTCTAGCTGCTCATTTATTCACCCCAAACCCTGTGATATATGTCAAACCCCTTGCTGTAACAGATTTTCACACAATATGCAATAAATCAAGTCCCTGACATCATTTCGCTTGAAATGAGTATCCCATATTTTTATTTTTATTTTATTAAAGGTAAGAAATTGTCTATTCCATTGCCTTTGTAACTGGGGCTGTAAAGAGCTCTGTAGACACAGAAAATTGTGCTGGTGGCTGCATGTGGCAATGGTGGCCCCATTTGAGAAATACTGATCTAATAAGATGCATATAAATGTAAAGCAATTGAAAAATAATTGGGATACTGCAGCTATCACTTGAACTCATCAGGGGACTTAAGTAGTGTTGTGTGTTGTGTGTGTGTGTGTGTGTGTGTGTGTGTGTGTGTCTTTTAAATTGCAGTATATAATAGTACCTAAATGCAATTTTATTGTGTTCCAGTAGCTTGGGTTGTCCATTGATGAAACTGTAACAGAAAGAGATCTGGATGACCTGCTCTGGGTCTTTGGCTACGAATCTTCAGCAGTAAGTACTGTGCAAACTTGCCTTAAATCTAAATTTACGACCAGCTTTCTAGCCAGTTGCATTCATCTTTTGACAATTTCTGTGGTGGCTCCTGCCTGGCAGCCCCTTAGACCACCAAAACAGCGGGAGGCCTGGCCCAGTATCCTCCAGACGGTCTGGTTGTAACTGCCATAGACTCAAGCTTAAGTAACCCATTCAGTAGAGCCCAGGGTCAAGAACAAGAGACTCCAGAAAGGCTATGAAGAATATTTTTTCTCTCAAGGGTAATTGGGTTTTGGAACAGACTAACAGAGGATCTTACTTGAGATACAGCTCTTGCAGCAGGTTACACCTGGTGCGGCTGTTGAACCCTGGCAGAGGAGCAGGCCTTGGTATCGTGGGTCCGGGCCTAGACACCTGGACGCGAGAAGCGGGTCCTTAAAGGAATTTGCTTGCCACAAGCACCCTTGGAGGAATGCCCGGTCGGAGAGGACATCAGATGGTTGTCTTGATTGCAGAGGAAATCTTCCTCAGAAGAATCGAAGAACTCGAAATTTTTAGAAAACCACGCGATGCGTAGCAAGAACTTTACGGAGGTGAAGCATGCACTGTCGGCGGGAAAAGAACTAATGGTGTAACCTGCTGCAAGAGCTGTTCTCGAAGATCTACTGTTACGGTAAGTTCTTACGTAACTGTACTTTATGGTATGCACAGACAGCATGCGTTGCTTTTGTCTCAGGTAAGGAGGCACACATAGGGTGTCTGGTTGTGCTGAGATAAATCAACATTTTAGTGTATTTTTAAGCGCGAGGTGCAGCAGAGTGCTCTCTAGCACTGGACGAGTTTGTGTTATCGGGACAGCCCCAGTATACAATGTGACTATATATCATGATAACTTTCAATGACGATAATTTATCATTCTAAAGAACACTACTGTGATTCTTGTGCAGTGTGATACACTGTGATAAACTATCTTGACTTAATCATGTGTGCTGGTTCAAGAGACTTTCCCTCTTCAGATACAACTAAGATTCTTGATTTCCCCACCTTCCCCAGAATAAAAAACAGTCATGTTACTGAGTGTCATAAATAATATATCACAATTTTTCCCCACAAATCATGATATTCAAAATTTGATATTGTGACATCCCTATTATATACCTAGGACAACAGTTAATATAGAAGTCTGTTATAACTCTTATAAAATAGTCATAACAGTAACATGGTGCTCTTGGCAAGTCAGATCACTAAGAGTTCTTCACCTATTTTAGAAGGTAAATTATTAGGGGATAACTACAGTATATATCATGTCACTACTGTTAGTATAAAAGAGAGACAAACTCGATGGACCATAGATTTTACTGTGTTTCATGCTACCAGTGTACCTCGTTCTAGTCAGGCCAAAGGAACCATACTTTGCTGTCTCATTCCTCATAATTATTGAAATATTTTCACCATACAGTATGTCTATATACAATGTGTGACCAACAGGCTGTGGCTATGACTTCCTGCCCAAGACTCCAGCATCTGTTAGTTCAGCAGCCATAGGTGAAAATACATCTTTTAAATTGCAAATGAGACTTATTAATTTGAACCGAACTCTGCATAGTAAGTCTTGCTATGTATGTCATACAGGAGTTGATTGCTGAGGCATGGGAAGGGAGTCAAAGGCCCAGTAGGCACTCCATTTAAAAGAACAAAGCAAATTTCTTACTCATCCAGTTTTCAATAGGTATGTTGAATCTAGCCATGTGTTGTAGGATTTAGTTGTTTTTTTTGTTTGGTTTTTACAGACAAATAACCACAGAAGCAATTTTATGTTAACCTATCTGGTTATTGCATCAACCTCTCTAATGTTCTGGGATTCACAATCAGGAATTAGAAAACATGCCCCCAACAGGCCTTGTAATTAGAGCTTTTTGGTAGATGATTTATTTTTTATTTATACTTTTGGTGCCGCCGTTACCTTGACTCGGGTCACGGACCCCCTCAGTTGCCACTCTCATCAGCCATGATGAATCCCGATACCCCTAGCTTGCCCCCAGGTGAGGTATGGCACCCAACCCTCTTATGGTGCCGCAGCCTATCGAATTAGCCGTTATCGGGCCTGGGAGCGATCGCAGCTGGGGCGGCATCATCTAGGCAGGTAGGTGGCAGTTTTTCTCCCCAGCATTAGCCCGCCCTCCAAGCGTGTTGCCATCAGTGTGAGTGGTACACCCAGCTGCCTAGGTGCCCATGTAACGTCAACACATTCCCCACCCTTCTCCCCGGAGAAGGAGCAGTCGCCTGGATGCTCAATCCTTCTCTCCCGGCCGCCCTCCGACATCCCAGGACCATTCCCAAACCTGGATCGGCGGCGTCGCAGGTTGGCGTCCCTGCCCCTGCAACAATGGGCCAGTGGGGTAGATGATTTTTTGAAGGTGGGACCCTCCTGCAGATTTTCAGGGTACAGTGCCAAATAGTATGGGTCCAATAAGCTTGTTCTTACTTCAAGTGGAGCTCTTGTGGCAGGCTGTTACCAGTAGGACTATACACTTGAGGCAGTAGGACCCACGGAAAACCTCTTACCTAGCAGTACCCAGCAGGGGCACCCCTGACATCAGCTCCACCTTTGGCCCTGGTACAAAAAGGGGCGGTCCCAACTCCACCTCATTTTTTCCCACCACAGACCTGCTCTCAGCGGTGCTCTTAGTGAGTTGTATAGCAGTTCAACTAAGATTTTGGGAGATTTTCTCTAGTTTTTCTCTTATGGTTGAGTATCCGGTGTATGTCTTTCATCACCTTCATCGGTGTCCTTGTCTGGACCGAGGAAGGCGAAGTGCTCCTTGTGGCTGACAGATCCCTGCCAAGGATACTCATGAGGCCTGTGTCTTCTGCCTTGGGCGGACTCACGACATTCAGGCCTGCAGGATCTGAAAACATTTTACTGGCAGAATGAGGATTAGGCGCCTGAAGGCACTTAAAGCTCACCTCTTGGAGAAACAGGTTGCCATGATGCAGAGCTCGCCAGGGAGAATCAAACACTGGGACAAGTCCCCGACAAGGACCATGGCCAGTCATGTCCGTGCTCCTGCTCACCCCATAGGAAGGCTTCATCTTCTAGCACGGGCGGTTATGACTGCTCCCATTGCTCAAACACTCCCAGGACTGGGGTAGGTCTTCGACCATGCTAAAACCCTGGCATCAGTAAGTGACAAACAAGGCCCAGTGGATTAACTGGCGCCGCCCGTCAAAGTGAAGGTCACATCTCTGTCGCCCCCACCTCTGGCACTTCTGCAAGGCCTCTTTCTTGGCGTGTGCCTCTGCCCCACTAAAGAAGGCTCTACATCGCCCTACCCGGGCTCCGGGCAAGGCCTCTTCTAAGGACTGAGATTCTTCAAGCTTCCTTCGCTTCCCCCTTCCAAAATCTCTGGCAAACAGGACCGGCACTGGTCAAACCCCAGAAACTGGCCTTTGGTACTGTGGCCAGTCGAGCTGTAACCAAAACAGCACCAGACAAAGCCCAGTCACCAGTGCGGAGGCCTCCACACCAAGGATGTCTCGGTGGGTGCTTCACCCCAAGATCTTCCAGACCTACCGGCTTCTCCTATCCAGGACCAGCCCAGTCGGGATACTCTGGCTGGGGAGGCGGTATCCCAGCTCAGCAAGGTAGAGCTTACTGAACTGTTTCAATTTTGGTGGAGCCAAGTCAAACAGGGCGTTGTTCCGCTAAACCTGACCCAACTCTGGTCCCCATTGACAGGGAGGATCAGGCTCCTATGGGCAGTCCTTCAGCACCGCCTGACCAACCTCCCCTGACCAACCACCTCCTAGCGAGTGGCCTAATCCTCTACGTTCTGCTCCCTGGTGGTCCTCTTCCATTCTAAATCGAAGGACTGTCGATGGCGTAGATGTTCCCGGTCCAGAGCAGGTCTCACAGCTGCCATAGGTCTGGCAGTCGCCGGGCTGTCTCCCAGCCGTCATCTGGCCCATAGCCGGTGTCAGTCTCCATACCGTTGTCCATCCCGACCAATGTTGGTCACATAGCCAGCGCCGGTTGGTTACCAGCCGACATTCAAGGAACAAAAAGCCACTCTAGGTTGGGGTTGGCCACATCCTGTTCTGACAGGGCAGGTCTTCCTTCTCTTCTAGCTCTGACCAGTCCCTTTCAGGGAGAGGGTCTCCGGATGATAGAGACCCCTGTTTCCTCCGGTCGATCCTACTTTTATGGATGTCATGAGGCACATCCAGGCCTCAAATGGATGGGAGACTGAGGGCCTGGATCCAGAATGCTGGAGGTTGGCCAAATACCTGAGGCAAAAGGAGCTCAAGCTTCTAGTGGTTCCTCCTTTGGTGGATACTTTCCAGGATTTGACTCAACTTACTTGGAAGCATCCAGCCACTACCCCAGTGGTTCCCAAGAAGTCTGATAGGCTTTATAGAGCACCAAAGGAGGAGCCTTTCTTGGCTGAACACCCTCAGATGGACTCAATGGTCATCACGGTGGCTCATAAGTCTAAGCAGCTGAAGCACCTAAGTTCACAGCCTCCCGACACAGAGTCCAGATACTTGGATCAGGTGGGCAAGAAAGTTTACCCGCCTCCACCTGCTCCATAAGATCGCTCAGCTTCCTCACGCATATGGTCCAGTATCAAAAAGCGTGTGGGAGAAGGGCCAGGAAGTAGCCAATGCCTTGCCAGATTTGGCTCAGAAGACACAACTACTAGAAATCCTAAAATCTGGTTCAGACTTGGCACGTGCATCTTACAGGCCTTGTACGTCACTGCAGACACAGCATCTAGGGCTGCAACCAGCGTTTGCCTTGGACGCCATTCCTATCTAAGGATCTCCAAATTCACCCAGGATCTGCAGTCGGAATCAAGAACCTTCCTTCCAGGGTTCCGTTTTGTTCAGGGAGGAGACTGAAAAATTGTTTTCTCACCTCCAGGAGTCCGGAAGACAGTTTGGTCTGTCTGAAAACTTTAAGGGGACCAAAAGCTATTTCGCAAATGGCCCTTTCATAAGTCCTCGGGCAGAATACCCATGGTCAGTTTGCAAGAGTGGTGGTTTCAAGAGGAAAGCCACAAAACCTGCTTGCTGGAGGCACCCTCTAGAGGCCCAAAGTCCTCCCAAACCTCTCTTCCCACTCCGGATCCTCCAATGACTCCCTGCTGACCCCTCCTCCGCGGAGGCAGAAAGGGAGGCAGTGGGGGCCACTTCTCCTCCACTGGGAAGGGTGGAGCAAGATCACTTCAGACCTTTGGGTTTTGAACATCATAAAGAGAGGTCATACACTGGAGTTCACATAAATGCCTCCGGAAAGTCCACCAAGGTCCTGCCATTATCCTCCTTCCCACATCCAGTTAATAGGAGAAATTCAGACGGTCTTGCAGAAAGGGCGATGGAGCCAGTTCCACAGGAGCAATCAGGAAGGGGTTTATTCCACTTCTTGATGCCAAAGAACATGAAGATCTTTGGCCCATCCTGGACCTCAGTTCTTTAAATCACTTTATAGAATACAAAGGTTCAGGATGGTGACTCTTCCAGGTCTCATTCTTCTGTTGCACCAGGAGGATTGGCTCAGTTCCTGGACATGCAAGATGCTTATATGCACATTGGGGTTTCCCTCCCGTGGAAGTTTCTGAGGTTCCACTTCCAGGAGGCATTATCAATTCGGGTTCTACCAGTTGGCTCTCCTCCTCCTCCCTTGAGTCTTTACCAAGTGCTTAGCGGTGGTAGCTGTGGCTCTGATGCAAAGGCCATTCGTCTTCCTTACGTGGATGACTGGCTTTTGGCAGCTTTGTCAAAGTGCTTCTTCTGCGACTCTTGGGAGACACCTATTTGAGAGTTGGGGATCACCTTGAATCTGCCAAAATCTTCCCCAAAGCCCAGTTAGAGACTCTCTCTTTTATAGAGGCAGTTCTTGACATGGTCCAAAGGCATGGCCTTCTCCCACAGGACAGGGGAATTGTCTGGGAAGTGGCCGGAAGGTATCCATAACCCCTCAAGCCAGGCCAGGACATTTCTCAGGCTTCTGGGGCACATGGCAGCAACCATCCCGGTAGGTTCCTTGGCTTGCCTCCACATGAGGGTCCCTCAGTGGATGCTCGAGGTACAATGGGACCAAGGTCTGACGGTCTAGACCAGCTGGTCCAGATGTCGAGACTCCAGTCAGGAGGACCGTTACTTGGTGGCTGAGCCCTCCAGTCTACAAGAGGGGTTCTTTTCAGCCAGGGAGCCACTAAGCGGACCCTGACCACAGACACCTCTGCGCTTGGTTGGGGAGCACATCTAGGAGACAGCCAGACTTAGGACATGTAGTCTTTAGATGAGCGTAGTCTTCACGTCACTGTCCTAGAGATGCAAGTAGTCCCTCTGTGCCCTTCCGGGCTTTTCAGGAGGACCTAGCACCAGGCTGTCTTCTTATCCAGACAAAACAATCGATCGATCAATCAATCAATCAAATCTTTATTTAGTCAGGTGAACATCATTAGTGAAGCTCATTTACAAGATGGACCTGGTGGTCATATAAATAAGAGTACAAGTATTTTTACATAGACAAGAATAACATAAGCAGTCGTACAATAACATAAAAAGATAATATACAACAATTTACATATATACAAGGCCCAGTAAAACCATTTAACCTGTAAGAAAAAGGAGACAATGGGTATAGCAGGCAAAATATACAATTTGTAGGGCCTAGTTGGTTTTATAAGAGTATAACAGGTGATTGGAAAATAGAAGTAGAATTAACATAATGGAACATGAAAAAGGGGTGGGAGGGTAGATAGGGTAGGGGATTAGGCCTTATAAAAGCAATTGCAGTGTTCTGGAAATAGGATGGAGAATAATCTTTTGAAGGATGTTAAAGGTAGAGGCTATTTAGCTTCATGGATTTTTGGATTGAGTTCCAAGTAACTGCTAAAGTGTAACTGATAGCGGCCCTCCCAAACCGGTGCAGGCATTGGGGACTTTCAGAATGATAAGTTTACTGATCCTTAAGGTATATGGCCTAGAAGTAATTTGGGTAAAACAGTCTGTGATATAGGCGGTAGTTTGCCTGATAAAGCTTTGAATATCTAGATTGCAGCATTCCTATTTCTTCTGTGCTGTAGGGATGTCCAGTTGACTGCCATATAAAGAGAGCAATGATGGGTGCTGGAGGGAAGGTCAGTAATAAATCTGATGGACCTATGGTACAGGGTGTCCAGCTTATTTGAGGTGGAGTGAACAATGGCCATAGAGAAAGTCAGCATAATCAATGAGGGATAGGAATGATGCCTGGATTAACCTTTTTGGAGTCTCTGTTAAGGTAGTGTTTTATTCTAAAAAATAGACCAAGCCTTTGTCTCAGCTTTTTAGTAGCTCTTCAATATGGACTGTATAGTCAAGCCTTATATCAATCCAGACTCCAAGGTATTTGAAGTTATCAACAAATTCCAGCTTCTCTCCAAGTAGGGTGGATAATTGTAGGGTGGTGGGTGATGGGGTAGTGGCAGAGCAACTCTTTGTGGCAAGGAATAACCGCCCGTCGTGTTTTATATCAACAAGCAAGGGGCACACATTCCTATCCCTGTTCATGGAGGTGATGAGAGTTTGATATTGGGCCCTGGAACATCAGATCACTGTAGCCGCGGTGCATGTCCTAGGCATCAAAATGTCTTAGCCAACAGCCTAAAAGCCAGTCTAGAGTCTAAGGCATGAGTGGGAGCTACTCCAGTCAGTGGCGGATCAGCTCTTCGACACTTGAGGTTCTTCCAGAGCTGTACCTCTTTGTGTCTCCATACAGTACCAAACTGCTAAATTTCTGCATGCGAGAGCACACACATGGTGTTTTCTGGCCAGACGCATTGTCTCTCTGTTGGCAGGAGGTTCCTGTACACCTTCCCTCCCTTCCTGCTAATACAGAGGTTCTCTTGAAGCTTCAGGCCAAGGGGGCACGTATGATTCTCGTTGCCCTGCTGTGGCCTCTGCAGATTTGGTTCCCACTACTTCAAGTAACTGGCAATGGAACCTCTGATTCAGCTGCCTCGGAGCTTGACTTGCTGTTACAAGATCAGAGCACGTTGGTCCATCTGGACCTCAGGTCCATGCACCTTTATGCATGGCTCCTGCAGACATAGTTAAAGCAAGGTATGGGGTCTCTCAAGAGTTGGTGGACATTCTTGTCTCTGCATGAAAGCCTCTACTAGGTCCACTTATGCAATGAAGTGAGGCGTTTTGTCTTTGGGCCTCTTCCCATCACATAGACCACTTACCTGTCCAGTGAACTCAGTTCTGCAGTATCTCTCTCCTTATTGAGTCAAGGCTTGAGCTACTCCTCCATCAAAGTGCATATGTCGGCAGTTTCAGCCTATCATATATTGGTGGAGGGAAGAACTTTAGCCCAGCTGGACGTGTCCCAAACATTTTGCACATGGAACCTCCATCAGCAATCCAGTACCCCCTGGGATCTCCCTTTGTATGCAGGAGAAACACCTGAACCTGCTGCAGATGTGAACTAAGTTTCCTTTCCTGGAAGGTATCCTTTTTAGTTGTTGTGACTTCCACTGGAGAGTTTCCGAGCTTCAGGCCTTTATGTGTAAGGAGCCTTATTTGACTTTTCATCGGATAGAGTTTCCCTAAGAACAAATCCTAAGTTTCTCCCAAAAGTGATTTCTGAGTTGAATCTGAATCAAGATGTCCACCTTCAAGTTTATTATCCTGACCATTCCAATAGAGGGAAGTGCTCCTGCACACATTGGACATCCACAGGGCGCTTAGGTATTATCTGCCACACTGCTCCCCACCGCAAGTCGGAGCAGCTTTTAGCCTTTGTGCCTCTCAACACCTAGGTAAACCAGTGTTGAGGCAGGCCATTTCTAGGTGGTTGGTCCATTGTATTGTCTACTGTTACAATAAGTACAACAAGCCCCTTTTGGGGACTGTCAGAGGTTATTCTACCAGGGAGTGTCTACTTCTTTGCCTCTTTGAGGAATGTCTCCATCAGAACATTTGTACAGAGGCTACTTGGAGCTCAGTGTACACTTTCATTAGGCACTACATTCTGGATATTGCTTCCAGGTGCAGGGCCGGTTTGGCCTAGCTGTCCTTCAGGGACTTCTCTCCTAGCATGCCGTGTTACATAGAAACATAGAATTTGACAGTAGATAAGGACCCACTGGCCCACCTAGTCTGCCTGTTTTCCTACCTAACAGATAAGCTGCAGATCCTAGTTAACCAACAGCTTACTTCCTCCTACCCCCAGTAGGACTACCTTATGTCTGTCCCATGCATTCTTGAATTCCCCACTGTTCTTTACTCCACTACCTCCTCCGGGATGTATCCACGACCCTATCCATGAAAAATACTTCTCACATTATCTCTGAGCCGCCCCTCTATCTTCAAATTGTGCCCTTGTTCTTGCACACCTCTTTTCTGAAAGATGCTACCCTCTTGGACTTTGTTGATTCCCTTGTGGTATTTGAAAGTTTCTATCATGTCCCCCTCTCCTTCTTTCCTCAAGGGTATACATATTAAGCTCCTTTAGACTTTCTTCGTATGTCTTCTGGTGCATACCCTGCACCATTTGGTTTCCCTCCTCTGGACAGCCTCCACTTTGTCTATGTCTTTCGGAGATGGGGTCTCCAGAACTGCACACAGTACTCCAGATGGGGTCTCACCAACTGTCTGTACAAAGGGATAACAACTTCCTGTTTTCTACTATTGATGCCTCTCCTATGCATCC
Source organism: Neoceratodus forsteri (assembly GCA_016271365.2). NCBI lineage: Eukaryota > Metazoa > Chordata > Ceratodontiformes > Ceratodontidae > Neoceratodus > Neoceratodus forsteri. The sequence goes on along the minus strand of CM057453.1, from coordinate 826,218,455 downwards.
CAGTATTTCCCTAGCCTTCCTTACTGCCTTCTCACATTGCTTGCCCACCTTTAGGTCATCTGATATAATTACCCTGAGGTCCCTTTCCATTTTACTGTTGTCAGTATCTTACCCCCATTGTGTACTCTTCCCCTGCGTTTTGTTTCCCATGTGCATTACCTTGCACTTCTTTGCATTGAATCTGAGCTGCCGACATTTGACCATTCCTCCAACCTTGCCAAGTCCTTCTCATCCTTTCCACTCCAGCTTGTGTATCAAACCTGTTGCAGATCTTTGTGTCATCTGCAAAGAGACATACTTTTCCTTCCAGTTCCTCTGCAATGTCACTTATAAAGACATTAAAAGGATCGGTCCCAGTACTGAACCCTGCAGTACCCGCTAGTAACCTTCTTTCTTCACTGTGGACTCCGTTTACTCCTACCCTTTGCATCCTGTTATCTAGCCAATTTTTTATCAGGCTACCACCTTGGGACCCATTCCAAGGCTGGCTAACTAATGTATTCATCTTTTGTGTGGGACTGTATCAAATGCCTTGCTAAAATCTAGGTAAGCCATGTCACAGCCCTCCCTGGTCTACTACTTTGGTCACCCTGTCAAAGAAATCTATTAGATTAAATCTGCCGCACCTTCCATAATGAATCCATGCTGCCTTGGTCCTGTGCCCCACTGGCCTCTAAGTACTCGACAGTTCTTTCCTTCAGAAGTGATTCCATCAATTTTCCCTACCACTGAGGTCAAACTAGATTGGTCTGTAGTTTCCTGCCTCTGTCCTGCTCCATTTTTGTGAGAGAGGAATCACATCTGCCCCTTCTCCAGTCCTCAGGTACCACCCATCCTCCCATGATTTGTTTAGAGTAGTCAGCGAGTGTCACTAGTTCTACCTTAGTTCTTTTTAGAATTCTTGGGTGAATCCCATCAGGCCCCATTGCTTTGTCCACCTTCAATTTTAGTTCTTTCAGAACCCCTTCTTCTGTAAATGGACTGGGATCATTCCCGTCTTCAAGTGTTTCTCGTGTTTGATTTGGGTACCTCCTCTCCTCTTCCTTTGTGAATACTGAGCAGAAATATTCATTCAGTATCCTGCTTTTCAGTCGCCCTCTGCCCACATTCCTCCCCCTTGATGGGTTCCCCAGTATCCTCCATTGGCCTTTCTTCTCTCCTAATGTACCTATAAAAGGTCTTATCCCCTTCAACAGAGTTGGCTATCCTTCCTCGGTTTGGGCCTTGCTATTCTGACTGCCTTCCTTGCCTCTTTCTGCTTTTAACTAATAAAGTTCTCTGTCCTGCTCCTTCTGTGTTTCCTTATATTTCCTGAATGCTGTCTTTTCTCCTTAACCTTCCTGCCACCTCTTTTGAGAATGATAGCGTTTTTTCCTACGTTGTGTTTTGTTGATTTGCTTTACCCAAAGGCTTGTTGCCTCTGTGATGGCTGTTTTGATTAGTCCCATTGTTCATCCACCCCTCCTTCTTGCCTGTTTGCTAGTGCTTTTCTGAGGCACTCTCTCATTTCCCAAAGTCAGTCCTCATAAAGTCCAGTACTTTTGCTTTAGTGTAGCTTGATTGTATGGCTGTGTTTATCGTGAACCACACTGTTTGGTGGTCGCTTGTTCCCAGATGGCTACCCACTTCTTAATCTGAGATTCTTTCTCCGTCCTCATTTGAGGTACCAGGTCCTAAGGTTGCTCCCTCCCGACTGGGTTCCAGTACTAGCTGTCTGAGGCATGCCCTTGCAGGGCATCAAGAATGACCCTGCTCATGGATGTGCCTGCAGCAAAGGTGCTCCAGTTAACATCTGGCATATTCGTCCCCCATCAACAATATCTCCCCTTTTTCTGCCATTCTAGGATGCCTTCTGTCATTTCCTTGTCCATTCCCTCCCAGATGGGGGTCTGTATACAACCCCAGCGGATTGTGGTGCCATTTCCTGTCTCCAGGGTGACCCAGAGTGCCTCATCTGCTCCTGTTTACTCTTTAGTTCTGTTGCTTTGATCCCTTCCTTTACATGAGAGCTACTCCTCCTCCTCCTCTTTACCCTCCCTGTCCCTCCTGTAGATTGTGTGTTTCAGCACTGGTCCTTTTCAACCGCCTCCCAGGGTTGCTTATTCCATCCTTATCGTGGATTGGCTGAGACTCAGTCCTAATGGTATGGCCTGCTGCAAGAGCTCCCACTCGAATTAAGATAGTACAGTTATGTAAGAACTTGCAGCGTAACAGTAGGTCTTGAGAGGAGCTCTTTGCAGCAGGCATTGCTTTCCATCCTCCTTCCCCCAGTGGGTTTTCAGCATCTTTGTTAGGCGTGCTCCGCCTGGTCCGCCTGTCGGGGTCTGTACACAGGTCTTGGCAGGTGAACTGAGATGGAGCTGTGGTCCTACCCTGTGTTGTACCATGGCCGGCGTCAGGTAGGAGCTGATGTCAGAGGCGGCCCTGCTGGTGTCTGCAGGGGTTTATTTAACTCTAAAAATTGATTAGCGTTTTGCTCATAAAGTACTAAAACATTGCAAAATGCATAGTACTTGCCTCATTGTGTTTAACAAACATAACTCGTCTAGAAAACCTATATAAATACTTTCTGTACAGTTAGTATTGTCCCAGGAAAAAACTGCTAATCAATAATTTAAAACCCTGTACTGCTAGCTAGAGTTTTCCTGTGGGTCTTGGAGCCTGGCTGGTCCTAATGGTAATAGCCTGCTGAAAGAGCTCCTCTAGAAGATCTACTGTTACAGTAAGTTCTGCGTAACTGTACTTTACTTATGACAGTTTATTGGCTATGGGTTCGCTGTGGCTCATAAGCACCGGGCGACTTGGGTCAGGAGGAGTCCAGGCTTGGGGATGGAGGAAGGAGGTTTGAGTGCCCCAGCAGACACTCTCCTCCTTCAGGGAGGGAGGTTGTCCTATCAAGCTGCACTAGAGCCACCTGGGTACCACACAAAGAACAGCAACACTGGACAGCAATGGAAGGTTAAAGATGGCTGGCCCTGGTATATTGAACATGTACGAATATATGAATTAGCCAGCAGAAGAGTCTTGTGGTCTGGCTAGTCTGCCCAGTGCGAGTCCATGTATTCTTTACATGCCATTCCTTCTTCCCCGCTCCCCATACACTCTTATGCTCCCTTAACTGTGTCCCACCCCCTCTTGTAGCCATTAGCAGATTTCTTGTTTACCACCTCTTCTGTTAACCAGTTCCCACTACCACCACTTGCTGTATGAAAGACTTAAGGATACCGTTGAATCAATCATTCTATATAGTGAGGTGTATGAATATGAATATAATTCAACAAAAATCTGTACAAGAAAATATTGAAAATTTCCTGCAAACTTTTCCTTTTTTTTTAATCCCCAAAAATGTTTTCTTCTGCAGCCAGTCAGCCCCTGCTCTGCTGTAGCCCATCCCCAACTGACCACCACCTCCCGGGACTCACCTGTGTAGTTCCCCACTGATTGCCCCTGTGGTGGGGCCAGGAGGGGAAGGACAGCTCCCTCCCCGTGAACAAATACAGATTCTGCAGGGAGTCCCAGGGTGATGTTGAAGGCCAGAGGATAAGCCATCGTCATCTGTCGGCTTTTTCCAGTTTTCTTCCTGACCTGGCAGCGTAATGAGCACTTTGTGTGTGTGCTGCACACTACGCGCTTCTGGTACCACTGGCTGTCCCCAACGTAGTGGCACCCACTGCCCCACTACCATACTACCATACTTCTACATGATGGCAGTCCTAGGAGCAGTGTGGCAGGACCCCTCCCTTCCCAGGAGAGAAAGAAGTGTCCTCCAGATGCTCAGTCCCCCCCACCACCACACCATCTGACTCCTGGGACCCAAGTTCTCTCTCCGAAAACCAGGTCACTGGCATGGTGCAAGGTGTGGCATCCAGCGTCTCAACCTTCAGTGTCACCGGGCCAGCTTTTGCAACCTTTTCAATAGTCATCCTCTACAGGAGAAACTAAGATTGCAGCAAAACACTTTTCAGAATTTAGTTGTTTTCACCTGGATTGCCTTGGGAAGAACTTTAACTTAAAATATTTAGACACAGTTCAGCTTATATTTCACACTAGCTCTGTTTATTTTCCTCCTTTCCACATTCCTTATTATTGTCCCCAGGAGTTGAGCTGCTGCATTTGTTTTGTCCACACCACAGTACATGGACAACCTTGTGATAGCCTGGCAGCCAACAGATAATGACATCACAAGCACAGGATCATGATTTCATGGGGGAGGGCAAAATTAGAATAACTGATCTCCATTGGGCACATTGTGATTTCATGCAAGTGTCTAATGTATTAAATTACGGGAGATGGGAACTATAAATAACTGAATTATTGTTAGAGCTTTGTCCAATATGTTTGTGATTGTTTTTCAGAGACGGCAGCTGCTCTAATCGGTTTAGTGTACATTAATACAGTTTATAGGAAAGAAACCCATGCACAGTTTTTTTTTTTTTTTGTTTGTTTTTTCTTCTGTAACCCTGTGTTTTATCTTCCAACTCCTGGGTGACCCTTATCTGACCCGACAGTCCAGGAACAACCAGGAGTACTTAGTCAGTCAGTGCACTCAGTAAATACAGCTGCTTGTGAAAACAACAAACCTGGCACTGAACAGCCTGATTGCATCAACTATAGTCTGATGCTGACCAAAATCATTGTGCAGATGCAATATTTATTTAATGCTGTTTCACAGAAGTATAAACCAAAAAGCAGCCACAGTCAGCAGGTATTCTGGAGCCCAGAACACTAATGTTTTGCGCAGGCATGCGTTCTGTCAGGGATAATTGCCCCCTGCTGTTGGCCTGTATTTATGTGGTGAAGTTAAAGTGACAGCGTCTGTTAAAGTGATATTACAAACAGTATTCAGTAATATGTTCAAGTTGCAAACATAATTTAACATATTTAAATGAAAAGGTGAAAAGAGAGCAAAAATACAATCTGGCATTACTGGTCACTTTAAGAGTTAATAAGTTCTTCTGAAAATGTGTTATTGTGGAAAACATAGGCGATTAACTTTTCAGGACCACTGACCGCTGCAGATGTTCAGGCATGACACCTCATAATGATTTAATCTAGATAATACCCAGTTTAAGTCGAACTGGTTTTCAGGTTACATTGCATGTGAAGTGGCGTACGGGATGCACTTAAGGAAAGGAGCAGAACCTCATAACTGCTATATGAAACTTACCGCGAGGGGCACTTGCAAGAGTAACTCTCCAGGAGCAAGTTTTGCAGAGGCCATACATAAGGGGATGGAGTCACAGGACTGGGTGCCAGAAGGTAGGTTGTTGTGAAGTTTCACACCCTGATAGCAGGTGAAGTTTTTGCGATGTGTGGTATGAAGGAAAGGAACCTCAAATTTGGCAGGTGCTCCCTCTGCCTCTGGTGTCAGCTAGGGGCAGTTTTGGGGAAAAGGTCCAAGACACTTGGTGTCAATAAGTTAAGATTAACCTTGTGTAGAAAAAGAAGTGTTTTAAGTTAAGGGGTAGCTACTAGAGAGGAAGGTAGAGGGAACAGTGATGGGCGGACCAGGGAGGCTAGTGATGAAACACACAGTGTTGTTGTAAGAGGTTCTCAGTTTGGAGAAAGAATAGACGGGGGAGGGGGAGAGAGTAGACTGTGGAGCCATATTCAAGAAGGAAGGAGCGACAAGGCGAGATCTCGAGGCTGGAAGAAGAAATTTTCTGATCCGAATAGTAGTCCTAACCCTCGGTTTATTTTCTTGATAAGATCAGTTATGTGCAATTGGAGAGTGAGGTGTGGGTCAAGAACCAAGCCCAGGTATTTAAAATCTTCGACTTTTATCACTGGCTACAGAGTGGAACCCTGGTCCCACAAAGAATGAGTCTTGCGGTAAGGAAGGGTAAAGATACCCTTATATAAGTCAGTAATTGAGAGATAAGGATACCTTACATAAACCAATAATCTCAATTTAGTATATTACCTGCATCAGGGCATATAATATTTTAGGCAGTGAAAATACCATCCCACTCGCAGCCTTTTATGCAAAATGTAGGACATGGAAAATACCATCCAGCTCGCAGGTTCTTGACTGTAACATCCTACCCACAGGCTTATGTGCAATGTATAGAAACATGGAAACAGAGAAAATGTCAAACTGTATAAACAGATAACAGACGATATTACCCGTATACATAAATACATTACAAAGTCAGATCATGAACATCACAAATGTATAAACAAACATATTGTAGCAGGGCATCCCCTACCCTTTTCCTCCTCTGCTCCGCTATCACCCAGGCTCCAGTGGATGGCAGGCAGACAGCAGAGGACAGACAACCCCCCCTCTTCATAGGCAGAGAGAGCTGTCAGTGGGATTCTCATTGCTCCTTTCTGTCAGTCTCCAACAACAAGAGTTCATTCACGAACCCAGGTCACCAGAGCAGCGGGTGGTAGGGCTGCCGCTAAACATGCATTCGTGTTCTTTGGCTACATTCACTTGTATGGTAACATCAGTGCATACATACTGTGTTCGGTTCCAGTTCAATTGTACTGCTAGGAGTTAGTAAAATTCTTTGGATTATTAGCAAACTTTTCGAGGGCTCAATTCATTCCAGATTTTAGGTACTCTAGAAAAGGATTGCTTCCTCTTCAGTTGGCATAAATGGAGTCCTTCATGCCTCAGAGTTTATTGGGCAAGGATGCAGCTTTGAATTTTTAGATTGGTAGTTCTTCCCCACAGTTGTTCAGGTGCCAATTTATTGTAACATTTTAAACGTTGTATGTCTTTATTACAAACTACACTAGTATGTGTTTTGAATTAATTTAAAAGGTTTTACTAGGAAAGGCCTATTGAGCAGTGAAATGACTCATTTCCAAAGGCCTATTGAGCAGTGAAATGACTCATTTCAGAGGTATACAGGGGGAAGGGTAACCTGGAAGTTAAAAAGCATTACAGTAAAGTGGTGCAGTGCATAATGTGAGACACTAGAAAATCCTGGAGCAGGATGGAGAAATCCAAGCGAAGATGGAAAGATCACCATACATAATAAAAGATTTAATTAACAAACTCTGGTCAGACCAATATGTGTGACTGTTGTAATTTACTTGTTTTATTGTGATGTCCAGTAAACGTGGATTTTACAACAGGGGAAGAAAAGTTTATTGGGGCAAGGATGCAGCTACCCTATGGGAACTAACTGAAATGCTGGGGGGTCAGACAACTAATATGCAGTGCTGTACATTCTGTGGCATCTTGTTACAGCTGTGCTGTGTTGGCAACCTGCTGTCTTTTTACCTAGGAGGGGATAAACCAGCAAAGTTCATCTTCTCAATTTTGGCCATGTCCAAAGGAACACTAGTAAGACGTGTGCTTTCAGTGTTGGAAATGGAAAGAATTCACTGAGTTTAACCATCACGCTTGATCTAGAATCATGCATCGTATCTGATAGGGGTCTGGGAATGTGTTTCTGATTATATGTTGCATTTTACAATTTATATTCAGTTTTATGCCTTTTTGGGTATACTGTACATTTTACATAGAAACAGTCCGTCCTCATTTACGCCACTAATTGAGTCAGACTTTAATTTCACTCCTGGAACCAAGTTCCCCTGGTTTCCTTCCCATTTCCACTGCTGTCTGCTTTAAAGAGCAAGTATTCAGTGTTTTCTCTTTTATATATGTATATATACATACACACAGATGTTTCTTTGCTAATAAAGAATTGTCTCCTACCTCTGTCTGAGTGTTTTATTTTTGAATATTTACACCAGGTCCCTCCACAGATGTTACTATATACCCCGTTGCTGTGGGTTTTCTGTTTGAAAATAAAATCAGGACTGGGTGGAACACTGAAACCGGGTCAAAGTGCCGTGAGTTAAAGACTACTGACTTCGGGCACCTGCCGTTATTATTTCATCTGCGCATGTATGCAGACATCCAAACGCTCACAGGCATGCTTTCGTTCTTGTAGTGTGGTGACATTAACTTGAATTGCGCTAGGAACGTGTTAGCGGAGTGCAGTTTTCTCACAAGCTGCTGTCAAGGAGAGATACTCCTTCACATCTTAATCCTGAACATACTTCATTTTGATGTGTTTTTAAAGAAATGTGTCAAATCTTAAGAAGGGTTTCTTTCAGGAGATTGAATTCCGGTTAAAATAATACATTATCATCACAGTTAGTTTGATGTTTACTAAAGTGTGAAGCTTTTATGTATGTGAGGGGAAAAATTATCAAAGTTGGAGTTCATGTGTGTGACTGGGTTTAGTCGGGCTGTCTAGTTCATTTTGTGATCTCTGATGTATATCTTATTTCTGTTTGCCAGATAGATTTAGTAGTTGCCGTATTGGACTTCCCTTCCCACCATATGTTTTTCACAAGTAAGCACACTGCAACTGTAATTCCCCCGTTTTCTTCTTTGTGTTAAAACAGTATTTCAAAGTACTGTGCAGTGAGAACCATTCATTTACTGTTGCTGGATCAAGCACCGTTTCTCATGCTGGTATGACAGCATCCAGTCTGCAGAGATACAAGCTCTCGGCATTGAGGACGAATGCTTGGTCTCCCTCTGAATGCAGAACATGCAAGGGAGAAGACAAAGCCCGAGTTTGTAGCTCCATTTACAAGAGGTTGCAGCAGGACAAAGAAGTTGATTTATTGTAATTTGCTTATTCATTTCCCTGAATGCTTCTCAATGCAAAGTATATTTAAAAAAAATAAATACTAGGTGTTTAGGAGAAAAAAATGTCCTGATACAGGGTTTGAACCTAGATGCAAGCTCTACTCACTACACAAACACTTTGATGTTGACAATGGTGATTAAGACCTTTATTTGCTATAGCCAAAATTCTAGAGAAGAAAAGTCTGCCCAAGGAATGTATTTGTAATCAGTCCCTACTGAAAGTTTATAACACACTGGTGAGCTCAGAATAAATGGGACTGATTACAGGAACACATTCCTTGGGCAGTTTTGCTAATACTAAAACTTTGGCTATGCAAAATAAAGGTCTTAAAAATCAACATTGGTAGTATAGAGTGTTTGGTGTAGTGAGTAGGAACTTGCTTCTAGTGCTAAAAGTCTAGGGTTCAAACCCTGTACTAGGACATTTTTTTTCTCCTAAACACCTCGTTATTTTATTTATTTATTTTAATGTGCTTTGCATTGAGAAACATTCAGGGAAATGGATGAGCAAATTACATACAAATCAACTTCTTTGCCCTGCATGCAACCTCTTGTAAATGGAGCTACAAACTTGGCTTTGTCTTCTCCCTTGCATGTTCTTGTATTCAGAGGGAGACCAAGCATTCTCCTCAATGCTGAGAGCTTGTATCTCTGCAGACTGATGCTGTCATACTAGCATGAGAACGGGTGCTTGATCCAGCAACAGTAAATGAATGGGTTCTCACTGCACAGTACTTTGATATACTGTTTTAACAAAAAACAAAAAGGAGGGGAGATTACAGTTGCAGTGTGCTTAGTTGTGAAAACATATGGTGGGAAGGGAGTCCAATACGGCAAGTATTGAATCTATCTGGCAAATAGAAATAAGATACACATCAGAGATCACAAAATGAATAGACAGCCCGACTAAACCCAGTCACACACATGAACTCCGACTTTGATCATTTTTCCTACACACGCACAGCTTCACACTTTAGTAAACATCAAAACTAACCTTGGCAAGATAATGTATTATTTTTAACCGGAATTCGATCTCCTGAAAGAAACCCTTCTTAAGATTGACACACTTGTTTAAAAACACATCAAAATGAAGTATGTTCAGGATTAAGATGTGAAGGAGTATCTCTCCTTGGCAGCAGCTTGTGAGAAAAACTACACGCTGACATGTTCCTAGCACCAGTTCGTTGTTGTCACACACTCACAAGAACGAGCACGCCTGTGAGCGCTTGGATGTCTGAACACATGCGCAGATGAAATAACGGCAGGTGCCCAAGTCAGCAGTCTTTAATTCACAGCACTTTGACCCGGCTCCAGTGTTCCACCCAGTCCTGATTTTTATTTTCAAACAGAAAACCCACAGCAACAGGGTATATAGTCAGATCTGTGGAGGGACCCTGGTGTAAATATTCAAAAAATAAAACACCCAAACAGAGGTAGGAGACCATTCTTTATTAGCAAAGAAACATATATATATATATATATATATATATATATATATATATATATATATATATATATATATATATATATATAAAAGAGAGAAAACAGTGAATACTTGCTCTTAAGCTTCACTAAACAGCCTTATAAATGTGACAGAGGGATGGTATTGGGGTCTAATGGTTGGATCACAGGTCTGGGAACCAGCAAGTTCAAGTTCAAATTCCACCAGAGCCACTTACTCAGGTTACTCAAGCAGGCAACAGTATCTGTAAATGTAAGGTTCATGAGATATCCAAATTACTGTGTTTTGCAACATATCAAAACTGGTTTGCTCTGCTTCCAGGTACTGAAGTGCACTTTCCCAATAAAACTATTGCACTCACTTTTATCTTTTCCTTACTCCCCGCCCACCACTGATTTCTGCAGAAGACATTGTGCATAATAGTGTGGATCTAAATGAAGATGTGACTTCAGCATTGGTATCTTAATGGGAGTAGGGCACAACAGTTTGGTCTATTATGATGGAGAAATTGGCAGGCGTGTTCGTACAGTCTATAATGTAGGAAAAACCAACAAATAAACGTTTGTGACTTAGTAGGTAGCACGCTTGCCTCTGGGGCTTGAAAGATGGAATAGCTGTTGGTTCTAGCGCAACAAGATGTTAAACCGAGGTCCCGTTTCGCATCTGTGGTCAGTGTTCAGGTAGAAGGAAAAGATCCCATGGTACTTGTGAAAGAAGAGGCAGGATTTCCCCAGTGTCATGACCAACATTTCCCCTGTCAGTAAAACCGTCCATGCAACCCACCCCTCCAGTACATGCCTGGAAACGAGCTATCCCAGCTTAGTGTGCCTTTTCTGGTCAACAAAATGACAACTAAATAAACAAATATGTTGCAAGTTAATACAGTTTATAAGACTAACAAAATTGTTCTTGAGGCTATCTTTTGAGAGTTAAACTCCCTTCATCAGGTCAGTGCCACGTTAACCTCGAAAGCTTGTCTCAGAAACAATTTTGTTAGTCCAATATGTATTTTTTTTATCTATTCTGGTGGAAAACACTGTAATTGCTTATATTGTGCTCTTGAAGTGGTACAGTTCCTTGATGTTTGATTGCAGCATGTCAGATCTCTGTTCTAATTCACCGACCTCAGTTGTAAAGTGGTTGAGTTCCCTGGTGATTAGACCTGATCCATGCTGCATCCACAGCTTTGACCAGCGGAACTCTCTGCAGACCTATATAAACTGGATTCATTATGGGCCTGACTTCCCCGCCAACTTTTATCTCTTCTCTCAGTGTATATATTAAGGAGGTAGAAAAAGTGTTTCCATTATATCAGGTCTACATTAGTTGATGATAAAACTGCTCTTCAGTCACTGACACTTGCCCCTGCTGTGTTAAGTATTTTGTGGGATTTGCAGCATTCTTCCAGCTGCAGAGGTAGCACCAAAAGCATGATTGCCACTACCTTTGATTCATGATAACATAGCTCTTGTAGGAAGAAGAGGTGGGGGCATAGACACAGAAGAGCAGGGATCTCATGAATACTAATGAGGCGATTCAATTCCACTGTGGAAAGCAAAAGATAATATACATCGGTTCCTTTTGCATAGCTCCTCTGTCCTTCTCCCTCTCCTAATAACAATACGTTAGGAACATATGAAAATAGCCAGCAGAAGAAGGCCTATTTGTCTATCTAGTCTGCTTGATTTGCAGAGCCCCTTGTCAAAACTGTTGTGGTCTTCCTGCCTCACTCCATCAACCCTGATCCCCGCCTTTGCACGCTTCCTGGCCTCCCACGAGTGACCCTGACTCTCCTTTAACCCTCTCCTCCCTTGAATCCCATCCATGGTCTCCAGAGTGACAACCCTTTCACCACTCATTTTGTGTAGAAGCTCTCCTGACCTTCTTAAACCTTCCACATAAAAACTCTCAAATAGACTTCAGGTAAGCACTCTGGAAGGGTGATGCCCAACTCAAAACATGAATTCTAGACTTCCATACAGTTAAGCACAGCACACTATCGTTGGTTTATATGTATTTATTTGAATTTTGGTAATCTATTGAGCCTTCTGAGACCATGCAGTCCCTTTTTCAGGGGCGACCCAGGCAGACAATACAATACAATATATAGAACAGGAAACAAATAATGAGCAGACATGTTACATACAGCAGATAAACAATCAGCACACAGTTGACGAGAGCAGCTAAACAGCAATGAGTGAACTATAAAGTCATGGGATGGGCAGGTAGCAAAGGTTGTAACATTGCATAAATAATATAAATAAATTACAAGTATGCAGTGAGATTTACAAGATTTACAGAGAAATATACAGATTTACAAAAGTTAAATTGTAGTAGATTTCATTTAGATTTATTCAGCACAATATAGAAAAATAGTAGGATTAGGGTGTAAATAATAGAGTAGAGAGAAAGCTTGCTTTGAAAAATGCACCTGAGATAAATAATTTGAGAGAAAATAGTGTATAGTGAAGGCAGGTGTTAGCGAAAGCAAATGCAGGATGGAGGTTTAAGCAAGTGTGAAGCAATCAATTTTTTGAATAGTGATAGGGAAGGGCAAGAGAGAGAGGTGAGGCGGAAGTGCATTCCATGCAGTGGTGACAGAGTAGGCGGAAGGAACGCCTTCCAGCGAGACGGTGAGGTTTCGGGTTGCTAGAATAGATAATGTGAATGACCTGAGTGGCAAACAATTTCTTTGCAACAGACAATTTCCTTAGACAAGGTGGATTGAAAAAATTCACTAGTTTATATACAAAGCATAATGTGAGATACTGTAGCTGAGAGTCATAATCCGCCAATGTAGGGTAGTCATGATGTCACAGTTGTGTTTTCTAGGATCGGCCCTAAGGCAAAGTGCTGATTCTGTAATAGAGTTGTCGGAGCTTGGCAATGGATGAAGATTGAGCAGAGAGAAGTAGGGTGCGCCATAGAAAAGTATGGGAGGAGGGATCTGGAAGCACTTTTCTGGCGGCGGTGGTGGATAAAAGGGAAGGAAATGGTATAACGGACATAACTTCTGGTTGATAGTTTTAGTTAACAAGAAGACATAGGTCTCTAAAGAGAACGCTGAGTCAAGGTGCAGTCCTAAATATTTAAAGGTTTGAACTAATTCTATGGAATCACCGGATATTGAGCAGATTTTGAGAAGGTATTGTGAAGATGCTATAGATATTTTGGAGGAGGGATTGTGGAATACCATGGCTTTGTTTTTCTTTTTTTTTTTTTTTTTTGTATTAAGAATTAGGTTATCTCATGAACCATGATTTGAGTGTACTGAAATCAGAATTAAGACTTTGATTTAGCCAGTCCATATTTTGGAGGAACAGAATAGAATGGTGTCATCAGCTTATAGTTGCACTGATGCACCACCACAGGAGTTGGAAAGCTCGTTAATGAAGAGCGAGAAAAGTAACAGCCCTAGGATAGATCCCTGGGGTACATGTGATATAGGCCTGAGAGAAGACGGTGATCTGGACCACTTCACCCTTTGGGATCTCCCAGTGAGCTAACTCTTTAGCCAGGTTAGCTAAGCAGTCGAGATCCAGGAGGTTAAGCCTGCTTAGTAGGAGGTGGTGGTTGACAAAGTCAGAGGCCTTTGTCAGGTCAACAAACACTGCTCCTGTAACAAGGCTTTTGGCACTTGCATTGAGAATATCAGCAGAGACTTTTACAAGGGCCGTAGTTGTACTATAGTTCTTTCTAAAGCCATGCTGGCAGTCGTTGAGTAGGTGGTGTGTCTCCAGATAGGCCTGTAATTGGTTATAAAGTATCCTCTTGGATTTTAGCCAGGGGCAGAGGATTGAAACAGGTCTGTAGTTTTCGACTGAGAGACACCCTTATGGAGGGAGACTACCACAGCCACTTTCCATCTGCTTGGAGCGGATCTGGAAAGGAATGACCTATGTATTAGATTACAGATGGGTGCAGCAAGTACAGATGCCCCAGATTTAAGGAATTTGGACTCAGTGGTATCATGACCAGGGGAGCTGTCTTTCTTGAGTTTTGATAACCTGAGAACTTCCTTTTGGTTGTGGTTTTAAGTGAAATGCGGGCGTGATCCTAGACTAGCATGGGGATGGAGAAATCATTGGTTAGCAAAGATAGGAAGTGTACCTATCTAGGTCTGTGAAAATGTATTTATTCCCTCCGTGATGGAAGGGGGTCTTGTAGGAGGTTGCCATCTGACAGAATGGAACTAGGACACTGTGCTAATTTACCCTTGATTAAGGAGTAGATCTGTTTCTAAAATTCCTTAGGTTTGCTAAGGTTTTCTGTTTAGGGTGAGCGGTAGGCTTTTTGGCTTCCTGAAGCTTGGATTTGCAAGAGTTTAACTGTCGATAAGCTTACCAGTCAGAGTGAAGATGACTAGTCTTGAATGATTTCCAGGCAGCATCCCAGCTCTTAATGAGGGACCTTAATTCCTTGGAAAGTCAAGGAGCTTTGATGCCTTTGGACCTTCGCTTGGTTAGGGTGTGCCTGTTGATAACGCTGTGAAAAGTCGAAATAAAATAATCTAGGGCCTGATTGATAGTGGGAGGTTGGTAAGTGGGCCCTAATAAGCATTGTTAATTGAGGTCAGAAACTCATTTTTTAAATGTGTCCTATTTCTGGACTCTAGGATTTTGCAAGAGGGTGCTTCAAAATTGTTGAGCCATACGCAGTTGACAGGAGAGTGGTCACTGATGCATTTGGGAAATACGTTGGCTGATTTGATCCTGTTGGGGCAATTGTACACTATCCAGTCTAAGAGCATTGACGTACAGTCCTACAGTTTAGTTGAATGGGGTCATTTATGTGTTGTGTGAAGTTATTGTCTAATAGGATTGCATTTTTTAAATGTTTTACTTCCAGATTTGGAGTGCAGCCAAAAATTCAGGATGAAATATGTTCGTAATACAGCTTCATTCAGCATAACTTCACATATGAAATTAGTATACAGAAAGCTAATTTCTTTAACGCATCTTGAAATTTAGGTGGCAAAACACTGCAACATTAAAATGGCACACAGGCAGTGGACTGATCAACCCAGTGCTTCGTGATGTAAATCACTTCATCAGGGGTGACAAATCAGTATAGGACCAGTTCTGAATACCCAACTACTTAATTGGGAAACAAATTGAAATGCACATTGAAGCCCCTCATCCCCTCACGACAGCCCTCTTTCAGAGGAGGAACAAGCCCCATCACCCTGATGTCTGCCAGGACCTACCTTTTTCTGGCCGTCTTCCTCAGGAGTGTCCCCAAAGCCTCACTGAGGCACAGATCCAGTTCAAGTCTGCATGCACAGTTGGTCGGGTGCTGCGCCTGCAGGTTCTCCTCTTCGCCCTGCCACCGGCATTTTCCTATTTTCTCCCCATGGAATGCACTGATGTGAAGGCACACACGTCGTCCTGCCACATGCCCCTGCCTTCTTAGTCTTGGGCTGCCTTTCTCCTTGCTTCCGCCAGAGGTCAGGCGAGCAATGATTCCCCAGAGGGAGGAGAGCAGTCCATGGACACTCGGTCCCGCCTCCCCCCTCCGGCTGGCCCTCCTACACCTCGGTCTTGCTTCCGAACCTGGGTCATTGGCATCATGAGTGGTAGCGCACTGCTGTGTTGATGAGCCAGCAGCACTCCTAATTTTTGATGCTGCATTTAAACTGGTCAATTAACCCATAGTAAGGTAGTCTTTGGTAGTTCTTTTTCCTACTCTATTTTGGGGTCCCCATGACCCAAACATATAACATCCCCTTAAGGGGTGGCTGGCTCCTTCTCCCTGGGTAAGACACAGATATGGCACACTGATGAGTCCAAATGAGGATGAAACACATGTATGTGTCTGCTGTTCTTAGCCTTTGCTGATTGCACTATGAGGCCTGCTGGCACTGTGCAATTTTGCTTAAAGCTGAGCCAGTCTAAATACACTCATGGAGATTTACATATGTTTCCCATGATGCTTTGCATTATGGGGGTATGTCTATTGTGTTTCCTTTAAAACTGGGCTGTATGGCTAATATCCTCCGGATAACCAATGCCTCTGGGCATTTGCTCTGGAGTTCTTTTGTAGTTCTTTAACCCATAGTAAACCCTTTACTTTAAAGAGTTGTGAGCTAACAAGAAAACTGCAGCGGTTCCAACTCCAAAAGGAAAAACTTAATGAAAAAAAAAAAAAAAAAAAGGCTTTATTCATTAATATACTGATAGTTCCCAAAAATAACGTGAACCCCTAGGCAGCGCTATCCCTAGAGTTACTACCCCTGCCTTGCCTGGCCACCACAACGTTGAGGGGCCTGGATTCCCAAGATTTCTTTAAACTGGTACTTTTCCAAGGTATTACAATTGACACAGTGCCTCTACCCAGAGTTTAGTTTTAAATGGGCTGGTATGGAACCTGGTAGAACCCCCTGGGATGCTGTACCACCCACTATAACCGTAAGTCACCCCAAAACATGACCAGATAGCATTTCCCCATATTTCTTTTTTTTTTTTTGCATAATATTTTTATTAATTTTGCAAGCCAGAACTACCGCACTAGGGGAATACCAAGAGCCTAATGACAGATTACTCTCAAAATAAAGTTCATAAAAAATGCATGCAGCCAGGAAGCACCCAGGGTAGTCTATAAAGGAAGGTCCCCAAATGCCACATTATCGTAGTGACCAATAAGGTCAAATGACTCCTATTATAAATGTAAAATACCAAGCAACAATATAAGAGGTATTCCCAGTTCCCAGAAAACCATAACAATTATTGCCTGTGATGTTTTATAACAATATTATTTGAAACTTCAAGGTGAAAATCTTCTACTTTACAGTATACAACAAATAAAGTAAGGCAGTATCTTATAACTTCTACAATGGGCAAGGCTCATACAGATAGAAACAGCAGCCATGTCCCAAACACAAAAACAGTCCCCAGCCGGAGAGAAAATATCCCAAATGTCCATATGACTGGAAGCAGTATTAAGTCCCCAGAGCCATAGAAAACCAGGATCACGTCACCAATTCAAAATGGCATGTACAGTTAGGGGGCTCGAGGGTGGAAACCAACCATCACAAAGTAGCAAGACCAGTGAGGGTGCTATAGTTAGTAGAGTTCCATTAATAACTGGCAACAACGAACAGTCTAAGGAAGTGCACCCACCTCGACAGTCATCAAACCTCAGGGTCGAAAAGAAAGAGTTACACCACCAAGGAGCAGCCCCACTCAGTCCAGAGGCTCCACTGCCACCAATCCAAAATCATCAAGCAGGCGAGAACTAATGATGGAGAATAATCCTCATCGGAAACCTCTTCCCCTCAGCTTCAACATTTAAGTCCTCTTCGATTCGAGACACCAACCTTTCAGCCTCCTTCAGATCATTAAACAGATACTGATGCCCATTCCAAGTGACCGTAGTTTAGCTGGCAGCAATAATTGATGCTGTAATTTTAAAAGTCTAAGGCGTCCACGAATCCCATCAAAAGCTTTCCGATGCTGCGGGTACTAAATGAAAGATTGTGGAAGAGCTGAATCGTATAATTACCATATTTTAAGTCCCGACATCATCTAGCCAACTGGAGGGTTCTGTCTCTGTCCCCAACCCCAGTACAGACCACCATCAAGGTTTGCAGTGAGAGCAGAGGCAGGTGCTCCAGCTGAGAGGAGTTAGCGGTAATATTTCTCAAGGGAAAGTGGGGGTCTGCCTCTGATAATCCCAAACTGCAGGCAATAAAGTTCATGCAGATGCCAAGCAATCTTCACTATCTGCTCCCTCCAATAAGCCTATTATCCATGAGGTTCCATTCCGGCTTGGTTCTCGACATGTTCTAAATGTTGGTGTAACAGAGAATTCTCCTTTATCAGCTTGGTGACCGCCTCCACAATTTTACTATAGGTAGCTTCAGTTTTCTGATGCCTGCCACGCACATCCATCCGTGTCTCCAAGGCCACAACACGGGCATTAATACATCAAACTTCCAATCCAAATCCTAGACAGTCTTCACCAGTTGCTGCAGCGTTGTTTGAATGGTGGCTAGAGTAGCTTATCCCAGTGGTGAATCGGCCGAGGTTGCGCCAAAGAAAATTACAATTGGTACCTCTACAGTCTCTGATAGGCATACTATCCTTGATTCACTCATAATCATTTTGCCACTGCAGCTCTAGCCTTTGATTCTGCCCCTCAAGCAGTCTCCACACGCAACTAAGTGTACAGGAACATGAAGTGTACGACACTAGTGCAACATTCTCTCTGTGGCCTGTATCCTTGAAAGAGGTTGAAGACCTACTGTTACAGCTGGACAGCAGGAAAAGTGCTGGGACTGACCCTCTTGACCCTTTTTCCTGAAGATCAGTACTTGAGTCCTGGCTGTGCCAATCACGCACCTCTTTAATCTATTGCTCGTGACAAGGAAATTTCCTCCCATATGGAAAACTGCCCATGCAGTCCCTCTGTTCAAATCTGGAGATCCCAGTGATCTCAATAATTATAGGCCTATCTCCTGCTTCCCACCCTGTCCAAACTGTTGGAGAAACTAGTGAGTTCTCAGCTTAGGAGCTACCTAGAAAATTCAAATCTGCTTAATTCTCTACAATCAGGTTTCAGACCACGTCCACAGCACCATCTCAGTATTAGCAGGTGACTAATGACTGACAGTGTGAACTCTATGCAAAGAACCTTGTTTGCGCAGTTTTCAGACTAAGCAAGGCCTTTGATATGGTCAACCACGGCTTGCCTCTTTCTTCTCTCCAGAGTATTGGGCTGGAACCTCTATCACTGAGATGGTTCTCTAACTACCTTGCAGGCCGATTCCAACAGGTAAAAGCGGAGGGGAATTATCACCACTAAAATCCTTTGAGAGGTGTACCTCAGGGGTCTATTTTGGGTCCCTTGTTTTTGCAATTTACATCAACAGAATTGATGCCAGTATGAAAAATGCTAATATTCACCTCTTCGCTGATGATACAGTGCTTTATATCCACAGACCCACCCATGGAACAGCCTGTAGTGATCTACAGCAGGAATTCAATCATCTGTAACTACAGCTCCTAAATCAGAAATTACTTCTAAATGCCAAAAACCAAGGCAATGCCATTTTCACCCTTTGTTTATGCAACAAATACATCAGTTGGAACATTTCACAGTTAACCACACTGTTTGCTGAACCATTGAAATTAGTGAGACAAGTTTAAATATCTGGGGTCTGGATTGACCACAAACTTTCATTTCTAGGGTCGTGGATATGATGTTTAATCCACACTGTCTGGCAGGTTCCTTGCCACTTTAAATCTTGCGGACGTCTTCAAGCTGGCTCCTCCCACCCCGGGTGGTAAAACCCTCGGCTCCGCCTCATGACACCACATCTTCCTTACCGCTTGGAAGCTCGGTTCCCTACTTAGCACTCTCCGTTTTAGGCCTGGATCCTAATTTGGAAGTTCTGAAAATTATTTTAAAATTCTCTAGACTTGCGTCTTCATCTTCCCTCACGGCTGTGATGGATAAATCCACTCCGGCTTCCGTTGGTGCCCTTGCAGGCAGAAAATGTCCCAGACCGACCCGCACTCCATGTGCGTCTATTGCCTGGGTCTTGCACACGATCCGCAGGCCTGCGATCTCTGCAAATCCTTCATGGCTTTGGTTCTGAAAGACCGCGGTGCCCCATTCCAACTGGAGTGCCTCAAGAAATGGTACCCGCTGGTGAAGTCGAAGGAGGCCTGTTGGGTGGTGTCCCGCGGCTGTGGGCTCAGCGGAGCAGCTGGAGCAGTTGATAGCCCTCTGGAGGAGGAGGCGGCCCTGGCCGTCTTCTTCCTCCTTGGCCTCTGGCGTTTATCCCGCCTCCTTGGGCTCCTCCTACACTGCTTCTTTCAAAGAGCTTTGTCAGTCCCTCTCCACCAAGGGAGAAAGACCCTCGGGACACTCGGTAGGTCAAGAAAAAGGAAACGAAAGGTAAGTCCCACCATCGACATTCATTGGAGCGGAGAGATCCCTCCCCGGATCGTCGGCTCTCTATTTTGGTCGAGGTTGTGGCTAAGGCCGCTGGTTCATGGTGTCCCCTGCCGGTCAGGCAGGCGAGATGCCCATCGATGCGGTCGAGATTTTCTCTACCCATTGGACGGGTTGTCGACTGGAGAAGCAGACAACCCTTCTTCACTGGTTCCCCAGTGGTTACCAAGGACTTGCCTGTGCCTCCTGTGCTAAAATCCCTGGTTAGGACCCTGAACTGAGGGATGTAGCGGTTTCCTGCCCCCTCTTCGACCCACCATCGGCAACCCGGCTCTTGTTCTCTTCCGCTGGGTAGGTCCCGCTGACATCGGCGGTCTCGGTCCTCGCATCGCTGAAAGCGCCATCGCTGCTCATCCTCATCGTCCTCTTCGAGAGGATAGGCTCTGACACAAGTTGCGTCGGCGCTATGGAGACATGACATGGCAACAACTCTTGTTAGCTGGTAATAAGCCGACTCAGTCGCCTTCTCCAGCCATTAAGTGGTTTGTTGCCTGAATGACGAGAAGCAACACCTCGTTGTAGTCAGGAAACACGACCGCATGGCTCGGTTGCTCAGCGAAACCGGCTGCTCCACCGATTGTGGTGAACCACTGCCTCCTCAACCTAAGACTGGGCCCCACCAAGGATTCTCTGTCGGGTCAGGGCTTGCTCCACAGGTTGTCTGTCACCCTCACTCCCGATCGGCTCTGCATGTGGGGGTGGCTCAGGTGCTTGGCAGCTGTTCGCGACTCCTTGAGTCAGATGATGACTCCTTGTGCTCAGGCCCCTTGACCTGGAATCTACAGGGGGTCAGTCAGTGGGCGAGGGCCCATCCTCGTTCTTAGATCCTTGACTCATCTGAGAGTCCACTGGGATGCAGCTCGAACTCCACAGAAATGGGCCAGTTATCCCTCATGGAGATACTAGACTGAGGATTCCCCACAGAGGCCTTCCTGTGGCGAGCCATTGTTGGCCCAGCCCTGGAGTTGTGGCAGCGACCTGCATCCTGTCCTGTGCCTTCGGCTAGAGTAGCTCTGAAGTCACGCAGTGCCCACAGGTTCCCTCTCCGTTTTTTCGAGCACCCCTCTGCGGAGGAGCTGGTGACCAATAGCGTTTTCTGGTGTTCCGGGAATGCTTGGGACACGGACAAACTGCCTGAACAGGAGTCCAAAAGCTGGACTACTCAAGGCAGAAGGTTTCGCTGCTTCCTCCTAGTTCTTGACAGGCTAGCTTGGCCATGCTGATGGCACATTTTCCTACGCCCTTAAGGGTTCCTGGATGAGGTGATTCCTCATCTCCGGCTGACAAAGGCGATGGTCAGCAGGTGTGGGATCAGGGAAGAAGCGGTGGCCAAACAGCTCAAGCAGCCGGGATATTGAACTTGTGCCTGGTCTGGTCAGCGAGCGGCAGTGGCCGTGCGCCCGCAGAGCTTGGCTGTGGGCTCCACCTTCACAGCGGATACCCAGTACAAGCTGGCAGATGTTCCTCCTGGGCACCGACTTGTTCGGGCCGGGTGGAGGGCTATCTCCAGAGAATCAAGAAGTCCAGTGCCACCCTGACTCGGTCACGCCTGCTCAGAAGGAGAAAGGCCGCCAGCAGCAGTAGCTCTTTCGCCTTCCGCCTAGCGGGCACGCCCGCCCAGCAGCACCAGCATCAGGGCCAGCAGGCTCACTTGGTGCCCTAGGGCTAAGTCTGCTGCTTCCTCTAGTAGGAAGCCTGGAGGGAAAGTTCCAGGTGGTCCCTCAGCCAGACATCCCTCCAAGCCTGCCCAGTGACGGGCTGAGGTGCTGCCTCCCCAACCTCGCTCACTCCTCCCAGGTTCCCATGGGACGGCCAGCTACTCTTTCCGCCTGGTCCACTTATCACCATGGACCGTTAAGTGCTGGAAGTGGTCGGCCAGGGGTCTGCCTCTGGAATTCGAGCAGTCCCCTCCCAACGAGCCATCGCCCCACGGGCCACGTGTCTCCAGCCTCTCTGTTGGCCTGTTGAGCCGACATTGCTCTGCCTCCAGAAGGAGGTAATCAGTGAGGTGGCGGATCCTCCTCCAAATCTGGGGTTTGTGTCCAGGTACTTCCTGGTCCCAGGCGGACGGGGACTGGCACCCCATTCTCTATCTGCACGACCTGAACAAGTTCCTAAGGCTGCGCAACTTCAGGATGGTCACCTGGCTCAGATCATTCCATCCATGGAACTAGACATGTGATCTCCAGGATGTGTTTTTCACGTCCCAATCTGTCCGTTCTCATCAGTGATTCCTCCACTTCAGAGCAGAGGGATCACTTTACGAGTTCTGGGCCATGCCCTTCAGCCTTTCTCCAGCTCCCAGGGTCTTCACCAAATGCATGGCAGTGGTGACAGCATTCCTGCGGCACCAAGGGGTCCGGATGTACCCTTACCTGGACAACTGGCTGATTGCAGCCCCTCCAGGTTTGAGGTGGAGCGGTCCAGGGTCTCGCCCTCAGGTCTGCTCTCAAATTGGCCTCCTGATCAATGAGGCAAAATCAGAACCTCGTGCCATCGGAGGTGATTCAGTTCATCATGGCAGAGCTCAACCTCTTCAAGCCAGAGCCCGGCTCCCGCGGACAGGGCCGAGGTCCTTTCCTCTTTGCCCCATCATTTCTGGTTGGGCAACTGCGCTCTGTCCGGGACTTCCTGCACCTTCTGGGCCTCATGGTAGCTTGCACCAGCGTGGTCCGTTGGGCCCGCTGGCATATGCATCCCTGCAATAGGGGCTGGCCCACCAGTGGTCACAGTGCCCGGTCCTTGGACCAGCCAGTGACCGTGACCCATAAGATGTGGGATGGCCTGCAGTGGTGGCTCATCCCAGCTCATCTGCAGGAGGGTATTCCGTTTGTCCTCCCAAGCCGACGGTCACTCTATGACCGATGCCTCTCTGATGGGTTGGGGTGCCCATCTGGAGGATCTCCGCCCATGGCCTCTGGTCCCCCAGGAGTCTCGATGCCATATCAACCTGCTGGAGCTTGAGTGATTTGACTAGCCCTCACCGCTTCACTCCATTTGTATGGGGTCAGGTGGTTCAGGTCCAGACGGACAACACCATGACCATGTACTATCTCAACCGTCAGGGCAGAACACACTCCTTGTCTCTGTGCAAGGAAGCTCTGCATTTGGGCTCTTGTGATCAGCCTGGAGGCGGATCTCCTAGCCATCCATGTGGCAGGAGCCTCCAACAGTCTGGCTGATGCCCTCAACTGGATAGGCGCTGCATCGCACGAGTGGTCTCCTGCCGGAGGTAGTGCAAGACCTGTTCTCCCATTAGGGTACCCCTCAAGTGGACCTGTTCACCTCCAGGAGAATGTGAAGCTGAGGCTGTTTCCGCACGCCTACCATCTCAGCAGTGGCTCGCTGCAGGGGATGCCTTCTCAGCCGTGGACCCCGGGCTCTTTTACGCCTTCCCTCCATTTCTCTTGATCCACAAGGTGCTTCTCAAGGTGAAGAGGGCAGCACAGGTGAGTCTGGCAGCCCCAAACTGGCCTCACCACTTCTGGTACCTAGATCTTCTCAGCCTCAACTCCAGGCTCCCAAGGCAGCTTCCAGCCCGCCGGACCTGATCTCAGTCGACAAGGAGGAGGTTCTCCACCCAGACCTTCAATCTCTGCACCTGACAGCCTGGTTACTTAGCGGCTAGAGTTCCAGGCCTTGGGTCTTTCGATGGGGTCCTCAACATCGTTGAGGCGTCCCGTGGAGTCGACCAGAAAATGCTACGCCTTCAAATGGAAGTGATTCTCCATTTGGTGTCAGGACAAGGGGTTGGATGCCTCTTCCTGTCCATTGGCTAGTATTTTGGACTACCTGTGGTCCCTTTCTCAGAGAGGCTTCGGTCAACGACCCTTAAGTGCACCTGGCATGCATCTCTGCTTACCGAGCGGGCAGCAGGCAGGCGGTCGGTGGTGCAGGAGAAGGTGGTTGGGCGCTTTTTCAAGGGCTGAGCCACATATCCTCTAGTGCAAGAACCTCTGCCTCCATGGGATCTACTGCTGGTATTGGCTTAGCTCATGGGCAAGCTATTCAACTGATGATACAGGTGTGACATCTCTCACTCGTGGAAGACCACCTTCTTGGTGGCTATTACATCAGCCAGAAGGATGGGAGAGCTCCAGGTGCTTTCCATCAAGTCTCCCTACCTGGTCTTCCACAGGGACAAGGTTGTCCTTCGCCCCCCCAGTTCCTTCCGAAGGTGGTGTCGGAGTTTCACCTTAACCAGGTGTTGACTCTGCCTGTGTTCTACCCCAGTCACACCTTGGATGCGGTACTGGCTCCATTCTTTGGACCCTAGAAGAGTGCTTGCTTATTATAAGGAGCGGACGGCAAGTTCATGGAGAGGTTCACCAGCTGTTTGTCACCCTACGCTGAAGTCGCACCTGGCAGTCCTGCAGCCAAGCGGACAATAAGCGGGTGGGTCACCTCTGCATAGCTCTCTGCTATAGGTTATATGCATGGAGCCTCCCAAAGGGATAAGAGCTCATTCAACCTGCCATACACGCTGCTTTGGTGGCTGCTTCTAGGGACGTTCCTATCCAGGAAATCTGCAGGGCTGCTACCTGGAAGTCAGCACACACCTTCATTTCCCATTACCACATTGACCTAGAGTCATGCCGGATGCTGGTTTGGGACCTCGGGTCTCCAGTCCATATTTCCTAAGTAGGGTGCAGACCTTGCTTCCCTTCTCCGGAGAACTACTAGAGTCTGCCAGACAGTGTGGATTGAACAACATATCCTGCCCTAGAAATACTGGTTACTCATTCAGGCTGAGGTTCTAGGAGTGGTATATGTTGTTCATCCACACGACCTCCCTGGCTTCAACGCCAACCTGGCTTCCAGCGGGCTAGATCTGGCATCATGGGGCAGAGCCAAGAGTTTTACCGCCTGGTGGGTGGGAGGAGCCAACTTGAAGACCTTCTGGCAAGATTTAAAGCGCAAAGAACCTGCCAGACAGTGTGGATGAACAACATATACCACTCCTAGAACTCCTGTTATAGGTGAGTAACCTGTATTTATTGATCATATTGAGGCTCAGGCTGAGATTTGGTCTCTTCTACAGGATTAAGCACTTCTTCACTAAGGATGCGAAGAAGAGATTGGTGCAAACCACCTTCCTTTCCTTGACTGATTATGCAGACTTTCCCTGTAGTCAAGGTCCCATCACCGCTTAGCTTAACTGGACATGCTGTACCACCGAGCCTTAAGGTTCATCACCGTCTCCCCCTACTCTGTGCATCACTGTCTTGCTATACAGCTGTGGGTTGGTCTCTCCCTAAACTATAGACGGCAGAGAAACGCTGCCCTATGGACCTATAGTGCCATCATTCAGAAGCTACCCTCTTATATTTCAGATTGTTCACTCTTGAGCATCGTACCCATGTACGAGCTGAGAAGTGCCCTATACATTTCTGTGACTGTGCCCAAGGTCGGATCACGATTTGGCCAGTCTGCCATAAGTTGTATTCTACCACTACTGTGGAATAAGTTGCAAAAACTCTGAAACTGTTCCGCCTCTAGCAGCGTAGCAGCATTTAAAACAAGTTACAATCGCCTCCATCAAGGAATCTTGTAACTGTTTCCACTGATACCTGCCCTCTCAAGTTTTTGGTGTCTTCCTTGATCCTAGTCTTGTGCACTAAAATCAAAATCCTTCTGTTACTGTCACCTTAGCATCCTGTCATCTCAGTTACTTGCTTCATCACTTACTCTTCTAGGTTCTGTCTCCAGGAGACGCCAATCATTTAGAAGAGACAACTGTCCTGTTAAGTCTTCCTTTGCTGTCCTCTTATCATCCTGTCCTTCCCCTATCTTTTCCTACTTCTTCCCAGTGTACTTCCCAGCTTGCCATACTGGTTTGGTATGGTGGATGTTGCCCTCACGTGGGGAGCCTAGCCATTCAATTGACCCACACTACCCTGTCCGTGTAGATCTTATGCTAGTATACTACCCCACCCTGGAGTACGATACTTTGCATTATGATACACTTTTAGGCCCCCTGCTTCCTGTGGTCCCAACTGGGGTCTTCTACTATTGTGAGCTCTTTTCTCTCATCCTCTCCCCTCCCACTTCCCCCTACCTCTATATAGTTATCCCTTCCTCTCCCCCGCCTTTATATTCACCTGTTCCAACAACTATTATGTATCCTCTCATGCTGACCCTTGCTCAGTTTCAGGTCTAATGTAAATATTATCTATTCCCACTGAAATGCTTATACATTTTTGTTGTTTTGCTGTATATGTTGCCATATACCGCCTTCCTGACTGTTATTCTGTTAATTGTCCTGTCTCCAGCTCAATTTGAGTTGACTGGTATTGTTGTAACCTCTGTGTCCTGTATTGTCTTATTGTTTAATGTCTAGGTCCATCTTGAAAATGAGCTTGCTCAATGATGTTCGCTAGTTAAATAAAGATTTTGATTTGATTTGATTTGCTGCTTTCTCAGGTTGAGTAGACCTATCACGCTGCTGACTTTTAGGTGCAAAAAGTCTCGTTGCAGACGAGTGGACCCCCGCGATTTGCCCATTTTGTAACTGAAGTGTTCACCTTCACATCAAAATGATTTTGAGCAGGAGAAACAGCCAAAATAAATATAATTAGGAATTAACAGTGGCTCTGGGAGCTCGAGATTTTGCTGCTTCCTTCTGGCTCAGCCAGCAGCCCCCATTTCCCCACATTTCAGTACCTTTCACTATTTAGAGGCTTGATCCTAATATGCTCACGACATGGGTATCTGCACAAACAACAATGAACAATTTATTTATAGGGGACAGGGCTTAAGAATGGGGGAGGAGTAGAAGTTATGCAGTACAGTATTTACAATATTTACAGGCAGATTAGAAGTGTTTGGATACGTGCTGGTGAAACCCTCCAGCTGGGCAGGTACGCTGCACTGTTAAATCAAATTGCAATCACATATTGTACCAGCCATCTAAGGTGACCAGAGCCTGCCTATCTAGCTAAACTGCATAAATTAGATGACACAGAAACATTTACTTTTGCCCACACTGGTACCAGTCCCAACATTTGTATGAGACCCCACAATCCCAGCCTTAAATCTGGGTACCCTAGCAACCAAAGTCTAGTTAAAGGTGCAGCCTGATGGATGGTGCAGCTGTATGGTGGCCGCTAGATTAAGAAGATTTTAAATATAGATCTTTAAGGATGCAAGGAAGGCCCTGCATTCTGAGGGCTGAAGACTCTGCAGAGTAACCAGCCGGTTACACTTGGTTTAGCACAATTATCCTTTCCTGAACATTCGGCATATTGTGATCCTGGCATAGTCAACACATTTACAATGTCAGCACATTTAATCCTGTAAATTCTTCAGCCCTGGACAGCAGGGCCACCATGGTCCTTTCTTCCAATTTAAACCTTGCAATGGGTAATTGTTCCTAGGGCTAGGGTGACTCAGTCCTGTACATCCTGTATCTGAACACAGTTGCATTATCAGTACCATTTTGTTTTCTTGGGTAACTTGAGCAATTACGGCAGTTCTTGCACAACGAAATTTCCATGTCTCAGTCCCAGCGTGGCAAATGGCTGAGGTTCACAGCTTCCACGGGACGTCTTGACCAATTACTGGACCTCCCAGGCATAGCTAGGATGAGTCCGGTTCTGAGTGCTCCTTCTAGTCCTTTAGGCACTTTAGCAATTACTACACATTTCAACACATTTGTATGATTTGGCTTATCTCTTGGCCACTTGGCTCATACAGGTCCACCCTGCTGGGTAATGATGAAACATAGCAGATGCAGGTGCAGACCACACAAACAGTTTCAAACAGTTAAACAAGTCTCTATGGCATTGGCAGCCCCAGTAAGCTTTCACTTTCCTTGCACCAGGTGCTACAAGTTTACTTCCACTCAGGCTCCTTACGGAAAGGTCCTCCATCATCAAGGTTCCTGAAGTCTTCAGTTTTCTCACCACTGAGGCAGATTTAGCTCTCTCACCACTGGCTTGACATCAAGTTGCAGGCCTACGTTTTCCCAAACATAGAAGGGATGGGCTAGCCCCTGGAGGACATTTTTTCTGGCGACCCCCAGGCTAGGCAGGCTTCACTTTAAACTAAACTAAATTATTTACTGGCAAAGAACAAAAGCACCCTCCCTTTGTGGGAGGGGCTACACTGGATCACCAGGTCCAGTTGCGTTGCTGGGAGCCTGAGCCCCCACTCCTGTGGGGACTCCCTTTCGAATCTGAAAAATCTGCTGAAACAGTCTTTTATGGGGCTCTCATGAGGCTCCCTATTGGCTGAAGTTGTTGGTTGCTTTGGCTCTGATTGGCTGGAAGGCTTGTCAATCACAAAATGAATTATTCATAAAGCTTCCTCGATGCACAGTTGGTTTGCTATTTTGCGCTGAAATTGGGTCCCTACAGTTCTCCAGAAGCACTTGCTACTTTCCCATGAGCTTTGGCAAAAGTCCCACAAGTCCTGGCTTAAGAATCCTAGTTCTCATTTGGCTGTGGCTGCTCTGTAATGGCTGCTCGACACAGTCCCCTTAATGAGAATTAACGCAGACCCAAATAAAGTCCTGGTGCAGCCAGAATAATTATTTAGTTTGCCCAGATGCCCTACAGTTCAATAGCCACATATGTGTCCTTAAAGAAGACTCCTGTATATTTATGATTTGATATGTCTGATGTATTTTTATACATTACATCAAGTACTGTACATATGTCGATAGATCAGCCATTTCTTCTGTTGCAACACATATCTAGAGTTTGAGGCTCTGACACAAGGTAGTAAATGTCAAGCAAGCCTCCATTTACATGCAAATGAGTCACTTGTAATACAGCCCTCCCATTCCTTGATGTCACTGCAGCAACAGTGCAGAACAAAACATAAGGGTATCAATGCTGTCTATCCTGATTTCAGTTTAAGTTTGCAGTGGCATAAGACAATTCTGTCATGCAACTCACACAGGGAGTGGTACCTGTAGCCTTATTACTCATATGTAGAGCAAATAATACATCTAATAGATGCATTCACAGGAAACAAAAGCTGTTCCTGTACTGATCATTTCTCTCTGTGAGACAGTTGTAACATGTTGTGGAAAGCAGTAGACTGAATGAGTTAATCAACCAATCAACCAACCAATCAATCGCGAGTCAGTCAGTCTGTAGTGAACCAGGCGAGCACACCCTTGAGAGGATTCATTTACAAGGCAGGCTTGAGCAGTTTCCCAAAGGATCACAGAAGACTGAATTCTTTCTTTGCACACAATTATACACTCCACTTTTAGCAGCCTGAAAGTGGAGAGCTAGATCACTTACTTTATAGAGTGTGTTGTTTTACATTTCAAATGCCTGCATATCTGGGTTCTGACTGGAAATACTAAGACACAGAATGCATATGACGTGGAGGAATGAGCTAAGCAAATACAAACACTGAGACTGATTAGTTTGTTTACCTACAACAGCTGAAGTGTAGTATCTGATTTGTGAGGGACATCCTACTTCAAATGCTGGCATTACAAAGGACGGGGCTGCCACAGCTTGTTTTCCGTACTTCAAAGTGAAGTGCTGTAGCTCTCACATCACTGCTAATGATTTATAATGGGAATGGGGGCACTGTCAAAGTCATGGACCTGAGGGGCCATCAGAGTTCCAAGGAGGTTAGGGGAACTTGTTAAGGTTAAAGAGTAAGGACTTGAGTAGGATTTGAACCAGAGTTCTCCAGTTCTTGTGCCTGTGCTTTAACCACTAGATTACTGTTGTTCCATATGCTGCAGCTGATGTCCTGGTAACCTATTCTTTGTTATAGCTGAACTCTTTATTGCCTTACATCAGCCAACCAATCACTGACTGCCTAGTTACAAAGGAAAGGGGCATTATATCGCACCTTTTACAGTACTCCGAGTCTCAACACATGGGTAATCCGTGTTCTCCTCCTCAGGCTGATGCACAAAAGAAATTCCAGAATCGAAATCCGATGCGCTCCTCCCTTGTGCCTCTCTCTCCTCCCCTGTAGCTCCCAAATTCCTCAGTACGAGTTCTTCCAGAGCTTATGATAATCCTGAAATGATAAATAAACTGACAATAGAGACCCTCAGCCGCCTCCTTTAGGAGTACCACCAGGTAGAAAGGCACACGACACAGTTTAACACTATGTGAAAAACATCCTTTACTTTTCATTGATTTGTATCGTGTATACAATCTTACATCCACACTGTCAGTGTAGAGTCTACTGCTTACTACCATACCTTCACTGAAACCAGCATTGCGCTTAAGCTCAACATTAAAGCCATTTGATTCATTATCCCACTGTGTCACTATGTTATGTTCCTCCTCAATGGGTGGGATACAGAGTGCTGTAGAAAGGTGCTCCTATAATCACCTTTACCAGGTGAGTAAACTACCATTTTTCAAGCTTGTGTCTCACTGCAGGTGTCAATTAAAACAGAGAATGCTGACACACACAGAACATAATAAAACAGCTATATAATGCTACTTAAGACTTTGTTGTACCTGAGTCATTTATTGGGTAAACTGTTTTGCTAACAGAAACATTAACACAACTCATACAGGCACTTCCTTATAGGCATACTGTATATACATGTCAAATCAGTGCTGAATCACACTCATATGGTCCTAGTCCCTATTAGACCTGCACTTCAGGATGTGCATAGCACTTAGAGTTCCCCATTACTGTGGTGGGGACCAAACATTGTGGGTTCTGTTTACTGGTGGAACAGCATTTAGTGCAGCAGCAATATCTGTTGCTCTGATGACATCATCCTCCAGCAGCATTGATGGTAAGATGGAGGAGAAACGCATTGATAACTTCTGGGGCTGTATATTTTATTTATAATCTAGATTTGACAGCAATAGGACTGCTAGCAACTAGAGGAGAAACACAACAGTTACACTATAAGCAGTTGGGAAAATATGGGTGTGAAACTATGGGAGGCTTCCCTTAATGTTTCTGCCCAACACAAGCAGTACTCTGTCTGTTTGCCTGTCGCTGCTGTCAATATTTTAAACCTGCTATTTACAGCAGGCTGTCTCTCTGAGTCCCAACGCTACTGGTGCAGCCAGGATTTATTATTTATTTATTTTTGAACATTTCCCTTGTCAACATTGTTCCCCTTCAAACATTTAACATAGCAGTCGATTTTACTTTGCACGTTATTTCTTTTGACAGCCGCCAAAACACTGCTTCTCTGAGGTCAGAAGCACCCCGTGAATATTCATGTGGGATCGGGCTCTGGCTCATTAATATTCATGAGTCTCGATCCTAATGCTTCGTGGCTCCTTAAATATTTAAGAAAACGGGCTCTCCTGTCCCTTGTTGTGGTCACCGGGTCCCATTTAGCAGATGGGGACACTAGGATCGCCAAACACTATCCCGCCGACCGAAATTGAGCAGTCGGGAGATCAAAGGCACAGTGATCTCCGCAACACAGGGGTGCCAGTCGGAGCAGTGGGAAGGTGACTGAAGACTTGAGTCCGAACTAGGCTGGATTAACACTGGGGCTGCTACCTGGGGCTATAAAGGCACAAACAGACTGGGGCACCAGGGGAAAAATAGACATCTGGAGGCTCTATGGAGGCATCAGAAATGGTTGCTATTGTGCTAAGTTAATCCCCAGATCGGGGATTACATAAAATTAGTTTCATAATACTATAGTACAACAGGTTCAAATCCCACCTGGGCCACCTAGAAACAAATCAATAAAACTGAAAGAAAAACAAGGAAAGAAAAATAATGATTAGAAATGGTATTACCAAATCAAAAATACTGTATTCAAATATAAATTATTCTTTAATCTCGGATGTGACGAAGATTTGCACATAACAAGTGGCACATGTAATACATAGACTAGAACATCACAGCTAACTTTTAAAGTTGCAAGAAATACCATAAAGTCCAAGACCACATCCCAGATAAGATGCTGAATTCGAACATGATTTAAACCCCTTGGCAATAGTGTGTACAATTTAAAGATCCATTTAGTTTCCAGCTGTTCCAAATGTTCTCTTGTCACTGCCTCTGTTGAGGTTAGCAACCTCACCACTCCTAACCTCGTAGTTTTGAGCAGTTTTAAAATGATATCCAGTAGAGCGGTTATACTTACAGTATTTGAATACTCAGATCTCAAATGTTCAAATATAAGCGCCCTCGCCTTTGAGTAGTTTTACCAATATAATATATATTACAAGAGCACCATGTGGCATAAATGACATGTGCTTTTACAATTAAAATGTCTTCTCTGAACATTATTGTTAGAATCAGGATATTGTAGCACTTTGCTCCTTACAGCATATTTACAAGCACAGGTGCCGGTTATATGGGCCAGTGGGGCCTGGGCTGCAGGAATAATCTGAGAAGTGGGCCCAGCTCCACTAGTAATTTGCTAAGGCCTGTTTTGCTTTTGGCATTTATTTTTCTTCACTGACCTGCTGCTGTGCACGCCTCCCTCTGAGTGACTGGCTGTTCCTCCCATTAGTAGTGTTTTTTTTAAACTTGCAGGCACCAATAGAAAACTGAATGCACATGCATGCAAAATGGCGGCAGTCTCATTGGGCACTGGGCGGTAGCTCCACAGTGAGGATTTCAGTTCAGCTGGCCTAGGCGATCAGTCAACGCCAGCAAGACAGAGCGATCGGTCAGTCAACCAGGGTAGTGCACAGCAGTAAAGTCAGCCTAGTAGGCCATGTGGGGTCGGTGGTGTCAAGCATGCTGAGAACAGGACAGCCACTGCTGCCAAGGAGGAGGACTGTCATGGACAACCACTGCTGCTCCAAGTGACAGTATGGTTAGGTTCTGACTGACTCCTGCTGGGTTACTGAGGGTCTGCTGCCCATCTCTAGTCTTTGTATGGCCTGCATGATAAGTGAGTAGTGTGCCGAGGAAAAGACCTGCTCCACACCAACAATAAAGAAAGTTGTAATGGTAGTAGACTGTGCAGTGCCCCGATGCCTCTGGCTCCCCTGTTTCCACTGTACATCAGGTGCTATCTCTTGGAACTGCTGTGCCTTTCTTGGAGTTGGGAATTACAATTCCTGGAAGGCTCTGGATGTGGGGTGATTCCTGCTGCCTGGGCACTGTACAGATGCCTCTCCATGGTGTTCTTTTTCACTGTACGTTGGTTGGCAGAGGGTTTACCATTTGATCTGTTAAATGCTGCTGTAGTTGCTGCCCAAACATCCCAGAGAGGAAGCGATCTGATTTAAAGTTGGGTGTACCCACTGTAGGGACTGGAACTGTGGAACAAACTAATGATGTGGGAAACCTGTGCATGCCGAGGGGCAGAAAATCATTATTTCCTTTTTTTTTTTTTTTCTGGACTCTCCTCCTCCCATTCACCTCTTCCCCATCCCCAGGGACCGTTGTCATCTCTGCGGAATTTCACCCCAGATTGCCCACGGGCAGGGCCACTGGGAGGCCACCCAAGTACCTCTCTGAATGATGCCACCTTATGTAGTCTGGCAGTGGTGTGGATCCTCTGGTTTGGCTTTGTGGGGTCGAGCTCTGGATTTGCATTCCATTTTGTCACCCTAGTGATAGGAGGTGTGGCGTGCAGTGACATATGCATGCACATGCCCACGTCTGCACCCCTCCTGGAACTAAGCCTCACCTGTGCTGGCCCCCAGCTTCTGATAGGAGTAGGTTACTTCCCCACACCCCGAGGAGGAGAGTAGTCCGTCGGACGCTTGATCCTCCTCTCCCGGCCAGCCCTCAGACTCCCTAAACTTGCATCTGAACTCGGTCATTGGCATTGCAAGTGGAAATCAACTGCTGTGCTGGTGGGCTGGCTGAGGATCATTATTTCCTGTGGAGGTGATAACTGCCCTGTGAGTAGGTCTGATCCCTTATGCTACCCCAAATGGAGGCACTGTGCAAGCAGTAACCATGACATCCACAAGCCCTGTAAGCTTCAAGCCAAGAACTGAGGCCAGCAATTTAAAACATGCATCTGTGCTTCAAGGGCCATAAATGACCTCTGCACTTTTTAGATGAACATGTTCCAGAGCCAGAGTAATTCAGAACCAGTAGCTGCTACCAGCGCAAGCAATTGCTTTTGCCAGACAGGGTTTTGTATTACCATGCAAGCACCCTACTGATCAATAGGCTGATTGCCCAGTGACTGAAAGGCTCCAAACAAAGGGAAGAAGGAAAGTCCTCTCTCAGGGAGAAGTCCAGAAGGACTGAGGCATTTGCAAAGTATACTATGTCACCTTGCCTGCCACCAGGAGAGTTCTGCAGGCTTCCACACCGGTTCCTGATAAACTGGAGTTGCACTAGACCGCAGGTAACAAAACAGGGCATTGGTCCTGAAACTGATTGTTCTAGTTAGACAGCTAGGGTTTGGGCATCAGAAGCCCTGTATAGGACATATCTGAGTGCAGTTGAGGCATACGACCTGCATTTAGGCCATAGGGACTTTAGGACTACAATTTGCTTAACTGCTGTCTGCTTTATTTAGATGGCATTGAAGTCATTGATACTCCGCCACCTTACTAACATCTGCAGTAGTTTACATGAAAATGTCACAGCTGTCTGATACCACATAGACCTTAAGCAGCTCCCGGGAACAGGTTCATAGTTTTGGTTCAAGTTCCATGAGCCAAGGCCCTGTAGTGAACTTGCCACCCTCTCACGGGTGGAATGCAAACTTATTTCTCCTATGTGGTAGTCCAGTTTTCTTTTGAATATAGCTAAGCTGTTACTTTCAGTTGTCTCTTTGGCAGAGTATTCCACTTTGTAACAACTCTTTGAGTGTAGAATTTACTCCTTTTAATTGTTAACAAGTGCTCTCCTATAAATTTTGTGTGTGGGACTTAGCAGAGTGACTGCTCATGTGTCTTGTAAGTCCTATTGTCCCTAAGGCATAAGGATCGCTGATAGATATATAGATGAGGCAAAGTTCTCCTGCACGTGTATATTGTGTTGAGTACAGAGTCGGTCTTTGAAGTCTGTTATTGTAGCCCAAGTGATGTATTGACCTGATTTTTTTTTTTTGTTATCCTTCTTGGACCTTCTCCACTAATGTCTGAGTTTTTTATTCTGAGGTGCTAAAATTGAGTACAGTATTCCTAGTGGGGTGAACTAAACTGGTATAAAGTGGTATTATAGTCTCACTATCTCTACTCTTGATATTACTCGGAATGCAACCTGTTAACGCTCTGGCATTTTTTAACTATTTCTTGATTATGCCTCTGAATGACAGATTATCTGTAATTAATACTCCCAAGTCTCTTGAGTATTATTCTGGTGCATCAGCTAGGACGGATACTGTTTTATTTGGGGAGGATGTGCTGGGAGGCAATGCAGGCATAATGGGAGAACTCTTGTTTTGTTTAGTTAAAGGCAAGCCATTCTTGCCCTTGTAGATCCCTGTTCCTGTTCCGTCCAATAAACCTGTTCTCTTTTTGAATATTTTGTGTCTTAGTATCATTGCTGCTGTTTTATGTACTGTATATATTGTTTGGAGTGGGGGTGCTTATTAAGGAACTGCAGAGCGCTGGGATGGGTTACATTATTGTTAGTTCCAGGTGGACACGACCTAGATACTCTGTGTGCTAACTAGTATCCCATTGAATAAATTGTTACAAGATCCAAGACTCACCATGACCCCAGGGCCATCTATCCTATGGCATAATGTTATTTGGCAGTCCCGTTAGCCGCTACTAGGCTGTACCAGTGATTGGGCAGGAGTTGTATCGAATTGGCATGTATGGGGAAGGACCACAAGTAATTATTTCTAGTTGTTCCAGGCCTTGCCTCTCCCAGTAGGTGCCAGTGTGTTGGCAAAGTGTCTAGAAAAACTGATTCTGGAATAATAATAATAGTAAACTTTATTTCTGAGCAATTCAGAATATCAAAGCGCTTTACAAAATGAACAAGGTTAAAATAAGTAAATAGTTAAAATAGACAATAGTACAAAAACCTGATTAGTTCCTCGATTACAGAAGGCAAAGTTAAATAGGTATGTTTTCAGTGCTGGTTTAAAGCTGTCCACCATCGGCACTCCGAACCTGATGAGGTAGAGAATTCACAGGTAGGGTCTACATAAGCAAGTGCCTGAGCACCAGATAACTTCAGCCAAACCCTGGGAATCTCCAGCAATCCCTTGTTGGTGGAGCAGAGGGCTAGAGGGGCAGTAAGGCCGAGAATCTCTTATAAGTAGTGGTGGGCCCAATCCATGTAGGGCTTTATAGATCAGCAAACCAACCTTGAAGGTGGTTCTCCACCATACTGACAGCCAGTGCAGCTCCTATAGCACAGGTGTAATGTGGCTAGATAGAAGAGCCAGTCAGTAACCTGGCTGCCGCATTCTGCACAAGCTGCAGCGGTGGATATCGACCCCCAGCAGCCCTAGGTACAGGGAGTTGCAGTAATCCGCGGGAGGTCACAAAGGCATGGATCAGTGATGACAATTGTCTGGTGGAACCAGGTGTTTAATCTGAGCGATATTCCTCAGATGGTTGACTTGAGCCTTCAGGGTCAGCCCTAGATCAAGAATAACGCCCAGACTCCGCACCGTTCAGCGGTCCTCAGCTGGCAGTTGCCTAGTACAAGACAAGTTGACTGACCTGCCAAGGACCCCTCAGCTTGCCGACTCTGGATCCACAACTAACACCTCAGTCTTGCCCGAGTTCAACTTCAACCAAATGGCACTCATCCAACCCTGGATCTTGGATAAGCAGCTGTTGAATACCGAGACCGCAGTATCCTGTTTAGCGCTAGTACACATACAGCTGAGTATCATCTGCATAGCAGAGAAAACTCAGCCCATACCGCATTACAATGTCCCCCAGTGGCAACATGTACACCTCAAATAACATGGGAGACCACACACAGCCCTGCAGAACCCCACATGGCAGGGAGAAAGGGTCAGAGGAATAAATTCCCAACACCACTCTCTGAAAGCTGCCAGTAAGGAATGATTGCAGCCATCTGAGGACTGTACCCGACAGTCCACAGATAAAACCGCAGGCGCTGCAGCAGTATCCCATGGTCCATGGTGTCAAAATGTCATGGAGAGATCAAGGAGGACTAAGATGGAACGATTCCTCTGATCTCTTGCTAGAAGGAGGTCATTGAGCACCCGAACAAGAGCAGTCTCGGTACTGTGCCTCTTCCTAAATCCTTGATTGGAAGGGATCATAGATGTCATGGATGGCAAGATGGTCTTCCAGCTGCAGCACCTCGACTCTCAGTAACATTCCCTCTAAGGGTAGGTTAGAGATTAGCCTTGTAGTTGGCGAGAGTCCGTGTCAAGGAAGGATTTATTGAGGAGCGGAATCACCGCTGCCGCCTCCTACATAAGAATAGAAATACTGCATGGAAAGTAAAAGTATATAGAACAAATTAGTTAATTTATTGGCTTACTATTTTAAAAAGAAAATCTACCCATCTATGCTTTTTCTTCCAGGTCCCTCTTGACACATTTGAAGTTTTTGTTTGTTTTTTAATTACATGGACTCTGTTATAAGGAGTGTT
Organism: Neoceratodus forsteri; assembly: GCA_016271365.2. Taxonomy (NCBI): domain Eukaryota; kingdom Metazoa; phylum Chordata; order Ceratodontiformes; family Ceratodontidae; genus Neoceratodus; species Neoceratodus forsteri. The sequence goes on along the minus strand of CM057453.1, from coordinate 826,180,983 downwards.
CAGGCATTTTTTTTTTTCAGAATTGTCAGTGTCCACTAATGACCCCATGAGATTTTAAGTCTCCTTGGCAAACAGGGGTTGGTGGTTGTACTGTTAACAGATGAGAACCTGGCCTTTATTGGGGGTCCCTAACTTGTTCATGCTGTGCTGCAGCCTGTTAAAGCAGATGAGAACTTGGCCTTATTGGAAGTTGGGGAGGTGGTCACTAACTTTTTAATGCTCATGTACTGCAAGCCAGGTAAAAGGTAGATGGAATAAGTTAGGCCTTAAAGGGGTGGGGGTGGGGGGACCTCTAACCTGTTTATGCTCATGTACTGCAGGCCAAGTAAAAAGCAGATGGGAGCCAGGCTTTGTGGTGTGGGGGTTACTGACTTTCTGTGTTCATGACTGTAAGCGGGTAAAAGGCAGATGGGAGGAGCCTGGCCTTACTGGGGGAGGGCTATTTATGCTGTAAAGTTTTGTAAAGTGCTGCAAGGTAAAAGGCTGGAGGATGAGAATCCAGCCTTATTGTTCATAAGGCAGATCACCTTCAAATTACTCTGTGCTCTGTTATCTCTTTGCTCTGTTTAGTTTTATTTATAATAATTTATTGGTAGGACTGTTGGCAGTGGCGGTTGTCAGTGGTGTGTGTGTGTGTGTGTGTGTGTGTGTGTATGTTGTAGTGTTTAAGATGAAAGCAGAAGACAAAATAACATGGGTAATGTAATCATAAACAGAAGAACTATGAGTGACTGCAGATATATAAGGACTGCAATATGGTTTTACACCAAAGTTTTTGCTGATGTTTGTAGGGGTGTAGGGGACTGTGAGGCAACAGATTCTCCTGTTTGTCTGAACTTGAGAAAGTGTGTTGGGTGGGAGATTTGATCAAGAGTGTGGTGCTGAGGTGTGTGTGTGTGCGCGTGTGTGTGCGTGCGTGCGTGCGTGCGTGTGTGCGTGTGTGTGTGTGTGTGTGTGTGTGTTGGGGGGGACCTGAGATAGGGCTTGGGGGTTGAATCTGTATGGTGCTGAGGTGCGTATGAACTTGACAGGACAGTGCCCAGCGGGAGGTTAAACAGGAGTAGAGGGGCTGTGCTCCCATAGGCCCCCACTCGGGGCTTTTGCCCTCTGACCCCAACCAAAATGTTACAAACCCGCTCCTATGTTTACAAGCATTACAGCTGCTACGTTAGTAGAACCCAGTAAATTTATTTCTTGGTTCCTGTTTTTCACAGATGTGGTGGATTGTTATTTTATCCTCCAAATTTGGAGCTCTGCTGTAAGCAACAAGGGTTTGCTTCCACTCCATATTTGTAGAGACAGATCTGTATGTTCAACTTTCCAATTTGAACAGACAATATGCACTACATGTTTAGAAATCCTATTGTACCCTGAGACAAACACCATTGGCTTATTTTTCCTTGTTTTTATTAGTCTTAACTTTAAGTAATTATTGTCTGTCATTGTTCTACCCTGCTGGAAGCTTGCATAATAAGTTTTAATGTATAACCTTTAAGTTGAAACCTCTCAATCGGCTCTATAGCTTCTGATCTATACTTTTCTATTTCAGTACAATTGTGTTTTAAATGCAAACTGACTATGTGGTATATTATCATCTTTTGGGGGTGAGCACCAGTAGCCAAAAGCAGAGAATTCCCAGCTGTCGATTTATGATAACCATAGGTCTCTCTATTTGCTTCTTCATGTCCTACTAAAATTAAATCCAAAAACTGAATCTGATTTGTATGAATGTTGAATGTAAATTTAAGGCGTCAAGCTTTAGCATTTAACTGCTCTGCAAACAAAACTGCATCTAGCGCTATACTGTCCCACACAGATATTACAGCATCTCTATATCAAAGCCATTTGATATATGTTGCCTAAATGGATTGCGATCTCACAACATAAATTAGTGTTCTATACAGGATAACACAATATTTGCATAAGAAGCCTGAGCACCAAGAGGTTAAATGACTTGCTCGTGGTCCTTTAAGTCAGTGTCTGTGGTGGGATTTGAACCTGTCTCCTGGTTCCCAAGAACATTGTCTAGCCACTAGACTACACAGCCACTATTGAGGGAGGGGTCTGACCAATACCATTTAGGCTGTTATTATGTTTCTGTATCAGGGATGGTCTACAAACTTGTCAGGGTGGAAGTCCAGTTAAAGAAATCACGATATCACTGAGGTGAGAGGGAGTATCTGAGGTAAGTAGACATGTCTGTAAACCACTTCTGTGACAAGGCAGGCGCAATGGATGAAACAAACATTAAAACCATTGATTTTATTATTTAAAGGGAACATAAGAAAAAATTACTCACCTTAGTAATGTTGTTTCTTCTAATGGAGTCTTGCTACATTGTGACAAATGCAGTATAACCCCAGGTTAGAACTGCTCCAGAGTGAAAGAGTTAACTTTCCATGCAGGGCATGGAACCTTGAGCGTGAGCTCGGTTGAACACTCTGTTGTAGCTCAAACTTAAACTGTCAGATCTTACGAGCAAAACTACTAAGGTTCTGTGTGGAAGCCAGAACCTACACTAGCCCACTGGCTACTAACTACAAAACACATTTTTGTTTTTGATCCCAAAACAAAGACTCAAGTCAGGGATTCAAGAAAGAAAAATAAAGCATATTACCTAAGCACCCTAAGAAGAGGGTGAAAATAAAGTGGGCATCTATGAAGTGCCAACATTGCACTGCTCACCCACATCCCAAAAGTAGAGGTTCTGAGAGGGGCAGGCTGGGGGAGGTCATAATATAGCAAGACTCCATTAGAAGAAACAACATTACTAAGGTGAGTAATTTTTTCTTCAAACAACATGAAGTCTTGTTATATTATGACATATGCAGATTACACAAGCAGTACTCTCCATGGAGGGACAGAACCTACTTAGGAAATAGGCTCTGAAGCACAGCTGTGTTAAATCGAGCATCACTCCTAGCCTGGATATCCAGGGAGTAATGCTTAGTAAAAGTGTGAACTGTTTTCCAGGTAGCTGCTTGACATATCTCTAGGATAGAGATGTCCCTGGCAGCAGCAGCCAGAGACAGAGCTGTACCTCTGGTAGAGTGAGCCCTCAGGCCTGAGGGAGGAATCTTACCCAGTTTTTCATAGCAAAATTGGATACAAGAGACAATCCAACCTGGCAATGGATCTTTTAGTGGCAGGTTTACCTTTACCAACCTCACCATAAGTGAGGAACAATTGAAGGGATTCAAATCTGTGACCCTTAGTACGTTCTATATAGTAACCAAGGGCTCTTTGACATCTAAACTGTGCAGTCTCCTCTCGCCAGAGGAGGAATGGTTAGTGAAGTATACAGAAAGAGACATGGATTGATTAAGGTGAAGCCTGAAACCACCTTAGGCAAAACTTTCTGTTAGTCCTGAGGACCACCTTATCTCTGTGAAAGGAGATACAGTCAGGCTCCACTGACAATGCTTGCAGCTCACTTATCGCCTGGCAGAGGTGATGGCTACCAGAAACACAGTTTTCCAAGTCAAGTACTTAAGCTCTGCTGAAGACAATGGCTCTAAAGGGGTTGCATAAGCTGGGCAATGCAAATATTAAGATCCCAAGCAGGGGCAGGGTCCTGAGCGGAGGGTTGGGTGAAGCAACCCTTTAAAAACTTGGAGAACACAGGGAGCTGAAAAGGAAGAGGGCTTACCTGCTGATAAGAAGACAGACACGGCTGCCAAGTGCACTTTTAGGGTAGCTGGTCTCAGCCCCAAAAGAATTCAAATGCACCAAATAATCCAGGATCGTGGGCATGCCAGCAGATTCTGGGGAAATATGCTTATCAGCACACCATATGGAAAATCTTTTCCATTTTGAATTATAGCCCTGGTGGAAGGCTTCCTAGAGGCCTTCAAGATATCAATACACCTTGGGAAAGGTGTAGGTCAGCAAACTCTAACTCTTCAAGAGCCATGCCTTGAGATTGAGAGATTTGAGGTTCGGATACCAAACTCTCCTGGGCACAGATTAACAGGTTGTGATTCCTGGGAAGACACAGGGGAAGGTGGACTGCTAAGGACATGAGGAGTGGGTACCAGGGCTGCCTGGCCCAATCTGGAGCAATCAGGATCATCTTGCAGGGTTGAGATCTGATTTTGACTAGCACCTTGAAGAGAAGAGGGAAGGGGAAAGACAGAGAAGCTTCCCTTCCCAACTGAGTAGGAAGGCATCCAGAGGGACTGAGCCCAACACTGGGGGCTTGCAGCAAAAAAGGGAGGTTGGTGATTGTCTGGGGCTGCAAGAGATCTATCTGTGGGGTGCCCTATCTGGCAAATACTACCTCCAGTACTAGGGATCCAGTGCCCATTCGTGATGGCCCTGGGAAATCCTGCTGAGAGCATCCGCTAGGACATTGTCCTTGCCTGGAGGTGAACTGCCATAAGGAAGGCGTTCAGAGAATAAGCCAGAGACCACAACTTCATTGCTTCGTGCACAAGGCCGTAGACCGAGTGCCCCTGATTGATGTACCACATTGTAGTAGTATTGTCTGTTCTGACCTGAACAACCTTGTTCTGAACAGATGTGGAAAAACCTGGAGTGCTAGAAAAACTGCTCTGAGTTCCAACAAATTGATGTGGAGCAGAGATTCCTGAGGGACCACAGCCCCTGGGTAATGGGTCTCCCATGTGAGCTCCCCACCCCAAGAGGATGCATCTGTAGTAAGGGTCAAGGTGTGAGACTGGGGAGTGAAGGGAACCCCTGTCTCAGATTGCTCTGGTCCTGCCACCACTGAAGGGCCTGGATCAGGGTTGAGTCACTGGGATCAATTTGGTTAGAGGATCTGTCCTTTGAGACCAAAAGGCTCTCAAATGGAACTGGATGTCCCTCATCTGAAATCTTGCTCCCTGCACTACTGCTGCTGTAGAAGCAGCCATGTGCCCCAGGAGCTGTAGAAAATGCCTTGCTGGTCGAGAGACCTGCAGGGTGAAAGAAGAGGCCAAGAGACCAAAGTCCTTGCTCTTTCCCGAGGAGGAAGGCTCTGGCTTCTTTTGTGTTCAGTTCTCAGCCTATGAAGGTGAGAAGCTGGACAGGCACCAGAACTGACTTTGGAAGATTGAGAAGGAAACCTAGAGATGTAAGCAGTTGCTGAGTTACTTGTAGGTGTAGTTTGACCTAGTCTGGAGACTGGCCTACAATGAGCCAGTCGTCTAGATAAGGAAGATGGCAATCTTTTGCCTTCTTAAGTGAGCAACTGCTACTGCCAGGCATTTTGTGAACACCCTCGGGGCCGAGGTGAGGCCGAAGGCATTGCTTTGAACTGGTAATGGCCTGAGGGCAGTTCGAATCTGAGGTACTTTCGATGGGAGCTTCTGATGAGAACATGGAAGTAGGCATCCTTGAGGTCCAGGGAGGCTAGCCAGTCCCCTGGCCTTAGAAGGGTAAAATAATTCCCAGAGTCACCATTTTGAACTTTGGTTTTAAAAGGTGCTTGTTTAGATACCTGAGATCCAGGATGGGCCGCCATTCTCCTGTCTTTATTGGGGTAAGGAAGTACCTGGAGTACAACCCTTTGCCCTGGTGTATGGGTGGAACCCTTTCCACAGCTCTGAGAGCCAGGAGGAAGAAACTTCTGTTTCAGGGCAAGTGCCTCTGATGGATTTGCAGGTGGAAAGGACCTGGCTCTCATCTTCGGAAATTTTTGAGCTGAGAACCAGTCCTATTACTTCTTCCAGGACCCACTTGTCTGATGTTAAAGACTTCCGTCCTGGACAAAGTACGGCAGCCTGCCCCTACCAGTAGTGGAGAATCGGCCCTGGCCACCCCATCACAGGGGCTTTGGGTTGAGGGGTAGAAGCAGGCTTACTAGAACCCCTTCTGCCTCTTCCTCTAAAGAACCCCTCTGGGCATAAGCAGAAGGAGGCCGGGCTTGGTAAAAGGCCTATGAAAAGGCCTGCCCTGCCCCTGACATGCTGCCTTTGAGGAGTGGCTTGCCTTTCTTTGGCCTGTGCACTCCTGTAGGTGGTCCTATACTCATCCATTTTCTTCATATAATTCTCTGTCTGCTCCCCAAACAGAGAATTTCCCACAACAGGAAAATCCATAGCCTTGACTGAGTATCCTGTGGCAGGGCAGTACATCTGAGCCAGGTCATTCTGCTAAGAGACACAGATGTAGCCATGACTCTTGATGAAACATCATTAGAGTCTACTGCAGCATGAAATTGCACCTTGGATGCCTCAATACCATCCGCAGCCACCTGCTCCAGCTCCTGGCAAGCTGTTCAGGGGCCTGCTTTGCTAGGGCCAGCACAGTATCCCATCTGGATTTCTGTACCCTAGCTGCATAAGCCATATAATTTGCCTGTCTGAGTCCTAAAGATGCTGCCATGTACTGTTGCTTTGCCATGGCATCCATCCTCCTGGAATCCTTTTCAGGAGGGTGAGAGGCTAGAGGAATATTAGCCTTGTCACAGGCTGCAGCCTGCTCTACCCCACATGGCTGCATTGCTGAGAGAGGAACTCCATATCAGAGCCTGATAATGTATACCTCTTGGCCATCCTTTTATCAACAGGAAGGATAGAGTGAGGAGTTTTAGATTTTACTGTCTGTTTCCTAAAGGATTGTGCAAAGGAATAGACAGTCTCCTAGACTCTGGAATATCCATCATTTCTACATAATCATGCTCTTCTTGGTCATCAACAGCTTCCTCAGCAGGGAGTTGGAGAGTTTCAGCAACTTTCTTATAGAACATAAAATGAGCAGGGACTCAGATAGTGTGGGACCCTGAAGGTCTGTCTGAGAGATGTCCGTTCAATGGGCACATCCAGACCTTCAAAATCACATTCACTTCCTCATACCCTCCTCCCTTCCTTCGGTTCATAAAAGTCCTCAAAATCATAATCTTGAACTGTGGAACCGTCCGAACTGAGCGCTTCCATGATGGTGTCGGTTCGACGGAACGGGAAAGAGACTGGACAATTTGAATAGCTTTAGCTATTTCCTCAGCGGTTGGAGAAAGAACTTTGGCTCCACACTAGCTGACTTTCTAGCCCTTTAGTTGAACTGCCCTCAGAGCTGGCTCTTCGCTTGCCTAAGAAAGTATCGCCCTGGTCAGAGGGCACTTCCTCAGGTTCGTTGAACCGAACTGGCTGGCCATCCGGTTCAGCGGACTTTGGCCTCCCTTTCCTGAGCCTACCAACTCTCTTTTCCACGGTGGCAGTAGGAAAATTCTTACAAATCTGGCAGTCTGCATTGAAGTGGTCAAACCCCAGACAATATACACAGGTGGTGTGTGGGTCAGCCTTAGCAAATGCTTCCCCACAGAGGCCACAGTGCTGAAACCCAGTGGGTCGGTTTTTCTTTTGGGTTTTCTCAGACATGGTACCAGCCCTAACTAAAACTTGCCGTTAGTGGCAATCCTGCAGCAAGACTCTCTATCGGTTCCCAACCGTATCACGGGTCGTGGAAAACCGTAATAAAATCCATTTTTTAGAACCGATAAGAACCGGAACCCACTCTAAAGGACTAGAAAGTTAATTTAAAATCAATCTGATCGGTTCAAACCGAACCGAAAAGACGCTTACAAGTTCCACACAGAAGAAAATAAACGTAAGCCTATCTATTACTTACAGTAACACAGACAGAGCTTGAACTGACCGATTGCGGTTTAATTTCGGTAAAATAAACCGAGCATTACACTTTTTAACCGACAAACGAACCGAGCAGCAGGAGAAATCTCCGGAGCGACTGTTCAGTGAGGCGGAGTAAAGAATCTGACAGTTTAAGTTTGAGCTACAACAGACAGAGTGTTCAACGAGTCCGCTCAAGGTTCCATGCCCTGCATGGAAAGTTAACTCTTTCACCTCCGGAGCAGTTCTAACCTGGGGTTATACTGCATATGTCATAATATAGCAAGACTTCATGTTGTTTGAAACCTAGTTTTCATATAATTGTAAATTTGGGCATATGCAAAATCTGTTCACACGTGTGTGTGTGTGTGTGTGTGTGTGTGTGTGTGTGTCTGTTTTAAAATAGTCCCATCCCTCCCCGGTCCTTTGTTGAAGGAGAACTGCATTGAACCTGTATGTTTTTTTCCTCAGTAGAATCTCTTTAAGTACTGGTTAAAGTTCTGTTATTGTTCCATCTATATAGGCCGTTTAGTAACCTCAGTGGGTGTTTCTGCTTTATAATCTGGTGTTAAGTACCATTTTGGAACTGTATGATTTAGTTTGTCCCTAACCACAGAGTTTTGTAATAGACCATGAATGCATTGTGCCAGCAACAGAAGAGCAGAACAGGGATATAGACAACATCGTATTTATAAAATGGTTCCACCACCAGCATGCCAGTCAGAAACACCCACTAGGATAACAAGAGCTGCATAGCTGGAGCAATACCAGAATTTGAATAAGTATTTAAAAATGGTTTCTGCTGGAATGAATTACTCATAGATTCAGTGCAGTTCTCCTGGAATTAATGCTGCTTTTTCCCCACTCAATATTCTGTTTTTCAGATACTTGAGGTTGCGGGACCTGGTGACCTCATTTGACGGAAGCCTACAATTTCCATGGATTTGCTTTAAATTCTTAATCACATGGCAACAGAGTGTGATGTCACAAGCAGAGATTATGAATTCAAAGCAGGCATAAGCAGTGTGACTAGGTAGTGAAAACATCCCATTTTATAGGCAGCGTCTGCAGTAATAAAGATGGGAAATTTCAAATGGAGGTTATATAACTGAATTCTTCTGATGCCTCCTGTGAATTTGTGCTAGAAACTGGAAAATATACGTTCTTTTTAGCAAAGCATTCCAGTTCTCAGGTTTGGTCTGATCTAAGCGCTGATGCCCCATAGTAGCTTTCTACATGTTAAATGTATGGTGCCCATTATCTCAGATTTAGCAGCTTGTTCTAGAAAGCGACCCTGATCAGAGGAGATTATTGTGGGAACACTTATGTAAGGGCCAGTCCATATCAGCAATGTACACAGTTCATTCACTCTTGCCTAGATACTAATTGCATGCCTGAGTGATGGATTACTAATTAAGAGTTTGTTACATTGTGCAGTAGTAAATATGGAAGTTGCTACTAATGGATGTTAATATGTATGTATTTTTAAATATTGTGGTGTGGGATACCTTGGTTTTGTATTCTTGGACCATTGAATGCCCCTCCCCACACTGAATATCTTGCTGCATATTCCATGGCTGTTTCACGTAACTGTAATTTCACACCACTTCAGTAGGGTTCAGTATGAGGACTGCTTGCATGGGATGACTCAGCATTCCTGCCTGTCCCTTCCTTTCAAGCAGCCTCTTCCATACAAAGTTTGTACTCCAGGTCATTGCCCTGCTGAAGTGTGATCCCCTGCACAATGTTGACATTGCATGGGGGATCAGTAGCTGCTTGTACTTCTCCACTCTCTGGCACAGTTGATCCCGAATTGGTCTTGCATTGACTTTAAAATCCATACATGATGATAGTGGTAGTTTGGGGTGGGTGGGTGGAGGGATTGTGGAGCCCAAGCTGTGAGGCAGCAACTTTACAGCTTCTAACAGTGCAAAGAAAAATTGATAACTTTTTCTTTTGCTAAAAACCAAACCAACTTTACACTACATGAAAGCTGACAGTTCGAGACAGAAAATGGGACTCCCTCGTAAGGATAAAGGCACAACAGAGGCGAGGAATGCAAGAGTGCTGCAGTAGGTCAGCCCTTGTGGTTTGCAGTGAGACCAATGCCACAGCTGGGCATAGCTCAGAAACAGAAGTACTGCAATCCCTGCAGCTTAAGCTGAGTGACTTGTCTCAGTCGCAGATCCCAACTTGATGGTAGAGTCCTTAATATGAGAAGCACAGTAATAGAAACTACTGTGGACTGCCTGAAAATGGACATTTTGAACTTTAAAACAGACCTCTGCCTCCACGAGCACAACGGGCATGGTAGTAAAGAAACTCAACACCTGTGTGCCAGATTGAAGACTCTGGAAAACTAGGCCAAATCTGCAAATCTATGGATTATAAGATTGCTGGAGGAAATCGGGGTGATCACCCTGTCATGTTTGTCAAAGATCGATTTGACTAGAAACTGCTTCAGAAGGGAATCTGGGACATTTGGCATTTGAAAAGTATACCACATGGGCTGGCCCAGTGGCGTTGAGGGCTGAGGTGCTGGACGCCACACCTTGCTCCATGCTGGCAACCCATGTCTGGAAGCAAGTGCAGGTCACCGGAGTCGGCCATGGGGGTGGGAGGAAAGAGCTGGACTGAGCATCCAGGGACTGCTCTCCTGTCCCGGGTGGTTGGAGTCTTGCTCCCGCTGAATGATTGCCCCAGGTGGAGGCCTATGGGGTAGTGTGGGACAGGGGAGCAACATGAAGGGAGGGCATTGCAGGTGGCAGTGTCGCATGCCTCCACACGTGTGCGTGCATATCTGGAGCGACGAGGGAGGGAGAAAGTGGAAACTGGAGCTGGCAGGCTCCATGATGGCCTGGACACACCCCATACCAGCCTCCGACTTCTGGATTGTGCCTGGGTGGAGGGGAAGCTGGTACTCTCTCTGTGGCCCCACCACGGCTACAATCCATGGGGAAAATACTGGGGGTAAGGCTGAGTCGAGGCAGTCAGGTTCGGAGGACAAGTCCTCAGAGAAGGTCAGAGCCGCGCCAGCTCCGTGGAGGCAGAGATAAAGTGTAGATTAAAAAAAAATTACAAAAAGTATACCACATCGCCCATGTGGCAGAGTAGAGGCCTCTAATGAACCCTATACCTTACTGGGTGTGATCTCTAGTTAGGAAATGAGATCGTATCCTGTCTCTGGCTTGTAGAAATGTACCTCTTACACAGGATGGCATATATATATATATATATATATATATATATATGTGATGTGTGTATATTGTATGTATATATATATGTGTGTGTGTGTCTATAATGTATTATGCCACAAGACAGTAGCATATAACATTTGAAGGAGTGCAGAAGAGTGTTGTGAGATGCCGACCAGTGCATTCAATAATCTGTCCAGCACACTTATGAATCGTACGGCGGGAAGGTTTGGGCCTCTTCAGACCCATGGAAGCGGTGAGTATGATTAAACAAAAAATGGTAGCAGAGATGCAGCAACAAGGGGACTGACTGAACAAGACCGGGATGAGGTCGCAACTTGACTTACTGTGAACTACCATTTCTCCTTTGTTTCAAAAACAGTGCCATGTTGTCAGGCTGTAATTTTGTGCTCTGGCCCTGGGACATATGGAGTGACTTTAAACTGGTTCTGTTTTTAAATATAAAATTAGACTTTGACTTAATCATCCCCAAGAATGTGTCTTTCTAATGTGTGGTAAGCCACGATCCACAAAGGCGCAGAGTCTATGTTTTGAAAGTTTCATTGCGTTACATTCTGAGTCTTCAGATTTTAGGTTGATAAATAAATGTAACACTATCCCACACTAGGTTAAAGGTTCAAAGTATGATGTTTTGTACCACTCTCCTCGTTGTATGGTAATTTGGGAAGGCTAATGTAATGTAACCCCATGCAAATGGGGGTTCCCAAAAGTCTTCCAGGAGTTTGCCTGAATGGTCCAAGCCTGGGTGGTGTTTGACGTCTGAGCTGCTTTACTGTGGTTGCAAGTGAGTGCTATTTGAACCTCTACATACTGTCTCTTTAAGAGCTGTCTGCTTGCAGACTTAATTCGTTTTGCAGGGGTACTTTGTATTTAATGCTTGAATCCCGCTGAGCTGCGGAGTAATAGCCCATTCTGTGGTCGTCATGGGCAAAGGGAGCCCATCTGAAAGCTGTAACTGCTTGCCTGTAATCATTTAAAGCATTAGCAAAATTGTAGTTTGTCTAACTTGCCTTTATTGCAGCTGGGACTCTGTGTATTACCTCTCCATTTTGGACCTAAACTGCTGTGCTGAGCCAGTTGAGTTAAGGGAGCCCCAAATGGAGCCTGTGGACGAATCAGAACTTTGACTCTTAATTTGAGCCAGCCACAAGGGGATTGTATGGGCAGTGACTCTGGGAAATGTAGTTTTGACCTTGGCGCCTTTTTCTACCAACAGAGGTAGTCTAATTGTGAGTGACAGCTGAATCAACCAACAGAATATTGTGGAGCTAAAGGAAATGCCCTGCTCTGTAACTGGAAAGATCAGATCAGTTGTGGCAGTGAAGAGAGAAGGAGCTGTGCACTTCTGCGTGTATAGTTTCAGCGGAAGCGTGTGGAGGCCCTGAGTTTGTCTGCAGCCTTTGTGGCGCCAGTTTGGACTGAATCTGAGTTGTGAGGAGAAAGAAGAACTAGAAGTGTGGAAACCAGGCTCACCCTGTAGAAGACTGGAGAAATTGCTGAATCACGCTTGGTCTGTCAGGAACTGAAGCTGCTGTGTTTGCTTCGGGTATTTTGCAGCAGTTGCAGTCGGATCGAGGAGCAGCCTGCCTGGTATAGTACTTTCCTTTTACATATAAATGTGCGTATGCTTGTGGGGAATCACTGTTTTAAATCCCTGTACAGTGAATTGTGTGCTGAAGCTGGAAGTAACCCCAGCTTAATTCGAACTACATCCGCTTGCTATCAACTGCAGTGGGGTCCAGTTACAAGGACCTTGTCCTCCTGCCCTGCTCTTCTAGCAATCCAGAGGACATTCTCCATCTGATCCTCAGCTTGGGTGTTGGTACAAATCAGGTATTCCCCTGCAGCTTGTTTTCAATCACAAGTGTGTCATCTAATTCTTGTTGTTTCACTGTTTCATGGACTGAGCCCTCCAGCTCCGGATTACAATTGGGTGTTGTACATATATTTCTTCTACAGGGTTCTATCCATCTGCACCTGCCAGCCAACCCGGCATCGGACCTGGCTAGCCCCCAAACCTGGGTACCCAGAGTGTGACTTTTCAGACCCTGTATGTGTGCACAGTACTGTGATTTAATGCCACCAATTAACCTGATTTCCCCTCCCGCGTTACTGCCCCCTAAATAAATCAGATTTCTTGTTGTTATACTATATGATGTCTGTGGTGTTGGTACTTATGAAACAGTGTTCTCGGTGTAAGTGGTATCTATATGAGTGAACAGTGTGTATCGTGGGTATTGGGGCTGTAACTCCAGTTTACTGTGTGAGCCACTAGAGGGAATAAAAGGGGTCTGTGTCCCAGAGGGCTGTGACCAAGCTAGTCTAACCACTATAAACCCTGACCTCTGGGTGGAGGCACCCGCCATAGGACCTAGGCCCCTCAACCTGTCCGTAGTCAAACAGGTAGGGTAGTAGCCCATGGGATAAGCGCCACCTAGGGGTTACAATAATATTGGGGCTGAATTGAGATTTGTAAGTTTTTTCATGGCTTGCTGTTAGAAGTAATGTTTGAGCAAATGTAAGGCTGTATGCATGGCCAGTACATTGCCCCTCATGTTTCATTACTCTGTTGGACTGTTACTATTAAGGGAAAGCGTCCACATAAGAACGGGCAGTGGTCTGCCAGTCTATATCTTGTCTCGTATAAAACTGAGACATGCACGTTCAAACCAGAGCATTTAGAAGCTCTAACTATACATCAAAGTAATGGACAGACCCACGGCTGCTCTTCACGAAACGTCATTCTCTGGACAGCCACGGGTGGTTGAGGGAAGCGCCGCTCTGCATGAGTGTTATTTGAAATGCGGCAGAGAGGCAAGCAGGATCAACCAGATAAATTATAAAATTAAAAACATCGCCAGACATAGAAAATATGCTACTTTAGGTAAGAGCTAATCGGGTTCCTGCCTCACACAGAGGTGGGACCTGTTCTTATGTGGATGTTTCCGTTTTATTGGGCGGATACATGTATCGGGGCAGTCGTGCTGCTCATGAGCACCATATTCTGTAGTAATATGTAACTTTTAGACCATATTTTTTTATTTCTTAGAAAAATCCCCCACCCCACTCCCAAATGCTGTATCATAATATGGTAAATGCTTTAACTTTCATTAAAGTGCCAGTTAGGCTTCACTGGCTGCAGAGTTATGTAACATGTGTCAGACTGTTTGCCGTATGAGCTTTGCTTTGAATTTACTGTGCTTTCTTCCATCTCCCAACCACCTGCCATCCCTGGGACTGACCTTTTTGCTCCTTGTTGTACCATGCATAAACCCCCATTGGAAAAGCTGATGGGGCTACCCCTTGCCCCAGACAAAGTTGAAGGTTTAGTGTGAGAGCAAGAGCCTGGTTGGTGGTGCAGGACCTGCTGTGGATGGCATTCTCTGCCCCCACTCCAACACACACACACTTTTCTTCTTCTACACCCTTGATGTCATGGAGGTAGTATGTCTTGACATGGAATGCGTCAGAGCAATGATATCCCTTTCCTTACCACTGGCTCCAGCTTGTAACGGCACTTGTGTTCACCCAGCTGGTGGTATGGTGGCAGAGACCAGGAACCCTCCCTCCTCTGAGGAGATTAACATCCACTGGGATGCTCAGCCATCCTCACTCAGCCATCTCTGCAGTGACCCAGGCAGCTTCTGAACCTGGGTCACTAACATCACGACAGTAGCACTGCTGCTGCTCTGGTGGCTGGCCGTTTGCCGTTGGTGAAGGAGAATCCACACAGAACATTTCCAGCAGTGCAACTTGGGCTATGTAGGCATGGGCGGCCTCACTCCTCGTCAGTTCTTTCCACCCGTCGACTTCCAAGCACAGTCTCTGGAAGCTTTGTCAGTGTTAGTGCTCTTTTCGCCTAAGGCCACATTTTTTCTGAAATCCTTACCTAAATCTCTTTTAGAGATATTTTTCTTTTTGTTTACGTTGAGAATTAATCCTTCCTCTTCTCTTTTCCGTCACTGCTGCTACAGAAAGAAGATTCCTCTGCAGACTAACACTCTGTGCCTGCTGTCTTGGGCCTGACCACGACATCTCCAACTGTGAGCTATGCCAGAAGTTTAATCAACCACCCTCAGGCAATGCAGGAAGGCTTTAAAACAATTCATGGAACAACAGATAGCCAGCTCTAGGCAGGGGTTCTCCAGGGCCCCAGCTACTCAGTCGTCCACAGGATCTTCGAGTGCCCAGGCCTCCAAGGCCAGACAAGTCCCGGGGAGGGTGTCACAAAAAAACAGGATTGCGTACTCCTCCTGGCAGCCATCCTGTTCACCATCAACCTCCCTAGAGGCTCTCGGCAGTGGCAGCTGCTGAGACAGAGACCAGCTGTTCAGGTCTCTGTTCCTACCAGACCCATACCAACAGCTTCAGCCGCCCTACTCACAGGCGATCGACGTCGACCCCTTCTCCATCAATGACAGGCTCATCGTCAACTACTCCAAGACCTGCCCTTCCTCTCTGAGGCTACAAACTCATCGGGCTCTCAGGATGGGGGCTCATCAGCCACTGTGTCGTCGAACCCTCCCTCAGTCGATTATGACCATGGATCTGAGCAAAGTATTTTTCAGTGTACTAATGTACTAGTTCAGCAGCTTAGGGCCTTCAGTAGGCCCTCATTGCCAACACCGTTGACATCTTTGTTATAGACACTTGTTCATCTCGGGAGGCTACCTGCTGAGCACCGATTGACCCTCCGACACCAGACCCAGGCGAGGTCAGCGTCGGGAGGAAGTCTCATCCTCCTGATGACACAGAGGATGAAGAGGAAGAGTCCTCATCTCTGATAAGTCCACTGCCTCTTCAGTCAGTGAGGACTCAGTTAAAGCGTATCTCAAGGTCTCCTGCTGAGGATACCACTTTTTACAGTGTCATGAAGCAGTTGTCTGCCACAATGGCTTCCAGACTGAGGAGGAGGAGGATGTCACCAGGAAAGACCTGGTGGACTTCCTGGAGAGTTCCTGAATCTCCCCAAGATTTTATGCTACCAGCCCTGAAAAAATGCACCACGGCATCCTGGCACAGGCCAGACATGGTGCTAGCTATACTCTCACGAGTGGACATGCTTTATAATGGGCCTTACTTATTTTGCTGCCCAGGCAAAACTAGCTTTATGGTCCTCAAGGTAGCCCATGACAGGACCAAGGCCAAAGCACCTTAGTTCCCTCCCTCAGACAAGGAATCCTGTAGGACTGACCTCTGAGGTAAGAGTTACGCCTCCTTTACTTTAGACCTGAGGATTGTAAACTATTTGTCACACATGGTTAAATTCAGAATGCCAGCTGGAGAAAGGGCAATGCTGCTGCTCAAGCCCTTCCGATGGTGCCCAGAAGTAGGTGCCCCAGTGCCTACAAAATGCAGAGGATGTCAAACATCTCCTCCTTGGGGCCCTGTGTGATATGACCGACATTGTGGCCAGGCAGCTGCCATCGGCATATGCCTTCATAGGCACTCATGGCTCAGGGTCTCTGACTTTGCAGCTGATGTGCAAAACAAAGTGCTTAATGTCCCTTTCAGTGGCACCAAGCTCTTCAGCCCTGATGTCCAGGACCTCATAAATGATCTGCATGCCTCTGGCACAGCCATTAGTCTGTCCATTCTCTCACCACACTCAACCCCATGGTAAAGGGTGATCTACTTTTCAGTAGACAGGCCAGTAGACCAGGCTCAAGCCCTGTACCCAGGGCAAGCGCAGAGCCCAATCTTCCTTGCTCGCCCCTCCAATACTGGAGCAGTGACCAGGCATCCCAGAAATGACAGACTAGCCTCCACAGCTGGTCCCACCTCAACCTGACTTCTTGCCAGAGCCCCTCCCTCTAGTCCAGACCCAGTAGGTGGTGGTCAAGATCAGTTCTCCCTCCATCTGAATTAATGGGAACCATAACTTCAGATGCTTGGATCCTGCAGATCATGAGGTGGTAACACCTTGGAGCTCATTCAGCAGCCTCACATACCCTCTACCACCCTCAAACTATCCCCCGCCCACTTGTTCTGTTCTTGGGGAGGAGCAAGCTACCAAACTGGTGTTAAGGCAACAGAGCAAGCAGGTTTTATTCCAGGTTTTTCCTGGTACTCAAAAGACCGGAGATCTGAGACCCATTTTAGATCTCAAGGACCTCAATTCTTTGTCCAGTACACAAAGTACTGGATGGTAACTTTCCAGGCCTCATGCCCCTCCTCAAAACCAGGAACTGGCTCTGCTCACTGGACATGCAGGACGCCTACCTGCACATTTCAGTCTTTCCTCCTCACTGGAGGTTTCTTCATTTGCCTTTCAGAGCGAGCATTACCAGTTCAAACTGCTGCCCTTTGGCTTATCCTCTGCTCTGCATGTCTTTACCAAATGCTTAGCAGTGGTCACAGCAGCTCTCAAGGGAGGATCTGTAGGTCTTTCCTACCTGGATGATAGACTTCTCAAGGCCCCGTCCAGGAACAGCTCCTGCTGACTCTGGGCGCACTCTCCAGCTCTTCCACTCTCTGGGCATAATGGTCAATCTGCCCAAATCTGTTCTAGTACCATCCCAAAGACTGCAATACATAGGGGAAGTCCTGGACTCGGAGCAGGGAAGGCCTTTTACCCCAGAACAGAGCAGAATACCTTATGGCCCAGGCTCAAGAAGTCATTCAGAGTCTGTACATCCCTGCCAGACTGTACATATGGCTATTGGGTCTAATGTGTATACATTTCATCGTCCCACTGGCCAGACTTTCATGGTCACCCTTCAGTGGATCCTCAGAGTGCTGTGGGACCAGCACATGGACGAGTTGGACCAACTGGTCCTGGTCTCCTCCCAGTTCGTAATGTATTGCAGTGGTGGATGGACACATGAATCTTCTTCAAGGGTTCCTTTCCAGATTTCTTTCCTGCATCAGTTCCTAACCACAGATGCTTCTGGTCTAGGCTGGGGAGCACACCCAATCCCTTTTAAACCCAGGGCCCTGGTCCCAGTGGGAAGCCGCTCTGCATATCTGCATCCTGCAGGATGAGTGGTGCTCTGTGCCATGCAGGCTTTTCAGGAGCACCTTGCTTCAGGCCAACTGTTGGTGCAGTCGGACAATCTGATTGTAGTCTGCTACTTCAACAAGCATGGTGGGACTCGCTCATATCCCCTTTGCAGGGAGGCCATGAGAGGTGATATTGGGCACTGGAACACAGTCTGGCCTCTCTGCGGTCCACGTTCCAGGCGTCCTAAACACCTGGCAGACTATCAGCAGGACTCAGTCCAGCATACATAAATAGCCTCTCTCATCCGTAGCTAGAAGATCTGTTCGACAGATGGGTTCATCCAGAGTTAGTCCTTTTTGTCCTCACCAATGAAAACTGCCCAATTTCAGCTCGCTAGATCCAGGGCCTGGAGTTTTCTGGTGAGACGCTGGTCTCTCTTGGAGCGAGATTTTATGCATTCCTCTGTTTCCACTAATACAGAGGTTGCTGATCAAGCTACAAATGGAGGAGCCAGCATGATGCTGGTAGCTCCACTCTGTCCTTGCCAGATATGGTTCCCTCTGCTTCCAGCAGCTGGCAGAAAGCCTCTGATCCCTCTGCCTCTTTGCAGGAATCTGCTGACCCATGATCGGGGACCCTGGTCCATCCCAACCTCAGGTCCTTCCATCTGCATGCTTGGCTCCTGAGGACATAGCCATCACACCAGGTTTGGGGTCTCTAACCGAGTAGCGGATATTCTGGTGGCCGCCAGCAAGCCTTCCACCCATTCCACTTATGCCATGAAGTGGAAGCGGTTTGCCATCTGGGCTGCCAAACATTCCCTGGACCCTTTCACCTGTCCCAGACTCATGTCCTGGACTACCTGATCTCTTTGTTTGACTCTAGGTCTCCAGTATTCCTCCCTCAAAGTCCACCGCTCGGCTATTTCTGCCTTTCATGAAGCCCCTGGATGACCGCATGATTGCTCAGCTGGATGTTTCCCTACCTTCCACAGGGCAACCTCATCTGAAACTCTCAATCCGGTCCCAGCTTGGGATTTCAATTTTATTTTGGAAAAGTTGACACTGTCTCCTTTTGAGCTGACTAAGACTTTTGATTTGCGCTTTCTTTCTTGGAAAGTGCTCTTTTTAATTGCAGTTACTTCTGCTCAGAGAATTTCAAGCTTCAGGCCCTTTGGTGTGAGGAGCTTTACTTGATTTTTCACAAAGACAGGGTATCTTGCGCACAAATCCTAGGTTTCTTCCTAAGGAGGTCTCTGAGTTCACACTTAATCTATCCACCTTCCTGTTTATTTTCTTGGCGTGCCAATCCGGGGAAGCACTGCTCCATACACTAGATGTGTGCAGAACTTTGAAGTATTCTCTGCTTTGGACTAAGGAGTCCAGAAAGTCTAAGCAGTTGTTTTGTTTCTTTTGTCCCAGGTAGAGAGAAGTCTTCAGTTTCTAAACAATGTTTATCCAAGTTGGCTAATTGCATTGTGTTCTGTTACAATAAGTCGGCAAAGAATTGCCTGGTGCTGTCAAGCTCATTCCACCAGAGGCATGGCTACCTCGGTGGCTTGTTTCAAAGGGTCTCAGCTATTGATATTTGACTGCTGCCACCTGAATATGGTCCATACTGTCACCAAGCATTACAGTCTGGACATTGTTTCAAGAACCTGTGCAGGATTTAGCAGGGCTGTGCTTTAAGGTCTCCTGTCTTAAGTTTATGGAGATCAACCTTCCAGACTGTCTGCTTAATCTTATCACTTGCTTGGTACTTCATTCCTGCAGTGTAACCTGATGACTGAGATACCCCTTAAGAACTTACCATAACAGTAGATCTTAGTGGGATCTCAATCATCATCGGTGATTTCCTCCCACCATCCTCCTTCTTGGGGCTTCTGTTCTGGACCCCTGCTGTTTCCATCTTTTTCTCTACAGCTGGGTCCTTCTGCTTTCCTCAGTTCCCCAAGGCATGAGCCTTGCGTCCTTCGTCTAAGGAAAGAACTGAGGAGAGCCATGCCTATATAGGGTTGGTGACATCGGTGAACGCCGATGGCGAAACTGCCTCAGTAGTACTGCTGAAAATCTTCTGTGTGGGTTCCCTTACCAACTTGTGAAGGTTCCTATGGTGTAACCTGATGACTGAGATCTCCTTGAAGATCTACTGTTATGGTATGTTCTTGCATAACTGTTCTTTCTTTAGCAGTTCAATGGCACATTCCATACAGTATAATATATGTATTTTTGTAATTTGCACTTTAATTCCCCCTTCCTGTGTCCTGCACTCATCTCCCTCAGGAGCACTTAGGAACACACCCAAACCCCTGCACCTCTCTTCTGCTTGCCTACAAAGCTGTGTTTTTTTTTCCCAGGCAGGGTGGGGTCTTACCCTGAAAGCTATTGTGCATCAGGAGGGGTCATGGTGGGAGTGCAGGCCTGGATATTCCATTGTTTGTCTTTTGGTGCTGGGGCCACTTTCTGTTTTCCTGTAGCCCTTCCTTGAGACACTGGTGGCAGGGATGTGCAGTCACCGAGCATGCATGCAATGTGTGCTGCAGCATGCCATCAGCTTGCATCTACCCTGTCCATAGCATGTCAGCCACCCATAGCCACCCAGGTGGTGCTCATCCCCCACTCCACCCCACCCTGGAGACCTCTCCAGCCAGTCTGTCAACCCGGCTCATTCTTAAACCCAGGTCACCAGCGGCATGAGTGGTAGCACTACCGCTGTACAGAGGGCTGTCATCAGTAGGTCTCTCCCACCCGTAAAGCTTTTTCTTCCAGTCAATGCGGGCAAGCTGTTGGTCCAGTCTCTGCTCTCCCGATCGGCAGCCACCTTCCTGGTACTTACCGGACCTGAAGTTCTCCCATAGATTGTCCCCTGTGGGGGCCATGCCCCCAGTGAGTACATATCCAAAGCTGGTACTGTGTTCCTGGTTGGTGGTGTGGGTTGGGGATGAGTGGTGGATTTCACAGCCTGCACATCTTGTCCTCTCTTCTGTCCCTCCATCCTCAACATCTGGACAGGCAGAAGTACATGCCATGTGGAGACAGACATGTACAATGCCAAACTGGCAGCCCCTCACTTTAGGTGCCTCCCCAGCCTGCACTACCATCAGGCCTACACCAGGTGACCGTCGACAGTGAGGCTTTTTATAAGGATTTAGTTCAGTGATACATAGGAGGTAGTATAGCATAGTGGTTTAGGGCACTGGCCTGCAAACCTGAAGACCTGAATTTGAATCCACAGCCCCCACTTGAATACTGTGTGAACCTGAGCAAGACACATACCTTTCTTGTCCTCCCAAGTCATACGTGGAAACAAGCTTCGGCTTAGTGTGCCTTTCCTGGTTAAACAATTCCCCTTTCCTTTCGTTGTCCTATATGGGGAATGGGGCAAGGCAGTCGACTTCTTGTATCTTCACACTTCAGCAAGGCATTTGATCTGGTGCCCCATAGGAGGCTGGCCAAAACGGTAGACCTGAGAGGTCACGTGATAGCTGCCTGATCGGATGCTTTTTAACCAGCTCCCACTCCATGCTCACTTTTACTCATTTTGCTACTATTAACCTAGCGACACTGCTAATAACAGCAAACTGGTGCACCAATGCTCCAGAAGCAAAGCGACTCTGTCACTGAGCAAAATGCTAGCTTCTATGGAGGCAGAAATGAGGATAGCTTCTTGCACACACCGCCCACTACACTGAACAATGACAAGCCCCCAAGTGCGCCAAAGCTACTCCAATGTGGCTCTTGCTTAATCCAACCCTGCGGGCAGCTCTTACAGAGGAGAAGTTCCTTGGAGGCCTAAGTCCACTGAAAACCACCCTTGACTCCTGGCTGTGGATGTCCAAACTATTTCAAATTCCTTGGCAGCTCTCACCAGTGCACAGGGGACAACGGAGCACAAATTTCTTCTCTGGATGACTGGTGGGTAAAGTAGAACCAGAGAGATCCCAGCTATGCCAGCGCCTAAAGGTAATGGAAAACAAGATGAAAGACTTGGAGGAAGGTCAAGGAGGAACAATTTAGTAATTATGGGGCTACCTGAAGGAGAGAAGGGTTCTTCAGCAGTGACTTTTGTGCAAAACTATGCTCCAAGATAACAGGCCCTCTCCCAACGGCCCAGTATATGTTGTCAAGAGGGCACACAGATTGCTACGCCCACCCTCCCCATGGTCCACCACCTCGCTCCTTGATTTTTCATCTCCTCAATTTTCTAGACAAGCAACATATCTTGGCAAAGACCAGAGATGTTCAAGAATTGCTGTGTGAAGGGAAATTAATTTGCATTGCCCAAGACCTGCGAAAATGGTACAGCAGATACACACAGAGTTACACCCCTATGTGGCGAAGCTGATTGCTGCTAAAATCAGATACAGGGTGAAATACCCTACACCCTCCAAATACTGCATCAAGACATCTGGCATAGCTGTGAGACAGCCGAGCAAGCAGCCAAATTGCTGAAATCGTTGTATCCTGACCTCTAAGTGAAGAGAGGCCTCGACCTGTTAAGGTATATAGAGTGTCTTTAAGTTTTACAAGCTATCTGGCATGCCATTTGAATGTACTGTGACCCTACAAGTTGCGCTGAAGTGGTACCTGATGTATTCCAGGGCTGGTCTTGATGCTTTCGTCACCCAATTTGCCTGTAACGTCCACAGTCACAACTCCTGTAACTCCCATACAAGAAAACAAATGCTTTTGGTTTACTACATCGCAAGTACTGTAATGTGAAGTGCATCCCTCCTTGGTGTGCCTACACCAGGCCCCCAAAATCGCTGTTACTTAACTTGCTACCTGCCCCATATATAATTTTAACTGTAAACTGAGACATTAAACAGAGGGACAAGCCAGTTACTCACTGTATTTTCTTCTGTAAAGATGCAGCAGGAACACTTTTCTTTCCTTTGGTGATCACAAGGACCACCAAGCCAACAGTTGCACTTTCTTTTGAATCTGAGTCGTGTTCCTTTTCCTTATAGGGTCTCAATATATGTTTATATGTTTTAACATCCCTGCAATACATGCAGCAATGACCCACTGTTTATTTCAACGGCTCGGATTCGTGTTATGCTGTGGAGAGCAGGGCAAATGAGATTTGTGAGCTGGGCTAGTAGGCAATGAGACGCATACTAGCTGCAGCTAATAGTTTTTAGTTAAGCCTCTGGTTTGTGTTACCCACCAAACCAGATCTTACTTAGAGGGAGCTCTTGCAGCAGGCTATTATACAATCAGGACTATACCGCAGCCACTAGGACCCTCTGGTGAAACTTCTGCCAGCAATACACAGCAGGGACCTCTCAAGATCTACTGTTATGGTAGGTTCTTACGTAACTGTACTTTATCTGCCCACCAAAACCAGTTATCTGCCCCAGTTATAACCTTTGGCAAAGACTCAATTCCAGGAAAAGTAATATATAAATCAAACTGTTGTGTCTTTCTCTGTGAGTGCTAATAGGACGCTTTTCCTTCTTAAAGATTTCAAGGCATATAAACTTAAGTTTGCAAGGACCCTTATCTGGGAGTCCTACTGTGTCTGATTTAGTGTTTATGCAGTCACCCTTTCTTGAGGTCCAGAGGACTGACTTCAGTTTTGTTTACCTTTATATCTATAGTAATAGCGTATCACATGGAAGCGGGTGGTTTTAGTCAGTTTGTTTCCTACCTGGCAATAGGTTTTGTAGGCTGCAGCTCAGCATTAGGGACACTTGGGGAGCCCATCGGACTCTGAGACCTGAGGTGTAGCATTTACAAATGGGGGCTTCTTCGAGAGCTCATCTGACTAGTCAGTAGTTTGTAATAAGACATCTAGACTTTATGTCACCCGTCAAGTACGCTTCCTACATCATTTGCACAGAAGCTAACTTTGATGGGTACAGTGTAATTAGTTGTGTTTTGGACTTGGCATGATACGGCATTTTTATTTTACTTTTATTTTACTTTTCTATAAATGGGTGTGGGATGGGGCATGGGGAAGTAGAAACACAGTTGGGAAGCTTTTGACATCATGGCCCGGAAGACTTGGGCAGTTCAGGTCTTGGACCTGTGGTCTTTTAAGCATGTTTTGATTACTACTGTTACAGGGAGATGGGGAAACTGCAGTAGAGAGAGAGGAGGACTGGAAGTAGCAAGGCTGTTAGGTGCCAGTTTGGAGCTGTCCGTGTATTCGCCTCTAACTTTGTACACACCTGTCTTAGTGTCTGCTAAGCATGAGATATGTAACCTGGAATGCTAAAGGAGCGGGACAAGAGGGAAGAGATATCAAATTATAAAACACTTAAGGCCCTGCATTGTCAGATAGTCTTCTTATAAGAAACCCATCTATTGTCGACGGACAATTTACTTCTTCCGTAGGCAGGGGGTAAGTCAGCTCTTTGCAGCTGGGAATTCCACCCAACAGAGAGGAGTGGTGATATTAATCTTTAAAATGCTAGTTTTACCTAAAACATAGTAATTTGGACCTCATGGGAGATAGCTACTGCTGCATGGAATGCTAGATCAGATGGAAATATTATTAGAATGTATCTATGGCCCCAATATTCCACCCCTGACTTCTTTTCCCTTTTGGTCACCTGCTGGCCCCTATACCCGGCTGCCAAGCCTTCTGGTGGTAGACTGGAATGTAACACTGACGTCTGACCTGGACAGGTCTGGGCAACGTACTAGGTGCGTATCCCACACAGCGCCTCCACGAATTTCTGGAACTGGAGGCTCTCTGTGAACCCTGGAGAATCATGCACCCAACAGAACGTCTGTATACATTCTACTCCCGGTTCACAAATCCCATTCCAGATTGGATTATTTCCTACTTAGTGTTAGCTCCTCCCTGGGGTAGTGGATGTAGGCAGGGCTCCAGATAAGGTGTGTACCAGCCTATTTTACTCTCCTCATTTTAGGAAATACTCTTCAGAAATTTTGAGTACCAGTACTACCCAACATTTGTAAATACTCACACGCCAAATAATAGTGCTTCATAACATAACTGGTGATTCAAAAGGAACAGTTTTTGCCAGATTTACAGCACTTGTATGCATCCCACTTCTGTTTTACTCACTATGTTTTAAAACTGGTGAGTAATTCCTACCTGCCAACATTATTTGGAGCATTGTTGGCACCTGAAATTTTTATCTAGAAAAAACTAAATTTTTTTAATAAATGTACTCCTCAGTCCACTCTAGCAAGACATTTGTACATGTCTGAATTTTGTTTTACTCACCTAACATTCAAAATGAGGAGCACAGGTACTCATCCCAAAAATCTTATCTAGAGCTCTGATGTAGATGTATCTTCTAGAGTTATCTCGACCACCCCTGTGTGGATGGAACTCACCTTTCTCCCAAGCCTTAAGAGAGACTATATTTGGAAACTAAATGTTCAATTACTGAAAGATTCCCAGACTTTAACAGATATCAAGTATTTCATTAGCCATTTCATGGAGCAGGATGTGGGCTCCATACCAGATGTTGACAAAATCTGTGCACACTTAAGTGCAGGCTGAGGGAGAGTTCATTAGAATAGCAACTACCAGGAAACAAAAGCAAGAGGCTGTCCTACAATCCCTATTACTAAAAATTAGAGCTCTTTGAGCAGGATCCATTATTGGATGTCTCAGAAGCAGCACGACCTGCCCTTACTAAACTGCAGCAGCACGCAGGACATCCTAAGACAAAGGGCAGAGTATGCCATCCTCAAAACCCACTCAACCTATACAGATCAGGAGGGAAAGGCATGGCATCTCTTAGCCCTCCAGTTGAGGCAACAAGAGTCCTCCAGAGTGATACCAGCTATCTCCTCCCAAGTAGATAAGTCCTTAAAGTATCCTCGAGACATTGTTCAGAATTTGAACAATTTACAACCGATTGAGTATGGCTCAGAGGCAAACCCACCTCCCATAGAGGATTCCCAAGTTTGTCTCAACCCCATATGCCTACTAGTCTTGACCCCGAACAGAGAACTTACTTAGAGTGTCCTATTACAGTCCCAGAAATTCTTGCCGCCATAAAATCCTTACCTTATGATAAGGCCCCAGCCCGGATGGCTTTCCCCAAATTTTATAAGCTCCTGGCCAAAGAATTAGTCCCTATTCTTCTCCAGTTATTCTCCTTTTTTTGTCAAAGGGGACCACAGACCACTCACTGCTAGAGGACCTAATTATTGTATTGCCCAAGCCAGGTAAGCAGAACAGCAAAGTTTCAAATTATCGTTCCATTGCCCTCATGAACTATGACATGAACATTTTTCTAAAATTCTTTCCTTCAGAATTATGCAGGTGTGGGAAGCCTGATTAGTCCCTAGCAAGTGGGTTTCATGAGGGTAGAACCTCAGCTGATCACTTCAGAAAGCTGACACACATCTTCTCTGCATCCAGAGAGGCTGATCACCCTATGGCCTTGGTCTCTCGGACTAGAGAAGGCCTTTGACAGGGTCGATGGGAATTATTGTTCCTGGTGCTTGGGAAATTTGGATTCCGCCTCCTTTCTAAAATGGATACGATACTATACTCCAATCCGACGGCAAAAGTGTACTGCAATGGAGTGCTGTCGAAAGGTCTCTCACTACACTCTGGCACACGGCAGGGATGTCCCCTGTCCCCTTTATTATTCAGCCTATACCTAGAACTGTCATAAACCCACTCAGGCTAGGCCCTCTGCTCCCACAGTGCCAGCCTCCGAGTGCAGTAATGTTAACAGAGCAGGGTAACCCTTCTGTCTGTTTTGTGGGTCCAAATCACCTTGGTCTCAAGTTCTGGAAGGATTCAAACTGTGAACCTTATGCTGCGTCACTAAATGTACAGGCTTGGATAATTCTGCTCTTCAGGAATACTAGTTATCTTTCGCCTAAGGGCACCTAACCAGATATCTCAAATGAACCACCAAAAACTCTTTGAAAGACCTTAGGAAATTCTTACCTTTTCTCAGTTTGGTATTACCGTCAAGCTTTGAACAGTTTAGTCAGCCTTAATCGCCTGTAATTCACATGCAAAAGAAAGAACTTGAAGGCACCAGGCAGTCTCTTTAAATATAAGAGGTTTACTTAGAAAATGGATAAAATAGGTAAAATGTAAACACAGAACAATATATCATAAAGCATACAATCACTTAAAAGAAAACAAGAAAAAAGTGCAAACTCCTACCACAATACAATTAGACTGGTCTATCTAATGTATTCTTGTCTTCTTACAGTGCTTATAATTAGATGTTGCTGCTTCAGAGTCCAACAGGAATGTGTCCATTGAAAACACAGAATATAATTTAAAATGCCGTGTTTCAACCCTTCCATGAGGTCATCTAGCTCCTCCTTCCAGAATATAAAATTATACAAAACAGGATGTCTTATCAAGAGGTATATTAAATACTGTGAGTTCAGCAAAACTCATTTACCAAATTATGATACTTTTAAATGACATCCTCTTTGATCTTGAGTAGTCTCTCTTCCCAGGACACTTCAAAGGATTTTATGACTTAGCACCATAGTGATAAAACCTGGTTTCTTCCTCTAAAACCTCATAAAATGGATATTTTAGTTCTTAGCTTTAAAGAAGCACAGCTCATCAACAAGTCCATAAAGTGCAACTTCTTGGAAGTTAATCACATTACAGATCACTGCTGTTTAACATATATCCTGTCATTTTAACTGAAACCTGGGGGGTCATCCTAGGGCACAGGATGTCTCATGTGAGACAGGTCACATACCACATTCTATATTACAAATCATAGAATAATCATAACCAGCTGGCTAAGCGCCAAGAACTACTAATACATAGCTTGAGAACTTCCCCGCTATCTTTGGAATACCAATTGAAGGCCTCAAACCAAGACTATCTGTGTCTGCAGATGATATTTTGCTTCACTTGTCTCATTTAACCTCCTCCATACCTGAAGTCCTATGTCTTATCTACAAATTTGGGAAATATTCAGGATATAAACTTAACTCGACAAAACTACCATGATGCCTCCAAATCCAATGCTACTTTTGCTGATTACACCACTTTGGAGTGAAGTGGACAAAAGAATTGAAATACCTAGGATTCTTCTGTCATTAGGCCAACCTACCCTGAAAGCACAAAATTTGGACAAGCTGGTAGAAGCCATAAAGCTAGATTCCATAGGTGGTCTTCTCTCCCTATCCCTGCAAGCCTGGATTAGTGTAATAAAATGAATATTCTCCCATGCATATTTTACCCTTTTAACCTCTTAAATATATATCTTCCCAAAAATGGTTCCAGCGGCTCACTCCATCATCACCCAGTCCATCTGGAAAGGGAAAACTCCTAGAAAGGCCTACACTAAGCTGAGTGCACTGAAGCACTTGGGGGCTTAAGCTGCCTAACTTGTACCTCTACTGCCTGGCTAGCCACATGACCAAATATGCCGATGGCTCACAAACATAAATCAGGAATCTGTATATACCCCAATTTGGTTACATATAGAAAGATAGCATTTTCAGGCATATGGGATATCACCCCCTAGTCTATTCTACATTTCTCCTAATAAATTACTGACCGACCTCAAGGGCTCTGTTATCAATGTTTCCATGCATGTACGTGCCTCAATTGTGTAGATCTCTGCATTACAATAACCTACTAGATGTCCAGCAACCACTTTGGGGCAATCCCAATCTTAAATTGAGGGGCAAAATGTTATCTGCTCTGACTTTTCCAGAACTGCAAGATAAACGCATTGCCGACCTTCTGGCTGGGGGGCGGATTCCCAGTAGTAAGGATCTGCTGACCCTACTTAATCTTCCCACAGGGAATATTGTCCGTATCTTACAGCTGCGGCATGTACTGGTCACCTGGTTTGAAACCTCTGCATGGACTATAGATAATAGTAATTTTACCTCTACAGTCCTGTCCCTGGTTGAGCAGCTCCATGCAGTATCTCAACTAGTGTCCTTCTTATTCACACACCTGTTTCCTGAGATCTCCGCTGCCTACGCACTGGCAATCCGCTTTGCCTCCTGACCCTGAACTGGAATACTTTATGGAAAGATATGTATCATTGTGTCTAATGACAAGTTACACCTCAATCAGTTTTACATATTGCAAAACATTTATTACACCCACCTCCATCTCTACAAGACAAGGAAACTGCCTCTGCTCAATGCACTAGGTGTAATACAACAGAGAGGAATCTCTACACATATTGTGGGAGTGCCCTAAAGTTGCCCTTACATGGAGTAAGATCAAAGCAGACCTAGTCTTGCTGGGGCTGCAAGATTGTTTTTCTCCTGAGGTCTGTGTACTGGGTAATGTAGCCAATATTCCGTCAAGGAAAGGAAGTTTTATATATTGCTAATCTCAATGTCCGTAAAAGGGTTATATTGTGTCATTTGGCTTGATCAGAGGCTATTACTGACACAGAATGTTTGAATGAAATATTATTTAACCTAAGGATAGAAAAATAATAGCCAGTATCAACAACCCGGCCGTATCTTAACCTAAAAGGTGGAGCAAATTGGAAGCCTTGTTGCTAACCCACTGTACCCTTAGCCATGCAACTGACTTAGAGAGTATGTCCGTTCCCTACTTGTTGTCCATACTGGTTTTACCAAGTTGTCACGCAGGGTATAAGAGCATAGTGCTAAATAACCATATATAGGTGTTCTCCGCACCCATACCACACTTTCCTGAATGGAGGTCTCCGGGGGTCAGAAGGGGGACTTGAATGGGAGATACCAGAGATAGGATCCCTCCCAAGCACAGGCATAATTATGGCAGTGGCTTGCCCGGCCGCTGAATACATGTTGCACCGCCTCACTGCCGTGACGTCACCAAAGTTAGAAAAAGCAGGCCACAATAGAAATAGAAATATAGCACAAATACTGAAAATTAGAAAAAAGCCACCACGATAAAATACAAATACTCTTACAGTCAAGTCTGAAATAGAACGGGGTGTGGGGGGCGTAGCTCAATTACAGGGTAATAAATAGTCTACAGCCACCATGACGCATAATAAAACATACAGGGTTACAAAGAAACAAAACAAATGAAACACATGGTAGGTGTAATAAATACTGGTTTTTTTGTTTTTTTTTGTTTGTTTTTAAATGTGGCTGGGCTTGTTCATGTCGAACAGTGTGCTGTCGGAAAAGTATAAATTTTATGTTTACACCATAAAGTATTGTATGGCTAGAGTGCAATTAATAACTTTTTTTGAAATGTCGTGGCTACTTGTCCATGTCCATGGGCAGGAAAAGGGCGAGACAAAACTGCAGGGCCTGTCCATGCCTAACAGGCCGGAAAGGGGCATGGCCAAAATGACGTGAAATTAGAGATTACCGTGAGTATACTTAATTTTAAAATTCACGCATAAGGGATCCTTATCTCCGGTATCGCCTTTGAATGTTATGTTGTGTGTCTGTGTTTATTGTATGTTATATTAGTTTGATCATTTGTATGTGTATTTTAGTGGTCCCGATCATTGTTGGTATGGGGAACATTACTGTACCTACATGACACTGTGTGAAGATGTATCTTATGTATTGTCTTAAATGTGGAAAAATACTAATAAAGTACATTAAATTAAAAACAAAACAAAAAAAAAACGATAGGAGGCCTAGGGCGAGGTGTCACCAGCAGGAGGGAGAGGTATCACTAGCAGGAGGAGGGAAGTGATGTTACCACTGCATAAGTCGCTATGAGACCCTCACCTGGAATACTGTCCAGTTCTATAGGCTGCATCTCAGAAAGGACACAGATGTGGTGAAGGCAGTCCAGAGTAGGGCAGAAAAATGGTGCAGGGTTGCACGAGAAACCCTGTGAGGAGACTGAGGGATCGCAACATGCACACCCTTGGGGACATGTTAGAGATTTGCAAGTACCTCAACGTGGATGAACAGGGTACAGATGAGGAGCCTGTTTCAAATGCGAAGTGCTTCTGAACAAGAGGGCATGCAAGGAAGCTGGGTGGAGTTTAGGAAGGATGTGAGATAGATGCCTGGAACAGCCTCCCACCTAAATTAGTGGGGGCAGAAACCGTGGGGTGGTGGACTGCAGACATGCATAGGATAGGTATATCGAATACTGGTAAATAAGCAGGAAAGGGGAGAGTTATTGGAGACCAGTTAGGGTCTGCGGAGATGGAATAGACAGGGAACATCTGGGTAGACTGGATGGGTTAGCAGTCCTTTTCTGCCGACTGCCTCTATGTTTCCACGAGACTTAAGGCTACGGGAAGGGCTAACTAGATTGATTGGGAACTGGTTGCTGATAGTAGTCCCACAATTACAGCCCTCTGAAATCAAGAGTCACTGAGGTCTGCCTTGGGGGCCAGTACTTTTAACATATATATGCAGCCAGCCCAATGGCATGGAGGGCTAAGACACCTAGTTCCCAACCTTCTGCTACACTGGTGACCCGGTTCAGAAATGGACACGGGTTGTTTGGGGCTAACCGAGAGAGGAAGGATAGATCATTCCAATGGACAACCTCTTCCTCGGGGGTGTACTGCACCCACTGCTTGTCTACTACCTGGAGGTGTCCAGGAGGTGACAGCCTGGGCACACATACCAACCAGTCACGGGCATTTGAGGACATCTGCATGGAGGTGGAGCTCGTCTTTTACACCACTGCATACTGTGCAGTTGTCAGGAGAAAACCGAGGAAAACCCTCTGACCCCTGGGCTGCCTTATGTGACTGCCCTCCGGTCTTGCTCCATGTGGATCCCTGCTGATAGACAGTGGGAGGCGTGGCAGATGGGACTGGGGAACTGGGTGCAGGCCTGGTGGCAGGTGAACGTGGCAATGGGTGGGCAAAAAGCTGAATGGAAAAAAATATATATATTTGCATTGTGTGTGTGTGTATATATATATATATATATGTGTGTATATGTATATATATATGTATATGTATATATATAAAATATATATAAATATATGTGTTTGCACCATTGAGTTGGGGGTTACAGGAAAAGGAGACCTGTTCATGGACACACAAGACTCTGAGAGTGTAGATGCAGAGGAGGGAGTTGGTAGTATGAAAAAGGATGTAGAGGACTGAGCAGTTCTTCTGGAACGTGACGGTTGACATTTAGTACCAAAAAGTGTGAAATGATGCACCTTGGTAATGGAAATCTACAGATGGAATAGTGCAGCAGTGGGAGGAAAGGACAGGTTGCTGCTGATAATTAATAAGATTAAAACCTCGTCCCAGTGCAGTATGGCATACGGGAAGACAAATGGGATACTGGGTATATTAGCAGGATTTCACAAGTCACAGGAGGACGTGATACTGCTGCTGTACAGGCTATTGGTTCAACCACTCTAGAGTATTGCATGCAATTTTGGATAGGGAAAAGTTGGAGACTTTCCAGCGAGGGCTATGAAAATTACCTGGGGCAGCAGGGTAGGCCCCATTAGGAGAGACTGAACAGCCTCAATATGCCTCTCTGGAGGACAGGAGTGGGGGTGGAAATGACGACAGAAACCTACAAATACATGTAAGGATATAATAGGTTGAACTCCAGAGTTGTTTGTGCTGAGGAACAGTGCAACCATGAGGGGCACAAACTTAAGCTGGAAGAGAGGAATTCAAAATGGACATCAGAAAGTATTTTTGTGTGGCTTATGGCTTGATGTATAGGCAGTGTTCTTTACCTTTAACGGTTTTTATACAACCTCTAGCATGTCAAGATATTTGATATATTCACAAAGTAAACGACAGCAGTGCATGCATGGAGACTGCTGATATTAGGGCAACGCCAACACTGTGTCGCATGATCGCTAAAACCCAGAGGAATCACCACAGCACTGATACACCAAGGTACCAGACACTTTTGACCCTCAGTTTTAACTTCCCTACTCTGCACGCCTGGCACTTGAACCCTAATAAACTCATTGACATAATGTGTTGCAGTTATATATGGATAATCTGAAGTCTTCAAAACAAGAGTCCAGGTACTTACAGACTGTGCCCCCAACACACACACACACACACACAGCTGTTGAAATCCATGCAGACCCACAAAAGTACATATTGTAAAAATGTAACTTTTCAGCTGCTTTGTTACAGGTCGAATGTCTGTTGGTGCTTCACTATGTAGTAGCAGTGCTGAGTGATTTCAACTAATTACAATCAAATGTAATGTTTAGGGCTGGCCGGTGTGGCTGAGGTTGAGGTGCTGGAGCGCCACACACCCTGTGCCATGCTGGCGACCAGGTTCGGGAACGAGCCCAGGCGGCCAGTGGTAGGCAGGGAGAGAGAGGATTAAGTGCCTGGGGACTGCTGTCCTGTCTCGGGATCCAGGTGACTGCCTGGCACCGTAGCCGCCCCGGTGGTGACTGGAGGCACTGCAATGCGAGGACTGGCATAGAGGGACGAGAGCACACGGACGGCCTGGCGCCATTGCACACTCAGGCTCCACCAGGGAAGGAGGG
Source organism: Neoceratodus forsteri (assembly GCA_016271365.2). Taxonomy (NCBI): domain Eukaryota; kingdom Metazoa; phylum Chordata; order Ceratodontiformes; family Ceratodontidae; genus Neoceratodus; species Neoceratodus forsteri. Next base: position 826,147,894 of record CM057453.1, on the reverse strand, counting down.
AAGGTGTAAACAAAAGGAAAATACCCTTCAATCCTGAGAGGCTACCTGCTCCTTACAGGGCTGGCTGCCACATACCCAGGACTAGTTCTTCTTCCGCCTTCGATCTCCTTTGCCGACTCCAGCCGGAAGAACTGGCTTAGACAGAGCGCCAGGTACGTGGTAGGCGGCCCTGCCTCGAGGGCCCAGGCCTGGGGGCTTGTCTGGCATGGGTTTGGCGAGGGGGTGGTGGGGAAGATCACGGTGGGTGTAGCAGCACAGTGAGTTAGGGCAGCCTGAGAGAGTTTGGGTTAGAGGAGATAAAAAAGAATTGTGTAAAAAAAAAAAAAAAAAAAAAAAAAAAAAAAAATTGCAAAACACATACTATTTTATTGTGCTTTCTTAGATGGTGTTTATTGAGTTTGTGGAAAACGTCAGTGTAACTTACTCTTGAGCTAAATGGCAAACCCAAAACTGACTGTATTGCTACAGCTTCTGTTTTGTCACCCATCAGCTCACCATTGTTACCAGCCTGAAGTGCACCTTGGCACAGTGTAGCATCCTATCACATATTCCTAAACACATGATAGAAGATTCTATGGTGACTGGGGCATATCACTTTTGAGTAAGCTTTGTATTTGTTTTGTCTGTTTACTTATATTTACTCTATTGTTCATTCCAGCTATCACTCTGAAACCAACATTGTCCGATACATGAAAAGACTGGAAAACAAAGATATTTCCCTTGTGCACAGTATGATTCCATTGGTAGGTGGCTAAAATTGGTCATGCTTCCACAGCATATTTATTTTGATCCTGCCTGAGAAGTGGATTGGGGACCATGATGGACTTAGAGTCCCTTATGACCTTAGTAATTCAAGATCATACTTGAGGGTGAGCTCTTGCAGCAGACTACACCGTTAGGAGTAAGCTGCCAGGCGCCAGAGACCCATGGAAAACTTCTAGCCTTGCGTTTCCAGTGGGGGACTGCCCTGACGCTGCCAGTGGTATAAAAGGGCAGTCCCCAGCCCCACCTCAGTTCTTTTTCCACCGCCAGCCGCACATCAGCTCAACAGATGCCTTCTGTTTTAGTCAACCGCCATTTTCGCTTAGTCTCGCTTTTATTTTTTTACTTAAAACAGTGTTCCTTACCAATTTTTCTCTGCATGTCTTCGCTGACCTCATCATCTGAGCGGTGGAAATTCAAGTAGTTCTTGCAAGCAATACCATCAAGGATGGCTATTCCGCTTCCTCATCTGCCTAGGCCCCTAACACAATTTGAGGCCTGTCAGCATTGTCAAAGCTTTAACTGTAGGACTAGGATCCACTGCCTGAAGACCTTGAAGACCTTCTGCTGGAAAAGCAATTGGCCATCATGCAGAAGACCCTTCCAGACTAAGCTCTTCACCTTCTTCAGCTCCGGGATGACCTCCTCTTCTTCAACCCACAAGGAGAAGAAAACCAGCAGGTAACCTCATCACCTGGACAAGGATAGGCCCCAGTTGGACTCGCCACAGGCTCCTCACAAGTCGGCGGACTCTTCGAAGTTCCTCCTCCCGCAGGAGGTTGGATTCTGCCCCCAGCAGCCCTCACTCCCTCCTGGCTTCCATTGGTGAAGTCTCCGCCTACTCCTGACATCCGGGTGGGGTCTTGGGGCATGAACCTTTGTCGCCCTCTCCTATGAGTCTTAGGCCCTTTAAACACACCTCTGGGCATAAGCAGTCTGATTAGCCAGTACTTCTTCGGGCGGGTCGGTGTTCATGTCACCGACCTCAGGGCCAACGACAGTAAGCAATGCCAGGAGCAGGAGCTCCAAACGGGAGCTCACCCGCTTGCAGCCGATGCTGACTGGTACCCTGGACCGCCATTGACAGATGCTGGTCTCCTCAACCCTTCCGGGCTTCTCCAGAGTCGAACTGGGCAAGGTCCCCCATCATTGCCCACCTCTCTGTCACCAGCCCTCTGGCTTCCCCTGAGCTGACGCCTGAAGACCCACACCAGCTAATCCAGCACCCCTAACCCAATGCCAGATAATCTGATGCCTGATAACCTGATGCCCGCAGGACTGTAACCAGCTAACCCTGCACCTCCAGACATGACAACAGGGTCGCCCGCTTGGCGGATCTGATGCCAGGGCCTCTAATGTCCCTCCCCAATGCCCAGGCCTCCTGGCACCCCTTGTCTCTCTCACAGATGTGGGGGCCCTATTCAGCTCCTGGTGGAACACTATTAAAGGGACCTTCTGCCAGGGGCTCGCCAGCCCCAGGTGCCAGATCCCACCCGGGGTCCAGCCTTTGCCCCACCTAAGCAGCCTACTCCCCTCCCCCAGGAAACCCTCACCACCACCGAGAAAGGCCACCCTCCTGATCACTTGGATGAGGGGTCCCCAGGCTGCAGGGATGAAGGCACCATTCTTCCTCCAGATCCTCCTCCTGGTGCTGGCACTGCTCCTGTGGACGCCAGTCCTGGTGTTTCTATACTCGCCCCTCATCAGAGGATTCCAGTTGGAGCTCTTCCTTCTTATCCAGGTCATCGGAGGTATATCTCTCTCATCCAGATACCCATAAGGATTCTCCAAGGTCACCCCGGATGATCCCATATTTATGGATGTAATATGACACATCCTCAGTAGGTGGGACACTGAGGACCTGGATTCAGAGAGACGCCACCTTGCTCAGTTCCTCAGGCTGAATGATCCTAAGGCCTCCCTGGTGGCCCTTTCCAGGATGTCACTAAACTTACCTGGAAACATCCTCTGCATCTGCTTCAATGGTCCCTAAGAAGGTTGACAGGCTCTATAGATCCCCAGGAATTAGCCTTACTTGGGGAGCAATCTCAGGGCTGATTCTCATGGTATTGACTATGGCTCGTGGTAGGACCAAACAGCCTAGACACCTTAGCTCTCGGCTCCAGATAAGGAGTTAAGAGGATTGACCAGTTTGGCTGCAAGGTCTATTCTTTTGGCCACCTGTACCGTCCGCTTTCTTACCTTTTGGCACATATGGTCCAATATCAGGCTCTGAATTAGCACAAGCTCAACCAGACTCCTCTCAGAAATCTGCATTGCTGGACCTCCTCCAGTCAGGCGTGGACATAGGTAAGCATGTTCTTCGCTCATCCTACGATTCAGCAGACACTACCATCAGGGCGGCTGCCACTGGCATTTGTCTTTGTGGGTACTCCTGGCCCAGAGTCTCCCATGCTGCAGGACCTTCAGGAGGCCATTTAGATGCTCTTTCCAGGCCCATTTCTTTTGTGGAAGACACTGAAAAGATTATTACGGTCTCCAGGATTCTGGAAAGGCTGTCCAGTCTGTCTATAGGATGTACAAATCAGAACTGACTCCTCCAGATGCCGGCCTTTTTGTTGCCCAGTGGGCCAACAGTCCAAAGACCAGCAGCCCAGAGTGGCCTTTAAACATAAAGCCTCCTACCAGCCTTCAGGGACCTCAGGCCCAGAACCACCAAGGCCTCCCAGGTGTCCTTGCCCACCTCCAGTGCCTCTGCCTAACTCCTTGCCCAACCTCCCTTCTCTGGCAGAGTTTCTGGGGAAGGCAGTGGGGGTCAGTTCCTCCCTCTACCTCAAGGGCTGGACCAAGATTACATCGGATCTGTGGGTCCTATAATTGAGAGAGAGGACATGCTCTGGAGTTTTGGAACTACCTCTGGACAGCACTCTTGTTCCCTCTCATTACTCCCATTCTGTGACACGCCCAGATCCAGACAAAGATTCAGGTGTTTCTATCCAAATGGGCCATAGAGCCCGTTCCTCTGAACCAAAGGGGAAGGGCTTTTACTCCCATTTTTGGGGGTTCACAAGAAGACTGGAGATATTCACCCCATACTGGATCTCAGCCTCCTGAACAACTACATGGAGTACAAGATTCAGGATGGTGACTCTTCCAGGCCTGCTTCCCATGCTCCATCAGGGGGACTGGCTTTGCAGCTGGACATACAGGACAGTACATCCACATCAAGGTCCTGCCATCCCACAGAAGGTACTTACTCACCTTCCAAGAAAGTCACTATCAGTTCCAAGCTCAGCCTGTCCTCAGCTGCCGCGTCTTCACCAAGTGCCTGGCAGTGGTGGCTGCTCCCCTCAGAAGACAGGGTCATTACATCTTCCCTTACCTAGATGACTGTCTCCTGATGGCTCCCACAAGGGACCAGCTGCTGAAGACCCTGGAAGACACCTTTATGTTATTCGAGACCTGAGGATCACTCTGAATCTCCCAAAATCTCCCCATGGCCCAGCCAAAGGCTGCAGTATATATGGACAGTCCTGGACACCATCCAAGGAAAGCCTTTCTTCCTTCTGACAGGGCAGATCACCTTCAGGCTCAAGCTTGGGGATTTCCTCATCTTGCCAGGTTCTGGTCAGAGCTTTCCTAGCTTCTCGGTCACATGGCAGCTGCCATTGTGACCATTCCCTGCACGCTTTATATGAGAGTTCCCAGTGGACTTTTGGGGTTCAATTGACCAGCACAGATGGCCCCAGCAGCCTATGAAGGTCTCCAGGCCAGTGTGCCAGACCCTGGAATGGTGGCTGAACCCTTCCAATTTGGAAAAGGGCTCCTTTCCTGAGAGATATCCTCAGCAGATCCTGTTCGGGTCAGGGATGGGGAGCTCATTTCGAGACCGCCAAACACAGGGGACCTGGTTTCTGTGGAACAGAATCTCCACATCAGCATGTTGGAGATGAGGGCGATCCTCTACACTCTGGAGGCGTTCCAGTCGGATCTTCTCCCGGTTCCCTGCTGATCCAGATGAACAATATGTCAATGGTCTCTTATATCAACAAGCAGGAGGGACTTATTCATACTCCTATGCAGAGACGCCATTAGAGTCTGGTTCTGGGCAGTAGAACACAGTCTGGAACTCACTGCAGTTCATGTTCCAGCATCCAAAACACCTTGGCCTACAGCCTAAGCAGGTCTCGGTCCAAGGCCCAGGAATGGGAACTTCTACAGTCTGTAGCAGAAGACCTCTTCAAAAGGTAGGGTGTCCCTGAGCTAGACCTCTTTGTGTCCCCGGCCAGTGCCAAACTGCCCAGTTTCTGCTCACTAGATTCAGGGCCTTATGTTTTCTGGTGAGACGTGTTGTCCCTCTGCTAGACAGGGAGGTTTCTGTATGCCTTTCCCCAATTTCCACTGTTGCAGAGAGTCCTGCTCAAGCTGTAGTCAGAAGTGGCAGACATGATCCTGATTGCTCCTTCTGGCGCAGCAGATTTGGTTCCTCTGCTCCAGCAGTTGGAAGTGGAGCCTCTGATTCCCTCTGCCCCTGACCTCGCTTGCTCTCCCAGGAGCAAGGCACCCTGGAGCAGCCAGACCTCAGGTCACTGCACCTGCATGCTTGACTCCTACAGACCTAGCCAGAGTCCGCTTCGAGTTTCCCCAGGGTGGCTATATCTTAATGGCAGCTAGGAAGCCTTCTACCAGGGCCACTTATGCCATGAAGTGGAAACGGTTCTGCCTGTGGGCCCCTGCCCATAACCTTGATCCTTTCACCTGTCCAGTGAACTCTGTCCTGGAGTACCTCCTCTCTCTATCAGATTCAGGGCTTAGTTACCCCTTCATCAAGATGCATTTGTCTACTGCTTCTGCCTATCATGCATCTGTAGAAGGCAAGACCCTTGTCCAACTGGATCTGTCCCACACCTTTTGCGGGTATTCTACACCTGAAACCTCCCATCTGGGATCCTATCCTCCATGGGACCTTCTGTTTTTGTTGGAGAAACTTACCTTACCTTCCTTGAACCAGCCGCAAGTTGCGAGCTGCGCATTCTGTCATGGAAAGCGTTATTTTAGTTGCCATTACTTTTGCTCAAGGATTTCTGAGCTTCAGGTCCTGATGTGCAAAGAGCCTTATTTAGTTTCCTACAAGGATAGGGGTGTCTTGGCGGACTAATCCTAAGTTTCTGCTGAAAGTGGTGTCCAGTGTACACTTAATCAGGACTTCCATCTGCCCATTTATAATTCCAAGTACTGTAATCGTGAAGGCTGTGCTTCACACTCTGGACGTCCTAGGGTGCTTCGTTATTATTTGATCACACTATTCGGTCAGAAAATCTGACCAATTGCTTGTTTCTTTCACCCCGAAACTGAAGGGACCCCAGTTACCAAACGGACTTCATCAAAGTGGTTAGTTAACTGCACAGTATATTGTTACCATAAGTACGATAAACCTTACCGGCCCGATTAAAGGTCACGGTCTACCAGGGGTGTTGCTGCCTCTTTCGCATCACTGAGGAATGTGTCAGCAGCGGACATCTGTGCGGCTGCTACTTGGAGTTCTGCCCATACTTTCGTTAAGCATTACAGTTTGGACATTGCCTCTAGGTGGAGGACTAGCTTTGGCCTAGTTGTCCTCCAGGGCCTGCTCCTCTTGAGAGCTTCTGCTGATTTCCTTCAACACCACCTGTCTGACCTGGGTTTATCCTTTGACTGCTAGGGACACTGTCCTAATGGGTAGCCTGCTGCAAGAGCTCACCCTTGAAGTAAGATAGTACAGTCACGTAAGAACTTACCATAACAGTAGATCTTTGAGAGGAGCTCTTGCAGCAGCACTACACTTTCCTCCCTCCTTCCACCTGGTCTTTTCGCCTCCTTATCCTAGGGTCACTAGAACCTCCTCGTTCTCCATTTCTGTGTAGGCTGGGCTTCGTGGGGAGAACTGAGGTGGGGCTGGGGACCACCTCTTTATACCATTGGCCTACATTGGGGCAGGCCGACATGGGGGAGGCTGCCTTACTGGAAACTGCTAACTAGAAGTTTTTTTGGGTCCTGACACTTGGCTGCTTAGTCCTAATGGTGTTGCCTGCTGCAAGAGCTCCTCCTTGAAGGTCTACTGTTACGGTAAGTTCTTACGAACTGTACTTAACCTCTAGATATGTACTGGCTGGAGACCAGATGAGAGAGGGATGATATGAAAGAAACCTTCTTGTTCTTGAAACCAATAAACAGGATGAACTGTGAGGAACTATTTAGCATGAGTAACAGTTCAAGGACACAGAGGCACAAGTGGACACTGACGGAGGGAGGTTGAAGAGGAGTATGAGAGAGTTTTATTACAGAAAGGGTGATGGAACAGTGGCACTATCTGCCAGCTGAAGTGTGGGGGAGGGTGTGCCAAAACCATAAATGGTTTCAAGCACGCTGGGACAGAGTGAAGGTATATTATAAAAGGTTCTCAGAAATGCTGCAGTCTGATTGGCTGTCAGGATTCCAACAGCCTTATATTAATCCACATTATACTGTCATGTACAGCCTGATCACAATGGCACGTGGATTCTTCCTGTCAGCATTCCATCCTGTAGTACTGCTGAATGGCTGGAATGTTTCATTCTGATTTTGAACCAGCATTCTTAAACTGTTGATGGAAGAACTATTTTATTAAAATCTCCTCTAAATGAGGAAAACATTAAAAAAATACACTTTTAACACTTTTCTTTTGGAATCATTTTTCATATTAGCAATAAGGCACTCCAGGGTTAGATTAACAGTCAATCACCCTAGAGTCAATAGCACTCGCTGCGCCGTGCCACATTACACCCTAGGGGTGATTAACAGACTGTTAATCTAACCCTGGTAATGCCTTATTGCTTAAGTAGAGACCTCAGGGCGAAGTAGTAAGGAGAGGAACGGGTTGGTTAGTGAGGGCTAGTACCCTGTATGGACTGTAGGTCCCAGGTACTACAGGCAGACTTTGATGGAGAACTGCAGGCAGACTGGGTGGACCAATGGTCTTTTCTGCTGTTATGTCTGTGTTTCTGTTATGCTATGAAGGTTCTATTTACTCATCTTACTGTTTAGTTTCTTCTTTAGTGAAAGATTATTTGGATTACTTTAGTTTAAATATTATTCTCTTTTGTATAGGGATCCTGTACAATGAAGCTGAACAGCTCATCAGAACTCACTGTAAGTCTGATCTCTTGCTCTCACTTATCTAACAGTCATTAATCATTATAAAATAGACTTTGGAATCCTAGAATCTTTATTGGTCTAAACACATCACCTGACTGTTCATAAATTCCTGGGAAACAGTTTGTAACTCGCATAACCTAATCTACCAAGCAGCATCCTGCTAAATGGAAAAGTTTTCCATTAAAATAAAAATGTTTCCTATTTTTAAATAACTTTACAAAATAAATGCATTTCTGGTGCATTCATGCACTCTGTGTACTTAGTAATAGCCTAACTACACAAAAAGATAACTTTACCATTGAAAGCAAAAAACGTTTTCCATTTTCCGCTTTGTAAATGCAGTGATCCACTCTAGGGCATGGGTTTCTTGAAAAGAATGCACTTTCTGGTGTGTGTTTTAAGACGCAGCTGCTTCCAATTCACCAGGGACATGCGTTAATTCTGTGCAGATGCATGCCCAGCCCGGCTCCAGTGGTGCAGAGGGTTGAGGCTGGACGCCACCTGAATCGCTTGGCAGCCCAGGTCCCGGAAACGGACTGCAAGTGGGGGGGTTTGCAGGGAAGGGGTAGGACTGAGCATCCATAGGACTGCCTCTCCTGAGGTGGGTCGGGATGCATGGTCACTTTGCAGGGGCCCCAGTGGAGACAGAGAGCACAGCAGAGGGATCGCATTAGGGAAATACCACAGAAAAACGAAATACTACTCGGGACTGGCGGATGACAGCTGCTGGCCGGACACCTCTGAAGACTCCCAGGAAGCCACGGAAAGCCTCAGCACCTGGAACCGAGGAAAAATAGTGTAGCCGTCTTCTCCCCACCAGTGCCTTCCCCTGGAAGAGAGGGACCCACCTGGTATAGGGTTACGCTGGGCTATCCCGAGGATGGCTGCAGATCTGTGTAAGATGGCTTGGGGAGATAGTAGGAGGATGTCTGAGGGTCATGGCAGCACCAGAGCATGACAGGGGTTTAAATAGAATATACAAAAAAAAAGAAATGCATGCCTTGTTATGGGTTATTGCTTACGTAAATGGTAACCACCCCCAAGTCTTGCACATGCTGTAAGATGGGATTTTGAAGGAGCATGCAAAACCCATAGGTTTTCCTAAACAACGTTGGGATGTCTGTATTATTTGTGTGTGCATAATGTTTTGGGCAGATAGCCCATATCTGATTTGTGGTTGTTGCAGATAGAATGGATTTATCTGCTGGTAATCCCAGTCCTGGTGCCATCATATTCTATTCTCCCCCAAAAGACAAATATATCACTTCATAATAGCACTCTTGATTGGGCTTCCAGAAGGGTGCATTTGTACAGAATGTAATGTATAGATGGGGATGTATTACTGCACTGTATTTGGTTTGAAGACTTCTGCCGATGACTATAAATTGCTCTCATGGTAAGCAAACGCCTGCAGAATCCTGAGATACCAGCTGTAGTACAGTACCATATCTTCACCTACATTGTTCTTCGAATATATAGGCAAAGATTTTTTTCACTGTATTGGCCAAAACTCAATTAAAGAAGGCCAAAACAGGAGTTCCTTACTTTTGGATTTAAAGGGAACCACGCTGAATGAGTTTCCATTAATCATGTGAGACATTGTGACACAGGCAGGTTAGCATTATCAGAACAGTAACGCTGGCAGGCTAGTATAGTTGGTTGATGGCGGAGCAGGTTAGTATTTCCAGAATGGTGGTGTAAGCTGGCTACATGTCGCATCATCCTGCTCCAGTGGGGGCTGTGGCTCATCTGTGTATATAGATCAGGAAAGTCAGTTGTTCACATATCGGGACAGATCAGGAGGACCTGCGAGAAGGGTAGTGTGGTGATTGTGGGGACTTCAACATGCCAGGAGTGGACTGGAGCACCCCAACAACCAGGAACAGAAGGGTGCAGGTACTGCTGGATGCCTTCCAGGACAGCTTCCTGCTGCAAATGGTCAGTGAACCAACCAGGTTAGGGAATACCCTTGACCTTGTGCTGGCAAATGGGGACTTTGTGAGAGAACTTACAGTGGAGGAACCGCTGTCAGGGAGTGACCACCACTCAGTATGGCTCACATTGGATATGGGCAAGGAAGGAGGGAATCTGGCACAAGAGTGCTGGACTTCAGGAGGGCTGACTTTGGGAGGATGGGGAAGTGGTAAAAGGTACCTGGCCAGAATTCAATCTAGTATGGATACTAACCAGAGATGGGAGCTCATAAAGTTGGGGATAGTGGAGGCAACCAAACTCTGCTGCAAAGCCCAGAGCAAGGCTAGGGCTAAGAAACCGAGCTGGTTGAGCAAGGAGGTCATGGAAAAGGTAAGGAGGAAAAGAGCTGCCTTTAGGAAATACAAGAAAACAGGGAGGGGAGGACAGAGAGGAGTACTTGACAGAATCAAGGAGGTGACAAGGGCAGTAAGGGGAGCCAAAGCATCTACGGAACTCAGGCTGGCACAAGGCATTAAGAAGGGGAGAAGGACTTTTAAGCACATCAGGGAGAAAGGAGCTGTAAGGACCCATAGTAAGGATTAGGAAGGAGGGGTTGGGTGGAAGCAGGGTGCGATAGGTGGAAGCACTAAATGAGTACTTCTGCTCAGTATTTACTAAAGAGAAGAGGGGGTGACACCCAAGATGGGTGAAATGGCAGACGAGGGGGAAGTGGTGACAGATGGGGAAATCATGGAGGGCAGAGTTCGAGAGGGTTTGAAGGCACTGAGGGTGGACAAGGCACCAGGCCCAGATGGCATCCACCCCAGGGTACTGAAGGAGCTGGCAGAGGTCCTGCAGGACCTTTGGCAGACCTATTTAATGCCTCACTACATTCGGGGTGTGTACCTCAGGACTGGAGGATGGCTCATGTGGTGCCCTCCACAAGAGTGGCCCCAAGGATGAACCGAAACTACAGACCAGTGAGCCCTCACATCCATCGTGGGTAAGCTAATGGAGACTATCCTGAAGGAGAGGCTGGTGGCCCTCTTAGAGGCCAAAGGACTACAGGACAGCAGACAGCATGGCTTCACACGTGGCCGATCCTGCCAAACCAACCTGGTCGGGTTCTATGACTGGGTAACTAGGCAACTGGACAGGGGACATGCAGTGGATGTCCTGTATCTGGACTTCAGTAAGACATTCGACTCGGTGCCACATGGAAGGCTGGGAAGGAAGTTAGTAGGCACAGGGCAGGTGCAATGCTGGTGAGATGGGTAGGAAACTGGCTGCAGGGAAGGCAACAGAGGGTGGTGGTGGGTGGGAGCTCTACACCCAAGGGCAGTGACGAGCGTGTCCCACAGGGCTTGGTGTTGGGACCAAGTGTTTGGGATATTCATTGCAGACATATCATGGGACATCAAGAGCAAGATCAGTCTGTTTGCTGATGATACCAAGGTTGGCGCGTGGTGGATGACCTAGGGGATGGCAGGGGTTGCAGGATGATCTGGCAAGCTTGAAACCTGGTCAGACACCTGGCAATGGGCTTTAATGCCAAAAAGTGCAAGGTGATGCATTTTGGGATGAAGAACCCAAGGAGGACTTACCAGCTAGGGGAGTGCAGCTAGCCCAGACAGAGGAGGAGAAGGATCTGGGTGTGCCCAATCACAGGGTCAATGAACAACTCGGCACAGTGTAGGAAGGCAGCTGCAAAGGCCAACAAAATGCTGGGTTGTATTGTAAGGGGTATATCCTCAAGGAGGGAGGAGGTGATTCTGCCACTGTATAGGTCATTAGTTAGACCACACCTGGAGTACTGCGGCAGTTCTCGTCCGTGATTCGAAGAGGGACATTAGTTACTGGAGGGAGTGCAGCAGAGGGCAACAAAGATGATCAAGGGTCTGGGGACTTATCATATGAGAGGAGGTTGAAGGAGTTGAACATGTACTCACTGGAGGAGAGGAGAGACAGGGGACATGATTGAAACCTTTAAATACATGAAAGGAATAAACAAGACAGGTACAGAGGGCTGTTCAGAGTAAGGGAGGGAGGGACACCAGGGCCATGATATGAGACTGGAGCGAGGAAGGTTCAGGAGGGAGATGAGGAGACACTTTACAGAGAGGGTGGTGGCTGGGTGGAATGCTACCTGCAGAAGTGGTATGCAGTAGAACAGTGGACTGCTTCAAACCTAAGATGGGACAGGACAAGGGGAGGGTTAATGAAGGGAAGGGTGGAAGGGAGGCAGCTGCAGAATAAGGGTGCTAGCTGCACATCTGAGCAGACTTGATAGACCTCTAGGCCTTTATCTGCTGGCAAATTCTCGTATGTCTGGATATCACATATTGGTTGTAGTGCTGGCACACATGTAATAGTGTTTTATCACCCATAATATTTCTCCTCATCCTCGCCATCAATGGGCTGTTGACTAAATGCATTCAAAATTTGTCCTCCACCGGAGTCGGGGAATTCTAGTCTTCCCTCTACCTTGCTCAGTTGAGCCTGGCAACAGAGGGACAGCTTCTTTTACTATGCCATGGAGTGTACATCACTTGTTCTTAATTGCCATGATGGTGTGGAGGTGCTACTGTGTGCCTGAATTCCCTCACACGCCATCTGCTTGTAGGCAGTGTTGCCATCAGTGTGTCAAAGTGGCTTAGTTGGTAGCTCTGGGCCAGGAGGTTGTGGGTTCTAGCCCCACACCGGGATTGGGCTCATACCTTAAGCTGGTACCCAAGTGCAGTACTAGGGGTGCAGTGCTGTCGGGGTGTGTCATCCTTTGGATGAGATATATAAATGGTGGTCCCTTCTACCAATTTCTGGTGCTGTCCTGGTGGGTGTCCAAGAGGAGTAGAAGAACCCAAGACACTTTTCACAAGTGCTGGGGACATTTCCCAGTGTCCTGGCCAACATTCCCTTCCATAAAACAGGTTCATGCAATTGCCCAAGAGTGTCGTGGGTTGTAATGTGTGAAATGGCTGCCATTACAGTTTACAGTCACTTCACTGCCAGTCTAGCATTGCTTGCAAAGTGCTTTGGGATACAATGTGTATGAAGTTCTATAAAAATGTTGCTCTCGTTGTTGTCCTTGTTGTCCTCCCCAGATTTCAGCACCATTTTTCATGCAAACCCAACTTCTCCCAAGTAGCACGGTCTCTGTCAGACCTTGACATGCACTGCAACCCCTTGTGAGTGAAGACTCCCCAGTCCCCCCAAACTGCTGATTGTGCAGCAGAACACTGTGCAGTTTCTTCATGCTCCCAGCTGGCTCCCTGAGTTGGTCCTTGAACCGAGTGCCAGCATGGGAATACAGCACGCCACCAGCTTGGGCCAATGGCCAGCCCTGCACACAGCGTTTCTTCATAACTTTTTCTTTTTTCACATTTTTACCCCAGATTTTCAACATAGAGTTTTGTGACCCCACCTCATAAACTTAGGTAGGTGAAATTTTCAAATCCCACCTTAATGGTGATTTTGCAGAGCAACTGCAAAATCATCTTTCTGAATGGATCTGAAAATTCCTCCCTTTGTTCTTGAGATGGGGTCCCAAAAGCCAGGTTGAAAATTTGGTAAGAAATCTTAAAACAGAGCCGGCCTAGTGGCTTGAGGGCTGAGGCTATGCCTTACCTTGCGCTATGCAGACGACCCGGCTTTGGGAATGACCTCAGGTTGTCAGGGTGCTGGTATGGGGGTGGTGGGGACGGAGCGATCAAGCTGCCTAGTGGCAGCCTCCTCTCTAAGGGTGGTTGTCACCCCCATGGTTCCACTGCCACTGTGTGGAGGTCCAGTGGCGCGAGGTGCGAGGAGGTGGCAAGTCGACAGAGTGTCTCAGAATGTGGCGGTGTGTGCCTTCACGCGCATTAGTGCGCCCGAGAAGGGCAGGATGAAAACTGGAGGAAAAGCACTAAAAATGTAAATCAAAAAAAAAATCTTAAAACAGCTGACTTGGGGTAAATGTTGTTTTCAGTACCATGTCTAAATTCTTGTGTTGTGAGCCGGTATTCTTCTGTTGCAAGTTGGTATTCTTAGCTCATAGTTTTGTGGGTGCCGAAAAAGCTATTTTGGGGTAATTTTCATCAAACTCAGAATCTAACCCAAGCTGCCACCAGTATTCACTAAAGACACTTAGAGTGCCCAAACCCCAGTGCTAAGATTCCCTCCCACTTGTTTAAATTGTAAACCAGTGGTGGGTTCATCTCATCCCACCGCCGTATCGCCTTCTCCTGACCCAGTTTTTCATAAAGTATACCAGCGACGTGCTGATTTACACCACTGTTAATATTCTCCTCCCCAATAGTTTGACACAGGGAGCCCAACCCCAGTGTCACCAACAGTGTCATCCCTCCCCCACCATTATATGCACAACACCAGGGTGTCTGTCCCCAGTGCCGCTAGTGATCTCGGACACTTGGGTGCCCAAGCTCCAGTGTCAATCCAGTCCACTGGTATAAGGCCTTCCCACAAAAAAAAATTAAAAGATGTCTCTCTCCCCCCCAACGCCTATACACACAAAAACTGCCCTCAGCATCTTATGCACCCCCTACCCCTCCCACACCACTCACTACGGAACCTCCCTCCACACACCCTCACTTACCTATGTTAGGTCCAGTGACGAATCCACTCTTGCCCTGACGAGAGACACGCCCTGCTGCTTCAGGGTCCTAACTGCGAACTGACTGAAACAAGGTAAGTGCGGTTAATGTATTTTCATTGTGAGTTGAACTTTAAGTCCTGGCTTGGTAAAATTTTTTTTATTTTTTCACTAGATTTTTAATGTGGCCTTTTTGACCCCATCTCATTGATCAAGGTAGGTGACATTTTCAGATCCAAGCCCAAAGGTGATTTTGCAGTAACTATGCAAAATCACTTTTTAAAACTGGATTGAAAAATATCATATAAGTCATGAGTGGAGTCAAAAGAAAATGTTGAACGTTTGGGATCAAAATCTTAAAACAATATACCTTCATAACTTTAACATTTCTCAAAGTTCACTCACAACTTTGGTAATTTTTAATATTTTGACCCCAACTTTTCAACATAGTAATTTTTTCACACCACCACCACATGAGCGTGACAGGTGTCATTTTTTTTTTAATCCTGCCCAAAACATGTTTTTGCACTTGTATGAAATGGCCTTCGCCAGTATTTTATAAATGACACCTGTCATGTTTTTTGGTTTTTTGGTGGGGTAGGGGTGTCTTAAACTTAAAAATTGGGGTCAAAATGTAACAAAAAAGTTATGAAGAAACGTGTGCAGGGCCTGCTTTGGCCTAGAGGGTAGCATGTTGCATTCCTGCACTGGAGACTCGAGTTTGGGGACAAACCTGGGTGGGGCGGCACTGTCATCTGCCACCTCCCTGGCCTGAGGAAGGTGTTGCGCAGTGTCCTGTCGCACAGGTGACACCTATGTGGCAGGCTGGGGAGCCTTCCCTCTCACAGGGGTTGACCATCCAAGAGTCCCTGACAGGACCACGTGCACCGCATGGGAGAATTGTGTTGTCATAAAAATAGGGCTTGAAATATGTTCACTATTCTGTTTCATTCCAAAGAGACCTGCAAGAATGAGGATACAATTTCACTCATGAGGAAAGAAGGGAAATTCATTGTAGTAAAGTAAGTGACATTAGGATTGAATGTGAAGCACAAAATGATGAAATGAAAAAATTAGGGTTTAGAGCCTCAGGAGTCTTGATGTATCTGTGTTGTGGGGTCTTTGGGGTTGCCAACTCTAATGCATACCCCCTGCCCTGACCAAACAGACATGATCTCTGTGGGCTCTATGTGAAGAAAGGTATGACTGATTCTGCTGGCCACATTTGGCGAGGCATACTCTCACCTCCAATGAATGTATGTCTGTGAGGTACTGGCTTGGAGCTGTACCTTGTGCTTTGAACTGAAGGCTGAGTTTGGGAGGCATTGGGGTTGACAATCCTTGGAACACCATACCCCCATTCTCCAAGACTCCTGAGACTCCAAACCCTAAAGATTTCATTTTCTTAGTTTGCGCTTTGCATTCAACCCTTATGTCTGTATTAACATAGTTTATTACAGTGATTAAATAATATGTGTGTGTGTATTTGTTGCAAAAACTTTGTTAATGCATCAGTTAGGGTTCCAGTGACAAAAGTTGGGAAATGTGGTGTTCGGTTTCCAACCTAAATCCCATCCCACCCGAAGCAAGCCCCCACCCCTGAAGCAAACCAGGGTGGAGTCTTCTTAGGGTTATCAACCCAGATCTCACCCCATTGCAGTAGCAAGAAAGCTCAGATATGATGGAAACAGGTGTGTATGTTTTAAGGAGTGTATACAGTGGGGTGAGCATTAGGGTATATGTTGCAAAACTACATTAGTGAACAAGCTGGGTTTATTCTTAACTCATTCTACCCAGTTCTGCCTTTAGAATGTTGATGATGGAATTCCTAGTTGCTTTGCTGTGAGATTCCTAAGACACTGTGCAGAATTGTATTCACATTTGCACACTTGCCTAACAAATGTAAAGATCTGGAAAACCCTACAAGCTGTACAACAACTAGTAGCAAAGTTGTTCACAAAAAAAAAGACCTTTACAATAAGGGTAGGCACTAGCTGAACTCCTTACAGTTTTTAAAATATAGGGTGAGCCTTGGCCACTCATCCCCAGCTGGTTGTTAATCCCTTGGAACTGACTGATCCTATTCGGGCTATCTCAGTGATCAGGTTACACCGTAGGAACTTCACCATTGGTGAATGAGGAATCCACACAGAAGATTTTTCAGCAGTACAACTGGGCCCACCCACGCTGTCGACAGTAATATCAGCCAACGTCACCAACCCTATAAAAGGCGGGCGGTCCGCCTTCCTCAGTTCTTTTCCTCTGTCAATTTGTTAGCACAGTCTCCACGGAAGAGCCGCAGTGTTCTGTGTTTTTTGCAGCCTACGGCCTTTTTCACATTAACTCTCAAAAATCTCTTTTCAGAGATTAATTCTGTTTTTTTTTTATGTCTAGAGTTAAACCTTCAGCTTCTCTTCTATCGCTGCCGCTGTGGAAAGATTTCCTCCAAAGACTAACACTTTGTGTGTGTATGCTGTCTTGGGCCTGATCACGACGTCACAGACTGTGAGCTCTGCCAACAGTTTAACCAAACCACCCTTAGGCAGTGCAGAAAGGCTTCTCTTCATGGACAGCAGGTAGCCAACTCGAGCCAGGGACCTCCGTGCACCGCCAGCCAGTCATCCTCCAGGTCCATTGCTCCAAGGCCTCTCAGGCCAAAGACAGGTCCTCTGGGAAAAGTCATAAAAAGACCGGATCCTGAATGCTCCCCAACAGCCATTCTGTTCCCCATTGGCCTCTCCGGGGCTGCTCATCGTGGCAGCTGCCTCAATGAAGATCTGCTGTCCAGGCCTTGGTTCACTCCAGACCCATACCTACAGCCTCTCGCTCAACTCTCAGGGTGCTCAGCCGTGTACATCTGGGTTGTTGATCCTCCTCCGTCAACTGCCTCTTCGAGACCCGACACCTTCCCAGTTGAAGGCTGTGGACTCATCGGGCACGCAGTCTGGTGCGGACGACGCCAGGGCCATCAACCCCTCCTCTGACAACCATGGACTTGAACGAAATTCTAGTCCGCTTCACTAATGTGATTGTCATGCAGTTTGTGGCCTTTAAGAAGCCTTCGTAGCTAGTGCCTTTGCTGATGCCTTCATACTATCGACTCCTGTTCGTCCGCCCTGGTGACAGCACATAGACAGTCGACGTGCATCTGATACCAGACCCAGATGAAGAGGTCAAGGAGGCATACCAATCTGACTTCATATTTCTGATGAGGTAGAGGAAGTAGGCAAGGAAGATCAGTATTACACTTCAGATAAGACCACTGCCTCCTCTGTCAGTGAAAAATCTGTTAATCATACCCCAAGGTCTCTGCCTGAGCATGCTTCATTCTTCAACATTATGAAGCAACTGTCTTCCACTATGAGGTTTCAGACAGAGGAGGAGGAGGATGCCACCAGGAAGGGCCTGGTGGATTACCTGGAGATCCCTGAATCTCCCCAAAGATTATTCCTCCCATGCTTTCAGCTCTCACGAATGCTACCACGGCAGCCTGGCACAGGCCAGATATGGTGCCAGCTATGCCCCGCAGAGCTGATGATCTCTACAGTCTCCTTCAGGGCATTCCTTATTTGGCTGCCCAGGCTGAAACTGACTCAGTGGTCATCAGGGTGGCACATGACTCAGTCTAAGGTGCCCAAGCACCTTAGTTCCTTGCTCTGGACAAAGAATCCTGAGGATAGATCTTTGGGAGAAGGGCATATGCTTCCTCTACCCTTGAAATGATGATAGCAAATTACCTGTCTGACATGGTGAAATTCTAGAACACCAATGCCAGAAAGTGTAAGACTGCTTCCCAAGTTCTTTGATGGTGCCCAGAGACAGGAATTGCTCCAATGCTCCCAAACCACAGAGGATGTTGGGAGGCATCTTCTGATAGCTATCTACGACATCTGATATTATTGCCAGGGCAGCGGCCACTGACATCTGCCTCTGTAGGCATTCATGGCTCAGTGTTTCTGTGTTTGCTGCTGATGTGCAAAACAATATGCTGAACGCGCCTTTAATGGCACTAAACTCTTTGATCCGATGTCCAGGATATCATCAATGATCTGCAGGCCTCTGGTACGGCCTTAAGTCCATCCGTTCCTCTGCCACACTCAACAGTGTGGTAGAGGGCACCTACATTTTGCAAGCAAATTAACAGACCAGGTTCTACTCCCACCCTCAGTGCAAACGCAGAGCCCAGCCCTCCTTGCTGCAGCTTTCAGGTGACCAGGGAAATGAACGTGACCAAACAGGTGAAATATCTGTGGGGATTGCTAGGCTGGCAGTCCTCCAGAATCTGCCCCGACTCCCACCTCTGAACTGCGTCTGCTGCACCCCTATCATCAAGGGGACTGCATGCATGCTTCAGTGGTCGGCCCTCCTAGGCCATCGGTAGTTAGCATGCTTGGGGAGCACAGATGGCCCAGTGCTCTTGCTAAGTCACCCACCACTCTGATTTTACTAGGACCCCAGCCCTCACCTGATATCTGTACCTGGGAATGCCTTCACTCGGAGGCCTGCATGGGAGAAGGATCTCCTGGATTTGTGCTTGAATTACCACCACTTGTTCAGAGGGGTGAGGTTGATCTTCTCTAAGTGTGCTGTGGTGCTTTACCATCCTTCAGGCCCTGAATTGTGTTTACTGCACTGTGCTCATCTCAGTCATGGAAGCTTTAGTTTGGGTCTGAGCCAAACAGCTTGAGGGCGTGGGGCCCCTCTTCATATGCCAGTCCATCAAGGCGCTGCAGGCATCACCTAGTTACCTGTAAGCTTGGTCAGGAGCTCCCGCAGCTACATATTGGGCAAACCACCCACCCAGGATTCTCTGATCTTCCCTGCTGTGGTCCGCATATAAAAGGAGCCTGTGGGAACCTGGGCTGTGTTTCACACCACTTGTCACTGGCTGAGCAGAGTAGTTCCCTGTTACCTTGGGACTGTACAGTAACCTCCTACCAAAGTCACGGTCCCCCCTTTCCCAGCCTGAGGTTCACTGGGGACTGGGGCTCCACCTGGAGGGATGCAAGCCTATACTGGTGCGATGGTCTGCATCTGTCCAGGAGGAACCAGGATCCTAGGTGACAGATTTAAATGCTTCATTGGCAAGCATTTAAACTAGCTGGGGCACTGAAAAGAAGGAAAATCCTATCGCCCCAAAAAAAAATAAATCTGGGTAGTTAGTGAGTTAAACACCAAGATAGAGCAGTTGATAGAGAAAAGGGCTGGGGTAAATGGAGAAAAGACAAAGGCAGTAAGAACAGGGATGGGGCAAAAAGAAATGAAGCCATAAAAATGGAGGGTAATGAGTACCAATGCCCATAGTCTAGGTAAAAGCTCTCGAAATGGCATCCTTGATGGAAGAGGAATGCCTGGATATCGTGGCAGTCACAGAAACATGGTACACAGAGAACCATGACTGGGATGTCAACATACCAGGGTACACAATCTACAGGAGGGACAGAGAGGTAGAAGAGGAGAAGGAGGAGTAGCTCTCTATGTAAGGAAGGGATCACAGCAACAGAACTAAAGGGTAAACAGGGAGGAGAGGAGGCACTGTGGGACACCCTGGAGAATGGAAATGGCACCACAATCCGCACAGGGGTTGTATACAGACCCCATCTCGGGAGGAAATAGATGAGGAAATGAAAGAAGGCATCCTTAGGATGGCAGAGTAAGGGAGATATTGCTGATGGGGACCTGAATATGCCAAATGTTAACTGGAGCACCTTTGCTGCAGCCACATCCAAGAGCAGGGCCATTCTTGATGCCTACAGGGGCATGTCTCAGACAGCTAGTTTTGGAACCCATTCAGGAGGGAGCAATCTTTTATGCATATTTTTCAGTGTTTGCTGCTAATTTGGGAGTCTGCTGCTTGTCTCATTGTTACTGTGCCTGAGGCATTTGACTGAACAGCGATTAAGGGGCTCGGTGAGCCAGTCAGTCTGGGTTGCCTCAATAAGCGGGGATATCTGTCCCTTTAAATTGAAATGCTCGCTGCACAGGTGACACAAGAGAGCGCTTACTATCTGCGCTATGAGACTGGTATGCTGGGTGCTTTATAAGTCCCTTATCAGTGTGTTGTCTGCATGTTTCTGTCCGTTTTACTGAACAGAATAAGATCTACATGCTGAGTGGACAGGCAATCTGCTGAGAAAAACTGTAAAGTACTGTTTGAGCTATTTCTGTGCAATATACTTGGGATATTTATGCATATTTTCAGTGTTTGCTGCTAATTTGGGAGTCTGCTGCTTGTCTCATTGTTACTGTGCCTGAGGCATTTGACTTAACAGCGATTAGGGGGCTCTGAGGCAAGCCAGTCTGGTGCGGGTTGCCTTAGGATGCTGGGATATCTGTTCCTTTAAATCTAAACACTGCCAGACAGCGAGTATGTGGATATAAGTTTGAGTGGCTGTGCCACTCAGTAACAAAATAAAAGTATTTATGAATGTTTAAGCTTGAAATTCTAAGGTACAAATACATTTGAGACAAACTAGTGCTTGGCAGAGAACAGTAGTGTGAGTAAGTAGGTACTATATAGCTAAATTAACAGTTTTATATTAGTGCTAAGGATTAGACCTTTTATACTGAGTGACATAATGTCTATTTTAAGATTTATGCAGACTTGTTTTTATAGTCTAGAGATGTTCTGTATTATTAGTTTGTTTGGTGTTTTGAATCCGCATTATCTGGGTGTTGAGAAGGAGGGCCAGAAGGATATTTGTCTGTCCAGTCCTACAGTTAATTACTACCATGATTCCTGGCTCTATCCCTGGATTATGGCTGTAAAACAGTTCCACTCTCTAGGGGATGTGAAGATGTTTACCATCTGCCTCTACTTCTAGGTTTAGTTAAAAACAGGTATATTTGTGTTTAAAAAAAAAAAAAAAAAAGCCCCAAACTTAGATTCGCTTTTCTTAAAGTTATATGATTTTGGGAAAACTGGGCTAAAAGGAAAATGGTAAAGTTAATTTTCTGACCTCATGCCTACTCACACTGTAACCCAGGTCCTGAGAACAGAAATAGCTTTGGTAAGGGCATTCTTTTTACATTCTAATATCAGGAGCCTTGTGCCAAAATATATATGATTAGGGACTTTGCAATTGAAAACCATCCTGATTTTATGGTATATACTGAAACTTGGCTAAATGATACGGTGGAAGATAGGGATATAATGATCAGTGGGTATAATGTGCATAGGGCAGATAGGAATAAAAAGGGAGGGTTAATTTATGCTTTGGTTAAGTATTCTCTGAGCAGAATTTATTTGGATGTGAGTTTAGACATTTGTGAGCATTTAGCACTGGAAATTAAATTTTCAGCGGAAAACTTATATTGCTCATAGGTGCCTGTCGCCTCCCAAGAAGGTAAAAGTAAGATGCTGCAATTTGCAGATACACTTCCCTTTATTGATGCCCATGAAATATTATTTCTGGGAGATTTTAATGATAATTGGCTGCACTCAGCTGATCCTGGAGTAATTAAATGTATGACACTTTCTCTGGGCCTGGAACAACTGATGAAAGATCCCACTCATGTTAATATTAAAACTCCAGCTGACTCAACCTTGTTAGATTTAATTCTGACTAGTGCTCCTCTTACTATTCAAATGCAGGTGTTTTAGAAGACCTAAACAGTGATCACAATATTTTATATTGTGTCAGAGGAAAATCTTTTTTCCAAAGAATCCTATGCTTATTTCCTATCAAGCCACCAGGAAATTTGATTATTTTATGTTTATTGAAGATTTAGACAGAATAAATTGGATAGAATCACTGTGATCCCAGAAATCAGTCTGGCCTGGAATTATTTCCTTATGGAGCTGATGCAGGTTATAGATCACCACATGCCGATGAAAATAAAAAATCTTCCACTCCATGGTATTCATCTCAATTGAGAAAGCTGAACAGGCAAAAGGCAGGCTTAGGTGAGGGCATGATTCAAACTTACAAAGGGCTGGGAACACTATAGAAGCCTTAGGAATCCCATGTAGCTGCTGCTAGAGAAAGTAAAAGAACATACTATAACACTAAACTAGAGGCTCTGCTGGGAATGCTAAGACATTTTGGGACATAATTAAGGAGATAAATGGTCATGATAAACAGGGTGACACTAATAAAATTGATATTCCAGGATATGTGGGAAGGAGTCTCTTGCAGATGGGTTTAATGACTATTTTGTGAATTCAGGAACTTCTTTGGTGGCCCTGATCCTTGTAGTGTTACTGAACATCTTTTGCCTATTACAGACTTACCTCATTTGTTTCATTTAAAAGTTGGAGGAATACGAGGTTGTTGAGGCCGTTTGGATCTAAAGACAGCTAAAAACGGTGGCCCTGATGAGCTCAACTCCCTTTTTGTTAAAAATTTCAGCTTTACAGGACTTCTGGTTTTCCAGTGCTATGGCAGCCTAGAGAAAGAACTGCGCTCTACTCCCGAGCTAAAAGAAAACTACATCGGCTGTAATTCTCCATATTTCTTATACAGATTTCTCACTATAGAATCAGCGGAAAGTGCAGAGTACTAGAGAGACTGAATTTTAGAACGAAACATAGCACAATGGAGGAGATAGCTGATGGAACCGAATTGAAGCCTCAGTTGCATCAGATAATCATACTCTGCAGACCTCAAAAGAGGCCTGATTAAATCTCAGCGAAACGGCCAAAAGCCAAAGGAAGAAAGCAAAACTTGACTTAATTTGACAAGAGATACTTACTTTTCGTTGCTGAAATCTAAGAAATGTACAGTGAGTTACAGAGATGTGATACAATTAGAGCAGAGAGTAGACGAACAAGAGAGAACTGGAACAGACGGTACAGCAGATGAAAGAGATGCAAGAACAAATAATTGATCGCCAAGAAGATTTTGAGAACAGAGCACGCCTAAAAAACATCAGAATTTATTGCCTACCAGAGGATTCTGAGGGACTAACATTAAAGAATTTGTTGAAGCTTTGCTGCACACAGCCTTAGAACTGCCAAAAGATTTCAACCTCTATGTAGAGAGAGTGCATAGGCACTGTCGCTAAACCTACCTCTACAAACATACCGCCAAGGTCAGTAATTCTTTGTTTCAACAGTTATGCAACAAAAGAACACATTTTGCTCACAGCATGGCGGTGCCAGAAAGTTTTCTATGGCCCAACTCCATATATCTCGATCATGACTATGCACCAAAACTACTTGCCTGCGATGTGCTTATCTACCGTTACTTCCAGTACTGAAAGCAGCAGGACATAAATTTACTACCCCATATCCAGCACGGTTAATTGTTCATCTACCTTCTGGAAAGAGGGAGTTCTCCACGCTCAAGAGGCAAAGAAGAAGTTACAGAAATGGGCCTGCACTTTCCCGAACGAAGTCTGGGTGGCAATAATCCAGAAAAATGGCAAGTTGGCTGGCAGTCTAATTCAAACAGACGATGGGAAAACAGCAAGAACTGGGAACAGTCAAATCTACCTTAGCAGTTTACCAGAGAGAGGCAAAAGTGACAATACTTGAAACTTACGGAGAAGCTCGTTTCATGAGTGAGCAGGAAAATCTGTGCTATGCGCATCTGTTTTTGGGCCTGAAGTGTGCTCTCACATTAATGAGCTGCTCTGAGCCTGGAATAGGTGACTGCATGATGAAAAGACACTACCTTACACGAACTACTAGATTAGTAACAGCCAGTACCTAAATAATCTTTTTGCCTTATTTAAAGGGAACAGTTTACTGGCTCCTCAAAGGCCCCTAACAACAATGTTAAGGGATTCCCTTCAATTTTAGGGAGAGTTCAAATGCTCCAAGAGCAGTTTCTACTGAAATTTGGAGTTTTTCATTTCTCTCCCACATTTGGAAGTCCTAAGGATTATACAGCATAGAATATTACTAAAAGCAATATCTATATGTATATATGTTTATGATTTATTGTTGATCATTATCGACAGCTATCTTTCCAGATTAGTGGATATACCACGTACATTAGCATTTTACAGTGGCAAATTACTGTTATGTTCGTGATAATAAGTTATTGTTGGTTGATAAGGGACAGTAGAAAAACTTTAGTTAGTTTACGAAGCATTGGTCAGATGACAGGATACATAAGACAGGATAGGACATTTTGTGGTGGAACCATTGTTAGGACATTCAAGAGACTTTATGGATCCTTATGGAGATCGAGGAGGAGTTATGGAGGGAGAAACTGCAACAATTAGTAATACTTTACCAAATGAAAATCTAATATGGTATTAGAAACAACTAGGATACTGTCATTAAATATTAATGGCATTAATCATCCCATAAAAGACTACAACAGTACCTGTGGAAGCAGATTGCATCTATTTACAGGAGACACATTTGTCACAAGGTGAACATGTTAAGCTTGCTGCAGGTGGCAGATGCACCGTTTCTCTTCTTCCAGTAAGTCGGGGAAAAGGTGTGGAGTGGCAATTTTGATTCCAGCTACTACTCCATTTACTAAGGGGAGTATATTCAGATAATAATGGGTATTTTGTCATAGTACAAAGAGGCTAGTTTGTATGAGACTGAAGTAACAATGGCGAGTGTGTATCCTGCATGGGAGCATCTCCCTCATTACTGAGACAGTTCTTTAATAGACTGCTTGAAAAGCAAAAGGGTAATGCTGATAGGAGGCGACTTCAACTTAATAATGTCCTCACAGAAAGACTCCACTTTTCCTAAACAACATAAGTTTACTCCCAATCAAAAACTTTTAAAACCCAGATACCTAAGATGGGTCTTACGGATGTATGGTGCCATTTCTACCCCTCTGTGGAGGGACACACATTTGTCTCCCCTAGATATCACACATCAGCTAGAATAGATTATTTTTTACTTCTACAGAGCACTTGGTATGATCCAAGATATATCCCTGGAAGCTCGCCTCCTCTCAGACCATATCTCTCTCTTAATTAAGGTGGGATTAAACAAAACTAATAAAACAATCGTATGGAGATTGAATCTTTCTTTTGAAGGATCCAGTGTTTAAGACCAGAATGGCAAACAGCATCACACAAATCCTAGAGGAGAATACAGACCCTTCTATTTCAGCTACTGTACTCTGGGATACTCTGAAGGTTGTGATTAGAGGAAAGACTGTCTTATTCCTCTAGACTAAATAAACAGAGAATCCAGATACAAATTATTACAAGTTAAGTTGCAAGAATTACAGCAGATGAGAGACGGAGGACGAGTTACACAAATTGAGCTCAGACAAATCCAATTTGGAATTGCAATCAATTTTAGATTGTGAGACGCAATGTCTTTACTATATCTTAGAAGATTCTATTATGAGGGAGGCCCAAAAGGTGCCAGAAATTTAGCTAGGATACTAGAGGATTTAAGCAGACTGCCACTATCACAAAGATCAGAGACCCCTTAACAGGAGATATTCTTAACAGAACTCCTGCAGTTCTGAGAGCATTCCTGCAATATTATGCAGATCTGTACTCTGATTCCACACCCTCCTCCCCAGAGGATATGAAAAAATGTTGCCCCCTTAACTTTCCACACTTGTCCGAGTCCTAGCAGGCTTCACTTTTCGCCCTATCTCCACTATACAGATCCAGACAGCAGTTAAAAATTCTAAAACATTAAAAAGCCCTGGCCCAGACGGCTAAGCTAAATGCTATAAGACATTCTTTCAAAATTGATGTAGCCGATGCAAAATACTTTTTGGGAGGTGCAGGAGGAGTACTCCACCCCCACCCTCATGCTCATATGTGGCCATCTCAGCTATCCTGAAAACCAGGTAAGGATCCATTAAATTTAGAGTCATACAGACCTATCTCGGTTTTAAATAATGATTATAAGCTATATATGGCAATATGGGCACATAGGTTGGAGACTATATTACCTACCCTGATACATTCAGATCAGGCAGGATTTCTGTGCATGTGTCAGACTGCAGATAATGTACAAAGAACAATCCATTTGATGGATCGTATGGCTAACTAGCCACCCTTCTGCCTTAGTCAGCTTAGATGCCTGTAAAGCTTCGACAAGGGTGTCCTGGAGATTTATATGGGAACACTAATGTCATTTGGGTTTCTGAGGGAATTTGTGAATTGGCTGGAGCAAATATATTGGGAACCAAGGGCTTATATAAAGCGTAATGGCGGTATCACACCCCAAATCATGTTACAGCGAGGCACTAGACAGGATGTCCCTTATCCCTTTGCTATTCGCCATCTACTGTATATTGAGCCTTTGGCTATGATGCTTAGAAATTCAGAAAACATCGAGGGCATTCAGGTGAGAAGTCAATCTTGGAAGTTGGCTTTATATGCGGGTGACATTTTATTGTCAGTATCGGATCCAGAGTCCTCTGTCCTAGCAATATGGGAGGTACTTGAGCAATTTACTCAGTTCTCTGGATACAGAATACATTCTTCTGAAACTGAGGTTCTCCCTTCCATTTCTCTCCTCGTGAACACTGAAAACAGTTTACCTCTCGCTGGAACAGCATCAAGATAAAATATTTAGGTATACAGTTACCAAACCAGTTAATGTGCCTCACTATGGTGAACTACGGACCCTAACACAAAAATAGTCTGAACTCATCAGTGGTCCTGACTTCATTTATCATTATATTCTAAGGTGTATCTTATTAGGATGAATATCCTCCCAGCTGCTATATCTTTTCAGACCATGCCGGTGATGCCAGATGGAATGTACTTTGCCTCCTGGAATAAATCTTTGGCGAGATTTGTCTGGGCTGGGAAAAACCTTGAATCAAGTGGTACACATTAATGTTACCAAAAATAAAGGGAGGCTTAAATTTGCCTGATCTTCAGATGTATGCATACATCACTGTGATAAATAGAGTTTTAATTGGAATAACCCAATGTATGACACTTCCTGGAAGAACCTGGAATTTACCCTTAATGGGGTGAGGGAGGGGTGACCTTCTACAATTGATGTATACCCCAGTAAATAAAAGACCTAGACTTGATTTATAGTACAAATTCTACTATAGAGACTTGGAGGAAACTCATCCATTTAATCTATTAAATTTGAATCCAATCTCTTACTGTGGAACAGGAGGGTACTTTGGCTCAATGGAGACAAAGGGTTTTAAATTTATATTCCACTTGGTGGACGCCAGAGGGTCCTCTCATTTACCAAACTCCAAGAAACTTACAATCTTTCACAACAAGACTTTCTAATACACACAAGCTTAAGAGAGGGCATCGAACGGAGGGACCAGCCTACAGTAGGCTCCCGGATCCCCCTTCATTGCTTACCTTAGCTATGACCACGGGGAGGGGCAGCTGTGGCTCCACTTTTATGGGACTAATGTATAGGGTTTGAGGGGAATTAACGAAAATTCTACTGGGAATTTTGAATGCCTGGAATGAAGAGCTTCCACCCAGGTATCAAAGGAGGATTGGGAAAATTATACTAAATTTTAAATGGGACTTTTGGGAGCCCTTATTAGCGAATTTGCCTGAAAGCTAAAATAGATTTTTCTGTCCACCGCAAGGCTGGCTAAGTTCACATCTGGGACACAAGCTATTGCTGGAGAGATTGTGGAGAAACCTCTGGATCAGTTCCATGTTTTTGGGCCTGCCCTCAGTTAGCAGGTTACTGGAGAGAGATTTTAGAGGCATTAAAAGAACTGGTAGATGTGGAAGCTGTATTGACTCCTGAGCTAGTATTACTCTCAGTTCCACCAGAAGATCTCCCAATACCCAGAGGATCACTGTTAATCACTTGTATATTGGCAGCTAAAAGCAATTACTAGAAACTGGGGAAGAAGAGCGCCCGCAAACAGAGCTGGCGAGGAATAATGGGAGAAATTTATGTATTAGAGCAGTGGTTCTCAAATGGTGAGGCCTGCCTCCCAAGGGAGGCCCTAGCTTGTTCAGGAGAGGCCCAGTCAAGTCTGAGACTGTACAGTACTTAAAGTTTAAGTTTTGGTGTTTTGTGTGAAATGATAAAACAAATTAGATATGGATAATTGCATGTGAGAATCTTTACTTATGCACAAATTTGTGACCAGGAAGTCCCATTGAGCCAAAGCTTGTTTATAGGTATGTATGTATATAAATTAATGCCTGGGGAGGCATAGTGAGTCAAGGCTTTGTTTCTACAATAGGTATTTATGTGCAAATTAGTAACTTGGAAAGGCACAGTGATCTGATGCATGTTTTCAGGTGTGACCTGAGGTAAGGGTACAGGAAGTTACCTAACTGCAGGGTAAGAGGAGGAGAGATGTGGAAGTTAGTTGTTCCAGAGAGGAAACAGAGTAACAAGGGCCCAAGAGTCAGAAAAGTGGAGTGACAAGTATAACCTGGGGTGCTGGGTCAGGGTAGAGAGCAATAAGTTGAATAAAAGAGAATATACTCAATTAACTTTATTAGTTTCACTTTATTCCTGGTGTACTGTGCAAAGTAGGATTTATTTTTTTCTGTGGAGAGGGCCAAGATTATTTCCAAATTTGAGGGAGGCTCAAAATCTTTCGTGGATTGGGGAGGCTCTCTATCACAAAGTGTGAGAACTAATGTATTCAGAGATTAATAGCCTAAAGCACAGATAAATGGTCTGCCTTTTGAGCTTAAATGGAGGAAATGGATTATATATATTTCATCCTTGGATCCTACTTTTGTACCTTAGAAATATATTGACCCTGATGATGGCTTCTGTAAATGTCTTGGCAGTCATTATATGAACTGCTTGTAAATTATGTAAGTTGTCCTGAGACCTTTGAATGATGTATTGCTACATACCTGACTAATGTAATTATGTGCTGTCTTAACTTATATACTGTAAAACTGTCCTATGTTTGTGAATGAAAATATAACAAAGTATAAAAAAGAAATTCAGCTTTGCAGATTGCTGCTCCTTACCTACTTGCATAACTGGTCTGTTTCTGAGGGAGTAATACCATCAGACTGTAAAATGGCCATGGTTGTCCCCATTTCTAAAGGGGAGCCGGACCAGTTTACCAGTTACCAACCTATTTCACTTTTGTCACAGGTTTCTAAGTTAACGGAAAGATTTACAGTAAAACAATTGACTGATTTATTTATTTATTTATTTTTGAATTATGAATTGTACGATAAATATCGGTCAGGTTTTCGAAATCACATGATACAGTATCTGCTGTGTCGAGGGTCTTTGATTATGTCAATGAAGCTATGGACAAGGGTCATTTGACTGGGGCCATCTTTGTTGACCTCTCCAAGGCCTTTGACACGATGGATCACCAAATTCTTCTGAGTATGAGGAACATTGGGCTATCAGGTGGTACTTTAAAATGGTTTACCTCTTATTTAGAGGGAAGGATGCAGTCAGCTATTGTTAGCAAGGTTGTTTCCACGCCTTTGCCAGTAGTTCGAGGGGTCCCCAGGGCTTGGTTCTTGGTCCTTTACTTTTCTGATTTATCTGAAAGAACTTGGATGCCATGTGAATAATGTGGCTTACCAACTGTATGGATGATACAATAGTATATACCTCTGCTTCAACTTTGGATGAGATTCAAGTAAAATAACAGTTAAGTTTTGATAAGCTATACGAATATTTGACAAAGCTGAAACTTAAAATGAATGTAAGTAAGACAAAAGGTATAATATTTGGCTCTATTCTGAAACTTAAAGCTAGTTCTGAATTATCAGTATTCGATGCAGATGGGATAAAATTAGATCAAGTGTTGACTTACAGGTACTTGGGTTACTGGGTGGACTCCTCGCTACTGGCAATTCGCATGTGGATGAGCTGGTTAGATCAGTGGGAAAGAGGGTGAGTTTATTATATCAAAATAAAAATTGTTTGGGTGGATATATGATAAAGTAAATTGTTGAATCACAGATTTTCCTCTATTTGATTATGGAGACATACTCTATGATTATTCCAATCTTGGAAAATTGCATAAACTAGATATACTTTACAATCTTCTGGCAAGATTAATCTTACAATGTCTTAGGGATACCCACCATTGCTTGATGTATCATAAATTAGGATGGATCTCTGTCAGAGAGAAGACAACTTCATAAATATAGTTTGGCTTACAAAAGCATTACAGCAAATATCCGGATTTACCTGGCTGAAAGGTTAGAACTCAGGGATGTGAATTCCTCTTTAAGGAGTCACGACTATCGAGAGTTGCTAATACCAAGGACAAAAGCGAAATGCTCAGTACTTCTTCAGCCAGCTAGTCACAAAATTTTGGAATAATACGCTGGGGGTCGGGGATGAGGAAGGATTGAGAATCTGGGGACTGCTCTCCTTTTCGGGAGGGGACTTGCCCACGCCAGTGCGTAGCACCCCTTGTGGCTACCAGAGATTGCACTTCCTGGCGGCTGACACATGGGATCGGGGCTCGCGGTGGGCCTTCAGTCACGCCAGGAGTGTGTGCATGTCGAGCAGGGCATCATTGCACGTCCGAGCCCAGGGGAGCAACTGAAGAAGGAAAATGGACCTAGCCTTGGTAGGCTACGATGGGATCCAGGAGCTACCCCCATGCCCAACAGTCGCTTATGCCAGCTGACCTCTGAGCTCCCACGATCCATGGATTGTCCCTACATAGGTGGCATGCCTCCTCCAGACATTCTGGCATTGGACCTGATATTATCAAGCCCTTCTAACCCTCTGTCAGGCTCCACTTCAGGCCCTTCCAGGGCCTCATGCCTGGCTACCCACTGTCAGGGCCCCAATAGACCATCGGGTCTGATGCCAGGTTATCTGCTGTCGGGCCTTACTGGGCCTCCCAGTGCCAGGCTACCCTAGCACTCACTACCCTTCACTAGGGTACCTGCTGCCAGGTTATCACATGCCAGGGTGCCCCACACCAGGGTATCTGATGTCAGGCTGTTCACCTTATGGTGCACTCGGCTACCATTACCCGATGCCGAGCTATACAACACTGGGGTTTACCTTACCAGGATACCTGCCCATCTATCAGTCCCCTCATCCTCCTCCGCCCCTTCAGCACTTCAGCTTCAGGTGGATTTTAGGAGGCATTTCAGTCTTGGTGATCCAAACCAGAACGCAGTTGGTCTCAGAATTGACTGGCGGCAACTTGCCATGGTTTCCATGCTGGCCTGCACAGACCTTATACCCAGATCTCCTCTCCAGTGAAGTCTCCCCATACCTTGGGACAGACCTCGGCGTCAGTGTCAGCAGGAGCCTTGCGTCTCACTGCAGGAGATCCCACTCACCACCTCCGGATGGAAGCCTGTATGACTTGGACTAAGACACCAGAGACTCCTCTGTCTCGGGTTCTGAGACCCCTCTCCAGTAAATCCAAAGTCCAAAGAGTCTCCCAGGTCCCTCCAGAGGACCCGTCCTTTACTGAGATCCTTTAGAAGATTCAGGAGGCAAATAAGTGGAAGACTGAGGATCAGGATCCTCAACGCAAGAGGTTGGCAGAACACCTGGATATGCCTGAACTGTCCCTCTTCTCATTCCTCTGTGGATAGGACCACATGAGGACCTGGCCTCCACAGTCTGGCAGCAACCTTTGTCGGCGGCCGTGGTGCTAAGAAGGTTGATAGACTGTATCGAGCCCGAGGGTAAAGACCACTTTAGTTCTCACTCTAAAGTGGACTCTGTGGACATTTAATGTGGCCCATGTCCATACGGCTAAGCCTAAACACATGAGCATCCCTCCTCCACACAAGGAATCACGGCAAATAGACCGGTTTGGATGCAAGATTTATTCCTTCTCCACTCTGACCCGTTAGAACTTTGAACTACCTGGCACACATGATTGTGTACCACAAAATCTATCTTGGGGCAGTTGAAATGGAATTCGAGGCTTTGGCCAATTCTGAGGCCAAAACCAAAATTTCCCAGACTGTCAGGACTGCGGAAATCTCCTGCGCCATTCCCTCAGAGCGACATGTGATGCAGTAGATGCCTCTACCTGGAGCACAGCCACAGCTATCAGCATTCGCCAGTACTCCTGGCTGCAGGTATCCGATTGGCCCCAGACATCCAGTCTGCCATAATCACTGAGCTCCAGGACAGTGGCAAGGCACTACGCTCTGTTCAATCTATGTATCGCTCTTAACACCAAGCCAAAACAGCCTATTTCATCAACAAGCGCTGCCAGAATAAGCAACAGCCAGCCCAATGTCAGAACAAGCGTTGAGCCCGTCAGCGGGAGCTCCCCCAGCCAAGTCCCAAAGGGCTGCCAGGCGGCACTCTCCCACCCCCATGCCTCCTAACTTGTGGCAGGGGCCCACAGCCTCCACCACCAGCTCTGGAGGAACCAGTAGGGGCAGATTCGCCAACCACCTGACCAGGTGGGAGGTGATCACTTCAGATACATGAGTCCTTCAGCTCATCGCCAAGGCCATACCATCGAATTCAGAGAGACCTCCAGGACGGACTTCATCCATGTCTCTCCAACTACCCAGTAGGCCACATTCCTCTCATAAGGGAAGAGATCCAGGCTTTTCTGACAAAATCAGCTATAGAGCCCGTTCCTCAGCTCCAGGAAGGAAAGGGATATCACCCACTTCTTCCTGGTCCTCAAAAGACAGGGGACCTCTGTCCAATCCTGGACCTCACACACTAAACCTGTACGTAGAGTACAAGAGGTTTTGCATGCTGACCCTACTGGATCTGCTGCCTCTTGTGCACCAGGGTCATTGGCTTTGTGCTCTGGATATGCAGGATGCATATCTGCATATCCCAATTTTTCTCTCCACCGCCACTTCCTATGCTTTATCTTACAGGGGATCACTTCCAGTTCAAATCGCCTCCCTTTGGCCTCTGTTCAGCACCCAGAGTGTTTACCAAGTGCCTAGCGGTGGTGGCAGGCTCTTCACCGACAGGAATATATGTCTTCCCATACCTCGATGACTGGCTCCTGTTAGCACCATCAAGGGACAGCCTGGTGGCCTTCCTGACTTTCTACCCTGAATCTATTCAGGCAAGTGGGAATCATGGTGAATTACCCCAAATCTCACCTTGTTCCTTCTAGCACTCAATTTATTGGGGCATTGCTGGATACTGCTTAGGGTCAAGCTTTTCTCCCTTTGGACTGTGAGGAACCTTGCGTCAGCAGGCTATCCAAGTGGCAGCCAGCCAATGGACCACGTTTCGTTCAATCTTACGTCTTCTGGGCCTGATGGCAGTGGCTATTCCCAATGTCCCTCCAGCTAGGCTCCACATGCGGATTACGAGTGGACTCTTCAGGTCCAGTGGGACCAGAAATCAGATGACCTGTATCAGAGGTTTCTGGTGTCCAGCCCCATGTGTCTGAATATCCTGTGGTGGCAGGATCTGTCCAGTCTCACCAGAGGAGTTCCTTTTCAGATGCTGCCTCCGGCTCAGACCCTGACAATGGATGCTTCCGGTCAGGGCTGGGGTGCCATCTGGGCAGTGCAGAACACAGGGATCCTGGTCTCAGGGCGCTATCTCTGTAGTATGCAAGAGGTGTGGGCTGTACTATATGCCCTTCAGGCTTTTTGGCTCAGACTCTTCCCTGGCCCCTACTGGTTCAGGCGGACATGTGCATGGTCTGGTACCTGAACACACAGGGAGGCATGCGGTCATATCCACTGTGCAGGGAAGCAATGCAGATGTGGCATTGGGTGATAACTGCACAGCCTGCAGCTCACGGCAGTGCATGTCCCAGGAGTTCAAAATGTCCTGGTGGACACCCTTAGCCACACACGGGCAAGGGCACATGAGTGGGAACTGAGGCAGTCAGTAGTAGAAGACATCTGATCAGTGAGGTTGCCCAGATCTCAATGTGTTCACCTCCCATCCAACGTAAAACTACCCAGTTTCTGCTCACTCATTCTTGGGCGTGGTGTTTTCTGGTGAGATGTGCTGTCTCTGCTGGACAGGGAGGTTCTTGTGCCTTCCCTCCCTTTCCACTATTGCAGAGGGTGCTTCTGAAACTACAGCAAGAAGGAGCCCACATGATCCTCATAGCCCTTTATTGGCCTCGCCAAGTGGGTTTCCTCTGCTTCAGCAATTGAGAGTGGAACCTCCAGTTCCCCTCCTCTCTACCAGACTCTGCTGACTCAGGACCAGGGCAGGCTTGTACATCTGGGCCTCAAGTCCCTTCATCTTCACATGTGGCACCCACTGCGTAGCTGTTGCACGCTTTGGAGTCTCTTCCAGAGTTGCTCAAGTCCTTGTGGAGGCCTGAAAGCCATCCACAAGAACCACATATGCTATGAAATGGAAAAGGTTCTTCATTTGGGCGACCAACAAGGGATGGGGCCCTTTCTCATGCCCTGTCCCACAGGTCATGGAATACCTGCTGCATCTCTCTGACCTTGGCCTTATTATTCTTCATTGAAGGTCCACTTGTCTGCCATTTCTGCCTACCACACCCTGGTGGATGGCAAGACTTTGGCACAGTTGGAGGTTCCCAAAACTTTTCTGAAAAGAATTCTCCATCTGAAACCCCTAGTCAGGAACACCGTTCCTCTGTGGGATTTGGACTTCATCATTAGAAACTCACTTTGCCTCCTTTGAACTGGCTACAAGTTGTGATCTGCACTACCTTTCCTGAAAAATGCTCTTTTTAGTTGCCATTACTTCAGCTCAAAGGATTTCCTGAGCTTCAGACCCAATGTGTAAGGAGCCTTATTTGAATTTTCCAGAGAGACCGGTTGGCTTTGCTTAAAAATCCTAAGTTTCTACCTAAGGTGGTGTTTGAATTCACTTTGAATCAGGTTATACACTTGCCAGTGTATTGCGAGCATTCTAATCAAGGGAGGCCATTCTGCACACCTCGATGTGCACAGAACCTTGAATTATTATACGAACCGACAAAGTCAGTTGCGCCTAAGAGTGTGGCAGTTTCCAAACAATGCTTATCCAAATGGTTAGCAGACTGCATTTTGTTTTGTTGTCCAAGTATAATAAGGCCCTTCCGGGAGAAGTCGAGGACATTCAACCAGAGGCATGGCTGCATCTACTGCTTGTTTCAGGAATATTTCGCCTGGACATTTGTACGGCAGCCACTTGAGCTCTGTCCACACCTTTACCAAACACTACAGTCTGGACATTGCCTCTAGGCGCAGGGCAGGCTTTGGACTAGCTGTTCTTTAGGGCCTCCAGGCTTAATCTGGTACCTACTTCCTTTCCTAGACCTTTCCTGCCTCCTGTGCTTCAGCCTTTTTCTGAATTACACTGTTTGGGACTCATCGTATTGAGTTATTACCTACTGCAAGAGCTCTCTCAAAGTAAGGTAGCATAGTTGGCTTACGAATCTTACCGAAAGTAGAATTCTCGAGAGAGGTTCTTACATAATAGGTACCTTTTTCCTCCCACCTTCCCTCTGCTTCTGCAGCGATTTCTTCCTAGCTTTTCTTTGGCTCCAGGAGCCCACTCCTTATTCCTGTTGCACCTTCTTAGGTCTCTGGTGGGAGAACTGGAGGGCGGGCATCGGACTGCCCACTATAGGTTCATAGGTGAGTTACTGAGTCTTGAGGTGGGGAAACCTTTAGCGACTCTCACTTGTCAGTGGCATTTCTGCATTTTAGTATTCCATGTGTTGCTCTACAGTAGACTGTTTAAATGATGTTTTAATGCTACAGGACACCACTTCTTCTGGTAACAATTCCATGTCACCACCACATGCTGACTGAACCATTTACCTCTAATGCTAGTCCTGTACACATCCCTTTTAATTGTTGATTGTGTGATTGAGTGTTCCTTAAATTAGGACTATTCTGTAGTACAATAGATTCCCATAGAATTTGTTTTTACTTGCATTATGCACATAACAAAGGTCCCCTTAGTCTTCATATATTTTATATACACTATATAGTGTCACGCTGATGTCCATCACGTGACGTTGGATGGGCGGTCCCTGCCAGACACTGCTAGCTAAAGTTTTATGTGTGGTTCTAGTGCCTGATGGCTCTAGTCCCAATGGTTATTACCTACTGCAAGAGCCTCTCTCGAAGATCTACTGTTATGGTAAGTTCTTACGTAACTACTTCTTTTTATTCCACCTGATAGTCCAGAAATTTTAACGCAGTGGAACGTGGACGGGCCTTCGGGTAAGTGTGTCAGGGGCCAAGCGCTCTGTGAGCTCTACGATGTACAAAATCTACACTTACTTGTTTACTGTTGCTGTCAGTCTTGTCTGTTGCGCTTTCAGTGCAGCCTGTTCATATGGTCGATGCTCAGACCCATCTCAGGTGGAGAGGAATGCTAACAGCTTATTTTTTGTTTGTTTTATTGTAAATAAAATGGACGTTGTTTTTGTTAACTTGCAGCCCTGCTATGGTCTCGTGGTGCTTCAAAATGGCTGCTCCTATGCCAGACACAGTGGGCCTGATTACGTGATGACGAAGGCTTGCACCAAGGCTCAGCGCCATCCGCAATATTTGGTGCAGCTGCACCAAAGCACTTTGGCACAACACAGCCCGATTCAAAGGCCTGGTGCATTTCTGATCTTTTCCACATTTTACGGCAGCTTGTGCCAAAGGTTTGGCACAAGCCCTGTAAAATGGATCCTCTTTGACACAAAGTCAGACCAGGGAGGAGCTGATCTAACTTGCGTGCCTGGCGCTCAAAACCAGAATTGCAATTATGTCAAATGTCTGCTGCAAGCCTCTGCAATCTATAGGTTCACAGAAAGCAGACTTGCAAGTGTGATGCAACTCTGATCGTGAATCGGGCCCAATGTGTCTGTTGCAGATCAAACCATTTCCTTCATGGGGAGAATCACATGTTTCTTCCTTGACTACACTTCTGTGTCTTACCACAGCCCCACTCTTGCCATGGTCCTAGTCTGAAGAGTATGGAAAACACTCAACCCTCTATGTATGGTTCAAGGTGATGCGCATTGTGTTGCCCCACTGGGACTCCTGTGACTTCGTGGTGTGAGTACTCTCTGGACTTTCTGCCAAAATCTACAAGCATACAGGCTCCCAAAATGTGCATAAAGGATGTGGGTACCCACGTCCTCTAGAGCTGAATCCAACTGCTGTTCCCTTCCTGATGTCTGCTGCAAAGCTTGTGATTTTCAGTATTCCATGGTGTAGTCTTCAGCTGTCCGTCTCACATATCCTGCAAATAAGAATGAAAAAAGAAAAAAAGGGTGAAAAAATAAACAGTTAGGACTTGGTTATTTATTTGTTTTCATTTTGCTTTTTGCTCCCCTGCTGCCACTTACACCTTTTGTTGGCCCGTGGTCTGGCCTCACCCAGCTTTGACTGCCAGTCAGTGGGGCTTTGCATTGTGCGTGGACCAAGAGTGCAGGTGGCTGTCATTTCAGCAGCAGAGAGTCATGGATTTTTTGTGGTTTCTCTCTCTGCCTGTCCCAGGTATGAGACCTAGTCGATCGTTTCCATGCATGAGCCCTCGCACACATGTAGCAATGCGCAGGGGAAGGATCAGCTCCCTTAGCCCACTGCAGGGGTCGCTACGGTGGTGGAACTTGAATGCTACCTTCTCCTGAGGGGAGCACTGCCACAGGGCAGTGTTGCTCCAGTCCCCAGCTGCCTGACTCGACTCCTGAGCTCATTCTTGAACTCCAGTTATCAGTACAGGAGCACATAGTGCCTCCGCTACCATCGGGCGCCTTTAGGACT